>JAIXND010000791.1:0-2500000 GCA_023646645.1 Varanus salvator macromaculatus | reverse complement strand
TTTACCAAGGGTACGTTGAAGCTAAAAGCAAAAAATAAAATATTGTTGGGGAAGCCCGTATCACCACACTTATGCAAGTGTAGAGTCTTACATAGAGGCAAGACTCTGAAGAAACTCCATTTCAAAATACTCTGAAATGAAATAGATTGTATTCAGAAAGTTTTCCTCCCTCCCTCCTCCCCCTCCTCTCTCACAGAGAGAGAGAGAGAGAGAGAGAATGAGGGAGGGAGGGAGGGAGACTTAAATCTGTTTCTTCAACAAGATTTCAGTGGCAGATGACTCATGGATACAACCCATAGAGCAAAGGCACATGAAACATCTGGTCAGTTTTCGACATTATGGAGAGATATACTGTATTTTTATTTAAGCTATAATAAGAATAGATTTGCATCAATGCTTATAAATTAAAGTATGCAAATATTATGCAAAATCTGTATCTTCAGTGATGCTTCCCCCCCCCCCCCGTATTAAGGGCTTCTATATCAGGTTTCTAGATTCTTTGAAGGTTTATGGTTGGATCCTTTACAAGTACCTATTTTTCCTGGCCTGGGGGCGGGGGGGGGGTGTTCTTTCTCTGTTCCATTACACCACCACAAGGTGGCACTGCAGAAGTTCACAACTACTTCTCATTCATCCTCAAGCTTCTAATTCTGATTCATTCCTTCTTTAGAAAATAATAGCACACTTTCCTCATTTACAGAAAGACCCCAGAAATGCCTGGAAATCACAGGACAGGCCCTGGAGGATGACAAGATTATGCCAAGCACCCACACATTACTGTGAGTGAGGATTCACAAGTGCACAACCAATGTCTTTTGCAGAGAAGCCCAAGGAGGGCAAAGAATCCAAGACCTGCTTCAAGCAGGAAGGGAAGCTGAGGATTCAGAAAGTGAGTTGGAAGACGGCAGTGATGCAAGTGCCGTACTGGGTGGAGGAAGGCAGGGGGGTTACAGTTCTGGCTGATCCAGTATTCGGGAGCAGGGACATAGATGGTCACACAGAAACTACAAAGAGCTTCCATTCCGAATCTGCTCTCTTCACAGACAGAACCTGTCTGAAACTGGGAGGAAGGGAAATCAGATGACATTTGCAGACAAGAGTTGCTGTGTATTCTTGGCATGATTTATTTTTAAATGTTATGTAT
The DNA here is from genome assembly GCA_023646645.1 of Varanus salvator macromaculatus. Classification (NCBI taxonomy): domain Eukaryota; kingdom Metazoa; phylum Chordata; class Lepidosauria; order Squamata; family Varanidae; genus Varanus; species Varanus salvator. The sequence continues at coordinate 2,498,856 of JAIXND010000791.1, read as the reverse complement.
ACATTAATTTCTTTCCTTTGTATCAGGCCCTTTCTCAAACACCAGGAAGACTGGAAAGCTTTGGATGCTAGCAGCTGTGATTTTAGGAGGCACAAGAGGTGGGACAGGGTAGAAATTGATTTGAATGGCCTGAAATATAGATCCCAGACTAATGTTTGGATTGGCCATAAGGGGCTGCAGGCTGCTAGCTGCTTATTCAAGAGCAACCAGTGGAGTTGTGCCTTGAATGAGGTTTCAGACAGGTGGCCAGCTCCCATAGATGCTCTTCATGGCTTTCCAGCACCAAAATTTCATTATTGGTGCTGTTTGTTGTTGTCTCTCATGCTCACTGAGTCACACTGATGGGACTAGCTTCCTGCAGACCCAACGGCCATTGATTTGGCCTGCACGTGAGCCATCCTAAGTCGTCCTGCTAGAACACAAACAAATTTCTGGGGGAATGGGGAGAAAAGCAACATTCCTCAGCAATGCAGTCCCTAGGAAAATCCCTTCATACGGCCAGAGCTGGCTGAAGTGACATATGGAGAGTTACCAAAAGAAAACAAAGACAAGAAATTGGGAATTTCCAGGCATGAATGAAAATGCTATAATTCACCACTAAGTTTTTAGTGGGTCAAGTATTCAAGGACTCTGTGGAAACGTGAGCAGCATTTCCTTGTTCCAACCCTCGGCCGACTTGGTCGGCTTGTGGGCTGTCCCGTTGGAGGCGTGCGGGACACGTTTTCACGTGCAAGTCTTGTAGAAGGACCACTTCGCTGTAACAAGTGGTTGCAGTTTTGCTCTTCAGTCAGCAGAGGGCGCTTGTTGTTGCAACTCCGACCCTGGAAAAGGAACTCGGTGATTAGCAGCCAGGATGGGAAGGAGTATTCCTTTAAGTTAACCAGGAATTCTGCTCCTCTCCGAGCAAGCAAGGGAACAAAAACAATATCATTCCAATTAATTTTTATTTTAAGTGGGATATGTTTACCTATCTATTCTTGCCTGTCTGTGATTTAAACCTTCCTGGAAAAAATAAGTATGGTCTTTTTCAAAAAGAACAATGACTTTCACGTGTCCAGAGGCTGAGAAAATGTATTCTAAGAAAATCATGTGCTATAATAAATGTTGGCATGTCCAGGGAAAAAGAAATCTCCCTCTACCACTGCATTCTGTACCATCGTGCTATTAGGGACTTCAGTTTATTCTAGGAACAGCAGAGAAATCTGCAGCTGGTTCAAAGTGAGTCTGGATTGTGGGAATCAGACTTGTGAATTCTGCAGTGGACTGGCTTTTTCTAAGTCCCGCTGTGGGCTGGATTTATATTTTTAGGAATTGTATGCAATTATGATCATGTAACATAGGAAAATTTGAACATGTTAGAAAATACAGACCAAAAAAGAGCATTTTCTCCCATAGGCTACAGCAAGAACATGCAGAGGCTGCGTGTGTGTGTGCGTGTGTGTGAGGGGGGGGGAATCTGTGTATTTGCACAAATGCATATTTTCAGAAATACATATGTGTGCATTTTCCAGTGTGAATGCAAACTCAAGACATTGGGAAAACTCTAATTCTATCAATTAACAGCAGTGGAACAAACCAGCTCATGATCTGTGATATCCCAGCAGACTAGATTTAAGAAACTCTGCACATCCCTGCTCTGTTCATTAATGCCCTTCCAGGGGGGTCGTTTCTGAAGAACGGTTGTTAGGTATGGACATTTTCACCTGCTTCCACCTAGCCCTTCTCTCCAGACCCAATATTATAGCTGCTGATGAAACCATTAGCTAAATTCTTCTACTTATTTATTTTAGCAAGGTTTTCTTTTGCATTTTATGTGGATCTCCTTAGTGTTGCTCTTATAAACCCTGAGGACTAGATAGCCTAAAGACCTCTTTGATGGTTTGATGGTTCAGTTGACAACAGATAGGGGGGTCACATCGCAGCACCTTGTTTACTCCAGAAAGAAAAGAGGCTGGGTTCTGTTCTCACTGTGGGCTGGTATTTCTTGGGTTAGGTTTATTTAATATAAACTACTCTCGAATTTAAACCGATCCCCAGAGCAGCCTAGACATCCGTCAAGTAAAGGGATCACAGTGCCTCTATCCATAGCACATCTCCGCTTCTACCTTGTCTGCATCAGGACATGCAAAACTTTTCTCAAACCATGTATTGGAATCATGGACCTGGGGCACTGGAACTGGCCCAGTTTGGGCTTCTGCAGGCACAGTCTCAGGTCTCGAGACCTGAGACTCGACTCTAGACTTGAGAACAAAGAACTAGTCATATGGCCAGACAGCAATTCCTTGGAATGACACATGCCAGTTTGGAAGCCTTCTCCAGCCTAGTAGCTGCCAGAGTTTTGAACTTTAATTCCCATCAGCCCCAGCCCGCATGTCCAATGCTCAGGCATGCAAGCAGCTGCAGTCACCCTGGGGAGCACCACGGCGAAGAAGGTTCACCCAGGTACTGTACATGTAAGGTGATATCCATGAGGACAGGAGCCCTGATCATATGGAGAAAGCCCTACAGGTGCACAGCTGTACGGGCAGATACAACCTTGACATGGGAGTAACCCTAATCCCTTGCCTGAATGGGGTGCCTGCACACTTGGAAGAGCAGGGACTCTCTCCAAAGAGGTCCTCCTGAAGGGCCTTCTGGTTCTTCACACTGGTCCAGCCCAAGGGCTGCAAACAGAGTGTGGAAGCTCTTCTGTCATCCAGCAGCTGGGCCTCAGTGCATGCAGAAGCCTTCTCTAGAAACTAAAATCCTGCTGCTGCTGCTGCTGCTGGATCGTTCAAGAGAAGCCTGGTATGGGTGTGTGTGTGGGGGGGATGAATTCATCTCCCTTCTCCTCACTCTTCACCAGATGATTCATGGGAACTCTGCTCTCTAAAAGTGCTTCACCCTCAACTGATGTGTGTACCCCAAGTTGGACCAGAGCCATCAATTCTTCTTAGTTCTACCTTTGGTCTATATGAGGGATGTGTGAGAAATTTCTTCACTGGGAGTTCTTGCATCCAAAATGTGAGCAAATATTTGTGCAGATTTAAACCACAAAACAAATCTGCACAAATATTTGCTTGTGCAGAAAAGTACCGAATGAGCTTCGACCTCAAATGAATCGATGATCTCACTGAGACTGAGATTGACAGATTTCCCCATTTCTTGTCTATTATATGAAGGAAGAGGGCTAGAAATAGGACAATGATTCAATGGCATAAAAATAATGCTAGAGAATGCCATGTCCATCACAAGTAGAATTCAATGCTCTGTCTGTGTTTTCACTTGAACCCTCCCTCTTTTTTTGCCAGTGATGGCATCCTATGATGCCACCACGACTATGGGATCTTCCTTGAGGTTGCAAGTTTCCTGACACATTAAAAGCGCAATCCTATGGCCACTAGACAGTGCGCATACAGCCACGGGATTTTTCGGAGCCCCAGCTAGTTAGAAAACTACTCCAGCTTTTAGCTCGAAAGCACCCTCCCCACACACTCAATGTGGGAGGAACCATTCTGGTTGTATCTCCAAGATCACCTTCGCCTCTGCCCTCATTCTGCTTTGCCACCATCCAAGTTCAAACAACGGCAGGCATCTGGCAACTGGATCAGACTGTTACCTGATGTTGTTTTATTTACTTCATTTTACTCACTTGAGACTTTTCTATATCCTCTTTTATTCTAAAGAATTGATTGCAGTGTGGAGATGTTGAGCACTTTTCAGTTTCATCTTTGCAGTGGTTAGATGGCCAATAGAAATAGTCCTTTGTGACCTCATGGACCATTATACTTCCAAGTGTGAAGGTGCACCGCTCAATGAATGGAGGATCTTACCTCAGTCTCATGTCGGAATGCTAAACACAGTGTAATCTACCATGCTTGGAAATCCAGAGGATTCTCCTGTAAATGAAAGCTCCTTTCATGTATCATGTCCATGGGGCAGTGCCATGGCATCCATGCACAATGAATTTACTACTGCTAGGCCACACGCTCATGAATACAGCTTAGTTCCCACTGTGCCTCACACAATTGGGAGGCATGTGGGAGGGGTTGAAAAGGTGCTATGTGAGGGGAATTGGCCCAAGTTTCACTTGTTTTTCTTGTTTCGGTCAATGTACACATTCACTGGTGTGATGGAGCAAAGACGCAACAAGGCAGCTTGCTCCGAAAAGCCAAAGCACCCTCTCCCCCTCAGCCCCACTGACTTCTGCCAGAGTAAGCCCACTGAAGGCAATGCGATTGACTTCTGAGGAGACAGGCACACCAGTGTGTTCCCAGCTGGCCGTTCCTCATGTGAAAGGTCCATGCTCCCCCCAGATTCACATCTTTACATGTGCGCATTAGCAGATTCTTTTAGAAAGGTCTAGTACACACTGAAAATGATACCATGGAAAAATGCAGCACAGAAGAAAGTTGTGGGAGAACTCGCTGTGAGGAATCTGGGATACAATGGCAAGAATGGCATGAGGGGGGCATTGTGTAGCTCCAGTGAGTCTGCCCCTCCCCTGATACCTGGGCTGTGTGCATCAACGTATTCTGCAAACTCAGGTGAGCAGAGCCTCAGATCTGATCCACATTTAAGCCTTTGGATGTCCCCAGGAGCCCTTGCCTCCTTTCCCTGGTGAAGATTGATCACCTGGAGGCATCTTGGCTTTTGTGTCATTTTCCCCCATTCAGAAGATCAAATAACTCTCCTCCGGCTGATCTGCAAGAAGAGCTTTAAGCTAAAAGAGCTGGGTGATTTGGCTCTGCCCATTTCAGCTCTGTCTGTGCCCAATCCTGGGATGTGGCCCCCGAAAGCTGCTCTGAAATGGAATTTGGTCTTCAGAAGGGAAGAAATTCCCCACCTGTGGCCGATGTCGTTCTTGACATTGCTTTCTGTTCTTTTTGGTTGTCATATTTTTAAAGAAAGCTACAGTTGATGCAATATGTGTTTGTATTCTTTTATCTGTTTTAGCTTTTCACTGCTCACCAATCCAGAAGCTGCTTAGATATAGTACACTATGCAAACAGTGTAAATAAAGCAAGAATTGTTGTCCTCCAGTATTTTGTCATAAATTGACCCTCTTAACATCACACAGTTCACACATGTCTGCATTTGTGTGTGTGTGTAATGCGAAGTGCCAAATCCTTCTGGCTTGGGAATTGCAGCAGATGTCCCATAGAAAGTTAGGTGCATCCTATTCCCTGCAGGGGACTGCAGGTGGCGCAGTGGTTTAAACCGCTGTGCTGCTGGGCTGGTTGCTCGAAAGGTCGCCAGTTGGAATCTGCACACGGGGTGAGCTCCCATTGCTCCGTCCCAGCTCCAGCCAACCTTGCAGTTTGAAAGCATGCAAATGCAAGTAGATGAAAAGGTACCACTTCGGTGGGCAGGTAACAGAGTTCCGTGCACTTCGGTGTTTAGTCATGCCGGCCACATGACCATGGAGACTGTCTGCGGACAAACGCTGGCTCCCTCGGCCAGGAAACGGAGATGAGCACCGCCCCCTGGAGTCAGGCCTGACTGGACGTAACGTCAAGGGGAAACCTTTACCTTTACCTTTATTCCCTGCAGACGATCCCAGAGAAGGGTGCATGAGTGACCCGACAGGGATTGCTGGGTGCTCGCGGAGTCCCACATGAGTGCTCTGAGGTGGGTGAATGGGAGAGGCACAAGCTCCTGTCTTCACTGAACCCTGCAGGCTGTGGACATCATGAAGAAGTTCTCAGACTCCACGAGAATGAAACGAGCAGTTGTTTGCATGACCCTTCCTGTGGCCGCCTGGGGAACAGAATCGAGTTTGTGCCGAGCTGCATGAAGTAAGAGACACTTCAGATGGTCCGTGGTCTCGTGTGAGGTGGGTGTTTTTTGTTTTGCTGTTTTAATGAAACCAGCATAGTCATGATGGATAGGAATGAGGAGATGAATTTGGAAAATGAACACAGCTGTTGACCTGGCAAACACCCCGGCGGCATTGCAGGGTGAGCCGAGAAATGTACTCAAGGCAGCAACACAAAATGAACAGGCTTCTCATGATAGTTAGATTTCCCATTTGAGGAAGGCAAAAGGGGGAGATTGCCACCAACGGTTCCCTCATACCACAACATGGACTTTTGTCTCTCACTGACATGAACAGCAGCATTGTGATTTCCCAACTGGATTTTTTCAGGAGCAATTTATTAAAATCATGTTAACTCTCTCAAATCGTGGAAGCTCTTGGGACAGTGCCTTGCTGTAGCATGCCAAGTGACAATGAGCCACTGAATAATACTGCAAAGCTGTGAAATGGACATTTGGGGTTTTCCCACCTGCCTATTTGTTGATTGATTGATTGATTGATTGATCCATTTATATGCCACCCCCCTACTCCAATGGAGTCTCAATTCACAAGTACAAATGGTAACAAACGCCACCATCAGCCAGATGGTCCAAGCTGCTTGTGTAAGTGAAAACTGTCTTGAGATTTTATAATGAATTGATGGCATATAAAAACTAAATCTATCTATCTATCTATCTATCTATCTATCTATCTATCTATCTACCTACCTACCTACCTACCTACCTAAAAATCAGGGTGGAGAACTGACCAAAGGATGATGCTTCCGATGATGTGCCTGATGGCTCTGGAGAGGCTTTCTGTTTTGGTGGTCAATTGATCAGCAAGTCCAGACTTGTCTAAGCACCTTTAACTTTTGTCCTTCACAGGGGGCTGATCCAAGTGAAATGCTTGGAGCAAGAAGAGGGAATTCCAGGATTAAATTCACAGTGAAAATCTGGCTGCTCGTGATTTCAGTTAGCTTGCAGCAGGCACCTCACCTTTCTTTCCAATTAGTGTCACAGCAGGGGTGTGTGTGGAGGAGCGATGCACTTTGGATTGGTACAAAGCACAAAGATCGGTGCAAAGATGGGTACAAAGCATCATTGCGCTGTTCCGACTCTCCCGAGTTTTCTGCTACCTCCCTGTGCTCTCGGAGTTCTTCGTAAATCTGAGGAACACTGCCCTTCCCTTTCTGAGCAGCTTCCACACAGCACAGAACCTCTTCTGAAAAGAGAAAGTGGAAAAAAAGCAGGTGAGTGCTATGATGCAGAGATGGAGCACTTAGGGTGGCTTTTTTCAGGCACATTATTCTTGGTTGTGCCACCGTTTCTATCCCGTTTTGCCTTGTTGGAGGACCATGAGTGTAGTTTGAGAAGGAACGATGACCAAATTGAGTGTCTAAGCACTTGAGCATCGCCTGCCCTGGAACAGAGCCACCTAGGAAGGTCTCAGCAGATATAGGCAGCCTATAAGTACATATCTGTAGGTATGTATGAATAAATAAATAAATAAATATGCCAAGTACATAAGGAAATTGACCCTGTGGATGACTGTGCTTCTTTGTGTCCAGCAAGTGCCTGCGAATGGCATCCTTGTCCACAGAGAAGACTTGGGAAGTTCTGGGTGGAGTTTTGTTCCTGCAACATCCCCCCCCCCCCATTAGCACACTATGAAGGGATTTGTTAGGAAGAAATTGGTAACACGAAACTCTGAGGCTTCTTTCTGGGGAAAGAAAACTGAGCTGCTTCATTTGCTCCTGCAAAAAGAGGATGCTTTCAGTCTTGACGTGCCTGGGCAAATCAATGAACCCCGAAGTTCCTCAGAAATCCAGAAAGGAAGTGTAGTAGGAATAAGGAAAAATAGACTCATCAGGCTGCAATCTGAAAGGAAGAGTATGATTGCACATGCTGCAAAGAAATGGGCAGAGTTAACAGGAATTATTCAGATTGCGCAGATGACAGCAGTTTAAGGAATTACATTCTTGTTCTTGATGGAGCACTGGATGTATTTTTCTGACACATCCAAACCCTGCAGCGCATGTTCTTGTAACTCATTCTCCCCTGATCCCTGCACGCTGTTTGAAATTGTTTTTAAATTGTGCACATTAAAAGTTTCTATATGGTGCCATTGCCCCCCAATTCATGAGAACAGCCCAGCAAGTTCTGACCATTGGGCAGTACAGAAATGATATGACATTAAATTAAAATGGGGGGGGGTGTTTGCCCCCACCACACAAATCCAGTGAGTGATCGTAAAAGGCCATGGGCCGATCCTGCTCTGGGTAGTCTCTAGAACAGGCTTGCCAGGGAAGGAGGAGAGAGACGGCCGTGCAGCATGGGGGTACTCAGGGAGAGGGAGGGCCCACATGTGGAGGCAGAGCATGTGGTGCATGCTGGGAGTCCCAGGTTTAGTCCTGACTCTCCAGGCAGGAGGAGGAAGGCACCTGCCTGAGAGCCCAGAAAGCCACATAGGTCAGCACTGCTGGGCGATGTGGGACAGGCACCTGAGTCAAAGGAGGCTGCTTCCAGCGTCCCTCATTTTCTGGCGCTCTCGTGGCTTCTCTGGAAATGCCACCTGCTCCTGCCCCGCCTCTTGGATCAGGGTGATGCAGCAAGCACAGGATGGGTCGCTGAGGCATCAGCGAGACCTGAGAGGTGCTGTGGTTACTCAGCTATGGAGGAATGGAGGGACGGTCCCTGCTTCCATGCCGCTTGAGGTGCCTCCTCTTCTCCCAAATCAGCTGGACCCTCCTGCTTAGACCTTGATTTGGGCACGGATTGCTGAGTGAGGTGGGCAGGGTGGGAAAGAAGGGAGTGGGAACAAGCAATGACCCACGTGGGCTTGGGTGATCTCTTCAGAAGCACTGCGGGTCCTAAGGCTGTGCTAAGGAGGGTGCTTTCTGGGAGGGGGCACCCCAGATTCTCTCTGCACCACCCTGCCTGCCTGCCTGCCTTGAGAAACAGCAACTTGTAGTGTTGAGGCAGCACCCCAAAGCCTCACCCCTGTGCCACGAAAAAGACCACTGTCTTCTCACCACTCTGGCATCCTCATTATCCATGTACCCCCCCCCAAAAAAAACCCCAGCAACAGCACCTGATTAGTCTAGATCACAGCTCCTCAGTGTTGGGGCTGCAGGCTCATTGCCAAGGCCAGCCGCAGCCCCAGCACTGAGTAGCAGTGATCTAGGCTTCCTTCGAATGAAGGACTGAGTGCCCATGAGCACTGTGCAGCTTGGGGGTCTTTTGGGGGACCATCCCGGGCTGCAGGACCCTGGTCCAGCTCTAGTATCAGATGCTCACCTGGATAAAAGCCAACTCCACAGAGTGTGCGGGATCTGCAGCTCATAGCCTCTGGGGCAGAGTGAGTCCCCCAGAGAGGCCAAAGCCACACCGGCTCACTTGCCCAGAGGAGGTGAAGTGTATGGAGCACAATACGGCCCTGAACATGGGATCAACGTGGCCTAGTGGTTAGTGTGTTGGACTGGGTCTCACTAGTGTCCACTCAGTGAGTAAAGCGGGCCAATCACTGACACCTCACAGGGTTGTTGTTGTGAGGAGAAAATGGAGAGGAGGACCATGCAGTTCACCTGGGAGGAAAATGCAGGATAAACATGTAGCAATGCAAACCTGCATAAACCCCTCTTTGGGGATCTTTGTCCTTTTGTGCCACACAGACTTTCTGGAAGCTCAAAAGTTGTGCTTGCCTCATAAACCAACCAGACATTCAGCAGTGGGTCCTTCTCCTTGCTCTCAGACCATGATGGAGCTTTCTGACCAGAATAGTCCAATGGAACAGACGTGGCTCCTGTTTGCCTGTCCTTCTTTGGCGTGATTCCTGAACACGGCATCTCTCTGCTTTCAGCCGACTGAACCAACCAGATCTCCAAGAATGCATCTGCGGCCTCTGCCACGTCCGTTTGCAGAGCTGGCTCCCAGGTACAACACGGTGCATCCTGGGTGCAAGTAAATCAGAGCCTCGTTTTCAGTAGGACCTGCTGCACACCAAAATGCGTACAGGTGTGAACTCAGATTCCGGCAGGATTACATAGAACTGTGCTCGTCAGAGGGCTGAGTCCCCCTTTCTTTAGCAACGCAGCTCTTAAGGCACTCCTCGCTCACCAAATCCCTATGGAAACAGATGCTGCTGCTCATCCGTAACCCTCTGCTTGTCACTGCTACTATGAGGAAGGCAGTCACCGGGACCTCTGGATTCTTTCCCTTAAATAGCTGCCTGGTCATGCTCAGCACACCAGACGCCTGCCAGCAAAGGTGTCGAAGGCAAGCCGCACACGGTCCTCCGCGCCCAGCTGATGGCAATGCCGGGCTTGTGCTGTCAGGAACCAGATGTGAAGAAGGGGCTAGAACAACAGAATTTGTGGGCGCAGTCTGCATTGCAGGCCCCGTAACACACCCGAAGCTCTGTGTTTCTTCTTTGGCATGTTTGTTGTCCAGTGCATCCCCCTTCTGATGTTAAAAATTCCCATTGTGGAGGGGATGTGGATGCACCAACCTGGCCACCTTCACAGCTTACCCTCCCTGCATGGAGAGTGAAGGTCAGAAGAGAGGCTGCAATGGCCTCTGGCTGAATGTGGTTACCGTTCTCTACTCAACGGGGCTTCCCGATTGCGCCTCCGATGTACGAGGACTTTGTTTCTGCTCTCCAATCATGGAAACATGCCCCATTTGCAATTCCAAGCACAACCATAAGCAAAAGCATCCCCACTCCACCCCAAGAAATGTTTGCAAATGGGGCAATGTGCATTTTCATGCCTTAGTCAGTGGGAGAGTGCACACTTCTGAAAAACGCACTCTTTCCCGTTCTCTATCAAATGAGCCAAAAAAGAGGTTGAAAATGAAGGCAGGAACAAGTTCAAAAACCACGGGTATCCTCATCCATAGAGGACTTCTTTGCATCCTTTGGCCAGCTCCTAACATCCTCAGGTTTGCAGAGGAGTCTTTCTTCCTCTCCAAAACTGGTGCTCTGGACAAGTATCCCACTTGTCCAATAACAGAACTCGCCTTGCTCAGTTCCTGCCCGGTTCTTACCAATGAACTTTTCATTAGCTCATCATCACCTCGGCGGTTCATCTTTGCTCACCAAAGTTTTAGTTCTAAAGAGGGGAAAAAGGCATTTCCTGAAGGTTTGGGTGGCGTGTTCACAGTTTGTCACCCAAGCCTAGTTGCAGTCCGCAGGCAGCATTTATCTGGTGGAGGGAGTGTCCAGAGAAGCAGATGTGAAGCCACTCCTGCAGCAGATTGGAAGTCTCCTGGCAGGGCAGCAGTGGAGACCCACCCCCTACACCAACGTGCTGTCCGTGAGGGCCAAAACAAGACATTCCGGAGATGTATCGAGGCAGTTGAGGGTCCACAGACTCCTAAGTCCTCTCCTTCCCCTGGAATACCCCCTAGGAGGACCCTAACAATGCCAGCTGTGAAGCTAGCAGTGCCACCTCCTCCCATTGGAGTCACAGGGTTAGGAAGTTGTCATGGCTCTGCCACAAAATCTGCCCACTGCATTGTCCAGCGAGGCCTGGACAGAACAATCCTACCACTGCAGGATTGTTCTGTTCAACAATGAATGCAAGTGGGCAGGGAGGCATTTTCACCTATTTCCCATAGTACTACAATCCATGAAAGTGAACGGTGGGAATTTCAGGACAGATAAATGAACATACTTTTTCACACAGTAGAATTTGCTACTCCAAGGCAGAGTAATGGCTTTAAGGGAAGATTTGAAAAATTCATGGAGGAAAAGTCGATCAAAGTCTGTGCAGGATACTAGTCCTGATGGCTCTATGTCACCCACAGGGCCAGAAGTGGTATGCCTCTGGAAACTAATTGCTGGGGAAGGTGAGTGAGATGGAGCTGTTGCTCTCGTGTCCTGCTGTGAGCTTCCTGCAGCCACTTCTTCAGCCACTGTGTGAACAACAGCCTGGGTGGACCCTTGTTTCTGATTCATCACGGCTCTTCTCGTGCTGCTACCTGAAAGAAGAAGCTGCCCCACAATCAAGAAATTCCAAATACATGATTTCACAGTAATGTCTGACTGTTGGTTCATTCAGCCTACAAGGTTTCCTGTTGCCTCTTTAGCCGGTGTTGCAAAAGCATACCCAGTTTTCCAGGAACTGTTCCTTGAAAAGCTTGCCTAGGGGTTTTATGTGGGGGCTTTTCCATAGGGAAGTATTACCTCCTGGAGTAAAAATGGAGGAAGGATATTAGGTCATGCACATTCTGAGTTTTGGTGGCATGTAAACTAAACATGTTTGTACACGTTCCTACCAAAACTGCCTAAACCGTACCACAAAGCACCATCTCCATACCCTAGAGAAATTTTAAAAATGCAGATTTAGTGCTAAGCAATGCACAGATCTATACAATTCTCTAATTCTATTTTGTAGCACTGTTCCATGCTGAGAACTTAGTGCAAAATTTTATCGGTAGTTCTTGTTGCAACAACTTTGTAGGGTAATTTAATATCATCGTCCCCATATCACAGATGGAAATGCAAGCAAGATGAATGGCAGTTGTTACTACTAAGTTGCTGACACCTGTGTCACAGTCATTCATTCATAAATTAGATGTTGCTGGTATCTAAGTAGGTAAATGAAAGGGGCTATTAGTCTAGGATACCTTAGTATACAATATAGATAATTTGATGAAATAAAGAAGTGAGTACAAAGGCATAAAAAGCCCTGGAAACTCAAATCAATGCTGAGAACTGATCAAGAATTCACTCATTTGAGTTGTTACATGGTGAACATGAATTCTGGTGCCTATCAATTGCTCATAGGTTGCTCATAGCTAGCTACAGGTTTGGGAAAATTCAGAGGTTCTACATTTGGTTACACATCCTGAACCCCGGAACAATCTCCTTTTCCAGTATGTTTGAATTTTACTCTAAAAGGAAATTAGCCTCTAAAGCCTTAAATAGAAGAAAAGCATGTAACGAGTGATTAACTTGATTTAAACATTCATTGTTACACCGACTTTTATTGTTAGAAAAACAGAAGCTGGGGGAAGGGGGGGGTTTGTGACTTTCTGTGGGAGGTGATGCTGTAATTTGCATTTGGTTTCCAAGACTTTAAGAACTGTGCATGCAACCAGAGCTCCCATCTCCCACCCCTACAAAGTTTTTAAAAAAAAGATTTCTTAAAAATCAAGAAGACCTGATCCCTGTGAAATCTGAGAAAAGCCCTATTATTACGCCACTGCTTCAGTAGCTCAGTCTTTAATAGCAACTAGTCAGGGTGTGCATCAAAACGTTTCTGTGAAAACCCCAATTCTGCAGTTCACAAAGCAGCCCCATTTGGCCTGAAATGATTCAGAGGCTATCCACCAACTCCTACCCACCAAATCCAGATTCAGAAATCCAAATCTATCTGCCTCCCACTGAGAACCAACAACTATTTTGCATTCTCTAGAGACGATGGGGGGCCTTGACATGGTGCCTTGCCTTTTAGCATCATTCCAGCAAGTGACACTGGGCTGCTGAATAAAGCTATAACATGTCAAAATGGACAGCTGGGGTCTCCATCTGTCAGTATAACTGGTTTAAATTCTTACGAACTGGCTTATACGCCCCTCTAAATTCTTACAGACACCTAAACTGCAGGGTCCAGGTGCTTTTCTGAGTGAAAGCAGGGTGCAAAGCTGACCAAATGGCAATGGTCCTGATGATGCCTTTGAAGTGGCTTCCTGCCTTGTCGGCTGATTCAGCACCACAGCCAAACCAACCCTTGTGGTGCTCTGCAAAATTCTACCACTTGCTTTGGTCTCCAGTTTCAAAATCCTGTTTGCCAGAATTTGACGAGATACGCAGGCATACAGTTCCTTGTGAATGGACTGCAGGACTTAACATTTCAGGGGTATAGCTCAGGAGTGGCTTGGGCTACTTGCTTTTAAATTTAGGGTTTTGGTTTTTTAAACAGGAACTGCTGATACACTCCTTCTCCTTCTCATCATCATCATCATCATCATCATCATCATCTAGAAAATGGGGTGCAATGTCCAGTAATAGCTGCTCCTTCTCAGGGGACCAAACCTGCTTGAGCCCCTCAGAAGAGTAGGGGAGATTTACAGTCTGGATCGAATCCTTTCTTCACACTTGAATAAGAAGAAGAAGACTGCGTCGCTATCAATACAGATTTAAAGCATGCCTGTTTCAGCTCTAACAGCGAATGTAGCTGGGAGTCAAAGCCAGTGCTTCCTGGGCTGGCCATGGGGGTGATCCTAATTAATGAGGAACATGCTTCTTCTCTGAGACATCAAAGGAGGCCGAAACTGAAGCAGACAGGCATAAGGGATCGCTCTGCAGCAGCCCTCCCTTGCCGCTGACCAGCACGCCTTGGCACTTTCCCCTTGCTTCCTCCAGGGAGTGGGTGGGTGAGGAGGCGCTGTTTCCACAGAGTCAGCTGCCATGCAGAGACTCCGTAGGCTTGCTTTCTCTCACTGTGAAGGGATGCTTTTACCTGCGTCTTACATATTTATGGAACTGCTCCCCCTCCCAGGACTGACCCACCCCTCTCATCTAGTGACCCGCCCTGAAATAGGGTGCAGTGGGATGAATGGTGAGCCAAAGCCCGTTCATTCTCGTGAGTTTCATACTGCAATGGACTAAAATGGATTTCTGAGAGAACACACGGCAGTTAGAGAGAACAGAAATAGACTGAATTGTCCATCCCTGTGTGTAATGTCATTTGCAAACAAAGTTTATGCATTTTGTTAGCACGAATGGCATCATTGATTTATTCTGAAGTGTTTCTAGTTCAAATTCAGTGAAGCCTTTGTCAATCTAATTTTTAGACAAAGCCTGGCTTCCATATATGGCCTTCTTGGGCATGAATCATGCCAGCCTCCCTTGAAAAAAAATGTTTTCCCAGGACTGCAAGCAATGCCATTTTAATTTACCCACAATACTCAAGAGTGTCATTTTATCAGGGCCACAGGGGAAAGTTAAACTGAAAGTTCCCCCACAACCATAGAACTGCACAACTCATCCACATAGTGCCTCCGCATTAGAAGGAGGGTGTCTAGGGCTGTGTGAGGAATCTGCCTGGGGTTGGGTGTCCGTTGGATCCCCTGGGCACAGTTTCCTGGACTCTGTTCAGCTTTGCAGTGGCCCAGAGTCCAAGTTCCTGGTGAGCGTGCAAGTAATGCAAGCAAGGCTCAAATGGTGGCTGCTCCTGGCACCAGAGAAGGTGGGAGGCTAGCTACAGGGCCACCAGTGGCGAGGAGCTCACCAGGAAAGCAGATTCTGACTGCCACGCAAGCAGCATCCCCGAGCTGCCTTTGGCACTGCTGCAGCTGGCATAGAAGATGGTTGTCGATTGTGCAACCAGGGCTCTGCAAGAGTGTTCCCAGGATTGCTCCCAGCTAGGCTTGCTTTGGAGGACCAGGGCAAGCACAAGAGGAAGCCCACAGATGCCTGGCAGGGTAGATTCCAGCAGGGATCATCTCAACCCTACTCTGGAAGGCACTTTGGTCCACACCCTTCAATCCTGGAGACTTTCCTGTTTCAGATGGCATCCTTATTAAGGCATTGGGCCAGCAAGATAGGGAAGGAGTAGAAGGAATATGGGCCCAGACACGCTGCTCCCACTCCCAACAGCCACAGCCCCACCCTTCCAGCTCCCAATTGTGTACAAGGGTGAGTTTTACCCATATTCCAACCAGTCCTGGCAGACGTTGCTGGACAATGCAGAGAAGCAGGGCATGGACCCACATCCCTTACAGATGCTGGCATGCTTTCTTCAGGCACAATGCCTGAAAAGGCTTGTGTGAACTGTGCATGTGTCCAGATGTTTTGTGCTGACTAAGCTGTTGTGCATTAACGAATGTTATGGAGGGAGCATAAACGCCTGCTTGGTATGCAGAAGTGTCCTGGCTCAATCTGAAGGATCTCCAGGTTAGGTTAGGACAAACTCTGGCAGCCACTGCCAGTCAGTGTCAACAATATTGGGCCACATGGACCAAGGGTCCGACTCTGTTTCCTAAGAGTCTGTGCTTAGGATAGATAGGTAATGAAGCAGTGATCTCATCATGAAGGTTGTTCTCTGTGATGCCCTCCCTTTTGTTTATGTCAGTCCTTCAAGGCAGGTATTGTGTCGTCTGCCCTTTCACATTCTAAGTGATGTCTTCATTTTGATAGCATACTATTTATTTCATTTGAAATGGAACCCAGGGCTATGATAATTCAAAGAACATCTCTCATGGTGATTCAGGAACACAGGAATAAAAACATGGAGGGTGTGTCTGATATAGTTTAGATAATGGATGTTTTGATTTAATAAATAAGATTTTGCACACTAATCTGTAAAATATTTGCTTGACATTTCCCCTTCCTATTGTTCGTGCATGGTAGAAACAGATGCCACTGTTAAACAGATGTCAGCCACATGTGTTGGAGGGTTTCAACTGCAGAGAAAACAGCCCTTTCTTTTTAATTGAAGTGATAACAAACCACAGTCTATGGACTGACCTACTTTGTGTTCAGCTTGCTATTCTCTGAAGTTATAATTGCCCAATTTATTTTGTATGCAGGCTGTTCATACATTGTCTGTCTTTAAAGAAAAGAGTAACCTTTAAATTTGGTTACAATATCATTCAAGATAAACAAGCTGCATGTTTCCTGCAGTTGTTGTAATTATCCTGATTTGACTAGTAGTAGATTAATGATATGCTCAGGGCATATTCTAATAGTTTAGGTGACAGTAGGCTCTAAACATTGTCTGATGGCATAGATCTGGTTTTAAATAGCTCAGGACTGGCAAAAAAGCATTTGTAATCCAACCAAGCATCATGTAATGAGACACGTATCACTGAATTGATAAGGGCCACAAGTATATTTAGTTTGCACAGCAGGGTCTCAAAAAAAGTACAGCATTGTGCAGAATGCTATCCGTGGAAAGGGTACCAAGCAGTGATTCTTCCTTGAATTGGGACAAGTCATACCCAGCCAGAACCTTCTTCAACTGGCCAGAATCCTACAGCTGCAGAGAGAGTCCCTCCTTCGCCATTTCCCTTCCCACCCCACCCCACAATGTCCACCAGCTCTAGATGGGTGACACAGATAGTTCCCAAAGGGGCTCTGGCCTGGGTCCCACAGTCCAGAATGGCAAGACTGAGGAAATCACCATTACCTTAAAGGTGTCTCAGAGAGCTCCGGGATCTTCTCACCTTTTGGTTGGTCTAGCTTCTCCTGCTGAGCCCTGCCATTGCAACCCAATAATTTGTCTAAACAAATCAGACACTTGCATCACTATTTGTTTTTCCCCACCTGCTGAAGTGGGTGGGAGAGAAGTTTGCTCTCTTTACCGCAGCCTGGAAGCAGACAAAGTTTTGTAGTTGGTCAAGCAGGCCAGTGTCTCCATAAAAGAATGCACAGGCTCAAATCTGGTATTAGAATTAGTAGTGTTCAAAAAGTAGTGGGGAAAGCCCTTCACTTCCCTGGAGACTCCATCAAAACCATTATGGTATCCATTCTTGACCAAGAAAAGCCAAAGGCAGATACCACCAGAAAATTCATCATCAAGATGTTTGACTTCCCGTCCTGCTGTTTGAATCAAAAAATGCTTCTGTGTTTGTTTTCATCATGTGTTAATCTTCCTACCAATGCAGTGATGTCTCTGTTATCACCCAATAATGTTTTGCGAATGGCAACAGTTAAAGTAATTATCACTGTCTGTACTGTTTGCATTCCATTTCATCTGACCCCATTGGTTATAATGGACACATCCCACACAACACGTATCTTGATCTGCCAAGTTCAGGTGAAGACTTTCTGCGTGTGATGAAGTGGACAGTGCCCCTGAAAGCTTATGCCTGCTCAAAACTATCCGTGACTCAAATTAGGGTGAGTCATCATTGGTCACAAAGAGCATGAATCCTACTCTCTCCCCACTGGCCACTGTGTCTCCAGGGAAAGGGCTGGATTTCAGGACTTTAGCAAAAGGGAGTGTGTTAGAGCAGTACAAATTTTAAATGACCCTCCCTGTCTTTGCAGCATCCCCCAGTCCAGTGGCAGGTCAGAGTGTGGGTCACCTGCCATGGGCATACATCATGTTCCATGCTCCAAATTGCCCCAGCCTGAAACCATTTGGGTCAGGAAGGAAGGACATGCATCCAGGCAAACGGCCTTGACTGTGCAGCTCTTTAAAATCTGACTTGGGATTCCTGTGTATCTAGCTGTGTTCGTGGTACTGAGTAAGCTTGGCCTTGTCTTTCTCTGACAGGCTCCTCATCCTTAATGGCTGCCTGGCATGCAAGTTGGCCATAAAGAGGATCCACCTCATGCAAGAAACATCTGTCAAATCTGGCCAGCACAGATGGATTTTGTTCAGTCTATTGAGAATTTTGTTTAGTTCATTGCTTGAGATACTCATGGCTATCGTGCAGGCTTAACACTTTTGTTGACTACCAATCAGGGCGACATGTGTCTTAGCAAAAACTTTTATGTCTCTGGTCATCACTATGCCTGCCATATATGGGGAGCTCATGCTGGAAAATAGATGCTTGCCCATTGCTTCACCCGCACATAGCTGATACATGACCCCAACTTCCCAGTTGCTAATCTACTGGATTTCAAGTTCCTTTTCTCCAGCTACTCCAAATACATTTTAGTGATTAGCAGTGCCCCTAGTAGTAATTTTCCTCTTGCACGTCAAAACATCAGCTTTTGCAAATAGAAACATGCATTCGGTATCTTTAGCAAATTTTAACTGAGCTATTATGATAACACTTTTGTCCTTCCTAGGTTCACTATAACATTCAACATCAATCAAAAGCAAATACCAAACTTTACAATATGAATATAATCTGAGGTGGACAGGGGGCCAAGCCTTTTATTTAAACAACTGTAGCATAATATGAAAGCAAATATTAGTGTGGTATATGAAGGACAAAACTCTTTATATGCCAATATAATAGGAGCAGGAGCCAAAGTAATGTCTAGAACATTATTTAAAACAAGGGTGCACCTGTAGTGACTCAGACCGCAGACTACTGGAAAGCACTTTCCTGTTCAGTTGATGGCTGTTCATCCACAGGATGATGACTCCCAGGTTGGGAAGCATAATTAAATGCTAATTAAAATGCAATAGTCAAATGACAATGATATTCCCAACCCCTAAGGCAAGTGCAGGGATTTGTACCTTCACCCCTCAGAGTGGAAGGTACCGAATCTCAGGCCAAGGGGCCACATCTGGGCCATTAGGAGTTTCCCTATGGTGGTGCCCCTTCTCCTGACCCCACCCCCTTTGCCCTGACCACCAACTATGTCATGGTTTACTGGCTTTTGTGAAGTTTGGTCCCATTCATAAAGGCTTCCATGCCTCTGGCAGTAGGAGCTTTAAGTGAAAATATGCCAGTGTTTTTGGCTCTATGCCCTTTGAATCTGGGTCCATCCAGCTTAAAGCCCCTGAGACACGCAACTGGTACGTGCCAAAGCTGGGTGTGCTTGCCAGGAACTTGGACTTTGGGTCTTTGCAAAGAGGACTGAAGTCTGGCAGGCTGAGCCCAGGGAATCTGACAGATTCCTGATCCAGGACGGATTCCTCTCGCATCCCTAGCATGGTCACCCTCTAGGAAGATGAAAAGTGCTTTTTGACTCAGCCACTGTAGCTGCCTAAACAAATGATCAGCACCATGGAGGTTGGGAGCTCCGTATCTGTTTCTTTGGTGATGCATCTGCGGTCCCTCCTCAACAAGTACGGTCCTAGTTGGTGGTTAAGGGGCTGTAAACATCTGCAAGGCAACCTTTGCATGAGCAGAAGCCAAAAAGGGATCACAAAAGGATTTCCACATGGTCCTTGAATGGTAACTTCCTGTATCTAACACTGTCACACCATTGGCATGAATCAACACTAGTACAATGTCATTGGGTTTGCAAAGCAAAGGGCAGAAGTGGTGATTTACTGCTGAAATGTGGCGGCAAGCTACATCCCCAGAATCTAGTAGTAAATCCCTCGCTTTTTGTTTTTCCAGAACAACTGCTATTGCATTTGTTTGGTTTCTGTGAACACTGTATGATGAACCAAGCACAGTGACATTTGGTAATTCCCAATATGTGGATTGTTTTCCTACACTTCCATAGTGTGAGCATGGTCCATGGTTTCTTGAGAGTGGTGCTCTTTCAGGTAAGCTGTGAATGACAAAATGTGTACACTATCCCACTATCATTATAGCTAAAATTTAATGTATTTTATAAACTCTTACATTTCTGGAAGGGGTTGTCAGCCTTCTTAGCAAGAGGCAAAAAGCATAATAACCGTTTTTTTATGTCCTCTAAAGTGTGCCCTTGAAACAGGTACATGTGGAAGGATTTATTTTATTTTATTTATTTTTTGGGATATTTCTAACCCATCCAATCACTATACATCTCTGGACAGCTTACAAACAAATTCAATAAATACAACAGTATAAAAGATTATAAATACCCCAAACAATAATAAAACTAATAACCCATGACTGAAGTAAAACATAATTAAAATCTTTTAAACATTAAAATACTGGGTGAATAAAATGGTCTTGATGTATTTGAAAGGAAGGATATATTTGAAAGAAGGAAACCTTGTATTTAAAAGCCATTCTTTATTCCAAAAGCTAAATATTTTTGCCCTCTAGTTACACTGTAGTTGTTCTATTGGGCTTTGGAAGTTTGTAGCTGTTTCACATGAAGCTCTGTGGTAGTGTAATTTAGCCATTTGAAAAGCTTAAATAAAATGAATTTTGAAAATAGGCTACTCTCTCACATTATATAGGCAAGCACAGAAATATTTGCTAAGAATGCTTCGGTTTGTTTTGTCTTTGAAAATAACTAGGAACAAGAATTGGGCTGTGTTTCTCATATGAAAAATGTTTTAAATTTTTCTAACATGATCAAAGAAAAACCCCATAATCTGTGAACTATTTGATGTCTGTGATCACTGAGGAGAAGAAACCCACGTCTTCCTTATTTAAGTTGCTTTCTTAAATTGTCTTCAACTGCTTCATGACCAGTTCCATGAAATGTGAATACATGAAACAGTTGTCTCTGCCCATTAGTTTTGGTTATGAAAAGCATGCAATTTGGAGAGAAGAAAATAGGCCGGTTATATTTTATTGGTTGAATAATCAGTTATAAAAGCAACAGCACATCCATTAACTGTTGACCTGGACCATGTAGAAAGCAATGCCAAAAAAGGACATGATTGACATGAAATAGTATGTTTAAAAAGCTGTACGCTCTGAGTGCTGTGATTTCAGCAATGCAGCGGAAAGAAAAAGAAAGGAAGCAGAAGAAAAGCCCCTGTATATCATGTGCAGTTGTTGCGGATTTACGGAATTACCTGTAATCCATCCTCTTCAGTCAGTATGAAATGATTAAATCCTTTCTTCTTAGAAAGACAACATTTAGCATAGGAGTCACAGTGTTGGAAAATTGGTACAATATGTGATCAATGCGGCAACAGCATTTTCATCAAGATAAATTAGATACTCCGGCTGATCTGTGATTGCACAAGGTTGCACATGTGGCGAAAAGCATCCTTCCCACTGCAAGCACCCCTCAAGACCACTGTGCATTTTGTTCATTTGGCAAAAGGAGCTGTGAGCAGACACAGGCCAGTTCCATCAGCTAACACTCTGTACACGGCTGACATAGTGTTGTTCTCGTCCTTTCCAGTAAGAACCAGCCTCTGTTTCCTTGGGGAGGCAAGGAAATTATGACATAACTGAAAGAAAATGGATGTTCTGGAAGGTGCAATTGCTTGCGTGTAGGTTACGTATCTGATGTGTCTGAAGCCAAACTTGATGTCTGTTTCCATAAGATGAAGAGGCAGAGATATTCACCGAGTTCAAACAAGGTAGGAAAGTGAGAGAGAGTCCTTTCCCCAACCACCTGTTCAGACCCTACTCCACAAATTTCATCTGTTTCTGTGCCACTAAGTTTACTATACATTGCCAGAATTCTTTTAAGAGCTGAATCAAGCTGTGTCATATGCTGTGAAGTTTGAAGGACCAGGAATTGTGTGCATTAAGCAGCAATCCTTTTCTTCTTCCTGCACTGGAATTGCCACCTGAAGGAAGGGGGCAGCAGGCTGTTCAAGCCATCATACTCATATAACACTCCAGAATCATCCCGGTGATCTCAGAGAATCAGTGCCATTCCACTGCCTGCTATGTAGCTCAAAGGCCTATTAGATTCTTGTTCTTGACCTAAGAATTTCTTCTCAACCATCTCTCTCTGAATGGGTCCAGCTCACTCAGCTAGATCTTGGGCGGATCACTTCCACTTCCCAGGCTTAGTTAACTACTTCTACCCTGCACACAGAGGAGGTACAGCTTTCTCTGCTGCAGATCCTGACTGTGTTGACAGATGGCCCTTGATCAGTCCTGCACTTCTTTTCTCTTTCTTTCCAGTTCCATCTATAAATAAGAAACTCTCTTCCCTTAATGCCTCCCCAAAGCCTAAATCTACACATCTTCCAGAACCTATTATATATATAGCATAATAGTGCACAGCAAGGACAAGAGCAAGTCCTGACCTGACCCACAGTGATTGTGTTGGGATAAGACTTCCCAATAGTCATGCGTTTATATACTAGCTTTTATATGGGTTGTTGTTTTTTTGCCCGCAAGAGAGACCCTAACCAATTCAAAACAGCATCTAACTGAGCATCTTCCTTTCTTCTTTCTGGTGTGACTGCCACCCTAGCAGTCTGCTTTCCCCTAAATACATCCAGCTGATCTTTGAGATCTTCAAATGAGCCTTTATTGTTTATCCTGCAACCAATGGAATGCTATTGGGCAACATCACAAAAGCCGGCCTTCTCAGTAGTGGATGGTATAAAAAAATAGAGCTTGGTAGTAGACGGTATTAAAAAGTTTTAAATAAATAAATAAACAGTGACCCTTGACTTCCTGGAGAACCTTCTCATCTGTGCCTCAAGAGGCAGAAGTTGTGGATAATTCCAAATGCCTTTTGAAAATATTTCTTTCTGCAGGCTTTCTGTGGCTCATAACCGACTATAATATTGCTGTTTTATTATGTGTGTCACTTATATTTGCACTAATCATGTATTTTAGCTGTGATTTCACCATGTATCATATAATGCATGTAATATTAAATGATGTTTATGTACAATGGCTGTATGAGTAAAGAAAAGAACAATGCAGTGTCCACGTGATACTTGAGGATTAGTAGTTAGCGCATGAGGCCAATCTTATCTTTGCAATTCATGCATCTCAGCACAAGTAGTGAGAGCCACAATTCATATTACAGAATCATGTTGCAGCGCAGCTGGAGAAAGAAACATGATTTCCCTGTGAGTCTGTTTTCCCAGCTGCTTCTTTGTGATGCTTAAATGTCTCCTAGTCACAACATGTGGGGCTAAAAGAAGGGCATTCAAAGCACCATGTCCATGTTCAGCGTGTTGAGCTTTATATTTTTAATGTCTGAGGCTGAAGCATACGGAATGGCCTTATACTGAATCAGACCTTCATGGTCTGTATAGTTAGGATGCTTATCTCTGTTTCTATCTCTCAAGCTGAGCTCTTTCTGGGCCTGAACACTGCTCTGTGGTGCCTGGAGATTTGTCAGTGAAGTGAACTTTTCCGTCCTTTCCAAGTACAACAGTACAAGAAAGCTATCTAGTGAAACAGCCTTCCCTTTCAGTGAAATACAAATTTCCCATCACCTTCACCTAGTTCAGCTATCGGTCATGGTGTAGGAAGCCTGCATGTTGATTTAGCCAAGGAAAATACACTGAGGTTTACAGAAAGCAAAAAATATCTCTTAAACAAACATGAACAGTCACAATTATTGTCACATAGATTTCTTAGCAAGAACTGTAACGTTGAGATTTTCACTGTTCACTTTTACCAGGCATGCCTTCTTTGGAATGCTTAAGACTTCTGCAGCTTTTCTTGGTCCATGAGAAGTTGCTTTCCCCAAGTTTCCCCACTTCACACACCCAACACTGGGCAACCCTAAATAAATCAAAGGCCAGCTGCAGCTACTGATCCCCTCTAACCCTTTTTTTCTCTTAGTTGTAATTTTGACTATAAGCTCAACAATAAGCCCCATCTCTTAATCTCAGCATGAACAAATGGAAAATGGTCAAATGACGCACAATTTTAAGCTTCTTGGTGTATAAATTAGACAGAGTGCGTCAGTTCACTGGAATACACTGACCTTTTCTCCTTAAAAAAAAAAAAGTATACGAAGGAAGAAAGAGTTGGACTGAGTTCTGGATTAAAACGTATTTTCTGTTTACAGCAGAGCATTGGATTGGCATAAGGCAACAAGCACATACAGGAGCAGATGCTTATAACATACAGAAAGATATAAGCCGGTGAGCAGACATATTGCTGGGTCTGGGAAACCTGGATGATTTAACAGGCACTGTTATGAAATTGGCCATTGTATTTGTACATCTCCTCGTTAGGCAGCCGGGAAAGGCAGACAGTAAAATCACTAATCCCAGGGATACTGGCGATATGGAGGAAGGACAGACAGCATTCATGATCTGACTTCGTATTATATGGGAAATTAAATAAGAACCAATCTGAAATAAACCAGAGAGGGGATGTATCTTCAGTGCAACAGATAATAAAGCATAAGTCACTGGATTGTTGCAATCCACGTGACTGCAAGGGATGTGCTGAGGAGCCAGTGGAGGTGTGTTTCATAAAATGTTTGTGATAATAAAAAGCTCCATTGTTTCTTGGGGAGAGCACTGTGAAAGAGTTAAGGAAGTGGTTCTCATTAATTTGTGGTCCCTAATTACTCATGTGATCTTCCTCTTCTAACTGACAATCAATTTGCCTTCATGTGATCTTCCTCTTCTAACTGACAATCAATTTGCCTTCATCGGTGTCAGCAAACAGCCAAATCCATTTGGCTCCATATTGTCACAACATGATCTTACCCAGTGTGTGATCCTAATTGGCCAGAATCTCCTGAAGCAGAGGAATAAAACAAAAGAAAAAAGAAGGTCCCTAAGTAAACAATCTGCAAATGGTAGTAAATAGCCACACAAAGAAAGGATAACTTTCCAACTGAGAAGCTGACTAGAACAACATTCAGCGCAGCCTATCGAATAACCACACCAAAGCTAGAATTTCACCCAGCAGGCATAATTCAGGGGAAAGACATGAATGACTGTTATTGACTTAACTGAACACGTGAATCCTGTTTAATTTCAACTACACATCAGCAGACACACTTCTCTCAGAATTGCACCTGCTGCTGTTCTCTCAGATGTGACATCTGAGAAGGGAAAAAAGTTAATAATAAGCACACAAATCTTAGAGGGAAGAATCCTTGTATCCTGGTAATTTTGATCATTTGTTCTTAGTAAACATATGCTGGAATTCAAAGGGGCTTGCCTGTGAGTAGGCATGCAGATGGATATGCTAATATATATGTTGCTGTAGGAAAGCTGAAGAATGTGCATTGTTTGTGAAGGCCATGCTAATGACTATAGAAAGTATGCAACAGAGAGCATGGCATTTTGTCCATGAGACTTTCAGGGAAAGACATTATTGGCTGCTTTATGCAGCTGAGCCTTGCTGTTTCCTCCTCCTTTCTGCCTTCCTTCCTGCCTTCCTTCCATCAATATTCAGACTGAAGGTCATAACTGAGAAGAGCAGTTTATGGATGGAATAATCACGGATTGTGTGTTTAAAATTACAGCCTACGATAATACAGGCAATGCATTTAAGGTACTTTCCCATGCAATCAATGGTCTCCATGTTAACTTGGCATATGCTGCTTCCATCCACAAAATACCACTTGTACTGAAATAACAGCAATATTTGTGGTTTGGTATTGACCGAGCAACTAGAGATTAATTACCGGGTAGCCAGCTGGGTGCATGCTTTGGTAGCTTATGGCTGTCTCCCAGAGGCTGTTCCAGGGATTTAGCAGGTCTTCTTCCCTATGGGCAGAGAAGGATGGCCACCTTTTCAAGCCTCCCTGTTGTGTGCAAAAGGACCTCTGCTTTGTTGCCACTCCCATGTTGGTGACACTGAAAGAAAGGATGTGCCAGCCAGGGTGGATCAGGAGAAGGGCACTGACCTGAGCAGACTGAAAGCCATCTTGCTTCACCAACGCACACCTAGATGGTAGGGAAGGTATTCCAGTTATAAATCTGGAATATTTTTTTCCCCTCCACCCGCTACCCTACAAAAAACCACAAACTGAGAAATAGAGAAGGGAGTTCTGTCCTGGGAGAATGAATCCCTTCAAGACTTTAGCTTTGGTAATTTCTCTGGCTAGAGTCCTCCTTCTCCTACTACCTTTGGCTTGCTCTGTCATCAGTAAAGGTAAAGGTTTCCCCTTGACAAAGTCCAGTCATGCCTGACTCTAGGGGGCAGTGCTCATCTCCGTTTCCTAGCCGAGGGAGCCAGCGTTTGTCTGCAGACAGTCTCTGCGGTCATGTGGCCGGCATGACTAAACACCGAGGTGCACGGAACACAGTTACCTTCCCACCGAAGTGGCACCTTTTCATCTACTTGCATTTGCATGCTTTCGAACTGCAAAGTTGGCAGGAGCTGGGATGGCGCACGGGAGCTCACCCATTGTGCAGATTCGAACTGGCGACCTTTCGATCAACCAGCCCAGCAGCACAGCGGTTTAAACCACTGTGCCACCTGCAGTCCCCTGTCATCATTAGCCCTAAGTAAAAGTAGAAAATAGGGTGGCTTTATTTTAAAAGGATATGAAGCATACCTTCACTTCACAGATGAAGAAAGAGATCATCTTATGTAAATACTCCATATTCTCACACTCCTCCACACAAACACATAGCATATACATTGTGGTGGTGCCTTTACCATTTGCTCTACATTGTATTTATGGATTTTTGCAAATGTCAGCCCTACACTGGCTTCTGTTTGAAGCATGCACATTATAATCTGATTGTAACAGCTCCTTCTTTATTCATTGCCTTTATTTATTTACTTTGGTGCTTTATATCTTTTAAAACTCAAGACTGTTTAACAGAACCAGGGTTCAGTTTCCCATGAATCCAATTGCCCTTACTAAGAAATGCAAAGCCAATATGTTCAACACATTTATTGTGTAGATAGGACAGCCTTTTCCAACCAGGCACTTTTCCAGGTGTGTTGGGCTACAACTCCCAGTGAATCCCAGGAAAGAATTCAGTGTGTTCTAATGCACACCAGAACAAATGTTAAGGCATGAAGAGTGCAATCCAGTGGGCAGAGGAAGCTGGCAATTCCACTGAGGTTTTAACTTTAACTTTTATTGGAACTACCCATGGTATTCTATTCTATTGGGGGATGAGTTAAGCACCATCAGTAGCTGCTATTGAGCTCAGGATAAAAGCTGCCATGGATAAGAGCTCCACTGACACAGAAGCAACAGCCTCCCTTGCAACGGAGATGCCCATAAACCTCCAGGCATGCAGTGCAAGGTGGAGGGAGTACAGGCATGTCCTTACCTCCCCGCTGTTCCTCCCTTGCTGTGCAAGTCAAGTTGTGGCCCTCTAGCTGTGGCAGTTCAGAGAGGGGAAGAAAGAAGGTGGGAAAGCTGCTCAGATGGGTGCTAGCCTTGCAGAGCCGGTCCCTTCCTCTCCTCACTCCCAGGGGTGCCTTCCTTACCCCTTCTCCAAGGTCGCTCTTACAACCCCAAGAAAGGCTCTTTCTGTGCAGGCTGCAAGGCCGGCGGGAAGGCAGTCTGCATGTGGATGCCTAGCTCAGAGTCTGGAGCTCTCCTTGCACTTCAGATGTGGGCACCCAAAATATGCTTTGCCGCTCCAAATGCTGCCCAGTAGAGATAGGGTCAGTTAATCCAGTGTTTCTGAATTCCAGTACCCACCAACTGGATCCATACCTCTTGGACTACCATATGAATTTGAACTTAGTCATCTTCCAGCTGGGACACTTCTAAAATTGTATGCCACAACACTTGGCTCAGAAAGCATTCCTTTAAATATGCATATTTTAAAAGAGGATGTGTCTTAAAATATACATTTAAGTTTGTGGTCTCATTTTTTAAAATGCAGGTAAATGCAGAAACATGATGGAGAAGGAGCATTAAGAGAAAATGCAGGCAACTGTGACACAGAAATACACTAATGTAGTCATTCCAGATTCCCAAAGGACAGTGATTTTTTTTCCAGGGATAAGTATTAACTAGAAAATAGATAGTGTCTGTGCCTGGTATGTAGAGAAAGTCTGAGCACAGCTATGAAATTCCAAGTAATCAGTGAAGAGCTGAGAATATAAAGTTGATAGAACAACTCATGCTGCCCTTTTCCACTGAATTTCAGAAGGCTTTCAGACAGCTGGCTTTACATGCCCCGCTACATGCATTCACAGAAAATATATTATATTCTTAGAATATGTGGGTGATTTCCCAGGCAGTTGAGTAAAACACAGGTGATTTTGCAGTGATTAGGTAGCTGCGGAGCTCTTTAAAAAATGCTTGATGGTTTAATCAAAAAGCTTTGCTAGTGTGGCGTAGGGGTGAAGAGCATGGGACTGGGACTCAGGTGACCTAGGTTCTACTCCGTGCTGAGCCATGGAGCCAATAGGGTGACCTTGAGCCAGTCACAGACCCTCAGCCCCATGGACCTCAAAGGGATGTTGTTGTGAGGATGAGATGGAGAGAAGGAGAAAGGTGCAACTCTCTTTGAGTTCTTTGTAAGGAAAAGGAAGGGAAACCAATCTAGCAAGTCATACAGCAGTTTCATTTAACCACAGATTGATGGACAAATGTGTGTGTGTGTTTAATCACGTTTAATCATGCCTGCACTCAGTGGATTGGAGCCAGCATAATGGTTCCATCAACAGAAGGATGCCTCTTCTAGAATGGGACTCCCTCTCTCTTTCCTCTGCAACCCTCCAACCCTGCTCCAAACAGTTGCAAGACCCCCAGAAGAGATTTGGTGGGCATGGGCAGGCTCCAAGGGGAGGCTAGGATGTGGCTGTCCCATTCCACCGGCGGTATCCTTCAGCTGCTGGATCCAGTCAAATGAGTGTTCACCGTGATATTCAATAAAGCTATAATTCTCAGCAGCAATGAGACTTGCTATCAACAACTTGCACAATCCAGGTTCTAAATGGCATGGACAGTCTACCTGTGTCGACCAGGTCCTCATTTTAAACCTGGCAATGGATTGAAGGCTACAGAGATGCTACAGAGATGCAACCGAGGGTTGAAGTCCATCTCCCTCCAATGAGAGCAGGGATCCCAGGACAGCTTGGGTAGACCCTGCATTCCTTTGATATACAATTTTATGGGATGGGAGGAGCAGATGCAGGCATAATCCACCCAAATGTTTATTCATCCTTCAGGACTACAACAGGTATGATGAATGGTGCTTTGAAATGAAATGCACATGGAGGAGAGGAACTACTATTCATACTCGTTGCCTTGAGACTAACATCTCGTGATGCATTTCCACCCTAAACTAAGCAGCATGCATGCCTGGAAGTATCCCAAACCTGGAACTGATATCCAGGCCTAGAATAGAAGTGTACAAGGTAACAAATGAGAGAAGCCAAAGTCTGAAAGAAAAACAGATTTTTCCATGGAAATCCCTCAGCGTGAGCCAGGAAAATGGGCCGAATTCCTCTTGTAATCTTTACATATCCATACTGCAAACACTTCTGAAACACATTTTTGGTTGTGTACAGAAGGAGTCAGGTTGCTGGGCCCAAACTCCAGAGGGTTTTTAAGAGCTGCAAGTGAAGAAGAATTTAACTCCCCTGCCCCAGGCAAGGTTACTGTTAAGTGGCAAGGTAGGCATTTTGATGGAATTTTACCTTCTCTGCAACAGGAGCCCTGATCTAAGCTTCCTACCTTTTTAACTTCAGCCTGGCCTGCAGCTCTTAAATGCATGACACTTCTGTCCATAAAAAGGTGGCAACTTAGGTTATGGACCTGATTACTTTAGAAATAAATTGGAAAGTTTACATGTAGGGGAACATCAGATGGCTGCATCTTCCATGCATTCAAATCTGGCAGACGTTGAAAGCAAACAAACGGGTCTTTCAGATTGTCATTTCAACTAGTTTTTGCTCAGAACCTAGCATACTTTGGCACGAAATAAATGTGAAACAGTAGGAAAAAGCAGCTATAGTAGTTCACAATTTTGCTGTGGTTAACAAACAAATATAAGGCCAGATTGCTAGAAGCAATTCTATAATGCCACTCTTTTCTTTTCTTTTCTTTTCTTTTCTTTTCTTTTCTTTTCTTTTCTTTTTCTTTTCTTTTCTTTTCTTTCAAAGGGGGTCCTGCTGCTATAGAGAGAATTGGCAGCTGGCTATGGTCAGCAAAATCAGAAGACAGCTACCTTTGAGTTGAGCTGGCAGCATGGACTAGATCTGAAGTGAAAAGGGAGCTAATCTTCTAATGTTGATGTTTAAAAATAAGGATTATTTTTGTTTAAATAAGCAAGTCTGACTTTCAACAACATGAGGAACTTCTGCATGATCTGTTTATGGGACCTGACTATGGAGAGAGATGGGCCGGGGAGGAAAGGAGCAAACTCTGATGAATGAGATGTGCATGAGTATGTCTCGATTTCTGTTTTGATTAATATTGCTGGCCCTACCCTTTCGGCCGTCAGTCCTGTCACCAGTCACATATGGCCCCCACAAGCTATTCCAACACTGAATCATGCCCTGGGGCTGAAAGGGGACCGGCATACCTGCGGATTGCATGAATGAAGGGAATGGGGCATACTGGGAATGGAGGGAAGGGGATGCTGAACTGAAGGAAGGGGATGCTTCAGGAATGGGGATGCTTAAGGAATGGATCCTTTTGGCTGGGAAGACCTGTCCAAATCAACTAGAGCTGGAACCAGAGCCACTGAGAGTAGGCAGAAATGGCAATATTGCTGAGCTTTAAAACTCTCTCTCTCTCTCTCTCTCTCTCTCTCTCTCTCTCTCTCTCTCTCTCTCTCTCTCACACACACACACACACACACACACACACACCCCTGAGAGGCAGGGTGAAGAGCAAGAACTGATCTGCAACAACTGGAGTGCTGAGGATCACATGCAGCCCCTGACCCACAAATTCTCCACACAAGACTCTGTTTTGCTCTATGTATATGCAGGAGGAAACAGACGTAAACATATTTAAAGGCAATATCTGAATATCTGCTCCTGGGGGACAAGACACTGTGCTACTGCCACCACTAAGGGTGAATCTCATTCCTGAGAAAGAAACTGTTAGGGAATTGTTCCTCCCACTGTATTTTTCTGCCCTTGAATTAGGATGGGAAATTTTGAGAGGCCTTGAGTATTGTGATTATTCTTACCTTTTTGTGGACTCTTAAAGCTCTTTTTCTCTGCACCACTGCTGTTCCTACAAAATCCAGCTAGACAC
This sequence comes from Varanus salvator macromaculatus, assembly GCA_023646645.1. Classification (NCBI taxonomy): domain Eukaryota; kingdom Metazoa; phylum Chordata; class Lepidosauria; order Squamata; family Varanidae; genus Varanus; species Varanus salvator. Next base: position 2,467,739 of record JAIXND010000791.1, on the reverse strand, counting down.
AGTAAGTTCTGAAAGGGAAATAGGAGATAGTATTCAGGAAAAAGGATAGGGCTGGTGGGGAGGACAGGAATAAAACTGGGAATTCTTCTCTGGATGAATTTAATCTAGTCTGTCAGAGAAGAGTCTTGAATCTTGTAAGGAGGAAAGAAAAAAACCTGCTTGTTTCACTTTCTCCCACATATGGTTATTTTTAAATCCCAAGTTCTTTCTGTACCCTATATGAAGAACTTTGTGCATATTACTAAACTCTTACAGAAAGCAAAGTGAAACAAAATTCTCACCCAGGAGTCCCATCCAGTAGATGGATTATGGAACAGGCCCAGTCAACACCAGGAGGGCCATGTTGTGCCATCTGGCCATGTAGCTGTTAAGGATGAAGAGAAAAAAGGAGGTACCATTTCAGCAAAACCAGCAAGGAAAACAACAGGATTCAGACCCGGATTTTTAAGAGCAAAGTACTCAAAGCCCAGGGCTTGTCAGTTTTGGCTTCTCCTACATCATAGCATTAAAATCAATCAATCTCAAACTCTTCGTAGTCCCATTTATGACTAGACCTAAAGGAGCGCTTACGTCCATACATGCCCTCCTGCTCCTTGAGATCAGCGGGAGAGGCCCTTCTCCAGGAACCCTCCGTGAAGGTTATTAGGAGGGTAAGTACCCGGAGGAGGGCTTTCTCTGCAGTGGCACCCAATCTATGGAATGCGCTCCCCAGAGAGGTCCACCTGGCGCCATCGTTTTTCGGCGCCAGGCCAAGACCTTTTTATTTAAACGGCATTTTAATTGTTAGCTTATTTATTGATTTTATATCTTTGGCCAGGGCGTTTCCAATTATATTTTTTATATGATTATATGTATTTATTTATTGTTATAAGCTGCCCTGAGGCTTCGGTGAATGGGGTGGCATAGAAGTTTACTAAATAAATAAATAAACCTGGAAATTTTGATGAGTTCTGATCCAACGCGAAGCCTAACATCCCTCTTGGAATGGCTTTTCCACCTTGGGGGTGAGCTTTACAGGCCCCCTAAAGCTCAGAACTGAGCCCCTCTCTTCACAAGGCAGTTGGCACAGTGACTGTCAAGGACTAACATATGGATAGTTGGATGTTGCCACGGCTACTGCAAGCCCACTTCCAATGCTCAATGAAACAGCAATCTCACTGGGTGAGTCTTACAAAACTTTTCAGTAGCCCTGCCTAGGATTTCACAATATGTGGAAATACTAAGGTGTGTCTGCAGTAACAAGACATAGCAACTTATTCTGACTGAAAGGATAACAGAAAAAGTTGTGTATGTAGGATTGAATGATGCAAGATTCATTATTACATTTAAATCCTTGGTGTTTTCTCTCCTGCATGCAGGCAGAGGAAGCACATGTGGTCTTTGTCCTCCCCATTTTAATGACACGTCTTGAGGGAGGTCAGGCTGAGAGTCAGTGATGCGCCCAAGGTCATCCAACGGTCCTCATGGTCAAGGGAGCATTTGTCTCTCCTGAATCCCAGTTAAACACTTCGATTCACTGTAGGAAGGCTGTTATTGTGCATGTGTGTGTGTGTGTGTGTGTGTGTGTGTGTAGCACTCTGACCCAGGGAGGTCCAACTTTTCATACCTCGATAGCTGCATGAGGACTTCGACATGGAACCCAGGGGCCACACGCCACTCCCCGGGGTGGCCCATCCCTTTCCTCCCTGTTCTCCCACCCAGGATTGTGGGAGAACAGGGAGGGATTCCCAAGGGATTCCCTGGCCCCTCCTTCCTTCTTGGAATTGGCACCTTGAGCATCTTGCACCGCTGCTGCTGCTGAGCTCCTGAGCACCTTTGTGCTTGTCAGCTGAAGTGGGGCATGCTGGGGCAAGCTTTCACAGGGCCACCAGCTCATTCCACTTTTTTCCTAAGTCTCCGCAAGAGAGCAGGACAGGCTGGTGACCTCACAAGCACTCTCCACAATCATGCCTGTGCCATTGCTGGGATCAGGACTGGAGTGGGTGGGTACGGAAAGCTCCAAGCAGCAAGAGGGCCAAAGAACAAGGCCTTGGGGCCACATGCGGCCTGCGGGACCAATGAGGACCACTCTAACCAATGAGCCTCACCTGATTAGCCTATTAGTCTGTGTAGAGGGATCACTACAGTGCTTGTGTGTGTGTGTGTGTGTGTGTGTGTGTGTGTGTAGAAAAAGGAACAGGAAAGAAACTGCCAGGTGAGCAATTAAGAAAGAATGGAAGCAAGTTGTTCAAGTGACACCTGGCCAGAAACTCAATCCCATGTTCAGATAATTGGCATGAAGCCTAGAGAGTGACTCCTATAGGATTTTAAAAGCACAGGGGGGTTTTGTCCAGATTTATTTCCATAGAGGGGCCATTGATTGCCATATGATTGTATTTTTGGTAAAGGTAAATACAGGGAGAGGAACTGCACAGGCCGCCTGCCCAAAGCAGAGTGCTGCCTGGCTCCTGTTCAGAGCTCACATGATATATTTGGAAAGAAATCTTGGAACAGTTGCTAGAGAAAAACAATGTCCAAAGAATGGGGAGTCCCATTCAGAAATAACCTGGTGGCATAGAGGTCTTTCTGAAAATGCATATTAATGCCTAAATTTGCCGGAATGGAGGCAAATTTGCCGGGCTGGAGGCACTAGACAACTTTTCTAGTGTCAGCTACATAGGCCTGGATTTCACACTGCAGGACATGTTGCAACTGCAACCATATGTAGCTTTGCATATGATTAGTGAGGGCCCAGACAAGTTGTCCCATTAAGATTGGGTTGCTAGAAGGAACAAAGCTGAACTCATGTGATTCTCCACAAAGGCTGCCAGCTTGTTTTGGTTGTAGTAGCCAGACGACTCATTGCAACATTTGCAGAAGTGTGAATTTTGAAGGCTTGGTTTGAAAGTGCAAAATTAGTCACATTCACATTAAGATGTAACCCAAACTTATTTCTATCCCATCACTATTTAAAAGAAAACAAATTGAATTAGACTTTGAAATATACCTAAGATGCAGCATGGCCTTTCCAGTTCTGTGGGGAGACAGCATGTATACCCAGCATCAGACCACAGTGGGGGTTGCATGTCAGACAAAAATTTCTGAGCCCAGACCAAAGGCCGCTCTTGCATGAGTATCAATGTACTCATATGTGCTCTGCAAGATCGTGCGGTGACTGCAGCAAGTCAGGCATCAGCAGTTCACCCTCTTGACTAGAATCAGCACCCTCCCAGATGCACCCCGGCCTGGAAGCGGCATGCAAAATTTCCTTCCCACGGATTCCAGTAGTAGGGAAACAATGATGACAAAATCAAGAAGAAGACAGAATGAGCACTAGCACAGACACAGGTGCCAGAAGATTCCACTTTTCTCTCCCTTCTGCCCTGCTAGTGTGAGCCTAGCCGGGCTTTGAATGAAGCTGTTCCTCGGCCTTTGAATCTCCCAGGCACCACATCGCCATGTCCAGGCTTCTCCATAGGGAAAGTCACACGGTACAATAGGCAATTCATCAGATGCATGTTGCTGGGTGTCTTCCCACCAGACTTCCAAGCCATGTCAGGATTAAGGCTGGATCAGCTACAGTTTCACAGCTCTTGAGGTCTCTCCTCTGACCCCCAACTTTTGCAAGCTTTCCACTTTAAAGAGGCTGATTCATGATGGTGCTGCAGCAGTTCTAAGATCCCAGAAGTGATAAAAGCTTCCAAGTAATAATAAACCCAAACTATTGCAGCTGGCAAAGAATATATACAGTGAAGGATTGGAGCTCGATAAGCATTTTTCAGCTTTACAGTGGAGAATGAATCTGTTTCGCTCAGACAGATGGAAAGTTTTATTCTACCACTTTTTTTTTTAAGGGGTGTATATTTAAACATGCAGACTTGACATGTGCAGCACAACTGCTTTACAGTGGAACAACAGCAGGTCCTGACCATATTGCACAGAGCAAGCCTGTGTTGTGTAGTGAACAGAGTGTTAGACTTTGACTTGGGGCCTCTGAGTTCAAAGCCTCATTTGGACATGAAATTCAGTGGGTGGTCAGAACTTTGTTCAGCTTGGCCTACATTTCTGGGTAACATATGAGAGCTCCTTCCAGGCTTCTCTGGGGTCCTTAGAGGAAGGGTAGGATATGATTGTCATGAATAAGAATGGGACTTCATGACACAGACAGGTAAGAAAGGCACTGATGGAGAGGAAGCATTGCAGCATATCTGTCAGACCTCAAAAAATGACAAAAAAATTTGTCAGACCTCAAAAAATGGCACTGGAGGACAGCAACAAGTGAAACTCCCATTTTAAAAAAAAAACATAAGAACTAAAATAAAAATCCAAGGGGGAAGGAAGCCTGGAAAACACCAGAAAAGCTGCCTGTGGCACACTGAGTCAGAACGAAGATACAGGAAGGGATAGAGGGATCCGTTTGGTTCACTTTCTCTAACAATGCCATTTTTCAAGAACAACTTCCTTCTGTTCCGCATCTGCATTGGTTTGTGACCAGAAAAAAGACTGCAGAAAAATCTGCACACATTTTATACCCATTTTTTGAGAAGCAATCTCCCTGAAAAAATCTGAAGAAATGCATTTCAGTTCATGGATCACTTAGTACAGTGTGAATTAGGCTGATCCATATTAAAACTGAATGACTTTCTTCCTCATCCCTGTATGTGGAAGAATTTGCTGCGGAAGAAAGAAATGCCAATGTTACTGGTTGGAAAATCAAAGACATAGAAAGGTCACTGTGAGAGCTTGGTATTGATGTTGTTGTGCACTGCTAAATTGTTTCTGATATATTTATGTATTTTATTTATTAAAACATTTGTATGCTGCCCAATTGTGCCTTCCAGGCCTCTGGGAGGCTTACAATTAGAAGATAAAAACACAATAAAAAACTATCACATTAAAACTGTGCTGTAAACCATCCCAAGACTTTTAAAGTATGGAACAGTATAGAAAAGTTTAAAATAAAATAAACGAATTGAAATAATACAATCCAGGCAAAATACAAAACAAAGGTCTTATGGCATTAGTTATTTAAAAAAAAAAATTAAAGAAAGGTCTTCCCCTGGTGCCAAAAAGAAAGTAAGGAAAGTGCCAGGAGGAGAGAGAATTGGGGAGAGAATTCCAGATAGGGGGAGCAGCTACAGAAAAGGCCTCCTCCTAGCAGCCATCCCTCTCACCTCCTTAAGGGGTGGCTCACAAAGGAGGGCCCCCTGTCTAGATCTCAGAGGCTGGGTGGACACATACAGGTGAAGGTGCACCCTAAGATAACTGGGGCCTAAGCCATTTAGGCATTTATATTGTGACCCTATGAATTAATCCCCTCCAGAATATCCTGTCCATTCAGCTCTCCTAAGTTCAGTTTTGTCATTTTTGCTTCTAGCAAAAATTGAGCGCTTGGATTGTGGTGAGTAAAGTCCCAAAATTAGAATCATGAAATCACAGAATAGTAGAGTTGGAAGGGGCCAAGAAGGCCATCTCCAAACCCCTGCTCCATGCAGAACCCATATCAAACATCCCTCTCAGATGGTTGTCCAGCTGCTTGCACCTTAACTTTCTTTTCCTCCATATAATTAAAATGGTTAAATCTAAACTATTCCAACTGGGGCTTAATTCCAACTGCCAACTGGCCCATCAGTCAATGAGACCAGCAGTTGATTTGAGGGACAGAATGTCTAATATTTCATTCCCTGCCAGCAACACTTTCAATGATGAGTGGTCATCTAGGGGTGGCCCACATATCGATCGACACATTAATGAGAACTTTGCAAGGAACTTACGAAAGCCAAACACAAAGGGTGCACGCCATTTTTGGTCCCAAGGACCAGAAGTGATGCTGACTTGTGGACTAGGAGCCACACTTCCCCCACTCCGAGGCTGCATGCATAGGGGGACTTCTTTCTGCTCCCCTGCCCAGTGATCTTTGCACAGGCCATTCTTTGTATGGCCTCACTGTTATTCTTGAGCAGTTCTTCTACTCACTATGAAAGGTTGCATTGCTGCTCATGAAGCTCAATGACAGGCCATAAGGCCTCAGAGCTAAAATATGCTGGCATTTTTTGCAAGTTTGGATCCATCCCTGTTGCTTTCAGTCCCGCCTACCAAGTAATGTGTCCCCCTCCCCCCAAAGAAATACCCAATTATCCCTGAAATGGACTTCACTGTTCAGAATGAAAGAGATTCTGCAAGTCTCAGTTGAAGGATGCATGTTCAAAAAATAAAAAAATAAAACTACAATACATCTTAAATGGGGAAGTGGTGAATCAAGAACTCAGTGAAAAAACAGAACTAGCAGATCATACATACTGCTGATTCATTTGCGAAGTATAAAACAATTACCTATGTCATTATGACATAGGGGTGAAGTTGTCCCATGAGGAGTATTATTCACTCAGAAATAGACTAAGCTATTTCCACAATGAAATCTGAAATAATGTGGTTTATTTTTACAGCCAATCTTAAGCTCAGAAAAGAACTCTTACCTGCTAGTTTCCACCAGCCCATGAAGAATTTCAGACCTTATAAAGTGCATTTTTGACATGGGCTTTATGAATTCTCAAGTATAGAGAACTTTGTCATCATCTCAAATTGTGTAGAACGGAAAATAATTCCTCCAAATTTCACATTGCTGTGTCAGCTTTCTAAGAGGTTTTTTTTTTTTAAAGGAAAGTTTAGTTTGCAATGCAAATTTAAAATGAACCAAGCAGTTAAGAAATTTAACAGAATGTGGACTTATAATCCTGATACCTTTGTATCAAAATACTTATTAGCACTTAATCTTCCCAGTCCAAATTATACACCATGATGAAATTCACAGGTGAAAGGAAGGCTGTCTGTTTTGCCCAGGGAATATACAGAGGAAACTAATGACTTGTGGAAAAATAGCTGCCAGGCTGGAGATAACTTAATAAAAATATACTGCCAACAAGCAAGCACAGCTGCAGTGGTACATACTGCAAAAGAATGGAAAATGCGTTTATTGTAAAATCTCTAGGGAAGAGTTTATTATTTCCATGCGAGTGTTACAGTAATCCCAAAAAGACATAGATCCATCAGATCTAATGTTAGTACATTAGAGAAAAACATTCCAAGAGCTGTAGCAGGGTGGCTGTGCACTTACCTGGAAATAAGCCCCACTGAACACATAAGAAATTCCTTATGGGGCATTTCTTGACTAAGGCCAATCCAACCATTTTCCCATCCCACAGCTGGGAGGATTCCAAGGTGGTAGGTGAATATTCAGGTGGGCAGAGTTCAGGTGAGGGTACTTTTTATTAGATGAGGTGGTTCGGCTTCGTCCCCATGCTTTTAAGGTAGCCATGTATTCTCTTTTACAGAGAGCAGTCCTGTATTTGAAATGCTGGAAGATTCACACCTGTTTAGAAAGAAACATCTGTTTGAAGGGCTGTCCCATTCAAGTCTGGTGTAAAGATGAAGCCAACTGGGTGACTTTGGGCCAGTCACTTTTTTTTCAAAAGGCATCTATTCACGTGAATTAGCATATGTATATTTTAAGAAAATTAGAGCTTTGTTTTACTCTTTTTATTTGTTTGTTTGTTTGTAATGCTTGCCCTCTTTTGGAGGGATTTCCAAAGGGTCATCCCATTGGCAGCCATGCCATAACATGCTTGGATTTTGTAGCCTCGGAAGTGAGGGGGTTATGATCAGGAAAGGGAGAATTTGTATTTTCCCTTGCAACTGCTTCTGCCTTTTGAGGGAGGTAGTCATATGTGGAATCTTAAAATGGACACATTTGTTCTCTAGATCTGCAAACCGTGCTCAACACAGTAGCAGCATTGTTTCCCTTCTGTCTTGCACGTTACTGCGGTATGATTTGTTCCCAATTAGAAAAAAGATGAAAATGATTGAGGACATTTTGTTAAAAAAATTACCCCAAAATCGCAATTCTGAATTCCCATCAGTCCTAAAGTGAGACTGATAATGGGTTGAAAGAATAACCTGCAATTTCGTCTTAATCAATTGAATCATTTTAATTGTGTCACTCTGCATTTCATGCTCATTTATGGAAAGCTCACAGATTTGCCCACTCATTTTTATTGTATTTTTTGTGAGTGAGTGTAATATCTGACGTTTTCAAGCATTTGTCTCTTTATATAATCACTGGAGCAATTCCATGCTGAAGAACAACATGGGACCAGATCAGTTTTTCACTGTTGCTGTTGCTATACGGCAACAACCTATATAGTTCATTTTGGATTCTTTCATTTGTTAGTGTAAAGAACTTGCAATTTTGCTTTTGCATAAAAATGTGGCACCAGCTAACCAAATTTATTTATTTACAATTTTTGTATCCCACCTTCAGGTGTCTCAGGGCAGTGAACACTGAACATTATTCACAAAATACAACTATTATTGATACTGCTACTAGCAATAATTCCCCCAATAAACTAATTCAAATGTAGCATGCTGTTGTTGCTCTTTTGATGGGCAAAGTATTATGCCTTCAAACTGCACATTCGGAACCCTTCCATGGAATGGTCTGACAGGTGGAAAGTAGTATGTTTAAGTCACCAGGGTGAGGGTGTTTAGCCAGGGAAAGGGTCTTGTAACTTCCAGCAAGCCCCATGGCTTTATTCTGTCTAAACATGTATAGGTTTATGTCCCTAGAGTACCATCTCATGTCCTCTAGATGGTGCTCGGGAGGCCACAGGATGTTGAAGAGTCCCCCTCTGAGGGCGTAGGCGAGTTCTCACCTCTGAGATGGAAATCCCATTCACCCCACCTTTCCCAGCCACCTTGGGAAGCTCATATGGGTAATCCTTCCCAAGGTCTGAGCTCTTAATTCAGGAAGAGGAAGGAGAAAAGGGGATGGGGGCATGCCAGTAGGCAGACATGGAAGCCAGGTTCATTCTCATAGATCCAAAGGCCTCTTAAGCACCATTCCTGCCCCTGGTAAAGTGAATGCACTCTTTGGATTATTGTATTAAAGGAAAAATTCTATTGAAATACATGTATCTTCTTTGCACTGCTTGCCTGACTCTGAAAAGAATCTGCAAAGGTATGTTTTTTGCAGTACAGTGTATATCAAACACATTATACTCCATTTTAACTAGGTTGCTTGTCATGAGATCTTCCAGAAATCTCACTTTTGTATTGAGAGCACCAAGAGAATCCTACTGGAGGAGACCATCCAATTCAACAAGACTCCTACAGTGGTCAAGCCGATCTTGCTGGAAACCCCACAAGCAGACTCTGAAGGCACTGGATCTTTGCTGCCATCCTCTCAGCAACTATTCCTCAGAAACAAATTGCCTGGAATTCAGGATGTTGCATATGGCCATTATGATTAGCTACACTTAGCATCCATGCCCAGCATGAGCTGAGGCTCATGTCTCCTAGAGGAACTGCTGAGACTGATCCTGTTTAACAACCCAACACTAGGCTCCAAGTCTTTGGAAATGAGGACGATGCAGCTGTGCTGTCTCAGTGCCACCAACTGCTCCTTTTGCCTGCCTCCATCTCTAGCAAGTCCTTTGCAGACCTTGGAGGGACCACCAGGTGTTGGTGCCAGGACCATCAGAGAATATGGTGGACCACCAAAGGGCATCTTTCCCAGAGCCACATTAGATCTGGCAGCACTGTGACTTCTGGCCATTGATAAGCTCATCCTCCATGAATTTGTCAAATCTCCTTTGAAAGCCTTCTAAGCCGGTGGCCACCACAACTGGTTGGTTAATTAACTTAATAGATAGATTTTTTTACAGTTAATTAACCCTTTATTATGCAATGCATGAAGAACTCTGCCTTGAATATCTTACCAATTAGTTCTATTAGCTAATGATACTGTTAGTCAACCGCACAATGGAAAAGAGTCACACCAGCCATTTTTAAGTCCACATTTTAGCTCTTATTACTAGAATTTATTTCTCCCAAATATAGATATGCAAGTTACATTTATGAGGAGCAGGTGCAACTTCTTCCAGAGGTCATAACATGTGAACTTAAGGAAGGCCAAAGTGCTCTCTTTTTTATTTGATGTTGGAGATTTCCCATGGAAAGGAAAGGAAAGGAAAGGAAAGGAAAGGAAAGGAAAGGAAAGGAAAGGAAAGGAATTGTGAGCCGCCCCGAGGCTGCTGCAAGGGGCGGCATATAAATATTTAAATAAATAAAATAAAATAAAATAAAATAAAGGAAAGGAAAGGAAAGGAGAAATATGTAGCTCCATACTGTTCTTATTCCAAATGCCCCCATATCTTCCTTGCTGTCTTTACTGTTGTTCAGTACTCCAGAACTTCAGATTCTAAAGAACTAGCCAGGCAGCCTTCACTCTATCCATCTGTACTTTTGATTCCTGCCCTGTCCTTCAGTCATGTCTTTAACCGTCAGCTCTCCTCCTTAACAAGAAATGCTGGCATGATCGTTTAGTTCTTTGGAATAGGCCAGCTTGCACTAAGGTTGGAACTCTTTCACAGATATTTTTCCAGTAACCAAGTGGTAATGTTAGTCAGCGCCACCAAAACGAATAACGCCAGCTATTTTAGAAGCTGGCATGTTGACAGTTGCTATAGTACTTTAAAAAGCTTAGGAAGCTATTGTGCAAAGCTATCAGTCAGTAAAATACAATCCAGCTGCATCATATTGAATCTGCTTACACCTCCAGACTCAGCAAACCATCTTCCACTGACACATAATGGGCACCAAAATTTACAGAATGTTTTGATTGAGAGAAAGGTGAAGTACCATGACGATAAACAAATTCCATAAGGATGCATTGCTCAGCACTGGATAAAAACGTGAATGTTTTACTTTAAGAGGCTGGTTGCAGGAGATGTTGTCCTTTGGCAGAATGAAGAATAGAGCAAAGAAAGGCAGGCCCCTATTGCAAATAAGAAAACTGCATAAAAACATGTCTGTAAGGTAACACTGATAAACACATTGCCCTAAAACCATTATAACTATTGGTGTATAAGGTGACTCGTGTATAAGACAAGGTCAGTATTGTGTGTGGTTTTCTCATGTTAGTTATATGTTGGGTGTATAAGATGACCCCCATTTTTTGCTTTGCTATTTCCTGTTTCAAGGGTCTTCTGATATGCTGGTATGTATGAGTATCTCCAACAAAAAATCAGAAATATCTCTAGAAACAAAAGTGAATATCTCTAGTTTCCATGTCCACTGAGAGACAAAACACATGTCAAGATACCATTGGTGGGCATCTTCAAGGCTCAGCTCATCCTTCTGATGGCTCTTTTATTTGTTTACTTATTGGATTTATATCCTGCTTTTCTCTCCTAATGAACTCAAAGTGGCTAACATCATTCTCCACCTCCTGCTCTCAATCTTATCCCCACCACAACAACCCTGTGTGCTAGCGGGGGCTGAGAGTATGAGACCGGCCCAAAGCCACCCAGCTGGTTCCATCTTTATACTGCACTTGGATGGGGCAGCCCTTCAAATAGAGGGGTTTTTTTGCTGTAGCTATTTGTTTGCTTGCTTGTTTGTCTTTTTTGAGGAGGAGGAATGGAAAGTAAAACCCTGTTTCTCCCTGCCTTACCAACAGAAGCTCAAAAAGGCTCAGGATCTTCAGAAGCCTCCAAGCTCAGAGGTTTCTACATAACAAATAGGAATGCCATAGGACTGCACTCTCCCTTTTGAACCCTTCCCCAGTAACACCTGGAATGTTCCCCCCCCCCAAGCTCTCTTGGCAGAGTCATCCCTTATATGTCTTCATATGGTGAGTGAATTCTCTTTCTTTGAGAGCTGGGCAGATAGGACAAGTCTTACTGAACCGATCCTTAGGGCCAGGCCAAACAGCCTGGCAGGATGGCCAAGGAACGAAGCTTCCTAGAAACTTAAACTGATAAGAGAATGGTGGGCTGGTGCATATGTTGAGCCTGGAGGAGTAGATCACAGCATGGGAGCATGGTGTGGCTGCCCTGGTGACATGGAGCCTTTTCCACCCCCGTGCTGCAGTTTGCTACAGTTCACAAGCATCTGTGTGAAAGCACATGTGCAAATCAATACTCAGAAAATTAGAACCTCCCTCCCATAAAAAAGAGCACATCTGTGAGTGTCTGTAACACAATGTGTCTTGATCACAATGTGTGATCTAATTTGAAAAAGGTCCGTGCTCTTAATGAGACTTGCACCAGGGAAAATATTGTCAGGCTACTTTGGGGAAAGGTTTCTTTGCTTGCTTTTGTTTCCTGGGAAGTTTTCTTTTATGACTGTTGTGCTCTGCATTCTCTTTCATGGCAGTTCATGTCTATAAATTGTGCATTCATTTAATTTATTTTAAAAGTTAATTCCCTACCTTTGGGGTATGCATAATTGTAATAATACTGCATAAAACAATGTTAAAATGAATGCTATAAAATCAACACAGAATGAAGAAACAGACAGGCAGTTCTATCCTATGACCCTTAGAAAGCATCCAGGGATCATAGGACTGTATGGATTCTCAGCTCTAAGGTCAGAAACAGAGGTTTGATCTTACAGCTAGCAAGCCATACTCAGGTTCACCCAATTTTCAGTGTGGGAGGGAAAGAACCGCATCAACTGCGTCTCCAAGGTGGGAAGGCCCCTGGAGAAAGGGTGAAGGCGTTCTAGGGGACAGAGAAGGGAGCAGACTGTGGATCTGTTGTCCTTCCTTCTCCATCCCAAGCACCTTAGCTAATAGCCAAAATTGGCTGTCTAGCTAATTTGCAGGGTGGAAGGTGTTCCAATAAACAATTGCCTGCCATCATCCTTCTCCCACAAGGTTTAGAGGCATCCCCATTGGATTATGATTTGAGATGACATAACAAGAAGACTAAGACGCTCCAGCAGAATCAGCCATCAGACACAATGAACACAGTAGATCTAGTACATTTTAACTGCCCTCCTAAATTGAATAAGTTGCAGTGCCTCTGTTGCCCACGACCAGGTGAGGCTTTTATTGTGTGATCGGACTGCCTCATTCACAGAGTATAATGGAGTGGTCCAGATATCATCATCACCATCTGCTTGTGGCTCATCCTTGTTTTCACCCCCATAACTTCTGCTGCCTTTTTCCTTTCCATTAAAAAAAAAAAAATACACGGAAGGGAAAAATATGGAAAAGTTCCACAAAGCCTGTTGGGTAGTAGTGCCAGGAGCTCACTATTTGAAAGCATCCCATATAGGATTTTTTTGGCAACATATTCCAATCCCTGAAGGAAAGCAGGGGAGAGGAGAAATTCTCTGCATTTTGGGATGTGCACACACAGATTGAAAACCAAGAGACATGGTTCAGGACCAATCCTGATTATTCATTTATTAGACTGCTCTGTCTCTTTATCCAACAGTTTTATTATGTTAGTTTTGATCACACTGATATGACCTTTTGTATTTGTGTTTCATTATATGTTTGCCTTAAGAGCTATTAGCTATTGATTGAGTAATAAATCTTTAAATAAATAAATTAATTAATAAAGCTAAGCAAACTCCTACCCTTTAAATTGCTCATGATAGTAAATGAGATCATGCTGAATTCCGAACGGCATCCTTCCAATTTAAAATGAATATACTCCATTTTGGAGATGCATATACGCAAAGAGGATGGAGGGAGGAAGAGAGAGAGAGAATATTGATAATCCCTTCATGACTCTAATCATATTAGCCAATTTAATCTTCAAGGCCATATTCCAAACCCTCACGTGCCAATCATCAATTATTGGAAGTTAACGATCTTCTAGCTCCAAGTTCAAAGCTCTGACTCTGTCCTCAGATCTGGGAATCAGAACTGTCCTATGATTCCCTATGTCCTATGACAATAGGATTTTTATCTGAATGTATGTTAATCCATTTTAATCTGCCAAGAATTGTGTCCCTACATTCAGGGAAGTATGGAGAGCTAAAATCCAATCCACACACTCATCTGAGAGGTCAGACTGAATTACTTCCCATTGGCCTTGCAAAGGGGGAATGCCTCAAGAATCCCTAGTAACCAGCCAAATTGTGATGGATATGAGGTGTTCCAAACAATTCGTCCTAATTTAGAACAGGATTACCATTGTCCTGAGAATGGACTGCTTTAATTTTGCTCCACTTCCTTTTCAGATGTAAATGAATATTATTTATATAAATACATACATATTACAAATAAGTACTTCATTTAAATTTGTTTCATTCTATTGTTTCGTGTGACGACTTATTGTAGCCTGTGATCGAGTGTCATATGAAATAACTGGCAATCTCTTTAGTCGAAGGAGAGTGTGTGATACCCAATCTTCTTGTAAACCTTCCAAGTGGCAGGAAGTATATCACCTCACTGCCCAGGGCTCAGTTACTCTCCTTATTAGGAATCTGTATCATATTTAAGGACCACATTTATCTATCTTCAGATTGCAGCCATTAGATCTAGTTATGCCTGTCTCAGCAGGACTAGAGAAGCAGTTGATCTGCAGTTTTCTCTATGTGTCATAGGATTGCTAAAATAATACCTTTAATAGGCTAAATGGTGAAGGTTTTTTGGGTGGCAAGCAAAAATACGGGGGGGAGGAAATGTAGAAGCACAAAGTGAAAAGGTTACTAAGTCCAGCTAGGATGCCTCTGTGCTCTGAAGCATTTCAAGAAGTTTCAGGGATTTTGTTTGTGTTACTTGTTTTCCATTTGGAATCTTTTCTGGTATTAGAAAATTATTACACTGAGGTGCCTCACTAACTCCCTCCCCTTCCCAGTAAGAAACTTACCTTCTCAGAGAGAAGCTATCTCTCATCCAGTGACTGGAGCCCCCCAAATTGTAATTCCATAATTGGTGATGGTCTAGACATCCCATCAATTAATTAATTTATTTAATAGTTTCCTTTTCCAGCAAAAACAGGCACCCAGAACAGCTAATAATATATTACTGTTTAAAATAACAAGATAATGACAACATAACATAAAATGCAAATATTTATTTGCAAGTTGAATTGCTAATAAATTCCATCGAAAGTAGAATTAAGTACAGGGTTTGGAGGGCCTAAAAGAGAGATGGCCAAATTCTGCCTCACAACTTCTGTTCTCCAGCTGAATTGACTGCCCAAGTGGCAATGGACCTTGAGTGATTCCTTTTGTCAATGTAAATGTGGAGACGGGAGAGGGGGGCAGCAGCATTCTATCTTTTCTCCACTTTCATGAGTGCTAGAGGACTTTCCAGGCAAGATTTCTATAAAAAATAATTCACACAGATATGTTGGGATAGTCGGGGTTAAGGAATAGACCATCAAAGACCACCTGGGATATTCACAGTCCGTGGATTGCAGAAAGTGTGTAAAATTGTGTTGTAGATTTCCAACATGGAGGTCCTGTCAAGATTTTTGAAAAATGTACTACAATGTTGAGGCTTATTTCAAGGAGAAGGAAGAGTTTAAAGAGTTTAAAGTGCTTCCAACTACTCCATCACCACAGTTGCTGAAGTATCTGGCCTCTTCCCCTGAAGACACACTGTCTTCTCTTGTGGCCCATGGGAAGCATGCCATTTCTCAGTGCCCTTAATATGTGAACCTGCATAGTGCAAGGCAGCATGATGCCACTGTAGGACATACAAATCGGTTCAAGTAGCTGGGTGCATTTTACAGTCCTCTTCCAAACTATCTCCCTGTCTGTCCTCCTCTCAGAATCTGAAAATTCCTGAAATATTCAAGAAACATGCTCTATCTTCGGCTGTGGAGTGGTATAGAAATGTAATTAATAATAGTGGTGGTGGTAATAATAATAATAATAATAATAATAATAATAATATCTTTATTCTTCAGGTTGAGCTATTAAATTCCAGGGTGGCATTTTCTATTAAAGAGCAGCTGTGACTCGAAGGTCTCCCAGTCCATTAAAATGTAGCTGTTAAGTTGTGCCAAAGCTTTTGTCTGTTAGCCACTTTTTAAAGCATTAGAGCGTTTTCTAACACACTAGACTAAATAATGATTCAGGGAGCAGTGACATGTGCTGACACTTTGGGATATTTTATGAGTTTCTTTTATCTTCCCTGATGTGTCTTTTGGGTTGTGCTCTGTTGAATAAAAGCCAGTTCCCCCGGGAACAATTAGGAAGGGATATTCCCTTCCTTCCAAATACGAGTGCACATAATATTGAAGTGGAACGGATCCCTGCCAAAATGTGTGCGACTGCCTGTATTTTAGCACAGGTAAAGGAGATACAGTGAGCTACAGCTGTTTTCCAGCTGCTCACATGTGCATGTTGTGCCAGACCCTGACTCCAAAATATGTATATATAGCACCCCACCCCTTGCAGTTCATTAGTGCCTCGCTTTTAAATGAGAACAATAACAACACTGCTTTGTAGAAATATAGGGAGTGGTTTTCAATACTGTATGTCTAAACTGTTACAAGGCCACAAAGCAATTTCCCCAGGGAATGTTTGGTGAGAAGGATAGCAATAAATTTAAAGGGGTCAAATGCATGCCCCCATTGCAGAGAAACCAACAAACAAGCACTGAACTATTGCCGCAAGATGCTACTCATGAACTGCACTTTGCTCTTGCATAGCAATCCTGTCTGCCGTGGCTCTATCAGGGTTATACCATCATTGCTTACAATCAGCATATAAACTGAAAAGGCAGGTCACAAAGTCATGTCCGACCCCCTGGACAACATTCCTCCAGGCTCTCCTGTCCTTCCCCATCCCCCAAAGTACACCCAAGTCCACAGCCACCTCTCCAGTGACCCCATCCAGCCACTACAACTTCTGCCACCCCCTTCTCCTTTTGCTGTCAATTGTTCCCAGCATCGGGGTGAAAAGGCAGGTGCATATTCATAACTAAATGGAGGCCTTGGAGGTTCGTATCTTTCAATGTTTAGGAAGGATTGTCTCCCATTCAACTTATTTTCTTCTTAAATGTATATTCCACCTACTCACCACAAATGATACTCGAGGCAGCTAAGAATAAAATGCAAGAATATAAAAAAGCTATCGTCCAAACATAAATGTGAATTAACTAACAACACATTAGTAAAATGGAGAGATCAACTGAACACCCCAGTTGAAAATTACTTCAGCAAACAAGGTAGCTTACAAGTTAAATGCCGGACTGAATAAAAACTGTGCTGCCTGTTGGCGGAAGGACATCAGAGATGGAGCCAGCCTTTCTTCATTTGGCTGGGCGGTCCAGAGCTTGGGCACAGCCACCAAGCTTGGCCTCATTCACATCCCTGCCCTGATGTGTCTCCAGCAGCGGAGGAAGAGAGGAGAGGGCTTCTCCCAAGGATCTTCAAATCCAGGCAGGCTCCTGGGAGGGAATATGGTCTTTCAAACAGCTTGGTCCCAAGCTGAGTGGGCTTTATAGGCTGCGCTCAGTGTCATTTTTCTTATAGCGCTAAATGCATTAAGAATTAAATAATGGGATAGCTGCTCACTGCATCTGATTAGTAGCTCCAGGCACTTTCCATGTGGAAGCAACCTCAGCACCAGTGCACACCCATGTCCTGTGGCAATTGCCCACCCAGAAGGAGAGCTCTCCCACATCTTGTATGACAAGAGGACCAAACCTCAGGCTCAGGGGCCAAATTGGGCCTGCCTGGGTCTCCATCTGGCCTTTGGGACCTGCCAGAAGACCAGCAGCCCCGCTCGGCCGACCTTTGCCCCAATCCCCAATTCTTTCATGGCTTTCTGACATGTGCAATTTCCTCCATTCTGAAAGGTTGGAATGTCCTTGCTGAGGCTTACCTATGAGTAACAAGAGTTTAAAACACCTTGCTATTTCTGGTATTTTGGCCCTGTTATTCTTGCCTCCAGCTCTGCACTCTACTGGAGTGGGATCCTTGAGTTTCTCTAAGGTGGAATTTGGCCATTGGGCTGAAAGAGATTCAGCACCACTTTTGTAAGGAAAAGAGATGGACTTGCTCTCCGGCAGCCCTCCTTCCACTCTGAAAGGCCCCTTTACTCATCATAGCTCCAATTTGTATTCTCCCACAATGCAATCCACACCCCTTTGTAGGTACATTCACCTTGCCAAAGAGGTGAATATCTAGAGGTGAATTGCTGCTCAGCATTTTGCTGTACTTTACTTTCTATGTAATGCTTGCATTTGCTGGACCCTGTTGGTACAGTTTGCAGTGATCTGTCAGCTCCCAGTGTCTCTGGATGTGGCAGATTATCCAGATCCATTTCAATCTGTCATCAGGGCTGGGACAGTGCGAAGCTGCTCAGGTCTCTTTGGTAGATGATCTGCACTGGGAAAATGGACAGGGGAGTTCGTCCTCGTTGGTTTTGCTGGTGCTTTCAGTGGCTTTCAATAGCTGTGCAATGTAACTGCCTGGCATGTTTGTTACAAAAGCTTTATTGAATAATTCTGCCAAAACAGTTTGGTGGCCAATGTGCCAGTGCAGCCTATAAAGCCTACACAACTTAGGACCAATTCGTTTGATCATTATTAATGACCTTGATGAGGAAATCCAGGGAATGAAAATTAAATTTCCAATTGATACTAAACTGGGTGGTATAGCTAATACCCTGAAAGACAAAAAGAAGCTCCAGGGAGACCTAGACAGTTTTGAATGCTGGGTGGAAAGGGACAAATGCCAAGTTCTCCACCTAGGCAAGAAAAATCATCTGCATCAATACAAGATGGGGAACACTTGGCTCAACAGTACTGAAAGTGAAAGGGACCTTGGAGTTGTTGTAGATAACAAGTGAAGCATGAAGTTAAGCAGCTGCAAAAAGGGCAAACACTATTTTAGCATGCATAAACAGAGGCATCACCTCCAGAAATAGAGAAGTACTCATTCCTCTCTACTTTGCCTTAGTCAAACCTCACCTGGAATACAGCATTCAGTTTTGGGCACCCAGGTTTAAAAAGGATGCTGAAAATCTGGAGAGAGTTCAGAGGAGGGCAACTAAGATGACACAGGGCCTGGAAAATAAATCTTATGATGGGAGGCCGAAAGAACTGGGCCTGTTCAGCCTTGAAAAAAGACTACAAGGTGACACAAGAGCAGTCTACAGGCACCTCAAAGGGTGACACAAAGAAGAAGAAAAGACCTATTCCCACTCATTCCAGATTCTAGGACACAGAACAATGAACTTAAAGTACAATGTAGCAGGTGCAGGCTGGACACAAGGAAGAATTTCCTGACCATGAGAGCAGTAGGACATCGGAACAAGCTACCAAAAGAGGTTGTGTGCTCTCACACATTAGAGGATTTCAAGAAGCAATTGGACAGTTATCAGATTGGGATGGTGTAACTGGCATCCTGCACCAACAGGGGGTTGGACTCAATGGCCTTCTTGGCCCTTCTGACCCAACTACTCTGTGACTCTGTAATTCAGCCCCTTCACATGATCAGTGAGCATGGGTGTCAAATGCCTGCTAGACAGTACTGCGCAACTCTTCTGGTCCCTGCCGTGTGTGCACTGCCATAATGGACCAATGCTGCCTGAAGTCCTCTGTTGGTTCTTACACTCAGGACTTGATGCACTGATAAAAAGAATGTGATATCCTAAAGGAGAGCTGTCTGAATCTCACTGGAGACCATTGCTATATCCTCCTGCCCGCCTGCCCCGCCTCGGCCTGCCTTTTGGGAACAAAAGGTAGCATGCATGTGGGCTCGTCAAACAATTATACCATGACCATAAGCAGCATATCATTGATAAATTCTTTCCCCCACTAATATTCAAGGGGCAGAAAGGGAGGCTCCGACCCTAAATCCCAATAATATGCTTCCAATTAGTTTCTGCCGTACGTACACTACAGAGCAATTTAACAAACCGTTTTGTTTCTTCTTCCATAGACTGCACTGTAATCCTACTCAGAACAGTTAGAGAATTACAAAGGACTCTAGTTTGTGTGGTGCATATTAATGGAAAATGTGAGGCCATGGAAACATTTATACTCCATCCTGTATGTCAATGATATTTACCATTTGCCAATTCACTGACATTTTCGACAATTACTATACATGCCAGTAAATACCAAACAACACAAGTTGCATACAGAAGAACAGATTAGAATAGTATGGTGGGAGAAATTTTCCACATGAGCCAGGGCTATTACCTTCAAATACACATGGTTTCTAGAGAGCAATTTCCGTTGGCTTGAAGTGGGGCCGACTTCTCCCACCCCCAAAAGTCACACTCCCAAAACTATCATTAGCCATGGAAGGGAGGAACATACAGTCACTCTGTGACGAACATTACCCCATGTGGAAAATGCTTTCCATCAAAGAATCAGCATGGGACAAAGAGCTAAACCTCCCCTCCCAGAACCATAATGATCACTATCATTATTAATGATACATTAGAAGCTCCACTTGGAGACTGATATACATCATGTCTAGATTGTCCCAGAAAGAGCAATTTTAGGTGGATGCAGTGATCAAGAGACCTGAACCAGGAGGAGCAGGAGGATGCCACATTCCTTCCTATGTTCACCCTGAACTCCAAGCATAGCTACAGCTATGCTAAAATGTGTGCAGGTGAAAGCATAATCCATTTGCATGGAGGAAATGCTGAAGCAAGAAGCTAACTCAATCTACTGAAGAGGTAATGGGTATTAACTGAGCCCAGTGGGTCACCTACTCCAGATAACAGCTTCATAATTGCATGCCTGCACTGAAACTTTAGCAATAGCCGCAGTTTCTTACCTTCTAGGGACAATATCCAATTCAACACTGGCACTAATATCAGTTAAATTCCAATAACTTAAGAGAACTCTGGCCCCTATGTGACCAGTAGCGGTTCCCTAGAAAACTCATTGTATCAGCAGTCATTATTGGCAGTATACTAGGAGCAGCTTCTGCTAGTGCAACAGAATTGTTGTTTGATGACTCATTTTGTAATGAATTTCAAAAAATATACAAAAACCAAAAAGATTATACAATTTTTAAAAATAGCTTACATTGCATAAAGATCAAGTGCATTAGTTGAAATCAACACATATGGAATTTATATGCCTATACATTGCCTATATATTCAGAAATACAGCAGCAGCAGCAGAGGTACATAAGCAGATGTTTCAACAAAGGCAAGCCAAATATCTCTGTATTTACCGAGAGTGACATCTATATTTACAGAGATGACATCTAAATACCACCCTTTAGGTCAGAAAGTCAGAGTCCTTGATCCATTGCATTATAATAGGTAGCCATTTTATCTTCCAATATTGTAATATCAATCATTTATCTGTCATAAGGGCTTGAACTACCCATACGCATTGAGCTTGCATTAGATTCCCAGAAGAAGGTAGTTAAGTAAAGCATGTCCATTCAATACAAAATGTGTCTGTATTATAACCTCCTCCTAAAAGGAGGCAACTATTGGACTTTGCCAAAGCATATGGGTAAAGGAAGCATTAGTTGCATTACATCTCCAACAATTAGTCAACTTAGCCAAGCCTTTATCAATAAGAAGTTGCAACATCCAGTAACGCAGAACCGAAGATTTTGCTAGATAAGATGTAGCATAAAGATCCATTGACTGTTCTGGAGACTCAATGCAGCATTCCACTAATTAAGCAAAATAGGGCAGTCTCTTCCATTTATTTACCAACAATGAGTATTTATATACCAAACTCTAGGTTGGTACAGCTGATCAGCCTCAACAAGTGATTTCCAAAAGCGGAGGAGTCCCTGAAGCAGAAAAATCTGGAGGACCAGTCCTGGATTCTACCAAATACTGCTACTGAACATATTGCCACTTGGCCATTGTGGGCAATTCATATTTAGTACAATATGAAAATGGCAGGAAGTTACCCTCAGCTCCCACTGGTTGATTCAATGTAAAAATCTGCTTATGCATCCAAGTCCACCATACGAATGTTTTCTTACCTATTTTTAGATCTGGGTTCCCCCATAAGGTTAATTTAGCATGGGAAAAGGAGCTGAACTGCAGTCACAGCCTATTGTATCCCACACCTGTTTTGCTGCTGCAACTTTAGGAGGTATCCCGTCTATTTTTGTATCTTGAGAATCAAGTGCAACCCATTTAGAAAAAGGGTCTCGGCATAATGATTCCAAAACTGCTCAAGCAGGGAAATCTAATCTTGCTTGAGAAAGCCAAAATTCAGTTCAAATCAAGAGAAAATCCTGATGATGCTGAGCAAGATCACTGGAGGGAGTTTCCCCTTAAAGGGCTCTGAAAAATATGGAACAGAGATGTGGATCAGCCTGGGAACACTGCTTCTGAATTCTCTGTAGGGATGTGTGAATTGTGTTAAATCACTTACCTTTCCTTCCTTCCTTGCCTCCTTCCTCCCTCCTTTCCTTGATTTCCTTCCTTAGCATCCTTTCCATATCCAGCTCAATTCAAATGATGGAAAAATCCAAAACAAACACCAGCAGCCCAACATTAGAAGTGGGAGGAGACTCAGCAACACATTCCTTTTCCTTTCCCTTTTTTTTACAAGGTCGGTCACTGTGAGGACAGAGACAACTTTCTTTTTGACAAAATCTTGGCCAATGATTCCCATAGCAAGTTCTCCTCTAACTTTTGGTAGACAGGCTCCAAGATAAGTAAGAAGAGTTTAACTTCAGAAGTAGTCAGCACAGTTTGTCTGTCTGTCTGTTTAAAAATCACCCAAATATTCTATTGCAGTCCTTATTCAGACAGTTCAACACACTGGCTAGGATTTCAAACATACTGTTTGGGAAATGAAAACCAAATCACTCTACAGTCTTCTCTAACTTTAAAACAATCAGCGGGGAACTCCATGGTGACTTTTCAGAGAACAAATGTATGATTTGATATCCACAATTGTCTTCTGAAAAGACTTCATTTTATTTCAGGGGTTGCTTATATCTCTTTGAAGCAGAAATGTGAGTTTTAACATTTAGTCCCTTAAAAGGGAATCAAGCACATTTCAGTACCACAAAGGGTTTTCCAACTCAAAATCCAACACTAAAAGGAAAGTGCATATTGGACTTCAGATGCACAGAAAATCAGCACTGATCTTATGTAATATAATTGTATTTGTTGCTAGTTACGAAGTCGCATCCGGCCCATCGCGACCCCATGGACAACACTCCTCCAGGCCTTCCTGTCCTCCACCATCTCCCAGAGTCCACCTAAGCTCACACTAACTGCCTCAGTGAGTCCATCCAGCCACCTCATCCTCTGCCGTCCCCTTCTTCTTTTGCCATCTATTGTTCCCAGCATTAGGCTCTTCTCCAGGGAGTCCTTCCTTCTCATTAGGGGGCCAAAGTATTTGAGTTTCATCTTCAGGATCTGGCCTTCTAAAGAGCAGTCAGGGTTGATCTCCTCTAGGACTGACCGATTTGATCGCCTTGCGGTCCAAGGGACTCACAGGAGTCTCCTCCAGCACCACAATTCAAAGGCCTTAATTCTTCGGTGCTCAGCCTTCCTTATGGTCTAACTTTCACAGCCATACATTGCAACTGGGAAAACCATAGCCTTGATTATACACACTTTTGTCGGCAGGGTGATGTCTCTGCTTTTTAGTATGCTGCCTAGATTTGCCATAGCTTTCCTCCCCAGGAGCAAGCGTCTTTTAATTTCTTGGCCACAGTCCCCGTCTGCGGTGATCTTGGAGCTCAGGAAGACAAAATCTGTCACTACCTCCATTTCTTCCCCATCTATTTGCCAGGAAGTGAGAAGACCGGATGCCATGATCTTAGTTTTCTTAATGTTGAGTTTCAAGCCAACTTTTGTGCTCTCCTCCTTCGCCTGCATCAAGAGGCCCTTTAGTTTATTTATTATTTATTTATTAAAACATTTCTATGCCAGCCCATCGCAATAAAGCCTCGGGGCGGCTTACAATAATAAAAATTTTAAACACGTAACTTCAGTTACAAAAACCCCACCACCACCCCCGGCGCATCTCGGTAAAACCCCATTAAAATACAATCTAAATTAACAAATATAAATATTTAAAAAAATAACAATTAAAATATGATTTAAATAAAAAGGTCTTTGCCTGGCGCCGAAAAACAAATAATGACGGCGCCAGGCGGACCTCTCTGGGGAGCGCATTCCATAGACGGGGCGCCACCGCAGAGAAAGCCCTCCTCCAGGTACTCACCCTCTTAATCTCATTCACTGAGGGTTCCTGGAGGAGGGCCTCTGTTGCTGATCTCAAGGGGCGGGAGCGCATATATATATGGGCATAGGTGCTCCATTAGGTATCCAGGTCCCAAGCTGTTTAGGGCTTTATAGGTCAAAACCAACACCTTGAATTGGGCCCAGACTTCAATCAGGAGCCAGTGGAGCTGACGGAGAACTGGGGTTATATGAGAATAACGCCCAGTCCCCGTCAGCAACCTGGCAGCTCTATTCTGCACCAATTGAAGTATCTGGACCGTCTTCAAGGGCAGTCCCATGTAGAGCGCATTACAGAAGTCTAATCTGGAAGTCACCAACGCGTGTGTCACTGTCGCCAGGCAGTCGTAGTCTAGAAAGGGACACAGCTGATGTATCAGGTGAAGCTGTAGGAAGGCACTCCTCGCCGCCGCTGCCCCCTGAGCGTGTAATGACAGCTCCGGGTCAAGGAGCACTCCCAAGCTGTGGACCTTGTCCTTTAGAGGGAGTGCAACCCCATCCAGGACAAGGCCCAAGTCCCCCATTCCAAGGCCCAAGCCACCCACCAACAGGACCTCCATCTTGTCTGGATTGAGCTTCAGTTTATTGGCCCTCATCCAGCCTATTACCTTGGCCAGGTACCGGTTTGAGGTACCTCTTCACTTTCCGCCATGAGAGAGGTATCATCTGCATATCTGAGGTTGTTGATATTTATCCAACTTGTGATTCATCTAGCCCCACCTTTCTCATGATGTGCTCTGCATATAAGTTAAATAGGCAGGGTGACAGTGATGAATTCCAAAGTCATATGTGGGGTTTAATATGTCGGTTTTTCAGCTCTGGAACCCCTCAGTTTTAAATGAATGTGTGTGGACTTCAAATTGGGTACCAGCAATGCAATCCCGATTCCCTTCCTCCTTGAATTCTCCATGACAGCTTATCTTCATGTATTTGGTTCATAAATTGAGGAAGCTGGTGCTGATAGGGACGATTACTGCATTCCATTTATATCCTATTCTTCCTCATATGAGAAACCCAGGACAGCTTATGTAGATCCATTTCATCCTCAGTTCAACTACTCTGGCTTGCAGGTTAGGCTGAGGCAGAGTGAGTGGCCCAAAGTGATCTAATGAGCTGCATGGCTGAGCAGGGATCACTCCTGGAACCATCCAGTCCCTGGTCCAACACCTGACCTAGCATGCTACATCCACTCTTAGTTGATCTGTTAGGAATGGAATCTTGCTGATTGAAGACATCGTTCCACATATTTTTACTCCATGTTTTCTTGGCGCTACCACCTGAGTTATCCCTGAGTTGTTTGTGTTTTGGAATATTTGGGCCTTTGATAATGCCTTAACTGCACTTCTTCACATGTATTTTTAATAAAACACAAAAATATAGCTGTGTTTTAAAGGGAACTCTTCAGTTCTACACCTGAACTCAAATTTGTCACATATTTTAAACAGCCCCCCCCCCGCCCCACTGCTGCAGCAAGCCATGGGGATTTACATAGCACAATCAGTAGAAAGCTACTCAATGAGTCTTACAAGCCACCCTTCCCCTGATGTGCCCACAGGTCATTGATTGATACATCAGGGACAGGAGGGCTGATCATCTGGGCATGCCAGGGTACCCTGCAGGAGCAATGAGATTTTCCTCCCCCCACCCCCACCTCTTGTCACCCCAGTAAGGAACAGGGAGCAGGGTGAGCAGGGATTCCTGACATCCTGCACTGTGCCTTAGAGGAAACCCTCGTGAGCCAGGTTGAGGGATCTCCCCTGCTACCCTGATCCAAAGGTTCCACATTGATCCTGCCCTGTCAGCAGTCACATTGCCGGCGGAGATGTGGCCTGGAGCCAGCCTTGATAAGCCACTCTTGACCCTACAACACTTCTGTTGCCAACTGAAAAGGATCGGCCACAGAGCTGGGAATCTCTTCTCCCTCA
Source organism: Varanus salvator macromaculatus (assembly GCA_023646645.1). Taxonomy (NCBI): domain Eukaryota; kingdom Metazoa; phylum Chordata; class Lepidosauria; order Squamata; family Varanidae; genus Varanus; species Varanus salvator. Next base: position 2,441,874 of record JAIXND010000791.1, on the reverse strand, counting down.
GTGCACAACAGAGGAGCAGCTCCAGCCAGCTGTGCCTTGCTTTGCCGTGGGCCTAACGCAGCAGCAACCCTGCTCTGGTGGAATTGGCAGCAGCCTCTCTGCACTGCCACTGGTCTTGCAGAGCAGGCCTGGTCTCGGGCAAGCCCGCCTGCAGCAGCTGTGCAGGGCCACTGTGCTCAGTCCTGGAGGAGAATGGAATGGCTGCGCTGCATGGGTTTCAGGAGCAAGGCAACTGCAGCAATCACAGCCCCTTTGGTGCCCTCCCCCCCAGTGGCATGCGACTCTTTGGGGGTGGCATTGGTCTCACAGCAGCTTGGCAAGAACAGCAAGACTGTTTGCCGCCCTTGCCAAGCTGCTGTGTAACAGATGACACAGCAACCCCAGCAGTGGCTAACAAGCCCTACAACAAGTCATGGGTCATGAGGGTAGCTTATAAGCCACCCTTGTAAGCTGGCCTTATAACCCATGGCATGTTCAGACGACACAACAACCTGCTATGGCTTATAAGCCAAGAGTAGCTCTGTTGTCAGGGCTCCGTCACTCTACGTGAAAAATGCTATCAATAAAAATAAACAAATAAATAAATAAATGTTCCCGTTTTAAGGAGGCACAAATCCTATGGAATCTGAGAGTCCAGTTGGCTTACTGTGACGAGGATTTTTTGTAGACAATCACATGCCTTGCAAAATGATCTGAATCAAGGCATCCAAGTTTGCACTGTGTATTTCCGGGTTTCTAGAAAAGAGCATGCATAAAATCCTCAACTCTAATTGACAACAGAAAGGCAATGCATGGCAATGGGCAAGCGTGGCACTGGCTTTTTAGGTGGAGTGAATTGCCGAAATTCATCCACTGGAGTCAACAGGGCTACAGCAGATGGAAACGAGTTTAATATTCCTCTCACTAATACGAGCCGAGAAATCAAGAGATCCAAGAACGTGCCTTCGTGCTGAGTCAATAATGAGGAGCTTCTCTCCCTGTGCATGTGCTTTGCAACCATGGCAACTACCTATGCCTGAAAAGAAGCAGCTCTTAAAATAGCTCTGCGCTGCAAGTTGGAAAGAGGTGAAAGCAAATGTGTGTGGTCATCTGAGAAGAGACAGAGTTACTATTCTGAGGTATTAAGCCAGCGTGTTTGTTGGTTGCCTGTGTAGATGGGGAATCCCACACAGGCTTGGCTGATGAGACGGAAGAAAAGATGTGGAATGCAGCCTAAAACCATGTCTGAATGCTTGGAAAAATGGGCACGGTTGCAGTCATTCCTTTTTTAACAGACTGGGTTGCTTTGCTGCTTTACACCTTTCTGGACACTAACCTGCTAAGTTGCCAGCCACTTCCACCTTCCATATCATCTATGAACCAATTCCAGTGGACACTTATTCTATCAGTAAAACATTGATTGGATCATGGGATTCTTCTGGCCTTCCACAGCTGTCCACACTTCACACTGGCCCCTTTGCAAAAAGGTATACAAATTGATTGTGGCGGGAAAGTTCTGGCAACACAAAGATATACACCTATCATGAATACTGTTAGGTGCCTTGCCAAAGCAGACCGGCATCCCCTTAGTGGTCAGTCAGAAGCATCTGCGAAGTGCCTGGTCACAGCCTGACAGTTTTTACTCCAAGTCTCGAGTCAAACCTCAAGTCTTTAAAGTGCAAGTTGAGTGTCAAGTCACTGCAAATAATGTTTGAGGCAAGTCTCTAGTCTCTTCTCCAGTATCAAGAGTCAACTTTAATGGAAAAAAGGGAGATCGTTGTGGGGTGTGCCTGTTTCCTTCTGCATTTGCAAAGGCTTGCAGTACTTTTGGAGGTACCACCTTTTATTTGAGATATTGTTCCTCCCTGGGAATGTGTGGGAAGAGAGCAGAGGGAGCAGAAGCTGTGCTATACTTCCTGCCAAGGAGCACAAAGGGCACCAAAAGGAGCTGAAGTCTTCCCCACATCAAAACCTCATTCCCCCCCACCACCTCCCTCATGCCAAAAAGAAGAGCTTAAGCCTTGCCTCCCCTCCCCTGCCTGCCGCAACCCCCTCCTTCCAATCCCGCCTCTGCGGTCACCCCCTTGAGAGGCCCTCCCGACCACCAGCTCTGCTGTTTCGTGCCTGGATATCTTGCAGCACAGTAAACCCTCTATCATAAAAAGGGAAGACTGCAACTCGGTTATAAAAAAAATTGCAGAAATCTCCAGCTGAGTCACTCACTTGGTGCTCCTAAACGGAGTCCGAGGCGAGTTGCTGATGCACCTCGAGTCAGACTTGGGAGCAAGTCTCTCACTCCAGCCTCCAACACTGCAGACAGCTCTTTTTGTCTGCTCCAGCTGTGAGAAGGAGGGTGAGAAGGAGGGTTACATTGCAACTGGGAAAACCATAGCCTTGACTATATGCACTTTTGTCGACAGGGTGATGTTTGCTTTTTAGTATGCCATCCAGATTTGCCATAGCGTTCCTCCCCAGGAGCAAGCGTCTTTTAATTTCTTGGCTGCAGTCCCCATATGCGGTGATCTTGGAGCCCAGGAAAATAAAATCTGTCCCTACCTCCATTTCCCCCACATCTATCTATCTATCTATCTATCTATCTATCTATCTATCTATCTATTTATATTAACATACTTGTATGCTGCCCCCTTGCAAACAAGCCTCGGGGCGGCTAACAGCATATTTGCCAGGAAGTGAGAGGACCGGATGCCATGATCTTAGTTTTCTTAATGTTGAGTTTCAAGCCAACTTTTACACTCTCCTCCTTCACTCGCATCAAGAGGCTCTTTAGTTCCTCTTCACTTTCTGCCATGAAAAAGTGCATATCATCTGCATATCTGGCGACAGTGACCCACGCGCTGGTGACTTCCCGATTGGATTTCTGTAATGTGCTTTACATGGGGCTACCCTTGAAGACGGTCCGGATACTTCAATTGGTGCAAAATAGAGCTGCCAGGGTGCTGACGGGGACTGGGCGTGGTTCTCATATCACCTCAGTTCTCCGTCAGCTTCACTGGCTCCCTATTGAAGTCCGGGCCCAATTCAAGGTGTTGGTTTTGACCTATAAAGCCCTCAACAGCTTGGGTCCTGGCTACCTAAAGGAGTGTCTGCAACCATATCTGCCCTCCCACCCCTTATGATCAGCAGCAGATGCCCTTCTCCAGGAACCCTCCATTAGGGAGATAAGGAGAGTAAGCACCCGGAGGACGGTGAGAGGTTCGCCTGGTGCCGTCGTTATTTGTTTTTCTGCGCCAGGTGAAGACCTTTTTATTTGAAAGTTATTTTAATTGTTAATTTATATTTGTCTATTTATCTTATTTATTGTTTTTTTATCTTTACCTCGAGATGGGCCAGTTTTTAATGTTAGTTTTTTAATGTTAGCTTTAAATAATGTAATTGTTGCTGTTTTATTTATTGTTGTGAGCCGCCCCGAGGCTTGGTCGCAAGGGGGCGGCATACAAATTTGTAAATAAATGAATAAATAAATAAATATCTGAGGTTGTTGATATTTCTCCCAGCAATCTTAATTCCAACTGGTGATTCCCACCTTTCTCATGATGTGCACTGCATATAAGTTAAATAGGCAGGGTGACAGTATACAGCCTTGCCAAACTCCTTTCTCAATTTTGAATCAATCAGTGATTCCGTGTCCAGTTCTCACTGTTGCTTCTTGATAGGTTTCTCAAGAGACAAGTAAGATGGTCTGGTACTCCCATCTCTTTAAGAACTTGCCACCATTTGTTGTGATCCACACAATCAAAGGCTTTAGCATAGTCAATGAAGCAGAAGTAGATGTTTTTCTGGAACTCCCCAGCTTTCTCCATGATCCAGCGTATGCTGGCAATTTGATCTCTAGTTCCTCTCCCTCTTCGAAATCCTGCCTGTACTTCTGGTAGTTCTCGGTCCACATACTGCTGGAGCCTAGCTTGTACTGTATATTCATCAGGGATATGATTTAGGTCATACCTGAGTGGCCTAGTGCTTTTCCCTACTTTCTTCAATTTAAGCCTAAATTTTGCCACAAGAAGCTCATGATCTGAGCCACAGTCAGCTCCTGGTCTAGTTTTTACTGACTGTATAGAGCTTCTCCATCTTTGGCTGCAGACCACATAGTCAATCTGATTTCTGTGTTGACTGTCTGGTGATATTCATGCATAGAGTCGTCTCTTGGGTTGTTGGAAAAGAGTGTTTGCTATGACCATCATATTCTCTTGACAAAATTCTACCAGTCTGTGCCCTGCTTCAGTTTGTACTCCAAGGCCAAACTTGCCTTTTATTCCAGTTATCTTTTGGCTTCCTACTTTAGCATTCCAATCCCCCATGATGATAAGGACATCATTTTTTGGTGTTAATTTGAGAAGGTGTTGTAGGCCTTCATAGAACTGGTCAACTTCAGGCTCTTCAGCACCAGTGGTTGGGGCATAGACTTGGACTACTGTGATGTGGAATGGTTTGCCTTGGATTCGAACTGAGATCATTCTGTCATTTTGGAGATTGTATCCCAGTACTGCTTTCCCTACTCTTTTATTGACTATGAAGGCTACTCCATTTCTTCTGAGGGATTCTTGCCCGCAGTAGTATACCTGATGGTCATCTGAACTAAATTCACCCATTCCTGACCATTTTAGTTCACTGATTCCTAAGATGTCGATGTTCAGTCTTGTCATCTCTTGTTTGACCACATCCAGTTTGCCTTGATTCATGGATCTTACATTCCAGGTTCCTATGGAGTATAGATCTTTGCAGCATCGGACTCTCCTTTCACCACCAGATACATCAGCAACTGAGTGTCCTTTTGGCTTTGACCCAGTCACTCCATTCTTTCTGGCACTACTAGTACTAGCCCTCCGCTCTTCCCCAGTAGCACATTGGACACCTTCCGACCTGAGGGGCTCATCTTCCAGCGTCATATCTTTTTGCCTTTTGGTTCTGTCCATGGGGTTTTCATGGCAAAGATACAGGAGTGGGTTGCCATTTCCTTCTCCAGTGGATCACGTTTTGTCAGAGCTTTCTGCTATGACCTGTCCATCTTGGGTGACCCTGCACGGCATAGCTCATAGCTTCATTGAGCTACGCAAGCCCCTTCGCCACGACAAGGCAGTGATCCATGAAGGAAGAAACTCTCCTATGGTCACTCAAATGCTGACTAGAAGCCATAGAATCCCTCCATCCATTGTAAGGAAATTCATTTTAATTGTTTCTGTTCTTAGGAAAATAGATGTTTGCATTTTGGGTCACATAAGCAATTATTTTTCAACTTTACTGAGAACTATCAGTAGTTTCTCTCCTTTCCCCTTCCCAGTAGTTTCATTCCTTTCCCCCTGCACTGGTACAAATTAGAGTCATTATATCTGACTAAAAATAAAATATTCCTTGCTCCTGGCTTTAAAAAGTCACATGTGACATGTGTGTAAGAACGTACAGCTGTTTGTATGTGTGAGCACCAAAGCCAGTTCTTTCCGGAGAAGACAAGTATCCAGTAGAGGCACTCAAGACTTTTTTATATGCAAAAAATCTTGGACAGAAACTTTGACATTTCCTGCATACATGAATCCTATTCATGGTAAGAGACTCTAAACAGATAATAAAATGTTGGTAAAGGCATCCTATGAGAAATATAATAGAAATCACTTCAGCTTGGATTAATTATTCTTCTACATGAGAACTTTGTCTTGAACAATGATGAATATGAATGTTCAAATTAATCACTGTAGTTCAATGAATGTTTGTTCAATCCATTAATTTGTTCAGTTAATGATTGATTGACAGTCCTTCATAATGCCTATGCCTGGTGGGTTTTCAATGTAAATGATATATGTGAAATAAACAAACAAGTCACACAATTCAATTACACAACTGAAACAGTGGTTGAAACACCATAGCAAAAGCTTCATTTCCAGTTCTTAAAATACAGTAGAAGAGTTTCAGTAAACATGCAAGCCATGTTAAGAAAATTGGAGAGCATAAAAGTCTCAGTTTTGAAAGAGAATACAATTGGCCACAGGTGAAGATGGCGCTCCTTGCTCAGCACGGCACAGATAAGAAAGCTCACTCTTGTAGCCAGTCACTTCATCTCTAATAGCAGGGGCACTTTTATGTCCTCAGTGGAAGGACTTAATGTTTGGGTATCCATGAAGATCCAGAAGATGTTGGCAAGCATGTAGGATGGGGCCCCTGTCAGATCTTTTCTTGGACACAGAATCCAGCTTTACAGCCTTTACACGAAAACAATGAAAGAACGCTCTGTGTGTGTGTGTGTGTAATCCATACAGACTGATCTTATTCTCAGCAAGCCAAATGAAGCATGCTTCTATGCATGTGTGATAGGATTTCAGATTTATGTCCCAGCGTTCCTGGAAGAATTGTGTGTTCAGGAAGGGCTTTCCCAGGCTGAAAAACTGGATTTTCCAGCAACTGTTTCGTAGAGAGGAGGGAGAGGAGAAGCAGAGGCCTGGATTCAGTCAAATTACTTGGCATACTGTCTACAATCAGACCCATCTCTTAGATCAGAGTTTTAACCCCAGGAAACATACATACACCCCTGTTTTCCATAAGCTGTTCCTGCAGTGGATTAGAGCTGTCCATTGCAATCCTGTGCAGGTTTTCTTGGAAGTAAATCTGTCTTCCATAGAGATTCTTATCAGGTCATGTGCTTAGAACTGCATCACTAAAAACAGCACCAAACAGTGTTACAGATGTATTTGCAGGATTAGGATAAATCTGTGATAAATTTGCAGTAATAGGATAAATTTGTAATGATACCTGATGACAGCATGCAAAATTGATGATTTAGCTACAGCCCTGAATTCCATTTTTTCCATTTACATCCAGCACATGTTCTTTGCATTGTGTGTGTGTATGGGCTTCCATAATATTTGGCAGTTTGGATTAACAAAACCAGCCAGTCAAAATCATGCATTTTTTCAAGACCTGAGAATAATAAAATGTAGGCATGTGCCTAAAACATGTATCATAATATGCAAGTAACAAATAAAAACCATCAACCAAAATTTCCCAACCCGCTATATTTAAGATACTTTAACAATCGTAATCATTTTCTAAGCAATTCTTGTTTAAAATATAATTAAAAAGCAAATGGCAGAGTACATAGATGACAGATGTTTTCTACCTTTCATTTACTTTGTGCTTGCTCTAGCTTTCTTCAAAAATTAATCTGTTGTTACTTTCTTCATTGTCTTCCCTGCTGTTTAACATGCTTTGTGCAAGTAGTAAGTGGACAAAACGTATAGATGCCATTTCATTCTTTTCATGGTTCAACTAGTCAGGAATCCTTGGGCTAACTAGTCCAGAGAAACTTCAGGTTATGGGACAGCATAGAAATTGGAATAAATAAATACAATTAATAAGTAAATAAAAAGTCTTATCAGCAGAAAAATTTGGAATTACTCTTTAGATAATCTTAACTAATGAATTTTGTTTGGTATTAGTCTTTTGACCCACTCTGTCCCGCGGGGAAAACTACAAGCATGTTATGATGAATTGCTTGTGAGGACACAATAGCCTGGTTCGTATGATCATGTACGGTGGCTTATTTCTCACCCCCTTCTCCTGCACATGCAGGTTGCATGCTGGAAGAGTCTGCACAATTTCTCTCAGAAACACAGCTTGCCCTGTCATGTGGACCTGGCCAGGGAGGCTTGTTGCCATGCAAAATATTCACACACACACACACACACATATCACTCATGAAGTTTGGCTTCTGCAAGCCTTCACTCTTCTGCCAACCATCTAGTGTATTTGACCTGACCAAGGGAATCAGGTCAGCGAGGCTAATCGCATCTGTAATGAGTCCTGCTTTTCCCTTCTTGCTTGCTTTTCCTCTTTCCTGTTTGGAGTATCAGCTTTAAACTGCTTGAATCCACTTTCTCTTCCACATTATTTAGTGATTTCTTATGACTATTACGCTTCCCATACGGACAGGCCAGGCTGAATGCCACTTTGTCAGAAAGAAAGGGTATCCGTTTTTGAACTGGGCATGTGAGAGACCCAACTGTCTTTTTTAGGATTAGCCTCAAGCTGGATCTGACTGGATTCACCTGAACATGAAGAGGGAGATAAGCCTTCAACGTACGCCGGGGGATTTGCATGATATTCAGCAGAACTCCTTGCTGTATTGTGCAAACCCCACAAGGGTGGCTTGGTGCTGTGGGTAACAAGCCACTCAGAAGTCATGGGCTGTAGTGGAGTTAAATAAACCCTCAGGTATTGCATTCAGTAGCTACTCACATGCCCAGGCCAGTAATTCACTGTTCAGGACGTTGCCAGGAATTGGCCTGTGTGTGAGCAAATGGCCATTTAAGCATGGCTTTGCATTACTTAATGAAAGCTGGTAAGACAAAAGCTTGGACCACGATGGCTCTGCTAAAGATAACCTCTGCAGCACAGGAACCCTTGGCCATAACTGCCTGCTCTGGAATTCAGTCACCCAACCCTGAAAAGTGGCCGTTTTGCTGCCAGCTCAGACGCCGTGTGAAGGGAGAGGCATACATAACTGAGCTTCCGGACAGATAAAGCATACTTACAGGGTGGGAAAATCTCCATTATTTAAGCTTAGGAGCAGCAGGTTCATCCAGAAAACATATATTCTTAACCCTGATGGCCTCTCTCTCTCTCTCTCTCTCTCTCTCTCTCTATATATATATATATATATATATATATATATGTCAAAGCCATTTCATATTCTGTAACAACACTGCTTTCTCCATAACTGTCTTTTTGCTTTTTATGTGTTAGAGCTGTTATAGATTTACAAGTATGTTTTGGCAAATATTTCAGGATGGGCCCTTAAGTGTTGTGATTTTGAAACACTGCGATCATGTTGCACTTATTTTTTAATCTTATCTCAAGGTACAGAGACAGTGTTTAACAGAAAATGAATATGTAGAAATACAAGGATTTCAACTAGAGTTTAGAGGGAAGGGAAGGTATGAGCAGCATCTATACCTGAACTATTTTAAGTCCATTTGAGGGCAATTGCAATTTAGGTATATATGAATTCATCAGATAATGTGTGGTTCATGGTGTGACATCTATTCAGTCCCCTATGTCTGCTCCTTCAGCCAGCCAGTTTCTTACCCTCTATGCCATCTAGCCTCTCTCTGCATCTGTTTATTCCACACAACAAAGCCTATTCTTTATCAGCTTTTGATATAGTAAGTCATTTATAAATCTAATCCCACTCCTATTGTTGCGAAACCAAGCTAACAAAACCATACACAGAGGGTTTTGTGCAAATTTCCCTTAGTCTCCAAACACAGAGAATATACACTTTGCATCAATTATTACTGCGGATGGAGATACCCAAGTATTTGGGAAGTCTCCCTGTTCAACTGAATTCCCCAGCTTCATGGACACCAAAGACAGTCTTCAGCTCAGACAGTTTATCACTGTAAGAGAAATATTTAAAAATAAATTGTACTGTGTTCTGTTTTTCTTATTTAATGGAAAAAATAAGCATTCGCAAATTTGCACACGGCTCACAGTAGTTTTCAAGTGTTTAGCAGTGTTATATGATTTCTGTTTCCCTGTGCCTGAACTTTTCTAACCTTGCTGAGGCCTCAAGTCGTAAACTTTGTCTATCAGTGAAATGCAGAAATTCACAATTTTTGTGTGTATGAATGTAACATAAGTGCCACAAAAACTTCTCAGCTGAAATAGCATTCTTTGTTGCGATAATACTCTACCGGCGTGAGAAACTGGGTCCGCACTGAGAAGACAATTGCTGGCATCTAACTGTCTGCTTAATTGTCCACTGTTAAGATAAGTGTGGGATGTGCTCCACTTTCTCCAACTAACAATGCGCAGGAGGCGGGATCGAAGTGCAGATGGGATAGGTCAAAAAGACCGATGATTGAGTTTGCTCTTCAAGGTATGAAAACATTTGGATTGTTAACGGCCGGTGCCGGTCTCTTTTGCAAGAAGAGCGGGTTGCTCTGTCTTGCTGTGTGCATGCTTCGATAAAGAGATTTTGTTTGTTTGAATCTTGCTGGGCGTTTGTTGTCACTCACAGTTAGAGAAACAAACCTCAGGCCAGTTGGGGTTACAGTCTCTGACAGTAGTATCAAATGAGCCAAAAACAAAGCAAAATAAATTCCACCAAACAGTAATATTCTGATAATTTACAGTAAGATCTAAGCCAAGTCAGGGGTGGGTATGACAGGACACATGCTGAGGTCCACAGGACTGGCTGAGGCCCTGCAGTGACTTTCTGCCTGCTAGTGCTTGGCAGGGAAAAGGCATGCAGGGCTGGGAGCTGAGGTGGAGGAAGACACCCACAATGGCAGGTAATGGAGAAGGACGCAATCATGTTTCAGCCCAAAGGTCAGAGGTGCCTAAGAGGCCACATTCAAGTGGTGGGCAGACCAAGGCAAAAGGGAAAAGGGCCAGAAATACCAACTGTTCCCGTATATGTTAACTTAAAGCTCTTATTGCCAATGATTAACCCTTGGAACAGGCATTTTGACTTCCTAGAATGGGAAAAGGGGCACATTCGGATACAACTAAACAATTGTCAGTTGGGGGAAAGCAGTTGGGGTCCCTGGGCCTGAGATCCCGGCTGTAGCAGTTCTAGCTCAGGCAAAGATGTAGAACTGACCATGATATAGAATCACAGAATAGTAGAATTGGAAGGGGCCATGAAGGCCGTCGAGTCCAACCCCCTGCTGTTGCAGGACACCAAGTTACACCATCCCACTCAGATGGCTGTCCAGTTTCTTTTTGAATGCCTCTAGTGTGGGACAGCCCACCTAGGCAGCTGGTTCCACTGTCGTATTCCTCTGACAGTGAGGAAGCCTTTCCTGATGCCCATCCTGAATCTGGGTATCCTCTATTTCCATCTACTCTGAAAGTAGGCAGAGACAAATTCCCAGCAGCTTGGCAATCCAAAATTTGACCAAGCCCTAGACCAGAGCCTTCTAACTCTGAACCAGGCCCTCATCCAGGAGCATGGCATTATGGAGTGAGGAGAGCTGACAATGTTCATCCTTCTGATGGCTCTTTGTCTCTTTAATCTGGACCTAGACTGGACAGCACTTTAAATGGAGGACTGTCCTCTGGGAAAGAGATCAGACAGTCGCCTTTCTACTACTTATCTCTAGATGAGGAAGTTAGAAGCAAAACAGAAAGGTGGGGGGGGGGTCTGAATATTACTATTACCGCTCTATAGCGGCCATAGCCAAAGCTCTCTGGGTGGTTCACACATCAAAGTCACCCATCCAGATTTCAATGAGGGCTGACTCTGCTTAGGTTCCACGATTAGGCGGAATCAGGCACTTCAGGCTATATGGAAGCTACAGGCTAGGCACCTCCGCCTGCTCCTTTGGACTTGACTTGGATCACATACATCTGAACGCATGTGGAGAAAATGATGTGGTTTCCTAGCACAGGTTGCTGCTCTCCTGTATTTGATGAGGGAATGCTGGTTAACTTGGGGAAGAGAAGTGGCAGGTTGACTGTGCACCTTTTTGCCTGATGCTTCCCACCTGCTGACTCTTGACCCCGGTCAGGTTAGTAATAGCACACACTGACCTACAACTGTCTAGCACTGAGTGGGAACAACAAGAAAGGAAAGTAGCGTTCCTTCAGATGACAGCCCAAAATATGTGAGCTCCAGCTTACATTTCTTAACCTCAAAAATTTGCTAATGCTTTCATTTTGGCAGTTCTGCCTGAAAAGTGGGGTGGGGAAGACACATTTTAAAAAGCACATTTCAGTCACAGCTGTTTCCTACTTCCTTCAGATAGTGATTTAAACACCTTGTAACCAAGGGAGGGGGGAAATGAGAATTTTCCAAATAAAATATCGCCTGTCTGAAACTCCAATATAAAAATGGTTGTTATTCAAGAAAATAATCTCTCATAATTATCAGGGAACAACTGCATATCATATAAAATATATTACCCCATTAACTGATCTTTCTGAAAAAAAATTCACTGCCCAAAGCAAAGGAGTGGCTCTCTCTCGATCCCCCCCCCCACACCCCCAACTCTTTTTTGGACTAGGATTAAGAGAATAATATAAATACTGTAGGAAAACTAAAGAATACTTTGGAAAATCAAAAGAGGGAAAGGAGGAGGGGCATAAAGTTATGTCTGATGGCAAATCTAAATATAATGATTGCCATAATATTCAGAAAGCTGTCTGACTATTTTCTTGTGCAATATGAACATAATGTTTTCAGCTCCCTGAACCAGAATTATTGTTGGAACTAAAAGAGGTGGGTTGGGAGACAGCTTTTTAAGCCATTAATAAAGAAATACAACAGGGTGATTTCAGCCAGTAAATGAAACAGAAAGCCCTGCCAGTCTTACCAATTCCTTCACAATGAATGCTGCTTGCAGTATAGTTATCTGTTGTCTGTTATCTGTTCATGTGTGTAGTTATTCTTGAATGCTTCTATGGGCCACATTTTGGCATGTAAATTTACAGAGCAATATTACGGCTCCTCACAGTGTCAGTGCTCCATTGTATGTTGCAGATCCCCCCCTCCGAGACCAGAGACAGAGCTCTGCCCCCAGTGGAGGAGGAAATCCAGTCACAGGGCTCCCCTTCCCATCACACCCCCACTCTCAATAGAGGATGAAATAAGAACTAAAGCCCTTGGCAGCCTTTCTGGGCCCATGCCCATGGGTGGTGCACTTTGACAGCCGTAATCCAACTGGATATTGCCTAGGCTGCCTAGACAAGGCATGCTATTGCAAAAGGGCATAAGCACGTACTTGCACAATCTGATTAAAAGAATACACTATTCACATCAAGGGTACTTTTGTAAAAGGGAGGGTGACAGCAGTGGCCAGTCCATCCAGTGCACTACTTGGGCACTAAAAGGGTGTCATGAGCTGACAGATTAGAGATTGGAGGATCGCAATCTCCTCCAAAAGGCAAGGAAGGAGAAAAGGGCAAACAAACAACAAAAAGCCATGGGGAGTACAAAAGGGCTTAGAAACACAGTGGGGGGGCAGGAAGCTAGTGCTGATCACCCCAAAGAGCCACATGGGAACTTGTAGTGCAGCTTGCACTGGCAATGCCTCAAGTGAGGTATGCAGGAGTATCAAGGGGGTCAAGAACCTTGCTTTCTGCTTCCTGATACCCATGGTGCAATCAGTCCCTTGGGTTCAGAGGACATGCCAACCCACTGTGGACACAACAACCCTAGGAACAAGCCATTGATTGTCGCGATGGCTAGTTGCTCGGAAACAAGCCAAACTGCAGGAAATGGTCCAGGATCACATTATACACCAACCCACTGTCACTCAGCACCCATGATCAGGGATACGTGAAGAATCTGGTAGGAGGAGTAAGGGCCAGAATGCAATGAACTCTGTCTTGGTCCTGCCGAGTACATTCCATCAATCCCGCTATGGGATTGAGTCAAACGGGCATCCGGCAGGCCAGCACAGGGACTCCTTTTCAAAACAAGCCATGCTTCTGAGAGTGTGTGCCAAGGGAATTTGCATAAAAGGCAGGCCTCCGCTCTGCAATTTCCACATTTTGTGCAATTGAATAAATTGCACAAGCTGCAGCATGAGGGCCTGCAACTCGCACGAATCTGAACTGTTGCACAAATCTATCAGACAATTCTGGGCACCCAAGACAGTAGTAAAAGACAGCTGCATTCTTAATTGTAAATGCTACAACAATACCTTGAATCTAACCAGTCCAGCCCAATTTGTGCAATTTACACACGTTGTGCAAATCTATGTGGCCTGTAAAAAGTGTGCCAGAGATATGCCATTCTCAACTCCAAATGTGCATAAATATTTTGAGCAATTCCATGGAAGGCATTCCCCCGCCATCTCCACCCACTTCAGGCCATCTGCTCAGAAATGCAGCAAAAGTCTCCTGAGCTCAACTAAAATGAATTTTCCAATCTTGCACATCCATGCCCACAATGGGATGTCAGGGTGTGTGAACCCAGTCAGTAAAAGCTTTTTGAAGGAGATGGAGAGACAGAAAGAGGCAGAGAAACTGTTCATTTTGAGCTCTGGAAGACCCCTGTGGGGGATCGTCACCTTGCAGGAACAGATGTAGAGCAATGGATCTGCTCCTTCATAAAAGCACTAAGCTGTTGGTCTCCACTTATCTTCAACCTGTAGATGCATAAATAAGCCCATTAGCTTGGATCAAGCTTCCATGCTATACAAGTGGAAGACACGTTGCACAAAAGCAATGTCCTTTCCCCCACACTGCTCCGTATTATTCCAGTAACTCAGTGATTTTTATCCAGAATACAGGGTTCCAATACACTATTGCACATCATATTGTATGCTCTTACTTTTTGGCCAAATTTCAATCTGTGCATGTTGAGTCAATGCTTGTATAACATTCTTGTGGAAATGTGCCAACACTGCACCATTTTCATGAATTCATACCTGGATTCGACCCAAATACTACAGAAAAATCTTGTCTCCAGTGACCATTCCTCAAAGGAAGTTGGAACAAAGTAAGCTCAGCCCCTAGCATTTTCAAAGGAGTGTAGAACACATAACAGGACATATATCTCATTAAATGTGCATTTAATTGTTCTAAAATGCACATTTATATATTTATTTTGCCCAAAATATTACTTAAATGAAAAAACTAGCCCTTTAAATCTGGAGAAACCTGTCTTACAAAACTTGGGAAAGTTAAAAAGCAGGTAGGTAGCTATGTTCCGATACACTTATTGGCTGGGTTTATGCAACACAGCAAGCAACTCAGCCCTGTTTCTATGATGTGTGGATTTTTGCCCAAACTTACCAGTCCATGGACAGCACCATTTCCATGCCCCTGCTCTACCCTCCCACATATCCTGACAGCCCCTGTAAATGAAATCCCCACCCTTTCCCTATTGTTTCCTATGGACCACAGTAGCCTCCTCCTGATTTGTCTGCTGAGGTCCTGAGGTGGATTCCCCACTTCTCCTTCCTGGGTGTACCTGCCCCCTTCAGCCCTCTCCCCATGTTTATTAAAGATTAAGATAGCTTTGCCATGATTGCTCCTTTTCAATCTGTGTATTTCATGCTGTGGCTACTTTTATAGCTGCTCTTGCCAGCAGACTCTATGGTGCTGCCATACCAACAATGGTAAAATGGTGGCCCTGGGCCCAGGTGACAAGAGAAGGCACTTGACACATGGGAACCTTGAAACAAACTTTTGATTCTCTCCATGGATTGCTTTGTTTGTCATACATAAATAATACAGGGTCATTTCCAAATTTGGAATCTGCTGTACATTGGAAGAGAATGCTTATTCTTTCTATTCTTCCCAGTCATTCCCTGATGCTACACTATTACCATGGGCTATTATGTTTCAAATTTAAAAGGCAATACTGGAAGTTACAGTAGGGCTTTGTTTTGCTTTCCTTTCTAAAACAAGTTAGACAAAACCAAACTCAACCACCTCATCTTTAAAGGTAACCCACCTCATTTCTGGATGTCTTCAGTTTTGCCCAACTCCCCAAAAGTTGCCACTTTCGCCTGCTCCATATTTTGAGGGATGGGCTGTCCTGTGGAAACAGGAAGCTAATAGTCTGGCCTAGCCTGAATCCAAGCACAGTCGTGACTGCTGGGTGGTTAAGACACTGCCAGGAAATAGTACAGGAAGGGGCAAACATGTGGACAGACACATGGCTACTGAATTCTATTGTTCTTCTCACTGTAACTAGTGTGGCCTCATGCCTTCCTAATCCACATCAGCTACAATATTAGTCATTTCATTACAGGTTTCCTTTCATGCTATATATACTCTGCATTCTAGGAGATTCTACCTTTGTTATGGGCCTCAGGTTTCTGGAAAAGAAGATACTAGTAAATGTTTCTAATCCAAGAAAGAAAGAAACAAATGAGGAAAAATGGTATTGATAGCCTAATGGGAACTGAATATATCTTCCTGGTACATACTTTCCATGTCTGGAAAACTAATGTCTTGAAGCTTTCATTGGAAAAAAAAAGTTTCCTCTTTTCATGAATAGCTTGTGACATAAAGCAGGTATTTATTAACCGTAACATACTTTCTTCCTTGGTAGTTCAAACTACAAGGAATTCCTAGAATCCCTTGTTGTCTTTGCAACAGACCCGTTCAAGTAATGGGTTTGAGATGCTTGCTTTCAGACTTGAGATGCTTGCTTTTAGCTGAAATCCAAGCTCACCCTTGCTGCAGTCCCTCCAGAGTGCTGAAATAAACAGGGTTTCCAAATAATTGCCTTGCTTTTTGATGAATATGTTAATTTAAGGCATGATTTGCCAATCTGTGACAGGGATGACAGAAAGTTGAATATTGTGCAGCAGATCACATCCTATAAGGTCTTATTCCTCATTTCAGCTTCTGCATATTAACTTGTTCAATGGCACATCTTTTTTTAAAAATAAACAATGTTAGGAAAAAATAAATGTGGTTGATACAGAAAATATAAAATTTTGTTCATCCTGACATTGGAACCCCATTTAATTATGTGGGTTGGGTGGGGGGGGAATAAGCATTGCATAAAAGTGATCAGACGAGGTTATGCTTTGCATGATTGTTGGATAAATCTATTTGAAGCCTGAAGTGCTTGATCCTGCCTAATCTTCCCTATTAAGCAGGGTTGGGCTTGGTAGGAAGCTGGTTGGGGGGCTTGAATCCTGCACTGATCAGGGGGTTAGACCCGATGGCTTTCTAGGCCCCTTCCAACTGTATGATTCCACAATCCTATTTTTCACTTTAGTTTTCTTCTCTAATTGCTTCCTTGCTAGGGATGTTCCACATTTTGGCACGCTTGACATTTATAACATAATGTAACATAAGATGCATAAGATCCATACCTTTAATTTGAACAAAGTTGTGAGGAACCACAGATGCTGCCTTATGCTGAACCAGGCCTTGGGCTTCTCAATCCTGGCATCATTGGCACAGGTGAGTTGCTTTTCCTGCCTTAGCTAGAGGTGCCACGAACTGAACCTGCAAGCTTCTGCATGCAAAGAAAACTGGCCACAGCCATGGCGTTGTTAGTTGCCATGGCTGTCTTCCTGGAAAGCTGCAGCACAGCAACTACCATATTTTTCGCTCTATACGACACGTCTGACCATAAGACGCACCTAGTTTTTAGAGGAGGAAAACAAGACAAAACATATTCTGAATCAAATGGGCACATAATCACAGGCACATTCCCCAACACTTCCCCATGGGCTGCACATCTGACAGACTTACTGCACACACATATTCGCTCTATAAGACGCACAGACATTTCCCCTTACTTTTGAGGGGGGGAAAAGTGAGTCTTATAGAGTAAAAAATACGGTATGTCATCTTATGTGGGGGATGGCCAATCTGTCCATTCTGGTTTTTCTTCATTTCTCATATCTCCAGCCATCCGTTTTGGTCCATCATTTTGCATGATGTCAGTAGGGTAAGATGTATGCACTTTTCAACACATTTATTCCAATTTACAGATTTGTATTGTTTCTTTGCTCTGGAAACAGTAAGAAGCAAAACCATGCCAGAATTGTTGTATATTTTGCTGAACACATTCCCTTGAGCTAGGTATTTTTGAATACATTTAAAATAAAACATTGGAGAAATGCATTGCAAACTCCAGAGAAATGTGAATGCCACATAACAGCTGCAATTGGGAAGTCAAATCTGGCAATTTTATATTCAAATACAAACTGAATGAGATGCTCCACCATCCCCAGATGTCATATGCTGATGCACAGTGATGGTATAGATCTATTACTAATATGCAGAAAAGAAAGCTGTATGGGTTAAAACAACTCATAGAGAACAAAGTTCCTGCATGACTAAGTAGTAATACTGTACCCGTATGATTTCAGCAATTATTTACAAGTACCAGCAGCCATTTGGGGAGGATTCAGGTTAACCCTAACTCTAACCATTTTTTCCAGAAATGCATCTTTGAAAGCAGATAATAGAAGCTTAATGATATTTATTTACTAATCTTCCTTTCAGAGTGATTTTTTCCCAAATATCTGAGGGTGTTGTTGTCTTCTTTAAATTTGAAAGAATTGAAAAATTTCCAGGTAGATTCCTATTTAAATTGGGGCAGGGGGAGGGCAGGAGAACTGAGGAAAAATTAAATAAGTTCTAAGGAGTATTAGACAAAATATAATTCAGACTTTTTTTTTGTCTTCCTTGCTTTTCTGGAAGATGGTGAGAATTTAAATATATCCTCCTCCTCCTTGTCAGCTATATATAAAAAGCAGGTATTTACATGTGATAACAACTAGGAGATTTTTTGTTTGTTTTTTTGGCTCTGGAGCACTGTGTTGGAAATACATCGATTCCCCCATTTACAACAGTGCGGTGAAAATCTAGATAGGTTTTGGCGGCTGGGGTAGGCATGGAAACCTGCCTGTGACTGTTCTCCCCAGGGGCACGGAATGATCCCCTGCAGTCCTTCCAGCCTCCCCAGAATGGTGGTCCTTAGGGCTATCCTGAGTTCTACCCAATGTTAGTAAAGCAGGGCCATTACAGTCACTGTGCTTAGTCAAGAGTAGTCTTGGATACAGCCCATCAGATACAGCCCTTTATTAGCACTGAATCCAGGCTTTGGAGGTGCCCCAGGAAAATGTCCTCAGTGGCCACCACTAAACAACCGGGTGGCAAGAAGCATTCTTGCGCTGTCCCCATGTGCTCCTCTCAGTGGGTCAGTGAGAAAACATGCCATGGATCAGCAACAGAGGCAGCTTGGGGTTCTGGGCTCTTGGCAGCTTCCCAAGTTTGTTCCTACCTGATTGCAGCCCTGAACTCTGCTCCGTGCCCACTGCCATGACCAACGGCTCCAAATGCAACCTAGCGTCCCATGTAGTTGGGAGAGAGAGATTACTTCTTTCCATGGGAAACAAGAAGAAAGCAACCTGCCTACTAGCATCTCCATTCATAGGTTCTGCAGGTTTTTATTTAGTTAGTTACTATAGATATACACTGCTGCCCATGCTTCACCCTCTCTCTGAATGTCCTTCAGCAATAAGTGAGGCCTGCTGAACTAGAGATTAGAAAGGATGAGAGGAAACCAATGGGATTTTCTACATGAGGCTTTACCCCACCACTTTACCATGACTTCTGCTTTTGGATTCTTTGCAGGAATAAGATTGGTTACTTTACACACCTCTTGCTGGTGTTCTCTCTGTGTGTGTGTGTGTGCGTGTGTGCACGTGTGCTTTTCTATATGGTCCATTATTAACCACACAGTGGTACTGTGGCATTGCAGAATACCACCAATGCACAAGGGTTTGATCCTGCATTCACAGATAATATCACACTGAACGCCTGATATAGAAAGGGTCAAACTATCACCTTCCGTTCTCTTCAGGGAAAATGATTTTGCCTCCAGCTCAAGACTGTTGAAGGACCCTAGAAAGACATTTCCTTTTATCAAAATGTGTTTTGAGGTATATAGTACAGCAATACAAAAGTTTGCCTGTGATTCCAAGAACTGCTCAGATCCACACTAGTATTCATCATTGCTATAGAGCTTGACACCCACACCCCAGCAAATGAATCCATTATAGCAAACACTTATTTCCATTCATGGAGCATATCATTCCCTCGCTTGCCTGCAGCATTGCTCTGGGTCCTGTGAAAAAATCATTTATTTTATACCTGAGCCTGTGTATTAGCCCCAATTTTGCACCAGAAATTGAGATCAAAGTCTTCGAAACATTAAATGCTTCCCCTACAACAGAAACTGAGATGGGATGCCTAGCTAAAATTACATCTCATCCATCCCACATGGATCCAGGTGGATAGCTCAAGGAGCTCTGACAGCTCCAAAAAATGCAAACCATCTCTCCATGTGCAGCTGCAAAAAAGTATTTTGTGCTAGGAACAGTTGTACCCTGTGATGAGTGTTGAGCCTGTGCACTTCTAACTCACATAATCCTTTTTCCTACAACTCCTCCATCTTGTAAGAATCAGCCTGCAACTGCAAGCATATTTTCCAAGTACTCACACATTCCTATGCCATATATTAATACCAGTGGAAATGTGGCAAGTGAAGAAATAGAAATACCACAACTTCAAGACAGTTGAAGGGGATGGGAGGCTTTGGACTAGGCATTCAGACATCAAAACCTCTCTGGTTTAGGCCTCATTCAAAAACTAGGAAGGCCCAGAGAAAAGTGTTTAGAATGGCAGACCTACGTTGTGGAATGTAACTTGAGGACTGCCCTTTAAAAAGTGGGTTAAAGAGGTAGCAGTGGAAGGTGGCATACTATGGACTCTAAACTATACATGGCAATGTTATCCAGCAACTCTCCTGTTGGATCAGTGGTCACTGCAGTAAAGATGCAAAGTACGCTGGGGTATATTGCTAAACATTCAGTGGGACACACCGCAGAACCCAGACAGCTTCTAATCTTGCCAGCACATGTCCATTGAGGGTTTAGAAGTCCGTGCCTTCCTTTTCAACACAAGTTTGCTACAGAGAATACGTTGTCATCTGCCAAGCATAGATGACTGTTTGAAAATGTCATTGTCAAACATGCCAGTTTCCCTGTTCAAGCATGTGGGAAAAGTGCATTGTCCTTGGGGAAGGCCCAACAAGCACCCCCTTTTGCTATCACTGCACATGTATGGAAACCACAGTGGGATACGCAACCCACTGGAGGGAAGAGCTGCAGGGGCCCCCAATCTGGGCTGCTCCACTTCTCATGTGTAGGTGTGTAGTACAAGTTTCCCCAGATGCCTGTATCACACTTAACAAACTGCACGTGTGATTTATGCAGTTTCCTAGACAGATTATTTTTGTGCAGGCAACTGACTCCGTCTTGCCTGAAGGTCTCTTTCTTAGAAAGCAAGCCATCCAGCAGATTTTCAACACTCTGCGTAACAGCCTGCAAAGTTTTGTCTCCTTGCCACCGCCTTCATCTTTTTATGGTTCATTTCAAAATTTCCCTTTCTTTCTGGGAGACTTTATTTCTGTCACTTTTCCCAGCCGTTGTTGCTGAAGCATTTCTAATCTTCTCTGGCCTAGGTAGCTTTTGCCAAAAATGGCAAACCCAGTTCCAGGCTAGGTTGCATAAAGCTAACTTGGCCTCTATTGCAAACTGTCAGAGACATCATCAAAAAAGCAGGCTTCAGCCCCATTGCTATACTCATCACTTTTTGTTCTCACAATCAACAAAGATATTGATGTGCATTATAAACCGAAATGTGCATGTGTGCATGTTTCCTGCTTGCAAGCCAAAATTGGGCAGGCTGTGCCATTCCGATCAAGATAAGGTGGCTGCCTGAGAATTGCCAAAGCAGAGAACAGATTTGCGTAATATTTGCATATGCTGACTGTACGCACATGTGAATTTGGAAATAATTGCTGCAATTTATCTGGCAATCTAAATCATCTCACCATGTCGGAGATCACTGTGTTCCGATGACCCATTCCGATGATCACTGTGTTCCATGAGCAGCTCCTTGGCTGCTCATGGACAACTTCAAGGCCTCTTGGTTTTGCTTCTTATCCTTCTGGAACTCCACACCAGAAGTGGATCAGACAGTTCTTCAAGCAAAGGAAGTTGGTTAGCACACTATGCTCTTAACAAAGTAGGGAACAGCTCCTTCAGAAATTGGCTCAAACAGGTGTTCAAAGTCTAAATGCTAAAGAATCCATTTTAATTTTATACATTTCCCTGCTCAAAAAACAAAACACACATATTCATATTTGATACAGAAGGTAAACATTCCATGTTTACCATCAATAAATGTCCATTACTACATGGGCCGGTATGCAAGGTTGTTAACAGGCCTAAGAAAACAAGAAATAAAACATCTGGAGGAATTAGCCATTTCTGGATAACAAGGAGAAAGTGGAACTATGAAACAAAAGAGCTATCTGCCCAAGAGGAGTGGGTGTGGGGGGCAGTGGTAGACTGTAAGGGCACCGGCTGATCGATTTAGAAAGAAAGAAAACTACCTGGATCAAGGCCCTGTAGAAATCTAAGGCTAAATTTAAATTTTTCAAAATCGGCCTGTTTTTATTGGAACTTTCCCCCTATATTAAGATTACAGGTGTCACCAGGGTATGGTTCAGGTTAAAAAAATGAGGTATCCTGGTATGATTCTGATGCTTAGAAAGACTGTAAACTGTGCAGAAATGATGAACTGTGCACAAAAAGCTACTCAAGGAAGGCTTTTTCAAAATCATCCAATTTTACGTGAAACTACAGCCCTATGTTAGGGTTAGGGATGTGTACCAGGGAAGAATTAGGGTTATGAAAACAAGGTGTCCTGATATGATGTTGATGGTTGGAATGTGTTTAGAAAGGCCAGAAATGATAAGCTGAGCGGAAAAAACTACTCAAGGCAGGCTTTTTCCAAATCGTCCAATTTTCGATGGAAATGTAGCCCAATATTTCAGTTATGGGTGTGCACCAGGGTAGGGTTTGGGTTACAAAAACGAGGTGTCCTGGTATGATTGTGATGGTTGAAAAGAGTTTAGAATGGAAAGAAATGATGAGCTGTGCACAAAAATCTCCTCAAGCAAGGCTTTTTCAAATTGGCCTATTTTTACTGGAACTTTACACCTATATTAAGATTAGGGCTGTCCACCAGGGTAGGGTTTGGTTTACAAAAACGAGCTATCCTGGTATGATTTTGACAGTTGGGATGTGTTTACAATGGGCAGAAATGATGAGCTGTGCAGAAAAGTCTCAAGGAAGCCATTTTCAAAATATGCCTATTTTCAGTGGAAATTTACACCCATATTATGGTTAGGGCTTTGCACCAGGGTAGGGTTAGGGTTACAAAAACGAGATATCCTCAAATGATTTTGATGGTTGGAATGTGTTTACAATGGGCAGAAATGATAAGCTGTGCAGAATACTCTCCCCAAGCAAGGCTTTTTCAAAATTGGCCTATTTTGAATGGAACTGTATCCCAGTATTAGGGTTAGGACTGTGCACCAACGTAGAGTTGGGGTTACAAAAATGATGTGCTCTGGTATGATTTTGATTGTTGAAATGTGTTTAAAATAGGAAGAAATAATGAGCAGCACAGAAAAATTTCTTAACCAAGGCTTTTTCAAAAATAGGCCTATTTTAGGTGGAACTTTAAACCGATATTAAGGTTAGGGGTGTGCACCAAGGTAGGGTTAGGGTTATAAAAATGAGGTATCCTGTTATGATTTTGATGGTTGGATACTCTTATAATGCCCAGTAATACTGAGATGTGCAGAAAAAGATACTCAAGGAAGTCATTTTAAAAATCACACTAATTTACATGGAAATATACCGCTATATCAGGTTTCGGGGTGAGCACCAGGTAGGGTTAGGGTTACAAAAATGAGGTGTCCTGTTTTGGTTTTGATGGTTGGAATTTGTTTACAATGGGCAGAAACGATGAACTGTGCAGAAAAACCTACTCAAGGAAGGCTTTTTCCAAATTGCCCTATTTTGAATGGAATGATAGCCCAATATTAGGGTTAGAGCTGTGCACCAGGGTAGGGTTAGGGTTCCAAAAACAACATATCCTGGTTTGATTCTGATGGTTGGAATGTGCTTGGAATGGGCAGAAATGATGAGCTCTGCAGAAACACTCAAGGAAGGTGCATTACAAATTGCCCTATTTTGAATGGAACTGTATCCCAATATTAGGTTAGGGCTGTACACCAAGGTAGGGTAAGGTTTACAAAAATGAGATGTCCTAGTTTGGTTTTGATGGTTGGAATGTGTTGAGAGTGGGCTGAAATGATGAGCTGTGCTGAAAAACCTACTCAAGGAAGGCTTTTTCCAAATTGCCCTATTTTGAATGGAACTGTATCCCAATATTAGGGTTAGGGTTGTGCACCAGGGAATGGTTTGGGTTACAAAAACGACATATCCTGTTATGATTTTGATGGTTGGAATGTGCTT
Source organism: Varanus salvator macromaculatus (assembly GCA_023646645.1). Lineage (NCBI taxonomy): Eukaryota > Metazoa > Chordata > Lepidosauria > Squamata > Varanidae > Varanus > Varanus salvator. Next base: position 2,418,058 of record JAIXND010000791.1, on the reverse strand, counting down.
AGAATGGGCTGAAATGATAAGTTGCGCAGAAATATCTCTTCAAGGAAGGCTTTTTCTAAATCGGCCGATATTCAGTCGAAATATAGCTTAATATTAGGGTGGGGGTCTGCACCAGGGTAGGGTTAGGGTTACAAAAATAAGGTATCCTGGTATTATTTCAATGGTTGGAATGTGTTTACAATGGGCAGAAATGATGAGCTGTGCAGAAAATCCTACTCAAGGAAGGCCTATTAAAAATCTTCCTTTTTTGCAATGGAACCATGGCCCTATATTAGCTTAAGGGGTGTGCACCAGTGTAGGGTTAGGGTTACAAAAATCAGGTGTCCTGGTATGATTTTTATGGTTGTGTTTAGAACTGGAAGCAATGATGAGCTGCACAGAAAGACCTCCTCAAGGAAGGATTTTTCAAAATCAGCCTATTTTCCCTGCGAAGATTTCTCAATAATAGGGTTTGGTGTGTGTACCAGGGTAGGGTTAGCTTTACAAAAATGAGGTTTCCTAGTTAGGCCTCAACCCTTTCCTGGTGCACACTGGTAACTCTAATATAGGACTAAAGTTGCTTTGAGAATAGGCAGATTTTGAAAAAGCATTTCTTGAGTAGCTTTTTCTGCACAGCTCATCATGTTTGCCCATTCTAAACACATTCCAACCATGAAAATCATGCCAGGACACCGCATTTTTGTTAGCCTGCGATGACCTGAGGCAATAATTTCCTGACTTCAGTGCCATGAGGTCCAGGATTTCACTTCCTAGTGGACGGGCAAAATTCTGTGGGCACAGATTCTGTGCACAGCTCATCATTGCTCCACTTTCGTTCCAGATTAACAGCTTATGGACTATTGAGCACAATGTTATACTGGGAGTTCCAGAGGAGGATACATCCTTACACAGTTACTACTGATTACAGTGACAAGGAGAATGTATAGAGGTTAACTCTTTATTTGGGATGATGCAACCACCAAAGTTTGGCAAAAGATAGGCACAGAATATGGTTTCTTCCCCAAATTGCCAATCATATTCAGAAGGTGTTCCCCTCAAAACATATTAGCAGCCATTCCCCAGTGTCTTGTACCTATTTGCTCATCCTGACAAAGACAGCAGCTCATATAGAGGTTGCAGGTTACCTTCATGGCCTCGGAGATCGAACCACATTCCACTGAGGTATGAAAGCCAGATTTGGAACTCCGCAGCCCCTTTCCAGGATTGTTAAAGCTTTCTCTCTAAGTGGACAATATAAACATCAACGAGGTGGATGAATTTTTAAGCACAGGGGGCAAACACTGGCTCTGGAAATGTGGGATAGGCACCAGAGTGGAGCAAAGAACTGTGCTTAGGAAAATTCATGGGGATCAAAATCCAGCTGGTCTCTGGGTTATTCTCAGAGCTGAGGCACAGCAATAAGACAATGCCCAAACAGAACAAATGAGCATTGCCTCCCTGGACTCCAAACAGGCCCAGGTTGCCAAAGGAAGGGAACAAAGAGCCTGATGGCCCAGAGGTTGGTCCCAGGATGGGTCAAGACAAAGGGAACAATTCTTTCATTCTTGGGAATGATTATAAAGCTCAAGCAAGTGTCCTGCCTTTGATTAATTCAACCCCAGCTGAGAGAAGAGAGTACAGTAACATGCGGTATTAAATGCAAACGGTGTCATTGAGGTTGTCCAGGTAGAGCTAGCCTTTCTGAGACATGGGGATGCTTCCAGATGGGGCCTTTTTCCCACCAGGAATTTTATTTATTTATTTATTTATTTATTCATTCATTCATTCATAGATAGCTTTTATATACCATCCCATTACTGATGTCTCGGGATGGTTTACAACAAGCGCAAGTAAAATTAACAATTATTTACTTCCAATTGACTGATTCATTTCCAAGGTACCCTTGGGGTTTATTCAGCTGGGTAGTAGCACCACCACCAGGCATGTTTCCATGGTTACAGGGAACACCTTCCTTCGATGTAGGTAGGGAGGAAACATGGATATGCTATGGCCCCTCTGCCTCTGCAGTGGTGATGAGCCATAAGGACTCCCCCGGCAGCTGTTCACATGGTGTCTCCTAGAACAAAAAGGAGCCTTGAGCCATGAGGCTCAGGACATGTCAGAGAGCAGGCCCTCCATAGCTCCTGCGGGGCGAACCTCTCAGTAAGGTAGGACACGGCCCTCCTGATCGACAAATGCTAAATCATCATGGCTAGGCTGACACATTTATATAATCCCTTCTTACTACAGCCTATAACTGATTCTTCCTCTGCATCCCTGAGGAACAGCCACCCAGCCCAGATGCCAAGATGCGGAAGATATTTTCTCCAACAGCAACAGCTGTCTTCCTGGCTGACTCCTCTGGCAGTTGCTGCAGCCACTTTGAAGTTGTCTCCAAGTCTGTCATGTGTTTATAAGGCTGTTGATGAACTGTTTGGGCAGCCCCCAGGTCTTGTATACCCCATGCCCCCCCCTCCCTGGACTCACCTTTCAGTGCTGGGGAATTTACAGGAATTCTTTCTGGCCTTTTCTGTTGTCCTTAAGTTCTGAAAGCAGCACGAGCGGAACACCCAAAGCTTGCATGGCTGAGAAGGGGATGGGACTGTCTGAGGAAAGGGCCAGCCTCTCTTGGTTCCAGCAATCAAAGCTGCAACTTGTGGGAGTTGTTTTGCAACACACTCACAAAGTTTTCAGATAATTTCCATAGCTAGATATTATTTGGAGGCATTTCCGAAAAATTGCTTCCAACTATTCAGAGAAGACCTATTTTTTGCACTCTGCCTCTGCAGTTATGCACTCCTGCATTCATAGGCAGTGCAGCAGGGATACTCAGTGCTACTGAAGAACCCCTTATAGAATGCAATGCCCATTGAGAAATGGCCTTATAGCAGTGCTGTGCCAAGGAAGGGAGACCCCATCTTTGCTCAGCATTTGCCCTGCTTAGCATCTGCTCTGTAAGGCCTCGCACAGAAGATTTTGACATGCTCAGGCCTAGAAATGCAGAGGATGGAACCTGGCACTTTCTGGATCTGGATGAAGCTGATTATCCTGACCTAATTTAACAGGGCTTCCGAAAGGGATGTGGAACTGAAACTGCGCTGGTCACAGGATGAACTATATCAGGATCTGGACTGGACAGGAATGATCTTGTTGCTTTTCCTGGACCTCTCAGTGGCTTTTAGTACCATCACCCATAGAATCCTTCTGAATCAGTGGGCGCATACCCAGTGCTTCGGGTGTATTTCCTTTGAGCAAGACCTGGTGCTGGGATTGCTGTTTGGCCATGGGCCGGTTTTGTTCCACCAGGACTATCTTGATCCTGTGCTGTCTAATATTTACATGGCACCACTGGGAAAGGTCACTTGGAGCTTTGGAGTGAGGTGCCAATATGTGATGACACCTAATTCTGTGGACCTGCTGGCCAAACATCGAGGCAGCTGCTGAAACCCGTGAAAGTTGCATGGGTTCTGTAATGGGCTAGATGAGGGTGATCGGGGTTAAGTCCAGACAGAGGTGTTGTTGGTCACTGGAAAGCAGGGACTGGGATTCAGCCTGCACTGGAAGGATGAAGTGCACACTTTGGAGTGCTCCCTCTCCAGTGCTTGCCCTGGCTCTTTAGCTGGTGGCAGGAACAAGGCGTGTGTTTGCACTATTATGCCTGGTGTGCCAGCTGCAACTGTTCTTGAACTGCACCAGGCTTGCAAGAGTTATCCATGACTCAGTTATAGCTCATTTAGAGGTTTGCAAAGTACTGTACATTGGGTTGCCCCTGAAGAATATCCAGAAACTTCGACTACAGCAGCCAGGCTACTAACTGATGCACAGTATTGGGACCCTCTTATGCCTGTCCTGAAAGACACTGGTTGGCCCTGGTTGCCGAGTGCTTTTCAGGCACAATTGAACACAATGGTTTTAAGCTTTAAGGTTCCAAATAGCTTAGGACCTGGCCTTCCAGCTGCCTCCCTATCAGTTTGCCTGAATATTAAGGTCTACAGGAGGGGCCCTGTGGAAGGTACCATTATTCAGAGGCATGTAGGTCCAACAGGTGTTTTCCCTAGCTACAGAATGCACTCCCTCAAGTCCTTCAGCTATCCAGGTCTCAAGCTGTCCATTTGTGTCTAGAAACACCTTTCCAGAGGCCACATAAAATATCTACATAGAAGCTTCACAAATGGCACCTTGGAGTGACCTTTGCCAGTTCCTGCTTCAACTTAGTCCCAGCTTTAAGTGCAGCAGTGGCTCCCATACACATACACATGCCCACATGTGTACATACTGTACCACCATGGGCATGATTGCAGTCCCTGTGCATGTGCTCTCACACACACTAAAATGGCATTCAGGTAGGTGGCTCCCATGAAATGACTCCAATAAGGCTCATTATGAGGCTTACCTGCTGAACTTAATGAAATTGAACCGAGCTTTCCTTTTCTGCAATAGCAGCAAATGCCTCAGGATGCAGCAAGTGCATGTGAAAACATTGCCTGAGGGAGCACCTTACTGCATGCATTCCTGTCCATCATTTAAGATCATCAACTGAGGTCTTCCTACAAATTCCTCTCACTGAGGCGGTTGGTGTGGGCTTGGGTGGACTCCGGGGGATGGTGGAGGGCAGGAAGGCCTGGAGGAATGTTGTCCATGGGGTCGCGATGGGTCAGACACAACTTCACGACTAACAGCAACAACAAGGAGGAGGTTAAGGGGGAGGTGGTGAGGGAAAGCGTCTTTTCTGTGGTGGCATCCCAATTGCGGAATGCCCTGCTATTGGAGATTCATCAGCTGCCTACCTTACTGAGTTTTAGGCATCTAACAAAAATTTTTATTTTTCAGTGCATCTTAGGTCATCTGTATTGGCAGCACTGGTTTTCAATTTATTAATCTATGTTTTTTCCTGATAACATAGATTGTGTTTTTATCTTGTTTATTTTATGATATGTTAACTGTACTGTTATTTAATGAGATCTAGTGACTCTTTTATTGTAATGACCTCCCAGAGAGCCCAATGCTAATGGAAGGCTTTTATTCAAATCAAATCAAATCAAATCAAATCAAATCAAATCAAGTCAATAAATAATATATCTAGCAACATTCAGAAAATCACCCTACACACACACACACACATGCTATCACAGATCTATTCACACCCTTTGAAAATAGGGAAAACTTTCTGATATGTTCAGCACAAGTGTGTGGCTTATTTTAGTATCTTTTTAAAGGAGATGCCCCAGGAATATTTCTTTCCTTTTTAATGTTAACCCCTGCAGGCTGTCCCTGTCTCCCCCTGCTCTGCCAGTCATGGGATGATTTAACTTCAGGTAGAGGTGGCCAGGGGTGGAGGGAGTCTTTTGAGGTTTCAGTAAGACTTGAGGTAGCTCTGGAGCCTCCAGGTCCAGAATGGCCATCAGAACCAATCTAGAAGTGGCAGGGAAGAAGCAGAGATTGTCCATGTGGTGCCAGAGCCTCAGCAAGACTTTTTAAAGCTTAAAAAACTCCTCCTCCCCAGATCAGTCTAGACCACCTCACCCCTGGCATGGCAGGAAGGAAACAGGGAAGGACTCCTGGAGCCACCACAATGCCTAAAGGAAAGGTGTACCCTTCAGCCACCTCATCTAAAACACAGCTAAGCCAAGTCAGACCCTTTGCAGGTGTGGTTCTAATGGGCATGGTGCACCTGAAGGCAGAAAGAAAGAAATGGATACTGCACTGGATCTGCAGACATTGTGAAGCTTGGCTTACCTTAAGAAATAAGAAATGGTACAAATAACCTTTGCATAAATCTGGAAGGAAGTGCAGAGGCTCTGCCTGGCTCCTGTACCGCCACAGTATTTTATTAGCTTAAAAATCAACCCTGCATGACCATCTCTGTCTGAATTTAAGCCACCCCACTACTGGCATGGCAGAGCAAGCCTACTGGAGGCATGGTTTAAATACAAGGCAATCTTAGAAGACTCTGGAAGATAGGAAAGTATCTCTTTGCTCCCTGAGCAACTGGGTGATTCTCCCTGCCTCATTCCTCTGTGGAATCTGCTACTGCACTGTGAGAAAATACAAAAAGCTATGGATCAGGAGCAGCAGAGAAACATATAACCTTGCTTGTGTGCCTGCCATCAGCTGCAGAAGTAATGAATTAAATGCTATTGTAGAAGAAACACTTTTAGGTGGGTCGCTTCATGTCTGGCATGCTGATAGTGCCCGCACACTGCTCCAGGGTTTTTAATGGGTTATACTCAACTCAGTTCTAATTTTCAACACATTTAAAATGTTCATTCTGTCTTCCTCACTCTATAATGTAATTAGAATCTATATGTTAAAGCTCTTTTGTAATTGATTATAAATTACCTTATGTGATTATTTAAAAATATTTAGCAACAGCTGGTGATTCTTTGCCCTTCAAGTTTCCATCTCTTTCCAGTAGCTTGATTTATGTAAGATGACTAAGTGAATAGCATTTAAGTGGAAACAGCAGTATCTTCCTGGAATTAAATGCTGGAAACTGCTTGCACACTCGTAAGCAAGTGATAACTTGCTTGATTGCAAGGGCACAGAGATTAAATAATCTTATGTGGTACTAAGGAGACCAGGTATATCACAATATAATCATATTTAAGCATAACTACCAGAATAACATTTCCGTAAACCTTCTGGGCAGTTGCTAGAGGGTGGCACCCTGCTCTGGAATTTGCTCCTCTGTGTAGGACATCACACATTATCCCTGATACAGATTAGGTACCATGTAAAAACCTGTCACCATATCTAGGCATTATCTGATTTAAATACCTAGCATGCTCAATTTTCTCGGTTATTTCTTTCCTTTCCTTTTATTTTAATTGGTGTTTTAATGATTCATCCACTAGCTTTGGCTAATTGTGATGGCTGAAAGGAGTGGGCTGAAGCATCTGATTTTGGTGAATTGGGGCAGGGGCTGATCCTGTGGAAGCACAAGTTGTGCCTTACTTTTGAGTCTCGTGAATTCAACAACATCCTTTCCAAACCAAAGGCCCTGAATTCTGTATAGAGAAATGCTGGAAAGAAGATCTAGAATGAAGATTTTATCCCATGGTCTCATTTCTATTCAAATGAAATTCAACTCAGAAATTTTCTGTGAATGTTCAGTCATGATTCCCTCCTCCAAAGCCCATTTCCATTTGTATACACTGTATTTCACTCAAATATTAGCAAGCACAAAATGCATTCTAGATATGTGGAATGAATCCCAACTGAGTAAATGCCTGTCTTTTTAAGATGCTGCTGATATGTACCATCAATATGACATGGCTTACCATCAATATGACATAATATGACATGGCATCAAGGAACATGGCTAAGTAAGGTATAAGATACTTTATGATCCTGTATCAAGGTCCATGGATGGCATTGTTGCATCCTGAACATGAGGTCTCCTACCTCGCTCCACTCAGGAGACCCGGCTGTACCTTCATTTTTTCATTAAAAGTTGAATAGGTAAAGACCCTCTGAAGAAATTGTTTGACATTTGTATTCACCCTGGGGTCACATTAGATGGAAATGGAAAAAGAACAAGCTGACATGTTAAGAGTGATTTATCTCTGATGTGTCTTGTTTTAAAATGACACTGTGTCCTAGCCAGCAATCATTCTCTTGATCAAATCCAGTCCATACTTCTCTATAGCTTACACAAATGAAAATATGAAAACTGCCAAGTTAACATTTAAGCTCAGAAAATCCAGCTCTGTTTTCTTTTCCTTTCCTTTTCCAGGTTTGGGTGTGTCAGGTGAAACTAGTTCTTCCCATAGGTTTCTGAGTTTCTTTAATGGTAGGAATGCATGCCACCGTGCCTAAACACCTCGATCCCACTCTAGAAAAAGTTCATTGTGTCGAGGACTCCAATTTGACAGGAGTCTTTTCTCACACTGAAAAGGATTGAACGTAACGATATTTACCTGGATTGGAACCCCTGTGTAGCTGACAGCAAGCCTGACTGAACGAAGAAGAGATGCACAAATGAGGTGCTGCACTGTCCAAATGTTTGTTCATGTGACAAAAGAGCCATTGCCTAGACATCTTTTACACTGTACAAAGAAGTACAATTTAGGTATCCTTAACCCAAGCTGCCGCTGAACAAAGAAGCAAGCTGAACTGAGTCTAGCATGAACGCTGATTGCCACTAGCCTATGGATGCAATGTTTCTTCTGCATCTTTGGGAATCCCTGAGATTCCTGGTGCACATGCAAAAGCACCTTTGCTTTTCTGTTTGCATGGAAGAGCAAGTGGAAACTTTTGAAGTGTTTGTACAGCATAGTCCATAAATATCTTAGCTGAGGGTTGGGGACATGGATCTTCCTAAGTTTGTCAAGTTATAACTGTTCAGAAGTGACTTGTACTGAAAGGGGCGGGAGACCATATACGCCCTCCCACCCCTTACAATCGGTGGCAGATGCTCTCCTCCGGGAACCCGCGGTGAGGGAGGTGAAGAGGGTGAGTACTTGAAGGGCTTTCTCTGTGGTGGCGCCCTACCTATGGAATGCGCTCCCCAGAGAGGCTCGCCTGGCGCCGTCCTTATTTGCTTTTCAGCGCCAGGTGAAGACCTTTTTATTTAAGAAATATTTTAATTGTTAATTTATTAATTTATTTGTAAATTTTTAAGGTTATATGGATTATTTATAGTTTTAATTTGTGACTATGAGATGGGCCAATTTTAGATTGTGTATAATTTTAGATGGTGTATTGTCTTTGATTGTTGGGTTGTTTTACTTTGTTTTCTATATGTTGTTAGCTGCCCCGAGGCTAGTTGGCAAGGGGCGGCATAGAAATCTGTCAAATAAATAAATAAATAAATAAATATGAACATCAGCCGCAGCAGCAAGGTTAGCAGATTATTATGAGTTTGTGCAAATACAGACCTTAGTTTTCCATTCCAGATGATAACTAATGTGATATTTTCTTGTTAACTGTGGAGGATATTAGTAAATGCCATCTCAGCAAAGCCAGATACTGCTGTCTTTAAGCCTAGAACAAATGCAGGCATCTCAACAAATGTAATTTGATGTAAGATTGTAATGGTTCTGCTGCTAAGGTAACCCTGGAATTTCATAGGGTTATATGAAATTACTAAAGGTAGACCATGATTCTCCCCCATATCCATATACTGAGTTGCTGTGATGTCATGCCATGAAATATTCACAGGCTAGAGAGGAGTGGAGTGCTTGAAATGTCAACTACCTGAGCCACAGAAGCCTGGCATGAAGTCCAAAATGCAATTCAGTTATGCCATCCTCACTAATAATGAACCCTGCCTCCCATTTGGGGATTTTCATCTCTGTTCCCGTGAAAGAGACATTGTTTTATTCTGCCTCATTCATGGAGAGGAGGAAAATTCTGAAACTTTTTCTCCTTAGAGGTAGGGACAAGCTTTCCACATGCCTTTTTTAAGTTTAGAAAGGAGGTGAAGGATTTGGTGGGGGGATACTTTAACCCCCCATTTGCTTGCAGCAGCCTGGTAGTCTATCGAGGGCTTTCCCCAGCTCTGTAGATCTGAATCCTCATGAGGCCACTTGAGCTTGCTCTTCCCATAGGCATGCAGGAAATGCTCCCTGGCTTTAGAAGCAACTCTGCAAAGCAAGAGCAAAGGGGAATTTCAGAACTTCCAGAAACTGTTCTTGCTTTCAGTTACAGAGAGATTTGTTTATTTATTTATCACGAGGTATTGGTGAAGAGGTAGCTTTCTGCAGAGAGTCATCCAGAAACTCTTGCTGGGCTGAAACCTACTCAACAAAGAGGTCTGTCCTGTTGCAAAACCTGAAGCGCCTGATCCTGCCTAATCCTGGGTTAGGCCTGGCTGGAATCTGGATGGGATACCTGAGTCCTGCCTTGAGCAGGTGGGTGGACCCAGTAGCCTGCTAGGCCCCTTGCAATTGTATGATTCTATGATTCTTTGTAAACTTCTAGTCACCACAGCTGAAAATGAATGCCACCAGGCTGGTAAAGATACAGGGCAGTGGCGGCGAACCTATGGCATGCATGCCACAGCAGGCACACAGCCCTCTCTGTCGGCACGTGAGCCAAGTTGCATCGGATAACAGCGCACATAGGGGCCATGTGCATGCTTGGAAAGGAGTAGCGGCTCCAGGCAATGACATCATGAGCTGCAACTCATTAGCTGTGACTTGTCCGAGCTTTCGCATGGCCAGTCAATGCACTGCCAAGGAGATTTGCTTGGACTGTGAATTTTAATACATTCGTTTTTATTAACACAAGATTTTAGCTTTGAGTTTTCTTATGAAAAATTGAAATTTAATATCTAAGATTTAGCAAAGGGACGTTCTAATTAAGAGACTTAGATTCTTTTAATGTTGTGCTGTCCCCCCAGCATATTTGTGCCAAGTTCTGACAAATTATCAGCATGCATACAACAGCAAAGATCACATTAATTGTGCAAATGCACACCAAATGCAAACTTTTACCTTTCAATAAAAAGCTGTTTGTATCATTGAAAGCTCTGTTATTGTGTTTTTCTTTTAAAACAAAAGATGTTAATATATGAGTTGTTTTTTTCTAAACTAAAACCTCAGTATTCAGGGTTTATTGCAGTGTTGGCAATAAATAAGTGGGTTTTGAGTTGCAGTTTGGGCACTCGGTCTCTAAAAGGTTCCCCATCACTGAAATAGGGTAACAGCAACTTGAATTCAGATCATTAGGGACTTTTAAACTTAGGAAACAAGCAAGTGAATGGAGACACCATGAAGATGCATAAAATTATGGATGGTGTGGAGAAAATGGACAGGGTGAGGTTTTTCTTCCTCTTTCGTAATACTAGAAGCTAGAGTCATCCTATTAGGCCAAACAGTGGACCTAACAGGTCAAATAAAAGGAAGACCTTCTTCACACAGTGGATAGCCAAACTATGGAATTCACTACTACAAGACATAGTAATGGTAACCAACCTGGATACCTTTAAAAGAGGCTTAGATCAATTCATGGTGGATAAAGCTCTCAATTGCGACTAGTCAGCATATATTAATGTACGAGTCAATATATAGTCAATCTACATTGCCTCCCATTTCAGAGGTGATAGGCCCCTGAATTCCAGTTGCTGGTCAACAGGATTAGGAGGGTGTTGTTCCCCTCATATTCCGCCTGGGGATTCTCACTGGCCATTTGGCTGGACAGTGTGGAAACAGATATGCCAGACTAGATAGGTCTTTGGTCTGACCCAGAAGAGCTTTTCTTATACCCCTACCTGCTTGGTCAAATATGGTCAAGCTGGAATGGCTTTCCTAGACTGCAGTTAACCTCAGGGATCTTTTTGCATCCTGTAGGTTCCTGTGGAAGCATGTTGTTGTCAGTTCCTGTCGGCCAACAATACACATCCTGGTGGATGCTGCACAGCAGCATCACAAGCAGCATTTTGGGTTCCCCAGCTTCAGTGGTAGTCTGCCTCTCTTTTGTTTTTCCTTTTTCCCTGTTTCATCATTACACAGCAAAGATCAGATCTCTCCTCTCCTTGTGGGCACTCATAGAAGGAAGACAAGATAATGGTCCAAAGAGCACATTCAATTTGTCTCCTTCACCCCGTGTTCTTGGCAGCCATTTGTCATCCTTTTGCACAAAGGTTAATGTATCTTATGAGACAACCTTGACTTTTGCCATGTAACTGCAGATCAACTTAATCACGTTTTCACTTGGCTAATCAGGCTGGATGTGGGATAGCAGCCAGAAATCTCTTGTACAATGCTCAGGAAAGTATCCAGGGCTCTCAACAACAGCAGGAAATGGCACGGAAACTTGAGGAAGACAGAAACAACCTGCTCAAGCCAGGAAGAGAAGAAAGACACTTGAATTTTGCCAAACATTCTTTTTTCAAAAATAAAGATGCTAATTGTTAGGGGAGGCTCGGGATGAAGGTGGCATAGACATGAGGCTGCAGTTTCCTGTTCATGAATACAAAGAAGAGGATATGATAGGACTTGAGGGAATGGAATAGCTGTTGGATAGCCTTGAAGAGAAGCAGGGTAGTGGAATGGGGGGCGGGCAGTGGATACAAACAAGTATGAAAAGCCATTTGAAAAATGATTCATGAATGGCATTGTGTGGCTGAATGCTATTCCTACTTACTGAGGCTTCATTGTTTGACCAAAAAATAAAAAAAATTACCTCAACATGAACAAAGAGTTTGACTTCCAGAGAAATACAGGCCAGTGCACTGCTCAAGAGCAACACCTGTTGTGTTTCCAAAAGAAAATAACAATTGCTGAATAGCGTGAACTTGTACCTAGTGTTTGGGGAGAAACAGATGGTTTAAGAGGTACAGGGCTGAATGCATGTGGACAAGAACAGCACTTTCAGGCACAGCAAGATTGATTATTCTTTCCTTAATTCATTTTGTTGGGAAAATCAGTCAAAGGTGTTACGGTGTAAATGCGACAGGCCAATAAACATGAAACCTTTTCACGAAGTGCCAAATTCAGCAGCGGGGTTCAAATTCTTCAGTTGCAGTGAATGGAGCCTCAAGTTTTTAGTCCTGGTTGGGTTGTGCCATCCATCAATTATACTTCTTTGCAATAACAACACAACCAGCACATGAGGAAAAAACTAAGATGTGTATGCACATATACAAGTTCAGTCTAAAGGACAGGTCTGACAAAACTACTGTCTTAGTCTTCTAAATCTAACCATCTAGAAGGACCAGTTCTATGTAAGTTCCAAATAATGGTTTGAAAGTGGCTATTGTGAAGCCGATTAGGTTTAGGCCCAGGTGGTACCTGGAAGTATATCCATTTGGGGACATGACAGTTCAAGACAGTCAATATACCGTATTTTTCACTCTATAAGACGCACCTGACCATAAGACGCACCTAGTTTTTAGAGGAGGAAAACAAGAAAAAAAAATATTCTGAATCAAATGGGCACATAATCACAGGCACATTCCCCATCACTTCCCCATGGGCTGCACATCTGATAGACTTACTGCACACACATATTCGCTCTATAAGACACACAGACATTTCCCCTTACTTTTGAGGGGGGAAAAAGTGAGTCTTATAGAGCAAAAAATATGGTAATTCTCAAATTCTATTCAGTTAGCAATTATCAGATTTTTTTTCTGAACAGGTTAGTATAAAGACATTGACCATCATGAGATGGGATTTCAGAAAAGCAACATAAACAGTCATTGCAATAGAATTTCATGGGCTCATAACTGCTGTGGTTACCTCCCACTTTGTAGAAATAAAGCAAGCTAGTCCACAACTGACCCTACCCTTTTTCTTAGAGGAAATAGCTGGTTTTAAAAAAAGCATTTGGAACCATTAAGTGTTATAGATTCACAGTGCCAAGTTTCTTGCAGCAAGATGAAGTCAAAGCAATTATAATTCCATAATTAAATAGTCAATATAATTCAATAATTGTATGTTATGTTGCTTTGAATGCCACCCTACTATATTGCAAGACAACACTTTTATACTAGTGTCCTTTAGGATTTTAGATTTAGTATTTCCATTCTGTTTAAGTGCCCTGCCTTATCTTTAAAAAAATCTTTCTTTCGGTCAGGGCCAAGCCTGTAATTTTTGCAACTTCTCCATTCCTAAGACCATCCATTTCTGGAGTGTCTAATCCTGGTAGCTCAGAAAGGACTTTGGATTCTCCTGATATAAGTTGTGACTCACTGTCTTATACTCCATGGGCAGTAGAATTTAAAGCTTGGCATCTATAAATCTAAAAGTTGCCTGGATGGAATCCTTTTGGCTATACATACAGGTGAAACAATTGATGGGTGGAGGTATTGATTAACAGGTGATTCCAGTATATTTTCCTGATCATGCTGTTGAATTTTAACTTAGCTATTAGTGAATATATTGCATTGTTCCTTACTGGGAAATTTAGTAAAGTACCTTAACAGTTTTTCCTCTGATGTTCACTAATGAAAAGAATCTGAAGGATGGTTCTCCTAGATTCCCAGCTCCATGCACCCAGGGCTTGTTTTGATTTCTCTATAGTTTGCATCCCTCCTTGGGTACTGTCATGCCGTCGTTCCGCGGGGCCGCGAACCCACCTGTTCCGGGCAACATAACGACGTCTACACAAGGGGAATCAGAAACAGTTGCCTTTATTTCCAGTGAGCACAGCCCCCGTCGCTCTGCCAAACGCCTGTCCCTGTCTCTGCGGCTGCCGGCTCCCGGGCTTACGGCAGGGACCCCCGTCGACCTCTCCAGCCCAGCGCTGGTTCTTGCCGCGTTCTCCACCATGTGTTATCTGCTCTCTTCTGATCACTCCACTGCTCCATCTCATCTCCTCTCTCCCCCTCTCCCGCCGCCTCGGCCGCTCTTATTCTATCTCCCTGACCCTGCCCCTCGACTCCAGGTGCACCCGATCGCCTTCCCGTTCGCTCCACGCTTTTAAAGTGCCCGCGCTCCATCGCAGCCAGCTCTGGCTGGACGCCTGGTCTGCGGTCATTGACCGTTCGGCGGCGCATCCCGTCTACCTCCTCACAGGTACCATCAATGACACAGGGTTCTGTCTTCTTTAACACCTGAGGAAAAATTGGGTGTAGGTAGAAGGATGTGACTTCTCATGTTCTACATTATTTAGGCAAGCAGAGGCTTAATAACTGTTATCTTTAAATGATGAAATGGGAGTACACCCTTCTGAACTAGTTGTGTCTTCCTTTTCATGATTAGAGCTTGGATTCAAAGAAAACAACCAACCTCCACTTTTGTATACCCATGCAAAGCATTGTTCATATCAGTCTGCCCACTTAAGCACCATTGTTCAGCTTCTTACATGTCAGTCAGAAATGAGTGAGATCCTAGCAATATTTATTTATTTTATTTATAACCTGCCTTTAAGCCAAAAAATGTCACCCAAGATAACTTCAACAACAACTAAAACCTAAAAAAAACCCCATACACATGCGTTTCTGTATTAAACTTAATTTATTTCTGTGTTAAATTTATTAAATACTTCATTAAAAATTCTCTTTTTTCATCACTGCTAAAACTACAAATAAAATCAGCAATATAGATGTGCCCAGTAAGGCAACATAATATAGAATAATTAACAACATAATCCCTGATAGTTTTATTTATTAATATTTTACTAAACATTTTTCTTAACCACATTTCATTCAATCATTTATCCTTTTGACATTCAACACAGCTGTAAATAAGTAACATATTGTATTTATTTATTTTATTTATTTAAATATTTATATGCCGCCCCTTGCAGCAGCCTCGGGGCGGCTCACAACATATTCAGAAGTAAGTAACATCAGTAACATATTTTTTGTCTTTATAAAAATCCACTGTGTAAGTTTTCAAGAAAGAATTATGCCGTGCCTCTTCCCAAAAGTTTAATACAACCGCATTCAATATTGCTATCCAATTACCACTGTTAAGTAGATTTATTGTTGTTGTTATTCTTGCTACTCCTACTACATTTGTACCACATGCTCTTTCCCTTACAAATTTCCCAATGCCGCTTACTAGGCTTCTTCCTCCATGTTATCCTCAGGAGAATCCTGTAAGGTGGGTGAGGCTGAGAGTTGGTGCCTGGCCCAAAGTCACCCAGAGATCTCCATGGCTGAATAGAGACTTGAACCCAGTCCCAGTTCAATAATCTAACCTGTACCATGCTCTCTCTCTTATCTATGTTCTGTAGATTGGACCGTGCACTAGTACTTTAGCCATAGGTCATAAGAGCATGCAGCCAGAAAGTACAGGTACCTAAACACCTTTAGCATAGCATGGATCTCCTGATAGCTTTGTGCCAGGTCTCTCTGATTCAAATTAGAGAACTGCTCTGCCACACAGAAAACAGGAAGATCAGATAGACTAGAGTTTTAGCACGGGAGGATCAATTCTTTAAACAAGTAAATCCTGCCACCAGATGCACAGCCTTACTGTAGAGCTACAGGAAGACTTTCCCCCCCAGTATGAATGGCTAGAGATCTACAGGGCCTGTTGTGTTTCCCATGGATCTGACTGCTTGGCTATACGAGGAAGATTCCTGGGACAAAGCCTTTGGCTGGATGGAGAAATCTGGTCACCACCCAGAGCAAATGTAGGTCTTCTGGCCTTAATCCTTGTTTTTATCTGCACATGTTTGCCCTTTCCAGTTTGGATCTGATTCACCACTTTGCCTTTCATTTGTTTGCTGTGATGCTTTGAGCCACTACACTATTTCCGTCCAAGCCAGATGCCTGGTAAACCCTAAACCCTTGGCCAAGCTCCAACTTAAAATTACTGCAGAAAGAAAGAAAGAAAGAAAGAAAGAAAGAAAGAAAGAAAGAAAGAAAGAAAGAAAGAAAGGAATACTTAATGAATGAAATGAAAACTTGCTGGGGGCAGCAGAAATCTGGCATGTTGTGTTACTTTAAAAATCCCGATTGCTGAAATTTGCCACCTTTTAGACAATGTCAGCAACAATTCTACAACTCAGATAGTTTGCCCCTCTCTGCAGGACACCTTGGCCTGCTTTGCTTTGTAGAGTACATGAAGGCAAGAGGGACAAGGAAGACGTTACGTGCCTGTCCTGAAGCTTGTTTGTCCCCAACAGGTGAACTCTAAAAAAATTATTGGGAGACAGAAAAAAACAGGGATGAAGCAGCAGCTGCTGGGCCTTTTGGAGGAAGTGACTGGGTGCAATTTCCATTGACATCTGTTTCAGTTGCTCAAGAGCTTTTATAAGAGATGCAACTTATATTTTAAGGACTGAGCTATTTATTACCATTCCAGTTTTAGACAGCACAGCAACAGCTTCTCTATCGGCTCCCCAAACTCTCCCCACAACAAGCACCATACCCTATGCACTTAAAAAAAAAGAAAGAAAGAAAAAAACCCCAACCCTCCAAATCCTTGTAGGATTAATATAGATGACAAGATAATTGTAGCAGAGGTGAAAGAGTCTGGGAAGTTCTCTTAATCCCCTTTACAGCAGCAATGGCATGCACTGTTCATTTTACCACTTCTCTTTTGCTCCCCCTTTTCCATATGATGTGGTTTTAAATAGTCTTGCACTGACACAGAATCATAGAATAGTAGAGTTGGAAGGGGCCATGAAGGCCATTGGGTCCAACCCCCCTGCTGTTGCAGGTCACCAGTCTACACCATCCCACTCAGATGGGTGTCCAGTTTCTTCCTGAATGTCTCTAGTGTGGGAGAGCCCACAACCTCTCCAGGCAGCTGGTTCCACTGTTATATTGCTCTGACAGTGAGGAAACTCCCCTGATATCTAACCTGAACCTGGGTTGTTGCAACTTGAATTGATTATTCTGTGTTCTACACTCTGGCTTTAGCAAGAAGAGATCTTAACCTTCCTTTTTGTGACAGCCTTTGAGGCACTAATAGAGGGATATCCTGTCCCCCCTCAGTCTTCTCTTCTCAAGGCTGAACACGCCCAGTTCTCTCAGTCTGTCCTCATAGGACAGTATTTCCAAACCCTGAATCATTTTGTTGCCCTCCTATGGACCCCTTCTAATTTTCCTGGAACTTTCTGAAATCTTGGTGCCCAGAACTAGGCACAGTATCCCAGATGAAGTCTGACTAGTGAAGAGTAATGGGGAACTACTACATCTCATGACAGGGAAGTAATACTTCTGTTAATGCATCCTAAAATAGCATTTGCCCTTTTGGTAGCTGCATCACATTGCTGGCTCATATTTAGTCTGTTGTCCACAATTACTCCGAGATCTTTTTCTTTTTCAGCTCCATTGAGCCACATATTCCCCATCTCATATGAATGCATTTGGTTTCTTTTTCCTAGGTGGAGGACTTGGCACTTGTTTTTACTGAATCTCATTCTGTTGCTTTCAGACCATTGTTCAAATTTATCAAAATCACCCTGGATCTTCATTCTGTCTTCTAGGGTGTTTGCTGTTCCACCCAGTTTTATATCGTCTGCAAATCTGATTATCTTTCCTTGTGCTTCCTCATCCAAATTATTAATAAAGATGTTGAAGAGCACTGGGCCCAGGACTGAACCCTGAGGCACCCCACTAGTTACCTCCATCCAATTTGAAAAGGTGCCATTGATGAGCATTCTTTGTGTCTGATTCAGCAGCCAATTTTGGATCCACCTAAGAAGTTTTCTATCTAGTCCAATTTTTGTTAATTTGCTTATCAGAATGTCATATGGCACTATGTCGAAAGCTTTGCTATAGTCTAGGTAGATTATGTCCACATTGTTCTCTCTGTCCATTTGGAAGGTTACCCAGTCAAAAAATGAGATTAGATTAGTCTGTCAGAATTTATTTTTGATAAATCCATGTTGGCTTCTATTAAGCACTGCATTTTCGTCAAGATGCTTGCAGATTGATTTTTTAATAATTTACTCCAGAATTTTTCCAGGAATTGATGTCAGGGTGTGTTGCCATGGCACTGCAATCCTATACAAGACATTGCAATCCTATACATGTCTATGCAGAAGTAAGTCCAAGGAATTTAATGGGGCTTATGTACAGGTTAGTGTGTCTATGCTTATCACCTAAAGTGCCAAGGAAAGTTCTGAAGTCGTGGTAGAAAGTTCACTAAAAGCATCAGCTCAGGAATGCTGAGACACGATAAGGAGACACATGCGACCCTAGAGGAAGGATCTGAAGGTGTCCAGCCACTAGTATGACTTACACTGAATTAGCAGGGCCCAATACTGGGTCCTTGTCTAGGTGAGTAAGTAAAACAGGTATAACAGCAGATGTCACAATGCTGTTATATAGGTACATAACAGCTGTTTATACAATGCCACCCAAGACTCACATGTGGAGGGGGCAACAGGACTGTGCCTGCCAGGACTGGATGCTTGGCCTGACAATGAAAAAGGAGCATCTACTTGCATTCACCTCCAAACTTGCATGCTACCTGTGTAATCAGAGAAGCTGACTGAAAAGGGTTCTCCATCAGGAGAACTCACATTCGTCTGTTTCCCTCTCAGACATTCTGCTAAACACATGGATCTTGCAGGGCAGAATGGGAGGCACACTGATGTTACAGACAGGGCTGGCTGGCTGGCAGGCAGGGGCCTGTTTCCATTCACTGACCATACAAATGGAGAGGCTTGTTTGAACAGCTGTCCTCTTATCTAATTCCAGGCATCCCATCCCAAAAAAGGCAGCATATAGTTGAAAATGGAACAATAGAGATAGGCAACAAGAATGAATCAGGGGAAATCAAGAACCTCAGGGTTTAAGATTGGAGGGGGGCAGATCAACTGAAAATAATCATTGCAGCATTTTCTCAAAAGAAGATGAATGTTCAAAACAATAACCTAAAAGAGATCTAGACTTTTCTTTCTTCCTTCTTTGAGCTTATCTGAGTGAGGCATTCAATGTACACTTCTCACTCCTTGTTTAGAGGTCTCTATAGATTCTTAAGACAATGTTATGACCCTCCAGTTTCTAAAAAGTATGTTTTTAGAGCAGGGAACATGAGATATTATTTCTGATGCTGAAAGAAAACACTTTTTTCTATTTGTGCACTTGTGCTATAGCACAGTGCCACCTAGAGGTTATGTCTTAGAAAAGCAGGAAAGGTGTCACATTTACACTCTATACCCGTGACAAAACGGAAAGTAGCGTAACCGCTTCCTTAGTCTTATTTTCCACATGAGGCAGATTAGCAGCCTCACACTGAAACGCCCTTTATCTCCCTGAGTACCATCCCAGAGTTCAAATCCCGAAGATCATGAGGAATGTAGTTCGCTTTAAAATGCCACATGTCTTCCCCCTGCACTCTGATTGCTCTGCTGTCCTGGATCTTGATTGCAGCCGTCTGTGACAATAAAGCTTCTCTTGTGCTCTCCTCCGTTTTAAACTTTCATGCAACTCAGTACAATGGAGAACAAAGGAAAGGAGGGACGGCCTCTCTGCTATCGTTTCCTCATATTTTAAAACCACAGATTCTCAGTTCAAGAAGAACACAGAGGCTTTAAAACCTTCTTCTCATTTGATGCAAACTTTACAGGTTCCTGAAGGTAATACCTGAGCCTTGCTAGGAAGAATTTCACAGTCTTCTTAACTTGCACCTATGAGCTAATTAAGTGCCTTCCACTGAGTTTCCCTATGGAAACTGTTCCAATGTCGGGAAACCACAGCCAAATGGCCACTGGCTCAGATGGCTGTAAAGGGGATTGGGTGTGCTCATAGGAAATCAAGGGCTGCTGGCCATAGCTAGTGAAATAGATCTCAAAAGTCCAGTGACAGTATTTGGGACTCAGCTAAGTAGATAGTGAGAACAAAGGAAGGGTTCACTATTTTCTGCCATGAAGTGCTTATTTTATCATTTTATTTTATGTGCTTATTGAGACTTGGAAGAGCACAGGGAAGGAACTTTGGTGCAAACCCTGCATGGGTTCCTGTGATACAAATTGGCTCTGCATCATCCTTGTAGCACATGATATGGGGAGTGATGACTTTTACAGGGAAATCTCCACAGTTTACTCTTGTTTCAAGAGCTCCACTCTGCTTATATGTTGTGGTTCAAATCCACATTCGTTTTAATCCAATTAATGACACTTCCCCTGCTTTAAGCAGTGCTGGTTTTCAATAGGACTGCACCAGCTGCTTGTCCAACTGCTCTTGCTTTGTTTGTTCAGTGCCTGTTTCTTTCCTGATCTTTTATTACTTCCAAACTTTAAAACTGGTGATCGCACCCTATTGGTAACTACATTGGATGTGATGGCATCATAATGTTCTGTAGCCAGTTGGATTTGACTGCACTGCAAGGCCAGTTGGAAGCAAGGGCAATGCTTCCTGGATCAACATTGCCCTTCTGGAAAGTGGGAAATCTCGCCATAAGAAATCCCTGGAAATTTTTCAAAGGTGGGGGGAGAGAAGTTTGTTCTCCAGTGCTGAAAGTTTTTGTGAAAACAGTTCCCACTCGGCTCAGCTGTAATATTTTATGCCTTTCTATAGACTCACCAGTTTTCATTTATTTCACTTATATTTCAGCTTAGAACCCCTGAAAGCAATGACATCCCCCACTCCTGGTATCTGAGTTTGCATCATTTATATTCACTTAGGTTGAACTTGCTTCTGCTTCCAATGCTTGCAATATGTTTCACTCCCACAGACTGGCAGAAGTTAGTACTTTATCTTTTATAATGCAAATCCTTTTCTGTGTTTACTGACAGGTGGTGCTGCACCGCACATTCTGAAGAGATTTGACTGAACTCTTAGAATCCAAAGGCCTGCATAAATGTACAACTCACAGCATTTCATAATGAATGTTTTCATCCATTAGATTTATAAGAAAATAAAAGTATGCCAGGCAGATCTGGAATGCCAAGAAAACATATAGCCCCAGTCCAATTCAGTGGAAGGAAGAAGAGCAATTAAATTGACACGCTGAGAGTAGATTATTAGAAACAAAACAAACTGATGTTATTTTGCCTTGAAGTGTGACATGATTTCATTTCTATCAGTAGAAAACTCCTCAGACATTTAATCTGAAAGTGCAACTTAAATATATTTTACATAGGTTTTTTAATGTGGAATCTGCGTGTTAAGTGTCAGTGCCTGTCAAAGTTTCAAGCTGCACAATAGCCCAGAAGGTTAATGACAGAACGATGAATACTGAAAGCATCCAAGCTATTTGCCTCTCGGGCCTATTCTAGCTAATACAAATTACTGAGAAGACCTTGTTAACCCCACCTTCTAGAACCCACATTTTAAAATTGTGAGAAAACAAAGGAAGCATTTTCCAGAAAGAAAAAGAAACATGAAGTGCCCAGTTTCATAAGCAGGGCCTCCTCACCCGCCACCCTGAGTAAACGTGTTACCCACACGCAACAGTCTGTCACTCAGAACACTGCAGGAAGAGCATTGCTCATTATGAAGTGATATAATATGACATCTGTTATTTGAAAACTGAAATTATGCATCAAATATATACCATTTCAGCTTGTTATGCCACATGTAGCAAGATACTACACCCATGCAGGTGCCATGTACCAAAACAGCCGAAGGCCGTGCCTTGCGGTTACTGCACATTTCTTGCCAGCTTGTTCTTTTGATTACCATCTTAATCCAATGCCATCTGCTTTTGTAGCCATCCCAGTAAGGCATCCTTCTCCAGTCTGGTGCTTTCCAGGTGTTGGCCTACAACTCCCATCACCCCAGCTGGTGACCGATAATGGGAGCTATACTCCAATATCAGATTGGAGAAGAATGCGGTACAGACTTCATACACACTTCGTGAGTTTCATGGACCACGGAGTAGTTGTCCAAATCTCAGAAATGCGGCTTGCCTTGTGCTGCTGTGGCTAGTTGGTTGTTGCATTCCTTTAATGCGCTTTCACTAATTCCAGGAGCACTTTGTTGCCACCCATTCTGACCTTATTAATGTATTTTTAGGTGATACGTATCCACCATGTCTTCCTTGCTGTGCTATAGGCTTGAAAATATCTCCACAGGACATCCGTGAAGTCATCTCACTTAAACGCCTTCCTCAACCTCCCCTACCCTTCCATAGTGCCTTTGGCACGACCCATCCTTTCTACACCCTACTGTAACTCAGGTTGTAATTATGCCTAAGCACGTAGGCTTAAACATCCCAGACACATGCTTATGCTTTACCTCTACTTCCCTTTCCTGCCTCTGTTGCTCACCCTAAATTTGAGAAGTGAACTCCTTGGGGCATGGATCTCTCCTCTTTCGCTCTGTAACCTCCTATGCACACTGGTGCCACTATATGATGAAAGAAAATAGGTCGCCATAGTGGTAGGTAGGGATGTCAGAAAAATCTGAAATGGACTCAAATGACTGGATTTCTATGAATCTGACCCACAGACCAGCATCTTCTGACTGACATGGACTTAATGTCCATTTTTGTTGGTTTGCTTTTTCCTTTCTAGGACAGCATACAAATTTAGTTGCACTGGAAAATATACAGATATTCATCTCTGATATCTCTTAAACCTCTGCTGTGTTGCTCTCAGTTTTGTGTACTTTGCTTTTTGGTTAGTTGCCAGCCTGGAACTGTACGGTGCCACACCATGATTATCACCCCTATGACTCTTCAGCCCTGCCACCAGAAGGCCCGGCAAGACTGGCAAGTGAACTGACTCCCTCTTTATGTCAAATCTGCCTTCTGCTTGGCAAACAAAATGGATGCGTAATTTCTGAGCAAATCATTTCCATGCTGCAGTCAGGCGGGTGGCAAGTTCTGCTGCCTGACAGCTGAGCCAAGAATAGGATCCTTAATGGGATAAAACCTAGTCATGCCATTAATCATCATCATCATTGTTAATCTCTCCTCATTTCTTACCTTTAGTTAATAAGAACAACTATAAATTACATGTGACTTATCAGCCTTTCTAGCAATGAAGAAGGAAAAGGGTGGCAGGCTTAAGGCCAATAGTCTAGTGTGAGTCTGAGGAGTGTGAGTGTGAGTGTGGAGGTGTGGTGTTTGATGGCCATCCATTTCTAGGCACACAGTATTAAGCTGTTAAGGCAACTGTAGGAGGCTAATGTTGCGGTTCCCAGGGCTGGAAAAGCCAGTCCCCCTTATCAGTCCTCTCCTGCTCCCCTGTTGTTGTCTGCCAGCCCATTTCAAGATTCTCTCAACCTTGGATGGTTCTCCAGGACAGTTTCAAACACCTTTTCCTCCTGCCTGTGCTAACCCTTGCCCCTAATCAGAAGGGAGAGTGAAAATACATGAAACAGATGCTTGAAGAACAGATTAAAAGACAAAGAAAACTCATGTTGGCCTAGGCTAATAACAAGGTCTCCAACATAGCTAATTGAAGGAAATGGCTATGTTTGGATCTTGGAACTCTTGCTAACAGAGAGGGTTAGTTTGGATTCTGGTCTCAGAGGACCCATACAGGTATCACTTTAAATTTGTATATAGCAGCTACAGTCCCCCCTTCCTCCCATTTTTACTCTAGAATAGGCACAGGGCCTCCAGTCTGAACTGGGATCTAGTATAGCTGGAATAAAGGTGCATTTACAATACGGATCACCCACACTTACTCCGGAGTAAAACTAAAGGGGGAAGTCATACTTGCCAGATACTGATTTAAAGCAATGTTTATTTTGGCCAAGGGTTAGTTCCAAATCCTGTGCCAAATAGCCCAGGAGCTCTTTTCAAATGTTAATTTCTTCACATTAAAAGAAACAAAATCAAAGGGGGGATTTAGCAAGCATTTTTGCTAGAGGCTGGTCAATGAGATTCTCTGGGCATCATCTGGCTACTCAGATCATGCCTGATTCCCAGTCACATTTGTGACCATTGCTCCCCTGCAAAAATGGGAAATTTTGCAACTGGAGCAGAAACTGAATGTAAATTTTGCACAAATGTCCCCAAAGGTCGGTGCATTGTTTAATCTGCACAGCCGTCTTTCATAGACATAGGACTCCTTTCAGTCTGCAGAGAAAATTATGCAAATTAGGAAACTCGAACAAAATTGAGCGGGGGAAAAGTTGCACAAATGGAATGCAAGCACGTGTCTGGCAATTTGCTAACATTTTTGGCAGACACATGTTTGCACTCATGTTTGGAGCTTTAAACAGGACATGCTCCCATGATTTACAAGTAAAAACAACATGCTTATTCATCCCTAATTTTGGCCTCCCCAGATTTGTTTATTTACCTGCTGTAACAAGATGTGATTGAGGACTATTATTTATTTATTTATTTATTATTCAGCTTGTATTCTGCAGTTAATTAGTTCCAAGGACTCTCTAAGTGGTTTACAAAGAAACAATAAAAACAACCATCTCACTCTAAAACATATACACATATAATGATGAGCAATAATAAGATACACGGTATGCAGCTGCGGAGGGTGGGGGTCAGATATAAATAGATTAAAATCTAAATGACTTTAGATTGCACAAGTCCATATAGAAAAGCCTAGCAGGTAGATAATTAAGTAAGTACATCCATAAATACTAAATACCTTTCCAAAAAAAATATTATCTGTCCTATAGCCTCCTGCCAAAAGAAGGCAGTTCTTGAACACTGCCAAACCATATGGGTGGAGGAAGCATTAGCTATATCACACCATTGACAATTAGCCAACTTAGCCTTTATTGGAGAAAGGCTGCAGCATCCAGTAGACAATGGAGCAGAAGCTTTTGTTGGATAAGACCCACTGGCATTTTCAGAATTGAGGCTAATGAAGTATACCATTTGTGGGGCCAAACATGGCAGTCTAATTCACTATTTCATTCTAGTTTGCAGCCCTGTGCATCAAATTTTATTCACCAACAGCAAGCATTTATATTAGCATATTGT
Organism: Varanus salvator macromaculatus; assembly: GCA_023646645.1. Taxonomy (NCBI): domain Eukaryota; kingdom Metazoa; phylum Chordata; class Lepidosauria; order Squamata; family Varanidae; genus Varanus; species Varanus salvator. Next base: position 2,392,877 of record JAIXND010000791.1, on the reverse strand, counting down.
AGGCTGGTATATCTGATCAGCCTCAAAAGTGGAGGAGTCTCTGAAGCAGCAAGAGCTGCAGGACCAGACCTGGATTCCAACAAATGTTTCCATTTAATGTACTGCCATTTGGACATTGCAGAGAAATTATATTTAGCATGAAGGCTGGAAAATGACAGGATGTCATCACCAGCTCCTACTAGTTGATCCAATGTAAAAAATCTCTGTATGCGTCCAGGTTTACCGTATGAAATCCAAATGCATTTGAATTCATTGCAGATTTTTTCTGACATCCCGACCAGCACAATCACATGCAGCAGATAGTTTATGGTCTTGGGAAGGCTCCACCTTGCAGCCATCATAATGATAGATGATTTCAGACAAGAGAGTTACCCAAACTGGCTCCTGATGTGTACTTTTTGAGGGAGCTGCTGAGCCAGGATAATGTTCGGACATGCTCAAGATGTAAGGAAAAGCACAGATGGGCATTTGGCAGTAACTGTAGATTCCTTATTACGAGCTTGACAGCTATATAATTTATTACTTAAAGGATTCAGCAGAATACAGTAAAGGAAAGATACAATGTTATTATATTTAACAACCCAGTTTTTGAAGCAATACTTTGAAATATCTCTCCTGTAAGTAACCAGTCTCGGCTTGACAAAGGCCAAATTAATCCTTCAGTTTTAGAAATGTTCTAAACTGTTTCGGTTGATTCAGAGGAACAGGGGGAGAGCTGCTGCTGAAGGGAGGACCTTGTGCGGCAGCACTCATCAGGGGTAATGTCAAAGGCTAGGGGTCATTAGACCCCTGCTGGTGCCCCACTGCTGGCAGGAGACGCCTGCAAACTCCTCGCTCTGCTGCTCCTTCATCTTGCTTCCTGCTCAGCTTCCATCTCCTAGCAAGTGCCAAGTGAGAAGGAGGAGCAGTCTGGTTACTACCGCATGAGTAGCTAGGTGAGTGGCTTCTAAGAAAAGGTCCCTTTTTGGTGTGGCATGAACTTCCCAGAGAGACTCCAATTATACCGGCACTGAAATTATCCTCTCCCCAACACTGGTGCCGACCATTTTTTCCCAGGAATTTTAGCCTTTCAACCTCTGCAGTTTTAAATCCTTTCCTGTGCTTCAGATCATTGTACTGCTCAGCGTTCGTCTAGGAGTTGAGAGCTCTGGTTCAATCCAGCTATAAACCCCACAGAGTGACTTTGTTCTTCCTGCAGAGGAAGGCAGGACGCATTCCAATGGGGCAAAGCTCAGGGAGCCCAAGTTCCATTTGGATGCCAGGAAGCACTTCCTGCCAGTTAGGACCCCGAGGGCGTGGAATGGGCTTCCACGGGAGGTCGTTGAGGCCCCATCGGTGCGGGTGTTCAAAGACAGGCTGGACATGCACATGGTGCATGTCATGAGCGGAGCCGGCTGGTGCCAGAGGTCAGACTAGATGGCCCAGGAGGCCCCTTCTGACTCGCTCTGTTTCTATGTTCTCACCTAGCCTACCTCACAGGGTTGTTGTCAGGATACAATGGAGTGGAAAGCAATCATGAACACAGCCTTTGGCTCCTTGGAGTAAAAGACTTAAGACAAATGCAACCAACAAATCATCTGAGAGCCAGCATGGTCCGGTAGTTAGAGAGGTGGATGGGAGATCTGGAAGCTCCAGGCTCTATTCCCATTCAACCAGGCCATTCACAGACTCTCAGCTTAACCGACCTCACAGGGTTGTTGCTGTGAGAACAAAATGGAAAGGAGAGGGAGGAGAGGATTCTGTAAGCCATCTTGTTCCTTGGAAGGAAAAAGGTGGAATATAAACATCATAAATATTATGCAACAGTAAAACCTAAAAGCCTCCTTATCATCTCACTCCCTTACTGGAGCAAGAAGGATCTGCCACTAAGCCTGCACCCCCTTCAGTCCGTCTGCTCTGGAACAGGTCCAGACATTCTGTTGCATCTCCCCTTGCACTGTAACACTGGTAGCATCTGCCTACATAGCTATCTATCAAGCTAGCCTAGCAAGCCATTTTTGCTAAGCTGGAAAGGCACAGGCCTGCACCTGGATGGGTGACTGCAGGTGGAAGTGAAGCAGAGAATTGGACTCGGTGGAACCCCTTCCAACTCTGCCACTATCCTATTCGGCCTGCACTGGGTCCAGAGGACCAGGCCAATGCATGGCTGTGTCCTGCCTCTTCTCACATGCCACATTTATTTTGTGCACTTTGTGTATTTTGTGTAATTGTTCTGTAGCAATGATGATAATGTTGGCAGGTTCTGTTCACCCAGTTTGTGTTTCCATTCATTTTTCTCTGTATTTTTAAATCGTTAAACACATTTTAAAATAAAATAACATTTATAATCATATTTATGATTAAAATAGCATATATAATTTCACCATTCTGGGTCCAGACTTGCATTTTCACTTCATGAGGGATACTATTTTCCTCCTGTTTCTTGGTAACAAGAAATCTGCAAGGAATAATACTGACATTCCCTTAAGAAATCCTCAAATAAGACCTGGCACACCTTGGTACACCTTGCCTAGGAATGTCAGTAAATGCACAGAAAAATTGGGTTGCTGAGAAATGATTAGTCACAAAGTACGTTTAGATTAAGCAATGCCAGAGCTGTTTGGTTAACTGTCATTCTTACAACTCAGTCCTGTCCTTTCTGCTGGCTGTGCTGGGTTTCGTGCAGCTTCAGATCGCAACAACACAGAGCAAGTCTTCCCCCTGAAGATCAGAAGAGCTGACTCTTTGCAATCTTTTACTCTCTTTCTCTCAGACATGTTCTGGCCTTACTCTTCTTGGCTCCAAGAACATCCTTAGGCATTGAAGAGGGAGCAGCATGTCACACGCCTGCACAGAGACACATGTGTGTCCACATGGACACTCCAGAGGTGGAGGGGATCCTGCTTCAGGGTTGCTGTGGCAGACGGTTTCCTCCATCACTGTCCCTAGTGACCCCACAGCCCACATGCTGCTGCATCACCACTAGCAAAGCAGGAGCAGTGAGTCCAGCTCTTGTGGGTAGCTCTGGGATGGAGGACTCTTTAGCTTCCTCCTCCTCCCAGCACCCCTGACAGGCATTGTTGCCTTTAGGCCACCATGAATGCAGCAGAAGCTGTTTTGGTGATGTGGGGAGGAGAGGGGGGGCAGGCAGTAGCATAGGGTGTCCCAGCAGTTTTGCTGTTTGTTTGTATATATTATATTTATATCCCACCTCTTTTTTCCTTTTAAGCAACTCTGGATGGTTCCTTTCAACCTTGAAAGCTTCTCCCCACCTTCCAGGCAGACCTGGAGGTTAGCTTTCTAACTGAGAGTTTTGATTACATTAATGCCAGACAGCCAGTCTGGTTTTAAAGGGCAAAAGAAGAGTAACCCAGAAGTCAGTTACAAAAGAAGACAAGAATGACTGGGATGCTGGCCATTAGCAAAGTGAAGCCTAATAAGAAGTCAATTCCAAACTGAATGCTGCTTCCCCTTCAAAAGTGAAATTGGTCCCATGGCTTGGAGCATCTGAGCATCTAGGACTAAGGTTATGCAGCACTAAGTCTTTGAAATTGTCTGGTGACTCTCAGTGACTGCCTGTCTTATTTTTGAGTCCTCTGGCCTTTGCATTTCAGCGACACCTTCCAAACCTTGCCCTCCTCTGGCACAGAATCTCTTCCCTCATCTCCTGATGGCTCTTTTCCAGGAAGAGCAAGCCCAGTCTCTACATAGGGCGCTCATGGGGCTGCATAACCCATGTCTGCAAGCCACATCCTGATGTGCAGCCCACAAAAACCAAACCAAACCAAAGGATGTGTGAAAAACTGAACCCAAGCTAGTATTCTGTAGATTCTATAGACACATAAACATGCTCCTCTTGATGTATGGGAAGGGCAGAACAAGGTCCTCCGCCAGGACTCAGGCATCGAGAGACTTTTGCAGGGAGCACAGCCTACCTCTGGGACAGCCGTGCTCCCTCTCTCTAATTATCTCTCCCTCTCCCTCTCCCTCTCCCTCTCTCTCACCCACCTGTCATAACAATGAGCATTTTGCTAGTAAGCAAAATTATATGTATAAACTCTTGTGTATGCTACAAAACACTGCAGGAACCACAAATAAATAACCTTAAAGCAGAGTTGACAAAATGCTCATCTACCAGTCAGTCTTGGACTATAGTAATAGGAAGTGTCCAAATACTATTGCTTTTAGCATTCATTTAGGAAACTGGACATATCTATGGAAATACCTGAGCCAGTTTATTATACATGCTTTGTTAAACACACTCTCATATTCTACAGCTTGCTGGAGTTACTCTAGTATAGCTTGCCCATTTTGCTCATTTCTCTATTTATTTGCTTCACGCAGAGATTGCATTAAAATTATGCTATGCATATTTGTTATCTAAGGCTTAATTTCATCCCAGGGCTTGCTAAGACTCAGAAATGCTTGATTCTTCCTGAACCAGTGCAGAGGCACAGGCAGGAGCGAATCAGAAAGCAGAGAGGAAGGTGAAGGCAGTAGAGGGGTTTGGGGAAGCAAACCAACAAGGCCATCTTCGGGATGCCAGTCCCCTCCCACTGCCTGACTCCTACTGGCATGTGAGGAAATTCTGGGCTCAAACTCATTCATTGATTCATGGTATTTCTGTTCAATTCAGTCAGCACAATGCTCTCACAATGGTGCACAGAATATAATTAACAATATGCCAAATTACATATCTAACAATAACAGCTATTCCACATGGAGCAAGACAATTTAAAAGCCAATATAAAAACAAATATAATCAACAAATAAAATGATGAGAAAAGAAGACTGTTTTGACCTGGCACTGAAACATAAATAATGTTGGCACCTCCTCCAGGTGCATCTCCCCAGGGAGGAGAGTCCACAGATGGGGTACCACAACCAAGAAGGTCCTTCCCCTCATATCCACCTTCTTTACTTCCTTGAGGAGTGTCTCACAGAGAAGGACCTCCATAGATGATCTAAGGGTCTGGGTGGTGTGTATGGAAGAGGATGCTCCTTTAGATCCTCAAGCAGATGGGGCCATCTTAAAGAATCTATGTATCTTACCATTAGTCCCCAATGTTAGTCCTACACAGAGAAGACCCATTGAAATAAATAGAAATTAAGTTCATCATGACTTAACTTAAATCACATTCATTTTAATGGGTCTATTCTATGTAGGACTAACATTGAATACTAACCAGGCTTTCCAAGCATGAGTTTTATGGAACCCTTCTAAAACTCCAATGGCTATTTCACATAAATATGTGCAGTATTTAATGTCATGTTTGAAATCAGGGCCAGCCCAAGATATGTTCTTGCCTGAAGCAATAAACAAGCAAGCAAGCAAACAGCAAGAGGTCACCCTTTCCCATTCCATGTGCAAACACCACCTGGAGTGTTTCCCCAACTCTGGTGATGGGGCCCAAGCCTTCAACACAGTCACAGGCAGCAGGCTAGTCTAGGAGGCACTGGGCTGTCTTCTTGACAAAACCTGGATGCACTTCCCAGCATCTGCTGCCTGGTAGGACTGGCCCTACTTTAAATTATTGTGAAAATAGCCATGATTTTCAGATCGGCAGTGTATTCTGGAGGTTTCCTTGGAGCTAAAAGACGAGGATGAAATCAGATAGATTACTATAAAGTCAGAAGTATTTTGTTATAGTGTTTATATGCCGATTAACTGGAAATTAAAGTGTGGATATAGAATGATTGTGCTGGCGAGGAAGCATTGATGCTTGCAAAATACTTTGTAGTCCATGCATTTTGCATAAAAGGACATGGAAAAAGAGAGTATGGGTTAGATGTATGTTTTTCAACCCCACAGAGAGGTTAGGAATGGGAAGAAGTTGTTTTTAAATAAGCATAAATCTTTCTTGCCATATCTTGAGTCCCAGAATCTGATGGAATGAAGCCCAGGGGGTGTGCTGGTTTCTTATCCGCCTCCAGCATTAGAAACAAGAATTTGGCCAATGTTTATTACCCTCAGCCTTCTGGTATCACAAGAAAATAAACTTTCTGCAAACTTTCAAGAGGCATTCCTCAAAGGATTAGAAACCAGTTTATTTGTAAAGCAGCACCAAATTGTTGTTCTCAAAAAGCTTAGAGGTGAAAGAGAGATTATTTTCCCATTGCTATTCAGAGTGATTTGCAATCTCCATCTCTCTCTCTCTCTCTCTCTCTCTCTCTCTCTCTCTGTCAATTCAGCATCATTTCCCCATCTGTAGTATGGGCATGCTAATACTGATCTAGCTTAGAGAGTTAAGCTAGGTTACAACCACTGTTGCACATATTTTAACAAGAGCATGAATATGAAGCATTATGAGCACTTTGAATTACTGTATGTTGCTTGTTCTTTTCGTTTGTTCATTTTCTGAATATATTTCTGAGTTGCTCTGCTAATTTACAATAAACCATAAGAATAATAAAATGTCACAGTTCCAAACAAAACCAAAGCTAAAACAAAACAGCAAAAATAATCAGAACTTTCTTTGCTGCTATATAATTGGGTAATATTTGCAGTTCTGTTGGTCACTTTGGTGTGGATCAAGCTTGCCAAATACTACTCAGACAGGTGCATGGATTAGGAAGTTATGAATAAAAGCAGGATGTCAAGCTTTAAAACAACAACAAGAACAAAGTAGGGAGAAGTGATTTGGGCACCTCTGCTTCTGTCCTTTCCAGAAACTGTTTTGCCGTTGTTCTGGTTCATCCTTGAGGTAGAAGACATTGACCTGAAAGTGTTCATTCATGTAGTACTAGGTACCCCCTATAACATGGTCTGTGCACATGTATGTGCATGCAACACAGTCACATCAATGAGCAGAACAGACAAGCAAATATTATAGCTACAGACACTTAGACTTAAGAAAATGCCGAAATAAAATCAAATTCCGTATGTGAGGGGTGTGGATATGACCTATCTAACAATGAACAACAAAGATTAGCTTCAAGACAAAAGTTCACACATTGCATTCAAGGCATGCAGACTTTGAAAGAGCACAGATATAATGTGAATGTATGTTCAGTATATCACGTGACTCCCCCTGGCCCCCTGGGGTAAGGCTATAAAGGGGACTCGATTTTAGGAAAGGATTGTTTTGGAATAAGGCATAAAGGTACACAAGGAAGAAAGTAGATCTCAAAAGAAAAGCAAAATCATCCGTTTCGCAGACCCTTCAAGTGCTGCTGCGATGGAAAAAAAATGTCAGGCAACTAAAGAAGAGTGGAAAAATCACCAGATCACCAGAACATCTTCAGATATATCATTCAACACCCCTCCAACATGTGCTTAAATTATCTCCAGTCTTGAATCCTGCAGGGCTGATGCCAGACAGTAACATAAGGTGACTATTCCTCAAACTCCTGGCAATTGAATTTTAGGGTTCCTCAAGGTACCCTTCTGCTCTCCCCCAAGAGTTTTAACATTTATACAAAGCTGTTGGAGCTATCACTAGGGAATTTGGAGTCAAGCGCCATCAATACGGTGATGACAAATAGCTCCATCTCCCTCTGATACCTGAATCCAAAGAAGCTATGCAATTCCCAGATCAGTGCCAGACTCAGTGATGGGTTGGATAAACTGAAGTTAGATCCTGGCAAGATGGAAGTCCTGTGGGTGAGTGATTCCCAAGTGTGGGAGACAGGTTGATTTCCTGTTCTGGGTGGGGTTGCACTCCCCCTAAAAGTTCAAGTCCACAGTCTGGCGTTTCTTCTAGACCCTTTGCTGTTACTGGTATCCAAGTGACTGCAGTGGCTTAGAGTGTCCTTTACAGTCTCTAATGGCTTCACCAATGACAGCGTAACCTGGACGGCTTGATACAAGTGTTGGTAACTTGAAGGCTGGATTACTCCAACGTGCTGTACGTGGGCTGCTCTGGAAGCTGGAGTTAGTGCAGAATGCAGTGGCTTGGCTGTAGCCTGCCTCTTGGCCCAAGGAAGTTACCTGGCTCTCCATTCACTACTGGGCCACATTTAAGGTTAGTCCAGGTGTCCAAAGCCCTGAACAACTTTGGACCAGAAAACCTGAGAGAGTGTCTTCCTTCTTACCAACCTTCCCACTCGCTGAGAACATTGGTGGCCTTCTTCTGGCCTTCTTCTGGAGGTTCTCTATAGACCCACAGCCTGAGGGAGACCACCGGGAGAAGGGTCTTCAGTGTGGCAGCCCCATTTTTGTGTAATTCCCTGCCTAGCAAGGCCAGGCAGGCATCAGTACTGTCAACTGCTAAGGAGAGCCCTACATACTTTTGTTGACCAGCCATGGTGTTAATATTATGTTGTTTTAAACTGTTTCTAATGTATTGGGTTTTATTCCTTAATTCGTTTTACCCTCATACCACCCTGGAATCTGCTTGGATGTGACTTAGTATAGACATGCTGTAAGCAAACAAACAAACAAACCAGCACAACCCACACACAAGAGGGAGAAAACAGCAGGCACAGGAAAACCTCCAATATTCAAACAACTTTAAAAAATTGCTTGGACGCACCCTAAACAGGGAGAAATCCTGAAATAACCCAGAGAGAACTGAGCATGCACAGTGGCATGGAACAGTGGCTGATTGCTTGAGGTGGGAGGTTGAAAAGTGGATGGAAATGGAATGGAGTGTTTGAGTATTGTCCTGGCTGGCTGGCACATTGAGAGGGGGCATTGCAAAACACAGTATTCGCTGCACGTCACACTCGTAATATACTATATAGACTAGTCTTCCACATTTCAGAAGCATTTGCACACTATTATTCTTGATATGCTCATCTTGCCCCCCTTGATATATTCAGAATAAATAAGATATGCTTCTTATACAGCATTTTTGGAGGCGGCTTCATTTGTATGCAGAATTTATTGCTTTCATTAACAACCATAATGAAAACATGCACTTTTGTCAGTGTTTCCTAATTAAGAGGACTGACAGATGTATTAAGCTGCTATTTTTAATGAAGTCCCAGCAGATTTTATAGCCCATAATCACAGCAAGCAGGAAGTGACATCACCAGTTGCCTGAGAGAATGTCAATTATGCTCGTACAATCCCAGGAGAACTTTTCTGCTGTCATTTTGCCTCCCGATTAAAATCCCAAAGAATTGAATTACTTATTGCCCTGGACTGATTAAATGGTGTTCCCATCTCTTCCTCTTTGGGTAGGCAGGGGTTGGCACTGCTCATGTTCCAGTGGCAACTCTGTGAAATAAGCACACATTTTCAATTGCTCCTTGCCGAAGACTAGCTCTGACTCTGATTTACCATGCTAGATAAGGTCCATCTAGGCTAACCCTCTGCTTCCAAGAGTGCCTCTCCAGATTCTCTTGGGAAACTCACAAGTAGAGCACAGCACGTCTTAAAAATAAATAGCCGGTGCAGGCGGAAGCCAGCCAGAGGGCAACCCTGCCATTCATCCAGCGTTACTGCCTACTGGCATCTCTCCCTGCTTTTCCCAGGCTCTAACCAAAATCTCAAGCATGGTGACAGCTCAGGGCTCCCTCTCCCAACTCATTGAGATCTCGTCCATCTGTTACGTGCTGCAAGCGCTTTGTGCAGACGGGGTGTGAGGTCGGTGCTTAGTTTTACAGAAGCCAGCAGAGAACAGATTCCAAGTATCCCTTAGCTAGTATTGACACTAATGGCTGATCTTTCGATTGAGCAGCTAGCCAATCCAAACGGAAAGGCTGGAAACATGCCCATATCTACTAATTTGCAGGGCTGAATTATGAGAACCATGTTGGCAGTGAACAGAGTCATAGAGAACATTCTGGTCCTAAATATTTGTGTCAGCATGTCTGCCCCCACGGCTGTGATGTGATTGGTTGGATCCATGTGCTTATATCATTTGCATGGAGATTCACATCTTGCACTACACTTACACCCTCACTTTGTGCCACTTCATAGAGTAGCAAACTAGCCCAATAAGAAGTAGTGTGTTTCAAGCTTCAACTTCACAAAGGGCTAGAAGCCTGGATCCACTGTTTCTAAAACCTCTTGGTTGTGGAGGAATGAAACTGTTCAGGTAGGTTTAGGACTGAAACTTTGCTTGCCTGGGTATTTCCTGCTTGCTTGCTTGCTTGCTTGCTTGCTTGCTTGCTTACTTGCTCTAAGAGCAAGAACATCTTCAGTAAGGTCACAGCAGCTGGCAACACAAGAACTGGGAGTGAAAGCTGATCTGTTGAGAAGGGAGCTTATTTTGAATAGCCTTTTGAAATGCCCTTAATCTCTACATCGCTGATTAACTCCTTCAACTGTGCCTCCTTCCTAGTTACACGTGGCACCATGGCTGTGCTCACATTCAGTGAAGTATGAACTGGTGGTGGCAAGGATGTCACATGGGCAGATTCAGCAGGGGGCAGCCTTTCCTTTGTATCAGGATGCACTCTGGCAGTCCCCCTAGAGTGCTCTCCTGCAGGATCCAAAGTCACTCCTTGGTCATGCAAGACAGAGCTCTGAACACTCGTGGCTACTGAAGAATCTCTAACAACTTGGCTGCAAAGAAAGAGGCCATTGGGAGCCCCCCGGTCCCCTTGATAGACCTCACTTCTGGTCAGTGCCCCTTGGCTTATCTGTGTCCCATTTCAAGAGAAGGGGCTCTCTTTTCCATTCAGAATGGCAAAGCAGCACAGGTACATGGTGCTGCTGCAGTGGCCACCCTGGATTGTACGACAGCCTTCTTCAAATAACCAGGCAACTGGGATTTCAGCTCCCATCAGCCCAGTACGCCTAATGGCCAGGGATGCTGGCAGTTGTACTTCAAAATATCTAGAAGGCTCTAAATTGAGGTACCAGGTTGCTTGTAAGAGATGTATTTCAAGAACATGCAGAGACAACCCTTAAAAAATATATTGGTTTTCCTTTTCAAAGGGATAGTGCAACTTCCAGTCTTCTCACCTTTGTTTTTCTTGAATTGTTATATATTATTACATTTATATGCTGCCTCTTTTCCTCTGGCAAGGAACCTAAAGTGCCTTACACGATCCTCCTCCTTAACAAGACAAGTGAAGTGGGCATAGCTGAGATTCAACGACGGGCATCATGGCCATTGGGGACTAAAACCCAGGTCCCCCAAGTCCCAGGCCTGAACTCTCACCACAACCCCAATGAGGCCTTCAACCATATTACTCAGTCACGCCCAAGCAGATTCCTTTCTTCTTAACCTGGGACCCTTCCCAAGATTCTTCAGATGTGTTCTTCTGGAAAGTGACTTAGAGGAATAATACTTGCTCCTATTGGCCCCTGCAGGCCTGAACCTTTGCTTTATGCTCAAGGCCCAAACATGGGGAACAACAGGTTGTTACAAGCCATGTGGTGTGTAGGAATTGTGGATCCTAGACAAGTTCAGATCTTGGACTTGATATGGGTATCCTTGTTCTTCTTCTGGGTGCCTGCATCTTTACTCTCCCCCAGTCACCAGATTTAATCAGGACCATTCACTATTTATTTATTTATTTATTTATTTATAGCATTTTTATGCTGCCCCCATCACAGAAAGCCTCGGGGCGGCTTACAAAGAGAGAGACAATATAGAATAACATTAAAAATTTGGAGCATCTCCGCAATAGTTTAAAACCAATAAATAAAAACAACAATTAACAATGAAAATATCATTTAAATAAAAAGGTCTTGGCCTGGCGCCGAAAAACAAATAACGACGGTGCCAGGCGAGCCTCTCTGGGGAGCACATTCCATAGGTGGGGCGCCACCGCAGAGAAGGCCCTCCTCCGGGTACTCACCCTCCTAGTATCCTTCACAGAGGGCTCCTGGAGGAGGGCCTCCTCCGCCGATCTCAGGGGGCGGGAGGGCATATATGGACGCATTATTATTATTCAGATGCTCAGTTGAAAAGAAGGGCAAACCACAGCCTATTGAGCACTGAGAAGAAAAAAGACCTTGGTGAGGACTGAATATACCCAGTGGCAATGCAATAATGGCAGTGGGGTGAATGGAAGAGGGGAGCTTGCAAAACAGCGGGATGGTAGCCAGCCAGCCAGCCAGCCAGCCAGCCATTTTATTTCAGATCCTCACTATCAAAAAGACTCCAAAGAAAAAATTCTGAGAAATGAATCTGAGGGGCAGGAGTGAGTCTAAAATGTCTGCTTTTCTGTTGGAACATCTCTCAGTTCAGATTGCAATTTTTTCTGCTTTTAGACTTATAGAGGTGGTAGAGACAGCACTGACTTACAGAAAGGGAAGTCTTGCCACACACTGCTTCTGCTTGGTGTCATTTATCTGAATTCAAGTAGGACTGGAAGGAGGGGCAGTAGCCTGCACTGAAGATCTGGTCCAACCTCCAGTATCCACAGTGATGGAGCAGAGGCAAGACTCTTTGGATTGAAACACAAGGACTTTTGATTAATAGGGGTAATGATGTCCAATGTCACCCTCTCAGACTTCCTGTTCCCTCTGAGCTTTTTTTGGAGCCTCCGGGGGGGCCTAGATACAGGGAATATTATGACAAGCACCTGCATTTCAACGTGTACCTACAGTGCAGAATTATTCACTTCTGGCTTGACTTCTCTGCATGTTGTTGTGCTACAACCTGGACTTGAAAGGGATCTAATTGGTGTATACAAGATACTCCACACTGTGATGGTAAAAAACACTTTCCCTGTGGCACAAAATTTACATAAACAAAACCAAACTGAGACAGATTGGACCAATGGCCCATTACTCAAGTATGCCAATGCCCAACAACATGCTAAGTGTACTATTTTGACACAACCTTAGTTCCAAGTTTCCTTAGAGGATACCAGCATTGCCAAAATATACAAAGGGACATACAGGCAAAAAGAACAGAAAGTAAAGCGGCCTAATAAAGATGGGTGTGTAGAAAAGAGCAGATGATATAAAGCAGATGCAATGTAATGGATCAAACACTGCAGTACAAAATGGAACAGGCAAAATCCCACACTGTAGACATGACATAAACTTAGTTTTGAACTTTTCTCCCCTTGCACTTTTTTTTTGTTGGCACTTATTCAAGCAGCTAAAAATAGTTTGCTAATCACATTTCAGCCCTGTCAATACCCATTTCTGATGTCACCATCTGCTTGGCTTTTAAACCAGTTCCATTGTCAAGTATGTGCAGCATGCTGTGCATCGCACGCTCCCTCTAATTCCACATCCTTTCGACTCAAGCGCAGCCCCACCTCACATGTGGCACCGTTAGCTACAAGAAATGCAAGAGGCGTGCTCTTCTTCACGGAAGCAGAGGAGAAGCTGCCTGTGCTTGCGCAAGGGGTGGGGGGTGTTGGCGTCTGGGGAAGTACGCCAAGGGCAGTGCTTAAAAATCGGAAGCTGGGCCTGGCAAAAGCAAAGGGAAAGGTGATATCAGGGGGATACCTTTAGGGAAGTAGGCCACTGGGAGAGCCAAGGTTTGCCAGTCATCAGCCACACATCCCTTTTTCTCTTCAGATCAGACCCGCCCCCTCAAAACACACACACACTTCTTCTTTCTCCAGCACCGAGGTAAACCCAAACTGAAACACAGAGATCATTAAAGAGCCCCCCCGTAAACCGAGTTTGCTGGAATAGGGCAACAACTGCAACAAGCCTTTCCATATCATTATGAAATGACCCCATAAAAATGAGAGTGTGGCTAAATTATTTTGATGATTTATTAGAGAAAGTATTAGTGGAGGAAGTAGGATGAATTATTGTGAGGATGAATGAGATTATTACTGAAAAACCTGTGGAGACTAGACGTTCCTCAAAATAAATCATTGGCCTATTAAAAGGAACCAAATTGGCTTATCCTAGGACCATATTATAAAAGCATCAGCAGTATGAATAGGTATAAGAAATATAGCTGGGAAGAGTTCCCTTTGGCTGTATTGTTCTGAGGTGTATTTCATCTTAAAAATCCCAATGCACTGCAGTCAGGATAGAAAATTATGCTATTTTACTGAACACCAGATTCAGGGCATCTTTCTCCGGGTTCAGCACATCCCTCACAGTCTCTGAGCATGATACATTTTTATTCATGTGGCCATAAACACTAAAGGGAATGCATTCATCACTGCAACCTGAGTTGTGTTTTTATTTTCTAAGCCTTTCATAAAACTGAAATTGAATACAAAATTTCCCTTGGGCTGAATGTGGGAGATCCTCCTCTAGTAAAAACATCTGAGGAATTTTGAGTAACATGGAAAGAGTTCCAGTAAGACTCTGCCATTTCCTGGGTTATTCACCTACATTAAAATTCAAAACAAATTTTGAGATTCCCCTTTAGGCAAAACATATGAGGAATTTTAAAAGAAGCTCAAAGAAGCTTCTTTGAGACCAGTGACATTTCTCCGGGATTGAGGTGGGGCGGGAGGACATTGTACTGCCTACATAACAATTTAGAACGCTTCAGGCATTCAGAAACCCACTTACCTCTACAGGTGAGTGGAAATGGGGCCACCTGAAGTTGAGGAAGTAACTGAAATTTGTTTGTTAGGGATGTGTGAGAAATATGATAGGGGATTAAAATCTGTCATCAGCTCAGCCCCACAGATTCTGTTCTGTCAACCCTGTGCTGGTGAACTCGATCTGCTGTGAGCCCAGTCAGGATGTGGACCTGCATTTTTTAAACAGGCTGCAAATTGTGTGTCTTTTTATTTTTTGCAAGTATGCAAATTGCTGAGTAGAGGCCCAAATTTTACAGAGATCTGAAATTAACTGCTAGAATATACAAGGTAGTCAAGAAGGAATGTGCACATAGACTTCAGGAAGAGGAAGTTTCCATGTTGCAGCATTTAACTTCCAGGTTAAATGCTGCAAGAACAACTCAAGTTGAATGAGTCAGCTCCAAGTTATATAAATTGCAATGTATGCCAACTGTGCTAAAGATATTGCAGTCCTTCGCTCTAAATCTGCACAAATGTTTCAAGAAATTTTGCTCGAGCCAAATGCTCCCCTCCCTAATTTGGACTGCTTTTGGCTATCAGGTTGGAAATGTGTCAAATGGAAGACATTTTCCAGTGTCTCACATCTCTAATTTCAGTCTGGTTTTGCTAGTGTTTACCCAGTTCTCACCTTCCTGATTGAGCACTGATTTGGACACAATCTACCATCAAAGTCTGTTTGCTGCAATGTGATTGCAGACCTTCAAAAATATACCCAGCATGATGCACACATTGGAAAAGTGTTCATGGAAATGTCATGCGCGGACCCAGCTGAAGCTGGGGGTCAGACTAGATGGCCAAGAGGGCTCCTTCTGACTCGCCCTGTTTCTAAAAGGAGTACTTTTGAAAAATGCATGTTAGTCAATGGGAAAAGAAGGCACGTTTCAAAGATGTTCAACTGATGCACACATTTATGAAAATAAAGACAAAAACAGGCAGCAACTTTCACATGAAAAGACAAAAAATCTCATCATCTACTATAGACTTGCATCAGAACAAGTTTCAAGATGGAATCCAGAGAATTTCAGTGAGTCCACTTTTTACCGATTCATGCATCCCTCCACCTACCTCCTTCATAATACGGTACAAACATCTGCAAACATGAGGCTTGCACCTGTATGACTGTGCGAGGTGGTTAGAAGCAGCCACAGCAACCCACAACATGTTCCACATGTGAATTAGGTACAGCATGAAGAAGCAGTCCCTTTCGTCTCTTCCAGACTTGCTGCCCCTCAGTGTCCCGGGGCAGAATGCCATGCTGACTGGTCTGCTTGCACCTACACCTCTTCAAACTGCAGATGGAAAGGGCTAGTGCATGTAAAACTACAGCTTTTATCTTGCATACAGTGCGTCAGTCATTCCCCAACTTCAACAGGTCCAGAGAGAATTTTTATAAACAAACAAACAGAAACTAAACAAGCTGTTGCCAGTCCTGGTGCCGTGCTCCTGTGTAGCTCCCATCCATTGCAACTGAGTTTGCCCAGGAGAAATGCCCCTGAATTTTGCCCCAACCATTGGTATTGACGAGCCTGTGAATTGTTTCACACATTGTTTTACAAGCGAATTCATGGTAAAGTGGGGAGTAAACTTGTAGATGATCCATCCCATCCAAAGCTCTGCACAGTCCTGCTTGTTGGGGCAGTAGGTGAGGGGGCTGAATTTTTCTTCCTTCTTAAAAATCCCTTCTCCACTGGCTTGAATGGGGGGAAAGCTCCAAGCTGGCATCACAGAGGACCCTAACCCTGAAATCTATCAAGGAAGGGAACGTCCTTTGGATTCAGCAGAATCTGCCACTGGCCTTTCACACTGTTGGTGGAACAACTGTCTTCAGAGAGCATCCCATAGAAAAAAGTGAGGCCCGCAGGACAGATATCCCTGGAGAAGGAAGTCCAAACCTATCTTTGCTCCATTTCTGGTTCCACTTTGCATATTTCAATAAGCAGCCCACAGGTTTATCAAATTTCAAATATATTTGTATATGCAAATATGCATGCAGGGACTCTTCAGCAGGGCATCGCTGAGTGTGTGTGTGCTTGTTGTCGGCCCTTTAATCTTGGCTTTAGAGCACTACGGATTTTGAGCTACAAAGCTGGGCTGTGCTTCACAGGCTCACTGGCAGGCCTGTTGGGGCCCTGATCCAGAAGCCATTTCCACCGGGCTGCAGCAGTCTTGCCAACTGTTCAGTGACGTGTACTTGCCAAATTCCTTCATGGTGGATTGTATCATTTCAGTGCAATGCCGAGCATTTATACAGTGCTTCAAAGGATTTTGCAGACTTAGCCTCAATAATCCTTACAACAGCCTTGTAAAGGAAGTCAAAATTATTATCCCCACATTGCAGGGGCTCAGTGGCTGAGAGAGGGCGACTGGGCTATGAACTGATGGTACCGGGAGAACTTGATTTATAGCTCAAGTCTTTTAATAATTTCTTCCAAACCAAGCACAAGACAGGGCCCACATAACGGGCATTACAGCTACCAAATGGTGAAGGTACCAGTGCAGGAGCTACCAAGAACAGGCTCTCAAAGGATTACTAATGCCTCACCATTTCAGTACCATGAAAACAGCCACTGCCTGTCTTGCCAGCAGTCCTCCTAGTCTTTTTATGCTGCCTATTGCAACCAGCCCAGAAGTAGGAAGGCTAGACACAGCTCAGTGGCTTCCAAGGGGCCCCACATGTATTTATGCTACTGGAACAGGGCCTGCCCCAATGATAACATTTTGTGGGATACTGTCGAGGGCAATGGGTAGGGTCTCTTGAACTGGGATGAGCCGTATCTGACCCTGGGATGAAGGCAAGGTAATAACCACGCTCTCCTCCTGGCCACTCCTCTTCAGGTATTGCAGCATCTTGTGCTGGGTTCTCTCAGCCTTGAACAGCAGGCCTCTGGAATCCCCATCTCCTTAAAGGGGCTTCTGCTCACTTATTTAGGCACCTGTTGCTGTGACTTTCCTCTCACAGGCCTGCCATTGCAGCTGAATAACTCACTTAAGACCCCCTCCCACCCACCCAATCACTGTCTCTTTCTCCCCAACAGGTGAACAGTGTAGAGCAGGCAATTCCCCAAACAGCAGCAGCAGCAACAAAAGCCTGCCTCCAGTACTACTCTCAAAATACAGAATTGATTCCTTCTCAGCCCCAAAGCAAGCAGCTAATTCTACACTGCGGTGTGAGAGTAGGTGAGCTGGTAGGAGAGCGGCAAAGCGAGGACTGGCTAGGGAAAGAGCAGGTTAGAAAGCCCACCCAGGAAAGCCCATCTCCAGCCATTGTTCAGACAGAACATTCCCACCCCAGCAGGCTCCAGAAGCAGCTCAGCACAACCCCCCTTGTGCTAGATGCAGTACTAGTTCCATTAGCATTTTAAAGATTTCATGTACATTGTGCTTTTATTTTTTGTACGCCAGCAGTTGGCATTGAACAGCTGGGTTTGAATTTAAAATAATACGTCAATGATCAAACAAAGAGGTGGTAAAAATGAGCCTGCCTTAAATATAATATCCAATTAAAGAAAGCATCACATTTTGTCAAAGTATACAGATAGGCATCCATGTTTAAACTTTCCATTTCAGGCTGTTCTAAAGCCAGGTGCAAGGGGCTCTCTAACTTATTTGTGGGCACGGAATAACAGGCAACCATTTCACTATATTTCTGAAAGGGGAGGAGAGGCCTCCAAACCTTGCTTGGGGCTGGGCTAAGCTTTAGCAGGGGCAGTACCACCAGATCTTTCTTTCTGCTCATCTCCCACCCCCTCTTCTTCCTCATTTTTAAATGCCTCCGCCAGCAGCAGCCGCCGCCCTCTACACTCCCAGGGCTAGTGTCATCCTGCAGCGCTTGTTGAGCAGGGAGAAAAGGGTGACTGACTAGGGGTGGAGTGTGAGCAAAATAAATTCGACAGTTTCGCAGGATAATTCCTCTGAAGTATTTTGTTTCACTGCAGGGTGTTCATCTCTCTAAAGTCTGTCCCGGATTGCTGTGGAGGTTCATTTAAGTTACTTCAATTGAGGTGCAACACAAGATAAGCTATACCAGCAGAAATCGTTCTCTATTTATTTTTCTCTCTTTGAGGTTCAGAAATAAAGCTCCATTTGAACATGCTATACAGATTTCTGCTGTCATGCTTATCTGCAGGTATAAAAAAGGACTAGATTGCAGGTAGTGATGAAGGCATTCTGTCTTTCCCAGCAGGACAAGAAATTGGGCTGATGCTTGGCCAGCGCTTTCTCATAGTAAACAAGCAAAGGAACACAGAGCTAATCCCCTATGGACCACAAGAGAAGGTGTCAAAGCAGGAGAACAGAAAGAATAATTGCTCCTGTTGGCATATAGCTCGGGAGCTTTGCATCCCTGCTTCCTTTCTCTCCATAAGTTAACATTTCTTTATTTCTATGGATAAAAGTATTTAGATTGTTTTTTGGCCCTAAAAAGAATCCCTGACTTAGTTTCTAGATCCAAACAAAACAACATCAAATAAAAGCCAAGATCAGATCTAAGACTGTAACATCAGAAGGAGAAGAGTTAAACCTTCAAGTATACAGTTTTAAATAATAAAAGCCAATTGCAATAAGAAAATCTTCACTCCACTCCAGGATGGTTCTTTTGGGAGGGAGTCTCATAACCAAGGCACTGCCGGAAGATTGGTCCTGTCTCATGTTCCCATCAACTGAGCCTTTCAGTGGTGGGACATGTAACATGCCACCAAGGCCACTTGGACTTCCAGGGGCAATGTTAAATCTCAAAGTATCTCAGATTACAAAGCCACCCTTTCAAGGCTAATGCAGGGGATGAAAGCTCCATCTAGAACAGGTGCAACACTGCCATCCTGGACATGGAAACCACTTACCCAGCATGCCTCTGTCTTATCAGGATAGTTAAAGTGGTCTTTATACAGCCCATTACATTAGTAAGCAGTTCTACAGACTCAGGTGACAGGGAGAGATAGCGATGAGTGTCATCATATGGGTGATGCATCACTCAGACCTTCTGGTGACCTCATCGATGTGAAACAGCTTCATATAGATCTTAAAATGTATGGGGAGCAAGAGGGAACCAGCAGAAGTGTCATAAAGTTTCTTCCTAAAATTGACATGCCAAGGATGAGCAGAATCACTGAGTCCCTACAGCTGACCCACAGAGCTGATCCAACAAGGTACTATGGTCAGTGGTATCCCAAGCTGATGGGAGAATTAATCTAGCCATGACCAAGGCTGTCCCAGTATCAAACCCAAACCTGAATTCAGATTAAATTTAGGGTTCATTCAATATGTGTGGAGCTGGGTACTCAAGCACCAGCTCAGAAGGGGAAACTCTGATGTATAAAATACAAATTACCATCATCAGAATGTCAAAAGGCCAGTGAACAGAAACCACAAATAAATCAGCCCTTTAAAATAGCAGCAAAAGAACTGCATGCTCTCTTAACCAGCTTTTTGAAATCAGTAGTCTTTAAAAAGCAGTCATTTAATGCAATTGTTTCATTAGAAGCCAGTCACAACAGATTGGTCCTCAAAGCTGATCTGTGGATCAGTCTTGATAGGGTCAACCACATGTGCCTTGGAAAGGAGTTCCATAAATTTGGTATTTTAATTGTGATCTTTTAAGATTTATCCAATCTGTTATGTCAATGTATGCTATTACTTGGTGCCCTTGCTGTGTTGGGGATCTTGTATTGTTTTACTGTTTAATAGTATTGATGTTTTAATTGTTTTATTTATGTAGTTTTTAAGTTTTGTTACGATTTTATTATGTAAACCATCCAGAGAGCCATGAGGCTATTGTGATGGTCTACAAAATGATAGATAGATAAACAAACAAACACAGCTGGCCCTGAAATGTAGGATTTAGAGGTCTGCTTGAGTGAGGGCAAAAAAATGTGCTGGGAACCAGTGCAGCTGGCATGAGCCACATTTCACCTGTCTAGCCCCACAAGCACCTGGGTAGCTCCATTCTGTACCAGGTGAAGGTTCTGAGTTGTCTTCAGAGGCATTTCCACAGAAGGCAGAAATGAACTGCTCCATTCATGACTTAAACAAGATCTGCTTTCCCAAGATAAGGGTGAAGCTGGTATAGGACATGCTCACCACTCCCTGTGCTTTCAGTGTCAGGTTCAGGAGAATTCCCCAACTGTGCACTTAGTCCTTTAAGGAGAGCGGGACAATGCAGAACAGGTTGCAACCAGGTTTTTGAGTTTCTCTACTGAGAGGGCCTCTGTCCTGTCTGGATCACATTTCTACCTGCTCACCCTTATCCACTCTAGCCAGTGCCTCCAGACATGAGTTCAAGAGTTCTATAGTCTTCCTGGGGATTTGAGAGCTGACTGGCATATATGATGTTGTATCCCAGGCAACTGCCGGCAGTTCCATCCAGACATAAAACTGCATGGCAGACAAGGTGGAACCCTGAAGCATCCGGCATGCCAAATGCAAGAGGGAGGCCCTTGCTGCACCCCTCCAGGGAGGTCTGAAGCCACTTGCCTCCTAGGCGATGACCAGGATGGAAACCATGCCGAGGAGAAGGAAAAGGAGAATTCAGGGGCCAGGGATTATGACAGGCAGCTGCCTGATACTGAGTCAGACCATGGGTCTGTCTACTCCAGCCCCACTGACACTGATTGGCAGCAGCTCTCTGGGGTTTCAGGCAGGAATTTTTCCAGTCCTTCCTGGCAGTGCAGGCAGGGCCTGGGACTGTCTGCATGCCAACCAGACGCTCTGCTAGGGACCCACGACTCCTCCTCCTGCCCACAATTGTTCAGTGACGTCTAATCTACAGCGACAGGAGAGTTTTGCCTTCTAGCTGCAGGGGGGCAAGGCATATAAAACAGTTTCCTTCTTGCTTTCCTTGCAAGCTTCCTAGGGGCATCTGGCTATTTTGTGCTGGGAACAAAACAGTCATCAAGCTCTTCATAACATCCAGCAAGAAAGCACTTACATTCGTATGCCACGCCTACCTGTGGCAATGGTGCTGCATGACCACTTGCTATGAGGGAAAGGCTGCTGAAGGCACAGTAACAAAGCCAGGTTTTTTTCACAAGATACCTGGCACATACTTTTGAATGCATATATCTCAGACCGAGTTGGAATGGTTTTCTGAAAATAAACTCTGAAATCTGTGGTAAAATCTTCCAACAGAATTTTTACAATTATAGAAACATAGAAAACATAGAAACATAGAAAACATAGAAACAGAGCGAGTCGGAAGGGGCCTCCCGGGCCATCTAGTCTGACCTCCGGCACCAGCCGGCTCCGCTCATGACATGCCCACCATGTGCATGTCCAGCCTGTCTTTGAACACCCTCACCGATGGGGCCTCAACGACCTCCCGTGGAAGCTCATTCCACGCCCTCGGGGTCCTAACTGTCAGGAAGTGCTTCCTGGCATCCAAATTGAACCTTGGCTCCCTGAGCTTTGCTCCATTGGAGCGCGTCCTGCCTTCCTCTGCAGGGGAGAACAGGCCTCTCCCCATCTCCATGTGACACCCCCTCACATACCTGTATATTGCCAACATATCCCCTCTGAGTCTCCTCTTCTCCAAGCTGAAGAGACCCAGTTCCCTCAGTCTTGCCTCATACGGCATCCCCTGCAAACCAGCCACCATCCTTGTGGCTCTACGCTGCACTGACTCCAACCTGGCTATGTCCTTTCTGTAATGAGGGGCCCAAAACTGAACACAATACTCCAGTTGCGGGCGCACCAGAGTCGTGTAGAGTGGTAGTAATACCTCTCTTGATCTAGAAGCCACACTTCTGGCTATGCAGCCAAGGGTGGCATTCGCCCTCTTGACCACCGCATCACACTGCTGACTCATGTTTAGCCTGCGGTCAACCAGTACCCCAAGGTCCCTTTCACAAGTGCTGTTCTCCAGCCACTTGTCACCTAACCTGTACTTATGACAGCTATTCTTATGCCCCAAGTGCAAGACCTTGCACTTATCCACATTGAACGCCATCCTGTTGTCTCCTGCCCACTTCCATAGTCTGTCCAGATCCTTTTGGATCTGGTGTATCTGCTCCTCAGTTGTGGCCACTGCTCCAGTTTTAGTGTCGTCTGCAAATTTGATCAGCAGACTGTTCACCCCTTCTTCCATGTCGTTAATGAAAAGATTAAAAAGGATCGGCCTCAGGACAGAGCCCTGGGGGACCCCGCTTGTCACTGGCTGCCATCCCGACGATTCCCCGCTAATGGTTACCTTCTGCTTTCGGTCAGTCAACCATGGCGTAATCCACCAGACAGTGCTTTGGTCTATCCCAAAACTCCTCAGTTTCTCCACCAGGATATCATGGGGCACTTTGTCAAAGGCCTTGCTGAAATCCAGGTATACCACATCCACTGCATCCCCTCCATCTAGCCATCTTGAAACCTTGTCATAGAATTCCACAAGGTTTGTCTGGCAGGACCTGTTTCTGCGGAAGCCGTGTTGCGTGGCTGTCAGCCTCCCTTCCCTATCTAGCATCACTAGATCTCTCTCTATTATGAGCCTTTCCATTGTTTTTCCTACAATGGACGTAAGGCTAACCGGTCTATAATTCCCCATGTCCTTCCTACTACCCTTTTTGAAAATTGGGACCACCGATGCCACCCTCCAGTCCTCTGGAACTTCATCCGTTCTCCACCAGGTCTCAAAAATGGAGGCCAGCGGGTGTGAGAGAACCCCTGCCAACTCTCTAAGTACTCTCAGGTGTAACCCGTCAGGGCCTGGCGCCTTTGTAATGTCCAATGCCCTGAGGAGCCCCTCGACTTCAAGGGGGGTGACTCTAATCTCTGCCCCTAAGTCCCCAGCCTCA
This sequence comes from Varanus salvator macromaculatus, assembly GCA_023646645.1. Classification (NCBI taxonomy): domain Eukaryota; kingdom Metazoa; phylum Chordata; class Lepidosauria; order Squamata; family Varanidae; genus Varanus; species Varanus salvator. Next base: position 2,369,766 of record JAIXND010000791.1, on the reverse strand, counting down.
TCTAATCTCCTATACGGATATCCTCCATCCTGCTTTGGGGAGAACACAGAGGCAAAATAGTCATTTAGCATCTGTGCCTGTTCCCTCATGTCAGTCACTGGATCTCCTTCCTCCTTATTTAGTGGTCCCACCACTTGTCTCCCCTTCCTTTTCCTATTTACATGCTGAAAGAAGCCCTTTTTGTTGCTCTTGATATTCTTGGCAAGTCTCAGCTCGTAATCAGCCTTAGCCTTGCGAAGAATCCTTCTGCAACGGGCCTCCTCCTCCTGGTATACCCTTTTGTCTATTTCCCCCAGTACCCATTTCCTATGGAGGCTCCTCTTTCATCTAATCCCCCTAACCACCTCCTTTTGCATCCATGGCGGCACTCTCCTCCGCCTCCCCACTATCTTTAATGATTTTCCTGATACTCTTCAGTAGACTTTTAAAGAAATGTTCCACTTTAAAAACAGAAGGCTGCACACCCCAGAATATGAACATTGGATGTAACTTTTTGTAGGAGGGCATGCAGTTCTTTTGAAACAGTCCACATAAATCTACCCATTTATGAGTAGATCCAATGCAAATCTCTATGTATTTATCGAAACTCAGAGATGAAACATAATGTATTCCAAACAGCAGCTATGAGCTTTTCAAGAAAGCTCATACTAACATCCTGGTTATTTTCATGTCACAGCTTCTATGTCTTTCGTTTTTGCAAAATAGAGGGTTGCTGTCTTGCATTTCTCTGCCACAAAAAATCCTCATTATTCGCACAGTTTGTGATTAAGGTTTAATTCCAGAGAAACTAGTTATATAATAAGGCTGCACATAATTTGCTAAACACTGACCTTCTCACAGACTATTTGGCAAGCTGCACTTTACTCTTCTGCCTGTCAGCAAATTTTGGCCATCCCTTTGGGAAACCTGTTTTATTCAAGTGCTTCCATTGTGAAATACCCTGGAATCAGGAGAAGGGTTTCATTCCCTCACCAGGAGATAAGGTTTTCCAGCTGTAATCCGGGCTATCAAGGCCTGCCCCAGAAAGCACAACTGAACGGTCTGCTCTTCATGGCTCGCAATCTTTCTACCTCCCTGTGCTGCTTCCATGTGGTTAGTGGTTGTGCAACAGGCATCCTCAGTCCCAATTCCCACCCCAATTGTCCCCATTTGCAACTGCTCCTCTTCCTCTTCCTCACTGGTTTATTTGGCAAAGAGTAGGCCACAAGCACGAAGGAGTGGCATCTACTGGTCCACTTCTTGGCAGAGTGAGAAGCAGCTGATAGTGGTGAGGAGGAGGAGGAGGAGATGACACGGGGGGGGGGAGGGTACTGATTAATGGGATGGAGTCCCTCAGCATGTGCCCAGCCATAGTAACCCTGGGTGCCTGCCCATACAAGCCGAGTATGAAAACCATTTACCTTGGGTGTGCTATTACACTTTGGGGGAAAGAACATGAATATCACACTATGTTCTGTACATTGGTCCATGCCAGTGATGCTGTGGGCCTGAGCAGTGTCATCAGGTGAGGAAGGTGTGGTAGCTGGATTCACCCATTTGGGTACCAGTTCACACACATTCTTCAGTGGCTTGATAGCTCACCACACGGAAGGGACCTTGGTGCTACTGCACGTCTCTCACGGAGGGGCTCTAAGAATCTCACTTATCTCCAGTTTTGGGTCCAGAGAGAATTTGCCTTTAGCTGAGATTGCCCAGTAACCATTTCTAGCACGGTTTCAGGGACAGGCGTTGCCAGCAGAAAGTGCTTGCACATGGCCATGGGAGAGACATGGCAGCTCTTGGAAGGGACCTGCACCCATCTACCATGCCCAGCCAAGTTAAGTGGTGTGGCAGGCCACTCCCAAGCCCTGGCCAGTCAGGTTGCTACCTCAATGATCAGACAGGATCCATTCATTTGCCACATGCATAAGGCATGTGCCTGTTGGGTTTGCTGCATGTTCCTTAGCCAGTTGTGAGACACATCTGCCCATGAGGAATGGGAGCACTTGGGGTTTGTGCTGGAGAATGTTGTCTCACTCCTACTGGTACGTGGTTGACCCAACGGCCACCCGGCTGCTGCACTGTGATGATGGCACAAGCTGCTTGCACAGAGTGCGGTAGTCCCATAGCTCAAAGTTACTTGAATGCACTTGGACTATGCATGTGCATTTATGTTTGTGTGTATTTCTATTTACTGCTTCTCTTTTTTTATTTCATTTCTATACAAAATCCTCTGGGCAGTTCACGACAATTAATCAAATACAAAAGTACAATAAATGTACAAATACAATAAAACACAGTATAAAATACCAATATGCAAATTTAAACAGCTAAAAATTGCAGTATACAAAAATATAAATAGTTTAACATCTGAAACATTTACATGAAAAACTAAATCTATTTAAAACAGACATAACCCATGATATGTTATTCAATACCCAGGAATAGAGGCAGTTTTAACCTGATGTCAAAAAGATGACAATGTTGGCACCAGGTGGACCTCAAAGGGGAAAGTATGCCACAGTCGTGGGGCCCCCACTGAGAGGGTCCTCCTCTTTGTTGCCTTTTTGGGGGCCTCCCTTGGAAGTGCATGCCAGCATTGCTCCTTGTATTACTCCCAGGGATGCCTTTGCCCTCTCTTCCATCCTGTGCCAAGGACTAGATTCTTTTTCTTGCATGGCATGGTACTGCCTCTGCTTTAGATGGTGGATCTCACTGGTGCTGGCAGAGCATTTGACTTGTGCATGCACCGTGCCCTGCACTAGGTGGTGCACACCTAGCCTTTAGTCATTTTGTGTTACTCGGCTGAATTCTGCAGTTCTTATTGCTCCTCACTGCATCTTTTATTTTGAGCCACATTACTTCTTCTGCCACTGCTTATTATTTTGAGAATCATCATGCCTCATTTCTGATTTAATGGGATCAGAAATGTTTTCCTTGGACTGCCCATCACTCTGGTAAGCTTCATTTCTCAAATTTAGAACCATCCCTCTATTTTTTCCAGACAACTCATATTGTCTTTGCTGTTTATGCCTGTTTGTCTGTAGTCATTGGCTCTGTAAAGCTTTGCATAAGCCTTCAGCTACAAGAACAATCCTTAATATTTGGAAAAAAGATGGGATTTGCCACACATGTGATGCATCCCACAAAATAGAAGACAGACTGGCTATAAGAAACCTAAGCCTCCTTTTCATATCCTGTAGCTACCAACCATCCTGCTCTACACCAGCCTCTCCCCACCTTTCCAAGCAAACACTGTGGCAACACTCATCTGTACATGTCCATCACAAACCTGACTAACTGTGGTGTGCTCACTCTGGGGCTGTCCTTAAATATGCTTCAGTGTATTGGCTGCACCCAGAATAACTTCTAGTGCTTGCTTCTTTGACTATACCACTTCTGGCTTGTTTCACCTACAATGTCTCCCACTTTGGTTCAAGACCCAAACACTGGTCCCCAGTTTAATCCATGCTGATGCTTTTAAGCATAGGCATCACTGGGTACCCTTCTGATGATGAAAATGTGAACTCTAAAATGCAACATCAATAAATAACAATCTGTTTCAGAATACTTTCAATTTAAAAAAAAAAATGTTACCAAATTTCCCGTTCACACATACTCCAAAATTACATTCTGCACTGCCACCATTTATGGCAGTAAACAATCAAAGGGTGTGATTGTTTTTTCATATGTCTGCATTTATTCTTGTGTACCACCTTATTTGCTAGATAGAGCTTTGGCTATTGGGTGGTATAAAAATGAAACGAATAAATAGCCATCAAGGCAGTGTTTGGCCATTGTAAAGAATAAAACATGAACATGATAAAGAACTACTCAAAAGTACCTATCAGAGCAGCATAATTTAAAAGGCTAGATTACAAAGCTGCATCCTCACACCCTTTCTAAAAGTCACATGAGTCAATCACCGTTCTTGAGGAAAGGGGTTCCCCAGCTTGGAAGCAAAAATCCTTTTCACCTGCACCTGACAAAAGGGGCTTTGTGGGTAATCGTGTCCTCCCAAGAGCCTCTCCTGCAGATATTAATAACCAGGCAGGTTCATTAGTGAGAAAGGCAGTTCATTAGGTAGCCAGCTCCCAAGCTCTTTAGGCTTTAAAGGTTAAAAACAACACTTTGATTGGAGCCTGAAAATTAACGGCAGTCGGTGCAGGTCTTTCAACGCAGGTGTAATGTAGTCCTGGTATCATGCACCAGTTTGTAGTCTAGTTGCCACCATTTGCACCAGCTGAAGCTTCCAGACAGCCTTCAGGGATAGCCAACCTCTATCTATTGCCTAGATCCAGACTTTTGAAATAATATGTATGTTAAGGCTGGCTTAGACGCTGCAGAACTTTAAACGATGATCAGCCCCAGAGATGCAGCAATCTGGTTCAACTGCATTGAAAAGCTGTGCTTTACCAGTGGTACTTTGTGTAAGCTTTGCAGGGGAAGAAGAACTGGGCCACCACCCTCACACGTACTGGAAGCAGCGTTTGGCAGTGTGGGTGTGCAGGGATAGGTGTGTTTTTTTGTCCCTGATGCAGGGATGCTTTGTAGGGCATCTGATTCTCAGGACAGCCTAAGAAGCTGCTGTGAAGTGAGGGGTGGCTGAAGCAATTCTGCTTATTGAGGTAAGGACAAGATGGTGCTCACCTCACTCCATGTCGAAAGCTTGACTGGACTTCCAGTCCAATTGTTCTTTATTTCTAACAATGGGGCAGTGCCCTCCACCACACCTGAAGGCATCAAGCCAGTTTAGGGGCCACTGGGCCAGCTGCATGGACCAGAGCTCTCTCCCTTGTCTTCCTACCACTTCTCAGCACCTGTCACCCAAGGTGATGACCTCACTCTGCCTCATGGAACGGCTGGCCTGGGGAAGGGAGAAAGAACCAGCCTTAACCTGTTTGCCCACTGATTCATCCCAACCTTATCATTTATTATATTAACAATAAATTAATATTAATTAATTAAGTACTTAATTAAAAATAAATAAGTGTAATAAATTATAGGATGTTGATTTTGTGGGTAGGGGTGATTTTGTTTCCTGAATCCCATTTTTACCCTCCAGATTAATCCACCCATCCCAAAAGTAGCCCCCCAATCTGTGAGAATTGTTCTCTTCATTTGAAATTTTGTGACAACCAAAAAATGTGGCCTTGCCCCTATTAACAGTATTACCCAATCCTCCTCATTTTGGATTGATCAGGAGGCTGCTTTTTATGCCTCAGTACAATTATAAGAAGAATCTGCTAATGCCTAATAGGGTTTAATCTCCCTGAATAAAGTGGGGAAGCAAAGTAATAAAATCCTGCCCAAATTGGATTTATCCATGAGAAATGAGGCAGGACAAACACGTGGGTAGCAGCAGCTGTGTGTCTGAGGTCCCCTGGCTTTCCCTGCCTCTGCACGGATGACATAACAAGTGGGGTGTGGGCTGTTTCTCCCCCTGTCATCTTCAAAAACAAAATGAAACAAAACCCTGATTGGAGTCTGGGAAACAAGCTTTTTGCCACAAGGATTGATTAATCCAGGCAAGCTTATACACAGCACTGTGGATTACATGGAAGGATGCTTGCTTCAGTGCTTAAAAGATAACAAGGAATACAGTTGCTTCAAAGCGTCTTTTTATTCTTTTCAGAGAAGGGCACCATCCGGGGATTCAACAAGTTGCAGGAGAAAGTGAGCAGGGCTTCACCTGAGGCCGCCTCTCAAGATTGTCCATACATTATCTTTAATTGCTTCAGCACTGCCCAGTTTTGACCCTTCCAAGCTGTCTTTTTGCCATTTCCCAGACCATCTTCTGCCCAGTTCCCAGAATTTCTCTCCACCTACCCCATCTCACCTTGTCAATTCTCACCTTTTCCAAAATGGTCTCCTTTTGGCAGAAGGAGAGCAATTAAGCCTTGAGTTACATGATGTTCCTTCTCCTCAAAGAAATGGCCATGAAAGATAATTTCAGTGTAAACTTGTCAAAGTTTACAGAACAGTTTAGCATGGCAAGATGGCTGTTTACTTCACATTTGTAGGGCTTTTAAAAATAACTTATTTATCCTGCTTAGAGCAAATTCTGTTGCATGTAAATTATTCAGACAACACTGACTAAATTATAATTCTTTAGGACAGTTAGGGTCGCAATATTTTGTTTACATACACCTATCTTAATGTCATATAATACAATCTGCACACACACACACACATATTTCACCGTCAGGATTAGCTTTTCAGAAGGTACCTCCACAGAACGAAAATTCCCTTTCAGATTTTCCTATGCACATCTACCCAGGGAATAAACTGTTTTGATTATTAAGAATATTAAGAACATAGGTAGAGCTATGCAGGATCGGCCAAAGGTCCATCTCTGTTCCAGCAGCCAATCAGATGCCAATGGGAAGCCAGCACTAAGGGCAAGAGCAGCGTACTGCTCATTTTACCTCCAACTAGGTACCTCCAACTAGGATTTATCTCCTACATGCTGTCAAGTCACCTCCAATTTATAGAGACTCTGTGAATGAATGTCCCCCAAACTTTCTTGTCCTTCACAGCTCTACTCAGCACTTGTAAACTCAAGGTACATATAGGATGGCGTCATAAGGGGATTCATTTTGTGACCTGCATGTGTCATTAGTCTAGCATCTGTCAGTAATGCAGAAGGCATTATGTATTATAACTTTATAATACCAAGAGGTGGGAAGTGGGAAAACTGGTTATGCGTTGTGTGTTGGGAAAGATTTTAGAGCTGCACTATTTTAATCAAATTTCCTATCATAAAAACTTCTCTGTCAGATGCCTGTGGAGTCTAAAGGAATTTGAATGCAAGCTTTTTCAAAACATATACAAAACCAGCAGAGTTTGGTGAAGTTATGATCTACACTCACCATGGCAAGAGGTGAACCAGGCTCTTCTAGAAGGGAGACGAGCCTTCAGCTTCTAATAAACCTGGTGCTAAAAAGAGGAAAAGGGATGAGCCCTCCTGAGCCCCAAATTCTACCGAAGCTAGATATTTCTCTCGGTTCTGTGCTTGCAAGACAGAGGTACATATCACAGCTCCTTTCTCCAGTTTAAGATGGTCACTGGAGGTGGAAGCACATCAGATTGTCCTTAAACCTAGCACATGGGGAGAGGCAAGCGTTCTGTTCACATAATAGCCAAGCTGCTCTCTGTGTGAAATTATGTCTAAGTATCATCCAGATCGGGGCTACCTAGCTTCTCTCCTGGCGTGATTTTGAAACTGGGGTCGATGCAGCCTCTTTCCACTCCAGTCCTTCACCAAGATGATACCAGGAAGAGCAAGAAATTGACACCAATTCTGCTGGAGGCTGTATTGCATTGACTTGTGTGGGGGGGTCCATTTTCTTGTTTCTAGTTTACTATTTTTTTATCAAATGTATTACCACTTTTCATTTAAAAAAATCCCCAAACAGGATACTATACCAGTAAAATATCACACAAAGATTGGCTGATAGAACAGTAAATAAGGAAGAATACTAACACAGATACAAAACATAGCAACACAAATTTCCTAGATGCATGAGTGATGGAATAGGTCTTTTGTTGCCACTGAAATCTGGCATGATTTGGAGCCAATGGTGAGTGCAGAGAGAGAGAGATCCACAGCCCGGATGCCTACAATCTCATTGAAGTTGCTGCACATTGAGCAGTCCCCACTGCAAATATCCCACCTGCAACACTGGTCCCCCAAAGTTGAAATGGAACACTGGAGCACTTCCATCAACCGTGATTGATGTCAGCACTCAGACCTGCCATTTTATCCTACCAAACAGGACTTAGCAGGAGCCCTCTGCTCCAGTATTTGCCCTCACAGACCAGGGCCTCAAACTCTCATCCTTAGAGGATCCTGACCATTATCCTCCAAAGATATACTTGATCATAGAGAGGCAACATCAGAGCTGCCTTGACTCTGAAGACTCTGGATCTGGGGGCGTTTGCACACCACACCACTCCCACATTGCCATAGCTTGCAACCAATGAAACGGTCCAGGACTCTTTTAAGAGACAAAGCTCCAGTCAGTTTAGAGGCAGGGCAAAATGCCAACAACTTCCTGCTGAAGTCTTGGTCCTGATCTGCTCCTTGTTGAAGCAACATATAGACAACCCTGACTGCCTTCCACTAGAACTTTCATTGGACCTTTCCATGGTGCGTCATTCTTGTCAGAAGAGCCCAAACCACATGAAACGACTCTTACAGATGAATACCTGATGAGGCAATGGGTGCAGTTAGGAAACCCCGCTTCACCTGCCTCATTGACACATGGTAGGCACAAGCATGTGCTCTAGCCTGCACTTGGTCATCTTCCCAGAGAGTTATCCACCACCTATGCTCCAGACATAGTCTGGTCTGCCACATTGCTCCACAGCAATGGAAGGATATTTGAGGGTGATCGTGTTAATGGCCAGTCTCATCACATCAACCCAGTGACAAATTAGTATTTCAACAGTATTGCCAAGCTGATTACCTGGAAAACACCCCAGAGCATTCAGGAATCCATCAATCTTTTGGGTCAGACTATCTTGTTGGGTTGTCCATCCATGCAAGCAGATGAGTTGTCTCTCACTTCACACCTCAGCAGAAAGTGGTCTGAAACAGCAAACCTCTCCAGTTTCATGTCCTTCTCCTTCATGCCGTGGCACAGATACTGAACTGAAACACGGCCTGCATTATGTGTTTGGCCAATAACATGAAGATTGTACACTGTCTTGAGAAAAATGTAAAATCAATAAATAAATGATGGCCATGACATTCAGCCCAGGGATGACAAGGTAGTCCTAGCATGTTACTGATGTCCCCAAGAACCACCATGGTTGGATTCTGCGACACCCTCCTCAAGACCACCTCTACCAGCTCAGACAGGGAAGGTACCAGGCAGCATGATGGACACCAGTACCACTTGTCTTCTGTCCCTTTGCCCAAACACCCACTGCTGTACTCCACCCTGAAGTCTGATAGGATCAAGCTGGTGTTATATCATGGATTTACGGGAATAAATATTTCATAAACATAAGGGCAGTTGCATCTGGAAAGAAATATATATATATATTACTATCATACTTCAAAATGTTCCACAATGGGGCCTTTGCAGGAGAAATAGGTTGTGGGGCTCTGTTCTGATGAAACCCTCTCCAGGACAGAGACTGCTGCTGTCCTGGCCAGCTGCTTCCCTCCGAAAAGCCCCCCTGTTTTTCTAGAGAGCAGGCAAACAAATGCCATGGCTGTGGAAATGCTGCTCTGGCACTACGTGCCCAAGTGCGGAAGTTCTCCAACCTCCATGGCAAAGTTGCAAAGAGTTTCACCCTTTCAGCCTTGCTCTGACACTTCCTGCTGAATATGCTAAGGTTTAATTAAAAAGCAATTTACTTCAAATCATTTAATTCTCCTCCCACACTCTGCCTCATCTTTTAAAAATATGTATCTCCCCTACACCACCTACCAGATTATCTGCAAGTTGTGTGCCTCCTGAGAAAGCTACTGTTACATAATTGTATATACAGTGCACGCGTGTGTGTGTTGCAGGCACACACACACACACACACACACACATTATAGCATTATAATTAAAGCTGCAGATGTTGTGGTATTACAGCAAGTGCCACACAGAGTCTGCCTACCCCTGGTTTATTTACATCGCTGCCAGTCTGTAACCCTGCTACATTTGCTAATGCTTCCAGCAGCCCTTCGAACATCATGTCATCATTAAGCTTTTACAGCAAAGCAACAACAATTAAAGACTGGTAAAACCTACACAGCTGGTTACGCAGCAAGGCATACAGACAAGGACAATCCACGAAAGTCAACATTTATTATAGTTCGGAAACTAAACTAGCAGCGCAGGCATCGCTTCTGAACAAATGGTAAATGGTGTATGTGTACATACATACACTTATTGAGACAGAGAGGTGGTGGCGAGGAGGGAGGGAGGGAGGCAGGGAGGGAGGGAGAGAGATGGATACAAAAATACTGACAATATATGGTTACAGGTGTGCTTTTTAGAAAAATGTGTTCAATAAAGCAATGAGTTTCCTTAAAACCAAGCATGAGCCAAATCCACAGAATAAATTATACCATGACACTTAAAAAGAAGGGTGATTTAAAAGCCTTTTCATAGCAGTTCTTTTTTTTTCTCCTAAAGGGCAAATAGGAAAAGATACATAGAGAGTCTACTAGAATGTTTCAGAGAGTCAAGGCTAGTGCAGAAGAATTCTTGCATTCAGCAATAAAAATGCCCTAGGATGGCGGTTACTTAGAACAGCACTCTCCTGGCCAGTCCTAAAGGGCTCCAGCTGAGTGTGCTTATTCCCATGGGTTCACCAGTTTACTTTTGATAAATCCTGTTAATATGGGGCAATGGGTCTATACACATTATCTCACAAGGGATGCCAGGAATACATGCATTCTGAAATCCTTCACTTAACCGAGTTGCACCGCTTGCCTCCATCCTCCGGCACGCATGCATTCCCGTATAGTTTGTGGAGTGTGCGTATGTGGGCTTCCTGCCCCACTATGCCTGTGTGATTGCCAGATGACTGTGTCATGTGGGAAACTTCATGGTAGGCTCAGAGATCTGAAAAGAAAAACTCCTGGGATGCCTCATCCTCACTCTCTTGTTTGGCTTCAAAGGCAATTCTTTGAAACAGGAGGAGCCGAGGATCCTGTTCTTTGGAGCCAAGCTATACAATGTGTACTTGAGGTTGCTTCGCTTATTCTGCACATGGTGAAGCGGTTTCCTGAAGGATGAATCACATGAAGGTTTGGTGTCTGGTCCTTCCCTTCTTTCTTTTGAGCTGAGAAGGCGGGTTATTTTGGTAGGTGTCTGTCATCCAGCCAGGCAGTCAAGCCAGCCGTTGCTCAATCCATGTTTGGACGGTCTCACCGATGTGTGGTAGGCCTCTCATGAGATCCCTGCATTCCATGCACTCTATACTCCGGGAGCAGAGGAAGAAATCTAACTCTATCTTAGGATGTCTTTATTGCATTTCTATTGCCTGTTTTTATGGATTTTTGAACACTGCCCAGAGAATTACAGCTGTGGGGTGGTATAGAAATGGAATTAATAATAATAAAATAATAAGCATACTGCCAAACCTGGATATTTCTGAATTAGCTTTCTTTGCTGCACCACAATTATTGAGTTCTGATCTGGAAGGAGGACGTGGCTCAGCAGAAGAGCACCTGCCTTCTGTGCAGGAAGAATTGCTTCCAATCTCTGCTGACTTCTCTTGCCAAAGGGGATCACAAAGCCTTCTCTGCCTGAGATCCTAGCAAGTCCACGTGGTAAGCTGGCTGGAGAGTCACTCTTCCCTGGCCTGAGGCAGCTTCTTAATGTTTCACAATTAACCAACACAAACAACTCTCCTCCTTTCCTTTCACCACAGCCTGCTCTCTAAAGTTCCACCACTCTGAAACAGCTTGAAACTGCTTTAAAGAAAGCAAAAGGTAACATGAACATTACATTGTTAAAAGTCATGTTTGGAGTACAAACACAGTGAGCAAATTTTGCTTGCACAGCCAGTCCCTATCAATGTTACTTCCCCACTCTAAAATTATGGTTTCAGAATAGCTAGGATGTTTCCTGGACATGTTTCTTCCTGCCAACTGAACCACATGTTTATGTTCGTTCCCCCATTTCTGTGCATTTGATTCCTGCACATTCATTTCACATACTTGGGCCTGGGTCACTTGCGCCTTTATAACACTTGATTTCTCTGCACTTGCTTGCTCGACATTTTGGGGTAATTCATACAGACATGGGCATCCTTTGATGAATTTTGTTACTGTACAGCCAAAGACTGGCAACGGGATGTGCCTGCTGACTCCACAGAAAACATTGCCCTTGAAGTGATATAAGGGCAACGTGGTGTTATGTCCATTGTAGGCATATGAAAATCTCACATTTACACATGAATATCAACCCTGGTGTTGCCGTCATTACGTGATGGGTAGGTGAAAAGCACAGCATTTGAGATTCTGTGAATGCATCTAGCTAGCCAGCTATCATCTGCCTATGTATCTATCATCAACTTGTTAGGGAAAGTTGGGGAGGCGGTTTGACAGCATGGAACAGCAACATTTATGTATCTGCAAATGGGTAGGAGAGTTACAGCAGCAGACAGAGAAAGGAACTCATTGACACAGGGGGAAGGAACAGACTGACGAAGCTGCTACCTGGCAGTGACTTAGCAGAGCAGTGTGGAGACAGACTTTGCACCGACTCAGAGACCGCAATGTTAAATTACGCCAGCTTAATAAAGGGCTTCCTTCTATGTGATTCCTGCCTGACTCTTCAGTGGTTGCAAACACACTCGTGTGTGAACTGACCCTTCCCAGATAGAAGTGAAGTGTGTGAAATACATTGCCTCTGAAAAGCATCATGCTTCACATATTTATAGCCTGATTTTCAACTGAAAATAAAATTGCCAGAGCTGTGTGTGAGATGCCTGGTGCTATGAAAGGTTTGTCTGTAGTTTAGTATCCATGACAGCCTGTCATTCATGCATGAAGACGGAACCAGTCCCGAAGTGATGGTGGACCTCCGTGTCTGATGCTAATTCTGGGTTTTGGTATGTCATTGTACTCGCCTTGACCGCAAAGTTAGCATGCCCTCTGCAACTGAACATAAGACATAAATTCTTAGCAATGCCCATGCCGACCTCAGCTCTGTCATTTTCCATAACAAGACAACGTAAAATGTGTGTCTGTGTGTGTGTTTTGTTGCTCAAAAAAATAAATTGCAGAGGAACTAATTTACCTCACCTTTACAAATCCTCGCAATACTTACTTCAAATAAACCTTTGACCTTGATTAACATTGCTTCTTTTAAACCTGGTGTGCATTTTCCAGTAAGCATGATAAAAAAGAAATGTTGATGCAGACATGGTGACTGATGGAGAAGTGATATGAAAATCAACACTGTGGGACGGAAAATTAGGTGGGGAGTGTTGATAGTACCATGCTATTTGTGCGGCCATTGCTAAGTACACAAATGTACTCTAGTAAATGTTTTCACTTAGTACAGGAAATTGGCATTCTGCTAATGAGTGCAACCCCATTTAAAAAAAAAAAATCACAAGGTCATTTGATCCTCAAATCAATGTGTTCATTCACTTTTCTCAGTTAAGATTCATTGTTCTTTAGGTTTTTTCAACCTTTAATTTTAATTTCCACCTGAACTTAGCTACTGGGGAAACCTCAACACATTATGGATATTCAGGGAAGTGTTGGAGAGAACACAGTGGGTCCAAACCACGCACTGGCCCATTTGGCTGCGCCTCTCCATCATCCGTGTGAAAGCAGAGTAGGCAAAAGCAACACACAAAGGACTGCGCTCCCATGGGGTTGCATATTGCAGGGGAAGGCCTCATAGGAGCATCTTTCGTGGAATCCTCTCCACCATTAGTACTCCTGCTATTGGAAAACCTTCTATAAGTTGTTCTCAGATCATTGCTTGAAAACCACTTTTCTGAGCCGTTAGACCATTATGAAGTATCATAGTATATAGTACTATATTTATATCTAATTCAAACATGGTCACCAAGGCACCACGCAGGGTAAAGTACAAACGGCCAACTATGGCACCAGTCTTTGGGATCAGCTGTGACTCCTGGCTGACAAAACAGCAGGCGCAGGGGGATCTGGCTTTAGACCGTACAGCGGGGGCAGGGAACAGTGAAATGCCCCCTCCTGGACTGAGTTCAAGGAGTACAGTGCAAGGGAGCTCAATGCTGCAGCACCCAGGAGAGCTCCTAGCAAGCAACTTGCTCCTGACAATCCAGACTGAAGCCTTTCCTGCTTCAGTCCAGAGGTCCCCTCCCAGGCTCCAGCCCTTTCCACACACACACACACACACACACACACACACACACAGGTCTTAAAGGGACAGCCATGAAAACTTGACCTCTCTTGGGAAACCCTCCAAGCCCCCCAAATTGGGCACAGGCATCCAGCCCAAACTTCAGCTTCATGTTCCTCCCACTGCACATCTTTCCAAGATACCTGCTCTTGGCTGAATAGTTGGGCACTGAAAGGGGAGGAGGAGACTGGAGGAGCTGGCCATCTCCTGGCCGGCCCCTGAACTGCTGCCTTTAAGCCCTCTCAGAGGTCACTTTCCTGACCTTGGAGCTCAGCCAACACAGTTCTTTCCCTGCTGGCTGCAGGGGGGCAGTGGAGTGGGCTCAGAACTCAGATCCGAGGGGGTCTTGCAGCGGGAATTTGAATGATGCCAGATTCCCTAGATGAAGTCTTGCAACCATAGCATCATCCCCTTAGACATGATCTGTGCACCAATACAATGGGGTTATTATTGCCACCTTCAATATTCTTTTTAATATTAATTCTACTGCAATGTAAAGTAAATTTGATGGCGCTGTTTAATTGGGTTAGAACACGTTTCGGGATTGGTTTCATTTAAGCTTTCAAGACACTTCCCCATTGCTCATTTTCTGCAGTCTCAGCTTTAACTGACTTCTGTGAAAATAAGCTGACCCTTATTTCCAAATGTAGCATTTAAATTTGTGTTTGATTGTTTCTTAAAACTTTCCTTTTGATTAAATAGCAAACATATAATGCCAAAGTAATTAACATGGATGTTATTGGATGTACACTGATGATTACATTATAGGACTGGTTATCAAAGGATTACAGCTAAGAGGTTTAATATTCTCCAGCTGATCCCATGGCAAATTAATCTGGCCTGACCTCTAATGTTCTTTGTTATGTCACCAAAGTATAATTTCAGCTGTATCATCCCTTACTCATTTAAATAAAAAATAAACATACTGTGAAACATTAGAATACTATTTTTAGAGGACGATGTAGTTTGGCATATTTGTACTGACTGCTGAAAATATGTGAAATGCTAACAAATCCACCATTTGCTGGAGCTGACTCATAATTCAGAAATACATGCAACTGAGGCCAAATGTTCTTTGGAATGCTCAAGAACGAACGGCACAATAGAGGGTGGGATCTTACAGCAATGAACAAACACGATTCCCTTGGAGAAACAAGAAAGCTGAAGTGTTTGGAGAAGAGAACATGCTGGGTGGAACAAGGAATCCCCTGCTCCATGGGCATACTTCAGCCTTCCCAGAATTGAGTACAGTCAAGATGGAGTGAATGACTACCAGTGAATGCTCAAAGTTAAGAGGAAATAAATTTTCGGCAAATGCTTATCAGCACAGCCTTATGAATGCTTATGCAAACGGAAGCCTCACTTATGTTCACTGTGGGCTATCCCACGATAAGCGAGCAATTGGGCTGCGACCGAAAAGGCATTGATTTCCACAGAAATTAGGCACACGGCTTCCTCTGGATTGGGCCCATTGCCTGTACATTTCTAGCAGATAGTTCAGCCATCAGGAGCTCCAGAGCTTAGTTTGTGCTTTCTACATATACACTGCATTGTATTGGAGCAATCCTTCCAGCTCCTACAGGGGAAAGTTCAGTTTGTGAATGGGGGCGATCTACATTCATTTTTGCATGAATGGCCACCAATGTAAGACAAGGGCATTGGGGCAGGAGCAGCTTTCTCCTAGCTCAGAGTAGAAATGTATGGGGATCCGGCTTCCTCCCAGACCTACTTCAGTTCCAGTCCATACCATTTTTTGCATAGGTTCACAAGAATAAATCCATTCCACTCCATTTTCATGACAATCTGCACAAAAACACCATTTTGAATTCATTTTTATTCTGTTGTAAATGTATCTGTGCTGTAATTTTAATTCCAATTTTGTTTTAATCTGTTTTATCCTTCTTTCCAGCACAATTTTTGCTGGAAATGCTGGACAAACATTTAATAATTTTACATCTATCTAGGAGTATATACATAGATATACACACAAAACACACACAACACACACACAATTCCATTAACCATTAACAATAATAAAAAAGAGATACATTTTTAATTGAAATATATGGAAATGAAACTTATTTTGTCTCAACTGCCAATGTTGTTCATGAAAAATTATTTTTTCTCAAAATGAAAAAAATACTTTGAGTCAAAACTCTGCTTGAACATTCAGAAAGTACAAATTTGATACATTACTTCCTAGAGGTGCAAATCCATTCATTTCTCTGTGTATTTTCTCATATGCCCTCACGTCCCTTAAGATCTGTAGGAGAGGCCCTGCTCTATGAACCCTCCCTAAAGGAGATAAAAAGGACATCCACTCAGAGTAGGGCCTTCTCTGTGGTGGCGCCCAGATTGTGGAATGCACTTCCCAGAGAGGTTCGCCTGGCGCCAAGCCTATATTCTTTTCGGCACCAGGTCAAACCCTTTTAAATCAATAGTTCTTTTAAAAATTATCGTAATTTATCGTATTTTGATTTTAATGATTGTAAGCCATCCTGAGATGCTATGCATAAGGGACAGCATATAAAAGTTTTAAATAAATAAATATTGTGCTTGTATTTTAATATTACTTAACTAGATCATGTAGGCTGAAATAAAAATCCCCCCAAACTAAAATAAAGTATTCCTTTGCTTATTTCATTTATTTGAGGAATTTAGGCCCTGTCTTTAATTCAAGCAATGCACGAGGTGTCTACTAAAATAAAGACAATAACAATAAAATTAAAGCATCGTCACAAAACCTTCAATTAAAACACCATGTAAAAAAAAAAAAAGCCTTGTTGCTTCAATATTGTTTTCTAGCTTGAGGCTTTGTGACAGAAACTGCTTAAAAACATGTAACAGAGTGGAATTCTATAATCATAATAACTATGTATCTATCCAGATTTTCTGGATTCTGTTCCAAAAACGGGACTCTGCAATTGCTGATGAATTTAGAAGATCATCACCAGTCAACACTGCCAGCATGAGAGGACTAATCCGAAAGGCCTCTGCCAGCAGCAACCTACTAGAAGTCCAGGTGCATCATTTCAGACTCACTGAGCAAAATAAAAGCTGTGCATATACCCATCTCTAACCTTGTTGTTTTCTCTTATATTAGAACAAGACACCGAGGCATGAAATCAGTCTCATCACTGGGTTACATAAATGCAAAATGTAAACAGCTCTGCTGGAACTCCTATACGGTGTCTCACACTTCACTCTTCAGAAGTGTAGCACTGATGCTGAGGAGCCTGAGAGATAATATTCACACTTTGAGACCAGTGTAGAAAGAGCGTTTTTCCAAGAGCGCAGTCTGCTTGGAACTGAATTCTGCCTTGAGCCAGCAGCTGAACTAGCACTGAAGTCAGGTATATCTGATCTTCCTCAGCCGAAGGCCTACATTCCATTTTGCACTTGCTCTGGCACTATTCCAAAGGTGGGCTGCAGCTGAGTTCTTACTGTCAATGCAGAATTGCTTGTGTCTAGCCTAGGGAAAGAAGAAGGGGACGGCAGAGGATGAGGTGGCTGGATGGAGTCACAGAGGCAGTTGGTGTGAGCTTGAGTGGACTCCGGGGGATGGTGGAGGACAGGAGGGCCTGGAGGAATGTTGTCCATGGGGTCGCGATGGGTCGGATGCGACTTCGCGACTAACAACAACAACAACAGCCTAGGGAAGGACCCAGGTTCAGTCTCCAGCTTCTGGAGATTCCCTGCCACATAGACGAAGGATCTGACTGCATGTGAAGGCTTCCTACATGTGAAAGAGGCATTTTAAACTCAGAGAAACTCTGCCCAAGCTGGAAAAGAACCACATGAATAGCATTCAGAGGGGAATGGGTGCGCCAGGAGAAGGGCATGTGGCCCTCTGGGGCATTTGAGCTGTATTGAGGGCCCCAGCCTGCAGCTCTATGCCCCTGATTTAGGCAAATGTTAAGGGCACTGGATCAGTTGTTGGAAGCAGGAATACACTCTGTTAAGATAATATGTTAAAGCAGTCACTAATGGGATATTTATTCATTATTCTTTATTTAAGATGTATCCTTTCTTGGCACACCAAACACCCAATGATCATACTTAAGAACATCAAAACATGACTTTACAACATAATATAGGAACATAGGAAAGCAAGTACATAATAAAAACACAGGGAGAGCAGGAAATATTTGTGCTTCTGAAAAACTGGGCATCTGTCATGATGTGGTCAAAGATAAAATGAGAACCCAGCAGCAGCAGGAATGGGAAATGATTGCATCACCTGAAGTATTTCTCATGTTATGCTTACTCATAGTAGTGCATCCAAGCATTGAGAAGGAGAATGTGGGTACTTTTCATGTACCAACCATGGATAGTGCTCAATCCATTGTGTTGAAAAGGAAGCCAACTGTAATGAGGACTTCCAGAAAAGGCACATGTGAGAACTACCAGAAAAGATATAGTGCTCAACTGAAAATATTCAAATGAGAAAACTGGTAGCATCACGTTTTCCTGCAAGTGTTTTGCAGAACTGGACCTTGAAGACAGACTGTGAAAGGGAAATGCAAATGAGGCAGCATCTGAAAACCAGGGATGGTGAGGGACAGACCAGTGCCTGGAGAATGAATGGGAAGAAGCCATTGGCCATAGGCATCAACAATTGTTGCTCTTTAGAATGGAAAGGCCTTGATGTGGAGTGGAAAATTCTCCAGAAGGTTCCCAGCTTTTTATTTTTCCATAGAAAGATCACAAATGAAACAATGAATGGATGCTGGTTGCTAGTACCTTATTGGACAATCTTGGTAGTGACCAAATTGTAGATGAGTGATCATTAGATTGTCATACGTAGTTCTTTTAGATGCAAAAATTTGTTAGGAAACACTTTACATATTTAGGCAGAAGAAAACCTTCCACAATGCTCATTCCCCAGCCAGTCAGCATTTGTTCGCTAAACATGCATGGAATCGCACACTTAGTTTAACTGATTTTTTCTTAAATTTAAAAACAACAGAAGTATATGCTCTGTCAGTGATTTTCACAGGTATTCCAATTCTATACTAACGTATTATAACCTCTAAATCACATTCCTTGATGACCTAATTTGCATGGGAACATTTTCCAACCCCCGCCCCCTCATGAAAACTCAAACCACAGTGGACAATAAGGGACTTTTACATTTTCAGAACAAAGAAACAAACTAAAAGAGAAAGTTGTTGAAATTTCAGGATGTCACCCATCTCTGGGGCACCAATTTAACACAGCAGATCTTGCAGATTTGGACACCATCTCTCGTTGTTCTGTAATTTTCTCATTCTACCAGTTCCATTTTCCTGGCTTAGAGTTTGCTTATGGGATAACAACTTGAACTAGACAGAGATGGGAAGATGGCAGCCAAAAGGAAAAAACAGTAAGTACACTATTCAGAGGCAAATAGAAAGCATATGACTCACAATGACACATTTTTGAAGGTTCTCTTCAGTATGAGCCATTTCATGATGTTCTGCAGTGAGGGAATAAGGGATCTATAATATGATGCAAGACTTCATGTACTCAAGTACTCAACACTTAGACAGACGTCAATAAATTAACATTCCAAACTATATAACTCTAAAGTTGCTCAGCTTGCACTTGGCACTTCCATTGGATCCAATATTAATATCCTATACAATCAATGATTTCAAAGCTATACCAAGATTTTGTTCAGTTCTGACTATACCAAGATCTTTGAGGAATAATGAAATGAAGCTATTGCTTGTTATTATTTGTTATTATGTGTCAAGTTGTCTCTGACTTAGGGCAACCCTAGGAATGAATTCCCTCCACAATGTCCTGTCCTTCACAGCTTTGCTTAGCTCTTGTAAACACAAGGCTTCAATTTTCTTCATAGAATCAGTCCTTCTCATATTAGCTCTCCTCCTCTTCCTCCTCCTTTTAACTTTGCCTAGCATGACTGCCTACTTCAATGAGTCTTGCCTCCTCATGCTATGCCCAAAGTACATCTTCAGTTTCAACATTATTTTGCTTCCACAGAGAGTTCCCTCTTCTGCTCTTCTCCTCCCACACCATGTTTTGAGCACATCAGCTTTCTGCCTGTCAGCTTTCTTCACTGCCCAGCTTTCACACTCACACATAGTGATCAAGAATGGCATCGTATGGATGATCTTGACTTTAGGCTCCAGTGAAATGTCCTGTCACTTGGTGATCTTCTCGAATTCTTTCTTAGTGGCATCATGAGAAGTGCTGTGGGGAGCCTGTGCTCCGATTGCAGAGAACATCCTCTCCCTTCCCCAATGCCCCCTTAGCTGCTGCTTGGAAAAGGTCCAGAGCAGGGTGTGCGTTTGGGCCCCATTGCTAATCATGTGACCCATCCTCTGGCTCTCAGTTCACCCTGAGTCTCTGTGGCTGCGTGCCTGACTGAAGAGGGCAGCCTGGTCTTCAGCTCTGGTCTTCAGCTTCGCGTACTCGGGCCTTTTATTTACCCTGATCTCTCTGGATTTATACGGGCCAGAGCCTTTACAGTTTGCAATGGCCCTCTCAGCTATTCTTTTGTGGAAGGCTATGCAGGGAATGGTCTGGATGAGGTCAGGGTGTAATTAGGAATTCTATGTAGGGGGACATGCCTTTTTCCCATGTACTCCTCCCTCCAATGTACATACTGTTTGGGTGCTGTTCAAAACATCTCTCAGAAGCTGATCATCTTAGGGCCAAACAAACATTGCTTTAAATGCATATTTATCTACTCTATATTCTTTCCATTTTTACTCTACAGGGGGTATAGGAAGCCAAGGCAAAACTTAAAAGCTCCCTAGGTCCCTAAATGGGATTGGAGCCCCTGTACCTACTCCAATGGGGGCGAAAAAACAGGAAAGTGAGGCATATGTGCTTGTCACACATTTAACATAATACCTGTTTTGGTCTTTATCAGTCCCACTCTTAGCCCTGTTCCCATTAGTTCTCCAGAACCTATAGCATAATAAGGAGGAACAAAGCAATGGTTCCACACTCCTAATGGGAGAGCATGGCCAATGTTTCCTGCTTCTGCAATAAGGCATCCGTTATGACCTTGCACCACAAACAGAAGTTAGAAATGAGACCCAGATGCTTTAACACTCAAGTGATACATCATAGGACCCTGCTATAAATAACACAGAATACATAAGCTCAGGTGGTTTGCAGATAACTCTGTAACAAAGTCACATTAGAGCCAATGTGGGTTCCATTTATGTAAGCAGCTTTAAGAAGCAAAGGAGCAGCATGCATTTTCCTAGTAAATTGATTCTATTAAAATTTTATTCCCATTATAATTTTATCAGTCTGAAGCTTCTGAACAGCAAGCTAGAAGTACAAATTGCTTTATTAATGACAATAATTATAAACTTGCCTGTCATTTTGCACTTGCATACAGCTGTTCATTTGAAGAAAGCTATAAAAATTTACTTGCTTCATTGTAATGTCATACCAGGAATGTGCCACATTAAATTGCTTTTAATTTTATTTTCATTGTCCCATTCATATTTATTGGCTTCTTTATACTTTGCTAGTCATGCCTTACCCTTCCATCTCCTTCTTTTTTGTCTTTCGCACTGTCAATATTTAGATTACACAGTCTTGGGTCCTTAAAAGAATGAAATGTGTATCCAGGCAATTCACACTGAAGTGGTGACCTTAACATGCATGAGCCACAAGAAGGAAAACTGGTATAAGAGAGGGCTTTTCTCTCACACTGTGCTAAAACACAGGCAGTGAGCAATCGATTTTGAGTCAGGGATGGCTTTTCTCCTCCCAAAACCCTGGAAAAACCATTCCCAATGCAGGCATGTCAGGCATTTATTTGATAAGGTGTTCTAAGTGAGTACAAACTTAATTTTGGGATTGTGATTTCTATTATTATCAGTGTTTCAGTTGTGGGTATTTGATGCAGCTGAGTGTTTAGGATTCTGGCAGGCTAGCCAAGGTCATTGGGATGTTCTTCACACTAGGCTTATCTCTATGATTTCCCATGGCCCTTTGCTGCTCTTGCCACTTATCCAACGTAGCAGATCATGACCATCCTTTCTCTCAGTAATCCATACACAGAGTTGTCTTGAAGGCCAATGAGGGTAAAGGGTTAAAGACTGGGTTTACAAAAAGCAAGCTACCATGTTCAGGGGTGAATGTAAGGGCAAATAACCCATGAAGAGAACCCATGGCTTGTAGTTGGATTCTGATATATGATTTGTTTGTGGTTAACAAACCATGATTTGCTAGCATGGCTGGATTCATGCAACAGAACAACCCATGGTTTAACCTTGAATCTATGGCTGAGCAACAACAACCCACTGTGTTCTAGCTTGTTGTGCTATCTGAACCCAGTGCATTAGTGTAGCACATGAATAAAATTAAGGGTGTTAGATTATATGGAAGCAGCTGCCAGACCTTACTTTGTTGTAAGCCGTTATGAAACATCAAAGTGGAGGATGGGGTATAAAAGTTTTAAATAATAAAATTGGGCTGGAGGGCCATTTGTGGTACAAAGCTAGACCTATCAAAGTGACAACACTACTGGGACTCTTATGAACCACATGAGTTCCATTAAAACAAGCAGGCCTTTTCTTCATGATCCATTTGGAAAACTGCAACCGTAACATGAGCCTAGGTGCCCCTGCAAACCCAAACCCCTTGAGTTGTCAAATGGCTTTCAAGCAGACCTCAACTCTCACAACTTGGAAGTCACATGCAACTTTGCTTCTGCTTAAGTGTGATCAGGTTTTAAGCCTATAGCTAATCTGCCTCATCCAGTCTGGGGAGAGCAGTGGAAGCAAAACAAACAATGGTGCCCTACCAAAGAGATGTCGGTGTGGAATTCTTGTTCTTTTATGTCGTGCTGGCTGTGGGGCAGGGAAGGCTGGCATCAAAGACTGGATTCTGGATTATGTGATGGATTTACAAATACCCAATATAATAATTAGGACTGCAGGTGGTGCAGTGGTTTAAACCGCTGTGCTGCTGGGCTGGTTGATCGAAAGGTCGCCAGTTCAAATTTGCACAACGGGGTGAGTTTCCGTTTCTCCATCCCAGCTCCTGCCAACCTTGCAGTTTGAAAGCATGCAAGTGCAAGTAGATAAAAAGGTACCACTTCGGTGGGCAGGTAACAGCGTTCCGTGCATTTCAGTGTTTAGTCATGCCAGCCACATGACCACGGAGACTGTCTGCGGACAAACGCTGGCTCCCTCAGCTGGGGAAACGGAGATGAGAACCGCCCCCCTGCCCCCCAGAGTCAGGCATGACTGGATTTAACGTCAAGGGGAAACCTTTACCTTTTTAATATAATAATATGTCTATTGATATAGACATATTAATACCTATTTATATTATAAATTACCAGTAATATAAATATATTATTCATATGGACATATCCATCCCCAAGTGACATCACTGGATATTGCAATGGGATAAACTGTTTTGGCAAGTCTTTGCATTTCTTCACAAGCACTTGAAGGATCGGGAACAAGGACAAAAATAATAACAACCCTATTTAACAGGATCATGAGAAAGCTGAACCAAAGATAAGCAGATATTTTATCTGATTAGCACAGGGGTAGACAATTTCTGACCACTGGATGTTTTGGCTTACAATTCCCAGAATCCCTTACCAGCTTAAGCCAATGGTGATGGTTTATGGAAGCTGCAGCCCAAAACATCTGGAAGGACACAAGCTCCTCAGTGCCTGAGAATCCTCTTTATTGGATTGAGAGGCCTGGAAGAAAGACAGGATGCAAGGGTAATAAGCAAAAGAAGAGTCATATCTCCATACAGTGAAGAAAAAGACACATGGAGTGTGATCCAGATACACTCTTGCATAAGTAGAAGGCATTTCCACTTACATAATGGGGTGGTGTTACTGGTTTTTGCTGATTCAGTCCATCCTGGTTACAGGTTCTGCCCTGCCCTGCCCTCCCCACCACACCCCACATCCTATGTCATTCTGGAGTGATGGAAGAAAAAGGGAAAGATTAAAAGACTTAGCTGCTGCTTGTGTGTGTGGCAACTCCACTTGCAGGGCTTTTGAGCCTGCCCATGTGATAGGCAATGGCAAGGCACAGGGACTAGCTGAGGCATGGCAATGCTTTCCTGGTTATCCCACTGGGATTGCTGATTTGGTAAATATGAGAATGAAAGGCACCCTAAAATGCAGTGGAATGAAAGTTGCAAGGAAATCCTACATTCCTTAGATGTTTAAGCACGTTTGGAAATATACACTTCTTTGTCAAATACAAAACCCAGTGGAGATCTTAATTAAGAATAGCAAAGTCCCTGTTGCCAGAGCTGATGACAGATCTGTTTCTTTAGCTGGTTTGTACATGTTTTCTTTCTGAAACAAGAGCCCTTGAACAGATTTGTGTTACAAGAGTAACTTTCCTTTATCATTAATTAATTGATTACTTAGTTAATACATTCTCTGTGTTAGATGGCATACATTACAATCTCTTTTTCAAGTTGTTAGTGACCACTGAATAAATGCACTGCTTAAGGGGGGAAAAAAGCTGTTTGAGAAAATAGGCCGCAGCAAGGAATCCCGAAATGCATGACATGTTTTTGCTTTCTTTACACACTGTGATTCCTTTATACAATTTTTGAATGCCTCTATTGCCAGAGGTCATCTTGTGAATCTCCTGTTCCTATGACCATTCTTTATTAAGATAAGGTATAAGATACATGTAGGACCCAGTATCTCAACAACGGCTCCTAAACAAATGTGGGCGTCATCAGAAAAGAGGACAGCACCCCTTGCGGACCCCCGTGTGATTAAAAAAAGCTTGGAGGAGGAAAAGCATGAGTTTTCAGAGTCTAAGGTAGTAGTAGGGCTCACCAAATATCTATAGAAGCACTAGGGCATATTGAGGTACCAAATCATACAAGAGAATGAAAACTCAGGCATATTGCAAAGATCCTCCAAAGTATTTTTGCAAGATAGGGGAATGGAAACCAATGCAGGAAATAAGTTTCAGTCAAAGTGTAAAGTGGACAAAAACATGCTTTTTCAAAAAATGGTAATTTTTGGACAAAAACATTCTAATGTCACTTTGAAACTGGTTGAGTCTGCACTGGGGAAGTCTAAGTGAGAAAGAGGCAATGAACAATGGAGAGTCAGTGTGTAGAAACATTGAAAAAAAAGTCATTATGTTTTGGGATGATTAGGAAAAGGGTTAAATGTAAAATGCCTGTATACAGATCCTCAGTATCATTTTGAAAGGAACACAGATCACCTCTTTAGCCTGCAGTAGACATTTCCAAAAAATAACTCCACCTCTTCAGCATATCCCTCTAATATTTTCACCATGGTATCAAGACCTTTCTGAAAAGTTTTGATTCCCTGACAGCACTGCAGGGTAGGAGAATTAGGCAGGTTAGGTTACTTGTACATGCTCAATGCTTTGGGTGTATTGAGGTGTTGCTGAAGTCACTACCCCACTTGAAGGGCCAGGATGCTTCTGGCATGTGAGGCGCTGGGTTAATCTAGAGATGCATTTCCAGCTGGTCACAGGTTTCTGCCTTTCATGTTGCACCCGGAAGACACTGGAACTCACAGTCAATGCAGTAATGTCTGATCCTGGAAGGCTGGTAACTCAGCCAGAGCACATGATTGCATTTCAGTCCAGTGGCTGTTGGGGTAGAGGTCTACCCCCTCTGTGGGTGTGATCAGCCTATGGCTCAAATTTCCACCATACATAAGGAAATTGCCATCAACTCCTTCTAAAGCACTGTTATCATGGTGTCACTGAGGCCAAAGGAAGAGGAAAAAACACAACAGCAGATGGGTCTAATCTTACCATTAGATGAGTCATAGTTTTATTACTCTGAGAACAATTGTACCCATTACAGTAAATCAGACTTCCTTCACCTGGTGTCCTCTAGATGTTTGGGACTACAATTCCTATCTGGCCATGCCAGCATGGCCAATGACCCAGGATGATGACCAATTTAGTCCAAAACCTCTGCAGGACATCAGGTTAGAGAATGCTGCAGTAATTTGAAGCAAAGGATGGTGTCAAGGAGGATAAGTCAGGAGTGACTGGAGGAAGGTGGAATGATAGTTTGATGCTCAAAGCCAAGGCACGGATGCTGCACACACACAAGTAAATGTGGGTTTTTGGAATCAAACCGGGAACCACACCCAATCCAATCCATAGACAGTTCAGTTTTCCTAACACTCCTTTTATGATACTAAGCTGTCAATGGGAATGAAGTTTGCTTTGAAACAGGCTTTCCTTGTGAGCCGCCCCGAGGCTTCGGCGATGGGTGCGGCATAGAACTGTTATAAATAAATAAATAAATAAATAATCTTGATTTTTTTAAAAAATAAACAAACCTAGTCAAGGTCTTCAACAGAATGGAGAGAATGTCTAGAATTGCACCTCAAAATTATGCTGAACTCTGGCTTTGCAGCATAGCCATAGATTTCTATGATCCAAAATACAGCATATTATGATGGAGGAACACATTAAGCACTGGGCTCCATATCAAATGTGTTTCACATTTTTTCACCTTTCTTCCATTTGGCCTGGAGAAGGAGGATTAATCTGCATTTCATCCATTTCTACAATCATGCAATCTCCCACAGCATGCATGGATTTTCAATATAGACAACTAATGTCTGTTACACTTTCAAAGTTGAAAGAGTCTATTAGAATAATGACCTTTAAATCCACCTTTTTCAGATAACCGAATCAATTTCTCATCTGTTGGCTGTTAAACAGAGCTTGCATTTGGTTTCATTCAAAATCAAAATTCTTCACAGTCTAAAAGTCCTTCAACTCCACTAAGGTTTCATTCTGACAGTCCATAGTTCCCTTTCTCTCTTTTCTTCTTAGAGAATTCTCAGGCTCTTCCATACTCAACTGGCCACTCCATTTCTCCTGATCGTACTGACAGCAACTGAGACACATTTTGCTGATGGCCGTTCTGCAGTGGAAACAATGTAATTAACATCATTTCAATGTCGTGTCATTTGCTTAACCAATTCTGCTTTCACTAAAGATTTAGAAGCAACCAATTGCATTCAACACACAAATACCCACAAAGTAACAATTTATCTCTGCTGCCACTAAACTCAAAGAAGAAAACATGAGCGTTAACTTCAAACTGTGCCTTCATTAGAAAGAATCTTGCACAAAAAGCACAATTAAGTTGGAACTTGTAGCTATTAGTTACAGGGAATTTAGATGGAAAATTAGGATAATGTCTTCACAATAATAACAGTTCAATAAGGGAACTAATTGCTGGTGTAGTGGATAGGTTCTTCCTTCATGGAATTCTTCAAGCAGGGGCTGGGCAGACATCTGTCGGGATTCTCTAGCTGTATGTCCTGCACTGAATGGGCAAGCCAGACTGGATGGATGGACAAGATCCCCTTCAACTCCATGAGTCAAACTTTGAACTTTATCCAGAAGGACCCACAGCAGCCTTCCCCAACCTGGTAGCCTTCCAAGCCTTCCATTTGGACTGCAACTCCCAGAATTCCCATCCAGAAAGCCATTGACTTGGAATTCTGGGTGTTGCAGTCCAAACATGTCCAGAAGGCACAAGGTTGGGGAAGGCAGACATAGTGGATAATGAAACATACAGCAGGGCAACCCTGGGGACATCAGATGGCTTCTCTTTGTTTCTTTTCTTATGTCGCCTTTCATTTGCATTCAGCCATGTTGTCACACGCTGGTTGATCCTAACCCTCTGTTGCATTAATACCAGTGTTTGCATCAGTGCCACCCTAATGTTGCACAGGCTGTTTGAGTAGCTGAGTAGCTCTACCCCAGTGCTAAGTAGCTGCAACCTGATATTGCATGTACCACTTAGCTTTTCTCCCATTCAAAAAATACCATTTTGAGACAAATTATTTTTAATTCACAGACTAGTGGGATGAATTTGCATGGGATTGTGGGCAAAAGCATGCAAAAAGTGACCCAGAATAGAAACGAGCAAATTCACCCATCCCCATCTTTGGCTAGCACATCTAGTAGCACAAGCAAACTAAGGTGCCCAAACAGCAGCAGATGGGAAAGAAAAATGTGGAGAAAAGTGGATGGTAGAAACACTGGAATCACTCCCCTTCTCACTACATGAAGTTTTGCAGTGAAAATAAAACGCTGCAGACATTTGGCACAGCATCCGTGTGGTTATGTCAGGCCTCTCAAGGGGTCCTCGTAGAGAAATAATTCCAATTTTCTGGATTATTCATGACATCTAGTGGGTGTCCAGAAAAATAATCTAATAGACGTCTATTAATCCTGGGATGGAAATGGCATAAATCGCCATCCAAAGCAGTTACGCGTGTGTGACAAACTAACTGGAATGGACAAACTGCAGCATTCACCAGAAATAATAGAAACTCATTAAAGGATCTGGCCTCTTTTCTTTCTTACTTCACAAATAACGGTTTTAAAAATTTTCTACGTTCATTCATTTTGATTCATAAGAATGGTATTCATGGCAAAATACACAATTTATATTAGGCAAAATAAGTGCAATGCATAGTGCTTTTCTCATGCTTAATTGGCTCATGTTTTGCCCTGACAAAAGATTACACAAATAATGTGTGTATCTCCTTTCTTTCCAACTGTGACTGACCTACATTAACCTAGCTATTCAATACCACGGGTTTCACCTTTCCAGCACAAAAGAAACAGAGGTTCGCTTCCTTGTCCCACTTTCCTATTCTTCCTCTTAGCTCTGCCTTGTTTGGAAGAATAGAACATGCCATTGTTTTTCCTTAATGATGCCTCTCCAAGCCGATCAGGTTAACAGTGGGTAGCAGCTGGAGTTTAATATGTGAGTGTATGATTGAAATTTATACACTTATTGGATTACGGTATCTCACTAAGAAGTTGGCACGTGGCCTGTTTTGCTTCAAAAACAGAATTCATGAAGGGTTTGAAGGAATGATTGTAGCCACACTCAGACTGGCTGCCATTTGTCTGTAGCAGAGGTGTGTGCAAAGGAAAATCGCTCACATATTCCTGGAAATTTTTTGCTCTTGTTTGAGTTGCTTATCACATTTTTGCTCTTAGTTGAGGAGCTTATCACTCATCTCTTCCATGGCACCAGCATGAATTAATGTAGAGGTAGATTTTTTTTTCTAAACAAAAACTGCGAAGGATCTGGAAAACCAAACAAGAAGGATGAGCAAAAGTGAAATTATTATGAAACCCATGCATCTAATTTTATTCCAGTCCAGACTAGGAACACATTTCCAACACTGCATTAGAGCAACACTGCTTTACAGATCCTTTATTAATACATTCTAAAATCAATTGCAATAGAGCAGTACAATGTCTTTTTTGTATATATCACAATAACAATAGCCGTGTTCATGGGACAAGGCAGTAACCCTTCCAGCTCCATTTTAAATAAGGAATTTGTGGCATTGACATTTATTTGAATGGCAATCTTATGAAAGTTCAGATATAAAAATGTCCTACAACTACCAAAATTCACAGCATGGAGTTGTAGGACATTTTAATGTCTAAGCATGCATGGGATTGCCTCCTTAATTGTTTATATTCAACAATGTCTAAAGAAACAGTGAATAGATCAGATAAGTTCCTGCAAAACAATCACATGTGGATTATTCTTGCCCCAAGTGGAACCTTTGTACAGTTTTCTATGCAACATATTCCAACATTTTGTCTTTCTTCCTCTTTTGGATATCTTTATTTACCTTTATTTACATTCTATTATATTGATTTTAATTAAAATACATAAATATCTTCAAGAATCAATGAATCACTCCAACATTATAAATCAAGGCTAAATAATGAATAATAATGTGGGCTATTTAATTTAAAAAGTACATATGCACTGACTCAGTTTCCTCAGGAATATCATAATAAATACAACATTCCATCAACTCCTACATCATAGCTGTCAAATGTTCAGATGAGTTGCTCAAGGCAAAAAAAAAAAAAAAGAGGTGAGACCCAGATGGAGTCACTTGCAGTGTATCCAAAACACCAGTAACCTTCATTTGTTCCATAAATATTTGCCCATCTTTAGCAGTGCTAAGAAGACAGCATTCTACTCAGAAGAATAAAAGACTATCCACTGAAAAGAAAACTCCACATTTGATTAATGTGCTCTTAGTCTAGCATGGTGCAGATTTCATAAATACCCCGTTTGTAATGTATTGTATTGCTTTGATTATACTATATGAATTGTCATCTGCCCACAGAGCTCCAGCTACTGAGTGCTGGAGAAATGAAATTAAGCTAGTTATTAAATAATACCACAGAGTTCCTCCTTAATACAATTGTGCCCAGGACCGATCTATTTTTGCATGGTTTTTATTTTGAGGAAACTTCACTGGCCTACAATTAACCTCCTTGCAATTGGCATGCATTTTGTTCCTTTGAGCTTGTGATGTGCCAGAGAATGTGAGCATGTAAGCCCTGTCCCCAGGACAAATGCTTGGGGCCAGTGCCAGGCCAGAGAAAGCCCTCCGCATAGTTCCTTGCCCTGCCCAGGCTCAGCCTTCAATGCCCTGCCGCTCTTGAGGCAGACGGTGCTTCCCTATTTTGTTGCAGCTCTCCTGATATCTTGACACCAGCAGCCACATATCTCCTCACGTGTCCAACAAGTTCTCAGGCAGGTTGTGGTTGTTCTTTTCTGAATGGGAGCTGAGGAGCAGCCCGGACTCAGCTTGGCGTCATGCTCGGAGCCCAGAAGCAGCATCCAAGCTGACATTGGCAGCCTCCCTTCATCAATGTCATCATGCCCCTGGGAAAGTGGGTTTGGTGCTAGGGCGAATGGTTGCTGTGACAGCGATGCCAATGGCCATGGAGGATGCGATATCAGCAGGGCTGGGAACAGGCCCTTCTGAGACCCCGGACTTTCATGTGCTGCCCAGCTATGCCAGCGGGCCTCACACTGTCCATGCTAAGTGCACACAGATAGGATTTTGCTCCTTATCAGGATAGAATGCCCTAATGTGCTTTTAGGTTTTCAGCTGGTGGGTTACTACTAGCTACCCCTTTAACTTATGATAGATAGATTTGGCAGGAAGATTCAATAGATTAACATCTTGTATAAAATCTTCAAATACCCCCCCCCCCGATGAATGATCCCACCAGTTGTTTTGTAGCATATGCCATTGTCCATTGCATCAAATCCCTTACATTCTGGGATCCAAGTGCGAATCTTCACCATCATGCACAGCTACAGCATATGTAGGGGACTGTTCTCATACAGCAGCAACCCAACAGGTTGTTGGGGACTCGCAGACTGCTGCTCACTCACCATTTCTCCCTTTATTGCACAACCCATGAGTGACTCCTCCTTTGTAAAGCGTGCTGTTTGCACATGGTCTATAGCATTGGTTAGAGTCTAAACCAGCAGTTCAGTGAACTGCTCAGTTGCTTTAGCCCTGGAGCATGTCATGCTACACAACCGTCGAGGAGCCAATCGTAAGCAAGAAGGCAGGCCCAAGCAGGCACCCACACATCTCTGCTAACCCATTGCTTTGGGAACCAGTGGGTTGCTATTTCAGGAAAACCTGTTGGTAGCCTTTCTTCAGTCACTCAGAATAGAAATCACTCCTCGGAAATTCTAGGGTTCAAACGTATGGACACGAGACCTCCAGAACAGAGTCCAGTGCAGGACATCCTGTGGAGAGGAAGGCTAAAGGAAATGAGCATGCCCTGCACAGCAAGGCGAAACTGCTGTGGCCACTAAGCCGGCACCTCCATGGAAGGAGGTGGCTGCTGCCAATGCTGAGCTGGAACTGAATGGCAGGAGGCTCAGCCCTCCCACGGGTGGTCACTGCACAGCAGCAGTAGAGGCAAGGCTGAGGAGGTGTGTATTGCTCAGCTGGGCAACTGCTCACTGGCAAGGGGCCACTCATGGTCACCATACCACTTTGCCAGTCTCTGCCAGAGCAGACTGTGCCGCTTGCATACTCAGTACTCCATTCAAACACACCCTTCCCTCCCCCCTGCAGTCATGGGTTGTTTCACCTCACAGCAGAAAGGACAGAGAAAGTGGTGGATGCTGTTATTAATGCTTAATTCAAAGAATGCATCAGTTCTGACCACAAAAAACAGTTTTGAAGTGACACACACACACACACAAATACAGAAACCCGTAATTAACATAAAGGAAAAAAGTCAAAATCCATACAAGGGCCAGCATAACAAAGCGAGGAGGAGGAGGAGGAGGAGGAGGAGGAGGAGGAGGAGGAGGAGGAGGAGATCATCATTAAACTTGGTCTAAAAACAGTACAATATGAAAAGTCTTCATTCACAATACACAGTTTCCCCTCCTAACAGGCCTAGAGTAAACATTACAAAAGCAATGCGTAACAAGTGCCCACAACTGATATTGAAAGAAAAAGGTACACATTTGCCTGGCACCAAAAATATAACAGCGTCAGCACTATGGAAAAGTCCTTCCATGAGCACAAGGTTATCACAGCAAAACCCCCTTCCTGAACTGTCTCACCCCTTCTTCCCACGCTTCTCTCGCAGGGGCACATATAGAAGCGCCTTTGAAGATGCTCTCCGGAACTAAGCTTCACATGGGAAGAAGCAGTCCGTAAGGTACTGGGGACCTGGCAGGTTCACGCTAGCACTTGGGATCTGGCTCGGAATCAAATTGTCTCAGGGCAGGACAAGACCTCTATGCTCACCATCTAATCCCAGAAACAACCTGGCTGCCAAATATGCCATAAGCTGCTGCCTCCAAATGTACAGAGCATTAATTTGAATTTTTGGTAGCACAATACAATTGTAACTATGATCAAGCAGTTTTACAAGCCATCAATTAATTTCCTAATAGCTCATTAGCAACTGTTTTATGCACACGTTTTGAAGTTCATGTTTCTAGAAAACATTCAGGACTATTTAGATTCCTTATTGTGAGACATGCCCTGGAATGCTACTGACAGGAAAGCTTCCAAGCAGGTGGTTCAACTGTCGTCTGCCTTCCTGATATGGAAGGCACTCCGATTCTAAAGCACATGCTGTGACTTAAGACACCAGCAGGATGCCCAAGGGGTTAATTTGTTCACCTCCCTTTCCCTCTAAGGCTAAGGATCTTCTTCTTCACAAGTGAAAGACAAATATTCCCAGAGAGAGGCGGAGAAGAGGCCATGCAAACTCTTTTTAGGTATTGTTATGGGTAAGGAAGGAAAGGAAAGGAAGTAAAAGGTGTAGAAGGAAAAGCAGCTTTTGATGTGCGGGCTCCTTACAAGAAATAAGTATATGCCCCTCGCAGGTAGTCCCGTCAGAAGAGGTCACTTTTTCAAGCTGCTTAAGGACACAACAGCCAGGAGGGAAAAGAGGCAGTGTTTGCCTTTCCAAGAGGCTTTTGAATTTGGCAGGTTTTCTCCAGCAGCGCACTGATTTCCCAAGGTCAGGAAAGGGCTTGTTTTGCTAAATTGGTGCCTGCAAAACGCGGTGCTCCGTCATGACAGCAGTAGCAGCTGGCACTCCTGGATTCAGCAGTTGCTGAGCAGAGCTTCGTATGTCACTTTCCACTGGATTTCTCAATTGCGGAATATCCAGAGAGCGTGCCATGGCCTGAGTCACAACCCCTTGTGCAAGGCTGCATGAATTTTCCAAGCACTGTGCTCGCCCTGCACAAACGCTGCTCCTGCACAAAGCCACCCCAAGATGAATGGAGAAAGACAATGCGCTGCACGCAGGCACATTGAAAGGAATGAAGCTTGGCCACAGCTCATTGTGAGCTGGCCTGCAGCCTAACTTCATACTGCATCCTTTACATCATTATTGGTCGGCATCCTTCTGGCTTGGACCAAGACGCAGAAAAGCAAGAAAGGAAGGATGGCAAGAATTCAGAAGCAGAGCTAGGGAAATTACCAGCGATCATAAATGCCTGCTGCTGACTCAGGATCTGGCACGCTCACAGAGCTGCGCGGATGTTTTGTTCAGTGCCATCTTCTCCAGCCAAGGCTGAGTTGGAGATGGGGATCAGCCACCCAGCTGTGCACTCGTCACCTGACTGCAGCTGAAATCATGCAGCCCCCAAGGAGGCAAAGCTTTCTCTTCCACCCCCCTTTCCGGCAATGGGAAAGCTGCTGGGACGGTTTCCGGGTGCAATGGATGCTGAGAGATGGAGCTGTATGTTGTCCGATTCCATTTGCGCCCCCCAGAAAGTGCTGTTGGGCTATTCTGAGCAACGGGATGGGAAAAAGGAAGGAAAGGGGAGAGAGAAAGGGAAGCGGGAGAGGAAATGCAGTAGAGCTCCAAAGGGAAGGGTTCAGGAGCCAAAAGGAGCTCCCAAAGTGTACACACACACACACCCTAGCCTAATCCTGTAACAGAGCTTTTTAAAGGTTTTGAAGGTTGTAATACTAAATGCAAAAATGTCAGAATGATGTTTGAGTTCCCTCTGCAGCCTCATTCATGTGCCAGAAGAAACTTGCATGAAAGGATGAAATGGCCCCTCTTGATGGGACTCTGCAGGGTCAGGGAAGATCAGTCTCCTCTCCCCACCCACACATTTTTCCTGCCTTTCCAGGCTGTCCTAGGAGGAAGTTTCTGAGCCAGCTTGCCTCTAGAACGAAAACTGAACCACCAGTCCTCCTCGACCACCTTATTTGGAGAATACAGAACACACAGAGAAAATTCCCTGGCGGAAACATCCATGCGCCAATATCAACCATCGAAGAAACCGTCTCCGAAGTGGTCATCAGAGAAAGCTCCTTCAGTGCTCTCTTCACTTGAGGGTCTTTTTCCCCTAGAAAGCCCCTCAACATTTAGTTCCCATTTTATTACATTGTTCTCCTGCCTGCGGGGAACTCCAGGGCCTGAACCAGCTATCTCACAGTTGGAGGGTGAAACCTAGACTCCTCTTTGTAGCAGGAGTGTTTAACTTCAGCCCTGAGCACCAGTGCAGCCAGTCTGGGGTCCCAGCCAGACCCTCCAGTTTACACACACATCAGTGTCCTGTCCCACAGCTCCATGCCGTTTGCCCAACCACCCATCATTATGTGATTTCCTGCCTTTTGAATATTGTCCCCATCCTGAAAGACTGAAATGCCTCTGCTAAGGCTTGCAGTAATAGCTTTAAGTGATAGGTTGAAGCCACCTGATGAGGGTGTTTTGGCCCAGCAACCGTTTGCCTCCTGCCGCCACCACTGAAATGCATCCCACCAGGCCGTCTCCAAAATTAAATTCCGCCATCAGGTTGGAAGGGATTCAGCACGTCTGCCTCGGAGCCTTCTTAAAGCCCAGGTGGAAATAAGAGAAGTGCAGCATCACTCGCCTATCAGCTTGCCAAGCCACCTGCAGCCTCCGGATTGGGCAGGCATCAGTACTGCAATGCTAGCAGCCTGGCCTTCGGTCCTCGCCCAATCAGCAGAGCAGTGTCCTTCAGCTTCCATCAGGCCCAGGTTGGGGAAGAGCTGCCCACAGTCTCAGATGGATCTTGACAGCACCCTGGTTTTGCTTTGCTTGTCTGGTTTTCCAGCAGGGGCCCGATGGACACGCAGGATGGACATCTCCCTCCTTCACAGGGGAAGGAGAATCCAGCATCTTGTTTCACATACCCCTTTGGGGGCTTCCTTGCCAATCTAAGCTCACAATTTAGTCAGTAAACAGATGGTAAAACTAAGGCCGCAAAGTGCTCATCATAACCTGTCCAGCACATGCAGGCTGATTCAACATGCCACACCAATGCCTCTGAGAGGTTTTTGCTGTGGCCTGCTAAACCAGGAAGCCTTCACATATCCGCTTCATGATGCCTGTTTTTCTGTCTGCTGTAACCAACTGTCACTGCAGATGGAACAAACAGAAAAAACTAGGGCTTAAGGCATTCATGAGAGACAAAGTCAAACTCAGACTTCAGTGAGATCATTGAAGAATACCACATTCCTTTTACATTTGCTTTGGAAACTGGAGAAAATTATATCTTGCTAGATACTTGTACAGTAACTGTCAAAGTGGAACAGGGATGCATGGACAGGAAACACAACATACAGTCATATTCTGGACATCTACTCGCAAGTCTTTAATCTCTCCCACATTTATTTAGACTAATCACACAAACAAAGGGGAGAAAAAAATTGATTTCTGCTATGTTAGTTTGAACCAAATATTTGCATGAACTTGTCTCTTCTACAATAAATGTTTACTCCCCAACCCCACCTTTAAAAAAAAAAAAGACAATCTCTGTTCCTTTTCAAATTATCCCTTAGCTCCCAGGTTTTTTAAAAATATAGAAATCCTATTTTTTTAATGTGGAATTTTCTTGCACCAGTCTCTCCATCCATTAGGCCAATCCCCATTATAAATTCCTTAAAAATAAAACTATTTCCTTATGGCATTTGTCCCAATGATGAGTTATACAACTCTGTATCACAGGCAGGATGGAACTATTGCTTTAAAACCTTTTTATTTTTGTGTCCCATGTTGCCAGATAAGCTGTACTAGTGTTGTGTTAACATTACTGTGCTTTTTGTATTCACTTCACACTAGAGAAAAATCTCTATTCCACCAAAGCCTTTGCCTTTATGCTAGCATATTACCAAGGTTTAAATATTTGCTCATGTAAAGCATTCAAATCATAAAGATCAGGGGGCAGTAATTAAAACAGAAAAATAGGATGTGTTGGGAAAATTTGGATAAATCCTGTCTGAAAAGCATTACTTCCGTGTACTTTTTGCATTGTGGGATCAAATCCTGTTCTCCTTCTCAAACCAAGCTGTCACTGTTTAAAATGGCATCCCTCCCCTGCTCCTTTCTCTCACCTTTAGCTGTGGGCTACAGTAGACAGGCCATTCAGTCCAAATATACATTGTAAATAGTCATTGTTGGAATTCAGTTTACAAAGAAGTATCTTTTGATAGACCAGAGGCTCCATGTGCCCTGGCCAATTCAGAATGTCTAGAGTCTAGATAAGAGTCTTTGAGTTCATGCATAGTTCCTCAGTAGCTTGAATTTACATGCCTACGCAGACCTGGAGATGGGTTCAAGCTACTGAACTAAAGTGTCAATACAGGCAATTAGAAATATTGTAATCTCATTGTTACTGTGTGATTGACTGACGTTTCTTTCTCTGTTCTGTATGTGATAACCTCAGAATCTTATTGTAATCTCTGCATTCTGTCATCAATTGCCCTGTTCCTGGGAGGGTATAAAAACCCTGTATTTGTAATGAAGCTTTGCAGCAGAGTTCACCTCTGCCTGCCTGGTAATGCATGCACCATCGTGAGTACCGCGGGAACCTTGGGTAATACAATAAAGCCTCAGATGGTCTGGATGCTTGATCTTTCCCACGAACTCAAGTTTTATTTCCTCTTCTCAAATTGAGATTCTGGGATTCTGACAGATGCAATTTCTCTATAGGCCTCCAATGTTCACATGAACCTTGCAAATAAAGGCTTCCCTGTTTGCTTCAGTATAGGCAGATCTATATATACATATGCAAAGGGATCCCATGGTTGGGCCAAGTAGCAGTGTAAGGCAAGCTAGAAATCCCAGGAACAAAAAACAAAGCAAAACAAAAGCAAGGGAGGAGTAACCCAGAACCCAATGACACCCAATGCCTAAGCACCCTAACCAAACATGCTCCAGTGCAACAGGGTTCCTTCCTGATCCAATGGTGGGTGAAGGGCCACTGGAGAAGGCACTGGAGGGCCTTCACGTGCAGTTCAGGTCTTCACCACATGGGGGAGCTGTAAAGAGGATGAGGAGTCCTGTGCGGATGCCAGAT
This sequence comes from Varanus salvator macromaculatus, assembly GCA_023646645.1. Lineage (NCBI taxonomy): Eukaryota > Metazoa > Chordata > Lepidosauria > Squamata > Varanidae > Varanus > Varanus salvator. The sequence goes on along the minus strand of JAIXND010000791.1, from coordinate 2,332,267 downwards.
CTACTTAGACAAGGAGCAGTAAGCCTGGGACTTGCACTTGCAAAAGTTATACAGGTTCTAGCTGTGGTCAGTGCCCTCTTACGGCTGTAACCATACAGCTTTGATTCATTTCCAGATATTCCTCAAAACCGGTATTCACATGGGATAAGCTATGCCCCAGTTCATGGCCAAACTTGCATCACATCTATATGGAGTTGGATCTAATCACTACATTCACGAGCTCCGCAAAGGCCATTTGTGAAGCTGACATTTCTCCTTCGGCAGCCAGCATTCTTAGCTATTTGCATGCTATATAAAACTCAGACAGTCCAATTTTTGCCTGGCTTGAAGCCCCTGAATAAGTCCTGTGGTTTTACACAGCAGTTTCTTTCTCTTCATTATAGAGAAATATTGTACTTGACAAGCCCTTTATTCTCCTGCCTAATTATGAACATCAATCCCACTCCCTGGAGACAAACTCTTGAATCACAGGCTGCTTCTAACCAGTGTGTTAACAGATATTAAAGGGCCATGTGTGCGTGCTCAGTGCTGTAAGCATGTTGTGGAATCAAGACTGATCCTCACAGTATTGTGGCGCTCAGAGCTTTGTGCTCCCATCCTGCAGCCTCTCCCGGTGCAGACAAATCCCCCCCCACCACCACACACACACCCATCACCATGTGGTGATGGTGTCTACAATTATATTCTCTCTCACCACAACAGAATAATCTGCCGATTGTAATACATACATAGCGCATAGTTCAGTCATTTCCTTCTCCGGTCCTTTGATACACCAATTTTGTATTTGCAAAATTTAACTGTGCTAAAATATAGACAAGCTTTCACATATGCGAGACTCAATGTTTTGCTTTCACCCATACTTGAGGGCTGATTTAAAAGAATCCCCTTGGGAAATCCCTTCTGTCCATGTGGAGAGAGCAATGCTGAAGCAGTAGCTCATGTATTCTTATTTTGCATTTTTTATAGAGACCTAAGGACTGAGATGATTTCTCCCTTACTGTTACCTACTCCAGCATGACCTGCTTGTGCATCTCTGACCTTTCTTCTAGCAGATCAAAACAAACAGGTCACAATAAGATTTCTAGCTGGCACTATTAAAATAAGGTTTACTTTTGTTTCAAAGTTCTACAGGTTCTAAGAGGCCACATATAATGAATTATCCAATAACTTTAGCATTGTTATCTAATATAAATTTTATATAATTTATAATGTTCCCCTCTAGTTTTCTAAATCATGGAATGTTTTCAGGCAGTTTTAGCTTTGTACATATCTGCTTTTATTATATTATTATATTTTTTATTTTTAACATCTGTAATGTATATGCTAAGGCCTATAGCTACTGCAAATAAAGATCGACTTGAGTCTCTCACCAAGAAAGAGCATAGATCCTTCAACAGAAATGGAAATGGAAGGGATGGAGCGATATGAGCAAGTTATAAATTAAGAACATACAAAGAGGAGCCATGCTGATCAGACCATGGGCTGGCCCACGATCTGGTCCATTGCCTCTTCGACTGGTGTCATATCTTTGACCATTCTCCATTGGGTGGTCCTTCTAGAAGACTAGCTTAGTGAGAGGGCCCAGCCTCTGAGGGCACTGCATTTGGCTTCTCTGCCACTCTTGAGTCGCCTTACCATGTTCAGGTGTGCATGCAAGAGGAGGAAAGAACATGTTAGTGCATTGTTAAAAGCAGTCTTCACTGCAGGTGGAGGTCAGCAACTGACAATCGTATCAGATGCTTGTTATGCATGTGCTTCCCTCTACTTTTGTAAAGTACAGTTTTCATTTTCCTGACACTTAAGCATGTGAGGTAAATGGCTGTTTTTACACGATGTCCCTGTCACATTGAGCAGCAATATTGTCTGCCTGTTCTCCAGCAATTCTAGAGAAAAGCATGCATTTTTGTGAAGGTGAACAGTTATTTTATTCCAGTTAGTTCAGGGGTTTGTCTATAATTGCAAAACATTCATATTTAAAATCAGTTATTTTCTTTCAAAAAGAGAATTAAAAAACAACTCATGTTAATTTTTACTTTATAAAGGCCTTGTTTTTTAACGTCACCAAAGTAGTTGGTAGAATTACAATAGTTTAAGGGGAGGAACAAGAAAGGGGAAGAAAAACAGAAGAGGGGCTGGTAAGAATCTAGATATAGGTAGAAATAGGTCTTTCTCAGCAACTGTGTGAGGTAGGTTGGGCTGAGAGTCAGTGACTGGTCCAAAGCCACCCAGTTGGCTCCATGTTCCAATGGGGATGAGAACCCAGCTTTTTCTTACCCTTTCATTGCCCTTCTTCTAATGCTGAACATCTCATAGTAGGAAGGATTAGCAGACCTGCATTGTGAGGCGTTCTGTCTGAACCAAATGACAGCCTTCTAGAGTGAACTTAATGAGGTGGACAATCTCTCTTTTTCTTTCTTTGTACTTCACCAGTAGCTTAAATTACAATGTGAAGTTTGATGCTTCGCTCTCCTCAGGAAGAAAAGTCAGAATAATCAATAAATAACTGGTTGGTTTTTCTAGAAACAAATGACGATTAAGGATAATTTGAGATGCATCTCAGCAATGTATCTACTGATTCCCAAGCATGTGATGCGTTCTCTCTCCCATTCTGGGATTTAAGGACATTAGACTTACCGAATGTTTGTTTCAGCTCTGCACAAGACAGCCTGTGGGATGTCTGCCCCACTTCAGCCCCATGTTTCCTTGTTTTTAAGGAATCTCTCCTAGACCTTTACACCTCTGTTACTTAACCATATTGCTTTGAAAATGAGGTGTACTCTCAAGTGATCTGCCAGTATCTAAACAGTTGTGAAAATATGATACTAAAAAAAAATCTATGGATTTGGAATGGACACGGCATCTAGGTTCAGATATTTTGGACAACTCCCATCAACCCTGACCATTGGCTAAGGTGGCTGGGGCATATGGTAGTTGTATCTGGAGAGCACTAGTTTGCTATGCCTAATAGGCCACTATTCTTCAGTTGATGGACTGAGATTCACAGATGTGTTATCTAAGTTGGACTGTTGCCACATCTTCTCTTGCGTCATCTGTCTTTTTTATAGAGGAGGAAAATGTAAAAGAGGGAAGAAAGGAGAAAAGCGAGAGGGAAAAAAGGGAAGAAAAGGAGCATGTCCTGAACAAGAGGTAGGCTCCATACGGTATATGGGCATGAAGGGTGGTCTCATTACCTGAAAGGGTCACACTGCCAGATCACAAGACTACTTACCAACCTCCCAAACCCCCAACAATCACTACTGCAGTAGGTTGCAATGAGCCAGGACCATGAGATAATCCAGATCAATAGCTCCCTTGGACAGAGCAAGTCTTCCAGTAAGTGAACCCAAACCACACATATTGTTAGCTTCACTATGCCAACAGACTGGAAGCTGGGCCTATGTGCAGAAAGCCCATTCAGGGCATTTGCTTGAGCTTTTGAACATTTAATTTCTAGCCTGGCCATCCCCTAACACCCCAGCTCAAGGGGCAAATCCCTAGGATGTTGACACCAAAGATGAGAAACAATCATGACTCTGTGTGACACAGTTTTTAATGACATTCTCCGATGTATGTGCATGATACTTACAGGGGATATTCTGCACACATCCTATCATGCTATTAGTTAAGCTGCTCTGCATCTACCATGCCAAGACTCTAGGGAGCTTCTCCGCTTTAGTATATTATCAATGAACACATCAAGTAGGTGCCTTATCACTGCCTAATGTGGTATTATAATTCCAGGCACATCTGAACCCATTTCAGGTGGACTTTTGGCTGCGCTATGGAGCTGACATGGCTTGGGTGGCTTATCTACAGGACTATTAGTCATCTTGGGATGAGTTACACAAGGAAGTAGACAGGGGAGCCCAATCCTTACAATTCTCCTGGCACTCTCAGTGGCTTTCAGTACAACGAAGGAAATCAGGTCTTTCATCAAGCATCTTAACCTTCTGGACCTGCTCTGCAGTAGAGTCAATCATTTCTCTTGGGTAAGGTTCAGAAGGTATTGCCGTTCTTTCTCTCCTGCCCCCACTCCATGTTATTTGACATGTACATGAAACTGCTGGTAATTAGGGGCTTTGCTGTAAACTGCCACCACCAATATCTTGAGGACACCCAGTTCTCTTGAACTTTGCCACATAAGGTCAAGAAACAGTCAAAATCTTTGAATGGTGCCTTCATTTGATAATAGGCTAGATGAGGAAGAACAAACAAGATTAAAACCAAACAAGACAGTCATGTTGTTGGTCAGTAGAAAGCCTGACTGGAACTGAGGATCAAACTGTTCTGCAAGAATTTGTACTTTCCCCAAAGGAGCAAGTCCAAAACTTGGAAGTGTTCCCTGACCCTTATGTCTGGTGTGCCAGCTGCCATCCTTCCTAGGTAGGTCTGATTTGGCAGCAGCTACCCAAGTGTTGGTTCCATCAGCATTAGACTGTTGAAGTGCAGTCTCCATGGAGCTACCATATCCAGAAACTGGTTGAAGCTGTGGCAGCTGTGGGCACCAATGGCTCTCTGGGAGCAAGTAAGGCATTGTTTTTAAGCTTTAGAGCCCTGAAAGGCTTAGCATGTGGCTGTCCAAAGGGCCACCCATCTCACTATGAACCTGCTTCAATATTAAGATCTAGAGGAGAGGACCTTCTGAAAGCCCCATTACCCAGAGAGATCCATTTCTTGGAAACCTGTAAAAAGTTTTCTCCTGTGTTCTTTCTAACTGTAGAATGTGCTCCCTCAACCACTGACCCCCCTCTTGACTTTTACAAAGTGTATGAAGATGCATCTTTTTAATCCAACCCATTAAATTCCATTCTGTTAATGTTCTCATTTTTCTTGCTTGAAAGCTTTATTGTTTTAAATAGTGTTGCACTGCCTTTAGATGACTTTTTAGTATACGGTTTGCGTTTGCAGTCACAGAAATTACAACAGTGCTGTGTCCAGGGGTTCTGTGTAGGACACGTAGACATAACAAAAAGCAGCAAAAAGCTATTTTCGCACAGCTTTTCAATGCATGTACATTGCAATAAAACTGCTACGGATCCCATTTTCACACAGCAAGGAGGGAAAACTTGATGTATGAAGGAAAAGCTGCAAGTATGGAACACAGAGTGGATCTAGTAGGAAGCTGAGCAATAATTCCAGTGTTTTACAGATCATTACTCAAGCACCAAAGAGAATTTTTGATATATATGGGAAAAAAATGGAAGTGCAGGGAAGTTGTCTGGGGCCAGGATCAGATATGCTGAGATGATCCATTGCTTTCTAGACAGTAATATAAGTAGAGTATTAACAACTTCGACATATCCCTTCAAGCTTAGAAACCGTTTTGTTGCATGGGCTTAGCAGGAAGCATGGAAGTTTCCTCCCCCACATCCGTCTCACTGACATGCTGAATATCCTAGGAGTTTCTTCATCCTTTCCCAACTTTTATCTTTCTGGACAATTTATTTTGTATAAGATCTGCAAGGCAGTTCATGCCTGCGCAAAATATAAACAATACAATGTGTTTGTTTCACACAATGGCGTTACCATCCAGTGAGGTTCCTGCTTTTCCCCAGAATAAATAAAATCATCCTGCCTCACTTAAAAGAGCTTCACAAAACACTGGTTGGCTGAACTCTTTGTTGCTATATTACCAGAAATTATTAAACTTATGACAACCTTGATATGCCTGCCCACAGTTGTCATAGTATTTCACCCGGTTTGGTGAATCCAGCCTTCCTCAACCTGGTGCTCTCCAGATGTTTTGGGTGGTGATGCCTGCTTTCACAGGTCAGAACAACTGGGCTGCTTTGAAGATCCTGGAAGCTGTGGCCTAACACATCTGGGGGCACCAAGTTGGGGAAGGTTGTATTAAACAAACTGTATTAACTCTGGAAGGCTTCCTCCTTCACCAACTCAGGTGAGCCCAGCTAGGTGGTAGAGTTATGAATCTTGGAGTCAGTTCTGGGTACAGGTTTGGAGACTTAGCATGCATACACATAGGACACAGACACATGGGAGTTACCATCATCTGTTCTCCTGCTCTCGCCACTATTCACTGATCATTAGTAAACTGCTGCCATCATTCCGAAAGCACCAGCTATTTACATAGCTGCTTTATGACTTTAGCTGTTTAATCCTATTGTTAATTGGTGTCACCAAATGTAAAGTTCGGGTAGCAACAGTGAGTGGGCAAACACCAGTATGCCATGTATTCAGGCCATGAACAGGGTGTAGGGAACAGGGTTGACCCATCAAGGATGAACTCTTCCTTCCCAAGATTGCTTAATCATCATTATCATGCCAAGTGATTATGACTTCTGTGTAGAATCTAATAAATCCTTATTTTATCCCACCACCACCACACACACACACACACACACACACACATGCTCAGGACTCTGGTACAATTTTAAAATAGTATCTTTTTAATGCCTTCAAATATGCTTGAGTACTGTGAACTGGCTAAATCAATCTAGCAAACCCCTTAATTCTGAAATTCCTATCCATTGCTAATCTAGACTGATGGGGTTTATGGTTGTCCAACCATCTATACACTCTTGAGAAGAGTTAATTAAAGTTAAGAACGTTCCTCTCATCTTACAGTCACACTATGTCAACTGGAGTGAAAACAAGCATCTAACATGTCAGACATGACTTATATTTCCCTGAACTTGGGGTTCCGGGTCAAACAAACCACCCGCAATGTAGCACCCATTCTGTGCCTGTACTATTGTGTTGGTGCAGAGATATTGTTTAATAGGTCATGATCAGAAATAGCTTTGCTGTACTGTGAGCATTTTTTTAAAATACCATGCAGACATTTTTCATCCTTATCTTCTGGTCCCTACCTGCTTCTAGAAAGTGGAGCTCCATTATGACTGTGTATATTATCATCTCCCATAGTAAATCCTGTTCACAAAGGGATATAAGTTTATCAAATGTAAATAAATGCATTCTCAATGGCTATATTAGCCCATAATAGACTGCAAAGAAGCACTAGGGGTTTTTGTTTGTATGTTTTGCTTTATTTATGGGCTGAAATTGTGTCCCACCTTCCTTTAAAGCAAGTTCAAAGTGGATACTAACTGCTACATGAAAACCATGAAAAAACATTAACCACTAAAACAAATTACACCACCACCATGAGTTGCAAGAATACAGGAGCAGTGATACCAAAAGCTTCAGTGGCTGTTTATGAATTCTCTCCCCACAAAAGAGGGAAGGAAACACATAATTTAAAAAAGAGGACTGAGATTTGCATTAAATCGCAAATGCGGATTTATATGTGAAATATAATGTGGAAAGAATTCATTTAAACAGAAATAGGAGCCACTTCAGCAAAGCGGAAAAGACTGTGCCAAGTTGATCAATGTGCCTTCTCAGTCTGCGTCATGTAATGACCAAGAGCGTTATCTATGTTGCCTTGAAATCCTTGCAGGAAAAAGACAGGTATAAATTTAATACATAACATAAATAGTTGTGGGTAGATAATGTCGAGGCCCCATAGGATCCTTTCCCTTTCAGGTAGATTTGAACTGGACAGCCCTTCTAATAAAGGAGGGCTTCAGTTAGAGTACTGTCCTCTGTAAGAGGATCGCATGCAAAAAGGAAAGCGGGTGGGAGAGCAGAGATGGAGCCATTTCAATTCCCCTGAAGAGGGCATTCCATACGGTGGGTGCCATGAACAAGAAGACCCTGAACCACAGTCAGCAGGGAGCTATGAAGCAGGTACTGTATACAGCTTAGTTGTGTTACAGGGACTAAATTTAGTTTGTTATCAAGCTAAACTGGACTCTTAGCAGTCCATAGCAGCTGCAGAGTGCTCACACTCAGTGTTCTGCAGTTGTTACAGAACACTATTTTGTTTCTTATTTCCATTTTTAAAAATTCAGTGTGGAAAGAGGGATACACATGGCCAGTGGGCTGTTCATTGCCCACCAGTTTATGGATAATATCCACAATCTGTCATTGTTTCTTCTAAGCCATAACTATGCAACCCACCACAGTGTGACGGTATGAAAAGCAAAGATAAATTATGTGAAGATGGGTGTCCTTTCTTGGTGGGGACACTGGAATTCTGCCCAACTCTGACATATACCTCACTGTCAAAAGGCCAAGGAGGAGAGAGTAATAAGATAGCAGATGATTGTGAAAGCATCTTTTAAAACATGAAACCAAAGGCAAAGTCACCTGACAACGGGTTAGGTACATCTGTGTAGGATTTTTATGACTAAAGAAATACTATCTGTATGGAGAAAGTATCTAATTGATTTATTTACAGCATGTTTATATGTTCTTTCCATAAAAAAGATTATTTTTCATTGTATGCCGACCCAAGATGCTAATGGTAGATAGGTTAGAAAAACTTTTAATACATAATAAATAACTAATAAAAAGCACAAATTTGAGGTACAACAAATTCAAAACAATAACATCAAAACTTAAAAATAAATAAAGCTCAAGTAAAAATGAACGTAGATTGTACTTAATTACTACTAATGGTTTTAAACACTTGTAAAAAAGATATAAACAACTGTATCCTGTTTTACTGCCACTGCAGAATCTAAGAAAAGTCCCCTGTCTCCATCCATCACTGATGGGATGTCAACAAAAAAATGCCACAAACGTAGTTCCTTATATTTGATACCTTTAGAGACACTGCATGTTCTTTCCTTTGTCATCAGGTGAAGCCTACCGGCAATAATGACTACAGGAAGTAATTCAGTTTTGATGGTGAAATGCAATTGTGGAGAGGTTTCTGCATCCAAGATTAAGGCGACGAGTGGTCACCTGTGAAGAACAGTGAGGGAACCAAATGCTTTCTACATGCAGCGAGTTCGCGTTGCTATAGCATTGTTTTAATGTTTTGCCCAGAACAGTCAATGCACGTACTACAGAGTAGACATTGCTTATTGAATGAATATATTGATCTTCCTGCAGCCTAGCCCACACTGAAGATTTCTGTTAGCTTTAGAAGGGCAAGGAAGCAAATCAGCAGCAGTATCTGATGTGTCTGAAGAAGGCCACACGTTGATCCCTGTGTATTTGAGTGGAACGTCGATGTTTACTTATTAGAGTTAAATCCTGCTTTTGGCCTTTTTAAAGAACCCACAGCAGCTTACATCCTTCTCCTCTTCCTGCTCTCAGTCTTATGCCCACAACAACCACCCTGTGAGGGAGGTTGGGCTGAGAGTCTGTGACTGACCCAAAGTCACCCAGCTGACCCCATGGCTGAGCAGAGACTAGAACCTGGATCACCTGAGTCCCACACCTGTGCTCTTATGGTATAGTGGCTCCCACACACTGCTTAACTCTTCGTCCCAAGTTAGCCTGGTAGTATTTATTTTATTCATTTTTGTTTTAGCCACACTTATTATTTCTCTGGTACACAAATTGGGCTGCTATCCCAGTGTGCATTTAGGGGGCAAATCCTGTGCATACTTAGTCAGGAAAAAGTCCTCTAATCCCCAGCATTTCCCATCCAGTTTTTCTGTCTAAATATGCTTGCGATTGCACTCTTACAGCATGCATAACAGACTGCTGGATTTCAGTCTCAAATGTGTAAACCACTGGAGAAGTTATACCTGGCCTGCCCTTTGGTGTGGATAGATGACATGGAAACTCAGATCTCAAATGTCCATAAACTACAAAAACTGCCAGCTAGACTAAGGCTGAAATTAAAGAATTAGGAAAACAAAAGCCCTTTCCCCGATGCCAAAAGGACAATGAAGTAAGCATCGGAAAAATCTCTCTGAGCAGAGCATTCCACACTGGGGCAACACCACTGAGAAGCCAACCTCTCTCTGTGTCTCTCTTGTCTCTCTCTTATAACCACCTGGCTCACCTGAGATGATGGAGCAGGATGCCTATTATTATTATTATTATTATTATTTCTATTTATTTCCTGCCTTTTCCCATAGACTGGTACTCCAGGCAGCTCACACATTCAAATGCACACAAAGGTTAAAAGCATAATTAATCAACTACATATTAAAAATAAGTATAAAAATATGACAAGATTAACCCATCACAAACTCACAAGCTGCTCCCAAATGCCTTCTGCAATTTAAAAAAAAAATGTTACGCTTCCTTACAGAGCCATAACAGGGCATTCCAGAGCCACCAAGAAGGCCCTCTTCTGCATTCCCACCAAGCATGTGTGTGAAGGTGGTGGAGACCAAGAGAAGGGTCTCCTCAGACGGTCTTAGAGCCTTTTCAGGGTGGGATGTGAGAAGATACAGTCTTCCAGATAGCCTAGACCGAAGCCACATGGGGCTTTATAGGTTATCACCAGCACTTTGAATTGTGCCTGGAAACCGACAGGGAGGCAGTGAAACTGTTTCAACAGAGGAGTCGTATGCTCACCATTCAGTCATATGCTCAGCCCCAGTCAACAGTCTGACTGCAGCTTTCCAAAGTTCCAAACTCTTCAGAGGCAGTCCCAAATAAAGCATGTTATTGTCACCCAAACGGGAAATAACTAAGACATGTGTCACCATGGCCAAAGCAGGTAGCTCAAGGCATGGGCACAGCAGGCACCCTGGTTTTAAGCCATGCAGATGCACCCTGGGCTGCTGAGGACCATGCGTGGGAGAGAACTGTTACATGCATCTCTGCTTGCGTGGCCAGCAGGTTGGGCATTGTAGGAAGAGAGCCCAAGACGAGATAGACTGTGGACTGGATCGAGTCACATGCTGACCTGCTTATGCCCTGACCGGTGGCTTGTCTCATGCTTCCGGGTTCCAGACACACCTCTGACCATTGCCCATAGCCCGGCCCTAACAGTTATATTTCCTGATGTTGAAGGTTCATAGGAAAGAGGCCTGTCCCATGAGGGTCCATGACTCTGTGTGAGTCAGAGTGGGATAAGGATAACAATAATGATAAGTAGACACCCGTATTGCCACAGAGCACTGGCATTTTATTTCTGCCTGCCCTGAAGTAGGTGGCTTTGGAGTCCAGTCCAGCCAAGCCTGTTGTCATTCTTCCGAAGCAGAGAAGCTTCCCCCACCACCTCTGGGAAGTCATATTAGCCTGGCTACAACTTTTAAGGGATGGACCAGCTGTCTGTGGTTGCCTCAAGTCAAAAAGAGAGAAGCATGCAGTCTGAGGTCAAATATCAATGCAAAGGCAGTGCATGTATTACTCTCTGTTTCCCTCCTGCTGAATTGTCCCAGCAAAAATGGCTGTTTTGACTGATTCTTTTTTTTTAAGCTGATGACATGATCCAGTATTTTAGAAAGGGGCATCAGTCTGATGCACAATAGTTCTATGTTCCTTCAGGCCACATAGCGCTTGGTTTCAAAGGACATTAGTGCATTGGTTGAAAGCAAACCCAATGTACTGATGCAGATGGCTTCTGATCTATGATGTGCACAGTCACTTTTTCACGGTTCTCTTACAGAACCTAATAAAGCCAATTTTGTGGTAAGACACAGCTGTCAAAGGGCCTCACATTCATTGGGGGCTTTTTTTTATACCAGGCTGTTAATCCTCTGAATCTACTTTTGGTTTCATCCCAGAGCTGAAATTTGAACACTGCACAAAGCATGTTTCCCTTCCTGCTTTTCTTGAGGCTTTTTCACACCATGCAGTTGCGAGATACAACAGGCAATTAACAAATCACTGCTGGCACTGCTGCACATGCCCCCTCCCCTCCCCCCGTGCTTGTCAGTCCATCATCACTGCCACCACTGCTGCTGCCTCCTTCCCTCCTCACTGCCAGACATCACAAACACCCCACACACATCCCCTGCTCAGGGCAGACAGGGCTGAGGAGAGCGAGGCCAGTGCCACACCTGCTCTGCACCCACCTCCAGAGGAGGTGGGCTCTCCCATTGTGGGACCTTTCTAGGGGCTTCGTGCCCTGGGCAGCACCCTTGGGTGGGCACCGAAGGGTAGCACCAAAGGGCATTGCCCACTTAGTACCTGTTTGGTATCATTTCACCACTATTTGGGGTAGGGACCCTTGGCCATGGGTTGCTGATTTGTCATTGTATTTAATCTGTTTCTTTGTTTGTTCAATACAATTATTTTGTTGCTTCGATGTATGTATTTAAATCTGCAAACCACCCAGAGAGCCCTAATGGACTAAAGAGCAATAGAAAAGTATAAAATAAACCATTCTGGGCACTGTGGAGCTTGGAATGATCTCTGGTTTACCAGAGAGCTCTGGACAATGAAACAGGCTAGAAGACAGATAGACCATAAGACTCATCATAAAGAGGATTAAGCATGCATGTAATTATGTCTACTGGGCTGAGGAAGGCAACAAAGAATGTTCGCCTTCATCTGATCTCTGAGTAGCCATCAGGATAAAGTTGCCCAAATGGGGTGCATGTGGGTTTGCAGTTCCCAAGTCTGGGAACTGGACTGCTTGCCTGTTCTGGGTGGGTTTGCACTCCCTTCCTCTAGTTCTGGGGGAGTCCTAGAGGCCCAAGTGATGTCTTTGGCTTAGAGTGCCCATTACAAACTTCAGGTGGTACATGAACTATACTTGCTCCTGCGGAAGGCTAGCTGTAATGCTTTCTATATGGGGCTGCCTTCGTGCCTGATTCAGAAGCTGCAGCAAGGGCAGAGTGTGGCAACCAGGTGTTGACTGCGACGTCCAGCTATGTTCTCAAATTGTCTGAGTTCAAGGACCTGTGCTGTTTGCCTATCACCTCCTGAGTCACACCCAGGGTTATGCTATTGTCATATACAGCCTTAAGCAATCTGGCACCAGGACGCTTAGTAACTGGCCTTGCCTTAATAGACCAGCTGAGCTTTTCTACGTAAAACATGCTCTCATCACTGTGTATAGGTTCATTATACAGTGCTGTAACCCTCCAGTTTTGTTTCTGTTTTCTAAGAACTGGGGGTGAAGGGAGTCAGAGCAGGGAAAAGGGAGCATTATTGAAATAAGCAAATGCAAGCATATTCTCCTGCTTGGGTAATTGTATTATTCTGCTATAGCACAGCTTCACTTAGAGGTTATGTCTCAGAAAACCAGGGAAGAAAAAGTTTGGCCTAGAGTTCAGGTCTCAGTTCTGTGGTGAAATGAAAAGAAGGCACATTGGAACTAAAGTGCAGAACAGCTTAGAAACAATTCTAATAGGTAATACGCAGGTTTGGCATGGTAAAGGATGCAATGGTTTGCAAGATTTTTTATTGATGCAATCCTGAAAAAGTTTAGACAGATGGCTGTTATGATTCCCGTCATTCTTTCAAATACCTCAACTCATTCTTTTATATCACTAAAATACTGTTTGGACCGTTTTTCCTCCAAGAAATAAAATATATGGGTATCTAGAGCTGTAAGAATCTCTTTATCTTTCTTGATGTAAGAAAAAAGAGAATGACACTGCTCTGATATGAAGTAAGATACTATTCAATGGAAACTGCTAAGCATGAATGGCATGGAAAAAAGCCTTGGGCTGTCAGTCAGCGAAAGGGAGAAGGTCAAATACAGTCAGTGCTTTAACTGACATTGGATCTTAAATCCAGCATTGTATTGACTGTCAGCATTCACCAAAGGAACGCTATAACCAGGGACACAAATAATGACATCAGTATGATGAAATACAACCAGTACATGTTAAGGCTGCCTGGGTTGTAACACTGCTGAAATATCTGGAAGAAAATTCAGATATATGCAAAGCAATTCAGGGCAGCTGCCTAGTGCTAACATACATGGGTGGGTGGGCTTCAACAGCATTCAGGAAAGAGAAGGGTGCTGTCTAGGCTACCTTCCTTCCCACCACCAGTATTTGCCTGGAAAGAATTTTTCCTGCGACCTCAAAGCGAAGCACTGCGTAATTTTGTTTCTTATGGTGATGGACAATGATTGATTGGCTTCCTGTCTTCTAGGTCGGGGTCCTCAAACTTTTCCACCAGGGGGCCAGGTGACAGCTGCCAGTGCTGGGCATGGGCCGGAAAGATGGTGTCGGCGGTGCGCACGCACTGAGGTGGGGGTGGGGTGAGCGGGGAGGCGAGGCGAGGTGAGGTGCATGCAGGCGGGTGCGCATGCGTGCGGTGAGGGGAGGGGAGGCGAGGGGAGGTGGGGGCGGGCACGTGAGGTGGGCACACAAGGCAGCAGCTTGCTCACTTGGAGATCATTTTGTCCGAGCAAGCAAATGCTGCCTCTCCGCATGTGGGGCAAGGTGGGCGGCAGCGTGCATGCGTGTGCATGCATGGAGGGTCCAAATGGGCATGGCAGGTCGGATAAATGGGCAGGCAGGCCGGATCTGGCCCCCGGGCCACAGTTTGAGGATCCATGTTCTAGGTAATGGTAAGCCTTACAAGAGTTGAGCAAGCAGGGGATTTTCAAGCCACTTTAAATGCTTTTGTGTCCATGAACTTTGGGATGTGTGTAAATATTTCTTTTCTCAGTACTCTGGGATTTTGAAGTTGAAACAACAATGCAATCGATGTAAGAATTCGTTTCAGCCTTGTTTCAGAATGATTTCAGATTGGTCAAGGGACCCGCTGGACACTGAGATGCAGAACACTAAACACTTGGTATTTATTGAGATCCTGACCCAGAAATGTGCATCTGAAGAGTAGGATCAGCATGGGAGCCCCTATTGTGTGTGATGCGCCTTGCTGCTGATATTTTCTCAAAGAGAAATTGCAGCTGATCTGGGGAGTCCCATTTCGGAATACAGTGTGGTATCTGCTGTGTTTATGGATCTGACAAATGCCACAAGCCACATCTCCTGCAGCAGAAAGCAGGATTAATTTACTTATGAAACTCTGTGCAGTAAAAAATGATCTTTTAAAAAGAGGGATTTCCTGCTCACAAATCACATCAAAATCCACGCAAAGACGTGGATGTGAAGGAAAAGGGGTGATATTACAAGGTGGAGAAGACATGCTGCTTTTTCGGATTGCTTTATTTCCTGTAGTTATTCACAGCTGCACAGCTCTGTAAGTGCACAGTGAAAAAGAAACTTCCAAAACAAAGCCCCAAAAACCATAGATTTCCTGCCTACAAATCCGACTGAAATCCCTCAAAGGAAAGAGCCATAAGAGGAAAGGATGAAAAGGAAAAGATGGTACAAAGGAGGAAGATGTCGCAAACCAGGCCCTACAGTTTTAAAGCCATTCTAGTCTGGAATTCAGATACCTGGTAATACACAGAAACCACAATAACAGGAGGGGGGGAGTAATCATAAAGGTCGATTTTGGGAGAAATGGAATATTGTGGAAGAAAAAATGGAACAATTGTGTCACATGTGCATTATATGCCATACATGCAAACCAAATGTTGCAGTTACAAGGAAAAGTGCTTGTGTAAAGAGGGTCTGCATGTATGCTGAGGGCTGTTGTCATGTGTTTCTTCCCCTGCCAAATAGTCCTGCTCACCCAGTGCAGCTGTTGTTCCAAGTTTCCAAGCAGCTTCTGATGGAGTGTTTTCTGCAAGTGTCAGAAAAGCCCCACTGCTTATACAAAAGCCCAGAAGCACACGCTGAATTGTGCTCCAAATGTTTTTTCACACCAGATAGCAGCATCTTGTTGAAGCTCGTGGTTGTTTTCGTAGTAAAGAGGAAAAAACTAAGTGGTGTAAAACAAATCAAAATGAAGGAAGAAAAGCATAACTTCTGTTCGTGTTTACGTAAAAACAATTGCCATTTATACCAGTGGGATTTACTCCCAGATAAATGCATGGCATTGCAGCCTGTGGAGGGAATGAGGAATAAGAGAAAACTAACCAAAAATGAAGGAACAGTGCCAAAAAAAGCTTTAAAAATAATGGAAGGGCTTTACATGGATTCTGAAACTAATTTATTTTGAGTGGACTTCATTCTAAGGGAGAATTAGATTGGTACCATACTGTCAGAGAAATTGTGTTTTGAGGATTGCTTTCCTAAAGCAACCTCATCCACTGTAAGGGGTTTTTGTTTTGCTTTCTTTCAAATGCGTTGCTTTCAGTTTTGCTTTGGTTTTTGAGTATTGTGTTCACAGTTGTGAGTCATATAACAAAACAATCTACTCTACTTCCTTTTATGATTGGTTATCAGTTCTGTCAAGGGTGTCCTGTCATGAAGCATTGACATATTAGTTACAGGGTAGTATACGTAAAAATATAGGTCCTTATCCCATGGAACTTCCAGTTCAGTTTTCAGCTGAGGGGTGCAAAAGTAAATAGAGAAGGAATGTGTGCAAATGCAGTTCCATGTGTGCAGGATTCATTCGTTTCAGTCAGCAAAAGACCTAATGAATGCAGCCACAGGCTTCATGAAGAAATAGATTTTGGGGAACAAGAGAAGAATAACTTTTAGCTTATTTGTACAACATAGTTTAGCATATAAACCAAGAACTAAAGGTTTATTTTCCTTACATTTTAATATTTAATTGGTTTTTATCTTTGATTTTATCACGAATGGTCAGATGCAGTGTGTTGCTTGTGGTATGTTGTTGTTTTTTGTAAGCTGTCCAGAGACTGTGGCATTGGACGGCGTATTTAAAAACTCTAAATAAATGCATAAATACATACATGCCCTGTCTATCTTATGAAATATTGCAAGGTGGTGCACAAGTCTTGGGTATTTATGTGCAATTTTCTGCATGATTTAAAATGAAATTTAAAATAATGTACATAAAATGCACCTATAAGGAGGTTCTGCAAAGTTTCTGCCACATGCCATGCAGCCATTCCAGGTTAATGTATCTGCTCACTCAGTATATATTGGTTATCTATTAGCTTCTGGATGAAAAACTTTGGGCCACCACTTCTTTTTTTTATAAGTTTTATTCAAAATAACCCTAAAACAAAAGAAAACTAAAAACAACATCAGTCATCAGAAACATCGGACCTGCTGGGTCAGCCCCCGCATTTGTTTCTATTTATGATAACTTAAAAACATATTTAAATCTATACGAAGTCCCGTTTCTCTAGCCAATAATAAAAAGGGTCCCAAGTTTGATAGAACAGGCCACCACTTCTTCAAGGCAACTTCATGCAAAAGAGGTAGATTGCATATAGATTCCAGTTGACACATTCCAGGTAGAACAAAATGTTGGGCCTAGCTCAAGGTGATGAGGTCCTTTGGAACCTGACTCCCCAGAGCAATGCCTTCTTCCATATCAGTCCATTCAGTGAGATCGACAGCTCAAAGCCTCCTAGTTCTTCCATTGCCTGCTCAGATACACTGACAGCAGCCGGGGGAAGCGCCTCTTCGGCTGTGACATTCCGCTACTGGAATTCTCCATATTCTGATTTTGAGGCCTATCTTAGTGAGGCTTCTTGTTTTAGTAGGGATGCTCAATTTCGCTTTTAACTGTTGTTTAGATAAATTTGTATGCCATCCTGAAATTGTTCATGAAGGGTGGAATATAAATAAATAAACATAAAAATGCAATACAATACAATAGCATGCCAGGCATACCTGCAAGGTGAGGTGCAGCAAGTTTCCATGTAGAGCAGCTGATAGTATGTAAACCATTATGAAAGAGGGAACATGAGCAAGAGAAAGATCCAACTTAGTACTCTTCCCTGTCATAATTTTTCCCTTTCCTGGGTTCCCAGGAAATATAGGCCATACTTTATTCTTTAGCAGCCTGCAATTAAATGCAACTGTGCCTCTGAAGGCCGAGCAAACTTGTCTTGGTACAAAACGGGAAACTATTTTACTTTCAATTATCTCTTAAATGTTTCTATTAATATTTCCAAACATGACTCTGATATTCTTTCAACGCCCAATGCTTAAGCTAACAACTTAAGGGCTTTCCTCCCCCACCTCACTCAGGATAAAAGATATGCTTTGCCCAGGAGGGGGTGGGGGGATGGATCTGTTGCCTGGCAGAAAAAAAATGCAATGCCCACGAACAGACTAATTATAGCACTATATTAGAACAACCTGAGCACAGCCTGCTCCTTCCTTCCTTCCTTCCTTCTTCTGCAAAATCTTTCTTTCATAATCCAAGGCACCTATTCCAAAACCAGTTGCAATAAAGCAAGCTATTCATTTATGCCTGCAAGGAGAGAATGTCATCAATACTGAAACCAAAGCTTAGCATTCTTGAATTCCCTTTCACTGCAGTGTAGCATTTTTATACCACCCTACAGCAAATAGCTCTTTGATAACTGATGGCTGGAACACTGGTGATGCCCCATGAAGGAGTGGGTGCTGGGGACAGGAAGAGACGGGACACGTTGGAAATTGGAGCATGGCTTGTGTGCACTGGAAGGGTGATACCACCTGGTGATTCACCTACAGCTGAACAATGCCTTGCACCAGTCCTGTGTTGCACTGCAAATAGTCCTGCAAGCTGCCACAGCTGATCTTCATTGAGTTTGTGGCACATCAGAAAGAAGACACTACTTTCATGCCCCTTACCAGTAGACGCCTCTTAATGCCAAGCATGTGCTGTGTAACCTTTCTAGATGCCTGTGTAATAAACAGGCTGTGAAGCACGATGACACAAAGCAATAGCATCCAGTAAGCACTGCATGCTCAGCTGATTTCAGTGGAAAAGTCAAGCATTTGCTTAAATTTATCCCACTTATATGCACAGAATGCAAACATCATTAAATTGTCCTGAAATCATGCTCAGTAACTAAAAAAAACAAGAAACTAAGGTATTTTTCTAAGTATCAGCAGTAAAATAAAAAGGTGGCTATGTTTCATGGCCAGTTTAGATTTTTGATCCTCTTGGTTTAATGCTTCTCTTTTGCTAAAACCTAGTGTGTTTGTAAATCAGCTACTGGATTATATCAACCAGAACAGTTTAATTTTTAGCACATTGGCAGCTGTCTAACACTGAGTCAGACCTCTGTAACAGTGCTTTGCAGAAGTATTCACACACGCACACACACCCCTTCGGCTTTTACATTTTGTTGTGTTACAACCTAGAATTGAAATTATTTTAATTGGCATTGTTACCACTTGATGTACAGAAGATACACAACACTGTGAAGGCATAAAATATTTCTATTGAAAATAAAATAGTGAAAAGCTTGAGGAGCCAGCCATAAAATTAATAATCAAGCAACAGATTAAATTGCCTGCTTTAAAAGGAAGGTATTAACTTCCCATGCGAATGTATGCAATGAAGCATGTCGCTGAATTTAACCATTTATTTCCTTTAGCATAAGCATGTGTGGTCCTAATTTGGATTGGGGCCACTACACTCCAGGAAGTAAGGCTTAAACCTTTCCCCCAACCATTTCCCCCCACAAATGGCCCATATATAAACATGAGAGGTAAGGTTTTTTCCATTGGCATCAATAGAGGGTTGTCCCCCCCCCCCTCCAAGGGAAAATTCCTTATAATACTTGTAAATCAAAAAGACCATATTTATTAAGGTAATAAGCACTGTTTGGTCTAGTCTAAGTATTTGTATGGTAATACAGAGGAACAATAAAAACTGTCAGCTGATCATCTGCATGGAGGGAAGAAAGATATAGATAGCTCAAACATCCACAAAAGCACTAGACTAAAAATGCTATTATGGTTTCATTTGGTGCCAAGTCAAACTCCTGGTATACAACTAGTATTTGTTCAGTCCCCGAAGTGTGTTGATCTTAAGGGAAGGAAGTGCCACAAGGGATGCTCAGCGATGATCAATGTGCCCGGAGGCCAACATGAGCAAGAGGGTTTCCGCCACAGCTTGAGAAAGATACTGGAGGATGTTCCCAATACTGTACAGTTGGATGAGGAAAATCATGCTCAGATGAAAACATAAAGTGCACTTCTTATCTCAGGCAGCAATGGTAGAACATTTCCGAATGCAAAATACCCAGCCTCCAGTCTAGGAGGTAGAGTGGATATCTGGCTCAGTGTCAGAGTATATGCGTTCAATGTGGAAGGTCCCAGATCCCTTTCCTGACATCTCGGAACACAAAACTCCCCAAGTTCTACCACTGACATATCCAGATAGGCTAGGAAGGAATGCCTGGATAGCCAAATGCCATTAATGTTGAGTAAGACGAACCAACAGGTTCACTTTCTTATGTTCCAGCCTGGACACAATGCTTTGGTACATTCTCATAACCCAGAATGACTTAAAGGATATACACTAATAACCCACATGGTTTACCACATGTAATCTCCTTGCTGCGGTGAAAGCATACTTGGACATAATGTTCAAAAGAAAGAATGCTGCACTTTTATTTAATTATCACACAGGTCACAGTGCCAAGCTTCCATCTTGACTCAAACAGCAGATCATGAGGGAGCACACACTATGAACAGAAGGACCATGCCCATTCAAGGATTGCGTGCCTCATTGCTCCGCAAAGTATATAAGAAAGGAAAGAAGAACATGTTCTTGATGTTACATACTGTCAAGTCTTCTCTGACTAATGGCACCCTTATGAATGAGTGCTCTCCAAAATGTCCTGTTCTTTACTGCTCAGCTTTTGTAAATTCATGGCTGTGGATTCCTGTATGGAATCAGTCCATCTCAAACTTGGTCTTCCCTCTCTCCTGCCTTCAGCTTTCCCTAGCATTAGGGTCTTCTTGAGTGAATCTTGCTTTCTCATGATGTGGCTGTAGTATGACAGCTTCAGTTTTATCTTTTTTTTTTTTTTTTTTTTTGCTTCAATGGCAAGTTCTAGCTTAAATTTATTGAAGATCCCTTTTCTTTGTGTCAGTCCAGGGTATCTGCAAAACTCTCCTCCAGCACCATGTGTCAAAAGCATCAATTTTCTTCCTATCAGGTTTCTTCACTCTCCAGCTTTCAAACCCATAATAGTGGTTGGGTATGTAATACTATGGATAACTCTGGCCTTGTGTCCACTGAACTGTCCTTACACTTGATGATCTTTTCTAGTTCCTTCATTGCTGCCCTTCCAAGTCTCAGTCTTCTACCACTTTATTGGCTGCAGTCTCTCTCTGAACTGATGATGGATCTAAAGCATGCAAAACCTTTCAAAATTGCAGTTTCTTCATTGTTGACCTTCAAACTGTGTGGCTCAACTCTGCCCATGATTTTAGTTTTCTTAATGTTCAGCTGTACTGCTGCTATTGCAATTGTTGCTTTCACATTTATCAGGAGTTGTTTCAATTCACTATTGCTTTCTTCCTTTAATCTTAAATTATTGGTGTATCTTCTGCCAATTTTCTTCTGATCTGAATCCAGCTTTCCCTATGATAAGTTCTGAGTAAAGATTGAACAGACAGGAAGATAAAATACACCCTTGCCTGATGCCTTTGCTCATGGGAAGTCACTCTGTTTCTCCATAAAATAGGACTACAATATTCAGAAGGTGATGGAGTTGTACTTCTTTGGAGTGCCAGACACCAAATGTTTAGTACAGTAGATCTGAAGTAAGAGCCCAACTGCATGCTACACTAATTGTGTAGCATACATTTATTTATTGTATGTATATATGGCCCAACAGACAAATGTCCTTCGAGCAGTTTACAGCCATAAAACCATTCAGCAATGAAATTAACATACAATAAGAGCACAGCCTTTTTATGATGTTGTAAACCCCTGAACTACGCGAGGCAGGAAAATCAATGGAAGTGATCTTTGCCTCTCTGCCCCTGTGTCCTGCATTTTCACTATGGGGCTCTATGACTATCCAGCAAAAATATTTTGCAGAGGGAAGAAAGGAAGCTGGAGAGGCACCAGGTTAGTTCATATTCTGGCATCTGACCCACCCTTCCTGACACCAAAACTCCCCTTTTTCCCTTATCTGAAGAGAGTCAGCCAACACCACTGTTTCCAAGCCAGCTGTGAGGGGGTTCAGGGAAAGGGGCAAATCTCAGATTGCCCCCCCCCTCCAAGATTAGAGCATTGTCTCCAACATCAGATGTGGGAAGCCAAAGTATCCAATGGCCACCTAAATTTGTCCAAGGCCATAAATTTGCTTCCTAGAGGTATGAAAATAACAGAGTGTTCAACACTGAAAATATGGAAAACCTTGAGGACCCAGCCACAAAATCGACAATCAAACAACACATTACAGATAAGGATTTTGCAGGGCTGATGCTTTATAAGTGGAGGCAGTGGCAGCAACAGTACTGACAGTTTCCAGTATCTTTCATTCTCCACAGTACCTTAACCCTGGCATCATACCAGGACATTGTCTGAGAGAAATAGCAACCACCACAAAAATAGAGAATACGCTGGGAAGAGAAAATTCTCCGAAAAAAAAGTATTTTGAAACAATTCAGCTCAGTTGTATTTGTAATGCCACATGCAAAAATTGTGCAAATTCTAAAGAGGAAGCGGACAGGCCGAATGTGTGTGTTCAGCTGCATTACCATGCAACACCATGGTAAAGGTCACTGAAGGGAAATAATGAGGTGTGTGGGTTTAAAAAGTCAAGAGGGCATGCAGAGCTGGGCTGCTTGCTTGCTTGCTACCCTAATCATTGCATAATAACTTATATCCTGCTTTTATTTTGATGGTGCTTCTGCATGCTGGCCAGCTGAACTGTTAATTCAGGTCTTTAAAATACGATTTATTAAAAAGTTATCACAAATAATAAACAGTATGTTGTGGTTCAGAGATGTACTGGAACAGCATGAAGCTATTTTGCCTTTAATTCTAAATGGTTTTAAATGACATAGATGAAAGGAGAGCCTTGTATCAGATTATAATTAATTAACTTCCTGAGTCTGCCTAGCATCTGTTTTCCAACACTAATAACCAAGGTTTATGTGGCACTATTGAACTTATAAAAATGTAATACAGAAGGGAGCTTTAGTCACTCTACAAAACTATGGAACCCTTGAAATTTGCATTAAAACATACCCAGACACACACAAAGAAAAAGCCCCACAGGTACACGCTGACCTCCATACATGAGCCTCGGTCAGTGTAAGTGCAGCTGTATTCCACAGCTCATTCGAAACATGTGAGACAAGTGAGAACCAAAGTAATACGGCCAAAGCAGGCTCAAGTGAGAAGCACAAATGCCTCACTTAACTAACAAGGTCCTGCAAATAACCTTCAATAAGTCACTGTTATTTCATCTAACCCACCTCACAAGGCTGTTATGGAGAGATAATGAAGGCCATGTATCCTTGGAGAAAAAGAAAGCAAGTATTCTATTGGTATTCTTGTTCTTATTCATGTTTTATATAAAAGTTCTAGCAATTTTATGTATTTGAATTGTACTTTACCATATAACATAATGCATTTTAATGTCTTAAACTTTAGAGATATTTTTAAATATGCCCAGTGGCATATAAGCTATTAAATGAATAAACCAACCTGGGAGAGAGCATGACTCACTGATCAGGATGCAAAAAGTCCTATAATCAGTCCTGGACAATTCTAATTAAAGGAATCGTGTAAACAGGTGATCTGAAAAACCTCTTCCTGAGATCCTGCAGGCCTATTGCCAGTTGGAGTATTCAGTGCTGAGATAAACTGAATAAATAGCCTGACCTGGTTTAACGTTACTTCCTGTGCTGCTAATTGAATTCCCTTTGGGACACTGTATACTGATTACAAAGGTTTGGATTCAGGTTTTCAGTTGCACTTGGGTCCCATTGAAATCAATGGGACAAGATAATCAAAATTAAAGTCCGATTCATTTCAAGGAACATCAAGTGCAACTAACTTGACCTCAATCCAGACCACAGAGATACCCCACAACCAGGCATTTTAGGCTCTTTCTCTGTGCAAGACAGCTTCACATTCATTCTGATCTGACAGCAAGCAAACAGGCAGTCTCCCTATAGCTGGAAGAGACAATGGGCTATGTACATCAGGCCATTATGCATCATTCAAAAGAGGGGATGTATCAGAACAGAGGACAAATCTGCGTAGGCTCATTTATACAGATAGATGCAAGTTTAGAAATGGCTCCAGTGAATTAAATAGCAGTGCATTTTGGCACAGTGCTGAAGACTGAGGGGCCTACCCTGAACGGCCCCCACTCTCTTTCCTTTGGTCACCTTGACAACAGACTTGGGCCAGAAAGCCTTTCAAACGGAAGGCTCTTTCAGCCCAAGCAGGGCACACAGCCACCTTATTTACTGCATTTGGAATACATCAGATATCAGTAAGTGGACAGATGGGCAGCCACAGAGAGGGATGGTTGAACTGGGAGTCCTGCACTGAGCAGCGGGTTGGGTCCAATGGCCTTCTGGCCTTTCCAACTCTACTAGTCTGTGATTCTAGGTGTGGTGCTCAGGGCTAGTGTTCTGCCTACCTTATCATGATCAAAATATGAAACAAAGGTTCAGGCATGCCCAAAGCCTGGCTTCAGCAGTGATCTGGAACCAACCAATACAAGCATGGTGAGGGCACCAGTCTGAGAGGGTGGAGGCAGCCACTTCTCCATTACTTTCAGGCCACATGTGGTTATTTCTCAGGCATATGTACAGTTTATTTAAGTTAACCCCACAACCAACACTCTTAAAAACGCAGTGGTGCTTTTGGGTGGGGGTGGGGGGCATTTAATCTTTATTACATCTAAGAGTTGCTGTGAAATCTTTTTCTGCTCTCTGACCTAATCAGCACTCCTAGTTGACATTTCTCTACATTAAGTAGCCTCAAGAGGTGACCTTCTTCCTTTCCTTCATGTCCTGAGGGAGCGCATATTCAGCGCCAGCAAAAACAGAGGCAGGGTTTCTCCTTTTTGCTCACAAAGCCCAAAGGGAGGGGTGAGGGGGACATCATCTGTGTCAGAGTGGCCTGGAGATCTCCCTTATGCAGCTGAGCACCCTCCAGTGACACTTGAGCCTTCTCGTCTAGTCCTTTCTTGGCAGGAATAAGCGGGAGAGCCAGGGAAGGAGAATGGAGGAGATGGACTCTGAAATAAGGTGTCTGTGGTACAAACAGGACCTTCATTCTGAGAGGCAGTTTGTGAAACAGCTGAAATCACCTCAGGATTTGCTACCTGGTGGCTTTTTCACAGCTGGTTTTCACTTCATTGTTGCCTCAAGCGAGTTACCAATGCACATTGGTTAAACTGTTCCAGAAATGAAAGAGAGGGAAAAATAGCCGCTACTGAACTTGCTCAGGGCTGGGAGAAGTAAAGGATGATTGTGGCAAATTTCATCATATTCATTTCTGTGGGGAGCAAATTTTCCGACATGTATTACCCACGCAAAATGGAAATGCCAGTGCATTGTTATACTGATTGCAGGGCATGGTAACCAGCTGCAGGCTACTGAGCAGATCAGTGCCGAAACAGAAATGCACAGTATTTTGGATGGCTTCCCAAGCAAGGATTATTGTATTGTGAATGGCAGCATGGAGAGAACCCCTCATTCGGCACGGGGACAGGGATGTTCTAGACATCCACATCTGCAGCACGGCACACACTGTCCCTGCCAAGACCCCCGACCTTTCCTCTCCGCCTGCTGCACCCTCCCTCACCCAACTGGTGCCGCTGGAGTCTTCCTCCCTGCTATTGCCCCTCCATCACCCTTGGCTGTTTTCTCTTTCACATGTGTGATGGGACAGTGAAGGAGTAGGATCTAGCTCAAGGGTCCCCAAAATTTTGAAGACGTGTCACAGGTGCTGTCAGAAAATAGCTGCCTTGGGAGAAAAGCCCATTCATAAAATGGAGCAAGATTTACACATTTTGTTGGGTATGCCCATTGTTCATAGTGCTAAAGTATGCAAATGTGCATAAACCTAAGTTCAGGATATTAAAAAGCATCCAATATTGCAATTAGCAGGGAACGGAGCAAAAGGCACAATAATTTATGAAATGCATACAGAACCTATTTTAAAAATCCATACATCCCCAGTTGATTCTGACCAGCCTTTTTGGTCAATGGGTACATTTAAATTTTTGAGAGCATTCTTACAAAATGGTTGCCATGGCTGTCAGGAAACACACATTTTCCAGAGGGCAAACTGGTGAGATTAAGGGTCACTTGCCTGAGAACCCTACTGATGGGGTCTTAGCTGTAAAGCTGTAAAGCACAAGAAGTACATGCATTATCCCAAACAACATGGCACTGCAAGGCAATAACCCAGCCTTCCAATTCAAAAATCATTATGCTTAAACATCTTAGTAAATAGAGATCCAATGGGCAGGGGAAAAAAGATACAGGCATGATGATAAACTGAAGCTCAATCCAGACAAGACGGAGGTCCTATTGGTGGGCGGTTCGGGTCTTGGAGTGGGGGACTTGGGCCTTGTCCTGGATGGGGTTGCACTCCCTCTAAAGGACAAGGTCCACAGCTTGGGGGTACTCCTCAACCCGGAGCTGTCGTTACAGGCCCAGGTGATGGCAGCGGCGAGGAGTGCTTTCCTACAGCTTCGGCTGGTACATCCGAAGCCCTTCTTGGACTATGACTGCCTGGCGACAGTGACACACGCGTTGGTGACTTCTCGACTAGATTTCTGCAACGCCCTCTACGTGGGCTGCCCTTGAAGACGGTCCGGATACTTCAGTTGGTACAAAATATTGCTGCCAGGTTGCTGATGGGGACTGGGCGTTATTCTCACATAACCCCAGTCCTCCGTCAGCTCCACTGGCTCCCGATTGAAGTCCGGGCCCAATTCAAGGTGCTGGTGTTGACCTATAAAGCCCTAAACGGCTTGGGACCTGAATACCTAATGGACAGCCTTCGCCCTTACAAGCCCTCCCACGCCCTAAGATCTGCAATGGCCGCCCTCCTCCGGGAGCCCTCCGTGAGGGAGGTCAAGTGGGTGAGTACCCGGAGGAGGGCTTTCTCGGTGGTGGTGCATCAACTGTGGAATGCGCTCCCTGGAGAGGTTCGCCTGGCGCCGTCGCTATATGCTTTTTGGCGCCAGGCGAAGACCTTTTTATTCAAGTTGTATTTTAATTGTTAGTTTGATTTCGTTAATAGTTATTTGTGTCTAGATATTTATTTATGGTTTAATGTCTGTCGTATTGGTTTAGGTGTGTTTATTTGGTTTATAAGTGGATTTTGTTTATTTAATTTATTTGGTTTTGATTTGTATTTAAGTTAATTATATTTTAAGTTGCCGAGATGCACCGAGGGGGGAGGGATAAATTAATGTGATTTATTGTTTCATTGTGTTTTAACTATGCTGTGTTTTAATTATGCTGTAAGCCGCCCCGAGGCTTCATTGCGATGGGGCGGCATATAAATGTTTTAATAAATAAATAAATGTTAGCGACTCCTTCTCTATTGTCCTGTAATTCTATACATGGTTAGAATGAGATCTCTAATATATCAGGTGCTTTTGTACCTATATGTTCCCCAAAACAAACAAACAAACAAACAAACAAAAATCTCACTAACTGTAGAATTACAGCCAGCAAATTGGCAAGCGAGAAAGCAAATCCTTTCAAGGAGATGCTGCCCTTAACATTTTATAGCACTGGCACTTGGCAAACAATCTTTAAATACGATATTTAATACCTTTCTGATTAATGATGTAACTTAAGAACCAGAAAGTGTGCCAAGGACTCCCTGATCTCTGAAAGCCTTCGTTACCATTAGCAAAACCCCAGCAAAGCAAGGTGCAGAAGTCAGAGTAAATGTATCAGGCAAAGACCTCTGTTCCAAGGCTCACTGAAATCAACAGATGGAATACCAGGTTTTGCTTACTTCTTCAGCTGTGGCATTCAGTGCATATAATCTAGTTCTTTCTGGGTGTGGCACTCATTCTTGGCATAGTTGGACTGAACTTTTTAAAATTTTGTGGTATATACCTTTGCCATACAATCCTAAACAAATATTGGGGGGTTTTTTCTTTCAACCACATCACATGTAATGCCAAATTTTTGAGCTTTCATTAGGATGTCTTACTTCCTCTTAAAAACTTTTCAGTGGTGCATGAAAAGATTTATTGATGTATTCATCAAAAGGACTCATTAACCTACAACTCCTTGTTAAATAACCCATGTGGTGACAATACATATCTCTATTTTCCCTTGCCAATGTGGAGTATTCTGTCTGCAGCTGCTGCATTTCACCATGATGGAACTAGATTAAGCAGATTGAAAGAAGTGTGCTAATTCAACTTTTTAAGAACATAAAAAGATCCTTGCAAATCATATCAAAAGGTAATTTAGTTTGTTATTCTGTTTCCAACAGAGGAAAGATAAATACATCTGGAAATTCAAAATACTAGCAATGCTACCATCAAGATATGACCTTGTGGCAGAAGTGTCAGGCCCCAGCCAGGAAAACAGCCAGGCCCCTGCAAATGCGTGAGACTTGGCTTACCAAATTTTGAAGTAAATGCAGTAATATACATTATCGCCAAAATAGGGGAGGTACCATAAGGCCATGAAGTCTGACTGTACCACCACCAACTTAGGGGCTCTTCTCATCCCATGATAATTTCCGTATATGCTCACTAGGCTTTTGTTCATAAGGCAATTATCTTAAAAATTGTTTATAGGTTTTTTAGGAAATGTTGTGATCTTCCAATTTTCCAATTGTCTTGCAACAATTTTTGGCATTTTTTTCTATAGTGAAGAAAATGTGACATTTAATTGTCAAAGTGTAAGAAAACACTTTTTATTTTCACTATCCTGCTACAACACACTGCCACCTAGAGGTTAAGTAGCAGAAAAACATGAAAAGAAACCGTCTGCCTGGTTTTCTGATCTCAGTTCTTGGATGAAACCAAAAGCATATATAGTGGATTAGCAGACTCATGTAGAAAAGCACAGAATTGTACATTTGTGTCACATCTGAAGACAGCACTAATTTCAGTTTCCAGGTTGTTGTCTAGAGTAGCTTGTAATGACCAGGATTGTGACAAATATTTCAAACTATTTTCTACCATTCCTCGAAGAAGAATGGTTGAAAAACAACTGCACTCCAAAATTGTGGGAAGGTGTGAGAGTTTTGGATAAGCTTCTCTTTATGCAGGGCTTAAATCCTTCCCTTAGTGTGCTTTATCTTGTACTGTTTCCCCCAGTTCCATCATTGCAGCCTTTCTTTCTCCTCTTGCTTCTCCTTCTTGGACTTTTAACATCAGAAATGCCTTGCTCGGCTTTCAGGTCCTCTGCAGGCAACAGCACTGGGAAGCCTCAAGGCAGGAAGTCCTGGCTAAGGCCATCCAGGGCACTTTGCAAGAAGCCCAAACTGCCTGAGTGGCCGTGAGGGCAGAAGGGCATGGCGGTAACAAAAGGAGCTCACCTTGCCCCCATTCCCAGTCTCATCCTTACAGTAAGGGAAGGATTGAAGCCCCGCGCCCTGAGAAATGTCTCTAAAACTCTCAACATCCCCAGAAAACAGCAGAAAAGAACTGCCTCCTTCGCAGGAAACCAAAGCAATTACAAAAGGGCAAGCTGGGCTTGGCCACAGCAGTAGAAGTGACATCAAAATAAGCACTGGCTTCCAAACCATTGGTTTTGGCACTCTTTGAATCCAGCACTGTCAATCCACTGACAAAACAGGTTCCAGTCACACTAATGGATGTCTGCTAGCACGTACTGGATTTCAGCTTGTGCAAGACTGTCTCTGAAGAGAATATTGAGAATACAGCCACCTGCATAATACACAAGAGCATTTTTAAGTCTCTTTATTGGCTCAGAATTGTTTTCTGGACTCAAATCAAGTTGCTGGTTGTACCCTACAGAGGTTTGTTCTGCCCCATCTGTGTAGACTTTGCTTTTTCAGAGAGTTTTGAGCTCTCAGAGTTTGACAGACATTTTGCTCAACTGGTTTTTACTATTACGATTGCTTCCTCTCCCCCCACTCCCTGCCCCGCCGCCAATGTTCTTGTGCTGTTTGCTTCTCTTCTTTTATCTGTTTTGACTATTGTTCGATCTGTGTTTGGATTTTACATATGTATGCCATCTTGTAGCTCTGTGGGGATCAAAATGCTTCAAAATGGGATATAAATGTCTCAGTAAATAAAACTAATAAGGAAG
Organism: Varanus salvator macromaculatus; assembly: GCA_023646645.1. Lineage (NCBI taxonomy): Eukaryota > Metazoa > Chordata > Lepidosauria > Squamata > Varanidae > Varanus > Varanus salvator. The sequence continues at coordinate 2,302,553 of JAIXND010000791.1, read as the reverse complement.
TAGGACCTACATGATAGTCGTGCTGCGTGTACAACAAAAACAGCTGATCAAGCCTGACTAGTTTAGAATCAAACTGTTTTTAAAGCATGTATTCTATATATCACTCTTCCAACACATGCTCAAAGCAGCAAACAGCAACAATTATATAAAACTAGTTTTTGTTTTTAAATTAAGATTTAAATGTGACCAGGGTAATTCATCTTTGTTGTTCATGTGTCTGCCTCAGTTCCTTAAAATATGAAGTTAGAATGAAAGAAACAAAGCTGAATGCAGATCATGAGAGCTGAACTATCACTGTCATTGTGCTTTCATGTCTGTTCCACTTTGCTCTCTTTTGCCAACCAACAGGTGAACAGGCTTGGAAGGAAAAAATGGATGCTACTAACATATGGCCCATTGCCAAGTTCCCCTCACCCACCCATGTATCTTTCTTATGTAAAATTAGAGCCCCTCCATACCTTATTTATATGTGACTAGGCAGTCAGATAAAATAAACGAAGATGGCTCTGTACTCACTCCCACCCCGCAGTCTCATAAAGGATCATAAACTGGTTGCCAGAACCAGTACTGGGCAACACACTCCTCGGTTTGAGCAGCAGCTTCTCCTGTACTAGTTCATGTTTTGGCATCCTCTCCTTCTACAAACAAGGCCTTTTTTCCCTTAAAAGCCACAGGTCATATTTAGGCTTCAAAACTGGCTTTAGATGTTGTTGTTGTTGTTGTTGTGGCTTAGACATTTCACTAGGAAGCCCCATGGCTGTCCGCATATAGAACAGTGAGTGACAGAGCCACGCTCTTTCCAAAACAAGTTCCCAGTGGCTAAGTGCCAAAGAGACACAAGTGTCGGTCACTGGCCATGGCTCTCTTCATTTCAAAGAGAAGGCTTCACTGGCTGTGATATGAATAGCTTCCATAATGCCAGTGGTGTTCCCTGAAAGCATGACTTCATCACAGCATTCTTTTCTTTTCTCCTCATGGGGAATAGATCATTTTCAGGCACTGTATTTTAGAAAGGCTTTAGAGAAGGAATATTGCCCAAACAGGCTGCCCAAAGGGCTGGGGCTGATGAAAATTGAAGTCCAAAACAGCAGGAAGCCAAGAGTGTGGAAGGCTGTCCTTGACTGTGCAAGCCAATGGACAAGCAGATGTCACTGATCTGTGGGTTCCAGTTGAAGGGGCTTTAACTTCACACCAAACCAAAACTGCAGCATATTTAATTGCTTCTAATATTCAACTAGGCATATATACCAAATATTGGGGGATGGGGGAGGATTGACCTCTTAACCTGACTTTATACATTGTCAATTACTGATTACTGTAAAAGTCTTATGAGTTTCTGTTTCTCATTCACAGTATAAACAACTCAAGTCTAGTTGTTACTTAGCTTCCTGCCACCACTGGGAGGCAGATATTTAATATCTGAGAATGAGAGAGAGAGTGCGCGAGCGAGCGAGAGAGAGAACCTAGGCCTTTCCTCCATGCAAGGGATAGACAGAGAACTGGAACTGTCTGTGTGGGGACTTCCAGGGGATGGTGGGGAGTAGCAGGACAACACACATTCTGCACATACATTGCTACATTTTGGATTTGGAATTCATGTTCTAGAGGCACAATTTATATCCAGCCTCTCATGTGGTAACTAAGCCCAGCTATATATTCTCTGTGGGATTTTATTGTCAGAAGAGATTGTGCTTGGGGTATTCTACAGCTTCTTTTGGCACAAGCGATGCCTTTTAATAAATATAGTGTCAATAAACTTAGTTTCCACATTTGCCCTGAAAAGTGGGGTGTATAGATGCAGGTATGCATGCCTAAAAACCAATACACAGAGCAGGAGAAGGAGAGAGTAGTTGTTTGACTACAGCATAGGTTGACGTATTGGTATAGAACAAAATTGTACATGAAGAGAAGTTTGATGGATATTTATTAGGGTTTCCATTTACTTTTAAGGGCTACCTTAAAGTTCTCCAGATAGGATAATTCATTGTTTAAGGGGCACTATTAGGTTCACCAGTTACCCTGCAATCAACATCAATAATTGATAGAATATAAATTTGATATTTTGCAGAGTCCGTTATCATCTTTCTATACAAGAACTTAGGAGCAAGGGAAATTGGAGAGAGAGGCCTGCTTTAGGTTACCTAGTAAATTACTGGAAAAGGTTTAACTAGCAATTTCTAAGCCACTTAGCATGGTCCTATGAAATAGGAAATAAATTTGCTATTAATCATGGTAATAAATGCTAGGTTTTCTTATAATGCTGTTAATACCATCCTTCCTGAAGAATTTTAACGGGCTATATTTTCTGCACTTCTTTCAAATATTATCATTTGGAAGACAAAGTGGGTTATCAGAGATTGGAGTGTTGAATAGGCTTGCAGGCATATGGACAGATCTTCTACTGCCTTTGAATTACCTCCTGTTGGAGATGTTTTCAGACTGGAAGGCATCTACCCAGTGCTGCACCAGTTATGTAGCCTTTCCTCTTGTATCTTCTGATAAAAAGCAGAAGGAATTCTAGGTCATCACAGTAGGTAGGTGAGGAAGGGAAGAACTGTGATTAGTGAAACATTGACAACTGGACGTTAACAGCTTTGAAAAGTTGCCTGCACTGGAGAGGGCCAGGCCACAGTGTGAAGGGAGAGCACTGTTAAAGAATGATGCTCTTCATCTGGTTTCTACAAATTTAGTGAGCAATGATGAATAAGATGTTGCCCTCAAATAGAGCAACCTCCAACGGGGAGGGATTTGGCCCTTTAAAAATGTTTTTAGGCAGACTGAGTCCTTAAGAGCCCCTTTGATAAGATTGTAAAGTGACCTAATACTGTGGAGATGGGAAGTGAAGCACTAACTACCTGCCACCGTCTCCATAAACTGGCTTAAGAGATGTGCTGCTCTGGGGGACCTCAAAGAAAAGGTCCCAATGACCTGGGTATTTTGTTATTTGTTTTCAAGAGATTTCAAGAAAGAGATTCGATTCAAAATGTGCAAGAATACTTTATTTTTATTTATTTAGAAATAATAAAATAAGACATAATATCTATATATATAGATATAAAAATTCTGTACAGTCCATGATTTGTGCAGTACATTAGGAAGACTTTGATACAAAAGGCTGCAAACAGGAAAATAGTAAGGGAGAACGATTGTCAAATGCCTATTGGTTTGTTCACCTTACACACAGCTGCAGGAAAGAAAATCCATTTATGAGAAGAGAAAGAGAGATCTCTCAGGTTGCCTGTGGGACGGCAACAATGCAGCACCCTCCTATCTTGAAAATGGTCAACAGCAGCCAGATTTTTTAAAGACATTACAGTACTTCTGTTTTACCTTGTAATCCCCCACCCACCCACAAAAAAGACATAACAAAAATATCAGATTCAGAACCCTTTGACTTTACCCAAAGCATGTTCAATAGAATGAATAGCAAAAAGTCAGAATGAACCATGTACCCAGAGAAGACACACACATGCAGTGATCTTATTAACTTTCAAAACTTGCACAACAGACAATGGATGGAAAAAAAATAACAGTTCATAACCTTGGATGTGTCTTTTGTAACATGGTTCTATGTAAGTGGAGGGCCCCCATTCAAGTATTTTTTAGGGAAGAGAAAAATTACTGCTTGCCCCTTAATTCATGTTTGTGGCTTGGAGACTTAAGCGTGCAATCCACATTCCAGTGAAGTCAGTGGGAAATTTCCCATCAGAGTAAGTGGTGTTGATTGCACAACAAATCTGTATTCTTCAATACTTTGCACAATTGTCTCTTGCTATCAGTTACTTTAAAATACCTCCATTTATGTGGCCTCATAACAATAGTAAAACCTAGACTTAGCCTCCCAAGGTTCATTTGGTTTGTTTTTTAAACAATGATAAAGACAATTAAGAGTCAGTAGGTACCATGATATATATACAAAAACAAAAGATTCTTGTTTCCACATGCAGAAACAATCAGGTAAAGACAAAGGGTTGCTTGAAGGAAAAAAATGTAATCCAACAAAGAGTGCAATAGGTTGTTCACTCTCACCAAGTCACTAGCAATCTGAAAGCAGATAAAAATGCCAATAGCAAGGAAAACACAATCAAATTAAACATCCATGCCTAAATAAATAACAAACAAAAAACCTCATAGCATTATAAATCCCATAAGGCTTGCAAATATTTGCTAAAAACCATGCTATCCAGTAGCATCATAGGTTCTAACTGATGCCATCTTGGCCTTTTCTTCTCTCATTTTCTTTTTTAAATGGACTTCTATTTACATTTGGCTTTAAATATGAAAATACTTGATAAACTTTATAAAAGTGTACATTTTTGTTTAAAAAAATTCTGAAAACGCAACACCCTGCATCTTGGAAAAGAAAAATCAACTTTGCACCAGGAAAAAAAAGAAAATATTCGTTCGTTAGAAAAATCCCTTTCTATGTTTGTTTTTAAAACAAATAGATTCAACACTTTCTCAACTCACAATTCTATTTGCTGTCTCAAGTCTCACAAGTGGGAACTTTGTGCATTTTAGAGGAACTTCCTCCCTTCTTTGTTTAACATGTCATTAAATACTCTTTGGTTTTCACTTTATTTTCCTTTGCAAAAATATATCACAATAGCAGCACAAGTCATGTTAAATTGCTTTCATGGTTTCTCTGATCCAGAGACTCCAGTCAGGTTGCCATGCAGATTTAGCTCTCCTCTTTTTCAGAATTAGCCTCAGTACGTGGTATATAAACAATATGTGGTTTAAGAGGAAAAGCAAACAAACCTGTCTATGTTTACAATATTCGATTTCTGCAGCTTAGAACCCACCTACTCGGCTTAAAGTAAATTCCATCCTGTCTGGGAAATGCCATTTTTCTCCTGACAGGGCAGTTATGGCCCAAAAACTTCCATAGATCTTTATTAGCAACAGCACTGGACCCAGAACAAGCTATTTTTAATGGCATACAGTGAGATTCAATACTGCAGAAGAGTTTTATCCCTCGGTGTTTCCCTCATCTTCCACCTATTGGGAGGACTTATATATCCATCTCCTATGGGTGCAGCTAGAATGATACACTTGATCTTAGAGGCACAGAGGATTTTTAAAGCATTCTTGGCAAAGGAACCAAAAATACCGTCCAAGTCATGGTTCAGTGATAGCTGTTCAAAGATTTCGGTACAGATCCACTGATCATCTCACCAAGGCTTATCAAGCTGTAAGAAGAAAGAGGAACTCTTTTACAGTATTGCTCCCTTCAAATGGACGATCCCTTAACTTACAATCTAGTCGCATGCATACATTCTCCACAACCCTAGTACTGGTAAGGAAAAGTTGACCAATCAAAAATAAAACTACCAAGATCTTGGCAACAGATTATGACATGTCAGTTACTTTTTTCTGGGACCAACCTGTTACTTTGCCCAAAGCAACCTGTTACACTCAAATTGGCCTCAAGGGCTGAATTAATGGTTTTGCCAATGTTTAGCAAACCTTACTACATTAGTCATCAAACGGATCATAACCTTGACCATGGTTGCCTTTGGTGGCCCTCAAAATGATGTAAAATGACATTCCACTTCTAATAGGGTTCTGTGTTCTGGAAGCTGTTTTGGAATGCATGCATGGCTTGACATTTGACTTCCTGCCACAATCTTGCTGGTATTTTGCAAACAGAAAAGAACGTAGGTTTGCTCTCTTTCATTCAACTTTTTTTTTTCTAAAAAAAAAAGAAGAAGAATCAGAAGCTTATTGCTCCAAACTGGGGCAATGGAGCAAAAAGAGGGCTCTTAAATGTATCTTAAGCTTTACTTTTGGAATAAGGTGCATTAAAACTACTCCACACATAAAGGACCTTTGGGGAGGAAAAATGGTCTAAAAGCAGCCTGTTCAATTTAAATAGAAAGTTCATTGTGCAAAACTGTGCATTTTTTCTTTGGTATTCACTTAGGTAGTTTTGAAATTAAAACATATTTTAGATGGAAAAAATCTCATTCCATTCCTAAACACATTTAAAAAAAAAAAACCTTGCTGTAGGCTACTGCATGGCCTCGTGTTACATAACACTCCTTATGTAACTGGATAGTAGAGAGAAATTGATTCTAGCACTAAACTACTGGCCTCAACAAATGTTCAGATTCCCCAGCATCACCAGTCACTTTGATTGATTGACAGAGAGCTTTGAAACTAGCAAGCTCAACACTGCATGTTCCCCCCTTTGTTTCATTTTGAAAAGGTGTGTGTGTGTGTGTGTGTGTAAATGAATACTACACTGCAACAAAAATAATTACTATTTGTGTTCATGCAGTTAGCAGCAACTTTAAAAAAAATAGTAAGGCAGTGTCTTGCCTTTGTTATGCCATTAAAAACATTCTTGTTCCCAAGAGAGAAGCACGGGGCAGGGGGGAAGATAACTAACAATATAACTCAACCAAAGCTTGCCTGCAAGTTCAAGTTTTGTAAAAAAATATATACATAATTTATTCTACAACATATATGTGCCTTCTAGTCATGCGTAGACATAGTGCTTCATGTTCCAAGTTCACACTTTTGCTGTACCTCCTGTGAAGACAGCACTTAAAAACCAGCTTAGGTTGACCCCTTAAGGGCTGTATGCCTGTCTCTGTTCAACAGTACCATTGTTTGAAAGACTGTTTGCAGCCACTTCTTGATACAGCATGCCCATGACCGACAGATATATTTTAACCACGGCGGCAGTCATGCATTTTAGTCATATTTCAGATTCTCGCCGTAAAGGTCTCGGCTCTAAGGGCACACCTGCTTGGCTGTGATGGTCCATGTCTGGATGTGTATCTGTGCTAGTGCTCTCTGGCACCCCATTGTCACTGTCATCTTCCTCTTTGCCCGTGAGGGCCACTTCATTCTCGTAGCAAAATGAATTTGCATTAGAAAGGATGTATTTCTTCTCTGCTAAGTCTCTGGCACTGCAAAGGGGTGTGTTCGGCACTTCATATGTTTTGTGGAACCTAGAATAATCCACTTTGTAGTAGTTCTTTTCTTCAAATAGTACAGGCTCGTAACGGTGGCCCCAGAGAATTTCATTTGCCAGATAGGAGCTACGGCACTGGGTGGTCATGGCAGTGGCTTCCACCATGCCTTCCAATATTACTACAATTTCAAAGTCTGCATTGTCCATGTCTTGCTTACTCAAGTCATACAAAGGGCTCTCTTCGTCTATTTCATGGACAATTGTAATGGGCGAGACCAAGAATATACGGTCTATCCCACTGTCAAACCCAACGTTGATATCGATTTGATCGAGAGGAATGTATTCGCCTTCAGTGGTGATCCGAGACTTGAGAAGCTGGGCTCTCACATGGGCTTCCACCAAATGGCTTTTGCGCAGATTCCCAACCCGCCACATCAAGCACAGCTTTCCATCCCTCATGGCGATCACAGCATTATGACTGAAGATGAGAGTTTCATTTCTCTTTTTCGGTTTAGCCATCTTAGCCATGACAGCACCAATGATGAAGGCATCAATGATGCAGCCAACTATGGACTGGAAAACCACCATGAAGACGGCAATGGGGCACTCATCTGTGACACACCTAAAGCCATAGCCAATTGTTGTCTGTGTCTCAATGGAGAAGAGGAAGGCTGCAGTGAAGCTGCGCACTTCAGAGATGCAAGGTTTTTCCGTTACATCTAGGTCCCCGTGCAGTAAGGCAATTAACCAAAACATACAACCAAAGAAAAGCCACGAGAGGATGAACGCCAGGCAGAAGATGAGCAACATCCACCTCCAGCGGATGTCCACGCAGGTGGTAAAGATGTCTGCTAGGTAACGCTGGCCTTTTTCACCCACGTTGATGAACTGAACATTGCAGTGGCCATCTTTTTTGACAAAACGGCTCCTGCACTGCTGCCTGGTGTGTACCTTGCTCTTCCCATTTCCAAAGCCATTGGCAACCGCCATGGTTGCCAGCTTCATTCCGTCCTCTTCCGAGGAAACTATGCTGTAGCGGTTGGTTCGCACGCTGCCCATTGCTTCCGCTGTGGACTGTGGTGCTTCTGCTTTAGAAAACAGTCTGAGTTTCTGCAAAACCCTTTGGAGAAACAGTTTTGAATGTTCTAGTGGAACACACTCAGAGGAGAAAAAGGGAGAAGCTGATGCCTCCGCCAACTCTTGCCAAGGAGAGTCTTCCAATATTCAGAGCTCACTTAGCAACTTATCATCTGCCACAAGGAGACATGGCCTGGAATAAGAGGGAAAAAAGTGTGTGTTAGCAACCGTTAGAAACACAGCTCTTTTTTTCTGACTCCCACATGGGGGTCCCCAGGCCTGATTGCATACTAACAATCCCAACCTTGTTCATTTAAGGAGCACATAATTCAGGAAATGGCAACTCAACATGACTGGACAGTCAGACTCTTCATCTTAAAGGGATGTTATGCCAGATAACTTATGGCTCTATATTCTAGCATGTACGAATGCACTCATTATATAGGGTATCATCTTGAAAGCAATATGATATAAGGAAATTACACTGACACTGTAGACAAAGTTCAGAAAAGGGGGTTGGCAGCCTCTAACCACTGCAAAAGCAAGTATGCAAAACAATACTTTCCAAATTGTCCAGTAAAAATGTCCCTCTTGGCATTAACACCAGTTAATCTTAGCCCAACCTTTTGAAATTCCTGGAACAGAAAGTCTTTGAAGTGATATATAACCCATTTTAAGGTAGTTTCAATATCCAAGTCTCTTAGAAAGCAAGCACTCATTTTTATTTTTGCCATTTCAGAAATGAACCCATAAAACTCTGAACTGATGAGCATGAAATCATTTAATAGTAGACATCTAACAGAATGATCGCAAAAATGTATATAGTGGCAGTGGAGCAAATATGGAATATGATAACTTCAGGGATATCTAAGTGACATCCATTTTGAATTGCGGAGCAGATCAGATTCATCAGTTACTTGTCTCTTCTTTAAAGCCAGTAAATATAAATGAAATAATCAAGCATATACTAACCTGTTCAAGCCAAAATATTGTAACCACTTACACAGACATGTAAATGTTGCCTGCATTTTCAAGACCAGCACAGTCAGTCATGTGCAACAATGAGAAGCCCCCAGATGAGGATGCATGTTGTTATTCAAATCAGACTGCACACCTGAATGGACACCCAGCCACTCTGGAGCTAATCTGCACCCACATTACCTATGCATTTAAAAGCCACTGTCGTCCCCTAGATCCCCCTTGCTTGATCAGAACATAGACTTTCCTTAATTTCAAAGAGTATACACAGATGATGATGATAAATACCCTCAGAATAGACTGAAACATGATGAGTAGCTGGAGAGAATGAATAAATTCTTGAACTTGCAAGATTAAAGAGCTGTCATGTATTTTGGACTGACTCATATCCCTAAATGTGTGCATTTTTTTAATTAAAAAACCTAGCTAGCACTGATATGCTGACAGATCAGCATGACTTAGTCCAAACTATGTCTTTTGGCAGCACCCAACGCACAAGTCTTATTCAAAAGTGCATTAATTCTTCAGTTATGGTATAACATTAGAGATTTAATTACTTTATACTCAAATGATTTGCCTGCAAGGCAAAAGTGTAGTTTTGCAACAGTCAACAGTTTTGATCTTAGGTCAACCAATATCCAATCTTTTAAGGCAAAACAATTTTCAATGTTTTCTTTGCATTATTTTACCACTAGCATATCAATGTGTTCCAAACATCAGCATAATTGCTAGCCATATGCTCCATGAAAGACATGTAACTTTTGTATTGATCTACAAATTAATCCTTGTCAGCAATCACATCACATAACTGCCATCATGATGCAGTTCTATGTTCTAATTGCATTTGTGTACATATTGAAGATATTGCATTTAATGGAAGAAAACCAGCAAGTTTTAACATGTGAAAGGCTATCTATGAGTCTTTGCAAAACCACCTTGACCACTGGGTATTTGATCAACTTCCAAGCATCACTCAAACTTAATACCAGCTTCCTATGAAATGCTTGCTCAATTTAGAACCCTAGAAATAGCACCAAGTACCTATTATTGGCAGATTTCCATTACCAGTAATAGTAATTGTTCCGTATGTTGCACATTTGCAAGGTATTTAGCTAATAGAGTTTAGTTTCACCACTGCAAGCATTATGCCTTTTGAACACAATATTATGCACAAAGGATGATTAAAAATGGTCCTTAAACAAAGAGCCCGGGGTGCAACACTTTCCAAAGTTTATAGACTGCATCTGGGTCTTTATGCAACACAACCCTTACATACCACATATAAACACACAGTCTTGGTTATAGAATAACTATCTTCTTTCTTTTAACAGCACAAATGGACCATATCTGCTTTAAGTAACTAGGATACAAGCAGGAGGTGTGAGATGGGAGGTTAACATTCACAATGAATCTCCAAGGATGACAACAGCATATTGCTAGATGCAGAAATCAAGCTCACAAAATCAATGGCAGAAATTGCACTATTTATCCAAACAGAATGAGGTTCTGGAAGTATTCAGGAGATACTTGTATGCTTCTTTTACATGCATGATTTTTATGAAAAATGCATGCATAACAGGCCTACTACACTGTCACTCTTATTAGTTCTCTGCCAAATGGAAATTGGAGTGAGTCAGGATTAAGCTCTTCACTAGCATATAATTCTTAGCAGTAAAAGAAAGCTTTTCTTAGCCTTAGGAGAGTCTGCTCTTTTCCTCCCCTTCTCGAGCTGCCTTTTAGACACACACACACCTTCCTTCAGAAATGCAGACCTCCACATCAGCCTCTCTGTCCAAAGTAGATATCCAGCATCATATCTGGCAAGGCACTTTGCTCACGTAGCCGCAGATGATTTAGCATGCAACCTTGCATTACCAATGCTTCATGTAAAATGAGTTCGTACTACTGAAAAGTTGGAAACACGTCTGCAATTTGCCCCCACCGTCCAACAACCTGTCCCTGCTTCTCTTGTCCACCACCAATCTTCCCATACTTGGCTTGAAGAAAACCCAAGCTGAAATCAAGCCCATATGCTCAAGAACTATACTGCAGACCTGGGTCTTCACACCCAAAATATGATTAAGATTAGCATCTTTGTGAATGAACCCACAATTGCAGTGCTAATCTTACAGGCATTTTAAAAACACCTGCATAATCGAACTAGCCTGAAACAACTTAAGTATTCGTGATAAACAACCTTTACCCTTCCTGCCAGTTCAGTAAAACAAAACAGACCTATACACCAAGGGGGGGGGGCAAGTAGGTGTTGACAGATGGAGAGGGAAGTAAGGGGGAAATGATGAGGTCTGAATATGAGCAAGCTGCCTCTCCAAAAGTTGAAGCACATGCACATTCGGTGGCTGAAAACTGCAATGATCAAATAGGAGAGAAGCAAGTTAAGCACACAGGCTGATCGGAGAATTCAGATGTTAAAAGCGAAGCGCTGAGAGCACGAGAGGGAGGGATCGTTAATGAGCACGTAGCAGTTATTTCCCAGTTGTCACCATACATCTCTGCTGAGGCTGTTCAAAGCACATGTTGCTAAGTGAACCTAACTGCTACCTTCCTGTGCCCTGGGTAAACAGAATGGCTGTGGGACTGAATGCAGATCAGGGATCAGAGGATGCGCTCCTCTTCAAGGTGCTTGAGAGTCTTTTTAATGTCTCATTAGCGGCAGTCTATCCATCACAGTTCCACTCCCCCCCTCTTTTTTTTTAACCGGGTTTTGTTCATACAGAATGCAACGAGTACTCTAGCATTTCACCAGGAAACAATCAAAGTTTTCTTTCCAGAAATAAAAGCACTGAGAGCAGAGAAGCTAATGTGTGTGAGAGCAAAGGGGAAAGATGAGTCCTCTGATCCGAGAGCTTGCTTCTTTGGAGACGATGGGAAGATATTTCTAGATGATGACAAAGTAACTACAAATGACAGTCATCACCAGGGGGTGTCATTAACAAGCTGCTCATGAGGATGGAAAAGCAGAGGACCGCAAAAAAGGTAAGGTACAGAATGCAGCTGAAGGTGCGGGGGGAGGTAGGTGAACTGGGAGGGGAAAGTATTTTGTGGCATTGTAATGATAAAGAAGAATAGATACACTTTTATTCAGCTGCAAGGTCTCCTCCTAGCTCTAAACATTCCAGCTACAGCACAAACTATTTTCAGATGGCAAAGCCTCTAACAGGCTATAGCAGAGCCAAAATGATTTGTTCTTTAGTTTTTAAGGGGGAAAAACTGTCTATGAATCAAGCTTAAAGTGATGCAATCTCTCCAAAATTCTAAGTCGCTCACCAATCATTTGTTCTTCAGTTCTTGCTCTTGGCACAAAATAATTAACAGCAGCTTAAAAGAAGAAAAAGGAAAATCCACAAGTGGTTTGATGCATCTTGGAAAAAAAAACCCCAACATGTGGTATTTTTGGTTGTTGTGAAAGATGTTTTAGAAAGCTTCAGGAGGACCTAAGGGTCTAGATGCTGTGACCTTTTCCTGAGTCACAACGTTTTTGCAATCACAGGCAAAAAAAGGAAATAGCAAAAATAATCCAGAGCGCAGTGTAGCTGGCAGCATTCTTTGCTAACTTCCATCCAGAACAATTCATTGCAAAGGCAGCTCGGCGCAGTGGAAGTTAAGAGCACGGAATAACACTCAGCAATTCCAAACAAATCTACCTGGAATGATTACATCAAATGTAGAGACTGAACCTGGTGCTTGCTGATTTAGGGGTCTCCCCTGCTTCTAGCAAGCAATGCAGTTTTCTTCTTAAAGAGGCATTCAGACATACTGATCTGTGGGACTATACATATATTCGTTTTGCATCGAAGAGTAGCAACTCAGAAGTTCTCAGAAGACGTCTAGAGAATCGTACTTCCCACCCTCCGCTCCTGCTAGAGGAAGCTAATTGTTAGGTCGAAAAGTAAATCTTCCTTACCTGTCGGTGAATTTAAAGCTAGGCAATTAATATTGTTAAAAGAGAGTAAGATCCAGTGGTGAACAAACCATGCCCAAGCTCCCTAGCCTCAGCCCGCCGCTGGCTGCAGCCGCACTCTTTGCAAATGAAACAACTGAATAAGCTTCTGCCTCTCTTTTGAGCTCTACCCATGTGATTTTTAATACCGGCTCGCCTGTCTCCACCCACAGGGGCTTCCCTAGACCAATGAGAATCGGGGGGCTGTCTGGGCAGCGCCTGGGACTGAGTTGCAATTGCTCTCCTCCGGGATTCTTGGAGAGAGAACCGAAAGCGACGGAGCTGCTGCTGCTGCTTTTCTGTACGGGTGGGAAAGGGAAAGGAACAGAACAAACAGACCCGAGGGCAGTCTGCGGCCTCCAACCGCAGCGCGATTTGCACACCCACCAACCCCCAGAGACCTTCAGAAAGCAAAGGGTGTTGCACTGCCCCCGTCCCCGGGAAAGGATAGGATCGAGCCATGATCTACCCAGGCCGGGTGGGTGGGGAGGGGCAGAGAAAGGAATCGGCGGCGTGTGCCCCCCGGAATGGGCTCTTTTGCGGAACCTCCCTCCCTCCGGCTTTTCTGCCTGAGATCACTGCTGCTGGCTGCACGACTTGCAGCTGCCGGCTTTTGCCAAGCAGGTGGCGGCGGATTCGAGGAGGGAAAAGGAGGCTTTGGACGTGCTGACGTGCAGCCCTGAGCGGGGAGCGCAGAGGGATCCGCGGGGAGCGGTGCGAGAGAGCGCGCAGCAGCAGCAGCACGAGGAGTGGGAAGAGCGACGGTACAAGCGACCGGCAGGAGGAGGAGGAGGAGGAGGAGGAGAAGGGGGGGCGACGACGGAGGTGGTAGATGGAGCGCTGCAGGCTTGGCTTGCTCACCCTCATGAGCAGTAATGGGGGCCCTGGCTTAAGACGGCGGTGGGCCACGCCGTTGGACTGCGGACACGCTCGAGGAGGGGCAGGGCTGCGGGCAGGCGGGCTGACAGGAGCAAAGACCCGATGGTGCTGGCGAGGAAGGGGTGAGGAGCTGTATGTTGGAGGGCGGGGGTGAAAAAGGTAGGTGAAAAATACAGGCCGCTATTAAATTTGTTTTCGTGTATTGCTATTATTACTTTAGAAACTCAGCCAGCCCAGCTTTCCCGTCATGTAAAAAGGGAACAACAGAAGTGAGAAGACTGGTATCCTGATGAATTTCTGCCTGTTAAAAAATGGCATTGGCCCTCTGCTAAGAAAAAGGTGGCCACTCACGGTAAGTGGGGGAGAGAAGGGAAGAGGAAGGGAAGGGCAGTGGCCAGGCGAATTGGGGTAGTGAGGAAGGACTGAGGGAGCTGCTTGCGGAAGTGGAACTAAAAGGGGGGGGGCAATTAAGAAGGGATATGGGGGGAAAGTGTTAGAAAAAAGGGCAGTCCTGGGGAACAGGTAGATCACAGTGGTCAATTATTTCCTCTAGTAATGAAAGGAGCAGATTGCAGAAAACCAAGAGAAGGTGGAAAGGTAGGGATGTTGGTATGGATTGCAGGGAATGCTTATAAGAAGGGTTGGTGGGGAGAAGCAAAGGAAACGTGGAGGAATTACAGTTTGATGAGGTTGTTTTGAGAAGTGAAGTGCTTGCATTATGAGCATAGAGGAAAGAGAAAATATGGGTAGTTGCTACCTCTACTTAATAATTTTACCAACTGATAAAAATGTTGTTCTGTAACTGCAGACCCTGAAAGTCACAAAATATGTTCAGGTAATAGATCATTGAAAAAGATTATTCAAAATGACTCTTAGGTCAAGCAGCCAGATTCCCTGTTACTTCCATAAAGTCCTCATCAAGGTCCACTGCTAGTTTAGGAGTAAGTATCCCTTTGACTATCAGGGAATAGACTTTTGAGTGTTCAGGGCTGAGTCCTGTTCCTTGGGGCTCTCTGTGAGTATTGTTTAGCCTTTAGTATTAGCCTGTCTCATCTGATCCTCATCCTCAGGCGCAGGTGAAAACACTTGTGTGCAACATATGAACTGCACACCTAATAATGCTCTAGCATATCGCAAAATATGTCCAAGACTAGGTATCAGGGCAAATGGGAAAATGCTCACTTCCTTTCTTTCCCTTAGACATTTTGCAAAATTTGTAAATGGAAATTTATGGAATACTTCGATCAATGTAACTTGGAGCAGTGCTCTCATAATTCAGTATTGACTGCTATATATTTTGCTGGTGCTGTCCTGAGCGTGCATATAAAGATATGTTCTCACTGTAGTTCTAATTCTGCACTTCACTAATGCTTTTAGAGTACCTGCATATTTGATGTCTTTAAAAAAAGACCCCATTCATGCTATGGGGGATCAAGTGTACATTATACGCTAGTTCTGAGCTTGAGTCTGAAAATTCTGATGTGAACACAGGCAGAAGTGTTTTCATAGCGTTACACACGGAGAGCAAATCTTGTGGATAATAAGTAGCTTTACTATTCCAATAATGTCTGCAGAAACTGACCCAGAGTAGGGAGGGGACAATATTTGCATGCTTCATCACCATTGGCTGTTTATATTTTATGGCCATTCTAAACAAAGTTGATGGTATCAGGCTACAAGTCATCCTGGCAAAAATACTTCCATTCTCCAGTCAGTTTCAGTCTGGGGAGAAACAGCTTTTCCTTGTTTTCTGCACTAACAATGCAATCCTATACATGTGTACTCAGCACTGAGCCCCGCTGAATTCAGTGGAACTTCCTTCCAAATAACTATGTATAAGATGATAGGCCTGGGGTTTTATCCTGTGAATGCTTAGGCAGGAACAAGTCCTACTTGGAGTTGTAGACCATTTTTTCTGTCTCAACATGCATAGGATCTTGCTTCTGACTATCTAAATGTGGGAGTTCATTTAGCAGTTTTGATAACAAGGATAACAAGACCTCTGCATGATAATTAGGGTGCTTCTATGCAGAAGGTTACCTTTCAAAAGACATTCCATAGCTATTCATTTTTTCCTTAACAAAATTTCTGCGTAACGGAAAAAAAATATTAGAAGAAGCACTGAGGAAATATACAGTAGATGTGTTACAGATGGGCAGCTGTGTTATCTGAGTTCCTGTAAAATTCTGTGAATCAGGCAAGGTGATTGCATAATAAAACTCTTTCTTAAATCATGCTTGGTCTGCAAATTAAGCTTTTGTCTTTTTTTTTGTTTTGTAAGTGAGAGTTACAGCATTCCCATAACTATACCACATTAAAAGAAGAATAAGGGGAAAAAAATCACGGAACACAAGCCCTTTGCCAGACACCCTGCTTCTGGCTTTATTCAGCACATGAGGAGAACTGGTCTAGCCCTGCCCCCTTCTTGAGTGTTGAGGGTGCCCTCAACTGGCGGATGTGGCTGCCTGAAGAGGAGAGCTTCCTGAATCTGTGGAGACTTTCCACACAGGCCCAAATGCTGGAGGATAATTGCACATGAAGAACCTCCAGGGATAACAGATAAAGACTTCTCTTTAGACAGTCACTCTCCATGAGAGGGTATCACATGCAAGGAAGAAGGAAGCTGGTGCTGGAATTCTCCTTCCCATCCTATGTTGAACAAAAGCAGAAACAGAACACCTGACTAGGGCTACAGTGTCCATGCAAACAGTTTCTATAATAAGAAATGTACTAAACACACTTTAAGTCACCTGAAATTCAACTGTCCAAGACAAGGATATCACTGGAAAAGAAAACCAAAGGATAATCCCATGTATTTTAACATCTCATCTTTAATTTGAGTCAATTATCCTTTAACTGTGAGAAATAACTTCTTATACAGTGACAGTGTGTGGATTATCTAACAGTCTAAGATGACTTTTGCAAAGGGCAGATTAACCTCTGTGCTTCATATACTGAGGAGTTAAGAGTCACAGCTGTCGTAAGTGTCTGAGGATAAAAGCAGACATAAGTTTTAAAGAGATTTGTTTTCAAAGGTAGAATCCCCTTGTATCATGCTTAGAATATATGTCTGACTTCACCCACAGAGCATCTCCATTCCCAGGAGAGCGTATCTGTTCTGTTACTAACCCTTTCGGAGAGTCCCTTGAAAGGCCGTATGATATTTCACATTGCCCCATCTGGCATATAAGTACGATCCCGGGTCATTGGCTCCATTCCAACTCATAGGAAGCTGCCAGTTTAAGTATGATGGAGTACAAGCATCCTTTTGATACGGTCCTCAGAGTTTTGTTGTGGACTCCAATCTATGACAGCCAGAAACTCCCACATCAGATAAATGTCTGTTTATGTTACTGTACATTACTTGCATTAAACATTACTACCATAAGGCAGTATGAAGGTGGACATTGTGTTGCTAAGAACTGTGTGCACAGCACGTAATGGTAATAACTAGTTTTCCTATCTTTGAGTTACAGATGGTTTACCCCAGTGGTAAGTGCAATTGTGGTTTTAAAGTGAATAAATATTAAAAAGTGGCTACAAATATCCTTCCCTTTCCTTTGCACTGCCTGGAAAAAACCAGCTGATAAAGAAAACAATGACACAGTGTTTTGCCAAAGGCTCCAAAGGAACAGAAGCAAACTTGTAGTTCTATTGTGGTTGTGATGATGGTAGTAAGGGGTGATATTAAGTACCACCACTCAGCTACCTCTCTTTAAAAGCTTCAAAGCCCTGGCCTATCAGATTGAACAGTCCTAGGTGACCTATTTAGTTGCAAAACAGAATGGCTTGGTAAATGCAAAAGGTTACACATCATAATACGGGAACTTGTTGCTTTTGGGGACTTCTTGCTACAGTCTTCCTGGCCTAAAATCTTACCTATAGGAACACCAGGAGAGAAGTGAGAATTTGGTTAATGTTTCAAGATTATAAGGTATTTGGGGAAATATCTCAAATGGCTTTCCATTACCAGTACCCACTCTTTTTAACAATTAAATCTAAGTGGATATACATGTACTTGACTCAGATATTTTGATCAAGGAAAGTAACAGTTATGAAAGGTAACTTTATATAATTCGAGAGTTACAAACTTTGTTAACATGTTGATAATGTATGTGTGTATTTAGTACTTCTTTTTTACAATTAATTCTAAGTGAAAGTGCATTGACAATTATCTTCTCTGAACAAAATATTTGAGTCAAGTTAAGAAAAAGGATTTTTTAAATTTATAGAATGTGTTTCAAAATCTTACATGTATGTAATATAAACATGTATTTAATACCTAATTACTTTGTAAATGTTATGTATCATTGTATACATTTTCTAAAAATATTAAATATATGTGGTTACCTAACACATCCTGATTAAAATTTTCTGACTTTAATGTATCTATAAGTTTGGTAATTCCTATTTTTGAAGGTGAAATAAACATAGATTTTAGGATTCTAGATTTTTGCCCAGTTAATTTCCATAGGGATGAAGCTATTTATGTGGCTAGTGATTTGTATTTACAACAGCAGTAGCAGACTGTTTAAACATAGCTCCCTATTTCTGTAGCAGGCAATGTTGGACAACTTCAGGTAAACTCAATTAATCAAGGCAAAGGTTATAAACCTCTTTTGTCCAGTTGAATACAGTTGAAATAAACAAACTAACCAACTGAAACCTGACTGTCTTGGAGTACTTCATTTGTGGATAAGGTTGTGTCGCAGTTGTTGATTCTGTTTCTTATAAACTTTTGTTGGTCTTATCTAACCATTTTCATTTGGATTGCTGATTTGAAAGGGCCATTTAAGCTATTATCCCCCAACCTCCTACTCAGTACAAGAATCCAGTTTAAAGCATCCCTCATAGGTAGCTGCCAGGCTCTGCTTGAATAACTTTAGCAGTGGAAGACCCTCAATTTCCCAAGGCAGTTACTTCCATCATCTGGCTGCTGCAACTGTTAGAGTTTTTTCTAATGTTCAGCCAAAATTTGCCTTCCTGAAACTTCAGCCATTATATTCCACCCCACAAGTCTTAAATTATAGAGAACACATCTAGCTGTGACCACCTTCTGTGTGACCAAAGTGCTCCTCAGGACCTGAAGACCCTGTCCAGAGAGTGGGAGTAGGGGTAACATTTTGACAACCTGGTCCTACTTTTAAGTGTGGAAGCGTTCCTTAAAAGTCATTGGTTTCAACAGGAGAAATACAGTCAATATCTTCTTTAAGCTAGTATTATGAAAAAACCTCAGTATTGGCTAGATTGTATTGGCTAGATACATGCTCAGGCTGAAACACTCACCTTCCATAATTTCACTTGGCTTTACATGAGCAAACAGATTCACACAAACATCAATACAATACAAAAAGAAAATAGCCAATTAAGCAGAAAGAAAGTCTAAGGGAAGGAAGGTATTAACCTATTACAGAAAATAAAATATTTTAGTTTTCGCACTAGCTGGGGTTTTCTGGGGAGAGTATCACACAGTCGAGCACCACTGCCAAAAAGAAAAAGTAAGACAGAATATAGTGATGCAATAATGATGGGAGTCAAATTATATTACTCTAGGAGTATGGTTTACACTTACATTATGAAATATAAATATTTCATAAACCAAAAAGGACATTCTTCTCACTAGCCATTGATGTGTGTCCCTAAAAAGCCATATCTGTGAAAACAAGCAAGGTTCAGGCTGCGTTTTGGCAGTAGGACCACCAATATTTGTACCTATCTCTTCTGACTTTAAAATGTCTTGATCTGGGAGAACAAGTAGATGATCATTTACTGATTTTTGTTGCGTGCCAAGCTGCTCTTCAAGAGCAGAACAGGCAAAGTGCGGGCAAGAGTTCCTGCGTAGTGGGGAACTTAAATTGCTTCTTAGTTTTTTGCACTTTGCTAGAAATGCAGACTCTAGATGCTTTTTGGCAAGGGGTTCTAGCAATAATAATTACAAAAATAGTAATATCATTCAGCAATTCCATAGTCCTTACTAGTTTTTTTTTGGGGGGGGAGAAGAATAAAGGAAAACATGGGAGGCATATACATGGAAGACAGCATCATCTGAAGGTAACTTTGCATGCAAAGTGGTTGTGATAGCACAGTACAAGTCCCATCAGACTCTATAGCTCACTGCTCGGGTGGTTGTATGCATAGTCTTTTCATTAGCAGTCTAAGGGCTGGGCAGGTTGAAATCCTTGCTCAGCAGCACAGTGAAACCTATCGTGTGGCCTCGGATAAGGCACTTGCAGCCTAACCTGCCTTGTGAGGGCCAATATCAGGCTTCAAACAGTGCCTTGACAGAAGGAGAGGATGTGGATGTAATAAATAAATATGCAGCCTGGCCAATCCTCAGCCTGTGTTTCTTCTCACATGGAAGTGACTGGTGTGTGCTTCGCTTTCCCAAGAACAGCTTCACCATTGCAGATTCACATGCTAACTGTTGTTAAAGCCTTAGTAAAACCATCTGTTTGAAGACAAATATTTCCTTAATGACCAACACACAAGGAAGTTGATGTTAGATGAAAAGTTTGTCCCCCAAAACACACATACAGACACACATACAAATCCTTTTCCTGTTGCATTACTTGCCTAGGAAAGAAGAGGTGAGATAGAGTTGAAAAGTTAACCCTTGCTGAAAGGTGAAGGTTTGTTTTCCTCCAGTTATTGTCTCTGTAACTTGTCATCCATTTATGTTATAAAGTATAGGAATTGAATGCACCAACACTGGTTTAAAAAAAAAAAAGGTATTTTCCAGCTGGCCTTGTTTCAGAAAGTAGTGCAAAGTGACAAACGGCTTTTATAATTATTGCAGATGTCATGGTAACAATACATAGGAATTGATTTCTCACCTTCCCATTGTTATCTCAACTAATGCTAAAATGAGTAGGTCCTGCAACAAAACATTGCACTGTAGAGTGTACCTGTTCAGGATTAGGGTCATTCAGGGTTGCAGATAGTCATTCTCTCCTCCAGGATGCTCCATTGCATCCCCCTTCCCCAGTTTAAGTCCCCAACCAGAATCAGTCATAAATGTGAGACCTTTGCTCATGCTCAGGGCTAATTGTGACTCAGCCCCTTTGGGGAATTTTGTTTTGTTTGGTACTTCTGTAAACCGTTGGACTTCATGAAGACTCTTGATGCCTGTGTCTTGTGCACAGACAGTGCCACTTTAGCAACAAGAGGGGTGGCTTTTGGAGAATCAAGTCTCCTATTAGTATATTGTGTGTGTGTGTGTGTGTGTGTGTGTGCACATCTGTGTTTTGCAGTTCTATACCACCCCATAGCCCAAAGACTAGGCAGTTTAGGAGTTTTTTTAAAAAGCAGATAACCAATAGCACATTTGCATTTTAGTATTGGAGATTGCAAAGGCCTTGCGCAAGCACAAATGTGAGGTGCATATTCCTGCTTCAGATACCTTTGGAATATCTCCAAACATGAGGAAATTTGACTCCAAAGTAGTGTTAGGTGAGTTGAGCTGGTCTGGGCAAGGGCTGGCTCTGACCCCAGCACCTCACTGACTCTTAAGGCAAGTCACTTTCTTCTACTGCCCTCCCACTGTAGTCCCAGTAGCATTTGGTTTAATTGTTACTTGTAGGAATTTGCATTTGCACCTGTGAATATAATAGTGCATCTGTAGGTCTGTGTCTCTGTCTCTGTGTATGTATGTCTGTGTTGTTACTGCTTTTTATTTATAGCTTCTTAGCCCCTGCTCCTATAATAGTCACCCCTCTATCAAAATAGCGTATCACCAAATGCTGTTGAAGAGGCACACTTGGTTTTTCCTGGCATAGAGATATTGATGGTCCCCAGCTCAATTTCTGTGTTTCCGGCTGCTTGCAAAAGCTATAGGAGCAGGGCCCATCAAAAATGAAAGATGATATCAAGGAGTTCATTTGGACAAGAGCATGTCCAGGTGAGTGCGAAGTACATTTTCTTCCAGTAGCAGTGAAGAAACCCATAGTGTAACTGATTATTGATCCAAACCTATTGAATGTAAGAAAATTAGATGACTGAATCTCGCTCTTGCTCTCTCTCGCTCTCTCTCTCTGTGAGTGAAGGGAAACCAAGTTAATGGTTAATAAAACTTGCTGGAATGGTGGGAACAAGCCCCCTCCTCCTGAGCTGACATAAGTTAGCTGACAATTCCTGGAAGGAAAAGGGTTAAGAGCCAGCAGTTTACACATGATACTGTGTGCAAATGTTCTTTCATCCTCTTCCTTAAAAAGCCCAGATGCTAGTTCTGCTGTTCTACAAGGTTCCATAAAAACGAAGATTGGAGATGAATGCAATTCTATTTTTCTTCCGTTTTGCAAGCTTTCAGCTTAGGCACATCTCGGCTGAACTTTGAACACACATGGGAAAAATGATTGACTTAAGATAAAACTGCACAGTGATGGTTAATGTTCTGAAAGGCTTGTTGAAGCAAAGCCTCCTTTTCAAGAAGAATAAGCAGCTCAATGAACTGTATTAGGAACCTGTTGCAACAGGAACAGATGCTTTCGCATCTGTGCTCCTGTCAAGAACACACTTCACCTGCTTGATAGGGAGGTGCTGGACTTAGGCTTAAGTAGCATGCATTCATGCCAGTTATTCAGGAAAGAGGCTTGTTCTCACACTCCCCTCTGAAGTACTCTGCAAAGTCCCCATATAATCCTATATGTATTCAGGAAACCACATTTATTTTTTAAAGTTCCCTACACATGTGAGAATGATGCATGGCTTCATTTCGGTTTTGGCTGCTATGGTCACTGCAGAGAGCCATATCTAGCCTTGGCCATGTCTTAGGCACAACACAATTAAAAACTTCATAGTTTTCACTGTTACATGTAACAGACTACATGCTCACGGGTCATAGCCAGCTTGGTAACACATGATATGGCCTCACTGGATTTATAATTTACAGCTTCTGTGGCCCTTTCCACATGGTTGCTTAGAGCCAAGGGCATTGCACTTCTTTCAGTCAGTCCAGGAGCTGAATTCAGCTTTGAGGAAGACATCTGGTGCCAGATTCCACAGATGGGCAGGACTAAATCTCATATTGGCAAGAACTAAGCCTTATGAGACACATTTCAGCCTTTTAGATGCAGGATGGGGGGATGAAGCTACACAAATCCAAGAACCACAAAACAATTGGTGACTGGGAAAGGGGGTGGAGCTAAGGGAAGGGGCGGAGCTATCTAGGAAACCCCTGAGAGCTGGCTTTGGCCTATGGTTTGAATTTTGATGCCCCAAGGCCTGCACAAAGTCTTCTGGCCATTCCATATTGTTTTAGCAACTGTGTTGCTAGTCCAGTGTTTTAGCAACTGTGGCAAAAGATCTTATCAGCATATAAAAGATAGTAGCTCAAGGGAAAGATTGTTCTGGAAAAGGAGACAAAAATGGGAGAAGAGGAGGTACATAGCCTCTGAAAGTTGAAACAAAGAAGTTCAAAAATGTATTTGAGGAATGTATGCAATATTTCCATGAATGAAGCACATTTAAAATTTCCTAACTATCATTCACAGTGAACTTTAGAATAAAGTTAGAACTTTAGAATCCTGGGACCTTTAAAATCCCAGTCTTCAGAGTTTGAAGCCTCATTAGGCTAAATCGTCTCTTTCCTTTCTGGCATCAATTATGTGCCATATTATTTTTGTTACTATATGCCATTTTAGAGTGCTTCCAATGTGGCCCCAAAGTCACCTGCAAGGCTTGTTCCATTGAACCACTTCCATGTTATTCTGGTAGCTGATATGGCAGAAGGATCACTGGTATCTGCAACAAGACCGCAGGGGTTGTCCCAGAGAATCCTGCTCTTTTTCAGCAATTGCCTGGGTCCAGAATTAATAGGATGCATCACATCTTCTCCTCTATTGGGTTGGCACCACATTCCAGACCATATCAGCCCTGACATGAGTGTACAGTAGCCACTCATTAGGAAAGAGGACATGCATCACTAGAAAAGGGGACTCCAGCTTGTATGAAATTTGCACCACCCTTTGTTGTTGTTGTTAGTCACGAAGTTGTGTCCGACTCATCGCAACCCCATGGACAACATTCCTCCAGGCCTTCCTGTCCTCCACCATCTCCCAGAGTCCACTCAAGCTCACACCAACCGCCTCAGTGACTCCATCCAGCCACCTCATCCTCTGCCGTTCCCTTCTTCTTTTGCCATCTATTGTTCCCAGCATTAGACTCTTCTCCAGGGAGTCCTTCCTTCTCATTAGGTGGCCAAAGTATTTGAGTTTCATCTTCAGTATCGGGCCTTCTAAAGAGCAGTCAGGGTTGATCTCCTCTAGGACTGACCAGTTTGATCACCTTGCGGTCCAAGGGACTCGCAGGAGTCTTCTCCAGCACCACAATTCAAAGGCCTTAATTCTTTGGCACTCAGCCTTTCTTATGGTCCAACTTTCACAGCCATACATTTTTTTTTTGTTTTATATCCTACCTTTTTCCTACAAAGGGCTCAAGGCAGCTTACATCATTCTCCTCCTCCATCTTATCCCCACAACAACAACCCTGTGAGCTAGGTTGGGCTGAGAGTCTGTGACTGGCCCAAAGTCACCCAGTTGGCTCCATGGCCAAGAGGGGACTTGAACCCGGATCGTCTGAGTCCCAGTCCCATGCTCTTAACCACTACGCCACACATTGCAACTGGGAAAACCATAGCCTTGACTGTACACACTTTTGTTGGCAGGGTGATGTCTCTGCTTTTTAGTATGCTGTCCAGATTTGCCATAGCTTTCTTCCGAAGGAGCAAGCATCTTTTAATTTCTTGGCCACAGTCCCCATCTGCAGTGATCTTGGAGCCAGGAAAATAAAATCTGTCACTACCTCCATTTCTTGCTCATCTATTTGCCAGGAAGTGATAGAACTGGATGCCATGATCTTAGTTTTCTTAATTTTGAGTTTCAAGCTAACTTTTGCGCTCTCCTCCTTCATCCACATCAAAAGGCTCTTTAGTTCCTCTTCACTTTCTGCCATGAGAGTGGTATCATCTGCATATCTGAGGTTGTTGATATTTTTCCTGGCAATCTTAATTCCAACTTGTGATTCATCTAGCCCTGCCTTTCTCATTTTGTGCTCTGCATGTAAGTTAAATAGACAGGGTGACAGTATTCAGCCTTGGTGAACTCCTTTTCAATTTTGAACCAATCAGTGGTTCTGTGTCCAGTTCTCACTGTTGCTTCTTGACCCGCATATAGGTTTCTCAAGAGACAAATAAGATGGTGTGGTACTCCCATCTCTTTAAGAACTTGCCACAATTTGTTGTGATCCACACAATCAAAGGCTTTAGCATAGTCAATGAAGCAGAAGTAGATGTTTTTCTGGAACTCCCTAGCTTTCTCCATGATCCAGTGTATGTTGGCAATTAATAGGTACACATTTGGAAACAGTTATAAGTTAAGCAGAAATATGGTACCATGGAAGGGAAGACTAACTCAGTGACTCTTATATGTTGCTCAGGGTGCTGCTGTTGGTGAGCAGCTCCAAGGCCCAGTTCTTCCTTCTGATTTTTTTTATATTAGACTTGGGCCTGATAGCCCTTCAGATTAAGGTTACTTTGAAAAAGAGGGTACAGTTCTCTGATGGCCCTAGAAATAGAGAACTGTCCTCTAAAAGAGGGCATGTGCCTACTCTATGTGGGGAATTAAGACCATTCACCCCCTGGGTGCATTATCTGAAGGGAACAAATTGTTCTTCTCAGAATGGCTCAGTTGCAAACTTATGCCTGCATGCAATGAAATCTGCTTTAGGATTTAAATTTTCACCATGTTGCTGCTCAGCATTCCTCCCATGGCAACCAGCCGGCATAAACCAGCCATTATTTTTGTAATCACGTTAATCATTTAAAAGTTGGTTCTGAGATCATCTAATATTGCTTCTAAGGCCCAAATCTTATTAGCAATTATTGCTGCAAAGATGGGAAAGAAAAGAATGATGTTACATTCTTGCCACATTTTTAATAGAAATGATCCAGACAAGTCTTAGAAATTAAACTTACAGAAGCATATGGCTTGATGTGAATTATACACAATATATCTCAATGAAAGTTTCTAGAGCTACTCTCACAAAGATGAAGTGTTACACTGCTTTATAGTCTCTGGCTGCTATATGAATCTAAATGGCTGAGAAACAAGAGGTTAATGACAGAGGAAGGAAATGTTTTATTTTGGCTTAAAATAACTCTTGATTTATTTACTTGCTTACTTTTTTAAGGTGCAATCCTGTGCATGCTCAGATAGCAAAAAGTATCTTGCAATTCCCAGCTTCTGCTAGCACAGGCAACCTGGGAATTGTAGGATTTTCCCCCTGTCTAAGCATGCATTGAATTGCACCCTTACTTTTTCATCAGCTTTTTAGAGCTACCCCTGTCCTAAACCGCAAACAGAAGAAGTGAGACACAGGGTACAAATTAGCTGGCCACAAAATGACTTACAAAGCTGATCTGTCAAGGAAATTAGTAAAAGGCGTATTGAAGGTGTCTGGATGCCAGAGCTGAAGAGGGAAGAAGACACACATGCCAACTGGGAGGGAGTTCCAAAAACCTGAGGCTGCTGCTGCTGAGAAAATGCTGTGCTGTCATACACCAACCCTTTCATTGCCTTTCTGTGCCATCAAGTCATCTCCAATTTATGGACAAGTTGAGTGATGCCCTCCAGAACATCTTGTCCTTCACAGCCCTGCTCAGCTCTTGTAAATACATACCTATTCTACTGAATCTTAATGGCAGGCACACACAAGAAGCCCCGAGATAGATCTTAGCATATGGACAGGCTCATGCAGTACCTCAAATAATTTATATGTTGGATTAATTCATTTTTCACTGAAAACAACTTTCCAAAGTCCTTTGGTAATAGCTCTTAATACCTGATGCATTTCCAGTTGAAAGACTGGTGAACCCTGGACTTTCAGCTAGAAAAGTTAAGGCAGCACAGCTGCATTGAAACTTTATTTTTAACCATATTACCATCCCCTTTTCATATTCAGAATTTTAAAGCAGCAATTTTAGATTTGCATACTCGATCATTAGTAGCATGTTTTGCAGCTGAGTGTAAAAGCATACTTGTCATCCAAAGTGCAGACTGCTTTGAGCTGGCAGATTTTCCGCAATCCTATCCCTAAACATTATTAAAAGGAGTGGCCTCCAGTGCATCACAGGCCTTTGGGTCCAAGTAAATTAGATAGCTGATCTGACACTGTGTTGATATATTCTTGTTAAGTATGCATTTGTATACTTAAATGATTTCAGCCCAGTCCCTTTCCAGGGTTTTCAATCTATAAAAACACCAGTCACAAGGGAAGGGATTGAGTGAGAAAGGAAGAAAAACAGTGGTGATGATTGGCTCCATTGCCAGGTGCATGGGAATATCAATATACTTACCTGGGAACTAGTTGTATTTGGGTTTGCATTGCATCTATTGACTTTCTGGGCTGGCATGGTCTTAGCTTTCCCTCCCTTTTCTTTCACTTTTTTTCCTGTCAGTTCCTTCACTTCCTCATGCCTACAGGTACAAATTAACTTTCTCATGGATATAATCAGTGCTAGTAACTCAGGCATTCTCTTTCAGTGTAGACCAAGGTGTATGGCTCTAGTTATACCTACCCCTTGCAAGTTCTCTTCCTGCTGGACCCATCGAGAGGGATGATCTGAGCCAGACAGATTCTTATCTCTGTGGAGGCTCCCCATGCAATCCTGCATGAAGAGGGCTGTAGGCCGATGGGTGGCTGTTGCCCTAGCCTGCAGGCCAGTCCTCCAGGTACTACTCTCATTGCCTCCATGGGAACATTAAAGAGCTTGAGGTGGGGGAAGAGATGGAACCTGTGACCCCCGGCAAAGCAGTGGTCACAGAGGGAAATTAGTAGCCCTTGAAGTGTCCTCTGTTGGGACGGCCCAAGAGTGCTGTGAACCATGCGGACGTTTTCTGAGTGCAGAGACCTTGGTAAATTCACCTGGTTTCTCAAAATGGCTTCTCTTGAGTACTTGTCTCATATCCCATTACATCTTCTTATAGGCAATCTTACATTCCTCTTAAATGGAAAGTGAGCCAGTGGATCTACCGTCTCCCTGGGTCATTTCAATGGCCCTAAGCTAGAGGTGGGCAACCTGTCACCTTCCCGATGCAGTTGAGCTGCAGTTGCCCCCACACTTCCCCTCTGGCTGTGCTGCCTGGGGTGCATGGGAGCTGCCACCTCGGAAGGATCGGCATTCCTCACTCTTGCCTTTAGCACACCCCACTCTGTCTTTGCTCAGGGCTGTAACTGCAGTGCATATAAATAAGACACATGGTAGCACGAGACATGCTCAGTACAACTACCATATTTTTCCATCTATAAGACACCCCCATGTATAGGATGCCCCCCACTTTTCCTACCCATCTCCAGCGAACAAGCTGCTGCCCTGCACGTGCCGCTTCGCCCCCTCCATGGCACCTCGCTGCCCCCCTGCCTGCCTGTGCTGCTTTGCCACCCCACTGCCTGCGTTCACTGTCCCCCCATGGGCCGCCCCCCCACCCACGCGCACCGCTTCGCTGCCCCCCTGCACACACTTGCCACCCCACCACCCCACCGCCCACGCTCGCTGTCCCCCCGCACATGCCAGTCTCCCCCCTCAGCGCACCCACAGCCCCCATGTATAAGACGCACCTTCATTTTTAAGTAAATGTTTTAAAGAAAAAGTAGCGTCTTATACACCGAAAAATACAGTATTTTTCTGTGGGCCACGATTCATACAGGCATAGAGCTCCTTTCCAATGGGTTCAGTATGCCCGCAATAAGCTAAAAACCAGTGTAAAAATCCTCATGTGGCTTGTTGCACTGATTGCATAAAACCAAGATATTGCTCCTATTATTCTAGTGTGCAAATGTAAGTGGCCCAGCAGCATTTGGTTTCTTGTAATAGATACCCCCTTCGTGCATCTATCTTGTGCCACAAATAGACCGTTGCCATCATGTGGGATGTTCTTTGCCGAGTGCAGCCAGTATTAACCTGCTAATACACTTAGGCTGGCAAAAGAACACCCCCCCCCTGTAAACACACACACACACACACACGCGTGTGCGCCAAGTGTCTGCTTCCATATATATATAATAGGAAGAGGAATCCGAGACTTGATATTCAGAGCATCACCTACTTAGTAAGTTTAATGTGATGTGTGTTGACAGTGGACAATGTTCAAGGAATTGAAAATTAGATTTTTCATCAAGTTCTGCCTGTCAAACTGAATCACACTGCACAACCGTTAGGAGTCATAACAATGAACTGCATTTACACTGTAAATGCTTACAACGTACAGCTTGTGCAAATGGTTAGTGACTATTTGCAGAGGAGCCACGGTTAATGTTACCATTTGCAGTGTCCCTGCCTCATGTGGGAGACAAAATGCAGCTCCTGCCAACAGTATTTAATTTATTGTACACATGTACAATAAAGTCCCTAGGCAGTCTACATACAAAAATGGCTAAAATCACCATTCTATACATAGTGCAGATACAAAACCAATCTTAACAGCAATACAAGTAAATAGTAGACGGCGTACAACAAAATCAATAAACAGTAAAAAACTCAGCAGCATCATAATTGGTGACAAACTGGGGAAGCCAATGTGTTTTCCAGAGGCACTCAAGGGTCACTAGAGTTTTGGTCTCTCCAGCAGCAGAGGAAGCTGATATCCAGGACATTTTCCGGACTGATTTATAATGAGCCAGAGAGCTTCTTGTATTTCATGACATGGTGCACAGGCAGTAAACAAATACTGAAACACTGATCATAAATATGTGTTGTGGGATCCAGAGTGACTGAAACGCCATTTGAAGTTGAGTAAAGTGGGTAGATCAGTCCTTCTAGGTGCTACCTGCCTGTGGAAACACCTGTCGAGCTTTGCTGGATATTATTGCACCTGTGTGGGGATTTTTGAATTCACCCTTGTTACGCTTTGTAACATCCAGCAGCAACTTAGAGGCCTATGATTTACCCTATGTGAAGAAAATATGCAAATTAATTGAAGTTCCTAAATCCCTACCATGGTTTTGTTTTGTTCTGGTGCTTGGGCGGGACCTTTCAGCAGTGATGACTGAGCAGCCTAGTATTTTGCCTGAAGATTGGACCACTCATTATATGAGTTTTCATCTTTCTATAACCCATCTCTCTCCCCTCCAACTCTTTCTTCCTTCTCTTGTTCCTCCTGCTGTCGCCTGAACCCCTTGAATGAAGACAGAAAGTTTGCCTTGGGGAGGGAGATGGTATTGTATTCGTAACCTACCCAGAGAGTCATTTTTTTGTCTATGGGGCAGGATAAAAATCTAACTGATAAATAATTAAATAGAAAGTGGAAAGCTCAAAGATGGGCGAGCCAGTTGGTGGTTCCTCAGAATACAGCAAGTGACACTCCTAGCATAGGTGAGACACTGGCAGCATTTTCTGTCATTTCTGTACTCCCTGGCAGAGATTGATGTTCCCAGCATCAATGAGTCTTTCATATTCTGGCAGAATGATTGATCCCTCAATATAAAAGATGCTAGCACTGTCATTCATTAAACTTTAGGGAGGGAATTCCAGTGAGCCTTAGTTTTCTTCTGAGGAGTCATCTCTTCCTCACATTTTTATTGGGGAAAAAAGAGCTATCTGATGGAAGAGGTCAGGATAGGGCAGGGAACAAACCAAGGTGAGCCAGTGGTTAGAGTGTTGGATTGAGACTCAGGGGACCTATGTCCTCATCTCCACTCTGCCATGGAGCTCACTAGTGACTTGCCCAAAGTCACTGTCTCTCAGCCAGTGTAACCTACCTCACCGAGCTGCTGTGAGGATAAAAAGAAGTAGAAAAGGACCATTGAATTGTTTTGGATTCTTTGCAGGAGGAAAAACAGGCAGGATAGAAATGAAACAAACATACATTAATTAATAAAAGCAAGGTCAGGTGTTCTTTCAGAAAACTGTGCCCGCCTTGATTCTTCTCACAATATAGTGAAAGCCCCATTTTCACTATTTTGTGAGCAAAGTCAAGGTAGGCACGCTTGTTGAAAGAAGACTGCCACAGGCAGGATTGAAGTCAGGCAGAGAGGCAAGCAGATAGATCGATTGATTGATCGATCGATCGATCGATAGATTGGCTGATATTGGGGTATGGAGGCAAATGGACTGAAAATGCCATACCATTGACACTTTCAATGTAGTTGTAGATCGATGTTTTAATTGTGTCTTTATGTTTTAATTGTGTGTTTAATGTAACACAATTTAATTTAATTTAATGTTACATTTTAATTAAAAGTTTGTTTCAATTCAGCTTTTATTGTTAAGTGCCTTGAGTGCTTTGGCAGAAAGCCAGGATATTACAGAAATAAAGTCTTTCAGAGTTATGAGGGTTGCATGTACTTTAAAGGCTTCTGCTTTAAATGAACTTACTCATGTTATGCACCTACACCGGACGGTAGTCTGGTAAACACAATGCAACCAGCATTCCTTGTTTCTCACACACTCCGAAAGTGGATGTAGCAACAGTTAATTCTGGATCAGGCCTTCACAGGCTGATTTTATATGATTCCCCCATCTGCATTTGGCTTCTGCTCTCTTCAATCTAAAGCATGCTCTAGTAACAAGACCACTGGCTCGCTCAGGAGTGTGGAGTTTCCCAAGGGAGAGAATCAAGAATTACAGTGAGACATTCTTTCCAGTAGTCAGTGCTTCCCAGCAATGCTTCACTGAATGCCTCATCCACAGGCATGGAACAATTGCTTGTCTCTTCAATCTTGCATTTTTTTCATGGCCACAAGATGGCGGCCTGATGATCCAAAATATTCCACCATAGGTGGCTCTCATGACTGTAGTAGCCCAGGTTAGAGGAAGGGTATTTTACATTTTTGCATCATGTTCTTTTGAGTTGTTGGTGGACCAATATGAAAACAGAGGCAGGCGGAATGTAAAAATTGGCAATTAAACATGGTCTTTTGAAAGAGAGAGAGAGAGCAAGTATCACAACCAACATGAATTGTATAAAACTCAGTGAACCCTGTAGTATTAAAGTTATTTGGAAAAGTGAAGTTTTGTCCTTGGAGCTAATTTCAGGAGGAAAATCACAAAGCCAGATTGATTTGGGCTCCATCTTCAAGGAGTCCACAATCTGCACAACAGAAAGAGTTTTGAGGAAGTGTGTGTTTCAATATGCACTATACATGGAGCAAGAATCAAAATGCAGTGCTTCTCATTTTGAAAATGTAAGTGCTTCACAAGCTATGCAATTTTGACATTTTACATGACTTGAGTTACTGGTTGTATATTCTAAATGACCAGAAGATGAATGAGCATCCTGCTGTTGCCCTGAAAATGAACTGGACCATTTGAGCATTTTTAATTAAAGCAAAATTAAATCAGAGGGGCCATGGAGCCTGAAAGGTACATGAGAGGTACGGAGAGGTCCGTAGGCACATTGGTGTCCATAGGCACCGTGCTGAAGAGCTTAGTGTTCCATTAAAAGTCACTGCATCCTCCAAAAGCAGCAACTATGTATTTCAACTAAGTTTGAAGACAACTTTGCATAGCCTGCCAACAGAGTATGCTACCTCCCCTTGTCTGCCCGCTATCATTAGCCACTTGCAGTTGCACTTTTAATGTAATGAATGTTTACATTCTAAGCAACTAAAACCTGGTCTTTAATGTCTATTTAGAAGTGGGTGCATGTAAAAAGGTTAAAGGTAAAGGTTTCCCCTTGACATTACGTCCAGTCATGCCTGACTCTAGGGGGCGGTGCTCATCTCCATTTCCTGGCCGAGGGAGCCAGCGCTTGTCCGCAGACAGTCTCCGTGGTCATGTGGCCGGCATGACTAAACACCAAAGTGCATGTAGGAGGATTCAAATCTCAATACAAAGTTCTCGTTCATTTCAGGGATCGGCTTCTTCACAGAGCTATCTTCAGGTCTTTGTCCCTTTCCATGTTCATATTATTGTCCTCATATTTTTGTTAGTTTAAAATTTCTGTCCAAGAAGATAAGTGGCTTATGGAACCCAGCATTTACCAAACTGGTCCTCCTTTTATACCACTGCCACTGGTTGTGACAAAGGATCTTGGAGAATCTTGGAGAACTGGAGGCAACTGGAGCAGTTTGTGATGCAGAATTCCATTTTTTAAACCTGTTCCTTTTCTTGACTGTGATTTTTTAAAAAGCCATTCCTGTCGCTTTCTGAAGTTTAACACAGTCCAAATAGCTGAGCTCAGTTCTGCACTTGATTCAGAAGAGACAAGGAACACATTCATATAAGAAAACTCGCAATGGTAAATGTGTCATCTTACTTTGAGCTAGTATACTTCCTTCTCTTTATGGGAAGTGAGAGTCATCTATGACTATGTGCTCTTGATCCAGTGATTATATGGGAATGGATGAATGTAGTAAACAGGGAAATATCCCTAGCTATCCTAATGGTTAATGCATTTATTCATTCAATTTATATGCTAGCCATAAGATCTCTGGACAGCTTACAACATACTCAAATTCAACAATATAAAACAATACAAACACAATTGTATGTTCAGGTACAGCGTGGGGTTCTTTGGTATCGTAGGGTACTGTTCCATAAACCACAATGCAGAAATGAAAGTTGACTCTTTGTTTGCATTAAAAGACACAGTGAAACCCTTCCTTCAGTTAAAAGAAAACCCCCAGAGTGCACCACTACACATGTTCATTCTTCTTCCCACAGTTTAGCACAGACATCTTTTGGTGGGAGGAAATGCTAATTGTAGATTTGCACAGGCATTTCCCCCTACACCTTCAAAAGACAACGCCAGCCAATGTTTATTTGTTTTATTTATTTATTTTTGGATTTATAACCTGCCTGTTTCCTACAAAGGGCTCAAGGCAGCTTACATTATTCTCCTCCATCCTATCCTCACAACAACAACCCTGTGAGGTAGGTTGGGCTGAGAGTCTGTGACTGGCCCAGAGTCACCCAGTTGGCTCCATGGCTGAGCGGGGACTAGAACCCAGATCTTCTGAGTCCCAGTCCCATGCTCTTAACCACTACACCACACTGGCTCTCAGAAATGTTTGCTCAGAAAAGTACAAAGCAGAACATTTTGTGATCAGTGGATGGCTGAAATTGGAGCTCCTAAACAGTGTTTAAGGAACAAAGTAGAATAAACAAAGGGATTATATATGATGTTCCATTTCTAATGGCCAACATGAAATATTCTAGTTAAGGAAGGGCATAGCAACTGATGTAGTGAAGAGTGGCAGGTAGATCAAGAGAAAGATAACCATTTGACAGTATATTAACTCCTGAAAAGTACCCTTGATTTCAGAGCTCTTTTGAGAAGGTAATTGAGATGTTACTAAGGCTAAATCAAGGTATAAAGAATACCTCCTCCTTCTCCTCTTCCTCTTCTTATTCATTTTCTGTTCTGCTGCAGGTTATGGTTGCAGTGGAACTGGGCAGCATGGACCTTCAGGACCTTCCTGGTGGTGTTCCCTATCAGGGCTAGGAAGTGTAGGCTGAGGCCCACCACCTTGCTCAGTTCTCCTACATCCTTTGGGGCACAAAGCAGCAGGAAGGTCTCCTCTTCCTATCTTTGCCCAGCATGTTCCTGGGCCATTTAAAGTACTTCATCATCACAAGGTGCCTGGAGGAGTATCTTTGATTATTGCTTCTTAGGCCACTCTGGAGGGATGTGGTGGCCATGCACTTTTTGAAAACTTCTTAAGGCATGGTCTTGATTACCTGGCCACTGTTGGGCATCAGGCGTCCAAGCTGCCTTGCAACTGTTTGCCCTCTCACACTGGGGGATCACCTGGTGAGAATATGGGAAAGAATCCAGAGTGAACCCGTGAGCAGCTGCGGTGGTTTCCCATATACCTGCTGCTCATGTGCCAGGCAGTGGTTGGTATGGTACAGGTTCCCCAGCTCGCCTTGGCCCAGCAACTTAGTGCCCATAGCCATTCCTGCCACCCCACACCCAACACCTGCATGCTTGCCTTCAGAACCTGGTGGTGCATTCCTAGTCCATAATGCCATGCAGATCCTGGCCCTGCTGTGGTGCTGCCGTGTTCTCAGCAGGCAATGGGACCTCACGGGCAACTGGTCCCAGTCAGTCTCAAGATAAAGGCTGGTGTTCCATGTTTTTCCTGCAGCAATTTGCATCCCTGCAACTATGTACTGACCATGCCCAGAGCCGGTGGAAAGTCGGAAAATCCCTTGTGTGGATTTGAACCAGCAGCCTCCTATGCCTGTTTGTACCTGCTTCACAGAATGCACAATGGATGTCCCTATTTGTATACTTTTCCTACTGAAGGGTGGAGAGAAGTTTAAATGTTTTGTCCAAGGTAGGATTTGATCAGCAACCTTCTATATATTCTTACACCTACTCTACACCTGAACAGTTCCCTTCCTTATTGCTTCTATCTGGCTGCATGCCTGAGGTGTGTGTATGAAGTTGGGGAATATTTTGCTCTTGAGGAAACACGGACCAGCATTCCAATGAGTGTGTTTGTCATTACTTCAGCACACAGCACCTGCAAGAGGTAGGAGTGTTAGAGAAAGCCATGGTGGATTCAGATGAGATCTCTGCCTTAAACCCATAGAACTGCTTCCAGTCAGAGTACACAGTATCAAGCTGTAGACCAGTGGACTGACCTGGCAGAAAGCAGCTTCCTCTGTTCCTGTGTTAGATGCAGAACAATGTGATATGGTCCACAGGGTGCCTGTCGAAAATACAAGGCTAGAGGTCTGTAGGATCTAGACATTCTACCTGCTCAAACCAGATAGCAACAGTCGTATTAGGAAATGATTTACGTAATGAGTTCCCATCACAACAGAGGTTATCTAAAACTAGCATGAAGATGCCAATATGAAGAAGTAGAATCATATCCATCATCTAATAGAAGAATTTGGTTTTCAGACGTATAGAATAGAAAAGGAAAAGAAGAGGTAAAATAAAATACTCAAGAATGAAGAACAAAATGAAAGACGAGCCAAATGAGTGGGAAGAAATATTTTATATATTAATTTTAAAATCAAGCCAACTAATAACATTTTCTAAGTTAAATATCCTATTTTTCAAAACTGTCAAACAAAATTTCAACATATTCTGTGTACAGGATGATTATGTGATTAAAAATGCTAAATGCAAATAATCAAACCATAGGTTTGGATAGTTGGTCTTATATTCTCAGAACAAGCAAACAGGAATGTAATTATTAAGCAACATAATTTAAGTGTAAGCAAATAAGATGCCTTAAACTTTGGCAAAGTTAGCTACAGCTTTCAAACTCTGTGTAACAATTTTTCCATAATTATTGAAGAACCCAAAGTATTTCATGTAAAATTACAAAAGAAGATAGTCAAACTCTAGCTTTTTAACAAACAAACAAAACCATGAAGCAGTTTCCAGGAATAGAATATACTCTAATAATTAAGTTATACTTGAACATAAAAACCAGTATTCTGAAATACTCGAATTCAGTTCTTGTGCCTCCAAAACACACTTCCCTGGACAAAATCCCAATTAATGTAACCCAGGATCTCCCAGCAACCCCACTATACTGAGACCTAAACATTTGGTTCAGATAAACTGGCTTTGTGTTAAGTGGAAAGGCAACTTTGACATTTCTAACCACAGATTCCTCCAGCGTAAGTGCTGAGCACCCTTTCAGGATTAGATTACTTGCATGCAAAATTCTACAACTTGTGAAATGAGTAATTTTAAAAGAGCTGACTCAAATGAAGTTATATACCAAACATGAATAGCAATTAGACAGAAGCCATAATTAAGTGTCAGTGAGTCATTTCTTCCACTTATGATTTGAGGGTCCCGTTCATAAGGATTTAAGGGAAACTTGAAACTGGCCACGGCCCTGCAAAAAGTTAACAGCAGCCATGGGAACTGAGTGTTAGATTTGGGATTCCATTGAGATTCTGCTTAAAGTCACCAGAGCTCTCTTGTAGGGCAGCTCCGTAGCATTAACTGGGTTAGGGACTTTGGCTGCCTCTTCGGAAATCTCAGAATGGATGATCAAAGCATCAGCACTAAATGACCGGACTCGGACTCCTGATGATGTTCCAGGTTCTCCATCCATTGCCTTTTCAAAAGCAGTATATTCTTGTTCCTTGCTATCTAGATGCTTGGCACTACAATATGGAGCATAAACTTCAGTGGTTTCTTCAAACTGGAGGCAGTTGACTTTGTAATACTTCTTCTTCATTTGCAAAATATCATTGAATCTGTGGCCCCAGAGGATTTCTCGAGGAACATATGAACTTCTTGACTGGTGTGACGTTCCTGTCGAGTCTCCCGTGTATACGAATGTAACCAGGATCTCAAAGTTCTCTTTTGCCAGAGCTTTCCTGTCCAAATCATATAATGGACTGTCCTGGTTAATTTCATGCACAATGGTCACTGGAGTCGCAAGGATGATCTGGTCATTTAACAGTTTTAAGTCCTTGTATTCGAGGATCATCCGTCCCACGCGATCTTCCACATAGCGCAACAGCTGGGCTCTCACTGTGCCTTCTACCATATGATTAGGCCGGAAATCCCCTATCCGCCACATCAGGCAGAGTTTGCCATCTCTCAGGCCAACTGTGGCATAATAGCTAAAGCGGATGGTCTGAGCTCGCTTCCGGGCGGTTGCCATTTTGGCCAAGGCAGCACCAATGATGAATGTGTCAATGATGCAGCCTAACACCGACTGTAGGACGACTGTCAGGATTGCTGCTGAGCACTCCTCAGTGACACAGTGGGATCCATAGCCAATCGTCGTCTGGGTTTCGAGGGAGAATAAGAAAGCCCCTGTGAAACTATGGACGTTATCAACACAAGGGGTTATTTCTTCATCAGGTGATAAGTCACCATGCTGGAGCGCAATCAGCCAGAAGACCAAACCAAAAAACAGCCATGAAAGGATGTAGGACAATGAGAAGATCACAAACATGTGGCGCCATTTGATGTCCACTAATGTGGTGAAAATATCAACCACGTAGCTCTCCCACTCCCCAAAGATGTGCTTGAAGTATACATTGCAGCTCCCATCTTTCTGGAGAAACCGCTTTTGCATTTGTTTAATCCCCACTGAAGTCGTTTCTTGGTAGCTCTGTGAATGTCTGAGTTTCTTTGCTTCCATGCTTATAAGTTTATAGTTATCATCACCAGGCTCAGCCATGCTTCTGGAGTCTGCACTGTGTAATTAATTCAGAAGACACATTTAAAGATATCAATCACCAGCTGGTCTCCCCCCTCTCATCTTTTATAACCTGCAGAAGAAAAGAGTAAATATTTAATATTTGGATTATATCTCAGGCTAGATTATAATGACCACATGCATTATCTAAGAGAGAGATAATGAGCAATGCTTTTTCAACTTGTATCCTCAGCTTTAACTGGAAACGAGCTTTAGTGTTGTTTAAATTTCTAGCTTTCCTGGTTTTATCTTGAAAGCACCCAAAATAGACTCAAGATCATGGAGCAATGGCAGTGTACATATTATACATACATGCATACAGTTCCACACAACCTGACATTTGACATCCCCAATAAAATTCTCTTGTATGGGGACTAACTCTCCCACAGGATCCTTTAATTGTCTCCAAAGCATGTGAAAAGCAAAGGTGGTTGTTCTTGTACATAAGAGAAAAAACAGTAACAAAACCAGTAATTATAAAATCCACAAGGACTTTGCATTTGAAGTGTTACATTCCCTCCAATCGCTAGGCAATCATACAAAAATAGGCTTCAATTAACTTTTTAAAAACCTGGTTCACTTCCCAAAATTAATCCCAAATGTTGCTTCTCTTAAGACTGTCATGATTCTCCTTACCTTTGCTCTTTGCCTAAGCAGAAACCCATGTGTGTTGCTTCCAGGTTGAGACAGATACGGGCAACAGCCAACTCTCTTATCCTTAGCTTCATCTGAGAAGCCTGGGTGTAACCTAGCAGAAACTCCTGCGACAGCAGGGCATTGGACCTAATGGCCTTCATGGCCCCTTCCAACTCTACTATTCTATAGTTCTATGATTCGAAGTCATTCTGTTTGCCATCTCCATCTGGAGATAAGAGCTACTTCCAGAGAAGGGATAGGATCTACATGTGCCTTCACAAAAGGAAAGAAACTTCCACCATCAGGTGGCATCTGCCGTATTTTGGGGATCCCTGCAAACTCCACATATGCCATGCACACAACACCACAGTTCCTGACTCCCACTGTAACCATTTCAGGGACCTGGAGTGGCTATCATTGGAAGAAGCAGATGCGGAATTCTTCTAGCAGTGTAGCTGATCCAGCATCAGTCTGGCTTTTATGTACTATTGCCTTGCCTCAAATCCATGAACGATGCCTTTCACTTATAACCTTCCTGGTTTTTCTTAGCCCTTGTTCTTGCTTTTCCTTTCTCTGCAAAGAGGGAGAACATGGAATGGCTGCAAAAAGTCTTTTGATTGGTAGCACTGTGTGCCACACTTTTGATCAGTAGCACTGTTTAGAATTGGAAGCTATCTGAACCTAGATGCAGATCTGATGGCTAAAACATCTAATCTAATTTGCTGCTGCCGCCACCACCATTGTTGTATTTTCCTTATTCCTGCTTGCACCATTCTGTCTCATGAAGAGTTCTGGAGAATTCAAAAGTTTGTATACCATTTTGTGACATTTTAATTGGTTCTGGTAAAGATACTTCCCAACTGTGGCAATATAATTTTCTGTTCTAATGAATCTTGTGCTTGACTATAACAATCTGGTCCTTCAGCTCCAGAAATCTATTTTGCCCCAATTGGACAAAAACTTCCTAGTCCAGGAGGCATTAATTCTGCCAGGCAGATGATTTCTGTGTGATGGGCCCTTCTTCTAGAAGGTTCTTAATTGCCAGAACTTTTTCCCATCTCAATGCTACTGTTTTTCTTTCTTTTATGGCATCATTTTGTTTCTAATTGTTGCAAGCCATTCTAGGATGTAACCACCCTAGAAGGGCACAATGTACATGTCGTAGGGGTGAAGAAATAATACCTATTTAGGGGAGAGCATTATGACTGGCGAAAGAATTAAATTCTCCCTCCTCTGGTGCCATTGTTTCTTTCAGATTTAGAGCCTCTTGTACCTACTTTAATGTTAAAAATACAAGAAAACCTATGCAGTCTTTAACTGATTGTGGAAGATCAACTGAAATGGAAGTACCTTACTCCATTGGACCAGCCTTGGAAAACCTACTCACCAATCCTTTAAATCAGATATCATTTGAATAGGTCATTGTTACCAAGTTTGCTTTGCTCTTCAGACAGGTCTTTTATATCCTTTTAAATGACTAATATTCTTCCACCAAGCTTCAGCATAGGTTTTGCAGCTGACCCAGGTTTTGGTTTCCTGGTTCTGACCCATTTCAAATGGCACAGTCTCGAAGTGTGTGTGATTAGCCCTCTCCCCCACACACAAACCCAGTACTTTTCTGGGGACTCTGGGGTTATTTTCTCTGAATAATGAAGAAGGGTTGGATTATGTGATAGTTATTTGTGGGATGATAAATAAAATGTTTAACACAAGTTGTCCACATATTGCTACTTGGTCTCCTCTCCCCACTCTCACCAATGGTTTTTTAAAAAAACCTTTATATAAGACTGTGAATAGTATCAATCCTTACAATTCCTGTACCCAGGTGACAATCTAAGATGGATTATGCAAAAGATTCACGTAGCAAAATTCGTATGCAAAGAACCTTTGCCTTCCCACCTCTCTTTTTTCTGTGCTCTGTCTTGCCCGAATGAAGGCTCTATCTCAGCGGTCCTCAAATTTTTCACCAGGGGGCCAGTTGAAAGGTGCAGGTGCTGTGTGCGGGCCGGAAAGGTGGTGCCGATGGTGCACGCAGGCCAGCAAGGGGGCGGGGGCATGTGGTGATGGGAGAGTGGGCATGCGCGGCGAGGGTAGAAAACATAGAAAAAACATAGAAAAAGAGCGAGTCAGAAGGGGCCTCCCGGGCCATCTAGTCTGACCTCCGGCACCAGCCGGCTCCGCTCATGACATGCCCACCATGTGCATGTCCAGCCTGTCTTTGAACACCCTCACCG
Source organism: Varanus salvator macromaculatus (assembly GCA_023646645.1). Lineage (NCBI taxonomy): Eukaryota > Metazoa > Chordata > Lepidosauria > Squamata > Varanidae > Varanus > Varanus salvator. The sequence goes on along the minus strand of JAIXND010000791.1, from coordinate 2,261,737 downwards.
ATGGGGCCTCAACGACCTCCCGTGGAAGCCCATTCCATACCCTCGGGGTCCTGACTGTCAGGAAGTGCTTCCTGGCATCCAAATTGAACCTTGGCTCCCTGAGCTTTGCTCCATTGGAGCGCGTCCTGCCTTCCTCTGCAGGGGAGAACAGGCCTCTCCCCATCTCCATGTGACAGCCCCTCACATACCTGTATGTTGCCAACATATCCCCTCTGAGTCTCCTCTTCTCCAAGCTGAAGAGACCCAGTTCCCTCAGTCTTGCCTCATACAGCATCCCCTGCAAACCAGCCACCATCCTTGTGGCCCTACGCTGCACTGACTCCAACCTGGCTATATCCTTTCTGTAATGAGGGGCCCAAAACTGAACACAATACTCCAGTTGCGGGCGCACCAGAGTCGTGTAGAGTGGTAGTAATACCTCTCTTAGGGTAGGTGAGGTGCGTGCGGGCGGGCGCACGAGGCAGAGGCTTGCTTGCTTGGAGATCATTTTCTCCAAATGAGCAAACCGCTGCCTCCCCGCACACGGGGCGAGTTAGGCGGTGACAGGTGCGGCGGGTCCAAATGGGCATGATTCCAGCCCCCAGGTCATAGTCTGAGGACCCATGCTCTATTTGGTAGGCCTCTTCAAGACCATCCTCATCTCCATGCACCAGTTCAGGACTTTCAGTATCTGCTGAAATGGAAGAACAGGCTGAAGCATCCTGGATGCAAGGGCATTACGCTGTACAAGCACTGAAAGGTGAGAGCCAGAAAAGGAAGCAAGGTAAGCAAACTAATTGGAAAGCGGAAGCAAACAAGGCATCACTCATAATGACTGATAGGAAGATCAGCTAGACTGGAGCTGGGACACCAGAGGGAAAAGAACATGTGAAGCAGGAAAGCAAGAACATTCAAGCCCTCTGAGAGTTGTACCATGTCCTTAGCTTAATTGTTAGTCCTTGGCTAAGCATAACTGAGCCATAGTTTTGCTACTCATGTTCCATGACATGTGGAAGCATGAACTCACAGGTCCAGTCTACAAGATGACATGGAGCATCCTGAATGAGGACTCCATGAGGGAGCTGTTCCATGTTGGGACATTTTTCTTATGGCTGCATTTTGTCTCATGGCTTGCCCAACTCAAAGAGACTTTCTGTGCCATGGCCTGGTGGCATCAGGCACTGGGGATGAGCACCAACTGGAAGAGTAAGCTTTGATCTTATTCACTGCTTTGGAAAATGGCCTGATTCAGAGGCCAATCGCTTTGATTTGGACGCCAAAGGTTTGTACCTCCCATTGGCTATCATGGCACATTTAAAAATTGCTGTAACCTTCTCTTTGTCAGAACTGGATGATATCCGCAAGTCTAGCCTTCTGTTAGAATGGGATTATCCATGTCAAAGGGTTGGACAAATATGTGTAGGGAATGTTATGTCATACGCCTTTTGAAACAAGAGGATTTTTAAAGTGCATCATTCATTCATTCATTCATTCTTGGCAGAAATAGAAGAAATTTCTATGCTTAAGTGCCTCTTTTGAAGGAATGAAGGCCACCCAGTTTCAGATGAATTAGGTGCAGTGATTTTTGTGCAAGAGTTTCCTTTACATTGAAGGGTGTCCAAAAAAGAACGCATTTATTCCCCTGTTGTTCTCAAAATGACATACAGCATAGAGGTGGCCTTTAGTAAGAAAATTATAAAGTTTCAGAAGAATAGGTTCAACAGTTTATGCAAAAGAGATTTCCCCTCAGATGCAGGGGAATGCAATCCCTCTTCCCTCTCCACAGGTTTTAAAATGATACACATATGAAATTAACATAGATCATGGAGATGTTCCCATGCAAGAAATGTTCAAGTTTTCAGAAACAAAGGGGCAAGGACTACGGGGTCATGATGACTGAAAAGGCTGATTTGATCAAAACCCTTTTTTAGTTCCTGAAGTGTAGCAGTATTGGAAATAGTGTTTTTATTGTGAGAAAAGGTTAGAGGAAAAAGGCTTGATTTAATCATTGAGACGGGAAAAAGGAAAGGAGTTTGAAATTATTTTTTAAAAAAGAACTTGAAACTACCTTACCTCACAACACAACACATAAGCTCAGGCTTCCTTCCTTCTTGCTTGCTGCAGAACGACTTAGTGACTAAGAAAAGGAAACTAGAAGAAAGTGTTTTCTCTGATTCAATCCCTCCCCAAAAGCATATCCTGGGAGAACCTACCCTATGATTAGAAGGTGAAGTTGTCAGAACTACAGTTGAGCCAACATTTCTGAACATTTCAGATTTTCCCCTCATTTATCACCATTTCCACACATGACATAACCTGAAAAAGAAGTTTACTTTTCTGCACATGTACACCCACACCCATGCACACACACACACACTGCAGTCTGTACCATGCTAGACCTGGGGTATTATGGAGAGTGCTAACTGGTGACCAGGCCTCAAAACAGATGCATCTCCCATGTACAGTGGTATCGAGATAACCATGTTAAAAGAGAACGAGGGGAAAACAAAGACATTGTGCTGCTACCTCTGCTCATCGTGAGTCCCACCCCGAAGACATTCGCAGACAGTTTCTCAAGAAACCAGCTGACCTGGTTTCCCCACTTCATCTGCCCACAAATAGGCTGGAGAATCTGGGAGGCTAGAGAACCTTTCTTCCTTGTGTATGAAATTTCTATTTCTGGAGAGTTTTCCTGGTTGCTGTTGCCTTGCTGTTGTCCTCACATGGAAGTATTTAGAAGACGTAGACAGCCATCTGAGGGGGATGGTGTACATTGGAGGCCTGCAACAGCAGGGGGTTGGACCTGATGGCCTTCATGGCCCCTTCCAACTCACTATACTATGCTTCTCAGTGCCCCTTGCTCCCCATACTCTGTAGTTTGACCTTCAGTACCTCATTCTGCTCCATGTATAGAACCAGGCCAATGAAATCGGCTTGAAGCTATGGAAACAGCAGCCACAGAGGAGGTGGCTTCATCTTCAGTGCCCTTCATGTGCTGTATATGCATGAACAAATGCCTAACCTTTACATACATAATATTCACCCAAGAAGATGAAAGGTTGCATTTCACACACTGGTGAGCTATAATCCCACCTTGTGAAGGATCAGTCCCATGAAGTGTAGTACATCTCATTCAGGATGTGCTAAAAGACCAAGAATTCCTCAGCTGTGCAAAGAATAATGCCAGCCATGCAAAGACACTTTTCCAAAACACTTAAAAGCCTAGCATACTTTCCTTTTCTTTTTTGGGACAAGAACGAATGTGACATATGGTGTCGTATCCTCAGAATGTGGCCTTGATTAAAAAACACAACATTCATGCTTCCAAAAATACTTCTTGGAACACAATTATTGGAAATATTCATAGGACTTGCTGTAACTGTGGCTTTAAACACCCCTTGCCGTTTTTCATCCCTTGCTCTCTCATGAACTGACATTTTAATGAGCTGTCTTTGAAAAACAAACAATGATTGGAAACTCTTATATGTTTTCAGGCACTCCACAACAAGAGGTGTGAAAAGGAAGTGAGCTACAACCAAAGGTCAGCAATTAAAAAAATGTTTGGGGTGTATTTATGTGTGTCAATCTGTGTTTCTTTATTGCCCAAACCAAGCAGCAGCTCATGCTCGAACTGCAAATAAATGCCATTCAGGTGGGAACCACTACCAAAAGGAAGACTTGTGCAGAAAAGGAAGAGGCTGAGACTTCCAAGGTAAGAAAGAAACAATATATTTAATACACATACACATTTATATATAGGAAGTGCCTTTAAAAATCAGGAGACTGCACAGAAGGGAATCCAGGCAACTGCCTGGGGTGTTGGGTTTTGTGGAGGGGGGGCACCTGTCCCAGGACATCTGCTCAGCTATCCACTCAAGAGCTGAAGCAGTTAATATAAGCAGTTCATCACTCATGAACTGGCAGTGCTTACAAACGGATGGTGTTGCTTTGAAGCCTGTGTGGTTACTTACAGAAAACCTCACCACAAAGTGCCCGTGTGAATGATCAGACCAATACACGGAGACTGTGTGTCTTCAGTGACAGAGAGCAAGCATAACGCTGAAGTTATGACATGGGCGACCGACAGGGTCAATAAACACGTGGTATTCGAGAGCTTGAGGTCAGTGCACAAGACACTCCCTCCTTGAGGTGTCCTTTGATCCGGCGCCAGCTCTGCCTAACCAGATATGTGAGTGGTGGTCTTTTGAGCAAGTACCCAGCTCTACTCCCAGTTCCTCTACTACTCCCAGCTCTAAGTCTCCAACATAGGCAGTATCCATGACCCGGAGGTGGGATGCGGCTTTTATCAGCTTCAGCTGATTTTCTAGGTATCTAAACAGGGCAGCCCTTGCCACTCTTATGCAAGCTCTGGCTCCGTTGAGGCCGGATCACTGTGTGGGGCTGCCTTTGAAGCCAGCTTGGAACTGAAAACAGCAGGCTATTTGCTTGTGGGAAATATGTGATCAGACTATATAGCACCACTTTTGTACTAGCTACACTGGTTGCCATTCAAAATGCCTGTGATTGCTGTGAAAATCTGAAGCAGCTCCGGAACTGGGTTATTAGAAGGCCCACCTTCATCTGTCTGAGCCCTCGATCAGCCATGGAAGCCCTGCTCACATGCCCAAAGTCAATGAGCTTGTCTGGCAGAAATGAAAGGACCTTTTTACTGGTGGCTCCATCACTGTGGAACTTCTTGGGAAGTGGTGTCTGTATCCCTTACTGACTGCTTTTAAACAGGGTCATAAGACCTGGTGGTTTGAATGTGCTTTAATTGGAATGGCTAGTAACTGATTGGCTCACTGTTGGTCTGTAGCTGAAGAACTGTGATGGCTGTTGTCTGTTATTGTTCGTATTGAGTGAATTCTTTTGGGAATATATGGCACAAAAGTGAAATGGAAGGAAACGGCGTGAGAACAGGTCTGAACACACTCCAAGATATTGTGCTACGTGATGGTGCTGCATGCAAGGGACCAAAGTGTTTCTTGGCATGAACACAACGTGTGGGTATTGGCAGAGCCCATGTATTCTCTGACAGTATCTATTTAACATACACAGTACATATTTTCTGCCTTTGTCTATTAGCTGCTGGTGTTCTGGGCACTGTATTAAATTACTTACTTCCCTTTTGTCGCTATTTCTGTATCGCAATACTAATGTCTTGGATATTGTTCTGGAAACTGCTTAAACATTTAATGCATCATCATCATGAGTGTTATTATTTCTTTTGTACCATTTTGTATATTGAAGAACACATGAAACTTATAAATTTTAAAATGCAGCATAAAAATAAAATACATTATTGATGCAAAATAAAACAACAAAAACATACCCCTTAAAAGAGCTGTTATTGTATAAATGGACGACAGTGGGTTTGGAGATTCACATCATATATAAAAACTGGGATATAGAAAAAAAATGTTCAGATAGCCTTTTTATGCCATCTTACCTAATCCACTCCACTTAAACCTGTACATGAACCAGAACACAAATTTCCCAACGCTTGCAGTCAAAGTTTGCCTATCAAAAAAGCATACAGAAATGTACACAGCATACAACAGTGTGCAGATAGTGTTCATTTTACAGAGAGGAAGGAACAATGCACAGGATTGTACAGAGAGGATCACAGGAGAAATCTGCAATCTGAAAAAATTGCACTAGATATATACAAAACCAGGCATGCCTTTTCGTACATACTCTCCAGAAAAAGCTACAGCCTGAAAACCAACCACAACTATTGCAAAGCAACCCTTACCACCACTACCACTGCTGTCACTTGAATATCTCAAGCTCCTACCTACCCAAACTGGGCATCTCTTAAAAGGAGAGGTGCATAACCTGGGCCTGCAGGGTCCGTGTGGTCCCCCAAGGCCTTAACTGCAGCTTCCAGATCTCCCTCCTGCAGTCAGATCTGCCCATGGCCAGTTTACTGACTCTTCCTCCTCTGTTTCCACCAGCAAGCTACCAAATTTCCTTTGCCTTGTTGACTTCCACCTGAAAAGATGTTCTAGCAGTGGTCTCGGAGGGGTCTATAAATCTTGGCCTCCCAGAGTAGCTGCTGGAACATGTGTTACTCTTGCCATAAGTGCTGCTGCAGCTGGCTAGAGTGACAGGAGCAACTGTTTTAAAGCAGTAGGTGTTTGCGCCTGTCTGCATGCAAGAATGTGTGTGCATGTAGACCCTCCTCCAACAGCATCCAAGTGTTCAGCCTGAGGTGCTGAAAAGGTTGTACACAGCAACTTTAAGGACAACCTGTATATCCTGATAATCTGTGGCACCTTCTAATCTAGATATTCTTTGAGATCTTCTAACTGTGCAGAGCACTTTGCTGGCCACCTCTTCTGCTCTCATTCGGTTTAAGAAAAGCCTGGAGTAGCAATAGGATGGGACTTCCAGGCACTGATTTTCATTCTGCAAGTTCTAAGCATGACTCATGTTGTGATGAACAAAGCCTATTTCCTACTGGGAGGATTATTTCAGTTGCCCTCAATACAGTCCACAGTTCCTATGAAACCCATTGTGACACCATTCCCAAATCAACCTGGCAAGGAGCAAAAGTGGATTGTAACTGTAATGATCCTTTAGCCAAGCATCTGCCTGTAAAATACAAACACAGCAACACAATAACCTATGTTCCAAAATAACTCTGTTCTCTTCTGAGAATCTGATTAAATAAAACAAGAAAACAACCTGAACCTTTGTTTGAAATTGGGGCTTTCCTTTAATATCCTCCAGTGCATGCCATGAATTCCACTCAAGCTCTGGTTTAGTAGTCACATCACACTTTCCCATTACCTATTGGTGAGGGTTTGGAAAGAGCGTCAGGTTTGGTTTGGTTTTTTAATCCTTTCCCATTTAAGTTGTGTAACCTTGGGAGGTTTTCTGTTCCGAGACTAAGTAATGTGAAATGTTGGAACATTCTGAGCCGTTTTAGAATTGGGACATTCACTGGTTAGCCTGTTGTTGTTCCTTTTTGAGGGGAAAAAGGGTTTGATTCAACAGGGAGAAGCATGAAGAAGCCCTCTCCCTTATTTGAGATGGGTGAATGTGCTTTTCTGACCATTGTTGCCCTCTGTGAAGCCAGCAGCTGCAATCTAAGGGAAACTTTTCCCACCTCTTTCATTGGATCTGCTTGTTTTCCACTGAGGCCAGTGGAACCAAAGGCTCAGTAGCCCTTTGCTTAAACACCCCCTTCCTTCTTCACAGGGTGCCTCAAGGCACCATTCACCAGATCATCTACGTTGTTAGTTTTCATTGACCTTGGGATGCTGATAAAAAGCGCTCTTCACTCACACTGTACCAACCCTAATATCATGCTTGAGGAAAAGATTTTGACATTGATCTTTTCGGGATGGTTTGCAGCATGCATTTGAGAGAGATGGTGATTTATTTATTATTATCAGATTTGTCTGAGAGCCACCCATTAGCATCACACTCTGAGCAGCCAAGGAGAGTGAGGATTAGGTATGAAAGCAGAGGAGTAGAAATGCCAGCCTGGGGTACCATATTGGCCCACTTGGGATTATCCAGAAGGCCATGTTTTCCTCGCTGACCACCAAGCATTGTGCATGTTAACAGCCTTTTTTTATCCATTTCCCACATTCTGAGAGAATGAAAAGTGTCTCCTAATGCTTAGTTATTGGCAGTATGCACTTTAAGCAAAAATCAACTTGTATTTTTGGTATTTTGGCCTGGACGCTTTTTGTCTTACCTACAACTTGAATGGAAAACTTTCCACAATGGAATTTTCTCTTAGATTAAAAGAGGTTCAGATCCCATTGATTAGGCTGATTCCAGAGGCTTTTATCATTTTTCTTATGACATTTGCTTTAGTAAATGTTTTTGGTCAGGTTATAGAACATAAGACCATAAGAAAAGCCATGCTGGATCAGATCAAAAGTCTACATAGTCCAGCACTCCATACATGATGTCAAACCAGCTGCCCATTAGATCCCTCAAGCAGGATGGGTGCAAGACCTCCTCCTGCCCAAGCTCCTCAGCAACTGGGGCATTCAGACAGGCTTTTCCTTCTGGTAAAAGAGACAGCACAAAGCCACCAAGACTAGTAGCCATTAATAACCTCCTCCCTCACGCATCTGTCCAAACCCTTTTGAAACCATCCTGATTAGCCAGCCATCGTCACTTCCCATGGAACAAATCCCATAGTTTAACTGTCTTGTCTGTGAAGAAGTACTTCCTTTTATCTGTCCTAATCCTCCCACCAATCTGCTTCATGGGATGACCCTGGGTTCAGCTGTTATGGGAAAGCGATAAGTGGGTCTCCTCTCCACTTTCTCCACACCATGCATTGTTTTTAACATCTCTATCGTGTCTTCTCTTACTCACCTTGTTTCTAAACTGAACAGTCCCAGCTGTTGCAGCCGCTCCTCAAAGGGCAGCAGCCCCAGCCCCCTCCCCTAATCATGTTCACTGCTCTTCTCCGTAGTTTTTCCAACTCAATTGCATTGGGTGAGGTCACCAGAACAAACACAAGGTGTTCAAGGTGGCTTAAACTATAACACAAGCTTATTGCTCAAGCCACCTTGGAATGAAATGCGATAGGCCATTTTTAATTCATATTTTGGAACAAGTGGCATAAGTCTTCTGACTGAGTCCCCTTGGATTGGTCACATCACAGTTGCAGGGATAGAAAAACTCCTCATGGTCTTGGAGCCCACACTCTTGCATGGTACTGGGACTCTCCTCTCCTTAACAGCAGACCGAGCGCATTTGCTCGGAGCCAGAGAGATCAGGTGAGATCAGATGACTCAGCCTTGCCCTTTGCCAGCTCTCTCCAGAAAGTCAAAGGCTGTAGGGTAGCAATGGCATTGGGAGAGAAAGCGAAGGAGTGCGCCTGTCCTGTTTCTGGATCCCAAATCATACCCTGAAGAGGATGCAGCCCTCAGGGGAAGAAAGCTGCCCAACCCTTATCTCGAGTTTCCTTGGCAGGTCTTTATCCTGCTGTTCACAACCACCTGTGTTAATTAGCTGCTTATGAAATGTTCTCATCAATAAAAATTGCCTTCAAGTTTAATCTTGCTTGTCTTCCTGGAAGTATACTGCTTGCTCCCGTGGTGCTAAGTGGACCACCTTGCTCTTTAAGCTGCATTGTGCTCCAGTTCTTGTAAATTCTTGCTGTGGTCACTAATGCTTACACTTAACAAAGCTGACGTTGCAGATCTGGATGAATAAAGTCACCTGAATTGCCCTTGAATGGTCTGCTATTTCTCTCATATGGGTGAAACTATCTGGAAGTTATCGCATGGTCATCACTTTAAAAAAATCTAACAATGTGGACAGCCAGAATTAAACAGTTGGAAATAAATAGAAATTGCATTGTATTTCCACAAATAATGGCATCATGGGAGGAAGATATAGAGGGAGAGGGAAAGGGATAGGGAGAGGGGATGTTCGTTCTATCTATTTCCTGAACACCATTCCAAAAGTCAAACATCTGTTATGCATCCAACTTAGTGATTCTTTTTCCTGTTGGTCCTGAAAGTACCAATTTCACTTAGGTAAGGAGCTGCATGACTTGGAGCACTTCCCAGCTTTGTGGTATCTGATCTGAGATGGGAAAAATGGAACTGTCCACAGTTTACTATCTGTGGTCACAACTTATCTTTACATAGTGGCATTACCTTTGCAAGTTGCAGTCTCAGACTCTGAATTATGTCATTTCTTCAGTGCTGCAGAATGATACATAGATAGTTCCTGTGATCTTTCCCTGGAATAGATATTCCTAGTTACATTTCCAGTGATCTCTCTTCTTTGATCCTAAATGATCCTACAGTGATGCTTTCTATTTTAACCTATGTAATCAGCTTACAACATCTGACAAATGTCCATAGGAACTACAAGCCTTCTCTATAGTATCGATAGTTCTGAGTTATCTGCCTTGGTACAAGCTGTTGGCTTCTGCCACAGCAAACAGTGGAATATCTGATTTCTGTAGGTAAAATATTTCTTTATATGTCCATCATGCATGTACAACATGCAGTATTTGCACAAGGTAACACATGTTCAGGGGTTGAGCATTGGTTGAATAAGGTTTGCTGTTAAACCATTGGCTATTGTTCAAACATAATTATCATGTTATCTGACAGCTACTGAGGTGACAAACCAGGGTGAACCACCCACAGTTCACAACCAACAACAAACCAGAACTCTTCTTCATGGGTTATTCCTTGTTAAAAAGCTGTGGCTTGTTAGTGCAGCTGGGTTCAGACATGATAGCCACCTTTCAGCAACAACACACAATTCAACAACAACCCGTACTCAGTTTTTTGGGGGTGGATTATCATACTGCTAGATCCAATGAATGAGTGTATAAAATCAAGATTTTGAAGCACATGTAAGCATACATCTTAGAAATAAAATACTTGAATGTGGGATGTACATGGTTTATCCTGTCTCCTCCTCATCACATGCCTGTATGTCTATCATTTCCTCTTCTTGGATATAGACACATCTCATTGTTCCCTTTGCCATACATGTGTGTACTCCATTGTGAAACTGCTCTTAATGAGGCCACTATGTTGAACGTATAAGGGCTACAGGCCCAATAGCAGGTGAATGATTTGTGGAAAGAGATGAGAAAACCAAGTTTTCCCTTCATTTTGGCTGCTTCTCTGCTTTAAAAAGAGATCAAAGTAAAGTACAATAGCTTAGACTTGGAAATATAAATATGCTTGGAATGAGCTAGATTCTATGTTTGGTAGGGGTGAAATACTACTTGGAACACAGTCTCAATAAAGAGAGACGCCTTAATATGTCAATATAAAAGTGTTTATTAAACATTTGAAAGACAGACATAAATAGCACTGAGCAGGAGGCTGTTCGGCAGACTTGAATGTCATGCAACGGTGCTGTCATCCACACTGGAACAGCTTACAGTGACATTTAATTCCCCTAACTGAAACCAGATCCTATCATAAAAAGGAGAGGAGGTACTTGGCCTCTGAGAGTTGACAGAAGGACAGAGGGAGGCCACAGAAGTTGACGGGAGTCTAGTTCCTTCAGAGGGTAGATTCATGGCTTCCAGAAGGGACCGATGCTTTCACCTGATTTGACTTCTTGAATTAGATGGGACATGACTATGTCCCTACCCATTTCTGCCTTAGGATCAAAAGTGGTGATACACTGTGTGCAATCCAGGATGCATCTACATAGGAGTAAACCCCATGCAGTTAAAGCAGAGATGTGCAACCAGAACCAGGAGGCAAGAAGGACTGGAGATTCCTACAGGGCTCCTGAAAACCTCCTCCTCCCCCCAGATTCCCACACAAGCCTGATTTTCCTTTCCCCAGAGATCCTGCCCACCACTGCTAATATGGAGGATGGAACGAGAAGGGTCAGAATGGATGTGTTGGCTTGCAGCCCCCAGCCCTCCAAGCCACAATCACATGTGGCGATCAGGAATACAATGGTGGCGACTGTCAAGTTAGAGGAGCCCTGCTCCCTAGGAGGTAGGTTTAGGGCCGATTTGAAAGACCACTGAGAACCATTTTCATGGCCTCAGCTCTGCAACCATTGAACCATGAGGGAAGCCTTCAGTTAATAAGGGACAGACTGCAAATCGGCATTGAAAATCACCATCATCAGGGTCTGTGCCCTGTTTCCCTCAGAAGATATTGCTGCTAAGCATGATTCCTTCCTTCCTTCCTTCTTCCTTCCTTCCTTCCTTCCTTCCTTCCTTCTTCCTTCCTTCCTATTTCTATTATGTAGCCATTAAAAACACTTTTTAAGGGGCAGTGAAAAATTAAGAACATACTTTTATCTTTACCACTAGCCTTCAAGTGAGAGATCAAATATGCCTGACGATGGCTACCTGGCTGATTGGTAATCTGAGTTCAAGTTTCCATCCTCTCTTCTACATATTTAGACAGACCTACAGAGAGTCTGCTTCTTTCTTTCCTAAAAATTGTCCTGTCACCACAGCAGGAACACCTTCTACCCCACTCTCCACCTGCAGGCCTCACCATCACTTTATCTGACATATGGCTTTAGGATGGCGCAGTGTTTGAACTTGTCCTGCTTTTATGATTTTGCTCCTTTTCATACTGGTGTTACAGTAGCAGAGACTCAGTGACAGAACACACAGACACACACACACACACAGAGTCTCACACACATTTGTAGAGCTCCTGGTATTATTCTGCTACGTACATGAGCCTACCTCATTGTGGTTCCCTCCATATGCTTTGGAGTTCCGTTCCCATCAGCTGAAGCTGGTATGACCAACGGTCAAGAGTGCTGGGAGTTTTAGTTCAAAGCATCCAAGTGGTACCAGATTTGGGAAGGTTGCCCCACATCTTGAGTTAAAGGCTCTCAAGTAACAGCATAGAACAAGGTCTGGGAGATCTGCAACAAGTGGTACTACTGTGGACGGACAATCTGCAGATATAAAAGGCAGTGCCTATACCCTTTCCTTGTGCTACAAATTGAAAATGGCTTCAGCCCTGCAACATACTGGGAACTGTAGTCTTCTGAGAGTGTCAGAATTCTGCTAGCATTTCCTAGTGCAAACTTCCACCCCACCCTGAACCACAATTTCCAGGATTCCTGATTGCCATATCATTTGCATGTCAGTATTATGGGCACACTGTAGTCTTTATGAGCATGCCTTTGGTTGCTTGGCTATCCTACATTTCTGGGGTTTTCTTTATAGTAGTGCAGAGCACCATCCCAACATGAGCCTGGGCCAAAGAACATGGCTCCTGGCTGGGACAGAAGCATTCCTAGGCTTCAGGCAGATCCTTCAAGACAAATCAGCTCAGCTGCAGTTCACCCAGCTGCCATGTCCAGAGGCAAAGCGGGACACCAGGGGGCTGGCAATGTCACTGGCAGTGCCGCATGTCAGAGGCTTCTTAGAAGACAGGGAGATGGCCCTTGATGTCCTGTTCCAAAAAGACCTAGTAGGTCTGCTGTACTACTAGGCCTGGAATGTACTGTGGAAGTCACTCCGGATGCCCAAATCCATTCTGGAGTTTTGTCAGAGTTGAATCAGTCCATTCAAAAGACTTAAATGTTTGAGGACAGAACAGCTCAGCTCTAGTTCTTAGTCAAATAATCCATGCATTAATTTCTTTACTATTTTAGAGGATTTGAGTGTTTCTCTTCCTCCAACAAGGAGTCCCATGGGTTATAGTAAGGTGTTGGGATACAGAAACCTCCCATTCTAGTTCCAACTCTTCCTGGCAGAGAACAATTGCAGAACGAAACAAGACTTGATGTCATCAAATCACACCTTCAATAAGAGGTAAGAGGTAGCTCAGGAACAAAGACAGGATCAGGTTCACCCACTTTTTGTTAACACAGCCCAGGCTCTGCAGCATTTTTAATTAATATCGTGTTTATTCCCACTCCAACCAACAATGTTAGCTGTCAATAGTGGGCGGGTGCAGTGGCTGAGAGACACTGGTTTCATAACAGGATTGTATAACCAAATCCGCCGATCTGTTATATTAAGACTTGCTTGGCTCAAGTCTGACCTGATAGAAGACAGCTTCTTATGCTAGGAAATGGTTGACACTTAAAAAAGATGTGACAGTGGATTACATATTGCCATGAGAATGCTGATGGAAATGGCAAGCCTTTGACAACTTCAAGCACTCACACACATACAGAGAGAGAGTGAGAGAGAGTGACTAAGCTAGTAAGTGAGCCAGAAAGACAGAGAAAGTGAAGGAGGCAGGGAGGGTGATGCAGTGGTGTCATGTTTAGAATGGTTTGCCACATTGAAACAGAGCCAGTCAGAAGGGACCTCCTGGGCCATCTAGTCTGACCCCTGGCTCCAGCCAGCTCTGCTCATGACATGCCTGTAGAAACACAGAAACAGAGCAACATGACACAATGATGTGCTACCTTGTAAATGTAAGGCTCTGATCTGTATTCCATCTAGCAGTAAATATCTGGAGGGCTCGGGTTCATAGATGCCAGCTAATTTCATAGCTTTGTTATGAACAGGATCATTCTTGGGATTGAAGATGGGAACAGCTATCCTTTCCCCCATTTTCTTTTCTCTCCTCCTGAAACATCTCCATATTGTGAACCATATGAAAATCAAACATTTTATGACACATTTCCCCTAACTTTAGCTCCTCTCTTCTAGGTTACTTCCTAGAAGCGTTTCAGACTTATCAGGCTAGTTCCATCTTCTCTTTCCCCCTTCTCCCACTTCTAGTTTAGCTTTTAAAAAAGCTAACACCATAATATTCTATACCTGAAAGTTCATAGTTCTTGGGCAAGCTGTTTGCTTGCTTGCTTTTAATTTATTTTAAATTGCAAACATAAATAAGTATATATTGCGTACCTGAAGACTCACCCAAGACTGTAGAAACCACTCCTGTTTGTCGATAGCCCTGTTTCAGTTCCAAAGGTATAGATACCTGCCCTACCAGGTTTGCTATTAGCGAAACCAAGTGAGACCTAAACAAATGATGCAGTGGCAAGCATGCCTGTTCAGTGTTCCAGCCAACCTGCTGTGCCTTTTCCTAAGATACCCCATTCAACTCTCTCCTTTCCCCGTATTTCTATCCCACCCCCAACACTCAGTTTTCTGTAGCAACCAAGCATGCTCAGCCCTCATCAGGCTTTTGCAGGAAGGAGCTGCCCTTTGGATAATTGTTCCTAAAGATTCTGTGCACTTCTATGAGCTTTGGTGTTCCCACAGGCATGCTGATTCCTCTCTTCTTTCTCAGCGGCCATATTAGGCTACAGTCCTGTTGCCACTCCCAACCGATTGCTATTAGAGGGAGTGATGGTACTGTGGCATGCTTTTGCACGCGCACACGCACACACACACACACATGCATGTGCACACACCCTTGTCATGTTTAGAATCGCTTAATGTGTGTAAACTCTAGCCCTATGCAGAATCTCTGTATAATGGTGTCACCCCTCCAGGAAGCCATTCGAAACATTGCAGTCTGGGGCAGAGGAGAGAACTTGCAACGTCAGTGTTGACTTGGTGACATTCCCCCACTTCAGGTGGAGATTCTTGGAAGTAGAAGAGGTAAAGCTGGTGTGACAGGAGATCACCCTTGGTCCTCCCATCTCTCAGAGGTCTGGCATACAAAGTAGGCAGCTATATTGCTAGGCCCTTGATGCTAAACTCTTAACCACCAAACATGATGGAGCTGAGTGATTTTAGAATGGGACGCAGTCTATAAAAGATGTAGCATCTGGTAAACCTAGAATTATCTACAATCATTCAGTAGATTCAAAGAACAATGATGGAGATATCTGAAAATAGTCTAATTCAACACTTTGCCCCATCATATGATCCCATAATCACATAATCACATCACATAATAGCTGGGAGTGTGCATCCAATTAGGTGAAGCCTGGATACAAGATCAAAATTGGTCACTTAGGAGGTATTTGGGTAATTACTTTACCCATTCTAGAGTAATTAGAAGCTGACTATTTCTGAAGCTTCAGACCCACTTTTGACATCTAGTGGTGGTGATACAATTTTGAATGACCCACAAACAAGATCTGCATTAAAGGAAAACACCAGGCAGGGATGACAGGGAAAAGATGGGTAGTTTGGTGACCAACAGCTCTAAGTTCCAATCAAGAAGTAACTTTACCAGGCCTTTTCAATAACAATGCTTCTGAATATGCAGAATATGATGCCAGATGTTCTAACATGTCAGCATTCTTTGATATGTGTAAGTGTGTGTGGAAAGAATATATTTCGTGGAACTTTACATTATATGCCATATTCTTACAAATTTCCCACAAAACCATAGGTTAGGTAGGCAACTTTTGTAAAATAAGAAACTTAAGAATCTCCTTGCCAGTCTCACCCCACCACTTCAAATATTCTGAAATTTGGCAGAATTCATCCACTCAGAAGGGGCAGCTATGATCCAATCCATCCAAAGCTGACAACATAACAAAAGAAAAGCCTATAACTATTAGATGATTTCACTACTGCACTCCATCAAGAAAATATCCAAAGCTTCCAAAAACGAACCAAGGTGAGGTTCCAAACCTGTCCGAACTGAAGCAACCCACTCCCTGAAACAGGGTCAAAGATAAATTTCTTTGTGTGTATGTGTGTGTGTGCATACCTCTACTAGTAACTCTCTCCTACAGAAAGATTCCTACCTACAGTGTGCTTCAAAGGGGTGGGCAGAAGCAAACAGGGTGCCACAAAAGATGTACCCACAGCTCAGTGGATAGCTTAATAACAGATCTTAAAGGAAACCTGTTAAGCCACATGCTCAAGTGAAGGAAATTAAACACTAACAGGATGCCTAGGCAGTTTGAACTAAGCGAAGATTCCTTGCTGGCCCCAGATATGGTGAGCAGACTCTGATGATATATCAAAGACAGAGCTCCATAAATGTTAAAGATTAAATTCAAATGCACAGTTACAAGATGTGAACAGCTCTCAAAAATTTAATCTATAGAAGTGAAGCACCTCCCTGCAACCCCACGCACCAGAGTCCCTCTTCTCTAGGAGAATGGTTGGGTGAGTGGCAGGACAAATCACAGGAGGGAGAAAGTTGTGTGAAAGAAGTGGATGGTTAAAGTAGTTGGGGATTAATATAGAATATGCTTGTTAATTATTCATTTTCTCTTGAAGTTTTTTCTTTATTTGCATAAGCATGTAATTGTGCTTTTTGAATCAGGGCAGGGCAGAAAGAAATTTCATCAAATTTCTCTGTGATGCATAAGAGCATGGGATCTAAAGCTGGAATTAATGTGGATCCTATTTTCCATTTCTTATTACTAAAATGTCAATAGTCACCAGTTGCATATTTTGGAAATTCCAGCCACAAATTAGTTCTTCCCAGAGCTCTTACCTTTTTTACCCCTTCCAGATGTCTAGTCTTCACTTTCAAGATTGTGCACACAAGGCACCAGTTCTGAAATACATTCTAGCAACTGTAAGTTTCGTGCCTGCAAGGCTGCAGTTGCCCTCAGTTTGGGAAGGGGAGGGGAGGGGAGCAAATTTGTCCAAACAGCAATTGAAAATGCTAATGGCATCGCTGTGCATGTAGTTTTAGGAAACAGAATAGCAGCTTCAGAGAAAAATCACTACTGATGCTCTGATCACACAAGCTACTTAGAGGAGTTGCAGGACTGTCACACAGAAATTAGCCAGTAGAGATGACCTGGAACTCAGACGGTCATCAGACCAATGTCAAGGAATTCAGAAGAGTCCCCTTCCAGCAATGGGAGGTGTCTGGAACGATGGGTTGAAATGAAGATCACAGATGAACAGGCAGGCTGAGGTCAGGCAGGTTGGGAGCAGAAGAGGGAGTGAAGGAGGCAGGGAGGCAGCCGGGCAGAAGACCAGCAAACCTGTCAACAAGCTTGGAGGACCAAGATGTGGAGTGGAAGCAGACAGTCAAGGAGAGCACAGGCAGGGTCTCTAAGCTGACTTGTCGGAGGACAAGGAATTCACAAGATAATACAGATACCAGAAGGGGAAGGAACAGGAATCACCCATGATGACTTGCTAAGGAAGAGCAAAGAGAGAAGCTAAGAACCAAAGACAGTCCCTGAGCACAACAGAAGACCAGTAGCTTGAGCAAATCTGGGTTTATGTGTCACTCTGAAAAGAGCTACCCTCCTTGCCTGGCCCCCTTACAACTTCAGCTATTCTCACAGCCCTTTCCCACCAGCATTTGCACAACTGTTTTCACCGCACACTGCTCCCCTGTGGCAGCAGGTCCACTTGTGCCCACATTAATGCTGCCCTTCTCTTCCCTTCCCAGTCCTGTTCCCAGTTCTCCAGGCTACAATCCCCAGGAAGCCCATGCTTTACATTTCACAGGTCAGTTTCTAACCAATGCCACTTTCTTCCCTGGAGCACCCAAGGCTGGGAATCAATGACATGAGCATGACTTTGCTCTTTCATCCCAGCGCCAGCTCTTTCAACTGCTCTGGAGCAGCATGTAGTTCCGATGCCACAGCTCAGCTCTCCTGCTCCACTGGAAAGCTTAGTGTTGTTCGCACACTGGAATATCTGATGCTTATCATGTGCAAACTAAACTCATCATCTTTTGTCCATGTAGCGGGATCGCTCTGTCATCTGCAGGCAATCAGCTTTTGAAATGAGCAAGCATGAACCTTGAAAGCATGAAAATGGCATACATTAAAAACAAATGAATGAACAAACAAAAATTAATTTTATTCTTCATCAGCATCTGAATACTGCACGATGCGCCCAGGGATGGGGGATCAGGAAGGAACTACTTCACAAGGGTAATGCGCCCATTCTTCACAGTGCAAAACCTGAAAAGAGGACATATGATTCCATTACAGCCTAACTATGAAGCCTGTCTTTTAAATGCAGCCTGTTATCTCTTCGGCTCCGGGGGTCCCCAATCCACTCACCAGTTTGTTGGCCAGGGGGCAGCTCCGCCACCAGCACAGGGTTGCTTGCTAGCTAGAACAACAGCAATTAGTGAAGTGGAACAAAATGGACTTCTTCTTCATTTTCTTATTTATATCCCCATCCTACCCCAGAAATCTACAGCTCAGCTAGCCTTTCTGTCTTGAGGTCTTCCTTCTATGGGGTGCTAAGCAACCTTGGCTCCCACAGCTCATTGAGCATTTAGGACAGACTGGCACTTCACAATGGCCCTGGCAGCCACTCAGACTTGTATTTCCGCAATAAGTCTAAGATACTTCCAAAAAGTGCAACAAAACAGAGAGACCAAGAGCGAGAGAAAAAGAGTTCAGCTAGATTCTGAACTATTGTTGTGGTTTTGCTAAATCCTAACAGGATTTTGTGTCGTTGTTTTGTTGTTTTTTAATAAGGGCCTTTCCCTAAATATGGCTCAGAATGTTCTGGCTGATTGTGTCTGTTTTATCTTTGCTGTTATTTTAGCATTCATTCTAAGGTTGTGTATGCTTTATATATCGATAGTTGAAAAAAAGGATGAGTTTTAATTGATTTTGTAGTTGCATATTTTGGGCAACACTTCAAGCATCCGCTTGACAGAGGACGTGACATCCGAGTGTTTGAAATAAATAAATAAAGTTAGTGTTCTAAAAATATACAGCATGCCAGTCTTTTAGGAGGCAGACAATTAAAATAATCTGTGTGTTTTGTGCGAGGCTCTGCGTGTACATGTGACTCTCTCAATGGAGAGTTTCAGCATTTCTACTGCTTCTGATTAAAAGAGCCCTAGAGCTAAGCTAAAAGATATTTCTTGCACTCCAGGAGATGAAGTGGGAATGGACCAGGGTTGAGCGGAAACAAGGGGTGCATTCTGATTGGGAAATGGCCCCGCAAAAAGAGCCTGTTTCAGTGATAATAGGATGGGCCTGGGAAAATGGGGTGGGGGACAGCAAAGACTGCCCTCATTCTGATTTGGCTTGTGCTGTCATCACATAGACAAATCTGAGTCTGGGTGGTTCTATGTCAGTGAGACATCATCTCATGGGCTGCATGGACCCTGACCGGACTGCATCAAATGGCCAGCAAAAAGAGGCAGTTTTTGATGGGGAAGTGCAACTGGACGGCAGTAAGCAGCAGCAAAGCAAAGCTTATTTAGAGGGGATTTTGAGAAGGTTGGTGTGGATGGAGGGGAAACTTCCCCTTGCCCACCAGGAATGTTCTCTGATTTAGCTGAACCCAAGGCTTCACTGCCTTCAGGCTTTAATGCTAACACTGCTGCCATGCTGCTTCTCCAGGGCTGCTCCTCTTCCCTTGCAAGGCACAGCTGTGCTGCCCACAGAGACTCGTCAAAGGGGGTGGGCAGGCACCGGTTCAGCACCGCACCTGGTCAGTATCCCATTGCATATTCTGGCCTGCCTAGAAGCCTGGCAAGCAGGTGCAGCCCTGCACCAAAGGTATGGGTGGCAATGGCCTCAGCAAGTGGAAAAGGGCCAGGTGTCTTTCTTTCTGCCCTGACAGTCAAGTTCAGGATGCAAGGTGTGCCGTTGCAGCTGAAGCTTACTGTAGGACTCAACTTCATATTGCACTATTCACATTTAAACACGTGCATGTGTGAACACACACACACACACACACACACAAACCATGGCCAGTTTTATTTTCAAAGATAGCCATTGCAGGGCCCCGATCCAGAAAGTGTTTCTGATCAGGATCGGTGTCCATGTCTGCTGCTGAAACCGCCTCTCCCACAACTACAGTTTGCCACCAAAGGTGCTCAGGAACATCTCCCTGAGCCTGTCTCATCCTTCTTGTTCCTGTCCACAGCACTTGCGGCCCCGGGACCATCTCCTATTCCTATTCCCCCCTGGCAGGGGCTTCTGCTGCATGCTGCTGTGGGAGAAGCCAGCCTGCTTCCTGAGCTGGGATGCTTCCTTAGGGATAGGCAGCCTCACTTTCCAGACATTTTGGAGCCAAATTCCACCATTCCTGAGCTTGGCCATACTGACTAGGATGGGAGTTCTGGAGGGTGCCAGGGTGCCTGCCCATCTATGTGCTGGCAGCCAGTGAGCATCCCTCTCTGGGGCATCTCCAGATGGAGGCCTTGCATAAGGGTTTCAAGCCAGGGTTTCAAGATGTGTGTGTTGGGGGAGTGATCTTCCTTATCTAAATGGCCCATCCATCAGTGGGAAAGAGTCAACAGCCTGCCACAGTGTTCTGAACCAACGTAAGTTTTCATGCAGGTTTCAGCAGGAAGACTGAGCACGTCATAGTAATGGGATGAAAGTATGGCATGTGAGGCCTAGCCTAACTTCCCAGGCAAAAGCACACATGGCCTGCACCAAAACATGCCTGAAAATGCCACTTCTCAGCTGGCAGGCTCCCCAGCTTCAAGAAATGTGACCTTCAAGAGAGAGGCAACCGCTTGTAGGCCTTACCTTTCATTGGGAGTGAGTGAAGCGGGGTGACAAAGGGATGTGGCCCCTACACGGCCAGGTGATGACCTCTGGGCTCTCCATCAGGGGAGAGGAGGTAAAGAGGTCAGTCATATCAGAAGAACTTTTTGTGGGGACAGTGCTGGAACGTTGGACTAAAACTCAGGAAATCTCAGTTCTAGTTTCACTAGGTCATGATGCTCATGGAGTAACTTTGGGCCAATGAGTCGTGTCGTAACCTACTTTGCAGAGTTGCTGTGAGGATAAAATAGAGTAGAGGAGGGGATTATGCCTGCGGTTCCTTGCAAGGAAAAAAGGGAGGATATGAATAAATGAATAAAGGCGTGAGCCAAATTCTAGCAATATTCTGTATATTGTTTGCAGGAGGGCGGCATACAAATGCGTTAAATAAATAAATATATCCCTTTACTAGTAACCATTTCTGCTGTGCTAGCAGTATATTCAGTTATTTCTTTAAAACGTTTCTTCAGTTAAGCATTTCCAGAGGGATTTAGAATAGGTGATAAAACACATTAATTCATACATGCAGGGTTCTATTCCATCTTACTCATACTAGCAGTATTTGACAGGGCAGGGTGGGGAGGGGGGCCGAAAGCGAAATACTCCTCTTAGCTGACTGATCTTCCCTCTGTGCAGATTACAGCTGAGTCGTCTCATTCACACAAACTCCTGGAGGTGCCTGTGTCCAGCCCCTGCCCCCGCCACCCCACCAATCTGTATTCGGATGCGTTGCAGCCTTCCACACTGGCCTTTCTGTTCTGCTGACAGCCCTTCCTGAATGACACCATCCGCACCCAGCGTTGTCACAAGGGACACAGTGTTCTGCTCTGGCTCTTTGGAGACCCTGCATGCAAAGCACGTTCTTCCCAGTCTTCCAAGACATAGAATTCCACTTCCTTGGTCAGGAAAGAAGTGCAAATTGTAGGAATGGCAGTAGCAGTGACATTGCCCTGAGCAATGCATCCTAAGGAAACCTCTTGTCCTCATCTGACTCATCATCCATGTATCTCTTAAATATTTCTGAACTCCTTGTCAGCACATTTAGAGGACTCTTTTTTCCAGAAGGGTTCTGCATCTCTGCAACTACACGTTCTTTCAAGAAAAGCTTCTGGAACTTAAAAGTGAATTAAAGTGTTGAAAAGACAGTTGCTAGATTATGTCCCCCTGCCCCCATTTGCGGGCATAGAAAGAACCCCAGGCCCACCTCTACAAGCTCATGGTGCAGGCTGAGGTTTGAAATCACGTGGGCTTGACCACATGTAATATGGACCTTGCTGGGAGGACAGACACATGTACAATCCTCATGCATGGCAACAAATCCACACATTTCCTCTCCTAAATCTATGTAAGACAGTGCTGGTGAATGGGTGGCCCTGCAGGTATTGTTGTTGTCGCTGTCACATCGCATTGATAGCCTGCCTTTTTTCCCTGTTCTGAAGAACCCAAGCCAGCCTCCCTAACTCCATTTTATCCTCAGCACAGCAGGCCTGTGAGGTGGGTCAGGATGAAAGGGAGTGACTGGCCCAAAGTTGCCCAGTGAGCTCCATGGCCAAGTGGCAACTAGAAGCCAGCTCTCCCAACACTCTCACTGCACCACACTGTTGGACTCCAGTGTCTATCAATCCTAACCAGCAAAGTCAGTGACGAGGGGTGAGGCATCAAATGACATTTAGAGGAAATGTAGGGAAACCACAGCACCGTTCTACTGAAATAGTTTGCTGGTTCTCTAAGCAGTGTCAAGAAATGAATCTTTTCTACCCTGGCTCATAAGATCCTGTGTGACATTTTCTGGAAAATAAGCTCTCCTACACTACTGCAAATACAATTTCTCCCCAAAGCTACAGACCTGTATACAATGGCTTAGCCACAGGCTGCGGATCAGTAGCACTCATGCAGCAAAGGTCTATGGTGCCCCTAGATAGGAAGTGGAGGATTCCTGGGATTGGTGAGGGTTCTCTGGACCTGCACTGCCCCTTGTTCCTCTGCTCAGTCGACTGGAGACAAAACTGCCCCATGGTGCAAAGGGATGCTGAGAGAAAGCATGAAGGGAAAGAATGAAGAGTATTCCCTCAGGGGGAGATTAACCGTCAGGATTAACCAAAGCCTAGCGGAGTGTTGTCCATGGGAATCACGAAGGGTCGCATGCAACTTCGCAACTAGCAACAACAACAAAATGTATTCTGCCCACTACAGCCACAGTTTAACTTTCTTATTTTTCAAGCAATCTGTGGAGATTGCTCCCTCCAAACCAAAGTTTTGCCTCTTTGTCCCCCAGTGACAGAGTATGTCCTTTTTCATTCATTCCTATTGTGGAAGCGGAAGCCTGCCATGTGCACAGCCATCTCACAGCCTGGAAGTCCATAAAACGTACTCCTCAAATGCTGTGTGACTGAAGGCTTGTTCAAAATCCTAAGCTGTTTTCATTCTTCGTGTGCAAATACGCAAGCCAAATGCTCTCGAGGCTCAATGTTTCAAGAGAAGCTCTGCTCTCTTTTGTTCTTGTTTCATGTGTGGAGTGTTTGTAATATTTTCCATAGAGAATGATGTCAGCGGTGTTATGTCTATAGTCAGGACTACGTGGAGCTACAGGTGATGTGCTGGGAATTTGTGGGTAACATGTCTTGAAGGCATGATGGAGTTGTATCATAACAGACTGAGTTTCCCTTCCAAAATAAAGCCTTTCCTGCAGAGGGTCAATGACATAAGCTGGATATTAATTCTTTAATCTTCTCTATCCTAAAAAATTAACTATATTTGAACATGTTCCCTTTATGGCATATTCCCTATGTTTACATAGCAAGATATTACAAAGACCTTTTGTAGTGTCAGTATGAATTATGAAGATAAGCCCTCTATTTCATTCTGTTGGCACTATAATTAATGCATTTGGGCTTCAGCCCTGTACGCAGTCACCCAGGAATAAGTCCCGTTGGACTCAAATAATAGGAGGGACCTACGCCTACATTTCTGGATGCCAGGAAAGGGCTTTGGAGCTTCCTGCAGCTCCTGGCTAAATTTCATGTAGGGAAAGTAGGGGAGCCCAGAGGGAATGAAGGCAGATGGCAAGAAAAAAAATGGGTTGGGGAGTCAAATTAGATGGAGTGATGGAAACAGGGTGCCTGTCCGCAGCGAGTGATCAGGTCAGTCAGCTGCCAGGAGTAACCAATCTATCCCACAGAGGAAGAAGAGTGGATAGAAGAAAGTGAGAAAGAGAAAGGGCAGGCCTGCCCATTTTGACTGTGGCCTCACTCACTACCCCATCCCTTGAAAGATTGCAAGTACTGCAGCCATCAACATAAAAAAATATATTACCTAATCCTGCAGCATAATTCATCTTTGAAAGGAAGACCCATTGTACTCCATGGAACTGACCTGAGAGTAAACTAGATAAGAATGTACTGTGGTTCATACACGACTTGTTTGGCACAAGGTCTGCCTATTGGGTATGGAAAGCTCCAGATCAGCCTTGTTTTAATGTTCTCTGGTCTGCATTCTAATATTTTAATTGTGCTAAACTGCCTCAAGGGTCCTTTTAATGTAATCTTTAAAGATAAATATGAATCTTGACTAACTAACTAAAGGTTCGAGTGAAATTATTACAGTAGCATTGTCAAGAACACTTAAGGTCAGACAGTTGAGTTGATAATGGCAAAACCCAGAAAAGGTCCCTCCTTTCCAGAGGGCCGTTCAGGGTGAGGGGGTGCATTTTGGCAAATTTGAGGGAGCTAACTCACTTGGTTTTCATTCTGAGAACTTACCATTGTTTAAAATGAGAGGGCTGCAGATTTTATCCTTTTTATTTTCTTTTTAAACACTTCTTAAGAAGAGAAGAAAGACTTGTCAGCACTTCAGGCAGTGGTGAAGCTTGTCTCGAAGCAGCCGAGCAGCATTCCCATGTGCTGCAGAATGGCCCGACGGCACGGCATTGTTTGTGTGCATCTGTGTGGAGGAGACATAGCTGACCTCATTTGCCATCTGGTTTTCAGATGATGTCCCAGGACCTAAGCTCAACAGGGCCAACTATGGCTATCAGTCTTGCTGCCTACAGGCTGCCTCCACTAGGGGATGTGCAGTGCTGGGGATTCCAATTCGTTTCAGCCTGATGGGATTCTACAGCGCTTTGGTCAATTGTAGCAGAATTATTTTTTTCCAAAACTCTGGGAATAGTTTGCATTTTGCCAGGGTTCTGCCATTTTCATAATTGTAATCTGCATGAATTCCACCATCACCATCACCACCACCACCACCACCACCACCACCACCAGGTTTTGCAAGTGCACAACTGTGTACTTAAGGAGCTTTACACTGAGAAATATTCCCTGGTCAATATCCTGGAAAATGACTGCTATCAAAATGCAGTAGGGGTTTTTTTCCACCACCACCCCTTTTGGGGGGGGGGTTGGGTTTGGTTTGGTTTGTTTTTTGTACAGGGAAACACACACACACACACACACACACACACACACACACGAGGGAGGGAGGGAGAGATCCATGTCAAACTCCCTTCATTAGCTTTCTCAAAAATCCCATTTAGTAGGAAGGCAGAGCTAGCAGTCAAAACTCCATGTTCCCATGAATGAAGTTGCTCATAGGTTTACACTTTCTTCAGCACCTAGTCCTAGACTCTTGGGAAGGGGTGCAAAAGGTACAGGACATGGGGAATGGTCAGCTCCTGAACTACAGGATCTAGAAGTAATATGCACACCACCCCCCACTCCCCAGTCACATGCAGGATCTCCTTACGATTTTCCTTCTACTTGACAGCCGTCAGGTGAAGGCAAAGTTACAAATTAACATGTTTACAGCTTGCCCTGATCAATGTCCATAACTGGGACATACCATACTTTGCTAGAAGACACTTCACAGGACACTGACCAAGCAAGGCCTTTCATTTCAGGCCCTGCCAGTGTTCAGGTGCATACTTACGAAAGCTCAACATTTTAAAAAAAGTTGCATGAGTTCAAATTGCACAGATTTCGAGGACTCCCTCTGCAGCTGTGCAAATTGCTGTCATAAAAAAATGGAAAGCAATCCTTATAGTGGCTTGTTTCTGTACAAATTGAGCTGGAGCCAGTGACACATGGGGATGGATTGCAGCCCAGAGGGCCAAACCACACACATAATCACAATCAGTGTCCACCCCCAGATGAAATTCTCATACATCCTTAGAGCCAGTAGCAGAGGCAGTATAGCAGCGGAGGCCTTTGTGTACCGGTTGCTGGGGAGCATGTGCTTGATTGTGCTGTCACACTCATGTCCTCCTCATGGATTTTGCAAGGGCAGCTGGTTGCATGGCCACTGCACAAACAGACCATTGGGCTGGATGGACCTTCTAGCATGGCTCTTCTGTGGCTGTGTTCAGACAAAACAGCTCAGTAAGCGGCTTCCTTGCACTGGTATAAAAGCGTACAGTCCCAGTTCTGATCAGGACCGTGGCAATCCACAAAGGGAAGATTAACCTTTTCTCCTGGTCCTTCCCCCTGGAAATTACACAAACACGCTGAGGTGGGAATTTAAAATGACAGCAACAACTCTCCATTGACACTTGCAGGGGAATAGAAAAGGCTAGCACCCTTAAGTCCACCAGGCACGCTTTCCCAAATGTTTGGCTATTGGGCAGTACAGAAGTTAAAGAAATTAATTATAGCAATAAACTAAAAGACATACATCAGCCCCTACTGCCATTCCCACTGGGTTTTTCCATGGCAAGTAGACATACCTCCTGGCAGCTTTGGCATCACTTCTCCAACACAAGGAAGAGGGAGCAAAGCTTCCTTCCCATGTTCAAGAAAGATTTTATTTTAAGGACAAAAATAAAACCTCATATTAAATAACAATAAGCCCTAGCAGGTTGTTGTTTATTTTTTTAAAATCTGATTTAAGTCACCTCCTTCTTTTAGCTTCCCAAACTATCTCCAGCTATGAGTGCAGAGAGGCTGCAGCCAGGGTTGGGCACCTCAAGAGGTGTGTCTTGCACCTTCATAAACAGATAACCAGAGAAGACACGCTCAGGTTGCAAAAAGCTATAAGCAGCATTCCCTTCAGTTGAACCCACTTGGCACAGACTAGGCACATCCAGAAGAGTGGGATCACCTCTTGGCAATAGCAGGCAGACTTAGCATCTTGTCTTAAAAGCTTAGAGCACCTGCCCATTCTGGTTCTATGAATGATCCTAACACAGCTGCAGAGAGCTCATGACTGAGCTGATAACAACCTGGAAAAAGTGTACTGTGAAGTTTTGTTGTAGCAATTGGAAGGATACATCTCCTTCGATCTTTGGCAGCTTTTGCTTTTTCCTACAACTAGTCAGGTGTAATAGATGGCTTTGGATTCAGGAGGTCTGGCTCAGAATCCCTACCAAGGCATGGATCTCATGTTATCCTTTTAGCTGCCCTGTTATACACACTGGCCTAGGAATAAGTCCCACTGTGGCTGGCTTCTGAGTCACTACTCGTAGGATTGTACTGTCACAAGCAAACGTGTACAGGGCAAGAAGGGCAAGATAGAAATACTATAGTTAATGTCAGCTTATTTCTAAAAGTAACAAAGTTTTTATTGGGCCTTGTGGTTTTGCCATGAGCAAGTAAGAGGTTAACATGCCACTAATTCTGTTACCAAGTCAGCTGCTCCACCCGAAAACTGATTTACTTTTTAATGTTGTTATGTCAGTCAGAGGCTGATTTTATTCCTCAAAGGCAAACATGATGAAATGAGCAAGTAGATCTTATCATGAAGACGTTAACTGAGATAACTAAATAAAGCATTAGAAATAACAAAAGGAACAAGAAAAATCAGCCTAAACTGGCCTTGAAGTGGTTTTATTGCCATTAAGCAACTTCTGAAAAATGTTTTGGGAAACAACACTTTCTTACCCTCTTTTTTACGAGGTATAGTTGACCTTTGAGAAGTTAATGTATTACAGTCAAACATTTTACAGTCTACACAGTTTCTAAGTATTCTTCTGCAACAAATCCCATGGAGATGAGTAGAACTGATGTTTCAGGAACACATTTAAGATATGTTTTACACACTCACACACAATATGTAAGAGCATGCGTGCACATTTGTGTAAAATCTCAGGCTCCTTCACTTCCTGAAATCATGTTTCATTTTCTTTAGAAGGAATTGAGAAACCATAAACTACATTCTTGGTGATGTCACGTTGAGGTTATCAAGTCATTCACCTGCTGTGAATGGACTTGACAGGGGGTTATAAAATGGTAATTCTAATGGTTACCAAGTGTCCTGGTCCCAAGCTCAGCAGCCTAGCCTAGGTATTCAAGAACAAGATGACAAAATCATGCATGTAAACAGCTCTCCCAAAATCCTTTTGGGCTCTTTCTCTGGATACAGGGCAACAGATTTTGGCTTGCCCCTGCCTAGGATACTCTGGATGGCAGAGATTAAGTACTGGTACTTAATCAGCAAAGTTCCTTGCAAAGGAAGAAAGCTCTCCTCCATGTTTTGTATTAAATTTGGTTTGAGGATACCGTGAGGTAAAATCTCCCCCCCCCCCCACACACACACCCTCTGCGTATGCATGTACTACTCATTTTCAATCAGCACTTCAATATTTCTGGAGTGGAAAGTTTAATTAGAATTTAGGACAGGAAATTTGCTCCAGACAGGTGAGCATAAAGTTCAATGGAAGGTCAGAGGAAGATGGAGAGGGAGAGAAAAATATTAATTCAGGAAACCGAAATTTGGTTTACAGCAATGAACATAAAAATAATTCTTTTGATTGGCTGAATTTGGACAGAGTGCTGACAAGAGATCAAAGTCTTAGACTAAATGGCTGACAAATACAGAGAAAGGGAAGACAGGCAGGCAGGTAGGCAGGAAGCAAACAAGCTCTGAGTCCTACAAGAAGGAATTAGAGCTGCTGGACCTGGAGACCTAAATGAGAGAACTGGATGGATGACAATAAGATATTTTTTGGATGAACTGAAACACAGTCTATACAGTCTAGTTAGGCTAGTTGGATGCATTTTCCCCGGGTTGTTTTATTACCCTGTTGCTCATATGGTTGAATGCACATTTGTGTGTGCATGTGTGTGTGTGTGAGAGAGGGAGAATATACAGATTTTAAAACTTTCAAAAACTTTTTAGATTGACATTTTTCTTCAGTAGTTTCTTAAACATTGTTACTTGAAACTTGGCAATCTCTTTTCCCGATCATTATCCTAGCTCATATCTAATAACTAATCCTAAAACCACCTACAGTAGATACCTGATAGCCAAAGACATTTAGTTATTTGGTGGACACACCAAGAGAAAGAAAGACTTCCACCTGGTGTTAGTTGGAAAAGTCCACTAGTTAGTTGGAAGGGAAAGGCAAAAAGTGTAGGCAAATTATTTTGTCCCTTTTCTATTCCACTCACACAGCAGGGAAATGCCAGTCCATGGCAGGCCTGTTTCTACAGCATCATTCTCATTTTGCATAGAGAATCCAAGAAGGTCAGAAGCAGAGCAAGATAAATCTCAATTTGTCCCACCTTTTCCAGGTAAGGGTACCTTGAAAACCAATATAGCATTTTAGAGTGGGACTGAGGAGACCAAGGATCATGTCCTCCCTTGTGGCTTTGGGCCAGTCATTGACTCTTAACCTAACCTACCTCACGGGTTTTGTTGTTGTGAGGATAAAATGGAGATGAGGAAAAATCCCAGACCTGCCATGTTTCAGTGTCCCCCATGTTGTCATTCCTGCGACAAGTCTGGCCTGATCCTGAAATGTTGAGGTATTAAGCAGAACCTGCTATCATGAAGATAACTAGAGCCAGTCTACTCACATATCAAATACCATACTAGACTTGAGGTGTGCATGGTGGGAGACCATCATTTTAAAGCTAGACAATGGTCATTTCTTCCACAAACTTTTTTACCGGAAGGCTGCATCCTGAAAACCATCTAGCCTGTCCCCTACACCCTCCACACACATTTTTTAAAAATGCCAAAAATGCCCGCTCAGTATTGCAGCCTTTGCCAGAGGCTGCCAACCACTGCTGGCCATAGCTACAGAGGCAGTGTACTAAGAGCAGCTAATGCTGTGCTCAAGCAGAGCAGCCAGTTGCCATTCAATACAAACAAGGCAAGATTTCTGCCATAGCCTTGTATGTTCTCTGACCTCACTTTGGCCATCAGCTGACCAGCTGGCCAATCTGAGGGCGAAATGCTGCAGCTCTATCTATGCAGGGAGAGGAAATGACATGCAGTAGTTTCCTAAGATAATGTTATGTATTTTGAATATTTCTAGGGAATCACTCAGGGTAGAGATTTGCCACTTCAGGTGACGTAAAAAGTACTGCTATGGCATGACTTCCCGACTACGTATGCACTTTCAGCGCTCTAGCAGTACACTGTGAATGCAAGGTTCAACCCAGTTTGCACGCGTGGACTTCTGCTCTCGCAATGGCCCTTCCTCTCGCTCTCCTCCCGGCTGCATCCCCTCAGATGCCCCCCAGCCCACATCTACTCCGGAGTGTCCTCTAACCTTCTGAGGAAGATCTGGGAGTGGCAATGCATTCCATCAGCAGCTTCTATGCCACTGGTGGGTAGCCAGTACCGGGCACACCCTTTGCCATTGAATGAAAGTCTATTGACAGCTTTTGCTTTACAAATGTTAAGGCAATCACTCTGTAGGCATTCAAAGAGCTATGGCTTGTGAGCTCTGTCTAAGTGCATGGTTAGCTAAATAGGATACAGTTGGCAGATTCTAAATGGATGGGATGTTCTTTAGACATGAAATATGTCAAGTATATCAAGTGGTCTAATCCCCCGGAAGGATTAAGCAGGGAACATGACAAGAGCTGGTGCACTTGAATCTCTCTGCAGCAGAGGACAACTGTTATGACAATTGTAGTTTGCAGGAAGCATAGATAACAGAAGACAATTTGGAAGGGAGCCAGAAATTCTATAAGAAGTTGAAAACAAGCTGGGGCAGCAACGTCACAAAGCATCCTGAGGAAAGCAACAGGAGGGAATCTTTGCTCCCAGCAAATGCTGGATGGATGAAGTTATCTTGCAACTCATTGTTAGCAAACATTCCTTAAGACCACGGATATCTCTATCCTTCTTTGCTGGCCAGCCTGAAGTGCAACAGAGTATGTGTCAGCAATCAGATGATGCCATGACGTTATTGGTGCTTTATGGCCCAGTGACAGGCCTTGAATCTTACAGTGTTTTCCAAATCAGGACCTCAAATCTCTTTGTTCTTTCCCACAGTCTGTGGACACTTTTCCTCCCAAACTGTTTGTTAAGCCTTCACTATCCTTGTGGCCTGCATCTTGCTCAAGCAAGCAGAGAGAGAGAGAACCAGCTGGGACCATTGTCTAGTTCAGCTGTTCTTTTTCCTAATGGTAGAATAAGTCCAAAGAATGCGCACAGATTCTCTGGGCAGGGCTGAGTCTTTCTTGAAGGGGATCCTTCTGTCCTCAAGAAGGAACAATGCATGAGTAGGAGACACATGGATTGTGCATACAAACAAATGAACAAAATCCCTCTTATTTTAAAGATTTTCCCACGGAGACTTGTTCCACATTCACAGGTACCTCTTTTATCAACTAGACTGATAGCTGGTTCAAACCTAATAACCCTGAGATGGAATTAACTAATCTTGTCCATTGTCCGGTAGTAATACCTGATAACGGTGTGATGATAAAATGATAGCTTAGAAATGCATGGGCTCCAGTGGGCATCAGCCATGCACAGAACAGCCCACCTCCACCTTTACATTAACCGGCGTTTTGCATTTTGTATGGTCTGAGGATAACTGTGTTTTGTCGGTAAGGCAGAATTATAAATGACAGGTTTTTCCTGGTTTTTATGAGCAAACCAGAAGTTCAAGCTCACTAGAGCTCCACTTGATTTATGTGCCACCTGTAGGTTCCTCATAAGAGGAAAAGGTGGGATCTGAATTAAATGTCATGATCATAGTAACAATAACAACAAAGAGCTTGGGCTGGTTGAAAAATAGAAGCAGGTCCTTTTGATGTCTTTCTTGCATCTGTGCTGAAGGAGGAAAAGGGAAGGAGTTTGCTCCTGCTGGCCAGAGGTGCTGGGTGGTGGAGGAGAAAAAGAGCTATGGGACACACTGCCCACCCTATGCTGCCAAAGCAGCCACTCCCAGTCCCATGGCTGGGGTTGAAGAGAGGGTCAGCTGCCAATCTAGTCAATTTTTGCTCCTGGAATGAGAGGGGCTGCCATCCTGTCCTTGGGCTGACCTTGGGTCAGAACAAGGAAAAAGGTTTGTGAGCTCATTTAGTATGTCTGGTTCTGTCTAAATAACTATCTGTCTGCTTGTCCAAAAAAGACACCTCTGAATCTGCACTGTCTCCTTGAGACAAAGGTCATAACATCTTTATTCTCTCTTTGCAGCACACTATAATTTGAAAGACATAGGTTAAATTGCCAGGAATTATTTGGTAATTAGGGGTGGAGGCAATTACTCTTGCCTGTGAGAAACTGCAGAATTAGACCACAGTCCAACAAAGGCCATTAATTCACTTTTAAGGTTGGAGTTCATTATTGTTGCCCATAGCCCCAGTTAATAAATATTCTGGCTTGATTTAAAACAAACCCTGAAGTCAGTCAGTCATTATAAATTATTTCACCAGACACTTTATTTAGCCCGCATTAACAAGAGCCACCCCTACAGAAACAGAGACACTGCGGTCAGCAGAGGCACTATAAATCATAGGCGGCTACTATGGCAATGCTATTTCTCATCATGATTAAAATACCTTGAGCTATTGCAACACCTGTAGAGCAGCATTCTGCAGGTTATTCAAAGGGTTCTGATTCCATTTTGGATGATTGCTTTGGCATCCATGCAACCCTGCTGGACCCACATAAATAAAATGGGAGACAGCCTAAATACTTCATTCAAAAGAACATTTTTTCATGAGCTGTCTGGAGAAAAAAATAAAGCAAGAATACGGAACAGCTGGCTAGTATCCCTCCACATAATGCAAAAAATATGGAGCACCCTGTCATATTAGCACAAACAAAGAGGTGGCATCTTCCTTTTCATACACATTGCCTTGATCAGAGAAACAGTTTATCCTGGGATAAAGCGGGGGCCAGCGTGATCACTGATTCTAGAAAGAACTGGACAAATTCATGAAAAAGCAGAAATATAAGCCTGGATTTCACTGGGAAGGAAAGCAGCAGAATGAGACTTAAAGTGTTGCCCAGGTGTGAAAGGAACTGGAACAGTTTATCCATTATTACCTAAACCTTTGGAGACATCACATAAATCATAAGATGCAACTGCCAGAAGAACTGTCGGATGTTTGAAATAAAGATACTATCAAGCAACTAGTACAGGCTAGCCAAGTTACAGGAGGTCGCTGTGCTGATTTTCTGATATCAAACTTCATAGAGGGACAAAATACTGGTATTGGAAAATTTCCTGTTTATTCCGTTGTACAGGATGGATACCGTTGCTACGCCACAAGATATTTGTTTGTCTTTAAGGTGTCAATTTTTGTTTTTGTTACAGCCAACTTAAATGGATGCCCTTCAGGAATGTGCAGTTTATGAATGCTTCTGTACCTGATGATCTATTTACACATTCTGTGAATTTAGGAGAAAACATTATGGAGGTCATTAGTCATATAAAGGTATTGAAGTACATGCTAGGTATCACATGAGCAGAGCAGAGCAACCAAGCCAAGCCAAGCCAAGCCAAGCCAAGCCAAGCCAAGCCAAGCACAGCAAAGTGCAGAGCATGAGTTTATTGATCAATATTCTAGAAACTGATGAAAATAACTGCACAATTTTTTGCAACATCAGTTTTTGTTACCCTTATGCAAGAGCAGGCTGGCTTTTGGAGCCAGATAATCACAGCTATATCTTGAAACTATCTGCATTCAGAAGGTATCTTGGGCAGCATATGAGCAGTAAGTATAAGTTTTGCTTTTATTCTGCAGACGAGTCCAGGTAAGCAAAGCTGTGTATGAGCATAGTAGGTTTAAGACCATTTCCTCCTCCTGGTGCCCGATAGAAGTGTTGGAAGTACAACTCCCACCATCTCCATGCTGGCTGGAGATGACAGAGGGCACTAGGTTGCCCAAGTCTGCACCAGGAGACATCTTATAGTAATTAACTTTAGGTTATACACATCTGTTTTAAACTATTTTCACACTATAGAAAACTAACTTTCTCATAGCTTTAAGGGAGGAGAACTCCATTTCATAGACATTTTAGGTTTTCCACCATCTTGAGAGTGCCCTGATATATTTCTTCATGAACTATAGAGACAGTGCAATCTTTCCAGATGGTAAAATCACAAGCCCAAGCAATGCTTCCTTTGTAAACGATGAGCATTGAACACAAACACAAGTGAAGTAATTGCAAATTCAAATAGCTCTGACAGAGCAGCCACCATATTTTCACAAGCAAGAAAAGTAATTTATGGCAAAAGAAATGGAATGTTACCTGATGTAGGAAGCTTATAGGAATTTGTAACCTTGTTCTCTGACATGAAAAACACTGACTATTTTTTTCCCGTGTTTTGCTGTAATATATAATCCCTTCTCCTTTTAAGCTGCAAGACAAACATCACATGTCTGGAAACACACAGAAACTATTCGTGTAAGAATGTGAGCTCAAAAGGTGCAATATACTCAGCAGGTTGGCCTTAGTTACACTTAAGTTCAGCTTCCTGATATATAATACCCTTGGGGAAGTCAGACTAATTTTTTCCTTCTTTACAATGGACATAATATAGCAAAGTAGCAAGGTGACTCCGAGGCACCGAAACCAACCAAGACCCATGCCACCTTAATGTTTAGAAACTTGGTCAGGGCACCAAGTTACAGTGACTACATCTTACGTCATAGCAGTACCAAAACATTCACAGACCTTAAATCTCCCAAAATAACAAATCTATACATTGCAAAGTGGTTTTCATATTAAAAACCATGGGAAAATCGAAAGGTCTCTGCTTGCCAATGAAAGGACTAGATCATAGGTACCAGGCAAATCCAGCAGGGGACGGCATCCCAGACCCAGGGCACCACCACTGAAAAGACCCATTCTCTAGTCATGGCCTGCCATACCCTGCATGTATATTGGATTGTATCTAGACTTACCCCCTCCAGGACCCCCATTCCTCTAAGTCTTCTCCAGAGGGCTGGGGGACCCAGTGGAGGAAATCTGCAGGAAGAGGAGAGGAGAGGAGAGGTCATGGGGAGCCCATTCTGCAGGTTGCTCCCTTCCACTAGCACAACCCCAGTGCTTCCTCCAACCCAAGACATACGTTACAGTAATTAAAGGTGCTACAAACATAGCAAAATACATCTATTATACAGTAGTCAGAACAAGGAAATTTTACCAGAAATAAAAATCAGAACACTGAATAAGCAATGCTATAGGCACACTACGGAAACCACAATCTACAATGTTAACTGTGAGCACCACTGCCAGAATCCACAGCATCAAGAATAATCCGCTCAGGTTAGGGACAGGTCAGGGATTCATTGGGGTCACATTTTCAAGTGAGTTTTGCCCAGTGAGCACCTCCTAGAATCAAATGAGGACCTGAATGCAACCTGTGGTTGGAAAGAAATCTATTTCTGAACCTACAGTAACTTTTGCAAAAAGTCGAAGTATTTGGCAACGTGCACATTTAGTTGTTCATTTAATACATTTACATCCCACCTCTTTTCCTTTCAGGGAACCACAGCAGCATACACAATTTCCCTTCTTTTCTGAGTCTTATCTGCAACCCTGTGGGATAGGCTGGGCTGAGGGTCTGTGACTGGCCTAAAGTTACCCAAGATGCTCCATGGAGGACAGCCCAGATAACCTGAGTTCCAGCCCCCATTCTTAACCACTACACTACATTGAAAACAGGCACATTTCTAAAACTCACCCAAATGTATTGTGTATTAAGTCAACGGGTGAAATTAACTTATCAATACACTGTGTTTTATACCCCAGGGACTCAAAGCCCTCTGGTGGTTCACAACAATTTGCTCAAGATCATCCAACCACCCACCAGCACTTCCTCTGCCTTGTCCAGCTTTAACTTTAGTTCAGTGGGTCTCGTCTGGACCATCCTCATGGCATTCTGGTCACTGAGTGCTTCCACTGGATCTGCCAGAAAGAGAGATCTGTGTGTCATCAGCATGCTGAAGACTCGGTACTCTAATTCCCTGGATAACCTCACACAGCAGTTTCGTGAGAATGTTTAATGTTGTGAGGAACAATATAGAGACTTGCAGCTTATCAGATCGAAAATGCCCTGGAGCCAAGCAGAAATTCTCAGCAACACTATTTGGAAATGCCCCATCCCCACCCCCCAGGATGAGCAAAACTACTGCAAGGCCACTGCAAAGACTTGGACACTCAGCTCAGACAGCCTCCTTCCCCTCCTGAAAAGGTAGTCTCAGAAGTGACCAAGACTGTTTCCATGCCAAAACCAGGCCTAGACACCAGTTGAAACGGATCTCGAAAATCCACTCCATCCAAGTACCTGGATCTACTCGCCACTTTCTACTTGAGCACCTTGCCCAGGAAGCAGATATACTGGCCTATAGTTCTTAAGTCCTTCTGAGGCCAAGCCTGTTTTCTGCCATACATTTTCTCATAGTGCCTCTAGAAGAGACTGGGACCACTGTACCTATACAGAAAAATTTATAGATGCCAGTTCTTGAGGCCAGTTATCTCCTTTCTACTGGAAGTCATTAATGGCTAAGGGCAAGGGTTTACTGTCTTTACCATTGCATTAATTCCAAGTAAGCTTTATAAAAAACCTTCTTTAGCCCCATTTAAACTACTTTTAAAAGCACTTCAGCAAATTAAAAAAATGCAGAAATGTGGCATTTTTCCTCAGACATTTTTTTCTGAGAATGATAGCATGAATCTGAACTATGCGTTCATGAGATTTCAAACCTTTGCTCATCACTTTCATTTTTCCTTGTTCCTCCATCCTCCTTGTTAAACTAGAATAGATTATTTGCATAGCTATTCATAAATGTCACTATAAACTCACCCAATGGAACAATTTGCCCATATAATTGCCTGTAAAAGCAAGATTTTTGAGTAATGCAATTTCAAGTGGCAACAACTAAGCTAGAGTCAGAACATTCTGGAGTGGAGTGGAATACACAAGTGGGCAACATAGAGAGCCACAAAGGAACGGAAAAGCAAGGGGGGGCATTCTCTCTCCCTTCAAAGTAATAATCAACATGAAACTGTAGAGACAATGGGTCCCTGTAGCTGTTTTTTCCTTCCAGTAGGTCACATCCAATTGTGTGCATCTGCCAATGATCCATTGGAACAAATTTCAAATAAAGTCCTCTCCCCCTCACCCCAAACTTCTCTGAAGGACTGAGGGATCCTCCGCAGCTGATTTGGAGGGAGACTGGGCAGGAGGAGAGGATGGCAAAGTCCCACCACATGAGAAGTCCATTCATAGACTGTTGGATGGAACCCATTGCGCCAGGTCTTCTTCAGACAGCTCCTTTACCATCTTTCCGTCTTTCATGTGCAGTGACTTTAAATCCACCTAGCTATGTCATGGTTTGAAGATACATAATGAAGTGTCCTGGTTGAAGTCAAACAGGTCTGAATCTAATCGACACCTAAGAATTTCACAAGGTGGACCAAGACAGAGTCATATTTAGGGTAGACCCATCGAAGTAAATGGAACTTAAGGTTTTCATGGCTTATTTGTCCCTTGATTTCAATAGGTGTGCCTGAAGCATGAAGAAGGCCAGATCCAATCCTTTGTATGCTACATTGAGCTTCCCAGAGAAAAAGCACACATGTGGAGCATGAATAAAGGGTGACATGGTAATTATTCAAAGATGGGCACATTTCCTGGTGGTAGAGTCAGAAGGAAATGTTCCAAAAGTTTTCATTTAGTCATGAGAAAAGCTGCATATTAGTGAAATGGTCTCCACCAACTTCAGCAATATGGTTGTCACGCCCTATTCAACAAAAGTTGTACTGAATGAGGAGTAAGGATAAGGCACAAAAGGACCCTCTTTCTATAGGTTAGCTTGCATCCCTTCACAACTTATAGATTCGTTGAAAAAAGGGATCATATATTCAGCTGATTATAGGTTTAGATCTATGAATAACATCATCCATACTGTTGCAGAAAATAGTGGGAACTCAGAATGATTCCCACAACTCCTTCAAATTCAGCTCAGCTGAGGGTGGTTCAAATGTATTTGGCACATGTTCTCCACGAAAACTCACTTGCTTCCTTTCCTAATGGTTGCCTTGGGGGATGACCCCCCCCCCATATTTCTTTTACTCCCAAAGGGAAACAAGGAATGGGAAAGGGAAAGATCAGCTTTTGTACTTTCTCTTGGGTTCCACTTCTCCCGACTCCCAATAAAAAAAATCAAGGAATATTTCATCCCTCCCTGTATGTGGGGTAGAGGACTGCACTTAAATGAAGTCTGAGCCCAGGTCTCCCCTTGATAAAACAATTGCTATGCTGGTGAAATTCATTTGGCTTGCTTTGGAGTACAGATATATATTTTGCTCTATTCCAGTTTCTCATTGGGCCAGCCTTAAATTTGGTTCGTTTCAAGCATACAGAATTTCCAACTCTTAAATTGTCCCAAATTTTTTAAGTCTACATGAAAATGTATATGGATTGCTGTGCACATTTCCTAAGTCATAGCTTTTTACAAGAATTATGTCTAATAAATTCACTATACACAAATTTCCTTGTATAATGTGTAAGGACATAAGTAAAGCCATGCTAGAGTAGCCCAAGGATGCATCTAGACCAGCACTCCGTACACATGGTAGCAAACCAACTGCCCACAGAACCCCTCAAACAGTGTGGGTGCAGGACCTCCTCCTTCCCAAGCTCCTCAGCAACTGGTGCATGCAGACATGCCACCTCTCGTCCACAAGGCTGATAGCCACTGATAGCCTCCTCCCCAGTAATATATTTCAGTGTCACATTCATTAATATTCCCAGTTTTGTGTGCATGCATTTCCCCTAATGTAGACATTGTTGTTTGCTTTTCTAATTGGAAAACTTCATTGAATAATTTGAAGTGTGAAATGTGAAGGATAACTGTGCTTTGGTTCATGTGCTCATTCAAATGTGAAAAATTAAGTGAACATGTAAACAATTAAGTAAACAATTTAAGTAAACAATTAAGTAAGCAAATTAAGTACTATTTTATCTCACATCCCACTTATGGAAGAAAGGAAAGTGGAACAAGGAATAAAATGGCACTCCTTATTTTCCTCCTTTCCCTTGTGGGATCCCACTTGCTGGATCGAATAAAAAAAAGTCTGGACTCATTTCAGGCTTCCATTTGCCTTTTCAACTTCTTATCAAATGTGCAGTGTTACAGACCCCTCTGTCTACTCCAAACCTACCACAAGACCTATGCCAAACAGGTTTACACTTAATCACTTCTTATTTTTATAATAGTTACTTGTACAAGTATAGGATGTGTAGCTTGAGAAGGAAGAGCTCTGAAAAGACAAGGATGGGTGTAATATATTGTGAACTGAGATTTGGCATGGCTTTGCTTTTCCGTCAACATAGCCAACTTGTAAATATTCCCCCTCCCCAATTGCAAGAAGGGTCTTAAGTCATGGGGAAATGAGCAATTTCCTTCCTTGATCTTGATAACCATCTCACTGGCATTTCCCTTCCAAAGGGAAGACACAACCCAGGCACTAATTTTCTATGTGAATCTCACAACTTCTGCTCATTTCTTTAAAGGCAGGAGAAAACACTGGGTTGGAAAGAGCTCTAGATATGGTATAACATTGGCCTAGTTTTATACTAGTGATTTATTGAAGTCTAATTTTATACTAGTGGTTTATCAAAATGTTTAGAACATGACTGTCTTGTGGACATCTCCCTCATCTCCTACCCTGTGCCATCCCAATTGCCCTGGATGGTCCCCCAATCCATCAGAGCAGTTTTGGAGGCATGCTGAGGGATGTAAGAGCAAGAAAGAACCCATTCTATCAACAGTTTCAGACACCATAAACATCAATTTTAGTGCCCTGATGGAGGGGGAAAGTCCATTAAAGAAACTTTCTGGAATCAGAGTGATAGAAAAGGAAGTAGGACTGCATCCCAGCCTAAGACCCATGGAGTGGATCCACAATTCCCAACACTAGTGCAGCTTGTGTACTAGCTAGGAGCTGTCATGGAATTAATTAAAACCTCAAAGGTTGCTGCAGCAGCTATAGGAGTTTCCAAATACTGAGCCAGGGCTTCATTCCTAGGCAAAAAGGCATGTCAAAGAGAGATTGCACTATGATTCCAAAGATGGAAATTATTATTTTCCCATTTATTTAGATTTATTTAATTTTGGTCATGGCTGTATGAGAAATTCAGTTCAGTTCATTTTTTATCATGATTTACCAAGTTTACATGTTCTGGAACAAATGCAATCTACGCTTAAAATCTGTGCATTTCAAAAGAAGGCATTCAACATCATGCATACATTTGAAAAATGTTCATGAAAAATCATACCATTGAAAAATGCACACAAATCCACTTCAATCAATGAGAGAAGAATATGAAAATTGCAAAGATCCAGAAAGCTAATGAATCTATTTCAGAAAAGGAATCTTTTGCAATGTATAAGGATTTTCATGCCAAAAAAAAAAAAAGCTTGCCCTCTGAATTGGAACAAGCTTCTATATGGAATTCGGAGAATTTTGATGGGCTCCAGTTTGGCTGATCAGTATATGACTTGTTTTGATATGTTTTTCAGTTTATTTGCTTTAGTATAATTTGTCACCACCCCATTTTAATTTTACTCCAAACATGTCACAAGAGTGCTTCTAATGTTGAAATAATGTAGTATCCCAAATCAAATCAAATATCAATATAAAATAGGTAGTATAAAACAAGAATAGATCTAAAACCAGATGATATGAATAATTATCAAAATGCACTGGCGCTTAGTGCTCTCCAAATTACCTTTTTTAATCAGTAGAATCAAATATAGATTTGCACACACACAAACGCACACCCCCCCCCTTTTACTTGTGGATTATAAAATGCCCTAAGTAAGATCATAAAAGCCCAGAAAGAGGAGGAATACATTCCTCCTAACTCAATCAGTGCAGTTGTTGACAAACAGCATTGTGTATAATTAGAGCACTGAACTCGGACCAGAATTCCAGGTCAGGCATGAAAAATCCCTGGATGATCACGATCCAGTGACACATTACCCTTTGTTTGCTGTTAGTTTTTTGTGAGGATAAAATGTGATGGCAACCTTGAGCTTCTTGATGGATGGGCAGAGTGTGTGTATTGTGCACCCATACCTGACTGCTTTTGGGTCTTTCTTCACCCTCAGACCAGTGGGTCACTTTAAAGAAAGCACCCAGTCCACACCTCTTCTTGGTCATTATTTTGCTGCATCTGCCTTTTAAGTAAACTGTCTGATCACCTTTTCTGTCTGTGTAATTTATTATCATTCAGTCAAAACATTTTGAGTGGAGTGTGCTTACATCAAGTGGAAAAAATGCCATTGACATATGCCAGTAAGAGCAGTTTTTGCCAAGCTGCCTATCAGTTTGATATTGCTCTTGCTCAGGCCATTTGGCAGGCTACTGGTTATACCTAAAATTAACACCTGAGATGGTAAGAACAGCAGAATCATCACATGAATACACACATACCATCAGTTCAGTTCTGTAGTCAAAACATGGATGGATCAAACTGCAAAAGGATGAAGATGTTGCACAGTCTTGGGTCAGCAACTACAATATCATAACACTATGAAAGGACTTGATGATGGATCCTACAGGTTCACTGAGACAAAACTGTAATCTATTTAGTTTCATAATAGATTATTTCCATTCAGTAGCTTTAGAAAGTAGCATGAATAATGTGAATATAACTGGCCACTACAGAACTAATATAACTTAGACTATATTTCCTTTCAAATTACTTGTTATTTTCCATGTCTTCTTCTCAATCCACATGTAGTTTTGAGTTTATTTTGGGGTATATTTGGTTTATTTTCTAGTTGTGGTACCCTTCTCTTTAACATTAAAAATTTTAGTAAAACATAATAGCATGATCCAACCACATTCTTCTCCATTGAAATCTACAAATGTCTTACAGTGATTAATCTGGAAAGGATTAATATGTCTACAGTTGGTAACAATGTAGACTCCAGTGCTAATTATCACTGCAGGACAATGGGTCCCTCACCCATCCAGAGTAATTTTTTTAATTGGATTGGTTTGGATTGGATTGTCCCCTTCTTGTTCTGATGATGGAAGAAGTTCCATCAGTTAAAAAAGAAACTTGATTGAATTTGACCCCCAATTCTGTACCACACTCTTATTTCTGTGCAGGCTTGCCACCTAAACTGTTATTCCTTCCAGTCTGTGTCAATTTCAAAAGTATTGAACCATGAGCCAGTTCCATCCCATTTTGCAACTTTTATTTTTAAAGAAACCACACATATATTCATATGCAAAATGTTCCTTATAATGAATATTTTAAGACATTTCTCCCTAAAATATGCATTTTTCTGCATAGTGAATGCCAGTTAGGTTGGTTTGCTTAAAAATGTGGGTCAAAGGAAATTCTCCAGTATCCCTGCCATATAAGCATACTGTTGAATTTGCATGTTAACTGCTTCTTGTGGTAGAACAATAAACTAAGCATGTCAGGGAATTAAGAAGCTTTAGATGTGAGGGAGCAGTCATAGATGCGATTCCCTCCTACGATTCTGCAATGGTACGTGCATAAACTGAGGGCACAACCAATTTTTCCTGAATATGTAGAAGAACCTTTTAGAGTGCAAGACCATGGGGTAGGGGCTGGGGAAGCGGGAGAGGGAGAGGGAGAAATCCAAAGATTTAGTTTCTTGAGCAAATAATTTTGTCACTGGATTTTAAAATAAAATTTTAAAAATGCATGCTTTGCTAAGGAAATATGAACTGTAATACCCTTCTGAATTTTCAGCACTCCCACAGATGAAGTTGCATCCTCTAACACAATGCTGTACTAGACTGGACAAAGTTATCCAATCTAGGCATCTTCCAGACAACAGTCTGGTCTGGGAATACATAGTGGAATCTCTGCACTCTTCTGGAGTAATCCCACAGATTCAGTTTACTTCTGTAATCAAATAACGAGAATGTGGGAATGTTTAGTTACTCCTGAGAGTAATGAAGTTGTTAGATTAAAAGGGGTGGGGGGGGGGAGATATAAACCCTGACAGTTGATTTTAGAGTAGGCGCTATCCTTTCAGCACCACAATAACAAGCAATGACTAGAGATAAGCAGCATGTAGAACACATGGACTATTATGCACAGATCCCTTTAGAGCTGGGATGGGCAACTTGTGGCCCACCAGGTGTTTTAGCCTACAGCTCCCATTATCCTTCACCACTGCTTATGCTGGCAAGGGCAGATGGAAATTGTAGGCCCGAACATTTTGAAAAGAGAAGTGTAGGAAATGCTGGAAAACCAGTGAACAAGGATGAATCTCAAAGCATGATTACATCTTAATTTTATAAGCCACATACCTGTAGGAGCTGCATGAACACACTGATAAAATGCTACAAAGATGATTCTCATACATACAGGTAATTCAGGGAGGAGCTGAAGGAGAACTGCTGCTTGGGCTGTGTCTGCCTTCACTAGTGCCTGAGCAGGTCCATGAGGAGAACTGCTAAAGGGACAGAATTTTGAAAGGGTGTTAAGGGGGACTCTGACTGACAGCTATTGTTTTAAAGTGGTGGTC
This sequence comes from Varanus salvator macromaculatus, assembly GCA_023646645.1. NCBI lineage: Eukaryota > Metazoa > Chordata > Lepidosauria > Squamata > Varanidae > Varanus > Varanus salvator. Next base: position 2,218,214 of record JAIXND010000791.1, on the reverse strand, counting down.
GCTCCCTCTTATTAGAACACATTAATGCATGAAGCACTAATCTTGAAACAACTCCTTCTTTGGTTTTGGCCACAATTAATATGTTGATTTAGTTGGGCTCATGATATGAGTTTATTTTAAATTCCCAGTGTTTTATTTTAAAGACATATAGGTTTGTAAAAAATATTGGGGGATTTTTAATGAATTTACCTTTAATATTTATATTTTACTACCTTGGAGTATATTTTATCCATTTTTGTTTATTGTAGATATTGTCTATATCCTGTCTATATGAAATGGTTACTACACAGCCCAGCACCAGCATGTCTTTTCCAAAGCGCCGCTATCCAACCTAGTCCAGAAATCTATCATAGACTTTTCTGACCTGATATCTAGAAAAGCAGATAGGAGAGAACCAGTCCTGGCTGAGCCAAGAAGCTGCAAATTTGATAAAGAAACCCTGGGCATCTTCCTGCTGGGAGTACTTCAATACTCCCAAAAACAGAAAATTGAGGGCCTGGAAAGTCACCACTTGAGGTTAAGCAGTACCAAAATGGATCATGTCAACTGTCTCCTGCCTCTTTTCTCCCTTTAAGAAAGAACAAGCTAGAAAATCAGGCTGAAGTCAATAATCAGGGTGGTGAGGGAAGGAGGAAATGGTGATATAAGGTACTTATATACTTTTGCTACTTACCCAAATAATAGCAAAATAAATAAATGGATATTCATTTATAGAAATCAGTTAAACCCTCAGAAACTGACTGCTCAAGGTAATATGAGGCATTGGGACATAACTCTGGTCCTAACTTGGGGAATAACTCGAGAATTTAGAGCCCCTTAGGTCACAACTAAAATCCCAGAACTGACTATCAGGAAAAGTTGGGTATACTTTCCCGGAACCGGAAGGCTGGGGAAACACAATGACAGAAAGAGAATTTCTCAGAACGCTGCAACAGTATGCTATTGTTTGTCTGCAGGAGACACTGCTGCATGAACGCAGTACACCACGCCTCCAGGGTCATATATCACTTCGCCAGCCAGCTATAAAGAAATGAAAGAAAGGCAGAGGGGATATGGGGATGGGATCCTTTGGGATTAACAGGAGACTCACATTTATCTATGCATCTATCTATCTATCTATCTATCTACCTACCCCCTTCAGCTGAAGCTATCTGGAAGGTTTATTCAGTCCATAAAAGCAGATGATAAAAATACAATAAAAATATCAAATCAGAAAAAAATATTTAAAAGTTTAAATCAACTAAAAGCAAATAATAAAACCAGAACATAACCAAAAAAAAAGGGGGGGGGATGAGTGATTGTGTGAAGTTGACTTTGGATTATAAAATAGTTACCTTTTACCTGTACAAATTAAAGCCAAGGGTGGAATAAGAAATAAATATTTATTTCCCAGTTGATTAGTGTTTGATAGGATCTGGAGGAGTTAGCATCTCTTCTGGAACAGATAACTCAGAATTTACCAAATGCATTCATCTTCATTTGCAGGGACTTTAATGGTCATCTAGGTGCAGCTTCAGAGGATGTTTTGCTACTTGGGGTTTGAATTTAGAAGACCTTTTCTAGCAGCTCATAATTCTATGGGTAGTAAATACAATAAGCAAAGACTAAGCTTTTTAGAGTTCATATGTCATTATAATTTATGTGCACTTCTTGGAAGTTCTGTGGCAAACTCTGAAGGCTATTATACTTGTATGAATAAAGATGGTGGTAGTGTTATTGACCTTATTATGGTCTCATCATCTATTTCACTTAGTAAACACCTTTCATGTCCTTGATCATAGTGAAAGTGACTGTTAGTGTTTGTAACAATAAATTCAGGACTGCTTTTTTTGCAATGTTTTATTAATACATGCATGACACCAGTTATGTAAGTATACATATGTGAGACGAAGCTGCAAATAAATTGAGGGGATTCAAATCTCTGGCATACTATATGTGCTCCAATGCTCACAAGAATTTTGGAAGTTGTCCTGTGACTGCCAGACTTGAAAGGGATATGGAATACAGGGCAATGCAATCTCATGGAGAGATGAAATGAAGGGAATGAAGGGTGGATGGGATTTTCTCCATTTCACATCCACATGACATATCTGCCACACAAGGAATTTAGACAGCCATTTCAGGAGCTTGAGCAGACAGATATCTTTGCGTGGCCATCCAGCATCATGTACAAGCAGAAGACAGGAAGAGCATAAGCCTTTCCCCCATTTCCAATGATACCGGATTGAGCAGTAAGACTTCCCCTTCAGATTTATTCTCAATGGGAACAAACCTTCATATTAAGAATGGACCAACAACTGGCAACCTCCTTGCCAAATCTGACCCAAGTTTACCATCATCTGCTTTCCAAACCAGAATGTGTACGTGAAAAGAGCAGTGTTTTCTGTGCACATCAGTAACTGTGACAAGCCAAACTTACTGAGCAATCAGAAAAGGTCAGGGGAGGGAGAAGGTATAGGGAACTAGTCTTCATTTCCTTTGTCCTGTGTGTGTGTGTGTGTGTACATGCATACACACAGACACACAAGTGACATGTGAGCCATTGCTCACAGAGACCTCCAGAAAAATATATTGCACCATATCAAATTCACAAGACAAAATACCAAAAGCTGTCAAAGCCAACATGAAATAGAATAAGCAGAAATATGCACAGGCACAGCAACTCATACTTCAATCCTATACATGTCCAATCAGAGGTAAACCTGGTGGTTTCCATAGGACTTACTCCTACTAAGGGCTTAGCCTTAAGGGCTTAGCCTTAAAGTCTAAAAGGCTAATAAAAGTGTTTTCAGCTGTCACTGGAGAGAAAATCCAGACAGTACCAAGCAAACTTCTCTAGGAAGGCAATTCGAAAGAGAGGATGGCACCACTGAAAGAGGTGCCCCCTCTCTGCCTTAATTCTGTTGTTGTGGGTGGTGACACCAAGCAAGGCTTCTGGGGTGATCTCAATAAGTGGGTATGTTCTTCCAGAAACATAGCAACTAAGGGAACGCCACTTTATCTCTCTGTTTCACATGCACTTCTCCACTGCACTTGAGCGACCAGCCACGGAAGTGGTTGGTTATGCAACTAGGCGCATGCAATGGGAACGTCTGGTTAGAGAGGGATTGCACCTCTGCTTGAGGAACTGCTTGCTCAACTATGCTTGCATAGGGATTCTCCCCTTGTGCATAGTTCAAAACTTATTTTCCACTAGAATTATATGATTTGTGCTAGTGGAATGGCACTTCTGGATACTGCCCGGGGAAATTACTGTGGTGTTATAAGCAATGTGCCAGCCTCAAGCACATGAGGCTCTTCAAGCTTCCAAGGGCAAGAGGACCTCTACAGATAGTGCTTGATCTGCTAATTTTACTTCACAGTGGTAGGTTGCAGAATGGGATGGAGGAAAAATACCTGATGTTCACATTTGAATTAACTTTAATACAACTAGTTCTCATTTTGCACTAGCAGTCCAATGTGGACATCCAACTGCAGCTCTCCTTTGAAATGCATTCTTCTCCAAATTTTGCAATCTGGTCTCCAATCAATGTGCACAAAAGTGAATGTTAAAGGGAACTGTTTTCCAAAAGTGCACATCTGGTAAAATCGTATACCTTTAAAAAAAACCCTGTCAAACTGATGTGGAAATGGGGTGAACCAAGATGGAAAGGATAACAAACCAAGGGAACTAAAAGGGACAGATACATCCATCTTGAGTTGGGTTATTTCTCTCAAAGGTGATGGAAACATCGAATAAAAAATCAAGGTAAGACTGGCTCTAAAGGCACCTCACTCTGCACACCTGGTTTCCTGTGGGAGAGGAACCCTCACCTGAACACCACCTCCCAGTCCATGCATAATGTTTGAGTTCATCTAACCTTCAGATATAATCCACATTCCATCACTGTTAGTCATACATGTGTTACTGGTTTCCCCCCAGAATCTACCCAAGTAGAGCCCTGTATGGAAATAACGAGGTTGGAGTTTGCCAATATGAAGCACTGCCCAACGCAAAATATAAATTATGTTCATATGAATGGGTCCTATTAACTGTGATTTTTATGGTAAGGTAAATATATGCAATCAGGACTAAATTACACAAAGCAGATTGATCTAATCTGTGTTTAATTTTCCTATTTTCCATTTGCCATGTGTGTGTGAAACGTGTTTGACAAGCTTTGCTGGAAGATGTTTCAGGGGGAATGTTCTAATAATTGGTTGCCCTGTTTGGCCAGGGAGGAATTTTCCACCAATTATGAGCTAGACAGCCGTGTTCACCGGTCTGAGTTGCCTGGAGCCTTTCATTTCTTCCTCTTGCAAGCACCTGTGTGTGCGCTTGTGCACGGAGGGGCATACCTGCATTCTGTTTGGGTTTGGGTTGCAATCATTAGTCTGTCGAGGAAGAGGGGGTCATAAGTTGATGGTCCTGTATTTAGAAATAGACTTTCTGAAAAAATGGTCATGCACTAAGGTTTGGAATGCTGATGGCTATCACCCCTTTGTGCATGTACACACACACACACTACACAAATATTTTTCTATAGTGAAAGACTATCTGGGATTTCATCTTCCATTTTAATTCTCTCATCCCCAAGGATCAGAATTCTATGGAAACTCCATCAGCCTCTTCCTTAGTATTGCCCTTGCATCAGGGGCAGGAGACTTCTGGGGGTCTTTTGTCCACCTTTGAGCCCCTGGACCATTACTGATGTTTTTCAGTTATCACAGGGGAGCTGTGAAGGAGGCCACACCAGGGGGGAGCAGCAACTTCACCCCTTCTTTGCATCACCATTGTGGCTCGCGTCATATAAGGCCCTCATTCCAGAGCAATAAAGAAGGTCTGGCATGAAAGGATCCAAATAATGGAATTTGGTTATTGTTGAAGGCAGGTTAAAAATACCACGCAAATGCAGAAAGTTTGGCGTGCAAAGTGTAAAATATTTGAAACATGCAAATATCATGATAATATGTAGATTTTTCTTTAAATTAGTAATTAAATTTATTTATTCATTAATTTATTACAATGTATTCCATTTCTGTGCCACTCCTAGACCCAAAGACTTTCTGGGTGGTTCACAAAACTTAGAATCATAAAATACAACAACATAATAAAACACGATATAAAAACCTTTACAAGTTTGAAACAACTAAATCAAAGCAAGTAAGAACTAGAGTGAAACCCAACAGCAGTATAAAGAGCTAAAACAAACCCCTGAAAGAATGTATTTAAAACCCTATTTATTAAAACAAATAAAACATAATATAAACCTAACTTATTAGCCAATGTGGCATAGCAGTGGTTAAGACTGGGAATCAGGAAATCTGGGTTCTTGACACTACTCAGCCATGAAACCTACTGGGTGTCTTTGGGCCAGTCGCTGCCTCTCAGGCTAACCTATCTCACAGGGTTGTTGTGTTGAAGATAAAATGGTGGAGAGAAAACCTCTTTAAGCTGCCTTGGGTTCCTTGCAAGTGGAGGAAAGAAGAGATATAAATGCAATGTCATAATAATGCTAATTTGTAACATGCCTTTGTTGTTAGAAAAGCAAGGCAGTGCCTTTGTCCTCACATAAACCAAGGCTAGGCCATGGACCTACATGAAGATTTGAACATGAGTCTCCAAGATTTTAGTCCTGGACTGTATACCACTGTGGGACTTAACAGCAGGACTTCTGAACATACTTTCTTTTTAATGCATGGTAGATTTCTGAGTGGTGTCATCACTGCAAATCTAAGAGCTGTACACCGTCTCACTGGCAAACCCTTGTTTGCCACGAGGTCTGGCCCTTTGCCGATGTGTTTTGAGCCATGCTTTGTATATCCATATGCACATTGCTACATTTGAAAACCCTGCTTTAGAACTGACAACCTTTGGATGTGCATGAATGGAAAAGGCCATTCATTTCAATATGAATGGGTTTCCACAACAGTCTGCTTTCCGTGGGATCATAAATAACCCTATAGAAAATACAACTGCCTTAACCAATAAAAGTTATACCAACTGAAGCAGAAACCCAGCAAGCAGCATAACTGTGCAAACTTCCATTCATGCCCTGTGCCATTTTCTCATTTGATCTCATGGATTGTATCATCTCCAGCACCAAGGCTGAGAGTCAACATGTTGAGAACTGAACAGGGACACCTTTTGACAGAAACGGCGCCATTTCAAAACTCGCAACTTGTATTGGAAGCAAATCTCAGAGGGTGACAGATATGGAAGAGTCACATTTGTGAAACAAATCAAGGATGAACCATCAGCTAAGGTGGTGAGAAATTTCATGCAGAATGTTTTCATTTTTGCCAGAAAGATTGCACAACAGTTTCCTTTCCTTTCCTGGAAAACAGTAATTGCATCAGCAGTTAGGTTTCCCTGCCACTGTTAAATAACAAGCAATGCAGTTCAGAGTTTTATGGATGGAGCCCTTTCTTTCTGCAAAAATGTCATGCTCCAACCAGAATTATGCTTTTCTTTGGGAGCAAGATTGCCATTCATGTCAGGAAGATTATTTTCAGCTACGCATTTTGTCAGGGTTTGAGAAGCGTCAAAGGAAAGCAAAAAGGACACACCTGAAAAATAAAACCAGGTCTCCTTCATTTCATCAGAGTGTATTGTGGGAACTTCAGCAGCAAGTTATCATAGATTGCCTTCCAGCTCCAGAGAAGACAATCCGTCAATGAAAAACAGTTTCGGAATATTTATTGCCTTCCACATCAGGAGTGGCCAGCTCATGTGCCAACTCCAGCCCACTCCATCCTGAGGTACGATTTTTAAAAAGGCTATAATACTGCTTATTTGAAATAAAATGTGGCGTGTCATGGGTAACCTCTACTATGGCTCCCACTTGCCTGCTCGGTCTGTGCAAGAGGAGCGCACTGCGCATGCAACAGAAAGAAACACTTTACAAAGAAACCCCAGAAGAAGTAGAAACACTTGTTTCTGGATCAGGACCAGTCAGCAGAACTTCCCTCTGAACTGCCTTGTTCTGGAAATCCCTTTTTCTGCTTGTCTCTGATTGCTCCTGGAGCCATTCATTTCCTGTTCCACTATCTGTGGAACCTCTTTGTGAGTGAGGCAGATTCTGGGGCAGATATGAAGACAGGTTAGATGCCTCGATTTTGTCATCGCCATTTCCCAAGCACAGCATTTCTGTCAGTGTTGTGCCATTTGAGAAAGGACGTTTGGTATCTGACCTTACAGAGCCTTACTGGACAGATCATTCTGCGAGGCGTCTGTCACACGAGACAGCACCTCTTCATCAGATGATGAGTACCCAAATTGCTAACTGCACCCCCAGGCGAACACTCTCCTGCAAGATCCTGTTCCTTGGCCCTTGACTGGTCTGCATAAAGCTCAACGATTAAGTCATGCTTTAGGGGTTGTATTTTTAAGAGCCATGGCAAGGCACCTTTGAATGGTATGTCAGGGCACCTCTTGGGAGTAGAAGTGATATGGAGCTGACACACTTTCATGAAGAACTGGCATAGCCATGGATCTCTGCAAAGGGATTTTAGAAGGCATATTGATGAAAAGGATGGAACATCTGAAGCCATCCAAGCGCAGACACCAGAGGCCAAGAGCAGTTCATTCCACCGTCTGTACAACATGCACCAAAATAGATTGCTAGCAATGTGGCTTGCAGAGCTAGCAGAAAAGAAGGGCAACTCATCTCTGCTGAGCTCATCTTCTACAATGGCTTGTACAGAAGAACTGTTCAGAAGAAACTCACTTTTAGAAGAAGAAAGAGCAAATTACAGGAAGATAGTTTTGAGAACTTGTGATGTGTACTTTTTGTATATACTGTGTTGAATTGCATCATTTATTCTGAGCACAGAATTTAGATTTAGTTATGGAATTCCAAGGGTTTTGATTCCAACTCTCCTGTGTTTCAAATTGTGTTTTGCAATAATTCCAATGAAAACTTAGCTACAAGTAGTTTCACTTTTCACTGTTTTAAGTTAAACAATGTATAAATGGAAATAGGGCACAACATTTACTCAACAGATATTTCCTTGTCAAATGCACAGATGTGTGGATTTGACTTTGAATATTCCTTCTAAACTTGCTATGGGTTACCAGATCCCCAATTCACCCAGTTGCAAGTATCCTACCACTAATTTTAACAAATTCGTTTTACCAAATCAGTAGGCAGTAACATCTGGATAGCCAGTGGTCAAGAAAGTGTTCTAGACAAGAAGAAAATAAGATCTTATCCTACACAGCTATTCTTACATTCCTATGGTCCTGCTACTTTTTCACGTTTAGGTTGCATCAAAGGTGCAACATCTGGTAGAGATTGCACAAGGGACACAATCTCGTGCTGTATCCACCCAAATCATTTGCAGGTCTATGCATGTGGCAGAATGAGGTGGCAGAATATAAGGTGATAGAGTGAACTGGAGCATTTCAGGCTACAAAAGTGCCCTTTTGTTCCTCTGCTATGTACTGAGCTACCTGAAAACACAACAGACAAGCAAGAACATCAGGTAGAAAGAGTTTGCCTAGCCCATTATTTTGTTCTAGCTCTTTTGTAATTATTGTGAAGCGTTTTGCAATGTAGTTAATGTGGGAGAGAGTTAAAGCTGTGGTTCCCACCACCCATATCCTGAAGTGGTGCAGTACCAGCTCAGAACTCTTTCTCCATTGGCCCCTTACTCTGCCACGTGTGTTGCGTATGTGCAGTGAAGCTTGCAGAAGGGAGTTCACTGACTTGCTCCCTTCTGGAATGGCGCATTGCCACTCCTTGCTGGGGCTGCCAGAAATGAACCATCAGTTCCTGTTGCACAAGCAGTTGGTTCCAGTTCACAAGAGAACCAGTAGAGATGCAGGCGCACTACAGAATACTGCTCAGAGGCCACAATCCCATCCATCTCTAAGGACCATCAAAGTGAGATTCAGGCCAGTACAAGTCAGGCATGAATGACAGGAGAATGTACTGGCTCAGAAAAGAGGTTGCTAATGAAGAACCAAGGACTTAGGAGCCAAACCTACCTAGTTGTCATAACCATTGACTTGGAAAGCAATGACCCCAAATCAGAGGGGAGCAAAGCGAAATGAGTGTTGAACAATATTAATTGAATGGATGGTTGGTTGGTTCATGAAAAGATTTCAGAATATCCTGCCATCATTTCCAGGCTCAAGGAGCAGAACTGCAAGCAATGATTCCTAACAGGATTTCAGAATATCCTGCCATCATCACCACCAGCAGTCACATCCTATCTCTGCTTTCTAATCTAGGATAGGAATTGATGCTTGAGCTATATGAAATGGCTTTTTAATGTTCTGCTATCATGAAGAAAATAACAGAACTGTTTCTTCAACTGTTCCTACTATTTCTTCAACAACAATTTTAATTCTGAAACATCTTTGTAGAATGCTTCCCTGTAGTTTTTGCTTGTGCATTTAATAGCAGGTGTAGCCAAATCCTTCCTGACTTTCCACAGCAGTTCTGGTGATCAATCATGGCAGACAAACATCTATCAGTAATGCTTATTTTCATATGAGTTTTTCATATGCACAGAAAGAATATGTGCAGACAAATGCTCCTCTATCCTATTTTGCCATATACATTATGCTCACCCCCATTCCTAGCCTGAGTCATACTTGACCTCTTTAACTGTTGTGAAGACAGGTCACAGCCTACAAAGAACAGTCTTCCTTGCCTCTCACTCTTATTTACCTAAGAGGAAGCAAACTACATACAGAACTGCATTATCGTCAAGAACCGTTCCTACAATTGAACTATACTAGATTTCTTTACTCACTAGAAATTGTTCCAGCCACCAATTTGAGCTGACAAAGGAAATGCTGACCAGATTCTGAACTGGTCTGGTCTGGTCTGGCTCTGCTCGGCTCAGCGCTAACTTGCAGAGCAATGTATGCATGAAATGCATTCCTAGTTAGAGGGGTGCTAACACACCCCTTACAGCCACTAGCACTTGGGCTCCTAAGCTGGATGCTTCTGAACAGCATTTTGGTAAACATTTGGCTTTTCTTTGATGTTTAGCAGTGCTCCTCAGTAATGGCAAGGACACTCCGCTTCCCTTTACTGCGCTTCCCCTGAAAAATGTAGCTACAGCAGCATGCTGTGCATTCCGAGACGTGCACTGCCCGCATGGGAAAATGGTGAGGCCCAATGAGTGTGGCCTGCGTGCACTGCACATGCAGCCTAAACAAGGTGGCAACACGGGGCCCACTGCATGCCCTTGGGTGGGCCCTTCCTTTTGTGGGCCCTTCCACTTCAGTGGCACAACAGTAAGGAAGGCCTGGCTTTGCCTTGGTTTGAAGATCAGTATAGTGGTCAACCATCAAAATCAAGAGGTGTCATAGCACAGAAGGGATGAAATTGCCCTTGTTTTAAAAGGTGGATTGGTCTTTTCTTGCCGCCACTCCAACAAATTTCAGTGGTGAACTCAGTGATGGGAACTGATGCACATCTCCTGGGTGGTTCTAGTAATGGAGACTGGCCATGGAAAGTTGCCCACCCCAGCAAAGAACATGATTCAGAATATTCAGTCATGCAGGTGCTCCTTAGAAGATAAAATAAATCAGAAAGGATCCTGTGAAGGTCAGACATCCAAAGTCTCTGCCCAGCATAACTCAAGCCATGTTGGTACTGCCTGTTTTTACCTACAGCTTGGATGTCATCACTTTTCATTATGACTTCCAACCTATTTTGTACATAGGTGAGCCTTTGCTCTGAACACAGGTTATCATGCTGATTGCCATAAACCATATTTTAAAAGGTGTTCAATGTCATTCCCACAGCCATCGGTGCTTGTAGTTCAAAGCAACAGATTTACCAAACCACAAAAGTGGGACTGCCTAAAAGTCTGGAAAAATCCAAGATGAAAATATGCTAAATGGAAGAAGTTAAGGAATAAGCCAGGGCTGCTTGCAGGACCAGGAACAACATTAAAAAGAAACAATTCACAATTCTAATTCCTTTTTTGCAATGTTCAAAGACAACTCTAATCAAAAAGCCTTCCGTGTACTTTGATCTTTGATATTTTACCACTGGTAGAGCTCTCCTTTCTCTTCCAGATCATCCCTAATCTCTGGCACGACTCCCTGTGTAAAGCTTCATTTTGGGACCATTTCCCCTCGGGCAACCGTCCCTCTGTTTCTCCAGACAAGCTTTCCTTGGGGAGAATTCCTCCCCTGAGGTTTGGCTGGGAGTGGAGTGGGCATCAATTGCCCAACCTCTAGCAAGACAGACAAAAATATTATGAAAGAATAACATTAGGGGCCCACTGCAATGGAACGTTTTTCCTCCATGGAAAATACCTGCAGAGGAACACATATGGAAAATGTTATGTTACCAGTCGGATCTCTCTCACATGGAGCCCTTGTTTTAGTATCACATCAAATTCACAGTGATTGCTTTCCTTTCATTAGATTAGATTTCCTGCTTGGTCCTGATTATGAATCTTTCAAAAACCCATGTGGATTTCATATTCTAACAGTTCTCAAATGAATTCCTCCCAGGATATTCATACATAGAGGGGGAACTACTATTTCAGCATCCTGTTTTTTTAAGAGGCACTCCTAGCCCTGCCAGAGAAGAGTGTGTGTGGGGGGGGGGGGCAACATAGCGGCAAGAGCTAATTATTATTATTACTATTCAGAGAAGTATCCACAAAAGAATCTAAGCAGTGAATATAAAGATAGTATAAATAGTACATAAACAAATATAAGTGAAACAGTGCAATACAAGTCAGTAATCAACTTTCACAGTCCATTGGGTGTGCCGAACGGCAGCTGACTGGCTCACAATGTAGAGAAAGCCTCTGCAAAGAGATTAGTTTTAGGAAGACCTCTAACATCAGAATTGTTCAGCAATTGGTAAAGTGTTCTGGAGTGCCGATGCTGCAGCAATGAATGCTCAGGTGAGCCTCTGGAGCGTGTAGCATCTCTGAAATGCTCCCTCTGCTGATCGAACAGTGAGGAGATGGTCCCTAAGGCCACTCAGTCACAGGACTTCAAAGGGCTGCACCTTAGAAACCCTTTGACCTTTTGGCCCATGGTAGTATGACAGAGGCCAAGAAAACTGAATCACATCCTCTGAGTCCTTAATGTCACCCAGGTATGCCTGTCCCCTTTTTTCCTTTACTAAGACCTTTATCCTATTTTTCCGGAGTTCATATTGAAACGGTTTTTCATGAAATCTTACTATTTCCTTCTAGAGAAAATTAGCCAAAAGAAGCATTACATTTATCGGCGCAAGAGCAAAATGGAATATAGAGCCACTTACTGCTGCTGCTTTGCTATCTTCCAGCCTGCAATCACAGCACTGAAAAGAAAAATAAGGGTTGGGTTAAGAATAACCCCAGTCCAAAGCCACAAACTCCAAAGATCCCAGTTAAACATTTACCCCAACTGGGAGCTGCAATCTAGCTCCTGGAATCTGCGTAGGCAGCTGCCGGCTTCTTGAGAATCAGGTGACAGGCAGTCGGCACGCAGGATGGCATGCCTGCCCCATTAAAAGTGCGCTGAAACTCGCACAAAAGTCATTGAAGCACATCCAGGCTTGAATTTCAACAACAGCGAGAAGGAGGAAGATTTCCTGGGTCAAAAAAATCCCACACAGAATACAAATATTTTCAATTAAGGTGTATTGCTATTACCGATGGAAATGTTCCGGAGAGCCTTTATTCTTTTTTTACAACTGTCTTTTGCCATTCTTCTGTTATTCTGTGTGACCCAAATTTGGGCTGGAAATTTCCAGTGCAAGGAAGGGTGAGGACTAGTCTTCTATCTAGCTGGCAAGTTATACATTGGACAGAAGTCTAACAGTTAATCAGTCCTAGTTAGGAGATCCACTCACACAGCAGCTTTTTTCTGACGTGGGGGATGGCATTTTACAGCCCTCCAAATGTTTTCACCCAAGGCTCTGACCATCGTTCACAATTGGCTATGCTGGCTATGGCTGACAGGAGTTGTAGGCCAAAGCCTCTGCAGAGCCCGAAGCTGATCACCTCTGCTTGAAACGGTGCAGCTATTGCATCTCCCATAAGCCACTTTGGTACCATTAGGTTAGACCCCTTCAGGGTGGCTTATTAAATTGTACGTTTATCTAAAACTGGTGTGAGACATGGGCCTACAAAAGACCCAGCCCACTTATAGATGGTTAATCAACATCTGTTGCTTGATGCTTGCAGAACACCTCACAGTTCATGGTGTACTTTGTCAGCTGTACTTTTAAAAAGCCCATGTTCCACAGGGAATACATCTCTGGAGAATTAGAACACAGATCCATAAAATACGCATCATTACAAGGGCCTTGCCATCTCCTGTCATGCATGTGCACCCAGGAACTCACACACTTGCCATGATGACACTTGCCAGGATTTGCATGTCTGTGATTAATCTGTCTATTCAGAACCATTCATTCAAATAAATCCTGAAACAGGGAATGGAAGAAGCAAGAGTAAGCACCTTCCTGAGGGAGGCACCTTCTCCAAAATGCGCTACTGAGTACACGATCAATTTTGCCTCCAGTGAAGGAAGGAATCATAAACCAGATTTTGCATACATGTGGCTGAAATATTTCATGTTGAGACATGTCTTTCTTGCCATACCTAGCAGTTACATCTTTTTTTCCCCAATTTTTCCTCTTGGGTAGGCCAGGGCCTCCAATCTGGATTGGGACCTCAACATGGGGGATACTGGACATTAAATCTGGATTGGACATTCTGTACTGATTCCAAAGAAAAAGAAATTTGAAATGTTGTACTGTGGCATAGAAATTTAAGATACCAGGTTGGCCCATATATTATAGTTTGAAGTAGCACTGTGAGGAATTTTTGGCTGTATTTATTTTTGACTTTTGTTGAGAAGGGGTACACAGTAATTGCAGCAAACTTGTGGAAGGAATAAGAATTTTGGGGGCATTTTTCAGATTGCTGAGCCATGATGCTTACCTTACTATAAGGGGGTACCTGTGTGATTGCTGTCTGCGCACCTCCTCTTTACTTTACATATTTGTCTTGCTCCATCCTTGCAACCTCCTGGGCTCCATGAGTTTCTTGGAAAGCCCTCTAGAGGACTCAGCCAGGGCTTTCGCATGCTGCCGTCTGCTGAGTAAGTCACTTGTGGGGGTTGGCTTTGTTCTGATTAATAGAACTTTAACAAAGAGATAATGGAAGCACTGATGAGGCATCAGTACAGCACTAGTACACACTGTGCATCCTCATCAAAATTGATGCTTACAAAATTTCAGGGTGTGTGTAGAAGAAGAGGATGGCAGAGAATGAGGTGGCTGGATGGAGTCACTGAAGCAGTGGGCGTGAGCTTAATGGACTCCGGGGGATGGGGAAGGACAGGAAGGCCTGGAGGAGTGTTGTCCATGGGGTCGCGATGGGTTGGACGTGACTTCGAGACTAGCAACAACAGCAAGAGAGGTCTGGGAGTAAGACAGTAAAAGGCATGGTGGAAGAGAAGAGACCAAGAGTATGCAGGGAGCCAAGGGTGGGCAACCCAAGGCCTGCAGGCCACATGTGGTCCCAAGGATGTTTTTGCAGTCCTTTTGCCCCATCCTCACTCAGCTTCTGAATTTGCTGTGGCAGTGATAAGAAAAAGCTGGGATCTTACAAGTGAGCAAGGGAGGCAAGGAGTGGAATTATGCTTCGGGGAGCTTCCTCAGGACACAGTTCTGGTGGCACCGAAGGCCCTGTTCGCCGAGTGCCCTGTTCCCATACAACATCACAGATCTTTTTTCACACTACCACAGCAGCAACATTTGCAGGATTGGAATGCAGCAGTGGGGTGGAATGCAAGAGTGTGCCACTAAAACCCCAAATGCTGCCTGCTCCCACCATAAGGAGCACGTACCAGAGGGGGAGAGTCCAAGGAGATGCCCCCATGGAGGCAAGGCAGGAGAGCAGAACCACATTGCCCCCTGCTGTGGGTCAAATGCCCAGTCTGCAAAAAGAGCCCAGCCTTCAACAAGATTGCTGCTTGGAGAAGCAGAGTATTCGTCTTCTTTGGTGTGGATCGTCTGTTTCTTTGAAACCCCACCACTCTGCAAACAATAGCCTCCCATCCCCATTTTTTCCATGCTGAGAGCCTGATCCTGACCTCTGTCATCCAGTGCTACATCTGCCATTGTCCTAGTAGGTCAGTCTTTCCTGCCAGTGACCAGAGGAATATGATCTCTGTCAGGCATTCCCCTTTTGCTGCTAGCCAGACACCTCTCTTGATACAACCCCATAAGCCGGGCAACGCGCAGCGGTCTCTGATCTCCTTCAAAGGAGCTGCACAAGGCAGGCAGTCACAGTTCCTTTCTCCTTGGCAAAGGTGTTGCCCTCCCCTCCATTCCTTGTGCAAACTGAGGCCAGGAAAATGTTGCACATACACACCATGCATTGAGGGCTCAGCAGTGTATGATGCTATAACCTGCCCTAGAAATTGCATCTTTTCATTCATTCATTCATTCATTTAACTTCTACCTACCCCGCCTTTCTGCCAAAGAATGGTGCACATCCTTCTGACTGGCATTACCTGAGAGAAACATCTGCACCTCTCTGTTCTCCTCCCCGCCCCCAGATTGGCGGGTGGGGGAACCAGTCAAGAATGAGCAGCATAGACATTCTATTTCTTTTGGCAGCAGAAACCCAACCCTTCATACCTTGGTCAGCATAACAAGAGAATGAGAGAAAAAGTGAGAGAGAGGAAGCATAGGCATAGGCAAAGAATTTTCCATTGCCGGGACCTTTGCAATTATTATTTTTTTATTTCTATTTTTACAGACAGACATTTCTCTTCTCTATCAGGTAATTTTCAGATTGAGACATTTCCATCCTGTCTACACACCTTGTTTTGTCTAGGGCACGTCTCCGTTATTTAATACCCTTTCCACGGACAAGAAACCTCACCATTGCTTAGGACGTTGCCATTGTGCAGGTCGAAATCTGAGAATGTTCAAATCTCTGGGAGGAACAGAGCTGAAAGTTGGAGGCCTCGCTGGTGGGAAGCCCTGTTCCCACCGGCCCCTTAACAAAGACAAGGTGTACGCAAACTCTGCACAAATGTCTGAACAACGGGAAGTGTTTTCCCTGCCCCTCTTTTACAGCCACTGCTTTTTGCCACTTATATTTAGTGCTCTGGTTTAATTTTCTGACATGTGGAAGGTTATTCTCCCTCTTTACAAACACACACACACACACACTATACAGCTTGATTTATACATGTTTAGAACAGACAAGGCTCAAAATGAGTGAATGTCTGTTTAATATTTGGGGCTCTTAAGGAATGTGTTGGCCGTCACTGCTGGCCCCCATGGAATGTGAGGCTGTGTCTCATGTGGGCAGGCCTGAGTCAATACTTTCAACATTAAAACAAGTCATAATTAAAATATGCATGCTCTACAAAGGCTTTAATTACCACGCTGTGCCGGGTGCCTCTCCCTGGCAACATTGCGCCTCTAGGAAAGACGAGGCTGCACCACTACAAAGGCCGTGCTAACGACGACGCACGCAAGATATAAAAAGAAAATAAGATTGCACTGGAAAAGGGAAAATTGAGGGAAAAAATATCTCACAGATGAAGATCCTCATTTTGCAAGCTGGAACTTCACGGCATGTGCATAACACACTGTTTGGAAATTAAAGCAGATATTTGTGTGATTGTCTCTCAGAATGATCTTCTGTGATTTCTCTCCATGGAGAACCCTTCCTCCTGCCCCATTTTCTCTTCCCCACCATGACCATGAATCATGGGTCCTCTTCCTCTTCTTCCCACCTGTCTCCAGAAAGAACCTGATTTCAATTCTCTTTCTGGAGTACTTCTGAAGCTACCCTACATTGATAGCCATTGAACAATGCATGATGGGGAAGACTCATAATTAGGCTCTTCTGCTTCTTTTATTTCTCCACCTGAGAGCTGACAGAGCCACCTTAAAACTGGAGAGGCTGTGCTTTGGAAGAAGATGCTGAAATCTCTCCACACACGTGTGGCTAAAGTACCTGATTCTGGACTCTCCTGTGTTATGTCTGCTTCAGCTGTAGTCGGGCCAGTGTTCTAGAAAGTCCACTTGCATCTCTTATTTTCCACCTGAGTGTCTTCCATGCTGTGCACTGGCTGCAGTCTGGGGCCTCAGGCTGGGGTTTTCCCCAGGCTTGCTGGCTACAAGGTGCTTTAGCTGGAAATGCCAAGTGGTGCCATCTGGGAATGTTCTGCCATCCTGCAGAACATGAAATCTATTGCAAAGCCAGCTCTTTCTATCTTTCTTCTAAATTTTTTATAGTGCATGGAGTGTTCATATGAAATGTTGCTCAAAAGACAAATTTTCAGGCTGGATGGTAAAGGATTCTTTTAATTTAATTAAAACATTTCTACCCCGTCCTTTGCACAAGCCTCAGGACAGCTTACAAAAGCCGTCTTATATTGTATACTTCATAGATCTGACAGCAAAGTCATCAAATCACTCATACCTGCAGTGGATACATAGCTGGATGCAAATCCTGAATTTAAGTATCTTTAGAATACAGCCCTATGCATGTTTAGGCAGCAAAAATCCCTGTAACGTCCAGCATGACACAGCCAGCATGCTCTCTGGAGAATGCTGGAAGCCCTAGGTTTTTTCTTTGTCTAGATGTGCATAGGATTGTGCCTAAGATTTAACTTCCTATGAGAAGGAAAAGGGCTACATTAACTGAAGCAAAAGAAGTAGAACTTCTCCTTTGGAAAGTTCAGATTACTAAGGTCCTGCACCAGGAAGGAGAATCCAGGCTGTCACTGATTTTACTGTCCTCAAAAGCTGGTTTATTCCATTTATACAGCATCTGCTGTACTCTTACCTCTGGCTGTACAATTTGAGAGCCTGTGGAAGGAAAGTCTGGAGCTGGAGTGGGCCATTGTAAACATCTTTTTTCACTGCTATTATATAGAGACCCTAATGAGATATCAGAACAAAGGCAAAAGAAAACAAGGGTGGGAAGACCGAGTTGGTTTATATGGCTTCATCATACCTTGTCATCACACATGAAGGCCCACCAAACATTGTGATCAGGACTGGATTTGGATTACTGCTGGACCAGTCCACCAGGGACTGCTCCTCATCTGTGCTTACTTGTCCACTAACAGGCCTTCCCCTTGTCGTCAGACTGAAGCTTGGCCACCTCTCTATTTGAGGCAAAGCCAAATCACATACCCCACTGAAGTGCTACAGAGTGGCTACAAATGATTCCGAGTAAACCTTGACATCGACGGGAAGTTGCTTCGCCATTAGTCCAGCTCACACATCGGTCCTCATTTACTGCACAACCACATAGTCCATTTTCTAGAGCTTTGCAGTTGTTTTGAGTGGAATGAACAATGGCATGCAGTGAATGTGTCCATCTGTCTGTCTGGCTGGCTGGCTGGCTGTTTTTCTATACTGCCCAAGAGCTGAAGCTTTCTATATGGTTTACAGCAGTAAAATACAGTAGGATATGTAAATCAAAGATCCCCCATGAGCTCTTCAGAGGTGTTAAAGCACAGCTTTAACCTGGTGCTGATAGGATACCAGAGTTAGTGTTGTGTGGACCCCAGTGGGGAGCTTGTTTCCTCTTCCTTCTTTGTTGCCACCAACCAATCCTCCCTTGCAAGTGCCAGTTAGAAGAAGCCCTCAGATGCCAAGGTTCATTTCCTGGCACACTGTGGTTGGGATGCATGTTTCACCAAGGATTGCAGTCCCTACTTGCAAAAAGTGCATAGCAATGGATGGGGAAAGAGTGATGGTTCTCTTATATCTTCCTCAGATCAAAAAGGTTAGGCAAGATCTTACAAAAGGGTTTTATCAAGACTGAACCTAAGTAGTTATAGGTGAGGCCATTTTTCTTTCCCGATTTAGTCCCATTTTTGAGATGTGTTAAGAAGGTAACTCTTGAAGTGGCCCTAAGTAATAGCACCATTTCTTCATAACTGTGTCTCCTCAGTCTCTGGCTAAACTGTCTACACTGGGAATACTTTAGTCCAAGGATGGGAAACATGTGGTCTTCTCGAGGTTGTTAGACCGCATCTCCTCCCATCCTTTACAATTGGCTCTGGTGGGTGGAGCTCACGGGAACTGCAGTCTAACAACTTCTGGTGACTGACATGTTCCCTATCCCTGGTTTAGTACTGGTTTATCACTATTGCCCTGTTAAAATGTTCATTGTTCCTCCCCAAGATTACCCACAGGGCAGGGCCATGGACAGACTTTCAACCTGAATGGGATCCTGTGGAAATGCTGTTAATATGATTCATATATCCTCCACAGCCAGCTCTCTCAATGAAGTCATAGAGATCCTGGTGGCTCAGATATTCCTGCGATAATCACACGGGAAACAAGAGGAAATGGGCTTTGTTTGCATTAGATCAGGCCAACACAATGTGTAACCCACCAAGTGACTCCAACACTCCAGCCTGCCAGATGTTTCATGACATCCCTGCTTTTGAAATTCTCTGGAGACAGAAACAACAGGCGACCTATCAAGCTCCTGGTCAGTTGCTGAACATAATAGGTGGCTCTGAATATGACCCAGTTTGTGAAGGCTTGATTTCGACAGAGATACACTTTCTCCCTTTTCATGCACACAGCATATTAAAAGCAATCGATATTGGGAATCAACTATTCTGTGCTACAGTGGAAGCCTGAATAGTTGTTAACTCGTTCTGTCTTTGTTGTTCCTGGGAAGACTTCATATGTCCTCATTAGCACCTGCTCCATAATCACTTCACAAGCTTTATTTTAGAAGAGAACTAGCTGTACAAGGGAAAAATAATATAACATCAGGCTGAAGACAACAACTGGTTCATGACTCCTATAAAAGTCCTTGGTTGATGCTGAAAAGACTGCATAACTTCAAGATAGAAATGGCAGCAGTCCAGCATCCGCTGCATTAACACAGTTCTGAAGATGTGATAGTGCTTATTTATCAGAATAATACTAATGCACTCTATAGGATAAAATCGTATTGTGGTGATTAGGCTACACCATAACAGCTCTCTATTGTTCAAATGCATTTTTGGAAAAGAAAATTGGTTGTATGATCGTAGCAACCGTATTTTCAAAACATTTAAACTTTTAAAAACAAAAATCAAGAACATCACTGAAATGAGAACCAATTCTTTACTAAAGTAATCCTGTGAAATTAGGCACCCTTAATTTCTTTTTCCCCAAGAAATGAGTTTATCTTGGAGCAAGACTACAATTAATGTGTATCTCTTTCAGAAGAAGGTCCTATTCACTTCAATAGGGTTAACTCCCCAAGAGTGGGTGAAACTTCAGACTTTAATATTTGCTTGATTTTCAAGTGAAATGTAGGTTTTTCCCCCTGCTTCTTCAGTAAAAGGCCCCAGCTTGAATGCTTTAAACAACTAAAACCAATCTCCCCAAACAGCCACTATCCCCAGAAATAATTTGCAAGCTAGGAAGCAAACTGCGTTATGCCAGAACTTGCTTTGGCACTTCCACCTTTACGTTCTCAATCCAGATTCGTCATTCCATCTTGCCCAATGGGACTTCTGGGTCCTTTCCTCTCTCCTATAGAACTCCAAGAGCCCTTTAATATCTACTCTAGAGCATCCCCCAACCCCAACCCCTGCAGTGAGTGGGGGGAAAGGATGTGGAATAAAACAGGCAAGTGTCTTTTCATGGAATAACAGATGAGTTAAGAGATGCACTCAAGGTCCCACCCCTTCCCTTGTGCTCAGTTGCATGCATAAGCTTAATGCTAGCCAGAATGCCTTTCTTTACTAAGACTAGAAGCCAGCATTTGTACCTGCTCCAAAGAGATGGGAGTGAGCACTGAGTCAAAGAATCATCTTCTTGGTCCTTCTCTCCAGGAAGCCACCTGATCAACATGACAACATACCTTAAGAACAAGATACAGTGTGGCCTCCAAATTTCAGCTTTGTTCCTCAAGGTCTGTCACCAATGTCCCATGGGCCCTCAGAAAGTTGTTGCCAATGCCACCCACCCCACCCCTGCAATACACCACCTAGACAGCACTTTTGAATTGTGTAGTTCTTGACTAGGCCACTCACATTTACTCCTGATGCTATACATGTCCCCACTCCAAGGTGGCACAGGTGGGCTAACCCTAACCCTAACCCTAACCCAGAAGGATACCACAGCTGATGGATAAAAAAACCTGCTGAGGTGTTCAGAACTTATGGAATACATACGGCTGCATACAAAGCAGTTACCCTGAAAACTATGTTGGAAACTAGACTGAAATTCATCCAAATAATCCATATCATCCATGGCTACCTGAAGTTAAGAAACCACCACTTTTCCCAGTAGCTTACTCAAAGATGCCACAAATGATACCAGAAAATAATTACCCAGCAGTAGAAGATGCAAATTTGACTTGTTTAATAGGGGCGTAACCTCTGCCTTAGTAATGACAGTGGGTACTACAGCCTCCCTCAGAGATTTATGAGTCCCAGGTGTTAAGCAGTAAACTAATACCTTTAAATATCCTGGGATGGCATGATCTGAAAGGCAGATACTGATTCCGGAAGGAAGTTCTCCAAAGAACTGCTCCATATCCATCGCAATGTGATCAGACAATGCCTTAGCTACAGCAGCCTCTGACACTGTTCGAATCCCAGCATCCAAGTGAGTAATCCAAAACAACTAAATCATGTCTGTACTGCAGATCTTCACCAGCAACACCTTTGAACATTTTTAAGTGATCTTCATGATGCTAGAGAGACTGGAAGGTATCACCTTCTACACTAAAAGCAAAAATTGATTGCACTGTTCTTTTGTGCAACAAGACATTTATTGTTTTAGGTCTTTTCTATAACACATGTCAAATCTCTACAAGGAATTACAGGAAATGGCCTTGCGTTTGGGAAGTGTAGCATCTTATTGGAATGTAGCGTGCATAAACTGTGGGACTAAACCTGGAGAGTTAACCATGTTAAAATAGTGTTTAATAACTTGTTTTTCTTAATTAATCTGAATTCCTTGATTGGATTTTGTATTTTTGTCATAGAGTAAATGTTATAGAGCTTTTACTGGAAGGTGATATATTACCCTTGGATGGACATTCAGCTGGTCTGTATTGAACACAGAAATATAAGACTGACATCTAATACACAAATAAGTCTGAATACTAGTGGAAAACATTTTAAGAATTCTAGGCAAGGTTCCTCATTGTTCACTCAGATATTTATCATGTCTTTTAACAATGAAGTCAATGTTCCCAGCAAGTTAAGCTAGTTGTCTTTTCCATTCTGGAAACTCAATGTAACAAAAGATTGCCTTGACTGAGCTTCACTGAAAGGGCTTGAACATTCTTGCAACCAATCTTCTGATCTGAACTGCTCACAAAGAAGAGTTTACCTTAAGAAGCTGTGGCCACTGTGATAACATGGACTATGACTCATCACACGTGACACTGCATGCTCGTCAGGACTGCCATTTTGGATGGGCCAATGGAATGGCCATTTGGATGGGCCAT
Source organism: Varanus salvator macromaculatus (assembly GCA_023646645.1). Taxonomy (NCBI): domain Eukaryota; kingdom Metazoa; phylum Chordata; class Lepidosauria; order Squamata; family Varanidae; genus Varanus; species Varanus salvator. Next base: position 2,195,798 of record JAIXND010000791.1, on the reverse strand, counting down.
TTATGGCCAGTTTGGATGGCCCACAGATGTGGCATTGGTGCACAAAGCTGAAGACATGGACCTGGGAATGATCAAGAACTTGGACGGAGGTACAACTGGACGGACTTGGACGGAGGTACTTGGACGGAGGTACAACTGAAGAAAACTCATCAGAACAGAATCATAATTATCTATCATCGCTAAAGTGACAATTACACCCTTCACCAATGTGCACATCTTGTATTTGTTAAAGCAAATCTAGGTGGATAAAACATGAGGGATGTGCCTTCCCTCCAGACAAAACCTGAGTATTGAACCAAAGCAGGCCACTTAAGATGTCTTCAGGCCTCTTGTGGAGTAATGCAAGAGTTCTCTGAAGTGGACTGAAGTGATGCAGATTGCTCCCAAAACTTTACCCTCACTTCAGAGCTTCGGAAGAGTGTTCTTACACTAATTAGTGAACAATTTTCCTGGTGCCATCAAATCACAGTCTTTTGAAGTAGCATTAAAGTTATATTTCAGAAATTGTGCCAGTGTTTTCAGTGTTCTTTTGCAAGTTGAGTGGCACTGTTTAAAGAGTTTTGAAATTGCTGGTGATTGTAGCTTGTTTGTCTGGCCTTCTTATTCCAGTCCAGACCAGTGCTTTCCTAACTTGCTTTCCTCAAACTTAAATCTTATCTGCTCCTTGCAAGCTCATTCTTATGTGCTCATGCTGCTGTTCATTTCTGTCTCGAGTGTTATGTGTTAGGTAAGTGACCTCCCTCCACCCCAATACTCTTCAGTTCCGGGCCGAGTTGCATGTAATTTATGTATTAATATTACAGGCCTGTGTGTTTCTGAGTAACTGTATATTATCTGTCTGACCCTGAGTGTATGTTCTTCCATTTGGGGGTGGGGGTGCATTTATTTATTTATGTTGTTTGTTGTAATCCTATCATTTCTTTTTCCTACAGGAGAGCCAAGTGGCTTACATAATCCTTCTCCTCCTTTCCATTTTATCCTCACTACAGCCCTGTGAGTTACATGAGTCTGAGCGACCGGCCCAAAGTTGCTCAGTGAACTTCACAACCAGGTGGGTAGCAGGACTTGAGTCCCCCAACCCCCAGTCAGACAGTTCAACAGCTATGCCACAGATGCCCAAATTCACCCCACAGTGTTATAGCATGGCTGAGCACTACATTATTCTATGCTTTCAAATTTCAGTAAATTAAAACTGAAATCAAGTGCAGTAAAATTGAAAAAGAAATCAGTAAAGTATTATTCACTCCGTCAAGGATGGCACAGGAGCATGGCAAAGCTCCTGTTGCCCTCCAGGCAGTTTTTAGGAGCTGAGACAGAGGAAGAAGTGGCAAGATGAGCTTCACACACACAGACACACACACACAAACACACACTAAATATGCCTAGCACAGCCCCCTTGCATCCATCTGCAGGCATGCTCACCCTTCTGAGAGGAGGATGCCACAAGGGCTGCTGTCATCCATTCCATCATAAAATAAGGCACAGCCATGGCTCTGTTTCAATGGGGAGACCTTCCAGGCTTCAGAAGACTAAAGCAAGGCTGAGCCTCAGGTCAGAAGCCAAGCCGGTCTTGTTTGCCACAGACTGAAGTGAGGTAGCTGCACTGGCTGAAGCTCCAAAGCAGGTTCTGAAGTGCGTTTGGTTCCGAGCATCCCCACAGTAGGGATGCTGATTTGCCGCACGTGCCTGGGCCCCACTGCACTGCCTTCATGTGGTGTGGCTTTGGGGCAATAGGCGGATGATGCAGGGAATAGGAAATGTCAAGAACAATGACTGGTGTGAACACTTTTAGGCGCCACAGCAAACCAGCATCTAAGAATTCTCAAACGGAGGCAATAGCTGCACAATAAGGGAGGGCAAAGCACCAGCTTTGCATTCAGAAGAACCCTGGCTCAGCATCTCCAGGTCGGGCTGGAAAGGAGTCCTGTTTGAAACCCTGGAGGGCCACCGGGCTAGTGGACCAGGCGCTCCTGGGCCACTTCCAGTGCTCCTGCATTCCAGCTTGCTTCTCCTGCAAGGACCCCTTGGAGACAGGCTCTTGTCTCACTTTTCCTTTGCTGCATTTAAGCGTGGATATTTTATGAGGAGTTGAATGTATTTTGCCATTGTGCCTGCAGGTGCCTCAATGCAGAGATGGAAAGATAGTGAATACAAGGCAGCTTTTTGTTTCCAAGCAGCCCTGTTTGTGGGAGGGCTCTGTGTGGCACATGGAGCAATGGCAAGGAGCCTTTTCCCGCTCAACGGGGAGCCCTCAATTCCATGAGTTTTCTCTCCATGTGAGTCTAAGCAGGCTCTGGAGTCCATTAAATCGCTGAATTTGTGAGTTAGATGTGTGTGTGTGTGTGTGTGTGTGTGTCAGGGGTCCCACAGGGTTGGATTTAGCAGAATTTCCAAAGAACTTTCCAACACGTTCAACTTATTAAGGGGCTATGAAACGCGCCTCCTTGAATGCTCAAGTGCCAGAAATGAAGCCATGGCCAGCCATCCCACTCCCTGGTGCAACTCAGAGTGGAGCTCCACTCACAACCACCTACACATATAGCATTGTCATCACAGAGGGGAGGCCCGTGTGTGAGGGGAGGCTTCCACCTAAGCCAGAAGCTCAGAGCCAGGGCTCTGGCCTCCATGCATCCAGGAAAAGGCCTCCACACCCTAGGTGTTTGCCCTGTATGGACAGATGCCTTGGCAAGAGGTGACTGTACATGCGTGAAGTGATGGGATGCAGCTACTTGGCATGCACCTGTCCCAAGCTACGTGATCCAGTGCAAATGTCTAAGAACACCTGAATAGGGACATGGTTTCTCCCTGAAGCCTGTTTTCAGGTTTTCTTCTGTCCCACCCAAACAAGGAGTTCTTTGGTACCCTGTCATTGCTCTGCCTGCATTTACCCTAATTTTGCTTAATTTTACCCTAATGGGAAAAGAGGAGAAGGCATGGAAAGAGACAAGAGAATGGCAGGAATGCCTTATAGCTGAAGCAGAATAAAAGCCAGTGTTTCCAAAAAATCTCTCTGAGTCACAAATTTCCTAGGTTTTTGTTTCATTAGCACCATGACTTTCCACATTTTGAAAGTGGATGTCCTGGTTGCTCTGTCACTATTTCTCCCCACAATTCTTAATGTCAGTCTCTTGGTGTACATTCAGAAACGCTCCAGAGGAGATTTGGACTGTGCATGGGGAGGTGGGCGGGGGCGCTGCAGGATTGAAAGGGAGATGCAAAGGTCGCTCCACCGGTGGAATTGCAAATGTGGATTCACTCCCAGGACTAGAGGAAACCGGAGGGTGGTGTGTGGTCGAATGACTCCTGCCTGTGGACTGCCTGCATTTCTTGTTCCATTCACTTCTTTACTGAAACAGTTTCACAACAGGCTGTCCCAAGGTAGTTGTCCAAAGTCAGAGAGGAAATCAATTAGGAGAGGCATTTTGTTCGAAAGCTGCTATATGAGACCGCACAATCTAATAGAGTAGGGAAAATTAGATGAAATGATGGAGGCAGATTATCATTTCATTAACTCTGGATACTGCTGAAGCATTGTGTCTCATGACCCAGTCTATCAGACCTGTGTTAATGATACACAGTAAATAATACGCAAGTCAGAATTGAATTACAATTTCCATTCCATAACTGCCATATGGACACACCAGGCCTTGTATTTCAGTGAGGTTATTACCCTTTTCAGAATGCATAAATTGTTCACCCTTTGGCCTCATAACACTAAAGCAGAGCTTTCACTAATCCCCAGCACTGCAGTGCCTGTTGTGTTTTAGTCACTGAAATAAAAAACACATTTTCCATTTAAACTAATCTCCATTAAAGATCATTGGAATTGTACAAGCCCTTATGCTAAGTCTAATAAAAAGAAACATGTTTAGAAGTATATTAGTCTTGTAACTCTGGCACTTTAATATAATTCTGTGCAAACCACCACTGGGTAGCTGTGATTAGCTCCTTTCTGAAGGCTTTCTGTCGATTGAAGTGAAGACAAGCTCATTTTACTCAAATGCAGAAATAAAACGGATCTGTTGAAAGTCTGCTAATATCTCGACATATTATTTCTAGGTTTGGGATTGTATAAAAGAACAGATCATAGTATTCAGACTGTGTTATAGACTCATTGCGAGGAGACCTTTCCTTGTTTCCTGTACTGCTGATTCCTCCCCGCACCCCTTTAACAACTTTTCATCCCTTTCTTGGTTGTCGTCTCTCCACCGGGAAGATCCTTTGCCTCATTGATGAACACCAGATCAGACCTTGTCCTTTCCTCCCCCAGCACCTTGTTTTCCTTTCTCTTGCTCGAACATTGGATTCTCCTACTCCAGCAGATGATTTTCAAGGCAGTCCAATACATGGTGATTTGAAACAAGTGAAACACTGAAAAATTGAGATAGCTACAAAGCTTCTGAAAGTGTAGGAGCACCGTTTTACGCCCTGGCCTTTTTAACAGGTTTGCTTTTATGCACAAAGAGCCAGCTGATCATCAGGAATAGTCAACTTGTGACCCTCCAGATTATATTTGTTCTATAATTTATTTATTATATTTATGTTCTACTTTTTTTTCCTTCCAAGAAACTCAAGGCAGCTTACATCATTCTCCTCCTCCATCTGATCCCCAGAACAACAACCCTGTGAGGTAGGTTGAGCTGAGAGTCTGTGACTGGCTCAAAGTCACCCAGCGAACTCCATGGCTGAGTGGGAAGTAGATCTCACATTTCCCAAGTTCCAGTCAAGCACTCTTAACCGCAACAAGACACTGGCCATGTTTTGGCCAACAACTCCCATCAGCCCTGAGCAACATAGTCCATGGTGAAGGTTGATCAAAACATATGATTTAATGGACAGTAAGTGAGGCTTTCCTAGCAACAAGAGACAGGAGACAAGCAAGGTTGGAGGTCTTCAGGTAGAAGCTGGAAAGCCATCTGTCACGGATGATCTAGCTCTCAATTTCCCACAGAAACTCACCCACCGACTCCATGGTTTGATGGTTAAATGAGTAACAAACAAAAACAGATGTCACCATCAGCAACATCCAGGACATCTCCAAGACACAGTGTTAGGAAAATTGGCTTTATTCCTTTATTTCCTTTATATCTATGACAAAGGAGCGTCTACTGTATTTTGCCAAAGCTGCTTTAGTTTAAATGATTTAGTTGCAGTATCTATGGGTCTGTGCAATGCTGCAATGGGGCCCACTGCTAATGCTTGGGGAAGCTAGCAGTCTTGCTGCAATCCATGCAGGTTAGCAGAGCTTGCAGGAGCCAGATCCACTGACCGATCCTGTGTCAGAAATGAACATTTCTAGGATTCCGGCTAGTAATGTTACATCCTATTATACCAGAAGAACAGGTGTGGAGTGACACTATTGGATATTGCCCTCTCTATTTTTATTGCACCTGTATTTTTACTTAATGTGTCATTTTATATTGTGTTTTTAAATTATTTTGAGTTGGTCTGGGTGCTGCATGAGCATTTAAGAGGCTCAAACATAAATGTCTATATTAATAAATAAAATAAATGCGTATTAGAAAACAATATATGGGATTTCAAAGTGGTATAAGAATGGCAGACAAGTGAGCCACACATTTTCTGCTTCATCTCCCTGTAGTCCAATATTTTAAGATATTTAATCAAGAAAACTTAAAATAAAAAAGGAAAGTAAAAAAAAAATGTAGTTACAAAGAATGTCAACTACAATTCATGTACCTGGAAGTGTGTGAGAGAGTGTTTGAAAATGCAGTGTTCTAATATCAACTTCAGCAAAAGCAGGCCAAATCTTAAACATTCCAATTCTCCTTGTCATGGTAAACTACCTGGCATTTTGGATAAAATGCATACTTGCATATCTACTGAACTGAACAACTCTTTCAGCTCCAGCAAAGCAAGAATAAGAAAGTTAGAAAAGAAATGCAAGAGAAAGGGAATGGAGAGGCGAATCATTAAGAAGAGAAAGAGGGAGATGTAGAATCAGAAGAAGTGTGAAGCCTTTTCTCAGGCCCCTGTGGAAACTTCGGTGGCCCTGCCTCTCTAGCATCACTTGATGTTGGTGGAGTAAAACAAGATTGAATTGGAAAAGTTGCCCTGAGCAGGTTGAGAGTCCCAATCTCCAAGCACAACTGCAACAAAGAGCAAGAAGTGCACTAGTCCTGGTTCCAGTGTGTCTGTCTGTGTGTGCGGTGGCGGTATTTGTTGAGAATTAAGAAAGGGAAGTAAGAAGACAGAAAAGAAACTGAAAAGGTGGAGTAGAACAAAGTGAATTCTGCTATCATTCCTATTATTTTTGTCATTTTAGGAACTGCATCAAGAGTGGGAATGTGCATTATTTCTGCTAGGAGTCTAACTGCCCAAAATCATTCCAGTGCTACTGTGACTTACTTTCCTTCTCTTTTATTGTTTCCTAAATGCATTCCCTATGAAGGCTTCTTCCAAAATGGTGTGCCCTTGCCTGCGCCCTGGCCTTCTGGCATCTTTGTACTAGATGGCTCCAGTGTCAGCAGGGATGGTATAGCTACTCTGGGTTTTAGTGTGAATGTTTAAGGAGCTGTCCATGGTGCTAAAATGATTTTGGGGAAAGGATTCCTCACTGTGGGTAGTCCTTTAAAAGTTCAGACTAAAACCTGAGTTGAATAAACTGCTCCATGGACATTGGAGCCATCAGTCTCCACTGCTCAGTAGACAGGATATGTTGTTGGTTTTTAACATCAGTGCAGAAGCCAAGGTCACTTCTTGGCTGCAGCTATTATGCGCAGATGTTCCAAACAGCCTGTGCAGGACCTTTTCCTGGCTGTCATCTATTTAATCCCTCAGGGCTGCCCCTTGGGCTTAGCAGGACCAGACCAACACTTCTTTACTCACCAACCTGTTTGGCCAATAACAAAGATTGCTTTTCCATTAAATCAGAACAAATTACTTATCTCATGCCAGATCCCGGATCACAAAATGTGTGCTCACCGGTCTAAGTGACAGGGCCCTTCCAGATTCATTCTTGGGTACATAACCACTAAAACCGTCCCACCAGCGGAGCACAACCCATTCCTTTCCTTGTTTACTTAAAGAATACAATGAATGTTTATACCACAGATTCATCTTTCCATAGTGGATTTTTAATTCCAGATCGGCTGTAAAATTTATACTGTGCTATCAAAGGAGCGCATTAGGAATACAATCTTCTGTAAGACTTAAGCAATTATTAACAAGTCTGGGGAAAAACAACATTGCTTCACTGCAGAAACAGTAGTATAAATAATGTAGATAATCAAAAGTTTGTCTTGCTCCTGGTTTCTTGGAACATGGTGTATGACTTGAAAATAGACGATGAAAATGTTTTAGATGGAAGTTAGATAACCATTGCTGTAGAAACTTTACTGGTAAAAGTTTATACAACGATTCCTTATCAGGGAGCAAAAACATAATTCTAGTTGTTTAGGGAATATATCTATATTCAGTCATCCATGTTAACCTAAATGTTTGGGCAGTTTATATCACTTAGGATACTTCAAAGTGCATTATCAATAGTTCCATATGACTGATCAGTTTGATAGATACCATAGACATTGATTCAAGTGGATTCCTCAGGTAAGTAAATTGTGAATGAAAAATAAGCTCAAAATAATGTTTCCTTTTTAAAAAGTGCTTCTACTTCAAGAAAGAAAATCCCAAGTAAAACAAAGTTAAGGCCATTTATTTTTAACATATACCAGATACATGACAGAGAGAACATGCAACACAATGCAAATGATTTTTTCATTATCTGATTATTTTTTCCTATCCCTTCTTTGGAGTCATTCATTAACCTGCAAAGAGAAAAGAAAGAACCCCTTTATACAGTATTGCAAGTTACTCTCTCCTGTTTGTTTGTTTTAAAGAAGGATTTCTCAGATAGTATGGAGCTATAAGCAAGTATTATTATCCACTTGTTCATGCTAAGAAGCCATATGTTTCAAGCATTTTGATCTATTAATTTCCTCTCTTATGTGCTTCCCTGCCTTTCACTCTCAGTGGTATATACTTATGCACAAAAACAGATATGCAACAGAAAGTTATTCTAAATAGCTAGTTTCATTTTTGCAAAAATAGTCCAAAGTTTCAAATAAATTTAAAGCTCTGTCTTTTTATTTTTTCCTCCTTCAACTGTCTTCCTTCCTTCACCACAACCCCTATTGTTCTTTCAGTCAAATATATGTTGACATTCCATAGCAGATGAAGAAAGGAAGGGGAATTTCATGAGCTTGTTACAAAGCTGTTTCTACCCTCTAGGAGAGACATCTAAAAATGGGGGCGCATCAGATGGTTACTTTCAAATGCATTCCATTTACACACTGTCTTTCTTTCTCATTCAAGGAGCCCAAGGTAGCTTACAAGGGTCTCCTTCTCTCCATTTTACACTTGTAACAACAACCTTGTGAGGTAGATTGGGTTGAGAGTCTGTGACTGGCCCAAAGTCATCCAGTGAGTTTCATGAGCCGCAGAGGACTAGAACCAGAACTTCTGAGCCCTAGTCCAACACTCTCAACCTTTGCAACACACTGGCTCTTCTATCATTCTGTTCTGACTTTCTCGGGTATTTACTTAATCTCTTTTCTTCTTTTTAGCTCAATCATGCAATCCACCCCCATTTCTGCCAATGAAAAATTATAAATAGGGGAATAAATGCCTTTGCACTATTGCCTGCCACTGCCTGTTCAAATTCCACGTTTGAAGCCTTCCTGGAGATAAGCAATTTTATTTCAGCAGATTGTCCACAACTGCCCCTCCAGTGGCTGTAAGAACCAAAAGTGTTGCTGAGTTAGGTACATATTTAAACTGGAATGGTGCTTTCTATTTATGTGTCCTGCTTCCTTTTATTGCTAATTCCTTAAGCATGACCAAATCTACCTCTTGCCATTGGTTATTTACCATCTAATTTTCCTTTCCCTCCCTATTTAATCAATTGAAAGACTGGTACTAATTCTGCCATTGCTGAATTAGGTACTCTTAAGCCACTATTATTAATGCTAGCCAAACTTTTAATTGGTTGGCATATAGTGGCCATATTGGAACATCAGCTCCCACCAAGTGTTACAAATATGACTTCACCAAGCTAATTCAAGGACTGAACTAAATTCAGCCAAAATCCATCTAGCATAGGAGCCAAATTTTTCCATTATCATTGTCCATTTCATTCATCATGGGTGCTCTTATGTTTGTTGAATTTTCTGGATTCTGTTGTTCTTTGGGTCTAACAAGGCTAGATTGACACTCACTCCTTTAGTTTACTCAAGCACAGGCCTCACCATAGTTAATAGAAGGATGCATTATGCAAAATAAGCAAACATGTTCATATGCCGTGTATGTGTGTGTGCACGCTTGCTCATGCACCTATGAAGAATATGGGCATCACAATTTTTCTGGGTTCAGACTTAGGTGACTCTTGCACAGAATCTTTTGTGTTATCATCATTTCAGTGCATGCAGTTCAGATAATAATAACCATCTTGTGTTTTCAACAAGTTCTGTGGCATCCCAAAGACTAGCAGATGTATACACTGTAGTAGTTGGAGCCCATTTCTGCAGATATTATTTGATGCAATTATAAGGGTCAACAGCAATATTGAGAGCAACTCTGAGTAACCAAAAAGAACTTATGTCCATACTTCTTCCTCCCAACTCTTCATGCTCTGAACTTGGCAAAAGCATTTCTTTTTCCCAAAGAGCTAGTCTGTCGCAGAAGCTAAAACAGAAAGCATGAACCAGAAAGCTCTCCAATTCAAATGTGGCCATGGGGGTGAACTCACCAAGTAGCCCTGTGTAAGTTACTGTGCTCTCGGCATTACCTTTCCCCCACACCATCATCTTGACTGTAGGGATAATGACATAGGTCTGCCCTACAGAGTTGTTCAAAGGATGACTGCAATAACATAAGCAAAATAGTTTGGATGCAGAAAATACTGTTCACATGGCAAGTATAATCATGCATCTTGTGAAGTGAGCTCTGTTCCATGAAAGTTTAAAGCACAATTCATTTCTTAGACTTGAAGTTGCCACAAAATTATTGCAATTGTTGTTCTATCTTCTTTCCTATGTATATTTAGTTTTTTAAAATCTCTCATCACTGGTATGACATCGTACTCTAGCTTCTTTTGATAGTTCTTTCTTACTCAAACTGCACAAAGAAAAGTAGAAACCACAATAACACAAGTGCATTTCATCAAAGTATTCTCTAGAGCACTGTCTATTCTAAATGGGCTGAGCTGTAATTTTTACAACCTTGTAATGTGTTTCTAGGAAGCCTGGTATAACAAAACATTTCCTTGCCTCCAAAATGGTCTTCAGGCAGAAGACTGTTCTTTATGCTTAATGCTGTTTCCCACCTTTATAGCACATAAATGCAACGAGCCGGTCACTCTGTGCTTAATGGACCTTCATGATGGCTTGCTGTGGTCTCAACGAGGAACAGACAGCAAACAATAGTTAACATTCAAACACCTGTTAAAAGTCTGGTTCTGACAGGATTTAACTGCTGGCTCTAACAGGATTGCACTGACTAATGGACTTTCCTCTCACAGGAACATTGTGAATGAAGGTAAAATGCGTCTGGGTTTAGTTCTTGCCCCAGGTAGTTATCTCATTAAAAACATCCTTAAATATCCACACTCAGACTTTTCTTTCTTAAGTTATTCAGCCGGGACTACTACAACAAAAAGAATTGTAAAACATTTTGCCTTCACCCACTCTCTCCTTGGCAAGGGCAAAGTAGACAGCCTGAGAGATGGACAGATTGATGGGTACTGATACAGATACACTGGATAGTCAAACAAAATAGAAAACTAAAATCTTACAGCGAAGTTTTAATATTTCAGTGTTTCCATTTTCCAATCTATTCCTATGATTAAACTAATAAATGAACAGCAGCAGCACCAACAGCAGCAACAACAAAAACAGGGTCTCTCTGGTCATGTTTGAAGCTCTGCTTAATGCTTTAAGCATTCTCTCTCTCTCATTGGATTGATTACAAAGCTATGTTTGCAGAATCCTGCATTGCTTGAATCATGCAAATACCATATTCATGGAGCCAAGTTTCAAGTATATGGGATCTGCATAATCCATGTGCTGCCGTCACAAACACTTTTACTTAAATATGAGCAGGGCCACCTCTTGCCACATGAGCTGGGAGATCGTGCCACTGCCCTCTCTCTTCTCCCCACCTTCCAAGATCACCGTTGCTGCTTCCCTCCTGCTCTTTTGCCTTGGCCACCACCATCCTCTTCCTCCCTTTCCCCCAGCCTGCCAGCCGCTGCTGTTGCCATGCTCCTCCAACTCTCTCCCTCCCTCTTTGCCTCCCCTCTCCTTCCCTCACCACTGGGACCACCCCGACGGCTTTCACCTGGCTCCCCCTCCATGCTTCACCGGAAGGTGTCCACCTCAGCCTGCATCGGCTGCTGCAGAGAAAAGCACATTTGCAGCATCTTGTGATGCAACAGGAGTGGGAACGTGACAGTTTCCCCACCTGTCCCTTTGCCTTACTCTGAGGTGTGCAAACAAAGTTGGAGGGCAGTGGCAGCCTTTCCAGAAAGCCACCAGCAACATGAGACTGGCCGTCAGGCTCTCCAGAGTGGCCCTCCGAATGAGCCACTGGGCAGCAGGGCCTGGCACTCTTCTGGCAGTGGAGGCATTTTGGCCTTGCCCCCTTTGCCTTTAGCTGTACCCCACTTTACCTGCCTGCCTGGCAAGAAGAAATCTAAGGGGCTTGCAAAACTGCATGCAATGCAGTTTCCGTGAATGGATTGCAGTTGCTCATTTAAAGTCACTTGCAAAGGAATGTGTGAGCAATCCTAGCTTAAAGAAGTGGGAGAAATTCATTTCTTCAATCAAATCACGTGTACAGAAATGTAGTCATTGCTTACAAAAATACTTCATTTTATTTCTCTACCAAAGCTCTTCGAGCAGTTAACCATTCCTAAAGCAGCACCATAATATAATAAAACCATCAAATCACTCCAAAGTGCAAAACTTAAAATTTTGCAACTAAAACAAAATTTAATAGAGAATGAAAGTATTAAGAGACCTGATCAGAATGCTGCTGTCAGGCTTTTAAATGATGACTTTAAATGCTTCAGCCGACGAGGCTACCTTATTCTGGTGCAAAAAGAGGATAGCTGGTTTCAGGTGATGATTCCACAGTTTTCAATGAGAAGGTTCCAAAGGACCAGTGAGAAGTTCCTCCCACTCATTATCTTCCTCTGAGAGTCTCTCAGGTGTTGATCACAATGTCTGGTGGCTCACGGTTGGGAGATGTGCTCTGGGTGGTATTGTGGTCTCAAGCTATGTGAGGCTGTATAGGTTAAAGCCAGCACCTTCAATTGGACTCAGAAGCACACAGACAGCCAGTGCAAGCAATCTATGATTGGTCTTATGTGTCCAAACCTTCTACTCCTGGTTAGTTATCTCACGGCTGCGTTCTGCACAAGCTCTGGCTTCTGAGCAGTTTTCGAGAACAACCCCATGTAGAGTGCACTGCAGTAGTCCAGTTTAGAGATTACCAGAGTGTAGAACACTGAAACGAGGCTCTCCCTGTCCCATTAGGGGCATAACTGGGCCACCAGCCAAAGCTAGTATAAGGCATTCCATGACACTGTTGCTGCCTGATCCAGGGTGAAAACAAAGCCTTAACAGGAGAAAGTGAAAGAACTGGGCATATTTAGCCTCGAGAAGAGAAGACTGAGGGGACATATGATAGCACTCTTCAAGTATTTGAAAGGTTGTCACAAAGAGGAAGGCCAGAATCAATTCTCTACCATCCCAGAGTGCAGGACACTAAATAAAGGACTCCAGTTACAGGAAGCCAGGTTCTGGCTAAACATCTAGAAGAACTTCCTGACTGCTAGAGCAGTATGAGAGTGGAATCAATGAGCTAGGGATGTTGTGAGCTCTCCCATACTAGAGGCATTCAAGATGCAACTGGACAGCCATCCGAGAGGGATGGTTTAACTTGGAGGGCTGTGCTGAGCAGCGGGTTGGACTAGATGGCCCTCTAGGCCCTTCCATCCCTACTATTCTATGACCCTCACGTGGCAAAGTTAGCTTCAGAAAGACCCTGAAACTAACAATCTGCTCCTTAAGAAGTACAACCAGAACTGGGTTCTGTTCTCATTCCTCCATCCAGTCAGAGGAATGACCGACCAAGAGCATCTCCATTTTGTCTGGTTCTGTTAGCTGTCATCCAGTCCACTGTCATAGCTATGCATTGGCTTACCACCTCACCACCTCCCCTGAGGAAGATGGAAAGGAGAAGTAGAGCGGCATGTGATCAGCATATGGATGGCAATGCACTCCCTAACTCTAGAAGATCCCACACTGCAGTTCCTATAGATGCTGAACAGAATATAGGGCACAATCCACAGGGCAATCCATTGAGCTGTACAATAGTCCTCAAACCCCATCCTCTGGAGTTGACCACCCAACCCAAAATGTATCCACTACCATGCAGTGTCCCCACCATCTGCACAGACAGATACCACAGACGAAATCCATGGTCAAATGATGCCAAGAGATCTTGGAATATCAGCAGGGTCACACTACCCAGTGTCTCTCCTGGGAAAGCTGACCAAAACGGTTTCCATGTCAAAACTGGGCCTGGAGCCTGACTGAAATGGGGCCAGATCATTGGTCTCATCTGAGAGTGCCTGGAGATGGTTTGCTCCCTTGCTCAGGAAAGGAGCGTTTGCAAGCAGCTTAAAGTTGTTGAGGTCTTCCAGGCCCAGAGAGGGCTTCCTTTGGGGTGGCCTCACCCTCCTAAATATCTAAGACAAAAATTTTGTTGTTAGTCGCGAAGTCATGTCCGACCCATCATGACCCCATGGACAACATTCCTCCAGGCCTTCCTGTCCTCCAACATCCCCCGGAGTCCACCTAAGCTCACACCAACTGCCTCAGTGACTCCAGCCACATCCTCTGCCGTTCCCTTCTTCTTTAGTGGGGGATATTTGAAGAAGCGATGGAAATTGCCTGCTCAAAGTCCATGTCAATTGCAAACTTGTATGGAAACAAGACAAAACAAACTTGAGTAAAATGAGAAACTGATTTGATAGGTCCTTCCATCCATAGCTGAGCCAGAAAGTGCTGGGGTTGAATGTAACTTTTATAAAAGAGCATGCCTTATAGGCAGGATTGTTTGGATAGCTATGTTGAGCACCCTTGTGATTAAATGAGAAAATGACATATTGGGTGTCAGAAGGGAGGAGACATTATGTCTGCTGAGAAACAATGGACTTCTCATCCCAGAGTTATTAGAAGGACAGAAGGCTCCATCTTCACTAGAGAAAGATCTGACCATTCTTGCTGGAGAGCAACAAGCCAGGCACTAAGCGCAGAAACTATTGAATCCAGTTGCGTGGCAATATGCCACTGCCAAGCACCTCCTCATCTCATCCCTGTGGTGAAGAATGTATGCAAATAGCACGTGCAGCTATTTTTTCCCTTCTTATTTCGAGAAGAAATAAATGGTTCCTAAAAATAGTCACGTCACTTCCAGCTGATGCATGCTTTGGCATGGGCCCGCTAATGTAAAATGGTTTAAATTAGCATCTTTAAAAGCAGCACCGACCCCGTGCTTGCCTGCCAACAGCAGGGCAGAGGAGTGCAGAGAGACCCAGTACCAAAAGAAGTCTTTTGCATCACCGGTTATGCACATGGCCCTTGTGTGCGTCCGCGTGCGGCAAACCCTTAGCTCAGGGGCCTTTTCTCAGCAAATCTCCCTCATCCTATACACGCGCGTGAGAGGGTGGGTTGCGTAGGATTGCACTGCTAGTCTTGATGCTGCCTCATCAGGAGACTAAGTGCCTCAGCTTCCATCAGCGATGGCTCCACCATGCACAGCAGGTGGTAGGAAGAACTCCTCAGTTTCATTCTCTGCAGACAGCTGGGAGCTGCAGCCTTCCCTGAGTGAGTCATCCATTCAGAGAGCATCCGAGGAATGCTGTGGCAGTGAATCAGCCATTGCCATGTTACAACACTCAGGAGAAAGTCATTCTATTTTGAAATGGGGATCAATGGGGCACAGGGTGGCCATGTATCCTCTTCTACAGTAGGCAGTCCTCTATTTAAAGAACTGCCCTGTCCAGCTCCAGTTTAATTTTTTTTTTCTTTTCCACCCCATTTTTCTTTAACGAAAAGCGTAAGAGCTGTTGCTCATCAGCAGTTGGCACCATCTGGGCAAAAGCCTGAACAGGCAGGCACTAGAGATGTGTGAAAATGTGTTTCATTTCATCTTTACCCAGTTGGCACCTTCTGGATCAAAAATGGACTCAGACAAAATCTGTGGTCAAAGTCCACGTGTTTCCAAGCGTACAGAGTGATTTGTGGAGCCCTGCAAAATGATGCTATGCATATATTTGAAATATGCATTGGAGGGGAGGGGAGGGGAGGGGAGGAGTACTTTTGAAAAATGTACATAATTGGTGTGCATATTTGGGAAAATATGCACAAAATATGTACGGATTTTCATACAAAAGCAAGCAAAACAAAGCCACAGTCTGATGCAGACTTGATTCTAAACGAACTTCAAGATGGAATTCAGAGAACTGAGACAAGCAGGAGTTTTGCTGGTTTACCCATCCCTAGCAGGTATTTCGGTCACCCACTTAAAGTCCTCCAAACTATGGTGAGATATACTGCATTTCTCTTTAAATAATTATGAGCATTCCTAAATTGCATATATAGATACTCATTAGGATATGCAGATATCGTGCAACTCACTGTGCTCAATTTCTGGTGATGCCTAAGTGGCCACCGAGACGTGGGCTGGCCTCTCATAGCTGCCCTTTTCTAGCTCGGGGAGGCTGCCTTTCCTGAACAATGCAGCTAACCTGAGTATGCCTAAGAAGTGAACCCAGCAGCATCAGCATCTGTCTCTTCTACCCTTTGGGGAAATCAGGTAGCAGCGATTATGCAGAACATAGAAGCATTGCTCCAAATGCCGGATCTTTATCTTTTTTCCTGCTTTTTGTCTATGGCCAATGCAGTTCCCAAATCTAAAGTCATGCAGGCCTGGAAAATTTCTTAAGCTTAATTAGCTCGTTCTGAAATCATGCCTTTAGTTAACCCCTATGAATACTGAGGCTGACACACCAACTGCAGCCCTGTGTGGACAAAGACAGACTTGCAACAGTTGTGCATGCTCCGTAGTCTCATCTTTGGATTACTTGTCATGATTCTGAAAAGGCCCTGCACTTTGCTAGTAACTGTTATCATCCACACCTCGACTTTAATGAATATCCATGAAAGGACTGGCTATACCTGGGAGAGGAGAAATAACCTACTTTTTTAAAAGGTTATAAAAGTGAATTATTTCATTGGAAACTTCTGAAAATATTAGAAGCCGTTTGTTAACTGGAAAACACTGAATAAAGAGGAAGGCATGTGCAATATGCCTGACTGGACCGTGCCATTTCAGTAACAATCTGAAAGTAATGCGTCATTTAATTTTTACAAGGCAGTTAATGTTGCACTCCTTCCCAAATGTTCGTTGCCTCTTTATTTACTGTCAAGCTTTCACTCAAGGAAAAGGATACAAAGGACTAAAATCACTCAAGTGGTGGGGAGGGAAAGTCAGGAATGATTTGAACATTCAGGTGGTTTTTCTTAATGCACTTATAGACGAACAGTTGCCGTTAGCCTGTCGTGTTTTCAATTTCTCTGTGCCTTGATTGTAGATTTGCTCACAAGGTTCAGGACTAACTCAGAATGGGCAGTTGTGGTAGGTACTGGATCATGCACTTCTTTGAATATATTTACTGTGATTAAAATGTATTAAAGATCCAATCCTACAGTTCTCTGAAGAGCAGACCAGGGACCACCGGATACCACAAGTCTTCTACTGTATGGATTCCATCATGGAGAAAGGTCCCCACACTAAGAAGAAGGTCCTCTGCATGGGTCCTCCCTTGACTGGCGGTGGAAAGTGCTCATCATTCAAAACGGGGCCATTCTGGGAGTATATTGATCATAGGAGGCTTGGATCTTCTTGGTCCAAAGACCTCTTCTTCTCGGGGCTTGTCCCTAAGACATGTGTAAACTACACCAATCCTAGAGTAGTTATCTCCCCTCTCATTAGATTTTTTTAAATAAACAAACAGGAAGGAAAAAATGCCATCCTTTACTTTCTGCCCTGGCTTGTACAAGCTCCTGAGATCTTAGAAAGTGACAATCCTTCCTCCAGAGACCCTTCCCTGCTTCCCAGAACCCAGTATAGTGATTTGTTAAGAACAATAAACTATGTGATAACTGGTTCTTAAGCTAAGTCCACCATTTAAAAGGATGGAAGGAAAATTAAACAATAAAAAGAAATCTAGGGAGTGAAAATTAGGACAGGTCGATGGTGCAGAGGGGTGGTCCAATTAAAGAAGGGGCTCATCCATAGGTGGGAAGGCAAGAGTACATTTGTGACCCAAGTGGAAAGGGGTCTGCTCCTACCTTGTTTTGCCTCTAGGTGATAGTGGGGCTGTAGGAACATTGCAATGGGACAGTCCTTTTTACTAGGATAAATAGAATGGATGGGATGAAAAGGGAAGTGAAAAGAAGATGATTAGAAATCAAAGGAGCTCAGAGGGCCAATCAAGCTCAATAGGATGCAACTGGAGAGAGCCTCTGAAGGGCTGGGAGCAGCCCAGTCCACCACCCATGACAATGAAAGGGAAGAACCCGCACATATGCGTGCTCCTAGGTACCCTCGAGAAGAAGCAGCTGAGGGTAGGCATGGGCAT
This sequence comes from Varanus salvator macromaculatus, assembly GCA_023646645.1. Taxonomy (NCBI): domain Eukaryota; kingdom Metazoa; phylum Chordata; class Lepidosauria; order Squamata; family Varanidae; genus Varanus; species Varanus salvator. Next base: position 2,178,067 of record JAIXND010000791.1, on the reverse strand, counting down.
GGAGCAAGTGCACTTTCTGGATCAGGCTGTGTACTACAGATAGTTGCAGGATCTAACACATCAAAGTATCTCTCTTCTAAGGGTGTGGACCTTGGGGTTGAGGTTAGCTGAGGAGCCCAGGCCTTTGGAATTGGTGGTGGAAGATGATCCTCTTGCAGCAGGAGGCAGGGAGAAATAACTGTCTGCAGGGTACAGGATTGTTTTTGAGCCAGCTGGTATGGCAAGACCTGGAGAAATGAAAGCCTACATTCCAGGTTGTTGATTGCCTAGCCCAGTTTGTTGGAGAAGTAGGATGGGGTTTGTTTTTTGTTTGGTTGCTTGTTTATTTATCTGTTTGTTCTATCCTGCCATCTTATTTTTAAAGAATTCAAAGCAGCTTACATCTTTCTCCTCCTGCTGCACTCTGTCTTATCCCCACAATGACAACTTTGTGAAGTAGGCTGGACTGAGAGACTGTCACTGTCCCAAAGTCACCCAGTCATGGAGCATGACTAGAACCCAGTTGCCTGAGCCCCAGTCCCACTGCACCACACAGTCTCTAAAGCATGGCTTGGAGCAGGGTGCCGCACCCTAACAAAACCAACTGCTCCAGACAAGAGTTCGTGGAGATGCTAACAAGGAATGGATGTCAGTGGACGAGCCATATATTCCACTGACCAGAATGAGGCATTCTGCTTCCTAACCCTACAGGGACAATGGGGTCCACCTTTCTACCAGGGGGTACAATATTTCCCCCAGGACCTATAAAAAGTGTGTTCAACATATCAGTTTTCAGATAGGGTGATGGAAGCAAAGCTTAAGCTCATTATGTAGCTGGTAGGGAGATGAGGATAGGTAGCCCTATCTTAGCAAAATTTAGCATCTTCATGGTAAAGGATACCTACCCGTCATGCCTTTTGCTGACTGGGTCAAAGTGATACAGGAGGGGAGCTTACCTGGGTCCTGTTGACTATATCCTATTGAATGCTGGCCAGCGGGAATAGAATAGACCAGTCGGGTACCTCTGCACCTTGCCAGCAATCATCAGAGTGACTGTGTAGGTGGGGCCCAGGGCTGCCATCAAAGGTAGGAATGCCTGGACACATGCTGAGGCCAGCAAAGCAGCAGCCCACTGGCAAGAGCCACTTGGAATTGCTCCTCTGCCTGCCATTGCTTGTTCACCTGCCTCTTCTGCTGGCCCAGACAAGAGAAGGAGCAACGGTACCGTTTGCTAACCAGACTCTGCCTGCCTGCCCAGCTAGCAAATGATCGCAATGATGAGAAAGGGGTGGTACAGGCAAGACAGAAGAGCCACAGTTGATGACAGTGATGAGACAATAGAGGAGCCACTGGAGGTGCCTTGCCCAAGGACCTTCCAAAATCTGGAGCCTGCTCTGGTGGAGGCAATGTAGTGATGCCTAAATATGGAGGCAACGAGAGGCTTCCCGGGTGCTTCCTGAAGCTAGAGCACCCACAGGGAGCTGAGGTTGTGGCTCCACCATGCAAACGTTGAATGCTCACTGCAGAATCTTGTTCAGTTTAAATGCAGTCATGACCCTTGGCCCCAAATTCATTTCAGGATGTGGGAAGAAAAGCATTTCGTTTTCCGCTCCATACCTGCTCTCATCTCATTTATTACCCACAATGAGCGAGAATGGAGACAGCTGATTCAATTTGCATTTGAGAAACCCTGCTTGTGAGCGCAAAGCTTCATGGAATATTGCATGTAGACTGCACTACTCAGTCTGCAGAAAGGCCCCTTCTGGCCAGATGCACTGGGAATACCACTGACTCTGTGCCCACCGAACGGCTGCCAATTGTACCACAAACGGCTGATGGAGCATGGCTTGGTCTCCAGGGACCCCGCAGGGCCTTGTACTTACCAGGTAGCAGGCACAGTACACAGCTGCGTCTCAGCAACCATGCCCCTGTGTCCAGGTGGGAAGGTGGCAGCAGCCAGAGGAGCAGGCAGGGTGTGGACAGGTAGGAAACACACAAAGCACCGTGGGGAACTGTAGCAACACCAGAACATGAACACTGCCATGCCTCCCTTGAACCCAGAATGTTCTGTTCCGACTAGCAGCAATTCTCTGAAGTCCCAGGCAGAGAAGGGTATCTTCAATCACCTGCAGCCTCATCTCTTGAAGGAGATGCCAAGGACTGAACCGGAACCTCCTGAATCAAAGCAGGTGCTCTACTACTGATCTCTATGCCTTCCCACAGATTCCTCTAAATCCATTATTCATTGTGTAAAAGTCTGAAGACTCCTGTGACAGCAAAGATGCTTCCATTCACCAGTTGTCTGCAACTTCCTTAAAATCATATGCTCTGTAAACTCAGGGAAAAACTCTAATTCGTTTCTTGTAGCAAATGTGCAGCTGTCTTCCTGTTTTTCTTGGAGATGCCGACTGAGGGCAAAAGAGTGACTAGTGCGCTGCCCAGGGCTTGTTGCCTCCAGAGCTGGTATCCAAACAGTCCGCAAAAGGAAGAAATCCTGCCTGTGTGGAGTCGAAACAAGGCAGCGTGATGTGCTAAGAATACCAGTGAGGATGCTGCTCACCACACACCTTGGGTCACACAGAAAATCGCTTTGGTACTGGAACCGGTGCTATCCAAAGCAAGCTTTTTTCCATGAGGCATGGAAATCTAATTTACTCTTGTTCTTTAATATCTGTACTCTGGCATAACTTCAGCTGTGGCAGGTGGTTGTTTCTGGCAGTTGCTTCAGCAACTTTCCCTAAGTGACAGGCAATGTACCCTTTTATTGTTTATCTAGCAGTAATTAAGTCTACCCTGCTGTTCATAAAAAGCACAGCAGTTTACAAGTTTAAATTAAATAATAAAAGCTGTAAAGCAATGGTTTATTAATGCTAGACGGAAAGAAAAACAGTGCAGCCAAATAGCTGTAAAGCCTGGGACACAACAGTCAGCTTTGAGTTTCTAAGGCCAGCTTGGATGAATAGGTGTTGTTGAACTGCCGGCAGAGAAGCAAGAAGGAGGAGGCAGCACAACCTGGAAGCAAGCAGCACATCCTTTGGACCATGGAAGTCAACTTCCCATTGGGAGAAAAGAGGGGACAACCCAGGGCAGGCTGCAAGAAAGGCCTTGGGGGATCCATGTGACTTGCGGGTTGTGCCACAAGTGCCTTACTACCTCTCTGGAATTGCAATTTGAGGAAGGAAAAAGGGGACCTCACTGAAGGTTTATCTGAAAATGCACAATGCAGGTAAGGAAAAGGGAAAGCAAGCAATGGGGAACATAGTTCTGGTGCCTTAAATTCAGAATATAACTGAGAGAGCTGCTAGTCTGAATCTTCCAGAATTCAGGCCATGTGTCAGAGAGAGCAATATGTTTGGCCCAAATTTGGCCTGAATGAAAGTAACTTTAACCAACAGTCCATTTCAAGTCTAATTAGCATAGGGGAAGAAAATCTTTCACAAACACCACGAGTATATCTCACATTGTCAGCAGCATTGCAGGAAAAGAAGTAATAGTAGCAAGAATTGTCAACTTAGAACACCAGCCTCATGGTGTTTATTTCACACTTTCATGCAGTCCGCATACAAACACACACACTTCCTCTCTAAACATGTTGCATTGTTTAAATGTGTGCATTCTACTGTTTTCCACTTCAATTTATATTCCACAGCCAAAGTAGAGTGCGACTAAATTCATTGAGGGAAAGGATGGGGGCAAGGAACATGCAGGAGATTAAATGTTGCTAATGGCTAGTTTACGGCGGCATAAGATTCACAGTGCACGGCCAGGATCCTGTGCAATCCTTTGGAAAAGTGAAGCAGGCATTGCCCGAAATGCAGAAAACCAGACAAAGAGGAGCATTCGCAGAGGTTTCCAACACAACTCACCCCCGGCAGTCTCGGAGCAGCGAGCTGCTAACGCCCAAGCCCAGCAACAGGGAGGCAGGGAAGCAGGCATGCCCATCCTGGAGATGGAGAACACCCTTCCGGTGTTCCCAGCGTTCCCCTGCCTGCAGTAAGACTTGGCAGACACAATATGGATGCCACAAAGCTCCTAACCATGAGCAGTGCAAGAAATTCCTATATGGCTGGAACAGATCAAATGGAGGAAAATAGGGATGGACTTTTTGAACAATTCAGAATTAATCCAAGTTTGAATTTACATTTTTCAAAGTACCTGGGACTGGATCTGGAACCTGCCTTCTGTTGATGCAGGGGCTCCATTCGCAGATGGTTCCTCTGCCCTGTCTCCAGGGTTCCTCTTGCCTGCAGCGCATCTCCCTTCATTCAACTGAGTCTTTTGACCCTCGATGAGGCATTTGCAGAGGACTGTAGGGGCTGCCATGGGGAGAGGGGCAGGAAGCCTTCTTCTGCAAGACCCGTTGCACAAGACCAGCTCTGAATGGTGGACTTTGAAAACCATGTGAAAGCAAGAGCGCACAAGCCATTGCTTAAAAGAAGACTCTCTTACCATGAAACGCTATAGCTAGTGAAATGCCAGTCCCCTGGGCAGAGTAATCCTATGATCCCTGGACAGCACCAACAGGGTCACTACTTTTTCCAAATTCCCAGATCTGAGGTGGGAGAAAAAGCATTTGACCTTGGAGCTGAGAATCTGTGTGTGCAGCTGGTGTGGAAGGAGCCATACTGGCTGCTTCTCTGAGGGTGTAAGAATGACCACAAGAGAAGGAGGAAGGACAGAGAGGAAGGGCAGAAAGGGAGAAGGAAGGAAATCAGGTATCCCAGGTAAGTGATGTGTAATGAATCTCATTTCTGGGTGAGTACGCATTGGATTTTCTCAGCTCTTCAGACTCTGGCCTGCTTTCTCTCTGCTCCGAGTCCAACTCATGGCAAGTATTCACACAAGCATTGTCCACCAGAAAGTAAGTGCGAGGTTTATATATTATATTACAGACACACAGGTGTGTATATTCAGAAAGGGCAATTTGCACATGTGCTGCCTGCCACCCATACACTCACTGTGCACACGAGTTTTCCTTCTGTACATGTGAGTTGCAGGCTTTGTGTATTTGATGGGAAGATTCGTCAGTGCAAAGAAGGGCCCCTCTAGCGTGTGTGAGCATCTGTGAATGTGATCTCAGCTTGGCTCATTTCCTAGGCCAGGACAGGGTGTGGGAAAGAAGTCTGGTGAGCACAAGATGGCCAGATTCTGGGTTAATCTTTGTACCACTGGTGCCAGACTGTGATGTATTGTGGCAGCACTTCAGCCTCTTTCCCTCTCCATCTGAAGGCCTCGGCCAGAAGTCCAAGAGTGGCTGTCTAGCTGACTTGCAATGAATGCGTATGGCGGCAAATAGCACCTCCACCTTCCCTCCATCTTGTTTAGGGTGCCTGTGATAATCCTCGAAGCTCAAAGGATTACAGGCATCTCACTGGATCGTGGCCCCAGTGAGATGACCTGCCAATGGGAGGAAATGGGAGGAAGCTTTACCATACGTCAGAATATGAGGCAGCAAGAACACAAACAATGAAGTAACCATTGGGTAGAAAATACGGCCATACTGTAAATTTGTATTGGCTTAGTTTCTATTTGTCTGTTTCCATGATGATTGAGCTTTAAGGATGCTTGGTTTCGGAATCCCTAACTCCACCCTGTAGATATGCTCATTTAAATTGACTGGTTGCTTTTGTTAGTTTGTTTGGTGTCATTTCCCTTGCCTGATCTTTACATTGTTATTGTTTTATACTTTGCATCTTACTGGGTGTCTCTGAGTCTATTGAATTGTCTTGATCTCATTGTTAACCACTTTGAACACCATGTAGTGCTCAAGTTGCAAAGAAATGGAAGTAAATGGCTGAAGTCTTTCCAACCATTAATCACACAATACATGAATTCTGCCCCATATGTGCATAGGCTCCTGTGCAGACATGGTGCCCGACACATGGATGTTATTCATGCCAAGAAAGGAAACCGTCCTTCTAGTGATCTTGGACCGAAGGACAGAGAAGCTGTTTCTTTTCAACTTCCAGAGCAACCTGGCTCTCACCTTTCAGGTATCCTTTTCCAACCTCACTGAGCTAAGCAGCCTCCTCAGATTCATCTGCATGGGTCAGGTATGTGTGCATCAGAGAACCCAAGTCCTTGCTAGTTTTCACAAAAGCGGTTTTCAAGACCTTTCCAGACATGGTGAAGCAAAATACCCTCAACTCTTTCTTTCCCATTAGCAAACTCTAGGCACAAGCAGTCATATCTCAACCACCTCAACAACATGTGTATCTAAAATTCAATGAACTCTTCTTGCCTCCAGGTTTATCTTGAATCTTCATTTTAGACTGTGTTATAACTTAACACAGATATTTCCGCTTCTTTTCCCCACACTTGCATCCCACTCCAAATGCATATATTTTAGCTATATTGTGATCGTGGATTCCAATGTCTCCAAGATGACTTCTTATGATAAACGCTGAGCATGGAGTCCAAAGTTAATGACCCCAAGAGCTACTGTCCCACATTTTTGATATTGTAACCTTCTCCTCTTCCTGATTGGACTGAATCACTACCCCAGGTGGTTTCACCTACGGCTCTCTCCCACCCACACCCGCAGTCACTCATCCTCAGAGCCAAATTCAGGCAGGAGTTGTTGCAGTAATTTTCTTTTCCCAAGCAGTTGCAAGTTGTTTTCTCTAAAGTCACTTATACAGCAGATGATAGGCAAACCTGTCCTCCAAATCACTCTGCTGAACTGAACAGCTAGAAAGGTAATCCAATGAACACTAACATTTCTTACGAGCAGCAGCTACTTCCATAAGTTATATTGAGAAAGCTGAACCCACAGGTAACCTACCATCCATTCTTGCTTCATTTCAAATGTCCCATAGCTTAAACCATTGAGATAGCCATGCCACCTTCCCTAACAGATCTCAGGTATCCTACATGTGTGCTGAAAGAGAAATACACACAATGCATGCTCAAGGGCACTCTTGTCTTTATTGTTATACAATGTGTTCCAGGCATGAGCCTCAAAATGGGCTTTTGAAATTGAACCATGTAGCCACTCCCTCCTAGCTGAACCTTAAATCCTAGGATTACTATTCCACTATAAGCCAGTTTGTGCGGCTCTGCTGGGGACAAAATGCTCTGAGTCAGCCACATAATACTCTCCCTCTTCATGTTACCACCTCCAGTTCTGGGCCATGGAACAGATTTGCTGAATGTTACCCATCCATCCAGGTCTGGTGAAGGTGAGGTTGCACTAGCAAAACAGTCTTCTCGTCCTTCTCTGTAAGCACAGGATGCACATTGTCATTCTGTATTTGTGCATTTCTTGCAGTCCTGAAGATTTATATGCTGGTGTTTCAACTGCAAGCATCAAGCCTTTCATTTGTGTTTAATTCTGACTTTCAGAAAGAACAGACTGGAATTTCCTAATCACAATCTCACTTCCCCCCTGCTCCCCTCTAACACAAGATGTCTGTTTCAGGAAAAACATCTTGTCTATGGATGTTTTTCCAAAAAAGAAATTTTGATCAAGTGAGAGACTGCCTTGTACTGGAACAAAACTTTCCATTTTAAGGGAATACATTTTTCTTCTTCGGCAGAAGAGGAAAAAGAACATGTTTTTAGATGACAGGAAATCATTTTTCACCATTTTCATATAACAAAACTGCATCAGGAGTGTCTGGCCCAGGTGGGTTCAGTTTGCTTCTGTCAAAGGCTGACTGACATGAGCTTTTCCAACATCTGCCTCGGGGTTCTTCTACATATGTCAACCTTCCACAATACAAGTCTTCAGAAATGCAAGTTAATTATTTGACGTATTTTCAGTATGAGGGCAACTTATTTCCTCAAACTTGAAGGGAGTCTCCCCTATCAATCCCAGATTAAAGAGGACTTTTCCCTTCAGAGTTTGGGAGATGGGCTATTTGTATTGTTCATAAATCTTTGTCCAGAAGTGGTCCCAGTCCATGACAACTTGATTGTAAGAGCTCTCTTTCCCTCGCTAAAATATCTTGATTGCCTATTTTCATCCTTAACTGTGCTTTATGACCATGAAGCATCTTGTGCTACATGAATGACTTCCTATATTCTCTGGACTAATTAACCATGTAACTTAGAGTTTTGTGCTTTGATATCTCTCATTTCCTAAATTACCCTCCATTCCCTGAAGTGATTAAATATGTTAGTGTTGACTTCACTTCACACCTGTATGAGATCCTACCATGCCTCGCTCCCAATACCATTTGTTAATGGATATGATTTGTCTTCCCACTACTCCATAAAAGGCCTAGCTGTTTGTTGCAGTAATCAACATACAGAATGCAGTGGCCTAGGGGAATCTGTAGCCCATGCACACATGCCTTCAACCAGACAGGGGAATTGCACTTACTGGCCATGAAGCTACTGGCTGTGTTTGTACATTAATACTAAACCATAATTTATTTTAAAAATGGTTTGTTGCTTTAATTTCTTATTGTATTGAAGATATTCAAAGCAAGGGCAGCTTGCTTTCCCTATTTCCATTTTGTTTTCCTCCTGCATATGTTGCCAGCCTTCAGGCTGCCTTTGCTCAGCACCTATTTCAAAGTAAACAGTAGCACAAGCAAGCCAAGAATATGCCACAGTTGTGGGTTCAGACATCATGAAAAGACATGGTTCAAACAAGCCAGGCTTTGCATCAACAACTCATGACTTCTACTTGGGGGTTGTAGCTATTATCAGCCTGGTTTGTTGGCAGGAATGGGTTTGGTCACAATGGCCAGATTCAGATGATTAATGGGAAAAGAAGTAATGGGAGCTTATTTTTAGCCTCTGGGGTATGCCAGGAAAGTCCAGATGAATCCTCAAATAAAAAGATATGTTTTTGCATGCCCTTTAATATAAAATCTGGCAGCAGTGCCCTTGCTCCTCTCCACTCAAAGAGACTAGAACTTTTCACCCAGCTCCACACACCTGGGAAAAGCAGGCAGCCCTGGGGGCTCCATTATGCATGCATTCTCAGACAAGCCATCTGGGAAGCTGCACTTCCTTTGCAGTGTAAAAATACCTAGGCAGCTCACCTTTGTCTTAAGGATTTCTGTATCTCTGATTGATTGTTTTGTTTGTCATCTGTTACACAAGCCTTTGATGGGTCATGCTGTTTCTCCTGATGTTTATAATGATTTCTCAATGTTTCTGTATTTTTCCCCATTGTCTGTGGCTCCTCATCCATTCAGAATCTCATCACTGCCTTGAAACTGCGTACGTGACTAACAACCTATAAAACATTCTGTGTATGCTCAGGGAACTTGTAGGGAAATTAGCTACCCGGTAGCACTGTTATATTTTGTCTCTGTCGGAGGTGTTCCTGGGTGACCTTGTCAATAAACTGCTGAGCTCTGAGCATGATGTCTTCTGTGTGGATCCAAGCATACATTCTCCCATGCTGTGATCCCAAAATTTCCTGACAGGTGGTTTTCAAGCGACCCCCACAGCCAATGCATTTTGCAAGTGCCATGCCACAAGGGAAGCTAGGCGACTCTCATGGTGCAGGGCAAGCATACAAGAAGCAGGGGACAGAAGCTACAGTGGGAGAAAGAAGTTTCTCCCCATCACAGTTGTGAGAAATCAGCTGATGAGAACCAGGTTTCAACAAGCCACATAATGGCTTAATGTCACATGAGAACCAGGCCATGCAGCTGGCTTGCCTTTCAATAGGCTGCCTGGTCTCTGCAGCACCTTATCATGCAGGGACTGTTTGTAGCAGCATCATTCCTGCATGTGAGTAGCAAAAGGCAATCCTGGCTACAGTGGGGCATGCGACCTTTAGGACGCCCACCAGCAGACAGAATAGGAGACAGCACAGCAAGCTGCCTTGCACTGCATCAGAATGTTGGTCCGACTATACAGAAGGGAAACTGCTTGCAACACTTTCAGGCAAGGCTCTCTCAAGTACAACTGGAGTTGCCAAGAACTGGACTTGGGGCATTTAGCATGCAAGACACATGCTCTGCCATCACAATAGAGCTCTTAAAAGAGGCACATGGATAGCAATTTAGCACATGGTGATCAAAGGTGCTTAGGGATATAAAATAAATTATTTCTATTTCTTTTTAATTGGGGTTTATCCAGATTGCATCTTCTGGACTGAATACAGATTTGAACAAATTCTGTGGTTGACATCTACACATTTCTGAGCTTGCAGTGTGATTTCTAGATGCAATAAATGTGCTTGACAGCATGTACACATTTGCAGTAGTACACAAAAATGTGCACAAACAGACTTTAGTCACGCAGGGGAAGAATGAGTGCATCACAAAAGATTTGCACAATTGTTACGTACGTTCAGAAAAATCTGCATAAAAATAATACAAATTTTCATGCAAAAATGAAGATTACAATCTGATACAGACATGAGACAGAACCAGCTTCAAGGTCAAATTCAGATAATCTCAACAAATGCTTATACACACATCCCTAAATATGCCACTAATTATTGCATAGGTCAAACTAATTGTATAGGTTACATCTTATCTGCCTCAGAGGTTTGACCTAGCAGTTCATTAAGAAAAGATTATGTGTCATCTGCTGCAGGCGCCTACAGGAGCTATATAGGAGAGTGGGGAGGTTTGTGAGGGTGGAAAGCCTATGAGCAATTTAGGAAAATTTTCCATTCTCTGTTTGCTGCTGCTGCTGCCGCCTTATGATTTGAATCGTTTGCAGCTTTACCATGATGCATCTGATCTTATACTATATTGCAAGCCACTCTTAGGACTTGATAAAGCAGAAGTTGAAATAAATAAAATATTGAAATATGTGTTTGCCAATCCCTAAATGGCATTTTATGCTTTAACCAAGTTGAAGATGCTGTTGGGTGTTCATTTGATTATGTGCTGTGGGAAAAGTTAAATAATTCCAGTAAATTTAGGGTGCAGGTGCCACAAAGGATGCTGAACACAGACATGAACCCCTTTGTGTTATACCAAAGGCAACATGCAAAAGCATTGGGGTGGGGACTTGGGGAGCCCAAACATCTCACAGTAATTTATGTAAATATATGCATACACCACACTTCCCAGTGTGTCGCATGGAGATTTGGGCTCAAGCCCATTATGATCTCTGGGGAGCTTCCTCCAGCCCTTTCATGTGGTACAGAGGTACAAGTTGAAGGGGAAGCGCTCAGCACTACAGTTCCCATCAACCGTGGTGGTGGAGGGGGGCTCCTATACTCACTGTAGGACTCTCCCTCTCAGGGGACTGCAAAACTTCAGGCAGCTGCTTTGCTTTATATCACCAAACCAGCTTTAGCAGCTGTTCTGTTTAGTTAGTTAACAATCATCCAGTACTGCTCAAAATCCAAACAGCTTCTACAAAAATAAATACAATGCATTCAAAACATTTGAAAAGCAGTGTAACGTCAAGACCATGGCCAGTCAGCAAGAAAATAAGACTTTCTTTAGCAAGCCCCAAAACAGCACAGTGCCAGAAGGTTGCTCTGGAAGCTGGCCAGGCTCTTGTCCTGGTGGCACCTGCTCAGGTCCATGTGAAGCCACCAAAGACTGTCCCCTGATAAGCTCAGTGGCTGGGATAAAAGGAAGACACTTTCTCAGCTATCCTGGTCTCAGGTTGCTCAGGACTTCTGCAGTAGCACCAGAACTTTAAACCTGGCCCAGTTGCAAAAAGGTAGCCAGCACAGTTCCTCCAGCAAAGCATTTGCATGTTGAAAAGAGGCAGCACATTCTGCACTATCTTCAGCTTCTGGAGCAACCTTCTGGCAGTAGTCCAGGCTTGAGGTGACCAGCACCTGTATCACTGAGCCAAGCTGTCCCTGTCCAGGGTATGCTGCAGCTGGCAAACCAATCAGAGATGGTGAAGGCACTCCAGAGGGAGCGGGGAACTCAGGGTGAGGGGAGGGTGGCAGATGACGACAGCATCCATGCTAATAAAGATGCCCCAGCACTGTGTTCATGTGAGTCCCACCTGCACAGTAGCACTGGTTAAACGGCTGTGTGTGGAGGGCGCCCGCTGCATCTCCTAATCCAGGTCCTCTGGCCATGAGGCGGAGCAGGATACCCAGACTGAGGCATGAGTGACCTGCTTCTCCAGAGGAGGCAGGCGCTCGGTTGGCCCAGCCTTGTTGGAGAACCGGCCACAACACACCTCTTCTACACAAGTTGTTGACTGTGTATCTGCTGGGGACTTGGCTGAGCAGATTGAGCAGGGCTACCATGTGCAACCCTGGTGGTCTGTTCAACACACGAGGAGCTTGCATTTGTGCAGCAGTGAAAGAATTGTCGTTGTTTACAAAACAGTGGCAATAAGCAAAAGTGTGTGTGCCATGAAGAAGCAGTGATCCATTTTCATGCTTCCTATGCATCCATCCTTTTTCTTCCCCTCTCCCTTCCTCATTCTCAGTGTCTTACACTTTACTTTCAAGAAGCATGTGTCCTGCTGCAATAGTCAGAATGTGGCAATAGAATAGCTTCTCTGGCTACATTGTCAAGAATTCTAGCAATTTTGTTCCTCCTGATCCATGTTGGGGACAAAAATTTGTACAAAATGCTCATTTCCAGAAACATGGAAAAGCTTTTCCGCAATTGCATGCATTGCCCAGATAGCATGACTGGAGTATTATTTTCCCATCATCCTGCTGCGCCTTAGGAGAGCCCTTAAAATCCTAACCACAGATCACGTCCAATCACTGCTGGTTTGCCTAATTTGGGGATGGGCAGCATGTTTGTTTGTTTTTCTTCAAAATCATGTAGATCATTTCAGTGCCATCCTGAAATTTATCAAAACAATTCTCTTGTGTGTAAAGGGTGGGGAGAGGAATTGTACGTGTGTGACGGGTGATGGGGACATCTCAGCTTTGCTAAAATCTAAAATCATTTAAAATCTCAGAAGTCTATTCAGAAGAGCTCTGCCGGATCAGGGCAAGGATCCACCCAGTCCAGCATGCTGTCCATGCAGAAGCCAGTCAGCTGCCCAAGCAGGCCATGAGTGCAAAAGCTGCCCATGTTCCCAGCAACTGGTACACACAGGTAGGCTGTCCCTACTGGCACTTATGAATACCTCTGACATCACAGTGAATGCAATGAATACTTATGACATCACAAAGGATGAGTTCAGCTTGTTGTGCCTGCTTATTTATGGAACCATTTTATCTCTCTCTCTCTCTCTCTCTCTCAATCTCTCTCTGCAGTAATGCTCAGTGGCTGCAATATGAACATTTATGTACACCGTTTTGATTTTCTTGGAATGTATATGTGTATATATATAATTCTGCAGTAATGCTCAGTGGCTGCAATATGAACATTTATGTACACCGTTTTGATTTTCTTGGAATGTGTCTTCTTTGCCTCTACCACGTCAAGCACTTTTTCCTTTCAAAAAGGAGACAGCAGAAGCAACAAACTGCATTCTCCACTGCTGGATGCGTCCCTGATGCAACAGTTCTTTTGCCCAGACATGCACAAGACAGCATCATTTTTGCCTGGGGATTGGACAAAGGGAGCTGGGTCACCCTCAGTGCCACCCGCACGAGGTGGAAGCTGCTCCCCTTTTTCGGTCGGTGGGTGGAGTGAAGGTTGTCTCCATAAAATCGCTCTGACAGCTCAGGCAGCAGCCCGGAATTCCCTGCAACCTGCAGTTGATTCAGATTTGGCTATCCCAAAGTAATTTTGTTGCAGAATGGACATTGCTTTCAGGCTACGTGATGCAAACCGACAGCACCGGCTGAACCCGTCCGTTAAAAAAAACAAGCACCATTTCAAACAACACTGCATTATACAACACTGAATAATAAATGTTATTTCTAAAACCTGCATGGGGCAAAGGTTGTTAAATGAATTAATGCTCAGAATAGTGCCTATTTCCTGCATTGACGATGCAAGCTGGTAGGAAAGAGTGTGAAACCCATGCACAGTCTTCTCGTGTGTGTGAATTTCATGTCTATTTCTTCAATAGCATGAATGTACAGTGTACATTCACTGGACAGCCTTGTGAATTGCCACACCAAAGAATTGCCATTTTTGAAAGTCTCAACAAAAAACCTAAATATTTTTGACAATTGCCCATATTTCAGTTGCTTCTTTTGTTAGTCTGTTCTATTCCATTCATTTGTTTTGTCACTCCTTTTTTATTTTGTTCCACAAGTTAGCATGAAACATGTGTTCCATCTTCTTATAAATTCTGTTTGTGGGAGTAAAGGTGGGTGGAATCTCTTGGCTGGGAGTCATTTTCCAGTCCTGTCACCACTGAGTAAGTGGAAGAAGCCACTGAAATAGAAACAGAGAGAAAAAATGGGATGAAAAGGAGAGAGATAGCAATGAACAGGGCCTCGTATGACCATATGGCCCACATCGCCTCTGTCAGCTCCAAGAAAAAAGAAACAGGCAAATGCATACTAAGGGCAATTGATTCAAGTTTAACACTATTGCCTTTATGTCTCTGCTCTGTAAGCTCCAGGGGAAAAAACAGAACACAACAGGCAAGTGCATACCAAGTATAATCAGTTTAACTCTTTTGCTGTTATGCAGTAATAATGTTTTTAAAAATTTTGTGTCTGACACTGTTTTCTTATGTTTGTTTCCAGTTACAGAGCATCCGTTGTCTGACTTTTTACACTAAGATTTCTGAAATTATTCCACTAGGTCCTGCTAAATTAACAATCATTTATTCCATATCTGGCAGGTGGAAACCTTCCATATACTGTTGAGCTTAACTCCCATCATCCTTGACCATTGGCCAGACTGGGTGGAATGATGGGAGTTGCAATCCTACACGTTTGAGGCACATCAGATTAGGAGTCACTGGCAAGCCACTTACGCAGAGGAGAGAGCCTTTGTTATGTAATGGCAGGAAATGGGACAATTAGCAATTTAGAAGAGTGGCCATTTTTCATTTGCGACATTCCTGGAGTTGGCCATGTCTGGTATTCAGATGTAGGTTGACTTACAGTAAAGGATGTGTAGCTAGACCGTTCCAGAACTCACGTACAGCATGTCTCACTAGCCTGTGGTCCTCCACATGCTGCTTTCTTAGTCCGACTTGGAATAAAGCTGTTGAAACAAAGGGAGCTTAAGTTAAACTGACATTAGATATAACCTGTTATTGGAGTACAAGTCCCATCTACCCCAGACTACTTGATCAATGGCCATGTAGGCCATTGGGAGTTGCTGCCCAACATGTCTGGAAAGTACCATGGTCAGGAATCCTGCTGTTTTTATTTGCTCTGGAATAGCTTAGCCCATGCTTACTTTTGAAGCAGGGTAGGGTATTTCCAACCACACCACTTTCCATTTCCACAACACTTAACAAATTAATGGAATATTTTGTCTCTTAATGGACTTTTTCATTATTTGGCTGCTAATTATACAGTGTTATGAAATAGCTGCAATCCTGTATCCACTTAGCTGGGAGTAAGCCTTGTTGAACTCAGTGGGACTCAACTTCTGAATAGGTGGGCATAGGAGTGAAATCTATTCATGTTTCCTGGAAGTAAGTCCCATTGAACACCATGGACCTTCATTCTGATTAAATTACATAGGGTTGCACTGTGAAATAATGGTTACCTGCAGGAGGAGTGGAAACAGTACACTGCAATTTTGCATTTAGACAGTCAAGAAAGAAACTGGAAACCCCTGCATACCTACCTGGAATAAGTCCCACTGACCACTGCAGAGGATAAAATAAATGAGCACAGGTATGTGCTGCTTGTCTGATCAGATGCTTTAACGGCAATAAGGAAACGTGTACGACTCGAATTAAAATATACAGGGAAAATCACAACTGCCCTATACTGCTATCAGGTTTTGTAGCTCAAACTGAATTGCAGCTGCAGGAAGCAAAATGGCAAATTGTGTATTGTTGTATTTATATTTTAATGAGCTGTTTGGGAAAAGGGTTGTTTTGGCATACTAGCTGCATAAAAAGAAACTTTAGCTAACATTAAGTAGTGTGGTGTAACCTGTTGCATGCCTTTGTGGAAATAAGGAGGTTTATTCCCAGATATGCTTGCAGCTTTAATACTCAGGAAGCTGAGGACTGCGGCCCGAATATCCCTGCGCAGGCATTAAGGTGCATGTGTGATGAAGCCACTAGGCATCTCTCCCTGCCCCACATACAGAGATCTGTCTTCACAAGATGTTGAGATGGAGCATACAGGTGAGGCAGTGGCTTCACCTTTTCAACTAATCCAGGTGAGGCAGTGGCTGTCCTGAACCGGTGCCTGGCCGAAGTAATAGGCTGGATGAGGGCCAATAAACTGAAGCTCAATCCAGACAAGACGGAGGTTCTGTTGGTAAGTGATTCGAGTTTCCAGGTAAATGACTTGGGCCCTGCCCTGGATGGGGTTGCACGCCCTCTGAAGGACAGGCACCACAGCTTAGGGGTGCTCCTTGACCCAGAACTGTCCCTGGAAGCCCAGGTGTCAGCAGTGGTGAGGAGTGCTTTCCTTCAGTTCCAGCTGATCTATCAGCTGCGTCGTTACCTGGAGGAGAACTGCCTGGCAACAGTGAGACATGCACTGGTTACCTCCCATTAGGACTACCGTAACACGCTCTATGTGGGGCTGCCCTTGAAGATGGTCCGGATACTTCAGATGGTGCGAAATAGAGCTGCCAGGATGCTGTCAGGGACTGGGCGTTATTCTCACATAACTCCAGTCCTCTACCAGCTCCATTGGCTTCTCATTGAAGTCTGGGTTCAATTCAAGTGCTGGTTATTAACTATAAAGCCCTAAACGGCTTGGGACCAGGATACCTAAAGGAATGCCTTTTTTCCCTATATGCCCTCCCACCCCCTTAGATCGGCAGCAGAGTCACTCCTCCGGGAACCCTCTCTGAAAATGGTTAGGAGACAGAGTACCCGGAGGAGGGCTTTCTCTGCGGTGGCGCCCTGACTATGGAATGCACTCCCCAGAGAGATCTGCCTGGCGCAGACATTATGTGCTTTTTGGCACCAGGTCAAGACCTTTTACTTAACCAGTATTTTAAAGTTAGCTAATTTTAATGCTAAATTTATTTATTTAATTCATTTTAACTATGTTATTTCATACTGTCGTGGTATAGTCAATATATATATTTGTTTAGGATTGATAGGTTTTAATGTTTATAAACATTAGGGAAGGGCCGCGGGCTTAACTCACTGGCCCCAGCCAAGCCAGGACAGGACAGACCGACTGCCATCCGGGGACTGACTGTCCACCACAGATGCTGCCGCAGACACCGCCACACCCGCTGACGCCGTCACTGCTCCGTCAGATGCCAGCCACCGTGGGACCGGGAACGCTGCTGGCCTGCGGCCTGATGATGTGGACAAGGTGCTTGAACAAGTATGTCCTACCACCCTTGCCCTTCGTGGCTGCTGACTAAAGCCAAACACAGGATTGGTTCCTGGATCCTGGAACGCCTCTCTGAGGGACGGCCGGGTGCCCACTCCTTTAAAGGAGGCGGTAATCAGGCCTGTCCTAAAGAAGGCATCTCTGGGTCCAGAGATGGCTGCCAATTATAGACCAGTGGCCAACATCCCATTTTTGGGCAAGGTGTTGGAACGGGTGGTGGCGAGACAACTCCAGGTACTCTTGGATGAAACTGATTATCTGAACCCATTTTAGTCTGGCTTCAGACCTGTGTACAGTACTGAATCTGCCTTGGTCGCCCTGTACAATGACCTGTGCAGGGAGAGAGACAGGGGGAGTGCATCCCTGTTGGTTCTCCTGGACCTCTCAGCGGCTTTCGATACCATCGACCATGGTATCCTTCTGAATAGGCTGGCAGGATTGGGAGTAGGAGGCACTGCTTGGCAGTGGTTCTGCTCCTATTTTGACGGCCGATTCCAGAAGGTGGTGCTGGGGGACTATGGCTCTGCGCCATGGCAACTTTGCCATGGAGTACTGCAGGGTTCCATTTTGTCCCCCTTGCTATTTAATATCTACAGTATGCTGATGACACCCAGCTCTACCTGTCTTTTTCAACCGATCCAGGTGAGGCAGTGACTGTACTGAACCGGTGTCTGGCCGAGGTAATGGGCTGGATGAGGGCCAATAAACTGAAGCTCGATCCAGATAAGACGGAGGTTCTGTTGGTGGGTGATTCGAGCTTCCAGGTAAGTGACTTGGGCCCTGCCCTGGATGGGGTTGCACGCCCTCTAAAGGACAGGGTCCACAGCTAGGGAGTGCTCCTCGACCCAGAGCTGTCCCTGGAAGCCCAAGTGACTGCGGTGGCAAGGAGCGCTTTCCTTCAGCTTCGGCTAATCCATCAGCTGTGTCCCTACCTGGAGGAAGATTGCCTAGCAACAGTAACACACGCATTGGTAACTTCCTGGTTGGATTTCTGTAACACGCTTTATGTGGGGCTGACCTTGAAGACAGTCCGGATACTTCAGATGGTTCAAAATAGAGCTCCCAGGATGCTGTCGGGGACTGGGTGTTATTCTCATATAACCCCAGTCCTCTATCAGCTCCATTGACTTCCCATCAAAGTCTGGGCTCAATTCAAGTGCTGGTTATTACCTATAAAGCCCTAAACAGTCTGGGACCAAGATACCTAAAGGAACGCCTTCTTCCCTATTTGCCCTCCCACCCCCTGAGATCGGCAACAGAAGCCTTCCTCCGGGAACCCTCTGTGAAAGATGTTAGGAGACAGAGTACCCGGAGGAGGGTCTTCTCTGCGGTGGTGCCCTGACTATGGAATGCACTCTCTAGAGAGGTCCACCTGGCACCATCATTATGTTTTTCAGTGCCAGGTTAAGACCTTTTTATTTAATCAATATTTTAATATGTTTTAATATTGAATTTTGTTGTTGTATTTTATTAATTTGCAGCCATAGTGGGTTGCCACCCAGAGAGCCCTTTGGGCTACTAGGGTGCTATATAAATAAATACAACTGCTCATACACACTTGAATAGAAAGTACCAAGGCATGCAAAAGGCAAAATGGGCATAGTAATTTATCATAATATGGGCTATCCCAGTAGATAGGGGAGTTGGAACATTGCGAGATCATTAAACATGGAGCAGGAGAGGCTGGTGTGTGTGTGTGCACATGCAGGTGCGCGCATGCACATTCTTCTCTTAATTTCTCTTGCACACAGGCTGCTGAGATGCACAAAACTGCACAAAACGATGCACAAAACTGTCCCAAGATTTTTGAGTGGAAGCAAAGTGGCACACCACCTTGCTGTCCAATCACAAAGAACGGTGGGGCTTTTTCACAGATGACTAGCTGGGGTGGGTTACTCCATCTGAATTCCAGTGTGTGTGTGTGTGTGTGTGTGTAAAACTGATCTCTGTGAAATTCTCAGGCAAATGCAGAAAGTCTTTTGCAAAACAGCCTACAGGTGGATGCATAGCATAGAAACAGTTGATCTTAAGCAGCAGTTGCAACCAGATCACCACACCTGCTTCCAGGTGGCCCTACTTTCACTTCTTGCTCTCCGGTGAATAATGTCATATCATTGGTTGTGTTTATTTGTTTGTTTGGTTATTTTAGCAAAAATGTTACTTGGAAGATCACTTGAGGATCTGGAGGTATGGACCTGATGTACCTGGAAGAGTTTTATTATATATAGGAGCACAAAGCAATGTGCAGGTCACCAGCCTCCTTTCCAGAAAATGGTGAAGATGTGGGAGGAGAACGAGAGAAAGAAAACAAGCTCTCTTGCTTCATATTTAATGATTACCTATTGTAACTCAAGTTTTGCTTAGTTAACCATCTTTGCCACTTTTCCATCCCTGCTGTGAAAATGTGTTCATAGTTAACTCCCTTTCACCTAGGCCATGCCAACTCTCAGCTGATGGGCCTCTGTTTATCCAGATCAATGCCGACTAAGCAGGATTATGAGATCAGATTCATCCAGGGGCTATAATTCTGTCATCCCGAGGAACACACTCTGGTGGGTGTGAGGTGCTTAATCTTACAGATTTACTAGAAGGATCTGGGGCTTTAAAAATGCTGTTTTACGTCATGTCCCAAAAGCTGCTTTATACACTGGTAGGAATAGCAAAGAGGTAGAATTAAAATAAAGTTTCAGAGAGTAGGTTATGCACACAGAAAAACAAGGCGAAGAGAGTGACCTTTAGGAGCCTGCCATGATTACATTTCACCCTTGTCCTAGTGGAGATAGACATGATTAAAAGACACGATCGAATGACATATTTTCAAGGATGTCTAAAAATTTCCTGAAGGCTTTAAAGAAGGCATAAGAAAGAGCCTGATCACTTTGGAGAATGTGCTTTACCAATCAACAGTAAATCTATCAAATGTGGATTTTGCCTTTCCTCTTGTTTCCCTCCAGATAGAGGGGGTCCTTCAGCTCCCCTTAGCCCTCATCTTGGGTGATGGAGAAAGAACAGAAAGGGCATCAGTCAGTTTGCTCTCTGCCCCCCAAAACTGCACTGACCCCAAAAACCAGTGAACACAGTTCGCGGGGTGGTGGGATGGGACATTGGTTGGCCCAGCCTTAGAGCTAACCCAGAAGGAATGACAAACAGAAGAAAAGACAACTAGCTTCAGCAGGCACTAAGGACTTTCAAGCTGGCCAGGCAGTTTGGATTGCTCCTTCAAGAGCTGAAGGAATTTGGTTCTTGTCAACTCAGTCAGCACCTATAAGGGCAGTATGGCATTGGCAGTTTTATTTCCAATACCTTTCATAATTACCCCTACCATGGAGTTTGCCTTTTTCACAGTCATTTCATTCCAGGTGAGCATTTTAATTGGATTGTCCATCACAAACCAAAGAACCCTTTTGGTCAGTCACCAAATAGCTCAAATCCTATCAGCTCATGCTTCAAGTTGGGAATTTTTGAACCATCATGCATTATTTTATTTGTGCTTTTCTGAACCAAATTTGCTGTTTTCATGCCCAGTCTTTCAGCTTTCAGAGATCCTTTTGGAGCTCTTCACAATCCTGTTCTGTTCAAAGCACCCTAAATAATTTGGCATCATCACCAAACTTGGCCACTTCATGGCTTATTCCTAATTCCAAATCATTTATACAGATCCCTGAAGGAATCTACTGTGTACATGAATCCATTGGCGAATATACCATTTATTCCTACTTTCTGATATCTATTCTTTAATCAGTTATTGATCCAAAAGATGACACCCCACCCACCTTAATCCATGACCACTAAGCTTGCTCAGGAATTTCTGGTAAGGGGCTTTGTCAAAAAGCCTTTTGGAAGTCTATGTAAGCAATGTCTGTGTTTCCCATCTGTCCACATGTTTATGGAGAAGGTTAGTGAGTCAGGACTTAAGTTTCTGGAAGACATCTTGATTATTTTAAGCAAGGCCTGCCCTTCTATAGAATACCTAATTTTATCTTTAATAACACTTTCAGCTGATTTACCAAGAGCAGATATTAGGCTAACTAGACATACTATTTATTTCATTTTTTACTGCCCAACAGCCAAGGTTTTCACATATGCCACCAACACACCTAAGATGGATGAGTCCTCACCCCCAGCCCAGCTGATTTGTGGTTTACCTCTGAAAATAGCCAAGCTATATTCCATAAAATTATGAACAAGCTTGGCTGATTTGTAATCCTACCCAATTCTCCCCATTTGGAGTTTGCAATACTTTGTTTCAAAGATGAATTTTACTTAAATTTTACTTCAGAGCTGTGTGCACTAGGCCTCTCAAACCCCACCTTATTTCTTGGGAGCAAAATTATGAGCACATTTCAGAATAGGATTATCTTCAACTTTTTCTCTGGGGCTGGGCTCACTATTAGCAATGGCAGTAAAATAGCTCCTTCCTTCCTTCTCCTAAGTATTTCTTGTTTTTTTACAGCGTCAGCCTCACAGGATTTTCCATTCTACACAGTGCTTATACCTGGACACATCTGGAATATTCTGAGGAACAAATGGCATCAGGCATGCAAGAAATGGCAGAGAGCTCATAGAAAATAGTTCTGCAAAGTGCTCCTCTTTTTCTATGATGGTGAGAAAAAGAATAATAACATAAATGTACCTGGGGGGAAATGGTTGTATGAGACATTTCAGTTCAGCTCTAAACTTACATCCCCTTCTTTTAGTTATATCCAATAGGTTGGGACCCCTATTCCTTAGTGGATCAGCACTTTCTATGAGAAAAAACACCATAAGAAGCTGTATTAACTAGGTCACTGGAACAAGACCAAGTATGATGACAGATAAGCTCATTAATGAGCACTTTGTCCCTTGTCTATTGAGCTTGTATACTATACAATATGAGGAATGGATCAATGGCCAATCAATACCAATATGGCAGGATTTGCATCATTGGCGTTTGGAAAATGTCAGTCCACTCCAAAGAACACTGGGGTGATCTAAGCAAAGCTTTAATGGGTGCTCCACAAAGAAACAAAATATCAACTTGTTAAATATGCAGATAAACTTTCCATTTTCTTAGGAGTCAGTCGAATTCTGGGGCATAACCATAGCCAGTATACTGACTTTATCTGCATTCTGTGAAGTGTTCTGTGAAGGCAGTTCTTGACATGTTTTTATACCAGCTTGTTTAAAACAGTAATATTTACAGCGTAATCTGCTGGCTTGCACTTTCAATGTTTGTAAACTTACAACCCGTTCATGAGTCTTGCTCTCTTTACTCCTGTGTGCCATCCAATGATGAGACAAGGTTTCCTGTACGCTGACATCCTAGGTCAGCAGAGAATGCAAAACATTCTTATTAATGGAGCACTTTGGTCAGGATATTTGATCTCAAGCCAAAAACCGTTATGGAAAAAGCTTGAAGATTCTTTGTTGTTTTCACATTTTAAACACTCCTTCCTTTATGCACAATATTAAGAATTAATGCAGCTGGCATAATTTAAGAACATTTAGAAAAGCTTTGAACCTCAGATGTTTCTGAAATTCAAAATATGTTTAGTTTTCAGGTGAAAGTTAAGGTCAGTTTTTATCATCCACTAAATTGTTGGTGGAAACTTACATAGAAATGGAAATGAATAGCTTGACTAGTTTAAAAGAAATATTTCTTTTATCCATCTGCAATTTTCCATGTTGGATCTTTGTTGATTAAGTAATTTTATACTTCTTTGAAGCATTCATTAAAAAGAAGAAGATAAAATCAGTGGTTACAAGTTATGTTGTTTTTAACCAATGTTTTGCATGGGATTTGTTTAGGAAAAAATGCAGTGAAACACCAAAATGAGATAATGATGGGGTTTTTGTTTGTGTTTATCCAAGTTTCCCCCCTTTCTCTTTTGCCCAAACAGCTAAAGCCCACCGCTGACTAAAGGAGTCATCTCATGTATGTCCTCAAATAAAGAAGGCTTCTGCCAAAGGAACAGAGAAACTGATGTCCATGCTCAGGTTGCTATTCTTGGAGACCATTCCACCTGGAAAGACTGGGGATGGGACTCTCAGCCATTCTCCATCCCTAGATCATTTAGGTGATGTGCTCTTCTTTTAACACAGGAGCAATACCTATTAAAGCACAGCTCAGGAGCCTTGATCCAGTAATCTCTGGAGGAAACATGGTGGGCTAGTTCAACAGAGGATCTTCGGGCTGCAGAAATCTACTTGGGGGAGAGGCACATTGGATGGTGAGATGCTCCATGCAGTCAAGAGTAGGGAGTCAAATGTTTTGCCTTCGTTGTAAATGTAGTCTCAGAGTACAGCAGTTGCACCCTCTTCTGCGAGTGAAGGACAGCCAGTCATTTAGATGAAAAGTACCTTTGGTGGAAGTGGCTAAACACCCTTGCCCACCACCCACAATGCCCTGAATCAGGTAAAGGCCCCATCAACATTGCAGCAGGTTTAATTTTGTCCAACAGGCCACTGTGGATATTCAGATCAAGTGTGGGAGCCCCATCTACATAACACTGCCCTTCATCTCACCCCTGGCATGATAATGCAGTTCACCCTTCCTCAACCTGGTGCCATCCAGCTGTGTTGGACGACAGCAGATGTTCCCTGGATTAGGGAAGACTGCTATGGTCATAGGACCCTCGGAGCAACTTTCATAGGCACTGATGGAGCTACAGAAATTAAAAGCTTGGCATTGGCTTCATCTGGGCTTTTTCCTAAAGTTTCAAAGCAGCATTCAACCAGTTGCTTGTCATGGATCCTTGTACATTAATCTGGGGGTCAAAACAAAAATTAATTTAAATTTGTGTCCAGCAGAAATGTCTTTTAAAATTTTACTCAAGAGTTGGCTGGGGGGGCACAACTGGGACCTTAAAAGACCTTCTACCCCTATGTTAATGTCTCTGCTCTTCGGTAAAATGAATACACATGAAGCTTCTAGGTACAGATTCTGAGTAAAATCAATTCTGGCCCTGTGTGTTCGTGTGAGTGAAGGTTACCCATAGGAGATCAATGTACATCAGATTTCCTCATTTAGAAAGCAGATTTCTCCCTATCATGTTAGCAATAAGGACTTGCAGCAAATCTTCCTTTCTTAAAAATAAACAGCTCCTGAAGCAAATATGACATAAACATGCAAAGAACCTCTCCCGATGGCAGGTTTGATCCTTGTCAGGACTATAACTGATACAAACGTTCTTCCCAATGTAAATGTCAGCTTGAAGGACATTTACATCCTTCATCAGGAAAAGGGATGAGACTTCTTGCCCCACATGCTGCAATAAGACACATTAGGCTGGCCACATTTCCACAGTGAACCATGACGAAAGATGGTCCATGCTTGACAACAATCCAGTCAAGGCACAGAGGAGAGCTTTGTGCAGTGCAAATTTCAAAGTGAACTTCTACGTGGGGCTGCCCTTGAAGACAGTCCGGATACTTCAATTGGTGCAAAACAGAGCTGCCAGGGTGCTGACGGGGACTGAGTGTGGTTCTCATATCACCCCGGTTCTCCGCCAGCTACACTGGCTTCCCATTGAAGTCCGGGCCCAATTCAAGGTGTTGGTTCTTACCTATAAAGCCCTTAACGGCTTGGGTCCTGGCTACCTAAAGGAGCGCCTGCGACCATATATGCCCTCCTGCCCCCTACGATCGGCAGCTGATGCTCTCCTCCGGGAACCCTCTGTGAGAGAAGTGAGGAGGGTGAGTACCCGGAGGAGGGCTTTCTCTGCGGTGGCGCCCCACCTATGGAATGCGCTCCCCAGAGAGGCTTGCCTGGCGCCGTCATTATTTGCTTTTCGGCGCCAGGCGAAGACCTTTTTATTTAAGAAGTATTTTAACTGTTAAATTATTTATTGTATAATTTATTTTTATCTTTCAGACCATGAGATGGGCCAGTTTTTAACGTGTTTTAAATGGTATATTTGTTTTATATTATTACATTGTTTTATATTGTTTTGATTTGTTGTCAGCCACCCCGAGGCTTGTTTGCAAGGGGGTGGCTTATAAATTTGTAAAATAAATAAACAAACAAACTTACCTAATTGCACTCTTCCAAACCACTATGTGAGCCTGATGAGTCAGCCTTTAACATTCCATTTTCTGGGTTGTTGCACTGGAGTTCTCCCATGCAAAAAAGGTGCATGCTCAGGAAAATAATGTTAACAATTGATCATTTTGGGGAAAATTCTCCAAAATGTATACATTAGGCAAAAATACATGTATTGGGAGAAATTTGCACAAATGTGTTTAGGAATGTACATGTGAACATAAAAAACACACATTCTCAACATTCTGGGCAAACCAAACCTGAAGTGGAGAACTTCTCAGAATTTGAGACAAGCTGAAGTTTGGGGAAATGAGAAATGGGAAGAAACTGAGCTAGCAGGTGTGTCTAGAAGGCATTTTGATTTTGGAATAACCAGAACACATTGCTAGGATGTTCTTATATAACTGGTCAAATAACCGCTTGGGCATCCTATCTGGGAAGCAGTAAGGGAAGAATGCACACCCACTTTCATAGATCAATATTCCCAAGATGCATTGTCAGTATTTGACAGGGTAGAGATATTCATGGGTATTGTAGAGGCAATTTGCATATCCCTAATGAGTAAGGCTAAATGAGGGAGAGGGGTTCAGCATAATAGTGAAACCATAATGCAAAGGAAAGGGAAGGCTGAACTGTTCCAGCCTGTAATAAAGGAAGAAAGAAGAGGGAAGAAGTGGGGGTGAGGGAGAAAAATAGGAAAGGGGTGTCAACTGAAAAGACAACAGAAAGATTTTCTAGAGAAAATACTTAGAACCCAAGATTCCACAGTTCCATTCTGGCCTCCTGGCATTCCCCAAGAAGACCACTGTCCCTACCCCATGCCCATCTCCTTTCCCAAGCACTCGTTGTTTGGTGGTTTCCCAGTTTGTGTGCATTTTTCCCCATCCCAAATGGTTGAAGAGACTCTTCAAAGGCTTAGTTCTAGGCAGCAAGAGCTTGAAGCTACACTGCACTGGCAATTTCACCCTGGCCCCTTTGCCTTCAGACCCAGCCAGCCAGCCCTGGAATGCAGCTTCTTTGAAATGGAGTTTGGCAGTCTTGCTGATGGGAGTCTTGCATCCTTGTTCTACAGCAGCAACTTCCCACAACTGCCAAAAGTCTGCTAAGTCCAAAGGGTTAGGGAGAAGTTTTAAAACCTGGAACAAAGTGGCCTTTTTAAACCCTTAGCCACAGACGTGAGCCAGATGGCAAAGTCTGGTGCCTCATTAAGAATATGGTGCATCAGTGGAACAAGTTTCCATGTGGGGTTGTGAAATGAGCTTACGGGTTTGAAAAGCATATGACACTGGAGGATGTGAAGGGCGAAATCTTGAGATAAAATGAGGGCTACTTTCCCCAAATCTCAATCAGGCATCTAATAAATTCTAGGAACACGTCTTAACAGTAAATGCTGGGGATGCTTTCTAGGCCTCTGGCTTACCATGATAAACTGTACTCAAATTGTGCAAAAGAAATAATTGGTTTAGACAACCCATACTCTCTATGTTACGATATTATATTATATTATATTAATATGCCTCTACTCCTTCAAGAGTATCTTACTATCTTTTCTCTTCTCTCTTGCCACACTTCCTCTGACTTTAGCACTATAAGAAAGTCAGTTGGAGATCAATGACAGACCTAAAATCCTCTAGTAACCTTCACAGATGAGTGAAGATTTGAGCCTCAGCTTTCTGCCTCTCAACATCCAATGGTGCAAGGCACTCCCTGCCTTTTACCCCATTGTTTCTTACACTTTGGGGCTCTGAGAACTGACATCCAGGAGTCCCTTGCATTAGCTTGTTTCACCTGCTGCTTTCCTATCTGGAGAAAGTTGCTACAATTATGTGTGCCATAATTACATCCACATTAGACCAGTGAAATGTGCGCTATATGGGATGCTCTTAGGGATGGTTTGGAAGCTTCAGCTAGTGCAAAAAGCTGCTGCCTAGCAGCCTGTGGAGGCCAAGACATCGCAACAGAGAGCACATGTCATTCCACACCCAGTTCAGAGTGCTGCTGGTTGCCCTTAATGCCCAAAGCAGCTCATCCAGAGGACTGCCTGCACCCAAGCAAGCTCACCCAACCATTAAGCTTTGACTCAGAGTCCCTCTTCCCAGACCTGCTAGATAGATCAGGTTGGTGGGCAGAAGTAAGCTTTCCTGTTGGTGACATCAAGCCTACAAAACTCTTTCGCATGGTTGCATTGTTCTCTTATCCCTTTGTGTGCTTTTAAATTCATTTTTAAGACTGCTAGGCATGCCCCTTGCTATTTTGCATCCTCCTAGCTCCCAGACTGAGGTCTCCAAATCTCAAAACTAGGACTTCAACTAACCTGTGCCCCCCTCCCCATGCAATTTCAGGAGGTCAACCATTAAGCCCTCAATCAGCCTTTCCCAACCTTGTGCCTTCCAGACACATTTGGACTGCAATACCCAGAATTCCCAGTCAATGGTCCTGCTGGATGTGAACTCTGGAACCTGTGGTCCAAATGCTTCTGAAGGCCACCAGGTTGGGGAAGGCTGTCCTAAATTAATTAAAATGAACATATTCCTCAGGTCCCCTTAGCATGTGTGCCACTTTTCAGATATCTAGCTCTCAGGACTCAATGCTGTGAAAGACAAGCACATTATATTGATTATATTATTGATGCTTTCCAATGGTATTACTGAATTTCCGGTATTTCTAAGGCAACAAATACAGACTGATGATTGCATTGTTAGTTGTTTGCTCTATGATGATCTTACCATAAACCACCTTGAGAGGGCGCTCTAGCCGTGAAAGGCAAAATGCCATTCCCAGAATGAAGGAACAGACCCCCAGCTCTGGCCCCAGCCAGCATCCACATCTCAGCCAGCTTCTGAAAATCAAACTTGTTCAAAGCACAGGATGGTGCAAAACACCTGGTATTTCAACCAAAAAGAGGCTAGCAAGTGTTTATTTTTTTCCAATCATCCTTAATTTTAGAGTAGCAGTGGAGCACGATATCAACCTGAAGGGGAGCAGGAACAGAATTAGAAGTATGGAAAGAAAGAGAAATCAGGGCTTGATTTTTCTTTGAGAATCAGTTGGTTATTTCGCAGAGACATGGGAGCCACACACAGAGTTCCTCGTGTAATTAGTCATATGGAAAATCAGCAGCACATCTGAATGGAATTACCCCTTTAACAGCTCTCTTCTATTTAAATTATCCCACTGTAGTTGAGGAAGTTATTAAATAGTGCTATGGAAAAATTATAATTAGCCACAGGTAAAGTGTCCTTTCTTGGACTTCAGGATACAGTCAAACGATGTGTGTATTCAGCTGTATGAGCAATGACTGATCTGCCCTTGAACACAATGCCATTTAAATATATGCTGAAGGGCCTAGCATGCCTTCAGCACAATCAGTTTCAGAAAGCCTATAAAAAGGGGGATGTGAGTTTTCCCAGGGTTATTAACAACACCAAGCCTGACCATTATTATTATTTCAACATCTAACAATTTATTGGGAGGGGCTGTGGATCCATGGTTATTAAATTAAAACTGACTTTCTGGTCACAGGGCTGGAGAAGACTCTTACCAGAGCTTTTAGAGAGCAACTTCCATTCAGAGTAGTCAGAATTAGGTGGCCAAACTGTCCCCTGCTTCACACTGGTCAACTTCACACTGATCACTGGAAGTCAGGAGGTCTTGTCCTGCTACAATTCGGCCGCTCTGCATAGTACGATTGGCATCTGATACAACTAGAGGCTCGATACCATCCTAGAGATTTGGATCTGTATTCATATGCTGTGAACCATCCTGAGACATCTGCGATGGGACGGCATGCAAAAGTTGTAAATAACATAAATAAATAAATAACTATTTAAATAAATATTCTTGTCATTCAAGAAACGAGTCGACAAAAAACCCACGATAAAAAATCAAGTAGCATCCATAGATCTTCAATGAATACCCAACAAAATAATTCATTGGGCCAGGATGATTTCCAGATGAGATGTATGGAGTAACTGTGAAAATTGAAATTCAACCAGCCAACCCCCACCCCAACAAACACTGCTACATCAACATGGATGCATTTATTTTAAATATCGCAACAAATTTTTCCAAGCATCTTAGCTTGCACAGTAAAATAGTAGAAGTAAAACACTGGTTAAAAGCTCAGTTCTGAACATTCCATTAAACTTTCTCCTGTACACCTCCTTCAATGAGACGGGTTGCATCCAGCCCCCAGTAGCAGCAGCTCCAGGCTTTGGGCACTTCAATTCCGCAGAGAAAGATAGTGTGAGCCTTGCAAAATGATGCTGTGGAAGGTCTCGTGTTGCAGGTGGCACCTCACCTGAGGCAGCCATGGGGGAATCCCCCCGCCCACTTCTCCATACAGCGAATGCAATATTGGGCACAGGATGCTTTTGCCCCCAAAGAATAAGACCTTCTCCTTATTTGGACAGATGGTGTCAAATATAATGCCTGTTACCTGAGTTCATGTGGGTGTAGCCTGGTGAATGCCCTTTTTGTCTAAGGAAAGGCAGAGGAATGAATTGCCTGATTATCTCATTATAATTTAATTCTTTATTTTCTTAAATGTTTATACAATTTCCATATCTTGTGTCCCAACTATGAGGCCACCAGGAGAATGCCAGCAGCTCAATTGCCCCTCTGGGTGATTCTCCTGCTCATAGAGCACCTGAGGGGGCAGATTAGCACTGTACAGGAGTCTGTGTTCCCTTGGGCACCACCACCCCATCCCATAACTTGCTTTTCTCCCTCCCTTAGCACTAGGAAATACCTGATATACAATTTCCAAATCATTAGTTTAACATTTGCACATTTATTTTCCTGCTTTTATTAGAAAACATGTTTAGCCTACTAAGCAAGTGACAATTAAAAACAATTAGAAAAATTGAAAACTCCATACTTCTGCAGTATGAAAACCTATAGTCTTTTTCGACTGGGATCTCTAAGAGATCTGTAAGAGACTGGGATGTCGTACAGTGAAAACTTTTGGAGGAAGAGAGCAACTTGATTTGAGTGCCATGGCTTGCAAACATCTTTCTGTGGGTGCTACTCTTAACTTGTGGGGGACTGTGGGAGGGATTCACAGGTCAGCCTTCCCCAGCCTAGCATCCTCCAGATGTTTTGGCCCAGGATTCAGGCTAAGCAGGGCTGAAGTACAAAACACCTGCAGCTCACCAGACTGGGGAAGGCTGGCTATTGGCAAAGCTCACAATCTGGTGCAGAGGTGGGCAACCTGTGGCCCTCCAGCTGCTGTAGCCTAGAGCGCCTATCATCCTTAGCCAAGTCAGCCAATGGTAAAGAATGATAGGAGTTGTGGGCTGTAGCATGTGCATATATAATTAATATTGATATTGGTTCTAGGCCCGGCACCACAAGGACAGACTCCCAGGCCATGGGACCTGTTGGGTAAGGAGGAGTGACCTGATGACCTGGGCTAGCCATGAATGATAAGTGTTAAATGCAGAATTCTTGTGTGGAAAGGGTTGGGCATGACCTGACGTGATTTCCCCTTAAGGAAATTAGGCAAACTGGTCCTGCAAGGATGACTGCCATTGTCCTGAATGAGCACAGTCATTCACCAGACATCTGGAAATTACTTTGTCAATAGCATCCAGGAAACACAAGGAACTAATCTTTTTACCCATAGAAAACAGACATGGTCACATAGCAGACAGCCATAGTTACGGGCATCAATAGCAGGCAGCAATTTGCATAAGTCTCGGAAACAGTGGGAACCTTCGCATTCCCGTAGAAGCAAGTACAGAAAGGAAGAAAATGGTAATGGGCAAGCTCTGAGGATGGATCAGGCCACCCAGCCTGGAAGGTGACCTTCTTGCACACACGAGGGACTGCAGTAGGGCATCTACCGCGCAGGACAACCAAGCTGGTAACACACTTGAGCATCCTCCCTTTCTGTTAGCTTTGTCCATTTGTTTATATGGCTCTTTACCTTTTTGGGAATTTAGAGCAAGACTAGGATGAGAAAGGAGTATTGGCTGACTCAAACTATTGGGCTAAGAGTTTGCAACTTCTCTATATTTCCTTTTGAGTTTTGTAACTTCTCTATATTTCCTTCCTTCCCTTGGCTTTCTAAGTGTTGTAAGTGTGTGTGTGTGTGTGTGTGTTAGCATGCAAAGCCCGGGACCCTTCCTCTTTGGCAGCATGGATTAGACCCCAGCAAATCCAGAAGACAAATAACTCCTTTTCAGATACATTGTTCCACAAGATTACCTGCAAGTAACAAGGCTAACACATCTGGATAGCTACAAGTTGTGCACCCCTGGTCCAGGACATTGAACTTGCCATTGGGCAGGCAGCTGGGCTAGGTGATCATCAGGGGTCCCACCTCTGTGAATCTATGCCGTTTACCCCCATTTGAACCTTGTTTTTGTGCCCACTAATGGACTTCATATAGTGTTTCAGGAAGGCTCTGCTGTTCTCTGGTCACACTGGGCACAGTAGTACAACATATTGTTGGACTTAAGAAGCAGACCCAAAATGGCAAATTAAGTACTGATAACTTCCAGAAGAAGCCCAGAGTTGTGACATTACTCATCTTGTCTGAAGGGATTCAGCAAGCATTTGCAGCAGAGAAAAAGAAAAGTTCCATTTTTGGCAGAAAAGAGTGGCTCCACATGAATTAACTTTCAGAACTGATATTTAAGGATTTTTTATTAGTCTGTAGGATGTCTCTCCAAGTCTTGCTGGAGTCAATGTGCTGAAAGGCTGTAGACTCTGTTATAATAAAAGGGACATTATTTTTAATTGTTTCCTCTCGGCATTATCACATTGGAGTGCGGGTGAGTGGAAAAGAGAAGTTTCAGAGCTCCAGGACGTCGCCTTCAGGACTGCTGAGTCGTTCCCATTCTGGGCTGGTTAAGAGAGGCCGAGAAGCAAAGTCTGAAAACAATTGGCATGTGAAATGGAAATCAACCAACGTACGTTCCCCAGATTCAATGAGTTCTGAACCATGAAGGAAAGCAGGACTGTTTCAGTCCCTCTGTGCAGGCAGAGGTACAGAAATTAAGGAGGGCCTAGGAATGGCCAGACCGAACACGGGAGCCTACAGTATATATATCTAACACTGTACTCTCTCCCAAGGGCCAGGAAACCATTATTTGGATTGCCAGGCATCTAGGATGGGATTGCTGAGCTGAACATTTGGCTAACTCGCCCTGGATGTGGTGGTAATACTCACAGAGCTCACAGAGGCCTCTAAACAAACCTCCCTTTTACTTCCTGAGGCTTAATGTTGCAGCCAGCCACCAACCAAGCAAGGCCAGGTGTTTCTTTCCCTTGTGCTTGTCAGCCTCTAATCATGTGCCTGATTTCTTTGCTGGGCCACCAGAGGAGCACCACGACCACATCCTCCTCTACTCACTAAGCTTTTGTAATCTGCAAATTGCACACCTGAGGATCTTGACACACAGCAAAATGACTGGTCCAGTAGCTGATTGCATAAAAGAACAAACTGAGTATCTTTATATATTTCCAGAACTTGTCACCACGTGGATATTCTGTTCTAGATATGTCCCCATTGGAGGCAAGAAGGACACTA
The DNA here is from genome assembly GCA_023646645.1 of Varanus salvator macromaculatus. Taxonomy (NCBI): domain Eukaryota; kingdom Metazoa; phylum Chordata; class Lepidosauria; order Squamata; family Varanidae; genus Varanus; species Varanus salvator. The sequence goes on along the minus strand of JAIXND010000791.1, from coordinate 2,145,274 downwards.
TGGATTCTTAGAGATGGCCTACTGCCTCCATCTGAGATTTTCCTACCTGTGTAAGGTGGATGGTTTGACACAAGGATTCTAGGACTTTGGTTTTAACAACTGTATCTTCTCTCAGCCTCACGTGGCACAACTTCATTGAGAACACGTACAACAAAAGGGGCTAAACTTTGGAATAATATCTTAAATGTGTTTCAGAAAACTGGATAAATACAGAACAAAATTAAATACTATAGCAGTGCTGAGAGGTGTGAGGCGGTCATGCTTTGTTTTCACTTGGAAGAGCTGTAAAGTCCACAAGATGTTGTCTTATACCAGCTCAAGCCATATGGCTCTTTCTGTCCTTTGGTGGACCCCAGACTTCTGCCCCAAAGTCCACCCTTAATTTTGTCAAAGTGCTTGCTGAAAAAGTCTGGCAGAAATGAGCTTGCCCTGACTTGTCGTGCCTGGGCAGTTTGAAGTGTTTGTGTGTGTGTGTGTGTGTGTGCACGCACGCGCGTACGTGTGTACATGCACGTGCGTGCAACAGATTAATTTCAAAATATGTTGAGTACTACATGTTTGGCTTCTGCCCTCCTCAGCAGCTGTGCTGTTAAATGGCCCCAAGAGTGGAAGTCTGGAGTGAGGGGAGATGAACATTTCTACCAAGAAAAACCATGCGTGAGTGCTGACCAACTTGCGAATGACCCTCCAGATTAAAGCCATACAGACTAAAAGCTCTGAGAAGTTTTCCTTTCCGTCAAGCATGTCAGTGCCCTTTGTTCTACTGGAACCAATTGCAAGTCTGCAAGACTCTGTGTCGGCACATTAAAATGTCTTGCGATGGCTCTCTTGGGTGTGTTTGTTTTTGTTTTTGTTTTAGTAAGAATTGCAGCTTTCTGGTTACACAATCTTTCTTGTTCTTAGGTTCATTGCTGTTTTTTCTACATATTGCATATGGCATTCTTTCCTCCACTTTCAGTTAAATAAATCCCATTAGTGGAAATACACATTACTGAGCATCTAATGCAGTACACTTTGGTAATAGCTGTGGTCTTAGAAGAAATGATTTCCTGAAGGTTATGCGATGGGCTGATTTACGTGGGTGCAATCCTGGGTTGCATGTATCTTGTTTAAGTGCAGCATCCACTAGTAATTTATGCACATTCGGTAGCTGTCTGAATGTGAAGCAAAGTGGAGAATTAGCAGCTTCCATTAAATGAATACAACAGGATGTGTATCTAATATCTAATAGGAATGATGCATGCATGTTATCTCATATTCTGTAAGGCATCAGCTTCAGAGAGAGCTTAGAGATCTGTGAAGGGCTTCATCCTTAGCTGCCTTCACACACACCCTGATTCAGGGAACATGTGGGGGGATTGCTCTAGTTACCCCGCCCCTTCGTCAGCGCTCTCTTGCAAGCAAATATGCAAACACTGGGTGGTAGCTAGAGCGATGCATGGCCGTTCACATGGAGTGGTCTCCCTTCCTTCTCAGATGTTTCCTGAGTACGTTAGGCTCATGTGTGAACACGGCAAAGGGGAAAGCCAAGTGTGTTTGAAACGTTGCCACTGCATTTGGGATGTGCTAAAAGCAAATGTGAATTTGGCAGTTCATCTGCTCAGGAGGAAGATCTGAGGGATGTTTTAAAAATTATTTTTGGCATTTTTAAGGTGGCATTCAAGTGTCTTGCGTGAAATTTTGTGATAACATCCAGGAAATATCTGGGAAATTTTGAAGGGAACAAAAGAAGATAAATAATAAAAATGGATAATTTCATTTAGAGGACATTGCATCACCATGCTCCACAGTCTTGATATTGCATCTCCTAAATGGTACTTGCTTCCAAAGAACGCCTGCAAAGTGAGCATTCCCAGGCATGAGAGAGAGACTCGAAACTTTGTTAGACACCGAAATGGAAATTAAAGCCAACACAACCTCTCTCTAACTACCACCTGGTGGCAATTACTTCCTGGTTAACAGGGCTCAGAAATAATTTAACCTACATACTGATTGGACATACGGTGTAGTATATTTGCCTTCCTCATTGCCAGATTATTTTCTTTGTACATAAGTTGAACTGTACGGTTGGAAAATTCTGCATGGATGCCTCATATTATAATGTTAATTTCACAACTATGCAGGTATGGTAAGCCTTGGGATGGATCCAGTCAGGAGGGGGACCAGAACTGGGCTGTCTGCTCCTCCATAGTAGATCTTAAGAGATCTTGGGATCTTTGTCCCAAAACCAGCTCAGCAGGAAGGCTGGGACTGAGCTTGCCACATCCTGAGTGGGAGAAAAGGCCTGTGTTGTGGTGGGCCTGCCACCTTCCAACAACACTCCTGACAAGCAGGAGTAGAAGGGGAGCTAGATAGCAGGTCCCGTCTGGAGTTGGTCCCTTCTCTCTTTGCTTCTGATTATCAAACTCAAGGCAATCCTTTTAACTGCAATTATTTCATTGAAACTTAACAGAACAGTGTCAACAGTGGCAGGCAAGTCATGAGCGGAGCCAGCTGGAGCCAGGGGTCAGACTACATGGCCCGGGAGGCCCCTTCTCACTCGCTCTGTTTGTCTGTTTCTATGTGACTCTAAATAGCCTTCTGCCAAGGTTGAGAGAGAAGCATCTGCCCATGTAAAGAGTTGAATCCAAGCATGAAGCCTCCCTTTCTTCCCTCCCTTTCAGTAAAGCTTCTGACTCCACACTCAGGGTGGCTCTTGCTGCTTGAGGGCAAGATGGTGGGAACACCCCCCATACACACACACACACACCCCCTTCCTTAGAATCAGACTAATCTATCTAAATGATCAATAGTGGGTGAGAGACTGGCCACTCTCTGCACAGCCATGCCCTCTGCCACCAACACACCCATTCAAGTGAATGGCAATGGCCAGGAGTTGTGGCCAGGTTGAGTCTCTGTGTCTCCCTTGCTTTGCCCCAGGACCCAGCTCAGCACTGTGCCACACATGCTCCTTTTCATCCCTCCAGGCATGAATAACATTGCAGGTGCTGTTAACACATAGCAGCACATACCCCCTTCATCCCAAAATAATGCTAAGTCCCCAATCAACCAACTAAGTAAATATAAAAAAAGTTAAAGGTATTTAAAGTATTAAAGGTCACCTTTAAGGGGGGAAACACTCTCATGTTTCTGCAAACACCACGTTGCAGGTAAGGCTAGAATCGACACTTTGGCCAATATTAAAAATGGCACAACATCCCCTTGAGACCACTTATGGGATTGCTTGCTCTGTTGTGCACGTTGTTCAGGCAGGGGAAGTGTGGCTGCCCCGGCATCAGTGGGATGCCAGCCAGCGCTGCCAGCAAGAGCCTCATGAGTCATGAGCCTGGCATGCCTAGCAGCCCTTTGAGCAGTTTGTAGGCTTCGTGCTTTGCAGGTCAGATACCCTGAGAAATCACACAGATGTCAGTTCTCTTTCCTGGACAATATCTTGTTTCCTCATCAGTCCAGTTTGCACTGTTGTGAAGCAGGGCTACTGTCCTCCTGGTTCCTGGGACCAGGACAGTGATCTGTGTGATGTGCCGCTGTTCCGATCGCACTGTTTGTCTCACGTCCAATGTAGAGGAGCCTCTGATTTAGGTGTTGGTCATATAGCAACACTGAGTGTTCTGTGTAATTGCCTTCCAAGGAATTATTCAGTCAGGGATTTCTGCATTGTGGCCCTGCTGTGTAGCTCAGCAGACTTGTATAAAACTCTAAGGAAGGGTTTGCATGCCTTGCTTTCTAATCCAGCTGTTTATAGACTTTCCTTCAAGTTGCTCTTAAAACGCTTTTATCTCTCCTTTTGGCTACAAAGAGCAGATGCGGCTTGTTTGAGGCTGCTTTATGACAGAAAAGTGCCTACAGAACTAAAGCGGATGCTCCTGCTTTCGATCAATTCACCTGGATCGCCTTCTCTCCAGAAGATTGAAGAGAGAAGAAATAAAAGCCAATTCCCTGCCTTCCCTATAAACTGAGCCCAAATAATAAATCCCAAATTACAAGTAACATCCGCTTCCCTTAAAGCAGAAGCATGTTAGGTTGTAGTTTCGCTTTGCTTGTGTTGCCACTGGGGAAATTTATAGCATCCAGCCACAATAGTAACTTCAGGCACTAAAAAGTCCTTCAGAGCCGTCAAGGCTGACTCATCTTTATCATCTAGAACAAGCAACATATAGAACAGGCAGTGTATCTGCCCAACCAAGCAGATGTGCATTGAGTATCTGCTCCCAAGCAGTAGCACACATGTTTCTTCCCTCTGGAAGTTCCTCTTCAGGAAGAGGCAATGCATAGATGTTACTTATACTAACCCAAGAAGTAAATGGGATTACAGGCTCACCTGCTTTTGGAGGAAAGTCACAGCTGTAACAGCCATCCTATTCATCACCAGATGTGATTGTAAGATCCCCAAAGCACCAGGAGGAAACACTCGAATCTTCTTTACTCCAAGCACTCGCTGAAACTGAAACCAATACAGCCGGTCTCCAGCCATCCGGACTCCGCCCCCTCTTCTTCCCAGCTCCTTTCCATTCCTCTGAACTACCACTCCCAATTCCAACTCACCTACCCCAATTCCACAGATATATATGCCATGTGCTCCCTCTTCTCTTCCCCATAAGCCCTGACTTACTGTAGATATTATTGGACGAGACATAATATGGGCAGGACAGGGACAAGTTGCAAGCACTTAATTTAGCATGTTAATGATTAATTTTCCTGCCTTGAGATTGATCTACTGGTGTAGATTAAGGATTTTCTTTCCTCAGAGACAGACTTCAAGAGCAAAGTCAGGAAGCACTGGATATTCTGAGTTCGAGAACATTCTGAAAGAGGCTGGTCCCTCAGCGTTTAGCAGGCCATAGGTTAACTGGGATTCCCAGATCCAAGATCTGACCTCGGAACTGGGAATCAGCACTCCAGTCCTGCTCCCACACTTGCAGCCAGCATGGCAGCCAATGAAGCAAGAGCTGTGCAGCAGCCTCTCCAAGGTCAGACAAGCAACCTGGGGGTGGGGTGGGAGGCAGTTACAGGGTATTTCAGGGGCAGGGAGGGGAGGGAGTGGGGCTTGCAGGTGCCAAATATCCTGTTGATGTTGCAGCATCCCTCCCTCCCTCCCTGAAGCACCTTAGCTAGACTCCTGAAAATGGCCAGTGTGCTGAGATGCAGAGCAGGAGGTGAGGCAGAAATCATCCCTACCACCCCTCCTGCTCTGCAGCTGATGGTCATTTGCCTCAGAGTTTGCGATGGCACAACTGACAGGATTTCAAGGTAAAACACAATTTTATATATGTTTTGGCAGAAAAATTCCTTCATCTACCTCTGTTACCTAGTCAGCTAAGGTGGCTGGGGAAAGCTGGATGCTGAAGGATTTTCTCCTGCTAAACATGCATCAGCTTATGACCTAGATTTCAAACATTTCATGTCATGCATGCAGGTTATAGGGATTTTTTTTAAAGAACTGGTGAATGGGAATCCACAATTCTGTGGGACAGAAAGACGGTCTGTCCAACACATTTCCTGCTTTCCAGTGCTTGGCCAGGTTCCATTCAGGCTCAAACCGGAAGCCACACCCAGTCTATCCATCTCTCAAAATCTTTCTGAGTGTTGGCATAATGTCAGGCTGACCATGAAATAGCAATATAAATTCTTTTTCTCTACCAACAACAGGAAGGGAAAAGAACAGAAAGAAATTTCATGTTATAATATTTCCAAAACATAAAAAGCTCCTTTTAGTCATATTTAAAATTTTTCATACCATTATATCTGTTTAGGAAAAAAATACATCTGGGTTTAAAATAAAAACAAACTTGTTGAGGAAAAAGCATAGCGTTTATTAAAGGCATTGACATCACATCCAGTCTATTAAATAACATTCCTAAAGGAAAGTCATTTACAAATAACCAGAAAGGAAATAATGGTTTGTACAAGTTCCCAAGCCTATTGTGAAGCTGAAAAAAAAAAGACCAACAACAACAACAAAAGGGAGACAAGACTCTTTTCACTGTCCGTAGCAGCTTAAGACTCTCATTTGGGACCAAAGAATCAGGGGCAAAAATTGCTTTCTGTTCTGTTGATTCCTTCAAATCTGCCTGAAGCAAAAAGAACGCTTAAGTGGGAGTTTGGTCGCACGGCCATACTTGAATGCTCTGGTGCTTTTCTTTTGTGCTGTGTGGAAGCTACACAGCACAAAAAGGAGGTAATGACCTTACCTTCATTACCTTACCTTACTGTGGAGGTAATGAAGGTGCAGGCAAGATGACCAGCCCTGTTGATAAGGCGCTTTCCACTGCGTAACTCAGCAGGCGTTCACTAGTAAGCACAATGAGCAGACACACACCAACCACTGCAGCGAGTTCATTTTGTACCCCCAGAGCTGTGTTGTCAGTTCAAGAAATTAGATTTGTCGTAGCTCCCCTACCCCTATCCCATATCCTAAGCACTGAAGAAGCCTGCACTCATCCTTCCTTAATCACAGTACTCTTCATGTTCTTTGCAGGATATCATGGCCCTTCAGTTTTCCTTTCATGTCTAACAGCATTTTGGGTGAGAATATTTAGAGCTGAGGAAAGTGTGGCATCGCTAAAAGCAAAAGAAAGCACAATTTCCCCGTATGTGTTTGCACTATTCCAATGTACCATAGCATCACCTACAGGTGATGCAGTGGAAGACAAAGGAAGACACGTTCTACATGCAGTGCTATGGAGTAATTGAGCTGGATGGGGCCACGAAGGCCACCAGGTCCGAACCCCTGCTGTTGTAGGACACCAATTTAAACCGTCACACTCAGATGGCCTTCCAGTTTCTTTTTGAATGTGTCTAGTGTGGAAGAGCCCAGCCTAAGCAGCTTGTTCCACTGTCAAATTACTCTGACAGTGAGGAAGCTTTTCCTGACATCTAGCCTGGATCTGGGTTGTCACAAGTTGACTTGATTATTCCGTTTCCTACACTCTGGTATCAGCAAGAATCGGCAGCTGATGCTCTCCTTCAGGAACCCTCTGTGAGAGAGGTGAGGAGGGTGAGTACCCGGAGGAGGGCTTTCTCTGCGGTGGCGCCCCACCTATGGAATGCGCTCCCCAGAGAGGCTCGCCTGGTGCCGTCATTATTTGCTTTTCGGCACCAGGCGAAGACCTTTTTATTTAAGAAATATTTTAACTGTCAATTTATTATTGTAAATTTTGAATTGTTATATATATTGGTTATTGTTTTTAACTTTGTGACTATGAGATGGGCCAGTTTTAGATTGTATATTGTTTTAGATTGTGTGTTTTCTATATATTGTTTTCCCTGTGTTGTGAGCCGCCCCGAGGCTAGTTGGCAAGGGGGCGGCATAGAAATCTGCCAAATAAATAAATAAATAAATAAATAAGAAGGGAGCTTGACCTTCCTCTTTGTGACAGCCTTTGAGGTATTCATAGAGGGATATCATGTCCCCAGGAGGGATGAAACCAAAAGTCAATACAGCAGGTTAACAGCTCATTAAAAGCCTTGCGAAGAAACATTCTATAAAGTAGCACGCACAGCCTCTTGCTCCTCCACCAACTCCTCCTCTTCGTCCTGCCTTTACTGGGTTGACATTCCACCTTTCTACCAAGAAAACTGGCATGCAAAATGGCCATTCTTTGCACATGCTCAAGTGCTTGCATATACAGACCACAGGGAGAAGCACTGCAAGAGTGAGCCCCACGGAAGGAAGTGTGGCTCAGTGGCAGCACACACTTTACATACAGGATGTCCAGCTCGGCCCTAGGCATCTTAGGCAGGGTAGGAAATACTCTTTCCTAAAAACCGCTGCCAGCCAGAGTTGGCACATCTAAGCTAAATGGCCCCATGGTGCAGTGCAGTATGAGGCAGCTTGCCAGGTTCCTAGCCTTGTTTGCTCATCAGGGGTGCAGAGAGATCTGGACAGTCAACTCCACCTGCAGAGCAGGACAGAGGCAGCATAAACAAGACTGAATTAGATTCCACATGCTCAAAGCAGTGTGGCTGCTCCAGCCACAAAGCCCTTCAGCCACTGACTTTCTTGCCCCGGGCCCTGATTTTAGTTCAAAATCATTCTTCTTGGCAAGCCTCCAGCAGCTGCTCCACAGCAGCCCATTGCTACTGGTGCTACTGCTCCTCCTAGCAGGACAGCAGCCTCCGATTCACCACTGGGCATGCAGAAACATCTGCATGTGTTCAGAGCATTCTTGCCCTGGAGCAGAAGCATTTTGGGATCTCCTGGTGCCCAGCACCAGGCAGTACCTGCACCCCTCTTTGGAAGGGCTCATCTCAGGCTGGCCAGTGAGAGCTGAACCCTTCCCTGTGCAAGAGAAAGGGATCTTCCATGCAACATGGAGATGCCAAGGAGGTAGCACAGAGGAGCAGCAGGGATTGCTCCAGTTTCTGTCGCACATCAGTCTTCAGTCTTTGCAGGGCTTTGTGCATGTGTGTACTGCATAATCTGGGGCACGTGCAGATGGCAGGGAGTTGGCATGTGTCCATGTGAATATCTTTCAAAGGATGCTTTTTCAGTGACTGTAGACAATCACATTTTTGTTGGTTTGTTATTATCATTGTCATGCCTGCGATGATTCTTCCTTCCTATCCCTCACCTTAGAGTCACGTGAGCTTCTGTGGAAGGGGAGTTGCACAGTTGTGCTACTGTGCTGTTTCCCTGCCCACTTAGCAACTTTTGTGCCTCTGTTTTCTCTTTCTGTGGTATGGGTTGCTCACCGCTTCTCTTCTCATAACCCCCTGTTGGCCCCACCTCTCATGACCTCTTGGTTCCACCTCCGTGTATCTGCCCTCTGCTGCCCCACCACTTGGACTGACCATTCGTGGCAAACATGCATCCTTTTCTGCAAACAGTATTTGCCCACAGACTTCTCTTTTCCTGGATGAAAATAATAAGTGTTTAGTGAGCCATTGTCCTGCCCCATTCCTAGAATTGTGTGGAGGTTCCAGATGGAGTTATCTTCCTTTTGTAGCCCTTCCATATTTTCCCACTACTTCTTTTTGGCCCTTTTCTTACCACAGCAAATCCAACGAAGAGAGAAATGCACACTAGTGAAATAAGGTATTTGTCAGGTGACCTCCATTTAGAAGCTCATTTGAGTGTGTTGAAACCTTGATCTTTCTACAGTAGCAGCATAGACATCAGCAGGAGATGAAAAGTGCACCACATTCTAGTCCAAACAATAAAAATCAAGCTGTTGGTACAATTCTAGGCAACACCAAATTTGAAGGTGTGCACAAAGGACCCTCTGTGCTGTAAATATTTCATGACAGAGGACTTTTCACTTGAACTTTCTCATCCTTTTCCCCTTTGCTCATGGCTTTGCACAGCACTTTCCCTTCAAAAATGACAAATTAGAAGAGATAGCCAAGAGCACTGAGTTATTACCACAGAAGAATAAAGCCTACAGAGATGACATGAAACAGTATAAAAAATGGGCACTTTTTCATCTTTATCTGGACTCTGCTCTCTTGATAAGAGGTGGGGGCTGGAACCAACAGGGACTCCAATGCCCATTAATCTCCCTTCCTAAAGGAATTTATCACCCATGCTTAGAGTTCCACTCTTTGATCTTTTTCCGCAATGGCAAAATGACGGCACCCAGGCGAGGGAGCAGGAAGGGCCCAGCCTAGAAAAAGGGGCTGTACACAGGTTTGTAACATCTTAATTCTTGGCAGAAACACTTATCAAGAAATAAACATGATAGTGCCTGCCTAGAAGGGACAACTTGCTTAAGGGAACAGCAATTCGAACTTAATTCACATCATGCATGTTTTCAGTCAAACTTAGAGGGGACTGTACAGTGCCTTACATTTGGGGAGCCTAAGAGGCAGTGTTGCAGCTGGTCTGACTATTTGCCTAGTGTCTGCTTTGGCAGGGGCTCTCAGGTGTCCAGCAAGCCTGTCCCACCTGAGCCTCTTACCTGGTGCCAGGGACTTTCTGCATGTGAAGCACGAGCTCCACAACTCATTTACCATTACCTGTGTATCAACAATGCTAGTTTTGCAACCTCCTCACAGGATACAGACAGTGTCATGCAACCTTGCGAAAGCCAACAGGTGGCAGCCTGTTCTGGGTGGACTGCGATCGGGACGCCTTCCTCTGGATTCTGGAGATACAAGGTTTTGACCTTGTGACTTTCTGCAAGCGGTCCCTGTGCCCTGCGGCTTCTCCTGGCTGAAGCACTTCATAATGGTAATATGTGAAAAGATCCTTCATGGCGGCTTGGCCTCGATTGAAAGAAAATGTTGACGCACGGCTGGTTAGGTATGAGCACCACTTCCTTCCTAAGGCATGTTTGCCAGCAGTGGTGGTGTGGCACTGACATGTGCTGGGAGGTGATCCACTGTGGGACAGAAATATGGTGCCTGCCTAGTATCAGACAAAGCCAGGCAGTTGCTGGCTCCTAGCCCATTCCAGCACTACTGTTGCCAAGTAAGCCTGCCCAGGGAGGGACGTGGCTGGCAGCTACAGTGCTGCCAGGGGCCAGGTGGCATCTAAGGCAGCTGCTTATCAGTTTCCAAAACAGAGGAAATACAGCATCAGAACAGGTACTGTGTCCATGTGGATTTATATAAATGATTACTATAATTTAAACATGGTGCATTGCCCCATAGTGTGAAAGACTGTGGCCAGGGCACCTGTGTGCCTTGCTCCATCTACTGCCCAGGTGCTGCTGACCAGCAGCTCCAAGGTCAGATCTTTTTTTCTAATAGTTTGTGAACTTTTTACTGGATTTGCATTGGACAGCCCTCCATGTAAAGGATTGCCTTCAAAATTGTGAGCAGTCATATGGCACTTTACACATAGATCTGCCATAAAACAGGATTCCTGGCTAGGGTTAAAATTTAGCCATAATGCCCAAGAAGAGTGGAGTGGGGAGCAGGCAAGACATTCCCCCCAGCCAGGTGTAATTCACAAAAATATTTAGCGTCAATGATGGAAGCTTTATTTTTAACAAGAGACTAGGAGAAAGCTGGGTCTGCATGGCTGTGGGGTCAGCAGGGAAGTCCACATAACACCTGCACATTAAATGACTGTGCAAGGGGAACATGGGCTTGAGCATACAGTGGTGCAGCTTTAGCTGGGCTCTGGGGTCAAAATCCAGGGCCCTGTAAATCAGGGAACAGGGCAAAGAACAACTCTGGGCCCAATTCAAGGTGTTGGTTCTTACCTATAAAGCCCTAAATGGCTTGGGTCCTGGCTACCTAAAGGAGCGCCTGAGACCATATATGCCCTCCCGCCTCCTATGATCGGCAGCTGATGCTCTCCTCTGGGAACCCTCTGTGAGAGAGGTGAGGAGAGTGAGTACCCGGAGGAGGGCTTTTTCTGTGGTGGCGCCCCACCTATGGAATGTGCTCCCCAGAGAGGCTCGCCTGGCGCCGTCATTATTTGCTTTTTGGTGCCAGGCGAAGACCTTTTTATTTAAGAAATATTTTAACTGTTAGATTATTTATTGTGTATAGTTTATTTTTTATCTTTCAGACCATGAGATGGGCCAGCTTTTAACTTTGTTTTAAATGATGTATTTGTTTATATGATTGTATTGTTTTATATTGTTTTGATTTGTTGTTAGCTGCCCCGAGGCTTGTTTGCAAGGGGGCGGCATATAAATTTGTAAAATAAATAAATAAATAAAATAAACTCAGAAAGTGGATGGTGCTGAGGACAACTGGGCTGTGAAAGCAAACTCTATTTTATTTCTGTAGTCATGATGGTGCTATGAGTTAAATAAGTTTAAAATGCAAAACTGCTCATGTTCTCAGAGTATTGCTTTTAAGAGGGTTGGCAAGCATTTTGCAGAGCAGATGCAGTAACACACAAGACCTGTGCAATCACTTGTCAAACATGGTGGTTGCGAGGCAAACACAAGTGTTCTGGTCTGCTTCACAAATGAACTAATACCCACAGCCGTCGAAAAGGGCTCCCTGTGGAACCATTAAGTCTAGTGTCCAAAGTGTCTCACTGCACTGCTGGCTGCACAGCTCCATTCCCAGTCATCCAAGCAAGTGGAGCTGGCATACAGAGGGAGCTGTCCATCTGGCAGCTGGCCAAGGGGCCCCTGCACACATCCAAGTGCAGCCCCTGCACACATCCAAGCTGCAGCTGGTGCACATGTTGGGCGGGGAGGGGGGAGTGGAATCTATGTTGCATGGCCTCTCAACTTCCTGCATACCTTCATTTATTTATTTATAACATTTCTATGCCATGCCCATCACCGAAGCCTCTAAGTCAGGGGTCTCAAACTTGTGGCTCACGGACCACAAGACAATATTTTGTGGCCCCCACTTGATATCAAAGTTTAGTGATAGTGCGCCAGCGGCGCCTGGGCCGGCCTCCAGGAGTGACGTCGGATGAGCGGCCCACTACCACAGCGATGGAATATTTGATGCGGCCCAGACTCTACTTCCAGCGGCGCCCAGGTAAGTTGAGTTTGAGACCCCTGCTCTAAGTCATCTAAGTTAGCCCTCCTGCTTGCCTTTAGGCCAGCTACTTCTCTTGATGAGTTTCTTTCTATTTTTGATTTGTATGCCACCCACTAATCCAAATGGATTCTCTAGGCGGCTTGCAGTAAAATACTAAAAGCAGAACAATAAAATCAGTTATATCTAAAATCACAATAAAAAGTTAATAATAAAATATCATAATTGTACCAAGTAAGCAGAATAATGGGTGTCAGAATAAATGACAGTTTCAAATCAGTTCTTGAAAGTGTTCAGAGAAAAGAAACATCTTCACCTGGATGTTGGTGAAAAACAAGGTTGGTGCCAGGTAAATTTCTTCCATAACTGAGGGGCAGCCACCAAGAAAACCCGTCTTCTTTTTACTGTCCCTTTTACTTCCTTAAGGGATGGCTCTTTTGGAAGAACCTGCTACCCAGATCTTATTGGGAGATATATATGGGAGCAGACAGTGCTTTAGGTAGGCAGGTCCTAAGCCATTTAGGGGTTTATATGTCAAAAGAAGCACGGGGCCCAGGCTGGAATGGGCAACCAGTGTGGTTTATACAAAACAGGTGTTATATAGGCTCATGCATTAACACCTGCCACCAACCATGCAGCCTGAGTTTGGGCTGGCTGAATTTGCCAAATTGTCTTCAAAGGCTGCCCCACATTACTGCACATTATAGTAATGTAATCTGGGTCCTGACTTTCCAGTTTTGAAACTGATATTTTTGAAACCTTGCTCATCCTTAAATACATTCAGAGAACATCCATGTCCTTCATCACCCCAAATCTTCCCTGCCACAGCTTTGTTTGTTGCTCAGTCTCAACATAAAATAGCATAGAAAGAAATGCATGTAACATGTAACTCATTTTTTCAAGACACTTTCACTTAACAGCCACAGAAAGTAGCTCTCGCTTTTCTCTCCTCCCCCTACCATCCTAATTTTAATTATGACATTTTAATCATGGTATGTTCATTATTGTTGATAAGCTATGTGTTGAAATGAATAAAGAAAGTATTATTACTAGAGACAATTATAGGGTTCAAAGCATTCTGAAGGCATTCCGCACTTCCAGCTTCTGGTACTGATATAAGTAGAGGAATACTTGTGGTTTCCTACTTGCATGAAGTGGAAGATTTCCAAGAGCTGGTGGTAAAAAAAAGAAGAAGAAGAAACCTAATGAATGTCTGCCTTCATCAGACACAACAAAGATCTCTCGCATCTTGGGAGGTTAACTGTTTATGTGGACATGGTGCCTGAATGACACAATGCTACCCTTCCAGAAACAACTCCATGTGACCACGTAAGCTGACCCTTCCAATGCCTTGATTTAAAATAAAAATAGTAACAAGCAGGAAAAAAGAACCCACCCTGGAGTTCGGTTGGCTTTGTTTTGTTTTGGCACTCGAGATATTTAGTTCTCAGATCTTTGTTTTGGCTACACAAGTGTCTTAATACTCAAGGTATAGCAGCCTATATCATACAGAACTTAAATATATACAGACGTGTGTGCAGCCGTTTTGTGAATTTGCTTGATGCTTAGAGGATTCTTTTTCTACTCCACCTTCTGTTTGTCATTTATTTTTCCACTTTATAAATACTTATTGGAAACTTCTTCTTGGAAGGAAGAAAACTTGTGGATTGTAAACATCAAGGAATTAGATTGTTTAGGATACAGAAAGGGGTACTAGGAATAAACCACAGAGGAGAGAGAGGGGAAGGAAAGTTTAGAGGGAAGATCGGGGCAGATTTCAAAATCTGAGCCCGTGTTAGACCATGGAAAATTCTTCCAAATGACCTGCCCTTGCTGAAACTGATTGTTTATCTGGGCATGCCCATCCATCATTGTGCCTGCAAATGAGTGCAGCAGAAAGCAACCATACAAATTTCACCGCTGCGATAAGCTGGACAGAGGAAGCTGCCTTGGGCCGAGCTCAGAGCGCACTCAAGCGCCACTTTTGGTGCCACGAGGCTCTTTCCCAGGGGACAGCCTGATGCTTCCTGGGCTGCCAGGGGCCTGGCCTCTCTTTGCAGACCGTCTCAGCTCAGTTGCCGCAGAACTGCTTCCCAGTCTCCGCGGAGAAGAGGCAAATGAACAGCCAGCAGGCCCTGCCTCTGTTTTCCATAACTGGTTAGCAGCCACCCAACTGCCCTCTAGCCCAGTATGGTGCAATGTGGCTGGCAGCAGCCCTCATGGGCCTGCTACCTTACCTGGTGCTGCCAGGGAGTGCATCTTTTCCACCTCCGAGGAATTGTAAATGATTTCCCTGCAGGCCAACTGCATGTGGTCCCACCAGAAGGAAATGTTGAGGAGTTGATTGCCACGGCATTTTGCAGACATCTTTCAGACCTGTGCCAGCTTGGGTGCCGTCACTGATGCTTGGATGGAAGGAACTTTGGCCCACACTTGCCCGGTATAATGGACACTGCTTAGTTGCTACAGACTGACAATGAGGATGGGCCTCTTGGAAAAGGGAGCTGTACTTTGTGTGTGCTGGGCCCTTGGAGCCCCTGGCTTACAGAAGTGGCCGCACAAGTCAGCAGCTGCATTGAGCAATGAGACCAGGGACTGCCAGTGGTAGAGAAAGCCGGTCTTCTTCTACTATGCTGAGGGAACCTAGCTTTTCTCTGCGCCAAGAGAGGCATGAAAGTCACAGTCACCCTGGGTCTTTCTCTGTATGGAGAATCTCCCCTATGATGTCAGAGGGGGGCTTGAGAGGAGAGGCTTGGTAAAAGAGGATTCTACTATGTGGTGAACCCCCCTCCAGAGGGGGAACAGCTCCCCACCCCTGGTCAAGCACAATTGTTATATGTAAAAAAAAAAAGACAGCTTGTCTCCATTTAGAATACGAAAGGCTCTTGAGGGATCTGGGAAGCCATGCCTCCTCATATACTTCAGACTTGATCTTCAACGACAAATCACAATAAAAGATTTCTCGCTTCTTGAAGTTCAGGTATTTGCCACAGAGCATCATTGTGTTTTATCAGGTGCTGTCTTTAAATCTTCCCAGGAAGGCTTTTTAAATACAGACACTATAGTGTAGCTGTAGCTGTAGGTGTAGATAGATATGGGACGGCACTGACTGCTGCACTATGATGCTACTTCCAGACACACATACCGCATGTTGTTTGCATTGAAAAGCTCCCATTAAGAGCTGGGTAATTCTTGGCACCACACTACCCTTCTCATTACACGGGTAGTTTCATTTGACTTGCAGAAGGGGTGCTCACATATTCTAAGTGAATATCTTCATCTTTGAAATATTGGTGAACATTCTCTGAAGATTATCAGCAGACTCTTGGCAGAAGGAGAAAAATGGATGTGTTTGAACAGGGTCCAGGGCTCTAGAAGAACTTCCACTAACTCACTTTCCTTGTTACATGGTTATTAATCACTGCTTACTTCAACTAACATAATTCTACTTTTGTAGGGCTTGAAAGGAGAAAAGTTCTACCATGAATCCTTTGAGAGATGTGCTGGTCTTCTGCTTGCAGAAAGTGTTGTTGCTGTTGTTGTTGTTTTTAGTATTATTAACAAAGAGGAACATTCATTCCACGATATGACCACCCACCGACAGCCAGAGCTGACGCAGGCCCTGATTCTACCACCATCGTCCCTTTACCACTTCAGGCTATTTCACATCTGGATCAGGCTTTGGTTAAGCCAGGAGAAGTGAATCCAAGGTGTAAATGAAATTAGTTGTGGGTTTTGTAGACTTGGGCTACCTATTCCACTGCTATATGATATAAACATTCAGAATCTTTCCTCCTCCCTCTCTTTATTTTTCTCACAGCTAGACTTCTGTTTCTCAATGAGCTATTGCTAACCTTGTATAGGTAGAAGAATTAGTTTATCCAGAATCTTGCCTCCTACAGTGCCCAATTGCAATAACGAAACTACCAAGCCCAACACTGACGAAGTTCGGAGATTTTTCTTTCTTCCCACCCCTTAGAAAAGCTGTAAGAAAACACCTTAGAAAAAAGGATGGAAGCTGTTCCTGGGGAGTTGCACCCCTGAGCAGCCATTGGAGCTTCCTCTGGCCCTTGGAGAAGTCTGTGAAATTGCCCCCCTCCCCATTTCTCAGCCCACTAATTGAAAGGAGACTATCAAGCAACTGTTCAAGCATAGCTCTAGAATTTGTTTGCCAATATGCAAGCCAAGCATGTGGAAGTAAGCAAAGAGTGCAAATCTGTAAAACAAAAACCTTTTGCTTGCAGGCCTCCAAGAAGGCTAAAAGAAGCCATTGCTTCCATCCTCACAGCTCCCACCTGTTTTCTCTCTGGCCACCACCTGAGCACATGGGGGCATGTCCCACACAGGAACCACCAACCCTCATTGCTCATGGAAGGGACGTCTAAGCCCTGAAAGTCATGCAGCAAACATTTTCAGCTAGCAATCAAGTATACGGAAAGAGCCCTCTCCTCTCTTGACACAGTCCAGTAGCATTGTGTGCTATAAAGATGGTGCTATTCTTTATAGCACAATCTCAAGGGGATTTATTTGCCTTTCCTGGAATGCCTGGGCTGGGGAGTGGGGTGAGAACCTTGGTTACTCTCACAGAAATGTTTGCACTTGTCCTTGAAATTCTGAGCGCAGGGCACCTTGGCAAGGACCATCCATGGACCCTTAATGGTGCTTTAGGCAAGATCCACCTCTGGGCAAGCACAGCTGGGATGGTGGCTCATTCTGGAGGAGGCTCACCCCTGATAAAGAGCTGTAGCAAGCTGTTCAGCTGGAAATGCAAAATGCGTCTTGAGGAAAGGTAGACGCCCCGACACTGGGCCTCCGTGGGGGAAGGCAACTGTGCACAGTTCAGTTTGCGCTGGGACGATGCCAGGAGTTGTGAGGAGCATGGGGGGGGTGGGGCATTAATGGTCACAGTCAACACTGCACTTCTCAACTGCAAAGATCAGGAGCATTGGAAAGAGCACCCCTGGCCCCTAAAATGAGAGCCATCTGGACATGCCCTTAATCTAATCGGTTTACTGGCAGACAGTGCAGAAGGAATGCATCTAGTATAACATGGTTTTGTCCTTTCCATCAATTCTGCCCCAGATCTTTTTCCTTCTCTCTTATGGTTCCTCGAGGGCCACAAGAATTTTCCATTTTCTTGGCCTAATGTCTTAGCTCCTTACACGCATAGACCACTTGTCTCGCTATGCAGACTCTGCTATTGAAGTTGCTCCGACCCCAGTCTCTCCCCACCCCACTCCACCCCACCCCACCCCACCCCACCCCCTGGTTTTCAAGATCAATCAGCACTTCCTGCCACAATGCTCTTCCCCTCACCCCTGGGGGGGCGTGGGGGGAAAACAACCAACCATAAGTACAAAATTCTCAGTGGAAAGACCACAAGGACACATTTTCCATTGAACATGCCACAACAACAGTCTTTCCATTGAATATACCACAAGGCTAATGCTTTTGAGGTATCAAAATGCTGAGATGAACTCATAACGCTCATCTTGGATTCATTATATCCAGAATTGTGTTGTTTATTTTTTTTTTCATCTCTGATGAAGTGAAATTTTTTGTTCAGCATAGAGACTATGAGTTGTGTGTGATATTTGTGTGCATGTGTGACAGAAAGAGAAAGAGAGGACACAAAGAATAAAAACAAAACTTCAGTGGTGCCAATGTAATTTTGCACTTGTTTTGTGAGTAAAATATAAATAGGTTTAGCGAGTTAAAAAAAAATCCATTAAATTGCTCAAAAATGACTCAACAGCTGGAAACGAAAAAAAATTGATAGTATTTAAAGCTGCTTAGCAGCTGGGGAAGAAATGGCTGTAAAAACACTTAACATTTGCAGCCATTCAGTGGCTAGAAGTGCAAGTTGTAATAAAATGTTTTTAACGTTGCAGTGGCTAGAAACCATAGATAGATAGATAGATAGATAGATAGATAGATAGATAGACAGATAGAGATACAGATGATACAGATAGATACAGATACAGATTCAGATATAGAGAGAGCTGCATGTATACATATTTATGTTATCAATCTTGACTACCCCTATCAATAATGGTTCTCTGTGTTCCATTTTTACAGTAAGCTGTACTTAAGCTCAAATGCACCTCTATTTCTTACAATCAGGGCACTCTTTCCTTGCACTTTGTCTGCCTAGGAGTTGGCCAGGGACATGAGAAAAGGGATCAAGAGGTACCCAATCCTTACCTCATGCATCTCGGAAATTCGCGGAGGCACTGGAAGACAGCTCCGTGCATCCATCCTGGGGCTGAATAAGTGGCCAGGTTTGTGTCTCCTGCAACCTCCTGTGCAACAGCCTCAAGCGAAACCAAAGTGACTGTAGTCCTGCTTGGAAGAATAGGAAGGGACAAGACCAAAAAGAAGTCAAGCAAGCCAAGGCTTTAGAACCACGTCAGACATGGGGAAGGGTGTATTTGCTTTCAGGACCGATTAGATACATTTTGGGATTTTCCATAGCTATTTGCAAGTTGTCCATAAAAGAAAATGCCTGCAGAGCATAGGGGGTGTCATTTCTGACAGACAGCTACAGCTTCCAATGACTTTGCAAGGCTGGCTAGTTTATCATGTGCATTGGGGAGGAAATTAAAATTAAAATTCATCGGCCTACTCTTTCAGCATTTACTGAATTTCTTTGCTACACTGAAATCCTACCTTTTCCTCCTTGGAGCCAAGGTAGCATGGCTGACCCTTTTCCCCTTCATCTTATTTTCAGAACAATCCTCTGATTCTCCAGGTTAGGCTGAGGGCCAGTGGCTGCCCTGAAGTCACTCACTGAATTTCACAGCACAGTGGAGAGTCTCCCAAGCCCGGCCCAGTACTCAAATCACCCAGACTCCCCTGCCCTTTGCTTGTATATGTCCAGGCCTGCTGGGGGCAGCAGAAGCACCCAGGGCTTCTTAAAGCACCACCCCCCTGCAAACTGCTGCCCGTGTTTGGCTTCTGCCACTTCAGGCTGGATGCCACCAACTCCCTGCTCAGGTCCTTCAAGTCCCCACACTCTGGCTGCTAGAGCATGGAGGACTGGACACCTGCCACCTGCTAACTGTGGGGCCTGCCAGAAATTTAGAAGAGAGAGATACACACTTCAGGTAGGCTGTGAGGCAGTGCACTAGATGGTAGCAGATGCACAACTGATCTAGCCCGCTTTGCTGCCTTCTGTCCCACTGCTGTTAAGGTGGAGTCACAACTACTAGCACTCCTCAAAAAATACTGATGTTCTACAATGGAGAAAGAAGAGTTCAGACACTAAAATGGTGAACTTGCAAGATAAATAGACTTTGGGGAGATAAATCATAATTTTACAATGCCAAAAAACCACCTCTCATAAGAAAACAGCTTTAAAGTGAATTGGTCTGTTAATAATACATTTAGAGTCATATTGACATATTAGAAGAAGAGGAGGTGGAGGAGGTGGAAATCAAAACACAGACAAGTTCATGTTTTTCTTAGGATTGACCAGAAGGTTACAAAATAGTTGGCAAGCTTTGCAAGATTCATCTTTAGACTAGATTATACATTGAATGCAAAGAGCAAAGGGGGTGGTAGAAAAGCTCTAGCTTGGACCATGGAGTAATTACAGAAACATAAAACACAACAACCAGTCTTGTAGACTAACAGATTTATTTTGGCAGATGCTTTCATGGACTTAAATAGAATGCACTTGCAGAATTAAAACTGGAACATTTATTTCATAATTTATGGACACTGATTCTGATAGGAACTCAGGTCAAAACAAGCTTTGAGATTGAATTGGGAGAAGTTGAGTGAGCTTGAGCTGGATTGGTTCCTTATTCCTAGGCTTGGAACCTGTGGGTGTAACACAGTTATACCATATTCACACAAATAACACAATAAAGGGTCCACAAAACCACAGTGGAAAGCATCCATTTGAAAGCAAACAACCCCAACTTTACCTCAATTTTACAAAAGAACTATCCTTCGAGTAACTATCTGAAATTGGGCAGGGTCTGCTATGCCTGCAATTGAGCCAAGTTTTGCCATTTGCAAGACACCTATAGGTGTTTGTTGAGGTTCCACTGCATACTTCGGAAAACAAAGAGAGACTCTTCTGGTTCTTTATCCTTAAACCAAAGAAAGGTGTCAACTTCCAATAGAGGACTGTGCTCTGTCAAGTAGGACACTTAGCTATTTTCTAACATTGTCATGCCATGCTCGGATTGTATTTATTGAGGTCGACAATCATTCAGAGCCAATAAAATTAGCCCTGGCTGAACTCTGGAACAATAAACCGGGCATCCAATTGATTTCTCAAACAGCCTCTTCTACAGATGCCTGAGCCTGAAGTGTTCACTTGTTGGAATTCAACAGCTGCTGCATATCTGTCAGAACAACTCAGTCCAAGTCAGGCACCATGAGACATCCCTTCTGCAGAATGACTGCTGGTTTTCTGTCACTATGTCAGGAAAGTCTCCATTGCTACAGGCAATACCCAGTAAAGACACAACAGATGCAAGAGATCCTGGTCAATTAAATCCCCCATGTTTAAGTTTCACATGTATGCATACAGAAGATATGATCAAAATGATGAATCATTGATCTCAGCCTCGAATTGTGTTTGACTACAGTACTAGGCAGGGATAAGAAACTGTTACAAGTTTAGAGGTAACCAAGAAACCCAAATGCCTGCATGCAGGAGTCTAGAATTAGAAGCAAGCATAACTTCACGCCTTTGCAGGCCACCTTCTCATTCCCCTTGGCTGCAGGGCAGAGGATGAGAAACATCCCATGCTAGTTTGTGGAGTGCCGGGCACCCAGCTGATGCAATTCCTAGTCAGCTCTGCCATCTGAGCATCAAGAAGCCACAGTGGATCAACTCAGCACAGGGTGGCCATGTGTCTTCTTTTAGAGGGAATACTTTGTTTGAAGGGCTGCAGAGCACAGCCCTTGGTTTTGAAGGCAACTTCTGTTGGAAAAGCTATCCTGGTCAAGTCTGGTTTCAGGATAAGCCCCTTTGGAAGGAACAGTAGGGCTTTGAAGTAGCCCCTCAACAGCACCAAGACAGCCAGCTTAGACAGTCACATGGTCACTGCCTTCCCCACTATAAAGAGATATACTATATCTCTATTTCAGATATAATAATACATTTTAAATTCCGCACCCATGAATATAAATTAGTTTATGAAAACTTTGTGTAAATTGCTGCCCTCCTTCTTGATGGTTCATAAGTGGCCACACTCAACCCAAACTGCAGATCTGCATTTCAAGCAGGAGAGCTGCACCGTCCAAGCACAGCTTGTATGCCAGGCCCCGCACCGAACAGATCCTCTTCTTTCAGATCAGGGTTGAATTTTCAGTTTGGTCCAGAAAGCAAATCCATGGATTAGCCTCTTCAGCTGTCCACTCAGACAGCCTGAGCTGGCCAATAACTACCCACCTAACTAACTAATATTGGAGTTCTCGTGAAATTATATGCAACAGAGAGCAGCACAGTTCCTCAGTGGCCTTTAACTGTTGAACACTCCCAAGATGTACAGTAAAATTAGCAGCCAGCCTCAGAAGTAAATGTAGAAAGGAAAGTCCATGAGCCAATGTTAGATATGGAAAATGAGAAGCTAAAAGCAGGCATGAAGCAAGAGAGAGAGAGAGAGAGAGAGAGAAACAAAACAAAACAGGGGATTGGATGGGACGGGGTCCTGGAGACAATTCTGCTTTGGCAAGATCCATGGAAAATCAAAGTACAGAATAGTAAACTCCTTTAAGAACACTCCACAATCTCTGGCCAGCACCAGTTTGAACTTCAGAGGCTGAATGAGACAGGATGCTATTTGCATTCTATGGGCTAGCAAAAAGGCACCTTGCAACCCAATTTCGGTTCCTGGAAGCGCAACAAATATTAACTCATAGGGAAACAGCTGAGAATGGATCTGGAGAGTAAGTGCCGATAAGGATCGCAGTGAATGACTAAGTTTGGGAAAGGATGGACACTGAAAGCTGTGATGTTTGGATGAGCCAGGCAATTAAATAACTAGGTACTTTTGAGAAAACACACACTCAACTATGAAAATGCCAGGCTTTCCCTGTTTGATTTTCACTTTAAATAACTTCTAAACCATAGCATAGCAAATGCAGTTGCTGAAGTTGTCACTCTTGCATACAGGACTTGGAGTTATTTTACAACTTGATCCAACTTTCAATAAGTAGATGTTTTGGCATATATGCCTTAGGACTGTCTGTTCCTGGAATGGAGACATTGCCCTCTTCCACATACTTTCCTACTTCTAGGGATCGTGTAGGTGCGCTAGCCCAGTTTTCAGGCATATTGAGCTAGTTCCTTCCTCAGTTCCACATAGAATCGATCTCATTTACCAAGTAAGCTCAGAGCTGGCTGGCTGGCTTCATGGGTCTGAAGTACCGGTAGCAGCCCGTGATTCCTGACAGTAGTTCAGGATGTTCAAAGCCCTATAAATGGTCTGTTCTTTTGCTTAATATCTGCCCCTTCACAGCACAAACTTTCCTTTGCCTGCCTTTGAATCTCTTCAGTTCTCTTGTCTTCAGTTCTTCCTGAAGCCACTTAGTTATCTCTTATCCTAGCTAAGCTTGTTGAACTCCATCTGTGTTTCTTCCTAACCATCTTTGTCGCCCTCCTCTAGACGCGTTCCAGTTTGATGACAGAGATCCTTCCTAACCACAAAGTCAGCAAACCTAAATGCATAGACCCAATGGCCTCTAGTGGGATTTTTTAAATTTCTTAGT
Source organism: Varanus salvator macromaculatus (assembly GCA_023646645.1). NCBI lineage: Eukaryota > Metazoa > Chordata > Lepidosauria > Squamata > Varanidae > Varanus > Varanus salvator. Next base: position 2,122,147 of record JAIXND010000791.1, on the reverse strand, counting down.
TATTCTATACTATTTTAAGATAGAGCAGGCAACAATTCAATGCATTTTAGTCAATTGATCAAATCAGTTTTACTCAATTATTTGTTGGGATCTGCAAACATTTGCACATGAGTAAAATAGCAGTATTTAATGAAAACACAATGTTCTTTTTTAACATGGTGTATACCAATGTTATGGCAGATGTCATCTTACAAAAGGCATCACTTCTCAGGTGAAAGCAAAAGGAAAATGCCTCTTCTGAGGTAGTGGCTGTGATATGACGCATGTAATTATATATACATGTAAGTAATTGTGTTAAAAGCTAATAGGAATCTCCAGTTTTCATCCTACTTAAAGTAGACCAATTGAAATTGATGCAACTTAAGTTAGTCTTGATTCACTAAGCCCCATTCATTTCAGTGTCTTCTCTGTGAAAGATTTGCATGGGCTATTATCTCATAATTATCTAAAAATATGTTGCTTTGTTCACCGAGGGTGCCTTTTTAAAGTCAATTTGAAAGGGGTGTGCAAACTGCAAGCTTTGGCCTGACCTCAGAAGATTTCTGCTAGTGATCAATTGAAAGCTCAGGTGAGAACAATTCAAAGGGAGTGGGGTGCAAGAAAAAGAGAAAAGGAAGTGACGCCACCCACTGCTAGTTTTGACCCCCTCACCAAAAGCAGGAGGCCCATAATAGATGGTTTCCTTGAAGAGGAAAACAAATAGCAAGCCCTGAAAGGTTTTTAGGGGTTCCATGTTGCTAAAGATATGACAATTGAATACTTGCTTATGGAAGGGAAAGATGCCACCAACATTTTAAAAAGGGCTCTGGTTAAAATTGACTAGTACAGTCTATAGCAAACACCCTGCAGGACTCTGAACTGTCTGGGGAATTCATTTATTCATTCAAATCATCCAGAGGACTTTGTGAATTAGCCTGGACAGGAATATCAAGAAGGAAGGAAGGAGTGTTTGTAGGTTGAAATTTTACATGGGAGAGTAATTTCTGATTTCTTGGGACAATCAGAAAATAGATGCAAAATTTTGTGTCTCCTAAATCTGTTGCTGCTGTATTGGCAATGAAGCTTTTATGTGTAGCCGTGCTTGGCAGATATATCTATTGTTACCTGTGTTCTTTCTCTGTGGTGAAGTTATTTCTGTCAGGTGTCTCTCCTGTATGGTAAAACTAGCCTGTCTCATGATGATCTAACCCGATCTCACTGTCTCTTACATTGAAGGGAGGGATTCTGACTTAGAGGCATCCTGTCATAATACCAGAGATGCAATTGCATTGCATTGGTTCTTAGCCAAGCACATGCACCAAAATTTTCCATTTGAAGTATATATACTGTCATTCATCCCAAAATACCTTTCTATAAGTAGATGTACGAATTTCTTTCAGATATAAACCCTTATCCCTATCAGACATTAAAATGATAACCATGAAGTAGGTCCAAACCACAAAATAATTAGTATTTTGTAAATAGTAAGTTGCTTTTGCATAACTTGTGGCAGATGACAATCCTGTTTATGCTTTGTCTACTTCTGCTAGAAGGAACTTCTTACGCTGGGAGATGATGGATGGGTACACTCCTTTACTTGTCCCTGCTACTGGCACCTGGATCTCATCACCAAGAAGTACCGTATTTTTCGCTCTATAAGACGCACTTTTTCCCCCCTCAAAAGTAAGGGGAAATGTCTGTGCGTCTTATAGAGCGAATGTGCCTGACACCCGGGACGCTGCCCACCCGCCGGCACCACCAGGCCAGCATGTGCTCGGCGTGCCCTGCTCCACCTCGCACTCCGGGAACTGATCACCCCCACCGGGAAGCTCCGTGCCGCCGTCGCCCCACCGCCCCACACCATTGCTCTGCGCCGCCACGCACTGCGCCGTCCCGTGCCACCGCCGCGCGCCGCCGCCGCGCACCACTGTGCCGCCCCACGCCTCCGCCGCTGCGCACCATCGCTCTGCGCCACCGCCGCTTGAACACTGCCATCCCGCGCCAATCCGCCACCCCCCCACGCCACTGCCACAGCAGGCACAGATGACGCTTTAGAAGCACAATCCTTCTAAAGCCTCTGCAGCCCGCACTGTCATCCCGCACTGCCATCCCGCGCGCCGATCCGCCACCCCCCCCCCCCGCACGCCACTGCAGGCACAGATGACACTTTAGAAGCACAATCCTTTTATTAAAGTTTAACAGGTTAAGAAACAGTATACATTGAAGCAGCGTTCTCTTTGAGATGTGAGAGAAGCAATTGACAATGCAAAGAGCTGGATCCAAACAAGCTTCCCCTCCTTCCATTCCTTTCAGAAAGAATTCAGCCCTGAAGGTGGCCCCTGCTGCTTGAGGGCTAGACAGCAGGAATGCTGGACACTTCTGAATTGGTCCACTTGTTTAGCCTGTCATATCCTGTTGGTGCCAAGGACACCTCTTCCATCTCCTCCCCACTACTCTGAAATGTCTCCCTCCTTTTCCAAAGAGGGCTGGTTCTCTCTCTTTGCCCTGAGCATCTTCAGTAAATAGCCTATAAATTGCCAACTCATCTATTCAGCTCTGCCTCTTCCTCCTCAGAATCAATTGATGATTCTTATACAATATGTACATCATGTCCCTAAGATCACTCTCTAGCCATGTACCAGCACTCTAGGACAATTTTTAAAAACGGATCTGGAAAATTATATGTTGCTTTGCTTTCTGTTGGTTCTGCGTAAATTGGTTGAAAGTGTTATTCAGGATAGATTCAGTTAACATATAGAAGAACCAGCCCTGCTTTAAAAGAAGCAACATGGCTTCTGCAGGGGTAAGCCTGTCTTGCTAATCCAGTAGAATTCTTTGAGAGTGTCACTACTACACATGGACTGAGCAGTCAAATAGACATTGTTTCTTCCAAAAGCCTTTTGATAAAATCCATCAACAGACTCTTGAGAAAACCTGGCAGTGATGGAATAAGGGCTGTGTGTGCACACACATGTTGTCCTATGGATCAGTAACTGATTACAGAATTGAAAGCCAACATTGAGAATGCATGGTATTCTCACAAGATTCTGCATTAGGATCAGTGCTTTTCAACCTGTTCATAAATGATCTGGAATTAGAAGTGAGCAATAAAGTAGCCCAGTTTGCTGATGATACTAAAATAAAACATTTAAAAGGGATTGTGAGGAATTCCAGTGGGATCTCTCTGAGCTGGGAAAAAGGGCATCAGAACGGCAAATGCTTTCAGTGTAAGCAAGTGTAAAGTTAGCATGCTGGGGGGAAAGAATCTCATCTTCAAGTATAAGCTGATGGAATCTGAACTAGTGCTGACAGACCAAGAAAGGGTCTTGAGAATGTGGGGGACAGCTTGATGAAAATGTCAAATGTTAGGAGGAAATGCCATAATTAGGAAAGGAATTGAAAATCAAATTTCCAAGATCATATTCCTCTTACACAAATCTTTAATATGACCATACTTAAAGTATTGTGTACAGTGCTGGCCACCACACCTGAAAAATGACGTTGTTGGAAAAAGTGCAAAGAAGGGCAACTAAAACAATCAAGGGATTGGAGCAGCTCCCCTATCATACTTTGTTACAACAACCAGGATTGCTTCTCTTAGGAAAATGATGAGTAATAGGAAGCATGGCAAAGATGTTCAAAATTATGCATGGTGTGAAAAAGTGGAAAGTGGGACATTTTCCTCCTCTCTGAAAAAAAAAAGGGTTAATCCCCATGAAAACACCCATCACTCCTTTGTTCTGAAAAAGAAAAAAAAAAGATTCAACAGCAGAAGTGTAGTGAGCTTGAAATACCTTTTGGGAATGGAAGGAAAGTTCCCCACAATTCAGCTTTGTCTTTCAAGGGTTGGGCCTTTTAATACCTCATGGATAATTAACTGGACTTCTAAATGCTTAACAAAAACAATGTGGATATAAAGTTCCCTTCCCAATTGAGGATACAAGAAACACAATTATTATAGTGATCTCTGCAACTGTGCAAATGTTAGATTTTCATGCCCTTGGTCCAGAGGAAGAAATGACACACAAGAGACCACTGAGTGAGCATTTCTCTCGACTCAAAAGGATGCGTAGATGCAGCTCGAGTTTCTTAAGCATCACTTTTAAATATGAAAAAAAGAGAGAGAGAGAAAAGTTGGAGGATTGAATTTAGGTCTCTCCTCATTGCTCACCTTCTCTGTCTAAGATAGAGGCAAGAAAAACCAGAGAGAGCAGGTATGCTTGGGGTGTGCAATCAAAAGAATATTTACAGTTTATTCAGACCTACAGGAAATACATGTGGCATTGAAGGGACTGCAGAGATGGATTCTATACAAGATGTTTTCATCCCCTAACAGTTACATGCACAGTCTGTGGGGGATGGGGGGGTCATGCACACAGTATGCTAGAGGCACATGAGAGTAAAGCAACTGGGATTAAGAGATCCCAACACATCCCATAGTTTATTAAATAGTTCAGTAAACCATTTGATTCAGAATATTTTTTTTCTTGTTTTCCTCCTCTAAAAACTAGGTGCGTCTTATGGTCAGGTGCGTCTTATAGAGCGAAAAATACGGTACTTAGTTGATTACTGAGATCAATCAGGGCAGTGAAAAAGAGATGATCTGTAATAGGTGTGTCTTAATCAAAATTACCTTAAGGATCAACCCAGCAATTAGGTATATAATGATGACCTGAGGCAGGCATGCAGCACTATAAAGAAGAGCACCACAAAGGGAGGTGCAATTTAGAACTGCACTGAAATTCATTTTGCATGTGCTTCAGAGCTAGAGGATACTTTTGTCCTTAGCAAAATCCTTCACAAAGTCCTATACCATTATTGATAGTCTTCAGCATAAGCTGAACATAGCTATGCCTCTATTCAGTTACCTTCAGCGAGCCTCAGGCTGATGGGAAGTCAATGGTCAGAGATATCTAGAGGAAATAATGGTGATAGTCAAGGCTTGGATTCAACAAGAGTGCAGAGAGACTATTTGTGAGTATATACTCCCTACAGAGGTCTTGAAACTAATGAGTTCCATTCTTTTGTAGAAAGCAAAATCCTGCATGCTCACCTTCTCACCTGATAAAAGAATTGTTATAGAAGAGCTCCCATATCAGATGTTGAAAAGCACAGGGCTATTTTCTGTGGCAATAGTTGTATGACAGCCCTCCTCAGCCTGGTACCTCCAGATCTCTGAATCCACAGCTGACCCCCCCAAACAGAGAATGTCACATTCCGGGATCATGGCAGGACTCTATTTGTGAAATCCCCCTGAACCTCCTTCTTATATCCAATACTGTTTTTGTTTTATTTGCTCTCCTTTTGCGCTTCACTGATGTCTGTCTCCAGGCAAAGACCATAGAGTGAATGAAAGAATACCCCAATAGTGTGTAGGCAACCAGGGATCATGACATGGTCAGAATTACACCTTGGTACCACATAACTCACCAGATGGGACTGTGGTGTCATTACTGACAGTAAACTAATTTACTCTTGTGTTGTGTTGTGTTGTCCTTGAAGTTGGGAGGAGAGGAATGGTCCCTGCCCCAAATGGAAAGTGTTCCCTCTCTTTCTGTGTTGCACCATAACAGCTGCATGGCCTGCCACTGGGCATTGACCAGGGCGACAGAGAATGACATCAGTGGAAGGCTAACACCTCTGGAGGATTCCAGGTTGAGGAAAACTCAGGGGGGCTTTTGACTAATTATTTATTATTTATTTATTTATTTAGCACACTTCTATGCCACCCCATCGCCGAAGCCTCAGGGCGGCTTACGTACATACAATGATGCAGGATAAAACTCCAGTAAATAAATTGGATTGGTTCAACTGCCTGGCACGTTGGTACCCCCCCCCCCCCAGTCAATTCACCGTTCCTTCATGAATCATTCAACACTCATCCTATTCGATGCAACCTCTGCCCCTATAGGAAATATGTCCACATCTGACAGCCCATTTCCCTCTACAGAAGATGCACGTTCTGTTAGGCCATCCTTGGCATTCCTTTTAAAGTTTCCTGGATTCCCAGGCTGTGGTTCTCCTCACCATCCTTGGAAGTCTGTGAAACCCGCCCTTTAGTACTTCCATATTTCTAGATGAAAGAGAGGGCAGATTGGCAGGTCTAATATTTTGTAAAATAAGTCTGAATAAATTCCAGCTGTTACAATATGATCAGTCTATTTTGGCAAACATAGATGTGCAGTGTTTCCTCTGGGGAATATTTGATTTCACTGTGGAAGTATGTAATTTATGAAATTAGAAGACACACCTATTGTTATTCCAAACTCTTAAATATACTGTAAGCTTTTAATTACCTTGTATTATGTTATTTTAGTACCTCCTTTTCCACTGGCTTTGAGAGTACAGTGGTCCAGAAAGTTGTACTTCAACAGAAAATCAGCACAGAATAAAAAGTGTGTCCACCACCCACTACCATCATCCACCTACTTACTGGGAGGCAATGGGGGTTCAGAGCCCGCTACACAAATGATTTCCCAGTTCACTTGTGTCCAGGTTCTTATGTGGTAAAGAATCACAATTTTGTCATGGAGTTCACGGAGGAAAATCTGTGACTCCTAATCATAATGGCTACAGTGCCAGAGGCAGTCTGTGTCACAAGAAAGGGCTCTTCCTTCACACATTCAAAAGCCACAGACCCTTTCCCTTGCAGAGCATTCTTTGTTGACAAAAAGCACAAACACGCAGAAAGAGCATGCCTCAAACACCTCCTCCTCTCATGAGGCCACCCTCCTCTGCTGCCTCCACATCATGGGATCAAGAGCAAGGGCTACCGCATCTGTGTTTGAGAAACTCCCCTGCTCTAAGTCCCTTTCCACTAACTGTGCATCTTGGTTATTCCTAGAGACTGCCGCCCTCCCCCGGGAATCTGGCCTTGAGATAAGCGCCTTCTCTTCTTACGTCTCGGTGTCTTGGCATGGCCAGATTTTTAGCCCTTCCTGCCCCCAAATTCTTCTTCAGATTCTGATATCTCTCAAGTTCAGTCAGCAGTCCATGACAGGGAATGCCCAAAGCATCCACCTTCCTCTGTCCCAACAATTTGCCTAGCTAAAGCACATGAGGAGCAAGAGTTGGAAGGTGCTATTGTACTCATCTCCTATTGACTGGGTTTCCAGCAAGCAGGAGGTTGGCCACTGGGTAAGCAGGATGCGGAAGGCAGGACCACATGGACCCTCGGCCTTATGCAGCATGGCTCTTCTCATATGAACAATATAAGAAGAGCTGTGCTAGATCAACCAAGGGTCCATCTAATCCAACAGTCTGTTCCAACAGTGGCCAACCAGACGTTCACAGAAAAACCACATGCAGGGCATGAGTTCAAGAGCACCATTTTGACCAAGTTCCCCAACAACTGGTATCATGGGCCTCAGATACTGGAAGCAGCATAGCCAACAGGACCATTTGTTGTTGCTAGCCTTTTACTCCATGAAGTTGCCTAATCCACTCATAAAGCCAGCCAAAGCCTTAACAACATATTTTGGAAATAAATTCCGTAGCTTTTTATGCCCTGTATGAAGAAGTACCGTATTTTTCGCTCTATAAGACGCACCTGACCATAAGACGCACCTAGTTTTTAGAGGAGGAAAACAAGAAAAAATATTCTGAATCAAATGGGCACATAATCACAGGCACATTCCCCATCACTTCCCCATGGGCTGCACATCTGACAGACTTACTGCACACACATATTCGCTCTATAAGACGCACAAACATTTCCCCTTACTTTTGAGGGGGAAAAAAGTGAGTCTTATAGAGCAAAAAATACGGTACTTCCTTTTGCTGACCTTACTCTTCCATCATTCAGCTTTATGAGATGACCCTGATCTCTAGTATTCTGAGAGAGCAAGAAAAGACATTTTCCTATCCACATTCTGGGCATCTTGGATAATTTTGCATATCTCTGTCATGTCTCTCCTCACTTGTGTTTTTCCTAACTAGGCAAGCTTAGATGCTGTAACTTTTCCTCATAAGGGAGTTGCCCTGATCCCTCAATAATTTTAAGGGTTTTAATTTTAGTTGCACATTTCTCTATTTTCTCAACTCTACAGTGTCATTTTAGGTGCAATATTTATGTATGTATGTATTTATATTTGTTCTATACCAGCCAAGATCCAGAGCTCTCTGTACAGTGAACAATAAAGAACATGGTATCTTCTTGTTCACTATATAATTTGTGGTTGTCTGGGAGCAAAAACAAAGTGTACCAACTCCAGAAGAATAAGAAAGGAGAAGAGAATGGTTGAAAACAGATACATCTGAAGGGGTTCAAGAGCATTTTGCAAATTTACACCTGTCATAACTCCAGGAGATGAAGCAGTGGCTTCACAGGAGGTGTCTGACCAGGAGAGTGCATTGCCCTCAGGACTACCCTTGGATGTTCCCACTGCTCCTGAAGGCACAAGGGGATCATTCAGAATGATCATTCAGAAACTCTTCATTGTTCTCCTCTGGATTTGGGCATTCTGAAGCCCTGGAAGAACCAGAATGCCCCTCGTTCTGTTCTCATAAATGGCCATCGAAGAAGACTAGGTCCTCTTAACAAAGGAGGCTTTCTTAGCAGAAGCAGTATAAGCTCCTCTGTTGGAGTTGAGGCTCCTTCCAAGGCTCAGTCTGGACTTTCCTGTGGCTGAAGCATTTGGGCCTGGTTCGCTTGAGTCTACAACTTGAGCTTTCCATAGAGCTGTCCAGGGTGCTATCTGCACCTGACCTTGCTTGGCTTCACTAGATCCTGGACTTTCCTGGGCCCGGTGCTCTTCAACATCTTTATTGATGATCTGGATGAGGAAATACAAGGAAAGATAATCAGATTTGCAGATGATACAAAACTGGGTGGAATAGCAAGCACCCTAGAAGACAGAATGGAGATCCAGGGTGATCTTGATAAACTTGAACACTGGGCTGAAAGCAACAGAATGAAATTCAATAAGGACTAATGCCTCCAGCAAGGAAACTAAATGCATCCATACAATATGGGGAATACGTGGCTCAACAGAAGTGGAAAAGAAAAAGATCTCACAGTAATTGTGAACAACAGGCTAAATATGAGCCAACAATGTGATGCATTGCCAAAAGGGCAAATGCCATTTTGGGATGCATTAACAGAAGTATTACTTCCAAATACTTCTATAGAAGTAGTAGTTCCTCTATACTCCTCACTAGTCAGACCTCATCTGAAATACTATGTCCAGTTCTGAGCACCAAGATTTTAAGAGATGGAGAAAAATCTTTTCTGGATCATTTCCAAAATGATCCAGGGTTTGGAAACACTGCCCTATGAGGACAGACTGAGAGAACTGGGTGTGTTCAGCCTTGAGAAGAGAAGACTGAGGGGGGACATGATATCCCTCTAAGGCTGTCACAAAGAGGAAGGTCAAGATCTCTTTTTGCTGATACTAGAGGGCAGGACACGGAATAATTAAGTCAGACTGCAACAAGTCAAATTCAGGCTAGATATATCAGGAAAAGCTTCCTCACTGTAAGAACAATATGACAGTGGAACCAGTTGCCTAGAGAGGTGGTAGGCTCTCCCACACTAGAGACATTCAAAAAGACACTGGACAGACATCTAAGTGGGATGGTGTAACTTGGTGTCCGGCAACAGCAGGGGGTTGGACCCCATGGCCTTCATGGCCCCTTCCAACTCTACTATTCTATGATTCTTCCTCAACTCTGTTCTGACTTAGTGAAGGTTGACTCTGCTTTGCATCACTGGAGTCAAAATGTGGACTCTGCTTTGCTGAAACCTGAAGCCTGGTCATGAACCACCTGGACCAAAACCCTCACACTGCTATGCCCATCACTGAAAAGAGAATACCACCAAACCCTGCCTCCCAAATGGTCATCGCTGAAAAAGTTTGCGCAACTCAAATGACTTGTTTTTAACAATCGGGGGCATGCCTTGAATGTTCTTGAACATGGAATCTTTTAATAAAGAAACATTAAATATATTTTGGGAGCTTTCTATTGCAAGGTTGAAGGCTCTGAAGGAGATGGGCTTTGCCAAAACAGTCAAAGAATTTGCATAGCCAGTTCACGTTCAGCCTGTATGTAACTACAGTCAAGCAGATTGCGACTCTAAGAACCCCAGTGCAATTTTAAATTCACTTGTGAAATGAAAGACAAAACATCCATGGCTCTTCTGCCTCTTCTGCAGCCTCTGATGCGAGCAGGACTTGAAGAATGTCACACAGAAGGTGAAGGAAGGGCAACAGAAAATAGTCCAGAAGAGAACACAACTTCTGGCTAAACACCAAATAATTGCACTGTTAGAAAAAGTCATACTCCTTATTCCTACATCAGACTCAAGACAGCTCCAAAAATATGTTGCAGGAATAACACGGCAATAAACCATGGCCATGTTAGTGTTGCATCCACTGTTCATGAGATTCAAGGTGTGATCATATATCCTTTCCCAGCTGACTGCCACATATGCCTAAAGGCTGCTGTCAAAACCGTGCTTTCTGCAGTGGCTAACTCAGATATTCAAGTCTACAACCAGGAACAGATTTCTGTATACAAAATATGTGAAAAGTACCATCTGAGGTCTGACAAGTACCTTGCCATCTGATCTTCCGCACCAAAACCACAGAATCGCAACTGGGGAAAATAACCATTGGTCAGATATTTCAAAATCTGAGAAGTAACCCCAAGAAAACTTCCTCTGTACATGTAAACATTTTTTTCTCTTTCATTCATTCTTTTAGAAGAGTCAACGAAAACCGTATAAACAGCTCTGGTTTACTTTGTTCAGCTTTTACTTCTGAACCACAAAGTAGAAGAAAGCTCAGTTCAGAAGCCAGTACATACTGTAACTTCCTTCTGATCCATGATCCAATACAAATACAAAAACCAAGTAATATTTCCAGCTAGTCAATCCAGGTCCTCAGAGAAGAAAGAAATTAGGAGATCTTGGTTTCCCTAAGACAGGGCATTGCCAAGGAATTCACAAAACAATGCCTGAGCCTTCGGGAAATGCCCATTCTGGAAAAGTATTTGTAATATTTCCAAACTTTGAAGAAGCTATCCATGGTCCAGTTCCTAAAATATATATCCATTAAAAGAACATATACTATAAAAAGAACATGAGACATGAGTATATAAGCTCTGTCTCTAAAAATGTATTATTCTGACATTCTGTCCATTTCACAGTCTTGCTATTGACAGCAACAGCCAACCATATGCTCACCTTCCATCATCTTTCTTCTTTTTTTACAAAATTTGTCCTGGTCACTATCAGGTCATTATCCTTATCCAAGTCTTATTCAGCAGCTCCCGCATCTGATTGAAGGTAAGTGTAGCACACACAAACTTATGTCACAATTAGTGTGTTACACTAGAAGGCAAACTGCAAGCAAATGCTTCTGGGTTTCATCCAGAGGTGCTTGATACTTTGTCTTGCCTCTCCCCCACCCCCCACCCCGCCCAAAAACCAGCTCTGTTTGAATGTAAAACAGGCCTTATTGCAGGAAGGAATCCCTGTGTGCCTACACAGGGCAGAGTGCTTTCCTTCTGCCAACTATGGAAGGGGCCAATGGGAACCCATGCATACAAAGGACATAAGCTTTTTCTGGATGTGATAAATACCAAAAGCATGCAGAATTAATAGCTAATTAATCCAGGCTATAAGAATGGCACATCTTAATGCAGAATCCTTTGGAGCAAAAGGCTCTTCATAAAAGGGGAGGCCATCTTGAGTTATGACTTCAGCTTCATTTCAGAAACAGACCCTTTATTAAACTCTGTGTGTGTGTCTTCACTCACATACACATACACGACACACACATGCACATACACACAAGTCTTTGAGGGAGCAACCCATATATAATAATATATGCCATTTCTGACCAGTCTCCTTCCGCATTGTGGTATATGGAGAGCATAACGTTCAATGATAATTTGGCATGCAGAAAATCCCAGGTTCACCTGGTCTGCCATGGCCACAAGTTCATTCCCTGGTGTGTCCAGGTGGTGGGAACAGCTCCTGTCTGGATCTATAGAGAGCAGCTTCCTTTCCGTGGAGGGAACATGGAGATGGACAGACCAGTTATCTGACCTGGTAAAAGACAGCTGACTAACCTTCAAATATTTGTTTTGTTTAGTTGCAAATTCGTGCCCAATGCATCGTGACCCCATGGACAACATTCCTCCAGGCTCTGCTGTCCTCCACCATCCCTCGGAGTCCACCCAAGCCCACATCCACTGCCCCAGTGACTCCGTCTAACCACCTCAAATATTTGTGCCCTGCTTCATTTTTGCAATGCCAGCTTGCCTTTAAAACGCACTGCTTGAAGATGTCCTCGACAAAATGCAACATTCTCTTTCATTTAAAGTTTTTCCTCCCTTGCAAAGCAGCAAATTGACTGATCTAGCAAGTCAAATGTGTTTCTTTTGAGGCAGTTGTTTCCAGCAGCATAATCATCTACATATCCTTAGTGATGAACAAGAACTTAACATAATGGTATACAATTAGAGAATCTAACAAAGCTATGAAGCAGCGTAAGTGAGACCGTAGGTGTTCTCCCATGAAACCGTCACACCATCACCCTGTCTCAGTCACAGAATTTTACAGGGTGAGTAGATACCATCATTTTCCACTTGTAACCCTCACACAGCTCCCTCCCTCATTTTTCTTAGCCCAGAAAATGCTTTCTAATTACTAGCACAAGGAACCCTCCATCTGGGAGCTCTCCACTTACTAAAATTTTTATCTGGATATTGGCCTATATCAAACTTCCTCAACTAGGTACTCTCTAGTTATTTTGGACAATAACCCCCATCACCCCAATAAGCATGGCAAACAGTCTGGGATGATGGGAGAAGCCTGGTATAGACAGATGCTAGTTGTATCCTCAGACATTGTAGCTTTCAGACTAATACAGCTAAAAAGAATAGATAAATAAATAAATAAATCTAGGTCACCTCTTATTTCCACAGTAATCAAATTACAGGATTAGTTTTAAGACATTGGTTTAATAGTTTGACATATTGTTTCATTATTTTTATCTGTTTTTATATTTCTATTGTTCACCACCATGGAATTTGTTTAGCTGTGGAATGGCAAAATTAATGTTAAATAAATTGGACACTACCCTTTAGTGTGTCTTCCTGACCTTCATTTTTTTTCTTGGATTCATCTGCCCAACAGATTTTATTTTCCTGGGCTCCAAGATCACCACAGACGGGAACTGCAGCCAAGAAATTAAAAGATGCTTGCTCCTTGGGAGGAAAGCTATGGCAAATCTAGACAGCACACTAAAAAGCAGAGACATCACCCAACAAAAGTGTGTATAGTCAAGGCTATGGTTTTCCCAATTGCAATGTATGGCTGTGAAAGTTGGACCATAAGGAAAGCTGAGTGCTGAAGAATTGAGGCCTTTGAATTGTGGTGCTGAGGAGACTCCTGTGAGTCCCTTGGACTGCAAGAAGATCAAATCAGTCAGTCTTAGAGGAGATCAACCCTGACTACTCTTTAGAAGGCCCGATACTGAAGATGAAACTCAAATACTTTGGCCACCTAATAAGAAGGAAGGACTCCCTGGAGAAGAGCTTAATGCTGGGAACAATTGATGGCAAAAGAAGAAGGGGGCGGCAGAAGATGAGGTGGCTAGATGGAGTCACTGAAGCAGTCGGCGTGAGCTTAGGTGGACTCTGGGGGATGGTGAAGGACAGGAAGGCCTGGAGAAATGTTGTCTATGGGGTCATGATGGGTCGGACATGACTTTGCAACTAACAACAACAAGAAAAAGAATTGGCATACGTAATCACTCCTACTTGCTATCTGCAACCTGTAATTCATTTTATAACCCAGTCAATGGTGATATATAACAATTTTGAAAATAAAATACAAAACAGTACTAAGCTTCAGATTCACATTTTGCAAGTTGGATCTAGATGTGGTCATACTTACAGTAGACCTTCTGAAAATCATCACTAACTTAAGTCCCATTGACTTCAATGGATCATCTCTGAATGTTTTTGTTTATTACGTTTTGACTAGGTCTAGAACCAACCTTTTGTCTTCCAAGCTAAGGAATCTGTAGTGACACACATTTCATCACAGTCCACAGCATCACTGGAGCTTATTCTGCCCCATCATCCCAACGCATTACACCTCGGTCAGTACGAACGGGAGAGCGCTGGCTCGTATGGTGTACAAAGCTGGCAAGTGCGAGCAACAGAATAACATCTCCTTTCTCAAAACAGGCCTTGACTGACTTCTGTGAATGAAATGTAAATATTGCCCAAGGTATTTTTGGAAGTTAAAGAAAATATTTACAAATATTATCTTTTATATTACATGTGGCTAATTGGAAGAGCAATCTTCTTTTCTTTCCTCTTGGGGGTGGGGGGAAAGGGGTCTTTCTCAAACCAAGAAAAGTTAATGTTTATAGCTGCTTGAGAGCTGGAAAACCAGCTCAAGAAACACTTAATGTTTAGATCTACTTAGTGGTTGGAAAAAACAACTGCTTTAATGCTCTAGTAAGTGGAAACATCAACTCCTTGTAAACAAACCTTTAGCGTGAAGATATTTCTCAGTAGTGGAAAACTCTGGTTGCATGGAGGAGACGTTTCAGAGGCTGGGCAAACTGATCAAGGGCTGCTGAGGTAACCGCGCTCTGCCACTGGATATGACACTAATGTACCAAAATATTTTCCATACTGAATGTCTGCTTGACCGTCATGTGTTCCACTAAAGATATATGTGGAAAGTATAGAAAATTGGAAGATTAGAAAAGTATGCTTTGTTTAACTCCAGTTGTCTCAGCTGAGATAAAACAATAGAGAAAGGGATTGATTCTGTTTCAAAATAGAGAGCACCTCCCTCTCTCTCTCTCTCTCTCTCTCTCTCTCACTGTAGAAGACTAGTTTGTGATGCTATTTAAAAGAAAACCAAAAACTCACAGGTATAAGGCATTGTATAATGGTCAGGGATCACTAAGAAGCCACCACAAAAATATGCCATGGGACTTTCATTGTCTTTTTTGGGGCCAAGTTCAAGCCAATAGCAGTCAGTGGTGCAGCTGGGTCATTTTAGCCCCCGAACCTAAAGGTCTCACAGGCCCCTCCCTTTAGACAGCCCTGTACATTGGTTGCAAAGCATGCCCTTAACATCCCTCACCCCACCACCGTTGTTTGCTTTATCACTGCTTCTCCATACCTCATTGGGGGGCGAGGGGAGTTCCACAATCTTTATAAACAGACAAGTAATGAAGATGTCATTTGAGCATGTGCAGTCCTCATTTTAAAGTCATTTAACTCATGGCGGTATCTTGGCCGTGGGAATGAAATGGAGTTTGCTTCTGCTGCCCTAATGCTAAATACATTGAGTTAGAGATGGGACTGTTTTGTTGTTGAATAAAACATGTATAAAACAATGTGCATGCCCAAGCAGCCACCCACTGACTGTAACATGTGAGGAGGAGGAGGAAGGATGCTGTGATCTATGTGCTGCTGCCTTCCTCACCTGCTCCCGTCTGGTGGTCACTGGGCTTCAAGGCCCAGGGCACTGTGCCCTGGGACCACCCCTAGCTGCATCACTGATTGCAATTTAGGAAGCCCCTGACATGCTTTAAAGTAGAGCAGAAGGCAGATGCCCATGTACATTGAACAACAATCCCGAGAAGCCACTGTGATCATTGCCAATGGTCAGGCGTCCCAGGGGTTGAAGTCCAAAACCTCTGGTGAGCTTCCTTCTTGCCCTGCTTTACAGTCCACTGTTAAATGGCTTATGTGGTTTATGTGGGGTGCGGGGAGAGCAGCTCAACCATTACAAGGAACGGTTTGCAATGGTTGTGAGCATTGTGTATGTGAAAATTATCAGAACAGCAGTGAGGGCGCAGCCTCAGCCCAGGGTCCCCAAGCCGCAGTCCACCACAGCAAGCAAAGCAAAATTTGCCTCTGAATCTGTCAGTTCAGCTTCCTCCCACATTTTAGTCTCAAGGCCTTTCTCTCCCAAATATGAAAAACTTTGCGCATTTTGGTATTGATTTAAAAAACCTGAATGAGCCAAATTCATTAGGTGCAACTAACCTCAGCATGGAGAGAATCGTGATATGCCTACTTTCCACATTGCTGAAAAAGATGAGGAACTGGTCAGAATTAAGACAGGATGATCCTAATTATGCACCAACAAGACTGGATGCAGGGATGCATGCTCAAGAGCAACACGCTCAGACCCCTGGACCAAGGTAGACCGCTCTGCTTTGGCTTCTCCTACATTCAGTTTTTAAAAATATACTGAAGTTCTTTTTGGTCTTGAATATGGAGAATGATGGGTTTATACTGATGTATAGCTAGACACTGGCTGGGTAGTCCGGGAAAAATTGTGCTGTGGAATCTAAGCTTTTGTGCAATTGGCAATATGGTTTATAAGAAACAAGGTTATTTCTTAAAAGTAATAGACATGGACCTAGTCAGAGTCAGTTTTTCTTTGGATAGTTCTTTTCCCATAGAGGAAACCTGTGGTTTTCACAGGTGTCAAGGGTGATGGAAGGAGCACTTCAATGCTTTTCATTGTGATGGGATTGCTTCAGGTGCTGCTGAATTGTCTCATTCTTATAAACACTCCCACATTTTTTCGCAATGGGAGCACTTGAGCACTCTTTAAAAACATTTTAACTGTCGAGAAGCTTGAAACATGCTGTGCACCTAACATAATGCTGACCATTTTGATGAAAATGTTCAAAGGGATTGTCTTCCAACCTGTGCTTGATTCATCTGGAAGCTGATTTCATAACACCCTTATACCCTGACACTCCACTAGACATGGTTGACTTCCAGTGTCTCCAAGAGCCTTGTGAGCTTCTTTGGTTTTCTCCAGATTGTTGGGCGAGTGAGAAGCATTCAAGGTCCTGCTAGTCCAGCAGCAGGTTTGCATGGATAGCAACAAGCACAAAAGATCCATCAGCAGATTCAGATGAGAACGTAGTGGAGAATGATAGAACAGCAGGTGGTGCATGAGGTATGTCAGCTAACGAAGCCATTGTAGGGATGGTGGTGCATTGTAGGACAGGAAGAGCACCTGCAGCCTTCCACTGGTGCAAAGAGAATATGCATTTTCTTTTTCTGGTGCAACTGGCTTAACAAAGTTTTAGGTGGGGAGCATATACAAGGATTGCAATGTATGGCTGTGAAAGCTGGACCATAAGGAAGGCTGAGCACCAAAGGATTGAGGCCTTTGAATTGTGGTGCTGGAGGAGACTCCTGTGAGTCCCTTGGACTGCAAGGCGATCAAACCAGTCAGTCCTAGAGGAAATCAACCCTGACTGCTCTTTGGAAGGCCAGATCCTGAAGATGAAACTCAAATACTTTGGTCACCTAATGAGAAGGAAGGACTCCCTGGAGAAGAGCCTAATGCTGGGAACAATAGATGGCAGAAGAAGGGGACAGCAGAGGATGAGGTGGCTGAATGGAGTCACTGAAGCAGTTGGTATGAGCTTAAGTGGACTCCAGGGGATGGCAGAGGACAGGAAGGCCTGGAGGAAAGTTGTCCATGGGGTCACAATGGGTCAGACACGATTTCGCGGCTAACAACAACAATATACAAGGAACAAATAGATGACTGAATTTAAGAGCTAAAAGAATGCCAAATAACGCTGTGTATTTGCGTGGTGTGTGTGTGTGTGTGTGTGAGAGAGAGAGAGAGAGAGAGAGAGAGAGAGAGAGAGAGAGAGAGAGAGACTTCCTTCTGCCTGGAGACGGACCTTGTGTTTATTTTAGCCAGCACAATGTTTTTTTTGCAAAGCCAAAGTGGTGCAGTGATGGCTGGGCTCCACTCTAGCAAAGCAACTTGTGCTCCAACTACTGTTTCTTGCAGCCACTATTCACCTCAGCTTGAATTGACTTTTTCCTTCTCAGCCTTTCAGTAAAATGCTTCCTGTGCAAAGGAGTTTTCTTTTGAGATGAAAGACTCCTCACCCCCTTCAGTGGTCCTTGGAATCGTCTTCTTGTTTGCCGGCCCTTCACCCCTCAAAAGAGCAGCAGAATCCTTGAACAAAGCCCATATTTCATTTCCTGAAGCTTCCGTTCTGCACAGGGTCTTCAGGAGCAAACCTCTCTTGGGGAGACTCCCAGAGTGAGGACTAAGCAACACAAGTTATCTAGACACAATTACGGCCAGTGTGTATGAGAGAGAGAGAGAGAGAGAGAGAGCTTGTCCCTTTCCATAAGAGCCTAAGAAGCACCCTGCTGGATCAGACCAAGGGACCATCTGGTCCAGCATTCTGTTCACACGGTGGCCAACCAGCTGCCCATGGGATCCCTCAAGCAGGCTCAGCACAACAGCCCCTTCTGGCCCAAGTTCCCCAACAACTGGTGGTCCAAGGCATGCAGCCTATTTCAGAGAGCTTTGTCCATAAGACATGAGATTGTCCTTACACTGCAGCAGCCTGTCTGCTTTCCCCAACACCACCCCACATCCCATCTCCTAACACCTGCTCTGTCATCGCTGTCATACTTATAATAAAGAGTATGGTTTCTGAAAGGTTGTCCATCAGTTACTGGTGGATTTATTCCCAAATGTCTCACCACAAAACGTTAAGATTAGATCTCTTTGTGTTAAAGTCAGACCTGGTCTTCCTGTTGTGCCAATTGTTCCTGAGCCTGTGAAACAGATTTGCAGGTTAAGGGTAAGTTTTTGAGCTGTCATTGTGTAAAGAGACTGTTTTCTGTGACAGCTTTGGAACCTGCTACCCCTTCCATACTGTGCAGAATTTTCAATGTATGTTTATTTATTTGTTTATTTAACTTCTATCCTACCCAACAGCCAAAGCTCTCTGGGTGGTTTACAACGAGCATTTTGCAACCACCTTGTAAAAGAATAAATTCTGGCCACCACAATTATAATCAGAGCAGAGCGTTTTCATCTCCTTTGTTATATTGCATCCCTTCTAGGAGGGAATCTTTGTAAGCAATTGTACTTTAGGGAGGGCATATCATCTCTCCCATTCTTTGCAAGGTATCTTCACTGTCCGTCCTCTTATATTCCAGTCCTTCCTTTCCCCTTTTTCCCTGCATTCTTCTCTTCCTACCTCTCTTTCTCTTAATTTCTCTAGTCAGTCTCATGTACTCTTCTCTCTTCCATATTTTTTCCCCATTAGAAAAATGTTGTGGATGGACACTGCTGCAGTTGTGTGCAGCTGAAAAAAAAGCACTTAGAATAAACTCTGGAGACTGTTGCAAATTTGGGTAAGTTCTTGATCAAAACTTAACAGAAGCAAAATTCTTACCCATCTCCTGCATGAAAACACATGACAAGAGGCTTTGCTAAAGTGAAGCAGTCGTAGGTCTGGACAGTTCCAAAATGGAAGGGCTACTGGAGAATACTGCAAATGCTGCTCTGAGTTTTATGATGAAAGAAAAGGGGGTGGGGGGGATCAATGACATAGTCATGTCATCCATAGTTAGGTCTTTGTGTGTGCCCCCCATCATCCAAATCACTCAAGGTAGTCCATGCGGGATTTGCTCTCTCTTATCCATACAAGAAGATGGGGAGGAAAGACTGATGGACCCCAAGTAAGGTTCCCAATGGAGCAGTGATTTGAACTAGGGCTGACCTGAAATTATTGCTCAAGTTCTTTTCTGGCATTCATGGGAGAGGAACAAAAAGAAATTGCCCTTCTCCAAATACTGGAAATATTGGAAATACTTTCAAATTTCAGGTGGGGGCAGGGTGCTTACTTGAAGAAGCCTCACCAGAGATGGTCTCACCTGAGTTTGCTGATGCATATCATCTCTGTCTATGCAGGACTTCACTGTTTCCATGGGAATCGATGTGCTTTATGGCATTATTTTCAGATGGCCATAAAACTTTGGGTGTCATCCATGCATGCACATGCACACACACACACACACACACACACACACACACACACAGACACACACACCATAGCTGCAGTGAGCCAGGCATTATAAGCAACCATATTCCAAATATTTGGTCTAAATTAGATATCACCTAAAAAATGGAATTGGAAACCCATTAAGCTCATGTGTGCACACGCATACACACACACACACAAATCCATTCTGCAAATCCACTGTAGTATCTTTGCTTAGACTGCTAATATAGCTTCTGCTAATGCTCTTTCTCAAATGTAAATGCCCATTTTATTAATGATAGGATAAAAGGGAGTAAAGCTGGGTCAGTTCTTACAGGGTTTGTTTTTTTTTTTAATGTCGCTTCTTCCCCAACCTCAACTAGGAATAATAGTGTCACAGGTGGGGGAGAAGTTAATCCTTTTCATTTTATTTCCTGAAATGTTTAGCAGCTTTTCTGTTAAGGAGTCTTATTATTCCAACTAGAGGGAATGAGACAAATATAGTTTCATGATGTAGCAGCCCAGTCAAATGACAGAGCATGGAGCTTTTATGGCAAACACTGAGGCAAGCCAGACACGACTTCTAGTATCTCACAACAGGATCACACAGGAAATGGGAGATGGATGGTGATGAAAATGGAGTGGGAAAGGAGAGGACAAAGTGTGCTCAGAAATCAGGAAAATTGTGCCAAGCCCCGTTTTGTCAGGTTTTTGTTTTGATTGTGGTAGAGCCGAACTAGGCAAATGCAGCACAATTCCTACATGATTATATATTCAAATATCCAAAGAGGTCATATCAGTGATGAGTGAGCATTTGGAATAATCGTATATAGAGCAGGACTGCTTGTCCCTCTAACACAGAGTTTTGTCTGCCACAGGTCAGGCAATTAGGCCCAAGGGACAAATCTGGCCCACCGGGGGTATCAATTCAGCCCTCAAGGGGGCCCATATGGTCATGCACTCTTTCTCTGGCTCCAGCCCCCCCCCCCCCACACTGTTGTTGGGCAGCTTTCCAGCTTTTATGCCATTTGTCCCCCGATCTAAAGGGTTAACATTCCTCTCCTAAGGCTTATTTGCTGGCTGGAAGAGTTGAAGTTACACTTGTCCAAGATGGCGGTGGTGGTCCCCCGTTCTCTTGCCTTTAGTGCTGCATCTTTGTCTTCAGCACCGCTCACCATGGATTGCAGCCTGGGAGCTCTTCTTCTGAATTGACTTTTGCTTTGGGGCTGAAATAAGTTCCTCAGCCAAGCTTTATTCCAAGGGGCAGAACCTCTCATGTCTTTCCCAGGGCAGAAACCCGTATGCCAGCAGATGCTTCTGCATGCATAGTCCAAATTTTGCAGCTCAGTTGCAGGCTCATCCCAGCCATGAATGTGAGTCTTTCAAGTGGCTAAGCTCTTGTAGAACAGGGCAATGTGGAAACCTGAAGGGGTTTAGCAAATCTGGCACCCCTGCATGTCCTTCTTAAAAGGTATGTCAGTAAGTGGGTTTAGGAAATGAGACATGCTGTGATATAAAAAATAAGCTTCCTGCATGAGTCTTATGAGTGACCACATCTTCCCATGTCCAAAAGGGTGACTACAGCAGCCTGCCCTTTTCCTTTCAGCTCTCTGTAGTTAGTGGGCTAAGTCTTTCCCCCCATTATAAACCTTTCCTGTCAGGGGAAGGGCTGGCTATGCCCTCCAACAGAACTGAGGTCTCTGCTTGAAGTACCACTGTGTCATGTCTGCCTCTCCCCTGAAACAACTGGGCAGGCTGATCCAATGCCTGCGTGACTTGGGGCAATGGCTGTTCTCAGTGGACTATTTCTGAAACTTTTAGCATGTCGTACCCAAACACGGTGTGCATTACAAGCAACAAGCTTAGAGCAGAAGCAAGTCATTAATCCCTGCCTCTGACTAAGCCACAGGAATAAGGTTAGGTAATTTCCTAGCATAAATCTCTATTTTCATAGGGATTTTAAACAGGCTGTAGCAAACAATGAGACTCTTTAGGTCAGCTTGTATTCCAAGGGAAGTATCTAGTTTGTTTCATTGATTTGAATGTCTTTTTCCACCCATTCCCAGAGCCTACAACATCACATGGTTGAAACTAATAGAAGTATTGTAATACAAGTTTATGTTTTTCTATTAGTTATAATTTTGTGTTGCACTGGTAGAATATTTGTTTTTCTGTTATTCCTTTATGAATAAAATAATAATACATTTCTATGGCAGAGAAGTTAACTAATTGAGGGGGTAATCATATGCATGCTTAGACAGAGAAAAGGCCTACATCTTGCAGCTTTTTCCTGTCCAAATATGCAAGTTCATTCCAATGACCCAGGAAAAATTCTTCATTCCAGAAAGTCTGCCTTTGTAAACCACCCAGCAAGCTTTAGCTATTGGGTGGTATAGAAATATAATACATTAAAATGAATTAAGTGAATTCCATCCCGAATACAAAGAAATTTTTAAAAATTTGGATAAATTCTTTACCTGTCTGCACAGGTCAAATTCAGCACAGAAAAACCCACACTCTACCAGAATAAAAATGCAACATGAACATGATTGAATGCACAGAGATTAAAAGCCAGACCCTTAAGGCCTAAGTGCTCAAAGCCCTGGGCCTGGATGAATGAGCCTTATATGGGATGTCATGGTGACCGTGAATGCAGACAAATTTGAAAGGGTATTGGACAAATTTGTGGCCACTAGTCCTCATGGCCATATGCTGTCTCCAGAATAAGGGTAGTCTGTGTACACCAGGTGCTGAAGAACTTGGCTGTTGCACTGCCATCCTGCGTGTGGGATCCTGTGCACAACCGTTTTCCCACTGTGTAAACAAATGCTGGACAAGATGGACCCTGTTTTCTAATGTTCTTACCTGGGTGGTTTTGGTTTCTTCTTAACTTTTTCTAATCTGAAATTTAGATTTCCATCTTTAATACAGAGAAATTAACAAATTGTGGTAAAAACTTATGAAAAATGAACTGAAATGAAATACTAAACATGCAAATACAAGAGATAAGGAAAGTGCCAAATACACCCATCCCCAGCCTCAATTGTTTAAAAGCCATTTTGTTAATTACTACAACCACATCTTGTGTGAAATATTTCCCTTGGTTCACACTTTGAGTTAAGCTATTGAAAGACCGAAAAAGAAAGGAAAAAGAGATTGTCTCAGGACACTCGGAAGATGAATGGGGCCATTGCGGCAGACGGTTTTGCAATCTAGTTCACCAGAGTACAACTCTCTTGCCACAATAATTCTGTAAGTCTTTTGGGTGCTACAAGATCCTTTCCATTTGCTGCATGTAATAGATTAACCCAGCAAGCCCTCAGAAAGACCGTCAAAGAGCACCACAATCTTCAGTTCATTTTTCTCATTGCCTCATGTGGGAGTAGCTTTCAGGAGTCTTTTGTGATATACAGGCACATATGCGCCCACACACTTTAATACTCGTAGAATTTTTCCATATCTTCCAAAAAAGGAAACTTGGAAATAGGGAGTACATCATCCCAGCTTTTTAATGCAGATTTATATTTGCAGGAGAAGAGGAACAGAGGAGAAGAATAGGGAAGGGGAAGCATTGGTGAGAAAGAAGGATGTGCATAGAGGAACAAGTGGGGCTTATCTTCGAAGAAATGGAATGGGCTTACTTCCAAGTAAACATGGGATTGTGTGGTCTTCTGCAAGACGACATGCACTCACTACTTGGGAGTAAGCCCCACCAAACTCTGCATAAGGCTGTGGTGCAGACTCCTGACATAAAAAGGTGCTTGTTTCCATTTAGAATGGTGAGACTGTAATCACTATGGATCTGTTCCCTCTCAGAACACCCAAGGGCCCAAATGAAGAAACAAGTGGAACATGGCCTCTTCCTGTGTATTCCCTTTGGGAGTGTTAGTTGCCAGACAGAAAGTAGCCCTAGCTAGGTGTCTCCTGTCTCACACATGGAAGGTGATGGGGTGGCAACAGGTGAATCCCTACACTCTAGCACTCCATTCTAGTCACCTGAGGGACTAAATTCCTGCTAAGGGGTCGGTTTGCTCACCACTCATCCAGAAGATTGACAATACTGACACAAACGGTTTGTGTTCTTGAGCAGCAGGTACAAAGAACTGGCATTTTGGAAATGTATCATCAGCCAACAGTCCAATCTTCTTGAACTCATGCAGCTTGGCCTTTTGTTTCCACAGGAACCAGCTCTTGTCTGTGGCATGAAATAAAAACACATCTCGGCTGGCTTGTTTTTATGCTGCTGTTTACAACTAAAAGAGCCAAGTTACCAGAGAGCCTTCTATCTCCACTCAGAAAGACCTACTTGGCTCAAAGCACAGAAGACAAGTGTGCGTTCACCACGTGTGCTGTGGACAAAATGGCTTTCCATGCTGTTGTTGCTCCAGCACGAGTTCCTGTTTGGCAGATCTCTAAAGAGCTACTCTTAAGTACAAAAAGTGGTAAAAATTAAATTAGTGGCAAACTTCCCTGTGACTCACAGCTCAGCTACTACCTTACTTTGTCTTGGCAAGCCTGAGGAGCCCACGCCATCTTCGCAACGGGATGTTCGGACATTGTCCACTATCTGAAAGAACCAGTTATGCTATCGGAAATCCTAGATTTGTTAATTTAATTAAGAAGTCAATTTAAAAATTAAACAGGATTGTTTTAACGCAATGACTGACCATGAATGGTCAGTGCCAGCCCTTGCAAGGTCATCTACAACCCTTGCTAAATCTGGTAATATTAGCTCTTCAGATGAGAAGAGCTGCAATTCTCAGTACTTGTGGCCCACAGAGGAAGATCACAGAGGCAAGGTTGTCTCCCTTTCAGGGCCCACAGCCTCACCACCCCGTTGCCCTGTGGTCACTGAGAGATTAAGATTCTTAACAGAGAGATCTGCAGGGTGCAGGAGAGGACATTAAAAAAGAGGACCAGGTACATATAATCATAGCGGGTTCTTGAAGGTCAACCCCTGTTTGAAGTAGAACATCCCCTAAAGCATCCCCTAAAGGCTAAAAGGATGCTGAAAGCAATTTCATAGCCCACTGGCTCAGAATGCCATCAGCTTCTCCTTCTCCTATTTTGCACATGGTTTCCTTCCGGTTATACTTCTGACCATCTCTTCTGGCATCTTGTTTTCCTTATTTGCTTGAAGGGCACCTAAGCTCCTCTGATGGGCTGTTGTTTAGAAGCATATTATGGCATGTGCTTTTTGCCTCAGTGTGGAGAAAGCATAGGGAATAAGTCAGCTCCAACATCTTCAGCCAACGTGCTAGAAGAGTTTGTTTCAGCACTGACAATATAATTCTACAGTTAGCACCTAACTACAGTCAGGCTGGATTCACTGGGGCAAAGGGACCTTGGTGGCATCTCATAGTTCACTAGATCATAGTGAACAGTTGACAATTATGAAACAGCGCAATGAACTGTTGAGACACCAGAATGTTGACTGGTGTCCACCTCTATCCAGGCAGCTTTCCAGCCTGCTTCTCTCAACTGCCCCTGCCATTTCCACTGGATAATTCCACATGTCCAACAGTGCTGCCACGTACACTCTCATTATCCCAAAGAATTAGAACAAGTAGCCCTGTTAAAGGTGACATGAACCCACTTGTAGCCTGTGCACTGATTTTCAACACTTAAGAAGCCAAAGATGAGCAAGCTTCCATATAGCCTGAAAAGCCTGATCCTGCCTAAATGGGGAAGCGAAGCAAGATCTGGCCTGGCTGGAATCTCAGTGGGAGATGATTCCTGCACTGAGCAGGAAGCTGGACCTATTGGCCTGCTAGCCCCCTTCCAACTGTATGATTCCATGACCACAGCATCAAAAGATTATTGTTAAAACTAACAGTTGCAACACTCACATTCCCATTCAAAGCACCTGGCAACTTGAGGGTAGTGGCAAAAAGCTTCCCTATCTGACTGTAGCGTGTATGTTCGTGTGTTGCAAGCTCAGAAATTTCAAAGTAAAACGTAAGGGGCCAAGCATTCATTTGACATTTCTGTTGATTTTTTAAGTTGTTCCTCATTTCAGGAAGAGGAACTATGCTTTAAAGCAAGGCTATTGGTTTTTTGTTGGGGGTTTTTTTTAACCATTGTGTGTACCTGCATAGAACTGGTGTCAAGAGTAGGCACAGTCAGGCACCTGACAAGGGCAACCTTCCCACCAAGAGCAACCTGGATTTGCCCCTCCTCTTCACCATGGCAATCTGTCTGTTCACATGCAGTTTGCTGGGGTGCTGGTGAGAAGAAGGAGCAACAGATCCCGCTCCCAGCATGCTTGCCCCCTGGCTATGGGGAGAGACAGAGGATGGAGGAAACAGCAGCAGGGGACAATGATGAGGGAGCCCAGTGAGGTTCATAATTGATGGATTTCCACAGCTAATACTTTCTCTATATTAAGCCATTAGGAAATACCTTCTGATTCTTACCATTAAATCACTGGGATTTAAAGTCTTGAGGACTGGGGTTTGTACATCCAACTTTTTCCTATTCGCCTCATATTTCAGGGAAGAACCACCCAAATGGAGGACCACCACCTACCCGGACCTCCATGAGCTGAATGCCCTGTCCAGCTGACACCACTGGTCCCCAGTGACTGAGCTGGCCTCTGAAGGTCGGATAACAGCGGTGGTCCTCCTGGGGTTTGGGTTGGATCCAGGAATGTTTCAGTGACCTTGTCGCCTCCCTTTGCTATACATCTTCTTAAAACTTCTTCTCGCTGCTCTCCACTGCTCTCCACTTCTTCCCTGCCGTATCCTGCCTCTGCACTGCTTTCTACATCATGCACAGTTCCAAAGAGTTGGACTGTGTATGTTTCTGGCACAAGGAACAAAATTTCATGGTGTTCCTGAGCAGAAGGAATGTATTCACCTGGTTTTCCTTCAGCAGTTTTAGAATTTATCAGCTTGCCCAAGACTACATCTGTTATGTATAAGGAGAAAGAGATTAAAGTTTCAAGGTTACTATTGTCTTCTGGAGACTATTCACATCTCTTTCTTTCCATGATGTCATTGGCGATGTTTGAATATTTCCCAAAATATAGAGTGGTAGTGATTTCTTCAGCCTTCTCTAGCTAGTTCTGAGTCCCAATCTCTTGCACTAGTCAAGACATACAGTAAAGGAAGATTTAAAAAAAATAAACAAAGATCACTTAGCAAGCATTTTTGTGCCTTGGCAAAGTGATCTGAAAGTAGATTATTACTTCAGCTCATTACTTAGAGAGAATCCAATTTTAAAATTGTGCATTCATCATATTTTTTTAAAAGTCAAGTACTGATATTTGTATTTGAAACCTATTGCTATTTCATTGCAATATTTGTAAGGAAGGTTGTGTTCCTTGTCGTACAATGGCGTTATTTTGAAAAACATGGAAGGAGCCTACTGGTGCTGCTCCATTTTGAATTACATATGAAACCACTCCCTGCCTCTTTGCACCTGGGAACTACATTTGCCATGATGCTGTTCATGTGAGGATGGGGCACATCTGCTTCTGACATCTATGGATAGATTGCCAGGACTTCTCCGTATCCCCTTCTACTTGCACTCCATTGTGTCAGGCAGTGGCTGAAGCAGGTGTTCACTGTGGATCACAACTTCTGGAAAGTATGGAGAGCAGGACTTCTCTCAAGTGCTTAGGGAGTTGGGGTCTTTTAAAGTATTAGAGCTTGAATCAAGCACCCATTCTGGGTTGCTCATACAATCAACTGTCTTAAAGATAGCTGAGTGACTGTGTTGTATAGTGGTTAGAGCTGGGGGGATTGGGGTTCTTTTCCCCACTTGACCATGAAGCTCACTGAGGGCCTTTGGGCCAGTTCCATTCTCAGCCCAGCCCTTCTCACAGGACGGTTGCTGTGGGGATAAAGTAGAGCCATGGAAGCCACCTCGGGTTCTTACAAGAAGGAAAAACACAGGATATAAATACAATGGAATATCAATAATAATTAAAGGGTGCAATCCTACATATATGAAGACAAAAATTAGTCCTATAACTCTCAGCAGTCCCCAGCCACCAATGCCCAACGTAACATTTCAGTATTTTTCATTTGATTTTTAACTACTTTTCAATTTTTTAAAATAAGGGACCATTTTTCCAATGTAGAAGTGATATACTCGAGATAAAAATGGGAGAGAGAGAGAGGTCTTTACCAAAGATCCAAACCAACCCCTGCCCTTTCTCCAGGTGTCACTCAAGATAAAATAGTCCCTTTAATTGCACGGTCAACAACACAGGGCCTTCTTGCTTCATCTCATGTTAAGCAAGCTCTATAAAATGAGAGAAATAGTACCCTTGCAAGGTTGTGCTGCCCTCACAATTGCAAGGATATAATGCTTTTGATCGGGGGCGATCACTTGACTTCTGCAGGGGACTAATGAAACTGACCTCTGGAATGGCTTTGCTGTATAAAAACCGTCGGGACAGTTTCTTGAAAAGGCACTTCAGCAGCCATCCAAATGAGTGGAAGTTGTGGGAGAAATGGAAGAAGCTGTTCCATTTGCAGCAGAAATTTCTGTGGGTGCATGGACCTGCACAATCTCTTCCACTTGGGGGTCGAAACAATGGGGCAATGTAAGGTTTGGTTCCTGAGTTTTCCCAGTGAACTGTAAATTTAAAAGTTTTGCTTTTGGAAGAAGCTTTGTGCATTCTTACATTTAAACTAAATTCTATATCAAAGCCTGACTAAAGTGGAAGGAGAAATTGTTCAATGTACTTTCTTGCTCATGGTGTACTGATTCAGTGTACTTCATATTGGCTTCAGGAATGAACTTTGTGAAACAGGTTTCCACAATATGTGTATGCCCAACATAACAAATATTGAGTAGATTTGCAGCTTACTGCCTGCTTGCCTGCCTCCACAGTGTGCTTGAGTTTTTAAGGATGGAAAAAAGTGATGGGGGAGATCTACAACTCCCAGCATGCCCCAGCCAGCTCAGTTACCCTGGCTGGGGCATGCTGGGAGCTGTAGGGCTTTTGTCTGCCTAAACGTGCATAAGCTTGTGCCCTAAAGCACAGAAGGTCAGTCATAATTAATACTTAAGTATTCTGTCCTGGGATACCACCCTTTGAAATAAATATCCTTTTTTAAATCAAATGAGCATTTAAAAGAGAAAAGATAACAAATATCTCAAATTGGGATAACTGGAATAAATTGCTTTGTTTGGAGATGATGTATTAGAAGCTGTAAAATAACCATCTGCAGATGGGGAAGATGTAATGTGGAGAAATACGGAGTGCCGGAAGGCATTCATCCAAACATCACCATCAGCTCAGGATTTTAGAGCATTAGAACTGATTAGCCCTTTGGTGATGAGGTTGTCTCTTTATTG
The DNA here is from genome assembly GCA_023646645.1 of Varanus salvator macromaculatus. NCBI lineage: Eukaryota > Metazoa > Chordata > Lepidosauria > Squamata > Varanidae > Varanus > Varanus salvator. The sequence goes on along the minus strand of JAIXND010000791.1, from coordinate 2,093,042 downwards.
GAGAGGTTAATGGGGGAGATCTACACTAGAGGCCCTTCTGTTTATGAGGAAGCCCAGTTGTAATATTTACACAAAATGCATTTATCACAGTTGGAGTGTGTGCTAATGAACACAGTGCAAATTCCACTTGTGCCACACACAAATGCAATTGAAGAAGGAGGAGGAGCTAGAAAGGGAACTTGTGCAGGATAATGATGCCATTTAAGATGAGTTTGTTTTTTAAGTTTAATTAGCTATGCACAGGAGTGAAGGAACTGAGATATTTTTAAAAGAGAAAAAAATAATTGACATCTCCTCTAGCCCCTCATAAAAATTATGGAGAAGGACAAAGGGTGGGGCTTCTTGCTGCTGCCCTACCACCTCTCAGGGGGTGAAGCCAGTAGGATCACCACCCCCATTCTCCTCAGCCCAAAAGCCATTCCAAGAAAGCAAACACAGCCCCTCTTCCAGGCTGACTCTCCCATGAGTGAGCCTCGCCGCAGTCAGCGGGATTTAGCTCTGAGCAACACCAGGAAAGATGTGATCCCATTCTGAATAGACACACATGTCCACACTTGCAAACTTTATCATTTCAAAGAAGAGGGAGAGGAGGGGGAGGTAGCATTGGTTTTATGCTCCAGTTCACTGGGCAAATAAGAGAGGGTGGGGGAGAGAATCCATGGGGTGGCGCATGAGGGAGGTGGGAAAGCAACTGAACGATCTGCCCAGAGTTGATGCTGTTTCGTTTATGTGCAATAGGACACTTCCTCTTCACCTCCAGCCACAGCACACTGAAGCTGTTGCTGCAGTACCTCAGATTTAGCATACACTGATACCTGGGAAAGCTGCCGGTTATTTCTTAAACCCATGCTAGAACATGCCTGCAGAAATCCAAGCTATAATTGCAGTAATATCAGAGAGCCAGTGTGGCGTAGTGGTTAAGAGTGTGGGACTGGGACTCAGAGGATCTGGGTTCTAGTCCCCGCTCAGCCATGGAGCCAACTGGGTGACTTTGGGCCAGTCACAGACCCTCAGCCCAAACTCCCTCACAGGGTTGTTGTTGTGGGGATAAGATGGAGGAGGAGGAGGATGTAAGCTGTCTTGAGCCCTTTGTAGGTAAAAGGCAGGATATAAAAATAAAATAAAATAAATAAATACATAAATAAATAATAGAAGGAGGAAAATGGGTTGCAATGAGCATCGTGTGAGACAACTGTGAGTCAGGCATTAAAATGTCAGTAAAATGCTTACCATAGATCACCCCTACAGGCATTTCCATTTATTGCTGTTCAGCAAGCTTGGGGGCAAATTTGGAACATTTTCTTATATTGTTTGCAATAAGCTTGTGTGTTAGAAGCAGCAACAGGAGCAAAAATAGACCCCAACAAAGATATAATATTAGCATCTGTCTAGCTCCTAGTTACACATTCATAAATCTTTTTTGAATTTGATTGGACTTACTTATGCATGAGATTTATCAAGACAAAACCTAAAGCCCTAAAAAAGTACTTGGGACAAAGTTAGATTAAGAATGTCTGATCTACATTTGTGCAGCATCTCTGGTGATTTTGATGGAAATAGCTAATCTTTCTACATTTTACCGATTAGTTGCAACGTTCAAGCCTTTTGATCCAGAATTCAATGGAAATGCTTCTGTACAACTTATTTTCAGAAGAATTGGTGTGAAGATATCTGGTTTAGGAAGTTGTACCAAGCGAAAAGGATGGCCCTGGCAGGTTATACAAACCTTCGCTAGAGATGTGAAGTGCAAAATTTCACCAGAGGCCCTGAACAATAGGAGAACCAAGATGGTGATTGATTCCTTATTGGATCAAGGCCCTGGTGGCTGCCTGATCCCACCGACCTTTGGTGTTGGCCCTGTAAACCATCAAAAGATCCCCACCACGTAGCTTAGTTATAAGCATGTGAATTAGGTCACCGGAGAGCTACCAATCAACTTGCAAAGGGAGGGCCATGAGCAATCAAAGGAATCCTGAAGAAGGAGGCAATGTTGATAGTCGAAAAGGACATTTGAGAAAGATCGATGCGCTTCCCCATGTGAGTAATCCATCTGCATTTGCTGGCTTGTTGCAGCACTGATCCCCAATGGGGGAGAGCAATAAGAAGATTAGGGGAGACAAATAGCTATTGGATCAAGATGAAGTAATGTAACAAATAGAGAAGAATGAAGCTTTCACCGCCTTGGCGTATGAGCATGTTCCTTTGCTGAGTAGGAATCCAACACTCAGTGCCATGGTGCTGTTTCATATCAAGATTTTTTCAAAAAAATCATTACAAGCTGTGTAGGTATTGGAGGTGCAACCAGATGAAGTTTTCTTTGTTGTGTTTAGCCCATGGAAAATGTTGCTAATGTCCTGTGTCAAGAGAGGCTTAACTGACCCCAATTGGCCTAGCTTGTCTGGCGGTGTTTTCACAAGCCTGACCCATTAAATACTCCCCTTTGTTATTTCACAACAAACTAGCTCTTTCTTTCTTTCCCTTTTTTATATGAAACTTCTTGACTGTATGAAGCTCAGCTCAGGCAAGGGAGAAATTCCATGACATCATTTGCAGGTGGGCTGGAGAGAGGTATCTTTGCTTGTCAAGTTTTCACTTTACTGGAATTTACCAAAAGGGGGAAAAATAGACCCATGGCTCCATCCAGCTGGCTTTCTCCTGGACACCTAGAAGAGCAGATGAGCAGATAGTTGAACGAGACCTGGGGAGGCTGCCTCCTTGAACAAGATCGTCCCTAACATCTTGAGATTTAAAAATAGGGCAACTTTTCCCTAAATGTCTTTTTAGGGCATTTTGAATCATAGAGTGCAGTGGTTTGCAAAACCACAACTATAATGAGATGAGCATGTCATCCCACATCCCATCAATACTGTGCTTACTATCCAGGCATTTAGAAGCTGGTTCTGATTGCAATATGGAAAAGCTGATCCTTGCACAGCCAGCTGAAGGGGATAGCCAGAATTGGGGAGAAAGCAGGAATATGGCATATAGATCTAAATCCATAGCAGACTTCCGACAGGATCCAGTGTGATGCTAGTGCCAATGCAAATTATATTGCATAATGTTCTAGCACAGTCCCAGTGGCATTTGCTAGTTTTCCTAGAAAATCTGTTTCACCAGCAAATTGGGTTAGCACTGCACTGGAGGTCACTTATGTTAATGCAGAGTAATTTTGTTAGTGCTAATACTGAACTGGATAGAGGCTCTGAGTTTTCTCAGTCTTCCATCATTAAAGCAAAACAAAAAACAAAAAATTTGGTTTGGAAATTCAAGAGACAAGCAAAGCATTGGAAAGCATTGGTAGCATTAGGCAACTAGCTTTATCTGCCTATTATCTGGCATCACTGAAAAGGTCTGCACCACAGTCTTTTCACAGAAAACATTTTCAGCCCAGCTCAAAAGTGGTAGACCCATTTAGGGATGGATTTCACCATTACATTTTTTAAAGCCCTACTGGGAGATGTGAAAGGGTTTTATTCCACATAAATATGCATAGAATTGAATCTCTGCAACAGCACCTGAAAATAAGTCCCACTGGCCACAGGGAAACTTTGAAAATGGCCATTGTAGTGGAAGAGAGGTATGGAAAAATAAGGATGGGGTGGGTATGGAATGCTTCCTCTGCTACTGTTCCTGCTTCTCAAGCAGCACCATTGCTCTGCTCTTTTTCTCACACAGGCCAACTTCATTCAATACCAGGCAGGATTCTCGTGCTTTAATTAAGCACAGAAAGTAAACTCTGGCTACTGGAGAGTCCATAGGCACCAGTGCCCTTCTGATAGGAAATCCTGTACCATGCTTCTCAAGAGTATACCATAGGCCTTGTCTTATCAAGTTACATTATGCCATGAGGGAGGGAGGGAGGGGGCAGAAGAACAGACAGATCAGTTTACCAAAATAAACCCTTAAAAAGGGGACACAAGTGTGTTGCTGAGAGAATTATTTATTTGACAGCTTGCTGAAGTTCAAACCATGTGCAGGTATAACAGCAGACTTGAATCTGCTCCAGGAAGAAAGTTTATCTAGGAAGTATCCAGTTGGATATCATGTTTGATATCCTAACATTGCAAACTCCCTGGCAGAAGTTCAGATAGTGATACTGTTGTAAGAGTTTATCCTGCTCTTGGGTTGCGATGGCGGAGCATTTTCAGTAAGGGAGATTGTGCCAGGGAAGTGCATGGCAGCCCCATCAGAAGACTAGGGCACTTGTGTCCTTAGTCTGAGTAATTGCCTCAGATGTTGAGAGGCCCTTCTGAGCATCTCAGAAAGAAATCTCTGTGTTGCGCTTGTCAGTTAAAGCAGACACAATATGATATCTTCACACTGAGCATATATGGTAAGTAGGGATGTGCACAAAAGACAAGGGTCCTGTCAGATCCTTCTTTGGCACTCTGGAAAGAAGATCGATTTGGCTCAGACCATCCACTTTGCCCCGGATGTGCAGAAGACCCAAAGCTTCTCATCTTGCCATTGACTTTTGTCTTCCTAAAGACGCATAGGATTGCACCTTAAAAGTACGAACTGTATAGATCTCATTCAGGAAAAAGTGCATATGTGTATTAATCACACTTCATTCAGTAAACCCATTTGTAAAAAATTAAGTACCGTAGCTATTCAATCAGACGTAGAGAAGTGGTTCCCCCGCCCCCTCCAACGCCTCACATATGTTTCATGACTGCTTATGAAGACAAATCACTAGGAATCAGACACTGAACCCTCTGGAAATCTTAGCCTCGGAAGTGGAGCTATATCGGTTATTTCATTATGTATCTTAAAATGGAACAATCCAAAATCCCCATTTCCACAGCATCTGTGCAGCTGCAAGCAGTCAGTTGAATAACAAGCAGGGAGATTTTCAACTTTAGTACCTTTGGGCATTGAGCTATCAATCAGCCACATATCTCTTTCATGGGGTAGTTGCAGCTGTGGAATTAACAAAAGGGGTGCCATTTCTTCAAGTGTTCCTGCCATGTGTGAAAGTAAATTAAATTTATTAAAACCAGATCCATTCTTCTGCAGCAGATATTCCAGACAATGTCTCCTGCTTTGGTATATTATTTCTTGTATCCTTTACAAGCACAGCAGAGACAAGGAAATGCAGGCACTGTTGCTCTTGAGACCTTCTGTCACTTAATCTCCCAAGACTTGCACCCTTTAACCTTTCTAGAAGCAGAGTCCTTCTGAGGTTTGAATCTTTGGGTTGTCCAGATGGTTGCACTGACTGATGGCTTGAGCATTGCAACCAGTGAAGCAAAACTCTAAGAGGACCTGACAAGCATGGAAGAGGGGCCAAAAGGAAGGCGAAACGGGTGGCTTCCCATGTTCCCACTGCAGCACTTGGGAGTAAAGGAGGGAGACACCATAACCATGTAATGAGCATCTTCCCACCACCACCCACCACCCGCAGCCGTCGAAGAACAGAAAAAGCTGCTTCGTGCCATATTGAACAATCACTCTCTCCAGCCCAGTCTTGTCTCGCCAGTCCTGCCGCCATCCTCTAGGATTTTGGGCAGGGGCCTCCCAACCTTGCCTGGAGATGCCAGGAGTGGGCCTGGGGCCTTCAGCATAGCAAGCAGGTGCTCCCCTACATAGTGAATAACCTTCCCTATTTCAGACTGAAAAGCAAGTTGCAAGAAGGTAGAAGAGGAACACCACAGCCAAGGTGCCCTGAAGGCATGATTTGAATGAGTCACACATACAACCTGCAGGCCCATCCTCATCACACCAGCCACGTGTTCAGCATACCAAATGCGCACTGATCTCTTTTTTGGTGACGTGCTGCTACGAAAAAACCCTTTTTCTGGTCATCAGTGTTCTTATGAATAATATGTTTGCATCATGCAATTATTTCTATCCCTCAGGTTTCTCCATGGGGTTGTGCTTGGAGGTGCTTGTATCCATAACGAAAATTTTAAAAAGCAACCCAGCTGACCCATCTAGTTTCTGAAGGGCAGAGCTGCAAACCTCAGGCTCACATGCTGGATCCAGTCCTCTGGGGCTCTCCAGACACCCCTTCCTGTGACCCTGCCCTCCTTTTTCCCAGCATTTCCCCCAAATGCTAGAAGGCTGAAATGTCTCTCCTATGGATGCATTACTGCCAGTGGGAGATGTAAACTAAGCTGTTAAGAGAAAAGTTTTTAAGGATGATGTTGTTCAATTCTGATTCTGCATGTTGCAAACTGGGCTTTCATACCTCTATAACCTTGTCCTTCCCAGCAGGTTAAGTTGCTCAGTGCATGAGGACCCAACGCATGATCTCCCCTTGGAAAACCAGTGTTCCCTCTCCTGCAGTATCATGCTACTGATGTGCTTGCTGCCCTTGGTGAGTAATAGCAGTTAAAAATTCAGATCTGATCTATCCCTCCCAAAAATCCTTAACAGAACAAGGAGCAGAGTTTCCAGTACTGATATTTCTTTACTCTCATCAGTGATGTAACTAAGCCTTTGGGTTGAACGGGCAAGTCCAGCACATACAGGCGGTTTCTGCTTTTTACACTGCAGCATCCAAAGGATGTTTTTTCAGAAACAGGCTCAAGCTGCAATCTCTGAGTGGTGGCACAGAGGAGCGCAGCCTGCCAGTGTTTCTCAAATCATTTTGCACTTTGACTTGGAGATGTGCTGGGAATCTCGAGGGCAGCAACTCTTTTGAAGCCTAATTTCGCAAGCTCAGTGAGTTTAGCAGGTGGGAAGCCTTGCTGGATCTGCATGTGCTGCTGTGCAAAACCAAGGCTGTACCTCGGAGCGTTTGTTTGGAAGGCCTGTCAATGCTCCTGGCCTCCAATGTGCATCCCCACATCAAAGCACAGGCAGACGGCTGACTTCCTATTAAACAAAGCAAGGGAAAACAGCCTGTTGTGGCAGGTTGTTTATTTTAATGTGTTTTTCCAGTTTGATTGATTGCAATGAAATAAGCTCGAAGGAGGGATGACTCGGCACCATCAGGAAATAAGACATACAAATGTGCGGGCAGTGGCCTTCTGAGCAAACCTCAGCCAGATTTTTGTTAGGGGATCTCCTCTTAGGTGTGATTTCCCATACGTGCCTCTGTGATTAGGCCCCCACTTCTGCTGCAGCTGCTGCTTACAGGAGCTCTGTTTTGCTTGCTGGGGGCTGCTTCAGTTTGATTTTTTAAAAAATGTTCCATTGATGTTCGAAGATTGCATTTTTCTATTGTTTAGCCCCCTTGAGTTTTCTGGCCAAAGAAAGGCAGGACATACATTTCCAAAATAAAAGAAAAATGCATACATAAATAGAGCAGAACATTTTAGGCAGGTGCTGTTTTTCTCCCCCCTGAATGTCAACTCACACCTGCCATTATATATCTATTTAATGGACTGTTACACTGGTCACCCAGAGCTCAATTCCTCAATGCAAGAGCATAATCCCCAGCCCAGTTCAGAAGGCTGGAGGAGGAGGAGGACTGGGCCACAGAACAGACAAAAGTGGCTATGGAATTTTCCAGGCACTTCCTGGACATTGGCTCCCAGGGTCATTGATAGACAAGAGCAAAGCCATGAACTCGCAAAGCAAAGCCAAAGAATTACTTCATAGCATCATACAATTATTTCCCCTACCCTCTTCTGCCCGATGAAGAAAGGGCATCGGCTCCGGAACTCTCACTTCTGGGATTGTTGTAATATGAAGGCATTAAGGAAATTGAAAGTTTCCAGTAAATTAAATTCCCATGCTGAAATACCCAACTCATTCTCAGTTGCACAATAAGCTGACTGAACCTGTCATTGTGTGAAAAATGAATAACAATTCCTGTACTAAATGGGAGGGAAGGAGCAGAGCTGGTTCAGAGGAGGAAGTCCCTGGGAGCTGAGCTGGCCAAGGAACTGCCCAGCACTGAGCGGCCCTCTCCCTCCTTGCAGAGCTGCGGTAAGGGCAAGCCCCCCCGCCCCATGCCTTCCACATGATCACACTGCAGGCCGCTCCACTCCCAAAGGTCCTGTGTTGGTCCAGTTTCCTGTACAGGGCTATTAAGCATGGGTGTTCCAAAAGGAAAGCTCCTGCAAGCAAATTCAGTGCTCCTGCTGCCTGCGATTCCTCTCTGGAGCCGGAAGCTGGCCGCGCTCCTTTCCATGAGATCACTGCAACTTCAGTGGTTCAAACCGGATAGGAAGTTCTCTTTATGGGAATGCTTTTCAAAGAAGCAAGCAGGGTGTTCCGTGCATGCCAGACTTGGAAACTGCGGTCACCGTTCCTAATCTTGGTGCAATTTTGCTTTTGCTTGGATCACTGTAGCAAGCGAATGTCCTTTGCTTTTAGAGGCAAAGGGGGAACCAAAACAACCGTCTCATGCAGATGTCAGTTTAGGGTGAGTGGGAATTGCTTAATGCCACTCGAGGAGTTTTAGCATTGAAAAGAGATTGGAATTTGACTCTTCTGGGTCTGCACAGAACTTTCTGCCCACCCTGCATCACAGGAGAAAAAGCAGAAACTTCAGAGGACATCAGGCAATACTCTTATGTATTATACTTATCTCCCACCTTTTTTCCACTGTGGAATTGCTTAATATATACTGAGTATATGCACAAATGTGATTTACCCAATGGAAGAAAACAATGTGTCCATTTCAAAAATGTACACAATTTATGCACTTGAAGGATCTGTGGAAAATATGCATGATTTTTTTCTCCAGAAAACAAAAAACAAAACACAGCTTACAATCCAAGACCACTTAGAGGTGGAATTCTGACAATGAGCTGTGAGTTTTGCTGATTCACACATTCCTTGGTGGTATGTGATGGTATTTGGTGGTTGCCACGTTATGGGATTCTGCATTCAAAGCCTGCCCTCGAGAGGTGGCAGTGGTCCTACAGCATCCAGATCCTGAAGTTCAATAAGATTCACTTTCCAAAGACGGATTTGAACGTTAAGTGCAACCTTTCTCATGCAAAACTTATACAGAAGATGTAGTGGTCCCCCCTCCAACTTCAGGCCACCCTGGGCCTGCTTAGCTTCAACACGGTGGGTGCCCTCTGTGCCTGCAGACTATACTCTTAAGCTGGTGAGAGCTGGAAAAGCCTGGCCTTTTCCTGGAACTTCCCAAGTCTTTCAAATGGGCTAGATGCACTTCATGTCAGATCCCATCCATGCCCTAGTGCTCCGCCAGACATCTCTTAAATGTAGTGCCTCTTGTATGAGCTGGGACTGGATATTTGTGCAGTGCAAACCCAGAACCTTCGGAACATGCTCAGGCCTAGTAAGGCTATGATCTCCAAAGACAGCTAAGAAATATAATCAACAACGTCTCCCTACCCAGCACAAATGTGCTTGAAATTGTATCCCCATGGATAATGTGGTTTTATTATTACCAATAATATTTCCCTTTTAAAACCCCTTAAACTAATAGAATGTTGAGGCACAGGGAATTCATGAAACATGCACAAAATCTATGGGGGGAAAAAACAAGGAATTGAACTGTTATTCCATTTGCAAGAGCCTTCACATCCTACACACAACGCAAATTAACTTGAAATTGTATCCCCATGGTTGATTTGATTCTATTCCCTGAGCTCAGGGCAGTCTGCAGGGTTTCGACAATAACTGGCTGGGTGGCCTTTCTTCTCCTGATCCCAGGCAGCCGAAAGAGTTAATTCATTCAGAATATGCAGTCTGGGATACACATCCTGCAAAATGTCTCCTGTGTATGCTGTGAACGATTATCAGAGCTCCCCATGATAAGGGAGGTAGTCTAGCAAATGGTTTGTATTTGTTTTGTGTGCCCCTGTGGGCTTGATTTAGATAGCAATCTCTGTTCTCAGCTGTATTCTTAATAAGAGAGAGGTCAAAGCCATTACAGAGAAGCTGCTTCTTCCAAAGATGTATGAAACTTTGGCTTTTTCATGTAAGGTTAGGATGTGTTATTCCATCACAAACTGGCTAGTATCTTCCTTCGGCTATGGTCTGACTGTCCTGTAGCTGTGCTGATAAAGTTCAGACAAACTGATGTCTTTTCATTCTGGAATCACAGACAGAGGCAGCCTAGCAGCACACCAGGTTTGAAGCCGTAAAGTGGGTGATGCACAAAAGATTCAAATCGGCTCGCTTACAACCGTCAAAAGCTGAGGGCAGAGAATATGATGAGGGAGACATGGAATGTGTGTGCTGCCCCATTTTTTTACCCCCATACGTGTGTTTTCAATTAAGGATGGCAGTGTACACTAAGCGCTTCAGCTTTGGCATGGACTCCAGTTTAATGCTTCAGCAAGATTTGGTTCAGACCGGTTCAGAATCTGCCCACTTTGATTAGAGGTCCAGAAATCCAAAGCATCCTGCTTTCCAGTTATTGTCTGGAGAATTTTTTCTAGTAATACTATAATTTTTTTTCTCTTTGTTGGAATTTGATGATACTTGTGGGCATCATAGCTGCTTTGGAAGGGACTGAGCATACCCAAGGGATGTCAGAAAAATAGGTACAGGGGTTCTCTGCTTTGTCCCTTAATATTTAGATTCCCCAACACCACCTAATAAAGGCAACTGCCAATAACATTGTGTTTCTTGGCCAAATCAGATGAAAATGGCAGGGACAGTTGCCCCTTCTGAGGGAATGAAGGCTCCCAAATTTCAGGATGGCAGATGCAGAAGGGATGAGCAATTCTCCAGAAGAGAACACAATCACACACACAACCCTTTTCTTGGGGACCAAGGATGCTTGTGCATCCTTATGCTTATGCATCTCATAGCTCCAGCTTGTTAAACCTGATACTGTATCTTCACTTGGTCCAATTGTATTTGGTATTTCAGAATAAAAAACACAATCAATGCTTCTTCACTGAAAGGCCCAGACCCTGGGGAAAAAATGAAACAAAATATTCAAAATCAAAAGTATGGAATAGCCTCTTTTTTCAGGCAGCCTGACACCATCCCCATTCCAAAATGTGTGTCCGAATAAAAATAAAAAATGCATGGTACATTAGTAGCCCAATGTCACAAATGGCCATTTGCTGTATGTGTTGGCCATTTATCTGTGCAGCCCAGCAAGTCAGGCCTAGACAATGCTGCCCTGGGGTAGTGCAACAAACAGAGCATTGCATTGAACAAAGCGCCAAACGTCCAGAAAACACATAGAAACATAGAAACAGAGCGAGTCAGAAGGGGCCTCCCGGGCCATCTAGTCTGACCTCGATGGCATTGCCCTCAGGAACACATTTGAGAGGGGTCTAGTGGCAGGCTGCAAAGAGGAAAATGAAGTTTCCTTCTACGGAACTTTTCTTATGGGTTTTCTGTAAAGGCAAGGAAAACCCGGTCATTGTTCCTGAGGGCAATGCCATTCCACCTTCTACAGAATACAGAAAGGGGACGGCAGTTTGCCTCCCAGACCTGAAGAGCAGAACCGGGCTGGCGCGGGGGGCACAGCTGGACAGACCTTATGCAACTCAGGAGATGGGGCACTGTCTTGGATAGGGCTATTTGAGGTGAAGGGATCCTTCTCCAGGACAACCATGAGTAGCAACGCAAGTAGCTTACCTACCCACCTGACTTCAGAGAGTGCTGTTTTGACCAGCCAGTCTGCCACAACCATTCGAACATGCTAAGGGGACTGATAATGATGAGACCCATTTACACAGACAATGGAGATTGTCCACAGTCCTCCCCCTTCACTGTGGGTATCTATTCCCCTCTCCACCCCAATTCTCCGTCACCACCCCACGACAGTCAGTCAGAATTCTGGGCTCATTCAGTCCTTACTGAGCTTTTGGGGACATGGGGATTGGTGCTAAATATACAATTTTCAGTTGCACAAAAAGAATCCTTAAAGTTCTCTAGAGTTGCTGGTACTGATGGCATTAGGCACCCTGAAGACCCACACTCAGATCATTTCCCTCCCAGGGAAAAGGCACCAGTTCCCAGAGCTATACAACAATGACAATATTACCACCCAAGCAGTTACCTGAGGCACTGCTCACCCTCTGCAGAGGGAGTGGGCCTGACCAGCAACCAGACCATGCCAGTTGGTTCTTCTGAGTCTCTTTTTTGATCGGCCATAACAGCAACTGGGCCCAATCCCACATGCTCCATCCTGAAGGGACCCCTGGCTTCTGCACAGACACCCTTTGGCAGAATCAACACAGGCTCACCACGTACTCCAGCCGCTTCCACAGTGTTGTCCCACTCCTTTTAAGTGGTGAAGTCACCACTGTAGCATGTGATTACCTGTAATCCAACTCACGCAATGCAGCTCTCATGGGATCCATGGGGCCCTGCACACATCATTGGCAACAACAGTGTGAATCAGACCTGATACAAAAGACCTTGTGGACATCCCATTGTGCAATTAATTTTATTATAGGCCCTGTGGGTTGTTGATTTTTGGATCTATTGGTTTTATTCTTTATTTAAGTTATGATTTCTAATTTTTTTGCATGTTTACATTTGTAAATCGCCCAGAGAGCCCAATGGGCCATGGAACAGCATAAAAGTGTAATAAATAAATAAATAACACTCCCCATTGATGCAGGCAATCAATAGCACAGGCTTCTCATCTTGCTTACACTGTTTTCTGCTGTACAGGCCAAGACATTGAATGATTGTGACATGAAATAAACTTTGAGAACTTGCTCTCCTCTTAGAAATGTTGCTGTGCCCTTCGCATGACATCATACTATGCTTTTTTCCATTAATCATATTAAAGGCTGCATAATAACATAAAGGCAACAAACAAAATGCTAGGCAACTGATATCTCTCTTCGAGGTGGGAGCTAATGGGAGCAAGTTTGTTTAATTTATCATGGACTTGATTCCATCTGAACCACACTCAGCTATGTAAATTAGCTCATGGTCTCATGATAAGATGAACTATCTACCTTTGCTTTCATTGCTGTTTGCTCATTGTTTGTTCGATGATTTCCTAATCATCGACCTCATACATGTTGCATTTGATTAATGAGTGCTACACAGACTGCTAACTAGCACTTCAGATTGAGGTTTACAATCTAAAGCTGTGGGGATTGTGGTTGGGCTCTGTTTCAAATACTGAGTGGGAAGGTTGAAGAGGTGCCCCAGTGAAGGTCTCCGGAGAAGCCTTTGGGCCTGATCTCAGCAGCAGGAGCACGGAGAGAAGCCTGGAGCACGAGAGCACTGAGGAAAGGCTTCCAGCTGGCTCTTACGCGTAGAGTGGAACGTCTAGGGAGAGTCTGGGGCAAGATGTGAAGCAAAGCTTTGGGCCAGAGAAGGGATGCTTCTCCAGCATCTGAAGACTTCCCAGAACCAGTCAGGCCCAAGAAGGGCTTGGACAGTGATGGAGAAGGCAGCACACTCTAGGTGACTATCTCTTCTCTGTCTCCACTCTGTCCATTACTCCTCACTGTCCTCTCTATCTTCTTCTCTATTACCTGCACCTACTCCCCTTTCTGTTTCTGATTATTCTTTGTATAAGACCAGCATCTAATTGTATGGATCTCTAGTCCTCATGGTGATTCCATTTCTCTGCTTCTGTATTATAAAACAACTATTATGAATTGATTAAGGGAGAACATGGTCAAGCACTTAGATCCCTTCAGATTTTATCTTTCAAATACACTTGTGTAAATATATATTTTCAGTATGGGAGGTTTCTTTTTTGAAACAAAAGTTAGCAAATCTCCATGGATTATACTGCTGACAGCTTACTCACACCAGGGCAAGCAGTAATGGGGCGGGGGGGCATCTCATTTAACATTAAACCTTTCTGTAGGGAGGCTGCTTATTCAGCCACAAGGCTGCTCAGCAGTGGCCCTGAAACTCACCGGGTTGCATGCAGACTGCCTGCCTGCCTGCAACTAGAAGGGCTCTGGTTCCCAAACAGCATCAAGACATGGTGAAGGCGCCTAAACTGAGCACCTTAAAACTAGACCTGAGTGGAAAGAAATACTTTTTCTTTAAAAAAAAGATAGTGTTCTTCCTCCCTCTCCCTCTCTCTCTCTCAACACACAGGGCAAATTTTACATGACATTCTCGAAACGTTCTCCACCGTTACGTGTGGTGGCTGCTATTGCCCACCACACATGTATGCGCACCTGCACACATACTCATCCAAGACAGTGTGTGGGATCGGAAAGCATTGCCAACACCGCTGCTGCTGTTGCAACTTGCAATGGTGCAAAGAAGGGGAGGGCAGCTTAGAAGAAAAGTTGAGTTTTGACAGTGTCACTGCAAAAAGTGAGCCACAAACCTGAGCTTTCAATAAAAGCTCATCCTCATGCAAAATCTTGGCAAAATCATCACCGTACCTGAATTTAGAGACCACTAGCAAAGAAGCTCCGCTTACGACATCTGTTTCACGGTTCCTCAATTCCCTTGACTGTTGAAAGGTCTTTGTGTGAGGATAGAATCGTGGGGAGACACAGTATTCAGGGGGTAGCTGTTTATTTACAAAGCAATCCAAATGGATGGTAACCTTGCACAGTGGCTGAGCCTGACAAGAGCTGTTGTCCAGTATTCATTCATTCATTGCCTCCTGTTTTCCTTCCAAGGAGCTCAAGACAGCTTGCATGATTCTTCTCCTCCTCTCCTGCTTATCCTTACAACAACAGCCCTGTGAGGTAGGCTGGGCTAAGAGTTTGTGACTGGCCTCAACTTACCCAGTGAGCTCCATGGCTGAAGGGGGACTAGAACCCAGATCTCCTGAGTCCCAGTCCTGCGCTCTTAACCACCTCACCACAATGGCTCTTCTATCGACAGCCAGTCTGACAAAGCCTGAGAAAGGGCTTGCCTTTTATACAAAATAAATTCCTACGAATGCAAACTATTAACAACTCAAGTGGCTCTTTTAGGCTGCTTCTTCTGAAGCAAGCACAAAATTTAGACAGCCATCTCTGTTTTGGTTGTATTCCAATGTCAAATTAGTTTTTCTAGCCACCATGCTGGCCTGCTGGATGTACAACTAGTCACCAACTATCAAAAGCCAAAAAGAATAACCATAGAAAGGTGATTAAACTGGCTGTGATGTTAAAAGAGCGACAGGCATAGCATGGCATGGCTATATCCCAGACAACCCAAGGGACACAGTAAGGAGCAGTGTGTGATCACATTTCATGCATTGCAGGTTGCTGTGTCAGGACTGGGACTGTAGAATGCAGGTAGCAGGTGTGTGTGTGTGTGTGCGCGCGCGCGCGCAGGTGGCAGGGAATAGCAGTGTAGCATCAGCAAAATCTGGCTGCAACAAACATAGCCCTTTTAACCTGCATCCTCATCGCTCACCAAGCTTTCTACCAGCGGGATGGTCCAACTTAGATGGGCCCGTTGCAGCAGCAATAGAGGCAGATATGGATTTGCTGGAGACAAGGGCAGGCTTAAGCCTGCTTCATGATAGCAACTTCTACATCAGAAATGAGGCTTTTCTCAGTTTCACTTGCAGACAAACGTGCAAAGGTTGTACCGACCGAGAGCATCCCTTCTGTATAAGGTTTGAGTGAGAAATGTTGCACTTAACGTTCAAATCCGTCTTTGGAAAGTGAATCTTATTGAACTTCAGGATCTGGATGCTTTAGGACCACTGCCACCTCTCGAGGGCAGGCTTTGAATGCAGAATCCCATAACGTGGCAACCACCGAATACCATCACATACCACCAAGGAATGTGTGAATCAGCAAAACTCACAGCTCATTGTCAGAATTCCACCTCTAAGTGGTCTCGGATTGTAAGCTGTGTTTTGTTTTTTGTTTTCTGGAGAAAAAAATCATGCATATTTTCCACAGATCCTTCAAGTGCATAAATTGTGTACATTTTTGAAATGGACACATTGTTTTCTTTCATTGGTTAAATCACATTTGTGCATATACTCAGTACGTATTAAGCAATTCAAAGAACATTCAGGGAATATTTGACACCAAAATTCACAAAGGAGAATTTGGAATGTAGACTAGATTCAGTTCATCCACAGACATATGGTCCTCTTTCATTTATTTGCACTATACCTCTACTCCAACAAACACTGACAAGAAATGTTTCATCACCTGCTCCTTGTAGCGTGTTAGCTAAAGATGCACTACACAGTTACTGCTTCCTTTTGTGCTTTAACATTCCAGGTCACATTTTTGGCTAGAATACCTCCATTTTCCAACTCTCCTAAACTCAAGAGACTGCTTGAGATCCATATTTAAGTAGGCAGAGATGCAGAATAGGGCTTTGTTTTCATAAAGTTACTTCTGCATCAAAAGCTGAATTTTCTGTGGTTTTCATTTTTGTTTGATGGAAGCTTAAGGGACTCCATTAATTCCCCTTTAGGCTACTATGCAAAGATTTTCTTCATGTTCAGAAGGCTCATAGATTCTCATTTTTCCCTGAGGCATCCATGTTGAAGTCTTTATCATTCAGGAAAGATAATTGCACAAGTAGCAGGATATGAATAGAGAGAGGGACCCAAATATTTTGGAGCTTCCAAAAAAAGTTAATTGCATGCCTTTAAAAAAAACCTTTCTGTTATAAAGGATTTTGTAAAACTACTATTTTTCATAGTTCAGTGATAGTCTGGCTAACATGGCATTGATCTGTATTCAGTGAATTCATGGAACAATAAATTCTGCTAACACCTGTGCACTCCACCCCAATCTCATCTTGTTCAAGTGAAGGTCTATACTAGGGATGTTGAAACTTTTTCTACCCAAAAGTCAAATCCCATTTTGAGCCGCACATGGGGGGAGGGGGCATGTTCCAAGTGGTTTCAAAGGAAAAAAGGGAAGGGCCACATTTATCCCTTTTAAACTGGACCTTGGGGGAACACTGATAAGAACTGGGAAGCGGCTGGTTTGAGTTAAATTGTCTCCAGGGGATGGAAAGGAGAATGTTTCTGATTGCCCAAATCTAGGAGGGGAGGAAATAAGCCGCAAGCTTACAGCAAGACATGATAACTGATTGGAGAGGCTTAAGGGCCAAAGCTTAAGTTGCACACATCTGGAGAGGGACAGTATGTTGAGGTGCTTCTATGTACATGCTAGACACACTGGGGTGCCTGCTTTAAAAGGATAAGCCAGATATGGTGGAAGCGTGGCAGAATGGAGAGAACCAAAGGGATAGGGTCATCTCTGCATATCAGTGGAACAGAAAGACAGGAAAGGGTGCGCTGGAGGAGAAGTTGCTCTGCATGCCCAAAGGGGCAGAGAATCCATCTCAAATCCACAAGCTCCCCAACATAAGCATTGCGGGTGGCAATAGCTGGCTCCAGAACTAATTTAGTACAAGGAATATGGCATTGTCTCCCAGACCAAAAAGCTCAGGGCAATCTTGAGATGGAGAATGAAATCAGAGAGGCTCAGATAAAGGCACAGCTGTAATAACTACCCACACATTGACTGGACAAATGTATATTCTAGTTCTGACACAGAGGCCACATTTCTCAATGTCCTAAATGTCTGTTCCCCAGAGAAGTTATTCATGGAACTAATCAGAGAGGAGGAAATCCTGGATTTAATCCTGGATGAGTTTGCCCAGGACATGCCAAGGGTGAGGGCTACGGGACCGAGCATCCATGGGCAACAGGTTGTGCCTTCTACTTCATCTACTCTTTGATGATGTGTTCATCCATGCCGGATAGTATGCAACACTGGAGATCATTTTTAGCTTCTATCCCAACAGTTCATTTCTGCCTTAGCAATGAAATAGAAAGGTTTACAATTTAGTAGATGGCATTCAGCTTGCAGACAATACTGTGGGCATCGTATGCTTACTGATCACCAAAAAGTTAGGATAAAAATCTGTGCTTCGTTCTGGTAAAATGTCCACAAATAATCTTGGCAGGTGGGTATAGTTATAGATCCATGGTCAGACCAATCCTGAATAGCATCTAGGATCTCCAGCTCTAAGGTAGGAAAATCGCCCCACCCTTCTAGCTGGGGTTCCGCATTAGAATTCCTCCCCTAACTTCATAGCTGGCAAGGAAAGACCTGCCCCACGGGCTTCTCTGGGGTCATGAAAGTAACCCTGAGGAAGGGGTTTAGTGGGAGTTTCAGTGGGTGGGGAGGAGGCCAACACCACCAAGAGTCCAGGCATCCTGGCAGTGCCTCGGCTTCCTTCCTTCCCTCCTCCTCCAAAACACTGCAGTTCGGAAGCCAAAACTGCTCCTGGTTCTGTATTTCTCCTGCCCTGCATATGATGCCTGCAATATTTCAAGTTCAGAGGGTTGTAGGCATCACCACAGGATTGCAGCCTTACACAACTGTGTATGAATGGTGGACATATACTTACACGGTTTCTGAAACTACTCTGCAAATTACACAGAAGCAAAGCTCAAAAAAGAGCTAGGCCTTCCTTCCATGTCTTTTGCAGTAAAAACCTGATCAAAGCACAGATGAAATATTCACAAGTCGCGTCCATTTTATACTTTTTCACTTAGGTACTGCTATCTAACTTAGGAAGGTCCTTCATTTGCATACTCTGTTCAATTGCCACAAGATTTTATATGGTGTTTCACTTAATGGAAGTTTATTCATTTATTATTATTGTCTTCCAAATTGCAGCAATACCTACTCTGGAAAAAAGCAACTGGAAAAAAAACCATAGAAATAGAGGCAAGAATATCCAGGAACCAGGGGAAATCATATAGCAACAAAGTTGTATTCCTTGACCTAGAAAACTCATCCAGTTGCCTATTCACCCACTCCAGTTTCTCAGTTTTCATTACGCTTTCCAGACATGCACAAACACAGAAAGAAGCATAAACTAGATACTTGCTGTGTGTGTGTTTTATAGGAATGGGAAAGCCAGTAATTTCCAGGCTAACCAAAATTCTCCAGAAATCACTTTGAAGTATGTTTCAGCTCAATCCCATTTCTGTTTTTGAGCAGTTGATTAACTTATTTGAATGAAGAAAGGGTCCATTCCTAACTGGAAAAATGTGCATTTCTGTGCATATTTTTCAAAAGTGCATCCCCCCCATTAATTTAAGTGTAAAAATACATTTAAAAAAAAGCATATAGCAAAGCACTTTAAAAACACTCATTGTCCAAATGTGGTCTCAATTGCAAGAATTTGTGAACGTGCCTAAAAATTAAAAAAAAAAAAAAAAAGAATCATGCTCACATTTAGGATTGCTCATGGAGCGTATTTGAAACAGAACCAAAATCCATGTGGATCCCTACTTCCAGAGATGAAAGATGAGATTCACCCAGCTTTTCTGATTTGGCTGCAATGGGCCAAGAAAGGGCATTTTTCCACGGAATGCCATTCCAAGCATGAAATGCTCTGCATTGGTGCATACTCACCATTCTCCCCTAATTGCTTCTGAAACCTCCAAAAAGAAGCCATCTTGTTGTCTGGCCAGCGCTAGGCGATGGAGCATGTCCTATCAGCCCATACTCTACCGTTGAGATCCCTGTGTCGTGCACAGGTCCATCTGCAAAAAGGCCAACAAAAAGATAACTTCACTGGAGAGGTACATTTTGTGTACAGAATGATGTTATGGAGACTCACCAAAATAGATATTTATTGTTGCAGGTCCAGCTTCTTGGAACACCCTGGCCAGATCGCACAGCTCTTTCGGGGAAGCAGCCCCAAATATCTTCAGGCAATGTTTATAATGAACAAAAAATAATTGCATGCTTCAAGGAACTCTCTCCTTCAAATGATAGCCAGAAAACCCCCAAATTACTTGCTCCAGTGAATCACAACTGAGAACATGAAAGTGAATTATTATATGTTCTTGCTTCCAGAAAAACCAACTTGCTTCCTTCCTTGGTCATGTCTCGTCCTGTGGTTTTTAAAGTCCCATTCTCTGGCCCTGTTTATGAATCCATCTTATTCACAGAGATTTCCATTCAATGAGCACTTTTCTTCAAGGGCTGATGTCTGACCAAAGCTTGCAAGCTTTTCAGTATTTTATTTGTGAAGAAAAGTAATTTAATAGCCTTACAACCCAAACCCTCTGTAGAATGAATTGCTTCCTATTCAAAGTGATTTTGTTAGACAAACTGAGTGAAGGAAAATGGGAACTGCTGATTTCAAGGAAAATAATGTTCATTTTTCTCATTTTTCTAAAGAGATTTCACCCTGTGGCCACCAGACAGCCTCTGATTCCCCCAGTGCTCTGTTCTCAGAGTGGGGAATCAGAGATCTGATCCCACTCCCCCTCCCCACACAAAGGATGGAGTGACAAGGAACAACCTCTTAGAGGGCAGGTGTTGTGGGAGGGGGCAAGCCTGCAAAATGCAGGGCACAAGCTATCCTGAAACCTCTCCAGCCTCCTTCTCCCCACTCCAAAGCATCCCAAATAGATGGGCAAAAGAGCCCGTCTAGCAAAGAAATGAAAAAAAAATGCTGGGCAGGAGGATGGGGAGGCAAAGATGTCCCCCACTCCTCCAATCCTGCCTGGGAAAGCCAGAAGCCTCTGTGTTCATGGGCTTATGATCATTGGTGGTTGTGCACCCATAGGACTGCACCCTGTGCTCTTACGTGGTGTTGCCTTAAGAAAATGTGAATCTCTGATTAAAATATTTATTACCTCAACCATGTTTTATTTTTTTCCTCCTAAGATCATTCTTCAAAAACCTAAATTCCTGGGGGAGGGTGGTGGAGGGAGAGAATCCAACCAGGCTCAGCAAAATAAGCAGAATGATCATGTAAAACAGAGCTTCTGGGAACATTAAAAAAAAACCAAACAAACTCTTCTTGTGCTTTGATGTAAACTAGGCAAAGCTTGCTGCAAGAGAAGATTGTCAGTGGTAATGAACTAAGTGGAACATCCGTGATCAGCCGCAGTGAACATGGAAGGCTATCCCATTGTAGCAACCTCTCGGGACAATCGCATTTTAGGAAGCACTGGCCTTGCAACACCCTGCTTTTAACCACATCAGTGGGCCCTCCCAAATCATGGGAGGGCAGGGGTGAGATGCAGGCACAGCTTATAGGATACAGCACCAGCTGGGATGCTGAAACCCTCTGCCAGACCCTTGTCCACCCCAAAGCTTCCCTGTGCCTTCTGCACTTGGCCCAGCCCTGCTTTGCAAAATATTCTCAGGTGTCTTTGTCTTGAAGAGACAATAATGGCCCATTAGCTTTGCAAAAGACCCACCCCTGTGGAGAGGGAAGCTGCTCCAACCAGGATGCTTATAAGGCACAGCACAGGAGTCTGCATGCTTGGCGTTCCCTTGGGACAGTTGTAGTGGGTGTTCACCCATCACAATTTACCACTGAGCAAGAGTACGGACATAAGACTGGCACCACTGGATTGGACCAAACAGCCAGCTGGTCCTGCCCTTCAGTTGCCTTTAGGAAGCCCACAAATTGGGCAAACGTAAACTGAAACACTGCCTGGCAATAAGGGGATTTGGCTTCTGGAGTTGGAGATTCCATTCAGTTCTCATGTGAGATCTGAATAGACCTCACCTCAGCATCCATGTGGCTGATCCCTTTTTAAGCCCATCCAAGCCAGCAGGCAACTGCTCCATCACCGCTCAGTATCCATCACCTCTTGATGCAATAAGCCAAAAACAACAAAAGACCATCCGTGCATTATTATAGATCTTCACCCCTTGATCTCTAGAAGAAAGAAATATTCCTAAGCCCTAGAAAATGTATCATACAACAGCTAGGAGCCATATCTAGCGCTGGACAGTGCACTGGCATGCCCTAGCACTAGTGCAGTGGGAACCAGAGTTCCCAAAGAAGTCCCAACTGATCTCCTAGAAGGTGCAGAGCAACAGAGCTCTGCTAACCTGTTCTGCTCCAGAAACAACCAGAGCTGCTCATTCATTCATTCATTCATTCATTTACTTAGGGAATTTATAGGCCGTCCATCACTGTCGTCTCTGGACGGCTTACAAAATATTCTAAATCCTAAACAAAATAAATTAGCTTTTCCACGAACTGAGCATAAAACTGACATATTTAAATACATCATATACAATTAAAATTAACTAACTTTAAAATATTGGTTAAATAAAAAGGTTTTGACCTGGTGCCGAAAAGCATATAATGACAGTGCCAGGTGGACCTCTCTAGGGAGCGCATTCCATAGTCGGGGCGCCACCGCAGAGAAAGCTCTCCTCCAAGTACTCTGTCTCTGACCTCTTTCAAAGAGGGTTCCCGGAGGAGGGCCTCTGCTGCCGATCTCAGGGGGCGGGAGGGAATATAGCCACTAGTTCCTGGTGCAAGAATACAGGAACAGGAACGAGAAGAGGTGCAGTGGCAGTATAGGATGCTGTCCAAAGTGGCAAGCCCATGCATTCTTCCTTAGGTCTGAGCTCCATTGAACTTGACATTTCTGAGTAAATATTACACAGGATTGCATTGAAAAATAGAGGGTCAGCCCTGCTCCTCACATATACCCAGGGAATAAAGACCTAGGTTATGCCATTCCTTTCCCAATAAGCTGTGCTTTGACAAAGCCATGTCCACCATTCCTTCAACATCTGACCAGTTAGTCTATTTTCACTTTAACTAACATGCTGTGAAGGAGCCCTGTGACTTCAAACCAGGGAATGATGTGTTATGGTGTTGTGATGCCGAATGTCAGAGGTTGCAAGCATCCCTTCCCTTGAAGTCTGTTCTGGTTTTTGAGAAATGGGCCCTACAGTACGCCTAGGAGCAATAACCTTGGTCATGGAGAGGTTGCCACTTGGCAGAAGCTATTCCCAGAGTCTATTGAATTACACTGAGAATCCCATGTCTCATGTCCTAAAACAACTCAACTGCCTAAGCAAGCAGACACATCCCATGAGGACTGACTGAGGTGGGCCTGCCATTTCCTCCAAGCATGTGCGACAGTGAAACTGAATCTCGCCTATAAAGCCGGGCCACCCAGCTGCAGCCATACATGGTGCAAGAACATTTTGTTCACTTGGTTCACGTCTTCATAATCCATACTTAGTGACATGCTAATGTCAGCAAGAAGGTTGTACATGGAGAAAGTCGTTGTGAAAAGAGCAGTGGGGGGATAAAACTGTGGCAGGGTGATGCCCATGAGCAAAGAGGAAATCGATGCCTGATTTAAGTGGGAGGGTAATGATGTGGGGGGGGGGCAGGCTTTCTGCTCATGTTCCAGCTATTCGCCTCAGCAGCCGTGCAGAGAAGAGGATGCATCTCGGTAGCCAAACCTCTGCTTTGCCTGCAGAAAGCCCCAGGCTCAGCAGCCAGCTTAGGGCGGAGCAAGCACCCCGGAGGGCCCTGCCAGTCAGTGAGGGTGATACCAAGCTAGATAGGCCAAGGGTCTGACCTCAAACAAGGCAGCTTCCCCCACACTTACCTAAGAGGCCCTTGGGGTTCTGCAGCCCAAAGCATCATCATCAATGGGCAAAGGGCACCCATGCCCTCTAGATGTGAACAGGCGTGCATAGAAGGACACAGGGTTACTTACCGCACCCTTCACTGATGGATAAGAATTTTATTGGGTTCTTTTCCTTTCTTCCTTTTGTCAAAGGAATGAGTAAAGGAAGTCTTTTAAACAACTAAACAGGCCAGAAAGAGCTTTTTTTAAGGGAATGAATGGGGAGAGAGCAAAAGGGTCAGAATTGCCTATCCCTGTAAAGCTGTGAGCAGCTGACTGCTTCCTGCATCGCTTCAGCTCGGCTAATGCTGTGCGGCTCGCTCTTAAAGAGAGATCGGTGCCTTTCCTCCTGCAACGCCATTGCATTGACTGTAAGAGATGAGTCAGCTGCATACTGTGCCCAGTCTGTGTTGGCCGCTTACCCATTCCTTTTCTGCTATGCGGGGAATTTTTCCAGCCTGCAAAGTCAAAGTAACGAGATTGCAAGTGAAGGCAGTGAAATGGACGTGTTCCCACCCATCTGCCTACATGTGCAGTGGTTATCGGCCCCGGGACTCAGCACAGTAATGTAAGGAGTCATTCTGCTTATCGGAGAGCCTTCAGGTAGGTCCATACCAGCTCAAAACATCTCAAAGGAACAGCTGGGTCAGCCTGCTTTCATGCTTGGTCATCTCCCCCTCCAGGATACCAGGTCTGGGTCATGGTTGCTTTTTGAGGAGCAGTGAGTGCTTCTCTGAAGACAGACAATGTTCATCGCACAGCTAGTCCAGACACTGCAAACTGCATTGTCCTCCACAAATTTATCACTTTAAATAGCAGGCACCAGGAGTGATGGTCTTATTAGTCCATTTCAGTTTTTCTTAGTTTCTTCATTTACACGCATGCTTTTTTCAAAATATATGCATTTTTGCATGCAACATTCCCTTTCTCCTGAGCTACACATTATTGGAGAAGAGTTTTCACTCTGTTCCCCCCTGCACCAGGGCATGCAATGTTATGTCTGCATTTCTCTAACATACATGTGTTCTGTGGGAAGAACTGCACTACAAAATCGTGGGAAGTAAGATTGCAGAAGGGTAACTGATTAGCATCTCAATGGAAGAAATGTCGTGTGTTCCTATCAAAATATGAACCAGATAAAAGGCTGGCCCATGCTTTCTCACGAGGAGAACCATCCTGAGTGGCAGTGAATGGATCCCTTGCAGTAGAAAGGCTCCATTGGTCCCATCACGTGCCTTCCCCGAGGGCAGCTCTGTTCCCAATTTCTGTGGAGCCTGAAAGATAGCGGGGAAATAGGGACTGAACCCAGAGATGCTGCCTGCAGATGCCTGAGCTGGCCTCCCATTTATCAGGTGGACTGGTTGTGCTTTATTGAATATGAGAAATCTTTTGAGCAGCCTTTCAGTACACCGTGCCACTTGCCAAGAGCCACAGTACATCACAGCCTCACGTCTCCGAAAACGTCAAGACAGCGTGTGCGCTCTTGAGGGTGTCAGAGCACTAAAAACAAGCACACAAACCAGACTTCACCTCTGTCTAATATAGGAAAAGTGGTGCTTAGGTTGGTTTTTCCTCCCCCTCCTTTTTTTAATTTCCCACCTGAAGATATCAAGATGGTTAAGACTTTAATTTCCTTGCCTTCCAGCAGGAGCTCAGACTAGGCAATATCTTTGCTTGGAACGCATGTCGTTGTCACCAGGATCCATGCTCACGTGTGCTCACTCAGCACCATCTGCCCAAAGGAGTCATTCCCCCCCCAACCCCCATGGGTGGGTGGGTGTGTGAAGCAGGAAGCAGAAGGGATGGTCAGGAAAAGGAAAGAAACAAACCTAGGGACCATGGAAGCCACCCAGGCATGTGCAGGTACGCGGATTCCATTTAGTACCCACATTTTTCGGGTGTTCAGTGAACCCTGTGATCCAAAGAACCTGAACCACCTATGAACACACCTGTGTGGTTATTGTCTTACATTTTCTTTCAGCAGGTATCCAGAAGTGGTACCAAAAGTGATGTTGTGGACAGCAAGCTGTACTGAACCCGAGAGCCCTGGATGGAGGTCCCTGCTCAGCCATGGCCTTGGGTGACACACTCCCTATACACCAAAGATATCCATGTGATCTGCCAAGCTGCTCATTAATGTTCAAAGGGTCTGTGGAAGGGGGCGAGTTTCAAACTGCTGTTCTAGATCACTTCCTCTTGCTGACAGGCCTTCAGTTTAGCTAAGAATGGATAGATCTTTTTGATTTGCCTTCTATAACATTCACACTTTATAAAGCACAAGCTGTTCCGTTCCATTTCCACACCAGTTTGGCCTTTTGCGAGGTGAAAAGTCCACTTTAAAAATTGTGTACATTTCTCCTAATATATGCATGTTTGCAAGCAATTTCCCTTAATTTGTCTTTCTGGGTGCATTTTTCATCAGATAATTGCATTGCAAAATTGAGAGCAGTGGGAGGCCTGTTCTGGTTCATGTATTCATTTGTATTAGACAGGTTCACATTAATGTGAACCAAATAAATTTCTTCCCCATCCTTAAGTTTAGCTTGTATCTGAGGCTATTGGTCTGGGTTGGTGGTTTATGGGTGACAGCAAGGAAACAGCTCACTAGGAAAGGAATGCTTGACAGCAGTGCCATGTCTAAGTCAATAGTAGACTTCGATGGGCTCCAGCCAGGGACTCAGGCACTGGGACTCACTCACTTTTCTCCATATACCACCAAAGGAAGGACATGCTGGCTGATCTTGTCCTTAACTTCAGCACCTTCCCCGGAGATGGTCAGAGAGTGGTAATGCAGTTCACCATCTCAGCAGGCATCAGGGGATCCATGGAAGCAATCAAGTCCCACCAGGTCTTGTAAAACAGCTTGCTCTGGCTTGGACCCTCCATCTGAACTGTCCAGGATTGAGGTGTCCTGCTTGGACTCTGTTCCAGTTACCTGCTTGATGCTGGGCCACTTCCCAGCTCCACCACCAAACTGCCTCCAGGATCAGGCTGCCAACTGTAAGTAACAAACAGCCAGAATTTAGCTGCACCCTTCCCTTTCCTTCCAGTTGACAGAAGCAGTTTGTTGGCTGAACTGTGGATGGTAGTAAGGAACAGCTGGTGCGATCATAAGCTCATGTGTACCTGGGCCTGCCCCCACTGCACAGCCCTGGCCCAAACACCTCCTGCCTCTGCAACAATCGGTGACAGCCAGGACCTCTCCCCACAGTATCACACCAGCAGAAGCACCCAAACCATCACTTGCTAGCCACTGCTGCAAACCAGGTAGTGATCCCACTCCAGTAATTTCTTGGGTTGTATGGTTGCTCCTGCTTACACAGTCCAGAATGGTTTGGACTTGGATACCCACCAGGTTCTGAAAATTAAGGGGGAGAGGGTGTTATTGACCTCATCTCAACAATAACACCACTGTCAAACCCATTGGTTCACATGGACCTTTCTCACCCTACTCTGGACCCCACCCACTGGCATTCTTGCACATCTGGAAGTCTTCCCAATTGACCCTGGGATGGGAAAGGCAGCTTTTGCTAGAGGTACTCATATGAACTGACTGCATGGAGGGAGCTACTGAGATTAGGCTGTAATTCGGCTATGAGAAATTAGGTCAAGGTTGCCCACATGAGCAGTATGTAACTTATTATTAATGCATTGTATTGTAAACTGCCCGGAGTTGTTGTTGTTGTTGTTGGTCACGAAGTCGTGTCCAACCCACTGCGACCCCATGGACAACATTCCTCCAGGCTGCCTGGAGAGATTATTTAAATGCAATAAACACAAAGAAATAACCTGAAGAACCATGCACTTGCTTAATGACTTACTGCTTCATTCCAAGTACAGAACATGAAGTCCAGGGGATCCAAATCTGGCCTTCTGGAGTCCAACTTCTTCTGGTCGGCTTTCCTCTGACCACTGATTCTTTGGTGGTCTTTCAGCTCTTATTCCATTTCCCCTGTCCTAAAAGGCTGCAACAGCTTCCTAAGACTTTGCTATGGGCAGTTTTAAGTGAAAGCTGCTGGCAGTTATTTGGATTTGGACCCTCTCCACCAGAACGTGAACCCAGTGAGAGCTCCTCTAAAATGGTACCCGGCCCTTGGGTGGAACACGATCTGAAATCCCCACTTTGCATTCCTCTTCTAGCTATAAATACTTAAATATGCAGTGAATATAATGGGGCTGATTTCCGTTCATGTCATTCACTGGCCTTACATTAAACATTTCTCTCTGACGGGATGCCTTTTTCTGTCTCTACAGGCTCTCCAAGTGAACCATGCCAATAGTCTTCCGACAAGCAATGGGCAGAAATTGGGTTGTCTGAGCAAGCTGCAGGCTTTGGTGGCTGCCGCTGCCCCTGCCATCGCCACCGGCTCTTCCACCGCCTCCTCCTCTTCTCCTGTCATGTGCAGCCATAATACTTAAGCAAGCCAGCAGTATAAAACGGGAATAGGGATCCTGTTACAGATTTAGTTACAATGTACAGGATGACCTTTCTGCCAAAGAATAAAATATGCCCACCACTTTAATGTGATTAGTAATAGCTCAGGCTTTCAATGGTATTTTTACAAGGGCTTGGAATGAAAACATTAAAACAAGGATGTCGAGCTCTTTTATACTCGGTAGTAATTTGGGACCTTGGACTTCCCCAATTAACCTCAATATTTTGGCAAAGGGAGGGAGTGGCGGTTGGCGCACAGGCAGCATGTCTGCCTTCAAAATATTGTTCCGTCTCAGGAAACTTTCACACACATTAAAAAGTCAACACTTCTGACCGTGGCAATTTCCTTGCACAATTTGGGGCATAATAAAAGCAGTCAATAAATAGCAATGATAATAATCATACCAGTTACACAGCACAGGACTTAATGCAGCTCCTTTTCCCAAGAGGACCATAAACTGCTGCGTAGGATCCGTGGGGAGGTCCGGGAGAGCAGCCTCTCGATGCATCTAACAGATGAGCTGCTCATTCACATTCTACTTGTCAACAAAGCCGGAGGGGAGCGGGGCAGGGCCTCTCCCGGATGCTCCAGTGAGGTGACAGCCGGAAATGGCTTTCTAGCATTTCTGGGAATGTCACTGGGTAATCCACTGGAGAAAGGAGCCTGTGACCCTTCACATGGCACTGGACCAGTGATGCCGTTATCCCTGAGGACTGGCCGTTCCAGTTTGGGCAGCTAGGACTTGGAATCCAACATGTCCAACCAGTGGAGGGGCAGTGGCTCCCCACCTGTGATGTAAAGGCAGAAGGGGGTGTTCTTCAGTGGCAGAGAACCTGCTCTGCATGCAGCAGGAGGCCCATGTTCCAACCATGGCATCTCCAGCTAGCACAGAAGAAACCTGGAGAGCCGCTTCCAGTCAAGACAGACAACACGGAGCTGCAAGAAACCATGGTCTGGCTCAGCAGAAGGTGGCCTGGCCTGACATGCTCAAAGGCAACTGGCAGCAGAGAGGAAGCAAAACAGAAGCTCTCAACAAGAAAGATGGAGGGCCATTTCTCGCCTCCTCGTGCTAGCGCGAGTTCGTCTTTGGGGGCGTGTGAGACTGACATTAGGCATGCTGTGCAGCTGGAGTAGCAGCGTTGGCCACGCTGTTTGGTTGATGTAGCAGGAAGAAGAGTCCATTACTTCTGTGATGGGGCTTCCTAGAGCTAGTAACAAAATGGAGATTGTGGTGGTTGGATGAGCAGCATCCCCACAGCCAGAGAAACAGCACCTCTGCAGCCCTAAAGCAAGCTTTGTGGCAGCTCTCTGCACCACCGAGATGATTGTAAATACCCTTGAAAGTGTGTACCAATTGGAAGTATGTCTAATAAGGGGAAATGTAGCATTGCTAATGATACACATTGAGGAATGATACTGGCCCTCTGTCACTGCAGGGTTTTCAAACAACTTGGATCTACATTCTGGGCAATAACCACTGGTGCTGCTGGTCCACTTCCTCTAGACCAGCTCAAGTGACCTTTAAAACGATGTTTGTAATGTAACAAGACACCTTCCTGGAAAACCTGCCATGCAAATTTATGCTCTTAGTGTAATGCAGGCAGGCAGTTATGCTGCTGCTGCATCAATGTTGTGAGTGGAGCAACAGAGTCAGATACTGCCCAGGCAGCTGCACCAAATATAACCTCCTTAGCAATACAATGGCAGGAGGAGTAAACATAAACATGCAACCGGAATCATGGCCAATTATCTCCAGCCTCTTCAGTCGGACAGGATGCATCCCGCATTTCGAAAAGGAAAGGTTCACGTAACATCGACCTGGACCTCCTACCCAGCGAGATGCCTGAGTTCATGGCTGTCCTGCTCAGACTGGGACAGACTCAACATGAGGGCAATGCAAGGGCAGCCCAAAGGAAAGGCAGTTCTCAAGGAAAGGCCAAAGGCCAGAGGGAGGGCTCCTGGTGAAGCAGGTAACAATCAGAAACAAACAAAACAAACAAAGGTCCAACTCGCAGAGTCCAATAGGAGATCAATAGCGCAAATGTTCAGTCATGGAACAAGGACTGGTCAGCAGAACCAGCACATGAAACCCTGGAGCATGCAGTGATATGCTGGCTGTGTTCACTCAACATGACAAGCAACTCTGCGTGGTGTCCATGCTACACAGTTTTTTTACGATGGTTTGCCTTGCAGATGATCAAGTGGTTTTTACATTATTGTGGTTTCCATCATTCCCACTCAGTCCTCTTGCTGTTAGCATGTATCCCATCAAGGTGTATCACTCCCTGCGCATGTCATCTACCTCTTCCTCATAGGCCCACAAATAGACTAGATGGTTCTCTTTCCAGAGGAATCTGTGGTTGTTGCATACCAGAATTGCAGAAACCATGATCCTGGTTCCAGACAACATGAAAGCCCGTGGTGTTTCAGAAACACCATCAAACAAACTATGGTTTCTTGTTGTGGTTTCTAAAGACCTCGTACCATGATGAAATACCATGACAGAGTTCAGACTACCCAAAAAACCAACAATGGCAACAAACAAACAAACAAACAACCCACCTTGGCTGGCATGTCGTCTGAACCCAGCTATTCTTTCCAGGAGTTCTCTAACTTCAGCTAAGAGATGATATAGCCAGAGCTTCCAGAGCCCCAGCAAGGTTCAGCTGCAGATCATTACGGGCCCTTCAGGAAAAGTCCTACTCATGAAGAGTCTCTTGCTCATGAATAAGCCTTTTTTCTTGAGGACTTCAATCACACTGGCATGCTTCATCTTCATGGGGCAACCTCTGCCTCCATCTTCTGGAGCTGAGTGGACATTCATTTTCCTCCTTTGCTACGGGCTAAAGCTGTGTGATTCTGGTAAATCACCATGCCAGCAGCTCCCCCACAAAGGCCCACCTAGTCTTCAGCAGGAGAAATGGGGGCAGGTTAGGAGGAGGGGAGGAGATGGGGACTGGGGCTGGGTCCGCAGATTTGGTCCAATTCCAACTGGGGCCTCAGCCTCCTCCCCTTGGTGCTAATTCTAGACAGCCACTTCTGACGCTTTCTTCAGAGGACTCTGTGGACGTTGCACCAGACCAATTCCATAGAACCCAAGATCCTGGGTTTGGGTTACCCGGGTGAAGTGGCATGACAGGATTCAGATAATACGACAGACCAGCAAAGCTTTAAAATACCCACCACGGGTTGTTGTGTTGCCTGAACAGAGCCGTCTAGATAAAGTACAGCACCTCTGATGCCTCACCCCACTTTGGTATACTCACGAGCCTCTGAGTGCAGAGGCTTATGGGTAACTTCCACGTGGGTTTCAGGATTACACTCTACTCCTCTGAGACGGACCACACAGAACCAATTGCCCGTAAGTTGCAACAAAACAGGCTCGGTCACAAAGGCAAAACAACGGGAGGCTGTTTGAGCGTAGATAGGTGTTTTTTTGTTTTTTTCTTTCCTATGCCAAGGATGTAATGAAAAGCCTGACGAAGCCAAGCAAAAGGTACAGGCCGATTGAAGGACACGTTATGGCTACACACACTGCATTTATGTAATATTAGTTGTTGAGGTCCTGCCTGAAATGCCTGTGATATGACAGAATGGAAAATCGAGAGTAATATTCTGAACACACATGTTCAGAGAATAGCAGCATTAAGATCTATAGAACAAAGACTGTGCATATGCATCTCAAAAAGGAAGTGCTGTGTTTTTTATTTAAAGCTTACTTAATTTGAATAGAGGAAATCACATCTGGACTCTCACTGCAATGGAGCTCATTAGCCCAGCGTACGGAGGGCCAGGTGAGGGATTCACTTGTCAGCTTCACTCTGGCTCTCACCAGCCACAGGCATGAACCACGTTCCTGCTGATCCCCCGCCCTTCGGATCTTCTTGCAGTCAAAGTCCAGGAAACTTCAAAGGAGATTAATGGCAAGGGAAAACCATGACACTTCATTTCCTAAGATGCTGTCTTTCTTTGCCGTTCCCACAATCCCACCCGGTGTCTTGTTGCCACGGACAAATGCATGCAGCTGCTGTTGCCCCTCGCCAAACTTATCTCCCGATCCACATGAGAGACAAGCATGTACATAAGTCAGCGAATATTCTATTTGATGACTGGCAGCTGAGCAGGCAGGTGAGGAAGCGTTATGTTCCAGGTTTGATCGATGATAGGAAAATGGGTGTTTGATGCAAGGTAGTTCTTGCATGAATGCAGGCTGTTACTTCCATCAGTGATCAAGTGAGGGATACCAATGTGTGAGTACACCCTGAGTCAAGGTGGGCAATGCATCTCCTAAGCGTTCTTACAGCCTCTTCCTTCCCTGATGGCACGCCACGTTCGGTACTAGGGTGGCAGCAGCAAAAAAGACCAAATTTTCATTTTAAAAGAAGGCGCATCAAGAGCATGTTCTTTTATGTGTTCCCTCTAGGCTTCTGAAAGAGTGACTATTGCTATTTATTATTAATTTATTATATAGGGTGGCGCAAAAGTAGGTCTACAGTACTGATCAGGTCTCGGAGGACCTCACTCAGTGGGCGAATAAAAGGAGTTCATCTTGCAAGCATTTACTGACATTGGTGCAAAGTGAGCTTTGTGTCCTCCTAGACTTCCTGTGCCTCTCCCAGTATTTTCCAGACACCATTGCATTGCACTGGGATTCCAAATGAATCCCACTGGACTTTGCAACCTCTGCAGCAGCAACTGCTTGGGGAAATCCTCCTTAGAAAAGGGATTCAGCTTTATTAGTTGGGTGATCATCCAGTTACAGAAAGTTTTGCCAAACAGAGAATACGGTGAGCAGAAGGAAACAGCAGTAGTAACCCACTGGCCCATTGGGACTAGTTTTTCTTGAACTTAGGAATGTTCAGACAGCATTATATACTTATGCCAGGAAATTGAGATAGTTCACTGTAATCTATCTAGATCATTCTTAAGCTATTAATTCTCTGCAGCACTCCTAAATTGCAGTTCTACCCAGATGCACAACTTCCAATGTGAACAATAAAATAAGACTGGAAGTATAAATGAATGATGATGAAGATTGGTGGATAATAGGTAAAGCCATGGTTAAGATTGAAAATCCAAAATATGGAAAAACTAACACAGAGCTGAAGTGAACACTCCAAAAGCATGAATAAATAAAAACATTTTAACCTGTTGCCTAAAAGTAAGAAGAGGGGGAGAATGGCAGGACTTCTTGGCAAAGGTATTCCAAAGGTGTGGTCCATGACCAAAGGGCCTGCCTGTTTCTCACACAGTTTCAAATAGAAGGGACCCAGAAAAAGGCCTTATTCACAACAGAGCTTGCAGGCTAGAGAAATGTATCTTTTTATTGAATGCATTACATTTAGAGTCTGCCTGCCTTCCATCCCAACTGCAGACTGAGGCTTCCTAGGTGGTCTCCCATCCAGGAACTGACCAGACTTAGCTCCACTAAGAGCACGGCAGCATGTGAGTTCAGAAGGGTCCAGAACCCAGCCCCAGGGGTCCAGCCTGGGCTTCCGGGTGACCGTGTTCCCTTCTCCTTCCTCTGACCTCACCTCTTTCCCATGCCCACAGAGCACGGCGAGTTTTCCTGACTTTCCAGTCCCCCCACCCCATTCTAAGAGTGGAAAATGTCTTCCCTAAGGCTTAGGTAGCAAGTGCCTTAAGGTGACGTATGCTGCAGTCTCTCCCCTGCCCCTTCGGTCTCCGGCCTGCCTCAGTCCCACCTGGCATGGGAACCTTGCCTCTGAAAGCATCCATGAAATGGAACGTGGCCTTTGTGCTGACGGACGTTCTGCATCCCTGCTTCAGAACATAATCCCAAGCCACGCCAAGCCTCCCCATCATATCTGCAAGATCCCCAGCTGTGCTATCAGTAAATTATACTCTGAAAGCCATCAGGCTGTGGCTTAACAATACCCTCTCCAACACACATTTAGCCCCTCACCACACGCCCTCCAGCCTTGAATCCAGAGCTTCTTTTATGAGCAGCTGTGTCCTTTAGGGCTTTTTAAAAAACTTTTATTTAGATGCTGGCCAGATTTCATTTATCCTCCTAGCTTTCAACACTGGGTCACCAGGGGCATTGTGAGGTCTGACCTACTACACCTGGAACTGGTCTGACAGAAAAGAAAGCATATCCTACTAACCTTTTGAAAGGGCACACATGCGTTTGTTTAATACAGCACCAAAACATGTCTACATTTTTTTTAATATTGCAAAATATAACATTCAATAGCCAGTGATACAACAATTCAGACTTTTTGGCAACAGTGACCTAGTTTCCATTTCTCTCAGGATAGGATTTAGGGTGTGGAAACTTTCTACTTCCTTGGAAATTCTTCTAAAAAGGGGGTTTTTCACTCAATTCAGCTTCTAAGTGTTTAAGAGGTGACTGAAATGTTGAAGGTGGGCTGGCTGCTTTAGAGGCATTGGCAAAGCTTGCAAGTTTCTCACTATGTGAGCATGGAGTCAGGAGAATAGGAAGCCATATTATTGCAAATATAATTCTGGACCTGCTTTTCTTCCTCCTGTCTTTTTCTCTTCTTTATTGCCTTTGAAAATCAAGAAGTGAAAATAGAGGTTAAAAAAATATACAGAAATATTATTCTGTCTGTATTCCTCAGCAATTTTACACACGTGGCTGTCTCTTTTCTGGTGTGATATTCCATATAGCTAATGAGATGCGATGGGCTAATTATTCCATTTGCATGGAAGAGATTTTTTTTCACAGACAGACACCGGCATGCCAGAGAAATGGGTCTGAGGCCTGGTGCCAGGGCCTGTACTCTCGGAAAGCACATTTCTGTCAGGAATGCCTTTGACTGACCCTGAAAGGATTGGCAAGTCCCACACCGTCTACTTCTAATCTCCAGCCAAGGGCAGGTTGATTTTGGGGCACTGCACAAACCAAGGGATGGAGGAACTTGGCAGATCACTCACTGATGTATTTGTGGAAGAACTACTGATACTGAGGCTATCACCTGAGGGCGATCCATGTCATTTGGTCCCTGTAATAGGAAGATACCCTACACTGGCAATATGCAAAGCATGAAAAGGGGTTGCTTGAAGAACAAGGACTGTTCTTCTCCTAACATCGTGATTTGAGGGAGGAGCAAAAATAACCAATTTGGTGACTGCCTGCATTGTGCAAGTTTCACACCTGCCCCCAGGCTTTAGAAGCTGGCTTCCTAAATTGCTGCCACAGGGAAAGAGCCCTCCCAGGGACTGTAATGACTGCCAGTCCACAGACAAGGTGTCTATACCATGCTCTGAGCAAGGAAAATGCTGTTACCACTATCTTCATATGCACTTACAATAAAGAAAGGGAGACAGCACAGGAATTACCTTCATAACGATAGCGCCTTTATTTTCCAGAAAGGTGCTATCCACATGAGTTGATTGCAGTCAAAACAATGAAAAGAGCCCGGCCATGCAGCCCACATTTCATATGGATGCCCTGCCAGGAATGAAGGGAGCCATGCTAAGCATGCGCCCTCACTGCTCAGATGCCTTCCATGCTTCCTCTGCCCCGCCACACTGAAACTAGCGAGGTGGGGGGACCAGGGGAGGTGATCCATGCCTCCCCATCCTCCACTCTGTATTGGCACTAGGGGGGCTTTTCAGGCCATCAAGCAAGGGTCTTTGGAAAGGAGGCCACAGGAGGCTCAGGTCGCTCTCCTCCTAGCCTCTCTGGTTTCCTCCCCTTCCTGCCTACTGGAACACCCCCTTCCTGAAGCCATAGAGATGCTTTTCCTAACTCAGACAGGCAGCCAGTGTGGTGTTCTGTAGCCAAGAGGACTGCCTTCTGACAAGACTTAAAAGGGCCCAGTTCAGTTGCCTGCTGAATTTTCCCTACCCTTTCTCATGTGTGCTGCCCCCTACATACGTGTGTCCTCTCAAGAACCTCCACCACCACCACCACCCAGTTCTCCCATGAGATCTGCTAAAGCTCTCTACTGGGATTGGATCCAGTGTTGTCATCATGTCAATGCAAGGGTACTTCACCCCCTGGACTCCCTGTGCACCCTCCAAAACTGTTCTGAAGGATCCCAGAACTTTCTAGGATACATTTGGAGGAGAAGATGCATAATGCTATTAAGAACAGCAGAAGAATCCTGGCTGATCAAGCAAGAGTCCATCAAGTCCACACGGTAGTGAACCAGCTGCCCACGGAAAGCCCAGAAGTAGAGCAGAAGGGTAAGAGCACCCACTGTCTCCAGCACCTGGTGCACTTAGGTACACATTCTCTGATATTGGAGGGAATAACCATCAGGTGTCATGGCCCTTGAGAGCCACTGTTCTACAAGTGATGTCCTTCCACAGGCAGAATGAGGGCTCAGGATCCAAAGCAATAACCTGGATCCACATTCACCCACGATGTTCCTGGCACAGCTGGAACCTGAGGCCAGCTCTCCCAGGACAACATTCAAGCTGCAATCCTATGCTCACTTACAAGAGAGCAAGCCTAGTGAAACTTAGTGGGGCTTACATCTGAGCAAACATGGCTGCACATTCACCCTGCCTCTGGCCTTTATAGATTCTGTGCCTCTGCAAACACTTTGTTGTTGTTGTTGGTCGCGAAGTCGTGTCTGACCCATCATGACCCCATAGACAACATTCCTCCAGGCCTTCCTGTCCTCCACCATCTCCCGGAGTCCACTCAAGCTCACACCAACTGCCTCAGTGACTCCATCTAGCAACCTGCCGTCCCCTTCTTCTTTTGCCATCTATTGTTCCCAGCATTAGACTCTTCTCCAGGGAGTCCTTCCTTATCATTAGGTGGCCAAAGTATTTGAGTTTCATCTTCAAGATCTGGCCTTCTAAAGAGCAGTCAGGGTTGATCTCTTCTAGGACTGACCGGTTTGATCGCCTTGCTGTCCAAGGCACTTGCAGGGTTATAATTATTATGGGTTTAATTATATGGGTTAAAGCCTTTTAAAGAAATATATGGGAGTGGTACAAAGAGGTAGTCCCATATTCTTGACACTGCAGATGCAGGAACATTATTTTATGAAGTCAGTGGATTGGACCTAGGGTCTGCCCTCTGTTAAGATGCAGGTGCCTGATTTTCTGGAATCCCATTTGCCTGATACTACTCTGGTAAATCTCCTTCATGGATCACTGCCTTGTCGTGGTGAAGGAGCTTGCGTAGCTAAATGAAGCTATGAGCTATGCCATGCAAGGTCACCCAAGACGGACAGGTCATAGCAGAGAGCTCTGACAAAACGTGATCCACTGGAGAAGGAAATGGCAACCCACTCCAGTATCTTTGCCATGAAAACCCCATGGACAGTACCAAAAGGCAAAACGATATGACGCCGGAAGATGAGCCCCTCAGGTCGGAAGGTGTTCAATATGCTACTGGGGAAGAGCGGAGGGCTAGTACTAGTAGCGCCAGAAAGAATGAAGCGACTAGGTCAAAGTCAAAAGGACACTCAGTTGTGGATGTATTTGGTAGTGAAAGGAAAGTCCAATGCTGCAAAGATCTATACTCCGTAGGAACCTGGAATGTAAGATCCATGAATCAAGGCAAGCTGGACGTGGTCAAACAAGAGATGACAAGACTGAACATCGACATCTTAGGAATCAGTGAACTAAAATGGACAGGAATGGGTGAATTTAGTTCAGATGACCATCAGGTATACTACTGTGGGCAAGAATCCCTCAGAAGAAATGGAGTAGCCTTCATAGCCAATAAAAGAGTAGGAAAAGCAGTACTGGGATACAATCTCCAAAATGACAGAATGATCTCAGTTCGAATCCAAGGCAAACCATTCAACATCACAATAGTCCAAGTCTATGCCCCACCACTGGTGCTGAAGAGGCTGAAGTTGACCGGTTCTATGAAGGCCTACAACACCTTCTAGAAGTAACACCAAAAAATGATGTCCTTATCATCATGGGGGATTGGAATGCTAAAGCAGGAAGCCAAAAGATAACTGGAATAAAAGGCAAGTTTGGCCTTGGAGTACAAAATGAAGCAGGGCACAGGCTGGTAGAATTTTGTCAAGAGAATACAATGGTCATAGGAAACACTCTTTTCCAACAACCCAAGAGACAACTCTACACATGGACATCACCAGACGGTCAACACAGAAATCAGATTGACTATGTGCTCTGCAGCCAAAGATGGAGAAGCTCTATACAGTCAGTAAAAACTAGACCAGGAGCTGACTGTGGCTCAGATCATGAGCTTCTGGTTGCAAAATTTAAGCTTAAATTGAAGAAAGTAGGGAAAAGCACTAGGTCACTCAGGTATGACTTAAATCATATCTCTGATGAATATACAGTAGAGGTGACAAATAGATTTAAGGA
This sequence comes from Varanus salvator macromaculatus, assembly GCA_023646645.1. NCBI lineage: Eukaryota > Metazoa > Chordata > Lepidosauria > Squamata > Varanidae > Varanus > Varanus salvator. Next base: position 2,055,131 of record JAIXND010000791.1, on the reverse strand, counting down.
ATTAGATCTGATAGACAGAGTGCCCAAAGAACTATGGATGAAGGTTTGCAACATTGTACAAGAGGTAGCAACTAAAACCATCTCAAAGAAAAAGAAATGCAAGAAAGCAAAATGGCTGTCTGAGGAAGCTTTACAAATAGCTGAGGAAAGAAGGGAAGCGAAAGGCAAGGGACAAAGAGAAAGATACACCCAATTGAATGCAGAATTCCAGAGAATAGCTAGAAGAGATAAGAATGCATTCTTCAGTGAACAGTGCAAAGAAATAGAAGAAAACAATAGAATATGGAGGACCAGAGATCTCTTCAAGAAAATTGGAGATATGAAGGGAACATTTCATGCAAAGATGGGCATGATAAAGGACCAAAATGGCAGGGACCTAATAGAGGCAGAAGAGATTAAGAAGAGGTGGCAAGATTACACAGAAGAACTATACAAGAAAGAGCTTAACTTCCCTGATAAGCACGATGGAGTGGTCACTGACCTCGAACCAGACATCCTGGAATGTGAAGTCAAATGGGCCTTAGGAAGTCTGAGCAACAACAAAGCTAGTAGAGGCAACAGTATTCCAGCTGAGCTATTCAAAATCCTAAAGGACAATGCAGTAAAAGTGCTACACTCAATATGCCAGCAAATTTGGAAAACTCAACAGTGGCCACAGGATTGGAAAAGGTCAGTTTACATTCCCATCCCAAAGAAGGGCAATGCCAAAGAATGTTCAAACTGCCACACCATTGCACTCATTTCACATGCTTGCAAAGTGATGCTCAAAATCCTACAAGCTAGGCTCCAGCAGTATGTGGACCGAGAAATATCAGAAGTACAGGCAAGTTTTCGAAGAGGGAGAGGAACTAGAGATCAAATTGCCAACATACGCTGGATCATGGAGAAAGCTAGGGAGTTCCAGAAAAACATGTACTTCTGCTTCATTGACTATGCTAAAGCCTTTGATTGTGTGAATTACAACAAATTGTGGCAAGTTCTTAAAGAGATGGGAGTACCAGACCATCTTATTTGTCTCTTGAGAAACCTATATGCAGGTCAAGAAGCAACAGAGAGAACTGGGCACGGAACCACTGATTGGTTCAAAATTGAGAAAGGAGTTCGGCAAGCCTGTATACTGTTGCCCTGCCTATTTAACTTATATGCAGAGCACATCATGAGAAAGGCGGGGCTAGATGAATCACCAGTTGGAATTGAAATTGCTGGGAGAAATATCAACAACCTCAGATATGCAGATGATAACACTCTCATGGCAGAAAATGAAGAGGAACTAAAGAGCCTCTTGATGCGGGTGAAGGAGAGCACAAAAGTAGGCTTGAAACTCAACATTAAGAAAACTAAGATGATGGCATCCGGTCCTCTCACTTCCTGGCAAATAGATGGGGAAGAAATGGAGGTAGTACAGATTTTATTTTCCTGGGCTCCAAGATCACTGCAGATGGGGACTGCAGCCAAGAAATTAAAAGATGCTTGCTCCTTGCGAGGAAAGCTATGGCAAATCTAGACAGCATACTGAAAAGCAGAGACATCACCCTGCCAACAAAAGTGCATATAGTCAAGGCTATGGTTTTCCCAGTTGCAATGTATGGCTGTGAAAGCTGGACCATAATAAGGAAGGCTGAGCGCAAAAGGATTGAGGCTTTTGAATTGTGGTGCTGGAGGAGACTCCTGCGAGTCCCTTGGACTACAAGGCGATCAAACCGGTCAGTCCTAGAGGCGATCAACCCTGACTGCTCTTTAGAAGGCCAGATCCTGAAGATGAAACTCAAATACTTTGGCCTCCTAATGAGAAGGAAGCACTCCCTGGAGAAGAGTCTAATGCTGGGAACAATAGATGGCAAAAGAAGAAGGGGGCAGCAGAGGATGAGGTGGCTGGATGGAGTCACTGAGGCAGTTGGTGCGAGCTTAAGTGGACTCCGGGAGATGGTGGAGGACAGGAAGGCCTGGAGGAGTGTTGTCCATGGGGTTGCGATGGGTCGGACACGACTTCGTGACTAACAACAACAACAACCCTGGTAAATACTGAAATGCAGACACTCGTAAAGACAAATCTCATAGCCATGTTCCCAGGGAGAGTCCAAACATTAGAACTGTGCCAGGTTCTAGGGATTTTAATCTGCTAGGATAGGTTTTCCCTAATTTAATGGGTCTTAATGGCTTGATCTAGAGCAAGCCACTCCCAAATTATTTTCATTATATCTGGGGACTATGTCACTTGGAAAATTCTTTGCTCCTCATCCCCTGTGAGGATTATAGCTAAACTCAGAGGGAACAAATTAGTCTTGAGGTGGGTACAAAGTGAGGTGCTGGTGCTAATTAATGTGGTAATTAAAAAGTGCTGGCGCTGAGTCCCCTCAAGCCCTGCCCGTCCCTCCATACCATTACTTTCCCTGCTCCTGCATCCCAGCTGGCCCCATCCAGCAGGGTCCCAGAACTTCTTGGTAGCTTCAGCAGGGGACTGAGGGGCAGCCAGAAGGAGAGGGGTGGGGAGGCAAGTCCATTCCTGCCATTCCATACCTCATCTGAACCCAGGGCATTTCCCATGCAGGCTTTCCAATACACAACTCACATTGTACCGTAGACCTGCATGGAGTTCTTGAGTGAATCAGCGTTCCCCCTTCACATCCACTGGAGTGGGTAACGGAACCAGTTCTCTGGGAGTTCATTATTCACACTGGACTCCTTGCAGCTGCTGGAGCCACAGAACGAACAGGGTGGCCTACTTGCTTAGAGGACTGACCCCAACACAATTGGTAGGGCCTACTTTAGTCACGGCTGCCTGGATGAAGCACCGTGGACTTTATCTGGAGTGGAGTTCAAAAGCCACGTTATTCCTGCTCTGTGAAACCTTTGCAAGGAAACCTTTGCTACGTTCTCAGGGCATAGGACTCCTCGGATCCACCTTCCTTTGGGTTTCCTTATCTCAGCCTCCACCCTCGCCACTTCCCCTTCTGTATCTTTTCATGCCTTACCTTTGGGTAACCTTCATTATGCAACAAATGCAATACTGAACAAACTAACACTGAGAAGGTTAAAGAAATAACTCTTTTCCAAATGGAAATATTTCAGATTCTTTAGCAAAACCATAAGAAACTAATCTTAAATTTAATCTGATTTTCATAACAGATTTTAAGTGGTGATTCATGCTTTCCTGGTCAAGTCGAGTAAACTTGTTCACAACAGTTTAGGTATCCCATCTTTTTAAATGAAGCATTATTTGTTTTATTCCTTTGTTGTTTCAGACAGTATGTGCACACGCAATGTGTATGTCTTCTCAAAAGTCCATAAATTGTGAATATTAATAGCTGTCTTTGAACGTAATTAGTGTACTACAGTCTTGTATAAATGCGTAATGTGTTCCATGTACCTACAAAAAGGGCAGTGAAATGTTTTCTTGCTTTTTTTAATGTAGCATCTGCTCATAATTGTTCACGATGAGGATGTCTTTCCAAGTTCTTAAGTTGGAAAATGTAGTGATATGTCAAAACCATTTAATCTTTTTGCATCCTTATCCAAGGGTTTGAATGGGATGAACACAGATCTGCTCCATTCATTGAGATAAATGGTGAAAGGAATGATAAAGGAACTGCACACACATTGGATGACTTGCAGCTGCAAACAACAACAAAACCACTGGATCATGTATTGTATATATAACATTTTTCCTTGTGGTTTGATGAGATTGCATTGTAGATTTTTAAAATGTTTTGTAAGCTGCCTTGAAGCTTACAAAGCTGCCAGTTTTGATGGAACACCAGGATATAAATGTTTTAAACAAATAAATATTTACTTGTAAAGAGAGAAACCCCAGTCTGAATAGAGTTTTTTATTTAACTGTTCTTGGAACTACAATTCAGAAAAGACTGCATACACAGCACAGCACTGTAATTTCAGTTCTGCTGTCCTCTTTTTACATCCCACCAAAATATGCACATTTTGTTCTTGCAGGTATCTGTTACTGAAAGACCTTGCTGCAGGTGCCTCACCTTCCTAATGTCGGGGTTCAGCACTCTGCCTCAAGGATGCAATCTTTCCCTATGGTGTGCCAATCCAGTTTCCCTTCCCCAAGCCTGCCCACCCCACCCCCCTGGTTTCTTGCTGCAATTTTTCCCTCCTCCTAAAATGCTGAAAGGTCATACCTAAGGCTTAGTTACTGGCTGTAACTAAAATATTCCGGGATCTTGGAAGCATTTTGGTCATGCCATTTCTGCCCTTGGCCCTGCATCCCACTGGACTGCAGTTCCCCGAAGCTTCCCCGAAATGGAATTTGGCACTCAGGTTGAATGAGATCCCACACCCCTGCTCTAAGGTTAAGACAGACATCCCTGGGAAAAGTTGGGGCCTTTCTGAAAATCCTGAACACCCCTAAAAACCCACCCTTTTAAAAGCGAAGGAAACCAAAGACTGAGAGAGCTACTGCAGACAGGATGCCTCGTTCTTGTAGATGTCATTCTGTATTGCCCTTGTGTCATTTTGTCTCGGGTGCCTATGTTTTGCTGTTTTTTTCTGCCTCCTAGCCCAGCATTTCTGTTCTGAATGTCACAATTTCCATTCCACAACTCATTCTGAGCACTTTCAAGAAAAGGAGTTTATTTTGCACGCCCATAACACTGTCAACCCATTTTCTTGTACCTGTTGCACAAGGTGAAGACCACTGCCTCCCCAAATTGATTTTATATGTTTATTTGTGTATATTTATAATTGACTGCCTTCATATATATTCATTCTAGGATGCCAATGAAAACAATAAAATATATACTTCAAAATGAATAAATTCAATCAAAAATGAGACAAGCAATTCTGTTGGGGGAATTCCAGGGCCGATCTACCAGCAATTCCAGTCAAATGTACTGCTGTCCCATCGTGGCCAATGCAGAGGGTGGCAGTTAGCTTTTCCCTATTTCTGCCAGTTCTTCTTCTTGCCCTTGCTTTGCAGCGAAAGGGAGAAATTAACCACCCCAGCTCCAGAGCTAATGAGCAGGATAGCCTGTGGGAGGCATGTCCTAGGAAGGAGGGGACTTAGAATCTGAAGGATCCATAGCCTCTCTGAGAAGTCCCATCAACACGCCTTGTTATGGGGGCCACCACCTTCAAAGCTCTGCACCTGGAAAGCAATGGCAGGATTTTTCTGCTGGGGTCACTACAAGACTTCTGCATGCAGAAGAGGGAGAGGCCTATCTCATCCTATGGCCTTCCAGCTGCCCTTTCTGGATGCTCAGGTTTGCTTCCTAAATAACAAGCCATTTCAACAACTACAGGATCTGGGTCATGCTTGTAGGGTTCCTATAGGCCTCTGGCTGGACATGTGAGAATTAAATGCTGGACTAGAAAGTCCTGAAGACTGAGGGATTGTGGCTGCTCTCATTTCTTAGGTAATGAAAAAAGCATATCCACTATTTAAAATATAGCTCTTTTCCAGCATTTTATGTTGTTATAATCTATCATATATAGATTAGGAAAGAACATTTGGCCTACTAAAAACTATACATTTTAAAGCTTTCCCCTGTTCCTTCTTGGGGGCTCAGACTAGCACGCAATTTATCTTTAAATATTTGTAAAAGTATTTTTAAACTGCTTTTTAGTTCATGTAAATGTTTTGACAGCAAAATGACTGATGTTATGACACTGGAAAGGTAAATACTCAACTTTCTATAATGGAATGGGTTGAGGACCTAACAACCTGACCGACCTGGAGCAATTGTGCCAGGATGCATAGCTGATAGAAACTTACTGAAGAAGATCTGTGGCTATAATGACTGCCAAAAGAGCTTCTACGGACTATTGACTCAGCAGGGGTAAATATTTATGCAACCAACAAGTGCCAGTTCATTTTTGTTCACTTTTCTGCCTCAATAACAGTATTTTGCACCTTCTCAAGTACGGAATACCTTATGTACATCAAGTGGCAAATGCCAATTAAATCAATTTCCATTCCAGATTGTAACACATCAAAATGTGGAAAAGGCCAAGAGGGAGTGAATACTTTGGCAAAGCACCAAATGTACATATGCATATATTAATCACCATATGCAAGTTTCATTCAAATCTTTGTCTGCTTCTCTATGATGAATTTCATCAGTTTTGTTTGTTTGGCACTTTATAAGTGGCCACCCTAGGAAGTGTAAGGCCATGGAGATACGAGTAACTTAATTTTGAGCCTTGTTGCTGTACAGCCCAAGTGCCAAGAAGACAGAAAGAGAAAATTGCATCCAAATGTGGCTAGATATATACATCTGGCTTACTATGAGACAATGTTAATTGTCTTTAAGTTGTAGGGCTTCAAGTTAGTTGTTCTAATTTGTCCATTGGATTTCAAGGCAACCGACTCTCCCTTGATTGGAATTAATGTCTGCTGGCCCATATTCTTCAGTGTAACAATTATTTTCTTCAGGGTATATAAGTATACTTGTATAAATGAACATCAAAATGTCTCAACAGACCATTTAAAAAGTTAATGAACTGCACATTCCCTTTCCGGGTCATTATTGACAGGCGAGAAAGACATTCTACTGTAATGATATGCAGATGGTGCTATCCTAGGCAGGTCTACTCAGATGTAAGCCCTGCAGCTTTCCCAGGCATGTGTACATAAGATTGCAGCTTGAATCTCCTGTCCATATGCTAGTCTGAGAATTCCTGCTTCCCTTTTCACAGGCCATGAAATATTTGGCATTTTGCATGCACAAGCATGCCTTTTAATCCCAGTAGCTTGTTTCTAAACTAGGGGCATGAGCCTATGCCTCATGCGCTTGATGCATGTAGACTCCAAACTCAGATGCTTATTTATTTATTTATTTATTTATCCATTCATTCATTCATTTATTCATTCATTCATTCACTTATTTATTTATTTATTTGTTTATTAGATTTATATCCCACCTTTTTTCTTTTTTAAAGAATTCAAAGTGGCTTACATCATTCTCCTCTAAACCTTATCCCACAACGACAATCCTGTGAGGCAGATTGGGTTTGGAGTTTGTGACTGGCCCAAAGTCACCCAAGCTGGCTCCACGGCTGCACAGGGGCTAGAACCCAGACCTCTGACGTCCCAGTCCCATGCTCTTAACCACTACACTGTGCTGGCTGATGTGCACCGTACTCCCCAAAGTTCATGCAGCAGTGATCAGTGCCACCACTGTCCTCTGCATCCTGATTTTTAACTGGATCATCATTTATCTAGAAGTCCTGGCCTCTTCTCCTCCCCACCCCCTGGTATGGCCTTTGCAGCCAATGAGGTTCGTTCCATGCCAGTTGCAAAGGGGCAGGGTGCGGGCTAGGTTTTGGCATCCCAGTTCCAGGATCGCAGAATCTTGGACGTGGCGCTCTGAACAATCCCATGGCCTCCCAACAACATCAGGAGGACAAAGGATTGCACATTTAGGGCAGAAAAAAAAAGTCCAGCCCTTGAAAGTTAAAAATCAGCACTTTGAATTGGTCTGGGGGCCAGCGCAGCTGATAAAGAACCGGCATATTCTGCTCAGTCCTAGTTAGTGGTGTTGCTGTCTTGTTTCTCTCCATCTGACATTTCCAGGCTATTTTCAAGGCTTGTAGGCAGTGGCCCTGCTGTAACACCTCGAGCAATTATAGTCATTTTACAACCAAATCTATTTTTCAATCATTTTTAGAGAAAGCTCATCATCTGTTGTGTCCTGGTACATGTAGCCCACTTTACACATGATTCCAAACCATATGCGTATGCACCACTTCTAATCTTTGTAATTAAAATCCGTGTAAGGAAAGGTGGTTTTCAACCACCAGAGGTGGCATCTTTGTTTCATCTGTTAACACTGCAAGTGATGTTTACATCTCCTCGCATCCTATTTTATTTATTTTATTTTATTTATTTATTTAGAAATTTATAGGCCGCCCCTTGCGACAAGCCTCGGGGCGGCTCACAACAAATAAAATAACATTTTAACACTGTGTTTCCCTTTCCTCAAACTCTTTCAGTGTGGTCGGGTTTCCTCCATTCTAGTGGACCACACCGCATTCTGAACTGGGTCCAGAAGCAAACTGGAAACCACGCAGAGTCCAAAGTGCTGGGGTAATATGTTCCTATTGCCCAATCTCATTAGCAATCCTTTTGGACAGGCTAACATTGCTGGATCTTTTTTCAAAGGCAGCTCCACATATAAGGCATTGCAGGAAATTAGACAGGAGGTTACCAGAGCTAAGATAACTGCACAATTGTACAAATAAGGACTAGTTGGTATATCGGCCTAAGCTGGTAAAAGTGCTTTGTGCCAATATGCCAAGCCCACCTGTGCCTCTTCTAATGGTGCTGGAGCAAAAGCATCCTTGAACTGTAAGCCTAATACCTTAAGAGAGCCGGTGTGGTGTAGTGGTTAAGAGGGTGGGACTGGGACTCAGACGATCGGCCATGGAGCCAACCGGGTGACTTTGGGCCAGGCACAGACTCTCAGCCCAAACTCCTTCACAGGTTGTTGTTGTGGGGATAAGATGGAGGAGGAGAATGATGTAAGCTGCCTTGAGCCCTTTGTAGGAAAAAGGCAGGATAGAAATCGGGAAATAAATAAATAAATAAATAAATAGGAATGCAAGTCGTCCTGGACACACTGAGATGTTTTGAGGCAGAAAACCTCCCATGGGGAGGACTTCATGCGGTCCCTTACTGTGCCCAAGATGGATTCGGAGCACTCACTGAATCACCCAGCTTTGAAGAAAAGGGCAAAGGGGACTGTTTGTCACCTGCATAATCATGGCTTTGACCCACATCTCCAGCTAAGTTCCCCAGAGTTGTTTGGTAGATGTTAAACAGTGTGAGGGACAAGATAGCAATGTGAAGAGCCTCAGAGCAAAGTTGACAAGGCACAAAGCAATAATTCCCCAGTACCACCTGCTGGAATTGGCCTTCCAAGTAGGAGCAACATCACTGCACTCCAACTTCCAGCCAGACAGCCTATCCAGAAGGATACCATGGTCACCAGAGAGAGTCAGCGTGGTTAAGACGGCAAGACTGGGACTCAGGAGGACTGGGTTCTAGCTCCCACTCAGCCATGGAGTTCACTGGGTGACTTTGGGCCAGACACAGACTCTCGGCCCAACCTACCTCACAGGGTTTTGTGAGGATAAGATTGAGGGGGAGAATTGTGTAAACTGCCTTGAGTTCCTTGAAAGGAAAAAAGGTGGAACATACTGTAGATGTAATAAAGAAAATAAATAGAAACAGTATCAAGAGCTATGGAGAACTCCAAGGGTCACACTCCCGCTGTGTGATCAACAGGATCACACTCCTGCTGTTCTCTAAGAAATGTCACTCACAGGGTGATCAAGGCACCCTGATTCTGTTCCAAACTTAGCTCTGAAGCCAGGTTGACATGGATTCAGACAATGAGTTTCAATCAAGTGTCTGGAGCTGACTGACAACTTCAGTGGGGCATGCCTACTTTTTTGGAAGTAGGCATGCCCCAAAATGCCCCAACCTGGCCAACCTAAAATGTTGATACATTCATCAAATGTAGCTCGCTGTCACTCTTTAACCAAATTCAGTTTAATCATATGTCTTGGTCTCTGGTTCCAATATTTTAAATTCTCACACATGCATATTCATGACTTAAGGATACTAGCAGAAATGGATTACTGATGCACGTGAAGGAGGTATGCAAAAGTGAATGAGCTCACAGCCAGTGCCTCGTGTCATCTCCTGCCATGTGTCAAGCAAAGTGCTTTTTCAATGGAGTCAGTTTCCCCATTCAGAATCACCAGGCCTGCATGCAGAGGAGCCCCGAACCCCTTGACAGCATCGCATGCACTCTTCCCACTTCCGTGCATGTTCACATGCATCATGCTGTGCACACTGTGGGATGCTCTCCCCACGGAGATCCACTGGGCACAGCAATGTCCTCTTTTCTGCACTAGGAGAAGACCACCTTCCGGACATTTCATGTTATTTAAGAACACATGAAGGACCATTTATTTGAGCAATCTTTTAGCATATCTAGCATTTGATTGAGATCACTTTTCACTTAAAAATATATATTGAAATTTTATGTTGCATTTTTATCTGTGTTTACGGTCCATAATTTTGCGAATTGTTGTAAAAAGAGAGCTTTGGCAATTGGGGTGGATAGAAATGAAATAAACAAACAAATGATGTGGTCTGGAAGATCTCAAACTGTGCCGCATGGATTTTAGCCCATGCATTTGTGGAGAAAAGTTTGGAAGCATGTGCTCTTCTCTGCAAAAGTCTTCCTATGCACCAAGAGCCTGTTCTCCAGGATGGCAGGTGCTGAAGACATGGAGTGGGGGAGAAACCGTCTCCCCTTCTTCTGCCCCATGGCTTAACAGCCCCACAGTACTGCTGTGAGTAAACGAGGTGGGAGTGGCATTAGCATGAGGGGCCAGAAGAGGCACTGGAGCCAGAAGAGAAGCCACAACCATAGATAAGCCAAATATCACAAGCCTCCTGGAGTTTGTACTGCTGAGCTCAGTAGTATCTCCAGAGATATCATAGCCTCCAGCCACACCAGCTAGGAAAACAAGTTTGAAGGGAATGGGGAGATAGGCTTGTGAACTGAACGAAGGCAGACTTGGCAAGGGAGAGAGAGGTAGGGCCCAATTGTGGAATTTGGATTGGCTCACATGTAAAGCGAGCGATTTCCTAATTTTAGGAAGAAGAATGGCTTGTTTCTGAGCAAGCTTAACACAAGACAAGGGATGGAAGCTCGTCTTTGTCTCCAATTATCACCTGTTAATGTCTGCATGCCACATTGCTCTTGAGCCCTGTGAAGTCTTTGGCAGCCCTAAGGATTCTCTAAATCATTTATCCATTGCAGAATCATAAGCAACATCGAGACAATTTCCATAAGGATTAATATTTATGGGAACGTTTCCCAAAGGGAAGAGAAATCCCATTGCTTGCAATGGGATGCAATTGGAATGAAAGAGAAATAGAAAACAAAGCACTGTAAATGTAGAAGTATATTACAAGGAAAGGAATCAGATGGTCCCTCAGAAACCCTTAACTTTTGGAGACTTCAGTAAGTCTGAATATATGTTTAACCTTGGGTCATCTATGCATACTCAAATGATGGAGAAACATAATCTACTTCTGTCAGTATTTGCTTCTGTGAAACCTGCAGCATCTGGGGTAACAAAAGACACTTATCTTACTTTATTTTACATCTAGGAAATTTAATCCATTAAAAAGCATATTTTGGCTAGCTATAATCCTTAACAATCTTCTAATGATTTACACAGCTGCTCATTTCCAAAAGAACCAGCGCGCTTGATAGTGTTGGTGTTAATAACTGCGAGATAAACACTTTCTTCGCTCCTTTCAGCCTTTTTGTGCTTTCTTGGTTTGTTTGTTTTTCAAACAATGAGGCAACTCTGGGATGTTAAACTTAGGGCTGCCAACTTTCATTCAGGCAAATTGTGAAAGTCCAGTCATGCAGAGTCAGTGGGACAAGGAGAAGATAGAAGAAGGTTGATCTGTGTCCTCACTGGGTAATGATGGGTTTAAATAATTACTGCAGACTTGGGAAAACCCTGCCCCGCAGGCATTGTCCTGCGTAGTAACCCAGTTTTCCTTTGGCTCACCTGCACTGGAAGCAAACTTCCCTGCCCCTTCCTTCCCACATCTGCAGTAAGAAATGGGGCAGAGGAGGGAATAACCAATAATCTTTCAGAGGGACCATCTACGAGAGCCATTCCTTCCCTCATGGAAGATCCTTTTGTCTTGCATACGGTAGATTCTGGATCAAACCCTTTCATTTTAGAATATGAAAAAATACAGTATTGTGAATTCTGTAAAGCAATTTCAGCTGCCAGTGCCTCCAGCTTAGTATTACTAACTGACCAGGAACTTGTGCCTTTAGCAACGGTTTCATCTATGCAAATTTTGCACACCATGAAGATTCATGTTGAGATCCTTCATGCATTAAAGCAATGGAGCAAGGTATTTTCCCCCTATATGGCTCCATCCCACTATTATATTTTGTACGGGTTGTTACCCAGGCTTCCAATCCAATAAGGAAATTCTCATCAGGACCGCTCTAGGTGGAAACCAGTTAAACTAGCTTTCCCCTACCTGATGCCCCCAGGTTGTTTTGGACTTCAGTTCCATCTGTCGCAGACAGCACAGTCAATGGTCAGGAATATTGGGATCATTCTCAAACATCTGGAGGACACGAGGCTGAGGAAGGCCAAGTTGAACTCTCCTTCCCTGGCTCATTTAGTCATAATGCTGGTCGCTGTCACTGTGATTTCCTTTTTTAAAAATAAGAATGTATTCATCAGTCGCATTCACACTATTAACAGTGCATCTAGTTTGGTCCTCACGCAGGTGCTAAAACTGTCTGGACTGTACTACTTCGATTACGGTGGGGCAGGGTGCATGCGCATCACAGAACGCTCCTCCAAGCACGCATGGTACATTCTCAATCTATGCACATAGCATCTTAGGGAGAAGAGCTCACCTTCTCTCTGACATAGTAGTCTTCAATGTGTAAAGGTGTGTGTGTGTGTGTGTGTGTGTGTGTGTGTGTGTGTGTCGGGGTGTGGTTAAGAAAGGGCTTCGCGGCAGGATGCATTCTACAATGGTATTGCCCAGGAGCAGGTTTACCACCTCAGTGAGAACGAGGCCAAAGACAGAATTTCACAGACAATGAAAACAGAACACTTGGAAACAACTGATTTATATAGCACATGAAGAGAGACACATCAAACTATAAAGGTCTGGAAAGACCATTTGGAAAGCAGGCAAGGCTCTGCTCAAAAACCAACTAACCCTAAAAATGACCTTCTCCACCCACCCTTTAAAACTCCAACTCGTTCGTAGCTAAGAAAACCACCAACCACTTAACTCTTGTCAGATTTATGTAGACTTGGATTTTTCTACACAGGCACACACACACGACATATATATATAGTTAAAAAACCTGTATATAATGCTTGAAAGATTGTAAAACTTAATAGCAAACAGATTACGTACTTAGCAATAGACTAAGCACAATTAGGCTTCACATTCCACCCACTCCTATAAATAACTTTTCGTTTCCTCTCCATGTCTGCAAATTTCATTAGCATGGTGGAAAGATATGGAAAAATTAAAAAAAAAAAATCCTGCTCCCTTTCTGCACAAATCCAATCACTCAATCAAGGATTTTGTTCAGTCCAGGGAAGGAAAGTTAAAATAACTCCTCCCTACCCACTGCCCCAACCATGTGTTCCTAGTCATAAGGGAAAATGTTCTACAGATGGTGTAGAAATTCACCTGTTAAAAAGCAAAACTGCGAGTTCATGCTATATTGACTACTTTTTGCAAGGGAGGCAGAAATCACCGCCTTCCCTCTGTACGTGAAGACTTGTCTTCTTCTATATCTTTGTCCTTTTCCTCTAGCCACTTAAAAAAGAGGAAAACACATCCAGCTACTCATCTTTGCAAGTGTTTTCCCCGTCACTGCTGGGATTAGGTGCTGTTCAGTGGCAATATTTCCTTATTGTAAGAGAATGCCTAAATTATGCGAATTGGATACTTTTAGAAAAGTCCAAGCCATCCCTGCTGGACTGTCCCCCTTCGCAAATTGGACCATACAGCACGCAAGGCAGGGGCATCCACCAGCTTCCCTGGCAGGTGACTCTCCGGCAGCAGTGGTGGTGGAGGCAGCACTGGACAAGGCTGTACCACAGAGGCTGTGTCTGGTTGACTGCATGGGTCCTCCTGCCACTACCACCCCAGTCTGGACCCACGGCTGAGTTGGGGCTGGCGAGTGGATTCCCTGGGCTCATTGTTTACTGGATATCCGTCTCTGCTCTGGCCTGCCTCATGTATCCTGTTCTTCTTTGCCCTCCTGGTTCCTCTTGTAGCCTATACTTCTTTCACGGCGTGCCACCCACCACCACTGCCACCGCTGGGACCTGCACGGGGAGAGGGCGCATTTTTTCAAATGCTTGCTGCCCAGTCAGGAGTGATGCAACACCAGGCCCTTCCTCATTCTCAGTGGAGGAGGAGGGTGTTGCCTTGCCCTTTCTCATGTCCTGCTCTGGATGCTGTCAAAAGATCACGAATGCAGGTAGGCTGGGGGTGTGCAATCAGAAGAAGGTTTGCCGTTTACTCCGACATGCGGGAAATACATGCAGCATGTAGGCAGCCCCCGAAGGGACTGCCAAGATGGGGTCTGTATGGGATGCTTTCATAACCTACAAGCTACATATGCAGTTTAGAGCATGGAGAATCACGTGGGCAGTTTGCTAGAAGCACATGAGAGTAAAACAAAGAGGCTGAATGGATTAAGACAAAGGACAGAAAAAGGAAGAAGTCTCAGGACAGGGATCCAATAGCCTATCTAAGGTGTAGGTGGGGGACAGGACTTGCAGCATAGATTACTGATCAGGAAAGGATCCCACCTTAGGTCTATAACTGTTCTTCAGCAGCCACTTCTTGCCAGACCTTTCACTCACTTTGTCCTGCCCATGTCCTGCCTTCTTCTTACTTCTTGGCCTAGCTCGTGATGTTGCAAAAGTTCCTTAAGACCTGTGCTAATGCCACCCAAGGCCGTCCAGGGATCATCCGGCTGCCTACCCCAATGGGCAGCCTCAACCCAGGGGAACCGAGCCTTGTTCCTGCTGTGATCTGCCCACCATGGCCTGCAGTGCCCGCACCCAACCATGAAAGATACAGAGCAAGAGAGTTTGCAATGCAGCACATGGAGCTCCCACTTGCCTTTGTGGTGCATTTCCCCAGCTAGGAAGGAGGGGGCTTTAATGGGGCTAGGCCACTGCTCTTTTGGCTAACCCTGAAGCTTGCCGCTGTTACTGCTCCTTGTCACCTCAGAGGAGGCCACAAATGTCTGTCCCCAAGGCTCTGTTTGCCCGCTGGGCAGAAGGCAGCAAGGGAACCTGCACTGGGCCCTGCCTCGCATCAGCCGATTTACAGTTTCTCTCTGTCTCTGCACGAGACCAGTCTTGTTGCACCTCCCTCTGGGAGCATGTGCAACACAAGCCATTGGCTGGCGCAACCTTGGGGGCTAAGCAGCCCTTCGTCTGGACATCATCTGCTGTTTTTAGATAGGGAGGATTTGCAAGAATCCCATTTGCTTCAGTGGAATCAGATATCATTTGGCCTGCACAATAGCTAGGTCGTATATCCATAGCATGAGCACCCCATCAAAACAATCCATTCCTTTGGTGTGTTCACTGTAGCTGAAACATATAACCAGCACTTGCCATTTGCAGAAGCAAAATGGCACAGGGGAACTTCAGAGAGGAGAAATAGCACATGGGGCTACTTTAAGTCCTTGTTCCTCCACCACTGCATCCAGATGTACAAGTTGTGTGTCTTTAAAAGTCTTGTACAGAAATTCTTCACAGTGAGGACTGAGCAGGGGTCCAAACCGCATGAACCTGCCCATCTGCATCCAACGGAGCATGCAGAAGTCCCCCTTCTATTTCTCTGATCTGTACCTGTCTTTCTACCAAAGAACAGTATTCGCAGCGAGCCTTGCAGATGTCTACCCATAGAGTGCAACTGTCAGTGATGGGGCCAGGAATGACCCCACCCCTGTTTTAAGCCCTGCATGTGGAAGAGGATTCCTGAATAGGGCATTAAGAAGACATCCATGTGCGATGCTGTGCTATGTGTAAAGAACAGGAGTTTGTGATTTTCAAATTGCACATACAGTATTTATCTTTGCATGGAGATGTAATTTCTAGTCAACATTCCCACCTTAATGTTTGTAATTACATAGGACAGGTAAGGACCACCTCCAAGGTTATTCTAAAACTCCCCTCAGTGATACCAAGGAAAGGAATAGCTTGAAAAGGGGAGCTTTCATATTTGCACCCTCATTCTTAGAGCTGCTGAGCAAATCCCAGACTTAAAGAAAAGGCAACCATTACTACAAAGGAACTACAAAGTTATGGCAGGAACAGTGCCTCCCTGCTACAGTGACAAAAGCCAAGTGTAACAGTAATTTCCTTTCTTTAAAATCCTAGTTTCGAATTTCCACTTTGAAAGGATGGGAGCGAGTTGCAAGATGTCACTCAGCGCTCAGCAAGAGGGCTCTCCCCTTTTCCAGATGCCAGTGCACAGAGGCAGCCCCTATCACAGCCACAGGGATCATGTTACATGTTTCCCTGAGCAGTTCCATTCTTGGAGTACCTGAGAATTTAAGAGAAGCCCGAAGACTAGGAAAGTTCTGCTTAATGTCTTTCACCACTTCATTTCCAAAGATTTCTTTCCAGGGAGCATGTTGAGCACAGTGCCTCTGCTGTGCCTCTCTTTTGTTCCTTTAACAATGGCCCTCTTCCCTCTAATGCCTCAGCCTTGTATTACCTCCACTCATGCTCAGATCACATTACGTTACATATGGAAAGGACCATTCCCCGCCACTTTAATTCCAGGGTTCCCAAATCACAGGGTCCCCACTCACCCACAATCCCAATTCAGAGGCCTCCATGTCAAAGTTTCCTGCACATCTCTTCCCGCGACCCAGAAGGACTGGGGACCAAACAGGTGGGGGCAGGGATATTGGGGGCAAGGCTTGTGGTTGTGGTTCATCTCAGCACTTTTTGAGCCTCCCCTTGATGCTTGAGAAGCACTAGTGAATATTGGGGAACGATAAGGCGGAAGCTCATCAGCTACGAGCTCTCATAACTCTCATTGGTCCTCTGAGAAACAGACAGCGACCGTTCCATTCTGACAGCATATTCTGTAATGATTGCCACTTTCTCATGCCTGAGCTGAGAACGATGGGCAATGGCTGATTAAACTGGCTGTCTGAAGTGCCCTGTGTAAGAAAAGAACTCTCCAAACACTGCTGTTTCCTACCTTTGGTGTTCGTATTTCAGTTTGATGGCGTGCATCTTTCAGCTTTGTTGTCAGTTTTTTTATTTTGCTTCCCCCATGCAAAAAAACTCACCTTTTCAATGAAGTCTCTGGGTAAATCTCCTAGCACCATGTTCTAACCATAACTAAGCCTAACGGTAATTAACGTAATTGCATATCCTTCCTCTGGTTGCTCTTGGCCTTTCTTCTCTTCTTCTGTTGCCTCCCTTTGTCCCCTAACTCTGTTGTTCCTCCTTTTTAGATTGAAAGCCCCTTAGGGCAGGGACCAGTCCTCTCACTCTTCATAACCCTCCCTGTACGTATTTGGATGGTGTAGTGGTGCTGGTTGTTACAAAGGAGGCAGCTGCAGGAACAGTTAACAGACATGTCGTTCCATTTCATCATTCGATCAAGAAAAGCACACGTGATTACATCCTAAAGTTTGCATTTATCCACATTTCCTTGGACAGGTATCTCTGCATGTACTTTAATGTTAATTCCTTAGGTGTATTTTTTAAAAGGCTAATTCATGAAGTACACATCTTGCCAAAGTGTCTCTGTTATTTCTGAGTTAAGGTTGGAAAACACAACCCTTTAGATAAATTGCAAAATATTCTTTACTCGTATTTTTCTGTGCATGCATAATGTTTTTGCCTTGAGCATTATTAGCTGTGCTAAAGGAAAGAAAACTTATTTGAGTCTAATGAGGTTTCCCTTCTT
Organism: Varanus salvator macromaculatus; assembly: GCA_023646645.1. Taxonomy (NCBI): domain Eukaryota; kingdom Metazoa; phylum Chordata; class Lepidosauria; order Squamata; family Varanidae; genus Varanus; species Varanus salvator. Next base: position 2,037,622 of record JAIXND010000791.1, on the reverse strand, counting down.
TCATTTGACTATTAATTAAAGGCACTCAATTAAGCTCAAGTAGTTTAATGGCTAGCAAGGAAATCAAATATGTCCCAGAGTTACTTTCCCTTTCTCTCTTTGCAGATAATTTTAATTTTTCCTCATTTAACAAAGGGAGCACAACCTGAGAACAGAGGGCATCAATGTGCAATGAAGGAAGGTAACGTTCATTGCAAATGCTTTGGCACTGAGATTTTGTGGTAGAGGCATCACCAAAACCTCAGATGAAATCAGGCCTTTCCACCAGTTCTTCTTCAGTTCTTGCCCTGATGCAGCAGCTGTGGGGAGAGAAAAGAAGTCCATGCACCGGAAATTTAACAGCTGGATTTATTTATATATTCATTCATTCATTCATTTTTCAGTTTATATCCTGCCTTTTTCCTTTCAAAGGACTCAAGGCGGCTTACATCTCCTCCTCTATCTTATCCCCACAACAACAACCCTGTGAGGGAGGTTGGGCTGAGAGTCTGTGACTGGCCCAAAGTCACCCAGTTGGCTCCATGGCTGAGCGGAGACCAGAACCCAGGTCGTCTGAGTCCCAGTCCCACGCTCTTAAGCACTACACCACACTGGCTCTCAGTGTTGATTTCTACAGATCAACTCTTTGGGGTTCTGCTCAACACACACACACACACACGCACACACTTTTATTGGGCTTAGCTACATTATGGTTCCATCCGTAACTTATGGCTATACTTCCCAGGAAAGTAGAATTGTAAATGTCTGACCAAAACTCAGCAAGTCCTTTACGTCTTCCATGGCTGAAAAACAGCTGAGTATAACATACTTGCAAAGAATGAATGGGGTGTTTTGTAAAAGGATAATGCATAGTGCTGTGCTTGTGCTCCGTCTAGGGATGGGATTCCTTCCACATTTTCATTTTTTAATCTCAAGTTCTTTCTCTCCAATATATGAAGAACTCATATGTTAGAATTTTGGAATATTCTTACCAAAAGCAAACTGAAACAATTTCCCCCATTTGTCCCATCCAAATTCAGCAGGCTACAGCTGCTCCCAGCATAGGCAGCAACCTTAAATGTAACTGCCTGCTAAATAGACATTAAAGAGGACAAATTCATCAGAAAGAAGAAGTTGGAACTCTCAAGGTGGGATATAAATGGAATATAACAGTAGTAGTGGCAGCGGCAGCAACAACAACAATTCAGTGGGACCAACCTGATTGAACGCACAGGAATCGGAGCAGAATTTTGCAAGCAAAGTATTCACAGCCCTGATCCTATCTGGCCAAATCTGCCAGTGTTGGTTCCTCCCAGATTTGGATTTTTCCCCATCTCTTTTTACCCTAAATGTAGCGAAGGTTTGCAAGCATAGGTAAATTCTTACCAAACCAAATTAAAACAAAATGTTTACTCATCTCTATGTCTGTCATTTCCATTCTGAAAGGAGAAAATGCTGCGCATGCGGTGGGGGGAAATAAGCAATGTTAGGCATTAGTAATTCCATATTTAATCAGCACTTTTTTTTTCTTTTACAGCATTCCGATGATTACCCTTGATGGTAAGAAGTCCCTAGAAGCTGTCCTCATTTTGTCATACTGACATGGAAAACAGCTGGACTTTTCATAATTTGCCAGGTTAAAAGATGGCAATAGGGAAAGCAAATGCAAAAACATTAAAAATCCCACTTGTGGAGATCCACCGAATTGAATCCGAGTGTCAATGATTTCATAGGGTTATAAATTCAAGCTATTCCTGCTACTTGCCCCTCTCCAAAGTATGAAAGGGTTGGACGAACACATGGGGTCTTTCCAGATTGAACCTCTAAGCAGTAATTCTGGGCTTCAAACATAACAATGAAAATGATTAATTCTAGGGTTAAAATTGCCTTACAGAGGCACATTGCGTGAAAGCGTGCTCATCCGGTTAAAGGCATGATTTGGCTCTGATGCAAAGCTGGTGATTTTAAAAACCACAGCAAAAAAGTACTTCCAGTTCAGATGGAAGTCAAGCTATCAAAGTCCACTTCTTGATCTAAAGAATGAAGCCCCGGTGACAGAGAGAACCCCCCACTTTACAAAGGCAAGCTTGCCATAAAATAAGGTACACAAGGTGAGTTCATGTTTTCCTCGTATTCCTTACCTGTAGATGTTCCCCCAGTATCTGGGATGCCATTCATTGATGCTGCAGTCTACGGCCCCTTGGAGGACATCCCAGGTATGGTGGAACTCCTCATCCATGTGCAGGGGAAGAGAGATGTCTACCCATTCAGCATGAATTCACTCCTGCCAGCTACTACTGAAACCCGAGAAACCAGTTCTTCAACATGGGAACTCCCATTTAAGGAGGAAGATGGGTGGATGAAGGCACGCCGTGCACATGACTGGAGAAGCCGCAAGGGATGCCCCCAATCAGCTGCAGATCTTTGCCAGTACTGGAGCAAGTGTTGATTAGGGCTGGATAGTTATTTCAGGTCGACCAGTTTGTATCAATACAGTCTGCTGTCCAAGTTCATACATTTCCAAGCCTGCAATGCAGTTCACAGACCCCCAAACTGTGTTCAACATGATGTATGCGTTTGAAAAATTTGCATGTTTATTTTGAAAAATGCATAGAAATATGCCTTACTCAGTGGAAGAAAAATGTGTATATTTAAAAGATGCTTCTGTGTGGGGAGATAAAATTGCACACAGATTTCCATGGCAAAAAAAAAACCAAAAACAAAAACAAAAATGAGGCACAAAGCTCCCAAACAGATAAGGAGTTGGAATAAGCTTTGAGATGGAATTCAGACCCCTTTGGTAAATTCAGGTTCTGCTGATTCACACTTCCCTAGCATAGGTTCAGACTTTTCCAGTGAAACACAGTGGAGGGAAAGAGTATTAAGCAAACAAAAATGGCTCAAGGGAGAATTGAAAAAGCAGTGCTCTTCTCTCACTTCTGTCTTGACAGCATGACCCTGGCAGGACTCTGAATTCTTTCAGGCTTCCAATATCTGAGATCTCCCCATGTTCCATACAACAGGTAGGATAGCTCTCTTAGTGACCAGTTGCAGGTTTTGGCTGCAGTCCTACATCCACTTAACAGAGAGGAAGACCCTCTGAAGCCGATGGGACTTGCTTCTGGATGTGCACGTTGAGCCTTGTACTGTCTGCTGTCTCAGCACAAGAATGAAACATGCCAGGCACTTCACCAAATGGCATGCCAGAAATGCAAATAGTGTGGAGAAATGAATGAAGCAAATCCTATCGCCTTCTTGCCTATTCTGTTCCAGTTTTGTATTGTGAAGCACAAGACTGTGGGACCTTCAAAGACGTTTTCCGACATGAAGAAGGCTGGAGAACCCAGCCTTAAGGTCCATTTGTCTGGTTCTTCATATGGGACTGGGACTTGCAGATGTGTGCAGCAGGGCAGGATCAAGTCTTCACACATTCCATCACAGAGATGATCAGTAACCAAAAGTTCTCCTTAGAATGATCTCTTTCAGGCCACAAGGACCATCGCACTGTTTACCGATGTCAACAGAAGGGCCAGTAAGTAGCAACGTGACGCGGCAGAGTCTTTAGCTAGGACATGGAAATTTGGAAGCTCACTGCTGTAATCTGTGGTTATGACTTCCAGCTCTAACAGCAATGCCGGGAATCAAACCAGAGCCTCCAGAGAGCAAAAGAGCCCGTATTGTAACCTGATAATACCTTAACGGCTAGCCATCTTTGCTCCATGCTAAATTAAGGGCCTCATTTGCTTTGAAGCGGCTTGCTTGCGTTTTTATTTAATCCTACATAAGGATGAGGCTGAAAGAAAAGGAAAAGGATTCTAGTTTTCCCCACCTCACCCTTGCGGGCTTTGGAGAATGCAAATAAAATCCCATATTCTCATATTATCTGATTTTGGATCAGTAAAACACTATTTCTGGTTTCCAAATAGCAAGTCACAGCATGTGGAATAATGCTACGAAATGATAAAAGGATCTCTGATTGAGGCCATGAGACATGAACTGTAATACACCTCTTTGTGCCATGTCAGCCAAAGTGCCTCGGCTTCTGAGGTTTCTCCCCCTCACATCTCTTTATTCATGAGAAATGCATCCCGCGCAGTGGTTTTGATTTATCTCTTAATGGTAATATCAGGGTTTAGTTTGGTTGTGGTCACCTGGGCATCATTCCTAGCCTCTTCGTGTATTTGTTACATCAGAACTGGCACCCATTATGCCTTTGAAGCATTTGTTAGCTGAGTGTTTTTAAATATGCGTGGAGCAAGGTTTCCATTTTCTGTGCCATTCGCAGGCAAAGTTCCAGGCTGTTGAAATCATTACTAGTCTGGTCACCCGAGCCAGGCACCTTCTGCCAAAATCAGTGCAGAGGTTTATATTATACCTGAGGTGGTGTGACATGGTGTCCTGCAACAGCAGGGGGCTGGACTCGATAGCCTTCATGGCCCCTTCCAACTCTACTACTCTATGATTCTACCTGTTCATTTCCCCCTTGAACGAAGTTTTGAAAGTAACCAGTAGATCCCACCCTCTGTTTTGAAGAAGCATGGTGTGAAGACATCCGGCCAAGACTCACTATTGCCCAGGCCATATGGCCTTGGGTCCACTTCTTGATAACAGATCTCCCACCTGACCATGTAGACGTGTAGACTTGATTCCTGTATGGCAGGTTGGGGTCCTAGGATGGTTCCTACTTGCAGCAACCTGAAGAGCAAAGCTCAGAGAAACAGTAGCAGGGAACAGCTTTAGACAATGTGGAATTTTAGTAAATAAATTAGAATGATGTTCCCCAGCCCTGGCATGCCGTAGGCAGCTGCTCACAAATTTTCTGGCCTGCTCCAGCACTGGTTACGCTGAGAATGCTTGCATTATTTTTTCTCCTGAAAATTGCTGTCTATACATTTTGCATAACGGTGTGATCTTTCTCCAGCCCCTAACTCAGCACCTTTCCTGCTCCTACATCTGCAAATGCCAAGTCCAGGCAGTAGTCACTTCAAAGTGAGAAACCGGTCCAGTGCAGGGGTCAGGCCATCGAGTTCATTATGCTGAGCATCCAGGTCAGGCAGGGGTGTCCAAGAGAGCGGTCTGGGGGGTATCCAAAGGTCAAGGAATCCGTTTAGCCAGAAAAGGCAAGCACTAGGAAGACACAGTGCTGCTTGAAACAAAGAGCAGGCTCTGGCTGAGCTAATTTATAGCTGGCTGTAAATCAACACAGCTGGCTAATTAGGTCAGCATTTCGCTTTTAAGGACGGCCCCGCATTCTGCCTCCTGTTTGGACTTCTGCTACCTTCACATGATCCCCCTCCTTTCCGCAGAGTGAATTCCCTCTGGCTCTGGCTCTGCCTCCTGCCCTTGGGGAAGTCCAGGGAGGGCCCAGGCTGCCCTTCTAATAAACAGCTGTGGAGCGAGGCCTGGGAGATGTGGCAGAACATCCTTTTCCAACCAGTGTTCTTGGTTCTTGGGGAAGCTGCTTGCCCTTGGTGCCACAACCTCAATCCCCGTAGAAACACATGACTTAGGCTGCTGTTAAGAAACATGCCCAAGGGGATTGTGCTTCGATTGCTCAAACTGGCATCTTTCAGATGCCATGTGTGCCTTGATAACTCTGACTTTCTATTGCAAGCTATATCACCTTTATGGTGTAGATGTGGCCCTTTCAGGTCAGGGTTTCTCCAACCTTATCCTTGTAAGTTTCTGCTTAAAGTCAAGAGAATGTTTTGGCCTTTCCAACTCCCCAGTTGCCTATGACCCTTACTGATGCACAAATATTCCCATGTATGACTTTATTTACTTTATTTTTTAAATGTCTTTTGCTTCCTCTTGAAAGCTGGTAAAAGTTTTCTAAGTATGCAAAATGAATGTATGGACAATTAAAAAGCAACTGGTAGCAAAACTCCTATGAAGGGAGTGTTTAGCAGAAACTTCTCCTGTATCTATTGGACACTGCAACATCTCTAAGTCAGTTTGTGTAAGCCATTTAATTGCTGAAGGTGTAACACAGCCTGTGTTTCTTTTAACCGTAAGATTTGGCAATGCATAATAATTGCCTCTTTGGAAGAGGACAGGCATTTCCATACATATTATGTATGGGAATTCCCACACACATATAATTTGGGTGTAACCAATGTTATATTATACCCATATAATATGATAAAGGGACTGCAGGTGGTGCAGTGGTTTAAACCGCTGTGCTGCTGGGCTGGTTGATCAAAAGGTCACCGGTTCGAATCTGCACAATGGGGTGAGTTCCCGTTGCTCCGTCCCAGCTCCTGCCCACCTTGCAGTTCGAAAGCATGCAAATGCAAGTAGATGAAAAGGTACCACTTAGGTGGGAAGGTAACTGTGTTCTGTGCACCTCGGTGTTTAGTCATGCCAGCCACATGACCACGGAGACTGTCTGCGGACAAACGCTGGCTCCCTCGGCTAGGAAACGGAGATGAGCACCGCCCCCTAGAGTCAGGCATGACTGGACGTAACGTCAAGGGGAAACCTTTACCTTTACCTTTAATATGATAAACTTTGCATCTGAATACTTGCTAATATTTATGTATGTATATGTCCTCTTCAATTCTGCTTCCTGCAGCTTAAGGAATGGTTAAAACAAATAGATTTTCCATGCCCTTTTGATAGTTAAAAGACTGATACTGCAATATTGGAAAACAAAACATTTATTTCCTATAATATAATGTTTGGAAAGCCAAACAATGCTTTCAGAATTTGAATGGGTGTTATATAAACACTACTTGTGAATGGAATAGATGTATGTAGTACATATGAGACAATATTTCATCTGCCTTTGTTGAAATGTGTGTATAACTTAGAAAGCTATATTTATTTCATTGCCATGTATTAACATTTCTATAATATTGATGTAGTTAACTGTTTGTTTGTTTCCTTTCAATGCTTCTGTTTTGTGTTGTTGAATTTTTTTAAGCATGACTCATGATGGAGCAGGCTTTGTCAACTCAAGATACTGATGAATCCAAGCCTTGTCTACCAGCAGACAGGGGTCACCTGCAATAAAATCTAGGAATTATTTGAAACTTTAAAGGTTTTCCCAAATGAAATCCCCCACCCTCAGATATAAAATAGGTGGGGTTGTAGGCCAGGAGCGGGGGAAGGGAAAGAATGTGGTTTAAACCATACTAAAGGCCTTACAGTTCCTTATTTGCTTGTTTGTTTGTTTAAAAGCTTTTCTATCCCATCCCCTACAGAACATCTTGGGATAGCTTACAATTTATTGATTTGTTTAACTGATACCTGATTCTTCCTCCAAAGTATTCACAGAAGCTTATATTTTTCCCAGGCATTCACTCATGCAAGCAGCTGATGGAGCAAAACCTCCTTAATGTCAGGAGCAGACCTGCATTGCATCCATGTCTCATGCCCCACCTGTACTCCAGGCCGCACGGTGGCCTGTGCATGCGTAATAGTCTTGGAGTGCCGATCCTTTGCTGGTTTGCTTGCTTGCTTGTTCTCATTCCACCCTTCCTTGCCAGGAGCTCAGGGCCTCCTCTCCTACCCCTCCTCATGTTATACTCGCAACACGAAGCATTCCTTAATGGGATGGCTCCACCGGTCATGTTCTCCTTTAAGCAGCTTGCCTGTCGCCTCTTGGGTGGATTGCTGTGTAAGGGCTGATGCATATCCAGCACTCCATCCGTGGTACGGATGTCATTTTTCAGTCCGCATAAAAATTTCATCAGAACAATAAAAAGTAACTCTTGTTAACATGTGGTTGGGCTGGGCTTCAAAAGCAGCCGTGCTGCTTTACACGAGTGGCGGCGCAGCCCCTTCAGTCTTAGAGACACTCACAATTCCACAATCACATTCTCTTGAGCGCAGACCCTTTAGTTCAATGGAGTGATGGCCGTGAATTGGCATCTTGAGTACTCCAACCCACAAAACGCTTGCAGCTGCAAGCGCCCCTTCCGTCTTTTAGTCATGATCCAGCAAGCCATTCCTGGACAATTCATTAAGTTCTAGGCTCCAGCCTTGGCAGATGATGAAAAACCTGCCAGATCAACATTGCACAATGTAGAACAATGTAGACTTCCTTAGACTCGGTGTCTGAGCAGTAAAGCAACCACAAGACCGGCTTTGCCTTACCACACATTGTGAGACAAATTCACCAGTACAAGAACAATTACAGACACAAATGTCATCCCCTTCCTGAATCAATATTAATGACCCTTAAAAGCCTAAACTTCAAATAGCGGGCTCCTCTGTTTCTGGAGCAAAAAAAATTTGGCAACAAATTAACAATTCAGCCAAATTCAGCAAATTTAGCTAAGTTTAACCTGCCTAGCTCAGTATCATGCGCTTCATTGCTGTTTTCACTAGAACGGTTCGGTCATGAGTATCAATAACTGGAAATTATGCTATAGGCAGAGAGCAAAACTGCACGTGCAAATGTTGGCAAGCAAATTCAAGCGAGAGGCATTTTCTAAGACTCTTTCCCCCAAATCCATTGTTTCTGCATGCAAGTTGAAGAGTGTCCTAAGAGCGTGCAGATTGCCCTGCAGAATCAGTGCAAAGGCTGATCTTCTCCAGCATTCTGCTCAGCCAGCTGCCTGTGGACTGGCCAGCAGAGAGGGCTGAGTGAAGAGAGGGACAGCCTAGGATGCTGCCGGCCACCGTCTGCCCTCCCAGTGTAGCACATGCTGCTGTTGCTGCAACTGTTTCCGCTGGCCTGGGTGCATAGTCCATGTGGGAGGAGCAGAATCCAAGTGCGTGTGACTGAGAGAGGTGGGGAGATCACACGTGTGTGAGCAGACTCCTGGTTGTTGGACTTTTCCCTGCTTTCCCTCTTTATATGCTTTCTACTAAGTCCCAGGCAGCTTATAGTAACATGTGTCAAAGCAGGAACATGAATAGCATCAAACTTCATAAGGGAGATTTAAATTTAAAAAGCAGTTAGAAAAGGAGGTTGCATGTTTTGCCCGAACTTTCATGATGTTTGTGTGCATGAGATGCTTTAAGATAACAAATCTGATAAAATAAAGGTGTTCCGCTTTGTATATCTGATTTCTACTTCTTCATTCATGCCTATATGTACCACTACATTTGCGATGCTCAATCCATACCAGTTTAAAATGGGGGTTCAGATATCACAAGCAATTAAGGACAGGGTGACTGGGGGTCTTAATAGTGCAGAAAACCAATTCCTTCCTCTATTTCCTTTGTTCTTTCCCTCCCAGCTCCCTGCCTGCTATGTTTCTCCCCATTCCTAATGGAATTGCATTTCTAGCTGTCCTGGTTCTTCTTTCATTCACTAAAGCTGGAATTTATTTAGAACTGAGCCTCTGAAAAATAATAAAAATTATTTCTGGATAATTGTTTGGATTCACCATTTTGTTTTCTAGCACGGGCACTTCCAATCACCAAGGTCATCCAGTGCTGCAGAAATTAGGTGTGATCAATAATGCCATTATTTCAATTTCAAAATTAAATTTAAAGTGCACAATCTTGAAAAGCTAAATTCAATTTCTTCTGCATCCTGCATATGAACATTCAAAAAGGGTTTGTGTGTGTTGCTTCATGCTACTGCACATACCGAGACCCTCTGAGCCTCTTCTCTGGATTTTAATGAAAACCTTTATCTTCTTCCATGTTCTGGTATGAATGGAAGGCCTACAGTGAGAGAGTGTTCAGACCACCATCTCCCTGTTTCTGCTCTCCAGTGGCAAGGTGCTGCCGGCATCATTGACAGAGGCTTGGCACCCATTGGAGTACATCTCGCAGCCTTGTTATCTTTTAAACCAAGCTGCTTAAATGTAGGGTTTTCTTCCTGCCTGGCTTCATCCTTGGTAAGTAGCTGAGCTTCAGGGTCAGCTCTCTGCAAAAAGGAAGAAAGAAACATTTGGCTGGGTCAGAGCAAAGGAGGTCCTTTTGGAGTCCATTTTTCAGATAAAACATTCAATTATCTCTCTTACCTCACTTGTCCTCTCAAAGGTAGCTGGTGCCAAGCTGGAACCATTTTGCTCATTTACCTTAAAAGATGATTCACGGACACAGTCAAGGGCTGAAGCACACCCATTTCTTTGAGAACCTTCCATGGCTTCTCATGATCTATGTACTCAAAGGTTTTGTCTGTAAAGCATAGACTGATCTTCTGAAATTATTTAGTGCACTCTAGCACCCAAACTACATTTGTGATACAATTTCAGGTGCCTCTTCCCTTTTAAAATCCAGCTTGAACATCATTTGACTGGTTCCCTGAGTTATGCATTTTCCATAAACCAATGGTTGGCTTCACAAATTTATATGAGATGTTCTCCTGCTTTGTTTCTGGCTGTTAGACCAAATTCTCCCACAACAATGAATTCTACTTTGTTTCCTATTTTTTGTGTCCCAGTGACCTATGATTATTAGTGTGACTTGTGTTGGTGTGCTATCAGTTTTCTCTTAGATGTTTGTATAAAAGTTTTTAATTTCTTCTTCAACATCTTTAGTGGGAACATAGACTTGAAAGACCTGAAAACTTGATAGGTTTTCTAAAAATTCTAAATGATAGTATTCAGTTGGACTTTGCATTCAAAGTCTTGTCAGTGCTACAACTTGCCTCAAAATTAGAACCACACCATTTCTTCTGAGTTTGTCATTTCCATAGTAAAACATTGTGTTTGTCTGACTGAAAGTGTCCCATTCCAGTCCACTTTAGTACATTCACATCATGTGCTGTGAAGTCCATCTGTTCCATTTCGTGCTTTCTGGTTTGCCTTGATTCATACTTCCCATGCTCCATGTTCCAAAGTTATGTGCTGTGCAGCATCAGACTTTTGCCTATGTGCATGTCAGCCACTTCCTATCAGCTTTGATGTAGTTACATCATTAGCAACAGTGGTATTTGCACTTGGCCTTTATCTCTTCCCCAGCAGCTGGTTGGAGTACCTTCTGACCTGTGACTCTCATCTTCTGGCACTATCTCTTGTTTTATTTTGAATTGTTTCATCATAGGGTTTTCAAGGTAAGAAATATTCAGAAGTGGCTTATCATGCCTTGTTCTACACAGTACTAACAAGAGTTACCATATTTTTTGCTCTATAAGATGCACTTTTCCCCCCTCAAAAGTAAGGGGAAATGTCTGTGCGTCTTATAGAGCGAATATGTGTGTGCAGTAAGTCTGTCAGATGTGCAGCCCATGGGGAAGTGATAGGGAATGTGCCTGTGATTATGTGCTCATTTGATTCAGAATTTTTTTTTTCTTGTTTTCCTCCTCTAAAAACTAGGTGCGTCTTATGGTCAGGCGCGTCTTATAGAGCGAAAAATACGGTAGCTTGAGCGTCACTGCCACTGTCACTGTCTGTGGAAGATCTTCTATGAACATCACCTTCAGCTACTGCTGCTGAGCAGTAGCTGCCCTTCAGGAGTTTCTCTGCCCCATCACCATTAGAGAGAGCCATTCTCTTCTGCTGTTGTGACCATTACACCAGCTTCTTAATTAGGTGCCTCAACTTTGACCATCCCGCCTTGGGTGACCCTGCCAGGAGACCAGACGAGCGAGAGAGTCTGGCCTCCTGGTGCCATTGCTCCTGGCTTCTCTGATACTCCGCAACCTGCTCACCATGTGAAGGTGGGCATCCATGAGGGGGACACTATGGTAACAATTTTAAAATAGAACTCTTCTGATCCACTTGATGGCCTTTGTAACCTTGGCCAGCCCAAGACAGTTTTCTGGCTTACCTGAAGCCTAATTATATATCTGTGTGCCAACACAGGAAACAGTCTTACTGCCCAACCACAACATAAATTGTTACCTTCACTGATCTCCCACTTAATAATGGTGCTGCCCAACACAGTTTACTTCAACCTGTTGCATGGCAGGACTAGTCTTTTGGGTAAACGAAAGGGGGGAAACCCTAGATGGCTAGATAGATAGCTTTCAGTTTTCTTTTTGATTCAGAAATTCAAAGTTTTAAAAGATTCATTATGGCCATTTGCATTGGATGAGTTCTACTGGAAGAGGTTAAAGTTCGACAGGCTGAGTAGTGAAGTTTCCCAGTGCCCAGAAGCTGGGATTATTTTCTGGAGTCATGAGATGGCCTTTCATCCTTTAGCTTGTTAGGAAGAGCAGCAGATAGAATTGCCTTGAACTTGCTTCCCCCAGGAATACCCCTTAGATAAGAGCTGTTTTTGCCAGGAAAACCAGTGCTGCTTTCTTTACTGACGCAGCCTTGCCCCACTCTTTCCCAGAAAGGGAATTAGAGCCTATGGGTATATTGACATAATCTGAAATGGGGTGGTTGTAGGGCAGGGCAAGGGTAGTGAGGAAGGAGCCTTATAAAATCCATGGCAAGAGATGTTGTCTTTTGTTCTTGGCTTGGGAAAAGGAATTAACCCATTGCTGACCCTGGCAAATATCCGGGCACATAAAGAATCCCATTGCCTGATCAGGGAACTAATATGGCCAATATAAGGGTAGTGCAAGCCTTCTCTTTCTGGTTTATATTCTGCACCCCTATTTCATCATTGCATTCAGCAGACTGTACACCATCCTGGACACAAGTCATTTTGTCTCACCCTGGCTATCCTTGAATCTGAAGTGTGGAGGAGGCCCCCGGGGATTGATATACCATTGTTTGCAGGTGACTCATGACTATTAGTGTCCGTACCTAAGCAAAGGAGGCTCCACATGCTGATTGGACAGTGTGGGCTCCCCATTGAGAAAAAGTTCTGGGGGTTCCAAGCCTGAGCTGCATTGGGAAACATTGTCAGGGTGAGTCAGCAAAGCGTGATGGGAGAACATGTCATGGTGCAATCAACTTCTACGATTCCTGTTTGACTGGGAATGTTATGGTTTAGTTGCCTGGCCCTAGTCTTTGGTTTCTGACAGGCTATAAACCTCAGTGAGTGAGTGAGTGAGTGAGTGAAAGAATGGATGGATGGATGGATGGATGGATGGATGGATGGATGGATGAATGATGAATGAATGAATGAATGAAGAGGCTAAACAGCCAAGAGAGAGGATCTTGAAGGACTGTTCTTCATTAAGGTTCTATACTTACTTGGCAACCTTGAGATAATGAACTAGTCTTATGTCATGCCCAGGATTAAATTAAGAGGACAGTTGTGGTAGCACAGTGGTCTCTGAATACAGAAACAGACCCCTTGGGAATTCTAACAGCTTGCAAAAAGGATGCACATGTAAGCCTCCACTTTCTGCCAAGAACTCCATCTCCCTCATGCTTACTGCTTTTCACAGCTCAGCAGTGAGCCTGCATCTTGCCAACCAATGGCTCATTTCAGGCTTATTCATTAGCGGCACAACCCTAAAAGATTGCACCCTCCAAGATTGCCTGCAAACTCAGAGATGTACCACTTTCCTATGGGCTATTTTGCCCACCTGGTGATAGAGTTTGGCAGGCAGATGCAAAATGATTGGCAGAGGCTCAGGTCAGCTTATACCTTGGCCTCTCCAGCATCCTCCTCTCCCTGCCCACAGAAACGCCCTCTTTCCCCCATTCCAAGGCCACTTTCCCAACGTCAGAGGGCCTCCAGGATGGTTCTGGCTGAGAGGGAAGAACTCTGATTGCTGTGCTGCGGCTGAGGCATTTGCCTGACCTCAGAGCCAGCAGTCCATACTTCCTAGTGGCTTGACGATTTCTCCCTTGTTCATTTATCTACAGTATTTCCACCCTTGGCATCAAGTCCTTCCACCTGGGTTTACGCGAGCAGAAGAAAAAACAATTCAATTTTTTAAATGTAACTGTATTAAAACAGCATGTGAGACTTTCCGAAGGCCAGCAACACACTCCTATCAAAGGAATTCAAGCAGCTATGGCAGCCTTGCCCAAGTAGCCTTGCTGATGTTTTAGCTTAGGTCCCATCATCCCTGACCATTAGCCATGCTGGCTGGAGCTGATGGAAGTGGAAGTTTCCCTCTGCAGGAACATTGCAGAGAGGCTGGTGGGTCTCTCCCTCCCTCCACTTCTGCCCATGGAGGTCCTTCCTGGACAGTGGAGGTCTTTCTATGACTAGCCATCATGTGGCTCTGCTATGCTCACCGAGGAGCTGAAGGAGGGGTAAAGTGAGCGATGATCTGCATGAGCCCAGGCCCCTTGTCGCTCTGCCATACCCACACACAGCCCGAGAGCTGGAAGCAGAGATGCCCTTCCACCGGAGGCAAGAAACAGGGCCGAAAAATACAGCCACCAGCCTAGTTCTTGGTGGGTCTGAGCTAGCAGAGCTTAGGAGGTGACACCTTCTCATCATGGACTACCCAGTTAGGATTGCTCCCTTGATGAGCAACGTTAAACTGACAATTTAAAAATAGCATCAACAAACGCAAACAAGAAGAAAAGAACATTCTGCACTGCACCTTCACTAAAAGTAGAGAAAGCTGCTGAAGGAGTTGTGTGCATCATGGACATAGCTCCCACAAAGCTGATCCTAAAGAATCACTTCAGTAGAAGTTTTACACTGCAAAAGAAAGGGGACACCAAGGATGGTGTGCTGTATATTTGATACTGGCCTGAGGAACTGGAGGCCCACAGACAAGGGGCATTCTTCTCAGAAAACATGTCAAGGTCTCCTATTCCATGGTCAAGCAAGTCAGAGGAGCCTATGGTCTGTAAGAACCCAGGTCCATTATTCTCCCTCCTCCGGGGTCAGCAAGGGGATGCCAGACAATAGCATGTGAGCCAAGTGCTCTCCAGTATCCCTGCCATCTCCCGGCACGCTTCATCCCTTCTGGGTCACCACAGAAAGCATTAAGGTATTCAGAGCTTTAAGTTAAGCCATGCTAGCTAGCCCAGTAGATGTAGGTATCTGGCACAGTGCTGGCAAGGTGCCCCCAGTGGGCCTATCCTCTCGACAGACAGAGACCCAGTAAGCCAAGAGGCAGCATCTGCTCTTCCTTCTCATCGCCATCAAAATGAGAGGCAGGTGAGCAAACAGGTCGTACTAGTGACGCGGAGCAGCGAGTCTGCTGGGAGGTGACCCTGCTGTGGCGTGGGTGCTTGGCAGGGGCCAGTGGTGCCCACCCTTGACTCTGGCCCTGATCTGGTGCATACTCTTCACCAGCGTCTGCATGCAAAGCTGCATGCGAAAATACCCGACTGCATGCGACTTCCTGTAATACCCCTTTACTCTCTCTCTCTCTCTCTCTCTCTCACACACACACACACACACACACACACACATATATATACACACACACACACTGTGTGTGTGTGTGTGTGTGTATGCGCAGCATAGCTCTGTCATGTGTTGCCACAGATAAATATTACTGTCTGAACTAAAAAGCAATCACAGCTTTCCTGTATCAGCAGAGGGCCTCAAAAACTCAGAAGGCTACGAAACCTTGCCTTAACAGATTCAGATTTCCAAATCTGCAAACCATTTTTGTCCCCCTCGTTTCTCAGAGCAAGGAAAAGGTCCCATATTGTTCTCATTTGTCTTCTATTTCCAAAGGCCTGTATTTCGTGAGATTAGAGATGTCAGCGCAAACATTTCCGATTTGTAAAGGAGCCCTTGCATCATACTGAAATCGACTCCAGAAATACTCATGATTAATAAACTTCAAAGAGACTGAGCTTTTTACCCACCCTTTATAGAAAAATGAACACAAGACTTCACAACCTTATTGAGGTAGCTCTTTCCTGCTTGCCAGCAGTCAACACAAGGAGTTTGATTTGCCATACTTTGACCCTGAGAATTATCTGTGGCTCCTCATAATTCATAGGAGATACTGAGGAACATGACCGGATGTGCAGGTACATGGGGAAATTTAAGATGCAGCAGTTCTGATGTGGAATCAGTAAAAGTGGCATTGATGATGGACGGGGGGGGGGGGGCATTCCTTTCCAAAAATCAGGGGATGAGACGCATCTCTGTGCACTTTCCTCTGCACAGTGCCATTGCAGATTCCGTCTCTGGCTCATATTCATGCAATGCTTGCATCATGCAAGTTTTCAATAATTTGTAGAGTCACATGACCATTCTTATTTGAACCTCTGCTACTTAGAGAAAAGAGTTCATAGTTCCCCTGTTTCACAGTACACATGGTGCCAGTTGCTGCAATGTGGATCTTGGGAAATTTGGACTTATAAGGGATGAAGGACACAATCCTATGCATGTGTAGACAGGAAAAAGGTCAGTATGGCTGGCTGGGGAATGTTGGGCATTGTCAGATGTTTGCTCTCTGAGCATGCAGTCCTACACCCACTTCCCTAGGAGCAATCCCCATTGAACTGAATGACCCTTGCTTATGAGGAGGCATGAGTAGGGTTCACTGGGAGTTGTCTTCTTAATGCAATCTTGCATCCCAGGGGCTTTGGAGGTGATGTGTCCACTAGAAGAAGAGAACTACAGGATACCTTTCTGATGGCCTGGACTGATCCAGATCAGCCAGTTTTGTACGATGTATCATCCAAGCAACAGAGATAAAGCGATGCTGAATAGGTACACAGGTGTCAGGCAAGGATATGGAATTGCTTGGGATACTTTAGAGAAATAGCTTGCACATATCTCACCGGGACACTTGTTTTGCCTTGTGGGTACTTGGCAGGGAAAGCATGGAACTGTCTTCTGAGAATCTGCTGGTGTTTGTTCACCAGCCAATTTAGGCCACATTCAAGTGACTGGAGGCACTCGGGGTCTCTTCCCGCTGACAGTGTGTTTTGCTGCCCGCTCACTTCAAACGTTTCACCACTTTCCTAAGGTTGAGCGCAAGCCTTCTCCCCGCTGCCGCCGCCACCCTGCCTCATCTAAAAGCCACCTCAAAAGTCTCTCCTTCACCCTGACACCTCTCCTGCTTCCTGCACAGTGAAAATGTTTCTCTTCTCTTCTATTAATGCTGTTGCTCGGACACAGTAAAGGATTGCTTCTGGCTGCCAAAGGAAAGCCAGAAGTCGAATGACTCAGTTGTGCAGACTTTTATTGGAAACATTTGTCCTGCAGTCAGGATAGATTAAGGGCTGATCAGCGAGAGACAATGGCACCTAATTGGCCCAGATGCCACCGGCAACCAGGACAGGTCGGGGGCATTCTGAACTTGCCAGGTTGGCTGTAAGCAGCTCCTGTGACTCTGTTCCCTGCAGGACCATTTCTCCCATGCTTTCATTGTCGTTCAATGAAAACACACCCCTGCATGCAGCTTGTCTCCCATTGATGCAGCCAGTGGCCATCAGTGAGGGCTACCTGAGCACGATGGCCTTGTATTGTGCCATTGTCTCATCCCCACTGAAACTTCTGGGCACTAACAGGGGTGTGGGAGAGAAGATCCTTGATCTGAATGAGGATGGAGAACGAGTGAGGCTCATGCCTCCTCTCCACATGCAAGCCTTTCTTTTGTGATCAAATGGGAAATGTGTGCCTCTGGATGGACATTCTTTTCACTAAGTCATTTTTTAAAATGCACTTTTTTAAAGTGCATCTTTCCTGATGAGTATGTTCTGCAAATTCAGTCACAAGCACAGGAATTTAAAAAGTACTCAAGTTCCAGAGTGCAAGTTGAGCAAATTCTGGTCAAAACGAATTGAAACAAAATGCTTGTATATATCTACAGTAGATTTAATCCAGAGTAACCACAATTCATCAGAATTCCCCACTGACCACACCTATACCTTGTATGGATTAAGGTTCAATGTCTCTGCCCTCATTCATTTTCATATTGCCTCCAGACATGAGTTTGGGATGAGAGTATTTCATGGGAATGTGTCATCACTCAGAAGTTTTAAGAAGTTCTTTAAAATTCAAGGAACTAATTGTGATCTCACTGTTTTGCCAAAGACCATGGGGAAAATCAGCAGTCTCCTAACACTCTCCAGAAAGGACCAATACTATTTCCCCAGTGTGGCAAGCCCTTGTAAGTTTTGGCCACAATTTGAAGACTTCCTACTGCTCAGACCCAACATTTATATCCAACAATGGCACTTAATTGGCTCTGGTGTCACCTGACAACCAGCATGGGATACATTCCTTTTTGTCCATGTGTGAATGATCATGATCCCAACGGCATCTGACTTCCATGCTTCCAAAACTTTCTTATCCCAAAATAATATTCACCCCAGTGTTGCCCCATACATATGTATTTCTCGAAGCACTATCATTTTTGTGTAATGTCTGCCTACTTAGATGTTTTGCATACCCTGCAAGTTGGTCACATGGAGAAACTCTCTTCGGAAAATGCAGAAATAAATGGCATGAAACATCTTAAGCAGCAGCATCTGGATGGGGAACATGTAACACATAATGGGCCTTTGCATGTGTGTAGGAGGAATATACAGGTATAGGAAATCCCATAGAATGTGTCATGAAGTACATTTGATGAATGCACAACACATTCATTATATTCTAGTTCCAAAATAATATCTTCTATATATTTGCTTCTGGAGCACAGACGATGCTACATCTATGCCCTTTCAAAACTAAGCCTTTCCCATTGTAAATGGATGCTTCTCTGTCACTAAACTTGGCTTCATATAGCCAGACAAGTACTGATACTGTGCAATGCCACCTTGATTATGCAGCATATGACCTTTGAGGACTACATTCCTGTCCTTTTTTTTTTCCTTCTTTTTTCCTTGCAGTAAAGTTGAGGTTGGACACACTGACTGAGTGAATGAGTGACTGAATGAATGAGATTGTTTTAATGGGATTTTAAAGTATTACAAGTGCATTATGCAATCATTTTTTAATATGTGCAGTCTGTGGAAATACTCACTGAAGAGGAGTACAGAGAGAGAATATACCCAGAACATAGTTCTTATTTGGAAGGGAAATCTAGATCACAGCATCCCCATGTCCATTTTTTCATAAACTTGTTCAGCATTGTAAAAATTATGAGATATGATCCTATGAAAATGTTGAGGGAGAAAGGGAGAAAACTTTGCTCACACTGGGTAGACAACTTGCCCAAAGCCACTAAAGCAAAGAGAAAGAATCATTCGCCATACATTTAGGAAGACATAATTCCAGAAATGAGCAATACTATCTCACAGAATAAATGCAGCCATAAAAAAGATTACCCTAATCCTCTCTCTGCATTCAAGAAGGGGATTAAGAAACGTCTTTTTTAAATTGCTTTTTAAGGCTTTAAAAAAAAGTTTTACTATGTTTTTCTCTGTGTTTATTTTCTACATATTTTGTAACCTACCATAGTGTGCAATCTAATAACCTCAAGACACTGTCTAGAAAGCCATTGGGGATTTGGCATCCCACTGCCAGCCTTGGAAATGTGCGAAGGTGAGAGCTGGAATTCTGAAAGCAGGGGCCCTCCTTGCTGCTGGTATGGGAAAGAACAGTGCCAGCTGCCACTCCAAAACCGGGTGCCCAACCTCAGAGCAGCCAGCAGTGGCGGGGCCTTCTGGGAGACAGGGTGGGGAGGAGCACAGCTCTTCTCGGACGTGACATATGCCAGCATCGTGACCACCTGTTCTCCTAACAAGCTGCAGCAAAAGATTCAGAAAGCCGAAGCCGACCGTCAAATCTTTTGCAGGGCGGGAGAAGTGCAGAAGCAACCTCTCCTCCATGCTCTTCCCAGTTGGAAGGCCTGTGGGCAGGCACATTGGATTGCATGGTCTGTTGGCTTCCAGGAGGCAATATAGAAACACAATAAATAACAGAATGTGCTATAATCACATGGCTGGGCTTGGTGAAGTAAGCGCTGAAAGCGATTTAGCTGGAAAGGCAGCTGGGAAATTGTACAACTGAGAAACAAATACATTTCCCAAGTCTTTGTTTGCTCAGTGATTCAACATCACCTCTGTCTCTTCCTGCCTGGTGCCTGTTAATGGTCAGACATCCCCTGGATTCGGAGCACCTGTCTTTGGACATCAGTGCAGGAGGCCCAGCAAGTTTAAAAGCCCAGTCCTCTATCTGACTGAGATGAAACTGCTACAAAAGCACCCAGGCATACAATTTCTGGTGCATTTCAGGAGCATGTGTCGTGGTTATGTGCATGCATTCCATAATGGTCAGAGGCACAGGTGCTTCTAAGGAATAACCCCTCCCTCTGTCTCCTGTAGGAATACTGGGGCAATTCCACTTACCCCAGTGAGCTGGGCTGAGGAGAAATCCTTCTGGTACAAACTGCACATTGAGGTAGGGCATGGCGGGGGGGAAGTTCTCCTCTCATTTACGTTGACCTTGGGATGCATTTTCTTCTGAGGTCCACTCAACTCCTTGCCCTAATCCTCTGGAAAACAAAGCTTGTCAACTTTCTTCAGATTTTATTATGGATTGCCGCTATTAGTTAATCCAAGAAATTACTCATTTATTCCACTGCACTGAGCCAAAATATGATTCTTCCACATGGAATGCAAACCTATCTCAGGGGACAATGGTTTGGTTTAGTTTTGTTTTTTAAATAATAATAATTAAAAAAGAGCAATCCCAATTTTCAAAGCAAATATATTATCATTTGAGGACTTCATAAAGCTGTCTCATGTGATTATCCTTACTTTCCACAGCTGCTTTGAACTTTGATGAAGTTGCTTAACCCAAAAAGTCAGCTGCCTTATGTCAAAATCCCCCCTCCCCTCCGCTCCCTCCGCTCCCCTCCCCTCCATGCAGCCACCCCTTCTTTGGAAGCATCAGTTATCATTGCCTTTACAAAAAGGAGGAAGAAGAAAAGCGCGGCCGCCTTCTCTGAAGATGTCGCCCTCTTTTTCAGTGGCTTGTCTCTCAGCAGCAGGACGAGGCTCTTGTAAAACAGTCTCGTGACTGATGCTGACTTTCAGCACCTGCCATGGAAAACTCATTGGATGGACTGCAGAGGGATTTCATTCACGGATGTCAAAGAGTCGAAGCTGGCTGTTTCATTTCATGACAAAAAACATAAATCCACTCAGTGGACTAACAAATTGCTCCTCTAAATTTTCCCAGTGTTTTGGTCACCAGGTAGAGAGCAGTCTGAGTTACGTAATATGTGAGTCACTGCAATCCTTTCTTTTCTATTATTCTCACTTTCACATCTCCCCCTTCCTGCAAGGAATAAGGTGGCAGGTATGGAGGTGATTCTCACAATTCTTTTTAGGAGAGAGAGAGCAGCTACCATGCTAAACATGGCAACTAAGGTTCTTGCCCGTGGCATTCAGGGCTGTTTGCTTCTGATCAGACGTGTTCAGGATCCTGCTGACTTCCCCCGATGTTCTACTAGTGCCTGAGTGAGCTGGGCAGGGCTGGATTTGTTTCCCAAGTGACAAGCACTGACCCAGGAGGCTACCGCATCAGATGCTTTGCTTAAGCCGCACCTCCAAACGTGCCAACCCACTCTGCCAGAACCAAGCAGCCCATGCTGGAATATAGAAAGTGAAGAGAGCTGCCCTCAAGAAACAGGGGCCTTGAGATGCGTCTCAGAGGAAACCTGCGCAGCGACTCATCTGCTCCAAGAAACTGTGCGAAAGGGCTTGGTTTGCTCTTCCCCCACTGCACCATAGGGTAGCAATGACGATCTGGAAAATGCTAGGGGGCACTATGGATTGGGAGTGGGGGGGAAGCAATATCTGACATGGAGTGTGCTCCCTAGAGAGGTCCGCCTGACGCCGTCATTATATGTTTTTCGGCGCCAGGTCAAGACCTTTCTGTTTCGCCAATATTTTAACACACAGTACTTTTAATTGTGGAATGATTTATTTAATTGATTTTACTGATGCTCAGTGTGGAATAGTTCATTTATCTTATTTTATTGAAGTTCGGAAATAATGTTGTAAGCTGTCCAGAGGCGACAGTAATGGACGGCATGCACACGTTTAAATAAATGAATAAATAAATAAAGCTTTCTCCATCCTCAAGAAGAGGGCTTTGAAGCAGGCCTGAAATGAAAGGTACTTTGTCAGTAATCCAGTCCAAAGGCAATGTCAGAGTGCCTTAGGAACACTCTCTCTCATCCCCTCTTGGCATCGGGTATGTATATGCATATGAGAAGGGTGTGTGTGTGTGTGTGTGACAGAGAGCGGAGGGAGGGGGAGAGTTGTATGCAAGGGCATGGATGTGCTCATGCATGTGTGATTGCACACTTGTGTGCTACCTGCCACTCCAGCAAATATTCAGTTCAGACCTCAGGACAAAAAGGTTGTACATCCCTGTCTTACCCAAGGCCCAGATGATTGCTGCTTATTCACAAAATAGGAACCTCAAGAAGGACGTTGAGAGAAATGTGAGCCCTGTTCAGGTGTGTTGCAGGTGTTTTTGTTGGGCAGAGAGCCTCGGCGGATGCAAGGGACCCTCCACTTGCAGCAGCTGTCCTCCAGGAGCAGAGGGGGAAGGCAGGGCTGGAGCACTCCCCATCCTCATGCCTCTGCTCTGCTCACATACAGAATGCCCAACTTGGGCCTGACACGGAATGCTTTCTTTCAGAAAAGAAATGGGAAAAGCCTTGCTTTGCAAGGGGTGAGGGTGATGTGTCTGGAAATGCCAGGGCGCACCCGGAAAGACAGGGGCCTACAGTGGAAGACAGTGTCAGGGGAAGACAGTGTCAACTTCTCACATGAAAACTTGAAATCTAATCAGCCAGGAAATTTCGCTTTATTGATTTCATGCTCCACATCTCTCTCATGTCCTTGGTGGATACTTTTAGGAATTAGAGTAGCAGAGGATTTGTGTCTTTTAAAATACATTTGCAAAAAAAGATCTCATTTTTATTGGTTTTCCAGATTTTTACCACAATGCAAATAGTCCAGTTTCAGACAAAAGAGGCAAGGATTCTCCTGGGGCCTGCCACCTCAGACTGCAAACCATATGTTCTTTTTAAAGATGGTTTCCAGGTGGTCATACTCCACACAGCTAGTGTTTGAACAAGGGAGCTGTAACTTCCACAGATTCTTTGAAATGCAGGTTGGTGCCTTTAGAGCTCAGTGCACTTTGGTGAAACATAAGGAAGCCTCCACTGATTTTACTCACAAAGAGATCCTGCAACTGTATGCTTTCATTTCAAATCTAAAAACTATATTCACGCATTTATTCACCTCAGGAAACATGATTAGCATCATGAAACACAACGGGGGTGCTAGATCAATAATAGGTTTTGAATTCTGTTGCAATCTTTTGGAGCTGAGACTGCAATTTATGCCAACACCTAAAGTGGACCAAGGACTATAAAATCATTCCCTCTACTTTTTCGAGAGAAGATCTGCATGGAATTTCTGGATCACAATCCAGATTGAAACAATATGTTTTATCAGTGTTCTAGGGAACCTCTGATGGGATGGACTTCTTTGGCTCGTAAAGAGACATATGCAGCAGGTACTGGGGCCTAGTAGGCTTCGCAAAGGCTGGAGCCTGGACAGCAAGATTTAGGATTTCTTTGCTGGACGTGCAGTCAAACAAGGACAAAGTAACGGGGGATATTCTGTCCATAGAGTACAGGCTAAAAGTTTCACAATGACCCTTCAATTAATGCTCCCATTGATGGGCAAACTTTAAAGAGCAGGGTTTTTTGAAGTTTGAATGCCTTTAAATGTCCTATTTCTGATCAGAAATGATTGCTTAGCTCTCTCACCAGGAACTGAACAAAGTGCAACATAGTGCTGTGCATTTCCTGAGAGACATCACAGAACTGAGATGGGCACTGCAGGCTTGAAAGTTGCTGGGCCGGCACGCTCCTGAATGGACATGCTTAAATGGAGGGAGCCATCCTGTGGCTCCAGGCGCCATCAGAGGATCCGCAGAATATTTGGCATTCCAAGATCCAAGTTTGGAGGGGACATTCTCCCCTTGGAGCTGAGAATCAGAGTTAGGAGGGGGGGGGGGACTCCATTTTCCCATGGCAGGGAGGAGAGGAGACTGGAGAGGCCACAACAGCTGCAATTCTGAGCCATCCCGAGTCTTTCTTCGCTGTCCAAAGCACCACCACTGGGCAGGTTAGCAAAACTACAGGATAGGAGGACGAGGAGGTAAAGCTCACCTCCAGCATCTCTCCCAACTCTGCACTGGGTGAGCCAGGGGCTTACGATCACCATAAGAGGGCTGCAAGTTGGGGTGCTTTTTTCTGCAAAGTGCCTCTGGACATGCCCACTTTGCTCTGGGCCTGCCTCTTCCATTCCTGGCCTTGTTCCTGTCGTTTCAGCAACCTCCCTGCTGGAATTCAGCCCCCCAGACCCTTCTCAAATTGCAATTCTCCACCTGTGCCAAAAATGTTCCTCACCCCTGCTGTATAATAATATAACAGAGTGCTGGTACTCCGTGGCAAGGGTACTCTCCCATGCTTACTTTTTTAATGAACACTAAGAAAGCTGGAATTCACTTTGTGAGCCTCCTTTTGTTTGAACCCCTGCTTTTTGAAAACTGCACTTTCCCCTATTCTGTACCCCTTCAGTTTTATAGTAATGAGTGGCCGTGCAGCTAATTCCTAATGTGTGTATCCCTCCCACTACACTTCCCATCATTCTGGACTACTGGCCATGCTGCCTAGGTTTCATTATGACTGGGACAGGGACAGGGACAAGGATCTCAAGGCAGAATGGGGATTCTGGCCACCCTCGTGCCTAACAGAGGCCCAGAAGGGACTTTGTGCAAGTCCGGTGCATAGCATTGCCCCCAAGCGTGGAGGGAGCTGCACCTCCACCTGCTCTGGGAAAGCAGGACCCCTAAGTGACCTTGGTGGTGGCTGGAACTACAGTGCCTCCAGCCTGAGGACTCTTTTTCCCTCCTGTCTGATGAACATGCAGCGAAAACCTGCCACGTAATTTCCCCAAGGCCGAGAAGTGGTGCAAAAGGAACTCCAGGAAAACGATTTGAGAGTGTCGTTATTATTAGACTGGTTCATTCAGAAGGCACAGCAGCCAGACTCATGCAACCCGGCTTTTTGTTGTCAAATAGCTTCCGGATGCTCTTCTGCATCCCTGAAACCACTTACTTGATTGGTACCATATATTTGTTCTTTAGTCTGCACATCTATCACTGTCTCAAATTCAGCAAACAAGAGTTTGGGCTCCTTTGAAATGCATCCCAGCTGCAAAGTCTTGCAAGGGCAGGCCCTGCCATGAAGCTCACACATACACAGGAACGTGAACTCACCGGCTCCATCCTGCTTGACAGTCTCCTGAGAACACCAGATGTGTTTTGTTCCTTCTGACCCGTGGACCTACAAGGCAGCCCTTCCCATTGCGGTGCCTTTCAGATGCATTGGACTACAACTCCCATCCCCCCTCCCCCTGCCAGCCTGGCCCGCTAGCGGTACATCTGTCAATTCATCCTAATCAATGTTTATGCAGACAGGGGAGGGGGAAATTTCCTAGGAAAGAAGGCCAGGATGATAAACTAGCATCTCTTTTACTTGAAAGTAGCATGCAGAAGTACGTATGAACAGCTGTCAGCAGCTCTGATATGGAGAACACTTTGGATAGTACAGATTTGGCTGCCTGAGAGCTGCTTCTGAGGGACACAGAACAGGAAGCCGAAGCAAAGAGACCCTCTCATGTTGCAAAATGCTTGCATATTCCTACCTGTAGCAAATCAAGGAATTGCTACATTCTGGCAAACCAAGAGAGAAGGAGAGAGAATGAGAGGGAGGGAGAGAATGAGAGAGAGGGAGAGAATGAGGGAGAGAATGAGAGGGAGAGAGAATGAGAGAGACAGGAAATGAAAGAGACAGAGAGAATGAGAGGGAGAGAATGAGAGAGAGAATGAGAGAGAGGGAGAGAATGAGAGAGAGAATGAGAGAGAGAGACAGAGAATGAGAGAGACAGAGAGACAGAGAATGAGAGAGAAAGACAGAGAATGAGAGAGACAGAGAGACAGAGAATGAGAGAGACAGAGAGAGAATGAGAGAGAGACAGAGAGAGAATGAGAGAGAGAGAGAGAGAATGAGAGAGAGAATGAGAGAGACAGAGAATGAGAGAGAGAGAGGGAGAGAATGAGAGAGGGGGAGAGGGAGAGAGAGAGAATGAGGGAGAGGGAGAGGGAGAGAATGAGGGAGAGGGAGAGGGAGAGGGAGAGAATGAGAGAGAGACAGAGAGAGAATGAGAGGGAGAGAATGAGGGAGAGGGAGAGGCAGAGAATATGAGGGAGTGGAAGAGGGAGAGAATATGAGGGAGTGGAAGAGGGAGAGAGAGGGGGGGAGAGAGAGAGAGAGAGAGAGAGAGAGAGAGAGAGAGAGAGAGAGAGAGAGAGAGAGAGAGAGAGAAGTCAACATGATTGTCCAGGGCATTCTCTTTCGGTCTAACTCTGCATAGATTGCACCCTTATTCCTTTATGTCATCAAACAATTGAAATACTAGAATCCGACTGAAGTGACATTTGCATGTTTTTGATAGGATGACTACTGTAATCACATCTGGACACTGGAGCAAAATGGCTTGCTTGTTCCAGAATGCTGTGGGACAGAAACAAATGCTTCAGATCTTTATTTTTAGTCTCATCCAGCCTAAGTATAACATCCTTGCAGTGTCTATTGTTCAGCAGTAGTCCAGAGCACCACCTACTGAATCACTGACAAGTTTTCAGGGACAGCAAACACACTCCTGAAATAGGGCAGAGCTCCCCCTGGGGAGGCCACGAGGAAACTCTGCTGGAAAACCGGCAAGTGCTTCCGTCAGCATCCTTTGCAGAGTAAACAATCACCCTCGAGATTCAGCTGTCCTAGGACTGTATTCATTGCATGTCAGAGCCACTGCTCACATACATTTTCCAAGAATTCCTACCAGCATCACCCCTTCAGGGAAATTTTGGGGGTCCTGGGACAGGGGCAGAACCTGACCAACCTATGAACATATTAGCAGAACCTCAGCACTGATCCTGCAATATACAGAGCCAGAGCGGGACATCGCAAGGATCCTTGACGTGCCACAGGCTCGGCACACCCAAGTTTCGGGTGTTGAGTGGCACAACCTCCCGCAACCGGGTCTTGTATAGAAGGGTTGCTGATTAGGGGATTATGAGGGTTGTAGCTCAACTTGCCTGGAAGGCACTAGGTTCGGGAAGGCTGTTTTAGTACGTATTTGTTACTTACTGACTGCTTCTGGTTGTAATTATGTTTCTTGCTATGTTTTATTTATAAAACACACACACAAAGAATATGTGTATGACATATTTTTATTTATTTATTTATATCCCGCCTTTTCCCTCCAAGGAACTCAAAGCAGCTGACATCATTCTCCTCCTGCTGCTCTCCATCTTATCCCCACAACAACCCTGTGATGTAGGTTGGGCAGAGAGTCTGTGACTGGCCCAAAGTCACCCAGTGGGCTCCATGGCTGAGCGGGGACTAGAACCAGGATCTCTGGAGCCGCAGCTCAGCACTCAGCCAAAATGCCACACTGGCTGTGTAAGAGCTACGGGAAACATACAGTACGGGTCCCATTCTGGTTGCAGGGGCTTTGCCGTTCACATCATTGTCTTGTTCTCATCACGTCTCTTCTGCCTCTTCCTCTGCTATCCTTACCACCCAAAAAGCGCTTAGAAATGTTTCCGTAAGTATCAAACACACATGCATGCAAACAACATAAAATCTGCATACTCTGAATAGTTTTAAAATCTGATATGGTGCAACCATTTTAACTCAAGGCCCCTCTCTGTGCCCTTCCACTGCTTGGAAATGGTCTGGAACCACAGGCTGGCACAAACCATTCTGGCCAAATCGCTCCCCACAGCCCCATCGTGGGTCCCTGCACTCCCCTCCCGCTCCCTTATTCATTTTGATGGAGAGGCAGCAAGACACGCTGATTTCCCCCCTAATTTATTGAACTTGCATACTGCTCCATATCTAGGCAAATTCCAAAATGGTGAAGGCTAGGAGAGACAGAAGAATGAAAAGGCTGCTTCGCGAAGAAGATCAAGTGAATATCACGGCTGGTCAGCGCAAATGGCTGCCCTGAACAAAGATGTCTTCAGCAGACACTGAAAGCAGGTGTCTGCCTGACCTCTAGGGCTGGGCATTTCTATAGAAATGGGGCCATCACACAGAAGGCTTTTCTCTTGGTGGCTTCCAGTCCGGCCAGACATCCATAGGAAACCACCAGGAAAATGCATTCCAAGGACTTCCATGACTAGGATAAAAAGAAAGGTTATTCAGGATTTTGTACACTAGTATAGGCCCTCCTCACCTATAGTCAGCCCTCCACATTCACGGAGATTAGAGGCTCCTGTAAAAGTGGAAAAACCGCTAATATCTCTAGCCCCTGCCACCTGCCCCCCCTCTCCCCCCCCCCCCCCACCGGCCAAACTCTCCTCTTTGCAGCAAGGAAATGCTGAGAGATTTCCTTCTCCAGATGGTGGGGCAGGAAGGCCTGCTTTGGAGGCCCTCCCCCTCTCCCCTTCCACATCCTCTTTCTCTAGGGCGATGACAATTGTCTGCAGTATTTTTTTTTTTTAATTAATAGGCTATATGGCAGTTTGTTTGTAAGTATGGGTTGTTCATAACTTGGACATTCATAACTTGGGGACTGCCTGTACTAAAATCTTACACCTGGCCCAGTAGCAAATCTGCTTAGCAAATAATAAGCAGCCAGTGCGGTTCTTTCAGCAGTGGAAACGCAACCAGAGAAGAGGTAGCTCTGGACCACAGCCACACCCCCAGCACCTGAAATGCAGCACCTGTATCACTGTGGCCAATCAGGAGAGGCCATAGCTGGCAAACTAGTCAGAGATGGAAGAAGGCCACTGACCCTTTTGGGGCTCCAGCGGCAATGATGGATAGGAATCATCAAAGCCATGCTGGATCAGACCAAAGGTCCATTTAGTCTAGCACAAGGTGGCAAACCAACAGCCCACAGGATCCCTCAAGCAGGATGGGTGCAAGACCTTCACCCACCCAAGCTCCGCAGCAACTGGTGTATGCAGGCATGCTGCTTCTGGGAAGGGAGGTAGCAAATAGCCAGCAAGGCTAGTAGTCACTGAGAGCCACCTCCTCCATGAATCTGTCCAATCCCCTTTTAAAGCCACCCAGATGGTTGGCCATCCCACTTCCTGTGGCAGCAAATTCCATAGTTTAATTTTACATCGTGTGAACAAGTACCTCCTTTTATCTGTCCTAAACCTCCCACTGATCAGCTTCATGGGATGACCCCAAGTTCTAGCCTTATGGAGGAGGGAGAAAATTTTTTCCACACCATGCATTATTTTAAACACTTCTATCATGTCTGCCCTTATTTGCTTTTTTTTTAGCTGAACAGCCCCAATTGTTGTATCCTCATAAGGAAGCTGCTCCATCCCCCTGATCATTTTCATTGCCTTTCTCTGTACCTCTTCCAACACCTTTTTCAGGTAAGCAACCAAAACAGTACACAATATTCTTCATGAAGTTGCACCAAGGATTTGCGTAAAGGCAGTAAGATTTTGGCAGCTCTATTTTCTATTCCTGTTCCTGATTATGCCTAGCATGGAGTCTGCCTTCTTCACAGACGAAGAACCTGATCTTTCAGGGGGAGTGCAAGTCTATTCCACAAACTCAGGAACCGCTCACCCACGGGACTTGGGATTTGTTTTCAGCCCTCATCCGGCTATCACAGAGTCCATTGAATAGCCTCTCCTGATGCACTTCTCATGGGAAATACAGCTGTGCAGCCTTGGTGCACTGAAGGCACCTGGCTCCAGCCGCCTCGTGATGGCTACAACACTGACCAACATTCCCGGGGTCAGGAAAGTACCCTGCAAAGCCCCATAGCTTAATTGCAGGTGATCCAAGGCACAGTCGCCCAACATCACTCTCTGAAATTGATGCTGCAGGCAAGACTGAAACAACTTGGACACCGCACCTGCAATGCCTAATCTTTCCCACCAGCCCCCCTCTTGCAATACACAAAGAAACCTGGATGTACAGACTGTCCATGTGTCAGGAGTACACAAGCTGTGCTCATTATTGGTGAAGCAAAAAACTATTTCTGTTGCTTTGGAAGACTTGCTTAGAGTTCATGACCCCCTGCCCAAATACTGAGAACATTTTTATTTCTCCATTTGAACTCAGGAAAACTGAGAATAGAAATCAGTGAGGAAAATGTTTCTGTTTGTTTTTGCTGAGAATGTACCAAACTTAGCGAAGCCCTTCATATTTGGGATGGAAAGACTTTGAAATTGAAATGAAATGAATATGGAGAAAATTGAAATAGACAGATATGTCCATTCAGGTCCAAGGGATTGAATACTTAGCTCTTGAGAATCGGGCTTTGAATTCAGCCATTTGAGAGTCGAGTTAGGATTATCGGCTTCTTTTTTATCTGACAGACTCTTCATCTTCAGAGTCTCTGTGGCAGGCAGGTAAATGATCGTCCTTCCCATGCTAGCAAACAGAGTTTGGCTGGTGCAGATGGATTGTTGCAGTTCATTTGTTTTTTTGTAAGCATGTGCCAAACTACGTGAATTTCTTCACCAGCATGAAGGAAATGACTTAAGATTAAAATAATAATAATAATAACTGAAGGCAGGAGAAAGTGAAACTGTTAGATTCATCCATCTATTTGTAACAAAGTTCCTAGCAAACCCTCAAGCAAAGCAATATTTATCTAGAGGCAGGGATGGGTAGACCTGTCAATTCTGCTTTCTGCTTCATTCAATAGTTTTTATATCCTTTTCCATCATGCAGAGGACCTGCTTGGTGCAGAGCTATGAAAAATGAGGCACTTGTCAGAAAAAGTATTGGCAAACCTAATTCAGCACTTGCATGGTTTGAACGCACAAGGGTCCTAGCCCAGGTTTTTAAAAGCAAAGCACTCAAAGCCCTGGGTGGATGAATCTGACAGTTTCAGCGTCTCCTCCATCAATTTAAAAAATCTGAAGTTACACTTGTCCTTAACTTGGTAAATTCATTTCAGACCCTCACTGAAAAAATATCGTGCTAGAAGATCATTCCTATTGGCCGTCTTTCTTCTTTGCTTAGGCTTGTTTCTGTGACCTGTCCATTTTATTAAGGAACATCCCCTGCAGCAGACAAGATGGCTACATCTCAAAACAGGATTCAGAGCGCTTTCTATCCCAGCAAAGTAATTAGTCATAAAGGAACTTGTTCAGGCAGGAATCAGAGGCAGTGTGGCCTTCCTTCCTGCTGCGCATCTTGCTTTTGTGCTCTGGGATGCTTGGAAAAGCTGAGAGGTCTTACGATGTGTCATGAGGTTGATGAAAGCAATGCTGCCAAGTTATGATGCCTTTTTTAAATTGCAAGTGAATAGGAAGCATCCTAGACAGCTTAATAGATATGAGCCCTTGGTGCTTATTGTTACCTTGTACAATATTTCTCAGATTCTCTGACTCAACACTTTCTTGAAGATGATCTGCCTGAAATAACAACATCTGTTGCTAGTGGAGTAACCACCTGACAATTACGGCCTGAGATGATTGAGAATGGATGTGTCAAACGGCCTGACCTGTCCACCAAGTCTATTTTATACCAAGGAGGGCAACTTGTGGCCTTCTCAATGTTTTGGTCTACATTGCCCATTTGCCCGAGCCAACAGAGCCAATGATGAGGGGACATGGAAGTTGTTGGCCCAAACATTGGGATGGGGGGTTCTCACATGTTGCCTACCCTTGCTTTGTAACAACTTGATGATGGGGATCCAATGGAGACCAGGTTGTCTAGGGGAGTCCAACCTGCAACAGACTCTACGGATGACACAAGTGAGCAGGTGAGAGTTTGCAGTTTACCTAGGACATGGTGTTCTGTGTCCTGAAGAGCAGAGCCATTCTGGATCCGATCAAAGCATTCTCTTCAGCATCCTGTTCTCACAGAAACCAAGCAGGCACCCCAGGAAGCCCTGAAGTATGACACAAGCACAACAGCATCCTCCCACAAACATTCTCATGCAAAAACCACAGCATCACGATAAGGGCGTGAAAAGGACACATGTGGAATAGTAGCAGTACCTGAGGAGCTAACAAATTATCACATAAGAACACCATGAAAACGAGCCCACAAAGTTCTATTTTTATTGACTATCATAGCCTTTCTGCCTCACATTCAAGGCAGTGTATCATCACAAAGAACAGAACAACCTAAACACGGTTAAACAAACACCAAGTTAAGGAAAGAAAGATGTTGCTGGATTAAAGATGCAGCCCTATTGCCCCATGGCAGATGCTCGTAAGCCCCTGAGCCTGGTGGGCATCTAGTGCCAGGCACACAGCAAGGCAGCAGCTTCCTTGCCACCCTGCACCACATGCCCTTCATTGCATCATTTTGGCTGTCTGGGCTTCGCACACATGTGGGGAAGAGAAGGAGCCTCAGCCCAGAGCGGAGCTGCTGCATCCCCTGCCAGCCCTGGGACAGGCCTCCCCTCCCCAATTGTGACCTTGGTGGGGTGGAGCAGGGCCTCAGTCTTCTCGTGCTGGGAGGCCCTAGAAGGGCATCTTTAGCAGATGTGGAAAATTCCTGTGGCTTGCATCCAGAGCCTTCATCCCCAAGCAGCGCTCCATTCAGAGTGCTCCCACAGCCAGAAAGCAAAGGCTGTGGGAGCACTTTTGCAGATTCCTGCAATTCTCTGCAATTTTAGCAGCACCTGCCTCGACCTTCTGGAGCAGATGGGCTGCGAGGGAAATGGACATAGAAGGAGAGTGGGGAGGAGACAGAGCGGGAGGAGGCCTTGCTAAAGCTCACCCATTCCCCTATTTTCCACGTTGACCTGGTGGAATATCTGCACCAGGTCAAAAGCCTCCTAGGACATGGGAAGCTTTTGCTGGAGCCAGCCCTTGTGTCCAAGAGACAGTGCAATGCAGCTGGGTAATTAGGGTAACTGGCATAGCCATTGATGACTTATCCTAAATGTTAACTCATTTTAACCACATGGCATTTCCTTTTAACTCAGGAACCCTACAATGTTCTGTAGGGGTGCTGTGAGTTCTTTTGGAAAGGTATGGTATTCATTAAGCACTACAGCTCTGGGGGAGTGGGTGGGTAAATGAGGTCTTAAACCATGACTGCTCAGACTTTCACTTCAGACAGCCTCATAAAAACATAAGAAGAGCCCTGCTGAACCACGCCAAGGGCTTCTTAAGTCCAGCATGCAGTGGCCTATGGCCAACCACATACCCCAGCAGCAAGCCCACAAGCAAGCCACAAGGAATCCAGACGAAATGCAAGCCTTCTGTGCAACGTGGTCCAACAAGTGCCATTGCTTGAATGGCATCCTGAGGGAAGAGGAAGGCACCAAGAGGAAGCATTTCTGAAACTCCCTGTGGAGCCCAAATGAGTCTGGAAACCAGTTGAAGACCAATGTTTGCTGCCAGTAAAATCTAATGAAAGCCATGCATATGCAGCAATGAAGACTACGTGCTAATTGGCATTTTATGTAACTGCAAAGTGTGCCATAAGAATCCAATTTAGTATAGCAATTACTAGTATATAGTATGCCACACTCTCTTCATTGGGGGATGCCTCGCTGTCAACCCAAGAAGCCGAGAAAGAGCCGAAGCCATTTGTCAATCGGCCAAACTAGACACTTGTGGGAATCACCCAGAGGGTGTCTGCCACTGGACAGCACTGAGATGGGTGAACTAATAAACACAACAGCAATTATTTGAAATGCACAAAAATGGCAGCTGAGCATTCGGTCCCCACTTCCTCTCCACAAATAGCAGAATTTACATCATAGTTTTGTCAGCCTATGATGTAATTTCTCACCCCCATTTCTAAAGAAGTTTTGGTAACTCTCTCCCTCACTGTGGTCAAAGGGCCGTATCTGTTTCTGGCAATGATAAGGTTCTGTGTTTTCCAGTTTCCCTATGAGAAGAATATGGATGGGCAACCCAGAGCCCTCCAGATAGACAAGGCTCATCAGTCCCTCCCAGCAGGACTAGTGCTTGGGAATTGGGGGCATTTTAGGTCAAAACCACTTGTCAGTACTGGGTTGCTTATCCCCTGTTCTACAACATTGGCTGGCACTTGTGGGAGATCCAGGAAATACAGAACACTTTAATTTCTGGAGACAAATTGGTTCTGTGAACTGCTAGGAAAGAGGAACTCAATGTAATTCTGGATAGAAGGGGGTATTCCTGAAAGAGTGGAAATTTAGAAGAAAAGTAAGGAAGTAGAAGGAAATGAATGAATGATTACTATGTAGCTATGTTTCCGGTAGAGGACTGTATTAGTTGTTTTCTATATTTTTTGGTATTTTGTTTTGTTCTTTTTTATTTTTATGGTGCATTTTTATATTTGTATTATTGTTTTTAGTAGTTTAAATAAAAATTTAAAAAAGGAAAGAGGAACTTAGTGCATAGTTACAGTTTTCAGCAGCAGCTTTGATGCTTAGTATGAATTTAATTTGGTCCTATGGCATACATGTTTCTGTGACTCGGTGCTAGACGTCTTCTGCAAGATTCTCAGGAGAGATCTGCTCCAGTTCTCCACTGGCTCATGCAAGTGATGCGATCTCCACTGGCCCCCAGACTGGTTAAGCCAGGGGTCCTCAAACTTTTTCAAATGGGGGCCAGTTGAAAGGTGCTGGCGGGGGCACGGGCCGGTAAGGGGGTGGGGGCAGGATGCACGTGGCAAGCAGGGGCGGGGGTCACGTAGGGCTTCTCTGAGCGAGTCCAAAACGATCTCCACATGAGCAAGCTGGTGCCTCGCTGTGCGCCCGCCCGCGCACGTGGCACATGCAAAACCTCTGAAGTGGGCCGGATAAACGGGCATGGCAGGCCGGATCCGGCCTGCAGGCAGTAGTTTGAGGACCCATGAGTTAAGCACTGACATGCAAATGCAACCTCTGGTATGAAGAGGAGGCAGCACCATCCGGCATGGCAAAAAAGCACCATTTTGGGGGCTGGGTTGGCAGTCCTTTGAGCAGGTGCCACTAACCCCTTTGTGAGATGAAGAGCATGGCTTGGTACTGCAGAAGTGCTGGCCAGAGGTAAACTCATGCACACAAGTGCCAATTGCAATGGGAGGGAGATGAATTGTGCCAGTTCCAAGGCTGCTTTTGTCTGTCTCCTCGTCTGGGATGGCAGTCTGTTGAGGAGTACAGGGAAGCTTTGGATCCAGCGAGCCTGCAGTGTCTCCTGGATCACCTGTGGGACAGCTCCCTTCCTTGTGCTCTCAGCATCTGCATCTCTGACATCAGTCTCACAGAGGCAGCTTGCAAGGTCAGCTCTTCTTCTCCTGGGCAGACTTCACTCTCTGTCCTCAGAGGGGAAGGAGTGATAAATGCTTTTGCCACTGCAAAGCCCCCCACCCACCCCCCAAAAAAACCTATGGGATTGTAGCTTCAGGTTGAATGGCTTTAATTCTCCCACACGTACCCTGATCTGTTGGTTGTTTTGCCTGCAAATTTTCTCCAGTTTTAGCTGTTTTTGTGTTTTATTCATGCTTTTTGTTTTGATGAACTTTTCCATGCATTTTTTAATCTTATGAAAGACTGCATATTCAACATAGGCAGGATATAAAGCTTCTTAATAAACAGAAGGCAGTAACTTCAGAGGTCAGGAATACGTTTCTAATATTTCTAGGATACCTTCAAACCATGTGAAACACGCTAGTGTATACCTCTGACACAGACAGACAGATATCCAAGGATCATCTACTACATATCGGTTGCTAACTGATAAGAAAATAGACTTTGCATGTGATCAAGCAATTTTCCCCACATTTAACAGGTAAGCCCTGGAATTAGGTGCCCTTTTTAAATAACCCCTTTTATTTTCCCTTTTGAATTATACTGTAGAGTTAGCCATGTTTTATTCTTTGCTAGCTCGATCACCTACTCCTGATCTGATGTTGTTCAAATGCTACTTTTTATTGTATTGTATTGTAGTTGTTTTGTTTTATTTCATCTTATTTTGTGAACGGCCAAGAGGATTCTTTCTATGGGGAAGCCTGGGAATAATGTAAACAAAGCAGTAAACAGTACAGGATTTGAGCGGCAGTCTGCTCTCAGATTAACCTCTCTTGTCTCCTGCAGTGCCGGTCCTTTCATCTCCTCCTTTGGGGATTATGCAGTTTATAGCAGGAGAGTTGCTTCCAGGCAACTGGGAACAAAGCTTGGGCAGAGAAGTGAATTGCAGGAGGCGTGGTTGCCCAGCCCTTGGGGTGAAAGGGGGACTCATCAACCCCATTATTAAAATGCCTATCTGGCCATCCTACAAACAGTACAGGTAGAGCTGAAAGAGAAAAAGAGCTAGTAGCATTTGGTTAAACAAACATGGAGCACATATGCACAAAATGAGGAAGATTAGTCAGCCCCTAACAACACTTTACAAACCTGCTATATTCAAAAGCGGGACTGTTACAGCAAGAAACATTTCCTCCATTGTCTGAGCTCATACCTACAGAGGATAAAGCAGAAATTCAAATCTGCTTCCTTGAAGGTGAGTAAGAAGCCCCACATCGGTGGCCGGGCTCAGTCAACTCACATGGAATACAAGGGTCTGATGTCGTGGGTTTCGCATGCGTTATGCTGGAACTGTCAGCATTGCCAGGATCAGTGAGTGGAGCAGTCAAGATAATGAAAGTGTAAAAATAAATGCTTGTACCAAAAATGAACGAAGCAGAGATTTCATCATTTTCCCTCCAGTTGTTGTTTTCTAGCTTGAAGGTTAAACAGGAAGTTTTCTGCAGGATGTACCAGTATCCTCTGTTCGTGTTAATAACTTTAACACTTCGCTTTCCTTTTCTCCCACGATAAACTTAATGTTTCCTCCCCAGAGTTTTGGCTTTGGTTGCAGATTTCCTGCACCAGGCATAAGTATGTCGTTCATTTAACTCCTTAAGGAACCGATCTTCTCCCCAAGGAAGGTGGACTCTTTGCTTTTCAGACCAGTCTCTTCCCGAAATGGGGCAGTGAGCTCTCCCAACCCACCATGGGAAGGGCATGGAAATTTTATACAAGCAGAATGGGAATTCTTAACATTCATTGGAAAGGAGACTAAAAACAGGATATGTTCTCATGCCAGTCAGGTAGTCCTCTCATCCTCTGACAGGAATCACTGATTCCCGCCAGGTGGGACACAATTTGATCCAGCTTCTCAAAAATTGGCTGATGCGCTGATGTGGGTGCCACCTCCCTTCAGACCAGCTTATATTCACACCTTTACAAATGTGTGTGCATATGCAAAACCAACCCTGAAGCCCTCCATGCCTTCATTCACCTTCTGCAAGAGCGTGTCCAAATGGCGGTGCCTGTTACTACAGGCCGAAACACCTCAGGGGCCTCCTGTTTCCACGAGCTGCAGCTTGTCCCCAGTGCCTCTGAATTCGGACTGCACTTTTGGAGGCTGCCCGTGCAACCTCCATGAGCCCTGAGTCATTTCTTACCGTCCCCCTTGATTCTTGCAAGCGTCTCACTGGGGATGTGAGGGAGGGGCATGCCTTGTAAGAATAGCTCAAAAACAAATTCTGGAAACAGCGACTCATGAACTAGTTCAGGGAGGATGTTGTTTATATGTCGGATCCTGTTTTCTTCCTTGAGCAAAATGCTTCTCCTACCAGGTGCTTCTCCCACAGAAGCCAGCACTCGCCTTGCATGCGGAGGGCCCGCGCAGCTTCCTGCCTCTCGTATGTGAACGCAGAACTGCCAGGAGGCAAGTGAGAATACGGCGTGTCTGGCAAAGGTTATCTTCCCACCTGCACTGCAACCCTCCGACATAAAAAGGGTCACGGTTGCCTGCTTGAGGTCATTCCCATTATGTGACTTGGGCAGCCTTCTCTTCGGCTTTGCAAGCAGTGGGGCTTGAAAGATGTCTCTGTGCAGGGCAGAGAAGCCTCTCTGGGAGATTCTTGTGGACCGATTCGGGCTTTTGTCCTGAAAGGCAGCCAAGAGGAGTTTTAAATAAGCCAACATCTAGTACACTCTGCACTCAGAACGGCTCTGCGTACATAGGCAGGTTCCCTGCCCCACAGTCCAGAAGTCAGCTCTCCAGGTGTTGTGGACTACAACTTCTAGCATTCTTCATCCTTGGCCTGTTGGCTGGGGCTGATGGGGATCACCATCCAAAACATCTGCAGGGCACAGGGTTCATGAAGGCTGCTATTGACAGAAGAAAGCTGTCTTGCTTCGGGGTACAGGAAGATTTCTTCCCATCCATGGCTAAAATGATTTCCTAGCAACTTTTCACAACATTCCAAATTTCAGCAAAGTTCCACATTTCACAATTCAGATTTGTGAGTCAGTATTTGACCTCAGAATCCAATGGACAGATTTTGGAAACCAAATTTGCCACCGATGTCCTTTGGACTGGCAAGATAAATCAACTTAATATAAAAGGCATGAATTCTGTTGCAAGGTTTCTGTCCCATACTGGCAAAGTGAAGATGCTGCTCCTTGATTTTCATCAGCTGTTTGAATTCTGCAATCCTTTTTGCAGCATGCTCTGAGGTTATTCTGTTATACCACATGACTTACACAGATGGATGCATGTTGTCTTGTTTCCTGAAGTGCACAGATATAATTTCTACCTTCCTGTACTAATAAAAAGATTTGCATCCACTACTCTACCCTAGAAAGGACCTCCGCCAAAAGCATCTTATATTTAAAAAGTATTAGACACCAGTTGCTTTTTAATACCGTATAAGTACCTAGGAAAGCTTACCTATTTTGTACCAATTTTGGTAAATATATTTGCCTGGTTTTGTACATTGCCTGACATCTTTTGTTCCATCATTTACTCATTGATGGAATTTGATTTTTTTTTAGAATGCTGTTTAACATTCTTAGTTGCATTAATTTGAATGCAACTCATTCTTGAATTACTTAAGAATGTTGTTCTTAGTTGCATTAATTTGCATTTAGTGCTAATGCGAGATTATGTTCTTATGTGCTCTAACACATGCTAACTAATGCAGATTAGCACTAACATGCATGTGCATGAATGCGCTAATACACATTAGTCCAAATTTTCCCCACCCCTAAATGAAAAACCAGTTTGCCGAATCCACATGGCTTGGAAAAGGCCAGTCTGCCATGGTATCAGCCGACTGAATTTGTGGAGATTCGAACTCATTTGAATTCACTGTGGATTTTTCTGACACCTTGATTATGCCAACTATAGAGAGGGAAAAGTACCCACACGAAAGAGGTTTTCAGGATTCAGAAGTTTCTTATGTGGAGTAGACAACAAGCACAGCTGATCAAATGCCTTCAAAACCTGAAATGTTGCACATTCATCCAACAGTTCAAAATGTTGGCACACTTGTGATGGGTGGGCGGCAGGGGCCATATCAGCTCTGAGAGATTGAAAATGCAAAGGTTTCATTGGGGTTGCTGTGTTGGTCTGCTTTTTTTAGATCGGTGGGCACAGGGGCTGAGATTCTGGGGGCATCCCGTTTCCCAGTGTCATGAGGCTCTTTCTCAGAGATACTTCGAGGCACTGATCAAGATGATTGTCTGATCCAGCCATCTGGCAGCCGAAGAAAGTCGAATGAGGACAGGACTCATTAATAATGCTGACATCCTCTCCTTACAGGTTTATAGCAATGAAAACACAACATGAGCCTTGGGAGGGGGGAGGGGGGAGGTTGGCCAGCGGAAAATACATTGTGTCTTTTTTAACATCTCTTGTTTCCTTCTCACCCGTCGCAAGAATTTCCTCCCAGCCCTTTGCTTCCTTCACACACTTTAAAAACTGACCAAGAATCTGCCTCAGCTTGTCTTCTGCTTCACAGAAGCCTGGCTTAACATGAGCGGCAGAACAACAGGACACACTGGGGGTTGTTCTGGAGTGCGCCAAACCGTTGCTCTTGGGATCATCTACTGTATTTAGCACGAAGCAGTCATCCGACGTGCACAGAACGTATGCAGCAGACCAAGTGCGTTGGACACTGTTGTCGTGCTTGGTTACTATTCACATAAGACCCGGAGTGGCCGAGGCCGCCAAGGAAGGGAAGGCAGACAAAAGCAGCACCTTGTCTGCCCATTCACACGGGGGATGAATCGCTCTTCAAAGTGGTGGGCGTGATCTGTCCGCACGCAGCCTAAGCACTGTTGAGACCTTTTGGAGTCAGTGGAACCCTTATGTATGTGCTTACTGTGGATATGTCTGGTTGCCTTGGGAAAACGGGGGACCCCTGACATGACCTCACAGAAGCCACCTGCCGCCAGAGGAGAGACTCCTCCTTCCAAGGGACGCCTCACACCCTCCCAGCTGGTGCTGCTCTTTCCACACCAGCAGAGACTCAGCAAAGATGGAAGGCTCCATCTTCAGGACAGGGGTCGAGCAGGCACTGGGGAAACTGGGGAGGGGAGGGGCGAGGCCCTGCTGGCTTCAGCCAAGTCCAGGAGGTCCCTCTGTCTCTCCTCCTTGTGTGGAGGGAGAAAACACTGAGATGGTTGAAATTGGTCATCTAAACGTTTTTGAGAGAAAGGGCGGTGCAGTGGTGTCCTTGCCTCTCTGATCCTCCTGCACGCACCTGGGAGCCTTCCAGGCTGAAAAGGTTCCAGGCAGCCACACGGGATTGCCCCAGAATGCTGTGCTCCCTGTGCAGGATAAGTCATGGGCCATCGGAGAGGGATGGCTTCCATCAGAGCAGATGTTTGCTCTTGGAAAAGGAGGTCTGCTCTTGCAAACCCCTCAGATGCACGTGCAAAAAGAGCTGCAGCCCTTCCCTCACCATTTTGCAGAAGGCAGATTGGATGGCCACAGAGAGGATGCTCTATGTGAGGCTTCCTCTAAAGAGCCTCCAGAAGCTTCAGCTTGGGCAGAATGCAGCAGCTATATCAAAATGTTGCTAGCTAAATCTGGCTCTAACGGGTGCATGGCATTGGGACTCTATTGCACCTCTTCCGAAAGAATGCACTGGCCACCAGTTGCTTTCCAGATCCAGTTTAACTTATTGGTCTGAACCATCAGCCCTTGAAAATGGTCCGGATACTTCAATTGGTTCAAAATAGAGCTGCCAGGTTGCTGACGGGAACTGGGCATTATGCTCATATGACCCCAGTTCTCTGTCAGCTACACTGGCTCCCCATTGAAGTCCGGGCCCAATTCAAGGTGTCGGTTATGACCTATAAAGCCCTAAACGGCTTGGGCCCTGTTTACCTGAAGGAGCACTTACGTCCGTACTTGCCCGCCCGCCCCTTGAGATCGGCGGGAGAGGCCCTTCTCCGAGAACCCTCCGTGAAGGAAATTAGGAGGGTGAGTACCCGGAGGAGGGCTTTCTCTGCGGTGGCACCCAACCTATGGAACGCGCTCCCCAGAAAGGTCCGCCTGGCACTGTCGTTATTTGTTTTCCTGCGCCAGGCGAAGACCTTTTTATTCAAACGCTATTTTAATTGTTAATATTTTTTATTAGTTTTAATTTTTGCTAGGGCGACTTAGATTATTTTTATATGTATTAATATTGAATTATTTATTGTTAATTTTGAATTATTACTTTTTTTATGTATGTGAGCTGCCCCGAGGCTTCGACGATGGGGCGGCATAGAAATGTGCAAAATAAATAAATAAATAAATAAATAAATAAATAAATAAATAAATAAATAATATCTTAGGTGTTGGCCATGCAAGGAGTTCGTCTTGATCAGCATCTGCCGTGCAGGAGGGGGTCCTTTGCCAGGCATGAAAGAGATTTCTCATAGAAACATATAGAAATCCAGACAGCTCCACTCATGACATGCCCACCATGTGCACGTCCAGCCTATCCTTGAACACCCGCACCGATGGGGCCTCAACCACCTCCTGTGGAAGCCCATTCCATACCCTTGGGGTCCTGTCAGGAAGTGCACCCTGGCATCCAAACTGAATCTTGGTTCCCTGAGCTTTGCTCCATTGGAGCACATTTGGGCTCTGCCAATGGAGAAGGTTGCTGGTTGCACAATTGGGGCTCACAAGCATTTGTGGATGTCCTCTTGGTTTGACTCTCAAGCCAAGCACAAGAAGACACCCATGAATACT
The DNA here is from genome assembly GCA_023646645.1 of Varanus salvator macromaculatus. Classification (NCBI taxonomy): domain Eukaryota; kingdom Metazoa; phylum Chordata; class Lepidosauria; order Squamata; family Varanidae; genus Varanus; species Varanus salvator. Next base: position 1,995,964 of record JAIXND010000791.1, on the reverse strand, counting down.
TGGTGGAAGAGATTCGGACAGGGCTCATTCCAGTCCTAGAATGCGCTTTCCTCGAGCACTAGTACTGACTCCCTCTTTCTTGGCCTTTGCAGAAAGGACAAAGGATGCAAAGTTTAAAATCTTTGTAGATGTGGGGTGGTATGTAAATGCCATGGTTTATTTAATTACTTAATGGCAGGTCTTCTAGGTGTTACCTTTCAAACTGTGTAGTTTGGCAGGCTGTACGAACGGGCAGTTTGGTAAGATAATCTCTTTCCAGAGAAGCTCATGAGTCTGGTATCTAAAGGTTTGTAGCAAAAGCACATCATGAATGGAAACACTCATCTTCTGGCCTCCATGTTATTCGTCCTGGTACAAAGTCAACAACCCATCAGAGCCGGATGGGCTTGTCTTTGTTGTGGTGGTAGCCACACCTGAAGAAGCCATCTTGTGCATCTTTTCCAGGTCAGCTCATGCTGCTCTGGCCAGACAGGTGATCAGCAGCCTCAGGGTTAAAGACACACACACACACACACACACACACACACACACCATATTTTTTCAAGCAATAAGAGATCATCAACCTGAATTCTGAGCAGATCATTTAGGTCCCCATAATCCTGGATTTTAGGATTAGAGCGCTAATTATATCCCTGACTGTTTGATTGGCTTCTTGATTTGGCCGTGATTCTGTCTTCACCGGCCCTCACTTCTGCCTCTTAGCCTGGATTGTAAAGGAATGTTGAGAAGTACTTTCTAATTATAAAACTATCAACAAGAATGAAAGACCTTATGGGCAACAATAGTGGAGAAGGTGGGGGGAGTGGAAGAGAAGAGAAAAAACCTCTCAGGAAGAGAATGCTTCCAGAAATGAACCAAAATGGTCCTCCAGAGGTGTCAAAAGGAAGCAATCTGACGTCCAAGAACCAGGGACTGAGCCGGGTGGGGACAGTGTGCTGGGTAATATGGCTCATGCATGCTGAGGTCACCTCAAAAACCAGCAGCCACTTAAAAATAAAATGAGATATAAATGACATCCTGTATCCAAAACTCTGCAAATGACACAAACAGGAAGAATTTGGAATGCACCTCCCCATATGACACTTTGTTCTAGATCTGCGGCCAATTCTGAGGCATGGAAGGAATTTTATGGCATTCTTCTATATTCAGTCAGTTGCCAGCTATGGGAAAATTAGAGTAGCCCAGATTCAATTTTTGCTTTAAAGAAAAAGAAATAAAAAGATCTGGCCCTAATTCTACAGAATGTGAAGAAACGGTTCAGAATTCTTGTGTCCCAGATCCACTTTCCCTTCTGTTTTACTCTATTGGCAGCAGATCATTGCCTTCCAGTTCCGTAATATATACTCTCCTTCCAATGTTTGGCCCCAGTCCTATTTTAATCAGGCTTTGTTACAGGAAACTTGTAGTTCTGGATGGAGATGAGCATCCTTGTGATCCACTCAGCTTAGTATCTCAGTGTGTTTCTGAACATGTATCGGCATCAGCCATGTGCATCCATACTTCTTGATGGATCAGGGTATAGTTGTGTATACGGTAAGTTATGCTCCCAAAGAAGTTTTTATTCCCAAGATAGGCTCCTACGTCATTGTCAATGGCTGCTTGTACAATTACTCCAATTGTCTTGTCTTGCATGGACTCCCATGTCTGCTGAAGTCTGAGAGACTGAAATGAAACATTTCAGACCAACGAAGAACACGGTCACAATCAGAGTTGTATATATAACCAGAATTCTCCAACTTTATTCACATTAATCTTTGTGCGTACTATCTTTCCAGTAAGTTTGTCTCCTTTGGAAAATCCAAAAAGCTATAACTATGCGACATTGGCTAACCAAGCTTATTAGAAGCTTTGAACAGTATGATTGATAGTGGCAGAAAATTGGAGTAATAAGAAACCTCGGAAAGGTCATGGAAAGGCACCATATGTTTCTCTGTTTTTCCTGCTAGAATGGCTATGTCCAGGGCTCTTAGCTGAAGTCGGCAGGATTCAGAAAAGAATATTTTCTCTCCAGCGATCAAAAGTTTGAGCAAACCCATGTGAAGGAGCCAGTAAGGAACAGAAACAAAGTGAGAAGGGGGTGGGGGGAGAAGAGAAAGTCCTCATTCAAATGAGGACATGTGAAAGGTCATGCAGCGATTCAACCTACAGCCTGTCTGCGGGAAATCGTTGGTACCAAAGCATCATAGCAACATTCGGGTAGATAGCAGAAGCACGAAAGGGTCTGTAGAAAATCAAAGATCAGGGACTACAATACACAGAAAGATTAGATGGATGCAAGTGCAGCAGCACACTAAGACAAGGTAGAAGTGGACATGGACTCTTGCAACTTTCAAAGCAAAGGCAGGTCCAACTTTCCCAGGACTATAAGGATGACTTTTTCACTTTTGAGAGCTGCTGCGTACATGCGGCCACACAGCCAACCTCTCATACTTCCCCTGCCCACAGTATTACCTGCTCTGCTCCTGAATTTGGTTGGAGGGTTGTTTCTGGGTGGGATTGCTCCTTTCCCCACCATCAAGACTGAAATGGCCAGGACCTTGAATAGGTATCAAGCAGAGGCTTCATGAATCTCTCTCTTTTTCCTTGATAGGTGATACAATGTGGAGGGTTGTCCCTCTGAGTCTAGTCTACTGCTTAGAAATGTTTTTGTCATGTAAGCAGTGTATACATCAATTAAACAACAACAAATACCATTTATTCAAACATGTTTGTATGCTACCTTGAAGACCTAAATAGAGGAAAGGGGGAAGATATACATCCATCATATAAATAAATATCTTGCTTAAAAGTCCATTAATATGCAATGACCCAATATGTCTTGTTCTTTTTTTCACAGAAAGAAGAGCGAGAGGCATTGCACCCAACCTGGGTGCCTGGGTGGAAGAGGTTTAATGGGCTTGAAAGAATCCAGTGTTCTAATGTTTTGCACTCTGCTCTTCTTCAGGGACTTGTTGAATAAGCAAAACAGATATTTCAACCTAAAACAAACCAACAACATCTGTATCCCATAATATTGCATTGATATAACCTTCAGTCTCTGCAGAAGACCAAAATTCAACACATTTGGGCACTTGATTATTTTAAAGTCAATAAGGTACAATTCTATGTATGTTTAGACAGAAAAAGAGCCTACAACTCCTAGCATGTTTCAACCAGTATAACTGACTGGGGGATGCTGGGAGTTGCAGGACTTTTTCCATCTGAGTATGCATTGGATTGCACCCTAAACTTTTGTTTTCCTTGGAAATTGCGTGGCTGAAGAAAGGATAATATGAATTAAGGAGCAATATGCAGCCTGCATTTCACCTGATAGGCATTAATTCATATTCATTGATGAACAGATTTTTCTCCCTCTTACCTAGCAAATTGGAGCCAGTGTGGTGGGGAAGCTGTGATCCTCCAGATGTTGTTGGACTTCACTTTCCATCGTCCCAAACCATAAAGAACTCTGGCTAAAGCAAATGAGAATTACAGTCTAGCATCTTGAGGATGGCAAGATTCCCTCCCAGTATTAGAGTCATCACCAATATTCACATTTTGCAAATATCAGTGCAAATGTGCAGATCCTGTTCAGGCTGGCCATTGTTCCTGATTGCAGACCGGGCTTTACTGTGCTCTGGAAAAGAAGCAATGTGCTTTGTACCAGTATGTTCAAGCTCAGAGGGAAGGAAGACCTCAGTCGCCATGGGCAGAGCATGATATGTGGCACAGAGCAATTTGCACACACTGGAACCTGCGAAATTCCACAAACCTCTCAGCATGGCAGGCTGTGGCGGACACACCATCCGAGCAACGCAAAGAGGAGGCAGAGGGTGAAGCCATGACCATGCACAGACCAAGATCAAAAGCCCAAGTGATACATAAAATTATTCTCCAGTCAGCTTTCCATGACCCCAGGAAGGAAGGAAGATGCAACTTTCTCAGCTTTATAGAAATCAGAGTTTATTCCCAGCTTTCCCAGGTCAAGAGGTGATGGGAAAAAAACAAGGTAACACATGTCTAAAAATATATCTCCTTTGGGTGGAAAAGGGGAGGGGGCATTTAACAACACTAGCAGAGGTGGAAAAGGACAAAAATAAGACCAGAATGTCGGCAGGGGGGTCGGTGCGGCAGCATCTTGAACAGGTGTCTGTGACCGCAGTTACCCTGCAAGAGGAAATGAGATGTGGAAGCAGGTGCTTGCACATGAACCAATATAGACTTTAGCAGGGGCTGCTCTAACTGCAGGTTCACAGTGCCGGAGATGGTCACACTGGACCAGTCCTGCGTTCCTATCAACCCCGATCGCATGCAGGCCCAGACATTGCATCCCCATTGTGCACGGTCTTCTTGGTACCAAGTGACCCCATCCTACCCCATGCATCAAAACTGGTCCTTTCCTGAGCATACGTTGATTCTCACTTCATGAGGCTATTATACTCTATGGTAAATCAAATGAGTGTGTTAGGCATTAGTCCTCTCGTTTGTGGCAGACGGGATCCACATTTTGTCTTGTAGACATTAAAACAGACATTAGAAAGCATTAAGTAATTAAATGGCAGCTTGGCCACCGTGTGGTTGGAACCTATCTTTGCACAGCACCTCATATAACTACCAATTTGGCCTTGACCCAGCATGTGGTCACACTGGGGATGGTGCAGGTGTCCTGCCTGTCCCATGGTCCCTTCCCAGTCTGATACCATATCCAAAGTGAATTTCAGATATCCTGATTTTTTAGCTTGTATCATATGAATCAGCAAAGATCAAAAGTTTCTTTGTGCATGTACGGAGTGTGTTCCTCAAACTGCCTGAACAAACAGAGCCAGCATGAACAGCTGCTGTTAAAAAAGATAAGCTCAAATTCAAAACTGGACTATTCAGTAGCCTTCAGCCTGACATCTCTGATTTTAGAGATAAAAGATTCTGGATTCTGTTGGTTTGATGGATCAAGAAGATAAGGAAGTCATCAAAAGACATTGCTAGGCAAAGATAAGAATGAATTTTCAAGGTGTCATTACAAGTAACTTCAAGAGAGAAAACAAGATCCCAACATTTTTCAAACTAAGATATTCGTCCTGAGATGTTTGAAGGGAATGGGATAGAAAAGCTTTTAATGAATAAATAAATATTATTCAGAATTACATATAAATCATATTCCTCAAATGCTAAAATTGAATATATAATTAAGACACAGAAGGTATTTACAAAAGAATATCAGATTTGAAACAAAACTAGTTTCACTATAATGTCCAATGTTTTCATAAATATTCCCTTAACTTTTGGTCAGTGTAAGTGATCTAAAATTTAACCTAAAATGAGTTAATATAATTAATATTAAAATAATTTAATAAAATTAAATAAAATTAACCTCTAAAATGCATTGTATTCTATGCAAGGATATAGAAATAGAAATATTTAAAACCTTTTGAGGCTAAGTATCACTGAATATGTGGTCTTGGCCATCTTTCACATGGGAAGAATGGAAACTAGAGCAATGCATGAAGGGGGAAAACGTATCAGGATCCATTTCATAGATTATATGACTTTCTGGAGGGGATATGGGTATAATTGAAGTATATTATATATTATTAATTGTTATAGTGTGAGAATGGTGGTTGTACTGGTCTCCGAGGTGGTGGGTGCACTCTATCATTTATTCTTTTCTTAATTAATGTGTTCTGGTTATGTTTTATTATTGTTGTTGTGAAGTTTTGTATTTATGGGGTTTTTTTCTGTCAAAAAAAGTAAAAGGGGGGATTTAGGATCCATTTCATTCATTCTGACAGGAGATTGCCTAGGCTCGTCCTGCCACCAACATTTGCCCCAAACACAGAGTCCCCTCATCTTTCTGAAGCTCCTGATGCCTTTTCCACTGACATCATAAGAAAATCAACAAATGTCAGTAACTCCCCCTAATGTTTTGGCAGAACTTGATGAAATGTGTAAGTCTGGTAGCCCTTCCCGAAGGGACAAAGGCTGAACACAGGCAGGTGCAGGGCCTTTTGTGCTGGGCTTGGAGGCCGCTCCAGGCAAGTTGCTGCTGAGGGGGAAGAGTACCATGGCGCATCTTCCCATCCCAGCACAACTGCATTGGCAAATGAATCTACCAGCAACACTGAGAATGAGAGACCTGTAGCTTCTCTGCCTGTGAAGACAGCAGACTGAGGCCAGGCTGCTGAGCCTTCACTTTGCTGCCATCTTCCAGTCCCCCTGTGGCAGGGCTGGTCCTTCTCGGTGCCTTTCATGGGTGGGACAGTCTGAGGCCTTTCACTGCATCTTTGTGAGCAACCACGACCTACAGCTTAGCGATGCCCCTAGAAAAATGCACTGCAAAAATTCAGAAGGGCTAGTGCAAGGATTAGGGAGCTACAAATGAAAATGGCATGTCGGGCCTTTGTTCCTCGGACTTGCCTTCAGAGGCGCAGGTGCACCTGTGTCTGAGCACATGGCTTGCAAAAGCTGCCAGATTTTGATATCTTGCAGAGGTATAGTGGGGACACAGGGAGAGACTGAAGTAGGGAAATTATTTCACTGAAAAAGATTACAAGTGGAAAAGCAGCAGGGAGGCCTGCCAACTAGGAAAAGAAAAAAAGAATGTGAAAGTCACACTCCTTCTTATTTATAATGTGCTTATTACATTTATTAGGCACTACCTGCCCCATCACAAAATGGAGAAGTTTAAAGGTTTCCTGGCTAAAAGCCATGCAGCACAACAAACCCTGGACTGTGTACAAGGAAAAAGGGTGTGCATCTACCCATGGATTTCAGGAGAATACCAGTCAATCTTTATCTCTTTCAAATGGGTGCATATCACCCACATTAAGGGCCCACTGCAAAAGCCAATCAACCAAATTATCCACACACCGTTTCACAAAGAGTATCTTTCAGTGCCATTTATATAGACAAAAGCAAATCAAACAGGAAAGCGGGAGGCAACTCATAACAAAGGAATTAATAGCAGCTCCACATTCGGGCCTCCAGAATCCATCTTGTTTCTTTTCTTTTTGAAGTATTTTTGTTTTCATTTCACATCTTATCCATACCACTGCTCAGAATTTCACATCAGAAGCATTTAAGCTAAGGTTGTACCAAACGGGACCATTTGCTACTACTCTACCTCCCAAACCTGAAGAAGCTACAAGGATCAGGGCACTGGGGGAGGAATCCTTAACCCTTTCTCCCTGGCACGTTTGGCTAAAAGTGCACATACCCATGGACCAGCCTTCCTCAACCTTGTGCCTTCCAGGCATGTTTGGACCACAACACCCAGAACCCCGTCAATGGCCCTGCTGGATGGGAATTCTGGGAGTTGCAGTCCAAATACTTCTGAAGGCCACCAAGCTGGGGAAGGCTGCCACAGGTGATTCTACTAGCCTTGTTGTGGGAGGAGGAGCATTCAGGTACCTGTAAGGCAACTGCATGCATGCGTCTTCTCCCAGGTGTACCAACAGCAACTTTAAGACATTCAATTTAGATTGTGAAAAAAGCACAGAATAAAGGACTGAATTGCCCCCATGCCTGGCACCAATCAAATCTAGAGCTTTACCCATCATTACCAGGTGGTTGCTCTGAATGGGACCAAAAGCCCACCAGAAGATCTGATCTCTCACATTGTGTCTGCTTTGGCCCTGAGTTAAGTACAAAATAAGCTGAAGGTTGAATTTCCTTCGCTGTGTTTAGCAACTGAACCATAACTGCCATCAAAGATCATGGCCAGGTTCAAGCCACTGTGGGTTGGTTTGTCATGCTGTCTGTACCCCATCGTGGACTTACTGAGTAGTATGTTTGGTTTCCATGGAATCATGGACAGAAACAATGGACTATTGTGTGGTTTCTGCTTCTTGGCTTATTCAGTCATCTGAACCCAGAAATGGAGTCTTTGCATAGCTACTATAAAGTCCAGTGGAAAGAATGGCAATAGCAGGAGTCACTCTAGGCATCCAGCTTCTATATGCCAACCAATCAGGAAGGGGAAGGTGACATAAGCAAGTACAGTCCACCCTGAGATTGAATTTCAGATGCAGAGGAAGATGGAATGTGTGCTGCCTGCAGGAGGATGGAGGTAGGGGAGTGAAAAACTTCATGGAGGTAAGAAATCATGCCATGTGGAAACCACTCAGCATGGTTTAGTGTTCCATGTGAACTCAGCCCATGTGTTGCAAATGGGTTTCTTATATTACTCAAAGGGCTGTTCCAGAGGTGTTCTAAACATCTGATCTTTAAATCTGTAATCGTTTTTCCTATCTGTAATTTATTATAAGATATTTATAAATAATTTATAATATATTATAAACCTATACTTTATTCTCAGTGGCATAAATCTTCAATGTTCTACCACATGTTGGAAATTTCTTGAAGACTGTATTTTCTTTTTGCAGCTGCATTTACAAACTCAGTTGTTTTATAGGTCTGTTTTAGAGAATTTACTGTTCCCACATGGAAAATACCACATAAGAGCCTTCAAACTTCTTCCTATCAGCAGTTTTGCTTTCTTTTTGTTCCCTCTCAGCTGTGGCACTTCTCATGAGCCAGCTCCCAGGGTTTATAGTGCATTGCAGGGTTGTATCTTTGTGCATCCCCAGAATGTCATATGGCAAGGCACCCAAACTGCTCAAAATGTTGATCCAGCTTCAGCTCGGAGGCCGCTTTAGAATCCTGGTAAGCTACCATTCTGCATCTTTGGCAGGGAAGGCATTTGCCCCATGGGCCACCCTGAAAACTAGACCAGAGTCAGAACGCATTTCTCATACTGATTTCTGTACTGTTCTAGTGAAGTCCAGATCCACTGGATGACATTTTGGGACTTCCATGAAGGAATCAAAGTGCTGCTCGTGTGGGAATTTTGACTGTACCTGCAGAATGTATAACTGAGAAGCCTTGGCAATTCAGCAACTTATCATGTTGCCAGTTTCAGCAAGGGCGTACAAATCAGACCCATTGCCCCCGCCCCCCCACCCAGTAAGAAAATGGCAATATCCCCTTAGGGTAGCTCATTTTTAATAAGATTTGAATACAAGCTGCTCTCGGGGGCTAGAACAGCCTATACCTTGCTTTTGATGTGAGAAAATGTATTGAAGAAAGTCCGTAAAGGGCGGATAGACATTATTGCCATGGTTAGAATAGCACCAGTATTGCAATGCAGCATTTCAGTGCATGAAACAGGTTGGTGGGATCATTGAGGTCACCTGCATGGCCCTGACAACGTTTTATACAGTGTGACATTGCCATTCACATGGGAATTCTATCCGAACTTCAAGAGATCCTATTCCTTTAAAATGAGCAAAATCCCAGGAAAATGTAGTGAAGATGAAGGAAGGCAAAGGTAGATGAACCTTTCCTGATGACCTTTGAGCCTTACAAAAGCTCTTTTGGTTTACTTCAAAATTGGAGGGGGGGGGTGACCTACAATTTTTTTTTTCTTTTTATTTTGCAGAATCCACCCATCATGAAGGATTGTCCAGAATATCCCTGGGGAAGTTTGCAAGACTCTTTGAAATTCTTTGCAGTTCCATTGAAAACCTTTGAATAGGCAAGAAGTTGCAAATTCTTAGTTTCATCTGAGGTCTGGTTTTGCCACCCTGACTACTATTTTTGGTAGAAAGATGGCGTGTAGGTCAAGTTGTTGTTGTTATTGTTTGAAAGTAGCCAGTGAACTGGACCTTAGGCAGGTAAAAGCACTATTCCATATGCTATCTAACATTAAAGTTATATTTCCATCTATATGATTAAAATATAACACGTATTTTAAAAAATACTGTAGAAAAAACACAAATATACATATTCCTAGATGAATAGCCAATATTCTTCTGCATGTATCCTAAAGCTATCAGAGCTGCCCGGAAAGGCAACAATTTTTCTTAGACTTTACTATATACCACACTACCAGGTTCTTCTAAATAAGTGTAGGTCAAAGGTCTATTGACAGAAGGTCCTAAATTTAGCCAAGCCATCTGCCCTTGTCATGGAGGATATATTTTTAGGCCCCAAGTCCTGGGAAGCCATTGTAATTGCATGCCACTTGAATGGGGCGCAAGCAGTGCACAATATTTTCCATGGTCATTTCATGGTCACATTTTTAAATGACCTTTCCCCCCACACGCAGCATGACTGAAGCTCCTTAAGCTGACATGCCATCTCCATTCAACCTACCAGATTTATGGCAGGGTGCAGGCAGACACAAACTTAAAGAACAGTAGGGTAGGATTGCGTTCCAAAATAATGGATTAAATAATGGATTTTGAACACTCATCCAAATATGTAAAACACACCTTGTGTGATCCTTAAAGACAGAGTTTAAAGACTGTGAATACTGGTTGCCCTCACTGGCTTGTCTCCCGCACAGTTGAAATGATTTTCCAATCATTTAAGAAGATCTTAAAATTCTTCAAGTTCAAGGCTTAAGAAAGATGGAGAAAAATTAGAAAGGGTCCAGAGAAGGACAACAAAAATGATACAGGGTTTGGAAACACTGCCCACTGAGGAGAGACTGGGAGAAGTGGGCATGTTCAGCCTTGAGAAGAGAAGACTGAGGGGGGACAGGATATCCCTCTGTAAGTACCTCAAAGTCTGTCACAAAGAGGAAGGGCAAGATCTCTTCTTGCTAAAGCCAGAGTGCAGGATGTGGAATAATCAAGTCAAGATGTGACAACCCAGGTTCAGGGTAGACATCAGGAAAAGCTTCCTCACTGTCAACACAATACGACAGTGGAACCAGCTGCCTGGAGAGGTGGTGGGCTCTCCCACTCTAGAGACATTCAGACAGAAACTGGAGAGCCATCTGAGTGGGATGGTGTAACGTGATATCCTGCAACAGCAGGGGGTTGGACACGATGGCCTACATGGCCCCTTCCAATTCTACTATTCTATGATTCTATGAAGACCTTAAAACAACCATTATTTCATGCTTCTTCCCATTTGGGACATGAGTGAGGCAGCAGGTTAAACCATTGAGCCGCTGGGCTTGTTGATCAAAAAGTTCGGCAGTTTGAATCTGGGCGACAGGGTGAGAGCGCCTGCCGCTTTGTCCCAGCTCTTGCCTGCCTAGCAATGCAAAAGCATGCAAATGCAAGTAGATAAATAGGTACCACTTCAGTGGGAAAGGTAAGAGCTTTCCATGCACCTTGGCATTTAGTCATGCCAGCCGCATGACCATGGAAGCATCTTCAGACATCACTGGCTCTTCAGCGTACAACGGAGATGAGCACTGACCCAAGCTGGACACAGCTAGCATGTATGTGCTTTTTGTTCCCATTTGCCTGATAAGAAACTGTTGTTGGAAGACAGACATGTGCTCAAGGACATCCAAGGTGATTGCCAGAAGTGAGAAGAAAGGTGGTCTTGGGTCTTGGGCAATCATGCTCACAGACTGCTGGCTGCATTCCAAACAATGAGTCAGAATCAGAATGTGAAACAAATTACATTGGGTACTGTGGAGGATGGGCTACGCCAAGATCCTGAGATGAAGGAGGTGGAAGTGATTATCTTAAGGGCAGGTGCTTCTAGTCATACAACCCATGGGAGGGTTTTTGAGGATGCGGAATTCTCAAGGGCAGGCCAGCCCCCAATTTGCAACACCATGGCGAGGTGTCAGCAGAGGCATGAGGCCCAGTGGAATGAGTAGTACACAGAAAGGAGACTTGCTCACTTGCCAAAAGCCCTTTCTGAGTGGATGAGGCCCAGGCATGTTCATAAGGAGGGTTTCTAGAGGTAAACACTAGACTGGGTTCAATAAACCACTCTGTGCATGCTCAAAGATCCATTCTGGGTGCCTTGTACTTGGGAGCAGTAAAGAAAGTTTTGCAAGGAAAACAGTCTGTGGCTTGTGATTGCCCGGAGAAACCTTGGCTCATGACAAAGACCATGGATGGTCTGCAACTGGAGACACAAGTCTTTCTGATAGATGTCTGGCAAGCTGCTTAAAATCTCATCTTCAGGTGTGCTCTGATTAAGAATTTGGGATGGAAATCTGGTCACTGTGTGGTGTGGTATATCTAGCCATGAGCAGAAAGACTAAAGCACTCCCTACCATCTGAGGGCTGCCTCCTACATACATGTCTGTAACACTCTGCAAGGTCTCACAGATCTGGCAGCTCTTTTGCCGTCTATGGCATCCCTGTTTGAAACCCACTCCAAACATTTTCCCAGCACGAGCAATCTGAGCTGATGACTGTAGCCTGTTATTCCGGCTGGGCTTCTCCTTTCCCATGTTTTAAGTTTTAATCCTTCCTCTGGGGATACTGAGTTGCACAAGCTCATGGTGTTTTCTTGCTGGAGAGACTCTTTATATATATATATATATAAATTATTTAGTTTTCAAGATCTCTTGAAGATAATCCCAATGCAGCGAGGTTGGTATCAGTTACAAGCCTTTTTCCAGACAGTGTTTTAAGTTATGTCGTTTCTAATAAGTCAAAGTGCAAGAGCTGACTATATCGGCTTTGTTTTGCCAGCCTGAACTTTGTCGATTTGCCACCTATGAGGCCTTGCGTGTTTGCTTTGAGCCGATTGCCTGCGTTGCTTAACAAATTTCGTCATGCCAGCTTGAATTATCCTGGACAGTGGAAAAACCACTTGGCCTATCCCATCATGTGTAGAACATGCATGGTGCCCTCTGTTTATATTTCATGTGTATGCAGACATGTGGGTGCATGCAAAGACGTGGTGTGTCTGAGAGTGGAGGCAGTACGGAGCCACCTAGATTGTAACTGACATAACTTGTATCTGTTATTATAGGAGTGTATTCTCAACATTAGCAGATCTCCAAGATGTATTTGGGCTGCCTGCTACAGCTATAGAGTCCCTCCAATGAAATGGCCCTTCTGGACCAGTAATCATTGATATCCATAAGTAGTCTCTGTTCCAAAACCTGGCCTAAACTCAGACTGAAACAAATCTAGATAGTTTGCTTAATCCATTTTCTGTGCAAAATAACATACAAGATTAAAACAATACAAAGCAATGCAAAACAAACACCATCACACAGTATCATAAATAAATATTCAGTCAAGGCAAATATTACCAATGAAGCCTACAACCCATGGATTATGATTATACCAGAGAAAACAAGGGGGGCTTTAAAGCCTGCCTGGTTGCTTGCAAAGAAAGGGTGTGCTGAGCCTCTGACAGAAGTGCAGAACCAACTCTGCCTTGCATCTGCCAGCCTGACCCTTCTGGGCTGAGGAGCAGGCAGGAGGTCAGGCCTTGGCTGATGGCCTCTTCTAATGATCATTGGTGAAGAGAAAGCATCTCGGCCCTGCGCTAAGAGATGTTCCAAAGGGCTTTCGAAGTGTGAATTTCAGTCATGATTTATACACAATCTTTTCTTAGAAAGGAGCCATTCTTGCAGTGATTTATCTAAATGGACTGCTACCAAAGGAGTTGGATTCCAAAAACTGAATCCAAATCATGCTGGATTCTCAAATACGGTGTGTTATTTTATAAATAATGGGAAGTGTCCAATGTGGCTCCACCCTGTATGGTTTTAAAGTTGGCTGGCCCTTTGAAGCCCACTTTGAATATTCAGTGCCATGAGCTGTTGTTGCAGTGATAACACTGTGGGGCTGTTTACATTCTCTGTAGACAAGTATATCACTGTGTGCAAAATAAGCAAATATGGGTAAATTTGGATAATTAGCATGATCCATACACATTGCAGAATGCAGCTTTTCTTTCTCTCTCTCTTTTAAAGAATGACATTTAAGTTCTGAATGATAAACATACATGGAAACAAAAAGGAAGTTTACAATTTACTTGTAATATGCCAAAAATATCACTGTGGCATATATATTTTGAAAGTTTAGAGATGAACAGTTACCCCATCACTGTGTCAGGTAAATGACAAATTCAGAGAAGGGTCAGATAGTAAGGTTATCTCTTAACTTTGCTGCTACCTGACTACAGAGCAATTTTGAGTGGCTGATGGTAGAGTAGGATCACTGACATAAGATAACCCTAATGTATGGCCTGGTAGCTGACATAAGAAATGAATGGAGACTGTGTCATCAGAAGCTCATTCCACTTTGTTCTGCTGGTCTTGATGAAATCGCTTTTCGGCAAGAGCAATGCACTGGATCCATTTAAGCCAGCCTTCCATTGTGTGTCCTTCCATTGTGTGTCCTGAGGGCATTTTGAATATCTCCATCTTTGCCACTACTTAGAGGAGTATGATGACACTTTTGTCATTATTTTTATTATTATTATTATTATTCTGGATTATTTGGGTGTTATGCTCAAGGCCCACTTCATACTGTTCATAAATGCATTTTTGATCCAGAGCCCTTTCTTAATTAGTAATAGACTCTGAGAAAATTCCAGCGTTCCCCAACCTCACCCTCTGGAAGGGTCCGAATCACTTTAATATGCTGCCCCCAACCCACCCAGTGGCTGGTTGAGTAGAACTCCATTGCTAATTGATAGATTCAGAACTAGAAAGGACACACTCACATCCAGGTCCCAGCATCCGGCGAAGTGACCTGAGCAGTCACAGCATCATATCTTGGTCCTCAGGCCAACCAAAATGGGAAGGGATGCTAAGGAATAGCAGCTCATTCCAGGATATACAATGAAACCATGGCTAAACTAGGAAAGGCTTCACTGATCCCAATGAAGGGCTGGAATACACTGGTTCTTCCATATAATGATCAAACAAAAACCCACAGATGGGTTTCACTCAACAAGCATAGAAAAAAGCTCATTGTAAGCACATGACCTGAGCATTCGAAATACAGAACTGGGTATATGTATACTGGAATTTCCAATGCAATTATCTCTTTTTGTACGACTGTTGTTTTTTCTGCTTGTATTTCCATTTGATTCAAAAACTTTTACTGTCTTGCCTTGAGTACATAGAAAGCTGATTGATATTTTTTAAATAAAAAATATATATGACCCTGCCATATTTAAGCACATGTTAAGCCCCAGGGATTTCAAGCGGAGTGATTTAAGGCTAAGTTTAACCGGGATGTTTGTAACCCTCTTGATCAAGGTCACCTCCATATTCCTTTCACCCTGGAGAACACTGAAGACAGCCGCAGTGTCATCCTTCAGAGCATGAGGAGAGGCGGTTGAGGTACTATCATGATAATTCATATCATAGCAGCGCTGTCTCCTCCCTTCTTCACCTCCTCCCCCCACTAAATCCCATCCCAAGGTCACTGCCGTAACCTTGGAAACGCAGCCAGCATGGTGACTCACAGCATGAGAGGTCCGTGCTTGAGACCCAGGCACAAGGTTGGGGTTGTTTTCCAACCATGTAGATGGGTATCCAAAAATCCTATGGCAGTCTGGACAGCATCCAGCAGCCACAGAACTGCACTATTCACTTAGATATCCTTACTCTTGTGTGCAATTGGCTTAGAATGACAGAAAGTTGACCAAATTGCTCCCAGAAAAGGGTAGCTGCAGCTCAGCAACAGAGCACGTATTTAGCATGCAGAGTGTTCCCAGGTCAATCTCTGGCATCTCCCATTGAAAAGAACAGGTAGCAGGTGGTAGGAGAGACATCTGCATGAGACCCTGGAGAGTCACTTCCAGTCACAGCAGAGAGGACAGGGCTAGATGGAAAATTCCTGGGATAAGGCATCCTGTTTTGTCCTCACATTGAGCAGGTGTCGCTGAAGCCTCTCCACAGGCCAGTCCTGGGAGGCCTCCAGCTCTCCTGCGGGCTTGGGTGGACTATTTCCCATGTTCAAAAGTCTTGAACCAACCTATTTTCAGCTTCCTGGCTGCTCATCAATTGCTCTCACAGAAGATTCTTTAGGATGAACTGTTGCATTGGGATGTTGCAGCCATAAACAGTTGGCCTTATCCCAACCTCCACCGTTTTATATTAGCTCCTATGTTTTGCAGGGCTCTGTGTGTGTGAGAGAGAATATGAATGTAGAAGGAATTATAGCACAATTGCAGTTTTGCCATTGTCTAGAAGGAGGGGGGAATCAGGCCTCCTCCCCTCCCCCCAGACACACATGCAGCTTTTTCCAACAAGCAGGATGGTTCCTGTTACCTGACTCCTGGGGGAATATTGGAAGGCTATGTCTGTCTCCCCAGCAGGTCACAGTTTTCCAGACCTCCCCCATCTTTAACAGTAGGACAAGTGTTTGACTAGGAGCCAATATCCAGCCAGTTCCAAAAGATTTTACTTTCCCCTGCTAATAAAATTTTGCTTCAGTCAGGCTCTAAAATAATCTGTCTTGCCTACTTGCCTCTCAGTAAAATATGGAAATATGGGATTTGCTGCCTCCATGCGGCTGGTTTTGGAAATGGACTGAACAGTGGGAGCCCAGTTCCTTCTATGTTGCTTTTAGTCGCACTTGGGAAAGCTTCATGGACATTTCTCTTTCTTTAACTTCCTGGACTACTCATGTCTATTTTTGAACTGCTCCAGTTCCCATGTTTGTAAAACTTTTCTTATGTTGTACTCATACCAGTGCCAATAATAATTCAATAATGCAGGGGACAGATAAATAGACAGATGTGAACAAAATCCGCTCAGTTCAAAGCAATCACTCTTTCCACTACTGCTGCTTCAGGACCTCATTAGTTCCATGACCATGGATGGTGTACCATCCCTGTAGTTAAAATATTTGTGAATATTCTGTGACCTCCTCGTTGTTCAGCCAATGCCAGGGAGTGAATGGGTTTGGGAATTACAAGTATGCAACCTACATAGCAGGTGTCAGACTACAGAATGACATCCAGTCTGCACTTGCATAATTGTTGAAGAAAGAGAGGCCCTTCTCAGCTACTCATAGGACTTGGCGGTAAATTTCAGAAAATGGTGCTCCTGTACAAGAAACATTACAGCATTTAGACCTTTAGGTTTGGCAGACAAGGCAGGTTAGACATGCAGTTCAATTGAAAAGCATTAAGAGGCCAGCTCTAATATGGCAAATTCTCCTGCAGAGAACTGGTGGTTGGTAGCCCAATACATGAGAGCTAGTTTATTTTCGGACCATTTCTCCCATAGTTGTACAATAGCCAAGAAGTGAAATTGTTGCTTCATAACAAGCAGTGGTACAAAAATAAGAGCCTATGTGATTCAGATAATTTAAAGCAACAAAACCAGAAAAATAGTTTGAGGTGGGTGGGGGCGGGGTGGGTGGAAGCCTTAGGGGAGGAAAGAGGTCCACAGGTTCTCTGGAGCTGTCCGTTCAGCACCATAAAACCAACTGTGAAAATGGATGACTGAGGGGAATAGCTGGAGGAGCAGGAAAAATATTTGCCCTTATGGTTGGGTAACCTGTAGCCTTACAGGCTCACAAGCTGTTCGACCAAAGATGGGCAATGTGTGGCCCTGAAGATGTTATTGGACAGCAATTCTCTTTGTCCCTTACCATGGCCCATGCTGGTTGAGGTGCATGGTAGTTGGAGTCCAACATTTGCACAGCCACACATTGCCCTCCACTGTATTAAACTAGCAGTATGAATTAAGCTGCTCTCCCTGTCATGGTGACACAAACACCATAACCTGCTCTCATTAGCCTCACTGCTGAAAGGGCAGGGGCTGCCAACCCTGGGCATCTCCACACAAAGGCCTAGATATCCCTGACTCATTACAATAGAATATAGACCAGAAAGGACTTTGGTACATTTGTGGGATTATGAATATTTTCTTGCTCACTGGCTGTGAATGAACTCTTGCACAGCTTATCTTTGCTGTAGAAGGAGATCAATTTGAAAGACAGACCACATGAGCGACCCAAATGGGTAGCATCTACAGGAAACTGTGGTGCGCATAACTTGGCCATTTCCTTCTAATTTCCCCAAACATCTAACAATTTTTTTAAAAGCCCTAAAGGCAGTATAAACCACAATCTTCTCTCCTGCTTGGAAAATGAAGTAGCTGTTGCAAACTCATACATCTCAAAATATTAACATCTGCTTCTGAAATTTCCATTGGGGCTGCCAAAAACTTTGCCGAACAGTACTGTGTGAGGCTCAACTTACAATGCTTTTGGATGGTTCCCTGCTTGGCCTGAAATGAAAACTTCAATAACATTTAATATCAATTTGTCATCTTGATTAATCAAACATTTTAGCACTTAATCCTAGCATCAGGTGTCTCACGCAACATGGAATAAATGGGGAATCATTCCCAACTAGTTTATTTTTTTGTTGTATATTGTCCAGTCAGGAAATTGAGTAATTGTTCAGGGCAAAATTCCTGCACAATCTTTATTGTGATTACATGCACTACACACAACAGAAAAAAGTGCCTGTTGAATACGTGTGTGTATTCCATTATCAAAAGCCTGCTGGATTAAGACGAGGGCTAAGGCTCTCTCATGCTGGCTCCAGCTCACAAAGCCAGGAAATTGGAAGCCGTCGCTGACATGCCCTGTGATCAGCAGTGATGTTCAGCAGTGTTACAAACTGTGCTTGCTTACAGCTGACCTCTGCGCACCACTCGTACCTTTCGTCTTTCAGAGCCCCATCCAGAGGGGAAGGATACAGCACATAAGAACGTAAGCAGAGCCCTGCTGGATCGGACCAAGAGTTCATTGAGTGCAGCATTCTCATCACACAGTGGCCCCTGCAAATGATAGCAAAGCTGACTCATATCGTTCGTGTTCTGTATTGCCTTTTGAAGCTTCCAAACCTTACTGTATTGCTGGAGAAATCCTCCTGCAAACCATGCCTATTTGTTCCTTGTAAACAAGCACAACTTGTGACATTTCACAACACATCTGGGAGTTTGAGAAACTGCTGTGGGCACTACCAGAAAATGGCTCCCATGGAGAGCATGGGTAAGTCATGTAATGGCTGCTATGGTGAAGTGACTAGCCAAAAGTGAACTAAGCAGGGTTCACTGGGAGAAAAGGGGAAGGAGGGGAGGCTGGGAGAAAGGGGGAAGTCACAAGGAAAGGAGCAAAAGGGAGGGGGGTGAAGGCTAGGGACTAGAAAGGAAAAGGCAACCCAACATTTTAGTAAGTCTTTCTTGAAACATTTTGAAGGTGGTAACAGGGAAGGCTTTGTGGGCAAGCACCAGGAGCACCATGTTGGGGACACCTAGCCATAGGTTTTCATGGTGCAGAAAATCCAGTTATTTTAACTGTCCCTCAGAATTTCACCCAAACAATGAAAGGAATACTAAGCCTGAATAAAGCACATCAGGAATTTCCTCCAGAATTTGAACGAACTCTCTGATATATCAAACCACAGCTTGAGTAAAAAAGCACAAGCATGGTCATTTTCAGTACTTTTCAACTTGGCAATCTGCATCAGGTCGGTTTGAAACTTTGTACAGTTATAGAATGCATCAGATAGAATATGGATGCCAAGGATCATTTAATTGGCTGTATAGGTGCCATTTTTAAAAGCAGTAGAATTTTGAGACTGTTGGAACTTTTCCCTTTCTTTTGTGACTTGCCTTAACTAATAGGACGCTCCCGTGCCCCTTTAATGTGTGGAGGAGGCTCTGGGCATAAGTCACACACACACACAACATTAGAACCAGCAGAGAGGCAGACTTACCTATCTCCTTTTAACCTACGCTGTGCCACATCCACACTCACCAGAAAGTAGAGCACTAGTTCCCTCTGTTCAACATGTTAAGGCTCATGTTATGAAATGATATCAAGCAGCCTTACATTGATCTCAGAAGAGCTGCTGGAAAAGATATCCTTTTGGAAACAACCCCCAACTCCCCCTCTTACGACTTGAGGTATATCACTTGACTCAGGAAAAGTGAGCCCCAGTGATGCTCCATCGAAATTAAGGGCCCCCCCTCCTACCTTAGCATGAACCCAGTTTGTTCTCTGATGGACAGTAGGTGCAGCGTTTTAGGTACTGCAGCAAAACAAGCTGATGCCAGAAGGAGTGACTGCAGCGACTATCCGGCTACCTGCAACTGTTCCCAAGCTTTCTCCTCTCAGACTGCTTGTTGTCTTTTTAAAAGCAGGTTCCAGATCATCCCTGGTATACTGATCCATCACTCAGTCTCTCAAATTTAGTTTTCATTTTTTTAAAATTTACACTCTGATATTTCAGATTTACCATCCAAAATTTCTGCAGTACAAAAACACAAAGAGACCCTGGAGTAAGCCTCAGCCAAATGGTTTGTTTGTTATCTTCTACTAGATTATAATTCTTGCAATAAAACGGCTGTTGCTGTTGGGCACCTTTCTGCACATACCAGGGCACATCGAGAGGGATCTGCATTGAAGCTGATTTTAGAGTTTTAGGATTTTGCACGCCGTATTAGGCAGCTTCTGGCATGGTGTTAACTCAGTTATAAAACAGCACATTGTATTGCGGTGAAGTCATATTTTATCTAGATGTTTGTCACAGAAGATATTTATGATAAGACATTAATTCAGGAATTCACTGATGTAGTTTTGAAATAGTTTTGTGTTCTTCATTAACCATTTGGAGAGCCAGATGGAAAAATAAAAACACTGATATTAAAATCATACACATACATGGCAAGAAGCATGATTAATCCCATATGAGTTTACCCAACACTTAAGAGTATGTTCAGAAGCCCTGTTCATTATCCCACCAACATGTCAAGTTAGAGGCGTGAGTGTGAAAGACAGAGTCTTCTTGGTGGTGGTGCCAATGTAGAACACACTGTTTTAGCCATCCACCAGATGTCTGCCAAATCTGTGGCTTTGACATTTCCTTGTATTTTTATGCCCATCTTTGTTGTATTTTTGGACTTTGAATTGCGCTTCTGTTTATCATTTTTGTGCTTTTAATCTTGAACACTCCTTTGTGTGGGATTTTCAGAAAAGTGGAATGATAATAATAATAGAACAGACAAAATGTTTCAAAAACCATCGCAGCTTTCAGAGTCTCTTGTAGACATGGTTGTGACTTTTATCCAATGCCAGGTTTTTAGCTACGTTGCAGCATGGGAACCCTGTTTATCCACATGTACCATTGTGAAAAGAAGCAGTAATTAATATTGCTAATTAGTATATCTGGCGTCTATAGAGTTATATTAGGCACAGTCAAGACTTTAGGAATGCCTTTGAAAAAAGACAGCTTTCCTTACCTATAACTGTTATTCTTCAAGTGGTAATCTGTGCATTCACATATATGAATCTGCCTTCACATTCAAAGGTAGTTTGTCGTATGGCAAGCCAGAGATGGTGAGCCAGTGTTTTAAAAGCAAAACACAAATTCTCCATGGGCATACTCAAACAAGTCTTGTCTTTCTTCAGATCTTATATTTACATTGCAAACAGACTTATAAGACATTCAGAAAGCAAAGGAAGACACAAGAAAGTGAGAGAAACTGTACACTAATTAAACTAGAAGGAAAAGACTTCTCCTCAGCGTTAAGTTGTTGTTTTAACTTTCTTTCAACACATAGTTTATGCTAGTAGCAGAATACACAAGGGAAAGGAGTGGGATGAAGCATTTTCCACTACCAGATTCCTGCAGTTTGGATAATGAAATGTCTTGTTTTGTTCATAATTAATGATGCAGCCCTTATGAGCAAAATATGGCTTCATGCATGATTGCTTCCAAGCGCTTAAGACAAAAACAAGATTATTTCAGAATCTATTCAAGGAGGGAATGGTAAAGTCATGTTGCATCACTAACAACATATGCAACTGGGCTTATAAGAAAATAATATATGGGGGAGGGAGAGAGGTATGGAGGCATGGTATCAACTAGGTTTTGCTGCTCAACCAGAGCCTGCAGAGCCCCTTGCCAGAATTGAGAGTTTCTGTAATGAGCGATTGGACCTTCAGGCTACAGCCCGATGCACATTTTCCTGGGAGAAGGAACTCAGTGGTACCTACCCCAAGTAGATATGCATAGGATTGCACTGTAAGGGAAATTTGACACAACCTTTTTTTTAAAAAAAGTTATGAACTAGCTACTGAAATTTAAAGTTACTAGTCCATACCCTTTTTTTAACCACTTAGTTTTGCCAGATTTCCCTTACAGTGTAACCCTGTGCATGTCTACCTGGGGATGGAACCGCTGAGTTCCATACTTAAAACATAAGAAGGCAAGCCATGCTGGATCAGATCAACAGCCAATCCAAAGCTCTCTGAGCAGTTTACAGCACTTCCTAGAAAAACAAGACAGTAAATATTTTTTAAATAAAAAATCCATAATACAAAATGTTAAAAAATATTTTTAATTTAAACATCATCAACTAAAACAGTATTTAATATTGAAAAGACGTGTCAAAAACATCAGACCCATGAAGCCATTGAATAACTTTAGCCATCTGTAAATGCCTCAGCTGTCTTAACCTGGCACCGTAAGGATGATAAAATTAGCACCAGGTGGACCTCAGTAGCGAGATAACTTCATAGCCAAGAAGCCACCACTGATAAGACCTTCCTCTGATTGCCACCCTCCAAGCCTCCCTTGGAGTTGGTACTTGGAGGCAGGCCCCAGATGTTGATTACAGTGTATGGACAGATTGCAGGTGGGAGAGGCATTCTGCCAAGTACCACAATCCCAAACTCTTCAGGGCTTTATAGGCTCAACCCAGCACCTCAAACTGGGCTTGGCAGCACAGAGGCAGCTGATGCGCATGGGTCCAAATTGGCCTCATGTGTTCAGATCCCTGCCTGAGCTGCAGCTGCGGAACATTCTTCAAGGGCAGCTCTCAGTTGCGTAGCCATGGAGCATGCGCGGCCTCTGTGCACACAGAGCAGAGAGTTCTGTGGAAACCGGAACACTTGGATCAGGTCCCTCCAATTGTAGCTGTCCAGATTTTCCATCTGATCTTCATCAGGGTAACTTGGCTTTCATCTCTCACTCTTAGCAGAGGAATCAAGAGTGTGAAAACCTGAAATAATCACTATCTGAAATGCTTTAGAAAGGAATATTCTGAAGAGACTGTATGCCTAGCATTTTAGTTTAAATGAATATGTGGTACTCAGGAGGTAAAGTGTCTTATGGAAATGTGTTTTTAAAAAATGAATGACCAAAGATATGCATTATACAGATTTTAATAGCCATTTGATTAGACTTTTCCTTTTCTGCGGGAGCAGTGACCTAGCTTTGAGAACACTGTTTCACATGAAGTTTGTTGGCATGTGCTGGAGGACCTGCTTGTATTCAACAGCCTCTGACAGAGTACTGATGCCCCTGTCTGTCTGTCTCTCACACACACACTCACACACTTTTTAATCATAACTGGAAGTCCTGTGCCCACTTCAAATAAAGGACAAAGCATGATCATGAAATTAATCCATCTACTAGAAACTCATTTCTACCCTTTTGCCTCAAATCATCTGTCTTTAATATGTGTTAGATTGCATTCAGCCAGAAAGCCCTCCTGCAAACACGCACGCACGGGCACACAGACACACACACAAACACACACACACAGAGAGAGAGAGAGAGAGAGAGAGAGAGAGAGAGAGAGAGAGAGAGAGAGAGAGAGAGAGAGAGAGAGAGTTAGTTCAAACTACCGTCCTTGGAGTGCAATACTCCTTGGAGAGATTGATTTTAAAGTATACTAGCCTCAAATATGTGTGGATACCAAGGGATGGGAGAAGGAAGATGTAGGTTGATAAACAGGTAGCAATTCTATTAGGACCAGACATGCTGTGTAATACTTTTTAGGATTTGCCATCCTCACGGATTCTGCCCTGATGTGCAGATTAGCAAGGAGCACATTGGATACCAGGCTCCCATGGCAAACAAACACGACATGTTAAAATGTTGTCCTTCAATCGTTAGTGAATTGCATGGTGGGATTTTTAGTAAAATCTTTCAAGCAATAAAATTAGTTGCAATTTTAACCTGGAAGAAAGAAGAGTTTGCTATTCCCGCAGAACATGTTTCTGAATGTAGCTAACTCCCTTTTTAATGAAAAGGAGTGGGGATTTGTTTTGAAAAGGGTTATACATTTCAAACATTATGATCTGAGAATGGCTTTTAGAGATTCCTGCTCTAAGAAGTTGGTTCACCAAAATAAACGTCAAAACTGTACAAATCCACATCCGGTGCTAACAGGCCCAATTCCATTACCTGATCCATTGTTTAAGTAAACACTGAGTAAAAGGGGGTGTAGTTGTGAGTACAACTATGTGCACACCTTCCTAACTGGCCATCTGCACTCAGAAACCTTTCCCTGGCCTGATACAAAACAGGAAGGGTAAGGGCCTATTTTATTTAGTTTCGTTTTGCTTTAAAATTTTGTATCCCACCCTTTAGTGTCTCAGGGTGGCAATAGTATAGATCACAATAATATATAAAATCAATATTAAAAGAATACTGACTTTTAAAATGCTGGGAAATTAAAAAGGTTTTGGCCTGGTGCTGAAATGAAAAAAGTGTCTGTGCCAGGAACACCTCTCTGGGGAGCTCATTCCATAGCGGGGGTGCCACTGTAGAGAAGGCCCTTCGCCAGGTAGTCACTCTTCTGATCTCCTTCAAAGGGGGCTCCCAAAGAAGGGCCTGTGCTCCAGATCTTAGGGGCTGGGCAGATGTATATGGCAGGAGGCAATCCTTCAAATGTACCGTTCCTAAGCCATTTAGGTCTTTGTACATCTGGGTCGAGGAGCACTCCCAGACTACACACCCTGTCCCTTATGGGGAGTGCAACCCCATCCAGAACAGAGCATGGACCACTCACCTGGCGTGTTGAACCACCTGCTAACAGGACCTCCATCTTCTTGCACTTAGTCCCACATCTTTTTCCCAGGTTCTGCCACCACACTGGGAAATCCCAATAGCTTTTGACTCAGGAAGAGCACGGCTGTTTCTGGGGCTTGTTATAGATGTAAGTTCCAATCCAGTTCATCTCAGTAATAATTGTTAATGGAAACTTTAACATACAGGGACATTTGCGTGTATATGTGGGTGGGTGTTAACAGAATTAGTTATTTGGCAGATTAGAAATATAACAAATAAGCAACCCCAGTAATGAATATTGGCTCAATAACAAAAGTGGGTTCTTTATGTAGCTTCCAAAGAATACTTATGACCAAAATATTTACAAAGTAAATTCCCATTATCATCATCATCGTCACGCATAGAACTGTTGGCTCTAACCTCACTATTTCAGATGTGCCTAAAACATCTCCATTTTGTGCTAGAAGCAGTGAAAGTTGTCGGATCACTGCCATTCATTTTATCAACAGGCAGAGAACCGAACCATCTCCTTATGGTCTGCGAATATAAAATGTGCCCCAACAAGGAACACCTGAATGAGGTGGAAGCATGGAATATTTATCTAACATCCATTTTAATAAAGAACTCTGAAAAGACCAAATATTTATTATCAATTCTTCCCAAATTGGGCAACATCCTCAAAACAATTTTCTGCTCTGTAGGGAAGAAACAGTTTATGAAAAAAGACTACCCTGAAACTGATCTTGTGATGAGTTCGCTAAGGTGGCACATCAGGGATGCTCCTGGAGTGAAATGGCTTCCCAGAAGGCAATGCCCCTTCTGCTTTGCCCAGCTCTCCTTGTCCCATGACCATCAATGGTTTAGCAACTTCTCACCTTCTCACCTTTCCCACTTTTCCTAAAGCTTAGTTGCTATGGGAGCTTAATCTATGAAATGCTTTTATTTCAGCCTGTCCCCTTTGTCTCTGGCCTCACCCCTTTGCTTTTTGTCCCTAAGAACTTCTCCAAAAGAGAACTTGGCCCCCTGGCTAAAAGTGGTACCCCAGCACTGTCATAAAAGATGTCCTAGTGTCCTAGTTTCTTTTTCTTGTTTCCACCAGAAGAAGCTTTGATCAAATCTGTGGAGCCAACATATTAAACTAGCCTCTCTCAGCCCTGTTTGACTATGCAGGAAAGGGCAAATCTGCATCACCTTCTGGATAAAATTCCAGGAAGGCAATCTTGGCCTACCTAGTCACAAACAGGCAGTGTGTGGATGGCTCCGTACATCAAACCTTGCAAGTATCATCTGAATTGGCCCAGTGATGCAGACTTGGGTTGAAGAATCTCACAGCGTAGTTTCTGGAAATGGGTGCAGGTGCAGAATTAGTGAAGAGAGCAGCCCATAATGTGTGCTACCTCTTGTCAGATAGACCCAAGACTGTGAGCTGCTCACACTGAAAGGAACTTCCCTTCACTCATCTCCTGTACTCTATTGTGGCCTAGTGCTATTTCCCTTCTCTTGACATTAGCAGGTTTGGTAGAAATTTCTGCATCCAGTTTGATCCAGTTACTATAACCCAAGGTGGGTCTTGTGATTTAACACTTGTTTACATTTATATGTAAACCTTGTTTCCAAGGAGTCTAAGCCAATATACACGAATTTCCTCATTTTGTCCTCATAACAGTCACATGAGCTAAGTTAGTCGGACACTCAGCGCCTGGCCAAACATTACCCAGTTGAGTTTCATGGCCAAGTGGAAGTTTGATGGTGGAAATCTCCAGAGTGTGGCCCAACGCTGTAAGCACCGCACCACATTGGTTCTGGCCCAGATCCCACCTGGATTGCACAAGGCAGTCATCCAGCTGTTTCATTTCAGGAAACCTCTGGCATCTTGTGCTTTTGGACCACCTTTTACATCTTCCAGGTAACTGGACCTGCTCTCACCTCTCACCCTCCCTTCTCTTGTCTTCCAGGAATGGGGGCTTGCTTGTGTACATGGACAGCCTCTGGAGCAGAGGGAGAGAAACTGTATACAACCCAGGGAAAGGGCATTGTTCTTTGGCTTCCCACTTGGAACCAGAAGTGCGCAAATTGTCCAAATGAGAAGTGCCCCTGGGGCAATGTTTGTCCCATCAGGAAGCCCTGTGACTGAAGGGGCTTCTGTAAGCTTTCCTTTTGCTTGCTTATTGATAATTTGCATCCGTATTTCATCCCTAGAGGTATTCCATGAAATGCGTATCATCTTCAACACAGGTGGTTTTGTTTCTTCCTAAGTTATCCTTGAATCTGAACATGAGGTACCTTGGCCAGACCAGGCCCCTATGGTTGAAACACTCATTTATTAACTTGAAATGAAGTTATCTTGTCAAATCTACATTGTTGGAGGTGGATTGAGCAAGACCGGTTTTCATCCTTGCACTCATTTGCACATATTAAAAGATCAGTTTCATATGCACCTCAACTACAGCAACCAGTTCTAATCTTGGAGGCACATGTTTTCTGTGTGTTCTCCAAACAGGCTTCCACTGGCCTGTGACCTCTAACAGCATTCCAGACCATGGAAACCACTGGCCTAGATGAATGAGGGGACCAGAAAGGAACGAGGAGACAGGAGTAACTAAACTCACATGGACTTAAGAGGTTTAAATTCATCATAAATCAAACACTTTATTTTAAGGTGAAATCACAGGCTTAAAAAAAAGAACAGAAATGGTTTTCCAAACATTTTGTCAAACAATCAATGGCACATCTGGTGAATGATCATTCAGGACAGAGTGGAATAGCATTCAAATCTCAACAGTCACAGCAGCTATTCACAGAAGCAAAAGTCTCCAATGATTTTAAACTGCAGTCCAGCCCCACACCGGGCTGTGTGCGTGCCATTCTGCTTTAAGAACAGCATTTCATTTTGACAGCCAGAATCCCAGGAATTTCAGCTTATGTTACATCTACAGCAAAGGGCTGAAGGATGCAAACCAACTCAAGAGGGCTTGGAAGATCAAGCTACAAACTTCACAGATGCCAGCTTCTAACCAGATTTGGCCTGGCTTGGCCAGGACCCTCAATAATACTGGCAGATCGCCTACCACAAGTGGTATCCCCGAGGCAAGGAAATTCTAGGCTGAGCCCAGATTGGGCTCTCACTTAATAGCCAGGCACAGCGGCTTCCAAGCTGACTTGCCTGCAAGCCCCGCTCGCCAGCACCAACTGGCTTGTGCCAAGAGGCAGGAGTGACAACGCCAATACAGCAGGTATGCTGCCAGACAGACCTGGTCCATTCATCCTGCTGCTCCCTGCCCAATCCTGTGCCAGGCCTAAATAGGACCCTGTCACTTAAGTGGAATCCTGAGCTATTCCAAAGCCACAGGTCTAGCTGTAGCAGCAGCACTGAAATGCTTTGAAGCCAGTGGCCATTCTAGGAGGACTTCCAAAACCCAAAGGACAACTGAATGAATATGCATTCCCAGCATTAGAAAATTGCAACACACTGCAGAATGTCTTGACTGTAATCAAAGAATGGGAAATATGAAAGGGCCCGGAAGTGAGTTTGAATTGCCTCATTGTATGGACTGAAGAGCACTGCTTTCTACAGACCTCAGATTCCACTGGAATTCTGATTGTTGTTGTACACACAGCTCTGCCTGAGCATCTTTCCATTTTGGACTGAGAAATGGATCAAATGAAAGCACCACACCATCCCTTGGAAGAGGCTGTTATTGAGTGTTGTTGCCGCAGGCCAAAATCACACCATTTTAAGTTGAAATAAATAGGTTTTCTTCTCCTTAAAAAGGGCAACAGTATGACCTAGAAAACTGAGATGCAGTGAGGTTCTTTGGACCTTCTCTGTATGTACAGCTGCTATGATGAGGAGTTCACAGTGAGATGTCTTGCTTAGTACAGAAGGGACATGACAGGGTATGGATAAAGACCAGCAGTGTAACAGAGTAGCCAAACTGAGCATCAGGAGTCCCACATGGCTCCTTGGAATTCCAGGGTGACTCCTAGGTGAGCCAAGATTTAAAAACACGTAAGATGGACACATTTGCCCGCAACTCTGGGTCACACAAATTTAGATGAAAGGAACTAAGAAAGAAGAAACCTTGGTATGCATTAGTTTGCACACTGGTCTGACCCTGAAGGCCTGGGTCATGGTGAAGAGTGAAGAGCAGTGGGAAAGGTGTAAATGTTATGGGGTGCCTGTAAAGGGAGGGCGGAGTACCATTAGCAACCTCTTCTTTAAAATAAAGAGGGGGAAAAGAGCAAGAAATAAATCAGCACTCGTACAAACCATGCAGTTTTGCAGGGGATGATAAAGCCAATGACAGAGGTAAGAGGGGCCCAGAACAGAAGAGCAGGCAGAGGGGTATAAAGGCAGCTTTATCCAACCTGCCATTGTCCAGAGCAGCCTTCCCCAAACTGGTGGCCTTCAGAGGCATTTGGACCACAACTCCCAGAATTCCCATCCAGCAGGGCCATTGACTTGGAATTCTGGGTGTTGCAGTCCAAATTTGGGGAAAGCTGGTCCAGAAAAAGCAAAGTATGAGAGCAGTGACACTTTAGGAGCATTGGAGGAATGAAGGAAACAAAAATAGGATCAGAGATACAAGTCTGTGAGTGAAGGGGGAATGGAGAGAGCTGTGTTTGGCCAGGAGGTTCAGAGATGAAGAAGGCTAAAGTTCAGATATATAATTGAAATAACCAGCCAATATGATCGCTGTGGGCCTCAAACATAGTACTAAACATTTTGTCCATCAATCTCTAAGAGGAATACAGGAAATCTTGAGAGTTTCCACATACATTGCAAGGAGATCTATATTTATACATTGGATGGGGCACAGCATTAGGTCTCCAGCCTCTTTGTTATCCTTATTGTAGCTTTTGTTTGACTCTTGGTGAATTCAGAGGTGAGGCAGGTTCAATCCTGAAGGGAGCCAATACCTCCTCTGGATATGAAATATATCAATGCCTTTGTAAAGAAGCCCATTGCACAAGATCTACAGAAATACGTATCAAGCACCAAAATGTTAGGTGGGATAGGCCAGTTTTGGCCACTCAAATTAGCTTCTCTCTTTCTCCTTCAGGAACAGCAAGCAGAAGAAAGAAACAACAACAGTGGAAATCGGAAAAATTTCAAGCTCCCGTAGCTATTAACCAGAAAGAAACCTAGCTGTTCACCAAAGAGTAACCTTCAGCCAAGTTCCAAAAAGGACTTGGTTCATATCTTCTGACCTAGAAATGAAAGCAAATGTAACGAATAATATCTTGAAAAAATACATAATTCATGGTATCTTTGGCCCAGCCCAAGCCACAGAAATACTGGAAATCTCTAAATCTTGTGTGCTATTTCCATGCCTATTTCCAGGGACTTGAAAGCTGAGGGATGCTTTCGAATGCTTGCAGGAATTTCTGAACCCTCATGTTTGGCCTTGGTGTGCCTCAACAATGCACCTAAAATCTTTCTAGGACGATCTTCCCCATGCATGTTCAAGCTGAGACACATTCAGAACATTGCTGCTATAAAGTATATTGGTGCTTGGAGTGGGCTGTATTGAGCTAAACTTCAAAAGCAACATACGAAACCAGTGGGAGATCTTTCCCCTCTTTATGAAATGTGCTCTCTCAACACGCACCCATGACAGTGCTGTGGCGATACCAGTGTCTATTTGGAAACTGTTGCCTCCATCTGTACTGAGTGATTAACCAGTCAGTGCCAACTCTGGGTTGAACCAGTTGGGATTCCTGGGTGGAAAGTGTACCAGAGATAGTATAACAGGTTAGAGCCTCCAAATCAGCCCCAGCTAATGCAACATGTATGTACATGCACATCAAATATGCATCACATATTCCATTCTGCAATCCTCCTACCTTTTCTAGAGGTGAAAGAGCTGCAGCAGGACATTGACACACTATGTCACAGAATTACAGAAGACTCAGAATGGGACAGCTTGCTTCATCCACATGCCAAAACACCATTAGTTTAATTCTGCATCTTGCAGCTATGTGTATTTCCATTTTTACACTGGAGTAGCTGCAAAGTAGGTCAACACAGAAATCAGATTGACTATGTGCTCTGCAGCCAAAGATGGAGAAGCTCTATACAGTCAGTAAAAACTAGACCAGGAGCTGAATGTGGCTCAGATCATGAGCTTCTGGTGGCAAAATTTAGGCTTAAGTTGAAGAAAGTAGGGAAAAGCACTAGGCCACTCAGGTATGACCTAAATCATATCCCTGATGAATATACAGTAGAGGTGACAAATAGATTTAAAGAATGAGATCTGATAAACAGAGTGCCTGAAGAACTATGGACGGAGGTTCGCAACATTGTACAAGAGGTAGCATCTAAAACCATCCCAAAGAAAAAGAAATGCAAGAAAGCAAAATGGCTGTCTGAGGAAGCTTTACAAATAGCTGAGGAAAGAAGGGAAGCGAAAGGCAAGGGAGAAAGAGAAAGATACAAACAATTGATGCAGAATTCCAGAGAACAGCTAGAAGAGATAAGAATGCCTTCTTAAATGAACAGTGTAAAGAAATAGAAGAAAACAATAGAATAGGGAAGACTAGAGGGAAGACCAGAGATCTCTTCAAGAAAATTGGAGATATGAAGGGGAAAGTTTCATGCAAAGATAGGCATGATAAAGGTCAAAAATGGCAGGGACCTAACAGAGGCAGAAGAGATTAAGAACATGTGGCAAAATTACACAGAAGAACTATACAAGAAAGACCTTAACATCCCAGATAACCACAATGGGGTGGTCGCTGACCTCTAGCCAGACATCCTGGAATGTGAAGTCAAAAGGGCCTTAGGAAGTCTGAGCAACAACAAAGCTAGTGGAGAAGATAGTATTCCAGCTGAGCTATTCAAAATCCTAAAGGACAATGCAGTAAAAGTGCTACACTCAATATGCCAGCAAATTTGGAAAACTCAACAGTGGCCACAGGATTGGAAAAGGTCAGTTTACATTCCCATCCTAAAGAAGGGCAATGCCAAAGAATGTTCAAACTACCGCACCATTGCACTCATTTCACATGCTAGCAAAGTGATGCTCAAAATCCTACAAGCTAGGCTCCAGCAGTATGTGGACCGAGAACTACCAGAAGTACAGGCAGGGTTTTGCAGAGGCAGAAGAACTAGAGATCAAATTGTCAACATACGCATTCATGGAGAAAGCTTGGGAGTTCCAGAAAAACATCTACTTCTGCTTCATTGACTATGCTAAAGCCTTTGATTGTGTGGATCACAACAAATTGTGGCAAGTTCTTAAAGAGATGGGAGTACCAGACCATCTTATTTGTCTCTTGAGAAACCTGTATGCAGGTCAAGAGGCAACGGGACATGGAACTACTGATTGGTTCAAAATTGAGAAAGGAGTTCAGCAAGGCTGTATACTGTCGCCCTGCCTATTTAACATATGCAGAGCACATCATGTGAAAGGTGGGGCTAGATGAATCACCAGTTGGAAGTAAGATTGCTGGGAGAAATATCAACAACCTCAGATATGCAGATGATACCACTCTCATGGCAGAAAGTGAAGAGGAACTAAAGAGCGTCTTGATGCGGGTGAAAGAGGAGAGCACAAAAGTTGGCTTGAAACTCAACATTAAGAAAACTAAGATCATGACATCTGGTCCTCTCACTTCCTGGCAAATAGATGGGAAAGAAATGGAGGTAGTGACAGATTTTATTTTCCTGGGCTCCAAGATCACTGCAGATGGGGACTGCAGCCAAGAAATTAAAAGACTCTTGCTCCTTGGGAGGAAAGGTATGGCAAATCTAGATAACATATTAAAAAGGAGAGACATCACCCTGCCAACAAAGGTTTGTATAGTCAAGGCTATGGTTTTCCCAGTTGCAATGTATGGCTGTGAAAGTTGGACCACAAGGAAGTCTGAGCGCTGAAGAATTGACGCCTTTGAATTGTGGTGTGTTGGGAAATATTGGATAAATCCTGGCAGAAAAACATTGCTTATATGTGCCTTTGTGTTATAAAACCAAACCTGCACTCTTTCTCAAAAGCACCAGCTTTCCAAGCCAAGTCACTGTTTAATATTGCTGCTGCCTTAAATGGCACTCCTTCCCCCTCCTTTCTCTCACTCTTCTTCTCCCCTCTAGCTGTAAGCCAGAGCAGACAGGCCATTCAGTTGAATACACAACCGCAGCTACAATGTTGCTGCATTGTCCCTGCAGTAATTCACAGTTTACCAAGAAGTATTTAGTTAGCTAGCCCAGAGCACTTCCCACACTATAGCTAATCAGAAAGGTATAGATCCATTACTCAGGGTCTGAGTCTTCCTGATAATGGAATTTAACAGATGAGCTTATGAGTTCATGAATGGTTTCTCAATAGCCAGAATTTACACGTCTAAGCAGACCCGGAGATGGGTTCAAGTTTCTGGAATTTACTCAACTGAAATGTCAATACACTGCAATTAGACATATTGTAATCTTATTGTCACTTGTATGTTTGGCTGATCTTCCTTATCTGCTCTGTATATGACCTCAGAATTTCATTGTAATGTCTACATTCTGTCATTAATTGCTCTGTACCTGTGTATGTGACTGGAAGAGTATAAAAGCTTTGTACATGTATTGAAACCTTGCAGTTGAGTTTCCCTCTGCCTGGAAATGCATTATCATTAGTAAAATTGCTAGGAATCTGGGGCTTAATGTCAATAAAGCAGCGGAGGTTCAAATGTTTGATCTTTCCCACGAACCCAAATTTTTATTTCCTTCTCACAAGTTGAAAATGGAGATTCTGTCAGGTGCTAGAGAAGACTTTTGTGAGTCCCTTGGACTGCAAGGAGATCAAGCCAGTCAGTCTTAGAGGAGATCAACCCTGACTGCTCTTTTGAAGGCCAGATACTGAAGATGAAACACAAATACTTTGGCCACCTAATGAGGAGTAGAGCCTAATGCAGGGAACAACTGAGGGCAAAAGAAGAAGGGGATGGCAGAGGATGAGGTGAGTAGATGGAGTCACTGAAGCAGTTGGTGTGAGATTAGGTGAACTCTGGGGGATGGTGGAGGACAGGAAGGCCTGGAGGAATGTTGTCCATGGGGTCGCGATGGGTCAGGCATGACTTCATGAATAACATAAGTGCAAAGTGCCCAAGACCAATCAGTATCTTAGTGTGGGATTCTGGAGTTGAAGAATTAAAAAAGGCATTTGTGTGATGTGTGTTATGGCTCAAACGAGTGTGCGTGTGTGGGGATGGGGATGGGATACACATGTAGGATTTGATGGCCTAATGCTCCCATGAACCACCATGTATGTATAAAGGATGCCACCTTTCTAGGCATATAAGCCAGCCTTCAGAGAGGAAGAATTTCTGGGAAAGACTAGAAAGGCCAGCATGACAGCAAGTTTCAGTCTTCCTTTCCTGCACCCATGAACAGTCAGGCGTACTGTCAAGAGTATGCTTTTAAATATCAATACCAAATTGTGCTGCTTTATGATCAGACTGCAATGAAGTCCCAGCAGCCTCCTTTTTCCTCACACTGACACAACGGGGGAATTCCAGGAAAGGTGCTGTGTGGATATCCTTTTGAGATCCTAAGCAAGAATTCCAACACAGATCAAGTCATGTTAACAATGCTAATTAAAGAGAAGCTGTGGGATTAATATACAGAAAAATATACTGTTGTTTTAAAAATTTCTTACACTCAGGCAGGTCTGCTAGTTGTTCAAGAGTGAAATATTTAAGAATCTCAATGTTAATATTGTTTTCTGCATTACTATTTAGCTTCTTTCCACACCAGCTTAGCTTCATTTTCCACATATCCAGGTCTTTGTCATGGGATCTATTGGAAACCAAGAGCGTGCTGGCTAAGGAAATACCTTGAAAAGCACATAATACAGGTCTGTTACTAGAACAAAGCAACACTGGGCAGCCCTTGGAATCTGCTCAAAACTACATGTGCTAGTAGTTCAACCGGGTCTCCCCCAGTCAGGGGCTTAGATCGAAGAGCAAAACAAGCACACGGGTAGCCATGCATGTGCCAAGTATTCCCTCTACCTAGCCCCTTTCTTCTGTGCAACTTAGTCACTTTCACTTTGCCCTCCCTATGGAAGCAAGCCCATCTCTTAAGACAAGGTCTGTGGGAAGAAGCTGCAGGAGGAAAGCTGGGGACAGTGAGACGGTCCTGCACTCATCACCTGCATTCATCTGCGGTTCTAAACACCTGATCCCTTGCTCCTCATGGGCTTTCTGCCTTCATCCTTATGCCTGCGTCTCACATAACCATGACCCATGGGTTTATTTAACAGATGATTTGCTGGTCTACCCAGACTTTGCTTGGCACACAGCAGAACAAAGCACTGCTTGTTCAGGAGTTGTTTCCCTTCTTCTTTGCCCACCCCATTCCTACATTTAAAATGCCTTTTCCATGTGGTAATACTGGCATGTAGAGTGACTGGATCCTTTTTTTTACTGCTCTTGCCCACCATCTCTGTAGCCTGAAGAAAAAGCCAGTTTCGGGTCCACATGTCAACTCCAACCCATGATTTCAATGAACCAGAGTTTACAACCCAACAACCCACACAACCTTTCTGAGTCGCTCATAGTTAAACAACCATGGTTTGTTCGCATGGCTGGGTTAACACATTACGAATTCACCAACACATGGGTTAAATAAACCATGGATTAGCATCACATGTGAACCAGGTCATAATGTGAAGCTGAGCTCTTTGGTACAGAACAGCGTATAAGCAAGTAAATACAAGTTGGCAGACACTGAATTTGGCCAGTTAGAGCCTTTATCTATACAGGGGGGTTTCTTGACAGTTGACTTGAATATGTGCTAAAATACTAACAAATTGTAGGAGTGGAAATTCTGGCATCAAAGGAGGAGAGATTCTGCTGACTCTTGATGTACCTTTTTCAGAGAAAGCCATTGGCAGCAGGAAACTGAAGGGGAGACCCTATACAGGAATCCTACACATTCAGTTTGTGCTTGGCAGACACCATACATGCTCAAAATGCTGCTCAGATTAAAGAAAAGCAGGTGCAGGAGCTGAGGCTGCACTGCTTTGATTGGTTTCCAATGGGCCATCACTCAAAAAGCACTGCCTCTCCTGTGTCTCTTATTGCTCTCTTTGTATTTTCCAGTACAGCTCCTTCAGGACTCACCTTTGTTCTGGCTTATGAATCCTGGCTTGTCTGGAAACTCTTAAAACGAGTTCCTGGTTAGCAGACTGGTTCTAGCTACTTGCCCTGTTAGCTTATTTGTGTGAAGGAACTACATGCACCACTCTTGCAGATCATGGTTTATTAAGCCAGCATTGGTAGCGTTCCAGTAAAAACTACCAGTAGAACGTCTTTCACTGCAGGAAGCACCACATATTAAGTTTGGTTGTAATCTACTTGTCTTCCACCCATGTCAAATGCTTGGAAGGGTGCTCCTTGGGTGAAACAAGCAAGCAGCAGAGATGTGAACAATTGCTGCTGTTAACTATGTAGACAGGCTTAAGTCTGGTTTCCTTGCTTGCTTTGCTACTTACACAAAGGGAGGACAAAGGGGCTGCAGGCAAGTGTGCATCACACATGCTTAAACTGTATTTCTGTACTCAAGTATGCAGGACATACTGCTGAGTAGAAAAGCTTTATTAACCTTTAATAAAGTTAATGAGTCTAAAAGTGATCCCCTGAATGCAGAATCCTCTTTGCTTTAGAAATGAGCAACACAGAAAAGTGTGCATCACTTGATGAGTGGCCACTAATGGAACATAATGTGCTTGGGAGGATGCCAGGAAGTAGGAAAGCCCCATCTGTGGTGGCTCTTGCAGACATTTAAGTCAGACGTTGCAGTCGTTCCATGATGAGCATGCATGCGCGGAATCATTCTAGCTCTGGAAGAAAATTAAGATGAAGGAGAATGACTGGCATCAGCAGCTGGCCAGAAGCATTCTGTATGCATATCACACATACTTGAAACAATTAAATATTTTTAAAGTTCTTAAGACTGCTCCTTGTAGACTTTGATGCACATATGGAATCCAGTGTGTGTAAGGTAGTATTGCTGTGAACTACCCAGAGCTTCAGCTATTTGTCAGTTTAGAAATAAAGTTCATTAGCTTATTAAATAAATAAGATGGACTGGATGGAAAGCAGCTCTCAATACATGGAAACTGGGCATGCAACTTGAAAAGACTATGGAAGATCTTGCATATACTGGAGTTATCTGTACATGCAATCATTTCTGGGGTACCAAGTCCTATCAGAACTGCAGCGTTTATGCTGTGAAGTTGCTCCTTCCAAAGGCCTCTGTTCTGCTAGAGTATACTGCTGATAAACTTGTCAAGGCTAGAGAGGTAAAAAGAGAATTAAATAAACCCAAGGAGTCTCTCCAGAAGGAAAATGAGGAGGATTGGTCTATTAAAAATTCTAGGTGATGAGATGAGGCAGGCTTCATCTAGAAACACATCTGTTTGTCATTTTTAGATACCACAGAGCTGGTTTCTCCCCATGCCTAGGTGTATGACTGCAAGTTTGATTACCTGTATTTCCCTACAGGGGGTATAAGCTACCAGAACATATGTTACAGCTTAGATCTGCCTAAGTGCTCCCAGTCCAGGTCCAGATGAAATATTAATCAGAAAATGCAATCCTTCTTGCAAGAAAAATATCTTAAGCTTTTATGACAAAGCTTACAGGATGTGAGTGATGTTTGAAGCGGCATTATTCTCAGATTTTTAATGGCTTCCTACTCATAGTGAATGTATTTATTAACATGGAACAATTTTTCCAAACTGTGTCAATGACTTCCAGATTGCTGATACCACCAGTCCAATTTCAAAGAGGACAGCTTGTTTCTGAGCACCATTTTTAATTTTATTTTCCTCCCTGAGACACACCATGAGCCTACCTGAAAATCCAGAGCACATATAAATCATTAGCACAGATAAATCACTTATAAAGTACTGCAACTTCAGATGGCACTTTGGGAGGCAACATCAAAACTTCTACTATGCTTGCAGGCCAACAGGTAGAATTTAATGATTTGTCTCAAGAGATTCAAGAGCTGGAGCAAAAATGCAACCAAGGCTGTTGGTGGAAAATGACTGTTTTGCAAGAGAATGGAAACTGCAGACATATGTGATCGCATCTGAAAAAGCTAAAACTGGCCATGTGTAATCTAGAGGAGGAGTAAAAACAATGGGAGGCTGAGATTAGGAGCAGGAGAGCTGGCTAATTGAAAAGAGGAATTGAAGGGAGGCGTCAGACAGTCAACAGAAAAGCAAAAATGGAGAAGTATGATTTACAGATGTGAAGGCTAATAATGGCTCCAGCATCAGATGCTATATTACTTTCAGTACGAGCTGCTGGGCAACATGAGCCAAGGGAGGCTCTTATATGCATGGCCTGCTTGTGGGCTTCCCACTGGAGCATCTGGGTGGCCACTATGTGAACAGCATGCTGAGCCTGACAGTTCTTTGGACTGGCCAGCAGGGATCATCTTCTCTTCTGAGTGTATGGTTCCCCAAGTGAGAGGAGCATCAGTGCTGGTCATCAAATGGACAAATTAAAAGTTAACCTATTACATTTTTCTCCTTCTCTCATAATCCTAGAACCCAGGGTCATCTCATGAAGTTGATTGGTGGGAGATTGAGGACAGATAAAAGGAAGTACTCATTCACACAACAAATAGTTAAATTATGAAGCAGTGGTGGCCACCAATTTGGATGGCTTTAGAAGGGGAAATTCCTGAGGGAAGCTATCAATTGGAAGCTATGTGCTACCTTGTTTATCAGAGGCAGTATGCCTGCATACACCAGTTGCTGAACAACTTGGGGAACTTTCAAAGATCCTGTGGGCAGTTATTTTGCCACTGCCTGAACAAAGTGCTGGGCCAGTGGCCTGATCCAGTAAGGCTCTTCTTTATGTTCTTAGTACAGACCTATGTACAGACTCAATAGAAAACTCCATCCTGTCTCTTAGATGCACAATTGTACCAACATAAAAAGCAAACTCCATTAGTACATGTGGATAAATTTTTCGATTTATCAATAGAGATTTGAATCCTAAAAGACTGAATAAAGAGTCACAAAAGTGGATCCCAGAATGCTTCCATGGGTAAGTCTGATCACTGCTGAGCAGGAAAAACAAAATGGCTACTACTATTGAATTAAAGTAAATCAAAACTTAATACCGAACAGGTATGTCCCACGAAAACCTGACTAGGAGAGCAGAAGAACATATGGTGAATTATTAAAGATACAGTAAATCTCCTAATTATCTCATTTTGTTTATATTCTATTTCTATCTTGCTTATCTTCAGGGTATCTTTCCATTGCAAGAAACAAAGCGACAGAAACTTTCTTTTGGCCTTGTAGTGGCCCTCTTTTAAATCAATTTGGAAATGTTCCCCTAAATGTATTCTCCTAGGAGAATGGTATGTTCCTAGGTGCTATAGTTTATTTAGTACTAAGAAAATAGGTAAAATCCAACCAAAGTAGGAATGACGTTGAATTTTAACCCCATCTTTCTTCACTAGATATTTTAATAATGATTAGGGTTTTTAAAACACAGTAAATAAACAAATCCTGACTCGGTCTCTTGCATAATTATCATCCCCTTTTCACAGAGTAAGTGCCATAAGCTTTGGCAGTCAAAACAGCACCAGCCATGCACAAGTTGAAGGGATCAACAGGCCTGTGGGGGCGACCTTCTATTGTTGGATTATTTTCCCCATCTTTGCATCAGACTTTTGCAAAACCTCTGCTTTAAGCCCCAGTGTCATTTGGCCTAAATATCTTGGGGGTTCCTTTTAAGGCCAAAAAGTAGGTTTTGAGTATTTGCTATAAAATAGATCAAATAATTAATAAACAAGAACAAATGGAACTGCCCCCAAAATGCAGTAATATATAACAGCCAGAAATTTCTATTCATAAATTGTTACTTTGCAATATTTATTTTATTTTATTTGACATATTTATATGCCGCCCCCTTCCAAACGAGCCTCGGGGAGGCTAACTTGGGGCGGCTAACAACAAACTACAATACCTGTAGTTTACGTACAGGAACAAGTCTAAGCTAGTGAAAATTGACACTCTCAGCTGAAAACTGGAGTTATACGAGCTTGGGTCACAAAAGAGGGTTTCAGGTAAGGATTATGCAGCAATCAAAAGGAATTATGCCTGGATTGTCAATGGCTTTGCCTGATAAAAATGTAAAGGTGCACGCAGTTCATTTGATCATTTTCAGGTTACAACCTTTCTGCGTTTCTCTATCTACTGAAGGGTGTTTTCTCACTATAGTGGCAAGGCTCAATATACAATTGCTAGACCATTC
Source organism: Varanus salvator macromaculatus (assembly GCA_023646645.1). Lineage (NCBI taxonomy): Eukaryota > Metazoa > Chordata > Lepidosauria > Squamata > Varanidae > Varanus > Varanus salvator. The sequence continues at coordinate 1,956,160 of JAIXND010000791.1, read as the reverse complement.
TGTCCTGGGACAAGCACTTTCTAGCACCCACTATTGTGAGAGGGCAATATCACAGGGATAGTCCACTAAATAGGAAGCCTGCACAGCTACTGCTTCTCAAGCTGCCCCGTACGCCATCTCAGCCCCCTCTGCCAAGAGAACGTTCAAACATAATGGGGGAAGGGTTAACCCATGACTCATCTGCTCAGAGAGCATCTAAGAGACAACAGGCAAAGACAAATCTCAGAAGTTTCAAACACCCAGGCTATTCCACAGTTACAGTGTGAAAACACATAGTTGGAACTTCTAACACTAAATTTACGTGTAGGTACCGAGAAAGTGAAATTTGTGCCTTTTTTGTTATAATGTATCTTTTTAAAGCCATTTCATTCATCAGAAAGTCTTTCTATCCACAATAGGAAATCACATGGAGATGAATTACAGTGTTTTAATGATATCTTGTTTTCCTTAAGTGTTTTTCTTTTTCCAAGTATGTTTTTGTCTCCTGAAGAAAATCTAATTGCACATCAATAGAATATGTCTCATCATCCCATATTTTCAGGCTGAATACTGATGATGGATCCGGGGACTGTCTCATGTGGTCAGAGAAACTGTCTAGTAGAAATGCTTTACATCTCAAAAGTATGACAAAGGTGGGGAGGGGGAAGAAAGCACACCACGTAACAGAAAAAAGCATCACATGATCATGGATTAATTGGCACAGGGGGACAGATACATGTCAGACTCTCTGAGATGCTGCATGTTATGCTCTATTTATAAAATGCAGATAACATTAAGAGACTTGAAAAAATTAGAAGGGCTGCTGCTGCAGAACCAACACCATCTGCATAAACTGTGTCAGGTTCCAAGAACCCAAACAGTCTATTAACTTATTATTTTCTATCATGCACTTATGATCCTATTTGTATTTGACTCTTTGTCCTCCTGAGCGCTATTCTAGTGAAAAGGTGGGATACAAATTTAATAAACAGAAGTACCATTGCTGTGACCTCTTAGGGGAAGTGTGTCTTTTTATGATATAAATAATACTTCAAACAAAATTTGGAATTTTGCATAGCAGGATGCTGTTCTCCAACACCATATACCTGGGTGGATGAGATTCATTAGGTATGACTTGACTCTTGTTATTCAAGAATTTTTGAGAAAATGTCAACTCACTGGATGGGATTACCAGGCAATAATAGAGGATCTAACATTTTAATGGAGAAAGGTTATCAAGGACAAGCAGAACGCCTTCAAGAAATGCAAAGATGCGGTAACCTTTGGAGCCTAAACAAATGCTTTGCCATAAAGTGCATACCCAGATTTATGCAACCATGCCACAAGGCAGATGTCTTGTACAACTGTTACAAAGACCCATCAATCAAAGACATTTGCAGAAAGTGTTGCACTGGAAAAGGAAGAAACCCTTGCCTGAGGAATGGAGAGTAGTCATCAAATTGCAGAAAAGCAAGTCAACATGTGTTACGCTCCTGAAAATGGAAATCTTACAGCAAGCATCACATAGTGACAAAGACTTGATCGTCAGTGGTGCTGCCTCCTCAAAATGGATGACAGGCCACTTCAACTCCAGAAGTAAACACCTGCACAATCTTGCGTTTCTCTAAGGCACAGTCAGAAGGTGACGACAGAGTCACTGCAAGAAGCAGATACATCTGTCCTATTCCTGCTGATTCCTGCCTTGCCTCTGCAGTGAGCTGCTGATGACAACAGAAACATTAAAAATATCAACAATATTATTACCATGCACAAGGCAGACACCACTATGAAAGGCAGGATGGACTGCAGTGTTTTTCTCATCACAGGGGGCCATACTGGAAGCCAGGTGTAGGCATTTCTAAAAAGTTTGCATGAAAGAGTATCTGTGACCATTCCTTTCTTCTCTCTCAGAATGGAGAATCTCACACACCAGATGTGTAGGGACTGGGCCCAACACTAGCTCTGGACATACCCTGACATGGGAACCAATTTGAAACCAAATAGGAGAGGTGGAAGATAGTGATGAGGTGCCAAAAGTGTGGGATTAGGAGACTGAGACCAAGATGAGACCAAGATGAGCCATTGCCTTAATTTTTCAGAGGACAGCCAGGCTGTGTCCTCCAAACCCTTGGGAACACAGGTGCCTAACGGGGGGAGGGGGGATCCAAGAGTCCCAACAGTTAGGTGTCAGATGAAAGAGGGACAACACAAGATCAAGGAATATTCAGAGAGACGTAAAGGAGATGGCCCTATAGAAAGACCTACCTTTAGGGTGGAATTGGGGAGCCTGCTTAGCATGATAAGGTTAGGCTGTTGTAGACAGGATCAGTTTTGTGACAACTCTCATTCATAAGGACCTAATCTAGGAAACTAACAGAACTTTACCAGGTTCTGTGTTCTGCAAGGACTATCTGGAAGGTCTGGCTCTTTGGGTTGTAAAAGAATACTGTCTGTAACCTGAAGCAAAGTTTGCTGGCTTGTAGTCTGCATAATAAAGGTACCTGTCCAGAAATACAGGTTGACAGTTTGTCTACAAAGAGAGCTAGAGCCTGGCACAGGACAAGATGCCATGCGGAGCAGAGAAATTTGACTGCAGAGTATATGGACGTACAAGGGAGACGAATTAAATCCGTGCTCTGCAGAATGCTCAGTTCAGAAAGGGAAAGAAGTGCAGTTTGGAAATCTGCCAGCACAAGATGTACTTCTTAAGCTTAGTAGAAATCAACAGTAGATCTGCAAAATAAAAGTCTGGCCGAAAGTGGACTGCACATCAACTAAGATGTGCTGTTGCCTCTGCTGAGGACAAAAGAGCCTCACAGCTAAGTGTTTTGGCATCACAACCTTTGGATGTCAATGAACAGCAGGATATTTGTTTGTACAACATACTGAAGAGCCACATCAACTTTTATGGTTTGGAAAATGTGGCAATATTTACTTATGGACAGGTCTTTTGTCCAAAATAAGACGTCAACCAAAATACATTGGTCTGGACCCAAATGTGTGCATCCTTAGTATAGTCCCACTGATACCAACAGGACTGTTATTCATTAATAAGTTGAGGCTCACTGATTTCAATGGGTCTACTCTAAGCTTGATCAATTCTAGATCCAAACCAGCATCTCTATTTCATTGATTTTGGACTGCTAACTTCAGAAGCTCTGCTACTGCTTAAGCAGTCTTTTATGGCATGAAAAAATAATTTTGTGACATAAGCACATTAAATGGGAAATTAATTTTCCTATTTTTAAGGAAAACACCATCCTATAAATATTAGTTAATGTCAGAAATGCAAGGACTTCTGTAATTCATCTCAGTGAATTCATATTATACCCTGCAGTGGAAAGATGGATTTTCTGGTCAAGGAAATGATCCTTTAAAGAATGCACCCACAACACTTTCCACATTGCAACAAAAATAAAAACAAAATTGCACAAACATCATTTCCAAGGTCTTTCCTGAGATTTTCCTATAAGCTGTGTGAAAATTTGAGCCCTCCTTCCCTAATAAATGTACTATATACTGCCTAATCCTCCCCACCCCCTCTCAATTGCAACAGCCAATGAAATCTGTGTGATCAGGCAACTCAATGACCAAATTCAGAGAAAAGGAATCCCGAAGTAATTAAGAGGCTGGAAAGAAGCATTGTGATTTGGTTTTGGTTTTTTGTTCTTTTTTAATTGAGGAAAGAGTTATGCTATCATGGTCTACATTTAAAAGTAGGAAATCATCAAGTGGTGTGGCATGAGATGACAGAATGCAACAATTACCTCTTGGTTCACCAAGAAAGAGGGCAAAACAGAGTATGTGCACAAGCTTCAAAGTTACCCCCTTTTCTTCACAGTTCCAAGTAGTACTCATAAACAGACAATGTTAATGCTTCACAATGTTCCACGAAATGCAATCCAAAATAGGATGGTTAGCAATAACATCAGCATCCTGTGCTCGGAGAAAGCAACGTTTATCAGCTTGCTATCATGCATGGCCAAATATGCTAGTGTCAGTAATAGGATTCTGCTCCACACATGGGCTCTGGCTGGGTCCTTCTTGCTCGCAAGTCTGCAGTTTTAAAGGATATACTGAATGTACTCCCAGCATCTCCATTCATTTTTCCACCATGCCTACCAGAACAGTTAAATCTCACTAGAGTAGTCCCAGCTGCATCCTCACGTTGAGCTTAACTACGATCAATTTCAAACACCTAAGGACCTGCGGCAAACATTCTTTCAACCTCCACGATACTTCCTATAGGATCAAAGTGGAATACTGGAGAACAAAGCCAATGACTGCTTGTGTCAAATCTTCCCTGCCAAGAGGCATCTTACTCTATATAAAATACAACTCCATCCAGTGGATGCCTAGCAAGATTCTGCTTCCTAGAATGAAGATTTAGTTTCCTTGGGCAGTGTGTTTCATTGCAGGACAGTATGTGTATATGTATGCGTATGTGTGCGTGTGTGCTTCTGTGTGTGTTTATATCAACACAATTCTAATGTGTAAACCTGACTCTTCATTTCTGTAATCCAGACTTCCCCAACCTGGCTGGTGCGATCTAAAGTCCAAAACATCTGGGGGTGCCAGTTTGGGAAAGGCTGCTGTAATTTAACACCATGATTTTCGCTGTGCTACCTGTGGACTATGCAATCAGTATTTCTTCTTCCCCTTTTACTGGACATCCTTTAGAATAAGAATTGAGATGGCACCTTAAGCACTGACAAACACCACAGAAATGGTGTTCACTATCACAGTATGCAGCCTTCAACGTAACAAAAACACATGTTTTAAGTTTTGATCAGAAGGGTCAAATAGCTTGGCTGTGCTTTATTCTAGCATTCTATGAGGGTCTTGCACCTGCCCAGATGAAATATACTAAGACAAAGTTGACAAAAGAACTCAAGAGGAACTGAGTGATTAAGGAACTCAGAATCCACATTTTAATTCCTGAAAAAAAGCTTGAAGCATGTAGTGTTGATTCACAGAGCAATAATCTTTCTAGACTGACATACTGCAGACAGCACTGGCATTATCCTACTATTGGAAACCAATGGGAGCATTAATATCTGCTATTAACACTGATCCTATCTCATAAATCCACCCTGTTTGTTACCACAGCACTCAAATAAAGGTGTTCTGAGGTCAAGAGGATGTGGTGTCCAAATGAGTCTCACTATTCCAAAAGAAAAAGGAGCAAAAACAATCTCTACAGCAAGCATCGGATCCATATGTAGGAAAACCAAAAAGCGGGTTTTAAATGTCATGTTTTTCAAAGTGAGAATTGATGCTGGAACTAGTTCTAATAACCGTCTGGCTGTGTGTTAGCTGCAGCTGAAGACAATCAATCAAAGCCGCTCGGAACCAATGTGGGGGGGGGTGTTGAGGGAGGAACCATGCTCATAAAATGGAAAACTAGGGGCAGGTTACAAGCCATTCTAGGCCTTTAAGACTGCATTGAAATCTGAGCCCATTTAGTGTTTTGTCTGCAGTTAAATGTCTCCTGGTTGCTTTCCAGTGGACATACGCGCAAAGACCGGTTATGTAGTAAAATATGAGCTGCAGAAAAACAAGATGGCCCTTTTCTGACAAAACCTGCATGGTTAATACTAATGCTTTGGAACGAAAGTTACTTTACACTGCTGCATTGTCCTGTACTGGAGCATGGATAGTGCATATGGGGCTTCATGTACTAGCAGGAATACCAACATTTTCCTTCATCATCAACACCAACCTTACCATTGTGTGACAAATACGTATTGCCATATTTCATAATTATTAGGAAATAGAAACATTTCTCAAGCAAAAGCAGCTCTTGCACAAATGCACTCACTTCCATCAAGCAGGACTCTGGTCTTGCTCTATGTCCTAAACAAACAGGGGTGTGTAGCAAAGCAAGAGATCAAGGCAAGCTACCATTGTCACAATATGGCTGCAACTAAGGGGAGCTTAAGGCAAAAGTATGTGCTGGAGCTGTGTTTCTTTAAAAGAGAGACAGAGAGACAGAGAGAGATAACAAATGTAGCACATATTGTGTAGCTCCTATTCATTTGCTTCTCCTTGGCTTTTCAGGTGGAGGCCCTTTAAACCAGTGCCAGAGACACACAGGCCCTACTCCAGAAAGAAAATTAGTAGTGGGGCTGAGAGGGAGACAAATATGGGTATTATCTGTGAACCTGAACTTTCCAAGACAAGCTTAGGTTACTCTTACCAACATAAAATTAGCAACATAAAAGTGATACGCCCCTGGTACTCGATAATGCCCCATGCTGATTTTTTTTTTTAATCCTCATGCCATCTCTTTCTTCCATTCTCCTTCCCAGTCATCAAAAAGGAATGATCCATGGCTTACATACAAAATGGAGAGGACATCTGCTTGATTGTAGATCATGGGGTGATTACTTAGCCAGTGGTCAAATGGTTACTGTATGTTGCTCTTGATTTCCAATACACTGTATGTATTTCCACTGTTAATCCTAGATCCCCTGAAGGGCTCTCACCCTTCTGGAAATTTTTATTCATTGGAGACTACAAATATAAAACAAACCAGCAGGATCATAAATCACCACAAATTACTGGATTTTTGCATCTTCTCGATGTGCTGTTAAAAATAAGACCATCTCCTAAAGATTATGCACACCACCTCAGGTATCACTGGGCTGACATGTAAGCCAAACTCTTTCTTGAATTTAAATTAGTCTTCCACCTCCTATATATCTATATGGCCCATACCACCTCCCCCTCCTCCTCCCAGCAAAGTCCTATAAATACTCATCTTTGTAGCTTCAGCTGTTATAGCTGTTATTACCATCCACACTCAACTCTCACATAAAAACAAAACAAAAGAGTCTATTAAAATCAAGCACTTAACATAAATATTAAAATAATGGTAAGGGAAAAATATAACTCTACATAGAACTTCATAACTACCGTAGCACCTATTACCAGAAACAAAAGCAAATTAGGATTGACAGGGAACAAGAAATGGGGGAGCAGAGAAGACTGTTAGAGAACTCTTGACTGTCATTATTTAAATCACTCATTAAATGTTTTTGTACTTTTTTATGGTTGACAACCTTATTAAAATTCATTTCACTAACCAGTTCATTCTATGTCACTATGGATACCAAAGAACCCTTTAAAAAGCCTTCATACGGAAAGGGCTAAGATTTTACACATACGCCCCTGACAAAGTGACCAGTGGCAGGCTGCCCTACTGGTTTTCTCATGTGGCATCCCACCACGCACCCTTCCTCCTAAACCCACCAGTCCACAGAAGGGAAAAATCATGTACAAGTCCATTTCTCAATTTCCCAGGATGAGCTTGACAAAAGAAGCCACATCTGTCTCTTTGGATTCGTGCAGGGTGAAGAAACGGTGTTGCTAAAAAAGAGAAAGGAAAACTGGTGAGGAGGAGAAAGGAAAGAACTCATGTTAAGTGTTTCCACTCAAGCCTTTGTGTTCATCTTCGTATGTGCCTGCAATGACCATGGGAAAGGCTACAGTAATTCCCCAGCATGTTTACAATGGCTGGTGCCCTTACCAGAAAATCTTTTCCAATGGGCCTCATTGCAGAACACATTCACCTGAACAATGTAACTGTAGCAAAATATAAATGCCCTCCTTGTTTTATGCTAAATACAGATAAGTTGAATACGTTATTATTGCAAAACTGGTTATCAAACCGTAACAAACCTCTACCAGGGTCATCATAAAAAGTCTACTATAAAAAGCAATTGCCACCCATTTATATAATAATAACCATGGATTTGGATACTAAATTCATTAAAATTTCTGTTAGACTTTTAACAACAACTTTCCACATCTCCAGTACTTTTGACTGTTATGTTCAAAAAAGGGCTTTTGAACTCTCCTTGTTATAGTAACACTATGAAGTGGATCACGAATGCGATTTCTAGATAAAGGAACCTGAGACAGAAAGGGAATGACAAGCCAAAAGTTACAGCAGCAAAATCATGCAGCTGCTTCTCCTTGACTGTGTCGAACACCCTCCTCACCCAAATGAAGCCAAGGGATTTTCTTCGGTCAGGAAAGTTATCTGAATAGCAAGACTTGTTCTTAACAGAGGTTCCCAAATGAAACTTCTGCAAATAAGCCAGTTGGTTTTGAACTTGGAGGAGTGGAATCATAATGGGAAGGGTGCAGTCCGCAAGTGCAAAAGGCAGTGGATAATAGGAAAGCTGTTTTTCTGTCCAACTATTACACTGAACATATATTGTAGTTGCAGGCAGTGTACGTTAGAAAGATGGAGGGTTGTGAGGAAACTCTTTGCCTGAATCCTTCTCCAGGGTGACTTGGGACTGATTTGGGAAGGGCCCTACGAGTAGAAATTGTGCTTATGTGTGAACCAGGGTGTATGCAAGTCACATTCATTCATGCGATGGATCCGTCACAAAGCAGAGTGCAACAGACCACACACTACCCATAACCTTCATTTCAGATGAAATATTCCACATGCCAAAATGTGCATGGTGTTGACAGAAACACACATTAGCACCACACTTGATGTAGGGTATACGTGTTAGAGCAATAGGTGAGCCGGCCTGGTGAGGATGCCAGAATTCCCATGTTCGGAAGTTCCCCTGAACCCAGCCAGTGAGAAGCGAGTACAACTTAACCTGGATCTCTCCATATTAACACAGTGCCATCTGCGACTAGCACTGAGAAAAGATTTGACCATACATGTGAGTAGCGTGTGTGCTTGTGTACATGTGGCTGGGACTTTACGGTAGGAAAGCGGTAGCCAAATACATGGGTGGCAAGTGTTAAGTAATAATATTCAACCAGGTGAAAGAACCTGCCAGCATAGTACAAAACTATTGCACAGATATTTGGCAAGAATGAAGGCATATTCCATAGATAAGGCCTTCCCTGCAGGACATGAGAGCCTGGACTGACACTTTCATGGTGCATCCATGTCCATGATGCAGGACTGGGCAACCTCTTCCAGCCCAAGGGCCTAATTTCTTCTAGAGATGCTCTCAGGGACTGCATTCCTACCATGGGCGGGGCAAAGGCAAGGGGCACACAAATATAAGAGAGATGTTTTTTCAAATACAAAAGGTACCAACATATTCTGTAGCTTAAAGCTCTTATTGCCAATGACTAGGAGACACATTTCAATCACTCAGAAGGGAGAGGCAGGAATCTGTACAAAAACTGGGGAACCACCAAAGAACCACTAGTTTGGGAGAAGGAAGTAGGCCAGGAGAAGAGTGCGTGGCCATCCTGAAAACCCCAATGAGCCAGATTGGAACTGTAGGCCTGAGGTTTGTGATGCCTTATGTTCTTCTGTCACTTTGAGATCGGTGATTGTCCTTAGTGTTGTAGGAACACATACAGCCCCATTACTACACCAAGTTATGTAACCATACAAGTTCAGCAACAAGGTGAGGAGTCTGGGTAAAGAACTCACTCCTTTCGCATTGTAAGTAATCTTACCTGAAAACTGAAAATTAATAACGAAAAGTAAATTCACCACCTTCCCCTAGTAAACAAGTTGAAATGAGACAAACAAGGCAAAACCAAACCAGGATAAAGAATCAACAGAGCTGCTGCAAAGGCAAGTCCTGTTTCACTAACCTTTTAGAGTACTTTGGGAGTATTAATACTTATACGGACTGGGATGATCCAATAAAATTTGTTCACTTGGAATTCTGAAAGGCTTTTTAAAAGGCCCTCAGCAAAGGCACCTGAGCAAACTAAGCAGTAGGGAATAAGAGGGAAGGTCCTCTTATGGTTCAATAACTGGTTAAATAACAGGAAGCACAAAGTGGGAATAAACAGCACTTTCTCCCCATGGCGTGGTGGAGACTGTGGAGTCCCACAGGATTCTGGATTGCAACCAATGCTTTTCAAATTATTCATAAACGATATGGAATCAGGAGTGAACAGTAAAGCAGCCAATTTTCTGATGACACCCAACTATTCATGGTGGTTAAAAACAAAAAGGATTGTGAGGTGCTCCAAAGGCATCTCTCCCAAGGGAACTTGAGAATTAGAATCAAAATGGTAAATGTGACTTAATACAAGCAGGGGTATGATAATCTGCTGCGGCAAAGGTATCAACTGATTTGATCTGAGCTAGCAGTGACTAAAGAGCTAGCAGTGACTCTCCCCAAAAGAGATTTTGGGGTTGCGACTAACAATCCAGTGAGCAGCTGCCACGAAGAGACAAATTCCATGTGGGGCATAATGAGGAAAAACATTTCCCTTGCATCCCTTGATGGTCCCAGAATTGGTACCAACACTGGAGGGTACCTATGTGGGTAGAGAACCTACTGGAGCCAAGAGGGCTCCAGTGTGGTTGGTTATGTCTGGAATTGAAGGATGCCTGGTGCTCTCTGTAGAGGTTGGCCTCATACTCCCATCTGTAGGGAGGTGTGGGCCACCAGGGTCTACAGTCCTGATCAGCAATAGGGGAAGGAGACCAGTATCGATGTCTGTTGGGTTCAATAGGCTGGTGCACACTCAGGATTGGTGATGGCAGGGAGTCACAACAGTGTATTTGATATACTGGCATACTGGAGATGATGGTTCTTAAGTCACGCCTACTGAGTATGAGGCACTCAGGGCCGGGAGTGACAGCTGAGTTGGAGGCTCCTGTGCCGGTTTCAGAGGCACGGAGGAGTGCCTTGGTGGTTCAAGTTCTGGCACCAGGTCTTTAGTATGTGGGAGCCCAGCAGGGGGCAGCACATCACAGCATGTTTGGCTGGTTTCCTGCCATCTTGCTGTTTAGCCAGAATGGGCATTTTGGATGGTTTATTTTTCTTTGCCAACTGTTTGGTTTTCCCCATCTTGGTAGAGTGTCCTTTTTCTAGTAGTAGGAGGTTCTGCCACAGGTGTGGAGGCCGTAGCTATAAAGTTGGATGGCTGAGGAGCGCTACCTGCTTTAAGGCCATCAGTGTGATGTTTCCTGGCCTATTTAAGTAAATGCCTGGCAGTGGAAGCGTGGCTCCACAAAATGAGTCTCCCCCAGGCAAAAAAGGCACAGAGAGTAGCCATCGGGAGGTGATAGTCTGCTGCCACATTCAGCACAGTCACAAAACGGTGCCTTGGGCAGCAGCATCTAGGACAGCAGGGAGGAAGACAAGGCAAAAGAAAGGCAGGGAGAAAAGAGGGGGAAAGAAGAAAAAACAGGAGACACTCAAAAAAAATAGGACACTTAAAAACAAAAGAGGAAAAGAACCATGAAATGTAATGAAGAGGCTACATGGAGATAGAGGCAAGAATAAGCAGAGGAAGCCCTTCCCAATGGCGGTCAACAAAGAACTCAGGTCTGGGCAGGAGCTTCTCCCCACACACAGGGCATGCCCAAGGAACTGGGCTCCTACCAAATGCTAATTAATTAGCTTAGGAATCTTCCCAAAGGAGTTCCATGCATGTATGCAGAAGCCATACATTTGATGCACAGAAATGCTGAAGAAGAGCTTAAAGCTTTCTGTTTTCAGAAACCACTTCCTGATGGCCTTTTGGGAAGCAGCTGCTTGACTACCACAGAACCTCCATGACCGTCAATAACGGCTACTGCCCTCATGTCCAATGTGCGGGTCTCACACAGCCATCTGGTTCTCTCTGGAAAAAGTGATGCTAGCCCAGATAGGCCTTCGGGCTGATCCAGCAGAGCTCTTGTTATGTTCTTAAGAATTCTGGAGAGTGTTAGGACGCCCTGCCAGTTTATGCTGATCACAGGCTTGGACAATGTGTCTTTCAGTAAGCTTGGCTGTCATTAATGATATTCTCACAGGGCAACCCCTGATCAGCTTCCAAGAAACCCCAGGGTTCCCCAGAACACATTTTGAACACCACGGGAATAGTAGAAAGCAGAGTTCAAATCAGAAAACGAGCTCTCTCCATGCCCAAGTCAACCTCTGATTTTCCATTTGAAACCTCAGCTACACAGGAAAGCAAGGAAGCCATCCCAGTCTCAAAAGGCAAGGCCATTCCAGTACCGCAATGTCTACTGCCATGGGAAAGTGAAAAGGGAGAGAGAGAAAATCCAAACCACAGGACCTTACAACACGAATGTCAGCCATGAAATACCACAAGGCTGAGATACATTTGAAAGGTGATCCAACATCCTAATTCAATAGAAATGCTCGGGGCTGCCAATCAGAGTTTGGCCAGAGCGCATGCATTTCCTCATCTCTACCCTGCTGAACCCTGTGCAGCCTCGAGAGCCACATGGTAAAACACAGCTCGGAGATTTGGAGGAGGGCACAAAGAGATACTCTCTATGTGCAAACAAGGCAATAAAACCAGGTCTACAAATCAACTTAGAATTGTGATCTAATACTATGCAAACTTGTACTACAGACCACCTTTTGCAGAAATGCCATAGGAATTACTTAATATTATTTCACTGCCTTTACATCAAACTAGGCAGAGTTTGGGTTGCAATATATCACAAGGACGTTTGTACTCAGCAGGTATTGAAATTAGCCCTTTGCAAGAAACAATGAGAAATGGCTGACATGGAGCATCTCCGTCATTTCATAACCCTGAGGGATACGTATCAATAATACAAACACCACAAATGAGGGAAGGAAAGTGTGCGACCCTCTCTACTAGAAGTATTTTCTGTGTAAGCCCTTCAGAAAGGTGAGTAGGACAAAGAGGTTTCTGTCACACAGGGTCTGGTAATAAATTTGAGGTACACTTTAAGTGTGAGACGTGGTTTTCAAGTCTTGTTCTGAGAGATTCTGGCTTTCCTCAGAAGCTTATGAGGAGTTCTTCAATGAAAAAATCAATAGCAACAACCAAACATACCATCCCCAGCAATTAACCCAATTTTTGTACTACTGCCTCTCTTCTCCCTTTGTATTTTAAAATTACATTTAAATCCCACCTTCTAACCTCACACAAAGAACCCAAGGCAGCCTACATAGTCATCTGCCTCTCCATTTTACCACATTTTAATTCCAGCAATCTTCCTTCCCATGGAGGTGGCTGGTGTGTGGGGTGGTGGCAAAGTCACAAACTTAGCAAGGGCCAACAGATTTAGCCCATGGCAGAAGAAGGCTAGATTTGTAAGAATTCAAGAACAGCCATGCTGAACCAAGCCAAACCCTATCGAAAACATCCAACCAGCAACTTCTGGGATTCAAAACACTTCACACACATTATCTTGTGATTCATACAAAAACCCTGTACAGGCTGGATCTATTGTAAGATGGGATCACTGCATTAGCCTCCTACTTGCCCTGAGAAAGGACAATGGAAATATTTGGGGTATATTTCCAAATTTGCAATGTTATTTGCAGACCAAAAACAACTGACAGCAACAGCATGCATATTTTTGAAAAATATGCACGGAAATGTCTGTTTTTGCAAAATATGTCCATATATACTTTAATCCATGGGAAAAGAATGCATAAATTTGAAGATCTGATAATTGATGTGTGTACATTTGGAAAAATATACACAGATTTTTATGCAAAAAGAAAAACAAAGTTTGCTATCTGATATGAACTTGAGTTGGAACAAGCTATGAAATGGATTTTGGAGAACTTTGCTGAGCTCAAGTTTTGCTGATTCGCACATCCCTAATCTAAGCATGACTAAATCTGGATCCAACCCAATTTCTTGAAAGCCCCACAGATACTGGCTACACTTATCTAACTCCAAGCACTCTCCAAATTGCAGAACAAGCTGTTGATGAGAAAACAACTGCTTTGATCAACCACTGAATTCTAGAGTAAAAATTAGGGCACCTTATTTCTTCAGCTTCTATCAGAAGTAGAGAGTGTTGATTAGGGATGCTTAACAAATTTTGTCCTTGTGAATTCCAGTAGAGATGTATTACTACGTTGTTGTACTTTATGCCCTTAAGCCTTGTTCTGTGAACTGTTCAGAAAGCTGCATCTACTGAGCAGCATAAAAATGCAAGTAATAGAGAAGCGACCTGCTCTGCAACATCCTGATTAAGAAGTGGATTGAAACTTAGCTATCCACCCAATTGCACATATCCCAAAGTTCTTGGTTATAACAACTAATCAAAATACATGTAGCAAGCATATTTTATAACAAAATAAGAGGATGCACATTTAAAAGTACATATTCATGAGTCTGCCCTCCCCCCAGTGTGAAAACAGAACATCTTACGGGTGAACAGAAACATGGGCAGGAGGTTGATGGATTTACGTAACCCTAGTAGCCAGTCTCTACTTACAACTCCATTCCAGAGAATGTGTGTGGGCTTATAATAAGGGGGTGGAGCATGTACAGAACACCCCCAACACACTCGCACAGGCTAGCTCCACATCTGACGTTCACACTGAATATACTGAATGTGGAAGTGGTGAGCATCCTCACCCCCCTTAAGCCATCCAACTCCATCGTCAAATGCCTGCCCTTTAATGAGGAAAACTCACCATTAGCTCAGGATATGTTGGCCTTTCTTTGGAGTTCTTCTTCAAGCTTTAAAAAGAAAAGGAAAGGATCTATATTAAACAGAAACCCATACTTGTGATTCCCCAACCCAGAACCAGCAATGGCAGCAAGGATATCATAAAGCTCAATCATCTGTGCAGGAGCTCATCATTGTGGAACTGAAGGCAGGAAATCTTAGGAGCACGTTGCTTCTTTGAGAGAACAAACAGCTGATTGAAGGACCTTATAGAAATAGGGCAATTTGCTGGGATGTGAGCTAACACTGTCTCCTGCCATTAAGTTATTATATTGTTCTTTTAATTTTAAAGTCGGTTTTACTTTAATTTTTATATTGTAAGTCACTTTGGGAACCTGCTGATTAAAAAAACCCCAACAGTTCAGAAAAACTAACTTCATTTAGAAAAACTAACTGAAGGTAAAGCATCTGGTGGGTACTAGGCTGGGGAAGGTTGCCCCACATTCAACCCAAATTTCATTAATTTAGCTCCAAGAATACTAGAAGCAGACACTCTTTTTAATGTTTTGCTTCCAAACAGTGTTAGCATGATTATTACATTGCATTTATACACCACGATTTTTTCCCTTGCAAGAAACCCTAGGTGGCTTCCTCTTCCAATCTACTTTTTCCTCCCAACAACCCTGCAAGGTGGGTTTGGCTGTAAGTAACTGGCCCAAAGCCACCCAGTGACCTTCATGGTCAAGAGAGGTCTAGAATCTGGATCTCCAGGTCCCCAGTCTCGCATTCTCACCACCACATCTCACTGGCATTTAAACAAACAAAGAGGCATTTAAAACAAATGATTGGTGGATTTGGAAAAGAGCTCCATTCGCCATTTGACTTTATGTTTTGTGTAAGAGCAGCTCAAAAACTTCATTTTAGGGTAACATACAAAAGTTGTTAAAAATCAGTAAAGAAGAAGCGCACAGGGACCATTTGGTCACAATTTTTACAATCTTTTCATCTTCATATACTAAGAATTGATAGCACAATTAGATTTGTTGCCTGATGTTGCTATATCTATATGCACTACTGAAGAAAGGAGAATCACTATTACCAGGCTGCAAAGCTACCTGAGTGATTTAATTCAGACAAATGAGCTACAACTGAATGAAAGCATCTGGGGAGGAGCGAGATTTGCTTGTTTCAACTCCAGTCTTGAACATTTTTTGTTTGCTTGTTTGTTTTCACTGACAGTCTTATTCAAACTTTGGTGTAAATGCCAACACATATTTAAGTCCAGATCGATCTCCTATGTCCTCTTACTACACAAAGAGCTAGCCAGAAACATAATCCCACCCATCAGGATACTTCTTAGTTCAGAACCCAATCTTTTCCAAGTTTTGATGACTAATAATCATATAAAATCCTATGACTAGATGACTGTACACATGAAAGACTGCTGCCTTCAATCATTCCATATTTTCAGACCTTACATATCATATGTTAATTATTAAGTATGGACAATTGCATCAAGTGATGAATTTTGAATCATGTTCAACAAACCACTTAGAATTTGATTAGTAAATTGTATGCCTTACTGCTGGCACTCAAACAGAAGTTGGATAAATATTTGACTTCCAGGTCTTCAGTAGTGTATCATTTAATCTGATAAACAGGGATATTTAAGTGTATAAATTAAGTAAGAACTACCATAAAATATTCTAGATTTGTATTAGGTATGACAAACTTTAAACTTTGGGTTTTGGGGGTTTTTTTGTTTTGTTTTTTTTGGTCCTGACCGAATGTCAAACTGTTCTGGAATAACATTTTACACACAATCCAACAAACTACAGGAAATCAGCTACCCACAACTCCTAAAATAGTTCCAGTCTGTTATGTAAAAGAAGAAATCAACCTTTTAAATTGACAATGTATTCTGAACTTATTAATAGCAGCACATGCTGTATTACCCAGCTCTAGCACTGGTGGAACCCCATAAATTACAGAAAGGAGACATAACCCTGTTTACAAGATTATACTGACCTTCAGCAAAACATTAATTTACAAAATGATACATTTATAGCCAAATAGTTGCTATTTAGCCTTTTTAGAATGAGCAGTTTCAATAATATCATTGTTTTCTTTTACATTATAAAAACTTAACGTGAAAACTTGTGGAGCTAATCCTTATTTTATGCCTATAAAGCATGTTTTATTATGTACTTTGGTTAACAAGTTATCACATAGATAATTAAAAGAAAAAGGGGGACTTTGTCATTTGTTTGAAATATGCAAAACATGTGTTTAAACTTTTCAAAAAAAATCAAAATTAATGCTGTTCGACTGCAGGTGGCGCAGTGGTTTAAACTGCTGTGCTGCTGGGCTGGTTGATCGAAAGGTCGCTGGTTCGAATCTGCACAACGGAGTGAGTTCCCATTGCTCCATCCCAGCTCCTGCCAACCTTGCAGTTCCAAAGCATGCAAATGCAAGTAGATGAAAAGGTGCCACTTCGGTGGGCAGGTAACAGCGTTCCGTGCACTTTGGTGTTTAGTCATGTCGGCCACATGACCATGGAGACTGTCATGCCGGCCACATGACCACGGAGGCTGTCTGTGGACAAACGCTGGCTCCCTTGGCTAGGAAATGGAGATGAGCACTGCCCCCTAGAGTCAGGCATGACTGGACATAACGTCAAGGGGAAACCTTTACCTTTACACACCTGCATTTTTGACTAAGCATCACTGGACTAATACTTCTGGTTTGCTTTGTGAAAGGGCCAACCAGATTTTTCGTAGCTAATTCTCGGGCTTGTGACACACTGCCGTGTGGTGGTAATTATCCATCCCCAACAGGACTAGATTTCAAACTGCTGTGTACTTTTATATGTGTCGCCATCCTATGCATATGGAATTGCAACAACACTGGGATTTTAGTCCAAGCTTTGCACTTTTGGATCACAAATACTCCACACCTTCCCCTGTCCATCTGCTCCAGCAATGCAGTAAAGCAGGGGTCCTCAAACTTTTTCACCAGGGGGCCAACTGAAAGCTGCCAGTGCTGGGTGCAGGCCGGAAAAGTGGAGCCGGAGGTGTGCACGGCCCAGGGCCGGGGCGGCAGAGGGGGGGACAGCATGTGCGGGCAAACACACTGAGCTGGGGGGGCACATGGCAAGGCAAGGTGAGGTGGGTCCAAATGGGCATGGCAGGCCGTATCCGGCCCCTGGGCCATAGTTTGAGGACCCATGCAGTAAAGACTTGCAACTGGAGACAGAATGGTCTCCAAAAGTCAGTTGATTTTTTTTTTTTTTTAGACCCTGGTTTCTGTAAAACTGACCGCAAGAAAATGAGTGATTTGTTTTTTAAGTGAATAGAAAAAGATACTGTTTTTTCACTGCCCATGATCCTTTGTTGTACAAAATAGACCAACCAGGCTTGGAGAGAAGCAGCTGGATACATGATGGGCAACTAATAAGACAGGTTACTTAATGTGTAACCCTTGTTCTTTGAGTGGTCATCTGTGCACTCACTCATATGGAGAGGGGGACTCTGTTTGCACAAGGCCTGTTGTCAGGAAGATTTCCTAGTTAGGCTCATTTTGCTGAGAGCCCCTCTCCTCCGACCCTTCAGTATATCTTGAAGCAATTGCTACCCACCTTCCTCAGTTCCACTGATACCGACATTGTGATCTCAGAACTGAGGGAACTGAGGAATTATACAGTATAAAGCTGACTGGCATTGATGTACGGCAGGGGATTGTAAGGGAACTGTAAGGAGTGTCAGTCCTGTAAGCTGGCAGGCAAAGTTGACAGTTTTGAGTGTGCAAGCCATTGAGAGCTGATGGGACCTCTCACTGTAGCAAATGAAGAACTTCTGAGAGTGGGAAAGGGGTCTGTTCAAGACTTGTAGAATGCAAGTGTGTTAGGCACTTCAAGTGTATGCAGGGTAGATTCCACTGGATCCTGGTCAAGGTGGGATGGTGAGGCAACCTCCAGAAGAAATGATGGCTCTCACTTTGTCCCTGTGAAACGTGCAGCACTCAGAGTTCCCTGGCCCTTCTGGCCAACACAATGACCACAAGGAAGACTACCTTCCAGAAGAGAAGTCTGCAATCTATGGTGGCCAAAGGTTTGAAGGGTTATTTTGTAAGAGCCTGGAGTATATCAGAATGGCTCCAGCTAAGGAAGAAGGACTGGGCTCGTGGAATTATGTTTGGCAGTTCTTTGAGGAACCAACAGGATACTGGATAAGAAAAGACCAAGAAATATTGGATTGGTGAATGGAACAAGGAGATTGCTGCCAAATAAACCTTGATGGAAAAAGGTGTCACAGCCTTTTGGAAGAGAATGTATAGGAAGTATAGAATGTGTTGCATAGATGACCAATGGAGTTTAAAGGATACTTGCTGGGCAAAGGCAGAAAATGGATTCCATTTTGCCACATAGAATCCCCTCATGGATGGTCTCAGTGCTGCACTGATGTCTGCCAGGATGTTGGGTCAAAGAAGTGTGCCCCAGTCTATCGGATGATCTTACACGCTGCAAGGTACAGGGCAGCGACATCCGGATGGAAGATCTTCCCTCGGTTCCACGGGATGATGTTCTGGTTCGATGGAAGGCGGGTGAACATCTTGGTCAATAGTCTGAGCAGGTACACTAACCAAAGAGCAGCTGGTCCTGCCCCTGCAGATCTTTGCCAGCACCCTGGTAATCAGGGGGAGTGGTGGGAAGAGATAAGAGAGTCCCATTCCAGCAAAAGATGAATGTGTTTTTCATCGAGCCCTTGCCAATCAAAAGCTGTTGCAGACTATGTTGGACTTGGTCGCAAAGAAATTGATGGATGCAGTTCCCTGGGTCCAGAAGATTTCCGCGAGGATCCTAGGATCCATCTTCCATTCGTGTATTCTGCTTTCAGATTGCTCATCCTGGTCACATGGACGGCTGTGAGTGTGATGCCTGTGTCGATGCACCAGTCCCGTATCTGCATGGTGAGTCATGCCAAGGAAACAGACTTGGCGCTTCCCCGTCTGTTGAGGTAGAACACTACAGTAGCGTTGTCCTTGGTGATCTGTCCGTGGTGGCTCTGAAGAACAGGTTGAAATGCAGTACAGACCTTCCGTACTGCCAGGAGCTTAAAATAATTGATGTGTTCATGGTACTTCTAAACAGCCCTTGTCCCATTAGTCTGGTCATTGTGCAGGGTCCCCCCACCATCCCTGGAGGGAGGCTTCTGTTGTCACTGTGATGTCCAGTTCTGGCAGTGTCAATTGATCCCCCAGGCTGAGTTCCACTCTACTGAGTGCAGGATGGTGAGATGCTTTTGGCCTGACTGGTTGGTAAATCCGGCAAACCAGAGCTGGAGTGGGGCCATCCAAAGTCTGGTGAATGGGATCACTGCACCCTGGCTGCCATGAACCCAAGGAGGCACTGTATTTGCTATACTGTAACTCTGTGACTGCACTGGAAGGCGTAAGAACTGGAATTGTTGAAAAAAGCAAGCATGAAGAGTGAAGAATGAGTCAGGGCAGTAGCTACAAGTGGAGGAAATTGCCAAGGCACCCACAATGGTGATCGGAGAAGAGCTGAGGAAGTGGGCGGGAGCCCCTCCCAGATAGACCAAGTGGTTGGGGTCACCAGAATGAGCCTAGTGAGGAAACCTTCCCAGCATCAGGCCCTGCACAGACCCACCAAATGAGTGATGCACCGAGAACACAAAGAAGAACTTTAAATAGCATTCAACTGCCGCACTTTGATGCCTGGCACTGTCCAGGCATGATTTTCCTGTTGTCCCCTTCCTTCCCACAGGCTTGCAAAACTGACTCCATATGGGAAAAAACCTTTTGCTAAATTGATGAGGAGGGGAACTGGAAGACTTCATGAAAATTCATACCTCACAATGGTAGAAGACAACCTGGAATTTATTATTATCATTATCATCATCATTATCATTATTATTTCATTTCTATACCGCCTATGGCCAAAGCCCTCTGGGCAGTTTACAACAAAGCATAAAAACAATAAAATACGGTAGATAAAAACATTAGTAAGAATTTAAAAATAACTTAAAATAGCATAAAATATTTAAAGTACCATAAAAAGACCTAGCCAAGAATAAAAGAAAGACACCTGGATAATCAAGTCAGGTCCCTGAATTACCAGGAAGGTCTTTAAAGGCCTCTGCAAAGAGGACTGTCTTAACCTGATGCTGAAAAGATGGAAAATTCAGTGCCAGGGAGACCACTGCCGGGAGGTTGTTCCAAAGATGGGAGGGCCACACAGAAAAGGCCCTCCCCCTAGTTACTACCCTTCAAGCCTCTTGAGGAAGGCCATAGAGATTCAGTGTGGCATCTGTGTAGATCAGGGCAGGTGAGATGATCCAACAGATATTACGGTCCCAAGCCATCTAGGGATTTAAAGGTAAAGTAAAGATTTCTCCTTGACATTAAGTCTAGTCATGCCTGACTCTAGGGGGTGGTGCTCATTTCTGTTTCTTGGTCGAGGGAGCCAGCGTTTGTCTGCAGACAGTCTCCGTGGTCATGTGGCTGGCATGACTAAACACTGAAGTACATGGAACGCTGTTACCTGCCCACCGAAGTGGCACCTTTTCATCTACTTGCATTTGCATGCTTTCGAACTGCAAGGTTGGCAGGAGCTGGGACGGAGTAACGGGAACTCACCCCGTTGTGCAGATTTGAACCGGTGACCTTTCGATCAACCAGCACAGCGGTTTAAACCACTGCGCCACCTGCATCCCTTTACAGGTTAGTTTTTCAGTCCTGTCAGGGTGCACATGAATGCCCCTCTTGAGAGGATGGGAGCTCTGAGAAATCCCACAGGAGCAACTTAGTAGAAAAGCTCTGCTTTGTTCCTGAAGAAAGCTCAGAAGATGGGCATGCAGCACACTCTGAGCAGACCTCTGGCTTCAAATCTGTGTGCCCTCAGCTGCTAAGTCCAAGGGCATGCTAATGCAGAAGTGTTGAATGACAGAGGCTCCCACACTGGGAGCCATCTTGATGTCATGCATCTCCTTCTGCTTGGGATCCCAGGGGATGAACTATATCTCTTACCATCCTCATTAATTCCATTAAGGTCAAACAGATGAGTTTCTCATTGAAAGTTCCTTCAAACATGTGAAAGGAATCCCACATGTGACTACCACTGGTCTTCAAGCTTCCTCTGCCCCATCAGTGTTCATCTGAGGCACAGGCCCTTTCAGGGGGGAACTGTCTGTGCACACGGATTTTGCTATGTGTCTTGGCATCCCAGGGAGCTGGAATCCTGATGGTGCACAGTCCCAGGGAATGGGTAGAGATCTGCAAGTTTTCTCTCTGCAGACATTCATACCTTAATAATGTGGGCATCAGGAAAAGCCTGGGAAAATCTCTATTACCTTGAGGGTGAGGTCAGCTGTGGATCGTGGCCTTTCATGAGAATATGGTAAGGCATCAGAATATGGGAAGTGATGCTTCACTTTCAGCATGGCCACCAAACTACAGTTCCCAGAATTCATTGCAAGTTAATTTGGTATCACACACACACACACACACACACACACACAGAGGATTCAGTGTGGACACGTCATCCATGTCATTACAAACTTAGCATTCATTTCCCAGCAGTAAAAAGCACTGTGCACTGATTTACTTTTTTGCTATCTTTGATTGGTTAACCCAGTCAGGACACTGCAGCTTTTTATTTTTAGGTATTCTTTTATTAATATTGTATCCTGCCGTTTGTCCTCTTCCAAGCAACCCAAGGGAAATCACATAATCCACATGCTTTTATCCTCACAATAACCCTGTGATGCAATTTAGGGTTTGGGCTTGGCTCAAAGTGAGCTTCATGGCTGAACCTGGAATCTCCCAAGCTTCAGTCCAACACTCTAACCACTATACCATGCTGGCTCTCTCAGCATTCTTAATGCTCTTAAGGACTGTCATTGTTTCGACAACCACCTTCACTTCCATCTGTGGCTAGGAACATTCGTCTGTGACTGGGGGTGGGGGGGGGCAGGATGAATAAGTAAACTATCATTTATTTCAGTCTCCCTCCAGCAGAAAATAGCTTTAAAGACAGGATGTAATAGCAACTCTCTTCCTGGCTGTGTATTTATGGGGAAGATGCTTGGAGTGACTTGAAAAAGATTTTGACACGTACACATGCTCTGAGAGAGAGGGGAAGGAGGTGTACAGTGTCACACTGAGAAAAACAAAAGTGTGATCATGAGCTATAGTAAACACGCCCTCTTCTGGGATTTGCCAAGTCCAGGGGAAGTGAAGGATGCTTACAGAAGTGATACTTCCTGCCTATCTCTCACTGCATCATCTCCAAGCTCAGGTTTACGGAAACTCTTATGCTGTGTAATAACAAAGACCAATGATTCACAGACGTACACACAGACACATTGCCTTTGTTTGCCAAAACTGACAGGAGTGAGTGTGCACGTTCAAAATTGATTTTTAATATAAAAAAGCTGCACTGAAACCCATCATAAAAGAAATCCAAATTATATTAATGTTTGTTTTCCATTAACTTGATCAATCCAGTCATGCTTTATTATGACTGCATTTTTGGAGAACAGACATATGTTTCACACACGGTATTTGGGACTGAGAAGCAGCAATAGGCAGCCAAGAGAAAAGACTGGGCAATTTGAGGATGCAGCAAGACTACCATATCAGGAAAGCTTAGAGGAGAAGATATGAAGGCTTCCTAGCACTTCACAAGGACTGAAACTTTATCCTAATTAATGCCTAATTTGCTGTGGATTGCCCTTCCCAATGAGGTCTTCAAATGCCTACATTGCTATCTTTTCAATGCCAGGTTAAAAGTTTCCTCTACTCCAATGCATTTGAGTACACATGATGAGGCATTTTGTGGGTTTTAAAAAATCAATTTTAGAAATTTTGTCAATTTTTCAACTTAAACTCTATTAAACTGTTAAATGTTAAAAGTTCTATCCTTCTGCGGATTGCCTAGAGAGCTTTAGCTATCAGGTGGTATAGAAATGGTTAAAAACAAACAAACAGCTCCTTTTGCTTGTCCCCTACTTGCCATTCAAAAAGAAGAAAATCCAGGCAATTAAAAGGGATATTAAGAAGGGTTGCATTCTTTTATGGGACTATACTAGTGCTCGTTCAAGCAAGAGGCACATCTTGGATCTGCTCTGCTGCTCAATAAACAGGTAGCACCAATGGCCCTTGGTGCCCCTCCCATTCCGACTATTGCAATAAACTCTGCAAGGGGCTGCATTTGAAGAGGGTTTGGTAACTGAATGAACAGTGCTCTGGTACAGCTCCTGGGGTGCCCAGGAGGCAAGGGAATTGCATCTGGAAAAGCAGGCTACAAAATAAGCCTGCTAGGCTTAAAAATGTACCACAAGACCCTTTGTTGTTTTAGACCTAGGGAAGACACTCCATTCAAGTAAGGATGGCAAGAGCATCACCTTGATGTGCGGCTAGGTATCAGCTGCTGCAGAGCAGCAACAAAAGCAGCCTTTTTCCTTTGCAGCTTGCTTATGGGCTTCATGGAGGCCAAGACAGAAAAGAAGATGTTAGACTAGCTATTTTTACTGGGGAGGCGGGCATTTTATCAGTGGATTCCTGGATCTATCTTGTTATTGTCCTGAATTTATTGCTATGATTGCATCTAGATTATTTTTAAATTGCTTCCAAATGGAATGCCCCTTCAAGCCAGGCCCATCCTAAAACCATCAACCCTGGCCCCATACCTTACAGCAGCCCAGATCAAAAAATACATGGAACTACCCCAAAAGTACAAAATAGCTCAATTCATTTTCCAACAACCATCCAGCTTCACAGCAACTTCCTTTGGAAGATTCACTGAGCTTTTCATCCTGAGATGGAAGGGAGATCAGATCTGTCTCTTTCCATGGCTACAACAACCCTTCTGAGTAATTCTTGCGTAAACTGGAGGAAGGGGAAACTGGGCAAATGAAAGGTATGAACTTTCATAGAGCTATGAAAACTAGGAATTGTTCTCTGGGTCAGATGTGAGTTGCTACTTTCAAGTTAGTTTACAAGTCAGCAAAGCTCATATGCACACAGTCAAGGGTAATGAACTGCTCTGTACTTCTGTCCAGGTGCTACTTACGGTAAGAACATGCTGAAAATGCTTAATCAATACATACGCAAATACTAATGCAAAGCTACACAGGTGGAAAGGGTGGTCCACCTATGTCCAGCTATGCATAGCTTCTCATACTGGAGACACAGGAACTTTTTACCCCACTATCACATGGCAAGTGCATTGGGTTGCCCTTCAAAAACGTATACTCATGCTATCCATTGATATTACCCAGGACTTATCTGGCTGCCACAAAAGTCACCTTCTTCCTTTGAACTTGCTAAGGAGATGGTGACATTGCAGTACCTAATGCAAGAACACTCCCGAGTTGCTCCAAATGCCTTCACTGCATCAATAGGATCATTACCAAGGAAGTAAAGCAGAATCCACTTTATTAATTAAAAGGAGGCAGTTCTGGCACTACATTGCTCAGTCCTGAGAACCCTTAGCTTTCACTCATGATCCACCTATTCTGTAGATTGCTTGAAGTGTTAAATGTTCCGTCGTTATTTGTTTTTCAGCGCCAGGCAAAGACCTTTTTATTTAAGTCTTATTTTAATTGTTAATTGTAGATTTTGTTTTAATTTATTGTGGGGCTTGTTGTTTGTTTATTTGGATTATTGTTATGTTTGTTTTAGTTGATGTTTATTTAATTTACTTAGTTGTTATGTTTATTTAACTAGACTTTTAGTTGCCAAGATGCACCGTGGGGGGGAGGGATAAATTAGAACTGTTTTATCATTATTGTATTTTAATTCATGTTGTTAGTCGCTCCGAGGCTTTGTTGCGATGGGGCAGCCTATAAATGTTTTAATTAATTAATAAATAAATGTTTAACAAGTTTTTTCTTTACAATTAAAATTGTTGCACATTGAAGGACCTACAGTAAGCAAATAGCAAATAGTGACAGCAACTATTATGTTATCTTTTGCCTCCCCATTACATGACATTTAATGGGACATCTCACTCAAGAGAAATGAGAAAGGCCTAGACCTCTGTCACGCTGCACTACTTCCTACACAGACCACTTGGGGGGTCAATGTGACATTTCCTGAAAGCCACAGGAAACATTCTTTTAAGAGCGTTCATTCAGACACACGTGCCTCAGCGCAGGAAGAAGGCAGTGGAAGTCGAGCTGGCTGACGTAAAGGCAAGGGTTACGTACGTGCCTTGCTGGTTTCCCTAGAGGGCTTCTGCCTGTTTTCAAAACAATGGCATTACTTCCACAACAAGGCTCATGGTCCTACCTTACTGGTCACAGGGCAGCATCTGTTGCACAATTAAATCATTTGACCCCCCCCCCCCAGTCAAAATTGTAATTAGAGGAATGAAATAATTCTCTTCCTCTTCTCTGAATATGCTATGCATACTTATGTCACATGCTTTAACTCAGCAAGGGAAGATGAGGCTGTGACCTGGGTTGATGTTAACCAATAATAGGCAGATGTTTTCATGAAACATCTCCCTTCCTTGCAACTCCAGATGTTCCAAGTCACAACAGTCTTCCAAGGCATCAGCAACCACCATCACTCCAAGTGCGTACAATGCTTTTGCCTTCCAGGTATTTGAAGATTCCTTAGCCATAGTGCACACTTTTCACCTTAGCCCATAAGACAATTCAAATCCAATAGGGTTTTAAAAGATCTAAACAAATTTGCTGCATCAGGCAACTCCAACCCACACTCCATCAACTTGCAGGTCTCTCTCTCTCTATCTTTGTGTTTTCTGCCTGATATTTTCCCATCTTCATCTCTGCCTCAATGGAGATTGTTTCTTGCCTTAGGTTCTTTGCAGTTTGCTAGGTTCACATGAATAAAGACCAGGAACAGGCAAAGTACAATCCTCTAGATGCTCTAAGACTACAATTTCATCACACCATGCCACTGGCTATGCTGACTGGAAAAGATGGGAACTGCAGTTCACCAACTTCTGGAGGGCCACAATCTGTATATCCCCTTGAGTGACTGCATAAAATAATATTCCTGGAAAGGAAACGGAGTTGCAGAACAGAATGGAAGTCAGAACAAGTGTGCCCTTCACCAGAATGATGAAAGTGGTGAGAATAACTCATTAAGCATCCTATTTTCCAACTTATGCCTAAATATGCCTCCTCCATCAACTCCAGGTTGACCAATTTCCTTGCAGGGCATTAGTTGGCACCTGACAGGCAAGAAAAGTTCACCAAAGGAGGTCAAATATAATCCTGAGCTGAAGACGTTCCAGAGTGTGCTCTATTCCAGAGTGTTATAATTTGAGCATCACATTTTTTTAATAAATTCAGTAAGAGAGCTTTGAAAGTTCTGTTTCATCTTCCACACTTTCACTCTTCCTATTTTGTGAATAACTGGACCTGTATATAACATATTTTTCATAAAGGGGAGGCCAGCAGACCTATTAACCTAAGAAGCACAGGTTGAGGCCTTACAAAGCTATCAAAGCACATTTTTGCTTCTGATTATAATATTACTTAACCAGATGTACTTCCAACAGGAGGAAGGGAGAGGATCTTGGGTCTTGTAGTCTATGCAGTCCTAGGGAAAACAACTCCACTGCTTAAGAATGACTGCAATGAACGCATATGCATTAAATGAACACTGAATATGCATTCTGCTGTTTAGGACATCAGTATGTGAATTGAGACAGACAGTACACTGAATGACAGCTTATAGACAGAGTGCTGGAGCTCTTATCCCTGGATGCCACCCAACTTTCTGGAGGAAACAGGTAAGATTCAAAGAAAGGAGGCCAAAGTGGCGCCAGCCTTCCCCCACCGGGATCCCTACAGAGGTTTGGCTACCACACGAGCGAGGAAGTCTGCCACACCTGGAGGGCTCCAGGTCCAGGAAGGCTGCACTACCTCAACATGGAAAGAGCCCCCTGGCTCTAAGAGAACGTGCTTACCACAGTGAGGTAAAATCAACAAACTCAGCTGAGAACTTGTCCGCCGGGAGCTGTGGAGATGGCTCTTCCACCACCTGTTTGAGCTGCTGGAACGGCGTCCCCCATGAATCGTACGGAAACCGCAGAATTGCCAGTTCAATCTGGGTGAGGGGAGAAGAGAGCAAGGGAGCTTCCTGAGGATCCTTAAGGTATCTAAAGCACGGTCCAGAGCGGCGATGCACGAACGCAGTCGCCTTCCTTACCAAGGCTAGCACATGCTGCCATCTGCAGGCCAGTCTCTGAGATGACACTGAGATGTCACTTCACCATCCTCAAGCTTAGCTGCTCCCCCACCCTGCCGCCTTTGCGTTGCTCCTTGGAAACGCCGCTCTTTCAGTGCCTCCGAGGCACAGCCTGTGCACGTCCCTGGAGACAGCATGTCTCTGGGAATATTTTTCAATGCAGCAGCGTGTGAGTCCAGTTCTGCTGCTTCTTGCCATGTACGCACAGCCTCCCTAGAGGATGGCGAGTGCCAGGAAAGAAGTGCCCTCTCCCCCACACCCCACCCATCCAGGCTGTTGCAACAGGAGCAGACTAACAATTCCCGAGAGAACTATTCTGACAGGCCAACAGAAATCTGAGGTTTGTTCTGAAGGCAGATTCCCTACCACAGGCCTGGCGTCAGCTGGAGAGCAGCAGAGAGAGATCGCTGCTGCGGGGCATTTGCTTTCTTGCACTTCACGGATAAACCACGCATGCACGCTGCTGACTAGTTTCTGGATATTTATCAGAAGCATTGTAAAAAGGAGGCGTGAATATTTCTGAGGGACTAGCATAGTGGCAAACAGCTGTACCTGCCAAAATTCAGGGAGCCAGTACTGAAGTCAGCCTGACCAACCCTAGGCCCAGCCGAACCAGTCACTACTTTAGGAAATGGCCTACCATTGTTACTATTCCTTTCTAGAGATGGAATAGTAACCATGTTATCTGCCATGTTTCATTTTCTCTTAATTTCTACTTTTTCCAGTCTTCAATTCAGTTCATTTCAAGCTCTGAGTGTCACTTTGTAAAGTCTGCAATTTACTGTTATTTTTATATCTTGCCATTTTATCTCTTGAGAAAAACTCAAAGTGGTTTCCATGCTCCTCCTCCTTCCCATTTTATCCTCACAACAACCCTGAGAAGTTGGTCACGGTGAGAGCCAGCCACTGGTCTAATATTACGTAGGAAGTTTCATGGACGAGTAGGGACTAGAACCTGAATCTCCCAAGTCTCAGTCCAATACTCCAATCGCATACATTGGCTCTCCAAATGAATGTATTTCTGCCTAATATACACATTACTGAAAGTAATTTTTGCAATATAATGAAATTAATGTTATTTGAATATATGCATGCTTGTATACATTTTATTGAAAAATTCTCCCTTGCAAAATTTGGAGAAATACACAGTGTTTGACTGTGCAAATCAGGTAAATCTGCACTTAAATGTGAAATGAATGGATTTCTCCCTGAGGATCCTCGTAATGCCACTGACTGTCAAACTGTGGTATGATGGGCAGAAGGAATGAGTATCCTTGAAAATGGGCTTTTTCCAGGGAATTTCTCAATGAACTCTTACTGGAAGTTTCCCGAAAAGGCTGCTTCCTCATCATGAGCAAGCATCTCTGGTACTGCACAACAAACAAGGAAATGCTATGCATCTGCAATTCATGAAAGGAGCAGTGTGATATAGCAGTTAGAGTAACTGGAACATGGATTCTAGTATCCACTTAGCCATGGAACTCACTGGCTGAACTTGGGCCTAACCTATTCTCAGCCTAACCAAACTCAGCAGGTTATGGTGATTCAACTGAGATTCAAATGGAGGGAGGAACACATAAGCCACCTTAAATTCCTTGCAAGAGGGGCAAAAGTTGATATAGTCAAATTTTTTAAAGGGGCTGATGCTGAGTTAGCTCATGCCTTATTGCAAAGCCAGGATCTTGAAGAATCTTGCTGCTCTCGCCAGATGATCTAGAAAGTGTTCTCAGAAGGAAGAAAATTTGAAAAGTTTTATTTATGTATACAGTAAAAAGTGTTCTTCAGCACTGATCCTCCACTCACTCACATTTTGCTGTTCTCTACAAGAAAAGCCTTTCCCAACTTGGTGTATCCAGACATCTTGCATTACAAATCCCAAAATACAAAGGCATGCTTGAAGAAAAGGCTAGAGTATGGTTGGCTGTAATCAACGTCCGGACACACTACAGGGCCATGATGTAATAGAAGTGGGTTGCACAACCAGCACTACCACCATGCAAATATAAGACAAAAAATGGAGAAGTGGGTCTCAGATGGGGTTGTGATGATCCTCCTCAGAATCCAGCCCCCTTCCGCACACTAGACTTCTAATGCTTGGTCCTCACAAGCTGAGCTGAGAGGAAGTCTGCAAATTCTTGTCAAAGTGCAGGTGCGCAACCGGAAACCTCTTTCTGCAGCACGTGGAGCACAAAGGCCACAGGTCACGTGCACAGGAGAGGGATGCTGCTTGCACAGTGTTCACTTACATGGACTCGCCTCCTGGTAGATGGATGTACAACACCAGGAAATCAGACTCACAGCCGGAAGAAAGCCGGCCAAAATCTGCAGAGCTGACTCCAGGGAATCTGATGGATTCTCACCCCCAAAATGGATTCCTCATATATCCCTAGTCTAAAAGCATCCATTTGGACTAAATGTCCATTCCGGGTGTTGAAAGACTGAAGAGTACTCTTCCAGGCCCCCTGGGGCACTTTCATACAAACCCTGGTCTCTTCAATAGCCTTTCTTCTTCATTTATGTTTAAATGATCAGGCTTTCCATTCCGTAACATCAATTCTCATGCTCCGAGATTTTGTAATACTAAGATGCATTTACTTCTGTATGCTGCTGATGCTATCTTGCTGTCACTTTCCAGAAGTGGATTAAATCATTTACTATCTGCATTTGAAACTGATTGCTCTAAGAATAGCCTGACTATGAATTATAATAAGTCTAAAGTCCTGGTGTTCTCTAAAGCTAGAAAACCATTTAAATGGATTTTAAATGGCAACATCATTAAGCAAGTTTCCCATACAAAATATCTAGGAATTCAAATGCAGAACCCCTCTACAATACAAATTTATAAAGCAAAGACTTTGGCCCAACTTATTTATGCCATCCCTATTTGGATTTTGGGATTTCACTCCCAAACAGAGAAAGTCCAGTCAGTCAGTCAGTCAGTCTGCCTGTCTGTCTTTCAGAGACTTTTGGGCCTTCATCCCTGTATATGGAATGCAGCCATTTATCTGGAAGCAGGGATTCGATCTGTTGCGTCTAAGACATGGACTGAGGCCTTTAAATGGGGACTATATTTACCTTTTCTAGCAGCTCTTGGTAGCTACCTATTTCTACTACTTTCAGTTATATATGTTAACTGATGCATGAGAAAAATGGACACGGTGCTATATAGGCTGGGTTTTCCGGCAGAAGTGCTAGGCAACCATGGGCTGGAGAAATCCCAGTTTCTTGGCTCGTCAATATTTAAGAACTGCAGCAAGTGAAACTTTGTTTCTCACTATTTGATTTTAACTGCAATAATTGCTATAATAATGGATTAACCCCAGCCCCTTATCTGTACACACTAAGTATCCCAAATGACAGAAGAGCATTTACTCTTGCGTGTTCTAATGTGCTTCCATCAGCACTATTAAAAGGCAGATTTAATAAGATCCGAGTCAATGACCAGGTGTGTTCTTGTGGTGCTGGAGCAATAGAAACAGGGGAACATGTTCTCTTATACTGCAGCTTTTACAGGGAATCTCTCTATCTATTATATTTATATCTCACCTTCTTCCTTTCAAAGAACTCAGGGCGGCTTACATAGTTCTCCAGAATTATGCCGAAAGAAACTGATTAAGCTATTAATAAAAGATCTTTATGGGAATAATTCTTCTGCTATCTATGTATCTAAGGGATGTATCTGCTTATGTTACTAGAAATGTTGCCAAATTTATGACTGCAGTGCAGATTAGGAAAACTGTGATCACGCGTTTAAGTGAAAACATTGTATAAATTGTACTTGCTTTAACTGTGTTTTAATTTTTCTACAGCTATTTTATCCTTTTTTAAGTCTTCCTGGTCTCTGACCATAAAATAAAAACTAGCTAAGGAACTAACACAACTAGCACAAACAGACCTCCATCAAGATGCTTCTCTCTCTAATCTTACCCCTCAGACCATTTCTGTCCATCTGTAATTCTATCATCCTAAGTAACAATAACAGGGAAGGGGTGGAGGAGATGAAAGTTAAATGGTTATTTCTCCTTCTACAGAACATTCTAACATATTTTTAAAAATGATAGATTTTGAGCTTAGGATGACTTTGCTGTATTAAAGGCTAACAGCCTGCACTGGGTTCAGATTCATCTCAGGCAGTTCAGATCTCAAGTCTTTTGGACTCGATCTAAATGTAAGCTGTCTCCACCTCCCCCAAAGAGGTGGGCTTCTCCCTCACCCATCCTGCCCCCTGATAATGCTGCACAGAGAGACAGGAGACCATGCTGAGATGGGTGAGCTGTGGTGATGGGTGAAGGTGGGCAGAGTGACCCCCTGCAAGTGGAGTCCTCTGCCCTCGGGAGTCAGGTTCTGGCCCCGCCCCACTGAGCAGAAGGATCAGGTTTATCTGAATGGGTCATATGAGCAGAACAGTGCAGAATTTCCCCCCAAGTTGGCATCTGTTCAGTACACACATTTCATAGGTCTTCATGGGCACAACAGGAGTGTCCTCTTACCATTGTGATTCCCAGGCTCCAAATATCAGATTTAACGCTGTATCCCTTTTGGTTTAGCTCAGGGTTGATTCTTTCAGGCTGGAGGTGGAGAGAGAGAAAATAGATTGCCATGTTCTAAATCTAAACAGTAGTGAAAGGAGCTGGGGAGGGAGAAGAGAAACCCTCTCTATTTGCGTGAAAGCAAATTAGGGTGTACGCAGCACAAATCTAATCAGATTCACTCTCAGGCTTCAAAGAGATTTCAAGGAGAAAGCCCCATGAATGTCTCTCTGTGTGCCCTTGCTATCTTCATCTGGCTTTGTTCAGAGGCGGAGTCTGATTAATTTTTAACTTCATGGCAGAAGATGCTAAAGTGATTCCTTTGATACCTCTGGTTCAAACCATTTAGGACTGCAAAGGTCAAAACTGGTTAGTAACTTGTGCTTGAGGAAGCTGGTCAACTAAAAACACAAAATGAAGCACTCTCTGGCAGTTCTGGATGTTATGTGGCAGCACAAAGCCTCATTTGTCACTGGACTGGCCTACTGACCATTTTAGAGCTAATGCTCACACCCTGCAGACACTGAAACACAGCAGTATTGACAGCCTTCCCAAAAAAGATGGACTCACAAATGGCAGCTAAGATATGAACCTCGGTATTCCCAAACTTCTGTTATTTCTAAAAAGAGCAGCATCCCTATTACAGAGAACCAGTTTTGAACTTTCAGGCAATTGTGATTTTTCTCTGGCTAGGAAACCACACCCACCCTCGAAAGAGACACAAGATGGAGCTGGAAATGCTGATGGACACATTTGCCTCTATTCAATTTATAACAGACTCGGTACACAGACTCTGAGAGAGGCCTCCCAAAAGTGCAGTTCCTTTAAAGGTCCTCAAAACAGTGGGCAGACCTTAGGTCCTGATTTTCAGTGTTAAATGAAAATGAGGTTCTTGTAAACATTTTGCCATTAGAATTGAAACATATCTGCATTTAATTAACCCTCAAGGCTGAGGGCTTATTCTACATTCTGGAGACCTTTGATACCAAGAGGAGACGACTTACAAAGCTATGTATAAAGAACCCTGGTCTAAGCTACAGTTCTTTGGGATCAGATGACTTCCCCTTGTTTCAACAGGTAAGCTGAGGGGTTGTACTACTATGTTGTTGTCAAGGCCTGGAAGCTTCCCCAGATTGACTCAGTTTTCTAGAGCCTTAAAAATGCTGGCTTTGTTGGCTCAACTGATCACACTAGTCAGAGTCCAGGTCTCACAGTCTTCTTCTATGCATGTCCTACTGGGTTTCAATGGGGTTCACTCCCAGATATGTGTGCGCAGGACACCAAGGACTACAGGAGATAGAGGATTCCACATTATTGAAAGAATCTTGCTTTACAGTCCGTGTGGTTGGAACTCAACGGTATTTGGCTGGCCTTTCTGATTAAGTAAAATCTGAAGCAGGCCCTCTCCATCACCCTTCACTTGGGAAAAGTGAACCAAGAAAAGGAACATGCCCTATGGGGCCCTGCTGCCTAAAACTATCCCCATGCACGCTTCAATATTCCCACATCCTTAACAAAAAGGCCAGGCAGAAAAAGGAAATGCAGCCGATTGGACTTGGCTACCCAAGGCATGTCAGCAGGAGCCACTTTAAGAAGCAGCCCCCAACACATTGTCCACTAGTCTTTCCTGAGAGAAAGGCTGGCAGGGGAGGGAAGCAGCTCTGAGAAAAAGGCTTGGGTGGACCAGGGGTGGGGGGGATACTGACTGGTCTTGTGTGCCCAAGGCTCTTTCCTCCTTGCTGCAGAGCTGGGAAGGGGGCTGTCCAGCTACCCAAGTAATCCCCCCTCCCCACAGCTTCCGTTCTCAGAGGAAGGCTCACTGTCCATCATACTCACCAACAGGTAGCATAATGCCTACCACAGCAAGCTAGGGAAATCTGTTTTGCAAATCAGTGAATCATGAACTTCAGCAATAACTGGAAATGGATGCTAGAAGCTCCGATTCTTGAAATAATCTTGCAAAACCCAGCTTCAGAAATATGAGAGATTACCCAGTATTGGCCTTTTTCAGCAAGAGCAGAACAATGTCCCAGAACATCTCCCATGAAAAGTTTATTCCAGTACGCTTGCAAAGTACTAAGTATACTCTTGCGGTCTTTTCAGCTGTTTCTCCTGTTTTCATTGTTTTGCACTGCTTTCAATTTGACAGGAAGCTATGTTGAGCTTGCATTAGATGGTGAGGTATATAAATGCTGGACATAAATAAAATTAAGAAAAATGTGCCCCAGTAGAAAGCAGTCAGGCAACACCATTACAGAAATCAGTGTTACAACGACAATGAATGTTTTTCAATTCTTTATACTTACTGCCATGTAAGGTTTACAGCCAGCATCCATGGTCTTGGCCACAGAATCAACAAGGTAGCCACTAATTCCAAAATCACACATTTTCACCTGTCCCAGTGTATTGATCAGTACATTGGAAGGCTTGACATCTGCAAGGTGGAATGCACAGAGCCAGTCAGTCTTGCAAGCAGGCCATTTGCAGCTGGTTATGGAAGCAGGAAATAACTGCTTGCTACCACCAGAGGGCTCCAGAACCAGCTATGTTTTACTGAAATCAAAATCACAGGATCCAAAAAGGTAAGGAAACACATACTTTCCTTACTTAGGCTGTAGACCAGGGATTGGAGGGGGTGCACATGGCCCACTAGTCACAGCTCCCATCATTCTTGACCATGCTTGGTATGATGGGATTTGGGGTCATACAACATCTAGAGAGCCACCATTGTCCCACCCTTGCTCTAGAACAGGAACGATATTCATTCCAAACTAAGCAACTATAGAAATCTGCTGTAGAACACCCATTTTGAAAAAAGTTGTGGATAAAGGACAAATTATGGTGCAGATCCTCTTCTAACTTTCTACTAAAATGGATGAAGAAACTGGAAGTCATCCTTGGGAACATGGCCCCTCCTGAGGGCTCTCCCCACCCTGCCCCGCCCCAGAAGAAAAAATGTCCTCTCCTTTCTAAATGGTGTTAGACCCCAGTGTTCAGAAACACTGACATTACAGGGGCAAAGGCCAGACAGAGACCCCTAAAACAACAGAAACATTGGTGAGAACGAAGGCAGGAACGATTCGGAGAATTAGGATACAATCCTATGCACATTTAGACAGAAAAATGTCCTACAGCACCTAGCATTCCCCAGCCAAACATGCAGGCTGGGAAAGTGGGGAGACACAGGAATTTTTCCACTTTAAACATGCGTAGGATTCACCCTTCCCTCAGCTGTCTCTTGAGTTGTTAACTGGACATCAGGAGCTCGACATCAAGGCCATTGTAATCCAATTATCTTCCTCTGAATAGTTGGTAAATAACATTTTTTTCTTTTTTAACTGGAGCGGAAGATGCCAAGATTGCCTGCAACTATATGCCTATAAGGCAGGATTTCTAGTGTCCAAGCTATACAGTGACAACAGCATCGTGCAACACTTTCTATGTCATAATGAACTGCTCAGTGCATGTAACATAATGTGAGACTCAAAGTTGTCTGAGCTGAAAGTGCCTTGGTCTGATCTCTCTCTACAGTTGCAACCCTCACACCAAAGCTCCCACTATTTGCAAAAGTCTCAACACTCCACCACATCCTTTTTGGGGATGTGGTGGAGGGAAAGTGATGCAAAAGATCTGATGCACAAACAGGCATCCATTTGCAAAATTTCTAACCCAATTTACTGCAGTAATCCTCACAGTGCAGGCATCACTATACCATATCACACAGGGGGCACTTCGGGTATAAAAGTGCCTGCAATATGCACTCATGACGGTCAAATGAACACTCCAGTACTCAGTGGATACAACCTGGCAGGTCCAAGCTGGCATTCTGAACACGGCTTGAAAAATGGGAAACTATTGCACCTGCCAAGCAAGGAGATTGAGTCCCATGACTTTGTTTAGCTTTAAAACGGAGCGAAGCACAGCTCTTCTTACACAATCCATGCCAACCCTTTTTAGAATCAAGCACTGTGACAGGCCACAGCACTGGTCACACTTACCTCGGTGAATGACAGAGAGCTTACTGTGTAGGTGCTCTAATGCTTTAACAATCTGGAAAACACAACCACAGACAAGAATGGGCGGAGGCAGGTATACTGCACTCTCTTTTCCAGAGCCAGGCCACAAGTTCACCCTTCTTTCAACACTGAACCGGGGTGGAGACAGTCTAGGTTGGGCATCTTGGCAATT
The DNA here is from genome assembly GCA_023646645.1 of Varanus salvator macromaculatus. NCBI lineage: Eukaryota > Metazoa > Chordata > Lepidosauria > Squamata > Varanidae > Varanus > Varanus salvator. The sequence goes on along the minus strand of JAIXND010000791.1, from coordinate 1,919,860 downwards.
AACAGGCAGGCTACTGCTGAGCCTGCAGTCTGGCACTAGGGTGATAAAACATGATTCATGGCACTCAGGACTGCGCCTCCAGCCATGTTTAGCACCATGCTCAAAAGAAAGATCAGTGCCCTGACATCTTGAAGATCAGAGTGCACCCAACTTTTGTGGCATTGCTATTTAGGAAGTTCGGGTGGCTACATACCAGGGGATCTTGGAATTCCTGCCCCCATAACACAAAGTGTCTCCATTTGTAGCTAAAGGCCACATTTCATAAGAGTAAGGAACCCTGTGATTTTTTTCCCAGCTACAAAGGAGAGGGGAGGGGACCAAGAGGCAAACAGCAGGAGGGGGATAGGGATTTTGATGGCAGAAAATAGCAAGCATTCCATAAAAGGAAAATGGCAGATGGCGGGAGAAAGAGGAAATAGTTATGTGACTGACAGCTTCAGCTTCCAACCAAAAAATTACATGCAACTCGGGTTCTCCTTTTTACTTCCAATCACAGTGCTTTGGAGCCGAGTGCAGAAGAGCAGACTGCTTGTTATTCATCTCAACTCCCCAACCCCTGAATCTACCTTCCTGAAATTTTCAAGTTACTTAGCTAGTGTCACTCCTTTGTGGTATGTAATTTTTATGCAACTTGCTGAAAATATAAATGACTCCCTTTGCACAAAAACTCTGTGAGCTGCTAGGCCAATATTACAGAGAAGACTGGCCAGATACTACCCAGCAAAGGATACTATACCTGAAAACATCATTCCACTGTGTCAGAAAGCTGAAAAGCTATCACTCTTTTCAGTTTCCAATTTCAATCAATAGGGAGATATGCAAAGCTTCAGTTATTTTAAAGCAAGGCTTCACTCCAAATCAGAGATGAGGCAGGTCATGCCTAAAGTTGCTTCAGTCAAAACTGACCCACTTTCAGAAATGGGGTCCAAACTGAGTTGTACATTCAGTGTACATCTTATATTCATTCAGTGTACAGTAAACAGAAGAATAAGCTCTTAAAAGGAGGCACCTGCTATTCTTTCTCTATCTTATTTTGCAGCTTCACATATTGACTGAGAGATGTGAACTGCAAAGATGGAAAGGGTGCTAAATTCATTTTGGAAGATAACTGAATAAAATCAAGAACCCAAAACACTCACTGAGACAGCTATTTTTCCTAGGATGTCCTCGGGAATCGTCAAACCTTTGTCAATGACTTGCTTGTAGAACTTGTCCAGTGATGTGTCCATCAGTTCCATGCAAATCCACACATCTCCCTAGGAAAAAGCAAGGGAAAAGAAATGGCTACCAACTTTGATGAACACTGTCCATCACTGTCCACTGTCCTCCACCAAACTATATGCACACTGCGTTCTATAGCTTGCTGGTCCTATAACTTTTCATGTCTCTTCCAACACACACTGAAGCCTGGCCTGGCCTTTAACCTGAATATGTTCCAAACTCTCAGGACGATACAGAATCCAGGGAGCCAGGGTCAAGGTTTTAGTCACTATAGCTTCCCATTCGCATTCTAAAATTCAAAACTAGGTGACAAGTTACCTCTGCCATTCAAGAACAATGTAATCCAGGGGTGAGCAACACATGCCCAAGTATGTTCCTCCCCAGCCATTTTTGGTAGTCCTCAAATTTAAGGGCAGCATGGCAGCAAAAAAGGAGGCTTTGTTGCCAAAATTTTCTATTGAAACATAGCATCTGTGGAGGCCTGTCAATTAAGATGTGTGCCAATTTTGTTTAAGTCACATGTCCAAGTTGGCTCCCTTTTAGCTATGGAAACACCCAGGTCTGAAAAGGCAACACATTTGCTAAGCATGGTATTTGCCAGAAGAGCTACTTGTGGATTCCTTCCGTAATCCTAACTTGTGTTTATACGTACTGATTTAAACAGAAATCCAGAATATCGGCATTAAACCTTCTTAGAAGTATACATTCCTGCATAGTCTTCAAGATTTTAGAGTCCACTTTTCAAGGCCTAGAAAGTTTCTCAGGGTGCTAAAGCTACCACACTTAATATTGCCCAATGAAGGTCTCAGAGATACACTTGAGAGTGTAGCCCATGTTCAGTCAGGGTGACCCCAAGGTTACACATGCACAAGAAAGGGCCAGAGCTCAGGGACACAGCACCTCCTTTGGCTCCCCTGCCTGGCCACTTTCCTAGGCCTATGAAAGTCACTAGGCAAGAGTGCGGCCCAAATATGGTGAAGGAGGCATGCTGGGATCCATAAAGCCATACCTCTCTAAACAGCGCGCCATAGAAAGTGACCGTGAAGTGACAGTCTACTGTCCTCATGGAAATGTCTAGGTCCATCAGTAGCCTCTTCTGCTCCTGGCTGTTCACTGTGGCGCGAATTCGCTGGAAGACAGACCCAGTTTTAATTTGCATCCCTCTTATTCCCACGTGCATCGTTTCATCCAAGAGATCATTGATCACAAAAAAACTACAAGAGTGAGGTCATTCAGCTTGCTTTAACCAAACAAGTTTGCAAATGAATATTTTTCTAAGGCATTTTCACCTCTTTACTGCTCTTCTTAACCAACAAGGAAAAGCGAACTCCCGTGGCCTGACAGTTAAAAGCAGGAATCCTCCAAACTAGATAAATCTCAAGAGCTAAAACTGATTGCAGCCACATTGGTTCAAGCCAGCAGAGATACTAACTTGGGAAGGCCAAACTCCCAAGTTTTAGTCCCTTCTGACAAAACATATTGCTTTTGTGGCCCTTGGACAATCAGGGTGCAGTGCAATGCACACTTACCTGTGGGTAAGTCCCACTGAAATCAGTGAGAGTTACGTCGGTGCAGACATACATAGGCTTAGGCTGCAAGTGTCTCATAACAGGCACCCATAACTAGAGGCCACATTTGAAGCAGTGTGGTTTTTTAAAGCCTCTTTCTTTGTGCCTTTGTGAAACGGGGATAATAATGCTTACCTACCTCACAGGCGTAATTTATGTCTGGGAAGCACTGTGAGATCCTCGGATGTGAGGTGCTATAGAAGGGCAAAGGATGATTGTTATTACAGAAGTGCTTTTTTCTCTCTTCCTCTCTCTCTCTTTCTCTCTCTCTCTCTTTTCTCTGTTCTTCCATCATTACCAAAGCTATGATGGCAGAACGTTTAGCGGAGGGTGGCTACTGAAAGAGGCCCAGGATTAGTAATGCACACTTAAGCTGACCCAGCGCAGTGGCTCCTTGCATGTCCAGCATCTCTGATGCACTCAGCAAGGTCCTTCTCCTTAACATCCATGTCTGGAACAGGGTCCACATGTCTGTACCCTACAATACGCTTAGAGATGCCCACCCCCACAATGCTAAAGTGGTCAGGAGAAGTCAGTGGCTATGGGAGAAATCAGTGTGTAGCACTTTGGATCAGAATGAATAGCCCTGTGCAGACATAATGCTTAAATGTGGTTAAGCATCATATCATAACCTTTTAACCCTGTCTGAAGATTGGCTGCAAATCAGGATGTAAAATCATGAGACGAAGTGGGTTTTCCCAGAAATTGCTTGCACCAACCATGGTTAACTGTTACATCTCTACTGAGCAAACCATGGTTACAGCAGCTGCCATGCTCACCAGCCTCTGTCTACTAGGTGAGAGGCACTTCTGGCTGGTGCCTCCTACACCTACAGGAAGAACTTTACAAGGTCACGTATGATGTTATTGTATTGCTGGGATCTTAACAACAGTTGAGGCAGCTTGCCCTAAACTAGTCCCAAACCTGATATTCCAGGTTTCAGCTTCCACCAACCTCAGCCAGAATGGCCAATGAAGAGGTATGCTGAGAGCTGAAGTCCAAGACATCTGTAGGACACAAGGTAGGGCAAGACTGGGTGAACAGAATGAACTTCTATCACTCTACCCAAGATTAAGTGAAGTGTATGGGCACGGAGTTGTTTTTCGAAGACACTGGAATTTGTTCTAATCTGCTAGGATGTAAAGAGCTTGACACCATGGGCCACATATTAAAAAGGTAGGTAAGAATTCTCTGCTTGCTCTTTGGATTAACCATGGACTAACAGTGTTCACTATCTTCATCAGAGAGCTTTTGTAACTGTGTATTAAACAGTAATACCATTACTTGCCTGAGTCCCCAAAGCCCAAGTTGCTTTTCTCACAGCTTTTAGAAAGGAAATGAGCAAGTCAATTCTCACTTTTTATATTTTTGTCAGCAAATCAACTTCAGTGGGACAATGCCAATATAAGCAGGAAGCAAACTCCTTCCCAAGAATTTTAACACTCTGGAAATGTGAAAATGTTCTTGAATAAACTATTTTTTTCTTTCTGGTTTCACAACTTCAAAATTAAAACAATGTAATTTTGTACAAGCTTTATTTAATGTGAACTCCAAAGATAATTTCATGCCATCTACTAACAGAACTTTTTTTTAAATGCATCATTTATTGGTCACTATAGGATTGTATAAGATGCATGTTTGTCAACATCTGACATAAAAAATCATCATCATCACAGACCAAAATGAAATTGCCTAATTATATGCACTATGTGATTTACTTACCTAAGAGGAAAATAAAGCTGACTTTCCTATTTTACAACATTCCCAGTGAAATTCAGGTAGCTACTTATTTTTTAAACCATCTCTTTTGTCCATAATATAGGAACAAAAGTTATGTTGACTAATAATAAAGCTCTGAAGACCATAACATCATACCTAACCAGACTATTAGTGAATATGCAAAAACAGATTGGGGTTTATACCTAAAGGAAGATAATAAATATTAAGCAATAGAAGACAAAGGCCCAGTATGGATTATCATATCTCAGCTTAACCACCCAATATATGAACAAACCCTTTGCTGTTGCAAACAACCCTTTCTCTTCACTTCACAGCAAATGTGAATCTGAAACCATGATGTGAGGCTGGCTTAAGATCCTGGCTTGTCCAAAGCTGGTGAGCAAGCATCTTTTGCTGGTTCAAAGTACATTCAAGCATGCCAAGAAGGGAGATGGAAATGGCTGCAAGTGTGTGCACAATGCTTGTTCACACCCCAGTATACTTGGTATAGGTAATATGATCACCAAATTTGGCCAAGAATATTTGAATATACAAACAATGTATTCATGTACACATCTTCATATCTCTTCTCTTACATGCCTAATTACATCCCAGTCAGGACTGGATGCAAATAGCCCATTTACAATATAATGAGTGTGCCATATACAGGCTTTCCTCAACATCAAAGTAGACTCCGATATTCTAAAAGCACAACCATGAAAAGATATAAAAAATTACGAGAACCAAGTTAAGGATATGAGGGTCCCTGAAGGCAGGGCAAATGTTCATCTAGTTCTACATCCATTCCTGACACTATTCTAGCAAGTACTTCCAAGAAGCCCACAAAAGCAATCATTACCATGCAACAGTAGGTGAGGAGGCCCATGCCCACACAATCCAATACTTTAACCCACTCTTATATGAAAATCAAATCCAAATGGAAGAAAGAATACAATGAAAAGTTTGATTATTTACTACAGAACTATAACATGTGGAAAGCAAGGCCAGTGTGCATGCTTGCAAATTGGTCCAGGTAGATGTCAGCTAGAATACAGAGGAGCTGAGCTCTGTATTATGGATGTTCTGTCTGATCAAGCATATTCTCCAGTTCCTTGAATGGAACACTGATAAATGACTCATTCAGGGCCTTCAAGCATTAATGAATGTTGGGAGTTCAAGCTTGTTCCATGTGGCTTTCCAGTTTGGTTCAATATATGAATGTATTGCAATGCTGCAAAAAAAGTATCAATAGCTGCTGGGGCAGGGAGACATCATGAATTTGTAAGGTTAAAAATAAAAAATGGGAATAACCACAGAGCTTCACTCTACCTTCACTGCCATTATTTGCCCACTGGGCATATGCCGCATCATCTCTACCACCCCGTATGCACCACGTCCTAGTTCTGATATTGGCTCCAGGTCATCAGCCTTGACTTCAAAATTCTATGAAGAGATAAAGATGAGAAAGTTATCAGAAGCCAAAATGCAGCTTATTCACTCTCACGCAGCCAAACAAGGAATTCTCAAATCAACTGCCAACCTCTGAATTTTCTCCCTTTGTGTGGTAAGGGGACCTACCCCTCTGAGGATGCAAGCCTACGTACATACGGACAGCAGGAACCCCTACAATTCCCAGCATCCTTAGCTGGAAAATGGGACTGCCCACTAGGTATTCAGCACGGTCAATTTCACAATGACAACCTTAGTGGCTCCTCTCAAACTGGCATAAATGAGGATTTCCTAAAGGAGGTCATTGCTTAGAAAGTATACACACGCCACTAAATGTTTTAATTGTTTAACTTTCTATCACTAGAATGCTTTTTACAATAAGAATCTGTTTATTTGTTCAAAGGTTTCTAAGACCTTTCCCTCTGGCTGAATTCACATTGTTTTTCCTACATGAGTATTTATGCGCAAACCTTCCACAACTTTTGTGTATGCAAACTCAAGACTAATTTAGACATCAGCTTGCTTGCTTGTTTGCTTGATTTATTTTTGTGCATGCTAAAACAAAAGTGGGGCCATACTGTTTTTCTCAGCCATGTGTGTCACTGCTTGGCTGCAGGGTCAACCCAAAGCACTGTGCTGCCTGAGACAGGGAAGTACGTCAGCACCTCCCCACCCCAATACCTCATGGTCAAGGTCCCTGGTATCCAGGTCCAGCCACATTATCTTGGGCCACAAGGAAGAAGAGTCTACAAAGGCTTCCCTCCCTTCCTGGCAATAAAAATGCAACTATAATAAATTAAAGAACCATCTACTGCCTTTCCAACCCTGCTGGGCTAGACAAAAGAAGTGCAACTGAGATGTGGCACAGGAGATGTGATTCCCTCCCTCCGTGCAAGGATGGCCTCTACTCTTTCTCCCCTCTACCCACTGCAGTGCAGAAGTCTGGCTTGGCCACTGAGGCCACACTCCTGGCTTGGCTGCACTCTCTTCCCCCTGGCAGGCTCCAGTTTCGTCTAGCTTCCTGGCTTTTGAGCACTATTAACTTTCCCTTATGGGTTTTCACATGCACCTTGAGAACAGCCTTTTCCTTTTGTGGCTTTTAACTGCTACGAAGTGCAGTAGACCAAACTTCAGCCCTGTCCTCTAAAGGAAACCCCATAATGCAGACAGAGGGAATTGTGAAGGCAATCAAAATGTGAAGGCAAAATGTGAAGGCAAACCACAATGTGTTGCCTCCCCAAGCAGTGCCTTTGGGAACATTTCTCTCCCGCTCTGCTCTGCTCTGCTCTGCTCTGCTCTTCCGTGGGACTGAAAGGAAGCTGCTTTTCTTGGAACAAAGGCATGCTACATCAGACACTTCTTTGATTCAGTACTGGGTCATTGTGCTCCAGATGGCTCTCTTACCCCTCCCATCCCAAAATGCTAGAGGAAAAATAAAAATTCTGACAGGCAGACTCATAAAATGCTAATGAATTTGCAACTTTGCCAATAAATTAGAGCACTGCAGCTTGGGTGCAAAAGTGGATGAGAAATGCTCAAGCAGGTTTATTGTCCAGCTGTACTGTTATTTCAATTAATCTTGCTGTAATATTTCTTCTAATCGAGGAGAAATTGGAAAGCAAATCAAGGTCTACTTGCAATAGACTTATAAAGATCTCCAACTCCCTATGGTTCACCAACAGTGACAGGCAAAAGCCTTTCCCCCCCTTCTACTTACAATGCTGAAATCAGAACTGGGGGTGGGGGCAAGAGCAGATTTACTTATGAAAGGATGAATGAGAGCACTGAGCTCCAATTCAAGTGTCAAGCATCTGTTCAAAGGCACTCTGCTCGGCAAATTCTGTGTCTTCCTTATTGAACCAGCATGTTGCAACTGGCAACTTTGGGGTTTTGGTGCAAAACAAGGTAGATCCTGTAAGCCTGAAGTCTGCCCACCCATGCTCTTACAGATTTCCTGCGGTTCGGGTAAGAACAAATACTTCTTGTAATAAGGTATTGTATTTCTACCCCACCTATATTCCTCTTGCAAGGAACCAAAGGCAGCTTGCATAATCCTCTCCTCCTGTTCATCCTCACAACAATCCTGTGGGGTAGGTTAGGCTGAGAGGCAGTGACTAGCCCAGACTTGAACCCAAGTCTCCTGAGTCCCAGTCTAACACTATGCTGTGCTGCTCAGCAACCAATACTGGAAGGGAGTTAGCAGAGCCACAAGGATGGGGGGAAGAAGCAGATCATCCAGTCCAATCATCTGCACCAAGGGAAGAAAATACATAGCTAAGGGTCAAAGCAGAGTTGAAGGGTTTTTCCCCCTCCGTTAACATGAGTAGGAACTTCCCTTGAAATAAAAGTAGCAACTTCAAGGGAAAGTTTTTGCTGGAGCTGTGGCAAGGACAGAAAGCATTGGATTGCTTCCTCTACTCCCCGAACCAAAAGCTGATCAGCCTTCTCCAGGACTAATGTGCACATAAACAGAAGCACTCAAGTGAACAGCTTTCATATCATTAATATCATGTCTAGCTGGCCCCTAAAATTGTTCCTAGAACCTGAAAAGTAGGAAAACAGGAATGATAAGGCACATTCCTGGATGCAAGAATTAGCTCAATAACCTGATCCCACTGGCTGAAATAAACAAGCCGCATGGGAAAGACAACAACATGTTAGCACTGCTAACTGTGCTTGGAGGCACATTCTTTCCAAGTCCTTTGACCAGAAAACAAGTCCCCTCTTTTCGCTCTCTGGAAGAATTCTTGTCCTGGTGACTTAGCACACCTTCATCTCTGTCCTCCTCCAGCACTCCATCTTCACAGGCAGCACCACACATTAGGATTGCTGGAGAAAGCACAGGCACCTAGGGCACGTGTGTCCAGGGTGTCACTAATAAATGCACATATGTGTATTTTTGAACAACCAGTTCATGAGAATGGGAAACGTGGTCTGGGCCATGTCTCCAAGAGGTGTTTTGGAACTGTACACTCATGACTCAGCAGATGCTTGTATCAACATGCACTTCTGCCACATCTTGCAGTGTGCAACAAGAATATTTCCTGTAGCGAGTATAAAGTGGAGTTCGGTTTCAATTGTGGAAATCTTCAGTACTCCCAGAGGTGCCAGCATTTTCTGGAAGGGCTCCCTCCTACTGATGCTTTCTACTTGCCACAAAGTGGCTAACATCCAGCAACAGAGGGTTGGTTTCACTACATCTGCTTCACCAGCTGAGTGTTTGCTTGCCATGCCAATATTCACATGGCGGTAATTTGCCACAGTTCCCCATGTATCTTTATATCCAAAGGAAATGTACTATACAGATTAGAAACACAAAGATCTATTGACACACTCATGGAATTCCCCTAATGTATGTAGGCCTGCTGGCACATTCTGTTGGCTGCATCCATCTGCTATGCAAGCAGAGCTTGCTTCATACTTGGACGGATGAAAATTAAGGCCTTGAGAGGCTGCTAGCTTTCCTGGCTACAAGCAGAAGCAGAAATGCCTTGTACAGATAGTTGCTAATGCCAGCCAGAGCTTAGCAATAAGCATATTGTGACTGAGCAACTGTTGCTATTAATATCAGTAAGCAGGTGCCCCTGTGGGGATGGTTACATAAAAAGCTGGAGCAGGGGTAAGGGTGCTGCCAATGTCTTCCAGGGAAATGCAAGCAGACCTATCAATCTTGGTTATTCCATGGTGGAGTAATACGAGTCAATGCAGAACGAGGCAATCTGATTTTCTGGATAGGATTTGTACACAGCAGGGGTGGGTAGCATTCAGCCTGGCAGAATCTGTTCAGGTTTTTTTTTAAACTAGAACCCAGTGATCTACTAGCCAGAGTCTGGTACAAAAGGCATATAGAATTAGACAATTCTGAGTCAGAGGAACTGAACAGAACTCACACTCTAAAACTGTCTGACAATTTAGGCTATACCTGTTCCAGTTATACAAGGGAATACCTTCAACCAGAATACATGCTTTGTTTTCCAACAGTTATTTAAGCAAACCTTCCCTCATTGGCTAGCCATGGTTTTACTGGCATAATTTGATTTTAAATGTTTGATTCTGTCTTTGACGTTAAACATGATTTGGGAATAATTTGCATAGGATCTTCCAAACTTCTGTGGATGCTGAGCAGTAATTGTGAACTTACACAATATTCTTATCCAGAAACATGCACCTTCAAACTTGAAAAGCGTTAGTCAGGCATGCCTTAGTCTTGAACCATAGACTAAGGCATGCCTGAACCCACATTTGCATGAATAAGGAAATGAAGCTCTGTCCTAGAGGCAGAATGACCAGAATGCAATTCAGTCAGCCCAGCTGCATGAAGTGTGCATTCAAGATGGCAAAAGCTGCTTGCTATCATTGCGTGACTATACATTTACAGGTGGGTCATGGCACTCGACTATGGGCACATGCATCATTCAAGAGGAAAGCCAGATAGCCCTTCAGCTGCTTCTCAGTCACTGCAGACTGTTTACTGATACCCAAAGGTAAAGCAGAAATACTCCCTCTTGAAACAACAAGCAAACTTGGAAATGCACCCTGCATTCACAGCTTTGAAGTAGAGCTAAAGCAACATCAACATAAGAACTCCAAGCTCTTTAATTTTTTAAATGGATGAAAGTTTTAATAGATAAAATGTGAAAAGCAGTGGAAAAGAAGTTAAATGGCTTCTCTGCCAACAAATGGGATTACCAGGTAACTTCCAATTCCCTGTTTTAATTTACTGCCTTCCCAATTGTATCACTAAAGTTCTTTAGATGATGAATTTTATTTTGTCCATACCTTGTCACCAATATTGATGCAGGCTTTGGAGTCCAAATCTCTAGGTGGCCTGTGAAATAGAAAAAGTTGGAAGAAAAAAAACCAAGGGAAGAATCTGAGAATTTACAAGCACAACGTATTGGTTGGCACACTAATAAACTAAAGCCGCCCAAGGAACTGTGTAGTATATGCTAAAACCCACCCCACTTTTCTTTTTCCCCAGAGTTCTTTTCTTTCTTCAGGGGAACCTTCAGTTATACAGTCATTTTGTTGCAGTGGGTTCCATTTCGCACTGAGGAACACCAAAATTCTCCCACCAAAATAATCACCTAAAATCATTAATTGTAGCTCTGAAACTGATAAGCTTACTGAATACTGCATTTGCAAGTAGCATTCATTCATTTTTATTAAACAACTTACATAATGAAGTCCTCCCCCACACCACCACCACCACCCGTGGCAAAATAAAGCACTGGGTTTATTTCCCAGTACGCTATAATAGCTTCCACTACACTGAAGCTATGCACAGTATATACTAAGCTTAATTTGGCACAATAAATTTAGAAAGCATTCTCTCAGTTCAGGGCAAACATCTTCTAAATGGTGTAAATTGCTTGTCCTGAACCTAGTATCCTTCTCCTACTTTTCTATGGCCAGTGTGCAAAGGGCCACATGTGAAACACAGCATGCACCCTTTTAGGCATAAGCTTTTGTGAACATTGTCCCAACTTGAGTGCTAACCTCAAATTGGCAGATTTATATGCCTAAGGTAGACAATCTGTAGATATACTTCAAGCATCCAATGAAGTGGACAGTGCCCACAAAAGCTTGTGCCAGAATAAAACAGTTCCTCTTTAACTTTCCACAAGACCCTTTGTTGTTAAAGGGGGGCAAGAAGATCCAGTGGGAAACTGGACATTCCCAGCTTTCTCACCCCTAAGCAGATGAATTTCTGTTCACCAGCTGCACGGGGAAGGTTCATCCTGGCCCATACCGAACAATAGATTAATGGCCAGTAAGCAGATGGGCAACCAAGAAAGCTCTTTTCCTGTCACACAGCCCTGGGATGCAGTTCTCAGCTTACCCTACTTCACAGACTTGGTAAGAATTGCTAACAAAATCTATGCATCTAGAACAATCTTTTGAATTTCAAAGAATAATATTTCTTTGAAATATTTCTTCCATATTTGCCCCCCACCCCCACCCCTTGAGATTGGCAGCAGAGGCCCTCCTCCGGGAGCCCTCCGTGAAAGACATCAGGAGGCAAGTACCCGGAGGAGGGCTTTCTCTGCGGTGGCTCCCCAGAGAGGTCCACCTGGCGCCGTCATTATTTGTTTTTCGGCGCCAGGCTAAGACCTTTTTATTTAAACAATATTTTAACAACTTTTAATATTATCTATAGGTTTTAATTTGCAGCCAGGATGAATCAGGGTTTTTAACTGGTATTATATGCATTATGTATTATGTTTATTTACTTTATGTAAGCCGTCCCGAGGCTTTAAGCAATGGGACAGCATACAAAAATTCTAAATAAATAAATAACAGTTAACCTTGCATTCTACACATGCAGACTTTATCTAATCTGATCTACTGTATTACACAAGCAAGCCAGCTTGCCTCCATTGTAACTAGCCACACGATATATCTTATCCAAAGGACGGGTAGCCTATGTATATGTAAATACGTGAATCACTGCACTAGGGTGACAAATCTTTAAACCTCAGAATATTTAACTTGACAGTACAGTGTACCATGCTGATACCATGCAACAGTTAAGTGGTTCTGTGATTCATTTCCCTATGAGTAAAATAAAACTAGGTTTTGCGAAGGATCCTAAAGAGAAAACAAGGCTACAAATGATTACATGATGTAACAAGAAAGGAATTAATCCAGGTAACCCAAAGTAAGATCCTACAGCTTTTCCATAAATAAGAAATACCCTCCTATTTATAGGCAGCTTGCAAAAGACGTTATTTATCTGGTATTAATCCATGACAGAAATAGCTACAAGCCAAGTGAGCAATGCCAGGCTTTGCCATAAATCCCTTCTTTATAGTGGAACATAAAGGGCTGGTCATGCATCTTTTAAAAAAAACCTGTCTAAACAAATACATAAACCAAGGTACAGACTAGTATAGAAATGCAAGGGGGTGCTAAGCTGAATTGCTCAAATAAATCCAGTCCCATGTATCTGGTATGTCAGCTAACTTGCAAAGCCTGCTGTATCTCACAGAAGCGTAAGAAGAGCCATGCAGGAGCAGACCAAGGTTTGTCTAGACTAGCATGCTGTTCACACTGGCCAGTCACTGCAACAAGACCCTCCTGCCCTAGTTTCCCAGCACCTGCTAAACAGAACCATTATGCCTCTCATGGTGGCATATCGCAAGTATGCCTCGTAGGCACTAACAGCCTTCTGCTCTGTGAATTTATCCAATCCCCTTTAAAAGCCATTTAAATCACTACAACTTGTTGAAATCTCTTCTTAACATTACACACACAGAGAAGTGGGCTGCTGACTGTTATCAGTGTGGCATTCTTTTGAATAAAGTGTTTAATAACATGGTTAAACATTTTTCTTTTGACAGAATGTATTAGTGTTGCCAATTTTAATCTTAAGCACGTATTTTCCTTCCTGCGTGTTTTAAACAGTTAAGTTAGCTTACACTTCTTTCAATATCCCATAGGCATGATGGTAAAAAGAGACCAGCTACTGAAAACTGGAGCTGTACGTCTATTTCCCACCATAAGCAGACAGTGATGTAGAGCAGGAATGGGAAAATGTACATGGCTGTCTCATCCACACAACAACCCTTCGAGGTAGCTTAGGCTGAGAATCTGTGACTGGGTCAAAGTCACCCAGCTGGCTCCATGGCAAAGCAGGAAGAACTCACAGTCAGTTCTTCACAGAACTCACCCTACTAAATACTAGGGTGGAAGAGAGTTACTAGACATGCGATTTACTAATTTAAGTCATTTATTAGCTGTTTTTCAAGCAATATATGGCATCACCCATATATCTCTCAGAGGGGAATTACATAAGACAGGATCTAAGGATATTTTAAAATTTTGTTTTAATTTGCAAATAACTCAAAATACTCCATTCACAATTACAAATGCAAATGGAAACACAGGTTCTCCAAAAATTTCTGAAAATTCCAAGATATGCATTTATGTTCACAAAATGTAGATTTTTTAAAATATGTACTTTTAAAGGTCTAAAATTTTTGAAAAATAAATAACTTAAAAACATACCAGAAAGTACACAACTTTCTAAAATTGGTGCCATTTTTACCATTATACCATTTGAATGAACTGTAGAACAGACTACCAACAAGAATGGGACTAAGGCAAACAGAGCCTTGAAGAGCAGTTGAAAGAATTTGGGCAAACTTGAGCATCCCTGGGTTTCCCATACCTAGTAAGACAACCAATGGAAAAGTCAAAAGAGTGGAGCCTGCCAACCTTGCTGGTCTTTATGGAGAGCCGATGCACAAGGGCTCTGAAGACAATCATGGTCTGCTTATGGTGGCAGCCACACATTTTGCTGTAGAAATCCAGTGTAGGTATAGTGGTTAAGAGCATGGAACTGGGTCTCAGGCAACCTGGGTTGCAGTCCCTGCTCTGCCATGGAGCCAACTGGGTGACTTTGAGAGAGTCACACATTCTCAGCCCAACCTACCTCTCAGGGTTGTTCTTATGTGGATAAGACTGAGAGTAGGAAGAGAAGAATGATGTAAGCTGCTTTGAGTTCAGTGTAAAAAAAACTGGGATATAAATCTAATAAATAGATAAATAATGATGCCTTTGGACCTCAAAAAGTTACCTATATCAATATAATCTATCAATTAAATTATTTGAAAAGCAGGTAATTCATTCATTGAAGGCTCTAACTTAAGTCTTCACCAGTCCAAGAAGCTAAGCTCTGAACTTCTCACTTGAGTCTGAGAATTCTACAGAATTTGCACTGCATCTTCCTCTTTGAAGTCAAGATACTTCCATACTCAAGCAATGTCTTCTCAATCCAATATACTGTATTTTTTGCTCTATAAGACTCATTTTCCCCCCTCAAAAGTAAGAAATGTCTGTGCATCTTATAGAGCGAATATGTGTGCGCAGTAAGTCTGTCAGATCTGCAGCGCATGGGGAATGTGCCTGTGATTATGTGCCCATTTGATTCAGAATATTTTTTTCTTGTTTTCCTCCTCTAAAAACCAGGTGCGTCTTATGGTCAGGCGTGTCTTATAGAGCGAAAAATACAGTACTCCTCTATTATTATTCACAGATTTAGTATTACTATTCCAGCATCCAGGCACATGGCTCTGTAATACCACAGACACAACTGTCTGTATCAGTTGATGATGTAGGCAATGCCCTTTGAAAGATCAAAGAGGAAAGGAATAAAAAGAAGAAAAGTTGCATTCCACAAGAAAATTAAAATCTAAAAGAAATTCCATTTTTTGCAAGCCTTCCTATTGACTGCAACTGCAACATCAGGTTTGTGGTGGAGATCAAACTTCTTTTCACTGGTCTGGATGCTCTGTTGTCTGACATGGAAAGAAGGAGAGGGGGCATTGCAAATGCTTAATCTTGAGGGCAGAATTCACAGAGCATTTTTTGAAGGAAGCAAAGCACGTGAAAGAGAAAATAAGTCTAGTGCTAGACAGGATGAATTCTGGAGAGAGGCCAACTTGACACAAGCACTCTATAGCTTGGTACCATGAAGAAAGCTGAAAGCCTGTGGCACCACCCAATGAATTGTCAGCAGACTCTCAAGCAACAGGGAAGTCAGCAGATTTTGAGGATCTGAGAATCTATTTCTCTGGGAATGCAATCTAAACATGCTTTCTGAAAGCAATAGACTGCCTTCCAAGAATAATACTGAGTGCAGTTTCCAAGACAAGAACAGATTCAAAAATTATTTAATGTGACATAGCACAAACTCACAAAAGATGGGAGAAGGTGGCAAAAGGAATATGAGCTTTGCTCATTATGACTGCTGTAGTCAAAACAACAAGTTGTTACATGCCATTCCCCCAATACACTGCCTTGGCATAAATGGCAAGATCCGGTTGTGATGAATTGTCTGATAACCTGTTAACAAGCCAGCAACCGGAGAATCGCTGCTTCAATGCAGCAGCTTATAGTCATGATCCAAAGAAATGCCTTAGGTGCACCTGAGGGTTAACAAACACCAAAGCTAGAGGTTCTTACAAAAAGACATGAAAATGGTTGCCTTCAAATGCATCCAGGCATGACATTAGAAAAAGCAGGTCAAAAGCATCTTAGCACATGCAGCGCTGGTTCTGTGGCGCCCCAGATGTATTAGACTATGGCTTCCATGAACCCTAGCCAGTGTGACCAGTGATCTGATTATGGGAGCTGTAGTCCAGAACACCTAGAAGGTCCAACTAAGTTGTTTATTCCTAGATTAGTCATTGTTAGTGATTATACCACTATCATTACTCTTTTTTCTAACTTAAATAAATCAATTTAAACCAGACTCCTTATCCTATTAACATCATAATCTCCAGATTTCTTCTGCTTAGTATATGCATTTGTAAAATGACTCTGTTTTGTCTCCTTAAACTCTTTATAAGTAGCAGAAGTAATAAAAAGAGATTAAAAGGTACTTTTGTAATTGCAGAATAAGACCTTAGTTTAGATTCACTATTTTAGAGGACCTGGACAATTGCTCACTGTTCTATCCTTCAACACCAGGGAAAACAGAAATAATCCATGGTTTCACCATCCCAGCACCACTTTGAATGTCAACTAAATGAGTAGTTGTACTACGGAAAGTCAACTCTATGAACAAATCTTTCCTTTGTACAGTCGCTTCAATCCTGGCAACCACAAATCCACTCATAAGTTTGCCAAGGACGTGAGCACCAAGCTTTCTGATGAGCAAGATGCCAGCACCAATCAAATTCCTAATGCAGGAATCTTATTTTCTGCTCTCCTTCTTGGAAGTGAAGCTCCTTTTGAGCGGGAGAGAATTCCTTTGCTTCCCCATACCCTGCACAAACAGGAGATGACCCCACCTCCCACTTTCTGAAGCCTTCTGTGCATGCGTCTGAAGACTCAAGTGAGGGGAGGGCACTGGTGGACCACAAAAAATGATTGCCTAATACGACAAACCCTCTCCCACATTAACCCCACCAAAGTGTAATTGCAAGATGCACATACGTAGAGCTTGTCTGCGGCTGTTCAAACGCTTCTTTAGGAATTTTCAACCCTGGATTTTTCTTCCTGCCTGCAAAATAAAGTAACAGAAAGATGTTTAGAAAGATTTTTCATTAAATGTTTGTCACGTCTTGCAACAAAGGGTATGTTTGTAGAGTCTGATTTAATTTGACTTAAACGTCCGTAAGGTCTCCCCTGGAATATTCACAGTGCAGAGTTTAAAATATAAAGTTCCTTAGTTCAGATTCAGTTTGGATCTCATGTTCTACTAGATGCAAGAAACAGTTTAGGCACACATCTGCACATTCTCAATACTGCACTCAGTGTGGCAGAGTGATCTGATTTCCTGACATGGTCATTTTTCCCTGAAAATGTGATTGTCACTTTCCATGATACGGAGGAGAGCTGAAATTATACAGGTGATCTATGTGGAAAACCTGGAAATTATACTGGATGCTTGAGCAGGTCTTGCAGTCAAAAGAGTTTTTGTATAGGGCCTGTCATTTGTAATAGCTCAGACTCTTCAGTCCTATTCCTCCCATACTCTTTTTGACCTCAGAGTATTTTGAACTCACAAATGAAGCAACATATTAAGTGTTTTTTTAAATTGCACGAATTGAAAAATTTATCCCCAGGACAAAATTAAAGTTTTGTTAGTACAGAAATTAGGTTGTTTGGATAGAGGGTGTGAACTTCTACAGGTAGACACAAAGATCGCGATGCAATGTGATTGTTTATACAGGGATAGGATAAACCCTTTTATAAATCCATTTAACCCAAAATGTGTTAAAATAGGCTTCTGAATCAGCCTCCACTATTTTAAGCTTGGAGATAGATAAGGCACAAGCCAAAAGAGTAAATAAGCCAGGCCAGGCAAACAGAACATTATTTTAGCATCAAACAACCACTAAACTCTGGCTACAGGCATCCATAGATTGAAAAACCTTAGGGGACCTGATAGAACTGTCAACACAGTAATTATATATTTTAAAAAACCATAGAAACTGACAGACTAAAAAGAAAAGGGGGAAATCTTGGTCACAGTCGGGGCTATCACCCATGGGATCAAACTCCTCAAAGCCAGGAAACTGGAGGCTGACTTGTGCCCCAAGTTCAGTGATGATGTAGTGGCCTGTTACAAAATATGCCTGCTTTCAACTTACTCTCCATGCACCATCTTTTCCCTCCCTAACATGGAATACCTATGACTCTGATCTCAAATGGGGAAGTTTGTTTGTTTGTTTCTTTGTTTATTGTTGAACAGATTTCTTCAATAGATTTCTTACATTTCAAGACCAGAGACTCCCCAAGGTAGCTTACAATATAAATCAGTAAAACCAGAAAGCACCTTAATTTCAAAATGGCAGCTAAATTGTTATTTCGAATAATGGTGTATAAAGGCGCTCGGTTGGCCTTCAAAGCGCCGGTGGCCCCGGGGCCGGCGGCCTTGGGCCAGCGGCCGAAGGGCAACGGCTTAAGGGCAGTGACGCCATTAAGGGCCGTTTGGGACCGTTCGGGGGCTGGGCTGGCAAGGGGTTCTGGTCGGGGCCTTGTTTGTTGGCTGTTGGCTGGACGTGGGAGGTGAAGGTGGGTAGCGTTTTTTAATTGGTTTTAACTGTTTTTATTGTCGTAGTATGATGTCACCTGGGGAGCGCGTGGGGGCCACCATAGGGGTGGTGATGGGCAATAGTTGCTATGGTGGTGGGGGCTTAACAGGTCCGCTTAGAAGAAGGAGGGACAGATGGTTAACACCTGTCCCTCCTTCTGGTTATTCCCCCAGCCGGCGGATTCCAGGTAGCCCTGTCAACTGCCCCCCCGCCAGGCCTGACGGTGCTGTTGCTTAATGCCAGGTCGATCCAAAATAAAGCGCCCCTCATCCACAATTTGATTGTGGATGAGAGGGCCAACCTGGCCTGTATCACAGAGACCTGGGCAGGGGAGGGGGGAGATGTGGCCCTCTCGCAACTGTGCTTGCCCAGGTATCTGGTCAAGCACTGTCCATGCCTGGAGGGGAGGGGAGGGGGGGGGGGTCGCTTTGGTTTATCGAGCTTCTATTTCTCTTTCAGGGCTTCCTGTCCTTTCGAGACTGGGGCTGGAGTGCCTCCACTTGGTGTTGGGCGACTGAGACAGATTGGGGATTCTGTTGGTGTACCGTGCACCCTTCTGCCCAACAGACTCCCTGCCTGAGCTGACGGAGATCGTCTCGGACCTGGTGTTGAAGTCTCCCAGGATGTTGGTCCTGGGGGACTTCAATCTCCACGCCGAGGCAGTTCTGACCGGGGCGGCTCAGGACTTCATGGCCTCCATGACGGCCATGGTGCTGTCTCAACATGTCAGCGGCCCGACCCATGAACGTGGACACACTCTGGACCTGGTTTTCTCGACGGGGCAGGAAGAGGGTGATCTGAGGGTGAGGAACTTATATTTGACGCCCTTGTCATGGTCAGTTCACTTCCTCGTGAGGTTTGAGCTCGAAAGTGACCTTTCCCTCTGTAAGGGTGCGGACCCAATTGTGTTGGTCCGACCCCGGAGTCGGATGGATCCAGATAGATTCCTGAAGGCTCTGGGGATTTTCCAGTTGATAAGGCTGGTGCTCCTGTTGATGCCCTGGTTGAACTGTGGAATGGGAGATGACCAGGGCTATTGACATGATCACTCCTAAGCGCCATCTCCCTCCTGGCAGAGCCCGTTCATCTCCTTGGTATACACCTGAATTACGGGCAATGAAGCGGGTAGGGAGACGACTAGAGCGTAGGTGGAGAAAATCACAGGATGAATCTGACCGAACACACTTAAGAGCCCACTATCGGGCCTATGCTGTGGCGGTGGGGTGGCGAAGAAGAAATTCTTCTCCGCGTCCATTGCCTCCTCACAATGCCGTCCAGCAGAGCTCTTTCGGGTGGTGCAGGGGCTGATAAATCCTGGCCCAAAAAAAGATCTGATGCCACCCTCGAAGGCCCGCTGTGACAACTTTGTCAGGCGTCTCAGGGAGAAAATCACTCAGATTCGTCATGAGCTGGACTCTACTATTGACGACGCCGTCGAGTCCTCCATTGATGGATGAATTTCAGTTACTGCGGCCTGATGATGTGGACAAGGTGCTTGGACAGGTACGTCCTACCACCTGTTTACTAGACCCGTGCCCATCCTGGCTACTTAAAGAGTGCCAAGGACGGGATTGTGACCTGGATCCTACAGGTGGTCAATGCCTCTTTAAGAGATGGCTGGGTACCTGCCCCTTTAAAGGAGTCGGTAGTCCGACCAGTCCTAAAAAAGGCATCCCTGGATCCAGAGGTGGCCGCCAATTATAGACAGGTGGCCAACATCCTGTTTTTGGGCAAGGTGCTAGAGCGGGTGGTGGCGGGACAACTCCAGGCACTCTTGGATGAAACTGATTTTCTGGACCCATTTCAGTCTGGCTTCAGACCTGGGTATGGTACTGAATCTGCCTTGGTCGCCCTATGCAGGGAGAGAGACAGGGGGAGTGTGTCTCTGTTGGTTCTCCTGGACCTCTCAGCGGCTTTCGATACCATCGACCATGGTATCCTTCTGGATAGGCTTGCGGGATTGGGAGTTGGAGGCACTGCTCTGCAATGGTTCTGCTTCTATCTCAACGGTCCATTCCAGAAGGTGGTGCTGGGGGACTATGGCTCTGCGCCATAGCAGCTATGCCATGGAGTTCCGCAGGGGTTCATTTTGTCCCCCTTGCTATTCAACATCTACATGAAACTGCTGGGAGAGGTCATCAGGAGGTGTGCGCTGCAGAATCATCAGTACGCTGATGATACCCAGTTCTACCTCTCGTTGTCCACCAATCCAGGTGAGGCAGTGGCTGTGCTGAACCGGTGCCTGGCCAAGGTAATGGGCTGGATGAGGGCCAATAAACTGAAGCTCAATCCAGACAAGATGGAGGTCATGTTGGTGGGTGGGTTGGGCTTCGGGGTGGGGGACCTGGGCCTTGTCCTAATGGGGTTGCACTCCCTCTGAGGGACAGGGTCCGCAGCTTGGGAGTGCTCCTCGACCCTGAGCTGTCATTAGAAGCTCAGGTGATGATGGTGATGAGGCACGCTTTCCATCAGCTTCGGCTGATCCATCAGCTGCGTCCCTTTCTGGAGTACAACTGCCTGGCGACAGTGACCCACGCATTGGTAACTTCCCGATTAGATTTCTGTAACGCGGGTCTACGTGGGGCTGCCCTTGAAGACGGTCCAGATACTTCAATGGGTGCAAAGTAGAGCTGCCAGGTTGCTGACGGGGACTGGGTGTTGTTCTCACATAACCCCAGTTCTCCGTCAGCTTCACTGGCTCTCTATTGAAGTCCGGGCCCAATTCAAGGTGTTGGTTATTACCTATAAAGCCCTTAACAGCTTGGAACCTGGTTATCTAAAGGAACGTCTGTGCCGATATATGCCCTCCCGTCCCTTACGATCGGCAGCAGATGCCCTTCTCCGGGAACCCTCCGTAAGTGAGATAAGGAGGGTGAGTACCCAGAGGAGGGCTTTCTCTGTGGTAGCACCCCACCCGTGGAATGTGCTCCCCAGAGAGGTCCGCCTGGCACCGTCATTATTTGCTTTTCGACACCAGGCGAAGACCTTTTTATTTAAAAGTTATTTTAACTGTTAATTTATTATTATTGTATTTATAGTGTTTTCGTTTATAATTCGATATGGGCCAGTTTTAAATGTGTTATATATCACATTGTATTTTATTTTTAGGTTGTAAGCCGCCCTAAGGCTTTGTTGCAATGGGGGTGGCATAGAAATGTTTTTTAATTAAATAAATAAATAAATTTAATGTAAATATGAAAGAAGAGCCAACCCAGGAAAACTTTAGCCAAGAACTAATATAATTCTTAAAGCCCTTTTAAAAGCAGCTACCAACGGAGCAAGCCATTCAACTCTCAGGACAGAATTCTGTAGGGCACAAGCCACCACTACAAGTGTCCAGCACACTTTGTTGGAGACCAAATCACAGCACCCGCCAAGGATCCAGTGCAAGTGCTAGGCCTCAGTCCTTCAAGAGGTTTGCCTATATCCTCAGAAAAATATCCATAGAATATGACTAGATGGTGTTCTCGCTGCATCTGTTCCTGTAGCAGTTAAACGACAATTTTCATGTTATTGCTCTTGTAACATTGGCAATCACATGAATCTTTATTTCCCCTCCCCATCGCAACAAAAAGATCATTTCACAAGTCTACTTAGATTATATATGTGTTTCACAAGATACATCCCTGGACCACCATCAGGTACTTTTGTGAACAAATTCAAAAAGCATGACTTTTTTCCTGCAGCATCTTTATTATTATTATAAATATGGAGGGAGGGTTGTTGTTGTTTTTAAAGTGACTTAAAAATGATGGGAAATACCCCATCTTCTTAGCTCTCTATTGCAACATTAGTTAATTACTTTCCTTGTTAAAAATACCTCTCTCATAATTCAGTCTGTTGCTTCCAGCAATTACAATATGTCTGGGTTGGGAAAAGCAAAGGTGCCACTCTATAAACACATACCTTAATTTGCCCAACTAGCACAATTACATGTTGCCAGGGAGCACAAGCTTAAAGCATGCACAGAAACAAGAAATGAAAGAAAGTCCTTTTAAAAACAAAAGCTAGCCAACTGTAACAATGGGAATTTTAAAAACAGCACAGGACAACATGTTCCTAACAGGGCCACAATGAGGTGATACTAGGAAGAAAACATCATGTCTTTGATCTTTTTCTGTAAGTTCAGATCTTAGTTTCCAGGGTTACAGACAAAAGATTTGAACGTATACCCCAAAACTCCTGAAAGTAAATATGTAAGGAAGCAAAAATGAGCCACTGTACCCTGCCACCCTACCCCAGTTTTTATTTTTCCAATTTATATCCTGCCTTTTTCCTACAAAGGGCTCAAGGCAGCTTACATCATTCTCCTCCTCCATCTTATCCCCACAATAACAACCCTGTGCAGTGGGTTGGGCTGAGAGTCTGTGACTGGCCCAAAGTCACCCAGTTGGCTCCATGGCTGAGCGGGGATTAGAACCCAGGTCGTCTGAGTCCCAGTCCCATGCTCTTAACCACTACACCACACTGGCACAGTTCAAGTCAAAGCAAGCCCAGCACTTTTATTTATTTATTTGACAGATTTCTATGCCGCCCCCTTGCCAACTAGCCCCTTGCCAACAGAACTTTTCTGTTCTGAAGCAGAACCCTGCCTGCCCACTTGTCTCACCCACCCCAGCAGGGCCAACACTTAAATAGTTCTGTAGCAACAGCCTGTTTACCTATCAACACTTTTCATTATCATGGAAGAGTCCAAGGCAAACCAGTTCACCTTGCTGGGGAAAGGCTTGCCATGAATTCAGCTCAGTTTTTTACCTGTGCAGATGCTCCACTGGATACAAAGAGTTTCCACACCTGCCAAGGAAGTCCTTTTCATGACAGATTATTCTTTTCTGTGCATGATTCTTTTTTCTCTGCTGAAGCTGCTGGCTCCATTAAAACAAACAAACAAACAAACAAACAAGGAAGCTTTTGCCCATACGGAAACACATTGCACATGTGCTCTTATGCAAGCAGGGCCCTGGATCAGTATTTGAACTCTCATTTCTAGGTTTGAGTCTAGATGCAATTAATATTTGCTATTTATAGCCAACTTTGTTTGCAGACTTGCAATCAAAGCCCATCCTTCCCTAGTCTAATGCACTCCAGGTGTGTTGGGACTGCAATTCCCATGCTGGCCGGAACAAATGAGAGTTACAGTCTAACATATCTGGGCAGAACCAGTTTGGGGAAGACTGATCTAAGAATAAAAACTAACAGCCATTCTAGACCGGCTATGTAATTGTTTTCTAGAGAGATTTATAATAGCAAGTCAGCAAGCATTTTTCTATTGGGTATAGGATATCAGGCCATGTATGCATGCCATATATAAGTATAGAGTCTTGTCAGGCTACAGAGTGGCATTTAATTTGAGAATAAATAAATTTGAAATAAGTAAGTAGGTGGTAAACAGTAGGTGGTCCATTCCCCCTCTGCCATTATGCTTTGGAAGTTCGTGGAGGAGATGCAGCCCTATGACACAGGCCATGCTTTGCATGCAGAAGTTCCCAGATTCAATTCCCTTCGTTTCTGGGTAGGGACAGAAAACTCCTGCCAGAACACTGCCAGTCAGTGTCAATTATATCCAGCTAAAGGGACCAAAGTTCAAACTCAGTACAAGGCAACTTCATATGTGCCCTTTAAGGCCACTGAGAGCTGAGCAAACAGTTGCTTTAAAAGTGAAAAGAGGCAACACTGTTTTGGAGGGGACATACCAAGTAAGCATTCGGTCATGTTTTGATCTGCAATGCCGACAGATCGCCAAACTAAAAAAACAAAACCCCTTCTCCAGCAACGTGTCTTAACACCTGCATACGTGCCTCCAAGGAAACTCAAGGACCTCCACTTAACACCTGTTGCGTATTGGCTGGCTTCATGCCTTTTTTACGGTGGCAGCAGGAACAGCAAGAGGTCTTCCCTCCCCAGCCCCACACACAATCACACACACATGTGGGCGCTCACACATTCTTCAGCTTGTCCTGCTTAATAAATTCAGCAAGAGGCTGCTGTGCAATGAATCCCAGGCCAGTCATGACTGACAAGGCAGCTGGAGACATGCAGCATCACACCCACAGTGGAGAGACAGGCAGTCCTGTGGCCTATTCAAGCTGATCTTAATTCAATGATGCTCCGGTATCTCTTACTGACCACTACAGGACTAGTCAATAAGGCTAGATTTAAATCAGGATTTTCTACATAATTTGCAGGCATGCCTGCCTTACATGTAGGTAAAGGAACTTCATTAAAATATTCCCAAACTGGGTCTCTTTTACAGCCTGCTACCATTAAAGGTTTTCTCTTCCAAGGGGAGAAGTATAATATGATAAACCTCAGGCTACCCACAAAAACGATCCCAAGACTTGTGCATATTCTGCTCAAAAGGATTCACTTTCTTCTTCACTGCTTGCCCTGCCCACCTCACACTTAGCTTCTTGTGCAGATGTATTCCACTCCCAACAGTCTTGTATTCGTTGCATTTTTTAAAAACGTAGTGCTTAAGATTTTGTCTACACAGATATGAAAAGCAACAATGGATTAAGATCTTTTTTCTCAACTCTGTATGCTTATTTTATAATATTTTGCTATGCAGAAGAGGCATGTGATTTCTGCAGACACAAATTTACAGCTTTGAGAACTGTAAAACCAAGCATCTGTGACAGTATCTTCTAAACAGAAAAACTGCCCAATAATCTTACAGAAACTTCTGGAAGAGCATGACATTGCAAATAGAATTCATTTACCAGAAATGTAAACATTGCATGACAACAGCCTCATGCGACATAATCAAAAATTAATCTTTATTTTATGATAAATAACCTTTGGACTATAATGTATCTTAAACAGAAAAATATCTTTAGATTTTTTCTGAAAAAGAATTTTATTAAAACTAATTCAATTTAAACAAAAAAACCCTCAATTTAATTTTTTAAAATGCTTTTTTTTTTTATCTATCCTGGACCACTAAAACAGGCAGGTTGGAAAGGTTTTGACCTTTCAGAGAAATGGAAGATCCATGAAAGTAATGTTGAGGAATGCTTGAGCTCTTTTTTATTTTAATTTTTTTTACAAACATAAGACTGCCATTCTTTACCCCCACTTATATCAGTTGCCCTCTCTATCTATCTAAGATACTAAGCATATGTGCATTACAGTGAACACGTGTATTTCCGCTATGAATATTAATGAACATATGGTTATTACATTACATTGAACCTTTCTTTCTCTTGCAAGGAACCCAAGGAGGCTTAAAAGGTTCTCATCCTCTCCATTTTATCCTCACAACCATCCTGATGAAATTGGTTAGGCTGAGGGTCCATGATTGGTCCAAAGTCACCCAGTACGCTTCATGGCTGAATTGGGACTGGAACCTAGATCTCCTGAGTCCCAGTCCTGCACTCTTAACCACATCACCATACCAGCTCTCATACGAAGCACCCCAAATTAGAACAGTTCAAAATTCAGAAGCATGGCTCATAGTAGCAGAGCTTTTTTTTTTTAAATGTTTGGTTGTGAGCCTAAGGGCTGGACAACTACTTTCAACATCCTTGACCACTGACTGGCTGTGGGCCAGGAACATAAGAAAATCCATGCTGGATCAGACCAAACCTCTATCTAGTTCAGCACTCTGATCACCTGGTGGAAAGCCCACAGGATTCCTCAAGCAAGATGGGTGCAAGATCACCTCTGGCTCAAGTTCCTCAATAACTGGTGGTACCTAGGAGTTGAAATTCAAAGCACCTGAAGGTAATCAAGCTAGGAAGGGCTACCATGAATAAGCAAACAGGGTTCGCACTGGCCCTGCACCCATCCTGCCCGAAACAGCTGGACTCTGCACCCCCTGGTTCAACCATCAGGCTAGTGCTAGGTGCTCCCCTTCACTCCAACCAGGTACCAATGTGCTTGAATTGAATGCTGGCAGCCTCACACATTAGAGCAATTAGGAAGCCCAAGTCACTGGAAGATCTTTGTTTATTTTGATGTAGTTATTGTTTAATAGATGAACTGGGGATTAACATTTATAAAGTCAGGGCAGAACAAAATGTGCAGTCCAGATTAGCAATCTTAAATTTGGAGTCAGACTTGAAGGAGAGAAGCTGGCTGTAACAGATATATTTAAGCCAGCAGTAGGCAACATAATGCCTGTGGGCATCAGTGATTCTCTCTTGGTGCCCACCAAGGTGCCCTGCCCCCACCTTTAAAAAAAATAACATTTCCCTCCTCAAAGCTGTATATTACTCTGAAATAGGTTTCTGTTGGTGCTGAAAACTGCAGGTTCAAACAAGTTTAGTGTGTTGCAGCTCTGACACTACCTCAACTTGGTACCCAGTCTTTTCAACAGGTTGTCTTTTGCAACACTGTCTATGGAAGTCATTTTGCACAGGTGTTCCAGGATTATCTCTAATTTCCAAATGTGTCCACAGCCCCAAAAGACTGCTTACCCCTGATTTAAGCAATGGCTTTCCCTTCACCCACCTTTCCAAATTTCAACAGTTGTCAGCTTAGAAAAAATAGTGAGGTCACACCAAAAACAATCTGGCTGACTTGAAAGTTTTTTGTGGGATTCAAAGACTTCATAATCTGATCTAGACAGTCAAATTTTGGTTTTGTGGTGCAGACTAAAAGGTCCTGTTGATTGAAACAAAAATATTATTAACCAAATGCTCCAACCTATTTTCACAGAGAAATGGGCTGGAAAACAAGTGGGGCAGTTCCTAAACTGCAGGAGGCCCTACAGGCAGGGGAGCTGCCTTCAAAATGAGACCATCATTACAGATCATTTTCCAGGGCTGTTACTTTAATGACACTGGCACAAGCACAACAGGTATTAACTTGGCTGTGCTAGAATCATTAACTAAAAGACCTGGACAATATAATCTGTAAGAATAATTTTATTTACTTAGGCATCTAAGGGAAAAAAACAAGAGTTTATTTGGCAAGTGCTGTATTTGTGAATCCTTAGTAACACTGACATTTTCTTTCAATTGCCAAGAATCTTATAACCACCATTCTTAGAATGTCAAGTTATGTAAATAAGAGCAATATAGAAAACTTAGAGTCCCCAAACTTTAGGAACCTGGGTAAATTTTCTCCTCCCTTGGATTCCCAGGTTGTGCCCACATATTTATGCACACAGAGAAAGCCTCTCGAATGCAAATGATTTTTCTATTAGCTTATTTCAAAACTACAATTAAAATAAAGCTTACAATGCTGTTCAATGACTGCAAAGTAAAAATTACAGGTCAAGAGTTTGTCGGCACCATCACAGCACAAATTCATAGATCCATACATTCATAGAGCCAAATACTTAGATCCATGGCTCTTCAAGGTTTTTACAAGGGTTGCCAGGAAAATCACTGAATGCATTTGCAGGCACAGAAGTGATTTGACAGTAGTTTTGCAAAAGAAATCACAAGAATTCATTTTACTAGATCTCAGTTTTCTCTGGTTATATGCATGTATCTTCTTTTGTTCTAGCACTATGAGCCTTCCTGTCTACCTCTCTCACACACAGTCTGTGCCCCTTCTCCTTCCTGACTCTTGTTGTCAACCACTTTTTCCCTCGCACCATCCATGCTGTTTCACCCCACTATCCCCAGCCTCTCCTTGGGGGATCCTCTCCCCACTCCAATTGTTCCTTTCTTCCCCTGCTTCCTGGAACTGCATCATATTACCCGTACCCAAACTGTCCTCTTTTGTCTCCCCACCCGCCTTTTCACCTTTCCCATCCACATCCTCCTCCCTCTGCCCTGGTCCCTCTATTCTTCCCTGCCCCCAAGTTACTGCATCCTCCTCCTTCCCTCCAGTTGCCACCCAGCCTTCAACGATTGGACCCAACAGTGAAAATGGATAAACATCAATGCATGTTGAGGAATTTACAACATTTCCAATAATTATATTTCTACTTATGTACTCATTTTGGGATGCAAATAGGATATGTTTGAATGATTAGTGAGGAGGAACTAAATTCTCACATGTCCCTTGTTCAGAGGCATTCTGGGGAGATGAAGACAGTAGACATGTAACGAACATCATCCTACTTTGCAGCACTTGGGCTACTCAGCAATTTCTTTAAAATAGATTTTAAAATTAGAAGGGGGCTTACAGGCACAGGGAGTATTAATGAGCATCACAGTACTCATCATCACCACACTGACCCAAGCAGGCACAGACATATAGACTCCCAACTATCCGGCCTAATGTGGCGGAAGGGCAGTCACAAAAAAAGCCGGATAGGCCGCAGTTCTATAAATGCTCACTTCCTACCCTACCCATGCCATTAAAAAACACCCTTTTTATACCAAAACCTGCTCTTATTCACATTTTCTGACCTCTTAGTACAGGCCAGTACTTTAAAAATGTTTGTTATGTACTGTACTGTACGTTTTAAAAATTTATTACAGAAAAAGGAAGCCCAAGGATAAAAATATTGTACACATTTTAAGATAAATTTTATAATGTCTAACTTAACTGCAGGAAACATAAAATCATGTATACTGTACAGTATGAATACATACACTTTTGAAATAAACAAAACATTAATGTAAAACATAGGCTTAATTCTTACAAAAATTATTTAAACTTATTTTACTGTTCATTGATAGTTCTTTTTTAACTAGGCTGGATACTAGTACAGAGGCCGGATAGTCACAAGGCCGGATAGTCATGAGCTGGATAGTCAAGAGTCTACTGTACTTGGATTTTAGAAAACACATTTCTTAAAATTCCTCACCAAAGGCTGCTCTCAGATAAACTAAGAAGTCATCGGATAAAAGGGCAGGCTTTCTTATGGCCTGCTAACTGATTAAAAAGCAGACACCAGATGGCAGAAATAAATACAGTGGCTTGGGTTCTAATTTGCCTCCCCATTCACAAGAGAGAGGGGAGTCCCTCCTGCTGCTGCTGCCTCTGTAGCACCCCCCTGCAACTTATTTCATACCACTCCAAACTGCCCTGCAATCCACAGTAGCAGACTGGACAACAAGGCAAAGGAATGCCAAGAAAAGAGAGAGGCAGGACGCTCTGTTCCATGACGTCTGTTCTATTCACAGAAGGGAAGTTAGGGTCCAAACTATAATTTTCACATCAGAAAGAATCAAGTGATGGAATATTCCACAGATCTGTATGGGGAGGGCCACCATACTAATTTGGGGGCCGGAGGGAGAAGCGATCCACCAAATTTGTGAATATCAGCAAACTATTTTGGTTGGTGAATATTCAAGTAGGCCATGAAGAACTCCAAAACAAACCTCTCCAAACAGGGTGAACTGGGGATGTCAGGGCAGGGAAATGACAAAAGAAGTTCAGTTAAGGAAATGCAAAATAATGGTCATTGTGAATTCCTCCCCAAATAAACCAAACCATACCAAATAAAATTCAAATTCACAGGACTCACAGTGACTATTTAGAAAATAGATCTTAGTCTAAGTAGCTCAACAAAAACATAAACAGAGCACACAGGACAGCCATGAAAAAGGAGTAAGGCTAGGCCAGAGATTCTTCAAAATGGGACTAAACTAAAATGATCTGCATGACACCTTTATGTGAATATAGTGCAGCTACACAGTTCTGGTTGCCCCATTAAAATAAGGATAAGGAAGAAACAAAAGATACAGAAAAGCTACACGGAGAGAATAAAAATGGAGGGACATCACAAAGCAGCAGTATGCAACCTGGTGGCCTCCTAATGTTTGGAGCTACAATGCCCAAAATTTCCACCATGTACCATTCTGGCTAGGGCTGATGGGAATGGTAGTCCAAAACATCCAGAGAGCACCACATCATCTCCTCAGCAATAGAGGGGCAAACATTTAAGAGTGATATGGAGAAAGTCATTACAGAAAACGTCTGTTCTTTTCACATAATATGAACACTCATCTACTGTTTCTCTAGAAATGACTAATGGGTTACTAGTTGCCTTTAGATTCATGACAGAACTTGGAGAATGTGATGCCACAAGGTGTGGTGATGGTCACTGGCTTCAAATGGGAACAAGACTTATTTGTTGCAGATTTAAAATCCAATGCAAGGCAGTACACCAGTCTGGCTCCAGCCTTCAGCTGTGCATGTGTGCATGTGTGGGGATGGGAATCTGCATGACTGCAACCTGTTGTCAGCCACTTTGAGAACCATTCAGTTGAATAGTAGAAGAAATACATAATAAGAATAATAGCCACAATAATAGTTATCTGGTTGTTACATAAAAAAGCAGCACAGGGACACAAAATTAATTTTATCTGTGTTTAATTGCTATGAACCACTCAGAGAGCTTCAGCTATTAGGCCATACTGAAATGTAATTAAAAATAAATCCTCATATTCAGAGCAATGCATTTCTAAATACTTGTTCGGGGAGAAGAAGAGGCACGAGCTTTTGCTTTAATAACCTGCTTGATTTACTTCCCAGAAGAATCTGGCTAGCCACTATTTGAAACAGGATGCAGCCCAGATGGGCTGTTCCAGCAAGAGTCTTATGTTCCTATTAGCCAAGGCTATAAGGACCTGTTGCATTCCTTCAGCTCCCATTTGCAAACATATACCATCCTTAGACTAAACAGGAGTCATTAAGGAAAGGCTCTTTCTGGCCACATCTTCAGATCCATATACATATAAAATAAACTATGAGACAAAACAGTCATTTGTCTCTCCAAAGAGCCTGGCACAGGACTACTGCGAGTGAATTCCACTGCTCTCATAAGGACCCAATACATTTCTGAAAGAGAACAAATACAAGCATAGGGCAAATGCCATAGGCCTTTTCATTACCAGGTACCTGAGATCAATTCAAGCATGCAAAAACTAGGATGGTACAGTCCTCCCATGCCTTGCTTTCATATAACAAGCTGCCCATTCATGCTTAGGCTAAGCCATATGCTTTAACACAGAGGAGCTTCCAAAGAACAACCTAGCAATGCCAATGTAAAATCAGAGGTGACACACTTACAGAAAGAGCCTAGATTGTTCTTCCTACACAGCCTTTCTCTTCCCAGGCTGAGGCTATTACCAGGGGCCAGAAATTCAGCCACCAATGACAACTCTTCCTCCATACTACTGGATACATCCACTGCTCTGGATGCCCTACATAAAGTTCTCCAGGGACTGCAGAGAATTCAAGGAGGAAGGTGTCTTTCACTTCAACGTGGGCTTTTGTAGAGGGGAGCAGCAGCACAGGTCTCTCCTGCTGGCTTTTAGAAAACCCCAGAATGAATGATGGGAGAGCAAAGCTGTCCTTGACAGCTCTGGGTATAGGGTAAAACACCATCCCATCTCCAGCCACATCCCTCACTTGCACAAGAAAAATTAGGCTGGAGAAAAGAAGTAAGGAGATGATGACTAATGGAGCACACTTGAGGATATGGATTCAACAATGCTGGCTTTTCTCCCATGTTCTTGACACATAGGGTAAACCACTGGCAACCTGGTGCATGCATCTGTGAACTTCTCAGTGCAGAAAAGAAAGAAAAGCAGGACTACCAGAAGAGTTGGTTGCAAAAATCCAGGGGAAGGGGGAAGGCAGAGAAGAAAGAATGGATTAACAGAATGGCTCAAGAAAAGATCGTGCCAGAATCATTCATGTTTAATGCAGAGATGCAGTCCTCTTGAAATGGTGGCTTATTCTGGCTTTATTATTTTACTGTTCTTTATATTGTTGAATATTTGATATTGTTTGATATTTGGTATTATGTTTGATACTGTATTTTTCATTTTGATTAATTGTATTATGTATTATTTATCTTGGATTTTACTATACTGTTTTAATAGTTATTGAGATATTGAATTTGTATACTGCCCAGAGAACCCAAAGAGCTATGGAGCGGGATAGAAATGTAAATTGAAATGAAATGAAATGATAATAGTGCAAGAGTGGCCCTTAAGTATTTGATTTGTAGAGCAGAGGTACTTATTATCCCCGACCTGAGTTTATACACATTCCAAGAGATTCTTAAAGGCAACATCTTGTTGAGTATGAGACCAAGTGAATTTTGGCTTTGCAGATGCATACTACTGAGAGAGAGGCAAACATCATGGTTGAGGAAATTTATACCCTTTCAATCCATGAAGAAAGCTAGCAACAAACTTAGAGCAACCTTCCAGCCCTCACAGAGATCATATTAGGAGTGTACCTAGGGAGTCTTAGCATATACACTGTTACTTTCCACAGGGCTGCTCATGTAATCCTGGGAAAAGTAAGAGGGATCAGGCATGAACTATCTTTCTCTGCATGAATTAGCTTTGAGTATTAAGGAAAGGAAAACCTTGAAAATGTGGAGAATGATGGCCCTGCTTTTTTCAAAGGGAACTTTGCCAAGGCTTTCTGCATGCAGTCTCTAGGATAACTTTCTCTAATCCCAAATGTTTATACAGCAAGCCCTTAAAAGCTGCAGTCCATTTTCAATCCAACTCTGGACTTCAAGAACCCTGGGTGGTATTGGCACTCCTTGCACCTCCAGAATGTAGTATTACAGCTGTAATGTAGAGCTACTGATTAAAGTTATAGTCACAGTTTGTTAATGCATGCATGCTGAGTGGAATACATCGCAATGCTACTTCCAGGAATTACCAGAATGCACCAAGGGTTAGAATATAGATGGCTGGCTTTGAGAGCATCATACCATCTTCCAAGCCTCAGTAATATCTACCTTGACTGGCAGCAACTCAAAAAGATCTCTTAGGCATAAGGCTTACTCTGCCTCATATGCTGTAGCTAAGGTGCTAGAGGGTTGCACAGGCAGTTATACATGAGGTACAGTCCTCCTGGAAGACACGACTAAATTGCAGGTGGAGAATTCATATGCCACTGTGCAAGAAAAAAATCCCTGTGTACAGAAAACTAGCAATCCAGGGAGTAGACTAAATGCAAAACCCTTTCCCTGATCTGTTAGTTTTCTACAGGTCAGGGGGCAATGATATGGAAGAGCAGTCAGAAGAACACTGCTCCACTCAAGTCCAAAAGGGCTGTATGAGATCTGGGAACAGTCTAGATCTGTGTACCAAAGTGGAACTTTGGAGTCTTGGTTCAACTTCCCAATTTTAAAATTCAATGCTTACTTGAGAGCATAAGAAAACTGGGTGGCATGATTGCATGTGTCCCTGTAACTGCAGTCCAATCATCCAAACCAGTCTTCACCTCATAATCCTCTCTTCAAGAAACACTGCAGCCAGAAAACATCATGTGGACAAATTACTTGTTCTCCTTTCCCCTGAGCTTGTCACGTTCCTTGCCTTAATGAAAAAAACAGAACTGGTGCACTGCATAGCTCGCACCACGTTTAAGCAGAAGTTCTGCCAGTGAGCTACTGCAAAAAAGACACCCAGGGTGCCAAAATTTAAAAAGGCATATAATGTTGTCATAAAGCACTTCAGTCAATTTGCTAATCTCTCTTCAAAGATAGTGGTATCCAGTTATTCGTGAAAACAACTGGCTGCAGCAATGTTCAATGGTACGTTCAGAGTTCTACAAAGTATAGCCTGAATGTGCAAGGAGGAAGGCAGGGGACCAAAGCTTGGGAGGAGAGCAAAACTGTTTTGTTTTTTAAAGCTGTATGTTTATTTGATGAATATATATCCTGGGCTTTCAAGCAGCAGGTCCTTAAGGCAGCAAATAATACAAAATTGAAATTAACAATAGCACTGAAGCACACAGTTAAGATGACACAACAGCAAAAGTTCACGAGCAGCAGCCCCAGACCCATCCCACAGCTTCAATAATACAGTCTCCATTCCCAAGCCAATGGCTTTCCCACACTAACCATGTAAAGGTGTTACAGTATTTCTCCTGCCTTGATCTTGTCTTAGGAACAAATATGTGCAAAATGCTTCAAGTTCAATGTAATAACATAGAGAGGTATACATGCAAAAGTGTTTTCTGATTTTCTGAGTTAACACCATACCCAAAAGTTCAAGACAGAACCAACAGCAATCAATTTGGGAGCAAACCTACTGAACAGACTACACCAGTTACTCTCTGATGCATTTTGGGAGCAGTCTATCTTCCCTGCTGAAGATCACAGCATAGGATTAAAGCTTCAGTCTGTTTTGGAAGTACAGGTTCCAGTTGGAGAAGGACCATGGGTCAGCATCAGCTGTACATGCAGAAAGGAAGAGCATCTGGTGTACATGCAAAGACATCTCAGGTTCAATCCCTAGCTTCTCCAGGCAGGGCTGGACTCTTGGCTGCTATTACCGTATTTTTCACTCTATAAGACGCACCTGACCATTAGACACACCTAGTTTTTAGAGGAGGAAAACAAGAAAAAAAATATTCTGAATCAAATGGGCACATCATCACAGGCACATTCCCCATCACTTCCCCATGGGCTGCACATCTGACAGACTTACTGCACACACATATTCGCTCTATAAGACGCACAGACATTTCCCCTTACTTTTGAGGGGGGAAAAAGTGAGTCTTATAGAGCAAAAAATACGGTAGTTACTTTGGAACAGAAAGCTTGATGGACCAGCGGTCTAGCTCAGTATGGGGCAACTTCATATAGGCCAACCGATCTGACACAGGCCATCTGGCTGGGCCAGTCAACAGGACTGGGATGCAAGAACACTGCTGACCAGACGATACTGGTCTCCTCGCCCCCATTAATATGTCAAGGCAGCACTACCTGTCCAGTTCTGCAAATGATGGGTAGTGCTCCCTTTACATCATTGGATTTTGATCTCACTGTCCATCTGACTAGTGTCTTTGTGCATTCAGCAGCTCCAACAGAATGATTTTTCTCTTCTTGTTGCCATTCTTGTTTTTTTAAGTGCTCTGACTTGTGCAAAGTCTAATATCCAACACAGAAAGACAAAGATGCTTTACAAAATTAATTGATGTTAAAGTATGCATGGGTCAACAAATGTAGGTCAGCAGATTCCACACCCACCCACCTCCCTGCTGGGACTATAAGCCACAATTACTACTTCCTGACATTCAGCTAATCTCACTGCAACATATGTTATGCTATGGCTCCTGACAGCCAATTGTCCATCAATAACCTACAGACATGAGTTGGCTATATAAGAACTCCACCCCTCCAGTGCAAGCCAGGAAATCCTGCAAAGATGCCTTCTCCATTAATCATTCAGTCCCTAAAGGGAATGGCTATTACCAAATAGCACAACTCCTGGCACATTTTTTCCTCCCCCTTCAATAGGCCTCATATCCTGGTAATTCCAATTGATTTCCTTTTTCAATCAAACCGCCACGAGAGTTGTTTCATCGTTCTAGTGTTTAGCATACACACTTGCCCAAGATTCGACATCCGATGCTCTTCATATCCAAACCGGATCTACACAGATTTTATCAGCAAACATGGAAATTAAAATTCTCCTCTCCTTGCAGGGAAGGAACATTTACAAGAATTTATACATAAAATCTACACGTGAACCATCACGTTTCATATCTTTAAAATCTGGTGAAGCCTGGAGTCACTGTAAATAGAGGTGGTGTTTCAATAAATAAAAGCTGAAGTTACAAAGGAAAAAAGAAAAGGCCATCCATGCCTTTCAGTCACTTGGGCAAACTTCTACTTATTGCAATGCTGGTTTATTTGCTTTAAGTGCTATAAATACTTTGCTCAGCAAGTACTTTAGGATTTATATGCAGATATTTTGCGAAGTCATACTGCATGTCTTGCAGAGAATTTTAATTAAGAAAACAAACAAATTCTTCATAATTGATAAGTTTTCAGCAACATGGGAGATGTTTCTGGCCAGAAGGTTTATACGGATGAATAGAAGTGAACAAGATTTGCTATGATCAAAAAGGTAGCAGCTTAAATGTCTTAAGTTCTGTTCCTTTCATTACTACTTTCCCCTTTCCACAATGTAAAGTTCCTCTCTTCATTCTGGCCTGCACGGGATCTTCATATGTGCAGGATCTCTGGAGAAGTGTTCTGTGTGTGTACCCATTGGTGGCAACCTGACCTGAAGGTTCCAGAAGATGCAACAGAGAAAATTTGTTATGACTCTAGATGGTCACAAAGTGCAACAGTGTGTAAGTGCTTCTTTCACTGATTAACAGAGGAAACATAAATGCCTGCCTGACTGTCATCCCACCACCCAAGCCAACAAACCCAAGAAGGGTCTTTCAATTGTCCCATTTTTGGCAGCGTATGTGGCCCAAATCCTGAGGTATCTCCACCCTATGTCAAGTCAACATGTTATCATACTAACAGAATTACTTTAATTATTTTTCTTGATCTCAACACCCATAGCTAATTACCTGTACTGTATTGTTAAGGTGCTATCTAGCCACCCAGATGTCAATCAATCAAGGAGCAAGGAATCTCCCTGAGCTTTTCAATATAGCAAACTATATTGTACTCTTTCTCTTGACCCATTTGGGTCAAGCCATTTGCATCTTTCATGCCCTTTGCTCTAAATGCCCGTGTGTTTGGAGAGAAGATGTCCATTCTTTCTGCTTGGTTGTTGCTCATGCTTCTGAGTCTTAGTTCTAAGAAGGGTTGTGAGCAAACAACCTACATCTCCAATGAGTTGCTTCCTTAGAGTCCAAGGAAGATGATCAAGCAGAAGACCCAAAATGCTAACATCTGATTGCACAACCATTTTTAATCTTCCTGGGAACTCTAAAGCATCCCCATCTATACGGTTCATCCTCTGAATTCGATATTTAGCGTTAACTGTGAGGGCTCTGGAGCACCTATTAACAGTTAAGACTCCTAATCATAGTTCTCTGCTCTTCCTGGGAAAAGTGCCAAAGGAGCCAATCCTATGGAAATATGTAAAGGCAACTCAGAAGTTATCCTATACAGATCATCCTACATCTTCCTACTCTGCTTCCACAGTGTTACCATCTATCTAGTTTTAGAGAGGGAGGAAAGGAAGCTGGAGAGACCTCAGCACAGCTCTCCTCCCACCCACTGGAATACCCGCTTTCCCTCCCCCCGAAGTTGGTTTTTTTTTTCCTGGAGAGCAGTCAGTGTGGACCTTTCCACACCTGTTGCAAGGCGAGTGCTCAGAACTCAAGTTCCAACTGTGAGGTTGAAGCACCATCTCCAACCTCAGGACTGAGAATCCGCAATACCTTATAAACTTTTGGACACTGTCTAGGGGCCACAGAATTTACCTCCATGCTGTAGGGTTTCTTCTCCATTTTTAAATTCAGAAGTGACACCTTTGGGGTTCCTCTTATTCCAAAGCCAAGTAAATATAACTGCATATGTAGGGATGTGTGAGGAATCTGTTTGGGGATGGAAATCCTTTGGATTCATTGGGCTCAGCTCCATGGACTCCAGCCTACTTTGTAGTTGTCCTGCACTCCCAGTGTTGGGTTCCCAAAACCGAGCCCTGAGCTCCCAGTGTTCACAGGATGCTTGCCAGGAATTGAGCCCTATGTACTGTGAAAGCAGTGCCCTCTTGTGCACTTGGTGGTGCCACTCCTGGCCACACCAGAGATGGAAGATCAGCCACTGGGAATGGCACCTGACATGACAGCTTGCAGAGACCCTCTTCAGCACCCAGCGTTGCCACCACCAGCAGCACTGGGCAAGGCAGGTCAGTCTCCAGGAATGGTGCGTGGCATGACCATTCACAGCATCCCTCTTCTGCATCCTGCAGCCATTCTATGGGTAGCTACGCTTGGTGGGGAAGGTTGCCAGTTGCACAACTAGGAGTCCGCTAGGCTTGCTTTGCAGGACTGGGCCGAGCAAGAGAGGAAGTCCACAGATGCTAGAGGAATGGATCTGGAAAGGGTCCATCCCTCCCCTGTCATATGCCATTTCTTCAATGTTCCTGCTCTGTTTACCCATTTCCACCCCCACACCTCAACACTGTCACCAGCACCTGAACTTCCTTGATCACACAGCTTCCTAATCTGCTGCTTTGCAATTTCCATAGTGCCACTTTGAACTCCTTATTTGGCAAATGTAATTTCTCCAACTTTTGTCTCTCTCTATAAGCCTGCTGACACTGTCCTAAACTGAGAAGATTAAACAAATGAGGAAAGGAAGTGTACTGGCCCCATCCTTGGCTTCATTGCCTTCTCCTTATGGAAGGTGGGTTCCTGAAAAGGAGAAGGACAGCTCTTCACTGGAAAGAATTATAAATTAATGTGTTTTTGTAAACACATTTGGGGAACTGAGTGCACATGAACATATATTACTATATTACTGCGTTTTCTTCTGCAATTTAGTTATGTAATGGAATTCAAAACAAATTCACCAGATTGCACTTCTTCACACTTACAAAAGAACGCACTTTCTTCTCACCCTGAAAAAAACTTGCCATAAAAAGATTTGAGGAGCCTTAGATTACAGATGAGATTATTAACTCCATCATCTTGCACTGTATCTTAATATTCCTATTTGCTGTAATTTAAATACGTTTGCTGAAAATGCCAAAATCTCAAACTGAATTATAAACCATGTTATTCAGTTTCTGTTTGAAGGAAGCGCTGGGCCTATGCCGAAAGCAAGGTTGGTTGATTACTGGAGGTTGATTACTCTTGCAGCATTTTAGAGATTAGTTGATACAGACTGATGATGGGTTAATTCTGTCAGTCTTGATGGTTAATGGCAATTACATGCAGCATTAGAGAAATCATAAGAAAAGCCCTGTTGAATCAGACCAAAGGCATCTCTTGTCCAACGTGCTGTTCCCACAGCTGCTGGCTAGACTGTCTGCAAGCCCACATACAGAACATGAATGCAAGAGCACCCTTCCAGGTGCATTCCCCAGAAACTGGAATTGAAGGCATACTCTCTTCAATGACTACTAGCCATCACAATATACCTGATATGTAGCCATAATGACTAGTAGCTCTTGATAGCCATGAATTTATCTAATTCTCTTTTCAAGCCATCCAACTTAGTGGCCTTCACTACATCTTGTGGCAGCAAATCACAATGATTGTATTTATTTCTGATATTTATTAGCTGCCCCATTCTCAGAGCAGTTCATGCAATTTGACAGGTTACAAACATCAAAAATGTAATAAAAAATATTTTAAAAATCTAAAACGTGTGAGAGAAATGGCACCAAGAAATTAACAGCAGAGGCACCAAGTGAGCCTGCTTCAGGAAGGCATTCTGTGAACAGAGCACCACACCAAAGAAGTCCCTTGTTGGCAGGGCACCCAGAAGAGGGCCTCAAGGTCCAAGGCTAGCACATGGAGCAGCAGGAGCGCCTTCAAATTCTCTGGGCCCAACACTTTGAATTACCTGGGATCCATCGCTGTTAGCCGCCCCGAGGCTTGAATTACTGTTGTTAGCCGCCCCGAGGCTTTTTTGCAAGGGGGCGGCATATAAATTTGTAAATAAAATAAATAAATAAATCGCAGTTTGGAAAGCACTTGTACCACATGGTCTTACCAGCCAGTCCAAGCTGATAGCCCAACAGCTGTATTTTGTGCTACATGACATTTCTGAACCGCTTTCACAGGCAGCTCCATGTACCACACATTGCAGTAATCCAACCAGAAGGCTACTGCTACATATGTACTTGCAGGCTATCTGTGCAATCAGCTATAGATTACACTTATTTTGTCTGTCCTGAATCCCATTTAGCTTCACTGAATAACCCTGGGTTATTATCCTATTTACCCACATCATGCAAAATTTTATACATCTATATCATATGCTCCCCACACACACTTTACACAACTCTTTTCCTAGCTCAACAGTCCCAGACATTCTAACCTTTCCTCAC
Source organism: Varanus salvator macromaculatus (assembly GCA_023646645.1). NCBI lineage: Eukaryota > Metazoa > Chordata > Lepidosauria > Squamata > Varanidae > Varanus > Varanus salvator. The sequence continues at coordinate 1,879,717 of JAIXND010000791.1, read as the reverse complement.
ACAGACTTCAAAGTGCTTGCTTATTTATTGATTTATATCCCAGACTTTTTTGTTTGAAGAACTCAAAGTCGCTTACATCATTCTCCTCCTCCTGCTCTCATCAGTCTTATCCCTACAACAACAACCCTGTGAGGTAGGTTGGGCTAAGAGTCCTTGACTTGCCCAAAGTCATCCAGCTGGCTCCATGGTTCAGCAGGGACTAGAACTCGGATCACCTGAATCCTAGTCCCACACTCCTAACCACTACACCACATTGGTTCTCTTTTATTTGCATGATCTTGAGAGAAACTATATTTGTTCCTAAGTGTTAATTCCAACCACCCTGACTCTTAGGGTCAAAAACAAACAGGAATTTTAAGTCTATTTCGCACCTGTGCCTTTTATTAAAACATGGGTCTTCAAACTATGGCCAGTGGGCCAAATCCGGCCTGCCATGCCCATTTATCTGGCCTGCCTCAGAGGTTTTGGACTCACTTGGAGAAAATGGTATCTGAGCAAGTACAAAAGCTCTGAGCTGGTGCAGGTGTACTCGATGGGAAGATGGCCACGGTCACGCTCATGCAGGGAAGACGGGTGTGATCACGGTTGTGCTGGGGGGGGGCTGCAATAGCACCCGCCTTCCCTGCACAAGCACGCCCACGATTGCACCTGTCTTCCCTGCACGATCGTGCAGAGGGGGGGGGGGAGATGGCCGCAATCGCAGTTGTGCTCAGGCGGGGGGAGATGGCTGTAATCATGCTGGGAGGGAGATGGCCTCATATCCGTCTTCTCCCCCTCCAGCATGATCACGGACATTGTAGCTATGTCCCTTAAATATGGACATACTCTTCCCCACCTCATCTTGGGCTTCTGCTACAGCTCGAGAGAATAGAGCAAACATTTTAATTATTTGTTTAAATTTTATTTTCATTTTAATTTTTAATGTGCAGTGTGCATAGCAATTCGTTCATATTTTTTTCAAACTGCAGTCTGCTCCCCCAACAGTCTGAGGGACAATGAACTAGCCCCCTGTTGAAAAGGTTTGAGGACCCCTGTATTAAAAGATTACCCTGGAATAATAATGAAGGAAAGTGGCACAGATTTAAAGTTCTATTTGCTTTCGCACTTGGGCTGCAGTGGTGGAAGCGCTTTCTTCCTTCCTCCTTCTACCTGAAATGCTACAATGGCAGCATCTCAGGTGCCATGAAGCCTCTGAAGATTAAAAACAACCTCCCTGTGTCATTTCCACAGCTGCTGCTGCCAAGTAAGCAAAGGGGCAGGAAAAGTATTCTTATGGATCAAGTCAGAATGTGAGCTGTAGAGGAGCATTACGAATAGCTGAGGTTCATATTCTGGCAACCAAGGAATTACAAAGTTCAGTAATGCCACTGATTCAGATTCATACAATCTGGGAGCTAGATGCAAAGTTTCCTGACCTGGCAAAGAAAAATGGAACTGGACATTTCCAGGCATTCGTTCTATATATGTAGGCGACTGCTGTGCGACATCAGGCTCTTCACCCCAACAGTGCCGAAAAACTTCCACAGAGAGGAGGAAATCTCTCCATGTCCTGACGTTTTTTAATTGCTGTAATGCTTTTGCCATGTGCAATTGTAAAAACAAGCCTGATTGTTGAGATAAAAGGTGTCTCCTGCACCAGGAAAAAATTATCAGAACAGACACAGTACAAGCCTAATCCCGTCAGTCCCAGAGTAACAAGAGAATAAATGGGAAAGCAACATAATGGCCAAGGCAGATTGGAGACAGACAGCTCATACACAGAATGATGATTGCCGGGGGGGGGGGGGATCATTACAAGTCATATGTGCTCACAGACGTGATGCCATAATTATTATTATTTAATCAGAAGATACAGAAGATCAGTCGCGTAGCCTTCAGTTAGTAGCAGTCTGAATGAAACCAAAGGATGACAGACTGCTACTTAGGTAGATATAGAGAATTGTTGCATGGCACAGAATATGCCTACCCAGAGGTGTTCCAGTACCCTAACTATGCACCCGTTGGTGACTACTATTGCTTTAACCCAGGGGTGCAGAACCTCTTTCAGCCAAAGGGCCAAATTTCATTTTGGGAGAAATTCTCAGGGACTGCATTCCAGTGTGTGAAGTCAAAAGGGATGGCAACAAAATGGCTTACTGTCAGTAAGTAAGTCTTAAGAGATAAACCTCCCAACAACTGGTAGTCAAGATACCATATTTTTCGCTCTATAAGACACGCCTGACCATGAGATGCACCTAGTTTTTAGAGGAGGAAAACAAGAAAAAAATATTCTGAATCAAATGGGCACATAATCACGGGCACATTCCCCAACACTTCCCCATGGGCTGCACATCTGACAGACTTACTGCACACACATATTCACTCTATAAGACACGCAGACATTTCCCCTTACTTTTGAGGGAGGAAAAGTGAGTCTTATAGAGCAAAAAAATACAGTAAATAGTAGAAATTTCTGAAACAGTAGAAATTGTGTACATTCGCTGCACTATGTAGTTCACACAGGAAATTCCAGAATCTTTACAGCAAGGTATTTTCAAGAATTTGAAGACTCTTTATTATACACCAGGTTAAATCTCAGTTTAATGTTAAAATGACTATACAAAGAGGGAGAATTGGAAAGTTCTATTTTTTGTTCTGTTTATTGTTTATTTATTTGAGGCATTTCTATCCTGTCCTATAAAAACATCTCAGGACAGCTGTTTGAGGCCTAAAAAGATGAAAAACACAGTATAATTACAATTCCTAAAAGAAAAATAACATTCTGTGCTGGACAAATGTGAGGAAAAAGAAAATGATGCAATTCTGGGAAACAAATATTAATGGATGCAAGCTACCTTTACATTGCAGTCTTTGCCTACATTCTGCGCAGGCAAAGAATGTGCAGGCACTTGACAACTTAACTAAGGAAATGGTCACATTCCATCACCATGTAATGAGAAATCACCATCTCTTCTAGCCAGTGTCCAAAACAAAGGAGACGATTTAAAGGTGCCGCAGATGAATTCATCCGACAGACAAGGGCTACTCCTTCATACCAGGAAAAAGGCAGGATATAAATCCATAAATAAATAAATAAATAAATACCAGAGGATGAGCTGTAATAGTAACAGCATCTACACAAAGACCATCACAGAAAAATATGAAAAATAATGAACAAATCTAATATGAAGTGCACAAATAAGTAGCATCCACAACATTCTATGGCAGAGATAGGCAACGTGGAGCCCAAGGACACAAGGGGGTCCCAAGATACCTTACTTGATGCTTGTCAAGATGCGCTACAACTCTCACTTTAAGGGGGAAAAGAAGCTTTGTGCTGGCAGTTGGATTCCTTGTGAAATAGGACTGTGTGGGTATAAAGACTCTGGTTTTAGTTTGGAGGAACTCAGATTCCAGCACTGTATTATAAAGGTTTTGGGCAGGTTATCACCCTTTCTTGTGGCTTCATGGGCAAAGAAGGCTGTCAAGCCCTATGATGTCCTAGAATAAGGAATATATCCACAAAAACTGGGAGTCCCCTGACATTTTAGGGCATACCCATATACTTATTCAAGCCTGGAGCTAATTTCAGAAAGAGCTATCACTACCATATCACTGATTTCTTCAGCAAATATGTCAAATTAGATCACAAGTAAAAAGAAACAACAATATAGAAAAGTACCCTAACACTGATTTTTTTTCCAAATGCATAAGTATTTAACTTGAAGTGCCCAAGCTGAGAATATCAAGCATATTTGATGCAATGTTGTGTTGTACAAACGTTTTTTGTTGGAATTCACAAGGTAATAGTATGCACTTCCCTTATGTCATTTAAAATGAAAGGAAATGGAAAAAAAAAACACATTAATTCAGCATTAATTCTCCAACATGGTGCCCTCTAAATATGTTGGACACATATCCCTATATCTTTCAATCAGCTCAGCTGGATGAGGGCAGTGGGAGTTCCAAGTCTAGCACATCTGGATGGTACCAGGCTGGAGAAGGCTACTCTGATTAATTTGAGCAACCCAAAGAAATGTGCATAAGCTGACAAGCATTCATTTAACAGAGTTCAACCCTTTTTCTTCTATCACTGCTTACCTATCTTCAGTTTTGCTGTCACTACTTATGTCTATTTTACGGTACTGAAACATATATATCAATATATCCTTCTCACACATGTTAGGGATAATAACCTGAAAAATATTATTTTCAACTCTGAAACTGCCGAGCTTGCCTTATACTGTATTTGTAATTGGCACTCTTCCATTGTTACTAATGAACCTATAAAGTGGAAAATGTTAAGAAAAATAAAAGGGCTGAACGTTTTTCCACCTACAACACTGCCACATGACAGCTCCATAAAATGCCCTTTTGATACCTTTGAACACTACTGGTGGCTAGGAAAGGCAGGAGGGAAGAGGGCCAATTCACACATGAGAACAACACAGGCCATTTTTAAATCCTGGGTTGGTGGAAACAAGCAGACAAGATGGTGCATGCTGCCAGATCATTCATAAGAGTGAGGACAGCTAAGCCACAAAGTAACAGTGCATCCCTGCACTGTTCAAATATGACATGCAAGCCAGCAACTTTGGCTTGTTAGTGAAGAGACAGGCCAGAGGTGGAATTGAGCCTTCCTGATTCACACATATCATACATGCAAGTGGTTTAACCAAGCCCACTTTCAATGGCAGCAAGTTGACAGTCTGCACCAGCACAATGACACTGGCAACAATAAAAGCTCTTAAAAAGAACCCCTAGGTTTTCATTCCATGCAAGCCACTCCAGACACAGGTGAGGCACTCTTGGTCATATGTTAAGTACAGATCTGCCCTATGGCAGCTGCATACCCAACTCTGTTCCTGCAAGAAAACCCCTTAGGTGCTCTTCACATCTTACACAGAGAGGTGAATGGTAGTCAAGTGCAAGGTCAATCTATAGACAAGCCGCTCAAGAGGAGCTCAGCAGATTGCTTACCATCAGACATACAAAGTTTGGTTACAGGGTAATGTAAACATCACAAAAATAAAATCCTTCTCAGGAGAGAACCAATATTGCACTGAGTTTAAGCAAAATTTCACAAGCCCTCATAACCTCTGTCATACATTATCTCTTGAACCAATACCAACAAAAATCCAGGGACATGGCCATTGGAGAGCAATGTTAGTATTCCCCTGTGGAGCATTAATCGCTTGTACTTCCCTTCCACCAAAGCCCAGTGGCCACACTCCCTTCTCATCCCAAAAATAGTGTTTTCCTTGCTGCTTATCTCAAACTAGGAAACCACAGGAATTCCAAGCTGTACAAATCTACCAGTGAGAGATTGAGTCCTTTCAGTTTCACTGCGGACCTTTTTGCTTAGCTTAGCCCTGGTGTGTGTGTGTGTGTGTGTGTGTGTGTGTGTGTGAGAGAGAGAGAGAGAGAGAGAGAGAGAGAGAGAGAGAGAGAGAGAGAGAGAGAGAATGAGCGAGCAAACGCAACTCTTCTCAGGTCACAGGATTGTAGGGGATTTTTTTTCCCTTGCATGTTGCCTTTTGAACTTTTTATTTTTAAGGCAAATAAAACACTGTCATTCCTATGAATCCAGCAGAGTGGGGAGACAACAACAATTGTTGTGAACATGCAAAGAAACCTGTGCTGAAAAATAATCTTCCAGATATAACTGTATGCACAACAGAAAAAAGGAACTCCAGTGTTCAAAGGTTAATAGCAAAGCTGTTTAAGTTGTCTCTTTGGTGTTATTTGTAATAGTAGCTGCCCTTAGTATCTATTCTGACACTATTCTATTCTGAATAGTATCTATTCAGGTGTCAGAATGAAATTTGGTGTGTGTTTGTAAAGCACATTCTACGTTTCAAGTTTAAGGACCAGCTTAATCCCAAATTCTAGGCAGAAGGAAAAAAAGGAAAAATGAACTAATATGAAAACTAATATACAAGGTTAACTATTTTAATATGTAGGATAGTTAGACAAGCTTCTATTTATTCCATGCCTTCAAAGAAAGCATATTTTGAGAAGGATTATCTGTACCCTTACTTTCTTTAAAAGTCTACTGATTAGTCTTTTAGGTCCAGCATGGTTTCTACATTCTAGTCCAGTCTTCCCCAACCTGGTGCCCTCAAGATATTATGGACTTCCAAGTCTAATGAGTCTCAACCGGCAAGGCCAATGATCACAAATCTTGAGAACCACACCATGTCAGAGAAAACTGTCCTACACCATGTAGCTATTGGCCTTTTGCTTTGCTTTTTTGGCCCTATTCTCTTTTAAAAACTATGGTCTGGATGCTTCTGTGCCAGGATATTAAACACAAACAACACTCAGCCTGCAACCCTATGCACACTTACCTGAGAGTAAGCCTCACTGAACTCAGTGGTGCTGACCTCTGAGCAGGGATGCATAGAGCAATCTCTGACCCAAAGCTGAAATGCCTCTCCTATTGTACTTATCTGCCCAGCAGATGTTTAGCAGCATCAGCTTTGGCTGTCCAAATTTGCAGGTACCAAGAGATTGTTTTGTCTCCATTCCCTGAACAACTCATGCAGCTGACTACACAATTTCTAATGTGGGGGGGGGAGGCATAATCCAACACATGGTCTCCTGTGGTGGATCTTCCACAACAGTCCTCTTCCCACACAAAAGAGTTCGTGATTCAGCAGAGTAAGTGAACAAATCTGATTTCACCATCAATTTACAACCATAATTGCAGGACCTGGTTACACATTGCAAAAATGCTATTTATAGTTTATCAGCATGATTTCCACAAATATCTGCAGGTCTAGACAGAAATAAATTTCAAGATACTGAAGATCAGTTGAAAACTTTTTCAGTATTTGTTTGCTATTATAAATGCTACACAAGGCATTTATTGTGCACTTGTTCCATTATAGGTTCTTTAGGTAATAGAATGATTGTCTATTTTCAATTCTCTGTCTAACCAGCACTCTGATTAAGTTTTTCCCTCAAAAAAGGGGAAAGTAGCATTTAATTGTAAAAGCAAAGAAAGCACAATTTCCTCTTGTGTAGTTCTGTTATTCTACTATGGCACTATTCCACTAGGTCATGCAGCAGAAAATCAGGAATGAAGCACTTTTAGTGCAGAGCTTAGATCTTAGTTTTTCAACAAAACTGTAAACAGGTACAGCTGATTAAAAAGCCTTCTGTAGAAAAGTTCATAATGGCAGCGGGGGGGGGGATATATTTAATTTTGTTATCAGAACAGGCATCCTAATTTGGCATACTTTGAAATGTATTGTTATAGAGCTAATATTAGGAAGAAATGCAGTGCATCTGGCATATTTTCAGTGTCAGGGCAGTGACCCTAGGTCACAGATCAAGATGCAGGATCCATGTCCTCACGATCCCCCTTTGAAGCTGTATAGAAAAGGCCTCTTGTTGTCAGCCACAGTAGTGACTTTACATAAGTAATCTGGTCAGCCAGGAAAGTGACCTCTGTTTGTTGTTTCCCAGCAGGCAGGCAGTTTGCTTCCCAGCTCCCAGTTCACATGGCCTCCATTCCAAATTCCACTTCAGGGACAAAAGTCACCGGAGAAAGAAATGCATTTCACGAGGAGGGAATGAGCACCTTGCATGTCTTTAATTAAGCAAACACTATAAGCTTTGGACTTCACACATAGGCCCAACAGTCCATAGTAATTAGCAGTGCTGCAAATATTGAAAGAAGGTTGCTTATTTTAATTAATTCTTAGATATTAGCAGACATTTTTGAAGGCCTGAAGAAGTCAGGCCTACTCCAGCTGCATCTTGCAGAAAGAGATCTATCTCTTCACTCTCCTCTTCAGCTCCAAAGTAGGCGCTTGCCTATATACGTACAGGTAGCAATGAGGGTTTCTTGTAAAATTTCAACTGTATAAATTATACAGTATAAATAGGGTACTTTGCACAGGGTACTTTGCACTGGAAACTTTTCAGTGTACATTGGAAAATATCCCAATGCCCTAGATACTAGGGCCTAGAAAGTGATTTAATTTAGCAAGTTTATTTTCTTGCATTTAGTAAACAAATCTTTAAAAAAAAAAAACAGTACTCTGTGCTGTTTTTTTCATCCCAATACACAAGTATTTTACCTAAAATATCTGAAAGCATAAAGAATATAACATAAATGAGGAAATTTAACTGGAGTATGTGTAAAAAATTACAGACAATAGTTTCTACTCCCTTTTTTAAAAAGTTAATAGAGAAACTGAAGGCACTGAAAATTGTAGTCAAGACACAGTAATGAATCTTAGCAGCCCACGAAAATTGTATATATGTATATATGTTAACTTTTCACAATTTGTAGCCTCATTAAAAACTGGTACAATTACCAAATGTTTCTTGAGATGTCATTTTTATTCCCCCAACCCAGTTAAAAATCAATTGACATATATAAATTCTAGTGTATATGTACTGGGGATAACTACCAGAAAAACGTTAATTACAACTTTGACACTGCCAGCCTTGCCTCATATTTTATATGTAATTGGCATACTTTCATTGTTACTAAAGAACTTATGAAACAGAAAATTCTCTGCAGAAAAATAAAGCACTGAATACACAAGCTCCAAAACAGAAAACAGTTTGGAAACTCTCCCCCACTCACCACAAAGCAATTCTATTCAAGCAAGACCTGCCTCTTACCTTGAAGCAGGGCAACTTGCTCAAGCTCTTTCATTTTTCATCATCCCAAGATACCCAGGGAAAATTCTTATTATCTGCAGCATTGTAGCTGCTTCAATATGTTTAGCCTCTAGCTGACACCAGTAAATATTTCATATGCAAAAACAAGCTGGATAGGCAGATGCTGCAGTGGCTTCCCCTTGAGTCTGCCACACTATTATGGAGTAGGGCCTTCCACCATGTTATGAAGTCTTCCATCACTGCTGCTGAATGCGATCTGACCCCACAAGCAGTGATTATGCAAAAAACAGACCAGTTTTTCTCTCAGACCTTTGCAATCCCCCATCTCTACTCTTCATTTTAAAATATTTCTGATATCCAATGAAATTAATTATGAGGTGCTACTCCTCTTGAGGGGAAGATTCTAATTCAGACAGACAGGCCGCCTCCAGTCCACCACAGATGATATGAAAGAACGTGTTCTTCGTTTGCAATTAAACAGCTGGCCTGCCTATTCTTCATCAAACAGAAAGGCCTCTCAGTTCAGAAATCCAACCCAATGTAGTACATCCAGCCGTGGTTTCTTATGGCTTCGCTTATACTGTTAAGCCACTAAGAGATGAGCCAAACAAACCATCCATTTTTTTAAAAAAAGCTGAGGTGCTTTGGGGCTAACTGTGGTTTATTTGATTTGATATATAATTTTCTCATTGAAATCAAATGAACTGGAAAATAATTTTTGATACATTATTATGGTTTTCTGTTAACCTAATACAAGTAAAGGATTAAATACTAAGAATTCAACTGAACAACAACAAAGTAGGCTGGGCCCACCCTTTAAAATAACGAGGAAGGGTGGGCCCATCTGAATTCCATCCCTGCTCCTACTGAAGTCCATAGGAATTTCCAAATGATTCAAATTAAGCAAAACTGCAGCTTTAATCATTCACATGGGGAGAGAGGGTGGGCAACAGTGCAGTCCTCTGTGCTTCCCGTCAAAAGTAAATTCTCCCAAGTTCATTTTGGCTTCCTCTCAAGTGCATGGGTATACAGGTGCAGCATTAAAGCATCAGTGCAACACGATCCCCCTCCCCCAAGAAAATGCCAGCAGTGTTCCCTTCACCCACTTATGCAATGATCATACTGCAAGAGAGCTTTTGTGTCTGCATGTGTGCATTCTAGGCAAACATTTCATCTTAAGGAGAGAAACAGCACACATTTCCCCCTTATTGGTAATTCGGAGAAAATAGGACCCTAAAGATAATTTCACTGCTTTAAGTGGAAAGGAAGCGTTTGTAGGATTGGACCCTATTGCTATTAGGTAATGTCTTCATTAGTTTAAAAGAAAAACTGCATTAGATTAACAGAAGGAGGGGTTTAAAGTTAAACCAGATAATGGACAGCTTTTTAGATTTTAAAAAATGGTTGTCTCATAAAATCTAGATTTCTCCATGTATCTATAAAATAAGCACATGGCCATTCTGCATTGTCAGTGATTAGTCTCCTTAGCTTAGGCTGAGATTTAACGTTCACTCCCTCTGCTGGCAATGCAGCAGAGCTCTGCAATACAGAGACAGATGCAGCAAAGTAGCTTTTGATGCCAGTTAAAAGGTAACAGTTATTAATGAGGCCTCAAAGAAGGCTTCCCTTGAAATTCAAAGGGTAGCTTCGTAGAAGCAATTTGTGTTGCAATTATGGAAAGGAAAGAAATAGTTAAACTTCCCCTCTTTGTTCCCGGTAAATTTGGGCTCTTCTCAGGCTCCCCCTCAGCTGCTATTTGCCATCCCAAACTTTGCTTCCATATAATTAATTGTACTGTGTACCCATGCCAATTACCATCATGCCAATTACCATCAGGTCTAAATTTGCTCTCTAGCAATGACTGAGGAAAATACCCACCATAATTTCTAATACCCTTTGCACAGATTACAATAGTCATCTCCAGGCTTTCAAAGGTGTGGTGGAGGCACATGGATCAGTTCTAGCCACTTCCACCCCTGACCTCCCCATGTTGACTGGCCTAAACAAAGGCTGCTAACCATGTTAAGCTGAATACCACTACAGTCTCCCACCCAACTGAGAAAACCGCACAATCAGCATATCAGATTGTGCAAAGAACTATAAACAGGTTAAACCATCTGCAGACCCAATGTGTAATGGGGAGGGGGCTCAATCAGCAGGCATCCCCATTTGTCCCTCCATATCTGAACTTCGGAACACCTGAAGAAGAGCAACACAACACAAGAATGCAGTGCTCCTCCAAGACTGTCTCAGACACTGGGAGCAGAAGGAAAGCCAAGGGTGCAGCAATATGACTAGATACAACACAGCAGCCTCCGATAGGCAAATGTGGATCCAGAACATCTATTTTCATAGGGATCCACTTTGAACAATCATAATGAACAAATGCAATTTACACAACTGTTTAAGATGCACCTTAATGAATACTTTCAGGTACTTAACTTGGTGGAACCTAACAATGTGAACTTTCCACCTGATGGCTATTATCCCCCAATCTGGTTGCTTTCCTATCCATACAGGAAAAGAAAGAGGATCTGGATTTTAACCAACAAAGGTGACTGCTGACTATCATCCCCAAAACTTTAAAAGTTTTTTAAGATTCCAAATGTCCATGGATAATATTCAGCTATTGCTATGAGAAAGTACTCAGTCATTAAACTTCCCTCAACTTGACAGTCCCCAATGTGACAGACCCAAGAATGGCATTTTCTAATCTATTCTCCATAATGGCTTGGCTAACAAAGAAAAAGGAATGAGCATTCAAGATTCACTTGTTTTCTCTTCTACTAGCATAGGTCAAGAAGTGTTGTTACAAAGGTTAAATACACATATATAGATTGGTTCCAGATTATAAGAGAGAGGCAAGGCAGATGGCACAATGTTGAGTCCATGGGTGTGGAAGGCATAGATGTTTGTTGGACTACAATTTCCCATTAGCCCTAGCCAGCAAGGTCAATGGAGAGGGCTGATAGGAGCTGCAGTCCAACAATTTCTGGATAGAAACAGTCCCCATCCATGATTTAAGGGATACGAGAGAGAGAGTAACCAAAATTTTGAAGAAAAATGGCTAAAAACAAAATTAAAGGGAAATGGTCAGCTACGGACAGCCTTAAGATAATGTGGAGAACAGAACTTTTGAGATGTGGAAAAGAATATCAGTCACCAGTTCATTTAGGAAACTAAGAAGAAGAATTATGCTTATGAAACTAAGATTCCTAACATTTAGGAAACTAAGAGGAAACATGTTTATGAAGAAGTGTGCAGCAGGTGAACAGTAATCTTCATTGGCAGGGAAGGGGGCAGGTTATGGTGCTACTTCCATTACAATCATCATCAGTAGTTAATTATCAGTTCAGGGAAGCCCCCCCCCCCCCCAGTTCAATCCCAGCAGCTTCCAGGTAGCACTATAAAGACTTCTGGACAGCCACCCCAGTCAGTTCCAACTATACTGGGCTAGAGGAACCAACTAACTGACTATGTTTTCTATGCATTAGGAGCTGCATCAAAGACAACTGAGGGCCCAGCTGTGTACTATATCCAGGAGATCTGGAAGTGAGCCCCTGGCCTTAACCATATGCACTCCAAAAAGCTATGCATTTGATTCTGGAAGTGGGCATCTCTTTGAGGAATGGGATTAAGCCTGGGAAAACATGATGTGAGGTGAAGGGCACTGCATTGCTTTCCAGATCTGGTTAGCAGAACAAGCTAGGAGATCAGTCACGGATTTTCGTGCAAATTTTTTATCATTTGGCCCTCCAACAAGCAAGCAGAGATCAAGTGTGGGGGAGGGGGATCTCTCTCCACACACAGCCAGTTCCACCAACACCCTTCATCTGAGGCCTGCCTGAAGCCTGGAATGCCCAAATTCCACAAAAGCAGCCTGGAGACAGAAGTCACTTGGGGAGTTGGGGGGGGGGAGGGGCAGATCAAGAGGCAGGAAGTATCTCACACATTTTTCTCCTCCTCCTCCTCCAGCCCTTTAAAACAAGCCTCTGGAGAATTATTCAACAGGACTGGGAAATAAGAGAAACGGTACTGCTTGTACTTATCCTATTAGTCCTGCTGCTTTCCAGACAGGCAGCCAAGGAGCATGCATAAGCATCAAACAAGATGGTCCAACTGAAAGTCAGGCAGTGAATCCATTTGCAGTAGGTCCAAATGAACAGAACTGTTTTTGATGTCTACAGCCTGCTTCACTCCAGAATCCTGGCATCAACTTCCTGCAGAAATCATTAGCATGCACACTATTGGGGGAGGGGGGAGGTATTTTGCATGCTCACTTAATGCTTGGCAAGAACAGCTGGCTATCTTCACCATGCACACCCTGCCACTTGCTTTCTCATCCGTTTCAATACTCCTGCTAGCTCCTTTCCAGAACACCTCTGTCCTCTACACTAGTCTTATCCATGTATGTAGGTAGCAAAGCACATGAAGAAACCCTAAAGAATGTGCCAGCTAGTACTGCCTCCTAGATATTGGCACGCTTAGCCATGCTATCACAGAGGGCTCTTTGAAATGTAGAGTACAGGTGGTGAAAACTCCAAGATATTAATGCCCACCTTCTTTCTGGAGGTGTGGGTTGTTTGTACTCCTGTTCTTAACTGTGTGAACATCTTCCATAAACCTAGGGATATACTCAGTGTCATTTGCTTATGTAAAGTCAAAGCTTTGGTTGGTTTTAAAAGAAATACCCCAATCTCTGAAATCTCTAGATGTTTTGGATGACAATTCCTGAATATTGAATACGCTGGCTAGGACTAGACCTGATGGGAGTTCAAGTCAAAAATATCTGGAGGACACTAGGTTGGAGAAAATAGACTGAAAAGAACTAAACCATGGAGTAACCCAACTATAAAGTGCAAGATACTATTTCCTGCTTTGTGTTCTCCAGATAGCTACAGGGCTCTGATCACCTCATTGACCTCTCTGTGTTTGGGTGCTTTCAAGAGATATTCAAAAATTTGATTCTTTAAACATTTCCCCAAGTTTTCAGATTTATTGCTTTGAGCTGAACTTTTTGCTGCAAGCTATTCAGTAAATCCACCAAAGATGGTCACACTCCATACGAGGCACAACATATTGAACATACTTTTAAGAAAACAAATAATTATCCTGAAATGAAGCAGCCTTCATACTAAATATAGCTTTTAATCAGAGGCAGTATTAATCCCAATGCTGGTCTTAGAATAGTACAATATCAAGTTATCCTCAGCTTCTTCCAGGACTACACTCCATTACTAACAATGTCCTGTCATTCAACTTATTAAAATACCCTATATTCTTCCCCACAGTAATAGCATCTCTACACCTGCTATAACAAACATCTCCAGTGGTACATGTCCATTTCCTGAAGCAAACATGCCATGCATGAATAACAGATGGTGACCTTAAATGACATAAATATTTTATTTTATTTTTTATTTATTTTTTGATTTATATCCTGCCTTTTTCCTACAAAGGGCTCAAGGCAGCTTACATCGCCTCCTCCATCTTATCCCCACAACAACAACCCTGTGAAGTAGGTTGGGCTGAGAGTCTGTGACTGGCCCAAAGTCACCCTGTTGGCTCCATGGCTGAGTGGAGGCTAGAACCCGGATCGTCTTGAGTCCCAGTCCCACGCTCTTAACCACTACACCACACTGTCTCTCAGAAGTATCCCAGAAGGCCTTATTTCAACCACAGATCCCCAGTGCATACATATGAGTGCATGGGGGATATGAAAACTTATTGTTCACACTATATCTGCAACAGAACCAATTGCCATGCCAAGTCATTCTTAGAAGCCATGATTACTGGTGTGTAAACACTTCCGTATACATTTACGCCAATATATTCCTTGACTTCAGGGCATTCTGCAAGTAGTTTGTTCTATTTAATTCCATTCCCAAACCCTGGACTTGGGAAAGTGGTACCTGGAGCTGCCTTGGAACCTCTGCTCCTCTTGCTTATTGTTGCTTCACTGACGCTATAGAAAATTGGGCATGATTTTTCAGCTCATGACCTATTTCCAGTGTGACTGCTGTGCTCATCACAGACTGTGTCTTCCCAATGCAGACAGACAATGGCGCTTCTGGACTACTTTTTTCTGCTAATGCTAGCTCCTCCACACTGAACTGTGGCATGTGCCAAAAATACAGAAAGCACTTCACATGCAACGCCAGCTACGTAGCTCTCTAGATCACACACTAAAAACTGAGCATGAGCATGCAAAAGGGACATTTCCTCCCTCGCAAAACATTGAAATTTGATGTGGCAATGGGAAAAGTTAATGGGGGAATGTGCTAAAAGGGAACCATTTCTATTTATGTGCACTGCATTCAAAGAGCAGTGAATAGCTTAGGATATTTTTTTACCCTCTAATCTTCAGCTTAACATTCTAGTTTTAAAACCCTGGGCATTTTCTCTTGCTGCTCATTAAAGCCCAGAAAAATTATTCTTTAAAATCAGGCAAGACATTTGGCTCTTTCCAGTATAAGTCTAAGTTAGAGGAGTAGGAAACAGAATAGTTCGCTGTATTGAAGTAGGAGTGTTATTCTGCATCAGAGATGCAGGCCATGGAAAACTTTATGCAGGTTCTAGCTTGATGAAGATAACATGATACACATTCTGGGAGGAAGCCCATGCTCCCCAGGGAGGCAGCTAATGGGCCACAGGATCCTGCGGAAGTGATGCTCTTCCAACAGAAGAGGGAGGCCTCCTAGCAGGACTGGCACATAACTCCAGAGGTGCTGCGCCTGCAGTGTCAAGCAAGCTCTCTGGCACTGCTGTCCCACCAGTGTGAATGGGACCTTCCTGGTGGTGTTGCACATGATCTTAAAAATCCCCATTCCTCTAAGCTACACCAATGCCAGGGCAGGAATAAATATTTCCCTCAACGGGAGAGAACAATAAATCAAAACTGAAGAAAGCTCCACAACAGGCCAGCAGGGTACTGGGTGTGGTGGGTACTCCACATGAGATCTCCCCAACACAGGACTGCCCCACACACCTCACCTAGGAACACAACAGCCTAAGTTAGGAGTCAGCAGCTGGCATCCATCCAGCCAAACTCAGCCCCCTAATGAAGCCATGCACCAAGTCCCCACAAATGCCAACCTCCCTGCTCAGTGCCTTAGTAGCACCTTCTGCTATGAGATTTATGGCAGCTGGCCATGGGCGGTGGGCATGACTGGTCCTCTGTCAAAACTAATTGCCAAACAGGGCCTCGATTAACAGGCACAATCCACTTTTTCTGCTATGTATTTCCAGTTTCCTGTGTGGCCCATTTTTAACCACTGATTCCAGTGAGCCTTGCAGATAAGGAAGTAGGCTAAAGGTAGCACATAAGATTGTAATTCTAAGTATGCATGAGAAAGCCTGTAGTAATATTAATGTCTTAAGTTAACATACTCGGGTCTACTTAAACAATGCTTAGTCAAATCAAGAGAGTAGCTAGGTAACTGAGGTATCATTTTATACCTGCTTTAGAAAAGTGCTTTGTATGATTCACATGTGCATGTCAGAGGGAGTATTTTCATTTGTCTGTTATTGAGATTACTGTCACAACTTGACCCTCATTTTTCTATGTACTTATGAGGATTAGAAACTTAAACTTAAAAAAAACAAAAACAAAAATCAGACACTCTCTTTAGATTCAACAGATGGTATAGAGTGCTTTTGAAGTGCAAAGTCTTGCCTCAATTCAAAGCAAGCCATGCTCGTACCACAGCAAACACACTGGAGCTCTTGCGACCCAAGCTGTCCTTCGATTTCAATGGAGATGGTTCGTGTATGTCTGTTCACAAAATGGTTGCCTCTACTAAAATTAATAGGTGGCCCCATGCACAGAAAGATTCTGCATGCAAACCTGAAGGAGAATGTTATAATTCTGAAGAGAGTAAATCTTACACACACACACTGCATTTCTACATTATTTTTAGGATAACACTTCTGTAATGTGCACTCCTCTGGTTATCCAGATTTTCATTATGTGCTTTTCTACAGCATGTCAACAGCCATACCTGCAATGGATAAGATGCCAAAAGCAAAACGTCCCAAAGCTGCACCAACTAGGCAAACCGGGCATTACATAACTAAGTCCCTGCCCTTGTTGCATACCAAAAGCAACTTAGAAAGATGCTAGACAACAATGTACACCCCACACATTGACATTGCCAACATTCACTCACAAGGAAGCCACCATGGTGTACTTTGCAGCACTGCATTTCTGTAACAACTGTAGGAGAGCTATCATAGCAGTTTTGGCACACCACTTACTTTTTTTTTGCATTTTCAAAACTATTAAACAGAAGACACGATTACATCATGGGTCATAGAATTCAAGCTCTGAAATGTAACTAAACTGTGTGTATATAAACTTTCTCACTCTGAACTAAGCACCACATTCAACAAGCTGTGCTTTGATCAGATGTGTTCAGTAAAGCCCATTAAAAAGCATTCAGCATCTGTAAAGTGTCATTTTTATGGAAGGAAAGATTTAAGCAATTACGGAAAACTCCAATAATCATCTACAGTAAATCCATGAAGTTCAAACCTCTGTTAAACATATTAGCTCAGATTACTAACTAAACACATCCAAGTCAGGCAGTATACATTAATTAAGTAATAAATGATTTTTCCTGTTAATGTAAATCAGTGTTAGCAATGACAACTTGAGTCATCCAATTTTCAAGCACTAGGACAAATGCAGTATGATACTCAAAATCATGGTGGGTTTTGCATTGCACTAATTAACACCAACATTTACTGCACATGATGTATGCATACATCAAATTGGTGATTTGAAGCAGTATTTCTCACAGTATCAAATCACACCCTAACCTCCTCCCACCCCAAGGCACTATTTATTTAAAATAGTTATCTTTCCTAAACATTCATGCTCACTAACAAAAGAAATATCGCCAACCTATCAAAATAATTCTTAGGAAATGGTATATTCCTTTACGAGCTCCACTGAAACGGGTAATCACTTTATCACATGACAATGACTTAAAAACTTACCCCATGTTAGTTCATCTGTAATTTAGCTATACAGCAAACAAAGATACTGCTTATCAGAAAATTCTGGGCATGAACCCAAGCCTAGATTTCCTATCCCTAACCCTTGCCCCAGCACCAATCCAGAGCACCAGTCCACCATCAATACCTGTTTTGGAGTCACGTTTAATAAAAGTATCCAGGGTTGTTGCCAGGCAACCCCAAACATCTTGGGGCCACCATTTCAATTTCTTACATGGCTCTAAATGGATTCTAGGAGCTGTCATTTACAACATGGCCCAGTAAAGCCACCAAAGCACACCAAAATAGGAAGAAGTGTACTAGAAGGCCCCAGCATTACAGGAGTAGTCTACTGACATGGAAGGGTCCTGTGCTCACCGTCAGAAGGAATGCTACAAAGTCCCCTACAACCTGAATCCAGCCATGACTTAACCCACAACTTTATGGGATGACAACAGGTCTTTGTCTAGTGAACCTGAAGGCCCCAAACCTATATTCATGGATAGAAGACAGTAAGTAAATGGCATGCAACTCCAATCCTTGGAGTGAGAGCTTGGCTTTCCATTTTTGCCTAATGAGTGGTGTCATATCTTCTGCTGCCCACACCTTGGGTTCTAGTTCAAGCCTCCAGTGACAGGCAGCAGAGACGAAAGGTCTGACTTCAGGTACAGCTGCCCACCCACTTCAATCTGAAAGCCCTCATCTGGGCACCATTTCAGAACCACGGCCACTTCCTTGCTATCAGGCAAAAAACAGAAGAGTGTGTCATGCATGTATTGAAAACAGAACATTCCAAACCCGCATGGCATATGGGTGGACTGAATCAATCCTTGACGTTTCCTCAAAATGCTCAACATCACCTTCTGGAACTGCCCACCGAGGAAGGCCAAGAACCAACAGTGCCTCTGAGTGACATACTTACCAAGCAGACAAGAAGAATGCGATGGGTGCCTGTATCAAACACTGCTGAGGTCTGGCAAAACTGAAAGAAATGTATTGCCTCCTCACTTAGGTACAGGTCTACCAAAATGGTCAGCACTGTTTCGATCCCAAATGAGCCTGAAACCTGATTGAAATGGGTCCATTAAATCAGAGCCTTTTGAAAAAAGAGGGAGCCACCATATCCAAGTATTTTGCCCCCAGATGGCAAATTTGAGCCTGGTTCTAAATGATCCAATAGTGGGGTTTAACTCTTACTCCAAGCATCTGAAGCCTGAATGGAATTATGCCCTCCTCTAAGGAGATGTTCCTCACTACTTGCCCACTCAACAAAGCATCTTTAGCTGTCTTAATCGACCAAGAAGAGTAGTCATCAAGAGCGCAAATGGCTGGCCTCTAAGTACCACAGGTCAGCCACATCCTCAGCTTGTATGAACAGAAATTTATCCATTTCAACTGAATAAGTAGCTGTCAAATAGAGATCATCAGGAGCTACCGCAACAATGGCGTATAGCATTCGCTAGAATTATTACTAACAAAAGAGCACCACATAATAAGGGCAAAACCACTATGTGCTTTAGAAAAGCACTGCAAAAAAGCACATGGTCATTCTGCAAGACACAGGTTATCTGTGCTTAACTATTTTAAAATTAGATTTAATAAGCTTAGATTTCTCGCCCACATTTATTTTTACAGTTTTTTTTAACCTTCACTTCAGATCCAGAATGGAACAGTAATCCAATATGGAACCCATCACTATATTTATAGTTGTGAAATGAGAACACCTATTAATTAGCAAAGGAATTTTATCTTACAAAAATATTTTCCCTTCATATACAAAGGATGGCAAAGGACCTTTCTGGTCCTATGCCATCCCATTCCTGTCCCCATTTCCCCTTGCAGTTGTGCACTACCCCTATTTTGTCTCCCAAAAACCTACTCCTGAAGGCCAGAGGATCTTCTGGAAAGGTATTCAATGCAATCTAAAAAGTTAAAATTGGAAAGGACTACATCTCCTAATAAGGCACTCTGGATCTCTGCCTTTGTTGTGATCTTGATCTGAAAATAATTTGTAGGTGACTAATTCTGGTTGAATGCTAATTTGCAAGCCGCCAAAATGAATTATTCTTTGGTTAAATGGTGGATAATATTTTTTCACATTTATTCTCTATCTACCAGTGCTTTCAGTAATGATTCATCTTACCATTTCAGTAGCTACAAGGACAATATCATATGCTAAACCAAATGAAATATAATAATTGGCAATTTCACCATAGAGAGCAAACTGAGTGCCAAAGTTAAAGCGACTACAACATTTCAGAAGGTGTCTTTGTTGAAATCAGTTTGAGTAATAGTTCAAATCTGGCCACCCAACAGCAAAAGAATTCCATTTTAAATACTCCAAGAAATTTCAGTAAGGCTTTCAAGAAAAATCCAGTGAGTTGTGAATGGCTAAACAGCAATATAATTAAGATAACAATTCTGTGGCTTAGCCTGTGAATTAGCAGAAGCAGAGATGTGGACTTTCTGGGAAAAAATCAGACACAGGGGAAAAACCCTCCCCCACCCCAGGGTTTTTCATAGGGAACTCCCCATACCCTTGGAATAGAATAGAAAAATAAGCATTACTGATTTTTAAGCACTCTTTGCAGATCTGAAGTCACTTTTTAGCTTTACAACAGCCTTCCCCAGTTGGTGCCAGATAGTTCAGACTTCAGCTCCCATCAACCTCAGGCAGCATGGCCAATGGTCAGGAGTGCTGGCCACTGTACTTCAAAATACATTGGGAACCTAAAGCAGTCCCTACGGCCCTAAAGTCACACTATGAATAAAGTCCTACAGTTGTACTATGTATGAGCCGATTTGCTCATAAAATTACCAATACACTGAAAAACTTGTCTAACTCATGCTTTGAAATGTAATATACTAAATATGACAATTTTATAAGCAAAGCAAGGTATAAATCTGAGAAGCCAAAAGGAGTGAGAAGAACTGGAGGCAGAGGAAGACTGCTGTATAACCTTGGTTCTCATTCTAAGAAACTTCAGAAAAATTCCTAAACTTGTTCCTGTGGTGTGGAGCTTAGGGAAATCTGGTCCAAATAAAAACCTATTGAGATGTTATTAGTCAGGCAAGACTCAACCCATTATATACTGCACATCTTTTTTTTTTCATTAACTTTGAAAGCTTGCCTCTAGCGATAGCATCACTCCCATGCCTATGCCATAGGAACCAGGCTACTGAGGAAGGTTTTGTTGGCCTGTTTTGTTTAGGTAAAAAGAGGTTATTCTAGCAGCTGCAATTAAAAGATTTTATAGAAGAGGCACCATCAAAGGATGCATTCGTGTGAGGACTAACTCAGAACTTCAGCAAAAACTGTAGCAGTGAGTTCTATAGACCCGAGGCTCACAGTTAATTAAAAGAAAAAGAAACGTAGGTGAGATAATCCCACATGCTACTCCATTGCATCTGGTGACAATCACAGCATAACCTAGCATTTTCTTTGCATAAAGGCTTCAGAGCAGAACTGCATTAGAGTAGAACTGGTTAGATACAGCATCTAACCAACATCTAGTCCCAGAAACATGGGACTCCGTAGAACAAAATCCAAACTGTCAAGAACACACATTTCCTTCCATACTACAATAAAGTGATGCTACTCGCATGCTGGAAAACTAACCATGAGCTGAAGCATCCCTAAATTTCTATTAGTCAAAAGATATATTATGTCAATAATTTTGGTAAGAAATTTAAGAATTATTCTGGCAAATTTACGAAGGATTAAAAATGCCCCTGTGGCTTAACTTTTTCTAGACATTTTACAGTTCTAGTTTCCCTACGTAAGTATTCTCATTATACAGTTTTTAGAACTAATTTGGGAGGAGAACTATATAAACACCTTGCCTTGAATTCTAAGAGAACATTTCATAAAGCAAAGCTGCTCAATTTTTTAGAAAGAAAGAAAAAACAGTGACAATCCTTGCAGAGGAAAAATCCTTTCTTTTTTTCTAGACCTTCACACCTGTGGACAGAGGACTCCAAATTCAGAGCCCATTTGCCTGTCTTATGCCCTGCCAGGAAGAATGAGGCAAAGCTTAATATGAAGGCAATTTTGCCTTCTCCCTCTCTTTAAAAATACAGAGTTTCATTAGTCTCACCTCTGGGCCCATGTAGCTTGACTTCCCTTGCTGCAACCTTGACAGAGCACTCACTGTGATGCCTTCTGCAGTGACTTTGAGGAATCAGGGTGGGCAAACAGTTCCATGTCAAATTCCCCCTCCTGAGGTCATAGGAGTGCCTACAGTCCAGAGTGATTCCAACATTTCCTATGGTCCCCGAACATGCTTCCTTCCATGACAATAATACTAGGGTTCAGTTAGGGCAATTCAACGGCCAAAGAGGAAGACCTACTATGAGATGGATCTACAACCTGGAGTTTACAAAAGCTGAACAGGCCTTTCAAGAACAGGCCATTTTGGTGGACACTCATTCATAACGTCACCCTTAATAAGAGACAACTTGACAGCCAGCACCTAACAATGTAACAACAGTGATAGCAGGCTTGGCAAACATCTTGCACCATGGCATCCTCTGCACCATAAGAGCTGGTCTTTCCCCAGAGGATGTCACTACAGGATATCCATTTAGACCCCGTTCACACAATTCACTTTTCTGAACAACTCCTGCACTCAACCCAGTCCAAAGGGAGCATAAAGATAAAGTTTACATGTGCAAACTTGCAAACACATTTAGGAACAGTTCAGACACACGAGGCTGGACACCTCTGGAGCATCAAATGCCAGCAGGGGGGCACTCGAAGGAACCCCCTGGAGTTGTGCCTCTTTGTGTCCTGCTTGTTCAACAGGCTCTCACTCTGGCTGAGCCTGCTGCTTTCTCACTGGCTCACTTCCTGGTCAAGGAAGTGGTCCCAACGCTGGAAGGAAAAGAAAAGGGTGAGACACAACAGGCTGGTGACAATGGTGGCAAGCAGCTTGACTCACTGTGCAAATTCACGTAGCGTGCTTTGCTCAAGAACCCTCAGAAACCTGCAGCCAGCACTGACGGCCATCACTCAATTGATTAATTGAATGGTGCACCATTGAATGTGTGAACTCTTCTGGAAAGTCCCAACTCAGGTGATGTTAAGAAGATGCAAACGTTGTGACTACCCTTCTAATCTGCAACCATCATTGTGCAACAAATCTAACCAATGAGTGGCACAAGCAGAAATGAACCACCCTGAATAAGTGCCACTGAAATTGGTATTACCACTAGGCAGAGATCACACAGAAATGCTCTGCATGCCAACTGCTAAGCAGTCCTGGCATGATCCAGTAATCAACCAGGAGAACTTTCTCCCATATGTTCTTGCCCAGCTGCTAAGACAGCTCCGCTCTGGGTTATACCACCCAAAAGAGTAGAAGCCCCCATCCATGGTTTGCACTTCCCAATGCAAATGGGCCTGGCATATTCATTATATGCATTTAGACACCTGGTTTAAGACCGACCTCTTTAAGTCAGCAGCTAATGTTTCATTTGCTGCTCTGATTGTTACTGCTGGCTCCTCAATGTTGTAAATATTGTTCATTTTTCCATGTTTAATATGCATTATGTTTATACTTTGTAGAGTGTTTTTGTTATTTTGTTGCTGTTGCTACTATTTATTTAAAAAACATCACATCTCTAAAGGCATCCCAGATGCTCATGATTCCACAAAATCCCTTCGTCCTCATCCTCGGCAGAAATAATAACCTGGTTTGCTTTAGCATATCAATTCTTGGCTTTCCCACTGGTTAACTTTAGCTTGTAAGGTCCTTGGGGCAGGAATCTTCATTTTGCTCATGTTACTGTGTAAAGTTCCATGTGCAAAGATGCACTAAGTAAACAAAAGAAAATAAGAAGAATCGTCTCACGAGCATTTGGCTTTTTATATTGGCAGTTTTAATATATTCTTTGTTTTTTAATTGAAACAGATCTCTAGACACTTTTAGAAACAGAGTTTGAATAATTTCCATTCTACAATCCCTTAATAACCAAATTCTCTTATTTTAAAGTCCTGTATTACCATTTAACTATAATGGAGCAGCTGAAAGTAAACTAGGTGAAAGAGGTGAGAAAAGAGAAAAAAAAAGGTATTTCAGGCTGATTGAAGCAAACTTTTCCCAGCTGTCTAGTAACAGGCTTGTGTTTGGTGGTAGATGTAAAGTAAAAGCAAAATCTAACCTGAATAAATGTTTGCACCTTTCCTTTAATTTGGGCAACCCCAATCCAAGACAGGATCTCTTTTTTCACAGGGTCTCTGCTCCAGCCCTGACCGGCGTTTCCAAGGATTTAGAGGAGAAGGTGAATAAGGCTTACATCCTCCCCTTGCCTCTTCCATGTATCAAATGATGGATTTCCCTCTTGGCTGCTAAGTAGATCAGAATGTTGGATGAGAAAGCCTAACTGAATGCCACGTTCTGCGTAGGCATCCGTTTCGGCTGGCAGAACTGACTGGACCTTTGCTGCCGAGAGTCTCCAATATTCCTCCATTTGGCTGGAAGAGAGGACTGCAGCAAGTGCGGAATAAATTATGCAATTCAGCTGCCACTAAATTCGACTGTGTGGGAGAAGGGCGGGTAGGGGGTAGGGGAGAGGGGTTTGGAATTAGCATTTCTCCTTCCCTGAACATTTACTACGTTTACGTTCTGCCCCTGTCCTTAGGCATCCTCGACACACACAAAAAGGATATCCTCTTCCCTTAGTCAATAGAGAAACTCCTACAAGTGGCTTCCCCAACTGCATTCTGCAAAAGTATACCCGGAATGCGAACCCACGCAACTTCAGCCACTGAAGTGGAATCGTGCAGGAGTGCGCATTTGTAATGCAAAAATACATTCCCAGAAAATTGTATGGCTCCCCCTCCCAGCTCAAAACACGGACACGGGGTGGCTTCAAGTTTCCACTTTACCCATTCCTCTCTAAAGTTTGAATGGGGCGCTGCAAGCGGCACTTCTTTTTATTCAGGAACAAATACTAGCTTTCCACGCTTAGCAATCTTGAAATTTATTCGTAGCCTTAAATTGACACAGAATTCTCTCCAATACTTTGAAAATCTACTCTGACCCCACACATGCCAAAAGCCAATAAATCCTTGTTCCACCATAAGAAAATACACCCTTGCGTAACTTTCTCCAATCTAGTCCGAAAAACTACACACACTGCTTGCGACTGAGGGGCGGGGGGAGTCTGTGGAAAATGAGCTCAGCACTGGCACCAGAACAATACTTTCCCATAGAAACAGAGCCATATATTTAATTCTTAGTAACTCTACTCAAGTTTCACCTTCCATTTCCTCCAGAGACTTAAAAAATAATTTAGATTTGCACTGTAAATTATCTGCAGATCGATCTGCATCTGGCCTCATTTTTCTTTTGCAAAAAAAAAAAAAATGTTCAGCAGCTCATGCATAAGCTCTCCAACACCCTTTATCTGTCCTGACTGTGCAAAAGGCAAAAAGAGCTCAGTAATCCCAGCAGAAGAATGCAAATAACGTCAATGCACAGCTGAACGGCAAGCCCTCCCTTACAGGAACTATGCGCGCGCGCGCGCATGTGTGTGTGCGCGCGCGCGTGTGTGCGCGCACGAGTGTGTGTCTGCAAAAAGAAAAAAACACATACTAAACAGGAAATGTAACTGAGAGCTATTCAAAGCCTCAAACTTCAAAATGCAATTGCATTCCGAAAATTGCATGCATGCAACTCCAAAATGCATGGACGACTTTTTGCATATCTGCAAGAAACACAAGTCGGAGCCTTACCTCTCGGTTGAGACATTTTCCCCTCTGCTCTGATGGGGGAGGGGAACACAAAAGACTTTGCCTTCTCTCTTCTGTAGCTAGTTTTGCAACAAAGATGCAAACTGCAAGCGCTCAATCTTCATGCAACTGGAGTTTTTCTTACTTCCTAGAGCAGATCTCCTTGCAGAGGAAAGAACTGCAATTGCACACCTTGCAAAACAGATTGCAAAGTGGGCTTTGCCCCCCCCTATTGCAATGGTAAGGAAGGCTCTGCTGCACCTACATGATGGGCCAGGTCTGGCAGCTAAAAGCTCCAAACTTGGATCCCAGTGTCTCAGTGCGCAGACGTCCTTTCTACGACCAGTGCATTGCTTTCTGGGTAATGTAGTTCCGCCGAATAGTCCATCGGAGGCTTCTTTAAGGAGAATCCTTTCGATGGTCGGGGAGGTGAAGATTAAGATACGCGGAGCAGCCATCTACCCTGAGGCAATTGATAGGAGGTGGGGCGGGGATCATAGATTGCAGCGAAAATGTAAGTAAGGAGTGGAAACGGCGGCTTGCAATCTTGCGCTGTGTGATCCAAGGGCTGCAGAGAAGCATTGGCTAGCAGAGCTCGTATATAACCACGTTGCAAGACTTCATGTCTGTCTATTGGCAGTTTCATAACACTATATGCATTGCCATGCTGGATGAGGAAAGCGGTATGAGGTGTAATACTCGGTGCAGTCTGTCGTTCTGACTCTGTCTAGCCTGGCAATTCTGGAAAGAGTTCTTATGATCCTTGTTCCATCCTCTGCCAGCCTCTGGCAATCAGAAGTAAATTGCAATGAAACAGGGAGCGTGGATGGTGGCCATTAAATCTGCGCTTCTTTCCCTTGCCCTATCCTTAAGAGGAAAAAAAATGGAAAACCCAGTTAACATAAAATTAAAGGATTTTTGCTTCCCGTTGAAGATATTTCTACCATGCAAACTAGCACAATCCGTTAAGATTGTCACGATACATGGGGGGCTGGTGGGGGGGGGGAGCCAAGTGTGTATGTAGATTTTAACATTCTATTTTTGTATTCAATAGAATACATTTATTTTAAAGTCCATTTAAAAGACTTACATCGACCAGGATTTCTTAATCCAGTGTTAAATCAAAGGAAGTATTTTGATTTCTGATGAGCTGCTGTTTTAAAAACGTTTGCCCAATTAAATACCAGTTTGCTCATTGCTTGTGTTCCTATTTCCTTTATATACCCTTAGGGTTCAATCCTATGCATACTTAGACACCCCCCCCCCCTTCAAATGTCCTACATTTTCTAGCCAGGTGGAATTTTTAGAATAGATTTTTTTTCTATTTAAATATGCATAGGGTTGCACCTTAAGAGAGCTGTCAGATCCTTTAGTGCTGAGAGTTGCTGACAGCCAGTGTGGCCTTGCGGTGCCCCATTCAGCCATGAAGCTTCAAGCCAGTTGCTCTCAGCCCAACCTACCTTATCAGGTTGTTGTGAGGCACGTAACCCAGAGGTGGAGTTCAGAAGTATAAGGTGTGGGACCTTATAGGTTCAGGAACACAGCACAGGACTGAACCCCAGGAAAAGCCCCAGTAAAAGCAGCAGGGTCCATAGATGGAATGCAGTGCTAAAACTGACTGGGAATGATGGGAGTTGCACTTCAACACATCTGAGCCACACCAGCTTGGAGAAGGCAGACCTAAGCTATGCAACAATTGTGTATGCTTGTTACCAGTGGTACCATTGCAGTGGTACCATGGCTTGTTACCAGTGTCAGCTATGCAAAGCACTGGGCCAGCATATGCTTCAACTGTGCCACCTTTGTCACTAGGCAAAAACTTATGGGCAGGGAACTGAACTCTCGTTTCAATTTATACATTTGATACACTTCTGTATTTAAGAGATATTGTAGAAAACATTGGGACTGAGAACTCAAACCAGAGGCAAAAGATCGCTCAAGGAGGTGAGCCAGACCACAGAGCCCAGATCAAGCAACAGATCATGTGACTCCACAAGTGTCACTGGAAGGACAGGTCTCAGCATGAGGCATATAGACAATGAATGCAACACTGTGGTAGGGCATCACGCCAATGAGTCCTGCTGCCTTTTTCCACCCCAAATTATGGCTGCCAGCAGAACGTTAGAAAAGTAGGCTTTGCCTTGAAGAGGAAAAATTCTCAACATCTTTCCGCATTAGGAATTGAAACCAACTTTTGCGTTGCTCATTTTGTCTTTTCCACTGAACCACCTACCAGCAAGGTCATAGAGTTGCAGTGTGTTCTTGCTGTTGCCCTCCCTGGGCTGGCCCAATCCGTTTTGTGGATTGAGACTAAGAACAAGATGGTGCCTCCTTCTGGGCCATGAAGATAAGCCAACTGGACTGGCAGGTGATTTTTTCTGCACCACTGATGCCTCCCCTGCCCCTGCTCCTGCCCCTGATGGGAGAGGGCTAACTTAGCGGAGGCCACATTGCACTCAGATCTCTCCTTCAAAGCTTCACAGCCATTTCCCGGTCTCTGCTGCCTGAGGCCACTGCTTCACCCTGCCTTTTGGTAGGACTGCCCCCCTGCTCAACACACCTTAGCCCTTTCCCTCGGAAATCAATGGGACATACTCTTACCTCTGACTGAGTCTTAAGCCAGTCCCAAATTTATACATCGAGGGCACGGTCCTATGCATGTCTGGACACAAAGAGCCCCACAATTCCCAGCATGCTGAAAATAGTAGGGATTTTTTCTATCTCAACATGCATCGGTTGCACTGGGAGGGAGTAACCTATGGCTCCTACATAGTGTCTGAGGGGCCATGGGATATTTTTAATCTGGGAATTGGCTTTCTGATCCGCCTTTCCCCTCACAACCAGTGCAGAAAGGACTGCAGCAGTTGCCGCACCAGATCAGTCATACAAACTCAGAGGGATAAAAGGAAACCTTTTGGTGAGTAGAGAGGAGGAGACGAAAGAGGCCAGAATATGAAGTGGAAAATGCTGGGAGCTGTAGGGCATTTTTCTGTCTAAGCATGCATAGGATTGCACACTTAAAATATTTTATTTCTGATGTTATGGCCCATTTTAAAAATAAAAAGCAAAGCTCTTCTAGTTCATATTGTTGGCTGTGGAAACTGCTAAATGTGGACTGCTATTTATTCATTCATTTGAAGTATTTTTATCCCACTCCTCAGCTAAAACAACTCCTGAAGCAGCTTGCATATAATCAGTAAAACAAGACTGTGCCTACCTAGAGGCTTGCGCCTTAAACAGATGCAACACTCAAGGAAAAGTGAATGAGGAGGGAAGATGAAAAAATTAAGTCTTTCAACCAGGCTGGTGGAATGACCCCACTTTCTACTCTCATGTTCCTGCTACATACGGTGCAGTTGTATGTTTGTGTGTATGTGTGTTTGTAAGTGTGTATATATATATATCAGGAAAGATATTATTCTGCAATGGCATTTTTGTTTATGAGCCAGTATGAACCTACAATGCCATTGCTAGACCCTTGCAATGAATCAGTAAAAAGAACCCAAATTTTGTTAATAACCTTTTATTATACAGTACATATGCAGTACCACACACATTGGACAGGCAGGGTTGGGTTGTGGGGTGTGCGCAGGCATTAAGGACATAAGAGAACTGAGTGAGAAGACTATAATAACCAATGGCACATTTTAAAAATCTACTGGAAAATATGCATCCCTCATTTTGGGACACCAAAGACTGAATGTTGTTTACCGGAACATACTAAAATCTTTGGGAAAAATAAGTATTGACTTTCTGGCAGCCTTTCCTAATATGATATTCTCCAGATTACAGTTCCCATTGTCCCCAGCTAGAGTGCAGCCAAGGAGTGATGGGAACTGCAGTCCAGCACATCTTGAAAGCCCCAGGCCACTATATGAGATAATGGCTTGCCTGGATATCCATGCAAGTTTTCTTCCTTTCTTGTCTGCTTGTGTGTTAGCTCTTTCTCTCTGTCTGTCTCTTTCTCCCCTCCCTTTCTTTTCCTTACTTTTCTGACTTTTTAGATCTATCAAACTTGATAAACAAAATAAAAACTCAAGACTATTTTGGACAGCAAAGATGAGACTTAGATCTGGTCCCAGGGCCTTCCCTTTGTACCTCCCTCCATTTAGAATGAAGGGTCGCTATGCACATCTTGGTGTGGAACACTCACTCCTTTTGCTAGGCTTTATGATTTGTGGGCATGGCACTTTATGCAGAACAAGTGGACAAGTCCCTGCCCTGGAAAGGCTTACAGTCTAAAACTGACACAATGGAGAAAGGGGAAGGGAAGAGAAATGGAGGCAGGCCTAAACAGAGGAAGCACCTGCCTCACAAGTCAGTCAGCTTAGGGCAGGGATGGGGATATGTGGCTTTGAAGATGCAGTTGCATTGCAGCTCCCAACATCTTCCTCCACCTTTCACCATTGATTATGCTGGCTAAGACGGATAAAAATGGCAGCTGAGCAACTTCTACAGAGACACACATTCTGTACATTTGCTTTAGGAGCTCGTAGCTCAGCTCGGGGTGTTTGGCCTCTTTGTGGGAAGGATACCTGGAGGGGGTTTTGGTTTGGTTTTGTTTTGTTTTGTGTGTGTGTGGAGGGGGGGATATGAGCTGGGTTCCAGCCCTGCCGACTTGACCAGATTCTTTAACTGCCCTTCCCCTTTCTGAATTACGGTTTTCTGCAGAGCAGTACTCCTAATGTGATGTTGTTAAACTGCAGCTAATTGAGAGAGCCAGTGTGGTGTGGGGAGCTGGGGGCCTGGGAGATCCAGATTCTAGTCCCTACTCAATCCTGAAGCTGACTGGGTGATTCTGAGCCAGTTACTCTCACTCTGAGCCCCACCTTATCTCATAGGGTTGTTGTTGTAAGGGTAAAGTGGAGTTATGTAAGCTGTTCTGGATTCCTCACAAGAGGAAGAACTGCAGGACATAAATGCAATGGATAAGAATAAGAATTGGGGTCAGTGCAGAGAGATGCTCAGAATATTCTAGAAGCAGGAAACTTACCTACTGGTTACTTACTATGCAATTCCCCATCAATAGTGCATACCTGGACAGCAAAATAAGCAGACCCACTGCTCACTAGTCTTCCCCAGCTGTGGGGAGATACTGTATAGTTCCATCCAAATTCCTGCAACTATTCCTATAGCTTCATCTGGGTCTGCACAGTAACATATGCAAACCTGTGCGCACTTTTGTCTTCCTTTTTAGTGTTACATTACTATTGTTTTTATCCATGCTCTTGTAAAGTTAAAAATAAAGACTCCAATCCATGAAGAGCTCCACTGACAGAGGAGACACCAGCCTACCTGACTAGATACCTGGTAGGCTTCAGAGAATGTCACATACAGCTGTGCTTTACTGCTCAGGTGCCATACTAGGAGGGGAACCATGGCTCAACTCTCTGTGTGCAGAGGATTCACAGTTCCAGCTCCCACAGCTCCTGTTTAATAAATGTCAAAGACTGCAGTGGATTAACAATAATTCTTTGATTGCTTATGAACTAGTGGGGGAAATCCTAACCAGGTCACTAAGGCAGGTTTCTCTTCTGCTACAGTCCTTCTGCTTTTTGTTTCACTTTTCCATATGATATTATCTCTTCATCTCTGCTGGGGATCACATTTCACTACAACTCCCACATAAAAAGTAGCTGTTACAAAAGTCTTTTGCTCCTGGCCCTACAAAGCTGCTGACAATAGGAAAGAACAGCAGTCCAACCTGGCACTAAACACCTGTCAGGAGTGTATTTATTCCTCCTGTCCTGCACCAGTTACTCAGGCTACAGATTTCTTCTGGATCCAGTCTGTGATCTGGGATCCTCATTCCTTAAATGCCCCCTGCCCACCAGGTAAGGTCTAATCATTGCTCACTACTGTGTCTTTGTGGCAGGTGAGGGTGGTGATGCTGGCTCCAGCCAGAATTGCACAGCATCGTGTCCTAAGAGATCTTTCTTCATCAGCTGGCATTTGGCTAGCTGGTGCCTTTTCTGCTTGTTTTATGAGTCATGGTTTATGTGCTTGAGCTTTATTTTGTTGTATTACTTATTTATGAGTGTTTTTGTTGCTTTGTTGACTGTGAAGGGCTTTGAGCTATTGAGCCACTGCACTGTATCCAACCCTGACCATTCACCAGCAGCTTTCCCCTCCCCTCTGCAGCCCCACATGACCCTCCAGACCTGTTCTGGAAGGTTGTTGAACCTTCCAGGGCAGATCTGCAGCAGCAGAGTAGAGAGCAAAGCAGAGCTGATAAAAGAACAACATCAGCTGGTGGACCACGGTCTCTTTAATTGACCAGTCAGCACAGATTCCCAGTGACGGGGGTATCTATCATTATTTCTGTATATTAAAAGGGAGGACAAGACTGATCCTTTTAATTACTGTTCAATTAGCCTGTTCGATATAGTATATAAATTGTATGTTAAGCATGTATGTTGGAAACTCTGGGAATGGCCTGAATGGAAGAACATTTTAGTGAGAAAGTAAGGAAGCTTCATGGTTGGCCATTTCACCATTGACGAATGCCAGATTTGATATTATTTGATCCGAAATGTAGCAAAAGGCCAAAGGGAGCACGCCAGTGTTGCATCCATTGATTTTAGGTCAGTGTCTGATAATATTCCCCAGGACAGGCTAAGGGCAAAACTGGAAGCTTCTACCTCAGAGCATAAACTTCCTTATTCACATGAATATGTTATACGGTAATACTAATCTGAAAATAAGATGCAGCTGGCAGGGACATTTGTCCTTCTTAGTTCTGGCCAAACAGGGAATAAAACAAGGCTGTATTGTGGCCCCTTTTCTATTTCCTTGTTATGTTACCTGCTTGCTTCAATCTTTATCAAACCTTGACTTCTATTCACCTAAGTTGGCAAACTGATCAATGTCTGCTTTGCTGTATGGGAATGATACTGTAATTCTGTCATTTTCAGAAGTCAGACCCAGAAGAGCTCTTCAGGCATTTTCCATTATTTTACTGAGGAGCAGCCCATGATATCCTACCAAAAGACTAAAATCTTTTTTTTTCCGAAAAGGACTGTTCACTGCAGAGGCAGATGAATGGCCATGATATAGATGAGATTAGCCAATATAAATATCTCAATGTAACCTTCCAGGCAACTGGATTATGGAGAGCACAGTGTGTATACGCTATTGGAAATGCTCAGATATCTGCTTACACTGTTCTTAGATTTTTTTCTAAACAGGGTTTGCATATATCATCTGTGATAAACGGCATTAAGGGCAAGCTAACATCTCAAATTATGTATGGGTGGCAATTGAGTATATACAAAGATTTCCATCTCCTGGAAGCAATGCAGTTCCTCTGAACTATTCTTGGAGTTTCTCACCATCTCCCTAGTGTCTTGCTCAGAGTAGAATTTGGATTGGTCCCACCTGTTTGGTATCATGCAATTGAGCTATTGGTTTAGACTAATTTTTGTCCTTTCTGGACTGACCCTCCTGTTCCTAGAGGATAATTTCCCTTCTAACTGGACATGAACAGTTGAGGAGAAATTACAGTAATACAGAATCTTCAAGAGCTAAAGATTGGATTGAGCGATGGGTCTGGGATGCACCTTTACAGGGAGGTCAGAATAAGTATTTAGCACTATCCACCAGCTGGCAATCATCATAAAAACTTTGTTCCTGCAGATATTCTTGAAATTCCTAAATATTATGGAGTGCTTACCTTTGCCCATTTTACAGTTCTACTATCAGCTCTCTTGGAAAGGAAATGTGCACAAATTCCTTGTCCTTAACATTTCTGCCCTTGCCAATCTGTGTAGTTGAAAGAGTCAAACTTGTTATATTATACTGTTTATATTGTGTGGACATTAGTTCCTATTCATTGCCCCAATACTGTATTAACAAAATTTTGAGGCAGAACTACTGAGTCTTACTCTTCCTTTCTTCTATCAAATGCTACCTTGAGCTAAATCTCAAGATGGCAACATTCTGTTCTGAAGTATATTTTATATGGAATCAGATGGTTAAAACGTATTTTAAGCTGAAACTATAGATTGTCACTGAAGTTTGTTTTGACTATTATTTACTCATTGTTCTGACAAGTTATTATTTTAACTTGAATTTATATTTGTTAGAGAATGTTATACTTTTTAATTTATTTGTTTATTTATTTATTTATTGTGTGGAAGCTGTCCCAAGTCTTATGCGAATGGGATGGCATACAAAAATTCTAAATAAATAAATATTGGCTAGTGCTTGACTATAAATCAAACAAACAGTAAAATAAGAAAGAAAGTGAGGAAATAAAGCAAGGGTAATTGTATGTGCAGAAGGCAACTTGTATGATATCAGATATAACTATAAATACTCAATACATACATACATTACTATCAGGATCCTCAGACACATCAGTTATGTGTTGTACATGGTGACTAGTTAGTTGATTACTTTGGAAGTTACTGCTGAGAGTTTCTTGCTGCTTTGGCATTTGTTATTCTTCTAAAATTGCACACCTGTGGTTTTGTTGTGGCTGAATAACCGTAGTATACTGATGGCTTTCACTGCCACAAGGAGTAGAGTACTGGTGCCCATTTCAATAGGCATACAATTGTTCTGACAGCCTCATATTGGCTTGACTTTGCTTAAGAAGGCTGTATACTTCACCACCACTGCATCAAGGAACTGTTCAGTTTGGTTGCAATTATTTTCTCTGTTTCCGTTTATTTCCAGACCAAACTCTTCTTAAAACATGTATTGCATGATGTCTGGAAAACTATTGTAAAAAAGAATATATTGCAATTAAATGGTAATTTTTTAAAAAAAATCCTATCCCATTTGTTTTGGAGGATTCATATAAAGAAATAGCCAAAATGGAGCAGACATGTGAGTGCTGAACAAAGGGTATATATGCTGTTTGGTACTGAAATTAGATGGAAAAGGTATCAGAAAAACACACTGTGGGTTTCTAGAGAAAAGACCAATTATGAAAGCACCTACAATCTGATTCGAAGAATGGAAGTGGCAGGAAGGCAAAGGGTTTCATACAGGAAGAAGCAACACCATCTCATCTCAGCCAAAGAGTCCCACAGACATGATTCTTCTTCAGTGCCCCTGTTCCATTTGCTCAACTTTTGAATACCTTATTTGTATTGTTGTTTTGTCAACAATGCGACACATTACTTGCATGCATCATTGGTCACATAAGATGATATATACTTTCCCATGACTGAGGAAATGAAAAGATCCCAAATATTAACATAGTTTCATTTCTTTCTTCCTGATCCACATGACCACAGTGTGCAAAGCACTGGGTCTGGAGGAAGGTGGCACTTTGTGGATGCTTTGCTAATGAAGCACAGTGTGGAGTGTCATCAACATGTTGATGGCATTCAGCTCCATAGTTGGGAAGCATCACACCCAACAGCTTCATATAACAACATGGGGCAAAAACAGTGAGCTTTCTTCCAGTTTTCTTGGGGATGAGTCCCCATCTCCAATAGCCATCTTCTAAGAACCAAATTACAAGTTATAATTAATGGATAGCATGCAGCTTTGACTTCCACTTTCCCATCATTGTAAAAAGGGGAAGAGCTATTAGCCTGACTGAAATATATGCAAAGGGGAGCTTTCTCCCTTCCTTTCTCAGGATGGAAATTCCACTTTCCCTCCCCCTGTTGTGGTTATGGAGATGAGTGAAAAGGCCGGCATTGGCACCTCTCATAATGTTTTTCTAAGAAGATAGTAAAGGAAGGTGATTTCCATCCTGAATACAGAGGGAGTATGAATTTCACCTCCCCATGTGCTGCATTTAAGATAACCACCCTGTTTGTTTGTTTATTCACTAGAATTTCTACACTGCCTTTCATTAAAAACAACAACGAGCCCAAAGCAGTTTACAAGATAAAATCATGATAAACTACTAGGGAACAATCATTAAAGCAATGATTAAAGTACTGCAATTTCATGAAAATAACCACAGATCTCTGACAGTGATAACAGCCAGGGAAATGCCTGGGCAAATGTATGTCTTGGGTGGCTGCTAGAAGCACTCTGTAGGGACCCGGCCTGCATCTGCTCCAATACAGCCCCCAAAGTTGTTGTATTGGATTCCAATTCACAAGAAGAGGAGGAGGGCCAGATTCTGCAGCTGAATTTTCATGGCTAGCAGAACCCAAGATAATGTCAGGATTTCAGACCTGCTTGGAAGGAATAACCGGATTCAGTGGAAGCCTCCAATCAAGCACTCGACTGTTTTATTTATAACAACAGGAATCCCTAAATTGGAACAGCGCTGAAGGGTGGCAGTCTTAGACTGCTACAAAGAACAGAGCATGTCCAGAGTGTTTTATGGACTTGGAGTCATGTTCCCATGAGAGGGAGGGGAATGAGACCTTGAATGAGCAATATGCAAGCACAGAAGGAAAATACGGAAATATTGAGAAACATTGGAAAAACATCATGACACCACAAGATCTTGAGTAACAGATAACAGATAAAACAATCAGGAGTTACTCAATTTAACATGTTTCAATGTTTGCTTTTTACAGTCAGAGGTAGGACATTGCAGGAAGACTATGGGGAAGCTGGCAGAAGGATGATTGAGTTCTCCAGCAGATTACATATGCAAATGACATCTATTTGTATGTCCTGGGGCTTCTCTCCTTTTCCTGTAGAAGAAACCTGAGTGGCAAAAGCCTGTAGATGGAGGGGTGCAGGGAGAAAACAGGCAGTTTTCTATATTCTAAAGTATCAGACTTGTAACTTTTTAGGGCAACTCGAACAATAAAGCAGGCAATCACTGAGAATTAGACAGTTTCACGCTCTGTGGGCAAGTCTAGCAAGCAAGCCAATATGGTGAGAGGGGATGCCTCACTAGGCCACTCATGCAGTACCAGACTAAGAGGACAAACCAGCTGAGAAGCATCAGATGCTCAAGTGACTTAGCCTTTAAGGTAGCACCACCATGAAGTTCAGGACAGCTCTTTCCGGTTGGCAGAAAAGAACAGTATTCCGTTTGCCATCAACTTTGTATCATTAAGCCACATTTCCCCCATTTGCTGTTGACTCCTACAATGCCCATCTTTTGTATCAAAGCCAGCCTGGTCAGCTGTGACATCTTGCTCTCATGCTGATCTGCAGAGAAGCAGAGAAGATGGCCATGAGACACGTTGCATCAGAAACCCATCTGATCTCAGTGAGATGATTATTACTTGATAGGTGCCACAACGAAGAAGGCCCTCCTCTGTATCTCAGCCAAACAAACTTCAGTAGGATACAGAATGGTCAATAAGCCCTTCCTTTCAGAAAGTAGAGACCTGGGTAGCTTATATGGCAGAAGCCATTCTTTCAGATAACCTGGCCCTGGGTGCTACAGGGCCTTAAAAGCAACAGCCTGAACATAACTAATGTCCTCGTTTTAAGGAGAAACAGAAGACCAGCTGCATACATATGAAAGGTAACATGTCGTTTGCCCTCAGACCAGTGTTTTATATGCAGAAGAAGACATAGGGACAACATGGTGCAGACGCTGTCCAGAGAGCTGTTAACTTGACCTGATACGCTGCACTTCTTGTGGGATGTGACTTCTAGCCATACACAGACCTTCTGTGCTCTAGTCTATCCTGTGATAGCATCACCAGGAAGATGGATCCTCTGCCTGCTGCTCTGAGCTTGTCATTCTAGACTAGCTATTCTTATTTTTAATGCAGATGTGAATATGTATTGAGCAGTGCTAGTCTTACAAATGTCATTTTGCACGCTTTTATTTCAGGGTTGTGCTGCATTTGTCACCTTAATTATGCGGCAAAGATATAGAGGTTTTTTTAAAAGAACCAGCATAATGTGATCTGCACATTATTTTTTAGGATTGCTTTGTCTAAATTAGCAGAGGAAGAACTAAAAGCTTCTGAAAAGAAGTTGGTAGAAGAATTAATAATGATAGGCAATAGTATCAAAAGCCTTCTTTCACGTCACTTGTCAGCACTTGGAAAAAGCAGTCTGACACAATTTTGTCCATAACATCCTGAGCTACTTTTTCCTCTTAAAATTCCTTCAGATGATGGGAACCTATAATATTACAGTAATTTGGCAAGGCGAGACCTTTTGCTATTAAGGCAAACACAACATGATTACAGCAATGCCAACAAAGCTGTACCCTTCTAAGCTCATGTATGAGGAGTTGCGTGCCAAATGTCAGCCTTGAGCAACATTTTTTAATGGCTAAGAAGTACCATCCCTGGAATTTGGGCTCAGCTGTAGAAATGCTGAGAAGCCCACAGCCTATCTTCAGTGGCAGTGTAGCCCAGCTGGATTTGATTAAAATCATGATTTAAATCATTGTGATTTACATCATCATGATTTAAATCACTAGCCAATAAAACTAGATTTAAATAATGGTTTCCTACATAATTTTTTTCCCGATTTATATATCCTGCCTTTTTCCTACAAAGAGCGCAAGGCAGCTCCTCCTCCATCTTATCCCCACAACAACAACCCTGTGAGGTAGGTTGGGCTGAGAGTCTGTGACTGGCCCAAAGTCACCCAATTGGCTCCATGGCCGGGCGGGGACTAGAACCCAGATCGCCTGAGTCCCAGTCTCATGCTCTTAACCAGTACACCACACTGGCTCTCCATGCATGCCTTACCCGTAGGTAGAGGAATATCATTAAAATATTCCCAAACCGGATCTCATTTATGGCCTGCTTCAATAAAGGGAAAGAATAATATGATGAACTTCAGGCTGCACACAAAAAGATGCAAAGACTTGTGGAGTGTTCTGCTCAAAAGGATTCACTTTCATTTTTAGTGCTTGCCCCGCCCTCCTCACACTTAGCTTCTTGTGCAGATCTATTCCACCCCCAACAGTCTTCTATTCATTGAATTTTTTGAAATGTAGCACTTAAGAGGTAAAGGGTTGATTCTGGCTACATAGATTTGCAAAGCAACAATGGGATTAAGGTCTTTTTCTCAACTCTGCATGTTTATTTTATAACATTTTTGCAGTGCAGAAGAGGCACATGCTCTCTGCAGACACAAATTCACAGCTTTGAGTACTGTAAAACCAAGCATCTGTGATAATACCTTCTTGACAGAAAATTGCCCAATAATCTTACAGAAACCTCTGGATGAGCATGATATTGTGGATGGATTAATGGGATTCATTTCCCCCCAAAAATTAAACACTGCATGAATATACAACCTCATGCTACCTAATTAAAAACTAATCCTTATTTCATGACAAATAACCTTTGCTATAATGTATCTTAAATAGAAAATGATCTTTAGATAGATTTTTCCTCAAAAGGCATTTTATTTTTTAAAAAATCCAATTTAAATCAAAAAATCTGATTTTTTAATTTAAAATTAGTCATTGATTTTTATCCACTGAGTGCAGCACATAAACAGGGCTATGATCTGCATGAATGATGGTACACACAGCCCATCAGCAGTGCTGGATCTCCCTGGAGGTATTCTGCAGTTTCAAAAGCCAGTGTTCTGCATCTCTTCTGTTGTTCTGTGCAACCTGGGATTCCCATGCCCATGAGGCACATCAAATCTTTGCAGTCACCAAGAGCCTTGCTGGCTATGCGCACCTCAGTCTGCAGGGACAGCGTGCCTGAACACCAGTTGTGGAGGAGCCTGGGCGGGTGGAACTCATGTACACATCCTGCTGGAGGGATCCCGTGGGCAGCTGGCTTGCCACTGTGTGGAGACAGTGCTGGACTGGAGGGACCATTGGTCTGATCCAGCATAGCTTTCCTTATCTTATGCCCGTCTCATGCTCATCCACAGATCAAATGGGATGGGCACAACCTGTGCAGGTAGATTTCCAGTGGCCAGCCCAATAGGACCTAGTTGGAAAGAAGGGAAAGCCACTGGTTGTGCTTGCACTATAGCACAGGTAGCCATTTTTTCAACCTGGGGAAAGGTGCTAAGAGGCTGGAACTCCCAGCAATGATATCACAAGCAGAGAAGGCTGGCTGGGGAGAGTCTATCAGGCTTCCAGTAAAAGAACCTACTAGCCAGGGTGGTTAAGAATGTGGATCTGGGACTCAGGCGATCTGGGTTCTAGTCCCCACTCAGCCACAGGACCAACTGGGCATGTTTGGTCCAGTCACAGACTCTTAGCTCAGCCTACCTCACAGGGTTGTTGTTGTGGAGATAAGATGGAAATCAAGATGAGAATGTTGTAAGCCACTTTGGGTTCTTTTTTTTTAATGTGGGATATAAATAGATTCCATCTCACCCAATCCACCAC
Organism: Varanus salvator macromaculatus; assembly: GCA_023646645.1. Classification (NCBI taxonomy): domain Eukaryota; kingdom Metazoa; phylum Chordata; class Lepidosauria; order Squamata; family Varanidae; genus Varanus; species Varanus salvator. Next base: position 1,840,157 of record JAIXND010000791.1, on the reverse strand, counting down.
AGCCCCTTCTGTTGAAAGGTGGCATCAGGTCACCTGTAATGTGCATCATCGTCTTTCAGTGCTAGTGATGATGATAATGATAATGGGAAGGATTCGACATCGCCCACTCACTATTGCTATTGACGCTGTATGAGCACAGTGGAAACCAGCCATGTAGCAAATACTATTGCATTTCATGCTGTGTTGGTCTGTTTGTTTGTTTTATCTTGCTGATTTTATTGCAATCTTATTTGCATTTTTGTTCCTACTGTACAATGCCTTTTTACAAGGCATTGAATACTGTAAATAAATACAAGGCATTGAGTACAGTAAATAAATAACATTGTGCAAACATCCTTTTTTAAAATTATTACTGCACGAGCACTTGGACAGGGTTGGACTTGTTATTATCACCATCCTGGTACTTCCTTGGCATTTTTCAGCATAAGCAAAGAAACTGTTCTGAATACACACTTTTCCCTTTAAGGAAAAAGCTCCCATTCGTGGCAGTGACAGAGAGCAGCATCCCCTTGTTCCATATAACCAGCGCATGATCAGGATGTTTTGCACATTCACGCTAAGGCTGCATGGAGATGACAGAACCTGCCAGCATGAGGTGCATCTGAGAGGTGTGGGCTTCAAGCCGGAGAGGACCGCTCGCAAAGGACCAGTCTGGCTTACGCTGAGCAAGAGAATCGCCCAAGGAGAAGAGGAACATGGCACTGCTCAAAAATCAAACACCTTTTCATTCGCTCTGACAAGATGCTCTTACATATTTGCTACACTGCATAATTCGCCCTTTCTTGAAGGTGTGCAGAAAGGGGATGGTGTTCTTGGTTCTCAATCATGGCAGCCCCATGAGGTGGGCTTGGCTGAGGAACAGTCCCTGCCTCACGGCCCCCCAATGAGCTTCTTGACTGACATGGGAAGACTCTGGCAGTGGCTCTCCAAGGCCTTTCCTAGCACCACTTGCAGAACCCAAGGATCAAAACTGAAACCTTTTGCCTACAGAGCAGGTGTCACAGCCCTGGAACTTGCGCCTCTGCAGTCCTGCTCTGGCACCCTAAACACATGCCAAATAAGCTGTCTTGTGTGAATGTACACATATTAAGTTTGGAATAGGCATTGTAGGGCCCCATGCTCCTTAGGACCACAGAATTTGGGGGGTCTTCTGATGATGATCTATTTATTGAAAAATCTGTAGTTTTTGAGCAGGTATTACACAGTGCAGGTGCAAGTCCCACATCCTAATATCAGTCCTAACTTCTTTCCACAGTCTTTTTCAGCTCATTAAGGCATGTACACAGGGTGGGCTCACATATCTTGCTAATTCACCTTGGCAAGAAGCCAAGGTAGGCTGGACATTTGCAGAACAACCCACCATGACCCTGGCAGACACTTGGGCTCACCAAGGGTTGCTTTTCCTGTCCTTCCCCCATGGTCCTCTCAACCATATCCAGGGAACATTGTGACTGAAGCCACCTCGACTCTTGTCCACAGTACAATCACAAGCTGCTTTTTGCTTACTGCAACGATTCCCCCCCCCCCACACACACACACACTTTACTCCCTTTTTAAAGTGTGTGGCAAACACTGACGGCCTCTCCATGTGTCACTTGAGCTCTTGCAGGGACTACTGGTGGCAGCTGCCTGGGTGAGATCACAAAGTTGTAAGCACTTCTTGTTGCTTGGCTTGGCTTTGCTTTGCACTGCGCTTTCCTTGCACATTGTTTGCCACTTCTTTTTACCCACAGTGGGAGCAGTCACCTAGGTTCAGAAGACACAGTACCCATCATGGGTAAAAGAATCCGTAGAACATCTCATCAATGTTTAAGGTAGCTTGTTGGGGAAAAACAAGCCACCTTGACGGATGCGATCTCAGTTTGGAGAGCACAACAATCCAGTGTGACTACAATCCACCAACCCATGCTGGGTTGTCATGTCATGTGAACCAGGTCATGGGAGGTGGGGAAGGGGAGAGATCAAACAGCTTGATTTACAATTCTGCTAATCCAGTATTCATATGAAACTCCTGACTAGTATTTAGGGTGGTAACATCATTCTGTACTGTCTTCAGCAAGACAGGACACAGAAGATGAGATGTGCTCTTGTGCCTTTCAGAGAGGACAAGAGAAAGTACTGCTCCAGCCAGAGTTTTCCTCATTCCTTCATGACAAGTGGCTTTGGAAAAACATCAAAATTATGAGCATCCAGTCATTTGTATCTGTTCATCATAGTTCCTGAAACTGAGTCAGGACTTCCTTCTGTACTTTATTACCTATTCATCAGCTGTGTTTGTTCTTACCAGCCATCCACCTCCAATATTCCTGAGAGGGAAATGGAGTCTTCACCATTTGCAAGACATGAAACCATGCTACTTCTTCTAGCAACTAATTCTTGTTCCTAGAAGAAGTAGTTCTAGGCAAAGTTGATACATTAGCACTAGATGAGCTTTGCTACAGAAGCTGTTGCTTAGCTGTTAAGCAGATCTCTGGATCTGCATTTGCTTTCAGCATGGAATTGAGATCCATGCTCCGCACAAGAGAACTTCATTTCCTGCTTTCCTGCCACCTAACCTCTAGGTGGCGCTGTGCTTTTGGTGATCCTTACCTCCAGCACCTTAGCACAAATGCAAAAGTAAAAATAGAGTTTCCTTCCAATTTCACAATTAAATATTGCCTTTTCCTGCTCTGGAGCAGGAGCTGGGGAAACTTCAGTGAATATGCTCATTAGACACAGAATTGACAATCTCAATGTTGTCTAAAGAATCTGTAAACAGCAGTGTGTAGGGATTAACAACTGTATGACAAATGCCTTGTGTCAGTATACCTATAACAAGCTTAGAACTGGCTAAATTGCTTCCTTTAGGAATGCAGCCATGAGGGGTCCCAATCTGGATCCCATGGCACAGGGAGTTAAACCTTTCCATTAGCCTATGGAAATTCACCCTCCTGTGCAAGGCTGAATTCTCCACCCCAGGTTCATGTGCTGCTTGTGGTTTCTTTGGGAGCAGCTTTGGGGGAGGGGGGGAACTTTAGGTATGAACACAGCACAGGGGAAAAGGCTGCCAGCTTGGGCAGTTTTAAAATGGGATTAGACAAAGGTTACTAGTCTTGATGGCCCTAGGCTACCTTCAATATCAAAAGCAGTATGTCAATGTACATGAATTGCTGGGGAGCATGGATGGGAGGGTGCTGTTGCGCACGAGTCCTGATTGTGAGCTTTCCATGAGAAGCTTTCTGTGTGGACTGAAAGCTGGACTAGATGGCCCCATGCTCTGACCCGCCAGTGCTTTTCCTCTAATGGTCTTAACATGTGAATAACAGTGACGCGATAAAGGGCCAGTCGTTGAGGTTTACTTCCAAGAGTTGAGGGTTAGAAGGGAAGAATGGAATTTTGGCCATCTACTGAGAAGAAAGAAACCATCTGGAGGGGAAAAGGCCACAAAAGAGTCTGCTAGGAAAGGAAGGAAAACCAACAAGTTGACTGGAAGTCACACTTGAATTTACTGTAGAAAAGGAATGGCAAACAATGAAAACTGGCAGCTTCAAACAGAAGCCATTTGTCCTTGTGTTGCTTAGAATAGGGGAAAATGATATCATTGTTTCCTAGTTTGTAAGTCAATGCATGGTTGTGGGTATTAACCTTTCTATTACCTGAATAGGAAGCAAACGTTGATGATTAAGCTGAAGAAGTCTTTACCTTTCATGCTGATTTATGTTCCTGCCTCTGAATACATCCTTGTTGCACTTAAGTTCCATTTCTTCTTTATGACTTCAGTACAGCATAAGGAGTATATAACTTTCCTTTTCCAGGTAGCTACCTGGTTTTGCTGCTATGTTTTTTTGCCTTGCAAAATGAAATTAACCCCCCTAAACTCTGGGTAGGAGGGGTTGCAAAAGTCTGCTTTGTGGTTTATAACAAACCTCTTCTGGAATTTATAGGACAACCCATGAAACTCTGAAAAAAAGTGGTGAGTGTAATTCATAAAAGTGGCAGGGACCCAATAAACAATGTCCATTCACACTTTAACTTTCCACAATGCTGTTTTAGAGGGACAATTGGAGGAAAAGAAATTTCCAGGTAAGGAGAGTTTAGTTGTGATGGAGACAAGTCTTACCCTGGACTGAAACAAAAGGAAGGGAAAGTCAGCTGCCAGCAAATCAACAGGGCCTTAACTTGCCAAGTAACACAGAACTCAACTGCTGACTCAGGATATAAGAGCTATAAAGGATATTCTAGATATACTGGACAGTTACCAGACAAACAAAGACTTTTTAAATTAGTTATATGAAGTGTGTATTTATTTTAATATGATGTACTTTGTAGCACATATTCCTTCTTTCTATGGCTTTAAATCTGCCAAAGTAGACAGGACTGGCACCACCAGTATTGTTACTTTTTAAGGGTGCAGTTCTGTCATCCACATGGCAAATGCTTCGAAGCCTCTGAACTTGAAAGTTGGAGGTGTGGGAATGGCAGTTTCTGCCACTGCTTCTTGCAGCCTGTGTCTAAATGACTATCTAGACTGAGTATCAGGTTCAGGGTGGGAAGGAGACTGGGCCACCAATTGCAATTGGTGCAACTCTGCAGCCCTGGCTTCCTCACCTCCCTGCCCTCTGGCATGCCTCCTTTTCCTCCTGCAAGGCCCAGCTGTGACCAGGATGGGGTGGGGCAGCTGGCATGGTTCTTTCCAGGGTGGCTACAAGAGAGCAGGGCAGGATGGAGCCTTAAGAATCTGAGCAAAAAGGTCCTCTGACCCTGGTGGTCAGATTCCCCCCCGCCAAAAAAAAAAAGTCCTGTGGCCTCCCAGATGATATTGGAAGGCCAAAGGATTGTGTCCCTAGAGTCTAAATTCCATGTTTACATGCTTTAAAGTAAACTTAATAAGCATGCTCCCAGAAATGTGTAAGAACAAGCATCCATGCCAGCAAGTCTAGAGACATCCAAATGTGTTAAGTACCCCAGAGTAGTGTTGGATTTGCTCTGCAGGCATTGCTCATCACTAGACTGTAGATTTAGAGGTGCTGTAATCTTCTTGTGCTGAGAAAATATAAAGCACCCAGTGTATGATTTCAATAGGCATTTGCTTCAGTGACGAAGGCACCCATGCTCTTTGGACACTGTCCAGCCCTGGGTCCAGCTCAGGACATTTTGTTGCTTGAAGCAATGGACAACTAGTGACAATGAGCAATGTCCATCTCATTTCCATGGACAGGCACCAAAAAAATGGGTAGGTCAATCAACTCAGCACTGGCGATGGGAAGGGATGCTCTGAGGGCAGCATGGCCTGGCAGCTGTCTCCTCCAAGGTAGGGGAATGGCCAGGGAACTGAGGTGAACCACTCAAGGGAGCAGCTGCTGTTGCCCATCATATAGGCCCTGCGTCCACTGGCTGAGGCTGCCAAGGTAGCCTGCCAAACAGTAGCACCACTCCTGCCCAGCACTAACCTTTAGGGCCAGTTTGCAAAAAGCCCAAGCAAAACCCCAAAAGCCCAAGCAATGGTCCAAAGCCAGCAGCTGCAACATCTTCTCCATGGAGGTGATGGGTATTACTAGGCAATTGCCTTTTGTAACAGACTGGCTGACAGGGTGCCCTGTCTGGATGAGATGAGTGTGTGTAAGAGAGAATGTGGTGAATGTGCAAATGTCTGTCAGTGTGACAGTGTGTGCGTGCAAAAATGTGGAGGAATGCTTCCTGGGGTGGCTTTCCAAGTGCTGGGGCACACCCCCCAATGTTTAGCTCAGAGCTAATTTGCCCCATGGCTGAAAAGTTCCTTACAAGTGTTGTAAATTAAGTCGCTAAGTAAGAATTGGAAGCCATTGACAGAATGGATTAAATAAAATCCACGCTTTTGGCTCTGGCTCTTGGCAGAGCAGCAGAGGCACAGGCTGGGAGAGAGCGCTGAGTGGCCAGGGGACTGGCACAGGCAAGGTAGGAGCTGGGCAGGTGGGAGCAGAGGTCCAGGAGCAGCAGAGAGGGAGGGGGTGGGCCAGAGAGCGTGAGCAGCCAGGGGGAAGCAGGGGGCAGGGCCACTGGCCTGAGGGACTGATAAGGCCAAGCTCAGCCACTGTAAGCCCTTTTGGCTCTGGCCTCTTGGCAGAGCAGCAGAGGCACAGGCTGGGAGAGAGCGCTGAGTGGCCAGGGGACTGGCACAGGCAAGGTAGGAGCTGGGCAGGTGGGAGCAGAGGTCCAGGAGCAGCAGTGAGGGAGGGGGCGGGCCAGAGAGCTAGAGCAGCCAGGGGGAAGCAGGGGGCGGGGCCACTGGCCGGAGGGGCTGAGCAGGCCAAGCTCGGGCGTCGTCCCTCATCTGCGTCCCTGAGCTGCGGTCCGGGCGGTCCAGGGACTCCCTGCCCTGAGACACAGAGGTTGTTTGTTTGATTGTTTGTTGTTTTTGTTTTGTCTGTGTGTTTTTGTTTTGTTTTGTTTTGTTTGCACTTTGCTTTGCTTTGTTGTGCTTTGGTTTTTTTTTTTTTTCCTTCCAATTTAAATTTAAGTTTATTTTCTCCTTGTGTGTGTGTGCAAGTGGGGTTTTTGCCTGGGAGAACTGGGAGAGTGAGAGGAACTGCAGGACTAACAAGACAGGGGACCAAGGTAAGGTCTCGGAAGGGTTACAGATGGCAGACCAGGAGATGGCCTTGGCGGGAGTCACGGGTGTTGCTGTCCGCTGCGAGAGCTGCGACATGTTCGCCCTTCTCCCCAGGAGAGGCAGGGATACACTTGCCCTCGGTGCAAGATGGTGACCCTGCTAGAGGAGGAGGTGAGATGCCTGAGGGCCGAGAGAGCTCTCCAGGCCCCCCCGCAGCAGCCCCCCTCTCGACAGAGGGCTGAGGGAGAGACCACGGGAGGAGCAGCTGCGGAGACATGGAGGTATGTCACCCACAGGAGGAGGCGGCCAGCACGGCCTCCTCCTCCTCCTGGCACCAATCTGGAGCTGGGAAACAGGTTCTCTCCACTTGGGGAGGCTGGGGCTGAGGAGGCCTCAGGGGACCAGCAGGACCCCCAGCCTGGGACATCAGGAGGCAAGGGAGCCACTGCAGGAGAGGCGAGGACCAGGGCACGGCTGCCCACCAGCACCGAGAAGGTACGGCGGCGGGTGATAGTTGTTGGGGACTCCCTGCTGAGGGGCACTGAGGCGGCGGTGTGCCGCCCCAGCCTTGAGACAAGGGAGGTTTGCTGCCTGCCGGGCGCACGCATCCGGCACGTGAAGGACAGAGTGGAGCGTCTTGTTCGCTCCGGGGGTCACCAGCCACTCCTGGTGATCCATGTGGGCACAAACGACGTGGCCAGGCAGGGGGTGGTCGGGATCACCAGGGACTTTTCGGCCTTGGGGAAGAAACTCAGGGAGCTGAAGGCCCAAGTGGCCTTCTCGTCAATCTTACCCGTCCGGGGATTTGGGACAGGAAGGGACAGGAGGGCCTCTGAGGTGAACGACTGGCTGAGGGTGTGGTGCCAGAAGGACGCTTCGGATTCCACGACCACGGCACTCGTTTTCTTGCCAATGGACTTCTGGCAAGGGATGGGTTACACCTCACGAGGATGGGGAAAAGGTTCTTTGGAGATGCTCTAGCGAGCTTCATCCGGAAGACTTTAAACTGAGCCAGTGGGGGGTGGGTTCAGGCCCCCCAGTAACATGTCTGCACTGGACAAGTGTGCAGGGAGGATCAGGGCTCTGGGAGCAGGGTTTTAGAGATACTGCAGGGACTGACAGGACTTCTACAGAGAGGGGCCAGGTACCAGGGAGGATGGGAGGAAGGAGGATGCTGGGCACTCCAAGGAAAGGAAGCAGTGGGAAGGAGTTGAGGTGCATGTACACCAATGCTAGGAGCATGGGTAATAAGCAGGAAGAGCTTGAAGCTCTCCTGGGAATAGGAGGATACGATCTGGTGGGAATCACAGAAACTTGGTGGGATGAAAGGCAAGTCTGGAATGTGAACATAGAAGGGTATCACCTTTTAGAAAGGACAGGAAGGGAAAGAGAGGTGGGGGCGTGGCTTTATATGTCAGGGAAGGGATAGGATGCAGTGAGATAGAGTGCAGCACAGATGGGGATTCGGTAGAGGCAGTCTGGGTGAAACTTAGGGGTTTTGACAGGGAAAGAGACCTGACAGTGGGGTTATGTTATCGCCCTCCAGGTCAACTTGAGACCCTGGATGATGTCCTGACAGGCCAGATTCTAAGGATATCTCGGGGGAGAGACACAGTAATTATGGGAGATTTCAATCTCCCGGATATTACTTGGGAGACTCACTCGGCGGTGACAGCCAGGTCACGTCGCTTCCTAGAAGCTCTAGAGGGTGGGTTTTTCACACAGAGGGTCCGAGAGGCGACGAGGGGGGGAAACATCCTGGACTTGGTCTTGACCAATAGGGAGGAGCTGATAGATGAAGTACAGATTAGGGGAGCTCTGGATGCGAGTGATCACTCCATCCTTTGCTTTGAGATCAGAGGACTGGGGCCGTGCAGCAGGGCGAGCACTAGAAGCTGGGACTTCAAGAGGGCCAACTTTGGCCAACTGAAGGCCAGGCTGGGGAAAGTCTCCTGGGATAGGTTACTGGAAGGTAAGCGAGTTGAGGAGGGTGGATGGCACTCAAAAGGGAGGTTTTGCAGGCGCAAGCCCTGACAATACCTCTAGTCAGTAAGGTGGGGAGGCGGAGGAGAGTGCCGCCATGGATGCGAAGGAGGTGGTTAGGGGGATTAGACGAAAGAGGAACCTCCATAGGAAATGGGTACTGGGGGAAATAGACAAAAGGGTATACCGGGAGGAGGAGGCCCGTTGCAGAAGGATTCTTCGCAAGGCTAAGGCTGATTATGAGCTGAGACTTGCCAAGAATATCAAGAGCAACAAAAAGGGCTTCTTCCAGCATGTAAATAGGAAAGGAAGGGGAGACAAGTGGTGGGACCACTAAATAAGGAGGAAGGAGATCCAGTGACTGACATGAGGGAACAGGCACAGATGCTAAATGACTATTTTGCCTCTGTGTTCTCCCCAAAGCAGGACGGGGGATATCCGTATAGGAGATTGGATGAAGCTGGGGACTTAGGGGCAGAGATTAGAGTCACCCCCCTTGAAGTCGAGGGCTCCTCAGGGCATTGGACATTACAAAGGCGCCAGGCCCTGACGGGTTACACCCGAGAGTACTTAGAGAGTTGGCAGGGGTTCTCTCACGCCCGCTGGCCTCCATTTTTGAGGCCTCGTGGAGAACGGGTGAAGTTCCAGAGGACTGGAGGGTGGCATCGGTGGTCCCAATTTCAAAAAGGGTAGTAGGAAGGACATGGGGAATTATAGACCGGTTAGCCTTACGTCCATTGTAGGAAAAACAATGGAAAGGCTCATAATAGAGAGAGATCTAGTGATGCTAGATAGGGAAGGGAGGCTGACAGCCACACAACACGGCTTCCGCAGAAACAGGTCCTGCCAGACAAACCTTGTGGAATTCTATGACAAGGTTTCAAGATGGCTAGATGGAGGGGATGCAGTGGATGTGGTATACCTGGATTTCAGCAAGGCCTTTGACAAAGTGCCCCATGATATCCTGGTGGAGAAACTGAGGAGTTTTGGGATACACCAAAGCACTGTCCGGTGGATTAGGGCATGGCTGACTGACCGAAAGCAGAAGGTAACCATTAGCGGGGAATCGTCGGGATGGCAGCCAGTGACAAGCGGGGTCCCCCAGGGCTCTGTCCTGGGGCCGATCCTGTTTAATCTTTTCATTAACGACATGGAAGAAGGGGTGAACAGTCTGCTGATCAAATTCGCAGACGACACTAAAACTGGAGCAGTGGCCACAACTGAGAAGCAGGTACTCCAGATCCAAAAGGATCTGGACAGACTATGGAAGTGGGCAGGAGACAACAGGATGGCGTTCAATGTGGAGAAGTGCAAGGTCTTGCACTTGGGGCATAGGAATAGCTGTCATAAGTACAGGTTAGGGGACAAGTGGCTGGAGAGCAGCACTTGTGAAAGGGACCTCGGGGTACTGGTTGACCGCAGGCTAAACATGAGTCAGCAGTGTGATGCGGTGGTCAAGAGGGCGAATGCCACCCTTGGTTGCATAGCCAGAAGTGTGGCTTCTAGATCAAGAGAGGTATTACTTCCACTCTACATGACTCTGGTGCGCCCGCAACTGGAGTATTATGTTCAGTTTGGGCCCCTCATTACAGAAAGGATATAGCCAGGTTGGAGTCAGTGCAGCGTAGGGCCACAAGGATGGTGGCTGGTTTGCAGGGGATGGGGTATGAGGCGAGACTGAGGGAACTGGGTCTCTTCAGCCTGGAGAAGAGGAGACTCAGAGGGGATATGTTGGCAACATACAGGTATGTGAGGGGGTGTCACATGGAGATGGGGAGAGGCCTGTTCTCCCCTGCAGAGGAAGGCAGGACGCGCTCCAATGGAGCAAAGCTCAGGGAGCCAAGGTTCAATTTGGATGCCAGGAAGCACTTCCTGACAGTTAGGACCCCGAGGGCGTGGAATGGGCTTCCACGGGAGGTCGTTGAGGCCCCATCGGTGAGGGTGTTCAAAGATAGCTGGACATGCACATGGTGGGCATGTCATGAGCGGAGCCGGCTGGTGCCGGAGGTCAGACTAGATGGCCCAGGAGGCCCCTTCTGACTCGCTCTGTTTCTATGTTTCTATGTTTCTATGTTTAGGTGAGGCTGTGCTACATTGCAAAAAGTGTAGCAGAGCACAGCAGAGTGTGGTACATCTGGAGGCATCCTATTCCTTCCTGCAGGAATGACAGTGATGTGTAGTTGACATCTGCTCCCAGGACGATTCTGCGTATGTGCACAAGTGTGATGTGATGGCAATGGCAGGATTATGGCAGTGGAAGTGCTTCGAGTTGGTCCTTGGTCCACATGCAGCAGGAAGCAAAACATTTGCAGTGGTGTGTCAGTAAATGCCTTGAATTACCATGAGGGGAGGAGACAGGCACGGCCAAGGTATACTTTATCTTGGCTGCTCCTCAGCTTCCTTCTACCCTCCTCTGAAGCATCATACTTTGATGGCTGATTGCTTGTCCAAGTGCTTTGCGGGGTGGGAAGAGCGCAGAGACATTCCCCTCTGCCTTCCTCCTGCCCTGCTTAGGATGCCTATAATCCACCAATTGGGGTGGGGGTGTTACAGGAACCCCATAGGACTGAGCCCTATTGTTGTTACGCGTCATCAAATCTTCTCCAACTCATGGTGCCCCTATGAATGAAAGCCCTCCACAATGCTTTGTTGACATCCTTAACAGTCCTGCTCAGCTCTTGTAAACTCAAGACTGTCTTCCTTGATGGAGTCAATCCCTTTCATATTTGGTCTTCCTTTTCTTCTATGCCTTCAACTTTTACTCGTAGGATTGTATTCCAAGAAGTCTTGCCTTCTCACAATGGGCCCAAGGTATGACAACTTCAGTTTTAATTCTGCCTGTGAGCAGCCCTTCAGTGTCTTTTTGAATTTTTTGGTAGAAAGGCAGAGTAAAAATCGAATTGATAAAATAATACAGAAGAGAGTGAACATGCAAGAGGCAAGACTGATAGCCAAAGCATACCTGATCCTGATGATGCATATATGTTTGATTTTTCCATATCATTATGTCATAGGTGAAAATCACACTGTAATTGGGATGTAAACCCCTTAGGGTGGTTTTGAACATCATGCACATGTGATGTGCAGTAAGATACCATTTGTGACAAGATCATGGCTCAGCCTGTAATGATGGTGTGAGAAGGAATGCAAGGTGGTATCTTACATCCTCTTCCTCTGCTGATATTCCGGCCAGGTGGGAGCTCAACATTTTCAAGCCACCAGGTTTCGCAGAGCTCAGCTTTGTGCGGGTGTGTTTTCATCTCAGCGCTGCTGTTGCCTCATTTCCACTGGCCATTTTGCATTGCAATCCTGTCACAGTCACCTCCAGGAAGACTGGTTGGCCTGCTCTACATCAGAGGATTTTCGAATGAACCGCTTGAAGTTACTCTAAGAGTAGGGTGCTCTGAGGCTTCTTTAAGAGAGCACAGCCATTGGAGAGTGTGTCTCTTTTCATCAGAGTAGTTGTTTCCTGCTTTTAAACAGGTTTATCCCTTAATACAGGACATGAGTCCTAGTGAGGAGTTTCAGGAGAAACACAAAGATACTAATGCCATTGCTATTTGACCACAGGATGAAACAGATGCAGCCTTTTGCTTGATGGATGTTGATGTTGTGTGCTGCCATCATCCAGCTTTCCTATGTGCTTTCTGTGTAGATCACACACGTGTAATCCCACATGTCTTAATGGAAAGCTGGTGCTTGTAGCTTAGTTTCTTGTTGGACCTCCCTGATTCTTCTGCCCTACTCATGAAGTCCAAGGATCCTTCTGCATATTTCTCTAGGCCACTCTGAGACATACACCTGCCATTTCACAGATGATTTACAAGCCCCTTCTGCTGTTCAAACACTTGGTTTCATTCAGATGTCCCCAGTGTTAGACCATCATGAGAGCACCCAGGGCTTTTTTTGTCATAGAATGCACCGGAACGGCATTCCGGCACCTTTTTTTGACGGATTTTTCCAATGGATTTTATGAAGTGATTTTGACTCGCCTGTCAGGCATAGCAGGTCAGCGGCAAAAATTAACATAGTACCTGCGGGCTGATTGTGTGTCTGTGCTGATTGTGAGAGCGCTGCTCGGCTTGGGACAGTGCTCGGCTTGGGATCGGTCGTGCGGTCGCGTGCTGAGTGCTTACTGCCGGCGGCGACCATTATGTTTATGTGTGTGTCGAGTGACTGGCTACATGCAAAAGGTAAATAAGTTCTTTATTTCAAAAAAAGTTGGTGAATTGAAAATCTTTTTTAGTGTAAAAGTGTGACTCCAAGACATGAGTTCCGGCACCGTTTTTTTTTGTTTTGTTTTTACAAAAAAAGCACTGAGAGTATCTCTCATGAGTTTGTAGCCCTTTCCCCCAACATCTCTCCTTTTCTTTTCCCAGCAAATCATGAGCACGGGCTTTATTTATTAGTTGTTATTACTAAGGGACTGCAGGTGGCGCAGTGGTTTAAACCGCTGGGCTGGTTGATTGAAAGGTCATCGGTTCAAATCTGCACACAGGGTGAGCTCCTGTGCGCTGTCCCAGTTCCTGCCAACCTTGCAGTTCGAAAGCATGCAAATGCAAGTAGATTAAAAGGTACCGCTTTGGTGGGCAGGTAACAGCGTTCCGTGCACTTTGGTGTTTAGTCATGCCAGCCACATGACCACGGAGACTGTCTGTGGACAAATGCTGGCTCCCTTGGCTAGGAAACGGAGATGAGCACCGCCCCCTAGAGTCAGGCATGACTGGACGTAACGTGAAGGGGAAACCTTTACCTTTAACTTATTACTAAGAGCCAGCATGGTGTAGTGGTTAAGAGCATGGGACTGGAACTCAAAAGAGATCTGGATTCTAGTCCCCACTGGGCCATGGAGCAAACTGGGTGACTTGGGACCAGTCAGACTCTCAACCCAACCTACCTCACAGGACTGTTGTTGTGGGGATAAGACTGAAAGCAGAAGGAGGTGAGTGATGTAAGCCATGTTGAGTTCTTTTAAAAAAGAAAAGAAAAGGGTGGACTGTAAAACTAATAAGTAACTGAATGAATAAGCTGGCCAGCAAGGACTGAATTTGTGATACAAAAAGACAAACATAGATTTCCTCAAAAATGGAGTTGGCTTCACCTTCAGAATGGTTTGCACTGCTTGTGAGTCAAGCGATGCTGTACATTACTCATTTGACTCTGTGGCAAACCACAGTGTTGATTAAGTAACCACCCTCCCTTCACTGACCACAGGGAGGCAAAAGCCTTGCTGACAACCTATGTATCTGAGTTTTGCCCTTCCATTCCAAAAGAAAATATCTTGCATTTCCCTGTGGTTGAATGTACCGTTGCCTTCAGTTGAAGCTTGCTTTCCGTAGGGTTGCAGCTTGCAGATTTACACTGTGCCTTGCAATTAGGTGCAAAAGTGACAGCTGCGGTTCTCTAGGTTTCAGCTACCCTTGCAGTGCTGCATGCCTGGACCTCTGTGCATTACAACAGGTGGTAGAAGGAATGAGTTGAGAAGGCTGCATCTGCCTCATCTCTACTTGTGCTGCGGAATGGAAAAGTAAGCCCTAGTCTGAAAAGTGTAACCTCACAACCCTTCATTTTAATTTGCAGGGATGCTAAACTTCACCCTTTGGATCTGACTCCAGAAACTTGAAAAGCAGCTGCACAAGTCACTTATAGATAGGCTGTAACATCCAAGCCAGCTCTCAGCTCCTTAAAAACTTTTGACCTTGCTCCACCCTTTTTGCAATTCACTCTGTGGGTCACACTTTGCCTCTGTGTAAATTGTCAGCTCCACTGTCAGCCTTTGTGCAAAAAAAGCCCACTCAACACGTTGATTCCTAAGCCCGTCCCTTCCTTGCAGCTACCTGTGTTTGTGACTGGTCTTATCTCATGTTCCAGCCTAAATCCCTTTGGACTCCATCCCCATTAGTTTTCTGCCCCATCAGGTAATGCATCACCTGTTACGACTGATTTCTCCAAAGCCAAAACTTAGTCTCTCATTCGAATGGTCTGATCCTTGCACCTGATGGCCTAATTCACCACACTGAGTTTTGGTTTGTTTGTTTTAGTTATGGGTTGTTACAAACTAGGCAGCATTCTGGTGAGTGTCACCCAGTTACTGTACTTCCATGGCAAGCAGGAGCGGATAAACAACCAAAAATGTTCTGTCCCAGGAATGATTAGCATTGTGTCCAAACTCTGGCTTGTATTTCCCATGGCAGCCAAACAACCCTAGAACAAACCATGAGTTGGAAGACCTCCAGAAGAAATGTAGTGGGCAAGCGAGGAGGCAGTGGGGTGAAGGAGGGGATGTAGAAGGTCATTTCCACTGCCAGTATCCTACCACATACAGAATGAGGTTTTGGGATCTAACTCCTGGTCTCCATGATATCATCATAGATGTAATCCTATAGATACTTTCCTGAAAGTACATTCTGCTGAAATTTATAGAACTTACTTCTGAATTAAAATACTTAACCTAACTGCAAAGAGGACATGCATATACATGGTAGAAATAAAAAGCAAATTAATACTTTCAACATCACCAATGAGTAAAAAAAAACAATTGTACATAAAGGCTGCTCAAAGACAAAATCAATATCAAATTAGCCTTGGTAGGCTAATCAATTAGGTGGCCAAATATGATAAATTAAGTAATCAATGGCAGGTCACATGTCATCAGTTAAGTAATCATTTGAATGGCTCTGTGAGCAGAAGCTACATAAATTTTTCCAGTGGTTTGTCCATAGAGAAAACAACATCCTTATATTTGGCATTTATATTTTGAGGTGCAGCTAAGCTAGCCAGCTGCAAAACAGGATAAGATTCCTGCAGTTTTGATATTTGTGCAGAAGATGGAATTCCAAACTCCTTGCATGGCAAGTTACACATACTGAAATTCCCCCTTCTTTATCATTGTTCAGGGTACAAGATTGTGTTGTGAGCCGCCCCAAGGCTAGTTGGCAAGGGGGTGGCATAGAAATCTGTTAAATAAATAAATAAATAAATATCCCTGTCCAATTTTGCAGCTGGCTCCCCTAGGTGCAACTCAGGTATGTATATTTCACTCATTGCTTTGCTTCTGGAGGTACTATGAATCCTACTTTTCCCAGCAAGGCCTAACCAATTGTAATTTAACATAACGTATGCCTATCCCTTTCCCCCCAAAGTTTTCTTCTAATCCAACACACTGTGCTTCTGAATGCAAGACAATTATTTTCCTTATTGTTTTGGTATGTACTGCTACATTATTTGTGCAGTCTTTTAACTTCAATCTCATGCAATTATTTAACATCATTACATGCACAATATAGGACAACAAAACTGGCACCAGCAGGGACAAGCTCTTCAGCACAGCAGTATCCAGTATGCATGTAAAGCGGTTGTCACTGAGGTCAGAATTACACAGACGTTTTCATTACATTACTTCATTATGTCTGAATGGGCCATCGCAGATCTGAAGGTCAAGGATAAATGTGTTTTATCTTAGTGCTTTCATTGGCTTGTTTTTTTGCTTTAATGTCCCTGTGGTAGCTGTAACCATAGGGTAGGACACCCTGGGGCCCATGAAGGAGCAGGTAAAGAATGCAACAGTTTTACCATATTCAGGTTCATGAAAGTAATCTTTCACCAGGTTAGATTAGCAATTAGGAGTAATTCCACAACCTGTATCAATCCCCTGAAAAGTTAAAAACAAATTAAAGCAGTTCTGAAACAGGAATGCCTCTACTTTTTGATCAAAGAACAAACCAGGAACAAGCTGAGGGCAACCACTCCCTGTGGGTCACGTTCAACAAGGCCAGTATGGAACTTTCTGGTTTTCAGATAGAAAAACAACAACATATAATTATTACAGTATGAGAGCAACCCAGTGGCCCCTAGACAGTGTCTGGGATGGAGTATGAGATAATTCTCAGATTTGAGGTCAGATTTTGGAGCTGAAAATCCTCAGTAAGATTCTCCCTCCTGGATGGGGAACGGGGGAGGCATGGGAAAAAAACACACCTTCTGCCACTCAAAGATTCAGAAAGCAGCCTTGGACAGAAGAGAAAGTGAGCGGAAGAGACGGACACAAGCTCTTGTGAGGGTGCACCAGCACCCTTCCCTCCCTTCCATGGTCTGAAAATGGCTACAGTGCAAAGCAGAAGGAGCAGAGAGGGGGATCACCTCCACCACTTCACCCACTCATAAGCCTCCAGGTTAAGGGGCTTACAAGCACTGCACATCCTTCCATAGATAAACGAGGGTGCAGTGCTTTGATTCCTGAGAAGGCATCCTGAGAACCACAGGATATTGTAGACCTGTCCCTTCATGGGAAGAGAGGAAGGTCCACCCTGGATGATGACAGCGCTTTCCACTGTGCGTTGGTCTGGCTGTGTGCTGGAGTAACCTATGATGCTTTCACACACACACACACCTCCCCCCACAACAACCTGCTCCCAAATAGCTGGAAACTACACCTGCTTGGAGCTGGCATAGTAATTTCCCTCCCATTGAAGGCAGTGGAGCTGGAGGAAGAAAAACACACACACACAGCTTCCTTCCTGGATGGTGTGAACCGGCAGGATTTACAAAGCAGCAGTTCCTCTGCCCTGATCCTCGCCATCCCCCAGTAGGATTACTCTGCAAATCTCTTAGAAATGGGTAGCTCAAACTTGGTGCAGAAGCTGTTCATGGTTACCCTTAGAGTTCCCTTCTAGTGCCTAATATTTTCCCAGTCCGCACATGGCCCAGCTATTCCAATCCACTAGCAATGAAAAGGTTCTTTAAAAGCTGTAATCTGGAATGTTTCCAGTGTCCGTATTTTGTTCCAGTTGTGATGGAAAAAAACCCCCAGTCCATGGGATTCATTTGGAAGGGGCCAGTTTTTTCTGCTGCATCTTCAATCAGAGCTGAGCAAACCTGTTGTTCATAACAATGCACCTATACCTCATACTGACGACAGTAGCAGAAGCAACAACAACAACAACAAGCAAAACATATTACTGAAGTTAATGCAGCTAGATCAGTTGTGTTACATCCTAAAGCACATCACTGATGTTGACTGCCAATAAAACAGGAACTGGGACACAATGGGAAACATCACTTTAATCAGAAGATGACACACATCCACACATAAACATTGTGTGTGTGTGTGTGTTTTCCCAACACAACCTTCAAAACAAAATGGGAAAGAGACCTCTTTATTTCCCTACTTGGACAATGTCAAGGAGCAGAAGAACTGTGCTTGATCTCAACCAGAATAATTTAAAAATACCTCTAAGTAAGATGTCTTGATAAGAAATAAGCAGATAAAAGTCCCAGAGGGTATGGTAGAACATTTGGTTTTCAAATACTTCAAAATAGGAGTGCATGTCTGTAAAGTTGTTATTTTTAAATGTGTGCATGTGTATGAAACAGCAAAACAAAGATACAAACAAAAAACCCTGATTCATGCAAGAAAAGAGAACAAATAGCTGTTCTCTTTCCCTTGTCAGTAAAGTGGGCGAGTTGAATATTGCCTGAACGGTGTGAAATTGCAAACTCTGCCCCACAGGCCAACACAATCACCATGACAGTTGTTGTACATGGTGTTAAGAACAGTGAGGTCTTGGTGACACTTGCCATTTTCTCCTGACTCTGGAGTTGTTAGTCCTGACCACCCTTTCCCAGCCTGGTGTCCTCCAGATGTGTTGGACTGCAAGTACATGGCTGGGAATGATGGGAATTGCAGTATAATGTATCTGAAGGGCACCAGGCTGAGGAAGGCTCATCTAGATGCTCACACTGCTTTAGTGAGCCAAAGACATGCATAGAAGTCTCAAGGTTGGTTAGGGTCAACTTAACTTTTCTGTCTAGGAGAGACTTTCCCACCCAGCAAACCATGTGTAGCCACTTGATTCTCAGATTCTCCCACGAAGCATAAGCTCAGGTCTATCATATCTTTTAAGAGGGAGAGTTGTGCAGGTAGAGCAGGAAAAACAAGAACAAAACAGCACTACTGCAGATGAAAGAGAGCAGATTGCTCCAGGACCAGGGCAGGGAATGCCAAACTGGTCTGCCTGTTTGCTGTGACATGCCATATGCAGGCACCTCTGTGGATAATGGAATAGATCAGCAACTTCTATTTTCTTTGTGGAATGGTCCTATTCTGACCTATCTCCAACACTCAGATCAGGTAACAATATGAAATACTCACAAAACAAAGCCAATGTCCATTCCACTCATCTAAACTTTCCAAGTGAGGAGAGAGATACAAGAGAGAGTTCTTCCGCCTATGTTAATGTTTTGAATCATGTTTTAATATCTGCCTCTCTTCTGTGCTGATGTAAGCAATGAGCTGTCTATCGTAGTAATTTAAAATAATTTTACACCTTATGGGGTTTTCAGAGCTCTGGTGATGGTGGGTCAGCTGTTCAAGTTTCTTCTTGGATGCCAGAGGCAAGAGACAGACAGTGAACTGTGATCCTTCATTGTGTGAGAAGGCTGGGTACAAGTGGACACATTTCAGCATTGCTCAAATGTGAACTAAAGATGTATTATACCAAAGATCTACTTAAAATTTAAGTAACAGTTCTTTCAACCAGGTGCAGTTTAATTTTTCACATGTAAGTACAAGAAGTTAGGATGAAGATGGGCAGTTTAAAGTGCAACGGAGATGATTTGGCATCCTGAGGCATTTGTTTGCAGGGCTGAGGGTGGGGTGTCGGAGCCATTTTCACCTAACTCAGAATGTCTGTTTTTCTTTCCTCACCCCCCACCCCGCCCTATCCCAGAGCGGGTGTGCTGTTAAGACCCCATATGCACTACAGACAATTTCATTCCATTTAGGAGTTCCTGGTGCAGTCCAAACCCACATGTCTGGCAAAAAGGAAAGGGAAAAGCAGTAAAACCTTCAATTCCTCTTTAGCCTCTTTAGTAAATAAACATGTTAAATAGAGTATTACTATCCATGGCTATAATTTTCCAGAAAAAGAATGAATGACTGGCAATTTTTTACATGACATACCAGTGATATTTGCAGAAAGTGCTCCAGCCTGAGCCACCTCCCAGGATCTGTCATTATGTTATGCGCTGCAGGACTTTTTTTCAGCCTAACAGTGCATAAGAGTCTTTCTTTGTTGTGGGGAAATTAGCTTCTCCTACATTTGCTGGGATGGGGAGAAAAATAAACCCTTGCCTTCAAATTCGATCTCAGGGGAACCAGCACTTATTGGCCTTGTCTTCTTCATCCATCTTCTAAAGGTAGGACATCCCTTGTAGATTGGGATGGATTGGGCACCATCTCGTGTTAGACAGAAAAAAGGTCCCACAACTCCCATCATCCCCTATTGGCTGGGGAATGCTGTGAGTCATCAGACTCTCTCTGTCTAAGCATGCATAGACTTGTGCCCTAAAAGTCTTTAATCCCGTTTATAGTGAATAGATCAGGAAGAAAGTTGTCCAACAGTGGCAAAGTTCTTGGAGGGGCAGCAGCAGTGTTTTTTTCCCTTTCTTAATTGCTGCTATTATGGGCAGATGGCATTTATCACTCCGGTTCCCCAGATGCTTTGCATTCACCTGCTGTGCTTGGGGACTGTCCATACCATGCCACATCACATGTCAAGCGCTAGAATACCCTGACACTCAGAAAAGAAACTCAGTGAGAGTCTCTCCTTATGCCACTTGGCTCACCTCACCCTCCACTGTTTCCGGAAGCAACTGTGTAATCCTTTTACACCACAGCCAGAATGATTCCCCCACATGCCATGGAGGTTTGTTGTTGTTGTTAGTCGCGAAGTCGAGTCTGACCCATCGTGACCCCATGGACAACATTCCTCCAGGCCCTCCTGTCCCCCACCATCCCCCGGAGTCCACCTAAGCTCACACCAACTGTTTCAGTGACTCCATCCAGCCACCTCATCCTCTGCCGTCCCCTTCTTCTTTTGCCATCTATTGTTCCCAGCATTAGGCTCTTCTCCAGGGAGTCCTTCCTTCTCATTAGGTGGCCAAACAGCATGCTAATCAGAATGGCTATGGGCACGCACAAATCGAACACAGAAGTGCCTCTTGCACACTCGTCATTGTAGGCAGCAGGAGCTGCTGCTGTTCTAGCCTTCGGGTTTGTTATGCCGTAAATGAACCCTCGCATCCCACATGTGAGGATGTGCTTTAAAGGAAGCAAGTCAAGTTTAACCAGATTTCTTCAGGGTCAAAAAGGGTGGAAATACCTTAGAGTTTCACAAAAGTGTGTGAGTATGCTAAGAAGTATGCTAATTGACTAGGTTTCTGAGGATCAAGCAGGATAAGATTTTTTTAAAAGACCACACAGAACATCTGGAACAGATGTGGAACATGGATCCAAACATCTCTACTTGGTATTCAGTCCAATTAACTTCAGTAGGACTTACTTATTTTTCATGGGTTGGTCCAAGACTGCCATATGTAGGGCAGAACCCCCTGAAACAAATGGAACTGACACTAGTTGTGACTAATTTAAATCCTATTTATTTCATTGGTTCTGCTCTAAAAATAATGATGTCTGGATCATTCCTTGCTTCATACCAGGAGGTTCTTCAATGGCACTCCAGGCAGGTTCCTCATAGGTGTCTTGTGCTAGCACTGACCCAACCATCTTCTGCTTTGTTTCAGTACAGTTGCTATACCATATTTCTTTGTGTCATTGGTAGTCTTAGGACTGCTGTCCTTAGATCTGGAGTACACAACCTTATTAGGCTGTGGGAACATTTGATAATTTGGAAAACCACCACAAAATGGCTGCCCTGTATAGGAGGCTTGGCCAATCGCAAAGAACCTGCCCAAAACACAGTGTACAAGGCAGAGGTGCAAGTCTGAGCCCCAACAAACTAAACTTCTTTGAAACTACAGTTTTCAGCAGCAAAAAGCCCATTTTACGATAATTAAGAATGTTAATTGAGGGAAAAAGTAGGTGAGCTAAGGCACCTGCAGACACAATGTTGCCTATCCTTGCTTTAGAGTGATGAGTATTAAAAATAATACTTCTGCCTTTTCCATATGGCCCTGGTTCTCAAAGTGTGAGGCAAGTTACTTGAGGAACAGCCTCCAGTCTTCACCTCATGCTCACAGTTGGCCCTCTTAAATACACTATTGATTCCTTTACTTCCAAATGTCTAAAGCACCCTTCATCCAAGTAACTGCGATATCAAGAGGGCACAATATCCTTCATGCAAACAGCAAAACTTAATGGTAATAAAACTACATTATAAAGCATGGGAGCAGAGCCTCGGACACAGGGGCCAGATCTGGCCCTCTGAGTTTCCCCAAGGAGCTCTGCCCCTTTTCTCTGACCCTGCCCCTTTCCCCTGTGAATGATCACTTGGTGCTTTCCTCACTTTTGTGCAGCTTCTCATGCCCCCACCCCATTCCAAAACATTGGAATGCCTCTTCTAAAGCCAAGTGACTGGCACTAACAAGCTTTACGATCAAATGTGCTGGTATTTTTGTCCTTACCTTTTGCCTTCAGCCCTGCCCCCCACTGGAATGAGAGCTGCTTTGGAATGTAATTTGGCCTGAATGGATTTCAACATCCGTGCTATAAAGGATACTGAGACCACAAAACCGATTTAAAATGCCCAGGCAAAGAAAAATGTCTTGACTTGGCATCATAAAGATTGTAATGTGTTATATTGTACCCTAATCAATATATTCTGATATCCTCATCTTGGATATTGAGGCTGGTTCTAAATGTAGACACCTGAGAGAAGACTCAGGAGTATCTCCTGGCTATCTCTTCCCACACTGTGATAAAGTTTTATACTGTCATATTCAGAGATGTCAATGGATGGGCTAAAAAATAGCACACCTGCTATGCAGAACACACCTTTCTTTAGTCACCATCCAAGTTTCTTCAGGACAATTTGAGCTCATGGGAAACGTGTATAGTATATTTTATATTTTCCACTGTTGTATAGGAGGCACTACAGCACTTGGAGCAGGAAGAGGAGGAGGAGGAGGAGGAAACAATCTAAGTGCTTCAACCATTTAGCCTTTGACGCTGGCTATACTGAATGAAATGCCTCAGCATTTGCCAAATTTGCCTTCACGCTATTTTTGCTCTCTGAGGCCATCTAGTGGAGTGACGGCCTGTTGCATCTACATAATTTTCCACAGCCTCGTATTGTATTAATATCCACCCTCTTGATGCCCCACAGATATCACTGTATGCTTGTTGCAATCTCCCCACCTCGTTTGTTTCACCATAGGCTGCTGCCCAAATGGTGGGGAGCCCCACAACAACAAGTTGGCCCTGGTGGCAGAGGGATGCCCACAAGATGACACACCATGGCTATTCAGAGGTGGTTCCTATCAGCTCTAAATGAAGCTGCCAAACTCTGGTGTTCAGCTCCTGCATTCCCTCAGTCCCCATGATGGAAAGTATGTCCCAACTGCAGCAGTTGACAGCATGCTGCAAGCCTCTCCAGCACACAGTCTGCCTGTCAAGGCATTTTCCAAACCACAGGAACCCTACTGTACAGAGGGTTGGAGAGCCATCCATGCACTTCCATTACCTTGCAGAGCCCACATCCACCCCTTTTTGCTAAGCAGAAGTTACCTGCATCTCTCCCTGCAGCTTCATTCTTGTAAGAACATAAGACCATCGAGTTCAGTGTTCTGTACACGCAGTGGCCAGCCAGCTGCCCACAGGAAACCCACAGGCAGGGTTTGAGTGCAACAGCACCTCTCACCCAGGACCCCAGCAACTAGGGTGCATAGGCATGCTGCCTCTAATAGGACTGGTAGCCACTGAGAGTCTTCTCCTCCATGAATTTGGCCAGTCCCTTTTAAAGCCTTCCAAATTGGTGGCCATCAATTGTGACCACTCTCCCTTCCTTAACTTTCAAGCAATTCTTTGCAAGTTAGTGCAAAGCAATGAGGAAGGAGGGGTTATTTTGTTCTAGGTGGCAATGTGAGTCTGCAACTTGGATCATTGGAAAGGCTACTTTGTTCAAATAGGGAACCATTGCCCTATTCCGCTCTTTGACAAGCCTCATGGCCCAAAAAATTCCCTGGCCTTGTGATCACAGGTTCACACTCCATGGGAATCCTGGCCCTGGTTTACCTCCTGCTCACTTGCCCACATCCAGTGAGACTGAAGCAGCATCCTGGCCAGTGCCACCTACTGCCAATGTAAATCTTCAGCTTAAAGCCATGTTTTGCAGAATCACATACAAGCACAAGGTGGAACATATGCTCAGGTGTGCATGTAATGCATCACCCTGTGTGGTGTGTGTACCTTCAACATCATATAAATTGCTAGTGGGTGCAGACCCTACATGGCCCCTGACTTCAGAGAAACCCATGCCATCAGTACAGGAGATACTAAGTCCTGCAGAGCAGAGGACTCTAAGGAACCTACAGAAAGGACCCAATGTCTGTTCTTTGCCTGTGGTACCAGAGGAGACCAAGTTCCCCATTCAGCCCTCAAATGGACCCCCTCCAGAAGATAGAGGCATGGTCTGCTATGCAGAGGTGAAGCACGTGCCTTAAATCCCTTAGCAACCAGAATCTGCTCTACTCAGGAAGTCTTCCCTGTAAGTAAGATTCCTGCTACAGTGCTGATCTCCTACAGCTGAGCTTTGGATGAACATTGGAAGTTTTAGGTAGATAAGCTTCAGCTGGGATGTGATATTTGCTGGAACATTGCTCTACTCCTAGCCTGAGGGCCCTTCCTTCAAGACTGATGCTTTCTGCTGCTGACCTTTAGACTCCTGTCAGATTTTGTTTTTTGAGCTGTGCTTATGATCAGCTGCTTTCCTGTGTTTTCACCTTGGTCATTGCTACAAGTCCTTCTCTTGGAACTCTCCTTCTTGATTAGCAATACTGTGTTCTTGACCTTCTGGTTGCCTTTTGACTTCTGCTTTGAACTGCTACTTCGTTGGACTGGGAAATCTGTTCTTTGTCCCTTTTGCCTGGGAACTGTGCTAAATGGATGTGTCCTTAATTTGCCATAAGGCTGAGTTCCCAGCCGGCCATAGCAGGACATGCTGGCTGCCCAGTGTCACTTACCATGGGAAACTCATCCTTGAAGACCTTTCTCTGTTTTGTATCCCCAAAGGATGCAGATACATTTCTTACTGTTATCTGGTAACAATGAATGCCTCATGTAGAAAAGCTTTTAAGTCTTTAGCAACCTAAGATTGTGTTAATATCCAAACTGATCCTAGATCCTACATGTTAACAGTTCTCCCGTGTCTGCTTGCCACAGCCAAACACTACCGTCAGTACTTGTCCCAAAGCACAACCGTTGTGTCCCCAGAGCTTACATTAGGCCAGGTTGCTCTTGCTAAGCACTAGATTTTTCTCACCAATTATTGTTGCTGTACATGCTAAGCAGCAGTTAGTTATTTAGTGAGGAACTCTCCTCTCAGAAATACTGGGGAGTTCTTCTGCATGGCAGTGTTTTGTGTGGCTGATGAACGTTTTGAAGCCCCCTCACCACATAATCTTGGCCCAAAAAACACTCTGAAGTTTTATAGTTTTCAGAGTGTAATAATTCACTTCTATTAGCAGCAGCACCATCCAAAGATGTAGACATATTGAATGACAAAGTGCAGTATTTTGTCTCACATGGTGAAAAAATTGTCCTATTTATTGAAAAAAAGTATAGTTGATGGAATATTAGAGGTTAAAATCAAAATGAAATAAATAAAAGATAAAACTGGTCTGCTTTGTACATGCTTTGTTTAATTGCTCTCTCCTAGGATAACATTGCTGTGTTCCAGCCAAACTGTCCTCTGGGATTTTTCTGTCAGGATGCTCCTAATCAGGTTTCAGGGATGCTTCTTTGCTGCACCGGCACAATCCGTGCTGTTGTGTCTCACCCACAGACTGCTCCAAAGAGCATCCAAAGGAACATTTCTGGGGATGGGGAAAGCAGCGCAGTGGTATGTGAATGTAATTCACATGCATAGTGCGCCACCACAACACACTTGTGCATTTTCCTCATGTGTTCTTTGTTGCTTAGCATCACATTCTATGACATTTAGAAGGCTAAACAGAGTGCCAGGAAATTCTGGGAAACTGACAGCACAAATGCAAAAGAGTTAGATTCAAGCTTCACACATGAGGGTCAAGTGAGATCAGAGATCAAGTGAGAATAGAATTAATGGCCCTAGGAAAAAAAGGAAAGCTACCTGGGGTACTTGTGGGAGGAATCTATCAATAGTTGATAGGGCAAACAGCAGAATTTAAAAGCTCTTAGAATTGGCAAGATCCTCAAAAATGTCACATCAAAAGTACGGTGGATTTGAGTTCTCTGAAAAGTGTGCTATGCTTCATATTTTTAGTTACAGAGAGGGTGATTTAATCTCCATAAAGCAAAGGATATTTGTGCAGATTTTGCTGATATCTGCCAGCAGCTTTAGACTGGTAATAAGCAAAATTAGCACACTAATACTTTGCTTGAGCTGACTGAACAGTGCAGAACATAAACGGCATCTACATCAAAGAATTTCATAAGAAGTGATCAGACTTTAGAAATAGTTCCCAATATTCCCCACTCAGCAATGGAGCCAACTGAATAACTTTGGGCCAGTCACAGACTCTAAGCCCAGCTGACCTCACAGGGTGTTGTTGTGGGGATAGGATCAAAACCAGGAGGAAGAGAATTATGTAAGCTGCCTCGAGTTTCTTGGGGGGAAAAGATGGGATATAAATATAATAAATAATCAAAATCATTAGGATTGGATGAATTTATGACTAAGTTCTACAAACATTTAAGGATATATTAACTTCTCATTTAAGGAATAGTAGTGATATTTTAGAGACATGAAGAAAACCAGAAATATTAATATTACATCACATTATGCCCCAACCATTTTTCCTCCTGCAAGAAACCCGAAGTGGATGACAAGCTACTTCTCTACTGCTTCCTTGTAAGAACAACCTTGCAAGGTAGGTTACGCTGAGAGCCTGTCACCTAGTGAGCTCCATCCATGACTGACTGGGGACTAGAACCCAGATCTCCCAGGTCCCCAATCCAACACTCTCATCACCACGTTATGTTGGCTCTCAGTTTGTTCAGAAATAGTTGTTTGTTCCTAAGCCTATAGAAGACCTAGGTTTCTGGCATGTTATGGGCCAATCAACTACTAAAGTTTTGCACAAAGAATCAGTGTTACTATTGAACATTGCTCTAATAAGGATGAAACAGGTTTTATTCCCAGGTGACATTTAATGGGTTTGTTATGCATCAAGGGGTAATCATGGAACCGCCTCTGAATAAATGTCCTCCATAGGAGACAGTCTCATTTATCCAGGAGGCTTTGCATAACCTTTAGAACTATGCAAAACCTACCCCCCAAAAAGCACAGCCACAAGAAAAGTGCTGCAACACATAGACAGTATTATATTGATTATTTATATTGACTTGTTTATTTAGCACAACATCTAAGTTTATCTCTAGCTTTGCTAATTTAAAAGTTACCTTTTGATTGATCAGAAGGTTGATCCTGGTTTATCGTTACTTCTTTTACCTACCAACCAAGGAACCAGGATAGCAACAGCTGGATTTTGCATCCATCCAAAAATGGATGAACAACAATCGACTGCTACCTTCTTGCTTCCAGTGGTCATGAAGGCACGGACCATGTGGCAGAGGCATATTACCCATCCTGAATGTCTGCATACCCTCCTTCCCCTTATCATTGTAAGAGTCTGGCTATGTAAACAAGGAGCTGGTCACCTGTATCAAGAGCCCACCGTGGGTGAATTCCCTGCAAAGCTTTTCGTTGCCGCTCCCTGCACTGTTTTGAATATCTGTGGCATGGTGGGAGCATGCTGTAGTTTCTTGTTACATGTGAATCTAACAAAGGCAGGTCATCAGGGTGGTTGATGCGGGACCCAAGACCCACAGGCTATTTTAAGCATGTAGGTGGCTTGTCAACTTTTTTTTTTTTTTTTGCCTAAAGAGCGCAAACCAGCCTACCCATCCACTTGGTCAGCCAACTGTTCACTTGCTTGGCCAAATGGCTTGGTTGGCCTCTCCTTTCTGCCTTGTTTCCCAGCTGCACTACTTTGGGTGACCATTCATGGAAGCTGCTCAGATGGGGACACAAGGTGGGACTGAGTGAGCCAGGCACTGAGCTAGCTGGCTCAGCAAATGAGTAGCAGGCCAGCCAGCTGACCAACCGGTGGGGCCACCACTGCCTGCAGTAGGAGAAAAGGAAGACAGCCAGTGTCACTGCACCCAATGGCAGGTTGCTTTGGAAAGTCCTGCCAGCACTTCTGTTGGGGCAGCAAATGCCACAGCAGGGAAATGGCTAGCAAAGCTTTCCTGAAAACCTGCTTCAGGCAGTAAAGAGGCGGCAGTCAATTCTGCTACCACAACAACCCACCCTCAGTGGATTTTTACAGAATGAGAATTTATGGCACACCCGTGGCACACTCCATGTACTCAAAATGGCAGCTGCCACCACAATGAAAAGTTCCAGGGTGACATTGGGTCATGTTGGTTTCTCATTACTTGTGAACTGGGCCACCTTAACACAACAGCCAGCCACTCCACTCCCACTGCTCCCAACTTGCTTTTTGTAATGTTGCCTGACTGAGTGATGTGGAGATCTTAAATGATGGCATATGTTTGTTATTGTTGAGTTGCCCTAATAAAGGGATTAGAAATGTGTGTAATCTATTCCTTTGATCACACGAAAACTCTGGGCAACCAAGTTAGCTCCTCTTGTTCAGGCTTTCATATCAATATGAAATCACTTCTTTTCTCCACATATATAAAAATATAAAGACTTTGAAGAATGGACAGCTTGGGGGAAGGCAATTGCACCCATTCTCATGAGTTCAATGATGTAATGATACATTATGAAGTGCAGAAATTCATTATGAACATGTATATATATGTACATCTCAAAGACTAGTAGAACACACTATAACACCAATTTATTAGGTTCAGTATCACTGTAATACTATGTTTACCTGGGCATAAGTAAAACTTGAAAGCCTCCTTACCACTTCATTAACTTGCCAGAGTAATGGAAGCCCATCAGTTATCCTGGTACCCTGACAGGTTATTTCATACCTCCTGCACTGAAAAATATTCCCAAACTGTAGTTCCCATTGCTGTTTCCCCCCCCCCCGCCCCGCTACAACACAATGAGAGAAACTAACTTAAAAACTTAGAGATATCAATCCTAATAGGTTGAAAAAAGAAGCACTTGATCATAGAATAAGGCAACAGGCATTTGGATAAATTTGAATTCCTGGTGATGGATATGTAATTTGCTGCTTCGTGTTTCAAAGAGCAACATGGAAAGGCTGAAATTTGCATGGGAAGAGGATCTGTAGGAGTCTTTGTAAGAAGGGAAAAGTGAACATCTGGTGACAACAGCCTTTTAAAACAATCTCAGCATGGCTTACAGAATACTAGTTGAAATTAGTCCACCATTGTCAGTTGTTCTTCATGAAAGTGCACATTTATTTAAAAACAAACAAACAACTGCCTAATATAGACGGGAGTAAGGAAATGTAATTTGTTGAGTTGTATCATTGAAGGCCAATATTGAGAATGAATTTGTGGTGAAATCAGCAAAATACTTTACAGTATAGTATGTTTAAATTTCCTTCCAAATTACCTCTATTACCGTATTTTTCGCTCTATAAGATGCACCTGACCATAAGACGCACCTAGTTTTTAGAGGAGGAAAACAAGAAAAAAAAATATTCTGAATCAAATGGGCACATAATCAAAGGCACATTCCATCACTTCCCCATGGGCTACACATCTGACAGACTTACTGCACACACATATTTGCTCTATAAGACGCACAGACATTTCCCCTTACTTTTGAGGGGGGAAAAATGAGTCTTATAGAGCAAAAAATACGGTAAATATTTTTGAAGGAGATCTACAATGTTCCTCATATAACAAAAACATGTGTTTGTTTTCTTGGCAACCCAAGTGGAAATATCTGGTCACTGGAAAAGCCCTCAGTTGCCAACTACTTAACAGTGTTATCAGTATGTTTGGAATTTAGTACTAACAGCTAACTTCATATACCAAGTGTGAGTTTCCAATGCACTTGCTTGCTCAGATTCTGTTACTGAACAATAGTTATCTTTCATTTCATTTCTTATATGCCAGGGCCCCCTAGGTTAGAAAGCATGCAAGGCTCAAGGTCAGAGCAAACATACTAGGGCTGTGGAGCCTGAGACAATCAGAGATTCAGAAAAGAGGCAAGGCAAGGCAAGGCAAGGCACCAGGAGTCTAGTCACAGTAAGAGATACATAGACTGGGGACCCAGACTTAGGAGAATTTGCATATAAACACATGCAAAGCAAGCACCCATCCAGGTGCTTGGCATGCTGATGGGAACAGAGTCCACTGAGAAATGGGTGTGCATAGAAATTAATACCCTCACACGCATTTCCCAGTAGACTCAGCAACTTCTGCTGGGAAGTGGGTACACAGGTATGTCTCTACTTGCACAATTGTTTCTGAACATAATTTTCTCCCATCAGCCTGCCAAATAGCCGTGGAGGTGCTTATTCTGCTTCAGAATAAGTCATGCAGGGAGAATCATCCCTGCTTGCTGTTGTTGTTTTCCAACAGAATCTCCTCAGGTGAGTGAAGACAGTTCTCCTTGCTCACCTGTTTGCTTTCCAGCAGAGGCAAGCAGCTATGAGCCCACCCAGCACCTGACTGGTGGGCTGGCAGGAACCCAGTTTTCTCGCTACACACAGCACTTTGGGAAGACTCTCCTGTGCATCCCATCTAGAATGGATGGCAGCAGTTATAGGAGAGGAATTGGCATGGCAGCCCCCAGGCACTGCATGTTGGAACCAGATTTCCAATTGGTTTTCCAGTTACCTGATAGCTCTTTCTCCCATGGTTAAGTTGGTGCTGTGCAAAACCAAGGCCCAGGCCTTTTTCCTGGATCTGTAAGTTGTCCTGCTCATTGAGCGAATAAGGTACCTGGGCACTGGTTTGTGGTTTGAGCCCACTGGTACCATACGAAAGGGGTGGGGAACCTGTTCCTCTCCAGATGACATCACCCATGATATCGGCCATTTTTGCAGAGCTTGAATGGAGCAGTCCACCAACATTTGGAGAGCCACAGGTTCCTTACTCTTGCCTCACAATATCAAAACATCACCCAACTGTATTACAAGAAATGCAAATCTTTCTGGTTGATATAAACAATTCTTTTAAAAATATATAAATTTTATAGTTTTTTCATTCCATAACTCCCAATGTGAGCTATAGTCTGATTTTTCTCTTGCTTCTTAACCAGAACATACCCAGAAATTATCAGAAAAAGCAAGTTATATCCTGTTAATGACTGAACCTTTTCTGTATTTCATACAAACTCAGATCCCTCTGACACAAGGCACTCTGCCACAATGACTGTCATTTCTTTGATCATTCTCTGGCCATTCACACTTGTTAACATCAGTTATCCAATAGGATGAAAGGCTCAAGGGAGAGGACTGAGGTAGTATCTGCTGCTGAGAGACAGTAATTAACAAAGGGAATTATAACGGTACGTGAACATATCCATGCTCAAACAAACAAGCTGCTTTTTAGGTCTCAGAAATATGGAACTGGTCAAGCTGGAGCACAATCCAATTAATTAGAAGGCTTCCAAGTTTCCAAAGTGCTGCTGGACTGAAGCCAGCAGAATGAGTGAAATGAGAGAGGCAATCTTCACCTCTCCATCCTGTGATCATCTGCATTTTTCCTAGACGGGTATTTTTAGCCAATCTAGCCAGGTGCTTTGGAGAAGGTAAAGAGGTCCTTGTTAGTGCGTATCCATCTCCCTTCCCGCCATTCTCACTGAAACACCACTTTCCTGAGAATCCAAGGTCACTTTTCTGACCTCAGCGGACAGCCAGTACTGTTCTTTCTGCACCAGCTATGATCTGGGGTTCGATCTCCAATTCCCCCTTCCCAACACAGTGTGCTGTCTCTAACCTTGATGGAGTGTAATGAGCCCCAGGGACTGTAGGATTGTTCCTTTAATTGAACAAACATAAACATCCAGTTAATGTTCTTCACACATAGCAACTGGTTTGCAGCTAGAGGGAAGGTTCTGTCTTGCTTGCCAAAGTCAGGTTTCATAGGATCTGGATGCCTAGCAAATGATATTCACCTTGCCCCATCCTATTAACTTTCACTCAGAAGTAAATGACATTACATTGGTATGTCAGAGAAATCCACAACAGATCAGATGAGCTCAGATTTCTATGAATTCAACTTGCAGACTCTGTGGCAGTCCAGCTGTCTCTGACTTACACAGATTTTGTAGATTTGGAGAACATTTTGTTTTTTATTTTTTACTTGGGGAGGGATTTGCACATTTGCAAACAGGAATGACATTCTTGTACATCCTTTAAAAAAATCTGATACTGTTAATTAGCAGATGATAGCATGACAAGCTGCATAACACAGATGGAATGTATTTAACAAAATCTGCAGATCACAGCCACTGAGTTCAACACATATTTATTACTGTGGCCCCAGACCTACAATAATCATGGACATATTAGCAAAACTATTGTAAACAAGAACTATTTGAATCAGGAAGCATCAACCAAGTTGCTTATAGCTGGAAAAGGTCCAATAACAACTTCAGGTGTGTCTAAAGGTTTGAGCATGTCCACTGGAATATTTTACTTTCTTTACTTTGTGCCTAGGGAATTAGTTGTTTGTTCTTTGTATCCATTCATAGTCCATCTCCTGGATATGTTTGAGAATGTTCAATATAACTAGTACCTTATATCTTATAGGTGAAAAATTATTATTGCTGTTGGGGAGGCAATTGCATAAATGAGATTTCTGCATATTTTCTGGAGTTCTTCAGTTACTGAACATTGGCTATAAATACAAAAAAACAAATGGAAAATACAGGTTACATCATGCTGTGGACCCTGCTATCTGACCTGTTTTATTGTTTGCAGCAGTCTTGGATAACACCAATTACAGAACATTATAGAACATGCTACAACAGTGCAGATGTCAGTTACTAGTAATTAGAAGCACAATAATGCTTCACCTTAAATAAACCAGTATTCCTGAATATGGGACACTGTATATATTACAAAGCACATCATACAGCTAAAAGAGCCAGGTAAATTTGCTGAATGTTGGATTTTATTTATTATATTTTTGAATGACAAATATGCTAACAATGTAAATCCATCCATCCTGTTTGTTTTAACTGTTATAAATATGCCAAAATAAATATAAAACATAAACATTATTTCTAATCAAGATGCCTTTGTTTATATAAACATCAGGTAGTAAACAGCTGTTAATCATGAAACGGAAATTAAAGAGGAGCAGCACGTATTAGCACTTTCCCAGACTCTGGAATTAAGAAGCTTCTTCTACAGCAAAGAAATTCCATCTTCAGCTGTTCAGCACAAT
Source organism: Varanus salvator macromaculatus (assembly GCA_023646645.1). Taxonomy (NCBI): domain Eukaryota; kingdom Metazoa; phylum Chordata; class Lepidosauria; order Squamata; family Varanidae; genus Varanus; species Varanus salvator. Next base: position 1,807,257 of record JAIXND010000791.1, on the reverse strand, counting down.
ATTCCCCCTTCCCAAATTATCTTGAAGTGGCAGCAAATTACCCCACTTGCCTTTCCTAAGGTTTAGGTATTGTTTGATGGTTTGTTTGTGCTCTCCTGTGAAATGGAATGAGAAGAATGCAGGTTCAGACCTAAAGAGGAGGAAAAAGGGCTTGTGCACAAAATGTTAAGGTAGGTTTCAGAGAAGCCTTACACAATACAGTTTGCTTGTAAGCATCCCATGGACTTTCCCCCACAAACTGGGTTAGCTGTAGTTTTTTGAGGGTCCTCAGACAAAGTCCTTGGACCCTCTCCCCCAGTGAGTCCACCTTCTCATGGCATTCCTGCCAGCTGCTCTTTGTCATTGCTGCTACCACTTGCAGACTTGCCAGTCAGGGAGCCAATGGGCAGGCAGGCCGTACCATTCCTACTCCTCCATCTCACCAACACCAATGCCTGTGACAAGGGGAGAGGCAGGTGAACACACCGGCTGCAAGAGTGAAGAGGAGGAGCAAGGCCAGGGGGTTCATGCCCTTGGCTGTCAACCTTTTAAGCTGCTCCTGCTTATACTTCTAAATATTCACAGGATCAGACTGGAAAGCACAGGACCCAGATAAGAAGGCTGCAGTCCTGTGCACACTTATGTTAATAAGCTGAGGCTGCCCTGTTTCTGCATACAGATGCATCTCACTGGAACAGTGCACAAGCACATCACTTCTGACTATCGTTTAGAGCAGGGGTTTGTCCTTTTCATGCACAGCCTACCTGGTATTTCTCTGTGGTGCAGGAAATCGTGACCAGGCTGTGGCCAGGCTGGCGTAGGACGGTGGGTGGGTAGATCATAATGTATATCGCACGTAGATGCGCTGGTGTGTCGAGAGGGTTATGCCATCGGGCCTTGCTGTGACGCGGCTGGACGAGAGACGGTGGCGCGTCTCGACTTCTACGGCTTGGTAAGAATGCCTCTGTTCCCTCGAAGGCCAAAGCGCGTCGCTTTTCGTTTTACTTCGCGGGAGCGGCTCGCCGAGGGGCGGGTGGGAAAGACTCATTCTGCCTCTGAAGCGGGGAGGAAAACTTGCTCCCGACGGCAGACGGCGCGCCCTCTCCTCGGAGGACAGGACAAAGCAAAAGCAGCGAGCGCGGCGGCCGCGGCTCCCCGGCTGCAGGCAGGCAGGCAGGCAGGCAGGGCTCGTCCTCTCTTCCTCTCACCGGCTCAGGCCCTGCTGCTGGGAAAAGAGTAACCAAGGCGCCCCGCCCGAAGGGCAGGTAGGCGGTTCAGCTCGGCCTTTCTGCCAGCCTGGCTGCTCGGGAACAGAGGCGGGCGAGCCGAGCAAGGGCTCGGGCTGCGCGCCTCGCTTTCCTGCCGTCGCGCACCCCGGAGCAGCGGGCCTGCGGCGAAGTTGCTGCCGGGTACGGGAGTCGGGGGGCTGCGGCTCGTGGCGGGGAGGAAAGGCACGCGCACGCGACAGCGCCGCGCGCGAGTGGCACCGCGTAGGGGCCTGGGGCGGGGAGGGAGCGGGAGGAACGGTGCCTCGAAATGGGAAGGAATGCGCGCCGCGGAGGAGGGCGATCGAGCGCGGGCGAAGGACAAGGACTGGGGTAGGGGAAGCGAACGGGGCGAGTGGGAAGCGGTGTGTGAACGGCGGTGCTGCGCGAGGCGGGAGAGATGCAGCCCCGCGGCGGGGGAAGGAGGAGAAGGAGGCGTGTGAAGGAGAGGCGAGGGGCGCTCTCCTCGCCGAGTACGCCGCCCCCGTGTTCCAGCCACATTCAAGGCCGGGTGCCAGGTCCCTTGCCTGGGGAGCCGCGGGAGGGAGGCGAAACGCCGGGCCACGGAGCCGCGGGAGCCTTGCAAGCGCAGGTGTGCGGGCTGCGGATATCAATAATTGAGGAGCGCGCCCGCCTGGCCTCGTGGGGTCCGGTTTCTTTGCCTGGCGCAAAATATTGCGAGGTGTTTGGTCTCTTGCTAGTGCTTGAGGGCGGGAGTTGTCTTTTTATAACTGTGTTTCTTCTCGTCCAAAAATGCTTCCTTTTATTTGTGGGCATTTATGCGTGTGTAATATGAGTGCTTTTCGATACTCGTCCCTTAGGCATAAAGTTGATAGCTTACGATTTCCACATCTAATTAAATGTGTGCACAGAAGGGGTTGGCCAAGAGGGAGAGAAGAAGAGAATATCAAGAGAGATTCAAGCCAGGAGGTTTTTCTACTTAAATAACGGATACATATTTGGATGGCATCTCTTGTTCTGTCACGAAAAGTGTGTCTTGTGGTTGGCATGCAGACAGCGACCTAATGCTTTCTTCACAAAATAAATCCTAAGGATGTACTTAAAAAGGCACAGCTCGTAGCTGTTTTTCAGATAAATATTCCAGCATAATCAGTTATCTTTGAATGCATTCATGCTGCACAAATTTTAGGAAAGAAAAAGGGGCCATATTAAGGCCATTTTAATCCATGGAGCAGCTGTTATTTATAGGTATTTTTCAGCTGCTGTTATGCAGCTGAAATGTGCTTTATGCAAATATTTGGGCTTTGACAGTGCTCTAGGAGTGAGTTTATTGTCTAAGAGTGAAGAGAAGATGTGAAAGAAAACAAAAGGGAAAATAAATTAATCCTATGGACTACCCTTCCCCTTGCACTTATATTTCAGTTCTTCAATTGATACTATACCTTCTGGTAGTGTAGGACATAAGATTGTCCTGGAAAGACTGATAAGCATTATAAGCTAATTAACATGCTAGGGTGTTTATGTTCTCCTCAACAGTGCTTTGTGAATGTTCCTTAGACCATCTGTACATTTTGCATCTCATTTTCCTTTTAACATGTTTACATATCTCCCCTTCCCCCTGTGTGTGTGTGTGTGTGTGTGTGTGTGTGTGTTTAAGATAATACTCCATGTATCTGATGAAGGGACACTTTAATACCTGAAACCTTATTCAGTAATAAACTTATTTGTCTTTAAGGTGTCAGAAGACTCTTTGTGGTTTTTGCTGCAGTGGATTAACATGGCTACTGATCTGGAAATATGGAGATGGAAGGGATATTAAAGACTATCTAGTCTAGCCTTTTCATCTGCAATGCAGGATGTAGCCACAGCAGTCCCTTACAGATGGCTTTCTAGCCTTTGCTTATATATCTGCCATGAAGGATAGTCCCTCACCTCACAAATCACAGCTGAACACTCTCAGTATTAGGAAATTTCTCGTTATAATGCTTGACCAAAATCTGCTTTCCTCACATTTCAACCCACTGGTTATAATTCTACCCTCTGGAGCAACAGAGAGCAGTTCTGCTCCATTTGCTGCATGACAGCCTTTCAGGTATTTGAAGATTGTTATATCTGTAGGGTAAGGATAACCAGCTCTCTCATTCCTTATAGGGCATGGCTACTACGTTATGGAACATTGTCTAGGGGCCATAGCATAGTTCAGATTGCCATACTTGGAGCTGGGAATTAGAGCTCTGACTCTCCCTCTGTCCAGCCCCATTGCAGTTAGGGTGGAAAGAATTGCAAATACTGCTTTTAAAAGTCAGGAAGGCAATCTCAGAGAGCAGTTAAAGGGGGGGTGGGGTTAGGTAGAAGAGGAGATTGGGGCTGTCAAGACACAAGGTATCCTAAACTTGCTCTAGTCTCTCTCCCTCTACCTCTGAGGTGTCATCTGGTGAAAATGCAGAGTTGGAGGAATAGGGTGGCAAAGGTTTCTTCTACCACTAACATAAAAAAACTACTGCTTCTGCCCTGCATTGGATGAGCATGAGCTTCCAAGTTCAGGGGCTCATGCTCACCTCAATAAGATTGTGTCCTGGTCTCTCTTCTGTAAACGAATTTCAGTTTGTAAACAACTTTCTTCAAATCTGTTGCCTAGAATTGGACGTGCTTCTCCAAATCAGCCTGGATAAACACAGGATAAAGCAGAACTTGCTGTGTTTGGGTTACTGCAGCCTAAGATTGCATGAAATTTTAAAACAGCTACATCATACTGCTGGTTCCTTAAGCTTGAGATCTAAAATAACTAGCTCTTTCTCACAGGTATTTATTTAAAAATATTTCAAAGCCATCTTTAAGGGTGGAAGTCTCTTAAAGTGGTATTCAAGATTAAAAACCACCCAAGTATATAAAACCACCCAAGTACTGCCTAATAAAATACTATAAAACAGTGTAAGATAGATTATACAATATTTTGCCAACAAGCCAGGTTTCTCCCATGCTGTACTTGTGTTTTGGATTTTGTGTTTTTTACCTAAGTACAAGATTGTTGAATTTCTTATTATTTTGGCCCTGTGTCCCACACTATTAAAGTAACTCTGAATGTTGATCTGTTTTACTATGGTGTTACAATGGTTCTTGGAACTTCGTCAGCTCAAGTTAGTTCCTACCTGGCCTATTAATCATAAGTAGTAATCTTAAACAATGCAAACTGTCAATGACATATTCTTTAGGTAGAAACATTTCCTGAAACTGTCTGCTGTTCATTCTATACAATTATAAATATTACAATCACTCATCACCACAAAAAAATCTGATTTTTAGAGTATCTGCTAGAAACAGAGAGGAGAGAAAATTCTGACTCTGTGTTTGTAGAACAGGTTTTTCCTCTTTTTGGGGGGTGGGGGGCTTAACTTGCCAATCTTCAGTTCTGGTTATCTGCCTTTTGCTAGCTCAAATGAGTTAATGGTAGCTCATACTGACTTTGCTGTGATTAGTTTCCAAACAATCTTCTTCATTCTAATTTATGACATTGTCTGAGGCTGCAGTCTTACATACATCTATCTACCTGGGAGTGCACCATATCGAATAAAATGGAACTACAGAATTTCACTGATAATTACGTGGTCTTGCCCTGGTGGTTCCTTTTAATATGTCAGAGCAGGAATTCTGTTCTAATTATCCTTAATTTCCTATCAGTTCCATTCTTTCTAGGAAGAACCAGTGTGAAGGGTAGACATTGTTGGCCTTTCTTCTTACTTTTTCACCATTCCTTCCTGAGCATGCACGCAGTTATAAGAGTGAGGAGTTGGAGCAGTGTCTACTCTTAATCTTACGCTTTCTTCCTGGAAAGTTGCATGCAGAGGGAGAAGACTGTTGAATAAGCCGCTGTTTCGGTGAGGAGGAGGAGTTTGGCCCATGCATAAAAATGCATAGAAATGTTTAGATAGATAGATAGATAGATAGATAGATAGATAGAACATCAAGGCCTGGAGCTGGCACTGCTTCTACACATAAACACTCTTCTATTATCACAAGAACAAATGTTTAAATCCAGTACCTATATGTCTATGGATGCTTTCTGCATAGTAATAAAGTATGTATCTTGAAATTAGTATTTCAGCAGTTCTTTGGCATGGCATGCTGCCACATGGCTACAGTACTATAACACCATCCAATGCAGCTACCTGCCTTCATCCAGGCTTAAAAGATTATGGGACGTCCCAGGATGAGTGCAGGATGAGCATGGAAGTGATGATTTCCTGTGTGCCTCTCCTGTCCTGTCTCGCCATGGCTCATGGGAAGGACAGGCCAAGGTGCCATTAGGATGCATTGTCTCTAAATTATTATTATTTATTTATGACAGCCATACTGGCTAAGGATTTGGGATAGAAATCCAATAAACAAACAAAAAACAAGATTTTGATTTCACCTTTTTTTCTTTTAAAGAATTCAAAGTGGTTTACACCTCCTCCCGCTCTCAGTCGTATCCCACAACAACCTGTGAGGTAGGTTGGACTGAGAATCTGTGACTGGTCCAAAGTCACACAATTGGCTCCATGGCTGAGCAGAGACTAGAACCCAGATCACCTGAGTCCCAGTCCCACGCTCTTATCCACTACACCACACTGGCTCTCAGTGGAGCCTCACTCCTCCTCTCCTAATGCCTAGAACTCCAGCTCAGTGCTGGCTTCGAGGTTGGTCTTTGAGCCTCAGAGCAACCACATAAGCAAGAACTGCATCAGCTGTGAGGGTAGGAGGAAGGTACTCCAAGGTCAGAGTCCCAACTCCAGCTTTGGAGCATGTTTCTGAGGCTCAGACTCTGACCTCTCCTGTGGCCATACGGACAGTGTCTAGCAGCAGCAGGATTGCATCTCTAGTCAGTTAGGTAGCCATCTAAATATTGGATCAATTGAAAAAATGCCTCAGGTTGTGCAGGCTAATTTTTTAAAAAATACGTAACTTATGCAACTACTTACAAAAACTGGGAGCAGAGGGAAGGCAAATCTCACTTTCCCTGCACATGGCACGAAATGCTTTTTTAAGAGCATTGCCCAAGGTTTAGAATTACTTGACTGCATAACCAAAACCAGACCACTCTCCCCCCATCAGACCCACTCTGCATAGTTTTGCATAATTAACAAATTAAAGTCAAATGTTTTTCAACTATGATTGCTTCAATGGGTTACATCCAAGCGTGTCATATATTTGGTTGGGTCACTGTAGAACTATATATCTTCACTTGTTAATTTGCAGCATGACCTGAAGGCTGCATTCATAAGTGTGCTTATATGTGTTACTGAACATCCTGACTCACACATGTATGCAGGCATGCATGCATATAGGTGTATCCAACAGGTGTGAAATAAATCTTTTACCAAGGCATTGTCCACATGTGGTATTGGACCACATGTACTTGAGTGAAATGGGGAAATTAGTTCAACTCTGACAGTTGAAACACAGAATTTTTATTTTACCGTAAAAGTGAAACACAGAGTGGAAAATAATTGATTAGTACACTGACTCTCTAGCACTAGACAAGCAGACTAATATTAACATGAATGATAGAACAAGGCAGGAAATTAAGGCTCGTCAAGTAAGGAATGTGGAGAGGACTGGGAAAATACCAAGGCAGGACATAGGAAAGGGCAGCCACACTGAATTTCTATCTTCTAAAACCCAATACAGAGAATGATGTGTGCACAGATGCTTCTGCTGTGCCCTGATCTCTTTCTTGGATCAGGAAGTATGTATGTAAATTGTATGCACATCTAGACCTACGTCTGAATACAGAGGTCTATCAGCAAAATACTGCTTTAAATAGGATATGCATTAGGATTCACATTGATGTTGTGACTACTCTCACTACAGCCATGCCCACTTCTCATAAAATACAAAAAAGTTGTTGCCTCAGAATCTGAGTCAGAGCTGTAGGAAGAGGTGGGTTTGGAATTCTTAATTGAAATGGCAAGGCCAACAGACCAGAGATAAGCCAGGCATCTGCTGAGAACCAGACAACAAATAGTTTGGTAGGCAGCCCTGTTAAGCATGCTAAGCTGGATGGGGCAGGAGTGAACATTATTAGTCTAATTGCCTGGTGTCCGATCAAAAGGGAAGACCAGTTGAGTAGCAGATTAAAAGGGAAGACGGAGTAGTGTCAGATGTTCCCTGTATGAACCGTGCTGAAGATGGAGCCAGCTTCTTTTGGCTGGGAAGGAAGAAGTATTCAGTTGGGAATCAGTCTGGCTGGCCAGCGTTAACATAATGCAGACTTCAGTGAGAAAGCCTTTTGCCCCAATCTGCAACTAGCCCAGCACAGTTCAGATGCACACCGCAGGCACACTTAGGAGGGCCTTCTGTTCAGCAGTCATCACCATGCTCACTGCTTGACGGTTCTTGGAACTGGAACCGTCAAGCTCTTGATTTCCATTGTTTTCAGCCCTATAACTGCCTTGTTGAAGCTCTTTTTTCTGTTTGGGTATCCCTCATATTGATGTGTCTCAATATTCCTTATTACCATGTCCTAGCGGTATTCTCTGCTCTACTCTTATTCCCATCCCACACAGAATTACACACTCTCCTGTTCCATTTGTCCAGATAGATCAATTTTCCCCATGTATTTAAAAAGAGAACCACTGAGCAGTTCAGAACCTTTAGCTTTGTTCCATTATACATATTTTAGCATGCTGTCCATTCCAGACCATAAACTGATTAGTATTAACTATGGTTGTCTGAATCAGAATCTGATTCTCTTAAGGCACTGCAGGCAAGTGGTTCTTAGGTCTGGGAATTCAACATTGAACCGTTCTGAATGGAGCTGCTCTCCAGCTGAAGGAACAGGTTTGCAGTTCAGGAGTGCTTCTGAATCCAACTCTGTCATTGGAGGCCTAAGTGACATTCCCAAGTGACCTCTGGCTGGGAGCATCTGCCTTATGCCTAGGCTAGCATGCGAGTTACACCTGTTCTTGGGCAAAGATAGTTGAGCCACTGTGATCCATGCACCAGGAATCTGCGGACTGGATTATTGTAATGTGTGCTATGCGTGATAGCCCATAAGGCTGGTCTGCAGCTTGCAGAACACAGCAGGATATGTATTTGCTGGAGTGTTGTACTACACACACATTATGCCTGTGCTGAAAGAACTTTGTGGGCTACCAGTCTGCTACCAAGCTAGTTTAAAGTGTTGGTACAGGAGCTCAAGGAACATGTTCCCCTACCAATTTTCCAGGCTATTAAGATTTTCAGGGGAAGGCCTGCACAGGTTTCAGTTTGGCAACAACATGGAGATGGGCCATCACACTGTGAAATGATCTCCCCTTTGAGATGCTGGCATGTTTTAAACATTTATTGAAAATGTATCTGTATGCTTTGGCCTTCCCACAGGCTCGAATTTTCTCCGTAGTAGCCTTCTGATAACTAGTGTGTTATGTGTAATCTTTTCTGTTTGTTGCTTTGTTTTGCTTTTATTTTGTAAACTGCTTCAGGATTTTTTTCAGATGAGAAGTGCTACATAAATATTAATCATCAATCACACCAGCTTATTCAATACATTAAATTTTAACTGGAAGGGAGAGCTTCCAAAGAGCTTCTTACTTCCAATTTAGATTTAACACAACTTATTGTAGAACCTGGCTTGTTTAAATGGTGAGAATGAATACCAGGACCCACAGGGAAGATTGTATCGCCTTGAATCCCAATGTTTTTATTGGTGAGATCAGCCAGGCCCCCTGCAGTTACTTACAACAGCATGCTACCAGGTAGTGGTCTCCATGGCCAACTACAAGCTTTTAGAACATACACAGAGTTTTTTTATAGATCAATGAGTCATGCGGGCCCAGCAGCTGGGCAGTTGATAACAAAATAAGGTGATCACACCCAGAAGTTAAGAGGTCTGCAGAGGGGGCTCAGTACAATGGCATTTGATTGTAGGATAGTAACATAATGATCACTGAGGCACAGAGATTATTGTGGATCTTGGCATGCAAATAAGGGTGATTGCAATGCTCTTAACCTGGCAGCCTTATCAGCTCTTACTGATCAGCAAAAACAGTAGCCCTGGAAGCTTCTCAGGGAAGCTGTAGATCCAACTTCTTAATTTGGGTGCTTTCTGAAAAAGGGGTGTAGGCATTTTTATTACACAAAGGCACATATAAACAACTCTTTTCTGCCAGGATTTATCTGAATTTTCCCAGCACACACAAAATACGGTTGTTAGAGTAGAACTAGACAACTAGTTCAAATGCTCTAGTCTCTCCTTAAGTACTTAAGCTTTATAGAAGAGTTCTTCTTTGGTAGATCATAGTGACATCTGAAGCAGGAAGTTATGTTCTAAGCTCTTCCCATAGTACAGTTTGAGGCTAGTTTGCAATCTTGATTTGTAAGGAGCGCTTAGAGTACAGTTTAAATCACAATGTACTGGGATGTTCAGTTCCATTGAAAAAGTCTTTTAACTATGCAACTATTGTCCATATACTTTTATGGGACATTTAATTGCTTTTTTAGTGCCAATGAAAGATAATTTTTCAAAATGGCTACTGCTATTTCAAGCAAGAAAGAGCATGATTGGATCTCCAAGTGAGATCATGCTCATAGTAAACTATAGGTTTTGACAATATTAATCCACTAGTGCAATCTTCATCTCTTTTAAATTCAAATATGTAAGCACAGTTGATTCATTAAATAATAATGCTCATAATAGAATAATTGCCCTTAGTTTTCAGAAATAATATACTACTAAGAGTGCTAACTGTTCTATTTCTGAAATGATGTCATGTTGCTTCAGTAGATAGCACTGCATTGGTTTATATTTTTAATGTTTTTTTCCATTTAGAAGACCTGGAAATGGATGTGCCTAATTCAGGACAGGGCTTTCCAGTATGTTTTTCAGAAAACGGCATCAGGTGCCAGAACTTGAATCTTACACACACTTTTATTTGTTTTGCTTGTGCTTAGAAGGCTGGATGATCAGAACAGTGTTCTTGTCCTGTGTAGAAGTGATGCCTGCTGAAATTATGTGTAATAACATTTGGAGTGATAACATGTATAACTCTCCTGAAAACAAATAGTAAAAGTACCAGTTACAGCACAATCCTTTGGTGGAATTTAGACACTTTAACAGGATTAGGAGGGAGGGGTGCATTGAAGGTGCCTTGTCCATGTAAAACTCACAAGGAAGCAAGCTCACCCGCAGGTCCTTTTATTTGTGGTTTACAGCTTCTGTCACAGCTGGACTGCCCCAAGTGCCAAAGCCCTCCCCTCGCCTGCAGCCTTCCTCACCCCTGGTTCTAAGGCAAAGAGTAATGTTGCCTCTGGGGAGATGGGGAGCTGCATGGGCACTGGGTCTGATCTTGCTGCTCCTATCTGGCTGTCAGCACATTGCAACAACACCAGCCACTTCCAGCTTTCTCCCAGAGGCTGCTTTTGCACATCTTTCCTCCTCTGCTTGCTCCCTCACTCACTCTCTCTCTCTTCCTCTGCCCACCCCCTCCTGTTTGTCTAGTCCCTGCCTTTATTCTCTCTTCCCCAACGCAGCTGTGGCTGCTCCAACTGCCAATCCCACGCAGCTGTGTGTGCGCCCTCGCATCCCCACAACGGGAATCCCACGCCTTGTTCCTCCCAGTCTCTGGCCACTCTCCGGAGGCTGCCATGGGAAGATGAGTGAGCCCCTCCACCTCCTGACAGATGCCCATAGGAATTTTGGAAGATTTGGCTTTGTGGTCAGGAAAGTGTTTCAGCCTGCTAGCTGGGACCTTGACTACCGGTCCTCCCCCTTGCCTCTTAGCTGGTACCAGCTGTATCTCTGAGGTTACACAAGTGCTTTGGATAGAGAGTTGAGTGGGTGTTCTGAGCCAGTAATCTAATGTTACAAAAAGTTTTTGTAAGAGTTAGTTGCTTGTAATTCCAATTAGTTGTAACAATTAGTGTCTATTTTCTTTGCCTTTCAGGCCACACATCAAAAATGTCTGCAGATGTTCCAAGACAAAAAGGGGTGTGGCGACAAACCAGAGCTCTTTTATACAAGAACTGCCTAGTTAAATGGAGGACTAAAAAGAGTAGTGTTCAGGTGAGTTTTCCAGCTGTAATTTAGTCTGTGTTTTGAGATTCAAATGTAGACTGATTTGGAATATTAAAAACAAACAAACAAACATGGCTGCTTTAATGGCAGTAGTTCATTGGCATGGGACTCCATTTTGACTAGACTGTTAAAGTTGTGCTCTTGTCATAAACTGCTTTGCATAATGTGGTTAATTATACTAAAGGTAATATTTTAGTTTAGAATGTCAATGCTTCATCCTATACATTACCTGAACAGTATAGGTAACAGGTATGAAGAATGCATATGACAATTGTGATGAGCACCTTTTGAAACAACCTCACCCCTCTGAGTTGCTGTATTTACGATGTTGCTGCATTTCCCTGTGGCCAGAGGGCACTTTGTTTCTTTTCTACCCATGCTTCTTCTGTTTCTGTTGCTACCAGCTGAAGGGCCTTCAGGTTTTCAGGAAGCTTCACTGTTCCCCTGAGTCTCCAAACCAACCCTAATAAATATATTGATAGAATAGGACCCCACATGGTGGAGAGATTGAATATATACCTGCAGAACAGCTAAAATCCTGGGTGAAACATGGGCAGCATGCAGGAGGAGCATTCCTTGCCATGTCCTGTAATCTATGGCTGTGCACATAGATTACAGGACATCATACCAACCACATGTGTGGCACAAGAATTTCCCCCCTGTTGTCTTCTGTTGGCCTCAGGGTGAGAGGATAGGTTTTTAGGCCTGCTGCAGTGCTGCCTATCAGGCAGTGTGGGGTGGGAAGGAGAATGGTCAATTAGGCTGCCAGGAAGAGCAGTGGGCCAGAATGTCTCATTGCGTCCATGAAATTGCCCAGATGTGCCTTGGAGGCTGGATGTAGGCACTGTGTTGTTCCTGGTAGGCAATTGTGCCCTGGATTTACACTCGTGGCCTCCAGCAGATAAAATGCAACTGTTTCACTGGGGATGGATAGGAGACCTACAAATGTCCCTGCTGTTGTCTGCTGCTATGGGTGACTGGTTGAGAAATGGTTCTGTGATGTTTGCAATTTGAATTCAGATTTAAGAAATGTCCTCTCTTTTGTCCTGTGTGACTGTTTTGACCAAGCAACCAAAAGATGAGTGGGGACTTTGTTGTCCCATGAGGCTTGACCTCACATCTTCAGGCCCACAATCTCCTATACTATGGAGTAAGCTAATACTGTTGTCAGTGTGTGTGTGCCCGTGTTACGTTTCCTGGCTCTTCTCTGGTGAAAGAGTGGAGGGTCACTCATCTCGAACATATTGGTTCCCTCCATGTATGGGTAGAATGTGGTTTTTTTGCCACATTCAATGATTGGTGAACACTTGGCACAATTTCCTTCCGTCCTTCCTTCTTTCCTTCCTTCTTGCATCCATGTGTTGCTTCAAGGTTTTACATCCATGTAGCCACCCACATACCTGCAGCCAGAGATAGGTGATAAAGCCCTCTTCTAAGGATCAAGCACAGAGCAAAAATAAACCGCAGACTTAACGAGGATGTTGGGGCTGGAAGGTGGTGGCTTTATTTCCTCTCCTGTTTAGCTCCTGGTTATGAATAAGCCTGGGCCACATTTCACTTGCTAGAATTGGGTTTCCCTCTCACTACTGTGAGGAAGGCAAGCAGGATTGTTGAACCTTATAAATGCAGATTTGTGTGATGTTTAACTACCAAAACAGGGCTTAAGTGGTGACATAAATATTCCCATTGTATATAACTAGTAATATACAGGGCAATACTCAACAATTCTTGTATTTGAATGGAGGGCACCTGAATACAAAAGATGGAGGTGGGGGTTGGGTGTGTTGTTGCTTTTCTCCCCATTCTGCAGTCTAACAAGCTGCATTACACACCAGACTGTAGGTTTACAATTATTTGCATATCTTATAGTCCTCCCTGGTGCAAGCAGAAGATGATATTCAGATCTAGCTGCACCCCCTTTTGTTATTTAAAAGCATTTTATTAACATTGTCAGTTGGGTACAGTTGATGACACTACAAATCTCATTGTTTTTGGACTTTCCAAGTGGCGCTGATGCTACAAACATGTGCCTGATTATGCTGTGTCTGTATGCTCAAGCCCATGGCCTCCTACAGGGTCGGGTCTAGAGATGTAGCCTTAGACGGTTCATTCTTATTATTGTACTTTTAACATGTTGGTTTCATTTGTTCAGGAAGTCCTGCTTCCTCTCTTCTTTTTATTTTGGCTAATACTAATGAGCATGATGTATCCAAACAAGAAATACGACGAGGTGCCTGATTCTGATCTTTATACTGTGGACCACTTCAGCATCTCTGAGTTTATTGTTGGCTACACACCACCGAACAATGTAGCACGAAAAATCATGCACAAAATGTCTGCAGAATACTTTACTGAAGGTACTGTAAGCATTTGCACTACTCTGCCCTTCCGGAAACGTGTTTTGTTGTTTTTCTTGTGCTTATTTGAAAGACACAGTCAGATATTCTGTGCATGGAACATGTTTCTTGAATAATTTGATTTTTGTCACATTAACTCACTAATCATGCATCTAGTAGTGAAAGAGAAGCTGCTTCCAGTTTGGAAGCATGTGAAGCTCCAGGTTTGTGTAGGAGGAAAGGTTTCTATACTCCCTGAACAGAACCTAACCTCCCAACATGTCTCTCATTGGTGAGAGTGTTAAAAGCCTACACCCACAACTCACCCTGCCTCTGATATTAGGAGTGGAGCTTGGACAGGTGGAAGAGTTGAACTTCCTACTGGGTAGAATTCACAGTGCTGCAGACCAGGAGTCTTCACCACAGTCAGGCACCACTCCTTTAAGCATAGGAATGTCACATAGCATTTATACCTTCCAGGAGCAAAGAAAACACACTCAAGATTTTTGTTTCTCTTAGCAGAACAACTGGGTGAATATCCCTTCAGCTAATTGGCATCCTGAGTGTGGCAAGCAGAGTAGAGTTCACCTTCCCACATGTCTTGTGCTGCTTGTGAGTGAAAGAACGGGGTTCTGCCATGTATTGCCAGTTTTTACATTGCATGAGTGGGAGACACTCGTACTGTCATATGGTATCCATCATATGGAACACACACAGAGCTCTAATACATAGGATGGAGGAGGAAGAAACTTGCTGTTTTGCAAACATGATAGCTTTGTTTATTAACAGGATATGATGCTTCTCAAAGCAGGGTGGATTTGATTAAATCAAATTGATTAAAATCACAATTTAAATCACTCATCAATAAGAGTAGATTTAAGTCATGAATTTCTACATGATTTGCATGCATGCTTGCCTTATCCCTAGGTAGAGGGACTTAATTGAAATATTCCCAGGCTGGGTCTCTTTAACAGCCTGCTGCCATTATAAGTTTTCTCCTCCAAGGAATGACAAACCTCAGGCTACACACAAAAAGATCCAAAGACTTGTGGAGTGCTCTGTTCAAAAGAGTTCACTTTCATTTTTAGTGCTTGCCCCACCCTCCTGACACTTAGCATCTTGTAAGATCTATTCCACCCCCAACAGTCTTCTGTTCATTGAATTTTTTAAAAACTTAGCACTTGAGGCAAAGGGTTGACTCTGCCTACATAGTTTTGCAAAGCAACAATGGGATTAAAGTCTTTTTCTCAAGTCTGTATGTTTATTTTATAACATTTTTGCTGTGCAGAAGAGGCATGTGCTTTCTGCAGACACAAATTCACAGCTTTGAGAACTGTAAAACCAAGCATCTGTGATAATATCTTCTAGACAGAAAATTGCCCAATAATCTTTCAGAAGCCTCTGGAAGAGCATGGCATTGTGAAAAGATTAATGGAATTCATTTACCCCAAAATTTAAACATTGCATGAATATACAGCCTCATGCTACCTAATTAAAAACTAATCCTTGTTTCATGATGAATAGCCTTTGGACTATAATATATCTTAAATAGAAAACTATCTTTAGATAGATTTTTCCTCAAAAAGCATTTTATTTTAATTCATTTTTTATTTTTTAAAAATCATTGATTTTTATCTACCCTGTCTCACAGAGATGTATGATTTTTAACTTTACATACCTTCAGGGACTCGCATCCAATGTGTAAAGTTAGACATGCCTAAACAGTATATTTTTGGCTGGGCTAACTTGCAGCTAAAATACCTGATTGAAGTTCTTTTGTCTCAGAGGATTCAGGATGAGATTAATTAGGATAAATGTTTATCTTTTGTAGGAATAATTACGGAAGAATTTCTAAGTGAGCAAGAAATGCAAGAGGCTAGTCTCCGTACTCCCCTGAACTTTGTGGGTGTAATTTTCAAGGATTCTATGTCCTACGAGCTCAGATTTCCTCCTGCAAAGGTCCCAGTGTCTGCTATTCATGTGGAATCAAGAGGTCATATATATATATATATATTTATAAAATATGTATATCTATTTGTTTATGTATATTGAGTTGCTGCTTTCACAAAATTATGCAGTTGTATAATTAACAGGTGGAACAAGAGCCCTGTAGAAGATACTTTTTCCTCCTTTCTCCTACTGCAATATAGTGCTAAATATAGTGCTAAAAGGCTGAGTTTTCTGGCTGGCTGCCAGCTGTGAACTGAGTGCCCCCTCTTTGCTAATGTTTGTCCCTCAGCAGTCCGTGGCTTAACTGGAGACTTACTGTAATTGACAGACCCACGTAGTTTGCCTGATTTCTCAGTCTGGAGTTTCATTTCTGTTTTCTCCTATATAGAATTTGAAATGAAATGAAATCGGCTCATACAAAATGAAGAAATAATTTATAACATCTACAACTGAACCTCCACAGAGACATATCAGGAGCTTCTCCCTCTCCCTCTCCCTCTCCCTCTCCTCTCCCTCTCCCTCTCCCTCTCTCTCTCTCTCTCTCTCTCTCTGACTCAAATGCCTGTGCCCTCAGTATTCCAAAGGGCCAGTTTGGGTGTGTCTTTGTGTTAAATCATTTTTCTATTAAATTTCAAACTATATTTCTACATATTTAGGAGAATTCCCAAGTAAATATACCACCATATTTTGATTAGCACCATTTTGTTTCCAAATAAGCATGCAATCATTGAATTTACGGTCAGTGGCGATGATGTATTTGCATATGTTTGCATATTATTTATTTATTTTATTTTACAAATTTATATGCCGCCCCCTTGCAAACAAGATTTGCATATCTGGCCTTGTTTTGCCCTGTGTCATTGGACTGAAAATGAAGATCTGAAGAATTTGTTCCCCCGGATAATGATATTAAAATTTCCTGCTAGGTGAAAGCAATAGAGAGGATTCCTTTCCACATGATATTTTTATGCTGTGTAATGTTTGCAGGCAGCTCCCACTCTGCACAACTCTTATCTTTTATGCAAGTAGACACAAAATAGACCAAAATACAAAATACTCAATCATAGGAGTAGTTTGCAGGTTTAAAAACTCAGTGCTGCCGTAGATGTCTCTTATGAATAATGGTGTGTTACATGCTTCCCTTTTACACATTATTAAAGGGTTTCTGTACATGGGGATCTTGGAATTATGTATGGAATTTCTGGTAATCTATCCATGCCAGTCCATTGGATTTTGGCAGATATCGTGCAGAAACTAATGTCATTCTAGCTTTAGCAATTTTGAATAGTTAAAACGGGTTTAAGTTTTCCTCTCATCCTTTAATTTTTCTACAGCTAGTTGTCCAAGCCCTTCCAAGATATGTGAAGCTGAAACATACTGGCGCTATGGATTTACAGCGTTACAGATCTGCATTGATGCTGCAATAATACAGGTATATGAAAAGAATCAGAATGTGAAAAACACCAAATTATTTGTAATTAATAGCCTCAACTTGGCCAGCCTATCCAGAAGGATACCATGGTTGATGGTATCAAAAACCGCTGAGAGGTCCAGGAGAACCAACAGGGACGCACTCCTCCTGTCCCTCTCCCTGCACAGGTTATCATACAGGGCAACCAAGGCAGTTTCAGTTCCATAGCCAGGCCTGAAACCAGATTGAAATGGATGTAGATGGTCAGTTTCCTCCAAGAGTGCCAGGAGTTGTCCAGCCACCACCTGCTTGAGCACCTTGCCCAAAAATGGGATATTAGCCACTTGCCTATAATTGGCGGGTATCTCTGGATCCAAGGTCACCCTCTTCAGGACAGGCCTGATCACCGCCTCCTTCAGACGGGCGGGGACCCTCCCCTCCCTCAAAGAGGCGTTGATGACCTCCTGGACCCAAGTACCTTAGGCTTGAATTATATCCACAGTTACCTGGGAGTAGATTCCATTGTATTCCATGGGTTTGATCCCCTGCTGGCATCTACTAGTGGGTTAGTGCTGTACAGCAGAGCAGATTGGGGTTCCTGTGAGGAACTGCAGGAACTTCATTAATATTTAGTGATTGATACTGCAATTTTTGGCTAGTAAAATCCTTCATTCTAATATACACACATGTATATGGGCTGTGACATCAATTCTTGAAAAGAAGTTACAAAAGCTAGTGAATGAGGTATTACAACTAGGAATCTGGATGTGATTTGTAACCAGGATTTATTTATCTATTTTTAATTAATCCTGCTTTTTCTTCAAGAACTTCAAGCTGCTAACAGCAAAAGATTTAAAACAAGTGTTTGGGATAATAGTTTTGGGGAACTCAAAGTAGTTTGAGTTTCATGGCTTTCAGTTAGGTTGGCAGTATAAGCTAATTAAAATGCACATATTATTATAGTTATGGCTTTGGAAATAAAATTTGCATAATAGCAGCAGCATGGAAACTGATTTAACATACATTATATTTTTAGCTGAAGACTAATAATTCAGTTTTGGAAGACCTGGAACAAATAAAAGCTGTCATGATGGGAGAGTCTGCCATTATGGAAATAGATAACTTTCCTCGTGCAATCATTTTAATTTACCTAGTAATTGCATTTTCACCATTTGGTTATTACTTGGCAATCCATATTGTGGCAGAAAAGGAGAAGAAACTGAAAGAATTTTTAATGATAATGGGACTTCATGACACTGCTTTTTGGTATGTATGTGCCTTTGTTCTTTGATGTTAAGGAAACTATAGATATTGTCTCATTATATTCCTTCATGCTACTCTAGGGAAAAGAAACACATATCTTGCTCTTAAATTGTCTTATGAATAAGTTATTCCTATGACATACATTTTCTACTTTTCCTAATTTTCCCTGGTCTATTTTTGAAAATTAGATAGGTGGGTCTCAACAATAAATGCTTTGAATGGTAAGAGATTTGGAGCTAAGTAGCTACTATAATTTTGAAAAGGTTGGTGGATATTCTGAAGTACTTTGTAATCCATGTCCAAATTTATATTAGTAAGTATTAATTCTATATTTGCATTTGTCCTAATTATCCTACTGGTGTTGTTGTTAATATTATAAAATGTAATATTAGCCCCATTTTAGTGTATATATGATCAAAGCTTTGCATGGACATTTAAATAATAAAATTCTCATCCAGATGTGCCCTCTCAATCCCTGGCGGGTTTGGGCAGATCTTTTTTCATTCAGCACTACTCAAAGCTCAGTTTTACATTAGAGCTGATAAATTAACAAGACATCCAAATTCTTCTCTTGAGAGAGGAGGGTCAACTAGAATGATGGAAACACTCTCCATCAGGACCAGGAAGCATTTACCGATCTTCAGCTGGAAAAGAAAGGGCCTTTCTCCACTTCCAAGATTACTTTCTGGATTACTTCATGGGAAGCATGTTCCAGTGGGTCTTGCTTTTGAAGCTCACCCCACCCCACAGAAAGGAGAGAGAAAAAGACTGTCTTAGGACTGCCAGGAGGAATGAAGAGAAGGGTGTAATGGATGACTCCTCACTCAGCCTTCTCTTCTCAGTGCTCCTTTCCATGGTGGACCACTATCGCCCATCCTCAGCTTGCTTACTTGGAGGCTCAGCTGGCAGAAGCAGCAGAAGAGTGTGTGCTTGGGGCTGCTGCCACCAGAAGCATGTTCCTCAGAGCTGCAAAAGCACAGTAGCGCTGCCCTACCTGTCCTCCAGGAGGCCTCTCCAGCTGTGATTCTCCTAAGCAGTATCCCTTTCTCTGCATAAGTGCTTGTGGCTTCTTCATGGTCTCTGCATCACACCTATTGGCTCTGTGCCTGTGTGGAGCCTTTTACTAGGAAGATTTAATAGGAGTGTTTTGGCAGGAACCCCTCCCCTACTTCAGCATCCATATAAAAGAGAAGAGGTCCTGTCATTCCCCTCGGTCTTTCTTTGACCTCCTTCAGTGCCTCTGGAAGTTCTTTCTCTCACTAGATTTTTTTCTGATCGTTTTTTCTTTCTTTTGTCACCCTTTGGATAAATTTAATGTCTTGTTCCTATATGCCTGATCTCTTCTTCTCCTTGCAAGCCTTTTTTTCTAAAAAGTCTGCTCCATTTTACCTATCCACCAAAACAAACAAACAAAAGAAGCCCTCTTTGTCCTCTGCTCTGTTGGACCTTCCTTGCATTTTTTTTTTCTTCAAAAAACATCCTGGTGGCTTTCAGGATAGGTAAGAGAGGCAAAGTGGATTCCACTACAGGAATCCAGGTAACATCCTTAGGCATGACATAGCCAATAATAGATTCCTCTCAAAGCAAAAGTAAGGAATTTCATTGTTCTTCTCCCCTTTTCAAAGGAAGGTTATTCATCCCAATCAGGATTATCTGTTTTTGATCACCTCTATAATTTCCAGTCATCTCACACTCTCCTTCCCTTGTACATGAATCCAGGAGAGTTGCAGTTACAGGATAGTCAAACATGGGGAACAGATTCACCCCAGCCTTTGGTAGATTAATGCCTTCTACCATTGGTACTATGAGGAGTAGGGATAAGAGCTCTTATAAGCTTTGCTCCTCCCATAGACAAAGACACAAATGATGTGGCAGATCCTGGGTCCAGCTTCTCACCTCTCATCCCTGCTTGCAGCTTTTCACCTCAGATTGGACAGAATTTCAGGAGACCTTGGGAACAGTTCTCTCAGACTGGGCACTATTTCCAGAGGAAAGAACCCACATTGGTTGGGCCAAATTATAGCCCTGGTATGTTATTACCCACTTTACTTTTCTGAATGTTCCAGCTCCTCTTGTTAAGAGAGATCTAACATGGGAGCTTTTCCCCTATCTTGAAAAAAATTAGTGTACACTTTTAGAGTTATTATAATGCCATTTAAAGTGGTTTGTTTAGTGTATTACCACCTTAAGGAATTTGTTGCAATATCTGTGCTACAGTGGCTTTGCTCCGTTCACAGGAAGACTAATTTCTGGGATATCACTTTGTACTATGATGTACAGCATTTAATTCATTTGATTTCAGCTTATATTTCCTAATGGTTTCTGTGAAATTGCACAGTTGGGCTCTGTGTCCATGTAGGCAAGGTTGGCATTTTCTGCATGTTTAGTTGAGAAGAGGGCTATGCTACCCCTCCTTCCAGATGATGAAACATCTCACCGTGTTGACTCTGCTGCTGTGCTGCATGCCTGGGGCACTGTGGGGATACAGAGAAGTGCTGTATCTGTTGTCATCCACTCTGTACACTGTATTGCCTTGATAGTCTACCTATCTAAGTGAATGTTGCAGGGCAGATAGCTGTCATAAATTGCCAGATTTTAATCAAATAGGCAAGCAGAAATTATTCTTCCAGGCTTTTATATCTGTGTGTGTGTGTGTGTGTGTGTGTGAGAGAGAGAGACAGACAGACAGACAGACAGACAGACACTGCCCATTTCATCAGTCATGGATTCATAGAAATGAGGGGCGTTCATATTTTAAATTTCATGTTTTAATGCAAACATACCTTAATTGAATTTTCTGAACTGGTATACAAACCAGTTATCCTTTAGCATTTGCAATTCTCTGATTTTAAAAAAAATGCTTCCAAAAAATTGTGTTTTAGAAAAAAAAGGTGCACAAAAATACACATCCTTAAAAGGGGCACACAAAAATGCACTAAAACAGAGCAAGTTCCTTGCAACAATGTATATGTTAGGCAAAACACTGGGCAAAATATGCATATTAGAATTTGATCTGATGTTTGTAAAACTGTAATTAGATATGGGAAAAAGATGGAACTATTTGCTTTTTGTGGGCAAAAGACCTAATTTGGTGATTGCACAGATCACTATTCAAAATACCACAGGTAAGTGATTTCTCTATAGTTGCACAGACAAATGAGAATTCATAAAATTTCATTGTGTTTTTCCTTTTTCTAGGCTTTCGTGGGTCCTACTGTACACCAGTCTGATATTTGTCATGTCCCTTCTCATGTCGATCATTGCAACGTCCTCTTCGCTGTTTCCCAAAAGTAGCAGCTTTGTGATATTTCTCCTTTTTTTCCTGTATGGAATCTCCTCCGTAAGTGTGTGTGTGCATATATGTGTGTGTGCTCATTGTCAATATACTGTGGATACTGAGGGTGTTGTGTTAGACCCATTGCTGTTAACATACTTAAGCAGCTCATTTCTCAGCCTGGAACAGTAGCAAGTTCAAGTTCCTTACCCCATCACATAAGGGATCTAAAATAGTTACATCTGTGTATACATTTTGGCAGACATTTTTTCCCATTTTATGTTGAATGTATTAAAATGGCTACTAACTTTATTATTTTCCCACCTCCCCCATTGTTAGATTTAATTGCAATAGTCACTGCTTTTCTTTTTTTCCCTCATTTGCAAGAACTTTAAGGAGTATTTTGTAAACTTCCTTTCTTTTTAGAAAGGTTGCCATTCATCTGCAAAAATTACCATTGATTTTAGTGATCCTAGACTAAGAGTTTCCAACCAAACTAAATTTTTACATATCTACCTTACCTATAAAAGACTTCTGATAATTAATATTTCATTATGCTTGTAGACATTTAAGTGTATCAGTGGGTGGAAACTAGATGCAGTCCTTGAGTACTAATATTCTTCATACGTAGTATTCTAATGACAAGAATATTCCCTAATTCAGTGAGCTTTGGCAGTAAAACTATTTATTGGTTTCTGATGTGGTTCTCTGTTCTGATTTTGTTTCCTCCATCTGCTCATTTTTTCTGATTATCAGTCTGCCCTTTAATGAGTAAAACAGTTTAAAATCTCATGCAAGGTAAAGACTAAGAGTGTGACATAATTACCTAAAATGTATCTCAACTATTAATTTCTGCACCTAGAATCATAATTGGAAGGTGTTGTTATTTGAAAAGACAACCTATTTTTACTTATTGCCAGTTAATCTGTTTTAATTACATAAAGAAAATATCACTGTGCTTTATCTTACCTTCTGGCATCTGTTACTTTGGCCTCAAAACCAAAATGAGACAGTGAATGTTACCACATTAGATCAGTCTCAAGCATCCTTAGGAAAGAGTTCTTGATATTATGAAGTCAGTTGATTTCTTGCACCAGGTACATTATTGATCTGTAATAGGTATTATGTGAGTAACTTTGATGATTGAAAAAGATTATAATCAATGCAAAAAGTAGTACTTTAGCATCTTTAACCAAGGATTTTATGTATTGAAATAATTGTTCCCTTCCTGTTTAGGTTTTCTTTGCATTTATGTTGACTCCTCTTTTCAAGAAATCAAAACATGTTGGCACAGTTGAATTTTTATCAACCTTGGCTTTTGGTTTTGTGGGCCTGTCGATTGTCCTTTTGGAAGATTTTCCAAAGTCCTTTGTGTGGTTATTAAGTCCTCTCTGTCAGTGCACATTTTTAGTTGGCATTGCTCAGGTTAGTAAATTACCTTTTTTTACTTCTTACTATGATATATTGACTTGCAGGAATAGTTATTACACTGTGGTTTGAATACTGCATATGATAATATTTAATGGTGCGATCCAGGCCAGATTCCCTTCAAACTTGGAGGATTAAGTGCATCCTATATAAGGTGGAAGGAGCAAAAGGTTGCCCTCATAGTCCAAAATACTGATTTCAGTCATCTACAGATCACACCCTGGGATTTAAGGAAAGGAGGCTGAGGATACCTTTCTTCCTTACCTGCCAGAGTGTCCCCTCAGCCCCATCTCCAAGGTTGCTGCTGTAACCTCAGAGATGCTGTCAGCACAGTTTTTTCTGCACTGGTTGTGCAGGAGGAAGGTGCCCTGAGATTGGGGCCCCCATTTTGCTAACCTTAGCAAAGTTGGGTCTCCAGAGAGTTGAGTCTCAGACAGACGTAGCTGGGTCTCCAGAGAGACATGGAGATTGCACTGCCCATGTTTCATCTCAGACTAAAACTAGATGTGGCTAATATTTACCTCATTTGAATATTTTCAGTAACACAGTTGATTATTTCTCATCAGTTAAAAACTAATTTTTGTTTTAAAGTAAAAACCACGATTTCTGTAAACAAAGAACACTGTTCTTAGAAATGAGTATGCACACAAACATAATATGATAAAAATCTTTCTTGACAGATAAGGTTCAACATCCTATTATGCTGTACTTGTTTGGGATTGCTTATTTATTTTATTTTATTTTTATTTTACAGATTTCTATGCCGCCCCTTGCCAACTAGCCTCGGGGCGGCTAACAGCATATAGAAAACAGAGTAAAACAAACCAACAATCAAAAACTAAACACAATCTAAAATTGGCCCATCTCATAGTCACAAATTAAAACTATAACTAATCTACATAAACCTTAAAAATTTACAAATAAATTAATAAATTAACAATTAAAATATTTCTTAAATAAAAAGGTCTTCTCCTGGCGCTGAAAAGCAAATAAAGAAGGCGCCAGGTGAGCCTCTCTGGGGAGCGCATTCCATAGGTGGGGCGCCACCGCAGAGAAAGCCCTCCTCCGGGTACTCACCCTCTTCACTTCCCTCACTGAGGGTTCCCAGAGGAGAGCATCTGCTGCCGATCGTAAGGGGCGGGAGGGCGTATATGGTCGCAGGCGCTCCTTTAGGTAGCCAGGACCCAAGCCGTTAAGGGCTTTATAGGTAAGAACTAACACCTTGAATTGGGCCTGGACTTCAATGGGAAGCCAGTGTAGCTGACGGAGAACTGGGGTGATATGAGAACCATGCCCAGTCCCCGTCAGCACCCTGGCAGCTCTATTTTGCACTAATTATCTGGACCGTCTTCAAGGGTAGCGCCACGTAGAGCACGTTACAGAAATCTAACTGGGAAGTCACCAATGCATGTGTCACTGTCGTCAGGCAGTCGAACTCCAGGAAGGGACGCAGCTGATGGATCAGCCGAAGCTGATGGAAAGCGCTCCTCGCCACTGCTGACACTTGGGCTACCAAGGTCAGCTCCAGGTCGAGGAGCACTCCCAAGCTGCGGACCCTGTCTTTCAGAGGGAGTGCTACCCCATTTAAGACTAGGGTCAGGTCCCCCGCTCCGTAGCCCGAACCACCCACTAACAGGACCTCCGTCTTGTCAGGATTGAGCCTCAGTTTATTGGCCCTCATCCAGCCCATTACCTCAGCCAGGCACCGGTTCAGCACAGCCACTGCCTCACCTGGATCGGTAGAAAACGAGAGGTAGAACTGGGTATCATCAGCATACTGATGATTCCGCAGCCCACACCTCCTGATGACCTCTCCCAGCAGTTTCATGTAGATATTAAAGAGCAAGGGAGACAAAATGAAACCCTGCGGAACTCCATGGCATAGCTGCCATGGCGCAGAGCCATAGTCCCCCAGCACCACCTTCTGGAATTGGCCCTTGAGGTAGGAGCGGAACCACTGCAAAGCAGTGCCTCCAACCCCCAACCCCGCCAGCCTATCCAGAAGGATACCATGGTTGATGGTATCGAAAGCCGCTGAGAGGTCCAGGAGAACCAACAGGGATGCACTCCCCCTGTCTCTCTTCCAGCACAGGTCATCGTACAGGGCAACCAAGGCAGATTCAGTGCCAAAGCCGGGTCTGAAACCACACTGAAATGGGTCTAGATAATCAGTTTCAGCCAAGAGTGCTTGGAGTTGTCCCGCCACCACCCGCTCCAGCACCTTGCCCAGAAACGGGATGTTGGCCACCGGTCTATAGTTGGCGACCACCTCTGGATCTAGGGAAGCCTTCTTTAGGACTGGCCGGACTACCGCCTCCTTTAAAGAGGCAGGCACCCGGCCGTCTTTTAAAGAGGCGTTGGCCACCTCCAAGATCCAGGGCACAATCCCGTCCTTGGTGCTCTTTAATAGCCAAGATGGGCACGGGTCCAGTAAACAGGTGGTTGAGCGTACCGATCCAAGCACCTTGTCCACATCATCAGGCCGCAAAAACTGAAATTCATCCATCAATGAGGGACGAGCCAGCACGGTTGGTCCCTCCCCACAAGAATCTGTATTAACAGTGGAGTCCAGCTCGTGATGGATCTGAGCAACTTTCTCCTTAAAATGTGTAGCAAAGTTGTCACAGCGGGCTTTTGAGGGTGGCACAAGATCTTTTTTGGGGCCAGGTTTAATAAGCCCCTGAACCACCCAAAAGACCTCCACTGGACGGCATTGTGAGGAGCCAATGGACGCAGAGAAGAATCGCTTCTTCGCCGCCCTCACCGCCACAGCATAGGCCCGATACTGGGCTCTAAGTTGTGTTCGATCGGATTCGTCTCGTGATTTCCTCCACCTACGCTCTAGCCATCTACCAACCCGCTTCATTGCCCGTAATTCAGGTGTATACCAGGGAGCTAGACGGGCTCTGCCCGCTGGAGAGGGCGCTTAGGAGCGATCGTGTCGCTAGCCCTGGTCATCCCCCCATTCCATACATCAACCAGGGCCTCAACAGGAGCACCAGCCTTGTCAACCGGAAAATCCCTCAGAGCCCTCAGGAATCCATTCGGATCCATCCAACTCCGGGGGCAGACCATCACAATCCGGTCCGCACCATTACAGAGAGGCCACTTTCAAGCTCAAACCTCACGAGGGAGTGATCTGACCATGACGTAGATTCTTCACCCTCAGATCACCCTCTTCCTGCCCCGTCAAGAAAACCAGGTCCAGAGTGTGTCCACATTCATGGGTCGGGCCGCTGAAATGTTAAGACAGCCCCATGGCCGTCATGGCAGCCATGAAGTCCTGAGCTGCCCCGGAAAGGTCAGTCTCGGCATGAAGATTGAAGTCCCCCAGGACCATCATCCTGGGGGTCTTCAACACCAGGTCCGAGACGACTTCCGTCAGCTCAGGCAGGGAGTCTGTTGGGCAGAAGGGTGCATGGTACACCAACAGAATCCCCAATCTGTCTCGGTCACCCAACACCAAGTGGAGACACTCCAGCCTCGGTCTCGAGGAGACAGGAAGCCCCATGAGGAGATAGGAAGCTCGATAAACCAGAGCGACCCCCCTCCCCTCCCCTCCGGGCGTGGACGGTGCTGGACTGCATACCTGGGTGGGCACAGTTCTGAGAGGGCCACATCTCCCCCCTCCCCTGCCCAGGTCTTGGTGATACAAGCCAGGTCGGCCCTCTCATCCACAATCAGATCGTGGATGAGATTAGCTTTATTATGGCCGACCTGGCATTAAGCAACGGCACCGTCAGGCCCGTGGGACAGTTGACGAGACTACCTGGCACCCGCCGGCTGGGGGAGTAACCAGAAGGAGGGACAGGTGTTAACCATCTGTCCCGCCTTCTCCTTGGTGGGACCGTTAAACCCCCACTGCGACCATAGCGACCGTTGCCCAACACCACCCCAATGGTGGCCCCCATGCGCTCCCCAGGCAACATTCCTATCCAGACTAGAGATGGGCCCCTAAAACACTTAAAACTTTAAAACACTTAAAAACACCCAACCACCGTTAACCCCTGCCAAACTCAGTCTGTCCAAGCCCGGCCAAGGTACCTGGCTAGCCCAGCCCCCAAGTGGCCCTAACGGCAGTGACCGCCCTTAGGCCGGCGCCCTTCGGCCGCCAGCCTTCGGCCGCTGGCCCCTGGCGCGGCTGGCCCTTTCTGCCTCCCAGCCAGCACCCACTTCCGGCCTCCTCCTCCGGCCTCGCCTCGCCCCACCCCGCCCTCCTCGGCGCGTCTGCCACTCACGACACGAGGTGGGGGTGCGGAGCAGGGGCCTCAGTGCCGGCGGGTGCCGGTGAGTGGACGCGGCGGCGGCAGTCCTCCGGACTCCGGCGCAGATGGACGGCGTGCCAGCGTCCCGGTCTCCGGCGCAAGGCTGGCGGCGGCTCCCGGTGTGGCCTGTCCCGGCCCAGCCCAGCGTGGCAATGGTACGGCGCAGGGGTGAGTGCGGCGGTGAAAGAGCCGCTCCTGTTTACTTAACTGCATTTAGCAATTTTAAAGTGCATTAAGAAATTTGCATTGAACCAGTCATCTGGTTGAATACAAAAGGCAATGGGTTTAAAAATCCATTAAAAATTGAAATTTCTTAATAATTGGGTGGCAGTTATAGCTGCATATATGGACATCTTGGCATATAAGCACTCTACAGTTTTGAAAGAAATCCTCAATCCAAAATGAGTCCAGAAAGCATGATACTATAGTCCTTGTAGGGCATGCCTGGGACCATAGGGCTTTCTGGACTCCTTATTTTGAAGCTGTAGACACTACTACATCTTTGGGAAGGGGGCTCTGAAATCTCATCCCTGCAGCAACCTTTCACAGCCTCCATGGAAAGAATTGCTGCACCTGCCTTCTGATGTTGCAAAAGTGGTCTCAGAAGATGCGAAGTGGTCTGCAAGGGAGCATCCTGGTGGGAGAGGGAACAGCATGACGAGGAACCCTATGGCTGCCCCAGCCAATGTGTCATTCTGGGCGAGTGCAGAGGCTTGCACAGAGGGGAGAACCATAGCAGGAAGCTTAAACTAATCTTAGGAGGGAAAGGCTCCTAAAACTGCAGTGACAGGAAAAATACATTTTGGATGGAAATATATTTCAATAGATGAGGGGGTACCCCCCAAAAAACAGAAATTATATTCTGCAGGGTGGACCTCTTGCAGTACAGGCTTCCCCCACTAGCTGAGTGTTCTAGGAACCCCTCTGCATCAGTGTACCCAGCTGGGTGGTCGTGAGAGGCTATGTTTGGCTTCACTGAGGTATTTTTTGGAGACTCTTTCAACGTATTTGCCTATTAACAGCACATGATAGTAAATGCTGTTTCATAGCATTTTATTTATTATTTATTTATTGGCAGGTCATGCATCTAGAAGATTATGAGGAAGGAACTGCTTTTTCAAATTTAACTCATGGCCCTTATCCACTGATTATTACTCTTACACTGTTAGCCCTTGATAGCATGCTTTATCTACTCCTAGCAGTTTATCTGGATCAAGTTATTCCAGGTATGTTTGAATTTTTAAGAAAAATACATAAGAAGTAAACCCCTCCATGTGGTTGGTGAAGGACTTAGGTCCAAAGTCAGCACAAAGTCAGTGGAATTATGTAGATTGCAAAGGATGTAATTGATGTAATCCATTTCACTCAGAGAAGCATGCCAACCCATTAAATAAATACATATGTTCAGTTACCAACCATATTGGGAAAAACAGATAGATGACATATTCCAGGGAGTGAATTTCTTAAATGCTGGAGAATGGGTCATTGAAGACTTTCCAATATTCAGTTTGTGCATCCTTCCATTTTTCCTTTTGAGTTTGAGGTTGTTGCTCTGAAAAACAAATAAGCAGCCTGTATGGCTCAGATAATACTCTCCCCATAATTTGTCCAACATAGGCAAAAATTCTGTCTAGGAATTATGGGAGTTGCTGTCCAATGTATCTAGAAGTCACCAAGGTGGGGTAAATGGGTGTAAAGTAAGTAGGAGAAGGAATACTTAGGTGTAAAGCATTAATATTGTGCCATATCATGGTGTGGAGTTATAGCTGAACTATCCCAGTAGTTAGAGACATGATATGCGACAAATGATACCTGTGAACAAAATATCCTAGGCTGCTGTCCAAAATCATTCTGCAAAATCTTTTAAATGTATGTTCCTGTTTGATTCAGAAAAATTTGCATAACATATATCTGCTGATGAATTTGAGCAAAACAATTATGTTTTGGTTCATGATGAAAACCAGAGGACTTACTCTGTGGTATTTGCTGAATCAAGGTTGAAACCCAAAATCCATTTTTTTTCAATAGCCTTAAAGTCAGGAATTCATAAATGTGTAAAGCCATCAAATTTATGCATCTAATTTGTATCTGTTGTGTCCAACTTGTTTGTATGCATTATAAACCTTTCTGTTCTTTTTCAATTTAGGGGAACATGGACTGAGGCGAAGCTTTTTCTTTTTCCTGAAACCCTCATTTTGGTCAAAGCGAACAAGAAATTATAAGGAATTGTATGAGAACAGTATTAATGGGAGCTTAGAATTCAATGAGATCATTGAACCCGTATCTTCTGAATTTCAGGGAAAGGAAGCTATCAGGTATGATTAATTACTGTGTCATTTAACTCCAACTGCTAATGTGTAATATTAATATTTTTGTGGAAATGTGATGTATTAATTAACTGGATATGCAACAACTGTGATTGGTGGTTATCTGTGTGCTCAAGGAATGCTGTGAAAGGAAATATTATAGCCACACCTCTGTGAAGCAATGATTTTTATCGCTGAGCACAGGTGAAGA
This sequence comes from Varanus salvator macromaculatus, assembly GCA_023646645.1. NCBI lineage: Eukaryota > Metazoa > Chordata > Lepidosauria > Squamata > Varanidae > Varanus > Varanus salvator. Next base: position 1,777,554 of record JAIXND010000791.1, on the reverse strand, counting down.
AGAAAAGTCTGCATTAGGAGAAGGCACTGTTAACTATGTCAGTTTACCAGAGTGGGTTTGATCCCGATTTAGTCATACATACAGTAGGCCCAATGAAATCACTGGCACTAGCAGTCATGGCTGATTTAAGTCCCATTGATTTCAGTGCATTTTCTGTAAGCATGACTTATCTGGATCCAGCAGACATAAGCATACATAAGTGTCTGTGGAAGTGGTCCAAAAGCACACACATGTAGGGTTTGCGTGGGATGACACTATTGCATGCACCAAGCATTTTGTCGTTGAGAAAAAGGAACAAGGAAGACTGCATACATCAAAGTGGTTGAATAGTAACTTCTGCCTAGGAAGATGAAGCAAGAAATAAAACAAAGCTACTTTAATTTCATTGCCAAAGAGACAGATGCACTTTTCCCAATGGAACTTAGTGTATTTTCTTGTTAAGACCTGGTATACATGGCATCAAACCCATCCTGGGTAACTAGCCAAGGTGACTTTTTTCTCCCAGTAAGCCAAAGTAGTACTGTGAATGACATGAGTACCAGTAGGAAGTGATGTATGTTCTTTTCAGCGCACACATAAAATGATATTTTTCTTAATGTGACAGACACACAAATAAAATAAAATGGTCTTTATGGATTGGAAATGCTCCATTTTGCCCTTTGAAGCAGGGTTACACTTCATTCTGTAGTGAAACTTCTTTTCACATGAGCTTCTGCTTATGTAGCTCAACCAGTATTAATGATTAATCTGGGGATGGAGGAAAAGATGGTCAAGCTACATGTTCAGGGAAAAAATGGTAGTTTCTTTCTGAACAAAGGATTTTGGGAGAGGATTCCCCACATTTATTTTGTCTCAGGAGAACTGTACTTCTCTGAATATGTGGTAGATTAATTTTCACTGTTAAGTGAAGCTCTGTTAGCTCTAGTGATATAACTACTAAAATGAGCATGGGATCACTACGTATTGTTTGCTTTCATCTTGCTAGGGAGAGAGTTCTGAATCACTTTTTAAAAATAAAATTAGCTTGTCTTCTTTCAGAATCAACTGTGTCCAGAAATCTTTTGTTAAGAAGGGTGAAACTGTGGAGGCTCTGAAAAGTAAGAATTTTTAGGTTTTCACCTGTCTGCCAGAAGTGGGAGTCCTTGTAGTTCAGGTGCTACCCATCTGTTGTGCTGATTTTTAATTAATGAATTCCCCAATTTGCCACCCAAAAACATGAGCTCTCAATAATAGGCAAATTGAAAACAAAATCTAAATTAAAACATAAAAATAGATACTTTAAACCATAATTAAAAACACAATTATAAACATGACACTAAAAGAAATAGAAAGCACCCAACTCATTAAAACCCCCTTCAGGAATTGACCAGCTTATATGCCAAAGGCCTGTTTGAGTAAGAAGTTTCATTGCTTCCGGGCAGGGAAGAAACAGACCTTGCCTCCTTTCACAAAGTGTTCCAGAGCCTGGCTGTAGCTACAGGAAAGGCCCTCACATCCCCATTGGAAAAACAGGAGCAACAGCAAAGTGTGGGGGTGGGTTTGTCTTAGTGCTCAGTCATGTATTAAGTCTTATTGCTGCAAAGTTATATATTAACTATTAAATGCTATGTTCAATGGCGAATGGACATGTTTTCTAAGTTTGAATGAAAATATATTCTATATGGTAGTGTCTGAATATGCATAATGAAAGTTGGAGAAGTGCTTTCTAGCGTCATGAATTACCTCTCCCTGGTTCCTTTCTTCTATTAGGTTTATCCTTTGACATATATGAAGGTCAGATCACGGCATTACTTGGACACAGCGGGACAGGAAAAACAACATTAATGAACATCCTTTGTGGGTTGTGCCCACCTTCTGATGGTAAATATTGTTTAAATGTATTGAGAGCTCCAGATTTGGAGGCAAAAGAGGCAGTATCTCTTTCTGCTGTTGCTTGGAGGGTTTGGATACATTTCTAGGGGGAAAAAAAAAGAATGTGGAGTACAGCAGTAGGAATCCCTAACCCTAACCCCTTTATTCTCTGGGTTCCTTTGTAGAGTTCTTTGAGTAAGAAAAGATAATTTCAGGATATTGATAATAGAGTTTGCTGGCCCATTTTGTTTACCACATTTTCTAAGTTTTATCTTATAAATTACTTATGCACTAGTATGTTGATGCAGAGTAATAATACTATAAAAACAAACAAAATATCATCTTTATTCCTCCCTTTCTGCATGACCCCAGAATCTAGTTTAATGTAATCACTCCCTGCAAATTATGGAAATATAAGCTGCAGATAAATAGCAGATCACGATGTTGCAGTCTGTCTGTTTCCTGTTTGTTTGCTTGTTTTAAGTTCTGGTAATTAAGAACCCCAAAGCAGGAGAAATTCATCAGGAGATAATTTCATAAGGATCCCTTACATATAGGTTGTTTCTCACCAAACCACAGTGGATGTTTTATGGTGAGAGCCCTACCCATGGTCCATGAATACTTTTTCATCTAATGGTTCTTTTTCCTGTCTTAGTGACACTCTCTTTTTAACCATTTTTTGCATTAGGGTTTGCATCCATCTATGGATATAGAGTTTCTGAAATTGATGAAATGCTAGATGCAAGAAAGATAACTGGAGTTTGCCAGCAATTGGATATATATTTTGATGTATTAACAGTGCAAGAGAATTTATCCATAGTTGCCTCAATTAAGGGAATACCTCCCAATGATATGATACAAGAAGTGAGTAAATTAGTTTTTTTTTTTCCTTCGATTTATATCCTGCCTTTTTCCTACAAAGGGCTCAAGGCAGCTTACATCATTCTCCTCCTCCATCTTATCCCCACAACAACAACCCTGTGAGGTAGGTTGGGCTGAGAGTCTGTGACTGCCCAAAGTCACCCAGTTGGCTCCATGGCCGAGCGGGGACTTGAACCCAGATTGTCTGAGTCCCAGTCCCACACTCTTAACCACTGCACTACAGGTTCAACCTGTAGAGTGGATACAGTCATTTTTAATAAATGTCAACATATTACCATATATGATTTCAGCATAAAAATATACATCATTTCATGTGAATAATTTCAGAATGTGTTTGTTTAAGGTGTTTTAAAACTCTGCTCCCATAACATTCTATTTTATTTTAGTAATCATTTCAAAACATGAAAATTTGGCAGTGTGGGAAGGATGACATTAAGTGAGCATATGAATCTTGTTCTCTCTCTCTAGAATTCCTTTTTTAGAAGTATCCCCCAAAACCTCCTTTAATATCATCTCTGTTTAAAAATAAATTTGAACTTATGTAAGAGCCAATATAAAAAACAAAATACAAATAGAAAGCATGTGCACCAGTGATGCATAATATTTTAAAGGCTCTCGCCTCAAATACTGATACTGCTTTTTTTAATAGTTTCATGTTCTGGAAAATGTCTGTAATCTATTACATTATTCAATTAGATTTTGCAACCCACCATGAACCTTGAGTATAGAGTATGATAAACATCCTAATATTAAAATAATACTTACTTTCATTGTAACTAAATGCTTTTTATGCTTGAATTTATAAGGTCCAAAAAGTTTTACTAGATTTGGATATGCAGCCGATTAAAGATAACCAAGCAAAAAAACTAAGTGGAGGACAAAAAAGAAAGCTGTCAATTGGAATTGCAATTCTCGGAGATCCTAAGGTAACCAGAAGGAGTGAATGGTTGATTAGTGCTATAATAATTTGATGTTTTCATGGAAAATACATCCAGAGGGGTAGCTGTGTTAGTATATTGCAGTAGAAACTACAATTTTTGGAGCATATTAAAGATTTGGACTCTACATAGGAATATCAGAAGAAACTGCAAACTCTGAAATGGGAATTCTATGCAGATGTTCAGGAATTTGTGCAAACATAGTCCAAGGGTCTTGATCAGAGGTCTTGTGTTTACTACATAAAATAAACAAGTGAGGCAATCCATCGAGACTAAATTGTGGTGTCAGATTATATGAGATCCACTCTAAGACATTATTCTTCAATGTTATTCTTTAAAGTTTCAGAAAAGTATACAAAATATATTATTTCTTTCCATGGTTTGTAGGTTACAGTTGAGGATGTATAATAGTTAAAGAATCCAGGAACGGGAGCATTATAGCTGAATCTATTCAATAACTTAAGAGCCTAAATTTGCACTTACAATAATCTCATTCCCAAGCACTGTTCTCACTTGGAAAATGAATTCCTGAGAGTTTTCTGTATTGTTTTCTCTGGGCAATATTTAGGTGTTACTCTTAGATGAACCAACTGCTGGCATGGATCCATGCTCTCGACATACGGTTTGGAGCTTCCTGAAAAACAGAAAGGCCAATCGAGTGACGGTGTTCAGTACCCATTTCATGGATGAAGCAGATATTGTTGCTGGCAAGTACAGTCAGGCTTCTGTGTCATACAAGTTGTACACAGCATGAAGGAGGCTGTTTGGTAACACACCCAGCTTGTTGTTCCTTTGTTTGTGATTGCACTAAAGGGCTCTTCTACTCTTGTTTCCAGATCGGAAGGCTGTGATATCCCGAGGAATGCTGAAGTGTCTTGGTTCCTCTCTCTTCCTTAAGACAAAATGGGGAATTGGCTACCGCCTGAGGTATCTTTTAGAAATATGCAGTGCACTGCAGTGTGTTTCAGTGTGACACATAATTGCCAAAATACCAAGTTAAGTAAAGTAACATAAATCCACTAAATCAATGGATTGTGGCTTGGAATATTGCTTAGATTGTCAATTCATAGTTAACACTATTGTTCTTCAGTGGAACAGGAAAACACTATTTGTTTTTAGACTGACTTAACATTATATTCTTGTTTCTTGTTACTGTAGTTTAAACAATACTCCGTTTTATAAACAATAATCTTTGTATCTTGTGTGTATGTGTGTGTTCTCCTTAGTATGCACATAGACAGGTACTGTAACATAGAAGGTACAGCATCTTTGATCGGACAGCATATCCCCGGAACCAGTTTATTAAAACAGACTGAAGAGCAACTTGTATATGCCTTACCGTTTAAAGACACAGACAAGTTCTCAGGTATAATGCTTCTCTGTACTGAACATTGTTGAAAAATTAGCAAATTGAGGAATTTCTGAAAAGCAGGGAAGGCAAAACTGAAAAGGCCTTCAAAAGCAACAGCTTACACCAGTTGATTTTGGGCCTGTAGTGCAAAAGAAAACAGTACCTATCCTGAAAGAAGATAACTGGCCCCACACTGCTTTTCCTTATAATTATTGTGCAAGTAGTCATATTTTCTGCCTGTGCAAGTATGGGGAGTTGAGAACGTAGTACAAGAAGCAGGAACCTTCAGAGCTTAGACAACTTTTAGTCAAAATCATAATCGAAGAAAAATGTTCTCCATAGTATTAGTCCTCGAAATATAGAATGATTAAACAGGTGTGATAGAAAAAGCTTTTCTGTGGTTGCACTAAGCAGTTTAAAGAAATAAGAGAAAATAATGGCAAGGGAGTGTGATTGTATTAACAATAGTAGCTTTACTACGTCTGCTTTTTCTTCTTTTAGCACTGTTTGCTGATCTTGACACTCATTCCCATTTGGGTGTTATTTCGTATGGTGTTTCTATGACAACTTTGGAGGATGTGTTCCTCAAGCTAGAAGTTGAAGCAGAAATTGACCAAGCAGGTGAGAAGGAACCACATAACTTTCTGTAGTGCTTTTTCATTTGATTTGGTAATCACAATCAAGTCCTTCCCATTTTATTTCTGCTTACAAAATACCCTTTTTAATTTTGGAATACTGTACGAGATCACATGCTTCTCACATGTTCAGAATGAAGTGGGGCATTGAGTACACCAACCAAGAAGGAAAGCACATTGAACTTACTAAAACAACTGAGGCTTGCAGCGTAATTGTTGATGGAACTGCCTCATTTAGAAGGGCTGTGCACCTCCCCTACTCTGTTGTGGGTGCTTTGCTATTTGCTGGCTTTCTATTACCCCCATCCTGGTTGCTTAGTCTCTCCTCCAGGAAGGGGACATTTGATCTTCAAAAAAAGGCATCACAGGACATGCCAAGCAACCAGATAACCTGTGTAAAAAGGTTTAAAGGAAAGAGGAAGAGAGCCAAATCATAAGTTTTCCACTGACTCTCCCTCCTTCCTTGCTTTTTCCCCTGCTTGTCCTCCCCATTCTTTTCACCTTTCAACAGTAGCAGCTTATTTTCCCTTTACTAAAATACTTTTTGTAAAAGAGTCTGGCACACTGTGGAACAAATCTCCAGTCACACCTCTTCCATCAATTTGCCAAAGCCTCTCTGGACATCTCTCTGCCTGACCAATTCTGTGGGAGGGAAAAAAATTAAGCAAGGGATTAAGATGCCACTGTCACTGCTGTAAGGTCATTTGAGGGTCCTCCACGCTGCAGGGCCCCAAACCCAATAGACTGCTTTTCTAGTGGGGCATTTTGTGGGGAAGTGGTCCTTAAATTTGGCAGCTGTTCCTGACCTTCCAAAGACAACAACAAAGCTATTTCATTCCTCATTTTAATGAACAGCAATACCTTTTTTTTCTTTTTTCTCTTGGATGGTTCTTCTGCCTCATGCTAGACAAGTCTATATATCCTGAAGAATACTCTGCCATATCTAATTTAGTATGTTGCTGACCATTTCTGGGCATGTTAGTATGTTACTGACATCTTCAGTAAACACCAAACTTTATGGATCCATGGTCTGGTCAGAAGTTGCTTGACCTTTTCTTCTTTTGTCCCCAGATTTCAGTGTATTTAACTCAGAGCAAACTGAAGAGGAAATGGATACAAAATATGTGGATGAGTTAGAGCAGAGCCTCCTCATGCTCTCCGAGGCAAAATCTTGTGCTGTGAGCAACAGGTCTCTTTGGAAGAAGCAGGCCTTTACTATGGCAAAGGTTCATTTCCTTAACTTAAAACGTGAAATGAAATCAGTCACAGCAGTGTAAGTATCTCCTATTTGTGTTTCTTCATCAAAATATTAGAAAGCAGGTTATTGCTGAGAGAAGGAGAAATGAAAACAAGCGTTGGTTTTAAAGTTGATTTTTATAGCATCATTCCAAACTGTAACGCCTGCTCAAGGTACAAGCCCTTAACTGGTGAGGGCTGAGTGCCTTTAGTCTCGTTAACGGGAAGCTGATGTTATTTCAAGAGCAGGGTTGGCTCCAGGGCTTCCTGCAGGCAAGGCTGTTCAATGGCTTCCCCCATTTACTTTGTGCTAGTGGGCAAGGAACAGCAGTGCGTCACTCGCCACAGGCTGTCCAGGATTCTGCAGGTACCGCTGGCACGACACTATCCACACACAACGGGGGAATATCTTGGGGGCATCAGGTGGAGTGTTACAAGCCTTTCAATAGGACTCCATGAGGCTGAGTGAAAATTGGGGAGTGCCCCCCCTCCCCCCGATCTGGCTCAATATCTGTAGGTAGGGAATGTGCTACGGTGAAGTAGAAAATCAGGCTAGGAGAAGGGATGAGGCCAGGGGCATGGCCTGAGAGGGTACCATGGGTTGGATTACAGGATTCCCATCTACAATGACTTGAATACAGTGTTATTCCAAGAACAACACTACATCTGGGAGTTTAAAGGACACCCATTTTTAAGTGGATTTGTACATCATTTGGATCCGTATATAATTTGGAATACTTACGCTTTTTCTTTTCTTTCAGGTTCTTGCTATTCACAGTGTTTCTTGTTATTCAGATTTTTATGTTTCTTATACATCATTACTTCAAAAATGCTGTGGTTCCTATCAAACTGTCCCCAGACTTATACTTTCTTAAACCAAATGAAACTCATCACAAGTACAAAACCAGTCTCCTCATTCAAAACAGGACTGGTAAGAAGTGAAAAAGAACTACATTTTAATATGCCTGCATTTGTATCAACCAGCAGCATCTGGTCTGATCATTTTCAGTGTTTGCAGCCTAAGGATGTGATCAAGGTTTCTAAAAATGTTTGCCCAATCATCCTAGCTTCCCATGTTGAACCAAAGAGTGGGTCCAGGAGATGATTAATGCCTTGAAAGAGGTATTTATGCACCCATGCCGTAACCACCGCTCTGGAATCAGTTCTGTCAGAGGTTTGTCAGACCTTCTTTTCAGATGAAGACGAAGGCTCTGAAGACCTGCCTTTTTGCTTGCTTTAATATAATCTGTGGGCTGCTAGGTGTAATTTGTTTGCATAGTCTTTCAGTGGATATTTGTTGCCTATTTATATGCTTTGTAAAAGCCTTGGCAAGATTTACTCTTAAAGGCAGCCTAAAAGTGTTTAGCAAACAGAATTTGCCAAGCTCACTAATTCCAGAACACTGGAACAAGTATTGGCCAGATGCAAGTTTTGCCTTTTTCAACAATGGGCTTGAGAGGGTGGTGGTGGCCCAACTCTGGTCACAGTTGGATGAAACAGGTATTTTAGAGGAGGGAGCTGAAGCTCAGGCTCAGGGGCCAGACCTGGCCTACCAGTAGCCCCAGTCTAGCCCTCTCAGTTTCTCCAGAAGGCCATGATACCTTTTGCTTACCACTGATCTTTTGGTGTTTTCCTGGGATTTGTGCTGTTTTTCTCATAAAAAGCTGGAATGCCTCTCCTAAACCTCAGTAAGAGTTTTAAAAGAGAAAGAAAGAATGAGCGAGCTAAGGGAAAAAAACCCTAGAAATCCAGGCCTTTGTGCTATAGGATTTCTGCTTTCTCCATGGCACTCAAACTGTGCAGTCCTGCAAGGTCCTATCTTATCCTTTATGAATGTTAACATCTAATTAAAGATCATTTGTGGATACCAAGGGAGATGTCATCAGTATGTAGACAAAACCCAGCTCTCTTTCTCTTCAGAATCAGAGTCAAGTTGAACTGCTTTCTATACTCAATAATAGTTGGGGCAACAGCCAGTAAACTGAAGCGGAATCCCAACAAGATGGAAGCACTCTGGCTTAGTGTTCCCCAGGTTCAGGAAATCAGATATTACCTGTTCTGGATGGTGAACATTCCTGCTGAAGGAGCAGGTACATAGTTTGAGAGTGCTCCTTAATCAGATGATGCTATTTGAGACCCAAATGGCATCAGTTGTTTGGAGCATCTTTTATCACCTTTGGTTAACTGTCAGCTGTGTGTTTTCCTGGATAGTGATAATTTGACCACAATGATCCAGGCTCTGGTACCTGCCAGGATGAGTTACTTGAATGCATCATCTGTGGAGTTAGGAAGCTTCAACTAGCAGTTTATTCAGTTGCTAGAATTTTGCAGGCTTACCTGGATGGAACCACATTAGAGCCATTCTAATAGAACTGCTTTGGCTGGCCATTCACTGAGCCCAAGTCAAGGTGTTGGCAATTACCTTTAAAGCTTTAAATAGTTTAGAGGCCAAATAACTGAAGGAACACTTCCTACCCTATCATGGTTTAAGATTATCAGAGGATGAATGGTCTCACTTTCCATCTACAGGATAAGTGCATTTACAAAAGATAGGCCCTTTTCTGTTATGGTGTCCTGACTTTGATGATAATTATAATAATAATAATAGTAATGATGGTCAGGTATGCCTGGAACCAAGAATGTATTCCTTTTGATACCAGGTTAAAACCTTTTAATTCACCCAGTCCTTTAAAATGGCAGCTTTTTCAGCTGGCTGCATAGTTGCATTCTTCTTTATTTTATTATGTTGTTTAATGCTTTGATTTGTATCAGTTTAAAATGTTCATATATACCACCCTAAAAACCATTTTTACATGAAGACACCACTTAGAAATTCTCTTAACAAAAAAAAAAACCTGCCAGTCAAAGGCCATGTGCACCGCTGGGTGCCAAGGCTTTCTCGGATTGGGTGTGTACACAGTCCAGCCCTGTCTGGGTGCCTCAGTGTTGCTCAGTGGTCTAGCCTTTTCAGAGGTTTGAAGGGTGCATACAAGTACTGGAATTGGGGGATCTCTTGGCGTCTTTGACCTTGGAATCTTCATCAGAGGAAGAGACTTCCTGGTAGGAAAGTTCTTACATGTTTGAAGCTTTGTGGGTATACAAAAATTCAACTGAGTGCAAGGACTCTCCACATTCATGACACTTACATACACTTTTCTTTGTTGCCCTAACATAGGATCAGACATTGATGACATCATGACCTCTCTTAGAAACCAGAATATATTGACAGAGATGCTCAATGGCAGTGAATATGGATCAGTTGACTCACACAGCACAGCCTTAAATGGCAATAGTTATGTATCATTTGCTCCACACAATGCAGCATTAAAAGTATCTCATGAACACAAGGTGAGGAGAAGTAGTGTTCTTTCAGGGACACAGAGGGCTGGAATAAACTATTTTGTGTATAATTGTGCACATGTGGTTTTAGGGCTTGTTCTGAAGGCAATGTTGCTGACAGCAAAGCAGGTCACTGCCTGGATGGGACGATGCCTGGAAAACCTAAGTCTCAAGTTTTATGATGGGAAGTGATTCACAAATTGACTTATTCATGCTTCCAGGACTCAGTTATCTTTAGGTTTTTCTACTTCCCTGAATTTTGAGATGCAGTTCTCTAAATAGAAGTGCATATGAAAATATGTGCATTTTTGTATACATTTCTGCTGATGCATACATTAGCAGAAAAATGTAAGACTGAAGTAATGTGTTGCACTTATATTTATGTTTTAATAATAGCCTGGGTAAAATTACCACTGCATCACTTCATGGTTTTAAGTACAGTGTGGATATTTCAATCTGTCAATCCTTTTTAGCTCTTTTACTTTGGAAAAAAGTTGTTTTACTGCTTGTTGTTGGATTGTGCTTGGTTTTTTGTTGTGGTTATGTAAAATAAATATTTGTTAATACTGTTAAAATATATGTATAGTTGCAATAATTTTGTCTGCTGTCCTGGTATAAAAGCAAATTAGGGTGAGATTTCCAGTGTGCAATTGTCCCATTTCACTTGTGGAATTTTGCAGAGGCTCAAGGTGACATCATCTTTAACCTTCAATCCTCTTGTGTTTTTCCACTGCTTCTCCCCTCCTTTTTCTTCCACAGGGAACTGGTTAAGGCAGAAAAAAGAAAGAATTGCTGTGGAATTTATTTTGACTATAAGTCCTCTGTCTGGAAGCACCCTATTAAAATTAAACTTTAAAATTCAACAGTGAAATATATAATGCATTCTTAGGGCATTTATGAAAATAAATTGATTCCATTAGGAAAATTTCTGCATTTTAATTAATACTATATATAATGTTTTACACACACACAGAGAGAGAGAGAGAATGAATATAATTGAGATGGATAGGTGGATGAAGAGATTATCCCTCTCAGAAGCAATATTGTAGGAATTTGGGAAAATATTTCTAGTGTTTTCTAGGCTGTATCCCAAATGAGAGAAATACTGTTCCTGGGAAGAAAAACAGAGAAATAACATTTTCTGGTGTGTCCAGTCACTACTTCTGCAGACTGATTAACAAGAGATAATCACACAGTTGCATTAGATTATTTGCCCAAGTTGGAGCTGTAATGGCTTTTCAGTGAGAAACATATTCAGGGCCAGTATTTGCATGCCTAATGACCTATAAGTAGTCCTGTTCCAGTCTTCCTAAAGCTACGCCAGACAGTTTACTTTGGTTCTGGGACCTAATTTATTCAATGTCTTTTGCTGTTACAGAGCTACATGTTTGCTGCTGCTTTTAACCGTACCATGGTACATTCTTTACCTGTTATGATCAATATCATTAGTAACCTGCATCTGCATAACTTAAATGTAACAGAAAGCATCCATGTCTGGAGCAACCCTTTCTTCCAAGTAAGTGAGTGTAAAGCCCAAAGGTCGATACTGTACATAGCAGTAATATTTTAAATGGAAGTCATAGGAAAAGTGATTTTTCTCAAGGACGGCTTGTTCTACTCCACATTCTGCTTCAGTTGATTTATGCCAAGTCATCAGAGTTTTCTAGTATTAGTCTTGTAAGGTGCTCATGTGCCTTCACCTTTTGTTTGTCACCCTTCCAGCATTTTTATTCCTTTCAATTTCCTATTTGCATCAATGTATGGGCACTTCCTTGCAAAGAGTTTCTAAACTAAGAAGTGCTGCTTAAGACCCAGAGCCTGTCTGAGCAAATGAAGGTCCTGGAGCCTCAGCTAGTGTGTTGCCACTCAGCACATCTGGCTGCTTGATTCCTGTAAAATGGAGTGGCGGGGGGCGGGCACAGGATGCAGTAGCATCAAGTTGTGTAGGGATGCTGAAGAGCATACACCACACTATAGGGGCTGTAGGCCATATTCTCATGGCTAGCTAAAAATGCACTACAAATAATGTTTGTGCATAATCTAAAGTATATGCATAATCGTCTTTAAGTATATCAGTGATCAGAAAAATAGGAAATGGGGACAGATTGCTCTGTGTCAGGTCTTTCCAAATTTTAAAAGGCTTCTCTAGAATAACTGTGTTTCTTTTTTTTTAATTTATAATAAATTTTTATTAAAATTTTAAACTAACACTAAAAACATCAGTCATCACATACATCAGACGTACTGGGTCAGCCCCCCACTCATACTTTTTTAACATTCCATAGTCATATTTAAATCCATTTATGATAGCTTAAAAACATATTTAAATCTATACCAGGTCCCATTTCTCTAGCCAATAATAAAAAGAGTCCCAAGTTTGATAGAAGTCTGTGTGTTTCTTTATCACCAGTGTCAATCCAGAAAATGAGCCAGAGAGATCACAGCTATGAAGCTGGTGGGAAACAAGGGAAAAGTATCAGCTCCTTCCTATTTTCCAATGCCCTTAAGAAATTAAAGTCAAATTGAAATGTGCCTGTATCTCAGGATTGCACAAGTTGCCATGTATTGTGGTCTATCAAATGCTTGACAATCCCTGTTTTTGCAGTCTTAGGCAGAGAGCTAAAAGCCCATGATGGACCCTCTGTGCATATGTTCAAGATGGCTTTTCTTTTTCATTTTCTCACTCTAAGATCGATTAACTTGCAGGAAATTACTGACACGGTTTTTACATTGGTGCTATACTTTGAAGCTGTGATACTAGGAGTGATTGTTACTGGGATGCCACCATATTTTGCTATGGAGAATGCAGAAAATCACAAGGTAACATATTAAGCTGCGATTTTTTTAAAAGGTAAACAAACAAGTCTTGGGTACTGGCCTATCATAGTGCCTTTTCTGCTTATATTTGGATCATATGGATTGGTCATCTGGCTGACTTCATGACCCATATGAATTGACCTCATGCATTGTAGTGCTGTACCCTGGGACCATATCATAGTAGAGTGAATTGAAGACCAATATATCCATGGAGCCTTTTACAGAGCTCAGCTGCATTTGCTTACAAAACACAAAGGTCTACCAGCAACTAGATATGCAGGGATGTTGAGTCTTATATATACAGCCATGTGTGTCCCCCAGTCCCACTTCAGCTCTACACATGAACAAACAAATACCTTGTATGACTAGATTCTTCTTGAATCTGGATTCATTTCTCTGTTTGTGTTGTTTTGTGTGTCTCATTGCAGTACAGTGAGTGGGACCCTTGATATATCTTTCAGCCCTCCATTTCTGTGATTGTTGGATCTGTTCAGTCCTGTATTGTATAGGTTCTTCCCAGATCATAGCATGTAGATGTGTTTGCAAACCAATTGAAGAGAAGAAAGAGAAAATCAAGTCTAATTGTTAGGAATACTGCCATTCTTCATACAGCTATATGTATTTTAATGGTTTATTCTTGCACCTTTGCAGATTAAAGCCTGTACTCAACTTAAGATCTCAGGCCTTTATCCTTCTGCTTACTGGTGTGGACAGGCACTTGTTGACATTCCTTTATTTTACATTATTCTACTCCTCATGATAGGAAGTTTATTTGTATTTCACCACGGAGTTTATTTTTTTCCTGAGAAGTTTCTTGCTGTGGTAAGTTTCATATTTTTTCTTCTTTGTATTTCTTATATCTGGAATTTAATCCATCTCTGCCTAAGTATGGAGAGTAGATAAGGGTACTTCAGAAAACAGGTCTTTGTCCTGCTTACTGGCTCAATGTGGACAGACATTAGTAGACATTCTGTTACTTTCCATTTCCATTTAGGAAAACAGTGCATTATTTAGGAATACTGAATCCCTACTAAAGTCATAAACTGTGTTGCCTTCTGGCTCCCCAGTATTGGAACAGAAATCCAGCTGAGACACAGACTTCTTAGAGTACTTCCTCTAAGTATGTTTACCCGTTTGTTACTAGATGCTCGTCAGGAGATACCGTAAAGTGCACTTTTTAGCTAACAAAACTAAGAGCTTAGTCATTTGAGTAGCTTACATTAGTACGATGCCTGCCTGGGTACATTGCAGCATTTTCCATTAACAAAACACCCATGTGTGCTTGAACAATATAAGTGTAACAGACTCTTCCTAAAGTCTGCAGAAAGAAGCTGTGATTATCAGTGACCTGCAAGAGCAGTGCTGAAGGGGAACAGAGCTGCTGAATGCATGTATGGATCCACAAGTGGGCAAATGAAAAGTAGGAGGAATTAAAGAGCCCCAAGGGAGAAAATGGAGCACTGTTGTGTGTTTTCATGTCCGCATGCACTAAAAGCAACACTAACAAATGTTATTTTTCTCCCTCAGGTATTTTGCCTAATTGGCTATGTACCTTCAGTGGTTCTTTTCAATTATGTTGTCTCTTTCACCTTTAACACTATACAAAACACCAAAGAATTTTGGTCTTTCATTTTTTCAGTGGTAAGTTAAATTGTGGTATTTAATTTGCATCTCTCATTTGCCATAATTGAACATTTTTATATAAGGAAAGAATGGGTTGGATCCAGAATCCTCATTCCACCAACAAGAAAGATTTTGCTGGTAGAACATGAATTCTGTGTCACTTTCTGCTGCAGCCACCTAGGGACCACCCTCCCAGATCTTCTGTGAGGGATCCCTAAACCCTATAGAGGATATTTGAGGAATTAAATTAGAATTCTGGATCCAAGCCATTATGTCCCACATTTTTTTTTCCATAATTTGGGTGTGGCTAGGACCTGCAAACACACAACCCTCTTCAGGTTTTCAGTTTTCTGACCGCATGAAGGATTATCCAGAACTTATGGATGAGTCCTGTCCCCTAGAAACTGACATATGCATGCTGTAAACCTAGACACCATGTGTGGAAGGAGCTCCCTTTCCCTCTCCCTCTGCCTCTCCTTGTGTGTGTGCGTGCCTGTGCAGGGCTCCATCCACAGGGCTGGAAACTGACTGGATAAAACTAAATCGCACAGTTCTTTATTTGAATTCCTTTTCCATTACAGGCAGCCCTGGTTTGTTCTGTTGTCATTGAAATTGCTTTCTTTATGTGGTACTATACAGTAGCCGCTGTTCTTCACACTTGTTTTTCTGTCTTCGTGCCAATCTACCCACTTATTGGCTGTCTAATTTCTTTTATAAAGGTATGTTTTCAGAGAACCTGAAATGCTTGATGCATTTTGTTTGTATATGTGCTGGGGTGGAAGTGAAAAGATAGTATTTTTCCAAATATATTATTTCCATTACCTTTTCTGAGCTACAGGAGAAATAATGGGGGTTTAATGAATGTGGACAACCTCCTTTGCTTTACAACAAAAATGCAGAGTGGGACATAGGGGTCTTTTAAAAGATTGTAAGGCAAGGTGGGCTGGCAAGAAAGGCAACAGGTGAAGAGAGGCTATCCCTTCCAGTGACAGAAGTGGGAGAACAAGCTTAGTGGGGAAGGAGCAGTAAAGGGGCTGACACTGTCTTCACATCTGCAATCATTCTGGGATTTGGTCATATATGACTATATCAGTTAGACATCATGACAGTATTAATATATTTGTGCAAAACCCAGCATCCACTCCCCAGTCAGACAGAACAGATTTTGAGCGAGGGGAGGATGGGGAACAGCATCTTCAGCACCCTGTTCTACAACATAATTCTGCCAGCAGGGCAGGTTAATTGAGTGCAGCCATATCTAACTTGCTGGAAACTAAGACACAGGAAAGCTTATCAATTTTCCCAAGGTGAAGCAGAAAGTCTGAGGAAATGAACAGAGCCAGAATCACACATGCATTAAGCACATTCATTGCTGGCATCTTTCCTGCTTCTGCCAATCTGTATTATCACATGCTTCATTAAAATTTCACCACAGCTGTCCCATTTCTGAGGTTTGAGGCCTGGGGTTTCTGACCTCAGAGCTGGCAGTCAGAATCCACTCCATCCACCAGCATGGAAAGAACTGTGCCAGCTGCCTCCGCAAGGTCAGGATCACAACCTTGGAGGGTAAAAGGACCCATTTCAGTGGGCAAGGAAGAAAGGAAACTGGAGAGACCAAGATATAAGCTAGCATGAGCTATCTTCTCCAGTCTCTATTCCTCCTACTCTAGATAGGCAAAAAAGCCTGTCCAGCAAATTCGCCTCTGCTGCACCTCCCACTCTGCATTGGATGCTCATATGTCTTTGGGCACAACCTGTCAAGAGCACAATCCACCGAATTGCACTCTAAAATAATAAGCCAAATGTGGTTCAACATGTGTCTTTATCAGAGACTTACAAGAACACTTGGCCTAAACTCTTGCAAATCTTTGGTTAAATAGATACAGCTCCATGCAACTTAAAAGTATGATGTATATAGTCATCAGAAAAGTTTAGCAACAGCTAACAATACAGATGAAAATTTGCATAAAATATGTTTTCCTTTTCTTTCCAAAAATAGTTTCAAGAATAATTGTCATAGAATAACATAGGTCCCTTAAGTGTCACTTTAAGACAGGATCTAAGGCTGAAAAGATGAGTGAAGAAAGAAGCCGTTACTGTTTTTTATACATAAGAGTGAAGGAAAACATTTAAGCTCTCTGGGCAACATCCACAGAATGATGAAACAGAGATCTTCCTCCAACAGTGCCTGTGTGTTGATAGTTGGGTTTGATGAGAATTAGACATGCCAGATTTTCCTTCTGTGTAGAGTTGCCAACTAGATTGTATTTTAAGGTTGGTGTTTAAAATCAGTATGATAAAACAGTATGATTAACCACATTCACTTGAATACTCTATAGCTTTGTAAGCAAACTTTATCAAAGCTTTTGGAAAATCATATGATTATATTTCCTGAATTATAATAGTTTAAATAAATTAGATTGAGCTGCAGAAACAGAGTTATACAAATAAGAATTTACTATTTTATTAGATAGCGCGGAAACTTGATCACAAGATGGAAAGACACTCAGAAAGATTGCTGGTTTCTGTAGTAGCGGTAAGCACCACATTTCTCTTTATGATGCAGGAGATTGGTTATCTGAGGACACTTTTGAAAGTAATGGGCTATTGCATACATTATTTAAAGTAATGAGAAAATGTTGCTGTTTGTTATGAACATTCTCATTTATACTTTGGGCAATGGTATCATATTCCTACATAAAATGTTTTGCATGACTTGATTATATGCAGCACTGCAATTCATGCTAGAGTGTAAAAATCTTTTCAGCTGGAGGGATCTAATGGTTATTAAAGAGACACTCCTTGAACAAGATGCTCTTGAACCATTATCCATGTTTTGCTAAGACTCAGGGTGAATTGTTGCTGTTGTTACTATTATTATTACAACATTGCATTTATATCCTGTCTTTTTGCCTCTTGTGAGGAACCCAAGACCGCTTACGTGGTTTTCTTCCACTCCATTTTATTTTCACAACAACAACAGCCCTGTGAGATGGGCGAGGCCGAGAGTGAGTGCCTGTCTCTGAGTCACGGGTGAGCTTCGTGGTCAAGCAGGGCCCCCACCTCCCCAGACCAACACTTTAGCTATGACACCATACTTACCTGGGAAGAGCCCCATTACACTCAGTGGAATTTATTTCTTAGACATATATAAGATTGTGAGCTTAATGGACTCCGGGGGACGGCAGAGGACAGGAGGGCCTGGAGGAATGTTGTCTATGGGGTCACGATGGGTCGGACATGACTTCGCGACTAACAACAACAACTGTTAATTTACCTGGGTACAAAAAGAGCAGTGGTAGGGTGAAAGATATTGCAGTTTTTTTAGTTTCCCACAAAACTTCCTTGGGATTTTCTGTGCCAATAAATCAAGTTTTAAAAAAGTAAAATTTTTGCTGTCTATATTACCATTCAGAATACATAGAAGTGGTGAGTTATACAATGTTCAGATTTAGGAATAGAGAAGAAGGCAGTAATTTCAGGACACCTTTGATGGAACAGGGTTCTTATGTCCACTCTTCTGTTAGAGCCTCATTCAAATGTGCGAGCAGCTCATACCACCTTTTAAATAAGAGCTAGTGAGATATCACTTACTCTTGCTCTGGGGATGTGTTCATGATTTTGCATTCATGACTTGGTCATGAGGAATTAGGTAAAGAAGCAGCTTAGGCTGAGGCTGAAAGGTCTCCTTCAGATTCACACAGCTGAGGCGTAGGAACGACTACATCTGTGCTTGTGCACTGGTGGTGCTTTTCTGATGCAGCCGGCCTTAGAGGAGCCCCTGTCAGAAAAGGAGGACTGGGGTTCCATGCAGAAGCCAGTCGTACCAAAGATGCTGGGCAGCCTGAAGAACCTCATCACAAGCATGTCCTTCCTGGAGACTTGAAGAACCCCTTTGAACCACCTTGACCTCCAGCAGATGTGGCCCCCAACTCTCTTCCTGTGGCTCTGCAGAGCATTGCTAGAGGCAGATCAGGCAGGGAGCCATCATCCAAGTGCCTGCCTGTCCACTGAACAACCTTTGCACCAAGGGCTCCTCAGGAGAAGGGAAATAACCCAGCTGCAGCTGCTGAATCAACCTCATAGTGATGTACATACACTTCCAGTTTTCTCTAGGCATTTGCTCGGTTAACAGCTGTCATTGAGCTGTTGCTCCATCTCAAAACAAGTAGGCTGGATCACACACACGGACAGTCCATGGGTGGTCAGGGGCAAGTGAGAGACAGTGGGTGCTCTGCCTGCAGAACTCCTGCCACCTCTGCTTTTACCGAGCAACCCACAACTGGCTCCTTTGTAAGTTTCTGTCTTGCCTGAACGTGAATCCCTCTGAGGGTGTTTTTTTTAGGAACTGAGTCTTAATTCAGCAACAAGCCATGCATTGATTCCTAGCTTGTTTAGCCACTAAGCAACCCATTAGTCTGGGCTTGGATGACATGCTCAGCAACCTTCGCAGGAACCATTTATGGGTTGCTGGGTAAAAACAGAAGCAATGAGCAGGCCACAGGCAACAGCCCATGGATGGTGTAACCCATGGGCTGACAGTATGTGTGAACCAGATTATGTTCTGGACCTTGCCACCACTGTGACATTTTAATGCTGTTACATATAGGAAAAGGGATATATATAGGGAAAAGGTGGATACAGCCTGCTGATAATGTTTTGCTCTAGATACAGCCTTCAGCTTGGTACAGAGAGGAAACAATGCCATGCCAGATGTTTCAGTAACGCTCTATTCTAAATACTTGTTTTCAGGTTTCGCTTGATTTGCTCTTACTTGCAGATGCAGATACAGTAAAGGAGTAAAGCTGTTGTAATCTACTTTTCCTTTTCTTCTTTTTAGCCTTATTTGCAGTGTGTAATTTGGCTCTTCCTTCTGCGCTATCTTGAGGTGAAGTGTGGAGGCAAATCAATGAGACAGGACCCATTTTTCAGGTCAGTGTGTCCGAATTTTCCTTTGAAAGATCAGTGCTGACATTAGTGCACCAGATGAGGGTTTGCCATCAGTAAACTGCACTGAGGCTGCAGCAAAATTCTGTTTCTTTTGTACAATGGCAACTATCCTCACTTGAAAAGTTGAGTGATCTAATGTAATTATTTGCCCTGTTGTAATGATGACATATATAAGGATTTCTAGCCAGAAACAATAATGAAAACTTGAAAATCACCCAAAAAATAACTCAAAATTAAATTAGTATTTCAGGTCAGAGGCTGACTATAGGTTTGTCCCACTTATCCATCTATCTTTGCTTAGGCTTTATATGTAATTTTGCATTTTTTATTAAAGGGAGACTGAACGCCATAGCACTAGACAAGTATCACAGGGAGAAAAAAGCCTTCTCAAAGTAGACAGTTGTCAGGCTGAAAAGAAACTCATTTAACATAGTTTCTTCTATTGAAAACCACATGAAATTAGTTTATTAAATATGAAATTGCAAGAAAAATACATTGTCAGGTATGCATGTAGGATTAACAATGTGCCACAAGATATTTCCAGAATATTGCAGGCTGGATGTTTGAAAGCCATGTTTACATGAAGTGTTTCTCAACGTTTTTAGCACAATTCCCACTCACCCACCCTGCACTGCCAAAGATATTCTGTCTTCTAGAGAACAGTCTCCACATCCCATCTTTCACCTGCCATCTCACTGCTCAGTGACTATGTGGTCAGCAATTCTTGAATGTAGCAGGTTAATTTATGCTGCTACATGTGCAAAATGAATTGGGGAATTAATGGGTACTATTTTATGACTTTAATACATCCAGGTATTTACTTTATTTACTCTAATAGGAACACAAAGCCACCCTAGCCCACTCTCCCATCTGGCAAAATAGGCCTCCTGGCTGCGGTAGGCTGGGAGAGCAGCAGCTCTTTCGGTTGCCCTTGGAGGGCTCAAGGCTTAGCAGGGAGACAGAAAGTTGCTCTGCTCTTCTCTCAGCGGTGGGTGACCCTGCACATCCCAGGACGTAGGAGCCCCCTGCAGTTATCTGTGCAGAGCCAGTTACTTGAAGGCAGCTCCAGATCGCTGCCCAAGCAGCCTTGCCCACAGAGAAACCCTGGCTGGCCTCCAGCAGTAGAGCGGCCCCGTTTCCATGGTCCGGCCTTCTGGCCAGGCAGATTTGCCTCCCCCTTGTGGCTGCATCTGTTCAGAGCAGAAGTGCGACCTGTTTCCCCATCCTCAGAACTCCTGTGAAACTCAAGCCCTGGAAATTTCCAGAGGTGCCGCATGATGAGGATGAGGATGAAGACGTGATGGCCGAGAGGCTGCGGGTTAAAGAGATGACAACCTGCCAGAGCTGTGAGGAGGTAAATCGCGCCCCTTTGTCTTCGTGCTCAGAATCTCCCTGGCGCCAGATCCGTTTATGAAGGAACGGGCACAGGGGGTGGTTTGCCTGGCCCTGTAGGCACTGGCATTGCTACACAGAGGTGCAGGCCAGCACATGGGAAGGGCACCAGGTTGGGAGGGCTCTTGCAGAAAGCCTCAAAATACTGAGGAATATGAGGTAGGCTGTGTGCCCTGTGGTTGTTTAATGATAGTGTCCATAGCTCCACAATGGCAGGTGGCTGAAGGTTGTCTCCACCAGCACAAAGAGATTCCTCTATGCAACCTCTGAAATGGGAAGAGAGAGAGAGAGAGTGAGAGTGTGTGTGTGTGTGTGTGTGTTGGGAGAGAGAGAAATGGCGAGATGTATAATTCTGACATTAACTAACTGGGATTTGCATTATGTAATCAAACTAATTCAGTATTAACTTCTGCATTATCTTTTGTTTTATCAGAAGCCAGCAATTTTGGTTAGCAGTTTGTATAAAGAATACAATGAAAAGACAGATTTTCTTATTAGAAGAAACATTAAAAAAGTGGCAGCTAATCATGTTTCTCTTTGTGTAAAAAAAGGTTAGTATTAAATGAGTTACTACCAAATCAAATTTAAAAAAAAGGAGAGGGATGTGTCATCTTGTTAAGTAAACCTGCAGGTTTTTCATGTGTATTTTTCTTCTGTAGGAGAAATTCTGGGAGTATTAGGGCCAAATGGAGCTGGGAAGAGCACACTGATTAATATTCTTGTGGGAGAAGTTGAACCAACTTCAGGCCAGGTATCCGACTGCAAACAAACTTCTGTGCCTCCCCTTCCTCCCGTGCTTGTTTGGTAACCATTACAGGTGTATCTAGAACAACTTCTACAGTTCATGCAATTGTTCTTTCCTGGTTGACGAAATTGATGTTTCACACAGAGGCTGTATGTTTTTACTAGATAGTATATGCAATGAAATAATACTAGAGGCATATTTCTTACTAGCTGGCATGGAGACGTTGATTATTAGTCACCATATAAGGGGACTGCAGGTGGCACAGTGGTTTAAACTGCTGTGTTGCTGGGCTGGTTGATTGAAAGGTCGCTGGTTCAAATCTGCACACAGGGTGAGCTCCTGTGCGCCGTCCCAGCTCCTGCCAACCTTGCAGTTCGAAAGCATGCCAATGCAAGTAGATAAAAAGGTACCACTTCGGTGGGCAGGTAACAGCGTTCCGTGCACCTCGGTGTTTAGTCATGCCGGCCACATGACCACGGAGACTGTCTGTATAGATGACTAAATAGTACATATGAAGAGTGATGTACCTGCATTTGGAAATGCACATGTGTATGAAGTCTCAGTATGTCTCTTACTTGTGGTTTAATAAACAGTTTTGGAATTACATAATGGAAAGAAATCTATGAACTGACTACAAAATATGTGGTTGAACTGAGTAAAACATCACTGAGAGTTATGAACATGCTCATGATCATCTTGATGCCTACAACATTGCATTGAAGAGTAAAGATGAGGGCGAAGTGGGGTATTTGATTTGCAGGGAAATCCTGTAAAAGTATGCTTAGAAGCTTGTCCCAGTGAGGTCAGGTAAGTGGGTATAAGATTGCAGCTTTGCAGTCAAAACCTAGCCATTGCAGACAGAAACTAGACCTTGGATGTTGCAAAGGACAATTCTAAACAGGAGAGAGAGCCTAATATACAAATGTGTGATCATATAGTAAAAATAGGCTGAATAAAATCTTGAGCTAATATTAGTATAATTTGCTAATTATATAAATAATTATATTTATTAATTATTTAATATTATTTTAGTTTTCATATTACCAGCTTTAAATGCTTTCCTGCATCTTGCTTGCAAAGATTATATAAAGATATTGAATAAAGGCTGGTATATTCACAGGTGCTGATGGGAAATTATTCTTTAGGTGAGAATGAAGAGGATAATTCAGTGAGATTTGTGGGATACTGTCCACAGGCCAACCCTCTTTGGCCTGATATCACATTGCAGGAACATTTTGAAATTTATGGTGCTATCAAAGGAATGAGTGAGAGTGACATGAAAGAAGTCATAAAATGGTAAATGTTTCATTTTAAACTGCTTGCTTGTTTGTGCAGTAGCTATTATTTTTCTTTCTTTTATTTTACTATTATATGGGCTACTTGAAATGGTCACCAGTTGATTGTTTTATCATGCCATAGAATGGAGATTTTTATATAAAGGATAAAGTGCAAATTATATTCAAACTAAAGCTATGTAACCTGAAAAAGTACACCATTCTCATTTTTTAGGAATAATGTATGTTTTTCTTGGGATTATGCACTCTACTCACCAGTATCTCATGTGTCCTCATTTGCACAGTGTACTTTTTTCTGTTCTTTGTACAGAGTACAAAGCACTGCCTTTCTTCAAAATATATCCTTATTCCTACTTACCTAACACAGAATGCACTGCTTATTTACAAAATATAAGGGATTTTATCAAGTGTGATGAAGTCACTTGTGTGATGCTTGCTATAGTTTTAGAATACTCATAATGGAGTTTTTCTTGCCATTTTCCAGCATTTAAAAAGCATGTATACATTTTGCCAAGTGTACTTTTCACATTTGATGACTGTGGTTGAAAAGAAAGGTGAACCAAAAAGGGAGGGTCATGGTAACATTTGCATGACATGTCAGCCTATTTTGGGCGACAGGATATGGGAACGGCAAACAGCATGCTGCCACCATGCTGCAGAAGGATTCAGCCTTCTTCCATTCGGACCCTAATGAACACTTTGTAAATGAGTATCAACTCTGGAGAGCTCTTCACTTAAAAATCATGTTCATGATGCAGATGTGTGCAGCTATAACAGAAGTGTTGAGCTGCCCTAAATCTCAAGGGGATGGACAATCCAGTATGGGTGAGGGCAGGGAAAAGGAATGAATTAGTGCTAAATCCATCACCTTTCTTCCTTATCAGACAGCTTTCACCTTGTACTGTTCTATCTGCTGTACAGGCAAATAACATAAAACTAATTAGCACTGTTAAAAAGAAACATAATAAGCATATTCTGATATTTTAAAGTTACTTCAAAATGATGCTTTAGGATGTTTACAGATGTAATAGACCTCTTTCAAAACTACAAAACTGCATTTGATTTTCTACAGCATTTCTAGTGCACTTGACTTTAAGGAACATCTACAGAGCAGAACAAAGAAAGTTGGGGCAGGAGTCAAGCGAAAGGTATTTTATTGTTAAAGATGGATTTTTAAAATTCAAACTAAATGAAAATAACTAATAATGGGGTGACCATTTGGCTATTCAAGCATCTCTCTCAAATTGCTGCAAGCAGAATTGAGGTGGGCACAGCTCAAACCCTTTCCCCCAGTATTTTTCATAAAAGATTTGCTCTTTTAAGAAAAGCATTTGTACCTCTGGAATTTTGGCTACCTTAAAGTGCAATCCTGTGCTCCCCAAAAAAGTATCCAAAGCCCATTAGATGCTGTGACCTCCCCCTCTGGTCCAGCAAGAGAGGTTAATGTGCCAAATGGGAGGCCCACCCACTGCGTTCTTCCTTCAACAGCATCAGAACTTTCCACCACTATAGCTAATGTGCCAGTGATAAAGACAGAAGAGAAGCATTCTCAGGACATGTTGGTGATGGCTCATAAGGGTATCCCTACTTAGAGTAGATTGAGACTTATCCCTACTTAGATTGTTATCCCTACTTAGAGTAGATTGAGACTTAAATTAGTCATGACCAACTTAAGCCTCATTCATTTCATTGGGTATATTCTAAGTAGGGCAAAGATGGGATCCTACCCAAAGAGCCGCAAATTATTTTCTGCTTGGAAGCCTCTGAACTCGGAAGTGTCTGAGATTCCTGTGGCATGCTGGTAGGGTGGGAAAGACAGCTTGCCAATTTTTAGAGTAATTAACCATCTGATTAATCTTTTATTTTCTTTCCTCTTTCTCCCCCTTTAGTTATGCTTTGCTTTATGCATGCTTGGTAACCCTTCCATTACTCTACTAGATGAGCCATCCACTGGTATGGACCCTACAGCAAAGCAGCACATGTGGTGAGTACCAGCAGCTAGCAGGAAACTGTTTTTTCATGGAATAGCATGATATAGTTAGTCAAAAATATATCCCATTCTCACAGCATAACTGCCCAGACAGTTAACAAAAAGCATTTATTTTAAAATCGATACAGTGAAAGAAAATTTGGCGGCAGCGGCATCTAAAGCAGCAGCAACTTTTTTAGTTGTTTCCAGAGGAATATCCTTGTTAGCCAGTTGTAGCAAAACCAGTGAAGCAGCTGGTTAGACCTTGAGGACTAGCAAATATATTACAACACAAGCTGCAGCCTTCCAGTGCTACAGCACCTTGGCAGCTGTGGGGAACCTGCTTCTGTGCTTGCAAGTCTCTTTGCTGCTGACTTGGTCTCACCTTGCCTACCTGTGGCAGGTTATGCATTGGGCTGTCCTGCCATCACCACTTAGGGGATCTAAGTGGACACAAGTTTACCAATGGGAGCCAAGTGACTCCTATGCAAAAGCATTGCTGCAGGAGCTGGAGGAAAAATGGTGGGGAGGTAAGCTTGTGGGAAGGAGAAGAACAGAGCCATTGAGAAGGAGAGGAATGGAATGACCATGGAGAAGCATGTAACCCTGCATAGGTGAGGAATTTAAAGGTGCAACCAACAGGGTGGGTGAAGGGAGCAGAGTGACCACATGACAGGGGAAAAGGAAGAACATACCCAGGTGGTTGTTGTTGTTGTTAGTCGCAAAGTCGTGTCCGATCCATTGCGACCCCATGGGCAACATTCCTCCAGGCCTTCCTGTCTTCCACCATCTCCCGGAGTCCGCTTAAGCTCAGACCAACTGCCTCAGTGACTCCATCTAGCCACCTCATACCCAGGTTAAACTACAATATAATAAATGTGTTAGTCTTTAAAATGTCATGAACCTCTTTTTTAATGGAGCTCTAGTTTTCTCCTCAGAATGCCCAAGAAAAAAATTTGGTGGTGGGGGATGAGTTGTCTTAAGGAAGCTTAGCTGTTGCTGTACAAGTAAAGGGTTTCAAATTAAAAAGACCATATCTACAGACCCTTCTCCTCTCAGTCATCAAGTTAAGGGTTATTTTTGAGAGGGCTGCATATGTAAGATTGATCTCCCTGGCATCCTTGGGAAAATGATGCAAAAACCAAGGAAAAAGCATGTGGTTGGGTTTAGATTTGTCCCTCCTTGTAACTCCAGTTTGGTGGATGATCCAGTAAACAGTTGTGTCCCTTATATTTGATTGCAGTAAGAACCACTTAAACTTTCAGGTTTGTTTTTTCACTGAGTGTTTATTACATTTTTTTAGGAAAGCAATTAGAGCGGCCTTTAAGAGTAAACAGCGAGCAGCCATTCTTACCACGCATTACATGGAAGAAGCAGAGGCTGTGTGTGATCGGGTAGCAATCTTGGTGTCTGGAAAATTAAGGTACCTCCTCCACAGATTGGAGCACCTTGGGAAAAGAAATTCAGGTTTATATTTCAAAATATCTTAAAGGTACTGACTTTTGACTTTGATATTGATTTTGCCTCCCTACCTGTCTTTTCCCCTTTTCCCTTAAACAACTAACAGGTGTATCGGGACTGTTCAACATCTCAAGAGTAAATTTGGCAGAGGATATTTCTTAGAAATGAAATTAAAGCACGAGCCAGACACACAGAGGAAGGAGTATCTTCAAAGGGAGATTTTGCACATCTTTCCAAATGCCACTCCTCAGGAAAGGTAAAAAGCTGTAGTTACAATTAGTGTGGATATTAAACAAATACAGAAATTTGGTTCCTTCCTTTGGCGAGGGTGGCTTATTATCATGATATTATCATACCGAGATTTCGGTAGTAGGCATAAAAATGGAAATATAAATAAAAAAATAAATTATGCTTTGTGTGGGGGTTGGGGAGGAAGACTGAAGCGCACTGGCCCATCCCCACCAAATCTACATGAGACCCCAGAGCTTGTAAAATCTCAGAACCAAATACTGACTCAAAGATTTTAACCATTTCAAAATATCCCTACGCTGAGAAGTCCTAGTTTTCCTGCTTCGGGTAGAGTTTAAATTTTTAATATCTTAATTTCAGTCTTCCTAAATTTGGCAGTTATATCAGTAATAAAGCAGAATGAATTTAGCCCCTGAGTTCTAACTTAATATAGAAACATAGAAACAGTGCAAGTCAGAAGGAGTCTCCCGGGCCATCTAGTCTGACCTTCGGCACCAGCTGGCTCCACTCAAGACATGCCCACCATGTGCATGTCCAGCCTATCCTTGAACACCCTCACCGATGGGGCCTCAACAACCTCTCGTGGAAGCCCATTCCACACCCTTGGGGTCCTAACTGTCAGGAAGTGCTTCCTGGCATCTAAATGGAACCTTGGCTCCATTTTTGCTTATCTATTGTTTGCCTTCATGTCTTAAGTGTAGTCTCAGCATGCCATCTTCTACTGGGACAAGTGGACAAACAACCACACATAAAGCAAAATATTGTCAGATTTTCTGAGCAGAATTGTTAATTGTACTTCTTTCTATAGCAACTGTTGCTCCTACTAGAAACAGGCAAAATTTCCAAAGATGTTTGCAAGTCGAAGCACAGAACCTCAGGTCCCTCTGAAGTCCCAGTGTGGTCCTGCAGCCTTTCCACAATAGCCTAGTCCTTACCCCAACCTCCAATTTCCAGTGCCATTTTCCCTCTGTTTTGAAAGATGGAATGACCGAGTTATTGGCAGAAGAAGGTGTGTGCTAAAATATGCTGGTATTTTGGCTGTATACCTTGCCCTTGGCCTCACCTTTTTTGTCTTCAGACTTTTGTACCCTGGAATTCCCTCCCCCCATCCCCAGAGCTTAGTTGAAATGGAATTTGGCCAATCACATAAAACCATTTTTGGGGGGTCATCCCTGAACCAGTTCCAGAGAAGCGATTCAAACCAATGTGTACAAATCCTTGATGAGGTATATGCCTCAAGTCTTCTCTCTAAAAGGTTTGTGAGCTTTCAGAAACTTTCTCTATAAAAGCCTTTTGCCACCACATTCCTTCCTTCCACATCCATTATTTTGTAGATGAAAGAAAGCAGCATTTTGAAAGTTAAGTCCCATCTTTGCCGCTCAGACAGCATAGGGTATAGCATTGGTGGACTTCCAGGACCCCTAGAAGTCCCAGGCCTTTTAAGGATACAGAATTGATCACAGTGACTTCAGTAGTCTAAGACTGAGTTATTAAATAAACCCCTCTACATGCATCAGTAAAAACCAATATATTTGGAAATCAATGACAGTAAGAGTTGAGGAACAGAAGGATTTTTTTAACCATATACATAAACCTGATCGCAGGCCCTGAATGAACTTGATGGAATATAATACATTGAAAATTATATTTAGAAGCTTGTGTGTGATGTCTCAACCATGAACAATACTGTAAAGAAGTAACTTCATAATGACCTCATTGATTCATATGACCCACAGCCTGCAAACATCTGTTTTGCCGCAAAAGCAAGGCATTAAAAAGGTCATTGGTGACAAGGGTGTACTCTGAGATCATTTGTTTATACTCTGCTGACTCCTGCTAGCAAGACAGAGCTTTCTACTTTGTCTGTGTTCAACCTCATGATAATGTTCATATCCTATTTATAACGCTTTAGGAAGCTTGAAGGATTAGGTAATTCCAAAGTTAGACATTATAAAAGATTGCTACCTGAGATACCCTGACTCTTTCATTTTTTCTTAGATTGTATAT
The DNA here is from genome assembly GCA_023646645.1 of Varanus salvator macromaculatus. Lineage (NCBI taxonomy): Eukaryota > Metazoa > Chordata > Lepidosauria > Squamata > Varanidae > Varanus > Varanus salvator. The sequence continues at coordinate 1,748,814 of JAIXND010000791.1, read as the reverse complement.
TTATATTTGTTTACATACTTTTGTGATGCCATTTGGGCTAACGTATCTGCAACCATGTTTCAATTAACAGTGCAACAAACACCAGATTTACTTGCTCCTAGGCAAAAAATACATGTATAATTTTAATTTCTGGCTTTGAAAGCTTGAAGGTTTCAGTCCATTTCTCTTTTTTGTGACCATTAAATGAGTTTTTCTTCATAATTAGCACATCTATTAGACCCAAACAGCCTGTCACTATTCTGGTTATGGAATTAGTTGAGTACTCACAAAGGCAGCGTGTGAAGGGGTCAGTTTTCTGCTGATCAGACTTTGCAAAGTAAAGGCTTTACTTTGAAATGAGGTGCCACAGGGCTACAGCCTCAACTCGCTGGCTACCACCGTACAGGCTCTGGGCTGGCTGTAGGGAGAGGCTGGCCAGGTGGATGAGGACCCACAGAAAGCACAGTGCCTGGGACTTCCTCAAACTTGGTAGCACTCTGGGTAGCATTCACCTCTCTCAATGGGGGTATCACTTTTTAAAATCTACAGCTTCAATTTGTCTTCAGTACCGAGAAGCATCGGGATTACATAAAACCATATGCTGAAGTTAAAGGTGTGGGGAGAACATGGAGACAAAAGATTATTGTGGCACCTTAAAGATTAAGCATTCATAAGCATCCATGAACCATGCCACAATATGCTTGCTGCACACCACAAAGGTAGCATTTGCTTGGTTTTGCTTGCTGCTGCTCACACTTACCCACCAGAAGGCTTTAATGTGAAATGCCACATCGTGGGGCTGCAGCCTTAGCCAGCCATGGCAGTGGCATTTTGCTTTGGCAGCAGTGGGACAAGAGAAACAGCCCCCAGGAACAGGCAAGAGAAGGAGCAACCCATCTCACAGCCTGTCGGGTTCCTTTTGGGATCCTTCTGAGCCACCAGGCCCTCTAGCTGCCTCATGGCAGGCCCTTACAGCACCAGGGATTGCTGGGAAAAGGCAACAGAAAATGCATGGCAGGAGCTCCACCATTTCCTTAGCACTGCCTCTTCTTGTAGGGGCCAAATCCCCCATTTACCTCCAGTGTGAGCAAGCATAGTATGCCAGGTTGTGGGCTGGAGTCGTTTTCTGCTTTGTTTGATGGTGAGTAGGAGCATCAATGAATTGTGGAAATCTATGGGTATTTAGTTACCCCGACACACACCACAAACTGCCCCCTTGTCAACTGTACATGGCCACCCATGCGAGAGCCACAGTGGCAGATCTGCAGCCAGCCAGGAAGGCCCTGCACTAGCAGAGGGACAATCTGTAATGTCCATCAGCAGCCTTCTCAGGACACATAAGATTGTTCCTGTGGCATGTAACTGACACCAGCTGTTAATATCACCCTGAACCCTTGAAGGTGGAGGAGATCACGACAGGTATCTGACCGAACACTTGTGTGCCCACTGTCGTGCCTATGCTGTGGCGGGGAGGATGGCGAAGAAGAAATTCTTCTCCGTTTCCATTGCCTCCTCACAATGCCGTCCGGCGGAGCTCTTTCAAGTGGTTCAGGGCCTAGTACATCTGGGTCCTAAGAAAGATCTGGTGCCGCCCTCGGAAGCCCGCTGTGACGAGTTTGCCAAGCATTTTTCGGAGAAAATCATTCAGATACGCTGCGAGCTTGACTCTACTTTAGAAGCAGATTCTGCTGTGGAGTTGCCTTTGACGCCGTCTGGTCCATGCTTAATGGATGAATTTCAGTTGTTGCGGCCTGATGATGTGGACAAGGTGCTTGGATGAGTACGCCCTCCCACTTGCTTACTAGACCCATGCCCTTCTTGGCTACTTAAGACAGCCAAGGACGGGATTGGGCCCTGGATCCGGGAGGTGGCTAACGCCTCTTTAAGAGATGGCTGGGTGCCTGCACTCCTAAAGGAGGCGGTAGTCCGGCCAGTCCTAAAGAAGGCATCCATGGATCCAGAGGCGGCCACCAATTATAGACCGGTGGCCAACATCCCGTTTCTGGGCAAGGTACTAGAGCGGGTGGTGGCGGGACAACTCCAAGCACTCTTGGAGGAGACGGATTATCTGGACCCATTTCAGTCCGGCTTCAGACCCGGGTACGGCACCAAATCTGCCTTGGTCGCCCTGTATGATGACCTGTGCAGGGAGAGATACAGGGGGAGTGTGTCTCTGTTGGTTCTCCTGGACCTCTCAGCGGCTTTCGATACCATCGACCATGGTATCCTTCTGGATAGGCTTGCGGGACTGGGAGTTGGAGGCACTGCTTGGCGGTGGTTCCGCTCCTATCTCACTGGCCGATTTCAGAAGGTGGTGCTGGGGGACTATGGCTGCGCCATGGCAGCTATGCCATGGGGTACCGCAGGGGTCCATTTTGTCCCCCTTGCTATTTAACATCTACATGAAACCGTTGGGAGAGGTCATCAGGAGGTGTGGGCTGCGGAATCATCAGTACGCTGATGATACCCAGCTCTACCTCTCTTTCTCTACTGATCCAGGTGAGGCAGTGGCTGTGCTGAACCGGTGCCTGGCCAAGGTAATGGGCTGGATGAGGGCCAATAAACTGAAGCTCAATCCAGACAAGACGGAGGTCCTGTTAGTGGGTGGTTCTGGATGGGGTTGCACTCCCTCTAAAGGACAAGGTCCACAGCTTGGGGGTACTCCTCAACCCGGAGCTGTCGTTACAGGCCCAGGTGATGGCAGCGGCGGCGAGTGCTTTCCTACAGCTTCGGCTGGTACATCAGCTGCGTCCCTTCCTGGACTATGACTGCCTGGCGACAGTGACACACGCGTTGGTGACTTCTCGACTAGATTTCTGCAACGCCAATGTGGGGCTGCCCTTGAAGATGGTCCGGATACTTCAGTTGGTGCAAAATAGAGCTGCCAGGTTGCTGACGGGGACTGGGCGTTATTCTCACATAACCCCAGTCCTCCGTCAGCTCCACTGGCTCCCAATTGAAGCCTGGGCCCAATTCAAGGTACTGGTGTTGACCTATAAAGCCCTAAACGGCTTGGGACCTGGATACCTAATGGACTGCATATGCCCTTACATGCCCTCCCGCCCTTTAAGATCTGCAACAGCGGCCCTCCTCCAGGAACCCTCTGTGAGGGAGATTAAGTGGGTGAGCACCCGGAGGAGAGCTTTCTCGGCGGTGGCGCCCCAATTATGGAATGCGCTCCCTGGAGAGGTTCGCCTGGCGCCGTCGTTATCTGTTTTTCGGCACCAGTTGAAGACCTTTTTATTCAAGTTGTATTTTAATTGTTAGTTTGTTGACTTTGTTTATAGCTTATTATGTATTTATGTACTCCTTCATGGATCACTGCCTTGTCGTGGCGAAGGGGCTTGCGTAGCTCAATGAAGCTATGAGCTATGCCGTGCAGGGTCACCCAAGACGGACAGGTCATAGCAGAGAGCTCTGACAAAACGTGATCCACTGGAGAAGGAAATGGCAACCCACTCCAGTATCTTTGCCATGAAAACCCCATGGACATGAAAACCAAAAGGCAAAACGATACGACACCGGAAGATGAGCCCCTCAGGTTGGAAGGTGTCCAATATGCTACTGGGGAAGAGCGGAGGGCTAGTACTAGTAGCGCCAGAAAGAATGAAGCGACTGGGTCAAAGCCGAAAGGACACTCAGTTGCCGATGTATCTGGAGGTGAAAGGAAAGTCCGATGCTGCAAAGATCTTTACTCCATAGGAACCTGGAATGTAAGATCCATGAATCAAGGCAAGCTGGACGTGGTCAAACAAGAGATGACAAGACTGAACATCGACATCTTAGGAATCAGTGAACTAAAATGGACAGGAATGGGTGAATTTAGTTCAGATGACCATCAGGTATACTACTGCGGGCAAGAATCCCTCAGAAGAAATGGAGTAGCCTTCATAGTCAATAAAAGAGTAGGGAAAGCAGTACTGGGATACAATCTCCAAAATGACAGAATGATCTCAGTTCGAATCCAAGGCAAACCATTCAACATCACAATAGTCCAAGTCTATGCCCCAACCACTGGTGCTGAAGAGGCTGAAGTTGACCGGTTCTATGAAGGCCTACAACACCTGCTAGAATTAACTCCAAAAAATGATGTCCTTATCATCATGGGGGATTGGAATGCTAAAGTAGGAAACCAAAAGATAACCGGAATAACAGGCAAGTTTGGCCTTGGAGTACAAAATGAAGCAGGACACAGGCTGGTAGAATTTTGTCAAGAGAATACGATGGTCATAACAAACACTCTTTTCCAACAACCCAAGAGACGTCTCTACACATGGACATCACCAGACGGTCAACACAGAAATCAGATTGACTATGTGCTCTGCAGCCAAAGATGGAGAAGTTCTATACAGTCAGTAAAAACTAGACCAGGAGCTGACTGTGGCTCAGATCATGAGCTTCTGGTGGCAAAATTTAGGCTTAAGTTGAAGAAAGTAGGGAAAAGCACTAGGCCACTCAGGTATGACCTAAATCATATCCCTGATGAATATACAGTAGAGGTGACAAATAGATTTAAGGAATTAGATCTGATAGACAGAGTGCCTGAAGAACTATGGACGGAGGTTCGCAACATTGTACAAGAGGCAGCAACTAAAACCATCCCAAAGAAAAAGAAATGCAAGAAAGCAAAATGGCTGTCTGAGGAAGCTTTACAAATAGCTGAGGAAAGAAGGGAAGCGAAAGGCAAGGGAGAAAGAGAAAGATACAAACAATTGAATGCTGAATTCCAGAGAACAGCTAGAAGAGATAAGAATGCCTTCCTAAATGAACAGTGCAAAGAAATAGAAGAAAAGAATAGAATAGGGAGGACCAGAGATCTCTTCAAGAAAATTAGAGATATGAAGGGAACATTTCATGCAAAGATGGGCATGATAAAGGACCAAAATGGCAGGGACCTAACAGAGGCAGAAGAGATTAAGAAGAGGTGGCAAGATTACACAGAAGAACTATACAAGAAAGAGCTTAACATCCCTGATAACCACGATGGGGTGGTCACTGACCTCGAGCCAGACATCCTGGAATGTGAAGTGAAATGGGCCTTAGGAAGTCTGAGCAACAACAAAGCTAGTGGAGGTGACAGCATTCCAGCTGAGCTATTCAAAATCCTGAAAGACGATGCAGTTAAAGTGCTACACTCAATATGCCAGCAAATTTGGAAAACTCAACAGTGGCCACAGGATTGGAAAAGGTCAGTTTACATTCCGATCCCCAAGAAGGGCAATGCCAAAGAATGTTCAAACTACCGCACCATTGCACTCATTTCACGTGCTAGCAAAGTGATGCTCAAAATCCTACAAGCTAGGCTCCAGCAGTATGTGGACCGAGAACTACCAGAAGTACAGGCAGGATTTCGAAGAGGGAGAGGAACTAGAGATCAAATTGCCAACATACGCTGGATCATGGAGAAAGCCAGGGAGTTCCAGAAAAAGATCTACTTCTGCTTCATTGACTACGCTAAAGCCTTTGATTGTGTGGATCACAACAAATTGTGGCAAGTTCTTAAAGAGATGGGAGTACCAGACCATCTTATTTGTCTCTTGAGAAACCTATATGCAGGTCAAGAAGCAACAGTGAGAACCGGACACGGAACCACTGATTGGTTCAAAATTGAGAAAGGAGTTCGGCAAGGCTGTATACTGTCACCCTGCCTGTTTAACTTATATGCAGAGCACATCATGAGAAAGGCAGGGCTAGATGAATCACCAGTTGGAATCAAGATTGCTGGGAGAAATATCAACAACCTCAGATATGCAGATGATACCACTCTCATGGCAGAAAGTGAAGAGGAACTAAAGAGCCTCTTGATGCGGGTAAAGGGGGAGAGCGCAAAAGTTGGCTTGAAACTCAACATTAAGAAAACTAAGATCATGGCATCTGGTCCTCTCACTTCCTGGCAAATAGATGGGGAAGAAATGGAGGTAGTGATAGATTTTATTTTCCTGGGCTCCAAGATCACCGCAGATGGGGACTGCAGCCAAGAAATTAAAAGACGCTTGCTTCTGGGGAGGAAAGCTATGGCAAATCTAGATAGCATACTAAAAAGCAGAGACATCACCCTGCCAACAAAAGTGCGTATAGTCCAGGCTATGGTTTTCCCAGTTGCAATGTATGGCTGTGAAAGCTGGACAATAAGGAAGGCTGAGCGCAAAAGGATTGAGGCCTTTGAGTTGTGGTGCTGGAGAAGACTCCTGCGAGTCCCTTGGACTGCAAGGCGATCAAACTGGTCAGTCCTAGAGGAGATCAACCCTGACTGCTCTTTAGAAGGCCAGATAGTGAAGATGAAACTCAAATACTTTGGCCACCTAATGAGAAGGAAGGACTCCCTGGAGAAGAGTCTAATGCTGGGAACAATAGATGGCAAAAGAAGAAGGGGACGACAGAGGATGAGGTGGCTGGATGGAGTCACAGAGGCGGTTGGTGTGAGCTTGAGTGGACTCCGGGGAATGGTGGAGGACAGGAGGGCCTGGAGGAATGTTGTCCATGGGGTCGCGATGGGTCGGACTCGACTTCGCGACTAACAACAACAACAACAACATGTATTTATGTATTTGTGTTTTGTTTAATGTGGGTTGTATTTGGTTTAGAGGTGGATTATGGTTATTTATTTAATTTGTTTGGTTTATGGTTTGTATTTAAGTTGACTGTATTTTAAGTTGCCGAGATGCACCAAGGGGGGAGGGATAAATGTTATGAGTTTTATGGTTTTATTGTATTTTAAAATGTTGTGAGCCACCCCGAGGCTTTGTTGCGATGGGGCGGCATATAAATGTTTTTTTAAAAATAAATAAATAAGTTCAGAATTTTTTTTTCAGAAGGGCAAAATGAGTTATATACAATAATCCCATTTTATTAGAACAGTTCCGTTTGGTTAGACATTCCAAACAAGCCATATAACTAGAATGAACAAGAGCTTGTAATCTAATTATCAAGGCTTGCTGTGCCTCTTGATTCAAATGGGTCAAAATCCCAAAATAGATTGGAACTCTGAAGTCTTACTGTCCATAGGAGGATGTTCCAGGATCCATAGGATAAAACAGACCTTTCCCTCCCTCCACCCCTTCCTCCTCTCTCTCTGTAGGCAGAGATGGATGTGCACCGTCTGTTGCTTTCTTAATGTGGTGGCTGAAATTTCTCCTGCCATTTCTTACCCACCTTCAGTCTTGTGATTTATTTATTTTTGGATTTATATCCTGCCTTTTTCCTACAAAGGGCTCAAGGCAGCTTACATCATTCTCCTCCTCCATCTTATCCCCACAACAACAGCCCTGTGAGGTAGGCTGGACTGAGAGTCTGTGACTGGCCCAAAGCCACCCAGTTGGTTCCATGGCCGAGCAGGGACTCGAACCCAGGTCATCTGAGTCCCAGTCCCAGCTCTTAACCACTACGCCACACTGGTTCTGATGGCAATAAGAGCCCAAACAAGGCATTTTCAGGGGCAATTAAATAACCATGTGAGGTCTCAACTTCCATTAACATACCCCAGTAACAGTAGAAAAAGTGCACCAGCCTTGCTTCTATAAGTCCAGGAGGACTTTAGATTTGGTGGTTTCTCTCCCACAGATTCTAGCCTTTCCCACCACATAAGGTCTTTGACTTAGATACCTTCGGAATACCGGGGAACATCTGCCTGGAATATGTATGTATGTATGTATGTATGTATGTATGTATGTATTTCAATGCAGTGCAAGGCAATACAATGCATAAACTGTATGTCCCTGGAAAACTTGGTTCTCTTTCTCGTCCGGAAATAGTAAACCAATCCATCCACTCTCATCTTTCTAATTTATGAAATCTGAGAATTTTTAACCCTTCAAGAGCTAACTTTTAAGAGGTTTGTATCGCATGGAAAAAAGACAAAAAATAACATGCATTTTCACTTTCTTTGCACTTTTCTAAAGATGACAGTAGATGTCACTCATGGTCTGTTAAGTAGACCTCACCTACACTGCTGTGTTTTAATTTTGCCTTTTTATGTTTAGTTCTCTTCTGAGGCCTGTTTTTAACCTTCAGTCTTTTTAATTTATGGCTTATTGTACTGTTTCTGATGTTTAGCATGAATCATATTTTGCTTTTATTCCCGGTTGTCCTCAGAGCTTTTAGTGACAGGGTAGCTAATGGATATTGGTAATAAATAAGGATGAATGCACAGTCTAGCAGCTATTTGTTTTATATTCAAAGGACTGCCAAGAATTAGATTGTGATGCATTTAAGAAAAATAATTCATTTGTAGAACACTATGTCTGTTCTAGTATTATACAGTATATATCATTATTTAAAAAGAAAGTTAGTTTGACTCTTCCTTTTTCTCACAAATTTTTGCACTTGCCTAATATTTCTCAGATTGGAACTTTATTTAGGCCCATGGGGCTTCGTTTTGATTTAGCCAAGGTGATCTTTCCCTTTATTCCATCCTGAGGCACTGTAATGTCCAGAGGGCAGATTACTTCTCCCTGTCCCAAACCTATTGTTTTTTCTATACCATAAATAGATATCGGCAGAATATTTCTTCAGTCATCTGCATCCCTTCTGATTGCCAAGTATTCCATTCTTGAAAAATACTGTTGGCAGTGTCTACAAAATTCATACTCTTAAATTCAGACAATACCTTAATGTATTATGTTCTGCTCTCATGTATTTGCCCCTATATGTATTTTGTAAGAAAGGGCTTCCCTGCAAGAATTTATTGTGCCCTCAGGGGCATTTCCTCATAGAAGGCTGTGGAACCTTTCCTTGGCATTGTCCCCCCACCCCACCCCCAGAACCTCTACTGTGTTATGTAGCCTTTCACATGGGCTTTTTCTTTAAAGGGTGAAGCAGGTGCCGTATCAAATGTTAAACTGGGGCAAGCCCAGAATAAAAACTCCATTGAGAGTCTCAAGAATGCTTTACTACAGCTGTATGCCAGCACTGCCTTCTGCTTTGGTTAATGCAGTATATAGAAAGGCAGAGAAATGCAAACCCAGGGGAAAAGCTCTGTGTGAAGTATGCAGTTTTCCCCTGGTAGAAGAAGGTCATCTCAGTAAATGCCTCTTATGGAGAAGCTTGAGTCTGTGTTCTTGGGGTAAAAATGTAGCTTCTCTGTGCATTAAATTGGTTTTTGTCTAAATATTTGTCCATGCCATCTGGTATTTATTGGTATAGAAAGACCTTGCCCTCTTATTTTTGCCAACTGTATTCCATTTATAGGCAATTTAAACTGCATGTCAAAAGAAAAAGCTGGACTAATATTTTCTTTTTCATTCTAAGCAGTTGCATGACTTGCTCTTGTCAGTTTTGAAAAGTAACCACAATGGACTGGACTTTTAGTGCCTATTTTCCTGCAGTGATTTCCAGCATACACTCTGTTATGGCTGAGAGTAAAAGTTGAACTTCATCTTTCTTTCAGTTGAATTGGCTATTCAGTTGCCATTTTATTTGTTTGTTTGTTTATTTGGGGTATTTCTAACCCGTCCAATCACTACACATCTCTGGACGGCTTACAAGAATAATTCAATAAATACAAAAGTATAAATATCAAATATCCCAAACAATAATTATACTAATAACACGAATAACCCATGACTGGAATAAAAACATAATTAAAATTTTTAGACTTTAAAATACTGGGTAAATAAAAGGGTCTTGACCTGGCACCAGAAAGCATATATGCAATTCTTTAGCAGACACTTCAGAACAGTTGTCCTTTTTCTCCTTTTCTTTTTTCCTAAGTTTTTTTAAGGTTAAGCTTAACTTAATTTTCAAATTTGGTTTTATTACCATGAGGGGTATTATATTATTTTTTAAAATCTGAACCCCCTATTTTAGGCAACAGTTGCCTCAGATGTTCTCATTAAATAAACTTTCACACAATTTACATTTTAGGTCAAACATAAATTTCTCAGCAAACTAATAAGTATAAAACTGCTATGCAGAAAAAACATCTCTAATGTCTTTATCCACACCAAGTTACATCCAGTGTTAGCCTAACTGATGTTCCACTGATTTACATGAGTCTACTCTGAGTAGGATGGTAACCAATAGTGTTCACAATAAATTATACCAAAAAATTGAAATATAAAAGTTCCTTAACAGCTACTTTATTTTCATAAAATCAAGCAAAATAATTAAATACTATAAAAGTATAATATGCAAATAAAATATAAATCCACAAAGCCTGGTAACAACAATATAAATGACTTTAGGAGATTAAGAACAAGCCTCAGGAGTTTGCCTTCATTCACTGTTGACACAATCAGTAGAAATTGTCATACACAAGAGTCATTGAGTGGTTGTGAAAGCAGTCTGACTTCTATCAGCATCACCTCTAAAATTTACACTAACATGCTAACGATGTCATAGAAATCATATTTTTTCTTCTTCGTGGCCTCTGTGCATCACACATATGAGGTGCTGCGCCTACACAGTGCCTCTGGCCGGAATGATTGAAAGCTAACGGATTTTGGCGGGAACGCTCCGCTCCCCCTCCCCTATCGCCTATATATAGCGGAGCGTCCGCCATTTTAGTCAGTCTTTCCAACCGCTGTTCGCCGTGCCTAGTGCCGTCTACGCTCTCGGTTGCCTTGCCTTTTTCTCGTTATTCCTCTTCCCTTGCTCTAGTTCACTGTTGTTTACTGTTATCCACTTTGTTCACACTTGTTCGCTAGTTTTTTGTCACATACTCACTTGTTCGTTCACTCCTCACTCTTTCCCCTAAAAAAAAACAAAAAAACCCCCAAAAATATATACTTACCCTCTTTCTATCTTCTTCATTCTTTTTCCTGGCACTATGGCGCAGCGTGCGGCCTTTAGGAAATGTGTGGACTGCGGGTCCAAAATGTCGCCCTCAGATCCCCATGACTTGTGCCTACTTTGCCTGGGGGAAGGCCATCGTACAGACAAATGCTCCCATTGCCTTGCTTTTTCAAAGCAGGAGCGCAAGAATCGGGGGAATCGGCTCAAGTGCCTTTTGTGGGATCGAGCCCTTTTACAGTCTGACCCTTACCTTCAGTTTCTTGTCCGTCGGCTTCTGCCCCGGTTTCTGTGGCCACGTCATCTAAGGCCATTCCACCGCTAGCTTTGGCTGAAGCTACGCCTGCCGTTAAATCTGCCTCTGCTTCTGCCAAAAAAATCGATAAAAGAAAGCATGCAGAACTGGCCAAACCATCAGGGCACAAGAAATCTAGGCATGATAAGCCTGAAAAACAGAAGACGACCAAGCCTCATGATCGGCCTAGAAACTGGGATTTGGCGTCTTCTTCTGTCCCATCAATACTGACGGCCATGTTGGTCCTGACACCTCCGGGACCAGCACTCCAGGAAGCTCTGAGGGTCACCCCACCAGGGTCCCCCAGGCGCCCTCAGCCCTCATCGCCGGCTCCGCTACCACTGCGGGAGCCCAGTTCGGATGGCGAGATACGTGATTCTCCTTCGCCTGCAAGGACCCCAATGCCTATGCCTATAGGGCGCGATGCAGGGACCCAGATCTCACCACGCCGATCCTCCGATCGCAGCTCCCCGGGCTGGTACCGGAAATACCATTACCAGAAGCACCAGTCCCAGGGCCGCTTTCCAGCTGCCATGCCGACGTCTTTGGATTGCAGATGTCCCTTCACCTACCCTTCCCGGGCCAGCTCTGCGTCAAGGTCGCCTGCAGAATCTTCATCGTCTGCACCCCCTTACTATGGTCCTGACACTGACGGGTCGGACATGGAATCCACCTCTCCGGAGGCGGCGGTTGTGCCACAGGGGCCCGACTCTCCTGATGAGTCATACTCTTCTTTTGGGGAATTGATGTCCCGGTTGGTCCAGTCGCTGGATATTGATGCTGTCCAGCAACCTGGGCCGACCACGGACAAATTCTACGATATCGTCCGTGGCGAGCGCTCGGCATCAATCGTCCTCCCACTTATTACCACCTTGAAACATTCTATGACCCAACCTTGGGACCTTCCTAATCAACAGCAGGCTACGACCCGTCGGTTCGAGGGGATGTATCGGGTGCGAGAGGAAGACATCCCGTTCCTACTCCGCCATCCCCGTCCCAATTCGGTGATGGTGGAATCATCCCAAGGATGTGAGTTGAGAGGCCATACCACGCCCAAGGACAAGGAGGGTCAGAAGATTGATGCGGCGTCGGGGCTGGGCATTAGGATATCTAATTATGAAGCTACCCTGGCCCGATATCAGTATTTTATTATGGAGCGGCTACAAAACATCATGGCGAATCTTCCCCCCGACCAGGCAGACCTCGCGAAAGTTCTTCTGAAGGAGTCCATGCATGTCGCAGTGCAACAACTGTCGACCGCTGGACACCATGTCGACACAGATTTGAGGGCACTCATGGGAGCTGTGTCCCTCCGTCGGCATGCATGGCTCCTCAGCTCTAACTTTCCTGATGACACCAAACGGCGCATCGAGGACATGCCGTTCGATGGCACCGGCCTGTTCCACGCCGGGACCGACCGAAAGCTGAAGCGGCTGTATGAGTCCCGCATCACCGCCAGACGGATGGAGCAGCAACCGGCTTACTGTCGTAAGTGGTCCTGGACTTGCCCTGCCTATCATGCCCCATACCAGGCCCCAAGACAATCTCAGCCCTATCGACAACCACCACAACAGCACCGACGACAGCAACAGGGCCCTCAGTACCAACAAACCCGTCGTCGCTTTGATACCGATAGGCGCCGTCGCTGAAGCGACAGGCGAACCTTTCCTCTCTCCTCCACCCCACCCACCCCACTCTCGATTGGGAGTCAGCTGCGAAGCCGACTTCCCATTTGGGAGTCCATTACATCTGACTGGTGGGTGTTGTCAGTTCTTCAGCATGGATACCGTATCGAATTCGACGTCCCTCACTCGACTCTCATTTGCAATACCTCGTCTTCTCCAACTCTTGTTGAGGAACTGCGTATATTACTTGCTAAGGATGCGATTCGTAGAGTCTCTTCAAGTAAAGGATTGCACGGTTTCTATTCGACATACTTCACGGTTCCGAAGCAGGATGGTGGACTCCAACCTATTCTTGACTTATGGGGACTTAACAAGTTTGTTACCCCTCGTAAATTTCGAATGGCCACTGTACAACAGATATTACCGCTGCTGAGGAGAGGGGACTGGTTCACCTCATTGGACTTGAGAGACGCCTATTTCCATTTATTAATACATCCTGCGTATAGGCGTTTTCTCCGTTTTTCTATTGACTCTGAGATCTATGAATTTATGGCTCTCCCCTTTGGACTAGCCACAGCCCTGTGGGTTTTCACTAAATGCATGGCACCAGTCTGTGCTTTTCTCTGACTTCAAGGAGTTCAAGTCTACCCGTACCTCGATGACTGGCTGTTGGTCGCCCAATCTCACCGAGAACTATCTGCTACCATCCAGACAACTTGCTCTTTACTCCATAACCTTGGACTGTGCATCAACTTTGAAAAGTCTTCCCTTGTTCCCAAGCAGGTCATAATGTTCATCGGGGCGGAACTGGACTCAGTTCGAACACGAGCCTTCCTTCCATGGCATCGACTAGAGACTTTGATTGGCCATACTCAGCACCTTCTTCGTACGGGAACGACGTCTGCCAGAAATATACAAAGACTTCTGGGTCATATGGCCGCCTCGATACCGGTAGTGCCGTATGCTCGGTTATGCCTCCGACTATTACAACTCTTCTTCAACCGCGTATTCCATCCTCAACAAGACAGACAATCCGTTATGATACGGATCCCTTCGTCGGTTCTTCAAGCACTTCACTGGTGGACGGTTCCTTCCAATCTCAACAAGGGACTTCCGTTCCGTCAGCAGCAACCATCTGTATTCCTTGGTGCCAATGCTTCTCTGATCAGCTGGGGAGCTACATGCGGCCCACTGACAACTCGGGGCTGATGGAATCCCCACGAGGCTATACACCATATCAATTTCTTGGAACTTCTAGCAGTCTTCAAGGGGCTACAGACGTTCGAAGACCTCCTACTTCGTCAGACTGTTCAGATTACATCGGACAACGTGGCAACAGTATTCTACCTAAACAAACAAGGGGGAACCAAGTCACAGAAACTGGCCAATCTGCCCATGATGATTTGGGACTGGTGCATCCCCAGGGGGATCACGTTACTAGCGATACACCTTGCCGGAACCAACAACCTCCAAGCCAATCTGCTGAGCAGGCACATGTCGGTCTCCCACGAATGGCAGCTGAATCCTCGGATCTGTACCAATTTTTTTCATTGATGGGGCCTCCCAGAAGTGGACCTATTCGCAACGACTCACAACGCAGTCTGCACCCTTTACTGCTCCAGAGCTGGAATAGGGAAAAACTCTCTAGGCGATGCCTTTATGATGGACTGGACCAATTTCAAATTCTACGCTTTTCCTCCGATTCCACTCATTATGAAGACGGTGTCGAAGATACTTCGAGAAGCAGCAACAGGGATCCTGATTACCCCATGGTGGCCACGTCAGCCGTGGTTTCCGACCCTGTTACAACTGTCTCAAGGGGATTATTATCCTCTTCCACCGATCCCGGATCTCCTTATACAGCAGAACGGAACAGTTAGTCATCTGGATCTAGACTCCTTGAGAATGACGGCCTGGTGTATCCACTAACTTCTCTTTCGGGTTCGAGGGCGACAGTGGCGCAGGTGATGCACGTGCCTCCCACGTCGACACCAACGGCTGCAATCCATAACACGTCGGAACCAATGACTAGCATCGGTACTTCTGGCTGCATGGATCCGAGCCACACATGGTACCGATGCCGGATAACTCCACATCCGTCTTGCCCTCTCTCTCTGCGGACATCCAACTGATAATAGACGCAGCTCTAAAACCATCCACACGTCATTCTTATGCATCCAAGTGGAAGCGTTTTTCCATCTTTGCTGCTGAACATTCGTTCCATCCGCAATCCTCGTCTGTTTTGGACATTTTGCAATTCCTTATGGAATTACATCGCATGGGACTAAAACCTTCCTCGATTAAAGTTTATATGGCGGTGATCGCCCACTATCGCGGTACTCTTCAAGGACTTTCACTATTCAATCACCCTATCCTGAAACGATTTCTGAAGGGATTATTCAATATGAATCCCTCGATCAAACCGCCTATGCCAACATGGAGTTTGTCGGTAGTCCTGCATGCGCTTACACGTGCTCCATTTGAGCCATTGGCTACAGCGGACTTATGCCTAGTTTCGTGGAAGACAGCTTTCCTTGTCGCGGTGACTTCGGCCCGGAGAGCTAGCGAACTTTGTGCGCTCAGGGTGGATCCGCCCTACTTGAATTTTCATAAGGATAAAGTAGTTCTGCGGATGGACCCAGCCTTCCTTCCAAAAGTCTCTACCCTATTCCACCTTCAACAGTCAATCGTTCTACTGGCGTTCTTCCCTTCACCAACGAACGAGCTGGAACGATCCCTGCATAGATGTTTGGAGATGCCTGGCATTCTATAGATCAAGGACTGAATCACTCAGGTGCTCCCAGAAGCTCTTTGTTAAGTATTTGGAGCAGGACCAGGGATTCCCTATAACCCCACAGAGGATATCTAAATGGATTGTTCAAACAATAACTCTGGCCTATCAACTGTCCAAGATTGACTTGCCAGAGACTCCGATTGCTCACTCTACCAGAGCAGTATCCACTTTGTCTGCTTTTGCTGCTGGGGTACCTATAGACGATATTTGTAAGGCTGCAACTTGGTCAATGCCTTGCACGTTTGCCACTCATTATCGTCTCGATGTTCATGCGAGGCAGGATGCTTCCTTTGGTAGAGCTGTGCTCTCCTCAATTCTACACTGATGACTGTTGACATCTCCCCAACCTCCTATACGGGTAAGCTTGCTACTCTACCCATATGTGTGATGCACAGAGGCCACGAAGAAGAAAAGCAGGTTGCTCACCTGTAACTGATGTTCTTCGAGTGGCCATCTGTGCAGTCACACAACCCACCCGCCGACCCCGCTCGGTGTCGAAGCGTGGCTTGAGGTTCGGTTCTGTCTCTCGGTACCAACACATCAATCATCGAACTGTGGTTTCAATTTTTCATCGGAACCAAGCTGTTAGACTTTCTTTTCCTTACTTATGATATCGATCTTTTGGTTACGGTACCGATATTTTTGGGTACAACCCTAAAAAAAAAAAAATCCATTTGAGAGCGAACGTCGGTCTTCAAGACTGACTAAAATGGCGGACGTGCCGCTATATATAGGCGATAGGGGAGGGGGAGCGGAGCGTTCCCGCCAAAATCCATTAGCTTTCAATCATTCCGGCCAGAGGCACTGTGCAGGCGCAGCACCCCATATGTGTGACTGCACAGATGGCCACTTGAAGAACATCAGTTACAGGTGAGCAACCTGCTTTTCTACATCATTTCTAAAAGATCTTTTTAAGTTTTAAAACAAGTCTAGGCCTAAGTTTATGCTCACATTCTGCCATTTTATCTGTATTGCTCCTAAACTAGATACAGAGTTATCTCAGCTAAACTTTGTTCATCTTCAGATACAGCATTTTCATGAAAAAAATGCTGTTTACAGGAAGACTGTTACTTCCCTACTACCTTCTTGTAGTAGGCACTGTTCTAGTTTTTGATCCTGGGTGAGATACAGAAAGCAATTGGTTATGCTGCTGATAATAAACAAATTAGGTCAGAAGCTAAAGAGTGGTTAGGAATATGGCTGCCAAGTGTGCAAGAATTTACATCTTTGTACACTTTAACTAGTTAAACGGTATAGAATAAAAAAGTATGCTGGAATAAGAATGAATCAAGGAATAGTTTTTAAAATCATTGATAGGAACAACTGGCATTTCTGTAGATTGTACTTGCTGCTTTGTAACATCTTTCTTTTGAGTATCATGTAGTGCCTCGATTCTCTTATTATTTTGCCTGGTAATTTTTAATATTTGAATGTCTCCTTAAATATCTCCTTCGAAATAAGTTGATAAAGTTGGAACAGATAAAACAAAGAAAAATAAGTTGGAACAGATAAAGCATCTAGTTAGAACCAAAATACTTGTAGAGAGCAACTGCAAGATGTCAGTGTAACAAAATGCCTTTCTGAAGCCACCTGCGATTGTCATTGTTGTGACATGTGCTCTTGTCTATTTTGTGTTGCAGTTTTGCCTCAATTTTGGCATATAAAATTCCAAAGGAAGATGTCCAGTCACTTGCATTGTCTTTTTCTAAACTGGAGGAAGGTAAGGTAGCAATTTGTGGAGTGAACTGTTTTGGTGAAGTTTCCACTGTCTGATTCTCAGGTATCCATCCAAATTCCTTGATTTCGTTCTGAAATCACCCTGTCAGTGCCTACCCACATCATCATATCATCACATAAAATCATCATATATATAAATAAAATTTGCCTCATTGTCTAGCTAGCCTCCCAGGCCTGTTTTCACAAGCACAGTGAAGTCCTCTAATATTAGGTGGAAGAGAAATGAGAAATCAATTTGCCATTTCCTCACAGTTAAGTTTGACTAACTCTGTCATCCTTAAATATTAAAGAATTCCATAGGTTCCTACTGTTTTGCATACCTGGTGGGGTTCCCAGTCCCAACAATGTTATAGGACAGCTGGTTTCATACACCTCTGATAGACCTTTGTGCATGCATGTCAGAGAATGTCACAAGCTCTGTGTGCACATCACAGTGCCTGCAAGCTGCAGACTAATTTGCTATTCCTGGCAGCAGAAGGAATAATGCATCCTTTTAAAGTGCACTTTTATATTAAAAGAGATTTTTCTATTTTGATGCTTAACTATCACTGAGGAGTAAGCATTTTTTCTTTCTAACGTTTTAACAGCAAAACATGTCTTTAATATTGAAGAGTACAGTTTCTCTCAAGCAACACTTGAACAGGTAATTTAATGAGACTTTTCTAAAAATTGTGCAATCTTACAAAGAATAGTTTTCATGGTTTTCAAATTTATATTTACATGTGGTTTAAATAAAACAACTTGTCATTTGAGAATACAGTGTCAGAACTAGAAGTGACTTACAGTTCCCATTAGTGCTACAGACTTTTTAAAAATAACTTTCTAAGTACACAAAAGATTTGTAACTTAACATTCTCAGTCTTTATCCCTCTGTGGAGATTTAGAACACTGTACTAACTTGGCCTTCCTCTTTGCCCACAGCTCAGCAGAATTCACATGTGGCTGTAATTTCATGTATTCATGAAATTCTTACTCTTTTTAGGTATTTGTGGAACTTGCCAAAGAGCAAGAAGAGGAAGACAGTTTTGGAACATTAAACAGCACACTGTGGTGGGAGCGAGCCCAGGGAGAGAGAGTTGTTTTCTGATCTGTTCCACGTTGTAGAATTTAACAATGGCATTCTTCAGGATTTTGCAAATTAATCGTTTCTGTTAGTTTGGTTTGTATTCTTCAGTGTGTGTGTGCACTGACCACTATGAACTAGAAGCGTATTCCCAAGCAATTCAGAATATAAACAATACTGATTCCCATTTCTAAAAATGCAAAATTACTTCCATTCACCTTATTTGCCTTACATACATCAACATCATAATTATCCTTTTAGGTGAAAATGTTCGGTAGCAGTGACAGAAGTCAACAAAGGATTTATTTGGAGGGTGGGATGTACAATTTCCAGAAAGTCATATACCGAAGCCCATCAACAATACAGTAGTTGACATCCACATTATTAGAACAACTGGTTAAATATCTGATTCTAAGCCCTTTATATATACTGCATTTTATGAAGTTTGATGTATTTTTTATCCTTAAGGTTGTTATAAGCTTTTGCTTAAATGTGGAGAAATGACACCAATCATTATCTAAAACTTACACACACATCCCTCAAATTGCCCTTTGATCACCTTCAACGGTAGCCCTTTCCTTCGCAGAACTAGCATGCATACACTAGTTTGCTAATATGTAATTCAGCCACACATGCAGGCTTGCAACACTAGCCAGTAACTTTAAATATACAAGACAAAAGACAAGGGCAGGAGGAAATAGGGAGGGTGACCTACTTTTATATTGTCTCACAGATCTAGGCTAACTTGAAAGAACACTTAGTGGCATTGGTAAGAATTTTTTCACTTGAATAGTAAAAAAATGCATTGTACTTGCACTTTAAATCACTCTGAATTACTCTATTGCTTGTCATTCGACAAAGCCCAGATATATGTCCATGTATGTACAGTGTAGTATCAGGCAACTATATTTGTTTTTGAATGGTAAGTCTAAGTTGTGTCATTGTTGCAAGTTGCACAGAAGCCTATACTGCATGCACAGGTATATTTAAATGGTTTGCACAAATAAATACGTTTCACTTTTACAAATGCAAATTGTGAAAACCAAATGAAAAAATCTCCTTGTACATTCCTTATGAAGCACACAGCATGTTAAAGCATTGCATTATCTTGGTTATTTTTTTGTTGAATTTGAACATTCAGAATCAACCCCATGTTTGGCAAGCTGACTTTTCTGTCTTCAGTTTTCAAGGTCTTTCCTTGACAGTGAAACTGTAGCCTTGTACTTATCATTGTTGTGACGATGATAACTATGGCAAAACAATAATGATTCTATTCCATTATCACTGGAATAAAGAAAATCTAATGAATAAAGGTTTATGTTTGGCACAGTTGTATTTGCACGTTATCAGTTATGACTTTAAAGAATAAAGCCTCTAAAAAGGAAAAACTGGCCATCATGTTATCACAGACATTACTAAATCCACCACAGACACATTAGACAAAGTTGTGAAAAGTTTGGTGCATAAGGAGCAAATGAACATTTCTCTCATCCAAAACACCATTGCCTTAAAATCTCAGACTCGGTAAACACATTCAGGTTACTTGTGTTGTGTGAAGGCTGTTGCTTTTGCAAGATTTGCATGCTCAGGATATCTCATGCTTGTCCATTTTCTAAAAGTGAAATTGAATTCATTCAGTAAAAGAAGGAACATGTAACCATAGTGCTTTTTTATTTTGCATCCTTTTAATGCTTCAAAATGAAACTCTATTGCTAACTTATTTGGTGACCAAAATGAAAAAAATATCAAATAAGTGTGTTGTGCAAAGTAGATAGTGGGTTCTTCAAACTACATATAAAGTCCTGATTTAATAAAGATGCAAATATGCAAACTTCAGACAAATATACAAAGCATATAAGAAAAAAGCTAGAGCTGAACATGCTAATATTTATCTCTGCATGTTTCACTGAGATTTGAAGCACACTCACCACATGGTGCATGTCTTTTGGATGATGTTCTCCAGTACTCGAACCATTCGTCATTCCCCTCAAATGTGGCAAAGAACAGCCTTGATCAAAGATATGTTCCAAACAGTTCAACAGATGGCCCCTGTTGCCTGTTCAGCAACTTTTAGCGTGTTAAAAGTAGAATGGGGCTGAATACAGACCTCATCCCTCCGACCACATGTTCTAATTTTGACCTCAAGCAGGAGCCCATAGGCTCAGTGGCATATCCAACCAGGGCAGCAGCATTTCAAGCAGCCCCATAGGAGCATATTGCTTCAGCAAAACCTGGATGCCTTGTAATTGTCTCAGTCCAAATTAGGGAAGTAATTAAGAACTATGAATGGGCTTCCCCCTCACCCCACTGCCACCCCACAAGGATCCGTACTGGGATCAGTGCTTTTTAACTTGCTCACCAATGGTCTGGAATGTAGGGAATGCAATGAGATAGGGACAGTAGTAGATGTTTAGGACAAAAAGAGGGAAGAGCCCGAAAAAGGATATCCCCAAACTGGTGAAATGGACATTAAAATGGCAAATGCAATAAGCAAATGAGAAGTGATGCACCTTGGAGCAACAAATTACGACTTTACATCAAAACTCAAGGGGTCTGAGCTGGCAATGATTGCTAGGAAAAGGGAAATTTCCATGTTGGGCATCTGTCAAGGGGCCGGAGGCCCGGTCGCTCTGGTCGTAATTAACCACACTTGCAAGAGCAATAAAACTAAATCTATTTATTGCTAGTTATCTACAAGATTTACAGTTCTACTGACGAGCTTCTTAATGATAGTCTTTGATGAACAGATGTTCACCTCTGAATGGTGATAGCCTCTCCCCTTACGTCATACCTCCCCGCATCATTCGTTCCTCCCTCCTTTCTTGCTCTCTTTTTGTCTTCACCTCATAGGCTTTCAGAATCCTCCTGTTTTTGGCCGTTTTAAAGTCCACAAGTCCCATGATCTCTTCAGCTTCTGGTCCTGTCAGCTCCACTTCAGAAGAGGAGGAGGCATCCTGTTCTTTCTCTTTCCTGGCAGCCCCCTCCTTCTCGCGGTCTGGCTGACTTAAAGGGCCAGGCATCTGTTCAGTGTAGACCAGAGGGGCCCTCAGCAACAGGCTGGATTGTGTTTATGTCAAGCCATGGCGAGGCCTCTTGAACTTCGGCTGTCAAGATCAGGTCCTTCTTGCGAGTAGTAGCTCCTGTTGTGGCGTCATGCACGACAGCATCAAAAGGCAGGGAACTGAAGATGAAACTTTCAAGACCATCATGCCTAACAACTGATGTGCTCAGACTTGGAGTACAGTGGCTGGGTGCGGTCATTGCACCTTAAAAATAATATTGCCGAGCTGGAAACTGCCAAAAAGGACAACCAAAATGATTGAGAGTCGGGCTACTTCCCTATAAGGAATGCTTACAACATGCAGGCCTTTGTATCTTTGAGAAAAGACATTAAGCAGAGGTATGATAAAGGTGTGTGAAATTATGCATGATGTGGAGAAAGTGGATAGGGAGAGTTTTACTAATCCCAGTGGGATTAGTACTTGTTGTCAATGATGAAGCTGAATGATAGGAGAGCAGATAAAATGAAGTGCTTCTTCACAGAGTATATAACTTAACTATGGCCTTCACTACCATGAGATGCAGCAATAGCCACCAGCATTCTTACGTAAAAAGAAATTAAATTCAGAGATGATAATGGCATCCATGGCTACCAGTCATTGTGCCTATGTTTTACCTCTCGTATCGGGCAGCACACTTTTCAATATGACTTGCTATTGTCCACATGTCCCCTGTGTGGGTTTCCTGCAGGCATCTGGCTGGCTACTGTGGGAACAGAATGCATGACTAAGGTGCATGAGTGACTCCTGGAAGCACAAACCCCAGCCTAGAAGCAGGCACGGCTATGTCTCTCAGGTCCCTGCTTGGCATTGCTGCCTTCACCATTACGGAAATGTTGTGTGGCAAGTGATGCCTTGTTCCTGGAGGAACTGGGCATGGAGAACACGTATGAGGAGCTTGGCTTGAGTTCTGCAGGCTCACAGCTGTGAGGTTCAGTATTGTCCTGATGAACCGCCCAGTATGTAAACAATCCAAACATAGTCCTTTAATGCTAATTGTCTACAAGATTTACAACTCTATAGATAAGCTCTCCAATTGAGGCCCTTGATATGCAGATGTTAACCCTCTAATGGCTTCTCTCCCCGAGCCCACATGGGATTACTCTTCTAAGTCATGCCTTTCTTCCCTCTTATGTAACAAAGATTGTCGCTGTTCATATCTGCGAAGAATTCGGCCATTGGCAGCTCGAGAGAAATCCACCACACCCACTGTGTCTTCTGTTTCAGGCTCAGGAAGATCAGCGTCAGAGGGGGAAGGAGCAGTCTGCTCTGCCTCCTTCCTAGCAGAACTTGCAGCTTCCTCTCTCTCAGGACTCTCTGGCTTTGATGAGGGTTCAGGCGTTTGCTCAACGGGCCGGGAGTCAGAGGCAGCTGCTGGTTCATCTGCCCCTATGCTGGGTTGTGGGGTCAGCTTTTGGGTGCAGGGTGTTAAGCACAAGACCTCCTTGTGAGTCACTGCCTCTGTCAGGGCTTCATGCACAACAAGTATGTGAGCCTAGCTGTGTTCTTCAGTTGTCTGTTTAGCAACAACAGATTTGGCCAGATCATGCCTCTAAATCTGAGTTGGGAGGTCACTCAAGGCCAAGGCCATGACAGGAAAAAAGGCTGCTCCTCAGGAAAAAAAACGCATTGGTGTTGTCAAAAACAAGTATGTACATAATTTGCATAAAGTAGAAGACACCAGACAGCAATCCAGCAGTGCATGTGAACTTTGTTCACAGATGCTTCCGACCCAGCATGGAGTTCCTAAAATTAGCCCTACTTAAAGTAGATTCGTTAAAAGGAATGGGAGCTGAGTAAGACTAAAACTTGATACTGTCCATGGATATTGCATAGTGCTGAATGTGACCTTCACCCACTTGCATAAACTTGCCATGAAAAGAAAGTTGCCAAATGAAAACATTCCATTTTCAGATACAGCATACTTGTTTACCATTGCAAATACTATGCTGTAATTTTAAAGCACAGAATCAACTACAAAGCATGAAAAGAAGAGCTGTACTTCCCAATACTTTGCGTATGAAGTAAAACAAATAGTGTGCTGTTGACTCAGATATCATCCTTTGCAAATAAAATACAGTCTATTTAGACTAGCATGTAAAGGGCGTTTGACAGAGGCAGTGTCTTCCTTTGGTATCTTGCAGAACAGGAATGCACAGCCTATGGGCCACATAATCTCGGGAGCTGGCTGGATTGCAGCTTTACTGCTGCTTAATGGTATGAACTAAATCACATTCCTGATGAATATACACTAGAGGTGACAAATAGGTTTAAGGAATTAGATCTGATGGACAGAGTGCCTGAAGAACTTCGGACAGAGGTTTGCAACATTGTACAAGAGGTAGCAACTAAAACCATCCCAAAGAAAAAGAAATGCAAGAAAGCAAAATGGCTGACTGAGGAAGTTTTACAAATAGCTGAGGAAAGAAGGGAAGCGAAAGGCAAGGGAGAAAGAGATACAAACAATTGAATGCAGAATTCCAGAGAACAGCTAGAAGAGATAAAAATGCCTTCTTAAATGAACAGTGCAAAGAAATAGAAGAAAACAATAGAATAGCGAGGACCAGAGATCTCTTCAAGAAAATTGGAGATATGAAGGGAACATTTCATGCAAAGATGGGCATGATAAAGGACCAAAATGGCAGGGACCTAACAGAGCCAGAAGAAATTAAGAAGAGGTGGAAAGATTACACAGAGGAACTATATAAGAAAGAGCTTAACATCCCTGATAACCACAATGGGGTGGTCACTGACCTCGAGTCAAACATCCTGGAATGTGAAGTCAAATGGGCCTTAGGAAGTCTGAGCAACAACAAAGCTAGTGGAGGTGACAGTATTCCAGCTGAGCTATTCAAAATCTTAAAAGACAATTCAGTAAAAGTGCTACACTCAATATGCCAGCAAATTTGGAAAACTCAACAGTGGCCACAGGATTGGAAAAGGTCAGTTTACATTCCCATCCCAAAGAAGGGCAATGCCAAAGAATGTGCAAACTACCGCACCATTGCACTCATTTCCCATGCTAGCAAAGTTATGCTCAAAATCCTACAAGCTAGGCTCCAGCAGTATGTGGACCGAGAACTACCAGAAGTACAGGCAGGATTTCGAAGAGGGAGAGGAACTAGAGATCAAATTGCCAACATACGCTGGATCATGGAGAAAGCTAGGGAGTTCCAGAAAAACATCTGCTTCAATGACTATGCTAAAGCCCTTGATTGTGTGGATCACAACAAATTGTGACAAGTTCTTAAAGAGATGGGAGTGCCAGACCATCTTATTTGTCTCTTGAGAATCCTATATGCGGATCAAGAAGCAACAGTGAGAACTGGACACGGAACCACTGATTGGTTCAAAATTGAGAAAGGACTTCGGCAAGGCTGTATACTGTCACCCTGCCTATTTAACTTAAATGCAGAGCACATCATGAGAAAGGCAGAGCTAGATGAATCACCAGTTGGAATCAAGATTGCTGGGAGAAATATCAACAACCTCAGATATGCAGATGATACCACTCTCATGCCAGAAAGTGAAGAGGAACTGAAGAGCCTCTTGATGTGGGTGAAGGAGGAGAGCGCAAAAGTAGGCTTGAAACTCAACATTAAGAAAACTAAAATCATGGCTTTTGGTCCTCTCACTTCCTGGCAAATAGATGGGGAAGAAATGGAGGTAGTGACAGATTTTATTTTCCTGGGCTCCAAGATCACCGCAGACGGGGACTGCAGCCAAGAAATTAAAAGATGCTTGCTCCTGGGGAGGAAAGCTATGGCAAATCTAGATAGCATACTAAAAAGCAGAGATATCACCCTGCCAACAAAAGTGCACATAGTCAAGGCTATGGTTTTCCCAGTTGCAATGTATGGCTGTGAAAGCTGGACCATAAGGAAGGCTGAGCGCCAAAGGACTGAGGCCTTTGAATTGTAGTGCTGGCAGACACTCCTGCGAGTCCCTTGGACCGCAAGGCGATCAAACCAGTCAGTCCTAGTGGAGATCATCCCTGACTGCTCTTTAGAAGGCCAGATAGTGAAGATGAAACTCAAATACTCTGGCCACCTAATGAGAAGGAAGGACTCCCTGGAGAAGAGCCTAATGCTGGGAACAATAGATGGCAAAAGAAGAAGGGGACGGCAGAGGATGAGGTGGCTAGATGGAGTCACTGAGGCGGTTGGTGTGAGCTTAGGTGGACGCTGGGAGATGGTGGAGGACAGGAAGGCCTGGGGGAATGTTGTCCATGGGTTGGACACGACTTCGCGACTAACAACAACAACAATGGTGACGGAGGGAAAAGAGGCAGAGCTCAGGGAATATACCAGGAAGGACACTGAAAAGAGGCAAGGACCTCATTTGCAAGCCAGGGGGTCTGCCCTTTCAGAATGTCCATCCTTCCAGCAAAGGGGCAGAGTTCAGGATCATCAGAGGGCAGATGTACATAATGAGGCAGGCATTCATTTAACTTCACTGGGAGCTGTTCTTGGTGCTTCAGCCGCCAGTATGTGTTGCCGTCTTTCCTGCTGTGGCTCCCTTGCTGCTTCGCTCACCATGCCAACATCAGAGGTTGGCCTGGGAGGGCTGGGAAGTTCAGACAGCTTTTTCCTCTGACCCTGCCACAGCTGCCACCACAGCCCTCCTCCCTGCCCTCCTGGCTGGCCCTGCTGAGCAAAGGAAGCACCATATCCAGACTGTGGGCCGTCTGTCCTATTTAAATGTAGCATTTTTATATGCCCACACTTCTCTTATGAATGGCAATGATTTGAACCAGCTGGATGCTGCCTTTGGAGGGGCATGGACAAAGAGGTCACAATTCAGTCTTCATTTCATTCTTGTGCTCTCATTGGCCAGGTTTTACATTTGCTTTTTAAAATGTGCACTGCTTTGGCAGCAAGGTCTCGCCAGGTGAGTAAGAGGACAAGTCC
This sequence comes from Varanus salvator macromaculatus, assembly GCA_023646645.1. Classification (NCBI taxonomy): domain Eukaryota; kingdom Metazoa; phylum Chordata; class Lepidosauria; order Squamata; family Varanidae; genus Varanus; species Varanus salvator. Next base: position 1,722,624 of record JAIXND010000791.1, on the reverse strand, counting down.
AGAGTGGAGGGCGGGTGGGCTGGCAGATCCGGGCTTTGTGAGTGAGCAGCTGGCTTTGGCTGGCGGGGGGGGGGGACTTTATAGGTGGTGGGTGGGCAGGTGGGGGGCTTTGGCAAGGAGTTGCATGGTGTTTGCAGTAGCCACAGATGGGAAAAGATACAGAAAAGTGCAAAAATTAGGCTACACCTTACATCATCTCCCCACTCTTTGTTTTCTTTCACCTTCATTTTCCCCTAAGTCACAGGAGAGGCTTGAGGGTATTACAATGCTTTATGTGAGCACCCCCCACCCTTTCAGCTCTTTGTTATATTGCCAGAAAAGTGTGTGTTGGGGGGGGGAGTTTTCAAAGAAGAGTTAGACCAGATCTTGAGGCCATGAGGTCTGCAGTGTAGGCTTGGCAAACAGGATGGGACAGTGGGGCAAGACTTCCTAGGCACCCCAGTAAAAAAGCCTCTGCTGTTTCAAGATGGGTTGGTACATGAAGAGGAGTCACAGGTCACAGGCAGACAAAAGTCAGTGTGCCAACTCGGGACACTGTCCACTGTGACATGGCTGTAGTGGTGGTCTCCTTCTCCACTTCCAGGACTAGCTGTGCTCTCAGGTTCCTCATTAGGGCTCAGCCCCATTCATGGGGGCTCCTGCTTATCACTGCACCGTATGAGATAGGGTGGCAGCAGAATGCCTGCTCAGGCATCCTTCCTCCATCCCTCCTGTTTTTGTGCTTCTTTACCATTCAAACTGCCAGATGAGGAGGGGCAGCAGTCTCTGCACCAGCACCACTGGAACCCCACACAATTTAATACTAGCAGTGATGACAGCGTCCCCCCCCCCCCGCCCCTCTGGCTGCAAATATCACTCTTCTGGAACAGCTATACCCACTGCATAACACTTGCATATCCTCCTTTTGTGACATCTAAATGAGAGCAGATAAATTATGTCTCTATTTAGATTATCTTATACTGGGCACTTGGCCCATATCATGATTTTTCTTTTTTAATGTGCATGGCTCTCACTACTGCTCGGCTTCTATTTTAAAGCACTTCAAAATCACTTTGCTGCCTTTAAACAATACATTAGAATTATAAAACTATCAGCAGTTTGGTGCCTTTTAGAGACTCGCAGCTGCTATTAGCATTGAAGTGCATTCTTGGAACTTTGCTTCTGGTACAGAAGCATTTTCAAAATCCGTTTCCCTCTTGCAATTTAAGGATCTGAATAATTCATTCAAAATGTAATGCTATCAACACTGAAGCACTTTATTGGAATTTTTCTGCCTGCAGAGGGGAACAGAGTGGGAGGAGAGACTGGATAAGAACCAAGTTGACTGAGCTGAAATAGGCTGCAATTTTCATTGATTACAGCTCAATTGAGGGCAGGGCAGGGCAGCTATTTGCCTCTCTGTCACAGACAGCCAGAAGTCTTGGGCTGGCCTTTGCTTGCTCTGGGTGCCTGACCTCTTGGCCCAGCTGCACTTAGCTGAAGGGCCTGAAGGCAGAGCCACCAAACATCCAGAGCTGGGTGTCTCCAGCTTCACCACCTGATACTAGGCACAAGATACTTGTCTAGATACGTGTCTAGACTACTCGTCAAGATACTACTAGGTACTTGTCTGCACTAGGCACAATGCTGGGAGGAGCTCTGTTGGAGGGCAAGGAACTGAGGCATTTCCTCTAAGTATTTGAGTAAATTATTAGAATTTTAGCTATCTGCTTTGTAGCCTTGCTGCCAGACTCATGGCACAACCTGTTTACCACTAGATGCTGCTAGGCATAAGGAAGGGCAGCGCTGTGACCTCGGAAAAGTGCTCCCAAGGTGGAGCTGGGACTCTGGCTGCAGAGCACCCTTCTTCTTCTATCCTCACAGCCAGCACTGTTCTTTCCACACCAGCAGCAGCCCTGAAGTCGCCAAGTGTGACAGCGCAGTGGTGGGTCCGCTCTGGGGGAATGGAGGAGTGAGGTTCCAGGCAGTACCTGATTCCCTCCTTCTTGTGGGCAAGGGCTAAACACAGAGGACCAAAATCAGCTCTCTGTCTTTTGCAGGTTGGGAGAGGTGTCTCCTCCAGCCCTGGATGGGAAGCTCGCTATCCTCTGTGTTGGAGTGGTTATAGGCAGCCATACGGGTTGGCACCTTCCCAGTGCTCTAACTTTGTTTGAAGTATATGATCAATAATATTTAAATGGACAGTAAATTGTTGAGTACTGTATCATAAAATTAGTGTATGCTAGCAGATAAATGGGATCCCACAATAAAATGTTTCCAACAGCAAATCCTCCATCCTAAGAAGAGCAAAGTGGCATAGCTCAGGGTTTACCAGGATGTGTGGGACCAGGAGGGGGAAGGAAAAGTAACACTTATTTCTTTCCAAGGCACCTGAAACATTCCTCATTTGTGCCCTAAAACATCAGGAAGGACAATGCATGAGACTGTCTCTAACCTGTCAAACTTCGAAGATTGCAGGCATCCAATTGAGGGCAGGTGAAGCATGCAGGTGGTCTGTGCCTTTTACCCCTGCTCACGAGGAGGAGGGGGCCAAGGCAGCACCAGGACTCCTCATATCCCAGTTAGCGCTCGCTCATCCCCTCCCCTAGGACACCCCATACCCCCCAGCCCAGACGCTGCACTTTCTGGCTGTTTCAGAATCAGAGCCAGAGAGAATCACACCCACTGTGAGGAAAGAAGTTGTGGGGCCCATGGTCAGGATCCCAGCTCTAACCTTGGAATGCCTTTGCAAGGTCCAGACTGGCACCCTGCCCTACCTTATGCCACCTAGACAGCATTGAGAAGCAACAGACTTGCACCCCGAAGGACTTTGCTTAGGGCTAGCTGCTAGCCCAAACTAAATAATTGGTTGTGCTGAACACTGGGAAGGGGATATTCTCTGAAGACTGGGAAAGGAAAATGTTTCCTCCTTCTCTATAGGAAGGCAGGTTTTTCAGCTCACACTGTGCTGGTACCAAATGCTACCATTCCAACACACTACAAGTTGCTAAACATCATACAGTTCAATTGCACTTCTACCCATTTCTCCCCAACAGACGACCTCAAGATTGCATAGATCCTGACAGGCATTTATTATCGCTCATTAGTGGGAGGGCTTGTTGCTGTTTTTAACCTTCTTTTTGGGCTGAGGGAGAGACCACAGGAGGAGCAGCTGCGGAGACATGGAGGTATGTCACCCACAGGAGGAGGAGGCCAGCACGGGCTCCTCCTTCTCCTGGCACCGATCTGGAACTGGGAAACAGGTTCTCTCCACTTGGGGAGGCTGGGGCTGACGAGGCCTCAGGGGACCAGCAGGACCCCCAGCCTGGGACATCAGGAGGCAAGGGGGCCGCTGCAGGAGAGGCGAGGACCAGGGCACGGCTGCCCACCAGCACCGAGAAGGTATGGCAGCAGGTGATAGTTGTTGGGGACTCCCTGCTGAGGGGCACTGAGGCGGCAGTGTGCCGCCCCAGCCTTGAGACAAGGGAGGTTTGCTGCCTGCCGGGCGCACGCATCCGGCATGTGAAGGACAGAGTGGAGCGTCTTGTTCGCTCCGGGGGTCACCAGCCACTCCTGGTGATCCATGTGGGCACAAACGACATGGCCAGGCAGGGGGTGGTCGGGATCACCAGGGACTTTTCGGCCTTGGGGAAGAAACTCAGGGAGCTGAAGGCCCAAGTGGCCTTCTCGTCAATCTTACCTGTCCGGGGATTTGGGCCAGGAAGGGACAGGAGGGCCTCTGAGGTGAACGACTGGCTTAGGGTGTGGTGCCAGAAGGAATGCTTCGGGTTCCTCGACCACAGCACTCGTTTTCTTGCCAATGGACTTCTGGCAAGGGACGGGTTACACCTCACGAGGATGAGGAAAAGGTCTTTTGGAGATGCTCTAGCGAGCTTCGTCCGGAAGACTTTAAACTGAGCCAGTGGGGGGTGGGTTCAGGCCCCCCAGTAACGTGCCTGCACTGGACAAGTGTGCAGGGAGGATCGGGGCTCTGGGAGCATGGCTTTAGAGATACTGCAGGGACTGACAGGACTTCTACAGAGAGGGGCAAGGTACCAGGGAGGATGGGAGGAAGGAGGATGCTGGGCACTCCAAGGAAAGGAAGTGGTGGGAAGGAGTTGAGGTGCATGTACACCAATGCTAGGAGCATGGGTAATAAGCAGGAAGAGCTTGAAGCTCTCCTGGAAATAGGAGGATACGATCTGGTGGGAATCACAGAAACTTGGTGGGATGAAAGGCAAGTCTGGAATGTAAACATAGAAGGGTATCACCTTTTTAGAAAGGACAGGAAGGGAAAGAGAGGTGGGGGTGTGGCTTTATACGTCAGGGAAGGGATAGGATGCAGTGAGATAGAATGCAGCACAGATGGGGATTCGGTAGAGGCAGTCTGGGTGAAACTTAGGGGTTTTGACAGGGAAAGAGACCTGACAGTGGGGGTATGTTATCGCCCTCCAGGTCAACTTGAGACCCTGGATGATGTCCTGACAGGCCAGATTCTAAGGATATCTCGGGGGAGGGACACAGTAATTATGGGGGATTTCAATCTCCCGGATATTACATGGGAGACTCACTCGGCAGTGACAGCCAGGTCACGTCGCTTCCTAGAAGCTCTAGAGGGTGGGTTTTTCACACAGAGGGTCCGAGAGGCGACAAGGGGGCGAAACATCCTGGACTTGGTCTTGTCCAATAGGGAGGAGCTGATAGATGCAGTACAGATTAGGGGAGCTCTGGATGCGAGTGATCACTCCATCCTTTGCTTTGAGATCAGGGGACTGGGGCCGTGCAGCAGGGCGAGCACTAGAAGCTGGGACTTCAAGAGGGCCAACTTTGGCCAACTGAAGGCCAGACTGGGGAAAGTCTCCTGGGATAGGTTACTGGAAGGTAAGCGAGTTGAGGAGGGGTGGATGGCACTCAAAAGGGAGGTTTTGGAGGCGCAAGCCCTGACAATACCTCTAGTCAGTAAGGTGGGGAGGCGGAGGAGAGTGCCGCCATGGATGCGAAAGGAGGTCGTTAGGGGGATTAGACGAAAGAGGAGCCTCCGTAAGAAATGGGTACTGGGGGAAATAGACAAAAGGGTATACCGGGAGGAGGAGGCCCGTTGCAGAAGGATTCTTCGCAAGGCTAAGGCTGATTATGAGCTGAGACTTGCCAAGAATATCAAGAGCAACAAAAAGGGCTTCTTTCAGCATGTAAATAGGAAAAGGAAGGGGAGACAAGTGGTGGGACCACTAAATAAGGAGGAAGGAGATCCAGTGACTGACATGAGGGAACAGGCACAGATGCTAAATGACTATTTTGCCTCTGTGTTCTCCCCAAAGCAGGACGGGGGATATCCGTATAGGAGACTGGATGAGGCTGGGGACTTAGGGGCAGAGATTAGAGTCACCCCCCTTGAAGTTGAGGGGCTCCTCAGGGCATTGGACATTACAAAGGCGCCAGGCCCTGACGGGTTGCACCCGAGAGTACTTAGAGAGTTGGCAGGGGTTCTCTCACGCCTGCTGGCCTCCATTTTTGAGGCCTCGTGGAGAACGGGTGAAGTTCCAGAGGACTGGAGGGTGGCATTGGTGGTCCCAATTTTCAAAAAGGGTAGCAGGAAGGACATGGGGAATTATAGACCGGTTAGCCTTACGTCCATTGTAGGAAAAACAATGGAAAGGCTCATAATAGAGACAGATCTAGTGATGCTAGATAGGGAAGGGAGGCTGACAGCCACACAACACGGCTTCCGCAAAAACAGGTCCTGCCAGACAAACCTTGTGGAATTCTATGACAAGGTTTCAAGATGGCTAGATGGAGGGGATGCAGTGGATGTGGTATACCTGGATTTCAGCAAGGCCTTTGACAAAGCGCCCCATGATATCCTGGTGGAGAAACTGAGGAGTTTTGGGATACACCAAAGCACTGTCCGGTGGATTAGGGCATGGTTGACTGACCGAAAGCAGAAGGTAACCATTAGCGGGGAATCGTCGGGATGGCAGCCAGTGACAAGCGGGGTCCCCCAGGGCTCTGTCCTGGGGCCGATCCTGTTTAATCTTTTCATTAACGACATGGAAGAAAGGGTGAACAGTCTGCTGATCAAATTCGCAGACAACACTAAAACTGGAGCAGTGGCCACAACTGAGGAGTGGATACTCCAGATCCAAAAGGATCTGGACAGACTATGGAAGTGGGCAGGAGACAACAGGATGGCGTTCAATGAGGAGAAGTGCAAGGTCTTGCACTTGGGGCATAGAAATAGCTGTCATAAGTACAGGTTAGGTGACAAGTGGCTGGAGAGCAGCACTTGTGAAAGCGACCTCGGCGTACTGGTTGACCGCAGGCTAAACATGAGTCAGCAGTGTGATGCGGTGGTCAAGAGGGCGAATGCCACCCTTGGCTGCATAGCCAGAAGTGTGGCTTCAATATCGAGAGAGGTATTACTACCACTCTACACGACTCTGGTGCGCCCGCAACTGGAGTATTGTGTTCAGTTTTGGGCCCCTCATTACAGAAAGGATATAGCCAGGTTGGAGTCAGTGCAGCGTAGGGCCACAAGGATGGTGGCTGGTTTGCAGGGGATGCCGTATGAGGCAAGACTGAAGGAACTGGGTCTCTTCAGCTTGGAGAAGCGGAGACTCAGAGGGGATATGTTGGCGACATACAGGTATGTGAGGGGGTGTCACATGGAGATGGGGAGAGGCCTGTTCTCCCCTGCAGAGGAAGGCAGGACGTGCTCCAATGGAGCAAAGCTCAGGGAGCCAAGGTTCAATTTGGATGCCAGGAAGCACTTCCTGACAGTTAGGACCCCGAGGGCGTGGAATGGGCTTCCACGGGAGGTCGTTGAGGCCCCATCGGTGAGGGTGTTCAAAGACAGGCTGGACATACACATGGTGGGCATGTCGTGAGCGGAGCCGGCTGGTGCCGGAGGTCAGACTAGATGGCCCAGGAGGCCCCTTCTGACCCGCTCTGTTTCTATGTTTCTATGTTTCCCTTGCATCTGGTATTTCTTTGCATACCCTAATGGTCCCTGGGAAACGCAGTACCTTCGTTTGGGGCAGCCACGTTCCACTTCCAAGCAGGTAGGCACAGCCCACCAATTTCTTCACTTCTCGGAAGAAGTGATGCAATGAGGTACTGCTTATTAGCAAGGTGTTGAACATGAATGGATCCCTGTACAGCACTATACCTGTTAGATTCTTTTTGGAAAGCTGCCAGAACAAAAGGACTGTAGCACTATATATATATATATATATATATATATATATATATATATATTCATTCATTCATTAAAACATTTCTATGCCGCCCCATCGCAACAAAGCCTCGGGGCGGCTTACAACATATAAAAATTCAACAATCTATATAAAACCTATCCATCCCCACACCCCCGGTGCATCTCGGCAACCCCAAAAAACAATCCAAATTAAATATACACAAATTATAGACAATAAACCACACGATTAAATAAATAAACACAGATAAACAAATCATAACATAAACAAATCATAACCATTAACTAAACAATACATATCAATCAACTAAAAACAGATAAACAATTTAACAATTAAAATACGATTTAAATAAAAAGGTCTTCGCCTGGCGCCGAAAAATAAACGACAGCGCCAGACGAACCTCTCTGGGGAGCGCATTCCATAATTGGGGCGCCACCGCTGAGAAAGCCCTCCTCCGGGTACTCACCCTCTTAATCTTATTCACTAGGGGGTATGTTGTTTTCCTTTGTAACAATTTCCAGGAATAAAAATATTATGGAAAACTTTTGAATAGCTGATTTTGGAGCACTTTAAAATAGTTAAAATAATTGGAAACACATATGGAAATAATTCACTATATCAGGGGTGGCAACATTTAGGCACCAAGGCACCCCCAAGCCCCTCTCTGGGCACTTGCCAAGATGTTTTGCATCTTCTACATAAAAAAGAAAGAAAGAACTGGCAGTCAGGATAGGTGTGAAATAACTTTCAGTTGGTGCAGAAAACCGTGGATTCAAAGAAGTTCTTGAGCTTATCAGGGTCAGGCCCCACCTCTGCCTTGTACACAGTCTAGTGGGGAGAATGTTTAATGTTTGCCAAATGCCCCATATCAGCTATTTCACAGTGGTGCCCAGTTTCTTGAAATCCCCAATGGGCCCACAGTCCAAGTTGCTACAAGTGAATTTTCAGCACCACAGCATCCCATCAGAATGTTGTTAACTTTTATGGGCACTGCCATTTAAATGTTAAATTGAAAACTGGAGGACAGAATTTAACTATCAGGTTACACTATTAGAGTGCTCCTAGCAGAGCTTGGGTTGGGATGGAGGACAGATTCCTTATGATATCTACTTTCAGATTCGAAGTCTTCTCACCTCACTGCAGCTAGAGCAAAAGGTGTGCATATGATTTTTTTTTTTTCTAATTGCCACCCCCGCCATCATCTTGGGAAGTTAAAAATTTAGAGCCTTGTGGGGGGCTCGTCCAGCAAATTTTGTGCTGAGAATGCGATGGATCTTTGCCCTCTTCTGCCACCTTTCATTCCCAACATGCCCCCTCTGGAGGACACATCACAGGACTGACAGTGATAGCAGGACAGTGTGTTGTTTCTGTCATGAGAAGGCCTCCACCCAGGGACCGTGCACAAAGAAGGAAACCCACAGCAATCAATGTTCCTGCAACCACCCTACCCAGGAGCTCAGAATTGCTCCCTTGGGAGGTTCTAACTTGTTCTTCAGCAATATGAGAGTGGAACCAGTTGACAGGAGGTGGTGGGCACACTAGAGACATTCAAGGCCAAACTGGACATTCATCTGGGTGGGATGGTGGGACTTGGCATCCTGCACCCACAGCGGATCAGACCCAATGGCCTTCTTGGTCCCTTCCAACCCTACTATTTTACAAATCTATGAATAGTAGATTTGATTAGAATAGCTGTTACGGTTGCTAGTTCTAAGATATGAACAAGCAAAATAAAAGGATTTAATAATATCATTGGGAAAAAAGTTACAGAAATTAGAGCAACAAAGCTAAAAAACAACAGCATGGGAATTTTGTTGTGGGAGATAATAAAGAAATGCTGGTTACTTCATTTAAATGATTTCAGGTTTGGATACATTCTTCTTTAGAAACAAACTTCGTACTGCAAATTCAACATGTACAACATCTCAATTTTGTTAAAATAGGGTCCTTAGCAATAGTCTGAAAAAAGAGCAAGTTGTTCTGGATACTGTGACTTGTTATCTTTATTGAAAGTCTAGCTAATACAATCAGAAATAAACAAGATGGAAGTTGAGGAGAAAAAATTACATTGATGCTGATGATATCATGTAAAACTCAATTTATTCAGTAATTTACTGAACAAGGGGGAGAAAAATTTCCGGGAACTGAGACAGAAATTGGAATGGGCTTCATTTAATTCAACAGCAAAAAAAATGGATATACAAGAATGGCTTGGTAAATGGAACATGAAACTAGTGAAATATTTGGGTATTTTTCTCACAGGCTGGATCAACTGGATATTATCAGATATAACAGCATTTTAAATTATCTTGGATGGGAAAGCGTGTGCCATTCTAAAACTGCTGTTCCTTTCAAATGCTGCTGTTCTAGGCCAACACCATCAGAAAACACCATCAAGGAAAGCAAAGCTGAGGCCAGGTCTGATAGAGGGCAAGAAAAGAAGCTGCACAGAATTTTTAAAGGCTTGTCTCTATCACTTTACATTTACCTTTTCTAGAAAGGGCTGATCTGGCTGCTGTTCACACATCCTGTGACAACATTAAGATTTAATCGCTACAAATCCTTGACCTTGTTTGCTTGACCTGCCATTGGCAGTGAGTCATGCGGTGTTGTTCTGGTATCCATGCCCAACCTAGTTTATCCCTGATGACTTGTTTTTGCAAACAGGAACACATGGGCTGTTCTAGGATATATTTTACCCATGATGGGTTGTCACGTCATCTGGACCAGGACAACCAATCCCACAAGTTTAGGCAGTGACTGGCACTGGCTTGCTTTCCTCGCTGTGTTCAAGAGCTGTTTTCTGTATTTGTGCTCTCTTCCTCGGCCCCCCAGCCCAACATATGGAAGTGCAGAAATGGGCAGCTCCCTCTCAGTAATGTCTAGAGAAGTACCTACTGACAAATGTCACAGGTATCAGTCCTGGACATTGTGCCAGGAAGGCACCAGCTACCCCCTTTGCTCCCCACTTTGGTGTGGCAGCTGTCAAAAGGCAAATTATCAAGCCAAACCAAATGTGCGAGTGAGCTTTGCTTGCAAAAAGGGGCTGGTGGGATTTATATCCCTTTCACAGCAAATTCCTCTGGGAGATGTTTTTGGGGAGAGAGGTATAATTCACTGTGCTCTCTCTCGTCCACTTGCTCCTTAAACTTGAGGTTTGTGGGAACATGGAAAACTGTGAGCCATCTCTCTTTCAAAGAAACCAGCATTTTGACAGCTAATGGTCAAACTTCAGCTCTTTCTAAAAGTGGGTTTTGGGGGGCAGAGTACCCCATCGTTTCTTGCCAGAAGGGGAGAGATGACTGCTATAGTGTTCCCTGAGGTATTGCCTGGAGGACCAAGAGAAAGAAGTGGATGAACAACCCACAGTGAGCCCAACTGTCTGCCATGCTCATTGTGTAGAGTCACCAACCAACCATGGCTTATGGATGAGGTGAACTACTGTGAAATGTGACTCCCGTGCTCATTGTGCTTTTCAGAAATTGCATTTTGGGCAAAATATGTCAGCAAAGTATTGTCCAGGATTTGTTTTCCAGAGGATATGACCATAAGCACCACACGAGTGCAGTAGCACCCTCCCATTCATGCCTCCCAACAACCGCTGTTGAGATATGTACGGCCTTCTATACTGGAAGTATTACTTAATCTTCACTAGTAGTCATTGATAGTGTTTTCTTCCGTGCAGCTGTCTCATCTTTTAAAGCAGTCCAAGATGGTGCTTGCTCTTCACTACATCCTGAAGCAGTGAATTCCACTTCATCTATCTGCTTTGTGAAGAAAAGCTTCCATGTGAACTGAATCTCCTTCAATTCTTCTGTGTTCAACACCTTCAGATCTGCTATAGTAAGAGGAAGAAAACAATCCTTGCCTTCTTTCTCCACACCATACATAATCGTGTATCAATCTACCATGTCCCTATCTTCCCTTACTCACTGGGGTGCTGAGGGCAGTAGAGATCAAAGACTAGAAGCATCTGCAGCCACTCTTGCCAGAAGATTCTATGATCTTTCCATACCCACCATGGTAAAATGGTGATCCTAGTCCAGACAATCAAAGAAGCCATAGTGAAGTGTGAAAACCTTAGGACAGGCTGTTGATTCTCTTCATGCTTTCAGAAAAATCACAGGACCACACAGGAACTCCAAATGACACAAAAGACCCATGACAGTACAATTTCACCATGGCTTCTGGTGTTGTGAACCCACATAGTTTCAGATGCAGTCACTCCATAGCTTTGTATAAAAGCATGATGATCTTGGAAGTTTCAAGTTCAGCTCCCCATGTTATGATCCCCAACATAAAATTTGATCTTTTTGAGAGAAGCTGCATGTTATTTACATGACTTGAGTTACGAACCATAAAGTCAAGTTTCCTTTTCTGGTAAAATACCATTAGTTCAGTCCTCAACAGCATATATATAAAGTTAAGAGTTTTGCCCCTATACGCAGCACTTCATACATGCTTACAATGAACTGCATTTGCCCCCCTGCCCCCAGTTTGGAGAGATCCTTTTAGAGCTCTTTGCTGTTCCTTTTTGTTTTAACCACCCAAAATAATTTGGCATCAGCAGCAAACCTGGTCACCTCACTACTCTCTTGGAACTGTAAATCAAGTTACAAAACACCAATCCCAATAAAAATGCTTGGGGGACGCCACTTCTTATATCCGCCCATTGCAATAACAAGTGTCTATTTATTCCTACTCTGGTTTTTTTGGCCAGTTACCTCCACTCATACTTCATGACTGTTAAGTTTGCTCAGGAGACTTTGGTGAGGGGTCTTTTTCAAAACCCCTCTAAGAATCAAAGTAAGCAACTTCTACTGGATCACTCCATCCACATGTCTATTGATACTCTCACAGTAAATGGTTAGTGACAAGTGATTTACCTTTGTAGAAGTCATGAATATTATCCTTAATAATATCTTCCAGGAATGCATATGCAAGATGTTCCATTTATTGCCCACCATATAAAAATAAAACTGAGAATGACTATGGTCTAGAATATTTGGTAAGTAGAGAGCAGAGGTTTTTCTCCTAGTACTTCAAAGGTCCTGATATATGAATTGTATAATGGAAGCAAGGATCTTTCACTGCCTGTACCAATTGCTAGCAGCAGCAGCTTTCATTATCCATTTCACAGCCACATAAATCTCCAGACAACATTCCCCTGAGGACAGTAGCAGTATTTTTTTCTGTTCCAGCTGCATCTCAGCCCCTTTTATCAGCATTTGCTCAAAATATCCAGCACTGTGACCTTGTTAAAATGTAGTTTAATACAAGCATATCTTTTGAAATATCAAAGAATTCTCAAGGATTTATGAACAATGAAGGCCATTTTTCCATATTGAAGCACACTAACAACATCAGAGAAACTGGAAGGGATACACTCTTCTGGTCCCAGTAAGATAGGCTGCAGAAGATGGGGCAGGGAAGGCTAGGACAACACCTTATTAAGGCAAAAGCACGTAAAGGACAGTCTCCCTGCAAACTCTTTTTAATGGAAAATGAAAGAATATGTGAAAAAACGTACTGCAAACACAGTAAGAATTTACAGAACAATAAGCCAAACAGGCTTTTTAGCTGAACGGTTTGCTGAGGACACATAATATATGAAGATGATGATAATGTATTTGTATAATTTTATTGTGAGCCGCCCCGAGGCTTTGTTGCGATGGGGTGGCATAGAAATGTTTTATATTTAGAAAGAAAGAAAGAAAGAAAGAAAGAAAGAAAGAAAGAAAGAAAGAAAGAAAGAAAGAAAGATACAAAGGGAAACTCTAGCTAGAATCCGAATTCTAAAAGTTTGACTTAGTGTGTCTTGAACGGCTACATCCCTCCCTTCAAATGCCACATGGCAGAACCCTTTTGAAACTGAAGGGTCTTTCAGAGAAGTTGTGATGCTGTGATTTGCTGTTCAAAAGGGGGAGGAAGAGTGACAGTTAGTGCACCTGGTGTTCCATGCAAAAGTATTTCACAGCTTAAGATCTGTTTATAAAACAACAACCGTGAATTTATTGACATGCAATTGCTGGTTGCTTATTAAAAACCTGCAGAGTAAAAATCTCCCAGAACATGCCAGCCATGGAACATTTGCACTGTAGCCCGTGGCCCAATTCTCCAAATGCTTGCGCAGCTGACACACAACAGCCTATTCGTACTTCTATACTTTCTGCTTCTGCTTTTACCTTCATCTTTTATCTTTCACTTTTCTGACTGAAAACAGACAGCTGGATATTCAGTCTTAGACAAAACCCGAGAGGACAGCTCTTTCTCAGTATTTTGGCACAAACAGGCAAAGTACCTGTTTCTTAAAGCTAGACGCCTCTTCTAATTGAGTTGGAATTCTCCTTAATTTCTCTATCGTTATTATCGCATGTGACATATTTGACAGGCACTCGTAAACCCCCCCCCCAACCCCACCTCCTTGCACCCTTCCTTCCCAGTGCGAGTCAAGGCACTCGGGACAGAGCCCTTCTCCCTCCAGCCTCACACTCCCACCCCGCCCCGGTCGTGTGGAACGGGACAGGCTCGTGGCCTGCGCAACTTATGCGCGCGCGCACGCACCCCTTCCTCCAACTCGTGGGCCCGCCGTCCGCACCCCGTCGTGAAAGGGGCCTGGGTGCTCGCCGCTTTAGGCAAGCCCGCCTGTCCACAAGGTCTCTTTTTCCAGGCCCTGGTTTGAAGCAGGATTCTCTCCTTCGCTGGAACAGCCGCGCGCCCTGCTCTGCCTGAGACCCGAGAGGAGAAACCTGCTCCGGGCGGCGCTTGCTTCGGTCTCCGAAGAGAATGGTGGCGGCGGCCACCCCCAGAAGCGCCGGTAGCTCGTTTCTGCGGCAGCGCGCTGCCCGTGAAAGCACGGGCCTCGCTCGGAGTGGAAGGAAGGCGCCCCGCCCCAAGGGCGGGCGCTTCAGGCAGGCGAGCTGCCTGCCCGCGCGGAGAGCGCAGCGGCAGCCAGGGGAGACGAAGCGGCGCCTGTGTCGCAGCCCGCCCTGCAGGTGGCAGGGACGGCGTGGGCTGCTCTCCCTTGGCGCGGCACTTGATCCGAAGAGGGGTGCGAGGAGATGCTCGCGGGAGCCGACCGAGGTCAGTGCCGCTGGCGGAACGGCGCCTCGAGAAGGACGGCGGGAGCAGTTTTTGCGGCCAGGAAATATGCAGGGCAAGGGAGCAGGGGGGAGCCAGGTGGGCGGCTGACAGGGGCGGCGGCGCGTGCCAGGAAGATCCCGGGCTCAGGCCCACGCGGGGAAACGCGCGCACGTACTTGCGCTTGCCCGTTGGCATATGCTCCAATACTCTGTGCTTGTATGTCTTTCAGGGAACCTGTTTCCTGGGGACACTCCTATTTATATACGGGGATGTATGGAGAGTGGAGAGGAGGGCATTTGATTTCAGGAAAAGAAAAAAACCTTCAAGCACTAGGAGGTGAAGATCCCGCCAGCAAAAAAGCGGTTATCCTAAGGGAATCAGATGCAACAGAGATCACCGGTGGCCCAGTACCTGTATTTCAGCAGGGTGCCAGACTCCCCCGCCCACCCAAAAAAGAATTGGGGCTCTAGTACGCTGCCCCCGAACATTGTCCCTGGCTGGGAAGGTACCGAGAGTGGAAGAGAGAACATTCGGGGGATAGTGTCAGGCTCCTTGGGAACAAGTGTGCTGACGGTCCCGAAGAGCAAAGAGCATCGCAGAATAGCAGGTGGTGGTGTGGCTTGCCTTTGGCATGTAGCCAGGAACGGAAAGCTTCGTTCCAAATGACGAGGCAGCCATGAAATAATAAAGAAAGAAAATGGAGCCAGTGCAGCAGGAAAATCCAGACGCGTCCTTCCGCCTCCTTCCCTGCCCCAGCGTCTGTCTGCGCCTCGTTAGCATCCACCCGGTTCTTCGGATGCGATGTGGCCGCTGCTCCTGCTTGAGAACTCCGTCCCCGGGCTGCAGGGGGTGAGGCCTGTCTGGTGCGAGGCGGCGGTCAGACCAAGCAAAGCCAAAGGGCGGGCAAAAGGAGACCAGGTGGGTCGGGAGGAGGAAAGTTCCGCATGCCCCCCTGCCAGCTTCAGTAATCCATAGCTGCTTCCTTGCCTGGCTTCTTTGACATCCTTCTGGCTGACTTGCAGCTGCAGCTAATTGGCGCCTTCACCCCAAGGACTGCAGTGAATGGGGTGTGCCAAGTGCTGGGCAGCATTTAGGGCCAGAATTCGGCCAGGGGGTGGAGTTCCAAAAGACCAAGAGTGTGGGATCCAGCACACGTCTTTTCTTAGCAAGTTGTTTTCAGCCCCCACAGGTTGGTTTTCACCTTTTAAAAACATTCTCGTTCTGCATTTTCATCTGTTTTTGTTTTTAATTTTGGAAAACTGGGGAGACTGTGAGAGAGGTGTGAGATAGGAGTAATGTACAGGAAAAGGGTGAGTACTAGTTTGGGATGAAGGTTGAGAGCATCTTTTTGTCTTACAAAGGGTCAACTGTGATAAAGGTCTTGGGAGGGATTTTGGAGAGTGATGTATAAGCCAAACTAATACTGGGATGAGGCTGTACTAGAAGCATCCATATTGGCTTCTTGGAAGAAGAAGATTCAGCAAAGCCTGAAGAAAAGAGCACTTAACTTTCTTTAATGCTGGGTTTCTGTTTGTCAAAGGAAGCCAGGAGTTAGTACTAACCAGTCACCACCTCTTAGGTACTTCTGCTCAGTGCCGGGTCAGTTCTTAAGGTATCTTATCCCTAGTTCTCCAGTGTGGGGATCCACCAGTACCAATGTCCCCATGGATACTGGTGCCTGCTGGGCCTCATCTGATGTTTATTTTTAATTAAAATTAATTTATTTAAAAATCATTTCCATACAAAATGAAGCACCAGACTTGAGTGTCATCTTTGTTACTAGTGGATTCAGAGACATTCTTACAAAATAAAAACTGTGGGTAGTTGCAGCCCAGGGCTTCATTTTGAAGCATGCCCAGTAAGTTAGATGTATAAGGGATATGATTTAAACACTGAGGAATAGGTGTGTTTTTCTTTTTGTGTGATATAGGCATGGAAACTAATTTGTTGGTTTTAATGTAGCATGCATCTCTCTCTCGCTGTGTGTGTGTGTGTGTGTGTGTGTGTGTTCATGCACATTGCCAAGACTTCTTTTTTTTTTTGGTGTGTTGTATGTGTTTGGTGATGGGAATTCCAGTTTACTTTCTGTGAAATTGGTATTTTCTTGTGCCTTGTGGGGCAAATCTATGATTAAGTATTTTGGTATCAAATTTCACCCTGAACGCTGCTCCTTGTTTTAAGTTCCTTTACTCTGAATCTCATCAGTTTCCTTTTTGTGGAATGGGGTATTGAAAAAAGGAACTTTGCTGTTTTGGATTTTGGAGCTCAGCCCTCACCTTTGTTTTGTAATTAGACTCTTGGGAAAGTTACTTTGCTTTTAGCCTTCTTGAAAATGTGTGTTTTGTGACCAGCCATCTCCACCCCTCTCCATGGCAGTTCTTTTGTGAATGGGCAAGCTGTGTATGGCAGCCATATTCTAAGAGTGCCCATGACACACTGTCAACATTCCAGATGTTTCCACCTATGTAGAACACTTGGGTACCCTGAGACTTATTCTATCTCTAGCATGAATTGTCTGCACAAGAAGCCAGAGCTAGGGAAGCTGGAGCAGGTAAAGGGAATATTCTTAATTGGATTCCCCAACAGGGCTTACTGACATCAACAGCTCTGTGAGAAAGGAGTAAGGGGCACAGGAATACGCAAAGAGAACTTCAAAACCTGCTCCAACTCACTTAGCCCAAGAAATGGAATGGGTGTAGACTGTTCCACGAGCCCTGCTGAAATTTTCCTCTTTACTCCCCTATCACACTTTTCTTCTGTGCTATGCCTTTTTGAAAGACGCTCCCCAGGGAGGTTCGCCTGGCGCCGTTGCTTTATTCTTTTTGGCATCAGGCAAAGACCTTTTTATTTTCCCAATAGTTTAACACTTAATTGGTTTTAGCCTTGATTTTATCGCTATTTATTGGATGCAGTGTGTTGTGCATTGTCTGTTGTACATGGTCGCTTTGTTTTTGTTTTGTTTTTTGTAAGACATCCAGAGACTTCTAGTATTGGAAAGCATATTAAAAACATTAAATAAATAAATTGCAAGCCTATCACCATGAGTTTTTGCCACTTGGAGGGATAAAATACTTTAAACAGTAATAATGAATACTAAGAGGGCAATGGATGGTCTGGAGCAGCCAAAACAGCTTTATCTTGTAGAAATTCTGTTTCTTTGCCTGTGTCTCTGTTGATCAGACTTCTTGTTTTGTGGTGTCACACTGTCTCCAGCTTCTGGCAACCCTACAAAGAAAGGCACTCCAAAAAGTCCTCTCCATGGCAGTGCCACTTAGCTCTTCCAAGTTCAAGCCTGTGGCTTCCTCTATGGATTCAGTCCATCTCATATTTGGCCCTCCTTTTTCCATCTGCCTGCAACTTTCACTGGAATGATGGTCTTCCCCAGGGATCGATCAGACTACTTACATTTAATATATGTATCTGATTTCCATTTTTAAGACTTGTTCTTTTTTTGGCATTGGGGAACATTTTGAGACATGCTGTATCTGTATAGAAGAGACTGAATCCATTTGATGGAAGATGGAACTGAACTGTGATCCAAAAGGTCATGGAGCAGCTTGTAAAGTGATTTATGACAGCTATAGAGAACCGCCCTTTCAGGATAACTCCTCCTATTGTTTTGCTTATTTATTTATTTGATTTATATCCCATTTTGTCCTTGCAATGAACTCAAAGTGGCTGAAAGCATTCTCCTGCTGCCCACCTTTTTCTTTTCTTCTTTAATGAACTCAAAGCAGCTTACATCATTCTTCTCCTGCTGCTCTCAGTGTTATCCCAGCAACAGCAGCCCTGTGAGGTAGCTTGGGTTGAGAGTCTGTGACTGGCTCAAAGTCACCCAGTTGGCTCCATGGCCAAGTGGGGACGAGAACTCGGAATGCCAAAATCTCAGTCCCACGCTCCCACTACATCATACTGACTCTCTGCTTATCTGAATAGGGAGAGTGATAACATTCCAATCAGCTTAAGGACATATGGAATGACTATAGAGAGCAAAGGCTCATATGGCAAGTTGCATCCATTACAGACAGCTGGAGAGAGATGCTACATATAGCTGTTCTTATGCTCATGCTGAAACCTCCATGACCGAATGGGAGAGCAGGAGATCACAGTGCTAAACAAGAAAATAGATACAGTGGTAATATAAGCAATCGGGTGGAATGGGTAGACTCAGCAGCATATTTTTAATCACAGATATAAAATGTGTGCAAAGGACAGGGAAGGCTGTATTGGAGGTGGGGGTCTTCTACATATCAAAGGACCTTAAGAGAAATATATGTCTTCACTGTTCCCTGGACACTCTGAAAATGTTCTCAAGATAGAGAAAAATCATGCAGGCTGCTGTGGAGGAAAAAAAATGTAATAATAGTTTAGTTTACTAGCATCACTGCAACTCAGTAAAAATGCACATTATGCACAGTAAAAATGCACAGACAATGTTTCTGGGTAAAATCAGTGCTTTTGTATTGGAACTACTAGTCATGGAACTAAGTGAAAGATCTTTTTCTGCCCAGGGTCTGGTGCAAGAAGTAGTACTGTCAAACTGATTTGGGAACAGTAACCATATATAGCCATTGTTATTAAATTTGGCAGGTATCTATATCGGAAAGTTGCCCAGAAAGTCTAACACAGTTACATTTGATTTCAGATGGGGGAAACAATCTAAAGTTACCGGGGTGATTAACAAGGAGATTCAAGGAGATTATGAGAGAGCCAGTGTGGTGTAGTGGTGAAGAGCATGGGACTGGGACTCAGGCAACCTGAGTTCTGGTCTCCGCTCAGCCATGGAGCCAACTGGGTGACTTTGGGCCAGTCACAGACTCTCAGCCCAACCTACCTCACAGGGTTGTTGTTGTGGGGATAAGATGGAGGAGGAGAATGATGTAAGCTGCCTTGAGCCCTTTGTAGGAAAAAGGCAGGATTTAAATCAAAAAATGAATCAAATAAATGAAAAGGAAGCAGAATAACAGTGAAGCCCTCTGGCCCTCTGTTCAGCATCTAGAGGGCCATGAGATTTTTTGGAGTCGCAGATCCAAGGCTGAGAAAGAGGTCTGACCTTAGATCTGTGTTCTGAGCTCAGACTCCCTCCCACTGCTCACAGTCTGTGCGCAAAGAATGGCACTGGCTGCTTCTCCACGGTCAAAACAGTAACCTTGGAGAAGGGGTCTAGGAGGCTTTCTGGAGGAAGCAGAGGAGGTCAGCACTGAGAAGATGCAACATATTCTGGTGGTACCACAGTCTCCCCCCATACCCGAGGTGTCACAAGGACATGGCCAAAAAGGTCTTTGAAGAGAAGGAATAGGGATATGTGATGCTGGAAAGATCAGAATCTGGTTATCCGAAATGGGCTGTGACAGATTTTTCCCCCAGGTTTTAGAACACATGCTCGTGTATTTGAGAACCAGGACCTGAGTATTTGTAGCAAATGGTTTTGTTTTTGTGCAAATGGGGTTTGAATCTTTTAAGTTTGTGTTAGTGGGTTTGCTCTGTTTTCCCGAGTCTGTTACATAATCTTGGCTGCAGCATGTTCCCTTGATAAGTATCTATCATAGATTCCTTTTTCTCACTACTTTATTATTAGCTCCTTACATCCCTTGCTTCACAAAGAACCTGTCAATTTCATCTAGGTCTGCATCAACATTATGGTTTTCTGCTGGGGTTAAGTGATTTGTACACATCAAATAGACCTTTTAAATAATGTTCAGTTATTTTTAAGCTCCCATGATTGTTGCAAACAGGGTCATGGGATTTTAGTTTGTTTCCTCAATCCACCTTGTTCTTCCAACCATATTCTGCATACCGTGTCTGATATCTTTCAGTAATGAATGTGTTCTGACACATACTGTTAATTATGCTCACCTGTTTATGTTTATACTACTGATGGTTTGTTTGTTTCTTTCCTTTTAAGCAATGAGGTGGTAGAAAGGGCTTAGGGTCCCATGAATGGCTTGAATTTACACAACTTTCAAATGTGTGAAAATTTAAAACTCTACAATTTGTGCAAAATTCCTGAACTTTTAAAAAAAGTTAATCTGTGCAAGTTGTGACCCTTTTATAAGCAGAAGTCTTCATACTGGCTCAACTCACATTGGATTTGGTATGAGCACAGAAGAAATGCAATGGAATTCATGAACTGAGGTGGCAAAAGCCATCCAATTTTCATCCCCCAAGCATATTCCTAATACATCCCTTAGCTAGCTAGCTATATGGACAATGTTGAGGAGCCTCAGTGCATGGGTGAGATGGTTGTGCAGAGAAGAGAGTTCATTTTTGCCACCCACTGGGAAAAACTTTGGGACAAGCTGGGCTGCACAAGAGGAACAGGCTCCACTTGCACCAAAACGGAATAAGAATATTAGTGGTAAGCATAAAAAAGGTGGCAGAGCAGCTTTTAAACTGAACCCTGAGGAAAAGCTGACAGGATCTGGGATGCATCTGGTCTGAGTTACATCATCTCTCAGGGAATGAGAATGAGAATGATTCTGATTGCCAAAGGGGAAGGAAAGAGGCCAAGAGCATATGATGAAGCATGACAGCCAATCAAAGAGACCTGTGGGCTGTTTCACCTCTGAGGAGGGGCAGCATGGGTGTTTCTAATCTGGCCACCAATTTGGATGGCTTTCAAAAAGGATTAGAGACATTCATGGAGGATAAGGCTCCCAAATACTACTAGTCCTGCTGGCCATAGGCTACTGCCAGTATCAGTGCCAGCATGACTGTTGGGGAACATGGGCAGGAGGGTGCTATTGCACACTTGCTTCTAAGAGGGTTCGCCCATTTCACCTATTGTTGTATAATTGACAAAGTAAGAAAACATTCTGTAAAAGTCAGCTATTCCTCATTCTACTTAAAATTATTGTTTGATATTTTAGAAGTACGGATTAAACATGCCTTGTGCTTTCTTTTCAGGCACAACATAAAAATGTCTACAGATGTTGCCAAACAAGTAGGTGTGTGGCGGCAAACTAGAGCTCTTTTATACAAGAACTACTTGGTGAAATGGAGAACCAAAAAGACTAGCATGCAGGTGAGTTGCAAAGAAGCATCGTTTCCTAGCACGTCCTCTTCCTCCTCCTCCTCCTCCTCCTCCTCATATTTTTAACCTGCCTTTCAGGATGCAAGGACCTCACAAGATGGCTTTCAGTATTACAAACAATGAATATACAATTATAATTAAACACAGAGAGAGAAAAGTAGCAGCTAGTGACTTCAGGCCACCAAACATAGCCTGTAACAAGCAAGTTTTTTCTGTTTTTTAAAAGATGATGCCATATGCATCACTCTCTGGAATGAATTCTAATGTTTGCAGCTTCTGTTGAGAATACTTTGTGCCTTGAACCAAGTGTCTCTTGCTAGTGGACAGAAAGTAAGATATTTGACTGTCATCTCATTGAGGCAAGCTCATTGTTGTTCCTGTTATTTGTATTAGTATTATTAACAAATGCAGGTATAGGAGATCCTAAACAAGTTAAAGCATTAAAGGCCAAAACAGACCAAAATCAGCCCCTTGAATTGGGCTTGAAAATTCACAAGCAGCTAGTGCGAATGTAACTAAAAACAAGTGGTCTACCTGCTAGTTTCTGTACCATTTGCAATTTTGGAATCTTCAAGGACGGCCCCATGTGGCGCACTTTGCATTGATCTAAACTAGATGTAACAAAGATGTGCATCACTGTGGCTCGGTTGGTTTTGTCCAGATATGGCTGGAGCTAGTAAAAAGTACTCCTGGCAACTGGTACCACCTTTTGTCTCATAAAGAATGCGGGGTCCAGAAGCCATCCCAGCCTGACTACCTGGTCCTTCAAGGGGAACATCACCCTACCCTTGGTCACATTTCCAAACCTGCAGTACTTCTGGTTTATCTGCATTAACTTTCAGCTGGTTGGCTCTCATGCATTCCAGTTCTGCCTCCAGAGACCCATCCAGGATTTGAGCTTCCTCCATAGGTGTGAAAGAGAAGTAGCAGTGTGTCGCATCCAAATAGTAATGATGCCTCAGCCCAAATTACACTTCTAGATAACTAAGTTCCAGGACCCTGGAGCTCTGGTACTGAATGGTGTATTAACAGCTAAAATGTTTACCAATGGCAAGAACAATAACAACATCATGGATGCACTGGGAACTGCATTGATTTTTTTAAACAATGCATTTAAATGTTTGGATAAAACATGTTTTATATCTGGCAGTAATCATAGCCCAAGATGTAGACTCTCATTTATATTTATGCTTTGCACCAAGGTTGCAGCCCTTCTCCTCTGTGCAGGAGGAGAACTCTTTCTATTTAACACCCCTCCCCGCAACCCTTTTCATGTAACTTGCTTTTTTCATTTGTGCAGGAAGTTCTGATTCCACTTTCTTTGCTAAGTTTGCTAACAATAATAAGTGTGATACAGCCAAATAAAAGACAAGATGAGGTGCCTGATTCTGTTCTTCATTCTGAGAATCGCTCCAGCATCTCAGAGTTTATTATTGGCTACACACCAGTAAATAATGAGACAAGAAGAATCATGCACAATGCATTTTCCGAATCCTGCATGGAAGGTACTGGAACTTTACTGGTATTCTAACATTGCATAAATTAGTCTTGCCTTATTTTCTTGCATTTCTGGAAGTTGCAGTTGTTGGAGTGGCTGATGGAATATGTTCTCTGCAGGAATAGTATTTCTCCTTGGTGTAGACTAAATTATTAAAGCCTTTGTCATCTCTTCATGTTCGGTCATAGTAAAATTGAAGAGCAACCAAAGGAGGGATGTAGACATTCTTTAGTGCCTAAAGGTGCGTATGTAAAGCTCATTTTAGCCTGACCTTACATTCACTTGCCTGCCAAGCATGCTAGAAGAGAGCACACCAGTCTGCTTTTTAAGGTTAGTCTTATTGCAATGATGTTAGGCAGTTTCTGATTTCCTTTGCTTTGTTTAGCTTTTTATTTGGATTAAGGATACTTTCTTATAAGTGTTACAAGGTTTATATGACATTTGGTGTGTTGTGCTTTTTCTTTTATTGATATTTTACAGATGTTAGTGTCATTCCTATATTGTATAAGATCTGGAGGTCATCTGTTAGTGGCAGGAAGACTTAGTCAGTGACACTAGACTGTCAGTGAAGGCTCCAGGCCCACAGCAAAGTGAGCACATTGCTTTTGGGCTACAGCTGCCTGACTTCTGGACCACTGGCCATGCTAGATCTAGGGCTGTAAGACTGTATTCAGTAGGACTGGGGTACAGAAACATCACCTCCCCTTCTTTGCAAATGTAGAGGAATGTCATGTTCCCTTACAGGAATGATGTGGGCTGTATGGGAGCTCCTGAAGTTATTTACAATAAATCACAATCAGATTCAAACAACAGTTTTCAACTTGGTTGGGCATTGCAGTGAGGGACTCCCATCTAACTTGCAAAATGAGACATCTTGGTGAACATATATGGGTGAATAGGAACATCTTATTTGCCAGCAAATGACATCAGCTAAAAATGAAGAACTGCACTTCTATCAATACAAGATAATAGTAATTGGAGTAACTTTGATATTTTGCAGGAAAAGATGCAAGAGAATTTGTGAGTGAGAAAGAAATGGAAGAAGCTCGTAATCTTCATAGCTCAGAAAAATTTGTAGGTATAATTTTCAAAGATTCCATGACCTACCATCTCAGAGTTCCTCCCAAACTGGTTCCAGTATCTTCAATCCATGTGGAATCAAAAAGTAAATATAAATAAATACAATATGTTTGCCTCTTGTTTTTAAAAGAGCTAAATATAGAGCTCAGATCTTGCTTAATCTTGGACTATTATGCTCAAGCACTGAAGCAAATTCCACCCCCCACAAATTCTATGTCAAAACAGCCATACTGTGGGTTGTTCTCCTCCTCTGTGCTCCCAGGCCACCAGCTGGTATCCCAGGATCCTTGTCTCTCCCTCCTTGCTGAAATTATGGCCCTGTGTCATTCACTGTTTTTGGAGTCATGAACCACCTCCAGACACATTTATTTCTACTGGCGCTTGAGTAATTCAATAATTGTTCATTACCCTTTTTTCAAAAATAGACAATAGACAATTTTGGGCAGCAGGAATGAACAAAACTGAAAGTCATTCACACACACAC
Source organism: Varanus salvator macromaculatus (assembly GCA_023646645.1). Taxonomy (NCBI): domain Eukaryota; kingdom Metazoa; phylum Chordata; class Lepidosauria; order Squamata; family Varanidae; genus Varanus; species Varanus salvator. Next base: position 1,698,256 of record JAIXND010000791.1, on the reverse strand, counting down.
ACACACACACACACACAATGTAGGTGTGCACTGATACCTGAAATGTGAGGGTTACTGGGACTTACTGGCCAATGTGTATATATTTCTCTATCCAAAAAATGTTCAAAGTGGCCACATACTTCATTTAAAAAAATCTATCTCTTTTGAAAGCTGTCAAAAATAAATGCTTGCAGAAGGGGGATGGGATTTGTTCTCCCCTTTCTGGAGTACTTACAGGTTCAAACAAATATGAAAAATGTATAGACTACTGAGAACTGTCTGGACAATACTTAAAAACTACAGGGTTACACCACTAAGGGGAAGATAGACTTCCACCCCCTTCCAGTGTGAAGACCTCTTTGCAGCTTTACTTTTCAGTTGAGAGCTGTCAGTGGCCATGGGTGCTACTTATTTCTCTGTGACAACAGAAATCTACCTGGAAATTGGCCAGGCAAGGCTCCACAATTCAGGCAGCCATAACTGTGCACTTGCAAGCCTGCAAAAACCACCACCAACAACAAAAAAGGCAATCCCAGCTGCACAAGTTTCTGCCAATTACAATGGGCACAAGTATGCCAATTAAGCATTCGCCACAATAACTGGTGCTGGCATGGCTGAGATCTCCAAGAGCAGCAAGGGGTTCTAGCTGTCCTTATTGAGTGCTTTGTGCACAGTTTCCTGCCACCCACAATGGGATCAGCCTCTAAGATTGTGATAATACAACAGCCCATTGTGAGCTCAACAGCAGCTTCAACAAGCCATGGGTTGTCACAAGACCTTTTACCCAAAACCAAGCTATCCTAAGGAAAGTAGGCCAGGTTCACATGGAATAGTAGCCCACTGTGGCTAGTTATTCCCAATAGTTGCAATATCATGTGAACCCACTCAGTAAAAGATTTGCTCCACAAGTTGCATATTATGCCATAATATACAACATGGGAATGACTTACAAGAGCAGGTATTTTTTAGGAAGATTAGCTAGCATAAACAGATGACACCTCTTGTCTGTCTGTGTGTGCATGATATGTATTAATCCTGACTTTATGATGCTTCTTAGGGCATCTCGTAAGTAAAGGCTCATGATACATACAGATGTCAGTCTAATACTTTGATCATATCTGTGCAATACAATCCTTATCCGCTAATACTGGATTATATGACAATAATTTCTAGAATAATGGTGATGAAATGAGTTACTAAGTTACTGTGTGTAAACCACAAAATCGAATTCAGACCCAGGTCAGCAAGTCAGAAAATGCCTGATTCAGAGATGATCCACATTCAGACACCAAATCTGAATTCCCATTAACTGTCTTACCTGAATTCACAAATAACTATAATTCTGTTGCTGGTTGACAGAACTGGATGTCCACAACCAAAGGTTACCCCTTGAACATCCATCATCCAACATTCTTTAGACTTGCACATCCATCATTTTCTAAGCAAACATCCAATACTACGCTCTCCCAGGCCTAATAGATTCCATCAAACCTCCTTTAACATCCATACTCTTGGGAGTGGGAAATAGCAAAGAGCACTGTTCCAGCCCTGGAGTGCATTATTTCAATACCACTATACCAAAGCACTAATATTGTAGAGAACTGGTGTGATAACTCACTGTGACAAGCCAAATCCAAAATTCACTCCAATTTTGGCATTAGAATTCATAATGCAGAAATTCAATGTCAACCTAACCCTCGTGTTTTGAAATCATTAGCTAAGTAAGTAAGTTCAGGTGTTCATTCTTATGCTCTGAATTCCATAGCCCGTTGTTTAAGCTCTGCCCAGATGTGTGAAGCGACTGTGTACTGGCAGAGTGGATTTGCGGCACTGCAGATTTGCCTGGATGCAGCAATTATACAGGTAAATGTAAAAAGAATTGTCAAAAGCCCTGAATTACTATTATTTGAATTATGCTTGAAGTTTTTAAAATTCTGAACCTTTAAGAATTCTAAGAAGATAATTCACATATTTTACTGCATTTCTCAGATTTGTGCAACAGCCTTCCTTCATGACTGTATGCAAAATACATACATGTTTTGATGTAGATCTCAGTACCAGCCTTTAGTTAGACATAAATCCTTTTGTCTCTGTGATGCCTTATAAATTAACATTAGTGCTGTGAGTATAAACCCGAAGAGCAGTAGCCCACTGCACCCAAACTAAATTCACTTGTCAGAACTATGGATTGAGTCCACCATTGGGATATTGCTCTAACAGAGGCTCCCTCTGGTCACAGGAGAGGGTGATCTTTGACTTTTGCAGCTCCCAGTGCTACCATCCATGCTGTTCTGGAAGGTCCCAAAAACCTGCAAAGCAGATTTTCTGGAGGTGCTGAGGAAGGGAAAATTGGCAGAAAAAAATCCACTTCTCCTTCCTTCTCCTTCCTCCAGGGTGACTATCCTGTGAGTGGAGTTCTGCTCATCAAAACCTTTGCGCTACTGCCCATGTGAATGCTCTCTGTGACACATGGGTGATCAAGATAGAAACCACCAGCAATCACCCAGAAAACAGCCTTAGTCATCTGGACTTTGAATTGGCTAGTGGGAGAGAAACAAGCCCATACATGTCCCCACAGGAACTTTCTAAGCATTCTATTGTCTCACTGCTTGGTCCTTAATAACAGCACCAGTAACTGAATGCTGTCATGTTGTTGCACTCTCAGTATTTTAGACTCTGCAAGATGAAGATTATAGTTCATGGATATCTAGCCAAGGGTTTTGATCTTAAATGAGAGATAAGGACAATGTTTCTATAGCAAAAGCCATTCTGTGTTTATGAAATGATTTTACAGGATGTTTTTACTGTACAGAAAGTTTGTCCGTATCAATTGTTCAAGATTAATTCTCGCCGATATACTAGACACTCCATTTCCCCTTTTTAAAGGGTGGGTTGGCACACTGAACTGGTCTCATCAATGCTCTGCCATATATGTAGATTGCGATATCAATTTTGGAGAAATGGCAACAGTTGGTGCAACCATGACACAACAAACTGCCATCTGGATAGTTCTTGTGGACAGATCTTGTGGATATTTTGATATATCTTACGGATATTTTTTTGAAACATGCCGCTTGAGTTTCATAGAGGACAGTTAGATCAAGAATATAAACTAGGCAAAGGTGAACGATCGGTATGTACAGGCTTACAGTTTACTTTGGAAATAAAAGTAAATAGCTGCTGCAAGAACATGACAACTTCTTAAAAATGTATCCTTCTTTTTCTTAGTCAAGGACTAACCATTCCGTTTTGGGAGAGTTGGAATCAACGAAAGCCGTCATGATGGGAAGGTCTGCTACTGTAGAAATAGATTACTTTTTTCGTGCAGTGATTTTAATTTACCTGGTGATTGCCTTTTCCCCTTTCGGCTATTACTTGACAATCCATATCGTGACGGAGAAGGAGAAGAAGATGAAAGAATTTCTAATCATAATGGGACTTCAAGACATGGCTTTTTGGTATGTGATTCTCTTAGTTCTTTGTTAAGCAAGCAGAATAACTGCCATGCTGTTGTATATGATCGCATTAGGCTATTTTGCGTGGAGGATATGTACAATGTCTCACATTCTAAGAGAATGGAAGAAATTCATGGAAAGAGCCTCTTCTGCCTTCATCCTGGGCAACCACCTGTGATCCCCAAGATGTTGCCATGCCAGGCGCATGGGAGTGCTTTTAGAAGAGGGGAGAATGATCCCAAATCAGTTGATTTTGGAGATTGCCCTTCGTGGCCTGTCCCGCATGGTTCAGTATCCCCCAGATGCTCTGGAAAGGCTTTGTTTGGGTTCAAGTGGCTGCTGGGGAAACATAAATATTAAAGTTAACCCATTGTAGGATCCAAGCCAATCTTTTGGCCAGTGCAAGGGTAGTGCTGTGGAATTTTTGTTTTTTTCCCTCGCCTCTCTGTGCTTTGCATTTGCTACATCCACTTTGAAAAGGAGCAGGTTTTGTAAGCTGCTTGCAAGGGGCAGGGCCATATTTATCAGGAGTTGTGGGAACCTCCATATGCTGCCCAGAGAGGCCAGAACTAAGGTGGGGAGGCCAAGACCTCCCAATACATGGAGGAGCTCTTTAACCTCACAGCAGCAGGAACACACAAGAACATGAGAAGACCCTTGCTGTGTCTCAGGGATGCAGCCTGTGCACCTATCCTATATGTCTTGCTTGTAAGCAGAGTCTTCTCCCACCTAAGTCTGCACTGAGATCCTTGTTTGCATTTATTGCCTTAAATAGATGCATTTATTGCTTTAAAAAAAACAAAAAATGAGTTCATGCTTCTGGCTGAGGTTCTCTGCAAGCCCTCAGGAGTCTATGTAAGAGCAGGGCTGCAAGGTTTTTGCAGGATTTTCCCTTGGGATTTACTTCTTGACTTTAAATATCTGGAGGATTTTCCCCTATACAAACACCATGCTTTGCTTTTAGATGTCCTGGAACATTTGAGTATGTGAGAAAAGTCAAGCCTGAGTTCCCAAATGCCAAAAAAATTCTGCAGGCCACTTTCTGCTTCACAATGTTCACTTATATTACATTGCAGTATAGAATTTAAATGTGCACACTATTAATCATGGATGCTACTATGAGTATAACTTCCATAGTATATACCAAAGGAAAAGCAATATTTGGGAATAAAACATAAGGTTTAGCCATTTTTTATTCATAATGCATGAAACTTCCTGAATGTCCATAAAGGCAACGGCCTTGTTCTTCTCATATACAGAAATTATACCACCTCTGGAAGTGGAGAATTCATTTAGCTATCATGGCTGAGGTACTGGTAGCCCTACCCACAATGAGTTTAATTCTTTTTAAAACTGTACAAGTTAAAGAGCATCTTGAGATGGTGAATTTTATAGAAAAGCACACACTGCTTATAGCAGAGCAGAGTCTGAAAAATGTAGAAGAGCAAGAGAATGGTAGGTTAATGTTGCAGACTGTTTTCAGCTTTGGTAGACTGCCTTTGTTATTGATTCATTCAGAAACAGCTTCCTCCATAAAACATTGTGCAGCAATTTGACTAACTCATAAATAAGTTAATAAGGGGATTTCTTGTAGTAATAATATGACATAGTGACTTCATATGGACTGATTGGGCTGATCCTCAAAACTATGGATATATTTCCTATTATAATACTTTCTGTGAAAACATGGGCTCTTGAAGCATATCAGAATTGCTTGCCATGCCACACCAAACCTTTTACTTCTAATTCATTTCTGTACCACCACTCCATCATTCCACTTTCCATTCATCTTTTTCTTCCAGTTGATTTTCCTCCTCCTTAGCCAGATTACTTTCTTTTCTCTTCCTGTTTTTTCTGTTTATTTACAGATGGAGCAAATTTATTTCCACTGCTCCGTCTTCCTTTCCACTCATTCCTTTCCCCAGCCAAATTGATTCCTCTTGGAACCCTACTTTCTATAGTTGGCTTGAAATTAGTATTTACATCAAACTCTAAATTGCTGCTGTGCTTAAAAAATATTAAATGTTGGGTTGTATCTGATGTTAGACAGACTTGGAGTAGATCCATTGAAATCAATGGGACTGGCAAGAGTGAGTTGGGTTACAGTGCACAGCCTCAGACAGACTAAGCCACTCTGCAAATATCTGTCTGCAGGATGCCCAATTTTGCAGGCTGTATACCAGGCAGTAGCTCGTTTGGCTTAAACAAATAAACAAACAAACAAGACTGGAAGAGGAGCCAAGCACTGCTTTTCATATCACTTTCAAAGTAATTAGTCACTGAGGTCCAATTATCAGGCTTAAAAACAATGCAAAGAACATTAGTGGAGGGCTGGTAATTATTGGGATCATCACAAACATGGAGGTAGAAGTTAATGCCTTCTTCCCCCATTGCTTCCTTTAGTAAAATTCCTTCTCTGGTGGGTTTATATGGCAAAAAATCTCCCACGATGATTTTCTGAATATGGAAGAATTCTTTTCAATTTGTCTGCCACAATTGACTGGTTCATCATCTCAGGCAAAGGGTGCCTAAGATTAATTACCTTGTCTCATGAGCTCTGAATGAGCGAGCCCAATATTAACTGACTGTTTTCACCATGAGAAGGAATCTTGTTTCTTCTGGCTTTAGGTTAACTATGCACATTGGGAAATATTGGAAGAATGCAAAATAATTCATTTCAATATGTCTGCTACAGTTCTGTGCTTCCTCAGTTTTAGGGCTATCACTTTGTACAGCATAGAATAATTTTAGCTGCTACTTAGTAGTTTGTTCAAATGACCTTGAAATTGTGAGCCTTCATTGTCTTTTCCTTTTTCTAGGCTATCTTGGGTCCTACTGTACACCAGTCTGATATTTGTCATGTCCCTTCTCATGTCAATCACTGCAACATCTTCTTCGCTTTTCCCCAAAAGTAGCAGCTTTGTGATATTTCTCCTTTTTTTCCTATATGGAGTATCCTCCGTAAGTGTGTGCATGTGTGTGGGGTGGTTGTCATGACACTGTGTTTTAGCGTACTTCTCACCACTGACATTGTTACAGAGCATGCCTATGATCTTGTTAAGGAGGCAGCTGCTAATAAAGGCAAAACATTGGGGAAACACAGTCACAATCCCATGCACATTCAGTAAAATGAAACTTTTTCAAACCAGAGGCAGCACAGAAGCAAATACTTTTCCAGGATCCATTGTAGTTCTGCCACTCCATCAGTCCTACTTTTTAAGTAGATAATACTCCCTATATTACATGAGGAAAGCAGTATTTGAAGCAGTTAACACCTCTCACATTACCCATGCAAAGCGGTTAATTCTGCAAAAGACGACTGTAGGGGACACATGAACGTATCCTTGTCTAGAACATCCAAAACATAAACCAGCAATCACAAGGATACCACAGCACTCTGCTCAGTATAGCGTGCCATGGCATAGTGCTCAAATACCCAGTGAATTTGTAGCTAGATACTCCATGGCTTCTTATAAAGAAGGGGCTGGAATTTCTTTGTAGGAGTAAACACAGAGGCTGTAAGTCCTCTCTCAATAGAGGGGCTCTATTTATGGTCATCTCAACCACAGATGACCATAAACAGAATGAAGGACTGGGCTTGCCGTAACAGCAAGCCACATTAAGTGAATATGAAGAACCCACAGATTCCCCATGAGAAGGATTTAAGTTCCACCGAAGAATAACACTCCCTCATGAACCATTATGCATGTGTAAAAGAAGCAAGCTATGTGCAAGAGACAGGACTGCTTTCATAAGGAAGTGTAAGAACTTCCACAGGCTCTGCAGAGGCCCAGCACCAGATTCTGTTTGGTGGTTTGGCAAGAATGGATCTTGAGATGAGAAGCTGAAGATAACAGTTGGACTAGGGACCAGGGGAATCTGGGTTCTAGTCCCCATTTGGCCTTGAAGCTCACTGGGTGACTTTGGGCCAGTCACTCTTAGACTCACGGGGTTATGGTTGTGAGGATAAAATGGAGCTATGTAAGCTACCTTGGGTTCCTCCCAAGAGGGAAAAAAAAGGTAGGATATAATTGCAATGTGATAATGGTAATGATAATTCAAGCCCTTCAGGCCCCGCAATGGAGAAGCATTTAATTGGAGCAACAGTGATGTTTGCTGCCAAAAGTTGGAGGACAGTGCCAATTCCTCCCACTAGAAAAACTTGCAAGACCCCACACCAAGAGACTTACAGGAGACAATGTGGTGCTTTGGTCAATCGGATGGAATTGCACATGGAACAACCGTATAAATAACTGGCATTTTTGCCCTCGATCCTGTTGCAGTTCCTGCTTTCCACTTTTTGGGGTAGCTCACTAAGGTAGTCTTCCATTCCACATAATGTTGCAGTGGAGTAGCTGCAGACTCATTGCCTTCACTGGTGCATGGTGAGTAGTTATAGATAAGAATTTCATTTGTTTCACATTTTTAAAAGAGCTTACCAACATGGCAAGTATCCTAATAAACAGGATGGCACAATTTTGAGAGCTGAAAATTTCAAATGTGTAAATTAAAATTGTCAGATGAAGCATCAACCAAATGTGAGTGTTCATGGCTATCAGCCCTCACTACCACACATTTTTATTTATTTTTATTTTATTTATTTAGAAAACTTCTATGCCACCCCATTCGCCGAAGCCTCGGTGCGGCTCACAGTCATAAATATAAAACAGTATAATTTAAAAATAATTTAAGTCGCCCTGGCCAAAAGATAAAATAAATAAATAACATTAAAAATTAAAATAACGCTTGAATAAAAAGGTCTTCGCCTGGTGCTGAAAAACAAATAATGACGGCGCCAGGCAGACCTCTCTGGGGAGTGCATTCCATAGATTGGGCGCCACCACAGAGAAAGGCCTCCGTTGAGTATTTACCCTCCTAATTTCCTTAATGGAAGGTTCCCGGAGAAGGGCCTCTCCCGCTGATCTCAAGGGGCGGGCGGGCATATATGGACATAAGCGCTCCTTCAGGTAACCAGGACCCAAGCCGTTCAGGGCTTTATAGGTCATAACCAACAGCTTGAATTGGGCCCGGACTTCAATTGGAAGCCAGTGAAGCTGACGGAGAACTGGAGTCATGTGAACATAATGCCCAGTCCCCGTCAGCAGCCTGGCAGCTCTATTTTGAACCAATTGAAGTATCCGGACCATCTTCAAGGGCAGCCCCACGTAGAGCATGTGTAGAGGCATGTGCTTGTGCCTCCTTTGTTGAGGATACTGCTAGTACCTGTTGAGGGAAGAAAGTTGATTGAATCTTCATGCAGCTAGTCCTTGTTGCAGGCAGGAATGGAGACAACCACAGAGGCAAATTTCCAACATTAGCTTTCCATGTCCATGCTGAACCCATGCCCTTTCAGCCATGTCCTTTTAATAGTGGCAGGCTTTACTGCCTGTTTGTTACCTGGATTCTGTAAGTCAGCCTTCCCCATTCTGGTGTCCTCCAAATATTTGGGGCTACAACTCCCAGCATTCCTGATATTGGCCATACTGGCAGGGGCTGATGGGAACTGAGGTCCCAAGCACTAGGTTGAGGAAAACAGCTGTAAGTATTCTAAGAAAAAACAGCCAGGGCTAATGAGGTGGTTCCATTTTGCACAAATTGCTCTTTTTGCACAAAAGACACCAATCTTGTTCCAGGTCACGAGAAATGTAGGGACAATGATGTAGCACCTGCCATAATGCCACTTACCTCATCTGAGCTGTTGCTGTTGGCAAGCCATCAGTGGATGAATTAATTGGAGTTCTTCCTTTAAGCAGAGGAATGAATGGGAGAGGCAATACTTTTTAACACTTCCTTGAATACAGTGGGAGAGTTTTAGCTTGAATTAGCTTATTTTTTGTAATGTTGGAGCAGAATTGACCTCCATCACACCCCTAACTCTGCAAGACTCTACCTATTATGTCAGCACTGTGCATCTGTTTCTCCTGTCATAATGTTACACCTGCACAATCATGGTGCTATACTTTTGAGGAATCAGCTAGTGTATCTCCAGGATCCATTAGTGCAAGTGCATTTAATAACAACCCTGTCCTTGTCCAGCCAGCATAAGTCAGGGATATGAGTGTGCTGTTGGATAATTCATTTCTAATGCAATTTTCTCTCTGTTCTGAGTGATAAGCACTAAGATGAGGTCCTGAACAATTATTTATTGCTTGTATCTTTAATATGAGTGAGTTGATGGGTACTAGTTTCATAATTCCTCCCACACTTTCTCAGTATTATATCTAACAGTGACACTCACTGTTTCCCTCTTTTGCGCTTAAAGCATGTAGTTTTCCATACTGGCAATGGCAAAGCATACAGTTCATCTTGGCATCTACTTGCCTCTTGATGACACTCAGTGTTTCTGCTTTATCTGACTCATGAAGGCCAAACTGGGTGTACCGGGGCATGTATTCATCCTCATCCTTGCCTTGGTCAGATATTAAATGATGGTGGAAAATAATATCCTTTACATTAAGAAAGGACATTGTGCAACTTGTTGGCTGCATGCTGTTCCTGGAGCCCCCCAATTGTAATAATTGCAATGTATAAATAATAAATGATTGTAATAAATAAAGCAATCAAAGCAACCATTTTGACTTTTAAAAACATTTTTGAGTGCTCTGAAGCTGATCCGGGTACTAATTTGTCAATAAAACTTGACTTTTACTTTTTAGATTCTGAAAGGGGTGAGGAAGTATGCCCCTTGGGAAAGCTGGGGATAAAAATGGCCTCAGACTTTCCCAAATGCTCCACCCATGCTTTACATGAAATGGAGCACATGGAAGGGAAGATGCATAAAACTCACCTGCAATTTCATTGAACTCTGTTGCTTTAACTAATTTTGACACCACCTCCTGGTACTGAGTTGAGCTGGAATAAAACTGCCTTAAAACAATGGAATGCTGTGAGCAAAGGTGGGGAGCCGGCAGAATTTCAGTCACATGCCTCATTTCATGCAAAGAACATAATGTTTGAACCTGGGATAATGTGTGAAAGGGGTAGATGACCGTGCAGCTGTTTTAGTGCAGTTGGTTAAGGATAGATGACTTGACCTATTTCAGTTCATGGCACTTCTGCACCTCTTCCGTCCCACGTCTCTTTCTATATTTCCTATATTGGGCCCATATTTTTAAAAATAACTGCATGAATATTTATGTACTTAAACTGCATGGATTATTTATTTACTTAAACTACTTCTATACTGCTCAATATCATGTCATGCATTTTAACATACTTTCTAAATGCATTATGATACATTCTTTAGTCAAAAAGTGTTATAATGTTTGGAAATCTGACAGACAGACTGAAAGACACTTTCTGAACCAGGCATTGGTCCAACTGGCACAAATTAGGTGAATTCACTATTGGAGACTGAAAGTCCTTCTATGCCTTTCTTGGAAAGAGCCTGAACTACATCACCTGTTTTTTTTTCTTGTAAGCCATCCTGAGATGCTTGTAGTGGACAGCCTATACAGTATAAGCTAAATAAATAAATAAATAGCCCAACAAGAAAGACCACCCCCCACCACCACCCAGTCAAGAAATCCCTAACTATTGCAACTTCAATAAGGATTTAAATTGTAAACTGCTTTAAGACTCAGTCCTGTCTGAAAAGGCAAAGTACTACGTTGGAGGCTGGCTCCTATGAGCACAGTTCAGAAAGGCCCTTTGGAACAGTGTGGGTGGTGACACAAGAGGCTGCAGGGGGAGTTGCTTTTTCTCCCCCTCAGCTGGCTTGCCAGCCCTTCATGCAGAAGGGTTATTCTAGATCAAGGTCTTTATCAATAACACAGTGTGTAAGATCTCATTTAGTATAAAGCTCACATTGGGAAGTTTATGTGTTGGAGCCTGGATGATTAAATAGAGATAATTTTTGAAAAAGCAACCTGTTATTTATTTTAAAGCTGGATAATTTTAGAGAGTATGCATGTCTTCCTTATGACTTTTTTTCTCATGAACAAAGCTGGAACTGTTCATACTGCATTTGATCACAGGAGATAGCAGTCTTTGGAAAATGTACTTGGTCTAATGACACCAGCAGCTGATGTCTTTCAGCCCTACGGTCTATAACTGAGCTACATATTGCTTTCCCCCCCTTTGCAATAATTCCTTTTGTAACACAGAAAAGCTGTATTTCCAGTCAAGATTTCTTGTGCATTGAAACACAGTTTCCATTTCTGTTTAGGTTTCGTTTGCATTTATGTTAACTTCCATTTTTAAGAAGTCAGCACACGCTGGCTCAGCTCAGTACTTCACAACCGTGGCCTTTGGTGCTGTGGGACTGGCCATTGTCCTGTTGGAAGATTTTCCAAGGTCCTTTGTGTGGTCATTAAGCCCTTTGTGTGAGTGCACATTTTTAGTTGGCATTGCACAGGTTAGTAAAGTATCTAATTTTGTTGCTAATTTGTGGGTCAGTATGATATTCAAATGTTTTATCTCAAAATACCATCATATGATAAAACTTTGGAGAAATATGCTTTATTTTTATTGATGCCTTTTCCTATGAGTTCTATTAAGATTGAACAGTTACTGGACTAGTGCAAATTAATTTAATCTGATATAATATATAGAGAGCAGAACCATTGTTTAATTCTTGTTTATTCCAAATGGCATCTTCTGATAGCATGTGCTTTTGTAGAAAACTTTTACATAGTACATATTCTGTATTATCACCATGAAATGTTATATAGTTATGTCACCCATAACTGATTCCTTAGTTTGAAATACAGACCTTGGTGATAAATAATATTCAGCATTGGTGCTTGCATTGAAGAGCATTACAGCGCTTGAATTTATCCTCTGCTTTATCTGTAAATTCAAGCTGCAAATGAACTCCCTTCCACTCACTCATTTCTGTAGTAGTAACAGGAAGTTTTCTCTTCCCCGCTCTTCCACTCCCCATTTTTCTGGTGTCTGGAATACTGCTGCAATACATTCTGTCCACTAGGAAGCCAGATAATAGTATGGCATGCTAGAGAAATTACATTTCCCAGGGCTCTTAGCACACAATAGCAGCATACCAGGTAAAGGAGGAATTGGGGAGAGAAAGAGAAGTAGGGGAGGGGAGAGAGAAAGTGCCTTGTGCCTTGCTTTTAAAAAGGGAAAATCTATTCTTTGTAGGCTGAAATCATAAGCTGTTTATGGAAGAACAAGCAAATAGAATTGAACAGGAGCATGAAAGCAAATGTAAGAACAGTCTGAAATTGGAATGTTTAGGACCAGCCCTATAGAATGGAAGACTTAAAATTTAACCTTTGCAATGTACCTATTACTTAAATACACAAGCTTCTTTCTTGTTGCCATAGCACAGCATCCATCACCAAGTAAGTGACATTGGAAGTTCTTTCCAGCTTCCATTGCCTTTTTTTTCAGAAAAAAAGTAATTCTTCTGAGTCTGCTCTACTTTATCTCATAATTGTTGGTCCCAAACTGAATCCATCCCATGAGAGTTTATCTGTCACCACTACTATTATTTTTCAATGACTACCAGTCATTTAGATTTACATGGTGTTCCATTATTTTCCTTGATAATATTTAATTGAAGTAATACTTTTCCACAGCTGTGTAACTTTCTTTTTTTGCAGGTCATGCATCTGGAAGATTATGAAGAAGGAGCTGTTTTCTCAAATTTAACTTATGGCCCTTATCCACTAGTTATTACTCTTATACTATTGACCCTTGATAGCATGCTTTATCTACTCCTGGGGGTTTATTTGGATCAGGTGATTCCAGGTATGTTTCATAGTCAAAGAAAGATGCAACACCACCCCGCATCAAGTGCATGGTGGCACATCAAGGTCCCAGTGAATATAAAATGCTACTGCATTTTTCAGGAAGTGCTGTAGTGGAGCCAGGGCTCACTGGGATACAGAGCTGCCTTCCCACAACTTGGTATGTTCCAGATGTTTTAAATTACAGCTCCTTGCATTCCTGATCATTGGTCATGCTATGCTGGCTTGGACTATGGAAACTGAAGTTCAACATGGTCAAGCCTGGAGAAGCCTATGGTAGAGGCATCCATTTTATAGATTAACTGTAAGGCTCCTTTGTTCATTTATTTATTTATAATGTTGTATCCCATTCCACATCTAAAAAGATTCCAGAGCAGCAGACACTAGGAAGATAAAAGAAATAAACCACTTCATTAAAATGAACATCACTTTTAAACAGATAAAATAATCCAGGTGATTTAATATTAATGTATAGTGCAACTGTAATCCTCAAAGCTGGCTCATTGGAGGGAGCCAGGAACCAGCAGCCTCCACCAGCACAGAGCAATCTCACCAGCTCGGAGCCCCATGTGCCTCAGTGGCCCTCTTCTACTACTAGAAGCTCCGTCAATGTAAAACCAGAGCAGCTGGCATTCCCAGCAGTGGCAAATGGCAGGATGTCCCCAGTTAGGGCATTCCAAGACTAGGATGGGCCAGCCACAGTTGGAACTAGCACAGTGGAAAGAAGAAACCTCCCTGTGCCACTCCTCCTTGACCCCATTTCATTTAATCATTCATCATTATCATTTAACAGAATCAATATTTACATTTTTTAAAAATCCATAACATCTGACTTTTAAAAAACCACTTTCTATCCACCCTGCCTCTTCTGAAACTGAGCATATTGTGTCCCTGATCATTCTGGGTTAGTGGACATTTTACAAGAGTGTCTCACAAAATGGCTGCTGGCCATGCACTTGAAGAATAGCATCATGAGTGCTCCTTATTTGGACAGCCGTGTGTATTACTTCAACTGTAAAGCACACTACTAGCATTTCTCTTTCCCCCTTTACCATTCTATGACTTATAACTGCTTCTGTAGTCATGCTTTGTTAGAGGAAAATAATTACTTGCTATCCCTGATTGCAAGCAAAATAGAAGAAAACAAAACACTCTGAGCGCTGTAATTTTGCATTTTAAGTTCATCTAAAAGATAGCATCATCATCATCACTGTAGGACTAAACTGTAGTTTGTTTTGCTGCCCTACTGCTAAACACATTCACTTGACAGTAAGTTCTATTTCTTCATAGAAAACACATTTTAAAGTTCAAATAATACGGTGATCATCTGTTACTCCATACATGCCTGACTGGTCACCGCTATTAAATATTTTGGAAGGTCAGAAAAAAGAAAGGACTCTGTGGAAAAGGGCATTAGCCCTGCCTGTGTTGGCCCAGCAACTGACACCAGCCTTGTTTGCCATTGTCTCCAAACCTACTACTTGTTATATGGTCCTTTGTGAGGCCCCTGGATTGCAGGATCCTAGATACCAGGTTGAGATCCAGCCCCAGCTGCACTACAGTGTCAGATAACTTGATTGCTATGGGCTGGTTTAAACATATTACTGAACCATAGTGAAGCAGAATGAGCCTGGCAATTTCAGGCTTGTGTGCTCCTCTTTCCTATGGCAACATTGCCATGAGGAGATTAGAATCAGCTGCTTTCTGGGTTTAAATTAGGCAAGGCAACTCATTACATTGGAATTAGAAAGTGCAGTTCATTCTTGGTTTCTTTCAGTAAACCATAGTTTAAACTAACCACAGTTTGCTTTTGTCGGATACAAGAACAAAGCACAAGCAGGTTAAAAACAGAAGCAGATGCTTCCTATGCTCTTGAGGTTACATGGAAAGAAGAGAGAGAAATACATGATTACAAGATTCTTTTTTGGTTTGTATTGGCCAGGGGAATATGGATTGCGGCGAGATTTTTTCTTCTTTCTGAAGCCCTCATTTTGGATAAAGCGAACAAGAAATTATGAAGAGTTGTATGAGAGTGGCATTAGTGGGGGCTTAGAATTCAATGAGATAATTGAGCCTGTATCTCCTGAATTTCAAGGAAAAGAAGTTATCAGGTAAACTTGATTATGCTGTAGTTTGATCTGGACCACTAATGTCAGTCAATTAATATTTTTGTGTGAGGTATAGCTTTGTTACTTTATTTCATAACTGAGTAATATCTTTTTGTGTATATGTGTGTGTAAGTGAATATGGATATATAGAGAGATAGAGACAGAGAATTGTGCAAGAGAATTGTATGTTTTCATATGTAAATATTATTTGCTATTGTCCTTTGAAGTGATCTGTATGTCGTATCAATGATAGGCAAATAAAAATGTCCTCATTGGGAGAAAGGAAATCCTAAAACCATAGCATCACTGTTGAATTGCCAGACCATAAACATGCATGCAGGAGCTGTTTAAGATGCAACGCAATAGCCATGTGATTTGTATCAATGGCACTATCTAACCATCTCATCCTCTGCTGCCTCCTTCTTTTGCTTTCAATCTTTCCCAGCATCAGGGTCTTTTCCAGTGAGTCCTTCTCTGTCATTACATGGGCACAGCATTTGAGCTTAGTTTCAGTATCTGTCCTTCTAAGGAGCAGTCAGGGTTGATCTCCTCTAGGACTGACTGATTTGATCTCTTTGCAGTCCAGGGGACTCTCAAGAGTCTCCTCTAGCACCACAATTCAAAGGCCTCAATTCTTCAGCACTCAGCCTTCCTTAAGGTCCAGTGCTCGCCGGTGAGCGTAGTCATGGGCTAGTTACCCCAACATAGAAACATAGAAACTGAGTGAGTCAGAAGGGGCCTCCCGGGCCATCTAGTCTGCTCCCTGGCTCCAGCCGGCTCTGCTCGTGACATAACTGTACTTAGCTTGCTGAGTCACATAAGTTGCTTCAGATACCTGGATCTGAGGTTGGAGGCAGCACTCTGACCTCAGAGGTGAAAATCTGCAGTCTACCCCCTCCCGCTCTCTGAGCCTGGGAACCAACCTCAGAGAGGGGAGGAGGCATTTTGATGAGCAGGGAGAGGAGGAGACTGGGGAGGCCATGAAAGATCTGGCCCATCTAACAAAAATGTATGGTCTGAGGAAGTGGCTAGAAAGACAGTCTCTGCCATTCCTCTAACCCTGTGCAGGATAAGTGTAAAACTTGGAGGCTTAAGATCATCATACTAGGATTGCATGCTTAGCCTTTCACAGCTGTTGTGGTGCATTCTGTGGCCCAGATACATTTCTCAAAAATTCATGCAAAATCAAACTAAGAAATGACAGTCAAGTTGTATGTTCAGGAAGCACAATACATGGTGCTTTCCTTCTGAGGAAGATGTTATGAGGATTGATTAAAACATATGATCCTCACCTACTTTTTGCCCCAATGGAACAGTACTAATGTGAATGTGTACATTGGCAGTCATTACAAACTGAAGAGGAATTTAAGTTAATATAAATTAGTGATAGTTGCATATTGTTTCCTTCTATTGTATACGAGAGTTCTGCATTACTTAAAAATATTAACACATCTTCTTTCAGAATCAGCTGTGTCCATAAATCTTTTGATAAAAAAGGTGAAACAGTGGAGGCTCTGAAAAGTAAGTTTCTGGGAGTTTTCTGTATCTGCTATGAATTAGGACACTAAGTGCTTCTTTGTTATGCAAGTTTCTGACAATCAGAACTATGGCATAGTATGTGGGAGAATTTCCCTTAATCTTTGCTAATATATTAAGGGCATGCAAGGTGGAGCAAGATCAAATGGCAGATTTCTATCTTCTATGTGTTTAACCATTATGAATATGATTGCGAGTTCTGGGGTGGATGGAGTTGCTTTGTTATGACTTCTCTTCCCTCTTGTACTCAGGAATCCTTGCCTATAAAAGTGGTCGTCTTTATCAAAGACCATGTGTGGCAATCCAGCTCGCTTTCGAATGTTGTGCTAGAATGATGGATCTGTCATTATTCACAAATGCAGATTTATACTTACACATGCAGTTTACCCCAATAAATGTGTAGCCTTGTAAAGTGCCATATGTCATTGACTCTGTCCAGCGAACAACCAATCTCTAGCTACTCAGACTGGTGAACCTTGGGAATCTAGTAAAAAAAGAAAATAGATCACACAACCGTGGAATTATGTATGTGAGCCGCCCCGAGGCTTCGGCGATGGGGCAGCATAGAAGTGTGCTAAATAAATAAATGAAGGAAGGAAGGAAGGAAGAAGGAAGGAAGGAAGGAAGGAAGGAATGCACTCCCTGGAGAGGTGTGCCTGGCGCCGAGTTTATATTCTTTTCGGCGCCAGGTTAAAACCTTTTTATTTAATTGCTATTTTAAAAACTAATATTTTATTGTTAACAGTTGCTTTTTTGTTTTTGTTTTTTATATAATATTTTATGGAATTTGTTATTCTTTTATTCTTTTTAATTGTATGTGTTGTGAGCCATCCCGAGATGCCAAGGCATATAAAAGTTTTAAATAAATAAATAAAATAAACTGTGGAGTCTGCTCACCCCTATATAAAGTCACCTACAGGTTTAGTTATAGTAACCATTCAATGTCATATAAAATGGTGAATGCATTAGTGATGTTTATAGCAATGCTTTCTGACATCGTTCATTCCCAGCCCATCTACTCCATTCTTCTATTAGGTTTATCCTTTGACATATATGAAGGTCAGATCACGGCTTTACTTGGACACAGCGGAACAGGAAAAACAACATTAATGAGCATCCTTTGTGGACTGTGTCCACCTTCTGATGGTAAATGTATTATCAAAATGTGTTGTCTTTGCTGCTTTTTGGTTCTTTTTATTCTATTTTCTCTTTGTTCTTTGTTTTTATCTTTGAAAATGTTAATGGAATTTCAAGGAAGAGTTATACAGGTGGAATAATTTGTGCTGGCCCATAGGAGAATGAGAGCAGTAGCATGTGGCTATTTTTCACTAAATCTGGATATTTCTGCTGCTAGCTATTTTAGTGGTAATATTTTTTTCTCCCCTCTTTTTATGCATTAGGATTTGCATCGATATATGGATATAGAGTTTCTGAAATAGATGAAATGCTAGATATAAGAAAGATTTTAGGAGTTTGCCAGCAATTAGATATATATTTTGATGTATTAACAGTGCAAGAGAATCTCTCAGTAATTGCCTCAATTAAAGGTATACCTCCCAATGATATGGTACAAGAGGTGAGTAAATCAGAAAAAAAATATTCACTGAATGTAATGATTTTGATCTAGTAGCATAATCTTACTGCAAATGGATTCTGTACAAGAGCCACAATCTAGCACAGAATTGGGCATGCTTGTGCCCATCCCAATAAAGTTTGTGCTTATGAATCTGTGAGAACAAATGTAAGTGAAACAATTAACATGTTTTATGCTTAAGAAAATGTGGTGCGGTTATACTATTATAATTCATACAACTATAATGTATACAACATTTTTTTAGGTAAACTTTTAAACCCTTGAGTGTAATGTATTTTCTTTATTTAGCAGTTGCTCTATAACGGAGAAGCTGGCAAGAGCATAAAGAAATCCTGCCAGCTTCTCCATTTTACCATCACATGAGTCTCCTTTCCAGACCTATCCCATGGCCACACGCTTTATTAAACTCACACATTAAAAATTAGTTTGCATATTTAACTTTTTATTCTTTATTTAGAAATATCTGTATCTCATTTTTACTTGTTTCCCAGAGCAGCCCACAGCATACATAAAATGTTATAGAACGATTAAAAATCAAACTGTTTCTTAGCATTCTGATGAAAACACATTACAAATGTGTTTCTGGTGGTCTCTTCACCTCCTCCCTCAATCTCTGGCTCTCTTCTGAGATTTTTCTGTGATGGCCCCATTGGGATGGAGGGGAGAAGTTTTTCTGCATGAAATTTGAAACAACAACAGAAAGAAAATAGTACAGGTGCACCAACAGCATATCCTGTGTTAAATGTTAGCTAAAATCCTCAAAACAAGGTTTTTACATTTTGAAGTTAAAGAACAATTCTGTCTGCAGAGGGCTGGGGAAAGGTTTTAGATAATGCCCACAATCCTTCACGCTGCTGCACACATATTTTAAGTCACCCTGAACCTTCTGTTTTGAGCATTATCAATTTCAGTGTTTCATGCTTTAAATACTACTAATCCCTTTTGTATTATTTTTATAAGATTGAGAAAGTTTTACAAGATTTGGATATGCATCTCATTAAAGATAACCAGGCAAAAAAACTAAGTGGAGGACAGAAAAGAAAGCTGTCGGTTGCATTTGCAGTTCTTGGAGATCCAAAGGTAAACACCAGAAAGACAGGTGTGTTGTTTGGTCTAATGATAATCTGGCGTTGTTATGCAAGATGTGTGTTTTTGTGCCTTAAAACTGAGGACTTGTTTTCTGAGTATATGTGCTACCGAACACAACAATTCTAGTTTTTAATGTTAAATTATTTACTGCTTGATAGATGTTGAGTGCTGATACTGACCAGAGCAGTCTCTTTTGCTCATTTTTGACAACATGCTTGTTGGTGACTGTGCATCTCTCAGTCCTGAAGATGCAAGAAAAGTGGACAGATCCACTGGGGCAGACTAGCCTGGGGTTCGTAGCCCAGGAGCAGTACTACAGCTCGGTTTAAGAGAGGGAATGTCCTTGCTCCTTACTGTACGGGGGGTGTGTGTGTGGGGCCTACATTTGTATGTAAAACTGCTGCAACTAATGCCATGTGCTTTGTTTATTCACTTGCCTAAGACTGCATTATTTAAATATACACATTATATATCTTCATCATTACTTATCAGAACTATGTTAGCAGCTTCATATTTATCTAAAGGAGGCCTGCACAACATGACAATCCAAAAGGAGGACAGACACTGAGTGCAGGAATAAGCAGCTGAGAATATTATCAAAGTGCCGGAGTGATCCATTTATCCCTTCTTGTAACTTAAGTCATAAAGCTTCAGTGTTTGACGCTGGGCTCACTAATCTGTTCTGCTATTGCAAAATATCATGTGCTGCTTGGTGTTGCACTGATCACATATAATGGGGTGGCCAGACTGAGGCTCAGGAGCCACATGCAGCTCTTTGAGTTTTTGTGGCAGCTTGTCACTCACTGCCCAGGGCCCATGGGCACCTGCTTGCCACTGCCCACCTACCCTTGCCACCTGTAGGCGCCTGCTTGCTGCTCAGCTCCCACCACCGCCCATGAATGCCTGCTTGCAGCTCTCAAACATCTGGCATTTACTGTATGTGACTCTCTGGTGAGCAAGTCTGGCCACCCCAACATATTATCTTGATCGCATCGATGTAAGCAGCCTCCCTGCCAAAGAGTGTTAATACTTGTAAAATGAACTCCTGATAATTGTTTTCCCTGGTCCATATTTAGGTATTACTCTTAGATGAACCAACTGCTGGCATGGATCCATGCTCTCGACATACTGTATGGAACCTCCTGAAAAACAGAAAGGCCAATCGAGTGACGGTGTTCAGTACCCATTTCATGGACGAAGCAGATATTATCGCTGGCAAGTACAGTCAGGCTCCTGGGTGTTAAATATATCCAAGTTGTACACTGCGTGAATGAGGCTGTTTGGTAATATATATATATATTTGGTTATATATATATGTATGTATGTATGTATATGCCGCCCCATCGCAACAAAGCCTCAGGGCGGCTCACAACATTATTAAAATACAATAAAAGAATAGATCATATTAATTTATCCCTCCCCCCTTGGTGCATCTCGGCAACTTAAAATACAAATCAAAAACCAAATAAATTAAAATAAGGACAAACAACACACCTAAAGCAAATACAACAAACATTAAACCATACATAAATATCTAAACACAAATAAACTATACACAAAATCAACACTAACAATTAAAATACGACTTAAATAAAAAGGTCTTTGCCTGGCGCCGAAAAGCATATAACGACGGCGCCAGGCGAACCTCTCCAGGGAGCGCAGCAGCTTGTTGCAATACAGCCAGCTTGTTGTTCCTCTGTTTGTGATTGCACTAAGGGGCTCTTCTGCTCTTGTTTCCAGATCGGAAGGCTGTGCTATCCCAAGGAATGCTGAAGTGTCTTGGTTCCTCTCTCTTCCTTAAGACAAAATGGGGAATTGGCTACCGCCTGAGGTATCTTTTAGTAGTCTGAGTCCCTATTCCATTCTGCATTTCAGCACCTGTAATTTGTACACCTTTGTTTTAGAAATATTTTCTGAATCATCACAGAACAAGTTATCAGGTGAAATACATGAAGATACACAAGACCTGATTAAATGGAACAACGGTAGTTGTAAGCCTAATGTAGTTGTAAAACTAATGTCTTAGTTGCTTCATGCCATCTCCACAGCCTCAATATTAGCTACAAAATTAACAGCACAGTATCATGACTGCCACCTCAGAAGGAACTATTCCCAGGAAAACGTGTGAAGGATGGAAGTCTGAATAAAATATTAAATAAAAATTTCCTCTCATCAGACAGAATATATACCTGCTAAAATAGTCACAGAGTATTTAATATGAATAAAATCTCACATACTTTCTTGTAGTTTAACACTTTTAGGCTATTTTTATACTTGTATTTCTGCATTACTTTCAAGATATTCAGCAATTTCCTTATATAAAGATACAAAGATTACCATCTCACCATTAGCCACAACTATGCACATAGAACAGTGCGGAATAGCCTTTTTTCCATTACACAGAGCTTGCAGAAGGTCCCAGATTCAGTCGCAGGTGGAGCTGGGCAACACTTCCAGGCAGGGATTCTCCATATAGGGCAGGGTAAGGCTGTTGTCTGAAATCCCAGAGGCAGAGGCTATAAGCAGTAGCCAGGTGGCCAATTGGCCGACTCAATATGTGTCCCCATTTACAAAGACTTATTTTATAATAATAATAATACTTTTCCTTACTGAGATCTAAATAGCTGAGTAACTGTAGCTCACCTTCCCAGTTTTCCATCTTTCACATTTGAAGTTTTCTTCAGTTTTAGTTTTTCTTTAAGAAGTTCAACCTCTGCTGGACAGCTGTCCAAATGTGGGCATGTGGAGGTTAATTCTGCAGCAAAGATTTGTTCAAAGCTACCACCTATTATTGAGCATAAAGACGGAAGAAAATGTGTTCCTATAAAATGCATTGGGATAGCATGCAGAGGGCATAAACAACACTAAGACAGTATTGTCCACTGGCTACAGCAGACATAATCCATGCACAGACTTTGATACAATGTAGGTCTCTTGACTGAGATAGATTTCCCACTCCCCTGATGCTTTTTTCCTGCATGAAGTTCAAACAGGAATTCAGAACATACCTGGAGACACGAAGGAAAAGAGGATTCATGGGAAAATAGCTCCCCATAAGTTCTTCCCATTCAAGAAGGGATCTCAGTTCATGCTGTAAGAGTAATCTGAGATAAAACTACTTTAAAATGGCTATGTGATGATATGCAACAACTCTGATAAAACTGGCAATGGGTTTGTTATAAAGAATGAGCAGGCTCTTGCTGTTTTGTTTTGATTTTTAACCACACTTGATTTTTTTGTGATTGAAGTTCAGGAAAATGGTAATACAACACAGGCTGTGCATGTTGTGTCTGGACCCATTCCAAAAGGCCCACTTCTGTTCCTGGATTATGTATCAAAGGAAATACCACCCAGCCCCAGATATTGGAAACTCCATATTAGTGCACCAAAGCCAGAACAGTTAAGAAAGTTGTGGGAGGTGCTATATTGCCTGGTGTGCCATAGATGGCAAGACAAGATTGCTCTTGCAAATGAATTCTGGGGACCTTTTGATACATGCATAATTCTCCTTTTATGTTTGTCAGTGCCTCAATGTACTTTTGAATGACTTAACCCTGTATAAATATTGATATTATCTCTTTCTTAATTTTCATACTCTTCCAATTTTTATGCTGGAAAATTATTTTTATTATGGGAAATAATACTTTTTGGCATGTGGCTTTGTCAATATCTACATATGTATATATGTGAAAGAAAATTAGAATATTTGTAAGAAGCTATAGAATAGCTATTTAGTAGGTTTTTATTGACTGCTTTATAAATGCTGTTCTTCAGTTGGATTAAAAATAGAAATGAAATTGTTTATGTTTTTGTTGCTTGCTGTTTCTAAAAATAAGGAGGCCCTCATTGTAAAGAGCAATGCTTATGTATGTGTTTTTTGTATGTATGTGTTTTTTGTTAGCCTGCAAATAGATAGGTACTGTAACACGGAAGGTACAGCATCACTGGTCAAACAGCATATCCCCAGTGCCAGTTTGTTAAAACAGAATGAAGAGCAGCTTTTGTATGCCTTGCCATTTAAAGACATGGACAAGTTTTCAGGTATAACTTTCTTTCTCTATTGAACCTCAGTGAAAAACAGGGAGTGGATCATGAAATTTGTGAAATTCCAGGAAAGGGAAAAAGCCTTTGAGAGGAATAAGTTATATTATGATTTCTACATTTCACATAAATCCGCCTCCTTCCCTTTTGTGAAGAACCAAAGTTGGTTTATGTGGTCTTCCACTCCATTTTAACTGTACAACAACAGTTGGGCTAAGAGTGAGTGACTGGTCCAAAGTCGCTCAGTGATCTTCATGGCTGAGTGGGGGCTAGAATCCAGATCTCCTGGGTCCCCAGTACAGCCATCTAAACACCACACCGGCTCTAGGCTTTGTTCCTATCATGTTGGAAGGAAAACATTTGGTATCATATGGCATTAAAGCTTGCAGTGTTGTTACCGTCATGGGCAGTGCAAGTTGATGTGACCCTCCAGACTTGGAGAATTACAGGCATCCAGTGGAGGAGCCATTCTGCAAAAGACTTACATGGCTGATTTCAACTGTCTAAATCTTTTACCCCAGAGTGCAAGAAAAACTAGCTGGGGTTCCACCAGGACACCTTGCACTGTGTTTAGGCCGCACCCCTCCCTCTCCCTGTCCCTCCCACAGAACTCCAGCCCAAAGTTGTTCTGATAGCCAGCGCAGGAAAGCCTGCACTAGCTATGGGGCGGTGGGAAGCTCTGAAATAAGAGTCTCAGCTTGGACCTTGAAATACATTTCCACAGTCAGATCTGGGATTTTGACTTCACCTGTCTAGCCAGCCATAGGATTGCCCCATGAACCGCTCTGATTCTGAAAGCTTTGTCATGATCTCGTTAAGTAGCGGGAAGAAATAAGAAGGTGTGGTTGCAAAGACATGCAATTGCATTTCCGAGCAGTAGTTTTAACGACGATTACTACTTTTTCTTCTTTTAGAACTGTTTGCTGATCTAGACACTCATTCCTATTTGGGTGTTATTTCGTATGGGGTTTCTATGACAACCTTGGAGGATGTGTTCCTCAGGCTCGAAGTTGAGGGAAACATTGACCAAGCAGGTAAGAAGTAGCCACAGAGTTTCCTGCAGTGTTTGGTATCATACAATAATCACGCATTACTAAAATTGCAGTTTAATGCATGCAATACTGTTTGTAATTTGGGCCATTGTATGGGGACATATTTTTCTGAAATCTTTAGAATGGGAGACAATTAAACATGTACTCATAAGCACTTCCTAATGAGTATGACCTATTGGAAGACTTTATTTATGAGGATTATGCTATAAGGCTTTATACAGCTTCCTGGTGGTTATGGTATTGTTATTGTCATTAAGCCCTTCAGCTGGCAATTTTTTATTCCCCACTTTAACCATGCCACCTCACTCGCTCTTGGATACAACTGACAACAGGTGTGCCAAAATATTGTATATCCTACATGGTAGCCAGACACAATTTAGGCTGCAATGTTTGACCTACTTGCTTGGAAATAAGCCCCACTGAAAGCAAAGGGACTCCTAACTGAGTAGACGTGTACAGGATTGTACTGTTAGTGTGTCATTGATCATTGCAGGAAACAAGACAACACACTTTATACAGCAATGATCTGGTCAGAAGGGGGAGCTTCTAAATTCTCAGACGGGTTTTCCTCTCTTTCCCAGATTTCAGTGTTTTTAATGCTGAGCAGAGCGAAGAGGAAATGGATCGAAAATCTGTTGATGAGTTAGAGCACAGCCTACTCACCTTATCTGAGACACGGTCTTGCATAGTGAGCAGCAAGGCCCTGTGGAAAAAGCAGGCCATTACGACGGCAAAGGCTCATTTTCTAAGCTTCAAACGTGACAATAAATCAATGTCAGAGGTGTAAGTATATGTGAGCTTGCCCAGAATTTTGGAAGGAAGTTTATTGAATGTGAGAAATAGAAACGGATGCAGGTTTTAGCAGCTGATCATGTATAATTTTCCAGAAAAGCAAGACCTCCATTTAGGACAACCCTTTAATAGTTGGAGATAAGGAGACTTCAAACATATCAGAGCTCAAACTGTGAACTTGCTGCCACTGAAAAGTCTAGTGAGTTCCAGGGATTGGAGGGGCTCTGTATATTATTACCTGGGAGTGATTACTTTTCCTTTTATACTTATTTAAATACATTTCACATTCAGGGACATGATCCCATTCCCACAGGAGCAGCATTTGTTTGTAAAGGAACTGCTGTAGGCTGCAACTCTCTGCTCCTTCACCTACTTGCACATGTGCTGGGGGAGCGTAGCATGGAGAGGGAGGAGTGATGGCTTCCATGGTGGAAGTGGAGCTGAACTAGAGACTGAACACAGCTGTGTTCTCCCATGAATTTTGGTTTGTTAGCAAATTTTCAGATGCAGGGGCACACATGCCCCATTTTCCCCCTTTGGAGTGCATTGACCACATAGGCATTTAGGCCTGTTCATATTTATTTTTGAAGTTTGGTCTTTTCTTCTGACTAGTGACTAGATTGCAGCCAGTTTCTAGAAGATCACCCAGTGTATCCATTGAGGGGATTCTTGCAAGGAAAGTTCAAAGAGGTGAAACTGGCAGCAATCCCGCAGGATCCTTCTTTTGTTATGCAGGATCACTTAGTACAGGTTAATTATGATTTAAGTGATGCTCAGTGCATGCTGGTGTTTAGTAAGTTGAATGCAGATGGGTGGACCATCACATTTCTGGGAAAAAAATAATGCAAGAAAGACTGACATCTGCCCACTTATCCTCTCAAGGGCAGGCATTAGTATTTACTGCCATTTGGATGAGCTTTACTTCTGTTTCTTTTTCTTTCAGGTTCTTGCTATTCATAATATTTCTTGGCGTTGAGATGTTTATGTTTCATATGTATCAGCTATACTTTAAAAGTGCTTCAGCCCCTGTCAAACTCTCTCCAGACTTATACTTCCTTAAACCAAATGAAACTCATCATAAGTACAAAACCAGTCTCCTCATTCAAAACTTCACTGGTGAGAAATGAACCCTACCTACAGTTACACTTTAATTTCAGTTGAATTGCTTTTATTTATGTCAAGATCTAGTATTTTCATCTTTTTTGGTACATGTAGCTGGATGCAGCTGTCCTCTGCATTCATTGAGGTTTAAGAATGCCTAGTGAATCACAGAAGGAGCTCTATCCTCTTAAAAATGTGTTTTTCCCATTCATTCGCAAATTGAATGAAAAATCTAGTGCATGATTCTCATATGAATCCAGCCAACTTACTGGAACATAGACTTCAAAATTCATGTTAATTGGTTTGATTTCTGAATAGCAGAAGACTTAAACCAATGTGGCATTAGGCCAAAGTATATATTGTGTATAAATAATGGATGCTTTATTGATAAGCAACAAATGTTTTAACAGTAAAATACACTAATCATAGTAAGAAGTGACTAGCAATGTTAAAGTAGGACTAAGCCTGAACTGCTGTCATGTTTCTCCTCCATCTCCACTTTTCCAAAAAGCTTATCATCACATTTTCAGGCTCTGGACTGCTTGTGGGTCGCACATAGTCCTCACTTTATGGGAACAGTGAGAAAACATGCACAGAGCAGTCTTTGGCATAACAGGGAATTGGGCAGCCTTGTACAGATATTGAATTTCATAGTCACACACACACTGAAGTCCATTTTTCTGACAACCGTGTCCCTTTTTGGAGTAACCTGAAAACAGTAGTGCGTGCACTGGTAACTGCTAGGCTTAGTTTCTGCAGTGTGTTTTATATAAGCCTACCCTTGTGCCAACTCCAGAAACTGCAGCGAGTACAAAGATGGCAGCCAGGTTGGTGTCTTGGCTATCATGTTGTTGTTAGTCGCAAAGTCGTGTCTGACCCATTGCGACCCCATGGACAACATTCCTCCAGGCCTTCCTGTCCTCCACCATCTCCTGGAGTCTGCCTAAGCTCGCACCAACTGCTTCAGTGACTCCACCTAGCCACCTCATCCTCTGTCGTCCCCTTCTTCTTTTGCCATCTATTATTCCCAGCATTAGGCTCTTCTCCAGGGAGTCCTTCCTTCTCATTAGGTGGCCAGAGTATTTGAGTTTCATCTTCACTATCAGGCCTTCTAAAGAACAGTCAGGGTTGATCTCCTCTAGGACTGACTGGTTTGATCGCCTTGCAGTCCAAAGGACTCGCAGGAGTCTTCACAATTCACAAACCACAATTCAAAGGTCTCAATCCTTTTGTGCTCGGCCTTCCTTATGGTCCAGCTTTCACAGCCATACATTGCAACTAGGAAAACCATAGCCTTGACTATATGCACTTTTGTTGGCAGGGTGATGTCTCTGCTTTTTAGTATGCTGTCTAGATTTGCCATAGTTTTCTTCCCCAGGAGCAAGCGTCTTTTAATTTCTTGACTGCAGTCTCCATCTGCAGTGATCTTGGAGCCCAGGAAAATAAAATCTGTCACTACCTCCATTTCTTCCCCATCTATTTGCCAGGAAGTGAGAGGACCGGATGCCATGAGCTTAGTTTTCTTAATGTTGAGTTTCAAGCCAACTTTTGCACTCTCCTCCTTCACCCGCATCAAGAGGCTCTTTAGTTCCTCTTCACTTTCTGCCATTAGAGTGGTATCATCTGCATATCTGAGGTTGTTGATATTTCTCCCAGCAATCTTGATTCCAACTGGTGATTCATCTAGCCCTGCCTTTCTCATGATGTGCTCTGCATATAAGTTAAATAGGCAGGGCGACAGTATACAGCCTTGCCAAAGTCCTTTCTCAATTTTGAACCAATCAGTGGTTCCATGTCCAGTTCTCACTGTTGCTTCTTGACCTGCATATAGGTTTCTCACGAGACAAATAAGATGGTCTGGTACTCCCATCTCTTTAAGAACTTGTCACAATTTGTTGTGATCCACACAATCCTTTCACCACCAGATACATTGGCAACTGAGTGTCCTTTTGGCTTTGACCCAGTCGCTTCATTCTTTCTGGCGCTACTAGTACTAGCCCTCTGCTCTTCCCCAGTAGCACATTGGACACCTTCCGACCTGAGGGGCTCATCTTCCGGCGTCATATCTTTTTTCCTTTTGGTACTGTCCATGAGGTTTTCATGGCAAAGATACTGGAGTGGGTTGCCATTTCCTTCTCCAGTGGATCACGTTTTGTCAGAGCTCTCTGCTATGACCTGTCTGTCTTGGGTGACCCTGCATGGCATAGCTCATAGCTTCATTGAGCTACACAAGTCCCTTCGCCACGACAAGGCAGTGATCCATGAAGGAGCTTGGCTGTCATAGAGAAACCATAACTCTTGGACATTAAAGTCTCTGCACCAGCTGACAATACTTTTCTGGACTCAGTACAAAGGAGCCCTTTTGGCTCAGGTCCAACATGCCTTCAGGAACACCTTAACCCTTGTTATGGTCCTCTGAGGATAATCTTCCAAAGCATCCCTCTGTAAGAGTAATGTCTACTATCCAGAGGATGTCCTCAGTGGTTGCCGCTAAACTATGGAATTGTTGTGGGTGCCAACTCAGAGGAGTTGTTGGCGCACGTAGGAGGCTTCCCATGAGAACCAGGTCTCAGTGCAGGAACACATGTACCTGGTGCCCGTTGTACAAATGCCCCCCCCATTCCCTGACAAAGTATTTCAAAGAGAAGATGCCTCCTGCTCCCCTACGTGCGCCAACGACTCCTCTGAGTCGGCGCACACGATAGGAATAGTCTGTCAGGAGAGGTACATCAGCTATCCCAGATCGCTACTTTCAACAGGGAGTTAAAGACAAGTCTCTTTGACAGGCCTTCCCTGATTAGTTTTATTTAATATGCATGTTTTAGTTGATATTTTAACTATTGTTTGTTTTAGCTCTTGTAGCCTATAAAATGCCCATGAGAATGGGGCGGTATATAAAAATTACAATGAATGAATGCATAAAATCTGTAGATGAGTCTTTGCTGCTGGAATACTGACCTGATAACTTTCCTCACGGTCTTAACCTAGGATCAGACATTGATGACATCATCCACTCTCTTGGGAACCACAGTATACTGACAGAAACATTCAATGGCAGCAACTATCTGTCTGTTGCACCCCACAGTGCAGCATTAAATGTATCTTGTGCAGGCCAGGTGAGGAAGTGGTACAGGTTGTATTTAACTGTTGGTCCTGTCTAGATATGCACTATGGGTCATAGATGTTAAGGCATAAGGAATGGGTTGAGGGCCATGGATATTGTTGTGGGGTATTCATCTTGGGCTGGACAAGGAAGGACAGGAGTGGTGATGAGCTCACCTTAGCAACAAGGTGGCAGAACTACCTCCCCCCACCCCCACCCCCAGTCCCTGCTGACAATAATAGCAAGAACGGTTCTCACAGAGCATTCCTTGATGGGATAGCTGCCATCTTCTTTCCCTCAGACTGTCTCTGGTGTGGGCTTAGTGATGTTCCATCCTGAGGAAATTGTCCGGAGGAAAGGTGCATTGGCACTTGGTGCTTATATAGGATGGCCCCTTTCATGGGGTGGCAAGCAGGGAGCTGTGCCCTTCCCACCAGGCGTGCCTGCTGCCCCCTTTCCCCAGTGACCACCATGCCTCCCACCTCCCTTCCTACACCATTGCTGAGGCTGCCACAGCCATTCAGAAGTGAGTGGTTTGGCAAAGGGAAGAATGGGCTGGGCTGGGCCAGGCAGGGACAAGGAGACAGATGCAGGAGGGGAGGAGATGGAAAGCAAGCAAAGAGGGAGGGAGGGAGGGAGGGAGGGAGCCATGGGGCGGCCATGGTGGGCAGTGGCCATTGCTTTCTCAGAAAGGGGAAAGCTTTCTCTGGGCTGTATTGATAGCTAATACATAGATTTTATTGTTGCAGAGCTACAGCTTTACAGTTGCTTTTAACCGTACCATGGTACATTCTTTGCCTGTCATGATGAATATTGTTAGTAACCTCTACCTGCAAAATTTAAATGTAACTGGAAATATTCTAGTGTGGAGTAGTGCTTTCTTTCATGTAAGTAAATAGAAAAGCCAAAGGCCATTAATGTAAAATGAACTGATGTGCAACTGTGTAGACAGTTTTTTTTCTCTGTATACATACTAATTCTAGATAACTTAATTTGCATGCTTTGGAGGTAGTGATAGAATCAATCTCCCTGTTTAACCTTCTACAGCTTCCACAGTTTTTGAAGAACATGTTCATTCCATCCTTTTTCTCATCAATTTGTGAATTTTGAGGTGTGGATACTACACAAACATTTATACACATTTTAATATGTATTTTCCTAATATGCATTTCCCCACAATCTATACATTTTTGTATACAATTTTCAGTAATGACATGCTTTATGTGCATTTTTGATCAGAGAATCACCATGCAAACTTCACTGAAGTGCTGGATTTTTTCTGATTCATGTATTAGTTCTCAAACTGCAAATTAGATGGGTGTGCATTAAAATTTGAACCAAACTTCCTTCTCGTTTCTAATTCAGGAGTGGCTCACAAAAATTCACCTTGGCTTCTAAACTCCCATCATATTGCAAGCATGCCCTGTTTTACAGTCTTAGACAGGCAGCAAAAACAGGCCTATGAATATCAAGTCATGTGTCACTGTTACTCTTTTTTCATTTTCTAATATTGCTGTCTTCTGTTATTTTACAGAATGTTACTGGCAGGGGTTTCATAATGGTACTGGTTTTTCAAAGTTTGACATTAGGAGTTACAATAACTGGGATGCCATCTTATTTTGCCATGGAGAATGCAGAAAATCACAGGGTAACTTTTTGAAAAAGAAATATGTCCTGTATTGATCTCTTACTTTATTGCAACAGTCATGGACAGCTTATGTAGCACTGCTGGTCCCACTGAGAAAACATACCAATCCTGAGCACTGTGGCTAATTTGAGTAGTTCTAAATTGTATGTCATGCTGTAGTAAAGATAACATGTTGAACTATGTTTTTAACTGTTAAATGTAACTGACCTGACATAAGTCGGCTGTTGTTGGCCAGATACCTTAGTTTCTGTGGACTCCTTGTGAGACAGGGTGGGAGAAATCTATCAGTCAGATAAATCTGGCTCAAGACCTTGGTCTGAGTCTCACCCTGTGGCAAATATAAAATTTTCTGGCTATTTTTAATGTTCATTTTATAACAGATCTTGAGTCACATTCCTCTTTCTTACTCAACTACTCCCTTACTGCCAACTATCCTTTCACTCAAGATAGCCATCACTTTTCCTTCCCTGGACATCCCTGCCTCCTAATTCTCTTAATTTAAAGCTGCAGCTCACTTGTGTGCTTCTGTTAAAGTTGAGGAAGGTATCGCAACAAAATTGCTTATCAGACTTCCATATTCTCTATTTATTTTTATTTATTTACAAATTTATAGGCCGCCCCTTGCCACAAGCCTCGGGGCGGCTTACAACACAATAAAATTAAGTTAAACATGCTATAGGTTATGTTCCTGATATTCTTTAGCTTATGTAGTTATCAGAAGTATAATTTGTTGATAACATCACTGTAAGCCTTTCCTTACCGAAGCAAGAAAACAAAATGGCATAAAAATATTACTTTAAAAGCAAATATAAGTTATTTTTCTCTGAACTTTCAAATGCAAATTCAGGTGTTTTTTCTGTTAGCTAATTGAGTTCATTTTCTATTTTTTAAAGTTATGAACAGTCCTTCATCCACAAAAACAGTATGCTCATTTCTTTTTTAAAAAGCAAAAAAATAAAAAACTATATGGTTACAAATTAAAAAAATAGTAACTTTTCAACCAGCAATTCAAGTAAAAATGAAGCAGTTAGATATAACAATTAAATTAATTCATTTTAATTAAATTTGTTAAATTTTAGTTTGTCAGTTTATTTTAGTTTAATACATTGCTGGGTACAAGGAAAATCTGCAAGGATTGCTTCCCTTCCCCCTTGCTTTGGGAATTTAGGATGCTGCCGCTGGCATAAGAACATTTGATTTGTTGCCATTTGCTGTAATTGGCATGTGTTTTAATTAACATACTGTTGTACTTTTGCAGATGAAAGCCTACACTCAACTTAAGATCTCAGGTCTTTATCCATCTGCTTACTGGTGTGGACAAGCACTAGTTGACATTCCTTTATATTCCATTATTCTCTTTCTGATGACAGGAATCTTGTTTGTAGTTCATCATGAAATTAATTTTTCTTCTGCTGAATTTATTGCTGTGGTAAGCTCTGCTTTAACTAAGTTTTCTGTTCCTTGCTTTCCATATCGCTGTGACCTCAGTAACAAACATCCAAAACTTCATATACTCCAGCAGTCTGTAATTTTAGTTTCCATCCCTGGTAAATAATTCTCCCTGTTTTGTTTCTATTTTTGTGACTTGGGTATATATGGAGTTTGGGTCCAACTCTCACATTAGTAGAAATCCACTTGCATGGTGAGATTTCCCTGTCTTTGCCTCCTCCTTGAAGCCACCTGAATGCTTCCCCAATCAATTCAGGAGGGTTTAGGGAGGACCTCAAAAACCATTTTCAGATCTGTTGTTCCATCAGTGCTGCTATCTGTATGTAGAGAAGCAGAGTGAGAAAGAAAGAACCCATTGTAAAAATGTTACATATCTTAATGAAAAATCTCAGTGTTGCAGTTCCTTTCTCACATCGCTGAGCAACTTGTTTCGTGTGCATATTTAGTGTTTGAACATCAAGTATTTCTTTATCTATTGCAAAGATTGGATAACCAGCTCTTAGCCTAGAGTCTCTTAGAGTATGTCCCACAACAGCAAAATAGCGAACACATACCACACAACTACTAAAAGTCACAGCTCTTAAAAATTAATAAAATACAAGCAAACTAGGGGGCAGCTTGCCTTTTCACATGCTTGTGGAAGTATGTTTTTTATACAAATAGAACAGTTGTGTTTTTCCAGACTCTCCTTACCTGGAGCATCCTCTTAGCTTTTAAATCTAACAGCGCTCTTTTCAGTATCAGCCTTATAAAACCCATCCATGTGGTGATAAAATCCTTACATCAGCCTTGCTTGTCCCATGTGCAGTTGCCCACCCTGTAGTAGCTGCACTGCTCAGTGGTGCTGGGCAGCAGTGTTGGGTCTGATTTCAACTCCTCTTCCTGCACAGGTGTGCATAGTCTAATGCATTAGGCTCCATGGAGCCCTACAGGAATTCCCTCCCCCAGGAAAGGGAATGAATTGTGCACCATGTTTTGAATCTCTGTGGGATGCATGTTTCAAATAACTTAACAATATGCATTTTTTCCCCTGCAGGTTTTGTGCCTTATCGGCTATATACCTTCTGTAATCCTGTTCCATTATGTTGTTTCTTTCACTTTTAAAACCATACGAAATACCAAAGAATTTTGGTCATTCATTTTTTCAACCGTAAGTAAACATTCAGTGCTTCATTGACTTTACCATTTACTAAAATGTGTATTCATTCATTTTTCCAGAAATATTGTCTCAACTTTATTTTTTTGCATTTGGCTTAGTCCTCCTCCTGCATGGGTTACATCCATGGCATTGTTTGCAGAATCAGTGCCCTGTCTGCAAAAGTATAAGTCAAGCACAATAGTTCTTGTTAGTCCTGACAGTGCATTTCTCTTCCATAGATAACTGCTTATCTCCAAGCAAAACCCACTGTTCTAACTGCTTGGCTTTGAATTAAGTAGCCTCAAGTTTACCTCTCCATCTATTAGTATAGGAAAATAAAATTCCCAGGTACATAAGGAAGGTTTCTGGCTTGATACTGCCATTAATGTGTTATTTTTATTCTTTTTCTCTTTCAGGTAGCCTTGATTTGTATTATCATCTCAGATGTAGCTTTTAGTCAGTGGCCTGCGATAGCTGTTATAATTCACACTTGTTTTTGTATCTTCATTCCAATCTACCCTCTGATTGGGTGTCTGATTTCTGTTATAGAGGTAAGTTTGCAGGGCTGATATAGAGGTCAGGTTGTTTGTTTGTTTGTTTGTTTATACTTGCATCAGCTTCCTCTGCTTGATTTTGACTTTTGTTTTTGTTTTATGAGGGCCATCTTGGTGAGCTCATCACAGCTGTGAGCCAAGATAGACTGGCACTGTGGATATTCTTCAACTGTAATGTTAAATAGAATAAAACCTTCTGAAAATAGCATAGATCAGCCCAGTATTCTGAACCATCTCCTGTCACCCCTGCCCAACTGCTGTTCTTACTCAGTTCAGAAAGACCAAAAGTGTATTCTTCCTTCCACTCCATCCCTTCCCACTTATCTGGGTGTAGCAGTGACAAGAATGGGATTCATTTTCTCCTTCCTCTCCTACAGTGAGGAAAAGCAGTGCTGTAGTAGGGTTGCAGAGCCATAAATACTGGGAAAAGTAGTTTCCCAGGCCACTAGCAACTTGGAAAACTACAGGGTG
The DNA here is from genome assembly GCA_023646645.1 of Varanus salvator macromaculatus. Classification (NCBI taxonomy): domain Eukaryota; kingdom Metazoa; phylum Chordata; class Lepidosauria; order Squamata; family Varanidae; genus Varanus; species Varanus salvator. The sequence continues at coordinate 1,663,433 of JAIXND010000791.1, read as the reverse complement.
AGGCAATTAAAAGTTACAATTTCAAAAGCATCCCTTTTCTTTTTCCTTCCATTATTTGAGCAAATTTCCATCATGTTTTATTCATAAGGGTCTCTGATTTCTTTTCTACAAGTTTTTTTTTCAAATTTTATTAAAAAAATTAATTTTAGCTTATTTTGTTTTGATTCAGTTTTTATTTTGTAACTTTTAATTGCCTCATCCTGTATATTTGCCTGTGTACCTGGTGCTTGTAAAACTGCTATAGCTCTATTTCAGGTTCCTGGTTGGGAGATATTGAGCAAGGAGGAAGAGGGGCTTCTTTCCATGAGACATCTATCGTGCTTTGGTCCCTCACTCATGGAAGTTTTGAGGCCTTTCGTGATGCTGTTGTCCTCCAGAGCCTCTCCTATGTTTTTCAACCATATTACATTCTTTTGGAACAAGAATAGTCTGGTGTTAAATTTTAAGTGGCAACAAATCGGGAACTTAAATTTTAAGTGGGAACAAAAGCCTCATGAGAAGTTGCGAATCCACTGTACTGAAGTTATACCACAGTGCCTTATGTTTGGTTAACAGAATATATAGAAAGGCAGAGAAACAGAAACCCTTGGGGAAATCCCATGTAAAGGAGCATTTTTCCTGCCACCCTGAAAATGGGAGAAGATGTAAATCAGCAGGTTTAAGCCCCTCATGTAGAGAAGCTGTTGGACTACAGCACCTAGGTAAGAGGAAGCTAGGCTAGGGGTTAAGCCCCTGTTGAGCTCCTGATGCCAGTGGAAGCCCAAGAGTGCCAAATGTGGTTGGAATTGACCCAGATCAGAGCTGGAAGGGAGTTACTCAATTTCCCAAGCACAATTCCGAATCAAAGCAGGTAGGGGGTCTCCCAACGCTGTAAAGCAATGGGAGAAGCACATGAAGACATTTTATGAATTTTAATGGTACAATTTAACTTAAATTGCCTTTAATAATCATGAAAAGTATTTTTGAAATAAGTATTTACTATCTTGATAGGTAGCCAAGATGCTTGGTCAAAACAAGGAAAGGAGTACAGAAAGACTGCTGGTTTCTGTAGTTGTGGTAAGCAAATGAATTCTGGAGACTAGCCACCTGGTTCTAGTTTTGCAATGTTTTATGCTGTAGACTGTACGGTGTCTGATTTGTGCAAGCCTATCCTATTCTTGCACCACATGTTTTAAAAGATTGGTGTAATGCAGTACAGTAACAAAAGGTAGTGTAGTTTACAGACAGGTATGGATTACCAAATCATGAAACCTAAGTGATACCGTCATTCCAACTGTACATGTACGGCATTCCTGGGTGTTATGTTTGGGGTTAATTAAGGTTAAGCTTGGGGCAGGAGAAAACCTGCATCCCTGTGTATGTTCAGGGGCCTTCAGCTAGTAAAGTGAGTGGTCAAAAGGACTCTCTTGAGTGCTGGCTTTGATAGGGAATATGCCTAGCTGTTAAGCTTTGAGTGGAACTTCACATCCAGCTTAGGGTTAGTAAAACCTGAGTCCCTGTACATATTCAGGGACCTGGAGCTAGCCACCACAGTGCAAACGAAGTGAACAGTCAAGGCTTATGCAAAGGACAGGATAAAAATGTTTTAAATAAATAATAACACCCTGAGAACTTCTTTTGTGTGTCTTGTATGAATGCCTAAGAATTCTGCATGGGTTTAGGACTTGGGTTAATTTTCAGGGTAGGGTTGGATTTACAAAGCCTCAGTCCTTCTGCATGTTCAGGGACCTGGAACTCTTGATTGGTCAAGCAGCACAAGTGGTCAACACAAACAGTCTGAATGCTCCCTTTTGAATGTTGTGTGAATGTGTATGGATTATAAATGAGTGCTAGGGTTGGGGTTAAGGTTCAGGTTAGGGTTATGGCAGAGAAAACCTGGGTCCTGTGCATGTTCATCACATTCCAGTGGGCAAGCAAGCTGAGTTGTCCACAAGGACACCCTGACTTTGTGCATGTTCTTGAAATGTTCAAGGGTTATGCATGAGTATTTGTAACCCAGTGAAAGAACAGGGACTAGGGATGTGCTGAGCCTCTCCAGAACCCAGTTCATGCCTGCCCATCAGACCTCTGGTGCTCATCCCTCTCTATAAGTATTCATGGACCCCTGGTTGTACAACCAGAAACCTTTCCCAGAGGCCAAGTTCCCTCCGTGCTCATTGCTGCTGATGGGAAAAGGGGCACAGCACAGCAGCCAGCCTTCCTCCCTGCTCATTGCTGCTGGCGGCAGCAGGCAGGAGAAAGGGGTGCCGTGAGCATGTGCATTCCAGTGGCTATTTCCAGCAGCCGACTGTGGCTCTGCTTGTGTAGTGCTCAGTTTCTAGTGAATGTCCTGCGAAACCTGATTGTGCTCACTAGGAACTCAGAACCTGGGATTCTGCGAAGTAGAGTCCAGGAAGACAAAACCCAGGAACCTAGCAGTTTTCCTCACACATCCTTGACTGGGCTTGTACCTGGGTGTTAGAGTGGAGGTTAAGCTTCTTGTTAGGGTTTGAGTCAGGAAATCCTGAACCCAGCCTGGAACTAGGCTCAGTTGGGCAGAAAGAGTGAGTGGTCAAAAAGAGCACTCTCACTGATTCCTCCATGCATGTTGTCACAATGCCTGAGTGTTACGTTTGGGGTTACTCTTAAGGTTAAAGTTAAGGATGGGGTTAGGAAAGCTGACACCTTGTGCTAATGAAATGTTCATAAGCAACATGTGGTCTAGCATGATTTACACAGTCGTCTGGTTTACATTAGGGACTGCAGGTGGCGCAGTGGTTTAAACCGCTTGCTGCTGGGCTGGTTGATCGAAAGGTCGCTGGTTCGAATGTGCACATGGGATGAGTTCCCATGCACCGTCCCAGCTCCTGCCAACCTTGCAGTTCGAAAGCATGCAGATGCAAGTAGAGAAAAAGGTACCACTTCGGTGGGCAGGTAACAGCGTTCTGTGCCCTTTGGTGTTTAGTCATGCCGGCCACATGACCACGGAGACTGTCTGCAGACAAACGCTGGCTCCCTCGGCTAGGAAACAGAGATGAGCACCACCCCCTAGAGTCAGGCATGACTGGACGTAACGTCAAGGGGAAACCTTTACCTTTTTACCTTTACTGGTTTGCATAAAATCTATTTGTGTGTGTGTGTGTGTGTGTGTGTCTGTGTACAAAATACAAAATACAAAACAGTGTATTTTGACTGTTGCAAATTGAGATTTGATTTGTACAATCAACTGTTTCTGCACAAATTGCACTAGAGCCAAAATGGTTTTAGGGAATTTATTTGCAGCAATTTCATTGTCAGTTTTTAAAAAATGTGCCAGCCTAGAGAAGGAAGTCTGCAACCTGGCTGAACTTGTACCACAGCTGGTCAGAGCCCAGCAGACTGGAATCCGGGAGGCTGAACTGTGGACATTTAATGGATTTTCACCACTCAGTCAGATTTTTCACACATTCCTGTTTTGCAATAGTGTGTCTGCCTGACAACACCTTAGTATCATAAGTGCACTGCTTGCATCATCTGTTGGAAAATAAATTTTGTACCTGCATAGCAGTTGACATTCCCTGTTCTAGCATCTATTTTCAGGTTCTTCTCAATTTGTACTTATTTGCACACGTAATCGGTAAACGAGTGAAGTTGTTTTAATCTACTTTTCCTTTTCTTCCTTTTAGCCTTATTTGCAGTGTGTAATTTGGCTCTTCCTTCTACACTATCTTGAAATGAAGTATGGAGGCAAATCAATGAGACAGGACCCATTTTTCAGGTCGGTGTGCCCAAATTTTCCTTTGAAAGATCAGTACTGACATTAGTGCACCAGGTCAGGGTTTGCCAACAGCAAACTGTAATGATGCTCTTTGTAACAGACGTCTCTTCGTCCATGGAGATGGACAAACCAATCTTAAAGGATTTTCTTGGGAGCGCTCAGGTGGTCATTTAGGAAGCAACATGCAATCTAAAAGTATGCCTAAGAATCCCTTGTAAAGCCAACCTTTCTGATGCTTTTGGCATCTCAATCACATTAAATGGATTCTTGAGACTTATCTCTTGATGCAACTTACTGGAGTGGCAACATATTTGAACTGTAAGTTGCTCTGTAGCCCTGGCAGCATTCCATGCAGGAACTATTAAGTGATCCAAGTTAATTATTCTTTAAAGTGGCAATTCTCATGGTGACTGTTATCTATAACGTGTATATTTTAACAGGTTGAATCTAGAAAGCACAGTAAAGCCTTAAATAGGAAATTGGCAAATTAATATTTGGGGTCTGATGTATACTGAGTACAAATCTGACCCATCTGTATATGCCTACAATTTATGTGTAATGAAATTAAGATATATGTGCGTGTGCGCACGCACACATGCATATACACATGTGGGACAGAAAACCATAGTACTGCCCTAGAACCATTGAGGGCACTTTTCAAAATATACACTTGTCAAACTGGAAAGGATCTGAAGCTCATTTAAATTAACTTCTTATACTGAAAATCATATGAGATCGGTTTGCCACATCTAAATGGCAATTAATAATGTGCTTTTTATTTATTTATTTATTTATTAAATGCTTTTGTATGCTGTCCTATTATTCAAAATCTCAGGACATCTTACAATATTTAAAAGAACAATTAAAACAACTATTTCTGATAAATAATAAAACCAAAACAAACAATAAATCACAAAGCAACAGAGCGACTAAAGGTTAAAAGTTATTAAATTTTAAAATACTGTTTAAATAAAGAGGTTTTGGCCAGGGGCCGAAAAGACTATAAACTTGGTGCCAGGCGTACCTCTCAGGCATACATTCCAGAGTCTGGGCATCACAGCAGAGAAGGCCCTACTCTGAGTAGATGACCTTTTTGCCTCTCTTAGAGAGGGTTCCCAGAGCAGGGCTTTTCCTGCAGATCTTAAGGGCCGTGACAGCGTATAAGGAAGGAAACGTTCCTTCAGGTATTCTGGTCCAAAACTGTTTAGAGCTTTATAGGTCAAAACCAGCACCTTGAATTGGGCCCAGACTTCAACTGGAAGCCAGTGGAGCTGGTAGAGGACCTGCATTATGTGAGAGTAATGACCGGTCCCCGTCAGCAGTCTGGCAGCTCTATTCTGTACCAGTTGCAGTCTCCGGACTATTTTCAATGGCAGCCCCACATAGAGCGCATTGCAGTAATCCAAGCGGGAAGTTACCAGAGCATGTATCAGTGTAGCTAGAAGATATTTCCAGAATAGGTCAGGATGGATGTTCTCAAACTATCCATTGACATAAAATGTTTCTCAGGATTTTTTTCCCAATCCCATTCCCACTCACCCACCTTGCACTGCCAGAGATATTCTGTCTTCTAGAGAACAGTCTCCACATCCCATCTTTCACCAGCCATCTCACTGCTCGGTGACTATGTGGTCTGCAATTTTTGAATGCTGCAGATTAATTTATGCTGCTACATGTGCAAAATCAATTTGGGATTTTATTTTAGAGTATTATTTTATGACTTTAATACATCCAGGTACTTTATTTACTCTAATAGGAACACAAAGCCATCCTAGCCCACTCGTTTGTCCTCTCCCATCTGTCAAAATAGGCCTCCTGGCTGCAGTAGGCTGGGAGAGCAGCAGCTCTTTCGGTTGCCCTTGGAGGGCTCAAGGCTTAGCAGGGAGACAGAAAGTTGCTCTGCTCTTCCCTCAGTGGTGGGTGACCCTGGACATCCCAGGACGCAGGAGCCCCCTGCAGTTATCTGTGCAGAGCCAGTTACTTGAAGGCAGCTCTAGGTCGCTGCCCAAGCAGCCTTGCCCACAGAGAAACCCTGGCTGGCCTCCAGCAGTAGAGCGGCCCAGTTTCCATGGTCCGGCCTTCTGGCCAGGCAGATTTGCCTCCCCCTTGTGGCTGCATGTGTTCAGAGCAGAAGTGCGACCTGTTTCCCCATCCTCAGAACTCCTGTGAAACTCAAGCCCTGGAAATTTCCAGAGGTGCCGCATGATGAGGATGAGGATGAAGACGTGATGGCCGAGAGGCTGCGGGTTAAAGAGATGACAACCTGCCAGAGCTGTGAGGAGGTAAATCGCGCCCCTTTGTCTTCGTGCTCAGAATCTCCCTGGCGCCAGATCCGTTTATGAAGGAACGGGCACAGGGGGTGGTTTGCCTGGCCCTGTAGGCACTGGCATTGCTACACAGAGGTGCAGGCCAGCACATGGGGAGGGCACCAGGTTGGGAGGGCTCATGCAGAAAGCCTCAAAATACAGTGGTACCTTGGCTCACGAACTTAATCTGTTCCACGACTTTGGTCCCGACCCAAATTGGTTGTGAGCCAAGTCAAATTCCCCATAAGGTTTAGTGTAAATAAAGTTAATCCATTCTGTAACCATTTTTTAATCACAAAAATTTGAACAAAGTAACACAGAACAACAAAGATCACCCCCCCCCCCGCCAAGCACAAACGCGATTGCACCCATCTGGTTGTGCTCATGCAGGGGAGATGGGCACGATTGCGATTGTCACCCGATGCAGAGTTTGCGACCTGCAGCAAAATTTTTCTGACATTTCTGTTTGCGAGCCGATTTGGTCGTGAACTGAGGCGTTCGTGAGCCAAGGTATCACTGTACTGAGGAATGCAAAGCGAGCTGTGGGCAGAATTGCCCTCTGGTCATTTCAATAGTGGCAACACCTACAGCCCCACAACCAGCTGAGGTTGTCTCTGTGTGTTGGTGTTCACAATGAGATTTCTCTTATGTAAACTTCCAAAAAGGAAGAGGTGCGTGTGTGTGTATGGAATGCTGTGTACCTCTCATACTAATTGAAGAAGATGCATTTTCCCCATTTGAAGGAATATCTTTCCATTATACTTTAAAATAATGCAGTATTAAGCTCTTTGTTGTCTTTTTAAATAGAAACCAGCAATTTTGATCAACAGCTTGTATAAAGTATACAATGAAAAGAAAGATTTTCTTATCAGAAGAAACATTAAAAAAGTGGCAACTGATTATGTCTCTCTTTGTGTAAGAAAAGGTTAGTGTTAAATAAGTCACTACCACATCAATACATTTTTTTACATAGATTTGATTGTTTTATTATACAAACCTGCAACTATTGCATGTATCCCTTTCCTCCTCCTTTTTCCTCTGCAGGAGAAATTCTAGGAGTGTTGGGTCCAAATGGAGCTGGGAAAAGCACATTGATTAATGTTCTGGTGGGAGACGTTGACCCAACTTCAGGCCAGGTACCCAACTGCAAACTAGTTTTGGTGTATCCAGTTCCTCCCATGTATGTTAACCACCACGGAGCTTCTCACTGAAATTATGTTATTTCACATTGAGACTTCATATCCTTTATTAGATGCTTTTCGTGATAATAGCACAACACTGGAGATAGATTTCTTGTTAGCCGGCAATACACAGACTTAATGTGGATAAGCAAATAGAACGTTCCAGTGGTGGTGTACCTAATGGTTGGAATATCTCTGCACATGAGCTTTCTGTTTGCTTCTTCTTTGTGGTCTCTTCCTTGACAGTTTGTGAATTGTGCATTTTTAAATCTCTGCAGATTGCACACGGCACTAACATGTGGTTGAACCTATCAAATGGGGTACAGACAGGTTTGTGTTCATTTTGCTACTGACAAACTCACAGTGCAAACAAAAGATGGACTAGATGGATTCTCCCTGGTAAAAGTTCAATCATATGCATGCCTGCTACTGCCAGGTACCTGCATATGCAATTGCAGTCTTGAAGTGGAAAACTGAACATTGAAGCATTTGAATGCTGTGATTGCCTATATGTGCCAGAGTGCTCCACTATATAAACGTGAAAAGTGATCATGAAGTAAAAGTAACCCAAGAAATCTTGCACTGATATGTCATGATTTTAATATAATTTTTCGTACAACCCTTTTTAAATATTGAGAAAGGACTGATGTATCCACAGGTGCTGATGACAGATTATTCTTTAGGTGACAATAACGAGGATAATTCCCTGAGGTTTATGGGATACTGTCCACAGACAAATCCACTTTGGCCCAATATTACATTGCAGGAGCATCTTGAAATTTATGGTGCCATCAAGGGAATGAGTGACAGTGACATGAAAGAAGTCATAAAATGGTAAATATCTTATTTTGAGCATGTCATTTTCATGAACATTAATAGACATTTGTTCTTTCTCCTCCTTTACTATGGTATGCTCTCCCTGAGAATGGTTAATAATGATCTATCTATCTATCTATCTATCTATCTATCTATCTCTATCTATCTATCTATCTATCTATCTATCTATCTATCTATCTATCTCAAATGTGGAAGAAGGTAGGAGGTAGAACTTATGCAAATAAAAATTAGATATAGCACAGCTTGAAAAGATTTTCATTTTTCAGACCAAAACACTATCTTCTAGACTGTGCTTGCTTTTCAGCAGATATTATTGTGCATGCTAGTTCAGAAGGTAGTTAAAGGTGACTGAAGAACTCAGTTTGAAGCAAGTGTTCTTGCACTTATCCAAAGAAGTGTTGGTTTTGTCATATTCATGGATATACATCATAACTTTTCTTAAATGAAATCAGTTATTTATTTATTCCGACTGCCCCAAAGGAAACCCTTTCTTTTGCGGTATATTTCATAGCTGTTCCAAAATGATTTCTAACACTCTGATCTGACATGCATGCAAGGAATAATCACCAACTCTCACTTTCACTTTTATACTTACCTTTTTCTGGTGAGGGAGTTGTGCCGGTAAATATTTCTTTGCCATTTACTTCAGATAGAATGTAAGAGGAATGAGCCTTCCCCAACTAACACTTTCAGTCGGATAGGCTACCAGGTTCAGTGTCATCCTCATGGTGGAAAAACAGTTGGGTCCACTTTCTTTTTCTTTCATTCTTATGCCCAAATGCCTTACATGATATATGCAATTACAAGTGATTTTCACATTGCATTTTGTAAAGATACAAAATGAGCCACCTGAATATGAGAGTTTTCACAAACATCATGGATATGATGTGTAAAAATTGTCACGAACTATAAAATATCTGGAAAGAGGAAAGAATTTTCAAAAGACAATTTCAGGATTTTCATATGTGCCCTTCAGCCTTCATGAGAAACTCAAAGGTTGGTTTTGTTTCTGGGCTAGGCATATGGCAGACGATTTAGCTTGGGCCCCTCAACTAACTCTCTGACAGTTGAACCTTCTTTCCATTCAACTTGTACTTCAACAGATTTCTGTCAAGCATTCAGATGGAAAGTATACAATGCATATTGAGTCCAGTAACAGCGGGAGGGCTTAAGGGTAGGATTAGTTTATACAATGGACAGAATAAACCTTTAAAAAAAAAAAAGGAGTGCTGATTGTTTTGACTGCAGTTATCTTTGATCAAACCGGTCAGTCCTAGAGGAGATCAACCCTGACTGCTCTTTAGGAGGCCAGATCCTGAAGATGAAACTCAAATACTTTGGCCACCTAATGAGAAGGAAGGACTCCCTGGAAAAGAGCCTAATGCTGGGAACAATAGATGGCAAAAGAAGAAGGGGATGGCAGAGGATGAGGTGGCTGGATGGAGTCACTGAGGCGGTTGGTGTGAGCTTAGGTGGACCCTGGGGGTTGGTGGAGGACAGGAAGGCCTGGAGGAATGTTGTCCATGGGGTCACAATGGGTCGGACACGACTTTGTGACTAACAACAACAACAACAATCTTTGGTTTTAGTATAGAAGGAGGGTTGTGTCCATGTTCTTATTGTAATTCAACTTAATTCATTCTAGTATTTATTATTGCATAGTTTGGCTCTTGTGAGCTGCTTTGAAAGGGTATCACACCTTAAAGAGCTTCCTGAAATATTGCAGCTATAAAATAAATGAATAATAGCTGCTAAATCCATCCCTCTATCCTTTCTCATTAGTGGACAGTTTTCATTTTGCATTTTTCTATATAAAAAAGATAAAAATGATTGCATTCCATGCTGATGTTTTAAAGTTCTCTCATACTGGATCCTTTGATCACTTACACATTTAACACAGAAGTAACACCCCTCTCATGACCACAGAATTCTTGTACTTTGTTTCTCTGCAGTATTTCCAGTGCCTTTGACCTTAAGGAACATCTACAGAAAATGGCAAAGAAACTTGGAGCAGGAATCAAACGAAAGGTGGTGTATTGTTTTAGCAGTTGAAATGCTACTGTGTCCCATTGAAGCAAATAGCCATCAAATCCACCTTCTGTATTTCCTCTCCTTTCAGTTATGTTTTGCCTTAAGTATGCTCGGTAACCCTCCTATCGCTCTACTAGATGAGCCTTCCACGGGTATGGATCCTATAGAAATACAGCAGATGTGGTGAGTTTTATTAAATGGCACACATCCCTGGCTGAAAAGGAATATTTCATGAACACACATTTTGCTTTGTAACTATGCTCATGGGGGTTTTGCTAAGATCACTCTGCTTTTCTCTATTTCCTCCCATGCTCATGCTTGTTTTGCCACAACAGCACCACGCAGGTGCTCAGGAGAGGTCCCAATAGCCCTAGGGCAATCCTAAGGTTGATATAAGCTCAAAAATACCATAAGGATACAATCCTATTGCCCCTGTCCTAGATGCAAATAAGCCTCCAAATTCAGAGGTGGATGTGCATCCAAGGGCCAGAACAATGTCTGCCAGCACTGTACCTAGTCCCGTGTGCTTTTACTTAGGCAGCTGCTTTTGACCATCTAGATCAGGGGTCCTCAAACTTTTTCAACAGGGGGCCAGTTGAAAGGTACCGGCAATGGGTGTGGGCCACCAAGGCAGTGCTGGTGGGGGGCACGGGCCAAGTGCGAGGGCATGCACGTGGGGCGAGGCAGGGGTGGGCGCACACAGAGGTCATTTTCTCCAAGTGAGTCCAAAACGATCTCCTTGCGAGCACACTGCTGGGCGTGTGCGCATGTGGTGAGTCCAAAACCTTTATGGTGGGCCACATAAATGCGCATGGCGGGCTGGATCTGGCCCGCCATGCCCATTTATCCAGCCTGCCTGAGGATCTGGACTTGCCGAGCACATGCCCGCCACCCACCTCACCCCCACCCCCTCGCTGGCCACTCACACTGCCGGCACCACCTTGCCGGCCCGTGCCCACCACCGGCACCTATCAACCAGCCCCTGTAGAAAAAGTTTGAGGGCCCCTGATCTAGATAAAGTGCCGGGGAAGATGGGAAGGAGACTCAGGCACTGATTGGAAATGATGTAGATGGACGACCCCAGCCTCCTCCCCTTCACACCACCTGGCACGCTTCATTTCCTCCTCCATGAGGTGCTTTTCCACGCTCAGAGAGGTAGCTGGCACATATCTTTCGCCAAGGGGAGGGAATGGCCCTCACAGCCTGAGCACGGGTCAGAGCACCTCTTTGCTGGGACTCTGGAGAATCCTCTCCCCCCCCCCACCCCCACAATGGTATCAGGAAACCACAGGCTTGTGCCCTAAGATCGTGAGTGTGTGTGAGTTTTTAGGGTGGAGGGTGAGGAACCCATAAGTTTTAATGGCCTGGAATATTCAGAAGCTGAAAATAAATCTGACAACCACAAGGGAGAAATTATAGAATTGGGCAAGAAAACAGAACAGCATGGGAAAGTGAATGGAATGGGAATGGTGGATAAAGCAACAAGAGAGGCCTAAATACGAAAAGGGTGGAGAAGAACCCTCCCATTATAAGCCCATTTTCTGGGTCTCACTTCATTAACGTGTTCATAAACAGAAGTGCGAGTTTTCCACAGGAAGAAGTGGGAAAGTACAAGATTGTAGTATTCCTTGGATTAGGCATAAATGTGTCCACTCCATTTCACAATTCCTCCATACAAAATGGATGGGGAAAACTCAGAACACTCCAATGATCACTTAGCATGCTCAGAGGATGTAGAATGGTGTGTGACTATAGGGACGGGAAGGCAAGCGGGGAAAGGAGAAGAGCAAATGGAGGCTGCATTTTGCAAGTGTCCATGTTAAGCACCAGGCAGTTCCCACCTCTTAAAAAGAGTATTTTGGCTACCAATGCAATCAGCCTAAGTGTTCACCATCTTTGGAATGGTGTTCATTATAGTTTGCATTCAGCTTCATCTCAAATCGCGTTCAGACTTCCAGCTCAACCTTCTCAGTGTGTTCATGCTCCTTCTACCAGATGAACTGCAGGACCATCCAGTTCAGTTTGTCTGGATGGCTCGCTCATGGCCAGGGCATTGAGCCTTCTTGTTATCTTATGGAAAGGGTCAGGTCACGCGTCCTTGAGCGATGTGATAGGCTTGGGTGGCAAAGTAGTACTTCCATGCATCTTGGGCTTTGTGGAAAGCTTAGCTGGTGATTTATCTCCCACACATGTAACTGCACAAAGGACCACTCAAAGCACAACAGTTTGCACGTTTATGGAACGTTTGTTGCATTTTATAGGAAAGCAATTCGGACTGCCTTTAAAAATAAAGAGCGAGCAGCCATTCTGACAACCCATTATATGGCAGAAGCAGAAGCTGTGTGTGACCGGGTGGCAATCCTGGTGTCTGGAAAATTAAGGTACCTCCTCCACAAACTGGGGCATATTTGGTAAACAAGTTCAGATTTATGCTTTAAGATATTATTAAAAACATGACAGTCAATTCACTTTTGTTTGCTTATCTTTCACTGCTGCCCCCATCTCAAACCATGGATAGGTCTATTGGAACAGTTCAGCATCTCAAAAACAAATTTGGCAGAGAATATTTCTTGGAAATGAAATTAAAAGACAATGCAGATATTCAGCTGAAGGAGCGTCTTCAAAGGAAAATTTTGCACATCTTTCCAAATGCAAGTTGCCAGAAAAGGTAAAAGTTATTAGGAAGAGCATGTAAAGGAAAGTAAGATAATTTTTTTCTATATAATCTATGCACAAAGACAGCATTGAAATACATTGTCCCCAGGGCTATAAAAATGTTTTTTTCTGCAAGAGATCTTGTATGCCTTGGGTTTGAATTATAATCTTCACTTGATGAGCCTTTCTCATAATCATAATATAGGCACTGACACTGATCTCACTTAGCAAAGTGGAGTGGGTTGAAAAGCTTCTGAGCCTGGTTAAATGGGTTCAGCTTGTCTCTATTACTCATCCATGATGCAGAATACATTCTTAACGATAGCATGTTTAAAGCTGCAATAAATTTTAACAAATATATTGTAACAATTTTTTTAAAAATCTGTGGATGGCAATTAATATCAATCACCATCCATTGCAAGTCATTCTATCTACACTGGTTCCAGACTTAACGCTTCTAGACAGTTTACTCATTCTCAACTCAGAAAAGACACCCAGGCCCTTTAGACACACTCTCCCTTCACTGCCAAAAGGAAGCAGTGAGTTGACTGCATCTATTTTAAGAAGGTACATAGCAGTCCATCCGAGCAACGTAACCACCCCCCCCCCCCCCCCGAGTTTTTCCCATTCAGTCTGGCTCACTGATCACTTCCTTCTTGATGCAGTAGGCAGGCAAGTACATAAATCTATGGACTGTGCTGATTTAAGATTTCTCTCCATAATGTTCAATTGAGCAAGTCCTAAATCTGTGATATGGACAGTTTCCTTCTCAAAGTCGATTGAACTTAATATTTAGATGTTTCTTTCTTTAAATATCAATAAATCCATGGACAAATAACTAGGACATTGAATGTCACAGACTGTCTCATATCTCTGGTGGTTTTTAATATTTGAATTCCTTTTGTGTGTGTGTTAAATATCAACTCTGGTACCAAGTAGATAAAGACCTCTCTTACCCGATAATGCTTGATTGTATGGCAGGATTATAACAATTTGCCTAACTCCTGTAATATTATTCAAGCCACTTGTCATTGTCACTGTTGTGACATGCACTTATTTCTACCTTGTCTGTGTTGCAGCTTTGCTTCAATTTTAGCATATAAAATTCCAAAGGAAGATGTGCAATCACTCTCATGGACTTTTTCTAAACTGGAAGAAGGTGAGGCAACAGTGCCATACATTATCCGATTATTAGCTAGCCATCCAGATAATCTGAAATCACCTGTTGAATTTCATCCTCCCACATTTCCATAGCTTTTTAATCCCCTATGTAAGGATTTGGTGTCGTGAGACTGTGTTCCTTTAAGTGTTGGTAAGTTTCAGAAGGACAGAAGGGTGAAAGCGGGGGATGAATGAGTGAGGTGATTGGTTAGTGACTGAGTGTGTGGGCAGAGCTTGGAAGTGAGGGAGGAGAAAGAAATAGATACTGTCAGTCACTCCTGCTGGTCTGTCTGCAGCTACAGTCTGTTGAAATCAGGCAGGAGTGTGCAGAACCTGAAGAGTCAGTAGAATCCCATTGAGTGCTGTGGATGGCACTTGAGGGGCAAAATGAAAGAGAAAGGAGTAGAATACTTGGAGGACATATTTGCCACTAGGGTGAGTCAAAACTTGTCACTGTTGTAAAGTATCATAAGGGTGTGAGAGGCAGAAGCTGAAAGAAACCTGAGTGCAGAAGGGAAAGATTGAACAGAGATAAATAAAATAAGGACCACTCAAAATACATTCAGGAGAAAAAGGAGGATCTGTGAGTGATGAGTGTTTGTGCAGGAAAAGGGTGTGATACCTCACTCGGAAGTTATTAATATATACTCTTTTATTTACTAAGAAAATAATCATAGAACATCTTAACACCCATGTGCTTCATTTCTTATACAAATAAAGTTTTATTTTGTTTATTGTTAACCCAAAGTCATAGACTGTTTCGAAGCCCAGTGACGGAGCCTTATAGCTTGGGCACAATACAGTGGAAGAAATTAATAAGATTGGAATGAAATTCATAGTTGCAGCATTGCATACTAAGAAGGAAATATCATGAAGTTAAAGACACAGAACATCCAAACAAAATATAGGAGTGTACTTGTGGCACCCTATCTTTTTATCCAGATGTATACTCTCGCTTCTTGCAAGGTTTCATAATTTCTCAGGCCATTCTGGTACATGATAATCCTGTCTCATGAGCATGCAGCCATTGACATGTTAAACCATGTTTTAAAAAGCACAAGCTTGATTGATTGAATTTTCTTTATATCCTATTTTTAAAATATCTCAGAGCTGGTAACAGGTTTCAAACAATAGCAATAAAAATAATAAAAAAAGCAGCTAATAAAACCATAAAGCTATCAGTATTGAGACTTGACTGTGAGAACTGCTAAAAAAGCTTGGGAAGGCAGATGGGTGTTGGGCTTACTGTTTTCCAATCAAGCTGGCAGTAAACATACTTCCAGCGTTGTATCCCGAGAAATGAACATTTCAGCCACAAAGCCCCATGTGTTACACGGCGGGTGGCACACGGTTCTGCAACACCCCTACTGGCTTTCCCAGGCCTTGCAATGTTCAGAAATGGAGGGATTTGTGCACTCCTGCTACGGCTTTGCATGTGTATGTCAGAACACCACACTGCCCATCACAGTGTTTCTGTGAGGCAACTGGAGGGATAGTATGTCATTTTAAAAAGCATGTTTATATTAATTTGTTTTGCTGCCAAACAACCACTAAGGAGTAAGCAGTTCTTTTTAACATTTTCAACAGCAAAACATGCCTTTAATATTGAAGAGTACAGCTTCTCTCAAGCAACACTTGAACAGGTAATGAGACAGACTTCTAAAGCATAGCAAGTTTTTTATATTTTTCTCACAGGCTTCACTCTTATTTATGTATATTGGTTTTATGCAATAAACTGTTGTTTGCTTTTAAAAATTAGCTACATGCATCATAATATTTTGTGACCATAATACAGGGTCTTATAAAGAACTGATGGCCATGCCCTCCACCCATGGTAAACATGCACAGCAGTCTAACTGCGTAGATTTATTATGCAACACCATCAGACGTAACACTGCAGTGCTTATTTTCAACCATGTGCTTGATTTGGGCCCCCATTTTGTCCAAGGCTGAACAGAATTCAGGTGGACTGTTGCTTTAATTAATATACTCATGCACGTCTTAATTGTTTTAGGTATTTGTGGAACTTGTAAAAGAGCAAGAGGAGGAAGACAGCAATTTTGGAACACTGAATGGAACAATTAGCTGGGAAAGAGCCAAAGGAGAACAAGTTGTTTTCTGATTTCTTCCACAGTATAAATTCAAAAGATTGATTTGTCAGGATTTAATAGGGGACTATTTTCATTATTTTGAAGTATGCAATATGCACTATGAATTTAAAATATATTCTTAAGCAATTGAATATTCACCTTTGCCATATTAATACTATAAATATTCTGAAATGTCTTTAGTTTTGAATATACTCGTTACTGAACTATGACTTGCTCTTTTGATGAAAAATCGTGATGACTCTTTCTGGATCACTTTGTTGGGATAATGGAATTGTTTAGGAGGGCTTTTTATGCTTTGCCTTCATAGAAATGCTTGTAATGTATTTCACTAGCCATACAAAGCAATCAAGGGAAAGGGGCTGTTCTGTTTATAGAACTGTGACTCTAGATCTAATCTATGCTTTTAGAAAGGATCCTTTTTTCTACGTAGTGCATTTTATGAATTTTAATTGCAATATAATGATTTAATATAATTATAATAATGTTTTATTATGCAGCTTTTTGAAAAAAAGTTTTGCTAACAGTCTTTTTTGCAACTTTGCCACTTTCAGGAATATTTGTTACAATTTCCCTCTGCTCACTTTTTATAAGTTACATAAGTAAATAAGAAGAGAAGGTGATTTTCTAAACTTCCTTTATTTTTAGCAGTTGTAATCTAGGTGACTCAAAGCTCAGATATATCTTAACCTCTGATGAGCCATGAATTATATGCTTAGTATTTAAATTGTTTCTTTTTAAAACTTGTTTAAAAATAATTATTTTGATAAACATTACTATGAGATTTTGCTGTAAGTCAAATTCTCAAACTGATCTGATTTTCCCCCTTCAAATATGAAACTATACACTATTTCACTTGGGTCGTTTTGAGGTACTTGTCAACTTTTCCATTGCAATAATTTTAAGCAGTTGTATAACAGAATGAACTATCAGTGCATTTGTGTTCCTATCACATCTCTTCCTCTTGAATTATCTAATCCCTGCATCAGTCACATGATCAGTAATGTTACAGGCACAATGGCCACCGTCAGTTTCACTAATTTGGAAGAGGTACTTGAAAGAGGCATCTTCCTGGGTCAAATCACAAAAATGGCTTAGCAGTGCATGATAAACCATTCTAAATTGCATTTTTTTAATTCAATAATGTTGAAGAGTCTATATATAATGGAGTATAAGGCTACCAAAAATAGTGTTTGTATTGAATGGGCTGAATAGTCTAAGTTGCAAGTTGCTGCAGAAACACTTACTCTGTGTGTGTGTGTATATATACTGTATACATAAATATATTTAGAGTTTACACAAATAAATTTGTTTCTTTCACCATTATATATTAGAATTGTGGGGGGAATTGGCCAAATCTTTGTATTCCTTAGCTAAAACATAGCAATGTCTCAGTTACTTTTGTTGAGCACTATATGGAAATTAGTCTGAAAGTTATGAAGGTATGAGCTAGTTTGGCCTGGTTGTATTTCTCCAGAAGACACAGGTGGCAAACCAAGCCAAAGCAAGTGAAATCTGCCCTGCCTACGATGACTGCACAGTTCTTAAAAAGCAGCTCCCAGCGAATGTCAAGCTATGGGTTTGAGCATTGAAGGTGAGCATAACCCTCACCAATAGTTGGAATCTCTATTCATCTGCCAGACACACTTCAAATGAACAAGGCTTCCATTGGCCTAGATTAAGTTTCAGTTTATTCTCCCCCATTCAGCCCAGGACTGATCCCAAGCAGCAGCTTAGAGCAGGAGCTGGTTCATAGCTTAGGGGTGCTCTTGATCTGTCTTTGTCACTTGAGCCTCAGGTGGCCTCAGTTTCTCAGGGTGCCCTCTAACAGCCTTGGCTGGTGGCCCAGCTAGGCTCCTATCCAGACAGGGACCGCCTGGCTTCAGTAGTCTACACTCTGGTAATCACTATACTGAGTGATATGCACTCTCTGGGGGGCTGCTTTGAAGACAGTTCAGAAGCTGCATCTGGTGCAGAATGTGGCAACCAGATTGGGACCTGCAGGTCCCAACATATCAGCCCAGTTCTGGCCTGCTTACATTGGCTGCCTGTTGGGCTTCCAACAGGTGCTGGGTTTAACCTATAAAGCTATTTTAACCTATTCAACCTATTTAGTTTAACCTATTCAAGGTGCTGGTTTAACCTATAAAGCCTCACACAGCATGGCTTAGCACTGCGTGTGATCACAGCCACTGTATGAGATAATACAGTGCACACAGCTCAGTGTTCTGTAATTTGGTTTCTACATTCACCAATCATTCTGAGAATAAAGTGAGACAGACACTTCTCAGAGAGATTGGAACAATGCAGCTGATTGGGGTATTGTGAAAAGTCACCGAATGTTTCCCCTTCCATTTCCAGGGAAGGGAAATGGTGCCTGTGCGATTTTCCATCTCAGGTACCAAAATAACCAGACTGTCTTCACTTGTGAGAGCGAACCATTTGCTGCTCTGCCTCAGGCCGCCATCTGCCTTCAGCTGCCCCTGAGTGTCTGCATCCA
The DNA here is from genome assembly GCA_023646645.1 of Varanus salvator macromaculatus. Lineage (NCBI taxonomy): Eukaryota > Metazoa > Chordata > Lepidosauria > Squamata > Varanidae > Varanus > Varanus salvator. Next base: position 1,644,918 of record JAIXND010000791.1, on the reverse strand, counting down.
GCCCAGTACTGCCTCTAGTAAACAGCATGGCAGATTTTTGTGTGGTCTCATCTGACTAATACCAATTGTAGAGAAAGACTATTTTCAGTGCAGACAATATAGAACTTTTTAAAACATCTATTATACATGTAGACATACATAGTGGTTTTTATCTATATGTTGATTTTGAACTCCTAGTTTGAAAAATGGGAATGGAGGAACAGCTTAGGTACTTTGAGATGCAGCTGCTTGCAATCTTTCTGTTAAACTAGGTATATTTGTAAATACTGAACAAGTTTCGCTTCTCAAATTTATATCCATAGTACAATCGATATAAAAAGCTATATATCATATGGGTTATGTTTTTCTAGCAGTATGTATTGCATATATCTTTTTTCTGAAAAGCGGAACAAAAGCAGGAAACAGTAACACTCCATTTCCACATAGGGCCCTTATAGGTGTCAGTCACAGAGATCTGTTTGGATCCAGAGGCCTGTATGGACTGCAGTATCCTTTCCCCAAAGGGCTTCCACTTGAAGGACCAGACTAGGCATGACGTTACTTGGAGACGGGCTGCTCTGTCCCAGCTGCTTTGCTTCAAGCCCTCCTTTGTGCAAAGGTCTGCCTCTGGAACAGGCCACTGAGCCCTTAGGGACCCATGCTCTGCAGTTGCTTCCACTCAAAGGTTGTGCCCAGGGCCGTATCAAAATTATCCCGCTCTTGTTCCCTGCAAAGCTCTAGGAAAACCTAAGTAACACAATAAAAACATATTTTCTTCAGCTAAAAAATAAATTTTTAAAAGGCATCACATACATTTTAACACTGTTGTCACTTGCACCAGAGATATGGGTCATTTGTTTCAGATCTAGTTTATTGCAACAAAATACACATTTGGGAAGAGAAGACTTTTGATAATACATGAGGGAGGGACCCAAAAAACCCCAGGAAATCATTTATTAAAAAATTGTGTCTTTTTACATGTTCAAGATGTAACAGGAGATTTTTTTTCATTGCTCAAAGCAGGTTTTGAACTCTGATTTTGATGCCTTTTAGTGCTTCTGCCGTTTTTTATTTCAACTCTTCCACATCAGCAAAACATTTCCCTTTGACGACCTTTTTCATCCGGGGAAACAAGAAAAATCCACCTCACTGAATCCAAAGGCAGCCTCTCACAGCCACCCAGCTGGGTACACTGATGCAGAGGGGTTCCTGGAACACTCACCTAGCACGGAAAGCCTGTACTACAAGGGGCCCACCTCCAGAAAGTAATTCCTGGGGTTTTTTGGGTCCCCCCTCATACTCTAAGAAAGCCAAGATGCAACCCATGATGTCCCTCAAATTTGGCTTTTTAAAAGGCTTGATCTGGGCTTTTTATTAATTATTCGAGGAAAGAGTGACCGAACTTTGAAAGCTCTGGTAATCTAGTGAAAGGCTGAATGCAGCCTTGACCAATCCCATGTCAATGAAAGGGGGAGAAATTAGAATTCAGCCCCACTCTCAATAGAGCAAGTGAATGGATGTAACACACACACACACACACACACTGGGTAATGTTTCCAAAATACCAGCATATTTTAGCTTAATGCAGTTCCTGCCAGTAGCTAAGGCTTAGGAGTGAAATGTCAGCCCTTTCAAATGGTAGAGTGGCGGGTGGGATGGGGAGAGGAGCTGGAGAAAGCCGAGAAGTGGGAGAAGTGGGTGGGGCCCAGAAAAACGATTCCTGGAGAAGGTGCTGTTTCCCTTATTTGGAGACATCCCAAAAGCTCGATTTGTTGAGGCAGGAGCTAGTGATTCCCCAAAGTAGCTTTCTGAGCCTGGCTGAGCAGAACATCGCCAGCATTTCTGAAGTCCCCCATGTAGTGGAAGTGAGCCATTGCTCTAGATGCATAGCACCTGCCTAGATGCTGGTAGGGAAACATAAATAGTTCTGTTTTGCAAGACATTATCCATCAAACTGAGTGTGGCTTCCATCCATTCTGTTTAAAACTTTCCATTTTGGGATACAGTAGAGTAGTTCCCCACTCCAAATACAGTGATCACTGATACTTTAAAAGTACATTACCTGTTCCAAAGTGTTCAGAGAAAAGCTGTACTCCTCGAAGTTAAAGCTTCGTTTAGCTGGGAGGACATAAACGCAAACCAATCAGTTCTGTTGAATTAGATCTCATCAGGTTGATACTACCCTCCTCACTGCCCCATGGGAAGCAAGCGCACACCTGTGCATTTCACCCACAGGATGCACCTGCTTTGCCTCTTGTGCCCCCCAGTGTCCACATGTGACAATGCCTGATAAGAGTACAACCATATGCATCCCAAGATGCCTCTATTTTCCCTTATGTGCTGGATGTTGCACATATATGCACTCTTCATGTGTTCCATCCATGTTTGACTATCTAGTGATGCTGGCAGCAGAGAAAGCAAGAACTTTGAGTGCCATGGTGTATAGAGGCAAGGGAAGGGCACAGTTCCATGCAAGGTGGGCCTTCAGAATCTTCATCTGCAAATAGGTGCATAATAAGGCAACTTAACAGTGCCACATACCTTCCTCTAGCATGGAGAAGGCTTTGGAGAGAGGCAGAGCGTCTTCCATTGGGACCTTGTAGACCAATAGAGTGGAGATCCTAAGAGAAGGGAAAAACCCACCCAGCAGTGTTTTTGATCTAGATAAACAAGGAGAGCAGGAGCGAAGTCCAGTTTGGCAGGGAAGGGGAGCAGGCAAGTCCAGAAATCTCTTTCTCTCTTCCTTGTGCATGTACACTTTGGCTGCATTCACACAACCACTACAAGTAACCCTGCATGGTTAGCATGGTTCATGGTTGTTTTTTTTAAACCATGATCTTCCTGACAGATGATCAAGTGGCTTCTACTTTATCATGGTTTTTATCCTTCCCACTCAGTCCTCCTGCTGTTGGCATGTATCCCATCAGCCACTGCACCTAAAATTCAATCCCAAGTTGCATTATCCCTTGCCTATGTTGCTGCCGCCACCACCACCGCCTCCTCCTCCTCCTCCAGTTTGCACATACAGGTTTGGGGCTGGAGTGGTTCCTGCAATTACCACTCTTTCCAGGGCACTCTATGGTAGCTGCATTCAGACCACATGAAAGGCCGTTGTGACTCAGAGAAACCATAGAGCAAGCTATTGTTTCTTTTTGTGGTTTCGAAAGAGCAAACTCACCATGATGAGATGCCATGCCTGGGCTCAGACAAAACAACAGACAAACAGTAGGAAAAAACTGCCATGGCTTGTCATGATGCCTGAACCCAGCCACACACACTGAGAGAAATATCTTTCTCTTGAACAGCTGACCTCCCCGACTCCAGATTTAAAAGCAGCAATGACTGTTGTGTTAGGAAGGGAACTGCATGCACAGTTCCTCGTTCTGTCTGGGCTACAAAGATAGAAGCCAGCTCAACTGAGCAGTTTGTGTTTGCCACCAAACAGTATCATATTGGGATTAGTGGGCACAAGTGTCAATAATTGAAACCTAGAAGGTTGAGTGAAAAGATGGACATTCACCCCATCTTGTTAATCCAGCTGATCCTCTGAAGCTCAGAAAGGTTAAATAAATACAATGCAAAGGAGGACATAAAACATACCAATACAGGAAATTTTGAAAAAGAAAATGTAAATGTGGTTTTCAGTTACCTTTCTTGACGAGCCGCTTGGGGGAACATCTGTAGAATCCGAGTATTCAGAAGTTCTCCTTGCTCTATCCCCTTTACTTTAATTTGCAGCAAGTAGTTCTTGCCAAATTTGCTCTTCAGGTACTGAATGGAACCAAGGCACCTGTGAGAGGGAAGGACAGGACAGCACTCAGGGGTTTGTTTGTTTGTTTGTTTGTTTGTTTATATTGCAATTTATATCCTGCCTTTTTCCTACAAAGGGCTCAAGGCAGCTTACGCCATCTCTCCTCCTCCATCTTATCCCCACAACAACAACCCTGTGAGGTAGGTTGGGCCGAGAGTCTGTCACTGGCCCAAAGCCACCCAGTTGGCTCCATGGCTGAGCGAGGACTCGAACCCAGATCCTCTGAGTCCCAGTCCCATGCCCTTAACCACTACACCACACTGGCTCTCACAGGTTGACGCAGGCCTCTCAGAGGCTGCCTGGGACACTCCGGCAAGCTTGCACCGATCTATCCGATAGAGCACAGATGACCTTCTCCTTCGTGTGTGCCACTGCATGAGTGTCCACAGACGAGGGCTACCGATTTGGAGTCTTCCAAGGCATACACATGCTGAGCAAGATTCATTTTTAAGTTTCGTCTTTTAATTGGGGTTGTTTTGTCTCACTTCTCCTTATACTTTCCAACCAGAACTGTAGTAATCTACAATAATGAACAGGAGTGTCTTTAAAGGTCAGCCACAGTGATTAAAATCACACAAAAATGGCAAGGAATGTGGTGGATAAAATTAATTAGTTGCTAGAAGAAAGAATAAGTCCCCATGGTCCTTTCTTTAGATGGCATGCAGCATGTTCTTCAGGGAAGGCATGGAGATGTAGGGTCTCCTCCTGAGCGTGCTGCATCTGCATACCTGAGCGCTCACACTGATGCAATATTTTTCATAAAACCCAACTGGGTCATCCCAGTGGCGCCTCTCAGTTTGTTTCACCCTCCTGTGGCTTACATGGCATGGCAGGAAGGGTAAGAGGGGTGGCAAGCCGTGGCTGTGGCCACTCCAGGCCGCTTTTCCCAGTAACACCTCCTGGGCGTGACCCCTGAAGCACCGTGCTCCCTCTCTGGGGCAGCTGCTCCAGAAGGATGCCGTGGTCACTAGCACCAAATGGTGCTGGCATGTCCCAAGGGAAGTTGCAGGGTCCTGCACTCCTGGCAAAAGCATGCAGGCAGTGTCACAAGGGCAAAACGTGTGGCTTGTCAGAAGACAGAAATGGACTACGGGAGCCGTTTGCCTCCTCAGTGCCATGCCTGCTCTTGGCATCCTCACACCCTCCAAAACAAATGCATGAAGACGCCCACCTGAGCTGCCCGGCCACCATGATGGCTACTCGGTCACACACCGCCTCCGCCTCCTCCATGTGGTGCGTCGTCAGAATGACTCCTTGGTCCTTGTCCTTCAGGATGGTTTGGATGACTTTCCTGCACAGAGCCCAAGGTTTGTTGTGGTGCCGGAGTGCTGAACCAGCCCAGCAGGCCAGCTCCCGGCATTCTGTTGTGCTCGAGAAACAGGGCCCCGCTGGCAGGAGGATGGGTTGAGCTGGCCCTTCAAACACCAACTCAGCCCAAGTTATTTGGGAGCCCCTGTCCAAGCTCCATCCAGACAGAGGAATTCCTGTCCTTGCAACAGGTAAATGTGCTTCAGCATCACCACTACTAGGGGCAATGGGGTATGTGAGTTGCTCTCCTGCACGATTTCCTCCCCATGTCTCTGGGAAGTTCTCTTCACTTCCCCCAGTCAAGTGGCTGCTGCCACCTCCGAAGGGTGGGTCGGGCTTTTCTGGGTGCAGGCTGTGCGAGGAATGGAAGTGGGTATGCAAGTGGGTACCACGGCCACGTAACAGCATTCCTTGGCAACCAGGGTTGGGAATCTGCCTCTGACGCGTCAGAACAGCATGCGACAACTTGTGCTGCTCATTTGCTCATCTGAGCAGAGCACAGGGGCACATCCCCAGGACGAACAGTGTGTAGCGGTGATTGAGGGGGGCATGAGCACTCTCCTCCTTTGTTGGCTGGCAGGCAGGCAGGCAGGCAGGCAGGCAGGCAGGCAGGCAGGCAGGCAGGCAGGCAGAGTCTAATCCTGCTGCCTGTCCTTTGACCCCATGGGCTGATGGCCAGGCAAACTGGTCAGGTGGAACAAGAATTTAAGCTTGTTGAGCTTGCAAACACAAACCTGTATGCGTGCACACAAACACACACACACACACACACACACCAATACAATGTATAAGGCAGCCTTGGTGACTGATTAAAGGGCTTCAGCTGCCGTGCCAAAGGGCATGGGCCATCTAGAGCAGAAGAAGGCACCCTGGGAAGTGACAGAAGCATCAGGACAAACAGTGATGTGGGGTGGAACATTTGTTGTGAGCGGAGCTGGCTGGAGCTGGGGGTCAGACTAGATGGCCTGGGAGACCCCTTCTGTCTCGCTCTGTTTCTCTGTTTCTATTTTCCGGTGCTATATTTTTCCACAGACGTTTCCTCATGCTTTGTATGTTGCTGCTGCTGCTTTTGCTGTTGGCATATTTGTTTCTATCCCACCGATTCCCCGTGAATGGGATGTTCACCCATCCTTGTCTGAGCTGGACAAGCACAGCAGGAGCACAACAGCACCCTCCTGCTCCAGGTTCTCCCCCTGCGCCCACAGACCCGCATCCATCCTTGCATAGTCCACGTGTGAGTGAGTGAGGGAGAGAGCGAGAGGACACAGACCACGTCCCCAACCACATCCCATCCGTGGACTCCCTGCCTCGGGAGCAAAGGGGCTGCCTGCCTGATCTCCATGCTTGCATGCTTTGGGCATTACCTGCTTTGCTGAAGAGAGTAATTGAACAAAAATGGGAGGAGGGAAGTCATGCTTCAGCCGCAAGGTTAGAAAACAAGGTCTACATAGTTAGCATGCAGATGGTTCACTTACCACACCTGGCGCTTTCCGTTGGGATCCATCCCTGCAGTGGGTTCGTCTAATAGCATCACTGTTGGATTGCCCAATATGCTCAGGGCAAAGCATAGCTAAAAGGAAGGGGAAAGGTCTATCTCTGAGAGAAAACCATATGCATATGACTTTTTATGCAAACTTAAAAAGATTTCTCAGCTTTTGATAACCTGAGCTTACGGTTGGGAAAATTCTCAATGTGAATTTAACACTGGAAACGAAGAAACACAGAAATCCAAATTAGCACCATCATTCTTTCTTGATATACATATCCAATTATTAAAGACTGCTTCTCCAGAAATATAATAGGAACTCTGGACACTGTAACGTCTGTTCCATCTATAGTTTGTAGATTGTCAGGAGTCTTTTGTTCCATTGTCTACTTCCTGCCTGAACATGGGATTTTGTGCAAATGTAGTTCTATACATTTGCACGCATCTAGAGTTGCTCAAATTTCCACATGTGTCAATCCCTCAAAATATGCATATTCTCCAATATGCATATTTCTGGCCTTAACCTCTGATGGAAATGCACATTTAGGGTTGGTCTTGCTTTATTTGATGCATTTCTCCATAAAAAAAAGTCTATAAGTTAAATGAAACAAAATAAAAACAGAACAAATGACATGCTCAGGAAAAACTGGTTGCTATGGACTACTCAGCTCAGGTTCTTAGCCATTTGAACTTGCCTGAGTCCACTGTGCATTCCTCTCATACCTATAACAGAAATTCACCTATTAAAAAATCACTTGAACTTTTATTGAAGAGGCAGCAGCAAATCCTAGTAGGTCCAAGATGTATAAAAGGATGCCGAGTATTTCTGCATAATTTCCACTTGCAAAAAAGCTGCTTTGGAGCCACTTCCACTTCAACAAAAATCCATCATGATTAATATTACTACTCCATTGCATTTATATTCTTTTTTCCCTCTTCCAAGGGACCCATGCAAGGGAACATCCTTTTCCTACACTCTGTTTTGACCTGCATGCAGCAACACTGTGAGGAAGACTAAGCCAAGAGTGACTGGCCCAAAGTCCCCCGGGGCGGGAGAGGCGGCTTCATGGCCAGTGAAGATGTCCCAGGCCCCCAGGCCCACCCTCCTGACCCAATTCTGGCTCTCAAGAGACAACATGAAGCAAGAAACAAAGCAGCAACCAAAGCAGGGAGGCAAACTTGGTGCTGGTGGCCAGAGGCCATCCGCTGTCAAAGGAGGTTTCCTGACCTTGTCACCCCTACAGCTAACACTACATGTTTGGCCAGAGGTTCCAGCCTTAACGCAGCACAGAACTTACTTTTCTTGATAATCCAGCAGCTAATGTCTTAGTAGTCTTGTTTAAATGCTCTTGAATTCCTAGAGCTTCAGCTATTCTGAAAGAGAATTAGGAAGTACAATGTTTGGTTTTTTCTGTAACTTGATTTTTATTACAAGACGGTTGCCAAACAAAAAAAGAAAAAGGCAAACAAAAAAGCAAGGTGATAGGATTCCACAGTGTTTCTTTGAGAATGAATGGATACCCACACACTACAGCTGTGTCTCCATGAATAAGAGCTTCCACTCAGATGGAAAAGTCAAAACTGGGAATGACCAGCTTTCAAGACCCCAAAACCTAAGACACGTATTGTATTGTGCAAGGAAACAACGTATTTGCTGCCCATACCGGTCAATCGCGATGGCAGCAGCACCTTTCCGAATGCCTTTCACAGCTGCATAAATCTCCAGATGTTCTTTCATGGTCAGGTTGGACCAGAGGGCATTCTCCTGAGGACAGTAGCCAAGAAATCCAACGGCATTTTCTTCTCTTGCAGCCACATCGACCCCTTTTATCAGCATCTGTGCAAAATAGCCAGTATGGCCAACTCAATGAAAATGTGTTGGCGTAGCTGCATCTCTGGAACTGGTTTTTTTTTATAATAAGTTTTATTCAAAATTATAACCCTAAAACAAAGAAAAACTAAACACAACATCCATCATCAGAAACATCGGACCTGCTGGGTCAGCCCTCACATTTTTTTCCATTTATGACAACTTAGAAATAGATTTAAATCTATACGGAGTCCCGTTTCTCTAGCCAATAATAAAAAGAGTCCCAAGTTTGACAGAAATCAGTATCTTCTTTCTCCTTCAATGACAAAGCCAGCCTGTCCATTTCTGCACAGTCCAAGATCTTTTTTCGGATCAGTTCGTCGGTGGGTGGCTCTTCACTTTCCCAGTGTTGAGTGATGCATCTCTGGAACTGTTAAGGACCTCCCAAGGAGGGTCTGAAACCATGAAGGCTGCCCTGCCATTCCGAGCACTTTCATGCTCTCGGAGGACCTGTGAGAGCTCAGCACAGTCCTAGAAACACAGCTGGAGCACTCCCATCGCATCCTAGCAGTGCAGAACCAGACAACTGACAGGCTGGACTGAAAAGGGAAACGATGGTGGCGTGCGTGTATACTTCACACCTCTTGTATTTCTAGTCCCGATGTTGAATAAGCATGGGTTGTATACGTTTATCCTGGCGTGGAATCTTTTTTCAGACCTTCTGGGCAAAAGCCCCTGACAAACAGGTATGTCATGGGAGGATGCACAGATGTTGCAATGTAGGCCACAGAGTGGAAAACAAAAGCCCAAGAGCCAAACAGTTGTGGCATTAGCACGCTGACTTTTGTCCTTTAAATGGCAGCCAAGGAGGGGAAGAGGTGATCAGGTTATTAACTCTCTTAGTCTGGAATTTAATACCAAACAAAGAATAGTGCCTTGAAATAAGGAACAGCTGGCAAGGCGGGCACGTGTAGAGGTGAGAAGGGGCTGGGAACTCAAAACTATGAATACAGAACATGTGGAAGGAGGAAGATGCTTGTGCACCTGTCTTCATTGCAGGTGCTGCAGGTACCCATCAGGTCTGATGCAAGGTGCAAAAAGAAGCTACACAGGATGCTCTCTTTCCATCCCCTTTTCTAGTCAGAAGTGCATATGTGTTGGCTGATAGACCTCTTTCCATCTCTTTCCATGCTAGTAATGCAGTTCTGAAGAAATACTTCCATGATAAAGTAGTAAACAGCATAAAGAGAAAGAACTTTTCACAGACTTGTTAAAGCACTCAGGACCTGCTCAGGCAAATAATATCAACTGTAGACCGAATGCACTTTACTTTCTATTACTTTGTCCTTAATGCAACACAGAACTTTTCAGTGCCTACGATACCTGGGAACCCCTGCCCTACCTCTAGAGTGCAACCCTTCACATGCCAAAGACTTGCTTCCCCAGGTAAGTGTGCATAGAAGTGCAGTCTTAGTGAAATAATAAAATTTCATAAAGACAGATGATTTCAGATTTATTTTTAACATCATTGATTCTGTCAGAATTCATTTCTCTGTAGAAGAAGCCATGCCTACCTGTCCGGCAGTCGGATCCAGGTCTCCTATTATCATGTTCATTGTGGTGCTTTTGCCAGCTCCATTGGGCCCCAGGAGCCCTACAACCTCTCCTGGAACAAAGACAGAAGGGCTTTCTTAGCAAGCATCCTAGGATACTGCACCACCCCAGACAAAGGAGAGAAATTGTTGGCTTTCAAAGAGAGTTGTAAGGAGAGAGCCCTAATGAAAAAGGCCCTAAAAGCAGGTGCCTCAGTGATCACCACTGTTCCTCTGGATCTGAAAGTCTCAGCAAATGGAAATGAGCATCAGACTGAGGGTGCCCTGTTATTCACTTGTATTATATCCCAGCTTTGTGTCCAGTGCCTTGGAGGGTGGTCATTGGTAATTGCTTTGGTAATTATCTCATCTGTTGGCTGTGGCAATTACGAGGGGAGAGAGAAAGATCACGGAAATCTCTGGAGGGCAGGCTCCTGGAGGTTCCATGTGGACCTCAAGCCCAGCTGGAGTCCGCCCTGCTTCTCTGCAGCTGCCCACCCTTGGAGGTCAGGCAAGGTCCAACAGTGGCTTGCCTGCAGTGTCTTTGTTCCAGAAAACCTTCCTTGCTGGCCAGGCAGAGTGTTAATGTCATTGTATTAGTAAGAAAGCAAAATCTACCAAAGCTGCCAAAATAAAAATCAATTAAACTAAATAATATGCAACATAGAAAGCAGAAGATGGTAAAACGAGAGAATGCAAACATGCAGTACACAAAAATCATATGAAAAGCACCTAACATACGAAGGAATAAAAACACATGAAAGAATGAACCAGATTTTAAAAAAACAAACAAACTGGCAGAAATCCTTTCCTGGATGTTTACAATTAAAATATTTTGTTTTTCTTTTAGGAAATGTTCAGGGGAGGGAGGAAATCAGGCAGGAAGAGCATCCCCAAGGATCTCCAATGCCCACTGCAAGCTACAGGGGCTGAGCAGGTGATTTGGCTCACAGATTTTCTTTGCTCTTTTTAACAGGGAAAGGGGAGCATTTCTGCCTCCTTCACTCTACCTGCCCTGCCTGATCCCAGAGCCCTCCCTCTACAATGCAGCCATCTCCTTGCACTGCACTCCAGGTCTGAGGGGGCTGTGTCTTGGAATAAACACCTTTCCTTCCAATGTATCACTGTTTTGTTTTTCTGCTCCAGAGGGACTGTTTTGCCAAACAGGAAAATAGTATTTGACTTTTCCCCTTTGCAACATGAACCTGGACTTAGCCCAGCTGTGTTCCTATAGCAACTTCCCTGTGACTATGCCCAGTTGAACTCAATGGAACTTATATCTGAGCAGACATAACAACGTAGAACTATTAAAGTTTTCATTCTACTTCGGTGTTATGTAGTCTAAACAAAACCAACGTTTTCATAAAATATTGAATTTTACTTTAAATATTTCCAATGCTGCTAACATTTATCTGTACATCCTAATTTTAAACTTTAAACAGGTTATATGATGCTGTGTTGGATTTTACTGTGCTGTACTGATGCTGTGTTGGATTTGGATTACTGCTAATCCAGGCAGCCTTGGCTAAAGGGTGGCAGAGGAATCTAAACAGATAAAAGCATAGATAATAAACCAAACATTAGTACAAAGCAAGGATTTTTCCAGGTAAGAACTTCTACAAATAATCCACAGCATTTTTGCCAGCTCACCTCTTTTAACACAAAAAGAGACCATTCTAGTGGCCACCTTGTTCCCCTCCTTGTCCTTCTTGAAGCAGGAGCAGGAACAAGACCTTCCGCCTTTGTACTCCTTGCGCAGGTTGTGGACAATGATTACTGGTTTCTAAGTGGAGAAAACAGCGAAAGCTGCTGCGGGCATGAACCGTGGCAACATATGAAGTTGCGTCACAAGGTGCAGGACCTGACAGTCTGCTCTTTCTTGCCAGCAAGCCGAGGACAGGGACCGGCTCGCTGCCTTAACAAGTGCCCATCGCGGTTCCTGCTAATCCTCACTGTCGGCCTCGCAGCATCTCTGGAGGGAAAGCAGTTCTCCCACTGAACAACGACCAGGCAGAGTTAGCGACACTTTTCTCTGGCTCTTTTGAGATCTTTTGCCCCCTTAGCTCGCTTGAGCTGCCGGCCTGCCTGGGTTGGCAGGGATGACCTCAGGGCTGTGTGTGCCTTTGATTCATCATGAGGATGCAGGCAGCAGCTCCTCTTAGTGGTTTGCTTTACTGAAGAATAAAATTGCCATTTGGGGCCAGAACTTGTCTCAACATGTGGAAGGGAACGCATTAGCTAACAGTATGGCGGCATCTCTGGATTGGGAGATCCCGGAGTTCTTCAGTGCTCTCTTATGCCTACTTCCAAGCTTGGCCAGGCACCATTTTGTCTCCTCAGCCAACATCTGGAGGATGCGGCTTGCAGATGAATTCCACTGGCCAAAGTACCAACTGAGTTTCCGTTCCCTTGCTAGCTGCTCATCCCGGGACATCCCCTCCCTGTCCTGTCGGCACTTTCCATTTGCAGCCACGCTCCTGCTCTCCTACTTCGTGGCAGGAAAAGAGTGATCCAGCTGCGTGCCCATTATTTCTTTCAGGGTCATGTGCCCCTGTCCTCTGCTCGGTGGCCTGCTGACTATTGGACAGCAACACTCTAGGCCATCTCTTCTGCACGGTCCAGAGTGTTCCCTTTGTTCCCTTGCGACCCACTGTCCCCAGCTCTTCCTGCAGATGCCACCGCCTCGTCTCCACCTAGAGCACTGCCTCTCTTGCTGAGCCTGCATGTACCAGAGCAAGCTCTAAAGAGGCATCAAAAAGAAAAGCACACCGGTCAGGGCTTACCCCTTCCTGACCGGCAGAGGCCAGAGCGCTCTGGGCCCGGGCCCTTTCCTCCTGCACATCTCTATCATCATCTTCCGGAGGCTTCTCAGGATTCAGACCGGAGTACTTTCTCTGTGCAGAGATCCTAAAGATCAAGGACAGCACAACACACGTTCAGGCACAGCACACCAAGAAATGCATGTTGTTGATAATTAGGATATCAGTATAATAAATATTAGATACTGCAAGTGGTGCAGTGATTTAAATTGCTGAGCTGCTGGGCTGATTGATTGAAAGGGCAACAGTTTGAATCCGCAGACGGGATGAACTCCCATGCTCCATCCCAGCTCCTGCCAACCTTGCAGTTCGAAAGCATGCAAATGCAAGTAGATGAAAAGGTGCCACTTCGGTGGGCAGGTAACAGCGTTCCGTGCACTTTGGTGTTTAGTCATGCCAGCCACATGACCGCGGAGACTGTCTGCGGACAAGCGCTGGCTCCCTCGGCCAGGAAACGGAGATGAGCACCGCCCCCTGGAGTCAGGCATGACTGGACTTAATGTCAAGAGGAAACCTTTACCTTTCTAATAAATCTAGGATCTGCCCTAACAGGCCAAACCCATTTCAGAAAACCCTCCCATTTTCTGCTTCTTGTAGAAATATTCCATCTCACTGTCTGGGACTAGGGAGAAATCTTTGCATGAATCACAGTGAAGGATCTCTATGTTTCACTATCATTTTTATCAGTATCATTGTACTCTGCATTGAGATAATCACCAAAATTAGGCATTGGTGGAATATTCTCCCTGGATGAGATTGATTTAACTCAAATTCTAGGCAAAGTTTGTGATGATTGACATGCGAGAAGGATTAGCATTCCATGCCCATTCCTCATAGAATAGTTCAACAAGATAATAAGCGGACACTTTCTTTCAGAGCCGTGCTTTAAGAATGAAGTTATGTTATATAAACCACCACATAAAATGGACAATTCCTAAAAACATTTTTGTAAAAAAGAGTGTAAATTTGATTTTCCTCTCTTTTAAAAAAATGAAATGTTCCTCCTTTGTCAAGCCCATTAAAGGTGTCCACCACATTGCAAGCAAGCCCTGGTACAGTGGGGGGCAGCAGCTGTGGTTCCTCAGCTATGGGAGTAGGAACGGAGGAAACGGCAATTCAGCGACAACAGAACATGCCAACAGTGAAATGCTGCACACATTTGCACTTCCCAGGAAGAGGAATACCTTGCATTGCTCATGTTAATGCACATGAGCACACGCACTTCTGTGTACAAACCTGAAGACAGGATCTCTTCTCATAACCGGCCTCCCATATTTCGTCACCAGACAGCGAAGCAACAAAATGAAAACTACACCTTGCAAGTAAGGCTAGATAAAAACAGAAACAGCATGCATATCTGTAATCATTTCAAAATAATTCGTTCATGCCTGTGTTTGATTAAATCTCTCTGTTCTCAGGGAACTGGTGTGATTTTGCAGGGATTTGTCATGTGTAAATACCGATGACTTCATTCCATCCATAACCCCTCGGCTTGTGATTGCCCTCCATGAGCTTTGCTACCGTCGCCTTTCCCCATTCTAGCCTCCAACTACACAACTCAGTTACACTAGTGCAGCTTACACAGCATTCCAGCTCATGCTGTTATCTGCAACTTCAGCATTCTGAGAGTGAAACGCTGCATCAGCAGCTGCATATTCAAAACAGAGCTCAGTACACACCTTGCTTTACTTGTGGCTTAAATATTGAAACAGCTGCCTTCCCCCTACTCATAATCAGCATCTTTCCTCTTCTCCCCTTGCGATCATTTCACTTTATGGCATCCTACTTTCCCTCCAAAGGATCCAACCACACGGAGAGGACAAGAGCCCCCCGTTTTTGAAGCAACAGGACACTCGAACAGTGAGTCTTCTGAATGAAACACCTCGCAGTGTCCGCCAAACTGGAAGGTAGAAATGTGGGAAGAGGCACTCTGATTGAGCCTACTGCTTCTCCCACTGTCCATGTCTGACTACAGCCGAGAGGGTCATCTGCCCTGTAGTCCCGAAATTCCTTTCAGGAAGGCATGTGTACAAATTTCTGCTGAACCCATGAGCTTGCTCCCCAAGAAACATGACTAGAGTTCCACTAGTAGAAGAGGTTTTCAAATCCTCTCCTTCCTATCCTATTGCACAAACCTGCACCATGCCAGCCTTTGCTTTTGAAGAACAAAGAAGCACCCATAAGAGTGCTCTATTTGGTGCAGTGAACTATGGGGCAAGGGGGTTGATCAGCAGAAATTAAAATGGTTTTCCTCTCTGGAGGGCCAAGCCATAGTTCTTTGCAACAGCCACATCAGCCGGAAATTGGTTTCACTGAAGTTGACTGGAAACATCCACATAAATTGTTGAAAATTGGGGTGTCAGTGTTGAAATTCATTAGCTTTCTTCCCTCTTTTCTCCCCACAACAAGTTTATGAAGCAAGCCATTATTTCAGTACTTTAGTTTAGAAACAGAGGCAAACAATATAGGCATACTGCCTATATGGCAGGAGTAATGCCAGTAATTCGCTTGTTTCAAAAATGAATGTAACGCCCGTAATTAGCTTGCTTTATACCACTGACTCCCAATTCCGACAACAAATGGCGCTTCTTCACCAATGGATATAGAGAAGCATTTATCAGCAATTCATCGTAATTCAAGCTCAGTTTTTGCAACAACTGAGTACCAAGACATGATTTCTCCCAGGCTCATGGGACGTGCATTCCCTATAAAACGGCCATGTAGCTCAGTTATGTTATCTGAACTACGTTGGAAGCAGTGGTTGATAGCAATGTTATCAGGCCTTTGTCATAAGCTCTTTCTTATAAACAAGAATGGTGCATTCATTTCTCACCATAAAGGAAGACATCCAGAGAGGCTTCTCATATATACTTATTATTTCCTCAGGAGCGTCCCTAAAAGTTAGCTTTAAGGGGAGAAAAATGTAATGTAGATTAGTCCCTCCAATACTGCATATAGGTACTCTCTATGCTAAGCAGCTCAAATATAAAATGTGGCACCAAAAATTATGGTTTCTACATATTCAAGAGACTCCTCAGCTATACAACATTGATCCACAAAAGAGAAAAGGATACTTTACAATGCTCAGGAAGGATCAGTGAGCAATCACAAATCTCTTGACCAATTTCAATTACTAACAGGTTGTACAGATTATTCTAGTCTAACTTTCAACCATTCAGAGAGGCATATACTAAAATCTGTGGATCAATAATGGAAGTTGACATGTATTAAGATCAGTAGTTGCAGGTAGTAAAAGAAATGGAGAATTCAAAATGCAAAACTGTGTGACATCGTGGAATCAGTACAGAAAATAGACTCAGATTTAAATGTATTTCTAGACTTCCATCAGTCTGTCACTGTTGGGATGGAAATGAAAACTTAGATTGCTTTTACCAAAAGATTGAACAGGATAGATGAAAAATTAATTCCAGTTCAGGTTTTAATCCATACCTTTGAAAAATGTGCATTAAAATGTATACTTTTGAAAAATGTGCAAAATATGTTTGGATGACTAGGAGAAAATGTGTATATTTCCAAGACGTATTCAACTGATGTGTACATCTGGAAAAATACACATGAAAACATGCAGGGGTTTTCAAGTGTAAAGAAGAAGGATGCGACATGCTTGAGCGAGGACAAGCTACGGGATGAACTTTGGAAAACTTTGGCAAGCTCACGTGTTGCTGTTTTGTAAACCTTGAATGTTAAAAGGACATGTTTGGGTTACTTTCTTCACGCTTCAATTTAAAAATGTTCTTTCACAGAGCAATTCACAAACTGGGGGAACAAGGACCGCAGGGATGGCTAGCCCTCCACTGCCAAAGCTTTGCCAGTGCATGTTTTAAATATAAGCATTCTTTTCTCTTCAAACAAAACATGGTTTTAGAAGTATGCATGTTTCACACACATGCCTCAGATGAACAATGTTGTTGAACTGATTGGTTTGCAGATTGCATTCAAAGCCCAAAACTTTTTGGACTTTATAATGAATCCAGGATTGTATCCAAGTTTTTGGGGGGGTTTTTTGGTCTGGAAAATGTAACTCAAGTTAATTTCTCATATATTTCTTGCTCCACAAAAGAGTTATAGTCCCAAATGTAGACATATTTGCACTTTAGCTTACCATTGCGAGCTCAGTTATAAAGCCTATGGCTGGATACATGGGGAAAAAAACACTCAGAATATAAAAGGAAGCATCCTCATGGGGCAAAGCTATAACAAAATTGAGAACGAGGACAATGAAGTTCACCTAAAACAGAAGAACAAATATACTTTTAAACAAATTAACCAACTTCACTGAATTTTTCTTTCCCATTAAATCTGTGCAGGGCTCCCAGTCTTATTAATTTTATAGGCAAGTTTGGCATTTTGAGAAGAGCCCGGAACTTCATCACAAATGGTTTACTGCAGGGCATGCAGAGGAGGGGGGCAACCTGAAAGAAAGGAAAGGAAAGGAAAGGAAAGGAAAGGAAAGGAAAGGAAAGGAAAGGAAAGGAAAGAAAGGAAAGGAAAGGGAAGGAAAGGAAAGGAAAGGAAAGGACGGTGACCTTCTCTCTCTCTTCTCTGCATGTGTGTGTACACGTGCATGACTTCACACCCCTGGGCTCTTTCTCTTTTTGCTCTCATCTCTCTGGCTCTTTCTCTCTTCTCCCTTTCCTTCTCCTACCCTGGCTCCTTTCCTTCCTTTCTCAGCCACCTTTCTCTTCTTGCCTCTTTCTGATTCCTTTTTCCTTCATTCCTTCTCTCCTTTCCTGCTTTCCTCCTCTCCCTCTCTCTCTCTCTCTCTCACACACACACACATCACATACACACACTCACTCACTCGCCCCATTTCCTGTCCCTCACTTTCTATGCAAAGCTATTGCTCCATTTGCTTGTACACAGAGATAAAAGAGTTCCTGCTGAAAATCAGCTGGCGGGGAGGATGAATTTACCTCCCATAAACAAAAATGATGCCCTTGTGGACCAGGATTTAGGTATATTTTTCAGCAGGACAATATATCTTCCATCCTGTCAGCTTATAAGGAACTATTGTATATACTTAGACAAGAGGTGAAAAAAGGTTGGCCGGAGCCTCAGGCCGGCAGCCCTGAGGGTTCAAGAATATCTTGGAGGTCCATGCAGGAATTAGCACCTAACTGTCACAAAGCCCAAATAAATATGTTCAACTGCCATTGCTCACACTCATCCTCCATCATCCTTGCTGCTTCCTTTGTTCCTTCCCACTCTCCCACTAATTATTACACTTGCTGTTGAATATTAAATTGCAGGTTTAGCTTATCTTCCTATATAAAACGTGGTGCTAGAAGAGAGCTTTGTGAATACTTTGGACTGGCAGAAAGAGAAACAACTGGGTTCCACATCCAACCAAGCCAGAGTTTTACCGTTTTTGCTTCTTTACCAACGGAAGCTGTCATACACTGGCATATCATGAGAAGGCAAGATTCTTCGGAGGAGAAAACCATGCTCAGGAAAGTCAAAAGCAGCAGAAGAAAAGGAAGTTGAAAAAGGGGATGGATGGATTCCATCAAAGAAGCCACCGCCTTGAATTTAGAAGAGCTAAGCAGGGCTGTCATAGATAGGGCCTTTTGGAGAGCTTTCACAGATAGGGCTGCCACAAGCTGGAGATGATTTGATGGCAAATAAAACGACAGTGCTGCAAGAACAAAATTTCAGGTGCATATGGAATATACTCACCATGACAAAGATAAATGCCCAAACAGTGCTGGTACTGATCATTTTGCGAAACAGGAAGGCAACTGTGTACAGGAATGCGGCACATGATGTGCTGTACCCAAGCAGAAATGACACCTGTTGGAATGAAGGCCCCATGTGAACAGTAAGCTAACATGTTTACATAAAAGATGCACCATTTGCCTAAGCTGTGTGTGTGTGTAAAACAATTGTACTTATACCAGTACTAGGCAAGAGATACAATGCTGTAGCATTTCTTTGTCTTTTTAATTAACGGGAGGCATCCAGAGCACCATCTGGTCCATCACTGTTGGATGAGTTTCAGTTATTACGGCCTGAGGAAGTGGACCAGGTGCTTGGGCTGGTACGGCCAACCACCTGTTTACTCGACCCTTGCCCTTCCTGGCTACTTATGAAAGCCAGCCACGGGATTGGTCCCTGGGTCCAGGAGGTCGTCAATGCCTCACTGAAGGAGGGCAGGGTCCCTGCCCCTTTAAAACAGGTGGTTATCAGGCCTATCCGGAAGAAGGCAACTCTAGACCCAGAGGTGGCCGCCAATTACAGACCAGTAGCCAACATTCTGTTCTTGGACAAGGTACTGGAGCGGATGGTAGCAGGACAACTCCAAGCACTCTTGGATGAAATGGATTATCTGGACCTATTTCAGTCAAGTTTCAGACACAGTTAGGTACTGAATCTGCCTTGGTTGCCCTGTACAATGACCTGTGCAGGGAGAGGGGCAGGGCAAGTTCATCCCTGTTGGCCCTCCTGGACCTCTCAGCGGCTTTCAATACCATCGACCATGGTATCCTTCTGGATAGACTGGCCAGGTTGGGAGTTGGAGGTTCTGCATGGCAGTGGTTCCGTTCCTATTTGGCCGGTCGATTCCAGAAGGTGGGGGACTTTAGCTTCGCGCCATAGCAGCTTTGCCATGGAGTACTGCAGAGTACTGCAGGAGTCTGTTTTGTCCCCCATGCTCTTTAACATCTACATGAAACCACTGGAAGAGGTCATCAGGCGGTTTGGGCTGTGGTGTCACCAGTATGCTGATGACACCCAGCTCTACCTCTCATTTACATCTACTCCAGGTGAGGCAGTGGCTGCCCTGAACCAGTGCCTGGCCGAGGTAATGGGCTGGATGGGGGCCAACAAACTGAGACTCAATCCAGATAAGACAGAGGTCCTTTTGGTGGGAGGTTTGAGTTATCAGGTAAGTGATTTTGCTCCTGTCCTGGATGGGGTAGCACTCCCTCTAAAGGACAGGGTCCCAGCTTAGGAGTGCTCCTTGACCAGGAACTGTCCCTGGAGGTCCAGGTGATGGTAGTGGTGAAGAACGCTTTCCTTCAGCTTCAGCTGATCCAACAGCAGCATCCTTACCTGGATGAGCAATGCCTGGCAACGGTGACACATGCCCTGGTAACTTCCCGGTTGGATTATTGTAATACGCTCTACAAGGGGCTGCCCTTGAAAACGGTCCGGATACTTCAATTGGTACAAAATAGAGCTGCCAGGCCATTATTCTCTCATAACACCAGTCTTCTACCAGCTTCACTGGCTCCCAATTGAAGTCTGGGCCCAATTCAAGGTGCTGGTATTTACCTATAAAGCACTAAACAGCTTGGGTCCAGGATACCTGAAGGAACATGTCTTCCCCTATATGCCCTGATGCCCCTTAAGATTGGCAGGGGAGGTCTTGCTCTGGGAGCCCTCTTTGAGGGAGGTACGGAGGATATCCACACAGAGGAGGGCCTTCTCTGCGGTGGCACCCAGACTATGGAAACTGCTCCCCAGAGAGGTCCACCTGGCGCTGACTCTCTACTCTTTCCGGTGCCAGGTAAAGACCGTTTTATGTAACCAACATTTTATTAACTAATATCATTTAAATAATATCATTAATTGTATGCAGTTCATCTTCATTTTCTTTTACTTTTTCATTATTTAATTAGGAGAGGATATATTGTGGTTGTTTTATTGTGGAACGTTTTTAATGCTATTTATAATATTACATTATTATTTATATTGGTTTTTTATTTTTGTAAGCTGTCCTGAGGCTGCTGCAAAGGATGGCATATAAATGTTTAAACTAAATTAAATTAAATTAAATTAAATTAAATTAATATTAGTGTGTGAAATTGGGGGCCACTTGGAAGTACTTCAGGTAGCCAAGCAGAAGCTGCTTAGAGCATGCTGGCTGAGTGCATGTGGGGTTAGTTTTACAAATAGCAAACACAGGCTCAACACAGAAACAGGTTGCTAGCCAGTAATGTTGGGGGAGGAGAGAGAGACAGGGGGAATGTGACCCTGTTGGTACTCAGGAGTTTTTTTTTGGGGGGGGGGCAGGGAGGTACTGCCTTGCAATGGCCATATCCAGGTCAATATGGGGAATATTGTTGGGGGATGCTGGGGATGCTGGGGAATATTGTTCAACCCAGCATGGAGTTTCTCAGGGGTCTGTTCTGCCCTGCATGCTAGTCAACCTCTACTGGCATGGACCACTGACTAGGTCCATCGGGAGTTTTGGAGTGTACCGCCATCAGTATGTTGATGATGCATAGCAATAGTTCCCCTTTCATCATCAGCAGGTGAGGCTGTGGATGTGCTAAACCAGTGCCTGGCTATGACAGTGGACTGGATGAGGCCCAACCAACTCAAACTCCATCCAGACAAGTCTGAGATGCTGTTGGTGGGTGGTTCTTTTGACTGGGCTGGGGGTGTTCAACCTGTTCTAGATGGGGTCGCACTCCCCTGAAGGAGCAGCTCTGCAGTTTGGGGGTGCTCTTTGATCCACTTTTGTCACTTGAGGCTTGGGCGGCATCAGGAGCTCAGAGCACCCTCTATCAGCTTTGGCTCCCCTGTACCCCTGTCTGGACAGGGATGACCTGGCTTCAGTAGTCTACACTCTGGTGATCTCTAAACTGGATTATAACGCACTCTCCATGGGGCTGGCCTTGAGGGTGGTTCAGAAGATGCAGCTGGTGCAGAATGCAGCAGCCGGATTAACAACTGGGACCCTCAGGGCCAAACAAAAAAGACTGGTTCTGCTCCGCCTTGCATTGGCTACCTGTATGCTTTTGGTCCCAATTCAAGGTCCTCATTTTAACCCATAAGGCCTTACATGGCTTAGGACCACAATGCTTGAGAAAGGGTCTCTTCCAACTGCAGTTCCAAGTCCTTCCTCCACGTGCCAACTTTGGGAGTGGCTAGGGGCAGCCACAAGAGGGAGAGGTTCCTCTGTAAGCCCCCCCCCCCACCCCAGACATTTGGAATGACCTCCCAACTGAAGCCTGCTTGGCACCAACCTTGTCATTTCCTCAGTGCCAGATAAAGATGCCCCTATAAACTGAGGCTTTTAAAGATACACTTGGATAGCCAAAGCCTTGCGGGGCTTACCCATCCCAGGTATTTTTTACAGAGCTATACTTCCCTGTGCATTTTTAAACTGTTCTTCTTCTTTTCTTTTTTTACTAGGGTGTTTGTATTTTTATGCAATTTTATGGCCTGTTAGTGCATTGTTAAACCACCAAGATGTAAACTGTTGCAGATACGCATTTCTAAGCTGGCGATTGTGCAGTATAGAAATGGCATTAAAGACGATGATGATAATATAAAAACACTTTTTACATGTTACTTAAATAATCATTCTTACCAAACAGATAATAACAGTGTAAAGTCTTTGTAAACTATAGAAGTTTATGAACAGTGGCCAGAGCACCAAAAGGAGGAGGAGGATGTTCAGGGGTACATCCACCAGAGCTTGCCCACACCAGTATGCAGAAGGAAAGAGCCCCGAGACCCGCAGCTGAGAGCGAGCTTTGATCTAGAAAAGAAGATGGTAAAGGATCGTTATACCCTTCAGTTTCCCTTCTAATTAGCTCAACACAATGCCAACATAATTATGTTCTCTGGTTCTCCTTATCATCTCTTCTTATTCCCACTACAACTTTTAATTTCTTTACTTAGTTTCTTTCATACCACACATATCCTAATTAAATATAAAACCCACTTCAAGTTATTAATGAAAAGTTATGGGCCCTGGGTGCAGAAATTCTGATGCCCATATATATTTATTTTATTTATTTAAAACTTTTGTATACTGTCCCATCACTGACATCACAGGACGGTTTACAATAACATTTGGCTCTCAGTCCACTGCTGTCACATGCATAAGGTTGGTCGATGGAGAAACCTCACTGAGCTCGGTAAAGCTCTCCCTTCCATTCTATCCTGCTATCTGTTAACATGAGTCATTAAGGGAAATAGGATTTTAGCCTGCTAATTGCAAAGCCTCCCAGAAGAGGAGATAGATGTGGGGTGGCTGCAAGAGCAGTCCTGCTAGCAGGAGGCAGCTCGTGGGGGCCCGTAGGGAAGAGGATGGCAGTAGCTGCAGCTGCTGGAGGGGGGCGGTGAAGGGGCAAGAGGAGGAAGGGGCTGGTGAGGCAGAAATCAATAAACAAGGAAAGGTAGGTGGTAGCAGTGGGGAAAGGAGCGCAGCAGCCTGCCTGCTTGTGGGGCACCACAATAGCTCCTTTCCCGGGGTGCCAGAATGCCATGAGATGGTGTGGCCTGAAATAATCCACCCAGCCAGATGTGCACTGAATGACAGGTTGGGGGAGGGACTTCAGATTTCTTCTTAGATCTAGAGAAAATTGCAGCTTGGGACCCAATGGATCCAGCTTTAGAGAACCTCCCAGGTGGCATCCCACTTCTAAGCATACTCCTGCCCTGTAGAGCCTGCCTAGGGGCTCCAGAAGACACAGCTGGAAGAGAAAAATGCCCCTACTCCTGGCCAGCCCTCAGTTCCTACTTGAGGAATGATGGTTCTGCAAGCATGGAGTGAGAAAAAGGGCTGGAAGGTGATATGGGTGCTGTACACAGGCGGGCAGCTTGCATACCTGTAACTGTCGTTCTTCGAGAAGTCCGCTGTGCATTCACACATATGGGGTGCTGTGCCTGTGTCATGCCACATTCCGGAAGATTCCTCTAGCTAAGCCTAGAATTGTTGGTGGGACCCATCCCCCCTTCCCCATTATATAAATAAGAGGATTCCCTCCATTTTCTCAGTCCACCTGGAGACCGAGGCTTAGCTAGAGGAATCTTCCCAGATGTGCCACTACACAAGTGCAGCACCCCATTTGTGTGATGCACAGAGACCATGATGAAGAACTCCAGAACTCAAGATGGTTATCTGAGGCTCTTCTTCCAGGGCCACTTCCAGATGAGGTATTGAAGATGTTCATGGCCAAAAGAGCCTTTGTGGTCAGATCATCCCTGATTTGCAATGCCCAATGGTAGAAGACGCCAGTTTTCTTGCCATTCCTCCATCATGCAGAGAGCATTGATTTTCCAGGGCCTTCTAAATCTTCCTGTAGTTTTAAAATCAGTTTTATTTCCTTCTGTTTTGTTTTCTCAATACTTTCAATCTAAATTACATTTGGGGAGCTTTTTAATGAAGCCTTTTATTGCCATGCTTTTCTTCAGTATTGTTGGTCGAATTGGAATATAGAGTTTGTAGAAACCTGAAATATCTATTTGTTTACCTTCCACTGTGGTGGAGTCAAATGAGTTTGGAATATCTACACCCAGCTCTAATGAACACTAAAGAATAAACGTCATAGGTTGCCAAGAGTCAACCTGAATATGCCAGTGTTGCAGAGGATTATTGGACTGCTGAAGTAAACCACATATAGAATACGCATTGTATGTATATCTTTGTACTCTCCTACTCCAATTGAAATCAAAGAGCTGTTCGTTGCAAACATCTTTCACCTTGTAGTCACGAATGCTCATCATTGTGAACTGTGGTGGAAAAGCAGGAAATAAAAGGATGGCTGCAAAAATGTAAAATTGAACAAAATGAGTCCAGATGTCTTCCTTAAATTCCTGGAAAATAAATCAAGAAAAGCATTGCTTATAATCACTTTTTATGTATCTGTGTGTATACATAGATAATAAATAACCAATAGTTCATCTTTATGCTTGGTTGGTTTAAAGAAGATTACAAGCAACATGTAAGATAATAAAGACAGGTTTCTTAGTGTAATTCTTTGAGTGTTTGTCTGTAGGGTTAAACATGGGTTCAGTGCCTGCCCTGGGCTTTGTTTGGACAGGCAAATGAAAGCTAGGCTAGCATTTTGGGGAGCACGTGCTTTCCTCCACAGGCAACTAAAGGAAGTGTGGATCTGGCCTTCCTGCGACATCCTGACCACCATTTATTTAATTCATTTATTTTATGCATTCCCTACTAGTCTAATCTGCCCAGTAAAGAATGTTTCCTATAAGCAACAGCATTACAAGCAGGTGAACAACCTGAAATGGCAAGGGAAAATTAAATATGTGTGGCACAATACAGATATAGGAAAGACAGAAGCACTGCACAATGGCAAACAGTGCGCAAGGCAGGCATCGGCGGAGCAGCCACGGCAGCGAGGGTGGCGTCCCTGCAGCTCTGCACAGGAGCCAGAGCACAACCCGGCCCCAGGGCAGCTGTGGGGAAAGCAGGCTGGGTTGCGTGGCTGCAGTGCTGACCATCATGAGACCTACTGCTATGTGCAAGTAACCTATTTTCCTTTTCTGTGTTCTTTGCTGGAAAACAGCTGCATACCTAATTAGAATGACGGAACAAGTGCCTTTCAAAGAGAAAATGTCATGGCTTCTGCTTTAAAAATAGATTTTCCCAGGTTTTAATATATTATTAAAATCCATGTGAACTATCTGAGAAAGATAGTTCTATAAAAAACTCTTTTCCCAGACAATGCATGCTAGGAACAGCTTTTACAGTCCAGGCAAAACACTTACGCCAACAAAGGTGTGACTCCAGATGCGAAGACGGGCAGTGGAATTCAACATGTGCAGGAATGCATTGCTGATGATGTTGACCAGCACTGGGAAGCAGTGTGTTATCTCCATGTGGCACATAAGTGTGAACCTGTATTTCTGACACAAACCAGGATGGGGAGACCAGTTAGAACTCAAGTGAGTCAGGGGAGATTGGGAGGAGAGCACAGAGACAGCCAAGAAGCAGGAGAACATAAATTATATGTTAACTGCTTGCATCAATGATCCTGGCCCAGAAGCACCTGGGACCTCAATGCTCCCCCAGTCTCAGTGAGGCCCTGCTGGTAACCTCTTTCTCTCTAAACGTCGTACTGCAGGTTAGCTAGCCAACTCCCCTTTGCTTTAGCGTGTCACTTTCAGCAAGCTCTGATGGATATTTTGCCCTGAAGACTGGGCAGAAATACAACAGACCTGTCAAGGGACAAGGACATGCCATGTCCCCGCAGAGGGGGACCGAATGCCGGGCTGGGGAGCCATGCATGGGTGGAGACCATACAATACATATACGTTACCTTGTCTTCAAGGGCTACTTTTATAGCCCCATTGTGTACAAGCTGGTCACTGATGTTGTTGCCTGAGACCACTTCCAACAGTATATTCTGGCTCTTCACAGCATGGATAAAATTGTCTATGCTTGCACCTGGTTAATAAGAAAAAGAGACAGCAAGGTGTTCTTGACACAGGGACCGGAATAACCAAATCTTCACATGCGCACACACAAGAGAAGTATCTATTGAAGCATTAGGCAGACAGTAGTGTATTCCCTTCCGCCCCCTTGCCTGTGTCATTGAGGATCAGGAGTCCACTGGTTCCCGTGAAAGACTGCCTTCCTGGCTCAAAGTACAGGCGAGGATGAAGCTCTCCATAATGCAGATTCAACCAAATATTCACTGATATTAAATGGTGGAAAAAAGGTGCTAGCATTATTCCAGAAAGAAGTAATCTGTAAAGAAGAAAATATACTAATTAAGCACAGGAGGAAGATCTTTCACCACTTGCTTTAAAGCAAATTTATAAGTTGAATCAGAGGAGGGAAGTTACACATGCAGCAAAGGGAATCTTTATCAGTTAAGACCATAAGAAAAGCCAAGCTGGATCAGAGCAATGGTCCAGCTAGTCTAGCAGCCTGTACACACAGCAGCAGACAAGCTGCCCACAGGATCCCTCAAGCAGGGTGAGTGCAAGTCCTCCTCCTGCCCAAGCTGCTTAGTAACTGCTGCACGCAGGCATGCCACCTCTGGAAAAAGAGACAGCACATAGAAAGCAAGGCTACTAGCCATTAATAACCTCCTCCCCCAGGAATCTCTCCAGTCCCTTTTTGAAGCCATCCAGACTGGCAGCCATCATCATTTCCCAAATCTATACTTTTACTATACGCTATGTGAAGAACTACTTCCTTTTATCTGTCCTAAACCTTCCACCGCTCAGCTTCATGGGATAACCCTGGGTTTGAGTGTTATGGGAAAGGGAGAAAACTCTCTCTCTCTCTCTCTCTCTCTCTCTCTCTCTCTCTCTCTCTCTCTCTCTCTCTCTCTCTCTCTCTCTCTCTCCTTTCACCACACCATGCATTATCTTAATGATTTATGAAATTATTTCATCAAATCATTAAAGTGCAATTAGAGTGTAATGTGTGCCATCACCCTCTGACACTATTTCAAGCTTTAAGAAGATGCAGAGCAAAGCAACTCCTTTCTCAGTCCCCTGAGATTCGCCACTCAGCAAACAGAAGGGCTAATCCAAAAAGTAGCTGGCCAAGGGGACACCTGTCCATTCACACGTCCCTTTGGGGACATCAGTGCAGCCAGATGCACTCTTGGTTCATCTTGACTACATGATCCAATGCAACCAATTTTACTAGCCATAAAAGAAAAGAACAAAGTGATATACCTATACCCTTATTAGGCGCTTCTATGGCACAGTAATAGTCTCAGAAAAAAGGAGGAGACAAAATCAGGGCTGAACTCCATGTATCACATTAGAAATTATGCATTGTGCAATTTTAATTATGGGTTGAGAGTTGGGCAATGTTCACCTTTTTGCCAAGAAAAAGCATGCAGGAAAGGAAGGGTTAATCTAACAATCAAGCAGGCCATTCCACTGGCAACCAATATGCTCAGCATGCTGGAAAACAGGAGATTTTGGAGAACAAAAAGGGAAAGAATGGTTTGGCACTCACAGGGATGCCCAAACTTTGCTCTCACGCCTGAGATTTAAGAAGTGCATTCTTGCCGTGGCGCAGACTTGGCTTCTCCAGAGCTCAGCACCCTTCATTGTCGCCTGCCCAGCATCTGAGAGCAACAGCACATCTTGTTCCCTTTTGCCCTTGTCCCCTCGCTCTCCAGGACGAGCACCATAATCTGTGATAATTTAGATTGTTAACTAAGAACAAAACCAGGGCTTTGCTGTCAGCCCAAGGACTTTCCCTCCCTTCTGTTCCCTGCTCCGCATTCTCCTTGCTTGCAGCAAGACCACTGCAGTCTCTGGGAGACCATCCAGCAAGATTTCCCAGATCTGAAAAGACAAGGGAAGGGGTGGTGATAGCCCCAAAGTATTACTCCCCATATCTATGGTCACGAGTTCACGTTTTCTCAGACACAGCAGGAAGCACTGCAGCAATGCAAAATGTTTGCAACCATAGTTCACCTTCTGCATCAACGGTTTCATCTCCCTGCAGCCTCAGGAAGACATCTTCCAGAGTTGTCATGGTCACCCCGTAGTTCACAATTCCCAGGTCTGTTTGACCATCCATGTCACTGAACAAATCTGCATGATGGAAACAAAGAAACAGAAACAGAGCGAGCGAGAAGGGGCCTACCGGGCCATCTAGTCTGACCCCCGGCTCCAGCCGGCTCCGCTCATGACGTGCCCACCATGATGGGGGAGAAGAGCCCAGATGCCAGCCTGCCATGTGTCCTCCTACCTCAGGCTAAAGATCTCATAACCCCATCATGGCCTGTGCCATTGCATACCGGGAATTTGAGCAGAATGACATTTTAGGGCAGGTACACCCTGTGCCAAGGACTTTTGTGTCTTTGCTGTGCCAGAAGAAGACTTCATTGTTTTTTACAAGCTTTATTTTTTTTTTTCAAAATTGCAGTCTTTCCTTTCGCTGTGGTACCAGCAGCACAGTTTTCCACTCAACAGACTTTTTACATACAGCAATCACAGCTAAAAATCTGGCAACATAGATGTGATGTGTGTGTGCGTGTGTGGGATTGCAGCATATTTCTGCTGTTAACAATTGGTGCTTTAGAACATTAACATTTTAATCTGTAGGTTTCCAAGAGAACGTAAATTTTTGACAAACTGAGAAATAAATGCAAATTAGGGTACTGCTCAACTAACTGGGCACTCAGAGATAAGAGCAACGATGCTAGTTATCCGTCCTTTCTTAAGCAGGCCATTACCTGGAAATTTATCCACATTTTCTAAGGGCAGCGTATAACTCAGCTCATTCTCACGCTGCCCAGACAATACGGCAGCAGGGATGTGTCGCTTGACCAGAGCTGTTGTTCTCTCAGGGCTGCAGAGCTCGCTTACATGCATCCTGCACATACAGAAAGCTGTTTAGACACACGCCAGTGGCCCAGTTTTACAAGAATCAATTCAGAACAAATCCTCTCTGAACAAAGTATCTGAGATCCAGCCCCAGCTCAGAGAAGCACATTCTTCCAACATTGTGTGAAGCCATGGCTTTCCGATTTTGATTGGGCTGCTGGCAAAACGAGGATGTACTTAAAACTATGGGACTTCTGCTGAAAATGGAAGCCAATGTTTAGTCCCCATTCCCTCCCCTGATTATGCCGGAATGGAGGACAGATGCTCTGGCGTCTCTGCCACTGGGGCCTGTGCTGCTGCTGGCCAGAGCTGGAGCCTCAGCTGGGACTGTAGCAGCTTGTGAAGACCAGCCCTGCCAGGGTGACCCCAAGGGTGTTGCCCCTTTGAGAGCCACAAGGGCAGGGAATAGGAAGGTTATTTGGCTCCTGTATGAGAGCCAGACCTGTGACCCTCACACAGGGTAGGAGCCTGGCTGGGGAAAGTTGTGGCATGTGGGATTCCAGTCCTCCCTCACCCTGGCTGGGAGACAGGGCGGAAAAAGCCTGGGAGGCAAGGAGAGCCTGAAAGCCAAAAGCAGAAATGAGGGTGCCCTGATGCGCATCACGGGGCCCTGGGTGGCATAAGCAGAGTCCAGCTTAGCCCACCTAGTCACACAGTGCAGCACCAACCAGGCTGAATGTTTGTAGTGTGGGAGTTCCCATGACCTGCAGGAATTCAGTATTACTCACCAGGAAATCTTTCCAGCCTACAGCAGGCTACAAGGGCCTCTACCTTGCATTGGGCCAAGGAGACAGACTGGGGATGCTTTTGGTGTGCGACCAGCCCTGCTGCCTGGTGGAATCTCTGACTGAGCTGGCTGAAGCCACTGGGACATGCTGTGGGAGAACCCTGGGGCCCTGATCCTTCAATGGAGATTTCAACCTCCATTATAAGTCTGCCTTAACTGGGCCATTTTATTCAAAACATATCTGGCAAAGCGCATCACAACAGACTTCTGTGGTTCCAGGGTGTTCACTGGGTGGGGTTACAGTTACTCCTGAACCATGGAAGAGATGCATGGGATCATGACCAGCATGACCTGACTTCTACTAGGCTGTTACATTCCACACTGGTGGCAGCTTCCAAGCCTTCTTCAAGGGCAGCCCCATGTAGTACGTGTTTAAACTGCAAGCTCTCAGAGGAGTCTATGTGAAGATAGCAGGAATGGAAATGTGTTTTCCAAATGAGTGAATACTGAACTCCTCAAGCATCCCTTCCAGGTTGGTCTCTACATGGGGAGCACCAACTGATATTTCTTCAGCAGCTACTGGCATGATAGATTATACCAGATCGTTATGTACAAGCTGAGTACATAAACAAGATTCCATACTCCTGGCCTTGGCCCACCAGCAAGGCAGAGCACCTCTACTTCAAATTCTCAGCCCATCCCTCATCAGGAGGCCCCTTGACACATTTCCACTTTCCGTTGGCGGCGAGAGAGGCCATTTGATGCTGTGGCACCAATTCCTTTGCCGATTTATTTTTCTTTGACTCTGCACAGGTTTTTCGCTATGACCTTGTGCCTTTGCTGATGTTGCTTTGCTTCCAATTACTGATTTCCTCACTGTTGCTTTTGCTGATTTGAGATGCCTTGAGGCATACAGTCTTCCCTGAATAACAGAATGAGGGCTGTTGCCCTCTTGTGCTGCTTGTGGCTTTCCTATGGGCAGGTGGTTGGCCCCGTGTGATGAGGTTGCTGGACCAGATGGACCTTGGGCTGATCCAGCAGGGCTCTTCCAAGATAATAATTATGTGTCACTGCAGAGCACTGCTATGGCACAAATGGTACCATGACCAGACAGAGGAAAGCACAGTATCCTCACACTCAAAGTACCTTAAACGATAGCCAATACCCCATTTTTTCTTCAAGAACAGCGACGAGCCAACACATTTCAGTCTGCCGTGCGAGATAAAGGCTTTCCGGTCTGCAGAAAAACAAACACTGTCACGGCAAAATTCTAGAAATCTCATTCAGTTGTTAGAAGATCCCTTTGGCAAATGCCAAGCATCAGATGGAAGTATCAGAAGGGACGGCATGGTGGCTGGACATTCGCAAGGGGGAATGTGGAACACAAATGATCATGATTAAATGGACATGCTCGTGATTAAACAAGCGCCCCAGCAGGGCTTGCAAACAAATTGACTTCTTTGAGCCAGGCCATTCCAGCATAATAAAGTGGCCAGGCTGTTGGGTTTGGGTATCGCACATTCAGATTCCCCGCTTTCTCAACTTTATCAGCACCTGGGCAGTTTTGTGAGGCCTCGGCCTGATCATCACGCGGAGACTGCAGCCATGCCTCTTTCTCCATACTTCCTCTTCATGCACCTCCCGTGATCAGGACAAGACTTCTGGAAGGGTTATCCTGACACAGAGCAAGGGGCTTCAGGCGAAACAATAACCCACATTGATGGTTTCAGTACAGATTGAGTGTGGCTTGACAAACCACCAGGGGAAACTCGACTCACCAGCCAGAATATCTGCCTCGTCCATGAACTGAGTGGTGAACAGAGTTACCCGGCCTGCCTTGCGCTCACTCAAGAGGGCCCACACCCGGTGTCTAGAATAAGGATCCAGCCCGGCAGTTGGCTCGTCTAGTAACAAGACCTGTAGGCAGAATCAGAAAATAGGCAGAGTTGTAAGGGGCCATGAAGGCCATGGGGTCCAACCCCCTGCTATTGCAGGACACCATGTTACACCATCCCACTCAGATGAATGACTAGTTTTGCCTTGAATGATTTTAGTGTGGGAGAGCCCATGGCCTCTCCAGGTTTCACTGCTGTATTGTTCTGAGGAAACTTTTCCTAATATCTAGCCCAAATCTAGGTTGCCACAACTTGAATTGATTATTCCGTGTCCTACATGCTAGTATCTGCAAGAAGAGATCTTGACCTTCCTCTTTGTGACAGTCATTGAGGTACTTAAGGAGTGACAACATGTTCTCAAGGCTGAACATCTCCATTTCTCTCAGTCTGTCCTCATAGGGCAGTGTTTCCAAACCCTGGATCATTTTTGCTGCCCTCCTCTGGACCCTTTCTAATTTTTCTGCATCTTTCTTAAAACTTGGTGCCCAGAAATGGGCACGGTATTTCAGATGAAGTCTGGCTATTGAAAAGTATAGGGGAACTACTACTTCTTTTGATTTGGAAGTAATACCTTTGTTAATGCTTCCCAAAATAGGTTAAATGCTTAACTTCAATTGCACAAAGAAATGTGCAAAACATTTAGTGTTAGACAATATCAAATGTTTTTTCTTTATAGTGAGATAAGCATACGTGGCTTTTAAAGAAACTCAATAGCTGCATATTTTATTTTATTTTATTTTATTTTATTTTATTTTATTTTATTGCAATTCAAGCTAATTCTGAATAAATTTTACATGCAAAGCCTTCAAGAAAGTTTTAAGAAGATAACTGGATCTTTCAGCAATGGTGATGTAATAGGATGATGTACGAAAGCTTCCTATTCTGACAGTGGAACTTTTCCTGCTGGAAGGAAAGCGCTCACATCAGGTACTCCTAACCCTCTGCAGCCACAGAGACCAGGCTTAGGGGGCTCCAGAACCTACCAGAGATCATCAGTTAGAAGGGAATAGTGACATATGGGAAATTCATTTGCTAATTAATGTAGCCAATTCACAAATTCTCAAAAAATTTATTTGAGTTTTCTGTGTGTTCCGCAAAACATAAAAAAGTGCAGACTTTATGAAAATTGCATGTGGAGCTGATTTTCTCTATACATTGGCTTTAAAAATTGCAGGTCTGAATGGAAACGAGATGAGTTTGACAGGAGATCCACTCCACCTGCAAATTTCAGTGAGAGTACTCCTTAAAGGAAACTAATGTACGCAATATGTGCAATAGACCTGTTTGTCTGATCATGTTTTACCTGTGGGTCTCCCAAGAAAGTAATTCCAAGGGACAATTTCCGCTTCTGTCCTCCACTTAATCGATTAGCTTGGGTGTCTTGAATGGCCCCGATATCCAAGAGGGTCAGTATGTTCTGCACCTGCGAAGTGTATAAACACTGGCATGTTAGTCCTTTCCAATTTTTTATCTTCTGCTCTGCCTCCTGCTTGCTTGAAATGGGTGTGTGTGTGTGCGCATTTCTGCAGACTATAGAATTCTGATGTGGCTTTGGATGGGAAGAGGATATCACATTTACTCTCATTTGAAATACTGAGGGCTTCCAGACTGGCTGCTGTCCTTGGAACTGACATCGTTTCCTCCCAACAATCAAGAGGTCCTCACTCCCAAATGGTCTCATTCCTGTGTTGTTTTTTGTATTGCTATTTTCTCATTCTTTTAAATATCTGTTAGTTTCTTAATTATCAGTGCACTACTATGATAATAGAAACAGAGTGGTTTCCTGGGCCATCCAGTCTGAGCCCCGGCTCCAGTCGGCTCCGTTCATGACATGCCCACCATGCGCATGTCCAGCCTGTCTTTGCACACCCTCACCGATGGGGCCTCAACGACCTCCCGTGGAAGCCCATTCCACACCCTCGGGGTCCTGACTGTCAGGAAGTGCTTCCTGGCATCCAAATGGAACCTTGGCTCCCTAAGCTTTGCTCCGTTGGAGTGCGCTCTGCCTTCCTCTGCAGGAATGATCTTCCTGTAGGGACTGGCAAGGCAGTATCAATTCATCTATTGGAAGTATGGTCTGTGAGGCAGTTGCTGAAGCCCCAACTGCCTGCATTCCTCACTCTGCATTGTGCACTGCTGCTATGCCCTGTCCTGTACCCTGAAGTCCTTCAAAATAGTTTCAAATTGTGCAGGCTAGTTGTACAGAAGATGGAACAGGGACTAAATTCAACCCACCCATCCCCTGCCAAACCAATGAGTGGCCAGATTTTAACCTGCACTAACTGCTTGGACCTGTGTTGTTTCACATCCTATGGGATTTTTTCCCACATCATTTTCCACCAGTTGACAGTAGCATTTCTCCCACAACTACCTTTATGGCCTTTGTGTGGGCTTGGGTACTATAGAATAGGAGCCCTTTGGATGATCTAGCACAGCCCTTCTTCTAACTGCATTCAATTACTGCATTAAATTATCTAAGGTTTCTACTTTCCCAGATTCTTTAAATTCTCTTGAGTGCATCCCATTTTGTGTCACAGCAAAATATCAGTGCTGGACTTAACACGGCAAGTTCCTTTCCCTAAGTTTACAAAACTCTCCCAGTTCATATTATTGTATGACAACCACCCCCTGCCAGAATGGCACTGCCTGGGAACAGTCCAACAGCCTGTGGTCCAACTTTTGGGAACAGTTGTTATGTCTGCATTGCTGTTACATAGATTCAACATACACAGTTAGGATATGCTGGTTCTTCAGAGAAAATTAGTTCCCTATAAAACCTGTTAACATCAATGGGATTGAAGTTGTTTTCAATAAAACTGCCAGTGATTTCAAGGTTGGGCTGGCTGAATATAAATACAAACGGCACATAAGATAAGACAGAAAAAAAAAAAATAGAGGCTCTTTCTGTAACACAAGGCTGCCTTACAAATAATGATACGATAACATAGTAACATAAATGTCCATCCAGGATAAACTCTTTCCCATTGACGAGATACCTACCTCTTTTTCTATCCCACTGGATGGAATTCCTTTTATTTTAGCAAATGTTTTTAAATTCTCCTTTACTGTTAAAAATTCAAATTGAATGTTGAATTGTGGGCACACAGCAGTCATTTTCCTAATTTGTTCCATATCTTCCCTTTCAGTTATCTCGTATGTGGAGATGGTGGCAGAACCTGTACATGTAAGCAAAGAGATGTCATGGAAGGTTTTAAGACTACATAGGCTTGTAGGTAGTTTAGAATGTGATGGTTAAGCCACAGATAAATTGTACACTATTAAACACTAGAACAAATACTACACTTTCTACCTTCTTCCAAATGGACAGTGACTAATGCTATTTTTGGCTGCATTAATAGGAGTATCACTTCCAAATCATGTAAGGAACTAATTCCCTTCTACTCCACACTGGTTGAGCACTGTGTCTAGTTCTGGGCACCACAGTTTAAGGAGGATGCAGACAAACTGGAAGATTCAGAGGAGGACAAAAAAAGATGATTAGAATACTGGAAACAACGTTCTGTGAAGAAAAACTGAAAGAACCAGGCACTCTGATCTTCAATCTCTTCTTGATCATACCAGAATGTAGGACACAGAAAAATGGGCTCAAATTACTGGAAGAACATCAGGAATTACTCAAATTCTGGCTGAACATCAGGAAAAGCTTCTGGACTGTTAGAGTAATATGATAATTGAACCAAGGATCTAGGGAGATCATGGGCTCTCCCACACTGGAGGCACTCAAGATGCAGCTGGACAACCATCTGTTAGGGATGCTTCAACTTGGGAGGCTGGCACTGTGCAGAGGTTTGGATACAATGGTTTTACTGGCTCTTTCCAAGGTTTTATTGGCACCTTCTGTGAGGATCTGCAGGGCTTCCTGCATGTGGGTGGTCACCATTCGATTCTGTCCAAGGATAATTAAAATCCAAGATTCTGGCTGCTATTCCAAGTACAGTTAAGTGAAAGTAAGTCTCATTCCATTACCAAAATTTACTTCTTCACACAGCAAAAGGCTCCAAATAGCAGCAGCCAGGGAACAACAGTCCCTCATAATTGCTTTCATGTTCTTCTGTGAACTCTGCAAAAGCATTTGCCTGTCCCTTGTAGGAAACAATGTGAGAGTAACCAGCTCTTTGACCTCGAAATAGAGCGGCTATAGGCCCTGCTTTGCAGAGCACAGTCCCATAGACCATGTGACCAGCAATGTCTTCCTGTTTGAGGGTGTCCTGTATTTGAAAGGCTGTTTGCTCCAAGAGCGAAGATGGAAAGATAACCACACAACAGGAGAACAGAGAAGAGCTCCTAAAATCTGCAGAGCAAGGACACAGGTCACCTTAGTAGTCTTCCCCAGTACAGTGAAATGAGTTCTATTTCTATTTAAATTAACGTAAGATTTCTAGACATGCTAGAAGTATACACAATTCTATATCCTCTTTTTGAGTGAGGCACCTTTGAGGGCACCCTCATCTAAAGCAGTAAGGCTCTTCTCATCTAAACAGATTTGGGACTTGGCTGGCAGCCTAGTTCATCTAAAAGCTTTGATCCTTACCATCGGATGGCTGGGAAAGTCCACTGAGAATGTTCAGCAGGGTAGTTTTCCCAGCTCCACTGTGACCAAGCACTGCAGTGATCTGGCCTTCGTAAATATTCAGCGACAAGCCTAGTATAGGAGACACTCTGTTAGCTCTGAAAGGGACTGGATACCCGGAGGCTGCAGACGTAAGCCCTTTCACAGCAATCCTATTCCTACCCCGTGGGGCTTGCCCCTAAGCAACCATGCATAATATTGCTGCCTATGTCCTGCTGAAACCAAAAGCACTTCTATCTGCAACAAAATGGCTTTGAATTACCCTCCCACTCCCATCTTGCACTTCCCCTATTTTGGCATATCGACCATGAGGGATGCCAATGGATGAGTACAGAAGCAACAGAACAGAGATGTATGAATTTGTCAGTTTTCTCATTTTTCTAATTGCATGTTTGATTAGTCTGGATTGTTCAAATATTTTTAAGTGTATAAGAAACATTATGCACATTTATACTTATACATACTTACAGGCAAGTTTCCTAATACAGTGCCTTTAAATTTTATTTTCCCTAATATACATATATATGTAATTTCATTGGGAAAACTGCATTGTAAAATTTAGTGAATTACAAATTTTGAAAACTTACTGTGCTTTAGTTTGCATCGTGGGTCAAAAGTGAAAAATAAAGTGAATATGAATTAAAATGCCATCTGAATGCTAAACAGGGAAGTGATGAGAGAATTAAAGGGAATTAGAAGCATCTTACCTCTCAAAGCTTCTGTTTCCATTTTCCCCACTTTGTATGTTTTTTTAATATTGTTTAGTCTGAAAGAACAAGAAGCCATTTGCTGTTAGAACCTGGCTGGATTCTCGCCTCACAGTCACCCTGACCTCTCACTCCCGGGAGAGAAAGGCCCCACCGCACTGGCCGGCAGCCCCTCAAAGTCAGGCCACAACCACCTTTTGGCAGGGCACTGCAAATGCCACACGTGGGCTGCATTTTCCTCAGGCTTTTTTCCAGCTTCTTGTCATTCATTCCCAGCATACATGCCTGACCCTTCGAAGCAAAACCTCCATAGGCCTGACTGCAAGGAACCTTGGAACATTTCAGACAAAGTGCAATCTGCAGCCTGCTAGGGATGGGTCAAGTTGACATTTCCTGCCTTTTACCTAATGGCCTCTTTCCCATCAAATTCAGAAGGCACGGACTCAGCTTTGTCACTGAAGATCATGCCATGGCCTTGTTCGTTTACAGAAGCATCCTCGCTATAAGTGCTTCTTGATTTACACCAGTAGGACTTCTTTAGGAAAAAAAAGGCAGGATACGGCACTCCGTATTTGTCTAACAGGAAAAGAAAACACACACAGCAATGCTCTTGAACAAGAAAAGGTACTGCAAAACTCACTGCACACACAGCCAAATGCAACAATCCTCCTTCCTCTGCGATACAGTCTCACTGAGTAGTTGCAGTTTATTTAAGGAGCAGATCATTCAGAGTTAACATTTTGGTTGACAGGGGAGCAAGTTGCACACTCTAGGTATAAATGCATGGAGACACTGGCTGTACTTAGACAATCATGTATCAGCATATTAAGCCAAGATATGAACAAGCCTTTTTGGTAGCACACTCTGCCTCTTTGCCCGAGCTGCAACTACACCAAGTAGCCCATGGCAAGCTGTAGCCATTTTGTCCTAATTGCAAAACCATTGCAAAATTGCAAAAAAGTTCAGAATGAACCAGGAACCTAAACAACACACTCAAACTGATTTAGCATTCTGGCTTGTTCCCAGTCTGATAACCATGGGCAGCATCTACATGATTGTATAACTAGCTGTAATTAGGGATGTGTGAGGAATACACTTTGGGTGGTAAATCTGCCAGATTCCCTGGTTCAGCCTCCCAGATGCTGGACCACTCTGCAGGGCCCAGAGTCTGAGTTCCACAATTCACAGGGCTCTCATCAGGAATTGGGCTCCATGTGCTGTGTGAGCAAGCAGGGGAAAAGTACAGCTGCTGGGAATAGGCAAAACCAGATTCCAGAGAGGCTCAGCACATCCCTAGTTATAATCCCAATGCTGTGTACATCTTTTTTTCTTTTTGGTACCAGAGCAAGTTCACCTTCTTTGAGGACAGAAAGGTTAGACAATCTCCACAGGTTTAACTCCTGAGTTCCTCAAGAGATGTATTTTTAACATGGACGGTAATATTTCAGACAGGTGAATCTATCATAACTCAGCATGTATTCAGTATAATTGTTGTGGAGGGCTCCTGTGTCACCACCTTTTTATTTTTAATTGATCTTTTAACGTAGTGCAGAACTCTTCCACTGTACAAATTGCACTGTAGGATGATAAGGCTATAACACCATGAGATATTTCCATTTGAGTGGTATTTCACTAGTTATTATGTAGGAAGCATTTATGTTATTTTGAGGATGAGGGCCAATAAACTGAAACTTAATCCAGACAAGACGGAAGTCCTGTTGGTGGGTGGATTGAGCTCCTGGGTAGGTGGCCTGGATCTTGCCCTGGATGGGGTTGCACTCCCTCTGAAGGACAGGGTCCACAGCTTGGGAGTGCTCCTCGACCCAGAGCTGTCCTTGGAAGCTCAAGTGATTGTGGTGGTGAGGAACGCTTTCCTTCAGCTTCAGCTAATCTATCAGATGTGCACCTACCTGGAGGAAGACTGCCTAGCAACAGTGACACATCATTGGTTACTTCCTGGTTGGATTTCTGTAATGCGCTCTATGTGGGGCTACCCCTGAAGACAGTCCGAATACTTCAGATGGTGCAAAACAGAGCAGCCAGGTTGCTGACGGGGACTGGGCGTTATTCTCACATAACCCCAGTCCTCTGCCAGCTACACTGGCTTTCCATTGAAGTCCGGGCTCAATTCAAGGTGCTGGTTATTACCTATAAAGCCCTTAATGGCTTGGGACTTGGATACCTATAGGAATGCCTGCTTTCATATTTGCCCTCCTGCCCCTTGAGATCGGCAGCAGAGGCTCTCCTCCAGGAACCCTCCGTGAAAGATATTAGGAGGCAAAGTGCCTGGAGAAGGGCTTTCTCTGCAGTGGCACTCCATCTATGGAATGCTCTCCCCAGAGAGGTCCACCTGGCACCGTCGTTATTTGTTTTTTGGCGCCAGGTTAAGACATTTTTATTCCAGCAATATTTTAATAAGTTTTAATATTGTATTTTCTATGTTTTTAACTGCAGCCAGTGTGGGTCGGGAATTTATGTTATTTATGCTATATTTTATATTGTAAGCTGTCCTGAGGCTTTTTTGCAAATAGGACGGCATATAAATATTTTGATGAATGAATAAATAAATAATAAATAAATTTTAAAAATCGATTAAAACACACAAATTTCACCCTTGGTAAAAGGTATACGGATGTGTGCAGAGTTGTGTAACAACACTGGTATGGACAGAAGAAAGTATG
This sequence comes from Varanus salvator macromaculatus, assembly GCA_023646645.1. NCBI lineage: Eukaryota > Metazoa > Chordata > Lepidosauria > Squamata > Varanidae > Varanus > Varanus salvator. The sequence continues at coordinate 1,605,426 of JAIXND010000791.1, read as the reverse complement.
CTTCCAAATAAGGCTTTGATTATGCCAGCAGTGGCATTTCTGGGGGGAACAGTCATGAAAATATTGTCTTCCTGGCACCTTCCACCTTTTCCTACTGTTTCTTCCATCATTTTTCTATCAGTGGAAAAACCAACCAGGAAAAAGGTGGCATTGTTGCACAATACCTTCCAATGAGCAGAGCTAGGAGCCCTCCAGTAAGAAACACACACAATCTTTCTTTTTGGACAATGCTACAGAATTTAGGATCTGAAACTGAATTTACTATCCAACAGATCGAAAGAACAGGCTATACTCCTTCAACCTTGCTATTGTCCCCAAAGTATCATTTTTCATAGCAAGGGCGTCTTTTGCAAATCTCAAAAGACAACTCCAGATACCTGCAATAAGGAAATATAACCCTTCAAACTAGCCAGTGTTAATGTTTGCTTACCAGGCACAACCTTGTCAAAATAGGCAGTCAGCAGGATATATAAAGCACTGTCAAAAAGCAGGACATATAAGCAAGGTTCATGCATTAGTTCAGACAAATAGAAGTTTTTCCCATATTTTTGAAAGCAGCGGACCTGTGTGAAAAGAGAAAAACTTCAGATGTGATGGGTCAAGATCTTGATGGGGAAGAACAAATAACAAAGCTTGTAACAAAGCTTTTCATGAGCCTAACTGTTGTCCAGCCTCTAAACTGTAGTAACCAGGGCTTTTTTTTCTGTCATAGAACACACCAGAACGGCGTTCCGGCACCATTTTTTCCAATAGATTTTACAAAGTGATTTTGAGTCGCCTGTCGGGCGTAGCAGATCAGCAGCAAACATCATTAACATAGTGCCTGCGGGCTGCTTTTGTGTCCGTGCTGATAGGACGCTGCTCGGCTTGGGATTGGTGTGCATGGTCACACGCTGAGTGCTTACTGCCGGCGGCGACCAGTATGTTTATGTGTGTGTAGAGTGACTCCTACACAAAAAATCTTTTTTAGTGTAAAAGTGTGACTCCAAGATGTGAGTTCCGGCACTTTGTTTTTTTTGTTGTTTTTTGTTTTTGTTTTTACAAAAAAAGCACTGGTAGTAACTAAATATGTATTGCAGTCCTGTGAAAAAAGCAGTAAAATAAGATGAAGGCAAACAGCATTTGTGTCCATACACAATGATCAGAATAACTTGGGAGAGCACAGAAAATGCCTAGCCCACAAGAGAGGCTGGGATGTTTCACCAATGTCGAGTTTACAACCAGCCTCACCAAGAACAAGGGATGTGGAATTTTCCATCCTAAACAAGGCATCACACTCTACCTTTGAGAGTCCATTTCCAAAAGCAAAAGGGCAGAAGATGCTCAAAATCCATTCCCAAGCTGCCGGAAGCAGATTCATCTCTGTAACAATGCTGAGGACTCCAAAAAACAAATTGAGGATGAAGACAACAAGGCAAGTGCTTTTTGGCTTCTTTAGGACAGAGCTAATCATAAAACAGAAGCATATCTGGAAAAGAGGAAATGGCCAGTGTAGTGCTATCATTACAAATTTAACTGTCAGATTTAATGAAGTTCTTAAATTGCTTTTGACTGACCAAACTGGTCCTCAAGAAGATTAGAAAATATACATAATACCAATGTGTGCTGTTAAAAATGAAATATGGCAAATAATGCAAATGAACAGCATGTAACTATCCAAAAAACATTGGGCACCCTTTTGCATGTGAACCTGCCAAACTTCTCTAGAAAGGGAATTCCATAATTAGGAGCCAGGAATGGCAAAATCTAGACTTGCTGCACACAAACCTGATTTCTAAATGATGGAATCAGAAACAATGATGAAATGAGCACCTAGGGTACTTTTGATACGAAGACAGTCGGGCTAAAACAGTAAAAACAGCTCTTTGAATTGTGCCTGGAAACTAAGCTAACGGTAACCAGTTTTAAATGAATCCTTGTGTCCAGCCTAAGCCAGTAATCAGACTGTGCCATTATGGGTCAGCTGAAACTCCTGAACTTAAAGCAGGTTTGAATAATATGATTTTTTCTCAACATATATAGAAACGTAGAAACAGAGCGAGTCAGAAGGGGTCTCCCGGGCCATCTAGTCTGACCCCCGGCACCAGCTGGCTCCGCTCACGACATGCCCACCATGTGCACGTCCAGCCTATCCTTGAACACCTGCACCAATGGGGCCTCCACCACCTCTCATGGAAGCCCATTCCACACCCTCGGGGTCCTGACTGTCAGGAAGCGCTTCCTGGCATCTAAATGGAACCAAATCCTCATCTTTACCCTGGGAATGACACAAGTGCTATACCAATTGATATCTAATAGAAAAAGTTCCCCAGCTACTCCCATGCTAGAAAAACATAGCAATAAACACTAGAGGGCTTATTGAAACCCTAGATATCACCCTGTCTCCAGGATGCTTCAAGGACTTCTCAAAAGAAATTAAATGTTTGACTTATAAAGATTTCTTGCCAAGAATGGATGAGGCTTCCTCACTGGGAAGACTAGCTCAGTAAGTCTTCTCCAGTGGAGAAGAAATTGATATTTGGAAGGAGTCAAAAACATGGCATGAAGTATTTCATTAGCATTAACTGGAGTCATTTTCAATCCTGAATGAACTGCACTGACAGATGATGTAAGAAAGGATAAAGACTTACTGAGGATATGCCATAAAGGAAGAACAGAAGAAATAGGGCAGGAAAGCTGCTCAATACAAAATATAAATAGTTCAAAGCAAGTGCCAGCTCGCAGGATATAATCAATACAAACACAGCATACAGCAAACCCCAGGATAACCTGCAAATAAAAATGAACTGTCAAATTTCTTAACAACTTGAATTTGACATATTTTTGTCATACTAGCTTGCAAAATGACCAAGCATGAAAAGGACACTCTTATTACTTGGTTCAGGATACCCATGTGTTATCCTGTTGTCTGAACCCAGATATGCACTGTTAACCACAAAGAACCCATGAAGGGAACCTCTGGTTTGTTGGGCTGTGAACTCTGGATGGTTCACCTTGGTTTGTTGTTTTGGGTGACTTCAGACAACGTAACAAATCCATGTTTAACAAGAACCCATCATCCAATAACTACCAACGCTCAGTCTATATTCAACCCTCACATTTATGTTATCATGTTGAATCCAATGGTTGTGTTCACACATAATAATAAGCCATGACAGCAATAGCTTGTTGTCATGTGTTAAAACAGGAAGTATGGTGAAATGTGGTGTTTGGTTACCATGAATCACCACAGAGAACCAACAGTCTATTCTAAGGGTACTACATTTCCACACTGCTTGTTATTATGTGTAAAGATGGTTACAATGTTTCTCCATGGTTTCCCCATGTTGGCCAATGAGGTTGGCAGCTGCAGTGGCTGGCCGCCATGTTTCACTGCCCTGTTCGCCTAGCAACTGCTGAGTTGTCAGCAGACAGGGAACTAACTGGTTGATCCAGCTCTCCCCTTTTTCTCTCCTGGCATGCATCCTCTGATGCCTGGCCACCTCAGCCGCCTCTCCCACCACTTCGCCAATTCATCTTGATGCCAGCTTGCCCACCTTGTGTGGCTATGCCACAATGATGCCTCCCAAGGGCCCACCTCTTATGCGCTGTCCCATGGGGGTGGGGTGGGGTTGTATTTTATTTTTTTGTAAGCCGCCCCAAGGCTCATGTGATGGGGTGGCATATAAGTTTTTTAAATAAATAAATAAATAAATAAATAAATAAATGTTTCTGCCTGTACCACAAGTGGCAAGGCCTTGTGAGGGTATACCATGGCACAACCAGGCAAGGTGGCGGCATCACACTGAGTTGGCAAGGCAGCCAGGGAGCTGTGCAAGGCATCAGAGGGCCCCCATCAGGAGGGGGCACAGCAGCAGTGAACGCAAGGGTTAGCAGTGTGTGGCACTTCACTCTGGCTGCCACCCTGGGCTGGAGCCGTGCATCGGAGCCCCTGTATCCCACTAGGCCTCCTGCCCTCTGTGCTGCTCCCACTCTGCCCCCTTATCCTAGAGGACTCCCCTCACCCCTGACAGTCTGCTGGCAGAGTTTCCCAGGCAGATGCCCTGGCTGTCATTCTTGGGAAAATGTGCTGGGCAGGGCATGTACACTCTGTCCTGTGCTACCAGACCTGCACGCGGGAGGAGCATTGGGCACATGTGCAGCGAGGGAGGGGGAGATGCAGGCATGTGTGTGGGAGGGGGCTTCTGCCTGGGCACAGAGTGTGGTTGCAGCTGCTCTGTAGCTCCCACAGAATCTCTGTGCAAGTCCAGTGACCAGACAAGGGCTCTGCGGAGCAGCAGGAAGAAAGCAGTGGCTGGCTGAAAACACCTCCAGGGGAGTGTTTGGGCTAATGACGGAGTGGCAACCAGGAGCCATGCCCATTGAAATAGGGGTGCTGGGATATGTCCCCATAGAGTTGCATCAACCTTTCCTAGCTTGGTGCTTTCTAGATACCTTAGAGTGCAACCCCCATCATTTTCAGCAGCTGTTTCATGTCCTGGGCAATATCAAATTTTGCAGTGCCCAGGGTAGCAGGAGGCAGGGATTTAGCATTTTTTAATATCATCCTATAAAACATATACACTTAGATGTGCTAGATTCACATCATGCCTTTCCCCTTCTTCTGACATGTTGGCCCAGCTGAGGAAGGTGTGTCTCGTAGCTCACCAGAATGCCATGTCTCGTAGCCCCATTGCCTTCATCACCTCCTTTAATTTCCTTTTCTCCTGCGAAACATTTTGTGACAAGAAGTATATAATTGGAGAAAAGCACATTGATACTGCTAAGTAGAATGACAGGCTCCGAAAGATATCTAATGGTGTAAAAGTAGGCGATCCCATGCGGACGGCACTCATTGATTTCATTTCATCCCAAACAGAATGATTGGTGATCCGCTAAAAGGAAAAGGCAAAGCGATTACTATTTTCAACAGTAGACTTCTGCATGCAAAAATAACCAATCCTCACCACTTACATGGTTGTGAGTACTTGTATCCTCACTTTACAAATACGGATCAGACTAAGGCACAATCCTGTGCACGTGTAAACGCAAAAAGTCCCACAGTTCCCACCATTTTGTCTGACTAACAGGCAGAGGGTTGTGCCCCGGAGGTCTGCAGCCTGTCAGAATGAGGGAGGGTCTATGATTGGGCACAGCAAGTCCCAACGGCTGCAGGTTTGCTGCTGCCATGTTTGAAGCCACTGCTCAGATGCTACTTGCTAAGGAGAAAGCTGGACTAGAGAGAACTTTGGTCTGATCCAGCAGGGCCCTTCTTAGTGAGAGGTTCTGAGGCAGCATCAGGGCTCCCTCTTCTGGCCAGAGACCAGAATAGCAGCCCTGGTGGTTGCAGGACTGGGCCCACAGTCAATTGTGGGCCACCTGGGCTGCTATGAGCACCCCCTGGGAGACCTGAGGGCACAGCTATATAAGAACCGGCTCTTCCCTCCAGATGCTGCCTCAGCTATGGTGGTCTTTGCTGTTGTTGGACTGCCCTGTGCCGTCTGAAAACTGCCTGTTGCCTTGCTCCTGCTTCTGGACCCGGCCTGGCTTCCCTTGCTCCACTCCAATCCCAGGTACCACTTCTCCTTGTCTTGTTTCTCTGGCTTTTGACTCCTGACCAGCTGTAACTACTCTTCACTATTTGGACTGGCCTACCTTGCATTAGTGAGATACTCTTTATAGCAGGGGTCCCCAACCCTGGGCTGTGGATTAGTACCAGTCCATGGCCTGTTAAGAACTGGGCCGCACAGCAGGACTCTAACTTTGAACAATCCAGTTTGACTGTTAGAGTCAAGATAAGATGACTCAGCAGTTCAAACGATGCTTCTAAGTTTGAACTGCAAGCACCATGAAAAAAATATGCTCACAGCAAAAACGTCATCGGTTGTGTGCCTAAGTTGAAAAAATATATTACAGTAGAAGATACATTGCCTCAGTGTCCCAAATCGATTCATCTTGCATTGATTTGTGTTGCCTTAAATCCATTTGGCTTGAGTCAATTCAGGATATCAAGGCAGCCACAGCAGTGCAACTAGACATTCAAGAACGATGGGGTGTGTTTGAACTGAGGAGGAGCATTTTCAGGGGGATTAATGGCAATGTGTCTTTTTCTGTAATGTTTTTGTTTAAATATTTGCCATATTTTTGATCACACCCCATATATAACCTCAGACTTAATTCATTTCAGGAGGCCATATTTGCTGTTTAAATTTATCAGAATGGGTATTGCTTAGGGTCTAGGAATGGATTCATTCACTTTCCATTATTTCTAATGGGAAAAATTGATTTGGACTTCAAACAATTCAGAATTTAATTAGCCTCCTGAAACAAATTAAGTTTGAAATATGAGGCACTGCTGTAATGCGGTGAATCATCCGGAAACCATTCCCCCCACCCCCGGTCTGTGGAAAAATTGTCTTCCACGAAACTGGTCCCTGGTGCCAAAAAGGCTGGGGACCACTGCTTTATAGCACGACCTTCCTTGCTTGCTTCCCATGCTTCCATAGTGTGCTGAAGCTTTAGCGCTACTGCCTCATTCCCACACCTGCTGCAGTTCAGGCTGTGACTGACCCAAAGCACTGGTAGCGGATACAACAGCGTTTTATTCCCCCTTATTCTTTCCCCTGCTTGAGGCATCCGGCAGATGAGAGAAGAGACCAGGAATACCCCTTGTCTGTCAACAACAAGGAATACTTCCAGCGAACCAACATACTAGGGCAGTCTGGGACATCCGGGATGGGTTGCTATTAGTGTGGCTATGCCCTTCTTTGCAGAGGACCCCCCTTCCCGGCTTTGGAAGCCCAGATTAAAGGTTAGGAATGGCGCGACTTGAGAGCAGGGACCTAGAAGCACATCCACAGTGAGCAGACTGCACAGGCACACAACATGCGACTGCAGTCTTCTCCTCTTTGGGGTGGTGCCTTTTATTTCTATTTTACAATATTGACCCAATTTCCCCTCTTTAAATATATACCGTATTTTTCACTCTATAAGACGCACCTGACCATAAGATGCACCTAGTTTTTAGAGGAGGAAAACAAGAAAAAAATTTTCCTGAATCAAATGGGCACATAATCACAGGCACATTCCCCATCACTTCCCCATGGGCTGCACATCTGACAGACTTACTGCACACACATATTCGCTCTATAAGACGCACAGGCATTTCCCCTTACTTTTGAGGGGGGAAAAAGTGAGTCTTATAGAGCAAAAAATACGGTACTAGGTAGCATTAGGCAGGTTTGCATAATCACAGAGGGAAAAAAGCCACAGTGGCTTTTGCTTCTTCCCTGAATGAATTTGTTGTCCCAGATCACCCAGTTAGCAGCATGACCTTCACTGGGCGGGGGTTCTTGTGACATCCAAACTCCCGCATGAGTGGCTGAAGTGCTTTGCAAAGCCACTCAAGAAGTGGTGAACACAGGGATTGACCTTGTTTATAGAGTAAATTCAAGTTATGCCAGGTAACATAAACTTCCGAGGGAAGTCCATGTTAAAATTGCAAAAAGGTCTATTAGAGACAATGTTTTGAGGGCCATACATGATAAACCTTTAAAGGCGGATGATCATCATGAGGTGACTGTTTTGAAACAAATACCATGGAGGATTAGAGAAGGACAAAAGAAATATTTATTCCTTATTACAAAGCTGACTAAGAAAGAGATCATGTTTAAGTGGCTAATGTCAGAAGGAATATTTTTCACTTTTTTTTTTTCACTCTATTTTTCACTCTACAAGATACAAGCTGGATTTGATCTTCAAGGCACAAGAATTTTATGAAAAAGGAAAAGAAAAAAGGTAGAAGTGTAAAGGTGAAGCATAAGTAGCTAAATACATACTTTTTGAATATGGCCTTTAAAAGGGAAGGAAAAATTGAACTGCTCTCTAAATGTAAACGGACCCTCTAAGAGGAGAAGGATTCTCTCAACTTCAAAAACAAAAATTAGACATAATTTGCATACAAAAAACACATTAAGAAACAACATTAAGCTTTTGGAATGTTTAAAGCTTGGAAAGTTATTTATATCTCCTGCTTCTCAAAAGAAGAGAGGTTTAGCATTATACATCAAGGAAAAATTAGACCCTAAATATATATATATTGGCTGATGAGGACGGTAGGATCCTGATGGTTGAAATCACAATGAAACTTAAAGGTGCTTTTAGTGGCGATCTATGCCCCAAACGACCATCAGGAAATGTTTTACCAAAAATTACATGCTTTACTCTTACACTTGGATTACCAGACCATGTGTGTAATGGGAGACTTCAATGCAATTGTGGACAAGAAAATGGACCATAAAAGTGAGATCAAGGGCAAAAAGGGCAGGAGGATACTCCCAAAGTCTTGTTCTAATATGATTGAAGAACTCAGATGTTTGGAGACATACAAACCCAACCTCTGCTAAATATACTTTTTATTTAAATAGACATAGGTCGTGGTCTAGAATTGATATGGTTTGGATAACCCCAGACTTAGTACCGGACATTAGAAGCTGAAATAGAGGTAAGTGTCTGGGCAGATCACAACCCTGTAACTATATTACTGAAAGGGACAGTAATGACCCCCAGATGGAGGTTAAACAAAGCCTTATTAAAGGATAAATTCACAGAAGAGATAAATAAGGGAATGCAAATATTCTTTCAAATAAATAAAAGTGAAGAAACCTCTTTGCAAAATGTCTGGGATACAGCCAAAGCCTATGTCAGGGGGCTGATGATAATATACTCAGCAAAAATAAACAAAAGGAAAAAAAAGAACGAGCTGAAATAGTAGAGGAATTGACAAAATGTGAACAAGAATTACAGGAAGATCCATCCAAAAAAACTCTTAAGGTGCAAATGAATATTCTAAAACATAAACTTGAACCTCTTGGACACAAATGAACTTACTAAGCAAATGGAATTGACCAAACAGAACTTCTTTGAAAATGCTAATAAACCAGGGAGATGGTTAGCCTATAAAGTAAAGAAAGAAAGAGAAAAGAGACTGATATGTAAATTGAAGGATGGAGACGGATGACTGCAAGTTCAAAGTATACATATCAAGAAAATAGCAGAAGATTTCTTTGCAAAGCTATACCAGAATGATGAGATTTCAAGTGAGAAAGTCAAAGAATATATCCGAAAGGGAGACCTGCCAAAGTTACCGGAGAAATACCAAAAAGTATTGAATCAAGAAGTAGCAATCACGGAAGAAATAGAGGCAATCAAGCGACAAAAGAATGATAAAACTCCTGGCCCAGATGGGCTACCAGCAGAGTTTTATAAATCCTTTGAAGGAATTTTTGCTACGCTTCTTAAGGATATATGTAATGCAGCATTGTTAAATGGCAGAATACCAAATACTTGGACAGAGGCAAATATCACATTAATACTGAAAGAAGACACGGACTTGACACAGATTCAAAATTATAGACCTATATCACTATTAAACGTGGATTACAAAATTTTTGCCTCCATAATGGCAGAAAGATTGAAGAAGTATCTAACAGACTTTATTCACTCAGATCAAAATGGTTTTTTACCTAAAAGACAAATGAGGAATAACTTGAGAACTATCTTGGACATCTTAGAGTATTAGGAGATACATACGGAAAAACCAATGGCACTATTATTCATGGATGCATAGAAGGCTTTTGACAATGTTAACTGGCAATTTATGAAGCAACAGTTGGCTCAAATGGAGTTTGGTGAAAAGTTTATTAATGAGATATCAAACATCTACCAAAAGCAGTCTGCTAGGATTATAATCAATGAGGAATTTACAAATATTATAGATATACAAAAGGGCACAAGACAAGAATGCCCGCTATCACCTCTGTTGTTTATATTGATCTTAGAAGTGTTAAACAGAAATATCAGGGATATGGACATTAAGGGTACTAGAATCAGAGATGAAAGCTATAAACTGCAAACATTTGCTGATGACGTAGTTTTCATAATGGAGGAACCCTTAGTAACAATGCCTAAACTTCTACAAAGGATTGAAGAATATGGCGAGGTTACTGGGATAAAAATAGAGAAAAGATGAAATTGTTAGTAAAAAATCTCACACAGGAGGAGAGAGAAACTCTGCTGGAACAAGTAGACTTGCAGATTGTTAAATCCCCAAATATTTAACCTTTTTATCTTACACCTAAGTGTACCACTCTGAAAGAAGACAATGATGATAAACTATTTAAGGACATCAAGAGTGATTTAGAAAAATGGGCTACTTTGCAATTATCCTTGCTGGGAAGAATAGCACTAGTTAAAATGAATATATTACCGAAGCTTTTGTTTCTATTCCAAATGATTCCCATAAAAATTGATAGAAAATTTTTTGATTTAAATTTTCAAATTTCAAGATTTATATGGAGAAAGAAGAAACTATGGATTAAACTAGAAATACTTCAGGAGGCTAAAGAGAATGGGGGCTTTGGTCTCCCTGATTGGATGCTGTATTATCAAGCTTCTGTTTTAACGTGGCTAAAAGAATGGATAACTTTAAGAAATAAGAGAATCTTGTATCTTGAAGGGCATGATTTGCAAATGGGTTGGCATGCTTATATGTGGTATGAAAAGGCTAAGCTACATGGCTCTTTTTTAAGTCACTATATTAGAAAATCATTAATGTCGGTGTGGAAAAAGTTAAAGACAAAACTGTGTAATTACCAAGATGGCTTTCACCTATGGAAGCTTTTGGATATCCAAATGCATTGAACTTTGAAGGGATCATAAGATGACAACATTCTGGAAGATTGATGGAAGATTGAAATTGAATCAAGAAACACAAGAACAAGGACCTAATATTTCTTGGTGGCATAAGGTACAGATACAATCGAGATATGCTAAAGACTATAACACATGGGGCTTTTACAAAGTTTTAACAGCATTTGATCAGGTGATGCTTAAATCAGATGAGAAAATGATTAAAAGACTATATAATTTCTTACTCAATAGGAGAGAATGGAGATGAACAGGTTAAGGAAACTATGATAACATGGGCACAAAACTTTGGATATAATATTGAATTAGAAAAATGGCAAAAGCTATGGGAGAGAAATATTAAGGTAACATTAGCAACTTCATATAAAGACAACTTGTATGTTTTATAGATGGTATCTGTTGCCAAATAGATTAGCTAAGATGTTTCCAAATATGTCAAATGGATGTTGGAAATGTAAACATAAATTGAGCACTTTCTATCATATCTGGTGGACTTGCGATAATGCGAAAAAGTATTGGATTAAAAGACATAAATGGCTTGAGGAAATGTTACAAAAATCTTTAGCTTTTAAACCCGAAGTTTTCTTATTAGGTATTATACCTGTTGATATTAGTAAACAAGAAATGTACTTGATTTTACATGCAAGCCTTGCCACAGTAATTACATTTGCTCAACACTGGGAAAGTGAAGAACCACCCAGCGCTGAACTGATCCTAAAATAGATCTTGGACTGTGCGGAAATGGATAGATCGACTTTGTCATTGAAGGAGAAAGAAGATACTGATTTCTATCAAACTTGGGACTCTTCTTATTATTCGCTACAGAAATGGGACTTCGTATAGATTTAAATATGTTTCTAAGCTATCATAAATGGAAAAAAATGTGGGGGCTGACCTGGCAGGCCCAATGTTTTTGATGATTGATGGTTTTAGGGTTTTTTGTTTTTAGGGTTATAATTTTGAATAAAACTTTTTATAAAAAAGGCAGTTTCCCAGTTCCATTCTGGAAAAGGTACACTGCATGGTATTCAGACTGAAAAGGAATTTGGCCACACCTCTCTCTTGCTGCCTGGCTTCAATATCTCAGCAATTTCTTTTTCTTTTTTTTTCTGGTTGAAAGAAATGATTTGCACAAAATTAACCTTGATCAGGCTATAATGAAAAGGTCTGGCCACATGGAAATACTGCAGACACAAAAATGGCTATGATAGAACAGTAGGGTGTTGACAGGTAACATGTTTATGGAAAAGCTTCTGGGGCTGGAAGTACAGTGCACTCAGCTTCTTGCCAGACCTACACATTTAAATATAAACAAGCAACCTGTTTTTTGTTTTGCATCCCCGCTACAACAGTCAGTATCACATACCTATTGAGAATCCTCACTGGGCTGAGGACTTGACGCCCCCACAACACACACACACACGCACGCATCTGTACTTCTGCAACCCTTAAAGTTCCCTCAGTCCTACAGATTCCTCTGTCTTCTGCATGGAAGGTGACATTTTGATTAACAAAGGAGCAGCACTCAGGAGAATTTATTTCAACATTAATATGTATGATAAGCTTAATATCTACTTTGGTGGAGACAAATATGATGATTGATAAAAATGGAAGTATCAGATCATGCAATCCAATAAAAAGTTGAAGGAAAACATTCCCAAACTAAACTGCTTCAACTTACTTCAATAAGAGCACTGTCAATGCTTGATTGCAGTGATACAAACCCGCTGAACCAGTATTTTGGATTTTTGCAATATTCTGATGAAAAGTTATAACAGAAATCTGCAAGCAAGGGAAAAGCAAATGATTTTTCTTAGTTACATACACAGTCTTGTATAAATCAAAGAAAGAAACAGGGGCAAGTTGGTATTATACCATATATAATTGCAAGGGAATACCAAACATTCTAGTGTCCTGGAACCCTCGTTATTGTTTGATGGTCAGGTGGCTTCAATGGCACTGAGTGCCTTCTACAAGCTTCAGCTGCTGGCCCAGCTATGCCATTGTCTGGACAGCAATAGCTTGGTTTCATAATCTATGCTCTGGTCTTCTCTGAGTTCGATTACTGCAGTGCACTGTATTGCATTGCAGACTGCCCTTGAAAATGGTTCGAAAGCTGCAGCTTGTGCAACATAGCAGGCAGGTTACTAGGTGGGACCAGAAGGCCTGAACATGTAGCCTAGTTCTGGCCCACTTCCATTGGCTGCCTATATATCTCTGAGCCCAATTCTAGCTTTAGCAGGAACAGGGGGTAGCATCCTTTCTGTGGCAGCCTCTCTACTGTGCAACCATCTCCCTACTGGCACCAACAGGCTTATCTTTTTGATCCCAAGACAAGATGGCTCTCTGTACAAGAACATTTAAATACATCTGGGGACATTCAATGGCTTGATGGGGACACCCATATCTGGTGTTTTTAACAAGTCTATTCTGTATCAAACTTTGTTTTAGTAGCTATATGATTCTACGCATTTGCCTTTTTGAACAGTTTTATTATTGCTTGATTGTATTACTATAATGCATGCAAACAGCAGCTATTGAGTGGGTTAGAAATTAAAATTAACATTTTTAATAAGATTGAATGTGGTGAATGCATGTATCCCTTCTCTACCTTAAAAGCACACTCAAAATGTCTTATTTCTATGCATCATCATTCTATATTCATATCTCTGGGAAATGGAGCATAAGTAGAAAGGTGCCTTGAATTACCTATGTCTTCAATTAAGCTGCTTGGAGAAACCACATCAAAAAGAGAAAATCTGAGTCGATAGGAAACATCATCCTGAAACACCACTCCAATGATATCATGTTCTTCCTTTTGCGCTGCTTCCATGGCTTTTTCATCTTCCATGAGTTCTGTTTGTATGCCTGTTGCAAGAAAATCTTGTTACTGGGTGGGATCTCATCCAGGAGAGGAAGAAACAGCCTCTTGGGCAGATGCTTTGCCAGCTATGCTCGTGTACATGCCATGGATGTCTACAGGGGAAGAGACTGGCCAAGGCATTGCTTCTGGAGTTCATGATCTGATAAAACACTAGGCTGTTATTTAACCTGACATCCTGAACTCCAACCTTGTGGATTGCTCAGGAGATGAAGAGGGGACTTGAGCCACAGCAAGGCAGTCATGGTAAGCAAGAAACAGGCAACTGGAAGGCTGTTAGTGGAGCTGCACTGCATTCTCCAAAGGCTTCTCATCTAGGCAACAACAGAGCCGCTGATCCCAAAGACACCCCTAAATTCACAAAAAGGAAGAACACTTAATCTGGTAAGTGCTACCCTTATTTTATTAGTCAGCAAATCTACAAAATATTTTGGGAGAGATACGAGGTGCAGGCTAGACACAAGGAAGAATTTCCTAATTGTAAGAGCAATACAACAGTGGAACCAGGTGCCAGGAGAGGTGGTGCACTCTTCCACACTAGAGACATTCCAAAAGAAACTGGATAGTCATCGGAGTGGGATGGTTTAACTGGCATCCTGCACTGGCAGGGGGTTGGACTTGATGGCCTTCTTGGCCCCTTCGGACCCAACTATTCTATGATCCAATGAATAAAGCAGGGTAAAAGCTGCTAATCCCAGCCACCCAAGATTGCATACCAGTACAGTGGTACCTCAGCTCACAAACGCCTCAGTTCACGACCAAATCGGGTCATGAACAAAAATTTCATAAAAATTTTGAATCGGGTCACAAACTCCACATTGGGTGGCAACCATGATTGCGACCATCTTCCCCCCGCTCCAAGTGGGGAGATGGTCACAATTGTGCTGGGGGCAGGAGGGAGATGGCTGAGTTTGCGCCCATCTTTCCTGCAGGAGTGCTCCCGCGATTGCACCTGTCTTTCCTACAGGAGTGCAACCACGTTCTCGGCCATTCCCCCCGCCCCAGCATGATCACACCTATCCCCCCCAGCGCGCCCATGTTCGTGCCCATCTCTTCTCCCCATTATCACATAATCTGCCATGCTTGTACCAAGATTATTTACATAGTAAAGTCTCCTTGTGATGTATCAAATTGGGAATGTTCAATTAAATTTCATAGCTAATGCAAAAAGAGCAAGGCCAGAGTCATTGAAGTTCATATCTTTAGAATTTCAGGTTTCTACATTTTCCCATAATCTGTAGAAGTTCCTTAAACCTTAGCAATGGCCTGATGTGCATTAAAATTGCCAACTACCCCTAAAGGAACTGAGAAGAATACATCTTCAAGTTCTCCTAGATAATTTTCTGATCTGTTCCAGCAGTCTACATCATAATAGGGTGAACTCCTAGAGAAAATCTCAATGTTAACCTAAATATAAGCATGCATTGAATTTTTGATAAGGATAGTTATGGTGTAGCTATTCAACCTTTTTAAATGAATTACTGACATTCATAAGGAAGTAACTACTAATACAGCCAGTTGCCCACTTGCTTTATCACCTTTCGAGGAACAAGGTGCAGGAACTGAAGAAGCCTCATATTGAGGTAACCAAATTTCTGGGGCAAACCAAATTTCATAGAATGGCAAGATTTTAAAATGCTTTATGCAATGCAGGAAATCATTAACCATTGGCTTAGTCTTCCAATCAGCCAGGATCCAAGATTAACAGCAAGCTCTGCCTTCCTTTTGTATTGATTGCCCTGTTGTATCATAGCCTTTACTTTGGTGGCCTTCTCTGCAGATACTGTTAAGTGTAAAGGGAAGTGTCACTGTAGCATTGCTCTTCCAAGCTGAAACTCAATCTGTAAGCATTCTGAAGGAAGGCACATACTCTCCTGTGAAATTGTTTTAGCACCCATTACATACCTTGCAGGACAGAGATGGTTTCTACTTTCCTCATGGTTTCTCTTGCCATCATTGTATCTGGAGTATAAGCAAGTTTGACCCCAGTAATATTGAAGGAAGGATCATCTAGATGTCCAAGAAATGCCTGAGGTATTTCATGAGTCTGAAGGTCTGCCCATAATGTCAGTAATGCTATTGCAATTAAGAGAACCACTGAGGAAAACCCTTCCTGGAGAGAAACATCCAGAAGAATGCATGTGATAACATCTAGAGCAATACATTGAGGTTTTATGCTTCAGAAATAGTCTAGTTAACAGTAATAGACTATAGGCAAAGAACTGGAGAGCCAGGCTAATTGCTGTATAGTTTATGGGGAGGACCCAGAGGGTGCTCTCTGCACCAGTCCCCACATGCAAACTTATACAAGATTCCCCTGCACACAGACAGATAGAAGGGAGGCAGGGAGGAGTAGTAAGGAAATGCTCTCTTCCACAACCGTTTTCCACCCACACATCCTCTCCGTCTCATAGACACACACTCGGGCACAGCGGAACATACACAGGTGGTGGTGGAGACCGGGCAGGTGGAAGGATGCTTGAAGTATTATTCTAGAACTGCACTCACAGGATTTAAGGATGGGAAAGGCCAGTGAAACCAGATGTGTTTTGTCAAAGCTTTTATATTACTTTACTCAAGTCTTGAGTACATTCCACTGGGCTTTGTCACATTGCTAGGTGTTAACGGAAACTACTGGCTCAACAAAAGTGTATGGGTCAATATAGGGGCAGGAAAAAAGAACCAGCATGTGGACAAATATGCCATGTAAGCCACTGGGCTGGGTGGAGTGAAAGGCAGGAGATATTGCAGGTTCCTTAGAATACTTGCTGGCTTCAAGTATTCAGTTCTGGCAGCCAGCAAACATGAGCCTCTCCACAAAGACCACCCAGACGGTCTGTAGAGCCTTGAATGAGCACTGGAGTCAACAAGGCAAGTGGTAATGGATTCCAGTGGCCACCTCATTTAAATGGGTCTTTGCTGGCTGCTAGAAAAGTGGAGACACTAAGGATATAGGATATTGTACCCCTAGTATGAGATTTATCATTTGTACCATGTGGTACTAACCACAGTCACCATGGTCTTGTTGCTGGATTTTGTTAAATCCATGACTCCATGAAATAGGTGGGCCTTCAGTTACGAACATGCATGTTTTGCATTTTAACATAATCCATGTGTAGCATTCTCACATTACAATTCTTCTAGATAATGACCCAATAGATTTTGGAAGGGACAGAGAAATGCAGCCGTTGCCTTTCTTTTTCCATACTGAGTGTATATGCACTTAGAGTGGGCCCATGTCTTAGCAGAATATATTTCTTCCACTCATATGAGTTCAGATACGATTTTTCCCCAGTCCCTCACCCTATTGCAGCCAGATTCCATTCTGTTTTGGAGGTCCCCTGCCCTCGGGAGCAGCTTCTGGGGTGGGAATAGGGACTTTTTGTGTGGGAGCAGCAAGAGTGATTCCCTGCCCTGAATCAGCAGCTAAGACTTCACAGATAGAAACCTACTGAAAGGTCTCAAGGCTCACTGATGAGCTGCTCAGTCCTGGAAGAAGGGAATCCAATTCCACAAAACAGCTGTTCAGAAGGGATTTTAGAAAACAATGCTGTGCTCAACTGGAGCCCATGAATTGCATTTGAAGACTGATTTATCAGACATGTGTACCCCCTTAAAAAATCTACCTCCTTTTCACTGACCCAAAAAGGCAAGTTCTCAATAGTTCTCCTGTATCTTCCACATGTATTAGAAACTTTTCTAGATATCATTAGCATCAAGGAAAATAGAATTTCTGCCATTCTGCACAATTCTGCACCATTTAATGATCAGTTATGATAAACAGCAAAATTGTTTAATAAACACATGGCCAACCCTGGAAATTATTCCAACCATGGAGGCTTCAGAACCACAGATTCAAAATGAAGTACTCAGAAATGCTGAACTCAAACATTTTACCCTTACTATTTCTGCCCCTGAATTCTTTCTTTGTACTTACCTGAAAACTTTGCACTCTCATCCTCCATTTCTGAAGTATATTTTTCCACAGGAGAGCAGTTGTCTGTTGAAACACATTCCTGCTGCTCTGGTATTTCTGCATTTTAGGGCCTCCTTGCGAAGGGACAGAACCTGCACCAAATAGTACAGAAACCTTTGAGAAGAGGCAAGTAGAAACAAGCTAAAACTGTATTGGGACTCCCACCGCTGTGCATTTGGACAATGCCCTCTTCATGTGTTTTCCTAAGCCGATCAATGTCTCGACATCAGAATGTATGCGCTACGGCTCAATCAAGGCCATTTGGGGGCGTCACCTGTTTTTCACCATGTAGTCAAAGGCTTTCAAAGAAGTAAGGATAGAGAGAATCACTGAATGATGCTCCCCGGGCCTTGCAACTTAAAGGGCGAATTGGCTTTAGGGTGACTACACAAGTGCTGCCAATAAGAGGAATCACATCAGCAGCAAAGAGGAAGGCAATTTGCACAGCACATGCACATGCAAATTCAGATGTATAGGTGCACATTTAGGAACAATAACTAAGGGTACAGAAATCCAATATATTGCACCACAGTGGAGAAGAGCTACCAGGCGACCTGTCTGCTGTTTAGGGACAAAGAACAACTTCCAACAGTCCCGTGCTCCCTCCTTGTAATCCGTTGCTGTTAAGCCCAACTCTGAATGAGTACCTCTTAGGATGCAAGACTTCCCTCTGTAAAGTAGGACACCTGCCCATCCTCGAGCTCCCCATCCACACGGGAGCGATATTATGAGCAGTAATATTTCCATACCTCCCAATAACCAGGACTTTTGGGGCAGTTCACAGCAGGGGATTAAATAAAATTAAAACACCATAAAATCCAGTACAGCAAAACATAATTCAAACAGAAACACCAAAACCCAATTTTAACGAAGATGCAAGAGTAACTCAGAATAAGTCATGGGACCTGTTATGCAGTTGCCAGTGCCCCAACACAATATCAACCTGATTCAGTGCCCTGGCATAAAGCACATTCTTAAAGGGTCAGTCCATGGTCACAGCCAGGCACCTCTCTCTGCCTCTCTAGCTCATTGCCCATTATGTGTCCCATGCTTCCACTACTGCTCACCACGCAGTTGCAGTTTGTACGAAAGAGAAGGCTGCAGCCATTTTTGCGGACCATGCAAGAGGTCAAGGCCAAGGCAGCCAGAGGTACTGCAGAGTCCAAATGCAGAGTCAAACAGCATCCAAGGGGCAGGATCGCAGAACGCCAGAACACCAATGAAGGCAGGTCCAGGGAGCAAGAGAGAAGCCACCTGACCAACCTCCCCCACCAGTGCTGCTTCTGGAACTACTAGCGAAGCAAAAACTGAAGGCTTTTCAGAGCAAAGGCTGCTGAGCGCCACTCAAGACTCAGCTGCAGTGTTCCAGAAGCTTCTGGTCAGGGTCGTATTCATACAGAGTAACTTCTCCTCAGGAGTCCTGGTTTGCATGCGAGCACTTCTCATAGCAGGAACCTTACTGACTCACTGCTTCAGGCAGTGACGTTTCTGGGGGTCACAGGATGCTCGGCCTCTGTGAGGTCTCCTCCTCCTGACAGGCCCAGACGAGGAGCCACCCCTCAGAGGCTCCAGGCTGCTCCTGTCCAATCACCCAATGGCATCCATCTCTGGGAGCGCTACTTCCGCCTCAGAGATGGAGTCTGGGACGTGCAGGCATCTTAGCATGGAAGGCCAGAGGCAGAATCATCTCAGCATCTTCAAACATAAGCATGGGTTCTCTTCATCTTTTGGACACATTCCACAGCCCTGGTTTTGCTGGTCTCTACCCTCTCCTTGCTTTGCAGATTTCTTTTTTCTTTTTTTAATTGTTTAAATTAAATTTTAAACCAATACTGAAAACATCAATCATCACAAACATCAGAACAACTGGGTCAGCCCCTTACTACATATCTTTTAACATTCTGTAATCATATTCAGATCCATTTATGAAATCTTAAAAACATTTTTAGATCTAAACCAAGTCCCATTTCTCCAGCCAAAAAAAAAAAGAGATTCCAAATTTGATAGAAGTCACTATCTTCTTTCTCCTTCTGCGGTAAGATCAGTCCATCCATTTCTTACAAAGTCCCGTTTTTCTTGACTAATATTAAAAGAAAGACTCTCCATATTTGGTAAAAGTCAGTATCTTCTTTCTTCTTCAGTAGTAACTTCAATCTAACCAACTCTACACAATTCAAGATCTTTTCATTTTTCTAATATTAAACAGATAAACTCCTACAAATACAATCAAATGCATTTTTTGCTTACTAGTATTCCCATCCAATATCTACTAAAAAGGAAAGTGAAAGAGAAGAAAAGTTCCAAGCTTAAAAAAGAACTAAAGGCTTTTAACCCGATTTATGTTCACATGTCTAACATCCAATTAGCATCTTTAAAGACATATCTAATCTGTTTGACGACAACAATTACCTATGATATCTTTTAAACAAATTTTCTTTGAGCTAATTTATTAAAGTTTCATCTAGCTTATACTTCACTTAGTCACATACAATTAACTCCTTATAGGAGTCCAGCTCCTTACAATCTTTAATATATCTCGCTTATAAAAAGAAATCGGCTTAGTACAGCTCCTCCTACTCCCATAATAATAATTTTCTAGTATGGCAATTCAAAAACAAGAGTCATGTAACTTAGCTTTTGGTCGTTAATTTTTAAGATAAAAAGGAAAGAAAAGGATCTCTTATTTTCCCTTATGTCACCTACAAAGAAAAAAAAAGTCTCAACTCCTATTCTTATCCTTCTTAGTTCAGTTTAAATCATATCTTATAATCTCTTCATAATTCAACACATTTAAATGTAGAGAAGCTTCCACATTAAAATCATATACCTCAGCCTTTCCATACCACAATAAACATGCCAATCCATTTATACCATTCCTTTTTAAGACAACACATTATCTCATTTCTTTTTTACACCTCTGCCCCACTGCTTTTGTTTTAATAAGGTCTGTTGAAAATCAATATTTTTCAACTTTACATTTCTACCCCATCTTTCTCCCCTTGGTGGTAGTTGTTGAAAATCAACCCACTTCAAAGTCTGTATTTCAATCTTCACTATTTCTTGTTTTATCTTCAGTAATTGTAGCATTTGTTGTAGGTCAGTATTTATTCCCAATGGCTGTGTTTCTTGCTTCACTGTTTCTTCTTCCTCAGAGTCAAGCATAGTTAATTCAGGATCCATCCATCCTTCAGGAAAAAAAAATCCTTCTTTTAGTGGCCAAAATTGTTTCTCTTTCTCTAATATAGCAAATAAATTCCATGATAGTTTATTTATTGGTTTTGCTAGTTTTGTTTCTTTATCCACAGTTTCAAATTTTTCAAATTTTTCATGTACTTGTGTTTCTTGTATATTCTGTTCAGCTTTGGATTGCACACTAATCACCACCTCGCTAAAAGAAGCATCAAGTTGATCAAAAAGAAGCATCAAGTTGATCATGCTTCTCCACACTGCACAGACCCTTTCCTACCTGCAAGCTCAAGCAAATCATGCCATGAATGCCAAAATAGTGGTTGTATCTCCTTGTCAGCAGATTCAGATGAGGTTGAGGAGAAGCTGGACTGCTGGTGCCACGGTGGGTGGCTGGAGGGAGGTGCAGGGAGCGGATGCACAGCCTTTTTCAGATGGGGCTGCACTTGCCTGAAGGAGCACGTGCGCAACCTGTGGGTGTTTCTTGATCCAGCATGGTCGCTAAAGACCACGTGGTCTCCCAGAGCATCTCTTTGGAGCTTCCTCAGGCTCCTCAGCCATGTCCCATCTTGGCTTCCTTCCGTGATCCTTGTACAAGCAACTCCGGGCTGGATAATGCAGTGCCTGGCAAAGTGCCCAGAACCTCCTGTGCAGAACTCTGCTGCTCTGCTCAGTGGGCACACATGACCTCAGGGACGAAGCAGCTGGGCTCTTTTATGTTTGGCCCTGGGCCCAGCTCAAGGTGCTGGTGCTTCCTGCTAAGGCCCGACATAGCTTGTAGCCCAAGTATCCAAGGACTTGGCTACTTGGTGATGGAAGAGGCCCTTTCCTGTGGGCGTCCTGTAAGAGGAGTGCCCACCTCCTTGGCAACAGAGAGGGCTGCCTGCCTGGTGGAGCTCCAGATGAGGAATGCTCTTCTATGGGAGTGTGCCTGGCACCAGCCCTGTGCTGTGCACAAGAGCGGGTTAGTCCCTTTGGATTTGCACAGGTGTTCTTCCAATTTAATATATATAAGATATTTTAATGTTGTATTTTCTAACCAGCTTTAACCATCCTCATGCTTCTAGTTATGGTTAGACCTTAGGCAATTTTGTGCGGGATTTTTAATGTCAAATTCTCTTGGGATAAAGTATCTGCAGTTTTACAATGCAGCAGCAACATTAACACATGCCACAGGTTGCGGAAATACACAAAAAGTGAAATGCACGATTAATTGTAGTCCTGCAGGCTTGTGCAAGGGTCCTAAAGCAAAGCAAGCCTGAATGAACTGCAGTGGCCCCTGGTATAGCTGATAAGCAGCAGACGCCGAGAAGCCCACTGCAACCAGCCCCCAGACACAACAGAAGAGTGGGGCACCCTTTTGTCATATGTGGTGGACTTGTGATAATGCAAAAAAGTATTGGATTAAAATACATAGATGGATGGAGGAAATATTACAAAAACTCTTTGCTTTTAAACCTGAAGTTTTCTTGTTAGGCATCATACCGGAAGACATTAACAGACAGGAAATGTATTTGATGTTACACCTAATCACAGCGGCAAGGATTGCATTTGCTCAATACTGGAAAAGTGAGGAGCTACCCGCTGATGGACTGATTGTAAGAAAGATCTTGGACTGCGCAGAAATGGATAGATTGACTTTATCATTGAAGGAGAAAGAGGACACTGACTTCTATCAAACTTGGGATTCTTTCTGTAACTGGCTAGAGAAACAGGACTTGGCGTAAACTTAGAGATGTTTTCAAATTATTATAAACTGATTTGAATTTGACTATAGAATGTTAAAAAATATGTAGTAGGGGTTGACGCAGTAAATCCGATATATGTGCTGTTTGATTTTTTTTAGTATTAGTTTAAAATTATAATATTTAAAAAAAGAAGAAGAGTGGGGCACCCGATATCTTGAAGGGCATGATCTACAAATGGGTTGGCATGCCTATATGTTTTTTTTTTTAATCATTATATTAGACAGTCATTAATGTCAGTGCGGGAAAAATTAAAGACAAAACTGTACACTAAGTTGCCAAGATGGCTTTCACCTATGGAAGCTCTTGTATATCCAAATGCATTGAATTTTGACACGATTGTGAGATATGATGATATTTTGGATAATGATGGAGGATTGAAACCGAACCAAGAATTACAAGAGCAGGGTATTACTATCTCTTGGTGGCATAAGGTTCAAATACAATCGAGAGATGTTAAAGATTATAAAATGTGGAGTTTTTATAAGGAGTTAACAATATTTGACCAAGTGATCTTAAAATCAGATGAGAAAATGATTAAAAGACTGTGTAATCTTCTTTTGGATATGAGAATAGAAGATGAACAAGTTAAGGAAACTATGATAACAAAATTTTGGATATAATATTGAGTTACAGAAATGGTAAAAGTTGTGGGAAAGAAATATCAAGGTAACTTTAGCAACCTCATATAAAGAAAATCTTTATAAAATGTTTTATAGATGGTACCTATCGCCAAATAGATTAGCAAAGATGTTTCCAAATATGTCAAATGGATGTTGGAAATGCAAACATAAACCAAGTACTTTTTATCATACATGGTGGACTTGTGATCAGGCAAAAAAAAAATGGACTAAAATACATGAATGGCTTGAGGAAATGTTACAAAAATCTTTAATATTTAAGCCTGAAGTCTTCTTACTAGGCATTGTGCCTGATGATGTTGATAAACAAGCAATGTATTTGACTCTACATGTAATTACGGATTGCTAGACATCAGTTTGAATCCAAGGAAAACCATTCAACATCACAATAGTCCAAGTTTATGCCCCAACCACTGGTGCTGAAGAGGTTGAAGTTGGCCAGTTCTATGAAGGCCTACAACACCTTTTAGAATTAACTCCAAAAAATGATGTCCTTATCACCATGGGGAATTGGAATGCTAAAGTAGGAAGCCAAAAGATAACCGGAATGAGAGGCAAGTTTGGCCTTGGAGTACAAAATGAAACAGGGCACAGACTGGTAGAATTTTGTCAGGAGAATACGATGGTCATAGCAAACATTCTTTTCCAACAACCCAAGAGACGACTCTACACATGGACATCACCAGACGGTCAACACAGAAATCAGATTGACTATGTGCTCTGCAGCCAAAGATGGAGAGGCTCTATACAGTCAGTAAAAACTAGACCAGGAGCTGACTGTGGCTCAGATCATGAGCTTCTGGTTGCAAAATTTAGGCTTAAGTTGAAGAAAGTAGGGAAAAGCACTAGGCCACTCAGGTATGACCTAAATCATATCCCTGATGAATATACAGTAGAGGTGACAAATAGATTTAAGGAATTAGATCTGATAGACAGAATGCCTGAAGAACTATGGACGGAGGTTAGCAACATTGTACAAGAGGCAGCAACTAAAACCATCCCAAAGAAAAAGAAATGCAAGAAAGCAAAATGGCTGTCTGAGGAAGCTTTACAAATAGCTGAGGAAAGAAGGAAAGCGAAAGGCAAGGGAGAAAAGGAAAGATACACCCAATTGAATGAAGAATTCCAGAGAAAAGCTAGAAGAGATAAGAATGCCTTCTTAAATGAACAGTGCAAAGAAATAGAAGAAAACAATAGAATAGGGAGGACCAGAGATCTCTTCAAGAAAATTGGAGATATGAAGGGAACATTTCATGCAAAGATGGGCATGATAAAGGACCAAAATGGCAGGGACCTAACAGAGGCAGAAGAGATTAAGAAGAAGTGGCAAGATTACACAGAAGAACTATACAAGAAAGAGCTTAACATCCCTGATAACCACAATGGGGTGGTCACTGACCTCAAGCCAGACATCCTGGAATGTGAAGTCAAATGGGCCTTAGGAAGTCTGAGCAACAACAAAGCTAGTGGAGGTGGCAGCATTCCAGCTGAGCTATTCAAAATCCTGAAAGACGATGCAGGTAAAGTGCTACACTCAATATGCCAGCAAATTTGGAAAACTCAACAGTGGCCACAGGATTGGAAAAGGTCAGTTTACATTCCGATCCCAAAGAAGGGCAATGCCCAAAGAATGTTCAAACTACCACACCATTGCACTCATTTTACATGCTAGCAAAGTGATGCTCCAGATCCTACAAGCTAGGCTCCAGCAGTATGTGGACCGAGAACTACCAGAAGTACAGGCAGGTTTTCAAAGAGGGAGAGGAACTAGAGATCAAATTGCCAACATACGCTGGATCATGGAGAAAGCTAGGGAGTTCCAGAAAAACATCTACTTCTGCTTCATTGACTATGCTAAAGCCTTTGATTGTGTGGATCACAACAAATTGTGGCAAATTCTTAAAGAGATGGGAGTACCGGACCATCTTATTTGTCTCTTGAGAAACCTATATGCGGGTCAAGAAGTAACAGTGAGAACTGGACACGGAACCACTGATTGGTTCAAAACTGAGAAAGGACTTTGGCAAGGCTGTATACTGTCACCCTGCCTATTTAACTTATATGCAGAGCACATCATGAGAAAGGCAGAGCTAGATGAATCACCAGTTGGAATTAAGATTGCTGAGAGAAATAACCTCAGATGTGCAGATAATACCACTCTAATGGCAGAAAGTGAAGAGAAACTAAAGAGCCTCTTGATGCGCGTGAAGGAAGAGAGCGCAAAAGTTGGCTTGAAACTCAACATTAAGAAAACTAAGATGGTGGCATCCTGTCCTCTCACTTCCTGGCAAATAGATGGGGAAGAAATGGAGGTAGTGACAGATTTTATTTTCCTGGGCTCCAAGATCACCGCAGACAGGGACTGCAGCCAAGAAATTAAAAGATGCTTGCTCCTGGGGAGGAAAGCTATGGCAAATCTAGACAGCATACTAAAAAGCAGAGACATCACCCTGCCAACAAAAGTGCGTATAGTCAAGGCTATGGTTTTCCCAGTTGCAATGTATGACTTTGAAAACTTGGACCATAAGGAAGGCTGAGCGCAAAAGGATTGAGGCCTTTGAATTGTGGTGCTGGAGGAGACTCCTGCGAGTCCCTTGGACTGCAAGGTGATCAAAGCGGTCAGTCCTAGAAAGAGGTCAACCCTGACTGCTCTTTAGAAGGCCAGTTACTGAAGAGAAAACTCAAATACTTTGGCCACCTAATGAGAAGGAAGGAATCTCTGTAGAAGAGCCTAATGCTGGGAAGAATAGATGGCAAAAGAAGAAGGGGTCGGCAGAGGATGAGGTGAGTGGATGGAGTCACTGAAACAGTTGGTGTGAGCTTAGGTGGACTCTGGGAGATGGTGGAGGACAGGAAGGCCTGGAGGAATGTTGGCCATGGGGTCGCGACCGGTCGGACAGGACTTCACAACTAACAACAACAACGGATTACTATTAAAAAAAAAAAAGGAGGCTGACCCAGTAGGTCTGATGTCTCTGATGATTGATGTTTTTTAGTTTCTTTTTTTTTTTAGTTTGTAGAAAATAATAAAATTTACTTTAAAAGAAGAAGAGCAGCAGGGCACCTGGGACGGCGGGGCTGCGGGCTACAGAAAGCAAAGGAAAAAATGCAAAGCAAAGGTGCCTGGCTGGTGTTTCAGCAGCTTCAGGGGACGCTGAAGCCCGCCCTTTGGCGGTTGCGGGGAGCATGGGAAGGCCGCGGTGCCTCCGCTGGATCTTCTCTCCCTCGCAGCTGCCGCGCGTGCCGCCCGGCCAAGACGGGCGGGGCGCGGTGGGAGGCGCGCCACTGCGCCGTCTCCAGCTGCCTGCGGTGCTTGACGGGGCGGGAGCGCTGCCTGCCTCGCCATCTGGCGACCCCGTCCTGAAGTGACCGTCCTTTCGCCTCGTACTCCGGACCAGCGCAGAGTACAAGCGCGCGCGCGCTCACACCCACACCCACACACCCAGCGCGAGCGAGCTTGCATTTTCTTGGGCAATGCACAAATGGCTTCTTAAGGGTTGAGAGAAAAAAGCAGAAATGGGATTCAAGGGAATACTCTAGGAAATCCAGTTCATACACACTAAGCTAGATCGGCTTCGGCGATCAACCAAGAACCGAATAAGTGACAGCCGCCAAGCAGCAATGTCCCGCAAAGTTGCTTTTGAGCTGGCAGCATCACGTAGGGAGCAATCCTTGGCAAATGGTGCTTCAAAACCTCAACTCTAGCTTTCCTACGGTTCCTTTTTACTGTTCTTGCGCAACACTTTTAAAAAGAATATCAAGTGTTAAAACTGTCGTGGGTACAAAAGAAAACGTTTGATCAGCGTTGGTGATTGATGTGAAAGCTAGACATTAGTGCGTTTTGATCTGCCCTGATTAAATGCAATCGCAAATGCTCCAATCAGTTTTTGATTATGCATCCGAAATGTTAGTCTTGCAATCAAAAAGTAAGTTTCACGATTTACTGCCACTGTGTTCAGTGAAATGTCTCCCAAGTGAGAATGCAGAGGATTAAGCTGCAGTTCTAGATACACTAGCATTGTTTTATTCAACTCAGTGGGAGTTACTTCAGAGTAGAATATGAATAAAAAATAACTCAGAATCCAAGTAGACTGAATAAATGGTTTGCAACTGAACACTTCAAGCAAGACAAGGTGGAAGCCACATTCAGGGTGCTGCCAGTCAAAAGGTGTGATGAAATTATTCCATCTTTCCTTCCTTACCTGATTTTTATGGTAAAAGGGACCTGAAGAATCAGTAGAGAAACGTAGGTTTGCAAGTAGCAGGCAATATCAACTGGACTCCATAAGATTCCACAGATGAGGCACAATCAAAGGCTCTAGAGGACATTCAGATATATCCAAAGGTTCCAGATATTGCTGATGAGACAATCACTCAAGATGCAAGGAGAAAGATATATGGAAAAGCTTACCTTGAGCAAAGATTTCAAATACTGTTGCATAACCATGTAAATATTCTGTGTTTGGCTGGACTATGACTTTTAATGTCTGCAGCAGCTCTTTCAGCTTCTTTGTGTCTTTATTCTTTCAACCCATTCATGCAGCCAAAGGAGCCAGAGTATTTCATAATCACTGTAGTGTTTTTGTTTTCTCAGAATTTGCTTCCCTCCCAGAGTGTACTCCCAGGAGACTTCAACGGATTTCTTTGTTCATGCAGCTGGACTGCTGAAGAGAACTGTGATCCACAGCTTAACAGGGTCGGTCAGCTTTTGAGATCCAGAATGAACATATATATATATACTCATTTTAAACTTATCTCCATAGAAGGACAGAGTTCATGGTCTTTATCTCTTTAAATTTAAAACAGCTTAAACATTTTAAAATGCTCATAGGAAAGCACCACAGAAGCGACATCACAAGTCACAGAAACTCCCAGCTTACCAGTTAGTATTCTGTTGGGGCAGCCTTAGGATTAAGATGGTTTAGAACATTTGAATTCTTTGCTGACCTGCCTTAGTGTGCAGGCTGCTGAGGATGTAGCCCTATGCATTTGTGAGCCATCCCGAGATGCCGAGGCATGTTTTGACGGCATATAAAAGTTTTAAATAAATAAATAAAAATAAATAAGCAAGCAAGCAAGCAAGCAAAGCAAGCAAGCAAGCATGCTTAGGCACAAAACTCCATGGAGCTCTCGGCATTCCCCAGCCAGAACATCTTCCTGTGAAGTGAAGCATGCACAGTATTGCGACCTTAAGGAGCAGTCCTGCTTGCAGGCTGCTTGGGGACCAGGGAGGCCCTGCACTCTTCATGATGGTGGCAGCCCTAAGCAGGTGCCTTTCAGGAGGTCTGGCTAAAGCCAAGGCAGGAGGCGGGAGATGATTATCCTGTTCGCGGTCACAAACAACACCACCCAGGTTTAAGAAAAAGTGATCATAGCTTGTGACTGGCACAGTTGCTGCAATGTGGGTTGTTCTCCACAAACCCGGCATCCTGATCATTCGTGACTTGTCTTAAGAGTGACTTGGTGATGTTGTCTTCCAGATCCAGCAGTGCAGCTTCACTTTTTACTGTTACTTTGTACATTCCTGCACAATGCTTTTTGTTGTGAGCCACCCCGAGACTTTGTTGCGATGGGGGTGGCATAAAAATGTTTTAAATAAATAAATAAAATGCTCAGGAGCGAATGACAGCTGCCTTGACAGTTGTGCAACTTTGCCTCTGTTTGCACAATTTTCAACTCTATGATGTGACTTCCCATAACATATACACAAATTTTACCTCTCTTTTACACCATTGCCATGACCTTTGTGCATGTTTACCTATCCAGTTCAATGCTCTATAACTCATCACTACATGTGGCAGCCTACCATGGAGGGAAGCACCAAAAGAAGGAGGGGAGAGTGGAAAGCAGCTCTGGAAATGTAGCATGAAATGGAAGGAAGGAAGGAAGGAAGGAAGGAAGGAAGGAAGGAAGGAAGGAAGGAAGGAAGGAAGGAAGGAGTGTGCAGTAGCTAGCATGGGAAGTGCCGAACTGGAAAGGGGGGATATTGGGATGCTTAGCTAAATGTTAGAGATAAGGACCTGTGTCAGAATTAGTGTGTGTGTGTGTGTGTGTGTGAATGTGTGCAAGTTGATGGGCAAGGCATAGCCAAAATTAGCTAGGAAAGGTGGTTTGCAGACATGTGTTCTTATTTCTGTAGCACGAAGCAGCCTCCTTTCAAAACCTGTTTCCCAGCAAGATCATTGAAATGGAGGATAAAACTTAGAAATAGTACAATGATGAGGGATGGATAACAGTGCACTGGGCTAAATAATGGAGATGCGGTCTTCACTTTTGTGAAACAGAAAATTCCCTGTGGGCATGGAGAAAAATAAAAGGAAACTGTTCAATGCATCCATTCATTCACTCAAAAGGACTCTGAAGATTAATTCCACTGTGCAGGATCCCTGGTGTTTGAAAGGCAAGGGTTGTGCCTGGGTTCTTGACTAGTTTGATTCCTCCTGATTGGCCTAGGCCAGTGGTGGTGAAGCTACGGCACGCGTGCCACAGCGGGCAAGCAGAGCCCTCGCTGTCGGCACACGAGCCAAGTCGCCCCAGCATCGCCCCAGCAGCCAAGCATTGCATAATAGCGCACATAGGGACCATGCTCATGCTCAGAAAGGAGTAGCAGTGCCAGGTGATGACGTCACGAGCCACGACTCATTAGCCGTGACTCCTCTGAGCTTTTGCAAGGCCGGTCAGTGTGCTGCCAAGGATATATATCTATTTTCTGGGACTGGCTGTGAGGTGTTTTATCTAAGCTAAAACCTCAGTTTTCAGGTATTATTGCGTTCAGAATGGGCAGAAAGGATGAGCTGTGCAGAAAAAGCTGCTCAGGGAAGGCTTTTTCAAAATCGCCCTCTTTTCTATGAAACGTTAGCCATGTATTAGGGTTAGGGGAGTGCACCAGAGAAGGATCAGGGTTAGAAAAATGAGGTGTCCTGGCATGATGCTTGGTATGTGTTTAGAACGGGCAAAATGTTGAGATGTACAGAAGAAGTTACTCAAGGAAGCCTTTTTCTAAATTGCATTATTTTCAGGGACCTTACGTCTATATTAGGGTTTGGGCTGTGCACCAGGTAGGTTAGAGTTTAAAAAATGAGGTGTCCTGCCATGATTTTGATGGCTGGAATGTGTTTTGAATGGACAGAAAGGATGAACTGTGCAGAAAAAGCTATTCAAGGAAGGCATTTTCAAAATTTCATTTTTTTCAGTGGCCTTTACCGCAATAT
This sequence comes from Varanus salvator macromaculatus, assembly GCA_023646645.1. Taxonomy (NCBI): domain Eukaryota; kingdom Metazoa; phylum Chordata; class Lepidosauria; order Squamata; family Varanidae; genus Varanus; species Varanus salvator. The sequence continues at coordinate 1,575,100 of JAIXND010000791.1, read as the reverse complement.
TGGATTAAGACTGGGCACCAGGGTAGAGTTAGGGAGAGAAAACTGAGATGTCCTGGCATGATTTTGATGGCTGGAATGTGTTTTGAATGGACAGAAAGGATGAACTGTGCAGAAAAAGCTATTCAAGGAAGGCTTTTTCTAAACAGCCCTCTCTTCTATGGAACTCTAGCCCAAGATTAGGGTTAGGGGAGTGCACCAGAGAAGGATTAGGGTTAGAAATACGAGGTTTCCTGGCATGATTATGATGGTTGGAATGTCTTTAGAAGTGCCGAAATGTTTGTTGTTAGTTGCGAAGTCGTGTCTGACCCATCGCGACCCCATGGACAACATTCCTCCAGGCCTTCCTGTCCTCCACCATCCCCCGAAGTCCACTCAAGCTCACACCACCTGCCTCAGTGACCCCATCCAGCCACCTCATCCTCTGCCATCCCCTTCTTCTTCTGCCATCTATTGTTCCCAGCATTAGGCTCTTCTCCAGGGATTCCTTCCTTCTCATTAAGTGGCCAAAGTATTTGAGTTTCATCTTCACTATCTGGCCTTCTCAAGAGCAGTCAGGGTTGATCTCCTCTAGGACTGACCGGTTTGATCGCCTTGCAGTGCAAGGGACTCGCAGGAGTCTCCTCCAGCACCACAATTCAAAGGCCTCAATCCTTTTGCGCTCAGCCTTCCTTATGGTCCAGCTTTCACAGCCATACATTGCAACTGGGAAAACCATAGCCTTGACTATACGCACTTTTGTTGGCAGGGTGATGTCTCTGCTTTTTAGTATGCTGTCTAGATTTGCCATAGCTTTCCTCCCCAGGAGCAAGCATCTTTTAATTTCTTGGCTGCAGTCCCCGTCTGAGGTGATCTTGGAGCCCAGGAAAATAAAATCTGTCACTACCTCCATTTCTTCCCCACCTATTTGCCAGGAAGTGATAGGACCGGATGCCATGATCTTAGTTTTCTTAATGTTGAGTTTCAAGCCAACTTTTGTGCTCTCCTCCTTCACCCGCATCAAGAGGCTCTTTAGTTTCTCTTCACTTTCTGCCATGAGAGTGGTATCATCTGCATATCTGAGGTTGTTGATATTTCTCCCAGTAATCTTGATTCCAATTGGTGTTTCATCTAGCCATGCCTTTCTCATGATGTGCTCTGCATATAAGTTGAATAGGCAGGGCGACAGTATACAGCCTTGCCGAACTCCTTTCTCAATTTTGAACTCAATTTTGAACTCAATTTTAAATCTCAACTCAAGTGGTTCCGTGTCCAGTTCTCACTGTTGCTTCTTGACCCGCATATAAGTTTCTCAAGAGATGAATAAGATGGTCTGGTACTCCCAACTCTTTAAGAACTTGCCACAATTTGTTGTGATCCACACAATCAAAGGCTTTAGCATAGTCAATGAAGCAGAAGTAGATGTTTTTCTGGAACTCCCTAGCTTTCTCCATGATCCAGCGTATGTTGGCAATTTGATCTCTAGTTCCTCTCCCTCTTTGAAAACCTGCCTGTACTTCTGGTAGTTCTCGGTCCACATACTGCTGGACCCTAGCTTGTAGGATCTTGAGCATCACTTTGCTAGCATGTGAAATGAGTGCAATGGTGCGGTAGTTTGAACATTCTTTGGCATTGCCCTTCTTTGGGATGGGAATGTAAACTGACCTTTTCCAATCCTGTGGCCACTGTTGAGTTTTCCAAATTTGCTGGCATATTGAGTGTAGCACTTTAACTGCATCATCTTTTAAGATTTTGAATAGCTCAGCTGGAATCAGCTTTTTAGAAAGGACAGGAAGGAAAAGAGAGGTGGGGGCGTGGCTTTATACATCAGGGAAGGGATAGGATGCAGTGAGATAGAATGCAGCACAGATGGGGATTCGGTAGAGGCAGTCTGAGTGAAACTTAGGGGTTTTGACAGGGGAAGAGACCTGACAGTGGGGGTATGTTATTGCCCTCCAGGTCAACTTGAGACCCTGGATGATGTCCTGACAGGCCAGATTCTGAGGATATCTCGGGGGAGAGACACAGTAATTATGGGAGATTTCCATCTCCCGGATATTACTTGGGAGACTCACTCGGCAGTGACAGCCAGGTCACATCGCTTCTTAGAAGCTCTAGAGGGTGGGTTTTTCACACAGAGGGTCCGAGAGGCGATGAGGGGGGGAAACATCCTTGACTTGGTCTTGACCAATAGGGAGGGGCTGATAGATGAAGTACAGATTAGGGGAGCTCTAGATGCGAGTGATCACTCCATCCTTTGCTTTAAGATCAGGGGACTGGGGACGTGCAGCAGGGTGAGCACTAGAAGCTGGACTTCTAGAAGAGGGCCAACTTTGGCCAACTGAAGGCCAGACTGGGGAAAGTCTCCTGGGATAGGTTACTGGAAGGTAAGTGAGTTGAGGAGGGGTGGATGGCATTCAAAAGGGAGGTTTTGGAGGCACAAGCCTTGACGATACCTCTAGTCAGTAAGGTGGGGAGGCGGAGGAGAGTGCTGCCATGGATGCGAAAGGAGGTGGTTAGAGGGATTAGATGAAAGAGGAGCCTCCGTAGGAAATGGGTACTGGGGGAAATAGACAAAAGGGTATACCAGGAGGAGGAGGCCCGTTGCAGAAGGATTCTTCGCAAGGCTAAGGCTGACTATGAACTGAGACTTGCCAAGAATATCAAGAGCAACAAAAAGGGCTTCTTTCAGCATGTTTCTTTCAGAAAAGGAAGGGGAGACAAGTGGTGGGACCACTAAATAAGGAGGAAGGAGATCCAGTGACTGATATGAGGGAACAGGCACAGATGCTAAATGACTATTTTGCCTCTGTGTTCTCCCCAAAGCAGGATGGGGGATATCTGTATAGGAGATTAGATGAGGCTGGGGACTTAGGAGCACAGATTAGAGTCACCCCCCCTTGAAGTCAAGGGGCTCCTCAGGGCATTGGACATTACAAAGGCGCCAGGCCCTGACAGGTTACACCCGAGAGTACTAAGAGAGTTGGCAGGGGTTCTCTCACACCCGCTGGCCTCCATTTTTGAAACCTGGTGGAGAACAGGTGAAGTTCCAGAGGACTGGAGGGTGGCATCGGTGGTCCCAATTTTCAAAAAGGGTAGCAGGAAGGACATGGGGAATTATAGACCGGTTAGCCTTACGTCCATTGTAGGAAAAGCAATGGAAAGGCTCATAATAGAGAGAGATCTAGTGATGCTAGATAGGGAAGGGAGGCTGACAGACACACAACACGGCTTCCGCAAAAACAGGTCCTGCCAGACATACCTTGTGGAATTCTATGACAAGGTTTCAAGATGGCTAGATGGAGGGGATGCAGTGGTTGTGGTATACCTGGATTTCAGCAAGGCCTTTGACAATGTGCCCCATGATATCCTGGTGGAGAAACTGAGGAGTTTTGGGATACACCAAAGCACTGTCCGGTGGATTAGGGCATGGTTGACTGACCGAAAGCAGAAGGTAACCATTAGCGGGGAATCGTCGGGATGGCAGCCAGTGACAAGCGGGGTCCCCCAGGGCTCTGTGCTGGGGCCGATCCTGTTTGATCTTTTCATTAACGACATGGAAGAAGGGGTGAACAGTCTGCTGATCAAATTCGCAGACGACACTAAAACTAGAGCAGTGGCCACTACTGAGGAGCAGGTACTCCAGATCCAAAAGGATCTGGACAGACTATGGAAGTGGGCAGGAGACAACAGGATGGCGTTCAATGTGGATAAGTGCAAGGTCTTGCACTTGAGGCATAGGAATAGCTGTCATAAGTACAGGTTAGGTGACAAGTGGCTGGAGAACAGCACTTGTGAAAGGGACCTCAGGGTACTGGTTGACTGCAGGCTAAACATAAGTCAGCAGTGTGATGCAGTGGTCAAGAGGGCGAACGCCACCCTTGGTTGCATAGCCAGAAGTGTGGCTTCAATATCGAGAGAGGTATTACTACCACTCTACATGACTCTGGTGCACCCGCAACTGGAGTACTGTGTTCAGTTTTGGACCCCTCATTACAGAAAGGATATAGCCAGGTTGGAGTCAGTGCAGCATAGGGCCACAAGGATGGTGGCTGGTTTGCAGGGGATGCCGTATGAGGCGAGACTGAGGGAACTGGGTCTCTTCAGCTTGGAGAGGAGGAGACTCAGAGGGGTTATGTTGGCGACATACAGGTATGTGAGGGGCTGTCACATGGAGATGGGGAGAGACCTGTACTTCCCTGCAGAAGAAGGCAGGACGCGCTCCAATGGAGCAAAGCTCAGGGAGCCAAGGTTCCATTTGGATGCCAGGAAACACTTCCAGACAGTCAGGACCCCGAGGGTGTGGAATGGGCTTCCACGAGAGGTCGTTGAGGCCCCATTGCTGAGGGTGTTCAAAGACAGGCTGGACATGCACATGGTGGGCATGTCATGAGTGGAGCTGGCTGGTGCCGGAGGTCAGACTAGATGGCCCAGGAGACCCCTTCTGACTCGCTCTGTTTCTATGTTTCTATGAATGCTGTCACCTCCACTAGCTTTGTTGTTCCTCAGACTTCCTAAGGCCCATTTGACATTCCAGGATGTCTGGCTCGAGGTCAGTGACCAACCCATCGTGGTTATCAGGGATGTTAAGCTCTTTCTTGTATAGTTCTTCTGTGTAATTTTGCCACCTCTTCTTAATCTCTTCTGCCTCGGTTAGGTCCCTGCTATTTTGGTCCTTTATTATGCCCATCTTTGCAGGAAATGTTCCCTTCATATCTCCAATTTTCTTGAAGAGATCTCTGGTCCTCTCTATTCTATTGTTTTCTTCTATTTCTTTGCACTGTTCATTTAGGAAGGCATTCTTATCTCTTCTAGCTGTTCTCTGGAATTCTGCATTCAGTTGTTGGTATCTTTCTCTTTCTCCCTTGCCTTTCGCTTCCCTTCTTTCCTCAGCTATTTGTAAAGCTTCCTCAGACAGCCATTTTGCTTTCTTGTATTTCTTTTTCTTTGGGATGGTTTTAGTTGCTGCCTCTTGTACAATGTTGCAAACTACCGTCCATAGTTCTTCAGGCACTCTGTCTATCAGATCTAATTCCTTATATCTATTTGTCACCTCTACTGTATATTCATCATGGATATGATTTAGGTCATACCTGAATGGCCTCGTGCTTTTCCCTACTTTCTTCAATTTAAGCCTAAATTTTGCAACGAGAAGCTCATGATCTGAGCCACAGTCAGCTCCTGGTCTAGTTTTTATCGACTGTATAGAGCTTCTCCATTTTGGGCTGCAGAGCACAGAGTCAATCTGATTTCTGTGTTGACTGTCTGGTGATGTGTAGAGTCTGTCCATGTGTAGAGTCGTCTCTTGGGTTGTTGGAAAAGAGTGTTTGCTATGACCATCGGATTCTCTTGACAAAATTCTACCAGCCTGTGCCCTGCTTCATTTTGTACTCCAAGGCCAAACTTGCCTGTTATTCCGGTTATCTTTTGGCTTCCTACTATAGCATTCCAATCCCCCATGATGATAAGGACATCATTTTTTGGAGTTAATTCTAGAAGGTATTGTAGGCCTTTGTAGAACTGGTCAACTTCAGCCTCTTCAGCACCAGTGGTTGGGGCATAGACTTGGACTACTGTGATGTTGAATGGTTTGCCTTGGATTCGAACTGAGATCATTCTGTCATTTTGGAGATTGCATCCCAGTACTGCTTTTCCTACTCTTTTATTGACTATGAAGGCTACTCCATTTCTTCTGAGGGATTCTTGCCCGCAGTAGTATACCTGATGGTCATCTGAACTAAATTCACCCATGCCTGTCCATGTTAGTTCACTGATTCCTAAGATGTCGATGTTCAGTCTTGTCATCTCTTGTTTGACCACATCCAGCTTGCCTTGATTCATGGATCTTACATTCCAAGTTCCTATGGAGTACAGATCTTTGCAGCATCGGACTCTCCTTTCACCACCAGATACATCGGCAACTGAGTGTCCTTTCGGCTTTGACCCAGTCGCTTCATTCTTTCTGGCGCTACTAGTACTAGCCCTCTGCTCTTCACCAGTAGCATATTGGACACCTTCTGACCTGAGGGGCTTATCTTCCAGTGCCTTTTTGCCTTTTGGTACTGTCCATGGGGTTTTCATGGCAAAGTTACTGGGAGTGGGTTGCTATTTCCTTCTCCAGTGGATCATGTTTTGTCAGAGCTCTCTGCCATGACCTGTCCCTCTGGGTGGCCCTGCATGGCATAGCTCATAGCTTCATTGAGCTACGCAAGCCCCTTCGCCACGACAAGGCAGTGATCCATGAAGGAGGATTAGGGTTAGAAACACAAGGTTTCCTCCACGAGGCATGATTATATGATGGTTGGGATGTGTTTAGAAGGGCCAAAATGTTTAGATGTGCAGAAAAAGCTATTCAAGGGAGACACCCCTTCCAGGGGTGTGACAGAAGTGCCAATGGACATCACGGGCCCTCTCTGAGCAAACACTGCGAACTTGGAAGCATCCTGCCAACCTGCCCATTTCGCCCCCTTTCAGGGCTCCGAACCACAGATCAGCATCGTGGGCCAACTTTGGGAATTTTGGACAGATTTTGCTTGCCTTCCCCAGACAACACTTCCAGGGACTGACAGAAGCACTGATGCACCATGAGTATCAGGGGCCCTCTTCAAGCAAACACAGTGAATTTGGAAGCATTCTGCTCACCTACCCTTTCAGCCCCTTTCGGTGGACAGACCTGATGGTAGGAGTGGCCCAATTATGGGATTTTGAACAGATTCTGCTTGCCGTCCACAGACACCCCTTCCAGAGGTCAGGCAGAAGCAACAATTTATGACGTGTCTCTGGGGCTCTCTCCACACAAACACGTTGAAATTGGAAGCATTGTGCCAATCTGCCCATTTCGGCCCCTTCTGGTGCTCTGACCCGTGGGTCAGCGTCGCGGGCCTGATTTTGGGCCTTTTGGACAGATTTTGCTTGCCTTCCCATGACAACCCTTCCAGGGTTCCGGCCAAAGCGCCAATGCACCACAGGTGTCAGGGGTTCTCTCTGAGCAAACCCTGTGAGTGTGGATGCATTTGGCCATCCTGCCCTTTTCGGCCACTTCGGGAGTATCATGGGTGGATTTTGGGCATTTTGGAAAGATGTTGCTTTCCTTAGCCAGACACCCCTTCCACGGGGTCCGGGTACAGCACCAACGCACTGCATGTCTCAAGGGAACCCTCCCAGAGAACACTATGAGGTTGGAGGCATCTTCCCACCCGCCCTTTTTCTCCCCTTTTGGGTCCCGACTCGCAGATCAGCATCGCAGCTCGATTTTGGGCATTTCGGACAGATTTTGCTTGCCTTAGCCAGACGGCACTTCCAGGGGTCCGGCCACAGCGCTGACACACCACAGGTCACAGGGGCCCTCTCTGAACAAACCCTGTGAGTTTTGACAGCTTTTGCTTGCTCTGACATGACACCCCTTCCAGAGTCCCTGCGCAAGTGCCGACACGCGACTGGTTTCCGGGGCCCTCCCTCAGCAAACTCTGAGAATTTCGAAACATTCTGCCAACGTGCCAATTTCCACCGCTTTAGTGGCCGTGACCCACGGGTCAGCTTTGCGGGCCATTTTTGGGCCTTTTAGACAGCTTTTGCTTGCTCTGCCCTGAAATACTTTCCAGAGTCCCGACGCAAGCGCTGACACGAGGCTGGTTTCCGGAGCCCTCCCTCAGCAAACTCTGCGAATTTTGGAGCATTCTGCCAACGTGCCAATTTTCACAACTATCGGGCCCATTACTCGCGGGTCAGCCTCGTGGGCAATTTTTGGGCCTCTTGGACAACTTTTCCTTTCTCTGCCCTCACACCCCTTCCACAGTCCCAGCGCGAGAGCCGACGCCAGCTGGTGTCCGGGGCCCTCCCTCAGCATCTCTGCGAATTTCAGAGCGTTTGGCCAACGTGCCAATTTCCACCACTTTCGGGGCCGTTTCCCACGGGTCAGCATCGTGGGCCCTTTCTGGGCATCTTTGACAGTCAGTTTCACTAATTTGGAAGAGGTACTTGAAAGAGGCATCTTCCTGGGTCAAATCACAAAAATGGCTTAGCAGTGCATGATAAACCATTCTAAATTGCAGTTTTTTAATTCAATAATGTTGAAGAGTCTATATATAATGGAGTATAAGGCTACCAAAAATAGTGTTTGTATTGAATGGGCTGAATAGTCTAAGTTGCAAGTTGCTGCAGAAACACTTACTCTGTGTGTGTGTGTATATATACTGTATACATAAATATATTTAGAGTTTACACAAATAAATTTGTTTCTTTCACCATTATATATTAGAATTGTGGGGGGAATTGGCCAAATCTTTGTATTCCTTAGCTAAAACATAGCAATGTCTCAGTTACTTTTGTTGAGCACTATATGGAAATTAGTCTGAAAGTTATGAAGGTATGAGCTAGTTTGGCCTGGTTGTATTTCTCCAGAAGACACAGGTGGCAAACCAAGCCAAAGCAAGTGAAATCTGCCCTGCCTACGATGACTGCACAGTTCTTAAAAAGCAGCTCCCAGCGAATGTCAAGCTATGGGTTTGAGCATTGAAGGTGAGCATAACCCTCACCAATAGTTGGAATCTCTATTCATCTGCCAGACACACTTCAAATGAACAAGGCTTCCATTGGCCTAGATTAAGTTTCAGTTTATTCGCCCCCATTCAGCCCAGGACTGATCCCAAGCAGCAGCTTAGAGCAGGAGCTGGTTCATAGCTTAGGGGTGCTCTTGATCTGTCTTTGTCACTTGAGCCTCAGGTGGCCTCAGTTTCTCAGGGTGCCCTCTAACAGCCTTGGCTGGTGGCCCAGCTAGGCTCCTATCCAGACAGGGATCGCCTGGCTTCAGTAGTCTACACTCTGGTAATCACTATACTGAGTGATATGCACTCTCTGGGGGGCTGCTTTGAAGACAGTTCAGAAGCTGCATCTGGTGCAGAATGTGGCAACCAGATTGGGACCTGCAGGTCCCAACATATCAGCCCAGTTCTGGCCTGCTTACATTGGCTGCCTGTTGGGCTTCCAACAGGTGCTGGGTTTAACCTATAAAGCTATTTTAACCTATTCAACCTATTTAGTTTAACCTATTCAAGGTGCTGGGTTTAACCTATAAAGCCTCACACAGCATGGCTTAGCACTGCGTGTGATCACAGCCACTGTATGAGATAATACAGTGCACACAGCTCAGTGTTCTGTAATTTGGTTTCTACATTCACCAATCATTCTGAGAATAAAGTGAGACAGACACTTCTCAGAGAGATTGGAACAATGCAGCTGATTGGGGTATTGTGAAAAGTCACCGAATGTTTCCCCTTCCATTTCCAGGGAAGGGAAATGGTGCCTGTGCGATTTTCCATCTCAGGTACCAAAATAACCAGACTGTCTTCACTTGTGAGAGCGAACCATTTGCTGCTCTGCCTCAGGCCGCCATCTGCCTTCAGCTGCCCCTGAGTGTCTGCATCCAGCCCAGTACTGCCTCTAGTAAACAGCATGGCAGATTTTTGTGTGGTCTCATCTGACTAATACCAATTGTAGAGAAAGACTATTTTCAGTGCAGACAATATAGAACTTTTTAAAACATCTATTATACATGTAGACATACATAGTGGTTTTTATCTATATGTTGATTTTGAACTCCTAGTTTGAAAAATGGGAATGGAGGAACAGCTTAGGTACTTTGAGATGCAGCTGCTTGCAATCTTTCTGTTAAACTAGGTATATTTGTAAATACTGAACAAGTTTCGCTTCTCAAATTTATATCCATAGTACAATCGATATAAAAAGCTATATATCATATAGGTTATGTTTTTCTAGCAGTATGTATTGCATATATCTTTTTTCTGAAAAGCGGAACAAAAGCAGGAAACAGTAACACTCCATTTCCACATAGGGCCCTTATAGGTGTCAGTCACAGAGATCTGTTTGGATCCAGAGGCCTGTATGGACTGCAGTATCCTTTCCCCAAAGGGCTTCCACTTGAAGGACCAGACTAGGCATGACGTTACTTGGAGACGGGCTGCTCTGTCCCAGCTGCTTTGCTTCAAGCCCTCCTTTGTGCAAAGGTCTGCCTCTGGAACAGGCCACTGAGCCCTTAGGGACCCATGCTCTGCAGTTGCTTCCACTCAAAGGTTGTGCCCAGGGCCGTATCAAAATTATCCCGCTCTTGTTCCCTGCAAAGCTCTAGGAAAACCTAAGTAACACAATAAAAACATATTTTCTTCAGCTAAAAAATAAATTTTTAAAAGGCATCACATACATTTTAACACTGTTGTCACTTGCACCAGAGATATGGGTCATTTGTTTCAGATCTAGTTTATTGCAACAAAATACACATTTGGGAAGAGAAGACTTTTGATAATACATGAGGGAGGGACCCAAAAAACCCCAGGAAATCATTTATTAAAAAATTGTGTCTTTTTACATGTTCAAGATGTAACAGGAGATTTTTTTTCATTGCTCAAAGCAGGTTTTGAACTCTGATTTTGATGCCTTTTAGTGCTTCTGCCGTTTTTTATTTCAACTCTTCCACATCAGCAAAACATTTCCCTTTGACGACCTTTTTCATCCGGGGAAACAAGAAAAATCCACCTCACTGAATCCAAAGGCAGCCTCTCACAGCCACCCAGCTGGGTACACTGATGCAGAGGGGTTCCTGGAACACTCACCTAGCACGGAAAGCCTGTACTACAAGGGGCCCACCTCCAGAAAGTAATTCCTGGGGTTTTTTGGGTCCCCCCTCATACTCTAAGAAAGCCAAGATGCAACCCATGATGTCCCTCAAATTTGGCTTTTTAAAAGGCTTGATCTGGGCTTTTTATTAATTATTCGAGGAAAGAGTGACCGAACTTTGAAAGCTCTGGTAATCTAGTGAAAGGCTGAATGCAGCCTTGACCAATCCCATGTCAATGAAAGGGGGAGAAATTAGAATTCAGCCCCACTCTCAATAGAGCAAGTGAATGGATGTAACACACACACACACACACACTGGGTAATGTTTCCAAAATACCAGCATATTTTAGCTTAATGCAGTTCCTGCCAGTAGCTAAGGCTTAGGAGTGAAATGTCAGCCCTTTCAAATGGTAGAGTGGCGGGTGGGATGGGGAGAGGAGCTGGAGAAAGCCGAGAAGTGGGAGAAGTGGGTGGGGCCCAGAAAAACGATTCCTGGAGAAGGTGCTGTTTCCCTTATTTGGAGACATCCCAAAAGCTCGATTTGTTGAGGCAGGAGCTAGTGATTCCCCAAAGTAGCTTTCTGAGCCTGGCTGAGCAGAACATCGCCAGCATTTCTGAAGTCCCCCATGTAGTGGAAGTGAGCCATTGCTCTAGATGCATAGCACCTGCCTAGATGCTGGTAGGGAAACATAAATAGTTCTGTTTTGCAAGACATTATCCATCAAACTGAGTGTGGCTTCCATCCATTCTGTTTAAAACTTTCCATTTTGGGATACAGTAGAGTAGTTCCCCACTCCAAATACAGTGATCACTGATACTTTAAAAGTACATTACCTGTTCCAAAGTGTTCAGAGAAAAGCTGTACTCCTCGAAGTTAAAGCTTCGTTTAGCTGGGAGGACATAAACGCAAACCAATCAGTTCTGTTGAATTAGATCTCATCAGGTTGATACTACCCTCCTCACTGCCCCATGGGAAGCAAGCGCACACCTGTGCATTTCACCCACAGGATGCACCTGCTTTGCCTCTTGTGCCCCCCAGTGTCCACATGTGACAATGCCTGATAAGAGTACAACCATATGCATCCCAAGATGCCTCTATTTTCCCTTATGTGCTGGATGTTGCACATATATGCACTCTTCATGTGTTCCATCCATGTTTGACTATCTAGTGATGCTGGCAGCAGAGAAAGCAAGAACTTGGTGTATAGAGGCAAGGGAAGGGCACAGTTCCATGCAAGGTGGGCCTTCAGAATCTTCATCTGCAAATAGGTGCATAATAAGGCAACTTAACAGTGCCACATACCTTCCTCTAGCATGGAGAAGGCTTTGGAGAGAGGCAGAGCGTCTTCCATTGGGACCTTGTAGACCAATAGAGTGGAGATCCTAAGAGAAGGGGAAAAACCCACCCAGCAGTGTTTTTGATCTAGATAAACAAGGAGAGCAGGAGCGAAGTCCAGTTTGGCAGGGAAGGGGAGCAGGCAAGTCCAGAAATCTCTTTCTCTCTTCCTTGTGCATGTACACTTTGGCTGCATTCACACAACCACTACAAGTAACCCTGCATGGTTAGCACGGTTCATGGTTGTTTTTTTTAAACCATGATCTTCCTGACAGATGATCAAGTGGCTTCTACTTTATCATGGTTTTTATCCTTCCCACTCAGTCCTCCTGCTGTTGGCATGTATCCCATCAGCCACTGCACCTAAAATTCAATCCCAAGTTGCATTATCCCTTGCCTATGTTGCTGCCGCCACCACCACCGCCTCCTCCTCCTCCTCCAGTTTGCACATACAGGTTTGGGGCTGGAGTGGTTCCTGCAATTACCACTCTTTCCAGGGCACTCTATGGTAGCTGCATTCAGACCACATGAAAGGCCGTTGTGACTCAGAGAAACCATAGAGCAAGCTATTGTTTCTTTTTGTGGTTTCGAAAGAGCAAACTCACCATGATGAGATGCCATGCCTGGGCTCAGACAAAACAACAGACAAACAGTAGGAAAAAACTGCCATGGCTTGTCATGATGCCTGAACCCAGCCACACACACTGAGAGAAATATCTTTCTCTTGAACAGCTGACCTCCCTGACTCCAGATTTAAAAGCAGCAATGACTGTTGTGTTAGGAAGGGAACTGCATGCACAGTTCCTCGTTCTGTCTGGGCTACAAAGATAGAAGCCAGCTCAACTGAGCAGTTTGTGTTTGCCACCAAACAGTATCATATTGGGATTAGTGGGCACAAGTGTCAATAATTGAAACCTAGAAGGTTGAGTGAAAAGATGGACATTCACCCCATCTTGTTAATCCAGCTGATCCTCTGAAGCTCAGAAAGGTTAAATAAATACAATGCAAAGGAGGACATAAAACATACCAATACAGGAAATTTTGAAAAAGAAAATGTAAATGTGGTTTTCAGTTACCTTTCTTGACGAGCCGCTTGGGGGAACATCTGTAGAATCCGAGTATTCAGAAGTTCTCCTTGCTCTATCCCCTTTACTTTAATTTGCAGCAAGTAGTTCTTGCCAAATTTGCTCTTCAGGTACTGAATGGAACCAAGGCACCTGTGAGAGGGAAGGACAGGACAGCACTCAGGGGTTTGTTTGTTTGTTTGTTTGTTTATATTGCAATTTATATCCTGCCTTTTTCCTACAAAGGGCTCAAGGCAGCTTACGCCATCTCTCCTCCTCCATCTTATCCCCACAACAACAACCCTGTGAGGTAGGTTGGGCCGAGAGTCTGTCACTGGCCCAAAGCCACCCAGTTGGCTCCATGGCTGAGCGAGGACTCGAACCCAGATCCTCTGAGTCCCAGTCCCATGCCCTTAACCACTACACCACACTGGCTCTCACAGGTTGACGCAGGCCTCTCAGAGGCTGCCTGGGACACTCCGGCAAGCTTGCACCGATCTATCCGATAGAGCACAGATGACCTTCTCCTTCGTGTGTGCCACTGCATGAGTGTCCACAGACGAGGGCTACCGATTTGGAGTCTTCCAAGGCATACACATGCTGAGCAAGATTCATTTTTAAGTTTCGTCTTTTAATTGGGGTTGTTTTGTCTCACTTCTCCTTATACTTTCCAACCAGAACTGTAGTAATCTACAATAATGAACAGGAGTGTCTTTAAAGGTCAGCCACAGTGATTAAAATCACACAAAAATGGCAAGGAATGTGGTGGATAAAATTAATTAGTTGCTAGAAGAAAGAATAAGTCCCCATGGTCCTTTCTTTAGATGGCATGCAGCATGTTCTTCAGGGAAGGCATGGAGATGTAGGGTCTCCTCCTGAGCGTGCTGCATCTGCATACCTGAGCGCTCACGCTGATGCAATATTTTTCATAAAACCCAACTGGGTCATCCCAGTGGCGCCTCTCAGTTTGTTTCACCCTCCTGTGGCTTACATGGCATGGCAGGAAGGGTAAGAGGGGTGGCAAGCCGTGGCTGTGGCCACTCCAGGCCGCTTTTCCCAGTAACACCTCCTGGGCGTGACCCCTGAAGCACCGTGCTCCCTCTCTGGGGCAGCTGCTCCAGAAGGATGCCGTGGTCACTAGCACCAAATGGTGCTGGCATGTCCCAAGGGAAGTTGCAGGGTCCTGCACTCCTGGCAAAAGCATGCAGGCAGTGTCACAAGGGCAAAACGTGTGGCTTGCCAGAAGACAGAAATGGACTACGGGAGCCGTTTGCCTCCTCAGTGCCATGCCTGCTCTTGGCATCCTCACACCCTCCAAAACAAATGCATGAAGACGCCCACCTGAGCTGCCCGGCCACCATGATGGCTACTCGGTCACACACCGCCTCCGCCTCCTCCATGTGGTGCGTCGTCAGAATGACTCCTTGGTCCTTGTCCTTCAGGATGGTTTGGATGACTTTCCTGCACAGAGCCCAAGGTTTGTTGTGGTGCCGGAGTGCTGAACCAGCCCAGCGGGCCAGCTCCCGGCATTCTGTTGTGCTCGAGAAACAGGGCCCCGCTGGCAGGAGGATGGGTTGAGCTGGCCCTTCAAACGCCAACTCAGCCCAAGTTATTTGGGAGCCCCTGTCCAAGCTCCATCCAGACAGAGGAATTCCTGTCCTTGCAACAGGTAAATGTGCTTCAGCATCACCACTACTAGGGGCAATGGGGTATGTGAGTTGCTCTCCTGCACGATTTCCTCCCCATGTCTCTGGGAAGTTCTCTTCACTTCCCCCAGTCAAGTGGCTGCTGCCACCTCCGAAGGGTGGGTCGGGCTTTTCTGGGTGCAGGCTGTGCGAGGAATGGAAGTGGGTACGCAAGTGGGTACCACGGCCACGTAACAGCATTCCTTGGCAACCAGGGTTGGGAATCTGCCTCTGACGCGTCAGAACAGCATGCGACAACTTGTGCTGCTCATTTGCTCATCTGAGCAGAGCACAGGGGCACATCCCCAGGACGAACAGTGTGTAGCGGTGATTGAGGGGGGCATGAGCACTCTCCTCCTTTGTTGGCTGGCAGGCAGGCAGGCAGGCAGGCAGGCAGGCAGGCAGGCAGGCAGGCAGGCAGAGTCTAATCCTGCTGCCTGTCCTTTGACCCCATGGGCTGATGGCCAGGCAAACTGGTCAGGTGGAACAAGAATTTAAGCTTGTTGAGCTTGCAAACACAAACCTGTATGCGTGCACACAAACACACACACACACACACACCAATACAATGTATAAGGCAGCCTTGGTGACTGATTAAAGGGCTTCAGCTGCCGTGCCAAAGGGCATGGGCCATCTAGAGCAGAAGAAGGCACCCTGGGAAGTGACAGAAGCATCAGGACAAACAGTGATGTGGGGTGGAACATTTGTTGTGAGCGGAGCTGGCTGGAGCTGGGGGTCAGACTAGATGGCCTGGGAGACCCCTTCTGTCTCGCTCTGTTTCTCTGTTTCTATTTTCCGGTGCTATATTTTTCCACAGACGTTTCCTCATGCTTTGTATGTTGCTGCTGCTGCTTTTGCTGTTGGCATATTTGTTTCTATCCCACCGATTCCCCGTGAATGGGATGTTCACCCATCCTTGTCTGAGCTGGACAAGCACAGCATGAGCACAACAGCACCCTCCTGCTCCAGGTTCTCCCCCTGCGCCCACAGACCCGCATCCATCCTTGCATAGTCCACGTGTGAGTGAGTGAGGGAGAGAGCGAGAGGACACAGACCACGTCCCCAACCACATCCCATCCGTGGACTCCCTGCCTCGGGAGCAAAGGGGCTGCCTGCCTGATCTCCATGCTTGCATGCTTTGGGCATTACCTGCTTTGCTGAAGAGAGTAATTGAACAAAAATGGGAGGAGGGAAGTCATGCTTCAGCCGCAAGGTTAGAAAACAAGGTCTACATAGTTAGCATGCAGATGGTTCACTTACCACACCTGGCGCTTTCCGTTGGGATCCATCCCTGCAGTGGGTTCGTCTAATAGCATCACTGTTGGATTGCCCAATATGCTCAGGGCAAAGCATAGCTAAAAGGAAGGGGAAAGGTCTATCTCTGAGAGAAAACCATATGCATATGACTTTTTATGCAAACTTAAAAAGATTTCTCAGCTTTTGATAACCTGAGCTTACGGTTGGGAAAATTCTCAATGTGAATTTAACACTGGAAACGAAGAAACACAGAAATCCAAATTAGCACCATCATTCTTTCTTGATATACATATCCAATTATTAAAGACTGCTTCTCCAGAAATATAATAGGAACTCTGGACACTGTAACGTCTGTTCCATCTATAGTTTGTAGATTGTCAGGAGTCTTTTGTTCCATTGTCTACTTCCTGCCTGAACATGGGATTTTGTGCAAATGTAGTTCTATACATTTGCACGCATCTAGAGTTGCTCAAATTTCCACATGTGTCAATCCCTCAAAATATGCATATTCTCCAATATGCATATTTCTGGCCTTAACCTCTGATGGAAATGCACATTTAGGGTTGGTCTTGCTTTATTTGATGCATTTCTCCATAAAAAAAAGTCTATAAGTTAAATGAAACAAAATAAAAACAGAACAAATGACATGCTCAGGAAAAACTGGTTGCTATGGACTACTCAGCTCAGGTTCTTAGCCATTTGAACTTGCCTGAGTCCACTGTGCATTCCTCTCATACCTATAACAGAAATTCACCTATTAAAAAATCACTTGAACTTTTATTGAAGAGGCAGCAGCAAATCCTAGTAGGTCCAAGATGTATAAAAGGATGCCGAGTATTTCTGCATAATTTCCACTTGCAAAAAAGCTGCTTTGGAGCCACTTCCACTTCAACAAAAATCCATCATGATTAATATTACTACTCCATTGCATTTATATTCTTTTTCCCTCTTCCAAGGGACCCATGCAAGGGAACATCCTTTTCCTACACTCTGTTTTGACCTGCATGCAGCAACACTGTGAGGAAGACTAAGCCAAGAGTGACTGGCCCAAAGTCCCCCGGGGCGGGAGAGGCGGCTTCATGGCCAGTGAAGATGTCCCAGGCCCCCAGGCCCACCCTCCTGACCCAATTCTGGCTCTCAAGAGACAACATGAAGCAAGAAACAAAGCAGCAACCGAAGCAGGGAGGCAAACTTGGTGCTGGTGGCCAGAGGCCATCCGCTGTCAAAGGAGGTTTCCTGGCCTTGTCACCCCTACAGCTAACACTACATGTTTGGCCAGAGGTTCCAGCCTTAACGCAGCACAGAACTTACTTTTCTTGATAATCCAGCAGCTAATGTCTTAGTAGTCTTGTTTAAATGCTCTTGAATTCCTAGAGCTTCAGCTATTCTGAAAGAGAATTAGGAAGTACAATGTTTGGTTTTTTCTGTAACTTGATTTTTATTACAAGACGGTTGCCAAACAAAAAAGAAAAAGGCAAACAAAAAAGCAAGGTGATAGGATTCCACAGTGTTTCTTTGAGAATGAATGGATACCCACACACTACAGCTGTGTCTCCATGAATAAGAGCTTCCACTCAGATGGAAAAGTCAAAACTGGGAATGACCAGCTTTCAAGACCCCAAAACCTAAGACACGTATTGTATTGTGCAAGGAAACAACGTATTTGCTGCCCATACCGGTCAATCGCGATGGCAGCAGCACCTTTCCGAATGCCTTTCACAGCTGCATAAATCTCCAGATGTTCTTTCATGGTCAGGTTGGACCAGAGGGCATTCTCCTGAGGACAATGGCCAAGAAATCCAACGGCATTTTCTTTTCTTGCAGCCACATCGAGCCCTTTTATCAGCATCTGTGCAAAATAGCCAGTATGGCCAACTCAATGAAAATGTGTTGGCGTAGCTGCATCTCTGGAACTGGTTTTTTTTATAATAAGTTTTATTCAAAATTATAACCCTAAAACAAAGAAAAACTAAACACAACATCCATCATCAGAAACATCGGACCTGCTGGGTCAGCCCTCACATTTTTTTCCATTTATGACAACTTAGAAATAGATTTAAATCTATACGGAGTCCCGTTTCTCTAGCTAATAATAAAAAGAGTCCCAAGTTTGATAGAAATCAGTATCTTCTTTCTCCTTCAATGACAAAGCCAGCCTGTCCATTTCTGCACAGTCCAAGATCTTTTTTCGGATCAGTTCGTCGGTGGGTGGCTCTTCACTTTCCCAGTGTTGAGCGATGCATCTCTGGAACTGTTAAGGACCTCCCAAGGAGGGTCTGAAACCATGAAGGCTGCCCTGCCATTCCGAGCACTTTCATGCTCTCGGAGGACCTGTGAGAGCTCAGCACAGTCCTAGAAACACAGCTGGAGCACTCCCATCGCATCCTAGCAGTGCAGAACCAGACAACTGACAGGCTGGACTGAAAAGGGAAACGATGGTGGCGTGCGTGTATACTTCACACCTCTTGTATTTCTAGTCCCGATGTTGAATAAGCATGGGTTGTATACGTTTATCCTGGCGTGGAATCTTTTTTCAGACCTTCTGGGCAAAAGCCCCTGACAAACAGGTATGTCATGGGAGGATGCACAGATGTTGCAATGTAGGCCACAGAGTGGAAAACAAAAGCCCAAGAGCCAAACAGTTGTGGCATTAGCACGCTGACTTTTGTCCTTTAAATGGCAGCCAAGGAGGGGAAGAGGTGATCAGGTTATTAACTCTCTTAGTCTGGAATTTAATACCAAACAAAGAATAGTGCCTTGAAATAAGGAACAGCTGGCAAGGCGGGCACGTGTAGAGGTGAGAAGGGGCTGGGAACTCAAACTATGAATACAGAACATGTGGAAGGAGGAAGATGCTTGTGCACCTGTCTTCATTGCAGGTGCTGCAGGTACCCATCAGGTCTGATGCAAGGTGCAAAAAGAAGCTACACAGGATGCTCTCTTTCCATCCCCTTTTCTAGTCAGAAGTGCATATGTGTTGGCTGATAGACCTCTTTCCATCTCTTTCCATGCTAGTAATGCAGTTCTGAAGAAATACTTCCATGATAAAGTAGTAAACAGCATAAAGAGAAAGAACTTTTCACAGACTTGTTAAAGCACTCAGGACCTGCTCAGGCAAATAATATCAACTGTAGACCGAATGCACTTTACTTTCTATTACTTTGTCCTTAATGCAACACAGAACTTTTCAGTGCCTACGATACCTGGGAACCCCTGCCCTACCTCTAGAGTGCAACCCTTCACATGCCAAAGACTTGCTTCCCCAGGTAAGTGTGCATAGAAGTGCAGTCTTAGTGAAATAATAAAATTTCATAAAGACAGATGATTTCAGATTTATTTTTAACATCATTGATTCTGTCAGAATTCATTTCTCTGTAGAAGAAGCCATGCCTACCTGTCCGGCAGTCGGATCCAGGTCTCCTATTATCATGTTCATTGTGGTGCTTTTGCCAGCTCCATTGGGCCCCAGGAGCCCTACAACCTCTCCTGGAACAAAGACAGAAGGGCTTTCTTAGCAAGCATCCTAGGATACTGCACCACCCCAGACAAAGGAGAGAAATTGTTGGCTTTCAAAGAGAGTTGTAAGGAGAGAGCCCTAATGAAAAAGGCCCTAAAAGCAGGTGCCTCAGTGATCACCACTGTTCCTCTGGATCTGAAAGTCTCAGCAAATGGAAATGAGCATCAGACTGAGGGTGCCCTGTTATTCACTTGTATTATATCCCAGCTTTGTGTCCAGTGCCTTGGAGGGTGGTCATTGGTAATTGCTTTGGTAATTATCTCATCTGTTGGCTGTGGCAATTACGAGGGGAGAGAGAAAGATCACGGAAATCTCTGGAGGGCAGGCTCCTGGAGGTTCCATGTGGACCTCAAGCCCAGCTGGAGTCCGCCCTGCTTCTCTGCAGCTGCCCACCCTTGGAGGTCAGGCAAGGTCCAACAGTGGCTTGCCTGCAGTGTCTTTGTTCCAGAAAACCTTCCTTGCTGGCCAGGCAGAGTGTTAATGTCATTGTATTAGTAAGAAAGCAAAATCTACCAAAGCTGCCAAAATAAAAATCAATTAAACTAAATAATATGCAACATAGAAAGCAGAAGATGGTAAAACGAGAGAATGCAAACATGCAGTACACAAAAATCATATGAAAAGCACCTAACATGCGAAGGAATAAAAACACATGAAAGAATGAACCAGATTTAAAAAAAACAAACAAACTGGCAGAAATCCTTTCCTGGATGTTTACAATTAAAATATTTTGTTTTTCTTTTAGGAAAAGGTTCAGGGGAGGGAGGAAATCAGGCAGGAAGAGCATCCCCAAGGGTCTCCAATGCCCACTGCAAGCTACAGGGGCTGAGCAGGTGATTTGGCTCACAGATTTTCTTTGCTCTTTTTAACAGGGAAAGGGGAGCATTTCTGCCTCCTTCACTCTACCTGCCCTGCCTGATCCCAGAGCCCTCCCTCTACAATGCAGCCATCTCCTTGCACTGCACTCCAGGTCTGAGGGGGCTGTGTCTTGGAATAAACACCTTTCCTTCCAATGTATCACTGTTTTGTTTTTCTGCTCCAGAGGGACTGTTTTGCCAAACAGGAAAATAGTATTTGACTTTTCCCCTTTGCAACATGAACCTGGACTTAGCCCAGCTGTGTTCCTATAGCAACTTCCCTGTGACTATGCCCAGTTGAACTCAATGGAACTTATATCTGAGCAGACATAACAACGTAGAACTATTAAAGTTTTCATTCTACTTCAGTGTTATGTAGTCTAAACAAAACCAACGTTTTCATAAAATATTGAATTTTACTTTAAATATTTCCAATGCTGCTAACATT
This sequence comes from Varanus salvator macromaculatus, assembly GCA_023646645.1. Lineage (NCBI taxonomy): Eukaryota > Metazoa > Chordata > Lepidosauria > Squamata > Varanidae > Varanus > Varanus salvator. The sequence continues at coordinate 1,554,331 of JAIXND010000791.1, read as the reverse complement.
TATCTGTACATCCTAATTTTAAACTTTAAACAGGTTATATGATGCTGTGTTGGATTTTATGATTTGGATTACTGCTAATCCAGGCAGCCTTGGCTAAAGGGTGGCAGAGGAATCTAAATAGATAAAAGCATAGATAATAAACCAAACATTAGTACAAAGCAAGGATTTTTCCAGGTAAGAACTTCTACAAATAATCCACAGCATTTTTGCCAGCTCACCTCTTTTAACACAAAAAGAGACCATTCTAGTGGCCACCTTGTTCCCCTCCTTGTCCTTCTTGAAGCAGGAGCAGGAACAAGACCTTCCGCCTTTGTACTCCTTGCGCAGGTTGTGGACAATGATTACTGGTTTCTAAGTGGAGAAAACAGCGAAAGCTGCTGCGGGCATGAACCGTGGCAACATATGAAGTTGCGTCACAAGGTGCAGGACCTGACAGTCTGCTCTTTCTTGCCAGCAAGCCGAGGACAGGGACCGGCTCGCTGCCTTAACAAGTGCCCATCGCGGTTCCTGCTAATCCTCACTGTCGGCCTCACAGCATCTCTGGAGGGAAAGCAGTTCTCCCACTGAACAACGACCAGGCAGAGTTAGCGACACTTTTCTCTGGCTCTTTTGAGATCTTTTGCCCCCTTAGCTCGCTTGAGCTGCCGGCCTGCCTGGGTTGGCAGGGATGACCTCAGGGCTGTGTGTGCCTTTGATTCATCATGAGGATGCAGGCAGCAGCTCCTCTTAGTGGTTTGCTTTACTGAAGAATAAAATTGCCATTTGGGGCTAGAACTTGTCTCAACATGTGGAAGGGAACGCGTTAGCTAACAGTATGGCGGCATCTCTGGATTGGGAGATCCCGGAGTTCTTCAGTGCTCTCTTATGCCTACTTCCAAGCTTGGCCAGGCACCATTTTGTCTCCTCAGCCAACATCTGGAGGATGCGGCTTGCAGATGAATTCCACTGGCCAAAGTACCAACTGAGTTTCCGTTCCCTTGCTAGCTGCTCACCCCGGGACATCCCCTCCCTGTCCTGTCGGCACTTTCCATTTGTAGCCACGCTCCTGCTCTCCTACTTCGTGGCAGGAAAAGAGTGATCCAGCTGCGTGCCCATTATTTCTTCCAGGGTCATGTGCCCCTGTCCTCTGCTCGGTGGCCTGCTGACTATTGGACAGCAACACTCTAGGCCATCTCTTCTGCACGGTCCAGAGTGTTCCCTTTGTTCCCTTGCGACCCACTGTCCCCAGCTCTTCCTGCAGATGCCACCGCCTCGTCTCCACCTAGAGCACTGCCTCTCTTGCTGAGCCTGCATGTACCAGAGCAAGCTCTAAAGAGGCATCAAAAAGAAAAGCACACCGGTCAGGGCTTACCCCTTCCCGACCGGCAGAGGCCAGAGCGCTCTGGGCCCGGGCCCTTTCCTCCTGCACATCTCTATCATCATCTTCCGGAGGCTTCTCAGGATTCAGACCGGAGTACTTTCTCTGTGCAGAGATCCTAAAGATCAAGGACAGCACAACACACGTTCAGGCACAGCACACCAAGAAATGTATGTTGTTGATAATTAGGATATCAGTATAATAAATATTAGATACTGCAAGTGGTGCAGTGGTTTAAATTGCTGAGCTGCTGGGCTGATTGATTGAAAGGGCAACAGTTTGAATCCACAGACGGGATGAACTCCCATGCTCCATCCCAGCTCCTGCCAACCTTGCAGTTCGAAAGCATGCAAATGCAAGTAGATGAAAAGGTGCCACTTCGGTGGGCAGGTAACAGCGTTCCGTGCACTTCGGTGTTTAGTCATGCCGGCCACATGACCACGGAGACTGTCTGCGGACAAGCGCTGGCTCCCTCGGCCAGGAAACGGAGATGAGCACCGCCCCCTAGAGTCAGGCATGACTGGACTTAATGTCAAGAGGAAACCTTTACCTTTCTAATAAATCTAGGATCTGCCCTAACAGGCCAAACCCATTTCAGAAAACCCTCCCATTTTCTGCTTCTTGTAGAAATATTCCATCTCACTGTCTGGGACTAGGGAGAAATCTTTGCATGAATCACAGTGAAGGATCTCTATGTTTCACTAACATTTTTATCAGTATCATTTTACTCTGCATTGAGATAATCACCAAAATTAGGCATTGGTGGAATAGTCTCCCTAGATGAGATTGATTTAACTCAAATTCTAAGCAAAGTTTGTGATGATTGACATGCGAGAAGGATTAGCATTCCATGCCCATTCCTCATAGAATAGTTCAACAAGATAATAAGCGGACACTTTCTTTCAGAGCCGTGCTTTAAGAATGAAGTTATGTTATATAAACCACCACATAAAATGGACAATTCCTAAAAACATTTTTGTAAAAAAGAGTGCAAATTTGATTTTCCTCTCTTTTAAAAAATGAAATGTTCCTCCTTTGTCAAGCCCATTAAAGGTGTCCACCACATGCAAGCAAGCCCTGGTACAGTGGGGGGCAGCAGCTGTGGTTCCTCAGCTATGGGAGTAGGAACGGAGGAAACGGCAATTCAGCGACAACAGAACATGCCAACAGTGAAATGCTGCACACATTTGCACTTCCCAGGAAGAGGAATACCTTGCATTGCTCATGTTAATGCACATGAGCACACGCACTTCTGTGTACAAACCTGAAGACAGGATCTCTTCTCATAACCGGCCTCCCATATTTCGTCACCAGACAGCGAAGCAACAAAATGAAAACTACACCTTGCAAGTAAGGCTAGATAAAAACAGAAACAGCATGCATATCTGTAATCATTTCAAAATAATTCGTTCATGCCTGTGTTTGATTAAATCTCTCTGTTCTCAGGGAACTGGTGTGATTTTGCAGCGATTTGTCATGTGTAAATACCGATGACTTCATTCTATCCATAACCCCTCAGCTTGTGATTGCCCTCCATGAGCTTTGCTACCGTCGCCTTTCCCCATTCTAGCCTCCAACTACACAACTCAGTTACACTAGTGCAGCTTACACAGCATCCAGCTCATGCTGTTATCTGCAACTTCAGCATTCTGAGAGTGAAACGCTGCATCAGCAGCTGCATATTCAAAACAGAGCTCAGTACACACCTTGCTTTACTTGTGGCTTAAATATTGAAACAGCTGCCTTCCCCCTACTCATAATCAGCATCTTTCCTCTTCTCCCCTTGCGATCATTTCACTTTATGGCATCCTACTTTCCCTCCAAAGGATCCAACTACATGGAGAGGACAAGAGCCCCCCGTTTTTGAAGCAACAGGACACTCGAACAGTGAGTCTTCTGAATGAAACACCTTGCAGTGTCCGCCAAACTGGAAGGTAGAAATGTGGGAAGAGGCACTCTGATTGAGCCTACTGCTTCTCCCAGTGTCCATGTCTGACTACAGCTGAGAGGGTCTTCTGCCCTGCAGTCCTGAAATTCCTTTCAGGAAGGCATGTGTACAAATTTCTGCTGAACCCATGAGCTTGCTCCCCAAGAAACACGACTAGAGTTCCACTAGTAGAAGAGGTTTTCAAATCCTCTCCTTCCTATCCTATTGCACAAACCTGCACCATGCCAGCCTTTGCTTTTGAAGAACAAAGAAGCACCCATAAGAGTGCTCTATTTGGTGCAGTGAACTATGGGGCAAGGGGGTTGATCAGCAGAAATTAAAATGGTTTTCCTCTCTGGAGGGCCAAGCCATAGTTCTTTGCAACAGCCACATCAGCCGGAAATTGGTTTCACTGAAGTTGACTGGAAACATCCACATAAATTGTTGAAAATTGGGGTGTCAGTGTTGAAATTCATTAGCTTTCTTCCCTCTTTTCTCCCCACAACAAGTTTATGAAGCAAGCCATTATTTCAGTACTTTAGTTTAGAAACAGAGGCAAACAATATAGGCATACTGCCTATATGGCAGGAGTAATGCCAGTAATTCGCTTGTTTCAAAAATGAATGTAACGCCCGTAATTAGCTTGCTTTATACCACTGACTCCCAATTCCGACAACAAATGGCGCTTCTTCACCAATGGATATAGAGAAGCATTTATCAGCAATTCATCGTAATTCAAGCTCAGTTTTTGCAACAACTGAGTACCAAGACATGATTTCTCCCAGGCTCATGGGACGTGCATTCCCTATAAAACGGCCATGTAGCTCAGTTATGTTATCTGAACTACGTTGGAAGCAGTGGTTGATAGCAATGTTATCAGGCCTTTGTCATAAGCTCTTTCTTATAAACAAGAATGGTGCATTCATTTCTCACCATAAAGGAAAACATCCAGAGAGGCTTCTCATATATACTTATCATTTCCTCAGGAACGTCCCTAAAAATTAGCTTTAAGGGGAGAAAAATGTAATGTAGATTAGTCCCTCCAATACTGCATATAGGTACTCTCTATGCTAAGCAGCTCAAATATAAAATGTGGCACCAAAAATTATGGTTTCTACATATTCAAGAGACTCCTCAGCTATACAACATTGATCCACAAAAGAGAAAAGGATACTTTACAATGCTCAGGAAGGATCAGTGAGCAATCACAAATTCTCTTGACCAATTCCAATTACTAAGAGGTTGTACAGTTTATTCTAGTCTAACTTTCAACCATTCAGAGAGGCATATACTAAAATCTGTGGATCAATAATGGAAGTTGACATGTATTAAGATCAGTAGTTGCAGGTAGTAAAAGAAATGGAGAATTCAAAATGCAAAACTGTGTGACATCGTGGAATCAGTACAGAAAATAGACTCAGATTTAAATGTATTTCTAGACTTCCATCAGTCTGTCACTGTTGGGATGGAAATGAAAACTTAGATTGCTTTTACCAAAAGATTGAACGGGATAGATGAAAAATTAATTCCAGTTCAGGTTTTAATCCATACCTTTGAAAAATGTGCATTAAAATGTATACTTTTGAAAAATGTGCAAAATATGTTTGGATGACTAGGAGAAAATGTGTATATTTCCAAGACGTATTCAACTGATGTGTACATCTGGAAAAATACACATGAAAATATGCAGGGGTTTTCAAGTGTAAAGAAGAAGGATGCGACATGCTTGAGCGAGGACAAGCTACGGGATGAACTTTGGAAAACTTTGGCAAGCTCACGTGTTGCTGTTTTGTAAACCTTGAATGTTAAAAGGACATGTTTGGGTTACTTTCTTCACGCTTCAATTTAAAAATGTTCTTTCACAGAGCAATTCCCAAACTGGGGGAACAAGGACCACAGGGATGGCTAGCCCTCCACTGCCAAAGCTTTGCCAGTGCATGTTTTAAATATAAGCATTCTTTTCTCTTCAAACAAAACATGTTTTTAGAAGTATGCATGTTTCACACACATGCCTCAGATGAACAATGTTGTTGAACTGATTGGTTTGCAGATTGCATTCAAAGCCCAAAACTTTTTGGACTTTATAATGAATCCAGGATTGTATCCAAGTTTTTGGGGGGCTTTTTGGTCTGGAAAATGTAACTCAAGTTAATTTCTCATATATTTCTTGCTCCACAAAAGAGTTATAGTCCCAAATGTAGACATATTTGCACTTTAGCTTACCATTATGAGCTCAGTTATAAAGCCTATAGCTGGATACATGGGGAAAAAAACACTCAGAATATAAAAGGAAGCATCCTCATGGGTCAAAGCTATAACAAAATTGAGAACGAGGACAATGAAGTTCATCTAAAACAGAAGAACAAATATACTTTTAAACAAATTAACCAACTTCACTGAATTTTTTTTCCCATTAAATCTGTGCAGGGCTCCCAGTCTTATTAATTTTATAGGCAAGTTTGGCATTTTGAGAAGAGCCCGGAACATCATCACAAATGGTTTACTGCAGGGCATGCAGAGGAGGGGGGCAACCTGAAAGAAAGGAAAGGAAAGGAAAGGAAAGGAAAGAAAGGAAGGAAAGGAAAGGAAAGGAAAGGAAAGGAAAGGAAAGGAAAGGAAAGGAAAGGACGGTGACCTTCTCTCTCTCTCCTCTGCATGTGTGTGTACACGTGCATGACTTCACACCCCTGGTCTCTTTCTCTTTTTGCTCTCATCTCTCTGGCTCTTTCTCTCTTCTCCCTTTCCTTCTCCTACCCTGGCTCCTTTCCTTCCTTTCTCAGCCACCTTTCTCTTCTTGCCTCTTTCTGATTCCTTTTTCCTTCATTCCTTCTCTCCTTTCCTGCTTTCCTCCTCTCCCTCTCTCTCTCTCTCTCTCTCTCTCACACACACACACACACACATCACATACACACACTCACTCACTCGCCCCATTTCCTGTCCCTCACTTTCTATGCAAAGCTATTGCTCCATTTGCTTGTACACAGAGATAAAAGAGTTCCTGCTGAAAATCAGCTGGCGGGGAGGATGAATTTACCTCCCATAAACAAAAATGATGCCCTTGTGGACCAGGATTTAGGTATATTTTTCAGCAGGACAATGTATCTTCCATCCTGTCAGCCTATAAGGAACTATTGTATATACTTAGACAAGAGGTGAAAAAAGGTTGGCCGGAGCCTCAGGCCGGCAGCCCTGAGGGTTCAGGAATATCTTGGAGGTCCATGCAGGAATTAGCACCTAACTGTCACAAAGCCCAAATAAATATGTTCAACTGCCATTGCTCACACTCATCCTCCATCATCCTTGCTGCTTCCTTTGTTCCTTCCCATTCTCCCACTAATTATTACACTTGCTGTTGAATATTAAATTGCAGGTTTAGCTTATCTTCCTATATAAAACGTGGTGCTAGAAGAGAGCTTTGTGAATACTTTGGACTGGCAGAAAGAGAAACAACTGGGTTCCACATCCAACCAAGCCAGAGTTTTACCGTTTTTGCTTCTTTACCAACGGAAGCTGTCATACACTGGCATATCATGAGAAGGCAAGATTCTTCGGAGGAGAAAACCATGCTCAGGAAAGTCAAAAGCAGCAGAAGAAAAGGAAGTTGAAAAAGGGGATGGATGGATTCCATCAAAGAAGCCACCGCCTTGAATTTAGAAGAGCTAAGCAGGGCTGTCATAGATAGGGCCTTTTGGAGAGCTTTCACAGATAGGGCTGCCACAAGCTGGAGATGATTTGATGGCAAATAAAACGACAGTGCTGCAAGAACAAAATTTCAGGTGCATATGGAATATACTCACCATGACAAAGATAAATGCCCAAACAGTGCTGGTACTGATCATTTTGCGAAACAGGAAGGCAACTGTGTACAGGAATGCGGCACATGATGTGCTGTACCCAAGCAGAAATGACACCTGTTGGAATGAAGGCCCCATGTGAACAGTAAGCTAACATGTTTACATAAAAGATGCACCATTTGCCTAAGCTGTGTGTGTGTGTAAAACAATTGTACTTATACCAGTACTAGGCAAGAGATACAATGCTGTAGCATTTCTTTGTCTTTTTAATTAACGGGAGGCATCCAGAGCACCATCTGGTCCATCACTGTTGGATGAGTTTCAGTTATTACGGCCTGAGGAAGTGGACCAGGTGCTTGGGCTGGTACGGCCAACCACCTGTTTACTCGACCCTTGCCCTTCCTGGCTACTTATGAAAGCCAGCCACGGGATTGGTCCCTGGGTCCAGGAGGTCGTCAATGCCTCACTGAAGGAGGGCAGGGTCCCTGCCCCTTTAAACAGGTGGTTATCAGGCCTATCCTGAAGAAGGCAACTCTAGACCCAGAGGTGGCCGCCAATTACAGACCAGTAGCCAACATTCTGTTCTTGGACAAGGTACTGGAGCGGATGGTAGCAGGACAACTCCAAGCACTCTTGGATGAAATGGATTATCTGGACCTATTTCAGTCAAGTTTCAGACACAGTTAGGTACTGAATCTGCCTTGGTTGCCCTGTACAATGACCTGTGCAGGGAGAGGGGCAGGGCAAGTTCATCCCTGTTGGCCCTCCTGGACCTCTCAGCAGCTTTCAATACCATCGACCATGGTATCCTTCTGGATAGACTGGCCAGGTTGGGAGTTGGAGGTTCTGCATGGCAGTGGTTCCGTTCCTATTTGGCCAGTCGATTCCAGAAGGTGGGGGACTTTAGCTTCACGCCATAGCAGCTTTGCCATGGAGTACTGCAGAGTACTGCAGGAGTCTGTTTTGTCCCCCATGCTCTTTAACATCTACATGAAACCACTGGAAGAGGTCATCAGGCGGTTTGGGCTGTGGTGTCACCAGTATGCTGATGACACCCAGCTCTACCTCTCATTTACATCTACTCCAGGTGAGGCAGTGGCTGCCCTGAACCAGTGCCTGGCCGAGGTAATGGGCTGGATGGGGGCCAACAAACTGAGACTCAATCCAGATAAGACAGAGGTCCTTTTGGTGGGAGGTTTGAGTTATCAGGTAAGTGATTTTGCTCCTGTCCTGGATGGGGTAGCACTCCCTCTAAAGGACAGGGTCCCAGCTTAGGAGTGCTCCTTGACCAGGAACTGTCCCTGGAGGTCCAGGTGATGGTAGTGGTGAAGAACGCTTTCCTTCAGCTTCAGCTGATCCAACAGCAGCATCCTTACCTGGATGAGCAATGCCTGGCAATGGTGACACATGCCCTGGTAACTTCCCGGTTGGATTATTGTAATACGCTCTACAAGGGGCTGCCCTTGAAAACGGTCCGGATACTTCAATTGGTACAAAATAGAACTGCCAGGCCATTATTCTCTCATAACACCAGTCTTCTACCAGCTTCACTGTCTCCCAATTGAAGTCTGGACCCAATTCAAGGTGCTGGTATTTACCTATAAAGCACTAAACAGCTTGGGTCCAGGATACCTGAAGGAACATGTCTTCCCCTATATGCCCTGATGCTCCTTAAGATTGGCAGGGGAGGTCTTGCTCTGGGAGCCCTCTTTGAGGGAGGTACGGAGGATATCCACACAGAGGAGGGCCTTCTCTGCGGTGGCACCCAGACTATGGAAACTGCTCCCCAGAGAGGTCCACCTGGCGCTGACTCTCTACTCTTTCCGGTGCCAGGTAAAGACCGTTTTATGTAACCAACATTTTATTAACTAATATCATTTAAATAATATCATTATTGTATGCAGTTCATCTTCATTTTCTTTTACTTTTTCATTATTTAATTAGGAGAGGATATATTGTGGTTGTTTTATTGTGGAACGTTTTTAATGCTATTTATAATATTACATTATTATTTATATTGGTTTTTTATTTTTGTAAGCTGTCCTGAGGCTGCTGCAAAGGATGGCATATAAATGTTTAAACTAAATTAAATTAAATTAAATTAATATTAGTGTGTGAAATTGGGGGCCACTTGGAAGTACTTCAGGTAGCCAAGCAGAAGCTGCTTAGAGCATGCTGGCTGAGTGCATGTGGGGTTAGTTTTACAAATAGCAAACACAGGCTCAACACAGAAACAGGTTGCTAGCCAGTTGGGACTGCAGGTGGCACAGCGGTTTAAACCGCTGTGCTGCTGGGCTGGTTGATCGAAAGGTCGCCGGTTCGAATCTGCACACGGGGTGAGCTCCTGTGCGCCGTCCCAGCTCCTGCCAACCTTGCAGTTCGAAAGCATGCAAATGCAAGTAGATAAAAAGGTACCACTTTGGTGGGCAGGTAACAGCGTTCCATGCACTTCGGTGTTTAGTCATGCCGGCCACATGACCACGGAGACTGTCTGCGGACAAACGCTGGCTCCCTCGGCTAGGAAACGGAGATGAGCACCGCCCCCTAGAGTCAGGCATGACTGGACGTAATGTCAAGGGGAAACCTTTACCTTTTTACCTTTAATGTTGGGGGAGGAGAGAGAAACAGGGGGAATGTGATCCTGTTGGTACTCAGGAGTTTTTTTTGGGGGGGGGCAGGGAGGTACTGCCTTGCAATGGCCATATCCAGGTCAATATGGGGAATATTGTTGGGGGATGCTGGGGATGCTGGGGAATATTGTTCAACCCAGCATGGAGTTTCTCAGGGGTCTGTTCTGCCCTGCATGCTAGTCAACCTCTACTGGCATGGACCACTGACTAGGTCCATCGGGAGTTTTGGAGTGCACCGCCATCAGTATGTTGATGATGCATAGCAATAGTTCCCCTTTCATCATCAGCAGGTGAGGCTGTGGATGTGCTGAACCAGTGCCTGGCTATGACAGTGGACTGGATGAGGCCCAACCAACTCAAACTCCATCCAGACAAGTCTGAGATGCTGTTGGTGGGTGGTTCTTTTGACTGGGCTGGGGGTGTTCAACCTGTTCTAGATGGGGTCGCACTCCCCTGAAGGAGCAGCTCTGCAGTTTGGGGGTGCTCTTTGATCCACTTTTGTCACTTGAGGCTTGGGCGGCATCAGGAGCTCAGAGCACCCTCTATCAGCTTTGGCTCCCCTGTACCCCTGTCTGGACAGGGATGACCTGGCTTCAGTAGTCTACACTCTGGTGATCTCTAAACTGGATTATAATGCACTCTCCATGGGGCTGGCCTTGAGGGTGGTTCAGAAGATGCAGCTGGTGCAGAATGCAGCAGCCGGATTAACAACTGGGACCCGCAGGGCCAAACAAAAAAGACTGGTTCTGCTCCGCCTTGCATTGGCTACCTGTATGCTTTTGGTCCCAATTCAAGGTCCTCATTTTAACCCATAAGGCCTTACATGGCTTAGGACCACAATGCTTGAGAAAGGGTCTCTTCCAACTGCAGTTCCAAGTCCTTCCTCCACGTGCCAACTTTGGGAGTGGCTAGGGGCAGCCACAAGAGGGAGAGGTTCCTCTGTAAGCCCCCCCCCCCCACCCCAGACATTTGGAATGACCTCCCAACTGAAGCCTGCTTGGCACCAACCTTGTCATTTCCTCAGTGCCAGATAAAGATGCCCCTATAAACTGAGGCTTTTAAAGATACACTTGGATAGCCAAGCCTTGCGGGGCTTACCATCCCAGGTATTTTTTACAGAGCTATACTTCCCTGTGCATTTTTAAACTGTTCTTCTTCTTTTCTTTTTTTACTAGGGTGTTTGTATTTTTATGCAATTTTATGGCCTGTTAGTGCATTGTTAAACCACCAAGATGTAAACTGTTGCAGATACGCATTTCTAAACTGGCGATTGTGCAGTATAGAAATGGCATTAAAGACGATGATGATAATATAAAAACACTTTTTACATGTTACTTAAATAATCATTCTTACCAAACAGATAATAACAGTGTAAAGTCTTTGTAAACTATAGAAGTTTATGAACAGTGGCCAGAGCACCAAAAGGAGGAGGATGTTCAGGGGTACATCCACCGAGCTTGCCCACACCAGTATGCAGAAGGAAAGAGCCCCGAGACCCGCAGCTGAGAGCGAGCTTTGATCTAGAAAAGAAGATGGTAAAGGATCGTTATACCCTTCAGTTTCCCTTCTAATTAGCTCAACACAATGCCAACATAATTATTTTCTCTGGTTCTCCTTATCATCTCTTCTTATTCCCACTACAACTTTTAATTTCTTTACTTAGTTTCTTTCATACCACACATATCCTAATTAAATATAAAACCCACTTCAAGTTATTAATGAAAGTTATGGGCCCTGGGTGCAGAAATTCTGATGCCCATATATATTTATTTTATTTATTTAAAACTTTTGTATACTGTCCCATCACTGACATCACAGGACGGTTTACAATAACATTTGGCTCTCAGTCCACTGCTGTCACATGCATAAGGTTGGTCGATGGAGAAACCTCACTGAGCTCGGTAAAGCTCTCCCTTCCATTCTATCCTGCTATCTGTTAACATGAGTCATTAAGGGAAATAGGATTTTAGCCTGCTAATTGCAAAGCCTCCCAGAAGAGGAGATAGATGTGGGGTGGCTGCAAGAGCAGTCCTGCTAGCAGGAGGCAGCTCGTGGGGGCCCGTAGGGAAGAGGATGGCAGTAGCTGCAGCTGCTGGAGGGGGCGGTGAAGGGGCAAGAGGAGGAAGGGGCTGGTGAGGCAGAAATCAATAAACAAGGAAAGGTAGGTGTAGCAGTGGGGAAAGGAGCGCAGCAGCCTGCCTGCTTGTGGGGCACCACAATAGCTCCTTTCCGGGGTGCCAGAATGCCATGAGATGGTGTGGCCTGAAATAATCCACCCAGCCAGATGTGCACTGAATGACAGGTTGGGGGAGGGACTTCAGATTTCTTCTTAGATCTAGAGAAAATTGCAGCTTGGGACCCAATGAATCCAGCTTTAGAGAACCTCCCAGGTGGCATCCCACTTCTAAGCATACTCCTGCCCTGTAGAGCCTGCCTAGGGGCTCCAGAAGACACAGCTGGAAGAGAAAAATGCCCCTACTCCTGGCCAGCCCTCAGTTCCTACTTGAGGAATGATGGTTCTGCAAGCATGGAGTGAGAAAAAGGGCTGGAAGGTGATATGGGTGCTGTACACAGGCGGGCAGCTTGCATACCTGTAACTGTCGTTCTTCGAGAAGTCCGCTGTGCATTCACACATATGGGGTGCTGTGCCTGTGTCGTGCCACATTCCGGAAGATTCCTCTAGCTAAGCCTAGAATTGTTGGTGGGACCCATCCCCCCTTTCCCCATTATATAAATAAGAGGATTCCCTCCATTTTCTCAGTCCACCTGGAGACTGAGGCTTAGCTAGAGGAATCTTCCCAGATGTGCCACTACACAAGTGCAGCACCCCATTTGTGTGATGCACAGAGACCATGATGAAGAACTCCAGAACTCAAGATGGTTATCTGAGGCTCTTCTTCCAGGGCCACTTCCAGATGAGGTATTGAAGATGTTCATGGCCAAAAGAGCCTTTGTGGTCAGATCATCCCTGATTTGCAATGCCCAATGGTAGAAGACGCCAGTTTTCTTGCCATTCCTCCATCATGCAGAGAGCATTGATTTTCCACGGCCTTCTAAATCTTCCTGTAGTTTTAAAATCAGTTTTATTTCCTTCTGTTTTGTTTTCTCAATACTTTCAATCTAAATTACATTTGGGGAGCTTTTTAATGAAGCCTTTTATTGCCATGCTTTTCTTCAGTATTGTTGGTCGAATTGGAATATAGAGTTTGTAGAAACCTGAAATATCTATTTGTTTACCTTCCACTGTGGTGGAGTCAAATGAGTTTGAGACTTAAACTTGAGTGGAATATCTACACCCAGTTCTAATGAACACTAAAGAATAAACGTCATAGGTTGCCAAGAGTCAACCTGAATATGCCAGTGTTGCAGAGGATTATTGGACTGCTGAAGTAAACCACATATAGAATACGCATTGTATGTATATCTTTGTACTCTCCCACTCCAATTGAAATCAAAGAGCTGTTCGTTGCAAACATCTTTCACCTTGTAGTCACGAATGCTCATCATTGTGAACTGTGGTGGAAAAGCAGGAAATAAAAGGATGGCTGCAAAAATGTAAAATTGAACAAAATCATTCCACATGATTTCTTCATTAAATTCCTGGAAAATAAATCAGAAAAACATTGCTTATAATCACTTTTTATGTATCTGTGTGTATACATAGATAATAAATAACCAATAGTTCATCTTTATGCTTGGTTGATTTAAAGAAGATTACGAGCAACATGTAAGATAATAAAGACATGTAGTCTTTAGTGTAATTCTTTGAGTGGTTGTCTGTAGGGTTAAACATGGGTTCAGTGCCTGCCCAGGGTTTTGCTTGGACAGGCAAATGAAAGCTAGGCTAGCATTTTGGGGAGCACGTGCTTTCCTCCACAGGCAACTAAAGGAAGTGCCTTCCTGCGACATCCTTCCTGCGACATCCTATTTCTGACCACCATTTATTTAATTCATTTATTTTATGCATTCCCTACTAGTCTAATCTGCCCAGTAAAGAATGTTTCCTATAAGCAACAGCATTACAAGCAGGTGAACAACCTGAAATGGCAAGGGAAAATTAAATATGTGTGGCACAATACAGATATAGGAAAGACAGAAGCACTGCACAATGGCAAACAGTGCGCAAGGCAGGCATCGGCGGAGCAGCCACGGCAGCGAGGGTGGCGTCCCTGCAGCTCTGCACAGGAGCCAGAGCACAACCCGGCCCCAGGGCAGCTGTGGGGAAAGCAGGCTGGGTTGCGTGGCTGCAGTGCTGACCATCATGAGACCTACTGCTATGTGCAAGCAACCTATTTTCCTTTTCTGTGGTCTTGTGCTGGAAAACAGCTGCATACCTAATTAGAATGATGGAACAAGTGCCTTTCAAAGAGAAAATGTCATGGCTTCTGCTTTAAAAATAGATTTTCCCAGGTTTTAATATATTATTAAAATCCATGTGAACTATCTGAGAAAGATAGTTCTATAAAAAACTCTTTTCCCAGACAATGCATGCTAGGAACAGCTTTTACAGTCCAGGCAAAACACTTACAAAGGTGTGACTCCAGATGCGAAGACGGGCAGTGGAATTCAACATGTGCAGGAATGCATTGCTGATGATGTTGACCAGCACCGGAAGCAGTGTGTTATCTCCATGTGGCACATAAGTGTGAACCTGTATTTCTGACACAAACCAGGATGGGGAGACCAGTTAGAACTCAAGTGAGTCAGGGGAGATTGGGAGGAGAGCACAGAGACAGCCAAGAAGCAGGAGAACATAAATTACCGTATTTTTCGCTCTATAAGACGCACCTGACCATAAGACGCACCTAGTTTTTAGAGGAGGAAAACAAGAAAAAAAATATTCTGAATCAAATGGTTTACTAAACTATTTAATAAACTATAACAGAATGGGATGTGTTGGGATGTCTTAATCCCAGTTGCTTTAGTCTCATGTGCCTCTAGCATACTGTGCGCATGACCCCCCCCCCCCATCCCCCGCAGACTGTGCATGTAACTGTTAGGGGATGAAAACATCTTGTATAGAGTCCATCTCTGCAGTCCCTTCAATGCCACATGTATTTCCTGTAGGTCTGAATAAACTGTAAATATCCTTTTGATTGCACACCCCCAGCATACCTGCTCTCTCTGGTTTTTCTTGCTCAATCTTAGACAGAGAAGGTGAGCAATGAGGAGAGACCTAAATTCAATCCTCCAACTTTCTCTCTCTTTTTTTTTTCATATTTAAAAGTGATGCTTAAGAAACTTGGGCTGCATCTACACATCCTTTTGAGTAGAGAGGAATGCTCACTCAGTGGTCTCTTGTGTGTCATTTCTTCCTCTGGGCCAAGGGCATGAAAATCTAACATTTGCACAGTTGCAGAGATCACTATAATAATTGTGTTTCTTGTATCCTCAGTTGGGCAGGTCTTCAGGCAATGAAACTTTATATCCACATTGTTTTTGTTGTGAGCATTTAGAAGTCCCAGTTAATTATCCATGAGGCATTAAAAGGTCCAACCCTTGAAAGAAAAAGCTAATTGTGGGGAACTTTCCTTCCATCCCCAAAAGGTATTTCAAGCTCACTACACTTCTGCTGTTGAATCTTTTTTTTTCAGAACAAAGGAGTGATGGGTGTTTTCATGGGGATTAACCCATTTTTTTTCAGAGAGGAGGAAAATGTCCCACTTTCCACTTTTTCACACCATGCATAATTTTGAACATCTTTGCCATGCTTCCCATTACTCATCATTTTCCTAAGAGAAGCAATCGTGGTTGTTGTTAACAAAGTCTGATAGGGGAGCTGCTCCAATCCCTTGATTGTTTTAGTTGCCCTTCTTTGCACTTTTTCCAACAATGTCATTTTTCAGGTGTGGTGGCCAGCACTGTACACAATACTTTAAGTATGGTCATATTAAAGATTTGTGTAAGAGGAATATGATCTTGGAAATTTGATTTTCCTTTCCTAATTATGGCATTTCCTCCTAACATTTGACATTTCCATCAAGCTGTCACATTCTCAAGACCCTTTCTTGGTCTGTCAGCACTAGTTCAGATTCCATCAGCTTATACTTGAAGATGAGATTCTTTCCCCCCAGCATGCTAACTTTACACTTGCTTACACGGAACAGCATTTGCCGTTCTGATGCCCTTTTTCTCAGCTCTGAGAGATCCCACTGGAATTCCTCACAATCCCTTTTAAATGCTTTAAATAGTTTAGTATCATCAGCAAACTTGGCTACTTTATTGCTCACTTCTAATTCCAGAACATTTATGAACAGGTTGAAAAGCACTGATCCTTATGCAGAATCTTGTGAAATCTTGTGCTTACACTTCTGCACTGGGAGAAATTACCATGCATTCTCATGTTGGCTTTCAATTCTTTAATCAGTTACTGATCCATAGGACATGTGTGTGCGCACACAGCCCTTATTCCATCACTGCCAGGTTTTCTCAAGGGTCTGTTGATGGATTTATCAAAAGGCTTTTAAAAGAAACATGTCTATTTGATTGTGGGGGTGAGCACTCTGTCTCTCTGTGCAACTGAAGGGTTAGCCTGCTCATCCCCACCCTGGGGAACTGCTTTTAACCCTTCAGTTGCACGGAGAGACAGCGTGCTCATCCCCACCTGCTGGGGAACTGACTTTGTTTCTCCGTGCAACTGAAGGGTTAAAAGCAGTTCCCGAGCGGGTGGGGATGAGCACTCTGTGCAACTGAAGGGAACTGCTTTTAACCCTTCAGTTGCACGGAAAGACAAAAGTCAGTTCCCCAGCTGGTGGGGGGAGCACTCTACCCTTCAGTTACACGGACAGACAGAGTGCTCACCCGCTCGGGAACTGCTTTTAACCCTTCAGTTTTGGGAGAGACAAAGTCAGTTCCCCAGTGGTGGGGGAGAGCTGTCCGTCTCTCCATGCAGGGCACAGCTCTCACCTGCACTGGAGGAGGGCAAGAGCAGGGCACACTGAGTGCGTGCCGGCCAGGTGCGTGCTGGCCAGTGCGTGCGGAGGCGGCGCGGAGGGGGGTGGACGCGGCAGCAGTGGTGCGGAGGCGGATGTGCGGGCGCAGCAGCGACGCATGCGGTGGGGGGGGCACAGCGCCACACAGCTGCGCCAGCTGCATGGGGGGGCGTGGCGGCCTGGAGGCGGCGGCGGTGGGCGCTGTGCGGGGGGGGGGCGCACCAGCCAGCGTCGCGGGGGGAGCATCCCCCGCACCAGCCAGCGGCGCGGGGGGATGTGCCAGCGGCGCGGGGGGGGAGCATGGCGGCAGCGGCGGCGCAGAGACTGCAGCGCGGCAGGTCTTCCCAGTGCGGGTGGGCAGTTCGCGGAGTAGGGGGCGGAGCAGGGCACGCCAAGCACATGCCGGCCTGGTGGCCACGTGGTGCAGCCGGCCGGCAGCCCCCGATGTTGAGCACACACACACACATTCGCTCTATAAGACGCACAGACATTTCCCCTTACTTTTGAGGGGGAAAAAAGTGCGTCTTATAGAGCGAAAAATACGGTATATGTTAACTGCTTGCATCAATGATCCTGGCCCAGAAGCACCTGGGACCTCAATGCTCCCCCAGTCTCAGTGAGGCCCTGCTGGTAACCTCTTTCTCTCTAAACGTCGTACTGCAGGTTAGCTAGCCAACTCCCCTTTGCTTTAGCGTGTCACTTTCAGCAAGCTCTGATGGATATTTTGCCCTGAAGACTGGGCAGAAATACAACAGACCTGTCAAGGGACAAGGACATGCCATGTCCCCGCAGAGGGGGACCGAATGCCGGGCTGGGGAGCCATGCATGGGTGGAGACCATACAATACATATACGTTACCTTGTCTTCAAGGGCTACTTTTATAGCCCCATTGTGTACAAGCTGGTCACTGACGTTGTTGCCTGAGACCACTTCCAACAGTATATTCTGGCTCTTCACAGCATGGATAAAATTGTCTATGCTTGCACCTGGTTAATAAGAAAAAGAGACAGCAAGGTGTTCTTGACACAGGGACCGGAATAACCAAATCTTCACATGTGCACACACAAGAGAGTATCTATTGAAGCATTAGGCAGACAGTAGTGTATTCCCTTCCGCCCCCTTGCCTGTGTCATTGAGGATCAGGAGTCCACTGGTTCCCGTGAAAGACTGCCTTCCTGGCTCAAAGTACAGCCGAGGATGAAGCTCTTCATACTGCAGATTCAACCAAATTTTCACTGATATTAAATGGTGGAAAAAAGGTGCTAGCATTATTCCAGAAAGAAGTAATCTGTAAAGAAGAAAATATACTAATTAAGCACAGGAGGAAGATCTTTTGTCACTTGCTTTAAAGCAAATTTATAAGTTGAATCAGAGGAGGGAAGTTACACATGCAGCAAAGGGAATCTTTATCAGTTAAGACCATAAGAAAAGCCAAGCTGGATCAGAGCAATGGTCCATCTAGTCTAGCAGCCTGTACACACAGCAGCAGACAAGCTGCCCGCAGGATCCCTCAAGCAGGGTGAGTGCAAGACCTCCTCCTGCCCAAGCTGCTTAGTAACTGCTGCACACAGGCATGCCACCTCTGGAAAAAGAGACAGCACATAGAAAGCAAGGCTACTAGCCATTAATAACCTCCTCCCCCAGGAATCTCTCCTGTCCCTTTTTGAAGCCATCCAGATTGGCAGCCATCATCATTTCCCATGGCGCAAATCTATACTTTACTATATGCTATTGATACTTTTATCTCCTAAACCTATCAGCTTCTATAAGTGTTATGAAAGAAAACTCTCTCTCTCTCTCTCTCCTACCACCACTCACACATGCAGGGAGGGGGGAGAAGAAATCTCTCTCTCTCTCCCCCCTCCCCCTCTCCTTCACCACCCTGCTTATCTTAATGATTTATGAAATATTTCATCAAATCATTAAATGCAATTAGAGTGTAATGTGTGCCATCACCCTCTGACACTATTTCAAGCTTTAAGAAGATGCAAGCAAGCAACTCCTTTCTCAGTCCCCTGAGATTCGCCACTCAGCAAACAGAAGGCTAATCCAAAAAGTAGCTGGCCAAGGGCACCTGTCCATTCACACGTCCCTTTGGGGACATCAGTGCAGCCAGATGCACTCTTGGTTCATCTTGACTACATGATCCAATGCAACCAATTTTACCAGCCTAAAACAAAGAACAAAGTGATATACCTATACCCTTATTAGGCACTTCTATGGCACAGTAATAGTCTCAGAAAAAAGGAGGAGACAAATCAGGGCTGAACTCCATGTATCACATTAGAAATTATGCATTGTGCAATTTTAATTATGGGTTGAGAGTTGGGCATGTTCACACCTTTTTGCCAAGAAAAAGCATGCAGGAAAGGAGGGTTAATCTGACAATCAAGCAGGTTGTTCCACTGGCAGCCAATATGCTCAACATGCTGGAAAACAGGAGATTTTGGAGAACAAAAAGGGAAAGAATGGTTTGGCACTCACAGGGATGCCCAAACTTTGCTCTCACGCCTGAGATTTAAGAAGTGCATTCTTGCCATGGCGCAGACTTGGCTTCTCCAGAGCTCAGCACCCTTCATTGTCGCCTGCCCAGCATCTGAGAGCAACAGCACATCTTGTTCCCTTTTGCCCTTGTCCCCTCGCTCTCCAGGATGAGCACCATAATCTGTGATAATTAGATTGTTAACTAAGAACAAAACCAGGGCTTTGCTGTCAGCCCAAGGACTTTCCCTCCCTTCTGTCCCTGCTCCGCATTCTCCTTGCTTGCAGCAAGACCACTGCAGTCTCTGGGAGACCATCCAGCAAGATTTCCCAGATCTGAAAAGACAAGGGAAGGGGTGGTGATAGCCCCAAAATATTACTCCCCATATCTATGGTCACGAGTTCACGTTTTCTCAGACACAGCAGGAAGCACTGCAGCAATGCAAAATGTTTGCAACCATAGTTCACCTTCTGCGTCAACGGTTTCATCTCCCTGCAGCCTCAGGAAGACATCTTCCAGAGTTGTCATGGTCACCCCGTAGTTCACAATTCCCAGGTCTGTTTGACCATCCATGTCACTGAACAAATCTGCATGATGGAAACAAAGAAACAGAAACAGAGCGAGCGAGAAGGGGCACCGGGCCATCTAGTCTGACCCCCGGCTCCAGCCGGCTCCGCTCATGACATGCCCACCATGATGGGGGAAAGAGCCCAGATGCCAGCCTGCCATGTGTCCTCCTACCTCAGGCTAAAGATCTCATAACCCCATCATGGCCTGTGCCATTGCATACCGGGAATTTGAGCAGAATGACATTTTAGCAGGTACCCCTGTGCCAAGGACTTTTGTGTCTTTGCTGTGCCAGAAGAAGACTTCATTTTTTTTACAAGCTTTATTTTTTTTTTTTCAAATTGCAGTCTTTCCTTTCGCTGTGGTACCAGCAGCACAGTTTTCCACTCAACAGACTTTTTACATACAGCAATCACAGCTAAAAATCTGGCAACATAGATGTGATGTGTGTGTGCGTGTGGGATTGCAGCATATTTCTGCTGTTAACAATTGTGCTTTAGAACATTAACATTTTAATCTGTAGGTTTCCAAGAGAACGTAATTTTTGACAAACTGAGAAATAAATGCAAATTAGGGTACTGCTCAACTAACTGGGCACTCAGAGATAAGAGCAACGATGCTAGTTATCCGTCCTTTCTTAAGCAGGCCATTACCTGAAATTTATCCACATTTTCTAAGGGCAGCGTATAACTCAGCTCATTCTCACGCTGCCCAGACAATACGGCAGCAGGGATGTGTCGCTTGACCAGAGCTGTTGTTCTCTCAGGGCTGCAGAGCTCGCTTACATGCATCCTGCACATACAGAAAGCTGTTTAGACACACGCCAGTGGCCCAGTTTTACAAGAATCAATTCAGAACAAATCCTCTCTGAACAAAGTATCTGAGATCCAGCCCCAGCTCAGAGAAGCACATTCTTCCAACATGTGTGAAGCCATGGCTTTCCGATTTTGATTGGGCTGCTGGCAAAACGAGGATGTACTTAAAACTATGGGACTTCTGCTGAAAATGGAAGCCAATGTTTAGTCCCCATTCCCTTCCCTGATTATGCCGGAATGGAGGACAGATGCTCTGGCGTCTCTGCCACTGGGGCCTGTGCTGCTGCTGGCCAGAGCTGGAGCCTCAGCTGGGATGTAGCAGCTTGTGAAGACCAGCCCTGCCAGGGTGACCCCAGGGTGTTGCCCCTTTGAGAGCCACAAGGGCAGGGAATAGGAAGGTTATTTGGCTCCTGTATGAGAGCCAGACCTGTGACCCTCACACAGGGTAGGAGCCTGGCTGGGGAAAGTTGTGGCATGTGGGATTCCAGCCCTCCCTCACCCTGGCTGGGAGACAGGGCGGAAAAAGCCTGGGAGGCAAGGAGAGCCTGAAAGCCAAAAGCAGAAATGAGGGTGCCCTGATGCGCATCATGGGGCCCTGGGTGGCATAAGCAGAGTCCAGCTTAGCCCACTAGTCACACAGTGCAGCACCAACCAGGCTGAATGTTTGTAGTGTGGGAGTTCCCATGACCTGCAGGAATTCAGTATTACTCACCAGGAAATCTTTCCAGCCTACAGCAGGCTACGGGCCTCTACCTTGCATTGGGCCAAGGAGACAGACTGGGATGCTTTTGGTGTGCGACCAGCCCTGCTGCCTGGTGGAATCTCTGACTGAGCTGGCTGAAGCCACTGGGACATGCTGTGGGAGAACCCTGGGGCCCTGATCCTTCAATGGAGATTTCAACCTCCATTATAAGTCTGCCTTAACTGGGCCATTTTATTCAAAACATATCTGGCAAAGCGCATCACAACAGACTTCTGTGGTTCCAGGGTGTTCACTGGGTGGGGTTACAGTTACTCCTGAACCATGGAAGAGATGCATGGGATCATGACCAGCATGACCTGACTTCTACTAGGCTGTTACATTCCACACTGGTGGCAGCTTCCAAGCCTTCTTCAAGGGCAGCCCCATGCAGTACGTGTTTAAACTGCAAGCTCTCAGAGGAGTCTATGTGAATAAGCAGGGATGGAAATGTTTTTTCCAAATGAGTGAATACTGAACTCCTCAAGCATCCCTTCCAGGTTGGTCTCTACATGGGGAGCACCAACTGATATTTCTTCAGCAGCTACTGGCATGATAGATTATACCAGATCGTTATGTACAAGCTGAGTACATAAACAAGATTCCATACTCCTGGCCTTGGCCCACCAGCAAGGCAGAGCACCTCTACTTCAAATTCTCAGCCCATCACTCATCAGGAGGCACCTTGACACATTTCCACTTTCCGTTGGTGGCGAGAGAGGCCATTTGATGCTGTGGCACCAATTCCTTTGCCGATATATTTTTCTTTGACTCTGCACAGGTTTTTGGCTATGACCTTGTGCCTTTGCTGATGTTGCTTTGCTTCCAATTACTGATTTCCTCACTGTTGCTTTTGCTGATTTGAGATGCCTTGAGGCATACAGTCTTCCTGAATAACAGAATGAGGGCTGTTGCCCTCTTGTGCTGCTTGTGGCTTTCCTATGGGCAGGTGGTTGGCCCCGTGTGATGAGGTTGCTGGACCAGATGGACCTTGGGCTGATCCAGCAGGGCTCTTCCAAGATAATAATTACGTGTCACTGCAGAGCACTGCTATGGCACAAATGGTACCATGACCAGACAGAGGAACGCACAGTATCCTCACACTCAAAGTACCTTAAACGATAGCCAATACCCCATTTTTTCTTCAAGAACAGCGACGAGCCAACACATTTCAGTCTGCCGTGCGACATAAAGGCTTTCCGGTCTGCAGAAAAACAAACACTGTCACGGCAAAATTCTAGAAATCTCATTCAGTCGTTAGAAGATCCCTTTGGCAAATGCCAAGCATCAGATGGAAGTATCAGAAGGGACGGCATGGTGGCTGGACATTCGCAAGGGGGAATGTGGAACACAAATGATCATGATTAAATGGACATGCTCGTGATTAAACAAGCACCCCAGCAGGGCTTGCAAACAAATTGACTTCTTTGAGCTAGGCCATTCCAGCATAATAAAGTGGCCAGGCTGTTGGGTTTGGGTATCGCACATTCAGATTCCCCGCTTTCTCAACTTTATCAGCACCTGGGCAGTTTTGTGAGGCCTCGGCCTGATCATCACGCGGAGACTGCAGCCATGCCTCTTTCTCCATACTTCCTCTTCATGCACCTCCCGTGATCAGGACAAGACTTCTGGAAGGGTTATCCTGACACACAGCAAGGGGCTTCAGGCGAAACAATAACCCACATTGATGGTTTCAGTACAGATTGAGTGTGGCTTGACAAACCACCAGGGGAAACTCGACTCACCAGCCAGAATATCTGCCTCGTCCATGAACTGAGTGGTGAACAGAGTTACCCGGCCTGCCTTGCGCTCACTCAAGAGGGCCCACACCCGGTGTCTAGAATAAGGATCCAGCCCGGCAGTTGGCTCATCTAGTAACAAGACCTGTAGGCAGAATCAGAAAATAGGCAGAGTTGTAAGGGGCCATGAAGGCCATGGGGTCCAACCCCCTGCTGTTGCAGGACACCATGTTACACCATCCCACTCAGATGAATGACTAGTTTTGCCTTGAATGATTTTAGTGTGGGAGAGCCCATGGCCTCTCCAGGTTTCACTGCTGTATTGTTCTGAGGAAACTTTTCCTGATATCTAGCCCAAATCTAGGTTGCCACAACTTGAATTGATTATTCCGTGTCCTACATGCTAGTATCTGCAAGAAGAGATCTTGACCTTCCTCTTTGTGACAGTCATTGAGGTACTTAAGGAGTGACAACATGTTCTCAAGGCTGAACATCTCCATTTCTCTCAGTCTGTCCTCATAGGGCAGTGTTTCCAAACCCTGGATCATTTTTGCTGCCCTCCTCTGGACCCTTTCTAATTTTTCTGCATCTTTCTTAAAACTTGGTGCCCAGAAATGGGCACGGTATTTCAGATGAGGTCTGGCTATTGAAAAGTATAGGGGAACTACTACTTCTTGTGATTTGGAAGTAATACCTTTGTTAATGCTTCCCAAAATAGGTTAAGTGCTTAACTTCAATTGCACTGAGAAATGTGCATTTAACATTTAGTGTTAGACAATATCAAATGCTTTTTCTTTATAGTGAGATAAGCATACGTGGCTTTTAAAGAAACTCAATAGCTGCATATTTTATTTTATTTTATTTTATTGCAATTCAAGCTAATTCTGAATAAATTTTACATGCAAAGCCTTCAAGAAAGTTTTAAGAAGATAACTGGATCTTTCAGCAATGGTGATGTAATAGGATGATGTACGAAATCTTCCTATTCTGACAGTGGAACTTTTCCTGCTGGAAGGAAAGCGCTCACATCAGGTACTCCTAACCCTCTGCAGCCACAGAGACCAGGCTTAGGGGGCTCCAGAACCTACCAGAGATCATCAGTTAGAAGGGAATAGTGACATATGGGAAATTCATTTGCTAATTAATGTAGCCAATTCACAAATTCTCAAAAAATTTATTTGAGTTTTCTGTGTGTTCCACAAAACATAAAAAAGTGCAGACTTTATGAAAATTGCATGTGGAGCTGATTTTCTCTATACATTGGCTTTAAAAATTGCAGGTTTGAATGGAAACGAGATGAGTTTGACAGGAGATCCACTCCACCTGCAAATTTCAGCGAGAGTACTCCTTAAAGGAAACTAATGTACGCAATATGTGCAATAGACCTGTTTGTCTGATCATGTTTTACCTGTGGGTCTCCCAAGAAAGTAATTCCAAGGGACAATTTCCGCTTCTGTCCTCCACTTAATCGATTAGCTTGGGTGTCTTGAATGGCCCCGATATCCAAGAGGGTCAGTATGTTCTGCACCTGCGAAGTGTATAAACACTGGCATGTTAGTCCTTTCCAATTTTTTATCTTCTGCTCTGCCTCCTGCTTGCTTGAAATGGGTGTGTGTGTGTGTGCATTTCTGCAGACTATAGAATTCTGATGTGGCTTTGGATGGAAAAGGATATCACATTTACTCTCATTTGAAATACTGAGGGCTTCCAGACTGGCTGCTGTCCTTGGAACTGACATCGTTTCCTCCCAACAATCAAGAGGTCCTCACTCCCAAATGGTCTCATTCCTGTGTTGTTTTTTGTATTGCTATTTTCTCATTCTTTTAAATATCTGTTAGTTTCTTAATTATCAGTGCACTACTATGATAATAGAAACAGAGTGGTTTCCTGGGCCATCCAGTCTGACCCCCGGCTCCAGTCGGCTCCGTTCATGACATGCCCACCATGCGCATGTCCAGCCTGTCTTTGCACACCCTCACCGATGGGGCCTCAACGACCTCCCGTGGAAGCCCATTCCACACCCTCGGGGTCCTGACTGTCAGGAAGTGCTTCCTGGCATCCAAATGGAACCGTGGCTCCCTGAGCTTTGCTCCGTTGGAGTGCGCTCTGCCTTCCTCTGCAGGAATGATCTTCCTGTAGGGACTGGCAAGGCAGTATCAATTCATCTATTGGAAGTATGGTCTGTGAGGCAGTTGCTGAAGCCCCAACTGCCTGCATTCCTCACTCTGCATTGTGCACTGCTGCTATGCCCTGTCCTGTACCCTGAAGTCCTTCAAAATAGTTTCAAATTGTGCAGGCTAGTTGTACAGAAGATGGAACAGGGACTAAATTCAACCCACCCGTCCCCTGCCAAACCAATGAGTGGCCAGATTTTAACCTGCACTAACTGCTTGGACCTGTGTTGTTTCACATCCTATGGGATTTTTTCCCACATCATTTTCCACCAGTTGACAGTAGCATTTCTCCCACAACTACCTTTATGGCCTTTGTGTGGGCTTGGGTACTATACAATAGGAGCCCTTTGGATGATCTAGCACAGCCCTTCTTCTAACTGCATTCAATTACTGCATTAAATTATCTAAGGTTTCTACTTTCCCAGATTCTTTAAATTCTCTTGAGTGCATCCCATTTTGTGTCACAGCAAAATGTCAGTGCTGGATTTAACACGGCAAGTTCCTTTCCCTAAGTTTACAAAACTCTCCCAGTTCATATTATTGTATGACAACCACCCCCTGCCAGAATGGCACTGCCTGGGAACAGTCCAACAGCCTGTGGTCCAACTTTTGGGAACAGTTGTTATGTCTGCATTGCTGTTACATAGATTCAACATACACAGTTAGGATATGCTGGTTCTTCAGAGAAAATTAGTTCCCTATAAAACCTGTTAACATCAATGGGATTGAAGTTGTTTTCAATAAAACTGCCAGTGATTTCAAGGTTGGGCTGGCTGAATATAAATACAAACGGCACATAAGATAAGACAGAAAAAAAAAAATAGAGGCTCTTTCTGTAACACAAGGCTGCCTTACAAATAATGATACGATAACATAGTAACATAAATGTCCATCCAGGATAAACTCTTTCCCATTGACGAGATACCTACCTCTTTTTCTATCTCACTGGATGGAATTCCTTTTATTTTAGCAAATGTTTTTAAATTCTCCTTTACTGTTAAAAATTCAAATTGAATGTTGAATTGTGGGCACACAGCAGTCATTTTCCTAATTTGTTCCATATCTTCCCTTTCAGTTATCTTGTATGTGGAGATGGTGGCAGAACCTGTACATGTAAGCAAAGAGATGTCATGGAAGGTTTTAAGACTACATAGGCTTGTAGATAGTTTAGAAACATAGAAACATAGAAACATAGAAACAGAGCGAGTCAGAAGGGGCCTCCTGGGCCATCTAGTCTGACCTCCGGCACCAGCCGGCTCCGCTCATGACATGCCCACCATGTACATGTCCAGCCTATCTTTGAACACCCTCACCGATGGGGCCTCAACGACCTCCCGTGGAAGCCCATTCCACGCCCTTGGGGTCCTAACTGTCAGGAAGTGCTTCCTGGCATTCAAATTGAACCTTGGCTCCCTGAGCTTTGCTCCATTGGAGCGCGTCCTGCTTTCCTCTGCAGGGGAGAACAGGCCTCTCCCCATCTCCATGTGACACCCCCTCACATACCTGTATGTCGCCAACATAACCCCTCTGAGTCTCCTCTTCTCCAGGCTGAAGAGACCCAGTTCCCTCAGTCTCGCCTCATACCCCATCCCCTGCAAACCAGCCACCATCCTTGTGGCCCTACGCTGCACTGACTCCAACCTGGCTATATCCTTTCTGTAATGAGGGCCCAAACTGAACACAATACTCCAGTTGCGGGCGCACCAGAGTCATGTAGAGTGGTAGTAATACCTCTCTTGATCTAGAAGCCACACTTCTGGCAATGCAACCAAGGGTGGCATTCGCCCTCTTGACCACCGCATCACACTGCTGACTCATGTTTAGCCTGCGGTCAACCAGTACCCCGAGGTCCCTTTCACAAGTGCTGCTCTCCAGCCACTTGTCCCCTAACCTGTACTTATGACAGCTATTCCTATGCCCCAAGTGCAAGACCTTGCACTTCTCCACATTGAACGCCATCCTGTTGTCTCCTGCCCACTTCCATAGTCTGTCCAGATCCTTTTGGATCTGGTGTATCTGCTCCTCAGTTGTGGCCACTGCTCCAGTTTTAGTGTCGTCTGCAAATTTGATCAGCAGACTGTTCACCCCTTCTTCCATGTCGTTAATGAAAAGATTAAACAGGATCGGCCCCAGGACAGAGCCCTGGGGGACCCCGCTTGTCACTGGCTGCCATCCCGACGATTCCCCGCTAATGGTTACCTTCTGCTTTCGGTCAGTCAACCATGCCCTAATCCACCGGACAGTGCTTTGGTGTATCCCAAAACTCCTCAGTTTCTCCACCAGGATATCATGGGGCACATTGTCAAAGGCCTTGCTGAAATCCAGGTATACCACATCCACTGCATCCCCTCCATCTAGCCATCTTGAAACCTTGTCATAGAATTCCACAAGGTTTTTCTGGCAGGACCTGTTTCTGCGGAAGCCATGTTGTGTGGCTGTCAGCCTCCCTTCCCTATCTAGCATCACTAGATCTCTCTCTATTATGAGACTTTCCATTGTTTTTCCTACAATGGACGTAAGGCTAATCAGTCTATAATTCCCCATGTCCTTCCTACTACCCTTTTTGAAAATTGGGACCACCGATGCCACCCTCCAGTCCTCTGGAACTTCACCTGTTCTCCACGAGGCCTCAAAAATGGAGGCCAGCGGGCATGAGAGAACCCCTGCCAACTCTCTAAGTACTCTCGGGTGCAACCCGTCAGGGCCTGGCGCCTTTGTAATGTCCAATGCCCTGAGGAGCCCCTCGACTTCAAGGGGGGTGACTCTAATCTCTGCCCCTAAGTCCCCAGCCTCATCCAATGTCCTATACGGATATCCCCCGTCCTGCTTTGGGGAGAACACAGAGGCAAAATATTCATTTAGCATCTGTGCCTGTTCCCTCATGTCAGTCACTGGATCTCCTTCCTCCTTATTTAGTGGTCCCACCACTTGTCTCCCCTTCCTTTTCCTATTTACATGCTGGAAGAAGCCCTTTTTGTTGCTCTTGATATTCTTGGCAAGTCTCAGCTCATAATCAGCCTTAGCCTTGCAAAGAATCCTTCTGCAACGGGCCTCCTCCTCCTGGTATACCCTTTTGTCTATTTCCCCCAGTACCCATTTCCTATGGAGGCTCCTCTTTCGTCTAATCCCCCTAACCACCTCCTTTCGCATCCATGGCGGCACTCTCCTCCGCCTCCCCACCTTACTGACTAGAGGTATTGTCAGGGCTTGCGCCTGCAAAACCTCCCTTTTGAGTGCCATCCACCCCTCCTCTACTCGCTTACCTTCCAGTAACCTATCCCAGGAGACTTTCCCCAGCCTGGCCTTCAGTTGGCCAAAGTTGGCCCTCTTGAAGTCCCAGCTTTTAGTGCTCGCCCTGCTGCACGGCCCCAGTCCTCTGATCTCAAAGCAAAGGATGGAGTGATCACTCACATCCAGAGCTCCCCTAATCTGTACTTCATCTATCAGCCCCTCCCTATTGGTCAAGACCAAGTCCAGGATGTTTCCCCCCCTCGTCGCCTCTCGGACCCTCTGTGTGAAAAACCCACCCTCTAGAGCTTCTAGGAAGTGACGTGACCTGGCTGTCACTGCCGAGTGAGTCTCCCAAGTAATATCTGGGAGATTGAAATCCCCCATAATTACTGTGTCTCTCCCCCGAGATATCCTTAGAATCTGGCCTGTCAGGACATCATCCAGGATCTCAAGTTGACCTGGAGGGCGATAACATACCCCCACTGTCAGGTCTCTTTCTCTGTCAAAACCCCTAAGTTTCACCCAGACTGCCTCTACCGAATCCCCATCTGTGCTGCACTCTATCTCACTGCATCCTATCCCTTCCCTGACATATAAAGCCACACCCCCACCTCTCTTTCCCTTCCTGTCCTTTCTAAAAAGGTGATACCCTTCTATGTTCACATTCCAGACTTGCCTTTCATCCCACCAAGTTTCTGTGATTCCCACCAGATCGTATCCTCCTATTCCCAGGAGAGCTTCAAGCTCTTCCTGCTTATTACCCATGCTCCTAGCATTGGTGTACATGCACCTCAACTCCTTCCCACTGCTTCCTTTCCTTGGAGTGCCCAGCATCCTCCTTCCTCCCATCCTCCCTGGTACCTGGCCCCTCTCTGTAGAAGTCCTGTCAGTCCCTGCAGTATCTCTAAAGCCCTGCTCCCAGAGCCCTGATCCTCCCTGCACACTTGTCCAGTGCAGACACGTTACTGGGGGGCCTGAACCCACCCCCCACTGGCTCAGTTTAAAGTCTTCCGGATGAAGCTCGCTAGAGCATCTCCAAAGGACCTTTTCCCCATCCTCGTGAGGTGTAACCCATCCCTTGCCAGAAGTCCATTGGCAAGAAAACGAGTGCCGTGGTCGAGGAACCCGAAGCGTTCCTTCTGGCACCACACCCTAAGCCAGTCGTTCACCTCAGAGGCCCTCCTGTCCCTTCCTGGCCCAAATCCCCGGACAGGTAAGATTGACGAGAAGGCCACTTGGGCCTTCAGCTCCCTGAGTTTCTTCCCCAAGGCCGAAAAGTCCCTGGTGATCCCAACCACCCCCTGCCTGGCCACGTCGTTTGTGCCCACATGGATCACCAGGAGTGGCTGGTGACCCCCGGAGCGAACAAGACGCTCCACTCTGTCCTTCACATGCCGGATGCGTGCGCCCGGCAGGCAGCAAACCTCCCTTGTCTCAAGGCTGGGGCGGCACACCGCCGCCTCAGTGCCCCTCAGCAGGGAGTCCCCAACAACTATCACCCGCCGCCGTACCTTCTCGGTGCTGGTGGGCAGCCGTGCCCTGGTCCTCGCCTCTCCTGCAGCGGCCCCCTTGCCTCCTGATGTCCCAGGCTGAGGGTCCTGCTGGTCCCCTGAGGCCTCGTCAGCCCCAGCCTCCCCAAGTGGAGAGAACCTGTTTCCCAGCTCCAGATTGGTGCCAGGAGAAGGAGGAGGCCGTGCTGGCCTCCTCCTCCTGTGGGTGACATACCTCCATGTCTCCGCAGCTGCTCCTCCCGTGGTCTCTCCCTCAGCCCTCTGTCGAGAGGGGGGCTGCTGCGGGGGGGGCCTGAAGAGCTCTCTCGGCCCTCAGGCACCTCACCTCCTCCTCTAGCAGGGTCACCATCTTGCACCGAGGGCAAGTGTATCCCTGCCTCTCCTGGGGGAGAAGGGCGAACATGTCGCAGCTCTCGCAACAGACAGCAACACCCGTGACTCCCGCCAAGGCCATCTCCTGGTCTGCCATCTGTAACCCTTCCGAGACCTTACCTTGGTCCCCTGTCTTGTTAGTCCTGCAGTTCCTCTCACTCTCCCAGTTCTCCCAGGCAAAAACCCCACTTGCACACACACACAAGGAGAAAATAAACTTGCCTGTGCCAGTCCCCTGGCCACTCAGCGCTCTCTCCCAGCCTGTGCCTCTGCTGTTCTGCCATCACAGAATGTGATGGTTAAGCCACAGATAAATTGTACACTATTAAACACTAGAACAAATACTACACTTTCTACCTTCTTCCAAATGGACAGTGACTAATGCTATTTTTGGCTGCATTAATAGGAGTATCACTTCCAAATCATGTAAGGAACTAATTCCCTTCTACTCCACACTGGTTGAGCACTGTGTCTAGTTCTGGACACCACAGTTTAAGAAGGATGCAGACAAACTGGAAGATTCAGAGGAGGACAAAAAAAGATGATGAGAATACTGGAAACAAAGTCCTGTGAAGAAAAACCGAAAGAACCGGGCACTCTGATCTTCTTCAATCTCTTCTTGATCATACCAGAATGTAGGACACAGAAAAATGGGCTCAAATTACTGGAAGAACATCAGGAATTACTCAAATTCTGGCTGAACATCAGGAAAAGCTTCCGGACTGTTAGAGTAATATGATAATTGAACCAAGGATCTAGGGAGATCATGGGCTCTTCCACACCGGAGGCATTCAAAATGCAGCTGGACAACCATCTGTTAGGGATGCTTCAACTTGGGAGGCTGGCACTGTGCAGAGGTTTGGACACAATGGTTTTACTGGCTCTTTCCAAGGTTTTATTGGCACCTTCTGTGAGGATCTGCAGGGCTTCCTGCATGTGGGTGGTCACCATTAGATTCTGTCCAAGGATAATTAAAATCCAAGATTCTGGCTGCTATTCCAAGTACAGTTACGTGAAAGTAAGTCTCATTCCATTACCAAAGTTTACTTCTTCACACAGCAAAAGGCTCCAAATAGCAGCAGCCAGGGAACAACAGTCCCTCATAATTGCTTTCATGTTCTTCTGTGAACTCTGCAAAAGCATTTGCCTGTCCCTTGTAGGAAACAATGTGAGAGTAACCAGCTCTTTGACCTCGAAATAGAGCGGCTATAGGCCCTGCTTTGCAGAGCACAGTCCCATAGACCATGTGACCAGCAATGTCTTCCTGTTTGAGGGTGTCCTGTATTTGAAAGGCTGTTTGCTCCAAGAGCGAAGATGGAAAGATAACCACACAACAGGAGAACAGAGAAGAGCTCCTAAAATCTGCAGAGCAAGGACACAGGTCACCTTAGTAGTCTTCCCCAGTACAGTGAAATGAGTTCTATTTCTATTTAAATTAACGTAAGATTTCTAGACATGCTAGAAGTATACACAATTCTATATCCTCTTTTTGAGTGAGACACCTTTGAGGGCACCCTCATCTAAAGCAGTAAGGCTCTTCTCATCTAAACAGATTTGGGACTTGGCTGGCAGCCTAGTTCATCTAAAAGCTTTGATCCTTACCATCGGATGGCTGGGAAAGTCCACTGAGAATGTTCAGCAGGGTAGTTTTCCCAGCTCCACTGTGACCAAGCACTGCAGTGATCTGGCCTTCGTAAATATTCAGCGACAAGCCTAGTATAGGAGACACTCTGTTAGCTCTGAAAGGGACTGGATACCCGGAGGCTGCAGACGTAAGCCCTTTCACAGCAATCCTATTCCTACCCCGTGGGGCTTGCCCCTAAGCAACCATGCATAATATTGCTGCCTATGTCCTGCTGAAACCAAAAGCACTTCTATCTGCAACAAAGTGGCTTTGAATTACCCTCCCACTCCCATCTTGCACTTCCCCTATTTTGGCATATCGACCATGAGGGATGCCAATGGATGAGTACAGAAGCAACAGAACAGAGATGTATGAATTTGTCAGTTTTCTCATTTTTCTAATTGCATGTTTGATTAGTCTGGATTGTTCAAATATTTTTAAGTGTATAAGAAACATTATGCACATTTATACTTATACATACTTACAGGCAAGTTTCCTAATACAGTGCCTTTAAATTTTATTTTCCCTAATATACATATATATGTAATTTCATTGGGAAAACTGCATTGTAAAATTTAGTGAATTACAAATTTTGAAAACTTACTGTGCTTTAGTTTGCATCGTGGGTCAAAAGTGAAAAATAAAGTGAATATGAATTAAAATGCCATCTGAATGCTAAACAGGGAAGTGATGAGAGAATTAAAGGGAATTAGAAGCATCTTACCTCTCAAAGCTTCTGTTTCCATTTTCCCCACTTTGTATGTTTTTTTAATATTGTTTAGTCTGAAAGAACAAGAAGCCATTTGCTGTTAGAACCTGGCTGGATTCTCGCCTCACAGTCACCCTGACCTCTCACTCCCGGGAGAGAAAGGCCCCACCGCACTGGCTGGCAGCCCCTCAAAGTCAGGCCACAACCACCTTTTGGCAGGGCACTGCAAATGCCACACGTGGGCTGCATTTTCCTCAGGCTTTTTTCCAGCTTCTTGTCATTCATTCCCAGCATACATGCCTGACCCTTCGAAGCAAAACCTCCATAGGCCTGACTGCAAGGAACCTTGGAACATTTCAGACAAAGTGCAATCTGCAGCCTGCTAGGGATGGGTCAAGTTGACATTTCCTGCCTTTTACCTAATGGCCTCTTTCCCATCAAATTCAGAAGGCACGGACTCAGCTTTGTCACTGAAGATCATGCCATGGCCTTGTTCGTTTACAGAAGCATCCTCGCTATAAGTGCTTCTTGATTTACACCAGTAGGACTTCTTTAGGAAAAAAAAGGCAGGATACGGCACTCCGTATTTGTCTAACAGGAAAAGAAAACACACACGGCAATGCTCTTGAACAAGAAAAGGTACTGCAAAACTCACTGCACACACAGCCAAATGCAACAATCCTCCTTCCTCTGCGATACAGTCTCACTGAGTAGTTGCAGTTTATTTAAGGAGCAGATCATTCAGAGTTAACATTTTGGTTGACAGGGGAGCAAGTTGCACACTCTAGGTATAAATGCATGGAGACACTGGCTGTACTTAGACAATCATGTATCAGCATATTAAGCCAAGATATGAACAAGCCTTTTTGGTAGCACACTCTGCCTCTTTGCCCGAGCTGCAACTACACCAAGTAGCTCATGGCAAGCTGTAGCCATTTTGTCCTAATTGCAAAACCATGTATACAAAGTTCAGAATGAACCAGGATCCGAAACAATACACTGAAGCTGATTTAGCATTCTGGCTTGTTCCCAGTCTGATAACCCAGGGCAGCATCTACATGATTGTATAATTAGCTGTAATTAGGGATGTGTGAGGAATACACTTTGGGTGGTAAATCTGCCAGATTCCCTGGTTCAGCCTCCCAGATGCTGGACCACTCTGCAGGGCCCAGAGTCTGAGTTCCACAATTCACAGGGCTCTCATCAGGAATTGGGCTCCATGTGCTGTGTGAGCAAGCAGGGAAGAAGTACAGCTGCTGGGAATAGGCAAAACCAGATTCCAGAGAGGCTCAGCACATCCCTAGTTATAATCCCAATGCTGTGTACATCTTTTTTTCTTTTTGGTACCAGAGCAAGTTCACTTTCTTTGAGGACAGAAAGGTTAGACAATCTCCACAGGTTTAACTCCTGAGTTCCTCAAGAGATGTACCATATTTTTCGCTCTATAAGACGCACCTAGTTTTTAGAGGAGGTAAACAAGAAAAAAATATTCTAAATCAAATGGGCACATAATCACAGGCACATTCCCCATCACTTCCCCATGGGCTGCACATCTGACAGACTTACTGCACACACATATTCGCTCTATAAGACGCACAGGCATTTCCCCTTACTTTTGAGGGGGAAAAAAGTGAGTCTTATAGAGCAAAAAATACGGTATTTTTAACATGGACCGTAATATTTCAGACAGGCGAATCTATCATAACTCAGCATGTATTCAGTATAATTGGTGTGCAGGGCTCCTATGTCACCACCTTTTTATTTTTAATTGATCTTTTAATGTAGTGCAGAACTCTTCCACTGTACAAATTGCATTGTAGGATGATAAGGCTGTAACACCATGAGATATTTCCATTTGAGTAGTATTTCACTAGTTATTTTTTAAAAAATTGTAGGAAGCATTTATGTTATTTTGAGGATGAGGGCCAATAAATTGAAACTTAATCCAGACAAGGCGGAAGTTCTGTTGGTGGGTGGATTTTGCTCCTGGGTAGGTGGCCTGGACCTTGCCCTGGATGGGGTTGCACTCCCTCTAAAGGACAAGGTCCATAGCTTGGGAGTGCTCCTCGACCCAGAGCTGTCCTTGGAAGCTCAAGTGACTACGGTGGGAAGGAGCACTTTCCTTCAGCTTCAGCTAATCTATCAGCTGGGTCCCTACCTTGAGGACGATTGCCTAGTGACAGTGACACATGCATTGGTTACTTCCTGGTTGGATTTCTGTAATGCGCTCTTTGTGGGGCTACCCCTGAAGACAGTCTGGATACTTCAGATCGTGCAAAATAGAGCTGCCAGGATGCTGTCAGGGACTGGGTGTTATTATCATATTACCCCAGATACACTGGCCTCCCATCGAAGTCCAGGCTCAATTCAAGGTGCTGGTTATTACCTATAAAGCCCTTAATGGCTTAGGACTTGGATACCTATAGGAATGTCTGCTTCCATATTTGCCCTCCTGCCCCTTGAGTTCGGCAGCAGAGGCTCTCCTCCAGGAACCCTCCGTGAGAGATATCAGGAAGCAAAGTACCCGGAGGAGGGCTTTCTCTGTGGTGGTGCCCCATCTATGGAATGCTCTCCCCAGAGAGGTCTGCCTGGTGCTGTCGTTATTTGTTTTTCAGCGCCAGGCTAAGACCTGTTTATTCCAGCAATATTTTAATAAGTTTTAATATTGTCTTTTCTATGTTTTTAACTGCAGCCAGTGTGGGTCGGGAATTTATTTATGTTATTTATGCTATATTTTATATTGTAAGCTGTCCTGAGGCTTTTTTGCAAATAGGACGGCATATAAATATTTTAATGAATGAATAAATAAATAATAAATAAATTTTAAAAATCGATTAAAACACACAAATTTCACCCTTGGTAAAAGGTATACGGATGTGTGCAGAGTTGTGTAAGGACACTGGTATGGACAGAAGAAAGTATGCTTCCAAATAAGGCTTTGATTATGCCAGCAGTGGCATTTCTGGGGGGAACAGTCATGAAAATATTGTCTTCCTGGCACCTTCCACCTTTTCCTACTGTTTCTTCCATCATTTTTCTATCAGTGGAAAAACCAACCAGGAAAAAGGTGGCATTGTTGCACAATACCTTCCAATGAGCAGAGCTAGGAGCCCTCCAGTAAGAACCATACATAATCTTTCTTTTTGGACAATACTACAGAATTTAGGATCTGAAACTGAATTTACCATCCAACAGATCGAAAGAACAGGTTATACTCCTTCAACCTTGCTATTGTCCCCAAAGTAGCATTTTTCAAAGCAAGGGCGGCTTTTGCAAATCTCAAAAGACAACTCCAGATACCTGCAATAAGGAAATATAACCCTTCAAACTAGCCAGTGTTAATGTTTGCTTACCAGGCACAACCTTGTCAAAATAGGCAGTCAGCAGGATATATAAAGCACTGTCAAAAAGCAGGACATATATGCAAGGTTCATGCATTAGTTCAGACAAATAGAAATTTTTCCCATATTTTTGAAAGTGGATGACCTGTGTGAAAAGAGAAAAACTTCAGATCTGATGGGTCAAGATCCTGATGGGGAAGAGCAAATAACAAAGCTTGTAACAAAGCTTTTCATGAGCCTAACTGTTGTCCAGCCTCTAAACTGTAGTAACTAAATATGTATCGCAGTCCTGTGAAAAAAGCAGTAAAATTAGATGAAGGCAAACAGCATTTGTGTCCATACACAATGATCAGAATAACTTGGGAGAGCACAGAAAATGCCTAGCCCACAAGAGAGGCTGGGATGTTTCACCAATGTCGAGTTTACAACCAGCCTCACCAAGAACAAGGGATGTGGAATTTTCCATCCTAAACAAGGCATCACACTCTACCTTTGAGAGTCCATTTCCAAAAGCAAAAGGGCAGAAGATGCTCAAAATCCATTCCCAAGCTGCCGGAAGCAGATTCATCTCTGTAACAATGCTGAAGCCTCCAAAAAAATTGAGGATGAAGACAACAAGGCAAGTGCTTTTTGGCTTCTTTAGGACAGAGCTAATCATAAAACAGAAGCATATCTGGAAAAGAGGAAATGGCCAGTGTAGTGCTATCATTCCAAATTTAACTGTCAGATTTAATGAAGTTCTTAAATTGCTTTTGACTGACCAAACTGGTCCTCAAGAAGATTAGAAAATATACATAATACCAATGTGCGCTGTTAAAAATGAAATATGGCAAATAATGCAAATGAACAGCATGTAACTATCCAAAAAACATTGGGCACCCTTTTGCATGTGAACCTGCCAAACTTCTCTAGAAAGGGAATTCCATAATTAGGAGCCAGGAATGGCAAAATCTAGACTTGCTGGACACAAACCTGATTTCTAAATGATGGAATCAGAAACAATGATGAAATGAGCACCTAGGGTACTTTTGATACGAAGACAGTCGGGCTAAAACAGTAAAAACAGCTCTTTGAATTGTGCCTGGAAACTAAGCTAATGGTAACCAGTTTTAAATGAATCCTTGTGTCCAGCCTAAGCCAGTAATCGACTGTGCCATTATGGGTCAGTTGAAACTCCTGAACATAAAGCAGGTTTGAATAATACGATTTTTTTCTCAACATATATAGAAACGTAGAAACAGAGCGAGTCAGAAGGGGTCTCCCAGGCCATCTAGTCTGACCCCCGGCACCAGCTGGCTCCGCTCACGACATGCCCACCATGTGCACGTCCAGCCTATCCTTGAACACCTGCACCAATGGGGCCTCCACCACCTCTCATGGAAGCCCATTCCACACCCTCGGGGTCCTGACTGTCAGGAAGCGCTTCCTGGCATCTAAATGGAACCAAATCCTCATCTTTACCCTGGGAATGACACAAGTGCTATACCAATTGATATCTAATAGAAAAAGTTCCCCAGCTACTCCCATGCTAGAAAAACATAGCAATAAACCCTAGAGGGCTTATTGAAACCCTAGATATCACCCTGTCTCCAGGATGCTTCAAGGAGTTCTCAAAAGAAATGAAATGTTTGACTTATAAAGATTTCTTGCCAAGAATGGATGAGGTTTCCTCACTGGGAAGACTAGCTCAGTAAGTCTTCTCCAGTGGAGAAGAAATTGATATTTGGAAGGAGTCAAAAACATGGCATGAAGTA
Organism: Varanus salvator macromaculatus; assembly: GCA_023646645.1. Taxonomy (NCBI): domain Eukaryota; kingdom Metazoa; phylum Chordata; class Lepidosauria; order Squamata; family Varanidae; genus Varanus; species Varanus salvator. Next base: position 1,516,633 of record JAIXND010000791.1, on the reverse strand, counting down.
TTTCATTAGCATTAACTGGAGTCATTTTCAATCCTGAATGAACTGCATGATGATGTAAGAAAGGATAAAGACTTACTGAGGATATGCCATAAAGGAAGAACAGAAGAAATAGGGCAGGAAAGCTGCTCAATACAAAATATAAATAGTTCAAAGCAAGTGCCAGCTCGCAGGATATAATCAATACAAACACAGCATACAGCAAACCCCAGGATAACCTGCAAATAAAAATGAACTGTCAAATTTCTTAACAACTTGAATTTGACATATTTTTGTCATACTAGCTTGCAAAATGACCAAGCATGAAAAGGACACTCTTATTACTTGGTTCAGGATACCCATGTGTTATCCTGTTGTCTGAACCCAGATATGCACTGTTAACCACAAAGAACCCATGAAGGGAACCTCTGGTTTGTTGGGCTGTGAACAACACCTTGGTTTGTTGTTTTGGGTGACTTCAGACAACGTAACAAATCCATGTTTAACAAGAACCCATCATCCAATAACTACCAACGCTCAGTCTATATTCAACCCTCACATTTATGTTATCATGTTGAATCCAATGGTTGTGTTCACACATAATAATAAGCCATGACAGCAATAGCTTGTTGTCATGTGTTAAAACAGGAAGTATGGTGAAATGTGGTCTGTTTGGTTACCATGAATCACCACAGAGAACCAACAGTCTATTCTAAGGGTACTACATTTCCACACTGCTTGTTATTATGTGTAAAGATGGTTACAATGTTTCTCCATGGTTTCCCCATGTTGGCCAATGAGGTTGGCAGCTGCAGTGGCTGGCCGCCATGTTTCAGTGCCCTGTTCGCCTAGCAACTGCTGAGTTGTCAGCAGATAGGGAACTAACCAGTTGCTCCAGCTCTCCCCGTTTTCTCTCCTGGCATACATCCTCTGATGCCTGGCCACCTCAGCCGCCTCTCCCACCACTTTGCCAATTCATCTTGATGCCAGCTTGCCCACCTTGTGTGGCTATGCCACAACATTGCCTCACCTCCCATGTCCCTGCCTGCACCACAAGTGGCAAGGCCTCGTGAGGTGATACCATGGCACAACCAGGCAAGGCGGGTGAGACGGCATCACACTGAGTTGGCAAGGCAGCCGGGGAGCTGGGCAAGGCATCAGAGGGCCCCCATCAGGAGGGGACACAGCAGAAAGAAACATGGCGTCGGGACAAGACAGACGTGTCTAACGGGGCTCCGTTAGCACGCTGGTTATCTTCCTGGCCGTGGGCGGGGGGCCCAGTCTTAAGCCCTGTAGGGGTGAAGATAGATTGCTTGGCAAATTCCCAGTAGGTCTCTGAACAGCAATTAGGAGCTTACTGGGGAAAATTCAAGCTTTTCTCAGCCAGAAGAATACAGGAGAGAGTTTGCCCTCTACAAGTCCTCGACATGCAGAAATAGACTATCTTAGTTATTACCATCGAATCTACTGGAAATTATTTTTATTTATTTAATTTATTTATTTATTTTTTGCAATAATGCCCATGGAAAAAGCCACATTGTTTATCAACTGATTTAAAAAGAAGAAACTGAAAGCCCTTTGGGTGAAGGACGGGAAAGAATCCCCCCCCCCCACGGAATTCAAACACGACATCTTACATGACTGAGAGATAAAACGGTTTATAAGTAATCAAAAGTTTCTCTTTTCTTTAATCTCTCCAAGGGCAAGACTTGAACTAATAAATTAATGCTTAATGATATGACAGACGCAATCTTCTAGTTTATTGGACGGATGCCAGATACTGACCATCTTCTTTCTTTTGTCTCTGAAGCGCTTGGACCTCTGCCAAGGCTGTAAAATCACTGCTAAGATGGAAGCGTTTAATACAGAAATTAAAGACTTTTCAAAGATAATTTTGGAGTTTCATAATTCCTTATTTATTAATGGAATCAAAAATGGGCTCTGACAAGATTGATTTTTTTATTAATAAGACTCTGACCAGACAATTGGTATCTGAGCAGAATAAGCAAAATATTCAGCAAGCAGAAGGGAAATTTGAAGCTGAGAAGATAACAAATGAATTATTACAGGACGGACAAGCAGCTGGGCATTTGAAAACTTCAAAGAAGATAAGTGGAGTGCAAGAAATAATGAGCGGATACGATCTAATACATGATTTATTACAGACATATCTTAGGGAGAAGCTGGCGCAATCAGAGGAGTTAATGAGACTATTGGACTTGCTTGCTATGCTGGAGAAAAAGAAAACAGTTAACCATTTAAGGCGATCTTATAATCTGAAGACAGATATATTTGGTAGAGGTGTAAAGAAGAAATTTAAAGGGGAGACAGGAGAACTCTGTTCTTGTTGTTTCAAAAAGAGGTGATGCATTGAGGTTGATGTGCTCATATGTAACATAGGAAAAAAAACGTGCTACTGTTTTTGGTGAAGCATTATACTTTTATTTCCATCTGTAAGTGAAAATAAGGGAATTTATTATAGGTATTAAGGTTTAAGCTAAGATGAAATATAAAGCTATTGTTAAACAGGGTATAGTGACTAGAGCTGTTAAGCTGTTATTAGAGAGGATAAATGGATGTTTTGGATGTTATTTGTAATCATAAGGAGTTATTCTTCTCTTTTTTGTCTTTCCTCTTTCTACTTTAAAAAGGGATGATTTAAATAGACTGGTATGTAGATACGAGATAAAGAAAGGCTGACTTAATAACTTAGCTTAATGAAACAGTGTTAAATGGGTATCCCTAACTATATCTGAAATTGAAAATAGGTGAACCTATCTTATAACTAAAAACTATATGGAGTTAAGGGACTGCAGGTGGCGCAGTGGTTTAAACCGCTGTGCTGCTGGGCTGGTTGATCGAAAGGTCGCCGGTTCTAATCTGCACATGGGGTGAGCTCCCGTGCTCCGTCCCAGCTCCTGCCAACCTTGCAGTTCAAAAGCATGCAAATGCAAGTAGATGAAAAGGTACCACTTCGGTGGGCAGGTAACAGCGTTCCGTGCACTTCGGTGTTTAGTCATGCCGGCCACATGACCACGGAGACTGTCTGCGGACAAACGCTGGCTCCCTTGGCTAGGAAACGGAGATGAGCACCGCCCCCTAGAGTCAGGCATGACTGGACTTAATGTCAAGGGGAAACCTTTACCTTTATATGGAGTTAACTATATTTGTTTAAATGGAGATTAAGCTATGGTGAAATATTTGTGAGTTTAAAGTGGATTGATTTAAAGATATTACCAAGCAGGGTAGCTAGGATGCTCATTGAGATGCTAAATAGATTTTTTTTTTTTGAGGTTACTATTAATTTTGATAGCGAGGAAGTTATTTTGTATAATAATAAAAATAATAGATAAGCTTTTGAAGTGTTTAGAAATGTCTAGAGGAGACCTATTATTGAAAAAGGATGTAATTTCACCCAACTTGGAGAAGCCCTCCTTGAATAATGGACGAGAGAAGCAGGACTTTCAAGAGAGAAAGAAGGGATTGACGTTATGGAAGAAGGAAGATTGTGACTTCTATCAAATTTGAAAATATATCATGAATTGGCTGAAAACACGGGACTTGGTTCTACAGAAGTTTTTATATTGTTATAAAAAGGAGCATAATAAGATTATAGTATGTTAAAAGACATGTTGTAGAGGCTGATCCAGTAGATCCGATGTGTGTTTGTGATGATGGATATGCAGTTCGTAGTTCAGAAACTCCAATAAAATTTATTTTTAAAAAAAAGGAGGGGACACAGCAGCAGTGAATGCAAGGGTTAGCAGCATGTGGCACTCCACTCTGGCTGCTGCCCTGGGCTGCAGCTGTGCGTGGGAGCCCCTGTATCCCACTAGGCCTCCTGCCCTCTGTGCTGTCCCACTCTGCCCCCATAACCTGAAGGACTCCCCTCGCCCCTGACAGCCTGCTGGCAGAGTTTCCCAGGCAGATGCCCCGGCTGTCATCCTTGGGAAAATGTGCTGGGCAGGGCATGCACCCTCTGTCCTGTGCTACCAGACCTGCACGCGGGAGGAGCATTGGGCACATGTGCAGCGAGGGAGGGGGAGATGCAGGCATGTGTGTGGGAGGGGGCTTCTGCCTGGGCACAGAGTGTGGTTGCAGCTGCTCTGTAGCTCCCACAGAATCTCTGTGCAAGTCCAGTGACCAGACAAGGGCTCTGCGGAGCAGCAGGGAGAAAGCAGTGGCTGGCTGAGAACACCTCCAGGGAAGCATCCAGGCTAATGCCGGAGTTGTAAGCAGGAGCCATGCCCATTGGAACAGGGGTGCTGGGATATGTCCCCATAGAGCTGTATCAACCTTTCCTAGCTTGGTGCTTTCTAGATACCTTAGAGTGCAACCCCCATCATTTTCAGCAGCTGTTTCATGTCCTGGGCAATATCAAATTTTGCAGTGCCCAGGGTAGCAGGAGGCAGGGATTTAGCATTTTTTAATATCATCCTATAAAACATATACACTTAGATGTGCTAGATTCACATCATGCCTTTCCCCTTCTTCTGACATGTTGGCCCAGCTGAGGAAGGTGTGTCTCGTAGCTCACCAGAATGCCATGTCTCGTAGCCCCATTGCCTTCATCACCTCCTTTAATTTCCTTTTCTCCTGCGAAACATTTTGTGACAAGAAGTATATAATCGGAGAAAAGCACATTGGTATTGCTAAGTAGAATGGCAGGTTCTGAAAGATATTTAATGATGCAACAGTAGGCGATTTCATGCGGACGGCACTCATTGATTTCATTTCATCCCAAACAGAATGATTGGTGATCCGCTAAAAGGAAAAGGCAAAGCGATTACTATTTTCAACAGTAGACTTCTGCATGCAAAAATAACCAATCCTCACCACTTACATGGTTGTGAGTACTTGTATCCTCACTTTACAAATACGGATCAGACTAAGGCACAATCCTGTGCACGTGTAAACGCAAAAAGTCCCACAGTTCCCACCATTTTGTCTGACTAACAGGCAGAGGGTTGTGCCCCGGAGGTCTGCAGCCTGTCAGAATGAGGGAGGGTCTATGATTGGGCACAGCAAGTCCCAACGGCTGCAGGTTTGCTGCTGCCATGTTTGAAGCCACTGCTCAGATGCTACTTGCTAAGGAGAAAGCTGGACTAGAGAGAACTTTGGTCTGATCCAGCAGGGCCCTTCTTAGTGAGAGGTTCTGAGGCAGCATCAGGGCTCCCTCTTCTGGCGAGAGACCAGAATAGCAGCCCTGGTGGTTGCAGGACTGGGCCCACAGTCAATTGTGGGCCATCTGGGCTGTTACAAGCACCACTTGGGAGCCCTGAGGGCACAGCTATATAAGAACCGGCTCTTCCCTCCAGATGCTGCCTCAGCTATGGTGGTCTTTGCTGTTGTTGGACTGCCCTGTGCCGTCTGAAAACTGCCTGTTGCCTTGCTCCTGCTTCTGGACCCTGCCTGGCTTCCCTTGCTCCACTCCAATCCCAGGTACCACTTCTCCTTGTCTTGTTTCTCTGGCTTTTGACTCCTGACCAGCTGTAACTACTCTTCACTATTTGGACTGGCCTACCTTGCATTAGTGAGATACTCTTTATAGCAGGGGTCCCCAACCCTGGGCTGTGGATTAGTACCAGTCCATGGCCTGTTAAGAACTGGGCCGCACAGCAGGACTCTAACTTTGAACAATCCAGTTTGAGTGTTAGAGTCAAGATAAGATGACTCAGCAGTTCAAACGATGCTTCTAAGTTTGAACTGCAAGCACCATGAAAAAAATATGCTCACAGCAAAAACGCCATCGGTTGTGTGCCTAAGTTGAAAAAATATATTACAGTAGAAGATACATTGCCTCAGTGTCCCAAATCGATTCATCTTGCATTGATTTGTGTTGCTTTAAATCCATTTGGCTTGAGTCGATTCAGGATATCAAGGTAGCCACAGCAGTGCAACTAGACATTCAAGAACGATGGGGTGTGTTTGAACTGAGGAGGAGCATTTTCAGGGGGATTAATGGCAATGTGTCTTTTTCTGTAATGTTTTTGTTTAAATATTTGCCATATTTTTGATCACACCCCATATATAACCTCAGACTTAATTCATTTCAGGAGGCCATATTTGCTGTTTAAATTTATCAGAATGGGTATTGCTTAGGGTCTAGGAATGGATTCATTCACTTTCCATTATTTCTAATGGGAAAAATTGATTTGGACTTCAAACAATTCAGAATTTAATTAGCCTCCTGAAACAAATTAAGTTTGAAATATGAGGCACTGCTGTAATGCGGTGAATCATCCGGAAACCATTCCCCCCACCCCCGGTCTGTGGAAAAATTGTCTTCCACGAAACTGGTCCCTGGTGCCAAAAAGGCTGGGGACCACTGCTTTATAGCACGACCTTCCTTGCTTGCTTGCTTCCCATGCTTCCATAGTGTGCTGAAGCTTTAGTGCTACTGCCTCATTCCCACACCTGCTGCAGCTCAGGCTGCGACTGACCCAAAGCACTGGTAGCAGATACAATGGTGTTTCATCCCCCCTTATTCTTTCCCCTGCTTGAGGCATCCGGCAGATGAGAGAGGGGACCAGGAGTACCCCTTGTCTGCCAACAACACAGAATACATCCAGGGAGCCAACATGCTAGCGCAGTCTGGGGACATCCAGGATGAGTTGCTATTAGTGTGGCTATGCCCTTCTTTGCAGAGGACCCCCCACCCCCGCCAGCTTTGGAAACCCAGATTAAAGGTCAAGAATGGCAAGACTTGAGAGTAGGGACCTGGAAGCCCATCCACAGTGAGCAGACTGCGCAGGCACACAACATACGACATATGATTTATAACATTGACCCAATTTCCCTCTTGAAATATATACTAGGTAGCATTGGACAGGTTTGCATAATCACAGAGGGGAAAAAAGCCACAGTGGCTTTTGCTTCTTCCCTGCATGAATTTGTTGTCACAGATCCCCCAGTTAGCAGCATGACCTTCACTGGGCGGGGGTTCTTGTGACATCCAAACTCCCGCATGAGTGGCTGAAGTGCTTTGCAAACCCACTCAAGAAGTTTCCCCATTCCATTCTGGAAAAGGTGCACTGCATGGTATTCAGACTGAGAAGGAGTTTGGCCACACCTCTCTCTTGCTGCCTGGCTTCAATACTCTCAGCAATTTCATTTTTTTTTTCCTGGTCGAAAGAAATGATTTGCACAAAATTAACCTTGATCAGGCTATAATGAAAAGGTCTGGCCACATGGAAATACTACAGACACACAAAAACGGCTATGATAGAACAGTAGGGTGTTGACAGGTAACATGTTTATGGAAAAGCTTCTGGGGCTGGAAGTACAGTGCACTCAGCTTCTTACCAGACCTACACATTTAAGTATAAACAAGCAACCTGCAACAAAGTGTTGCAGTACAGAGTCCTTCTCTTCAGGTACCAACCATTCTTCTTCCTTACCTCCTAGTTTTCTGTTTTGCTTCCCTGCTACAACAGTCAGTATCACATACCTATTGAGAAGCCTCACTGGGCTGAGGACTTGACCCCCACACACACACACACACACACACACACACGCACGCATCTGTACTTCTGCAACCCTTGTAGTTCCCTCAGTCCTACAGATTCCTCTGTCTTCTTCATGGAAGGTAACATTTTGATTAACAAAGGAGCAGCACTCAGGAGAATTTATTTCAACATTAATATGTATGATAAGCTTAATATCTACTTTGGTGGAAACAAATATGATGAATGATAAAAATGGAAGTATCAGATCATGCAATCCAATAAAAAGTTGAAGGAAAACATTCCCAAACTAAACTGCTTCAACTTACTTCAATAAGAGCACTGTCAATGCTTGATTGCAGTGATACAAACCCGTTGAACCAGTATTTTGGATTGCTACAATATTCTGATGAAAAGTTATAACATAAATCTGCAAGCAAAGGAAAAGCAAATGATTTTTCTTAGTTACATACACAGTCTTGTATAAATCAAAGAAAGAAACAGGGACAAGTTGGTGTTATACCATATATAATTGCAAGGGAATACCAAACATTCTAGTGTCCTGGAACCCTCGTTATTGTTTGATGGTCAGGTGGCTTCAATGGCACTGAGTGCCTTCTACAAGCTTCAGCTGCTGGCCCAGCTATGCCATTGTCTGGACAGCAATAGCTTGGTTTCATAATCTATGCTCTGGTCTTCTCTGAGTTCGATTACTGCAGTGCACTGTATTGCATTGCAGACTGCCCTTGAAAATGGTTGGAAAGCTGCAGCTTGTGCAACATAGCAGGCAGGTTACTAGGTGGGACCAGAAGGCCTGAACATGTAGCCTAGTTCTGGCCCACTTGCATTGGCTGCCTATATATCTCTGAGCCCAATTCTAGCTTTAGCAGGAACAAGGGGTAGCATCCTTTCTGTGGCAGCCTCTCTACTGTGCAACCATCTCCCTACTGGCACCAACAGGCTTATCTTTCTGGTCCCAAGACAAGACGGCCCTCTGTGCAAGTACATTTAAAGACATCTGGGAACATTCAATGGCTTGATGGGGACACCCATATCTGGTGTTTTTAACAAGTCTATTCTGCAGGTGGCACAGTGGTTTAAACCACTGTGCTGCTGGGCTGGTTGATCGAAAGGTCGCCGGTTCGAATCTGCACACAGGGTGAGCTCCCGTACGCCGTCCCAGCTCCAGCCAACCTTGCAGTTCGAAAGCATGCAAATGCAAGTAGATGAAAAGGTGCCACTTCGGTGGGCAGTCAACAGTGTTCCATGCACTTCGGTGTTTAGTCATGCCGACCACATGACCACGGAGACTGTCTGCAGACAAACGCTGGTTCCCTCGGCCAGGAAATGGAGGTGAGCAGCGCCCCCTAGAGTCAGGTATGACTGGATGTAACGTCAAGGGGAAACCTTTACCTTTTTATTCTGTATCAAACTTTCTTTTAGTAGCTATATGATTCTACGCATTTGCCTTTTTGAATAGTTTTATCATTGCTTGATAGTATTACTATAAAGGATGCAAACAGCAGCTATTGAGTGGGGTAGAAATTAAAATTAACATTTTTAATAAGATTGAATGTGGTAAATGCATGTATCCCTTCTCTACCTTAAAAGCACACTCAAAATGTCTTATTTCTATGCATCATCATTCTATATTCATATATCTGGGAAATGGAGCATAAGTAGAAAGGTGCTTTGAATTACCTATGTCTTCAATTAAGCTGCTTGGAGAAACCATATCAAAAAGAGAAAATCTGAGTCGATAGGAAACATCATCCTGAAACACCACTCCAATGATATCATGTTCTTCCTTTTGCGCTGCTTCCATGGCTTTTTCATCTTCCATGAGTTCTGTTTGTATGCCTGTTGCAAGAAAATCCTGTTACTGGGTGGGATCTCATCCAGGAGAGGAAGAAACAGCCTCTTGGGCAGATGCTTTGCCAGCTATGCTCGTGTACATGCCATGGATGTCTACAGGGGAAGAGACTGGCCAAGGCATTGCTTCTGGAGTTCACGATCTGATAAAACACTAGGCTGTTATTTAACCTGACATCCTGAACTCCAGCCTTGGGGATTGCTCAGGAGATGAAGAGGGGACTTGAGCCGCAGCAAGGCAGTCATGGTAAGCAAGCAACAGGCAACTGGAAGGCTGTTAGTGGAGCTGCACTGCATTCTCCAAAGGCTTCTCATCTACGCAACAACAGAGCCTCTGATCCCAAAGACACCCCTAAATTCACAAAAAGGAAGAACACTTAATCTGGTAAGTGCTACCCTTATTTTATTAGTCAGCAAATCTACAAAATATTTTGGGAGAGATACGAGGTGCAGGCTAGACACAAGGAAGAATTTCCTAATTGTATGAGCAATACAACAGTGGAACCAGGTGCCAGGAGAGGTGGTGCACTCTTCCACACTAGAGACATTCCAAAAGAAACTGGATAGTCATCGAAGTGGGATGGTTTAACTGGCATCCTGTACCAGCAGGGGATTGGACTTGATGGCCTTCTTGTCCCCTTCGGACCCAACTATTCTATGATCCTATGAATAAAGCAGGCATAAAAGCTGCTAATCCCAGCCACCCAAGTTTGCATCCCAGTACAGTGGTACCTTGGCTCACGAACACCTCAGTTCACGACCAAATCGGGTCATGAACAAAAATTTCATAACAATTTTGAATCAGGTCACAAACTCCACATTGCGTGGCGACCATGATTGCGGCCATCTCCCCCCCACCCCAAGTGGGGAGATGACTGCGATTGTGCTAGGGGCAGGGGGGAGATGGCTAAGTTTGCGCCCATCTTTCCTGCAGGAGTGCGCCCGTGATTGCACCTGTCTTTCCTGCAGGAATGCAACTGTGTTCTTGGCCATCTCCCCCCCCCACCAGCATGATCACGCCCATCCCCCCCAGCGCACCCATGTTCGCGCCCATCTCTTCTCCCCATTATCACATAATCTGCCATGCTTGTACCAAGATTATTTACATAGTAAAGTCTCCTTGTGATTTATCAAATTAAGAATGTTCGATTAAATTTCATAGCTAATGCAAAAAGAGCAAGGCCAGAGTCATTGACGTTCATATCTTTAGAATTTCAAGTTTCCACATTTTTCGATAATCTGTAGAAGTTCCTTAAACCTTAGCAATGGCCTGATTGGTTTAATGAATACGTGCATTAAAATTGCCAGCCACCCCTAAAGGAACTGAGAAGAATACATCTTCAAGTTCTCCTAGATAATTTTCTGATCTGGTCTAGCAGTCTACATCATAATAGGGTGAACTCCTAGAGAAAATCTCAATGTTAACCTAAATATAAGCATGTGTTGAATTTTTGATAAGGATAGCTATGGTGTAGCTATTCAACCTTTTTAAATGAATTACTGACATTCATAAGGAAGTAACTACTAAAACAGCCAGTTGCCCATGTGCTTTATCACCTTTCAAGGAACAAGGCGCAGGAACTGAAGAAGCCTCATATTGAGGTAACCAAATTTCTGGGGCAAACAAGTTTCATAGAATGGCAAGATTTGAAAATGCTTTATGCAATGCAGGAAATGATTATCCATTGGCTTAGTCTTCCAATCAGCCAGGATCCAAGATTAACACCAAACTCTGCCTTCCTTTTGTATTGATTGCCTTGTTGTATCAGAGCCTTTACTTTGGTGGCCTTCTCTGCAGATACTATTAAGCAGGGATTAAAATTTCAAGTCTAGACCTACTAGCCAGGCAAAAACCTTACTCTCCACCTGGAGCGTGCAACTTCGCGGGGCAGAGACATCTCCCCAGATCCTCCGCCGCCACCCCCCCCCCCATTGCATCCTCTGGCTCCTTTCAGCTTTCCTGTGCACTGGAATGGTGGGATGCGGGGCGGGGGGGGAGAAAAAACTCTCCCAATTCACATCACTTGGCCCCTCCAGGAAGGCGGAGACCCCCAGCCTCGCTTGTCTCCGTTCAGGCCAAGAAGCAGCCACCGGGCTTGCCTTAGGGGGCGAGCAGAGGACGCCGCCTGCAATAATACTTCTCACACTTCGTGGCCCATCTAAGGGTTAAAGCAAGAGAGGGCTGCTTCCTAGAAGGGCCAGTGGAGAGACAGGCCCGAGGATCGTGGAAAGCAGATGGGCCCGGGTGAATGTACACGTGCGTCTAAGTCTCTGCCTGCATGGGTCCGTGTGGGTTTGCTTCCCGGTTAGGGTTCCATTTGCAAATAGGAATGCAGGGCATTACTGTGTTCGCCAGAAAGGAATTTACACTCGCATTTGGCGAGCAGGCGAGCAGAATTTTCAAGCCCTGCTATTAAGTGTAAAGGGAAGTGTCACTGTAGCATTGCTCTTCCAAGCTGAAACTCAATCTGTAAGCATTCTGAAGGAAGGCACATACTGTACTGTGAAATTATTTTAGCACCCATTACATACCTTGCAGGACAGAGATGGTTTCTATTTTCCTCATGGTTTCTCTTGCCATCATTGTATCTGGAGTATAAGCAAGTTTGACCCCAGTAATATTGAAGGAAGGATCATCTAGATGTCCAAGAAATGCCTGAGGTATTTCTTGATGAGTCTGAAGGTCTGTCCATAATGTCAGTAATACTATTGCAATTAAGAGAACCACTGAGGAAAACCCTTCCTGGAAAGAAACATCCAGAAGAATGCATGTGATAACATCTAGAGCAATACATTGAGGTTTTATGCTTCAGAAATAGTCTAGTTAACAGTAATAGACTATAGGCAAAGAACTGGAGAGCCAGGCTAATTGCTGTATAGTTATGGGGAGGACACAGAGGGTGTTCTCTGCACCAGTCCCCACATGCAAACTTATACAAGATTCACCTGCACACAGAGAGATAGAAGGGAGGAAGGAGTAGTAAGGAAATGCTCTCTTCCACAACCATTTTCCACCCACACATCCTCTCCCTCTCATAGACACACACTCGGGCACAGCGGAACATACACAGGTGGTGGTGGAGACCGGGCAGGTGGAAGGATGCTTGAAGTATTATTCTAGAACTGCACTCACAGGATTTAAGGATGGGAAAGGCCAGTGAAACCAGATGTGTTTTGTCAAAGCTTTTATATTACTTTACTCAAGTCTTGAGTACATTCCACTGGGCTTTGTCACATTGCTAGGTGTTAACAGAAACTACTGGCTGTCGTGAAGGGGGGCCAAAGGCCCAAGCACTTTGGTCGTAATTAACCACACTTGCAAGAGCAATAAAACTAAATCTATTTATTGCTAGTTATCTACAAGATTTACGACTCTACTATAGAGCTACTTAAGGAATGTCTTTAGCGAAGAGATGTTCGCCTCTGAATGGCAATCTCTTCTCTCTGTTATGTCATATCCTCTCCCCCCAGCCGTGCCTCCCGCCTTTGTTTCTCTCTTTGCATTTTGATTTGATAAGACCTTATCAATCTTCTTTGAGAAGCGTCCTTACAGTCAATATATCCCATCATTCCCTCTGCTTCAGGCCCTGTCAGTTCCGCTTCAGAAGAGGAGGAGCTGTCATGTTTCCTTTCCTCGTCTCTCCCCTTCTCGCAGTCAGGTTGATTTAAAGGACCAGGCATCTGGGTAGAGGTTTGTGGACTAGAGATGCTCTCAGTCACAGGGTGATTGGCATTTATATCTGGCTGGGGTCAATTCTCCTGGACTCTAGTTATTACGGTCACGTCTTCCTTGTGAGTAGTAGTCCCTGTCGTGACCTCCTGCATGACACTGGCTCAACAAAAGTGTATGGGTCAATATAGGGGCAGGCAAAAAGAACCAGCATGTGGACAAATATGCCATGTAACCCACTGGGCTGGGTAGAGTAAAAGGCAGGAGATATTGCAGGTTCCTTAGAATACTTGCTGGCTCCAAGTATTCAGTTCTGGCAGCCAGCAAACATGAGCCTCTCCACAAAGACCACCCAGACCTTCTGTAGAGTCTTGAATGAGCATTGGAGTCAACAAGGCAAGTGGTAATGGATTCCGGTGGCCACCTCATTTAAATCGGTCTTTGCTGGCTGCTAGAAAAGTGGAGACACTAAGGATATAGGATATTGTACCCCTAATATCAGATTCATCATTTGTACCATGTGGTACTAACCACAGTCACCATGGTCTTGTTGCTGGATTTTGTTAAATCCATGACTCCATGAAATAGGTGGGCCTTCAGTTACAAACATGCATGTTTTGCATTTTAACATAATCCATATGTCGCATTCTTTCTGTGCGGTGGCGCCCCAATTATGGAATGCGCACCCTGGAGAGGTTCGCCTGGCACCGTCGTTATCTGTTTTTCAGTACCAGGCGAAGATCTTTTTATTCAAGTCATATTTTAATTGTTAGTTTAGGTTTTTTTATAATTTGTTGTTATGTATTTATGTTGTAGTTAATAATTTATTTATTTATTTTTAGTTGCAGAGATGCACTGAGGGGGGGAGGGATATATTGTTTATAGTTTTATAGTTTTATTGTATTTTACTACATTGTATTTTAAATTGTTGTAAGCCGCCCCGAGGCTTTGTTGCGATGGGGCGACCTATAAATGTTTTAATAAATAAATAATAAATAAATAATTCTCACATTACCATTCTTCTAGATAATGACTCAATAGATTTTGGAAGGGACAGAGAAATGCAGCCGTTGCCTTTCTTTTTCCATACTGAGTGTATATGCACTTAGAGTGGGCCCATGTCTTAGCAGAATATATTTCTTCCACTCGTATGAGTTCAGATACCATTTTTCCCCAGTCCCTCACCCTATTGCAGCCAGATTCCATTCTGTTTTGGAGGTCCCCTGCCCTCGGGAGCAGCTTCTGGGGTGGGAATAGGGACTTCTTGTGTGGGAGCAGCAAGAGTGATTCCCTGCCCCAAATCAGCAGCCAGGACTTCACAGATAGAAACCCACTGAAAGGTCTCAAGGCTCACTGATGAGCTGCTCAGTCCTGGAAGAAGGGAATCCAATTCCACAAAACAGCTGTTCAGAAGGGATTTTAGAAAACAATGCTGTGCTCAACTGGAGCCCATGAATTGCATTTGAAGACTGATTTATCAGGCATGTGTACCCCCTTAAAAATTCTACCTCCTTTTCACTGACCCAAAAAGGCAAGTTCTCAATAGTTCTCCTGTATCTTCCACATGTATTAGAAACTTTCCTAGATATCATTAGCATCAAGGAAAATAGAATTTCTGCCATTCTGCACAATTCTGCACCATTTAATGATCAGTTATGATAAACAGCAAAATTGTTTAATAAACACATGGCCAACCCTGGAAATTATTCCAACCATGGAGGCTTCAGAACCACAGATTCAAAATGAAGTACTCAGAAATGCTGAACTCAAACATTTTACCCTTACTATTTCTGCCCCTGAATTCCTTCTTTGTACTTACCTGAAAACTTTGCACTCTCATCCTCCATTTCTGAAGTATATTTTTCCACAGGAGAGCAGTTGTCTGTTGAAACACATTCCTGCTGCTCTGGTATTTCTGCATTTTAGGGCCTCCTTGTGAAGGGACAGAACCTGCACCAAATAGTACAGAAAGCTTTGAGAAGAGGCAAGTAGAAACAAGCTAAAACTGTATTGGGACTCCCACCGCTGTGCATTTGGACAATGCCCTCTTCCTGTGTTTTCCTAAGCCGATCAATGTCTCGACATCAGAATGTATGCGCTACGGCTCAATCAAGGCCATTTGGGGGCGTCACCTGTTTTTCACCATGTAGTCAAAGGCTTTCAAAGAAGTAAGGATAGAGAGAATCACTGAATGATGCTCCCCGGGCCTTGCAACCTAAAGGGCGAATTGGCTTTAGGGTGACTACACAAGTGCTGCCAATAAGAGGAATCACATCAGCAGCAAAGAGGAAGGCAATTTGCACAGCACATGCACATGCAAATTCAGATGTATAGGTGCACATTTAGGAACAATAACTAAGGGTACAGAAATCCAATACATTGCACCACAGTGGAGAAGAGCTACCAGGCGACCTGTCTGCTGTTTAGGGACAAAGAACAACTTCCAACAGTCCCGTGCTCCCTCCTTGTAATCCGTTGCTGTTAAGCCCAACTCTGAATGAGTACCTCTTAGGATGCAAGACTTCCCTCTGTAAAGTAGGACACCTGCCCATCCTCGAGCTCCCCATCCACACGGGAGCGATATTATGAGCAGTAATATTTCCATACCTCCCAATAACCAGGACTTTTGGGGCAGTTCACAGCAGGGGATTAAATAAAATTAAAACACCATAAAATCCAGTACAGCAAAACATAATTCAAACAGAAACACCAAAACCCAATTTTAACGAAGATGCAAGAGTAACTCAGAATAAGTCATGGGACCAGTTATGCAGTTGCCAGTGCCCCAACACAATATCAACCTGATTCAGTGCCCTGGCATAAAGCACATTCTTAAAGGGTCAGTCCATGGTCACAGCCAGGCACCTCTCTCTGCCTCTCTAGCTCATTGCCCATTATGTGTCCCGTGCTTCCACTACTGCTCACCACGCAGTTGCAGTTTGTACGAAAGAGAAGGCTGCAGCCATTTTTGCGGACTATGCAAGAGGTCAAGGCCAAGGCAGTCAGAGGTACTGCAGAGTCCAAATGCAGAGTCAAACAGCATCCAAGGGGCAGGATCGCAGAACGCCAGAACACCAATGAAGGCAGGTCCAGGGAGCAAGAGAGAAGCCACCTGACCAACCTCCCCCGCCAGTGCTGCTTCTGGAACTACTAGCGAAGCAAAAACTGAAGGCTTTTCAGAGCAAAGGCTGCTGAGCGCCACTCAAGACTCAGCTGCAGTGTTCCAGAAGCTTCTGGTCAGGGTCGTATTCATACAGAGTAACTTCTCCGCAGGAGTCCTGGTTTGCATGCGAGCACTTCTTCTCATAGCAGGAACCTTACTGACTCACTGCTTCAGGCAGTGACGTTTCTGGGGGTCACAGGATGCTCGGCCTCTGTGAGGTCTCCTCCTCCTGACAGGCCCAGACGAGGAGCCACCCCTCAGAGGCTCCAGGCTGCTCCTGTCCAATCACCCAATGGCATCCATCCCTGGGAGCGCTACTTCCACCTCAGAGATGGAGTCTGGGACGTGCAGGCATCTTAGCATGGAAGGCCAGAGGCAGAATCATCTCAGCATCTTCAAACATAAGCATGGGTTCTCTTCATCTTTTGGACACATTCCACAGCCCTGGTTTTGCTGGTCTCTACCCTCTCCTTGCTTTGCAGATTTCTTTTTTCTTTTTTTAATTTTTTAAATTAAATTTTAAACCAATACTGAAAACATCAATCATCACAAACATCAGAACAACTGGGTCAGCCCCTTACTACATTTCTTTTAACATTCTGTAATCATATTCAGATCCATTTATGAAATCTTAAAAACATTTTTAGATCTAAACCAAGTCCCATTTCTCCAGCCAATAAAAAAAAAGAGATTCCAAATTTGATAGAAGTCACTATCTTCTTTCTCCTTCTGCGGTAAGATGAGTCCATCCATTTCTTACAAAGTCCCATTTTTCTTGACCAATATTAAAAGAAAGACTCTCCATATTTGGTAAAAGTCAGTATCTTCTTTCTTCTTCAGTAGTAACTTCAATCTAACCAACTCTACACAATTCAAGATCTTTTCATTTTTCTAATATTAAACAGATAAACTCCTACAAATACAATCAAATGCATTTTTTGCTTACTAGTATTCCCATCCAATATCTACTAAAAAGGAAAGCGAAAGAGAAGAAAAGTTCCAAGCTTAAAAAAGAACTAAAGGCTTTTAACCCGATTTATGTTCACATGTCTAACATCCAATTAGCATCTTTAAAGACATATCTAATCTGTTTGACGACAACAATTACCTATATCTTTTAAACAAATTTTCTTTGAGCTAATTTATTAAAGTTTCATCTAGCTTATACTTCACTTAGTCACATACAATTAACTCCTTATAGGAGTCCAGCTCCTTACAATCTTTAATATATCTCGCTTATAAAAAGAAATCGGCTTAGTACAGCTCCTCCTACTCCCGTAATAATAATTTTCTAGTATGGCAATTCAAAAACAAGAGTCATGTAACTTAGCTTTTGGTCGTTAATTTTTAAGATAAAAAAGAAAGAAAAGGATCTCTTATTTTCCCTTATGTCACCTACAAAGAAGAAAAAAAGTCTCAACTCCTATTCTTATCCTTCTTAGTTCAGTTTAAATCATATCTTATAATCTCTTCATAATTCAACACATTTAAATGTAGAGAAGCTTCCACATTAAAATCATATACCTCAGCCTTTCCATACCACAATAAACATGCCAACCCATTTATACCATTCCTTTTTAAGACAACACATTATCTCATTTCTTTTTTACACCTCTGCCCCACTGCTTTTGTTTTAATAAGGTCTGTTGAAAATCAATATTTTTCAACTTTACATTTCCACCCCATCTTTCTCCCCTTGGTGGTAGTTGTTGAAAATCAACCCACTTCAAAGTCTGTATTTCAATCTTCACTATTTCTTGCTTTATCTTCAGTAATTGTAGCATTTGTTGTAGGTCAGTATTTATTCCCAATGGCTGTGTTTCTTGCTTCACTGTTTCTTCTTCCTCAGAGTCAAGTATAGTTAATTCAGGATCCATCCATCCTTCAGAAAAAAATATTCCTTCTTTTAGTGGCCAAAATTGTTTCTCTTTCTCTAATATAGCAAATAAATTCCATGATAGTTTATTTATTGGTTTTGCTAGTTTTGTTTCTTTAGCCACAGTTTCAAATTTTTCAAATTTTTCATGTACTTGTTGTGTTTCTTGTATATTCTGTTCAGCTTTGGATTGCACACTAATCACCACCTCGCTAAAAGAAGCATCAAGTTTATCAAAATGCTCTTTTTGTTCAATTGAGAAGATTTCCTGTTGTATCAACACCTCTTGGGATGTTGTAAAGCTGTTAAAGATTCTTGTATTGCCAAAAGTATTCTCTTTAGTTCTTCCATCGTTAGAATAATTCCAATAGCCACAGAATGGCAGCCAAGGCCAATTCCACTTTTCTTTTCTCTAGATCACTAGCGGTCAGAAGGTTGGCAAATTGCCAACCACTTTGGCAGAGGTTCCAAAAATGCAGGAGAGAAAATGGAGATTCTTATATTCTTGTGCCAATTAATTCCACCATAGTTATTATTTCTTTTTCTTTTCCTCAGTCCCAACTTTTGCATGCATTTCAAACTCTCTCTCTCCCATATGAACTTTAAATCTTCTCCCCTTGCTGCTTCAAAACACTGTGAGGGGAGGAAATTCCTCCTTCCATCAACGGGTCTTTTTTTTCCCCCTTCTTTATACCAATTAGCAACAGATATAGTTTTTCCACAAGTAGTATTGCAAAAGGAAAATAGGAATGCTCACCCAAACAGCTGTCACATTAAAGAAGAAAGCATCCCACAATGTGAAAAATATCCTGGCGAGTGTCCAGTTAATCTTGGCAGAAGTCCAAACAGATATCCAAAATGATCTGTCGAAGTTTTAAACTTCTATCACTTAATTGCACTGTAATTAGTTAATTTAATTTTTCGCCCTTAGAGAGATTAGAGGAAAAAGTCTTTTTCTTCGGCTTCAACTTGGACAAAAGCCTCAGCACTCTCTCATCTCAGTCGCCACCTAAACATCCGGAGGGCTTTTTCTTTTCTTAATGCCAATTATAAACAAATGCAGCTTTTCCCCAGGTAGTATTCGAAGAGAAATAAAAAATATTTACCCAGCAGTTCCAATGCATATCTGGCTAATAAAAAACCTAAGCTAATCTTCTAAGATGTTGAGAACTTGAAGGGGCTGGACCACCCCCTGTGTTACTCGGTTGAGAAATACCTGAATTTCTCCCAGCAGATATGAGATTGCCATCTCATATCAAGCCAAAAGCGTGCCCAGCTAATCTGTCTTTGCCCCTACAGGGCTTAGATGAGCCTCCCACGACTCGCTGCCGAGCAATACCAGCGTGATAACAGAGCCCCGTTAATCACAGCCGTCTCGTTCCGACACCATCTTCCTTTTCCTCTTGCTTTGCAGATTTCTATCACCTAATTAGGCCTGGCAATGCTCAGAGAAGTGGTGCTGCACCATGTAAACATTCCCAGAGGGGGCTCAACCTCAAGTGTTGCCCGCATGCATGCCACTTGTGCTCTACGCTGCCCCTTTGGATTTGTACAGCTATATTTCCAATTTGATGTATATAACATGTTTTAATGTTGCATTTTCTAACCTGCATGAAACAGCTTTAACCATCCTCATGCTTCTCCACACTGCACAGACCCTTTCCTACCTGCAAGCTCAAGCAAATCATGCCATGAATGCCAAAATAGTGGTTGTATCTCCTTGTCAGCAGATTCAGATGAGGTTGAGGAGAAGCTGGACTGCTGGTGCCACGGTGGGTGGCTGGAGGGAGGTGCAGGGAGCGGATGCACAGCCTTTTTCAGATGGGGCTGCACTTGCCTGAAGGAGCACGTGCGCAACCTGTGGGTGTTTCTTGATCCAGCATGGTCGCTAAAGACCACGTGGTCTCCCAGAGCATCTCTTTGGAGCTTCCTCAGGCTCCTCAGCCATGTCCCATCTTGGCTTCCTTCCGTGATCCTTGTACAAGCAACTCCGGGCTGGATAATGCAGTGCCTGGCAAAGTGCCCAGAACCTCCTGTGCAGAACTCTGCTGCTCTGCTCAGTGGGCACACATGACCTCAGGGACGAAGCAGCTGGGCTCTTTTATGTTTGGCCCTGGGCCCAGCTCAAGGTGCTGGTGCTTCCTGCTAAGGCCCGACATAGCTTGTAGCCCAAGTATCCAAGGACTTGGCTACTTGGTGATGGAAGAGGCCCTTTCCTGTGGGCGTCCTGTAAGAGGAGTGCCCACCTCCTCGGCAACAGAGAGGGCTGCCTGCCTGGTGGAGCTCCAGATGAGGAATGCTCTTCTATGGGAGTGTGCCTGGCACCAGCCCTGTGCTGTGCACAAGAGCGGGTTAGTCCCTTTGGATTTGCACAGGTGTTTTTCCAATTTAATATATATAAGTTATTTTAATGTTGTATTTTCTAACCAGCTTTAACCATCCTCATGCTTCTAGTTATGGTTAGACCTTAGGCATTTTTGTGCGGGATTTTTAATGTCAAATTCTCTTGGGATAAAGTATCTGCAGTTTTACAGTGCAGCAGCAGCAACACTAACACATGCCACAGGTTGCAGAAATACACAAAAAGTGAAATGCACGATTAATTGCAGTCCTGCAGGCTTGTGCAAGGGTCCTAAAGCAAAGCAAGCCTGAATGAACTGCAGTGGCCCCTGGTATAGCTGATAAGCAGCAGACGCCGAGAAGCCCACTGCAACCAGCCCCCAGACACAACAGAAGAGTGGGGCACCCTTTTGTCATATGTGGTGGACTTGTGATAATGCAAAAAAGTATTGGATTAAAATACATAGATGGATGGAGGAAATATTACAAAAACTCTTTGCTTTTAAACCTGAAGTTTTCTTGTTAGGCATCATACCGGAAGACATTAACAGACAGGAAATGTATTTGATGTTACACCTAATCACAGCGGCAAGGATTGCATTTGCTCAATACTGGAAAAGTGAGGAGCTACCCGCTGATGGACTGATTGTAAGAAAGATCTTGGACTGCGCAGAAATGGATAGATTGACTTTATCATTGAAGGAGAAAGAGGACACTGACTTCTATCAAACTTGGGATTCTTTCTGTAACTGGCTGGAGAAACGGGACTTGGCGTAAACTTAGAGATGTTTTCAAATTATTATAAACTGATTTGAATTTGACTATAGAATGTTAAAAAATATGTAGTAGGGGTTGACCCAGTAAATCCGATGTATGTGCTGTTTGATATTTTTTAGTATTAGTTTAAAATTTAAAAAAAAAGAAGAGTGGGGCACCCGATATCTTGAAGGGCATGATCTACAAATGGGTTGACATGCCTATATGTTTTTTTTTAATCATTATATTAGACAGTCATTAATGTCAGTGCGGGAAAAATTAAAGACAAAACAGTACACTAAGTTGCCAAGATGGCAAGAGAGCCTAATGCTGGGAAGAATAGATGGCAAAAGAAGAAGGGGTCGGCAGAGGATGAGGTGAGTGGATGGAGTCACTGAAACAGTTGGTGTGAGCTTAGGTGGACTGTGGGAGATGGTGGAGGACATGAAGGCCTGGAGGAATGTTGTCCATGGGGTCGTGACCGGTCGGACAGGACTTCACAACTAACAACAACAACGGATTACTATTAAAAAAAAAAAAAAGGAGGCTGACCCAGTAGGTCTGATGTCTCTGATGATTGATGTTTTTTAGTTTCTTTTTTTTTTAGTTTGTAGAAAATAATAAAATTTACTTTAAAAGAAGAAGAAGAGGAGCAGCAGGGCACCTGGGACGGCGGGGCTGCGGGCTACAGAAAGCAAAGGAAAAATGCAAAGCAAAGGTGCCTGGCTGGTGTTTCAGCAGCTTCAGGGGACGCTGAAGCCCGCCCTTTGGCGGTTGCGGGGAGCATGGGAAGGCCGCGGTGCCTCCGCTGGATCTTCTCTCCCTCGCAGCTGCCGCGCGTGCAGCCCGGCCAAGACGGGCGGGGCGCGGTGGGAGGCGCGCCACTGCGCCGTCTCCAGCTGCCTGCGGTGCTTGACGGGGCGGGAGCGCTGCCTGCCTCGCCATCTGGCGACCCCGTCCTGAAGTGACCGTCCTTTCGCCTCGTACTCCGGACCAGCGCAGAGTACAAGCGCGCGCGCGCTCACACCACACCCACACACCCAGCGCGAGCGAGCTTGCATTTTCTTGGGCAATGCACAAATGGCTTCTTAAGGGTTGAGAGAAAAAAGCAGAAATGGGATTCAAGGGAATACTCTAGGAAATCCAGTTCATACACACTAAGCTAGAAATCGGCTTCGGCGATCAACCAAGAACCGAATAAGTGACAGCCGCCAAGCAGCAATGTCCCGCAAAGTTGCTTTTGAGCTGGCAGCATCACGTAGGGAGCAATCCTTGGCAAATGGTGCTTCAAAACCTCAACTCTAGCTTTCCTTCGGTTCCTTTTTACTGTTCTTGCGCAACACTTTTAAAAAGAATATCAAGTGTTAAAACTGTCGTGGGTACAAAGAAAACGTTTGATCAGCGTTGGTGATTGATGTGAAAGCTAGACATTAGTGCGTTTTGATCTGCCCTGATTAAATGCAATCGCAAATGCTCCAATCAGTCTTTGATTATGCATCCGAAATGTTAGTCTTGCAATCAAAACTAAGTCCCAAAAGTAAGTTTCACGATTTACTGTCACTGTGTTCAGTGAAATGTCTCCCAAGTGAGAATGCAGAGGATTAAGCTGCAGTTCTAGATACACTAGCATTGTTTTATTCAACTCAGTGGGAGTTACTTCAGAGTAGAATATGAATAAAAAATAACTCAGAATCCAAGTAGACTGAATAAATGGTTTGCAACTGAACACTTCAAGCAAGACAAGGTGGAAGCCACATACAGGGTGCTGCCAGTCAAAAGGTGTGATGAAATTATTCCATCTTTCCTTCCTTACCTGATTTTTATGGTAAAAGGGACCTGAAGAATCAGTAGAGAAACGTAGGTTTGCAAGTAGCAGGCAATATCAACTGGACTCCATAAGATTCCACAGATGAGGCACAATCAAAGGCTCTAGAGGACATTCAGATATATCCAAAGGTTCCAGATATTGCTGATGAGACAATCACTCAAGATGCAAGGAGAAAGATATATGGAAAAGCTTACCTTGAGGAAAGATTTCAAATACTGTTGCATAACCATGTAAATATTCTGTGTTTGGCTGGACTATGACTTTTAATGTCTGCAGCAGCTCTTTCAGCTTCTTTGTGTCTTTATTCTTTCAACCCATTCATGCAGCCAAAGGAGCCAGAGTATTTCATAATCACTATAGTGTTTTTGTTTTCTCAGAATTTGCTTCCCTCCCAGAGTGTACTCCCAGGAGACTTCAACGGATTTCTTTGTTCATGCAGCTGGACTGCTGAAGAGAACTGTGATCCACAGCTTAACAGGGTCGGTCAGCTTTTGAGATCCAGAATGAACATATATATATATACTCATTTTAAACTTATCTCCATAGAAGGACGGAGTTCATGGTCTTTATCTCTTTAAATTTAAAACAGCTTAAACATTTTAAAATGCTCATAGGAAAGCACCACAGAAGCGACATCACAAGTCACAGAAACTCCCAGCTTACCAGTTAG
The DNA here is from genome assembly GCA_023646645.1 of Varanus salvator macromaculatus. Classification (NCBI taxonomy): domain Eukaryota; kingdom Metazoa; phylum Chordata; class Lepidosauria; order Squamata; family Varanidae; genus Varanus; species Varanus salvator. The sequence continues at coordinate 1,493,037 of JAIXND010000791.1, read as the reverse complement.
TATTCTGTTGGGGCAGCCTTAGGATTAAGATGGTTTAGAACATTTGAATTCTTTGCTGACCTGCCTTAGTGTGCAGGCTGCTGAGGATGTAGCCCTGTGCATTTGTGAGCCATCCCGAGATGCCGAGGCATGTTTTGACGGCATATAAAAGTTTTAAATAAATAAATAAGCAAGCAAGCAAGCAAGCAAGCAAGCAAGCAAGCAAGCAAGCATGCTTAGGCACAAAACTCCATGGAGCTCTCGGCATTCCCCAGCCAGAACATCTTCCTGTGAAGTGAAGCATGCACAGTATTGCGACCTTAAGGAGCAGTCCTGCTTGCAGGCTGCTTGGGGACCAGGGAGGCCCTGCACTCTTCATGATGGTGGCAGCCCTAAGCAGGTGCCTTTGAGGAGGTCTGGCTAAAGCCAAGGCAGGAGGCGGGAGATGATTATCCTGTTCGCGGTCACCCAGGTTTAAGAAAAAGAGATCATAGCTTATGACTGGCACAGTTGCTGCAATGTGGGTTGTTCTCCACAAACCCGGCATCCTGATCATTCGTGACTTGTCTTAAGAGTGATACTCATGGTGATGTTGTCTTCCAGATCCAGCAGTGCAGCTTCACTTTTTACTGTTACTTTGTACATTCCTGCACAATGCTTTTTGTTGTGAGCCACCCCGAGACTTTGTTGCGATGGGGGTGGCATAAAAATGTTTTAAATAAATAAATAAAATGCTCAGGAGCGAATGACAGCTGCCTTGACAGTTGTGCAACTTTGCCTCTGTTTGCACAATTTTCAACTCTATGATGTGACTTCCCATAACATATACACAAATTTTACCTCTCTTTTACACCATTGCCATGACCTTTGTGCATGTTTACCTATCCAGTTCAATGCTCTATAACTCATCACTACATGTGGCAGCCTACCATGGAGGGAAGCACCAAAAGAAGGAGGGGAGAGTGGAAAGCAGCTCTGGAAATGTAGCATGAAATGGAAGGAAGGAAGGAAGGAAGGAAGGAAGGAAGGAAGGAAGGAAGGAAGGAAGGAAGGAAGGAAGGAGTGTGCAGTAGCTAGCATGGGAAGTGCCGAACTGGAAAGGGGGGATATTGGGATGCTTAGCTAAATGTTAGAGATAAGGACCTGTGTCAGAATTAGTGTGTGTGTGTGTGTGTGTGTGTGTGTGTGAATGTGTGCAAGTTGATGGGCAAGGCATAGCCAAAATTAGCTAGGAAAGGTGGTTTGTAGACATGTGTTCTTATTTCTGTAGCACGAAGCAGCCTCCTTTCAAAACCTGTTTCCCAGCAAGATCATTGAAATGGAGGATAAAACTTAGAAATAGTACAATGATGAGGGATGGATAACAGTGCACTGGGCTAAATAATGGAGATGCGGTCTTCACTTTTGTGAAACAGAAAATTCCCTGTGGGCATGCAGAAAAATAAAAGGAAACTGTTCAATGCATCCATTCATTCACTCAAAAGGACTCTGAAGATTAATTCCACTGTGCAGGATCCCTGGTGTTTGAAAGGCAAGGGTTGTGCCTAGGTTCTTGACTAGTTTGATTCCTCCGGATTGGCCTAGGCCAGTGGTGGTGAAGCTACGGCACGCGTGCCACAGCGGGCAAGCAGAGCCCTCGCTGTCAGCACACGAGCCAAGTCGCCCCAGCATCGCCCCAGCAGCCAAGCATTGCATAATAGCGCACATAGGGACCATGCTCATGCTCAGAAAGGAGTAGCAGTGCCAGGTGATGACGTCACGAGCCACGACTCATTAGCCGTGACTCCTCTGAGCTTTTGCAAGGCCGGTCAGTGTGCTGCCAAGGATATATATCTATTTTCTGGGACTGGCTGTGAGGTGTTTTATCTAAGCTAAAACCTCAGTTTTCAGGTATTATTGCGTTCAGAATGGGCAGAAAGGATGAGCTGTGCAGAAAAAGCTGCTCAGGGAAGGCTTTTTCAAAATCGCCCTCTTTTCTATGAAACGTTAGCCATGTATTAGGGTTAGGGGAGTGCACCAGAGAAGGATCAGGGTTAGAAAAATGAGGTGTCCTGGCATGATGCTTGGTGGTGTGTTTAGAACGGGCAAAATGTTGAGATGTACAGAAGAAGTTACTCAAGGAAGCCTTTTTCTAAATTGCATTATTTTCAGGGACCTTACGTCTATATTAGGGTTTGGGCTGTGCACCAGGTAGGTTAGAGTTTAAAAAATGAGGTGTCCTGCCATGATTTTGATGGCTGGAATGTGTTTTGAATGGACAGAAAGGATGAACTGTGCAGAAAAAGCTATTCAAGGAAGGCATTTTCAAAATTTCATTTTTTTCAGTGGCCTTTACCGCAATATTGGATTAAGACTGGGCACCAGGGTAGAGTTAGGGAGAGAAAACTGAGATGTCCTGGCATGATTTTGATGGCTGGAATGTGTTTTGAATGGACAGAAAGGATGAACTGTGCAGAAAAAGCTATTCAAGGAAGGCTTTTTCTAAACAGCCCTCTCTTCTATGGAACTTTAGCCCAAGATTAGGGTTAGGGGAGTGCACCAGAGAAGGATTAGGGTTAGAAATACGAGGTTTCCTGGCATGATTATGATGGTTGGAATGTCTTTAGAAGTGCCGAAATGTTTGTTGTTAGTCGCGAAGTCGTGTCTGACCCATCGCGACCCCATGGACAACATTCCTCCAGGCCTTCCTGTCCTCCACCATCCCCCGAAGTCCACTCAAGCTCACACCACCTGCCTCAGTGACCCCATCCAGCCACCTCATCCTCTGCCGTCCCCTTCTTCTGCCATCTATTGTTCCCAGCATTAGGCTCTTCTCCAGGGATTCCTTCCTTCTCATTAAGTGGCCAAAGTATTTGAGTTTCATCTTCACTATCTGGCCTTCTCAAGAGCAGTCAGGGTTGATCTCCTCTAGGACTGACCGGTTTGATCGCCTTGCAGTGCAAGGGACTCGCAGGAGTCTCCTCCAGCACCACAATTCAAAGGCCTCAATCCTTTTGCGCTCAGCCTTCCTTATGGTCCAGCTTTCACAGCCATACATTGCAACTGGGAAAACCATAGCCTTGACTATACGCACTTTTGTTGGCAGGGTGATGTCTCTGCTTTTTAGTATGCTGTCTAGATTTGCCATAGCTTTCCTCCCCAGGAGCAAGCATCTTTTAATTTCTTGGCTGCAGTCCCCGTCTGAGGTGATCTTGGAGCCCAGGAAAATAAAATCTGTCACTACCTCCATTTCTTCCCCACCTATTTGCCAGGAAGTGATAGGACCGGATGCCATGATCTTAGTTTTCTTAATGTTGAGTTTCAAGCCAACTTTTGCGCTCTCCTCCTTCACCCACATCAAGAGGCTCTTTAGTTCCTCTTCACTTTCTGCCATGAGAGTGGTATCATCTGCATATCTGAGGTTGTTGATATTTCTCCCAGCAATCTTGATTCCAATTGGTGTTTCATCTAGCCATGCCTTTCTCATGATGTGCTCTGCATATAAGTTAAATAGGCAGGGCGAAAGTATACAGCCTTGCCGAACTCCTTTCTCAATTTTGAACTCAATTTTGAACTCAATTTTGAATCTCAACTCAAGTGGTTCCGTGTCCAGTTCTCACTGTTGCTTCTTGACCCGCATATAAGTTTCTCAAGAGACAAATAAGATGGTCTGGTACTCCCATCTCTTTAAGAACTTGCCACAATTTGTTGTGATCCACACAATCAAAGGCTTTAGCATAGTCAATGAAGCAGAAGTACATGTTTTTCTGGAGCTCCCTAGCTTTCTCCATGATCCAGCGTATGTTGGCAATTTGATCTCTAGTTCCTCTCCCTCTTCGAAATCCTGCCTGTACTTCTGGTAGTTCTCGGTCCACATACTGCTGGAGCCTAGCTTGTAGGATCTGGAGCATCACTTTGCTAGCATGTGAAATGAGTGCAATGGTGCGGTAGTTTGAACATTCTTTGGCATTGCCCTTCTTTGGGATGGGAATGTAAACTGACCTTTTCCAATCCTGTGGCCACTGTTGAGTTTTCCAAATTTGCTGGCATATTGAGTGTAGCACTTTAACTGCATCATCTTTTAAGATTTTGATTAGCTCAGCTGGAATCACCTTTTTAGAAAGGACAGGAAGGGAAAGAGAGGTGGGGGCGTGGCTTTATACGTCCGGGAAGGGATAGGATGCAGTGAGATAGAATTCAGCACAGATGGGGATTCGGTAGAGGCAGTCTTGGTGAAACTTAGGGGTTTTGACAGGGAAGAGACCTGACAATGGGGGTATGTTATCGCCCTCCAGGTCAACTTGAGACCCTGGATGATGTCCTGACAGGCCAGATTCTGAGGATATCTCGGGGGAGAGACACAGTAATTATGGGAGATTTCAATCTCCTGGATATTACTTGGGAGACTCACTCGGCGGTGACAGCCTGGTCACATCGCTTCCTAGGAGCTCTAGAGGGTGGGTTTTTCACACAGAGGGTCCGAGAGGCGATGAGGGGGGGAAACATCCTTGACTTGGTCTTGACCAATAGGGAGGAGCTGATAGATGAAGTACAGATTAGGGGAGCTCTGGATGCGAGTGATCACTCCATCCTTTGCTTTGAGATCAGGGGACTGGCGACGTGCAGCAGGGAGAGCACTAGAAGCTGGGACTTCAAGAGGGCCAACTTTGGCCAACTGAAGGCCAGACTAGGGAAAGTCTCCTGGGATAGGTTACTGGAAGGTAAGCGAGTTGAGGAGGGGTGGATGGCATTCAAAAGGGAGGTTTTGGAGGCGCAAGCCTTGACGATACCTCTAGTCAGTAAGGTGGGGAGGCGGAGGAGAGTGCCGCCATGGATGCGAAAGGAGGTGGTTAGAGGGATTAGATGAAAGAGGAGCCTCCGTAGGAAATGGGTACTGGGGGAAATAGACAAAAGGGTATACCGGGAGGAGGAGGCCCATTGCAGAAGGATTCTTCGCAAGGCTAAGGCTGACTATGAGCTGAGACTTGCCAAGAATATCAAGAGCAACAAAAAGGGCTTCTTTCAGCATGTAAATAGGAAAAGGAAGGGGAGACAAGTGGTGGGACCACTAAATAAGGAGGAAGGAGATCCAGTGACTGATATGAGGGAACAGGCACAGATGCTAAATGACTATTTTGCCTCTATGTTCTCCCCAAAGCAGGATGGGGGATATCCGTATAGGAGATTGGATGAGGCTGGGGACTTAGGAGCACAGATTAGAGTCACCCCCCTTGAAGTCGAGGGGCTCCTCAGGGCATTGGACATTACAAAGGCGCCAGGCCCTGATGGGTTACACCCGAGAGTACTTAGAGAGTTGGCAGGGGTTCTCTCACGCCCGCTGGCCTCCATTTTTGAGACCTGGTGGAGAACGGATGAAGTTCCAGAGGACTGGAGGGTGGCATCGGTGGTCCCAATTTTCAAAAAGGGTAGTAGGAAGGACATGGGGAATTATAGACTGATTAGTCTTACATCCATTGTAGGAAAAACAATGGAAAGGCTCATAATAGGGAGAGATCTAGTGATGCTAGATAGGGAAGGGAGGCTGACAGCCACGCAACACGGCTTCCGCAAAAACAGGTCCTGCCAGACAAACCTTGTGGAATTCTATGACAAGGTTTCAAGATGTCTAGATGGAGGGAATGCAGTGGATGTGGTATAACTGGATTTCAGCAAGGCCTTTGACAAAGTGCCCTATGATAGCCTGGTGGAAAAACTTAGGAGTTTTGGGATACACCAAAGCACTGTCCAGTGGATTAGGGCAGGGTTGACTGACCGAAAGCAGAAGGTAACTATTAGCGGGGAATTGTCGGGATGGCAGCCAGTGACAAGCGGGGTCCCCCAGGGCTCTGTCCTGGGGCCGATCCTGTTTAATCTTTTCATTAACGACATGGAAGAAGGGTGAACAGTCTGCTGATCAAATTCGCAGACAACACTAAAACTGGAGCAGTGGCCACAACTGAGGAGCAGATACTCCAGATCCAAAAGGATCTGGACAGACTATGGAAGTGGGCAGGAGACAACAGGATGGCGTTCAATGTGGATAAGTGCAAGGTCTTGCACTTGGGGCATAAGAATAGCTGTCATAAGTACAGGTTAGGTGACAAGTGGCTGGAGAACAGCACTTGTGAAAGGGACCTCAGGGTACTGGTTGACCGCAGGCTAAACATGAGTCAGCAGTGTGATGCGGTGGTCAAGAGGGCGAATGCCACCCTCGGCTGCATAGCCAGAAGTGTGGCTTCAATATCAAGAGAGGTATTACTACCACTCTACATGATTCTGGTGCACCCGCAACTGGAGTACTGTGTTCAGTTTTGGGCCCCTCATTACAGAAAGGATATAGCCAGGTTGGAGTCAGTGCAGCATAGGGCCACAAGGTTGGTGGCTGGTTTGCAGGGGATGCCGTATGAGGCAAGACTGAGGGAACTGGGTCTCTTCAGCTTGGAGAGGAGGAGACTCAGAGGGGATATGTTGGCGACATACAGGTATGTGAGGGGGTGTCACATGGAGATGGGGAGAGGCCTGTTCTCCCCTGCAGAGGAAGGCAGGACGCGCTCCAGTGGAGCAAAGCTCAGGGAGCCAAGGTTCAATTTGGATGCCAGGAAGCACTTCCTGACAGTTAGGACCCCGAGGGCGTGGAATGGGCTTCCACGGGAGGTCGTTGAGGCCCCATCGGTGAGGGTGTGCAAAGACAGGTGGTGGGCATGCCCACATGGTGGGCATGTCGTGAGCAGAGCCAGCTGGTGCCGGAGGTCAGACTAGATGGCCCAGGAGACCCCTTCTGACTCGCTCTGTTTCTATGTTTGTATGAATGCTGTCACCTCCACTAGCTTTGTTGTTGCTCATACTTCCTAAGGCCCATTTGACTTCACATTCCAGGATGTCTGGCTCGAGGTCAGTGACCACCCCATCGTGGTTATCAGGGATGTTAAGCTCTTTCTTGTATAGTTCTTCTGTGTAATCTTGCCACCACTTCTTAATCTCTTCTGCCTCTGTTAGGTCCCTGCCATTTTGGTCCTTTAGCATGCCCATCTTTGCATGTAACGTTCCTTTCATATCTCCAATTTTCTTGAAGAGATCTCTGGTCCTCCCTATTCTATTGTTTTCTTCTATTTCTCTGCACTGTTCATTTAGGAAGGCATTCTTATCTCTTCTAGCTGTTTTCTGGAATTCTGCATTCAATTGTTTGTATCTTTCTCTTTCTCCCTTGCCTTTCGCTTTCCTTCTTTCCTCAGCTATTTGTAAAGCTTCCTCAGACAGCCATTTTGCTTTCTTGCATTTCTTTTTCTTTGGGATGGTTTTAGTTGCTGCCTCTTGTACGATGTTGCAAACCTCCGTCCATAGTTCTCCAGGCACTCTGTCTATCAGATCTAATTCTTTAAATCTATTTGTCACCTCTACTGTGTATTCATCAGGGATATGATTTAGGTCATACCTGAGTGGCCTAGTGCTTTTCCCTACTTTCTTCAACTTAAGCCTAAATTTAAAAGTGGGAGATATTAATTTCCCTCTTTTGCATATTCATGAAGGAAAAGTAAGGATTGTGGAACCCAAGGTTCATGGATTGAAATCCTTTCCCATGTGTGTCTTTCTGTGCCCACTAGGGACAGTCAATCAGAAATGGTTGAGAAATTAATGCAATTCATTTCAGTATCAGCTTAAAAAATTTATGATCCCCAGACCTAACCTAACCTGGAACAAAAATGCAATGGGTTGCAAAACACCATAATGTTCTCAAGTTTGTAGTGCACAAACCTCACACAGTGTACATTTAAACAATACGTACAACAGTTCATATAAAAGGTATTTCAAAAATGTGCATGAAAATGGCTTGATGAAAATTCCTTGCAAAAATTCATGCATTTGAATAGTGTGCATAAAAATTGCACTTCAAAAATGTGCAATATTTAAAAGGTTAGTGAAAATATGGTTAAGCATTTTTTATATACAGAGTAAAACAACCCTGCAATCTGATGTGGAAAAGAGATGTAATGAACTTAGCTGTGAAAAACTAAGAACCTGAGGGATAGACGCTTAGCAGATTCACTTATCCCTACATCTGATATGAGTAAAAGATGTAATCCAAAACAGTATAAATCTGTATTGATGAAATGAGCATTCCCTGCAGGAATGTGATACCACATTTAAGATATTATGCAGTATTTTCTACTTGTCTACTTCAGCAAGCTACTTCAGTACAGCAGCACAAATTACCCTGATGCTGAACTCTTTTGGTGGCCTGAATGAAATGTAAGAAACGTACAGGAACAAGAATTGATAAATGGATAGATGCCACTTTATACACATATTTATTTTCTTCATGGAATCCTATGTGTGCCTGCATGCAAAAAAACTTCATATCAAGTTATTAGAGAATTTTTAATTCTGTTTTATATAACTCCTCCTACTAGCAGCTCCTCTTTAAGTTCCTCATGGCTGCATTTGGTTTAATGTGTCTAATGTTTCCAATTCAGATTTGGTCCCCTTAAGTTATGTAAAGGTTTTCTTTCAGCCCACTTCCTTAAGTCCTTCTGTCAGTCTTTATTTCAACGTCCAGTCATTCTGGGCCTCGCAGAGTTTTCGCATGGGCAGTTGGTGAGTTGCAAGCGATTTGCATGGAGTGTGATTTTAGCGGGATGCAGGTGGCACCGTGGTTTAAACTGCTGTGCTGCCGGGCTGCTTGATCGGAAGGTCGCCGGTTCGAATCTGCACAACCTGTTGTGATTTGAGCAGAAGGTAGGAAAGGTAGGAATACACTCAGGAAGGAAATACAGTCAGATGCCTTTTTCTGGGCTGGCCAAAAGCTGGTGGTCAGTGGAACGTTGCCCCCTTGTGCTGGTGGTCAGCAAATTCAGGTTATGCTGCAGAGTTGGCACCTTGAGATAAATAGGTGGGTTCTGAGTTGCAGTTTGGGCACTCGGGCTCTAAAAGGTCCTTCATCACTGCTACAGGGTTACCCAGCATATTTATCTCAATATTTGATTCCATATTGAAGGTCAGTAAGGGGTGCCAAGGTTTAATGAAATTATCCATTTTCATTTCCCCTCTTAGGGTTCCAGCCTGTCTCGTCAATTTCTCCATTAGTGCAATTCCCCATATCCTTCCTAAATATCTTGGAAAGGAGACCCCCTTGACATCTCTCCAATCAGGCCGAATTTCTAATCGCACTGCTCCCATTAGGATCTCGCCTGCTCTTTCGTATTTAAATTCTCACTCCCATCCACACAGAGGGAGAATAATAGGAGCATTTCGTTACCAACCTTTTTCTGATGCATTAACTTTTCTAGCCATTTAATTGCCTCTTTCCAGAATAATTCCACTTTTGGGCAAGAAATCCACATATGTTCAAGCAAGCCTTTTACCCCAATATTTTGCCAACAAATGTCCTATATTTCCTTATTTATTTTATGAATTTTTCTGGGGAATCAGTGCCATCTTTGAATTCTCTTCCATACCATTTCCTCAGATTTTGTTGATACTGATTCCTATAACTGAGAGTTTCCTATTCCTGTCCATACTTTTGCTGGTATTTAAATATTGAAATCTCTTTCCCATACGGATTTTGTTCCTTTGTGACTGGTGCACTCATCTTTCACAATGCATGTATACAAAATTGAGATTAAACCATTTTTTTTGGTTTACAATTGCTTCTTCCATGCAATAATGTTCTAATGCTATCAATGTTCTAATAGGTCCTGAAGTTACCTATCCTTGATTTGCCAAATCTCTGATTTGAGTCAGTTGCAATCCATAACTTTTTCTTTGACTAGTCTTTTCCTCTAATCGCCAAATTGAAATTGGTTTCCATGTACAAGTCCATCTCTAAATCTAGAGATGCCTATTTCTTTCCAGCTGCTGAATTGTGCGTATGCTTCTTGCAATTTCAATTTAGACTGCTCCAAAAAGGGATGGTATGGAGATATAGGTGGTGCCAGAGTTTTCATATATTTGTGCCATATTCTTATAGCTTCCTTGATAAAAGGGTTTTGAATTCTTCTTTATGCTCCAACAATGTGGGCATGTATAATAAGAATTAATTGTACAGTCTCCCTGTACTCCCTCCATTTGAATTCAGTCGGGCATCCTGTTCACGTGTATAAGCTTTACAGGTCAGGACATGTGGAGGGCTCCCTAAGATTTTATTCCATGTGGGATTGTCAACACTCCTTCCTTGGCAGTGGCAGCTCTCTCTTTTGTATTGTTTTGAAATCTTAGATCATTCCGATTTGCTGAGACATTCTTTTTCTTTCCTTTCCTTTCCTTTCCTTTCCTTTCTTTTCTTTTTTTTTTTGCGACACAACTTTCACTTATTTATTTCTGGTTGCAATGGTAGCTTTTAGAAAAAAATAAAATTTTTGGCAGAAGATGTGCTCTTACCACCACAATTCTCCCTAGTCATGAACATTTTGATGTATTGCACTTCCTTTCTCTCTTATTTCACTCTACCTACACATATAATTTCCATATGTACCTTTTGTTAGCCAAATTGCCAAACATTTAAAACTGGAAGAGCACCAGTCTAAGCTAGACAGTGCCTTGATCTCGCTTTGCTCTGATATAGGGATATTTGTGCATAATAATTTAAATATTTGGTCATTGTTTAATCCCATGTAACCGTTGAAATTTTCTAGCAATTGTTTTAATTAATTGAAATAATTTTGATGAACTCCTATTTAATTTTTATAATCTTTTAATTATATGTCCTGTGCTTTTTTTGAGATCCTTCCAAAGCAAAAACCGATCCTCCTCATAAAGGTTAGTTTGGTGCCGCATATTCCTAATTGTCATGCCTATAATATTATCCTTATTCCTTATGCTAGAAACCAATGGTTCCCTGAGCATAGCAAATATTAAAGGAGACAAGGGGTCTCCCTGTCCCATCCCTTGGTGAAACACCAATATTTCAGATTCTCATTCATGAATCAGTACTTTAGCAAATTCTCCATCATATAGCCTTTTAGAGGTGCAATAAGTCCCTTGCCCAAATTCACATTCCCCTTAACTTAAAACAAAGTGTCATTCCACATGATTCAAAGCTTGAAGCACATCCAATGAGCGCATTGCTATTTTCGGTTTCTCCTCAGCTGCCCCAAATTTAATATTTAGCGTTCTTCCGGTCGTGTCAGCCGCTTGTCGGGCTGGCATCAAGCTGTACTGACCTGTGTAAGTATACTGCACTAGGAAACTGATCAATCTTTGAGCCAAATTTGAAGACAATGAATTTGATCCTGACTTTGTAATGTAATTGATCTGTTTGCTAAGGGAAGGCTAAGGTCTTTCCTTGTTTCGGTGTCTCTATTCTTCTAGCTAATTGCCAAGATTCTGGTAGTTTCCTCCACCTAATAATGCGATATACAATTTTGACAAGTGTATGGATACACCCTCTGCCCAAATTTTGTAATTCTGAGCACAATAATTTTCCTCTTTCTTAGTCTCAGAATAGCTGTTCTGCTTTCCACTACTGTTACTGGAGAGTTAAGCTGTTGTTTATGCTCTTCGGAAATTGGTACTGTTGGTAATACACTCACAAATTCTTTAATATGTCTCTCTCAATGAATTCTGTCTGGTATAACTCCTCCTACTAGCAGCTCCTCTTGAAGTTCCTCATGGCTGCATTTGGTTTAATGGGTCTAATGTTTCCAATTCTGATTCAGTTCCCTTATCTTGTATAAAGGTTTTATTTCAACCCATTTCCTTAAGTCCTTCTGTCAGTCTTTCTTTCAGCATCCAGTTATTCTGGGCCTCTGTTTCTCTTTTTTCTTAATCTTGCTCTCTCCTCTATAAAATACCCTTGGAAGAAGGCTTGCCAAGCCTCCCAAAACTCTGCAGGCTGTATTGGCTCTTTCTCATTAGCCGCATAAAAAACATAATTTCTCTTCTAATTCTTTGAACAACTGGGGGGTTTGTAAGTATACTTGAAGGTCACTTCCAAATGTTAGGGTTTTTTTCAAGGAAAGTATCGTTATTTAAATGTATAAGAAGGCAAATGGTTTTATTAGAAATAAATCAATATTTATTTTATTGTATCAAAAATATAGTATTTTATTCTTGCTCGCAGTCTTCAGCCGTGCTGTCTGTCGGAATGGATCTGCATACTTCAGCCAGACCTCAGGCCAGAGTTCGGAATCTGTCCAACGCCGTCCCCGCAAGCCTGGGCTTCCACTTTCTGCTTCGCCGCTGCCTCTTCGGCAGGAGCTTTCCGGCTGGCCAGTGGGGCTGACGGAATTCCCCACGGCATCTCTTGGAGAGCTTGTCATCAGTGGCGACTCCTCCTGTGTGTCTCCATTTCCACGCTTTGATCTTCGTTCACCTTCCTCAAATTTGCTCAGGAGCAGCACTTGGCAACAATTGCCAGGCATTCTCTTCCACAGGTGAGCTCAGCTTATGAGAGGGCTGAATTCCGAGCGCTTGGCAACAATTGCCAAGCAGTCTCTTCCACAGGTGAGCCCAGTGAATGAGAGGGCTGCATTCCAGGCCCAAGACCAGCACTTGGCAACAATTGCCAAGCTTACATATCCACAGGTGAGCTCAGCTGGATGGCTGAGGTGAGCTCAGCTGAGGGGGCTCGACCCTCCAAAGGATGGCTGCAGTCTGAGCTTGGCCTCACAAACTCCTGGCTTTTATCAGGGGTCCATTTATGACCCACGAGAACTGGCAGCTCTGTGATGGCGCTGGGAGCTGGAGGGAGCTGACCTGCTCGCACTATGACACCACAGTCCTACTCCTCCTCTGGGCAGCCTGGGGGATGCCTGGCCAAACCCTCTCAGTGACCATGGTTATGACTGGTGACCAGAGCATTTGCCAGAAAACCTCTGTGTCGTTAAGCCTGCTTCTATGTGCTAACAATTGTGTTGCTGCAAGCTTTTATTCTGAGCTTGACTGATATTTTTACTGTGGTTCTTAGCGTCCATGTTGCATTCTATCCATGCAATCATCTTACAGCATGTACGCTTTCCATATAACAACAGCTATTTACATCTCCTTTCCAAGTGTAGTGCACATATTGATACTCACAAATACTTGTGTTTGTGTGTGTGTTTCTGTGAGTGTTTGTGTGTGTGTAAAAATAGACTTACTAAACCACAGACCAATATACTATAGTGCAGTGATGGCAAACCTATGGCACACATCCACAAATGGGGACGCAGAGCCCTCTCTGTCGGCACGCAATAGCCCCAGCAGCCATGCGCTTATTAGGAAAGGTTAAGGGCGCCAGGCAATGGCTATTCTGTCCTTTTTTAATGTTGCTTCCTCCTCTATAAAATACCCTTGGAAGAAGGCATTCCGAGTCTCCCGAGTCACATATATAAAAGAGCTCATATGCTGCCAAAATTTTTATTTTTGTTCCAAAACCTACCATTGCAACCTGAAATGAATAAGTTAAAGTTTTGGCCAAACCCCCCCACCCCAAAAAACAACCGGATAAAATTATCTCAGCAAATCAGAATAAGCTAAGATTTCGACGTAATGCAAAAGAGAGAGCTGCTACTGCTGTGGAAGGAGGATTGCCAATCTGACATATAATAAAAACTTATGAAGCCTTCAAATGTCCTGAACTGTAAAGCGTAGGCAAGTGCACAAGATCCCTGACTGCATTCCAATGGAGGGAGTACAGGGAGACCGTATGATTAATTCTTATTTATACATGCCCAAATTCTTGGAGCATAAAGAACCATTCAAAGCCCTTTCATCAAGGAATTATACAAACATGGCATTACGATATGAAGCTCTGGCACCACCTCTATCTCTATTCCGCCCCTTTTCAGAGCATCTTAAATTGAAATCTCAAGAAGATGACGCACAATTTGGAGACTGGATACAAATAGGCATCTCTAGATTTAGAGATGGATTTGTACATGGGAAACCAATTTCAATTAGGCGCTGAAAAGAAAACACTGGTCAAAGAAAAGCTAACGGGGATGCAACTGGCTCAAACAAGAGAAAAGCTAATGGGGATGCAACTGACTCAAACAAGAGATTTTGCAAATCCAGTAAAAGTAACTTCGGGACCTATTAGAACATTGACAGCGTTAGAAAATTATGGTATGTGAGACACGAATTGTTAAAAAAATGCTTTAATCTCAATTTTGTATAAAATATTGTAAAAGATGAGTGCACCAGTTACACAGGAAGAAAAACAGTATGGGAAAGGAATTTAAACATTAAAACACCAGGAAAAGGGTGATCAGGAATATGAACCTCTCCAATATATGAATCAGTATTGGCAAAATCTGAGGAAATGGTATTGAAGAAAATTCACAGATGGCACTTACTCCCAACAAAACTTCATAAAACAAAAATGGAAATATCAGACATATGTTGGCAAAATTGTGGGGTAAAAGGCTTGCTTGAGCATATGTGGATATCTTGTCCAAAAGAGGAATTATTCTGGGAAGAGGTAATTAAATGATTAGAAAAGTTAATGCATCAAAAAAAGATTGGTAATCAAACTCTCCTATTATCCTCCCTCTTTGTGGATGGGAACGAGAATTTAAATAATAAAGCACAGGTGAGATCCTTAAGGGAGCAGTGAGATTAGAAATTGGGCAAAATTGAAAAGATGTCAAGGGCGTCTCCTCTCTAAGATTCTTAGGAAGGGTATGGGAAATTGCACTAGTGGAGAAATTGACTAGATGGATGAGAATCCTGAGAGGGGAAATGAAAATGGTTAATTTCATTAAACTTTGGCACCCCACTGACCTTGCATATGCAATCAAATGTTGAGATAAATAAGTGGATAACCCTATAGTACATTGGCCTGATGCTTAGTAAGTCTATATATGTGTGTGTGGTGTGTGTGTGGCTTTCAATTTGTGGAATACACTTGGAATGGAGTTGTAAATAGTCATTGTTATATAGAAAATGTACATGCTCTATGATGACTGTATGTTTTTGTTTTTGTTAAGGATTGTCAATTTTTTAAAAAATGGTAATGATGTAACAAGATGTTTGAGGGCTCCTAGGCATGTTTGGAGGAGTGAGGCTGCTGCCTTTGGGCTTCTAGTAGTCTTTCCATTTTTTAAAGCACAACTTGGCTGTGGCTGTGCTTGAAAGTCACACTGGTCCCTCCTAAGCTTTGCTTCCGTAGCTGCTATTATCCTTCTGACAAGAGTTGCACTTTCCCTGTGAAAACCCCCTCCTGAGATGCAACCTGCCCCTTCTCCCAACTGGGGAGGATCCTATGGATGGTGCACATTTCAGAAGCTGTTGATGAATTTTTCAATACAGACATAGGCCTGCCTTTGCCTGTTATTAAGTGGAAGAGAAGGAGACTTTATTTTTCCATGACTCTCTATGC
The DNA here is from genome assembly GCA_023646645.1 of Varanus salvator macromaculatus. NCBI lineage: Eukaryota > Metazoa > Chordata > Lepidosauria > Squamata > Varanidae > Varanus > Varanus salvator. Next base: position 1,477,784 of record JAIXND010000791.1, on the reverse strand, counting down.
ATTGGGTTTCTACGTATTCCCCCTGAAGCTCTTGAGACGGTTCACAGCAATGAAAGCCATGATGTTAAATTGATGGAGTGCAAAATGGACGCTTCAACCCACAGTAAAAATATCAATCAAGCCCAAAATAGAAGCATGGAGCAACACAAATGTAAGCACATAGAAGCAGGCTTAGAGCCACAGAGGTTTTCCAGCAAATGCTATGGGCACCAAGCAGTCTTAACCATGAACATATTTGGTCAATCAAAGGGTTTGGCCTGGCATCCCCCAGTTGGCCCAGAGGGGGTTTAGGACTGTGGCGTCATAATGCGAGCAGGCCGGCTTCCTCCAGCTCCCAGTGCCATCACAGCTGCCGGTCCTCGCGGGTCATAATCCGACCCCTGATAAAAGCCAGGACGTTCTGAGGCCGAGCTCAGACTGCAGCCATCCTTCGGGGGGCCCAGCCCTCCCAGGAGCTGAGCTTACCTGTGGAAAAGGATGCTTGGCAATTGCTGCCAAGTGCTGGTCCAGAGCCTGAAATCCAGCCTGAAGACTTGGCAATTGTTGCCAAGTGCAGGTCCTGGGCTTGCAATCCAGCCCTCTCATGAGCTGAGCTCACGTGCGGAAGAGAAGGCTTGGCAATTGTTGCCAATGCTGATCCTGAGCGAAATCCGGGGAGGTGAAAGAAGAGCGACGAGTGGAAGGCAAGACGCACAGGAGGAGATGCCACTGAGGACAAGCTCTCCATGAGATGCCCTGGCGAATTCCCTCAGCCCCACTGGCCGGCCGGGAAGCACCTGCAGTGGAGGCAGTGGCAACAGGGAAAGGGGAAGCCCAGCCCTGCGGGGACGGCGGCATCGCACGGAATCCGAACTCTGGCCCGAGGTCTGGCTGAAGCGTGCAGATCAATTCCGGCAGCCAGCATGGCTGAAGACTGCACGCAAGAATGAAATACTATATTTTTTGATACAGTAAAATAAATGGTGATTCATTTCTCATAGAACCATTTGCCTCCTTATTCATTTAAAGGGAAATACAAAACTCTGTATGCTTGTGGTACCCTTATCATTGATTTGGTTGGGTGGTATTTTAATATAGGGTTATACTGCTCACTTGCTAAAACTCTGTGCCAGTGTGGTGTAGTGCTTAAGAGCGCAGCACTGGGACTCTGGTGAACCGTGGGAGCAGCGGGAACTCACCTTCTTGTGCAGATTTGAACTGGCAACCGTTCGATCAATCAGCCCAGCAGCACAGAATTTTAAACCACTGCGCCACCTGCATCGCCACGTACACTTACAAACCCCCAAACTGTTCAAAGAAGTAGAAGAGAAATTATGTTTTTTATGAGACTCATGAGAAAGAGCAAATAGAGTCTGCCCTTTTAGGGAAGACTCAACGAGCCGCCTTCAGAGGGTATTTTGCAGTGGAAGGAGCAAGATTAAAACAAGAGGGAAACAGAGGCCAGGAATACATTGACGTTCGAAGAAAGAGACTGACAGAAGAACAGAAGAAAATGGGCTGGAAGAAAACCTCTCTACAACTTATGGGGACCGAATCAGAGTTGGAAGCAGTAGATGCATTAAAATGTATGCAGCCAGGAGTACTTGAAGAGGAGCTGCTATTAGGAGTAGTTCCACAAAACAGAATTATGTTTTGAGAGCCAGTGTGGTGTATGAGAGCCAGTGTGGTGTAGTGCTTAAGAGCATCGGACTGGGACTCAGACGATCTGGGTTCTCGTCCCCGCTCAGCCGTCAAGCCAACTGGCGTTACACCAAGGGACTGGACAGGGAGCCCCCTTGTCTCCTTTAATATTTGCTATGCTCATGCAGCCATTAGGTTCTAGCATAAGGAATAAGGATAATATTATAAGCGGGACAATAGGATTATGCAGCACAAAATTAACCTTTATGAAGATGATAGGTTTTTGTTATAGAAGGACCTTATAAAAAGCATAGGGCATGTAATTATTCAAACATTAACGTGTTATTAAAATTAAATAGAAGTTCACCAAAATAATTTTAAATGATTAAAACATTGAAACACTTACTGGAAAATTTTAACCGTTACATGGGATTAAAATTGATGATCAAATATTAAAAATATTCTGCATAAATATCCCTATAACAGATCAACAGGAAATTAAAGCAATGGCTAGCTTAGACTTCTGCTCTTCCAGTTTTAAATGTTTGGGAATTTGGCTAACAAAAAGTATAAATTGATTGACATAGACTAATTAAATGTATATGTATAATGAGATAAGAGAAAAAGTTAGGAAATGCAATACATTAAAATTTTAATCAGTAGGGAGAATTGCGGTGGTAAGAGCTTAAATGCTGGCAAAATTTTTATTTTTGTTCCAAAATCGACCATTGCAATCAGAAATGATTAAAGTTGTGGCCAAAAAAAAAGCGAACAAAAAACAGATAAAAATATCTCAGCAAATTGGAGTAAGCTAAGATTTCAAGACAGTGCAAAAGAGAGAGCTGCCACTGCTGTGGAAGGAGGATTGGCAATCCCACATACATTAAAATCTTACGAAGCCTACCAATTGTCCTGAATTGTAAAGCATAGGCAGGATAACAAGATCCCCGACTGCATTCCAATGGAGGGAGTACAGGGAGACAGTATGATTAATTCTTATGTATACATACCCAAATTGTTGGAGCATAAAAAACCATTCAAAGTCCTTCCATCAAGGAATAATACAAATATGGCATAACTATATGAAAATACATACGGATTTTGTTCCTTTGTGACCTGTGCACTCATCTTTCACAATACATTTATACAAAATTGAGATTAAAGCGTTTTTGGGTTTTTTTTACTATTGCTTCTTCCATACAATAATTTTCTAATGCTATCAATGTTCTAATAGGTCCTGAAGTTGCCTAGCCTTGATTTGCCAAATCTCTGATTTGAGTCAGTTGCAATCCATAACTTTTTCTTTGACTAGTCTTTTCCTCTAATCGCCAAATTGAAATTGGTTTCCCATGTACAAGTCCATCTCTAAATCTAGAGATGCCTATTTCTATTCAGCCTCTTAATTGTGCATATGCTTCTTGCAATTAAAATTTAGGCCACTCCAAAAGAGATGGAATGGAGATATAGGTGGTGCCAGAGTTTTCATATATTGATGCCATATTCGTATAACTTCCTTCATAAAAGGGTAATCAAGGAAGCATATACACTTTCCATATAACAATACCTATTTACATATCCTTTCCAAGTGTATTTCACATACTGATGCTCACAAATACGTGTGTGTGTGTGTGTATAAAAACAGACTTACTAAACAGCAGACCAATATACTATAGTGCAGTGATGGCAAACCTATGGCACACGTCCCCAAAGGAGGATGCAGAGCCCTCTCTGTCGGCACACAATCACCCCAGCAGACATGCGCTTATTTGGAAAGATTAAGGGCGCCTGGCAACGACGTCACTCATTCACGGCGACTCACTGAGTTTTTGCATGGGCGGTTGGTGAGTTGCGAGGGAGTTGCATGGAGTGTGATTTTAGCGGGATGCAGGTGGCACCGTGGTTTAAACTGCTGTGCTGCCGGGCTGCTTGATCGGAATGTCGCCGGTTCGAATCTGCACAACCTGTTGTGATTTGAGCAGAAGGTAGGAAAGGTAGGAATACACTCAGGAAGGAAATACAGTCAGATGCCTTTTTCTGGGCTGGCCAAAAGCTGGTGGTCAGTGGAACGTTGCCCCCTTGTGCTGGTGGTCAGCAAATTCAGGTTATGCTGCAGAGTTGGCACCTTGAGATAAATAGGTGAGTTCTGAGTTGCAGTTTGGGCACTCGGGCTCTAAAAGGTCCTTCATCACTGCTACAGGGTTACCCAGCATATTTATCTCAATATTTGATTCCATATTGAAGGTCAGTAAGGGGTGCCAAGGTTTAATGAAATTATCCATTTTCATTTCCCCTCTTAGGGTTCCAGCCTGTCTCGTCAATTTCTCCATTAGTGCAATTCCCCATATCCTTCCTAAATATCTTGGAAAGGAGACCCCCTTGACATCTCTCCAATCAGACCGATCATTCCGATTTGCTGAGTCATTTTCTTGCATGTTTTCCTTTCCTTTCCTTTCCTTTCCTTTCCTTTCCTTTCCTTTCCTTTCCTTTCCTTTTTTTGCCACTACTTCAACTTATTTATTTTATTTATAAAATAACACAAATACAAATTTTGGCAGAACACAAATACAAATTTTAACACAAATACAAATTTTGGCAGAAGATGAGCTCTTACCACCACAATTCTCGCTAGTCATGAAAATTTTGATGTATTGCACTTCCTTTCTCTCTTATTTCACTCTACCTACACATATAATTTCCATATGTACCTTTTGTTAGCCAAATTGCCAAACATTTAAAACTGGAAGAGCACCGGTCTAAGCTAGACAGTGCCTTGATCTCGCTTTGCTCTGATATAGGGATATTTGTGCATAATTTAAATATTTGATCATTGTTTAATCCCATGTAACCGTTGAAATTTTCTAGCAATTGTTTTAATTAATTGAAATAATTTTGATGAACTCCTATTTAATTTTTATAATTTTAATTATATGTCCTGTGCTTTTTTTGAGATCCTTCCAAAGCAAAAACCGATCCTCCTCATAAAGGTTAGTTTGGTGCCGCATATTCCTAATTGTCATGCCTATAATATTATCCTTATTCCTTATGCTAGAAACCAATGGTTCCCTGAGCATAGCAAATATTAAAGGAGACAAGGGGTCTCCCTGTCCCATCCCTTGGTGAAACACCAATATTTCAGATTCTCATTCATGAATCAGTACTTTAGCAAATTCTCCATCATATAGCCTTTTAGAGGTGCAATAAATCCCTTGCCCAAATTCACATTCCCCTTAACTTAAAACAAAGTGTCATTCCACATGATTCAAAGCTTGAGGCACATCCAATGAGCGCATTGCTATTTTCGGTTTCTCCTCAGCTGCCCCAAATTTAATATTTAGTGTTCTTCCGGTCGTGTCAGCCGCTTGTCGGGCTGGCATCAAGCTGTACTGACCTGTGTAAGTATACTGCACTAGGAAACTGATCAATCTTTGAGCCAAATTTGAAGACAATGAATTTGATCCTGGCTTTGTAATGTAATTGATCTGTTTGCTAAGGGAAGGCTAAGGTCTTTCCTTGTTTCGGTGTCTCTATTCTTCTAGCTAATTGCCAAGATTCTGGTAGTTTCCTCCACCTAATAATGAGATATACAATTTTGACAAGTGTATGGATACACCCTCCGCCCAAATTTTGTAATTCTGAGCACAATAATTTTCCTCTTTCTTAGTCTCAGAATAGCTGTTCTGCTTTCCACTACCGTTACTGGAGAGTTAAGCTGTTGTTTATGCTCTTCGGAAATTGGTACTGTTGGTAATACACTCACAAATTCTTTAATATGTCTCTCTCAATGAATTCTGTCTTGTATAACTCCTCCTACTAGCAGCTCCTCTTGAAGTTCCTCATGGCTGTATTTGGTTTAATGGGTCTAATGTTTCCAATTTTGATTCAGTCCCCTTATCTTGTATAAAGGTTTCAATTTCAACTTGAAATTGAAAATTCAATTTCAATTTCAACCCATTTCCTTAAATCCTTCTGTCAGTCTTTCTTTCAGCATCCAGTTATTCTGGGCCTCTGTTTCTCTTTTTTCTTAATCTTGCTCTCTCCTCTATAAAATACCCTTGGAAGAAGGCTTGCCAAGCCTCCCAAAACTCTGCAGGCTGTATTGGCTCTTTCTCATTAGCCGCATAAAAAAACATAATTTTTCTTCTAATTTTTGGAACAACTGGGGGGTTTGTAAGTATACTTGAAGGTCACTTCCAAATGTTAGGGTTTTTTTCAAGGATTGTAGTATCGTTATTTAAATGTGTAAGAAGGCAAATGGTTTTATTAGAAATAAATCAATATTTATTTTATTGTATCAAAAATATAGTATTTTATTCTTGCTCGCAGTCTTCAGCCATGCTGGCTGTCAGAATGGATCTGCATACTTCAGCCAGACCTCGGACCAGAGTTAGGATTCTGTCCAACGCCATCCCCACAAGGTTGGGCTTCCACTTTCTGCATCGCTGCTGCCTCTTCGGTGGGCGCTTTCCGGCCAGCCAGTGGGGCTGACAGAATTCCCCAGGGCATCTCAAGGAGAACTTCCGCTAGCCGATTTTGCACACTTTGGACAGCTTTTGCTTGCCTTCCCTAGACACCCCTTCCAGGTATCCCACAGAAGCACCAACACTATGCAGCTATCAGGGGCCCTCTCCGAGCAAGCACTGATTTAAGCGTTCTCCCAACCTGCCCATCTCGGCCAATGTCAGGGCCGGTACACACGCGTGGGCGTTGCAGGCCGATTTTGAGCATTTTGGACAGCTTTTGCTTGCCTTCTCCAGACACCCCTTCCAGGAGTCTGGCTGAAGTGCCAACATTCCGCATGTATCAGGGACCCTCTCTGAGCAAACACTGTGAATTTGGAAGCAGTGTGCCGACCTGCCAATTTCAGCCACTTTTGGGTCTATGACCTGCGGGTGGGCGTCGCAGGCCAATTTTGGGCATTTTGGACAGATTTTTCCTCCCACTGATACCCATTCCAGGGGTCCGGAAGAAGTGCCAACGCAACACAGGTATCGGTGGCCCTCTCCAAGCAAACACTGTGAGTTTGGAAGCATTCTGTCAACCTGCCCATTTCTGCCACTATCGGGGCCGTTACCCACGGGTGGGCGTTGCGACCCAATTTTCGGCCTTTTGTACATATTTTGCTTGCCTTCCCCAGATACCCCTTCCAGGAGTCCGACAGAAGCACCGACGCACCATGGGCATCAGGTGCTCTCCCCAAGCAAACACTGAGTTTGCAAGCATTCTGCCAACCTGCCAATTTCAGCTCCTTTCGGGGCCCTGACCCACGGGTCAGCATCGCAGGCCGATTTTGGACATTTTGGACAGATTTTGCTTGCCCTCCTGACACTTCTTCCAGGTGTCTGGCAGAAGTGTCAACACACTGCAGGTATCAGGGCCCTCTCCAAGCAAACACTCTGTATTTGGAAGCATTCTGCCAACCCACCCATTTCAGCCACTTTCAGGGCAGGGACTCACGGGTATTTGTACCCAATTGAGAAGGTTTCATTTCCATATTTGGGCACCAGCTACCCTGCAGTCTGAGTGAAAGAGAGGCCCTCATGGATCCATATATCACATAGGAAGAAAGTTTGGAGATGGAACTGAGCAGATGCTGGAAACCTGAATCTCATGTTAACATAGGAACTAGCTTGCCTGGCCTAAACAGATGAAAGTACTAGGAAACCAAGCTAGGTCTAAAAGTATTCATTTGTTTAATGATTCATGCTTTCAAAACAGGCCTCAGAATGATTAGAATCTCCAATCAAGAGGTTTTTTTTTTTAAGTGAATCAAATAAAAATAGTAGATATGTCTTAAGCTACCCCTCAACAAAAAGTAGGGGTTTAGTTAAAAATATAATGATGATAATAATTATCTGATTGTAAAGAAATATCCCATGATCCCAAGAACGAGAAGAAATTAGTTAGAAAGTTAGTTGAGATAGTGAAGCATAATGGTGCAAGTGTTAGCATCTGGAGATAGTTATCAAGAACTAAATGGACCTAAAGCATGTTAAAAGAACTGATTTATGCTGCAGTTAGAATTGTTTGCATTAGAATGTGTTTTCACTGTGTAATGAATTTTGTGCTATTAGAATCATATTTTATTAGAATTAGAATTCTGCTTTTAGAATCATAAAATAGTAATACTGGAAGGGGCCTATAAGGCCATCGAGTCCAACATCCTGTTTAATGCAGGAGCACAAGTTAAAGCATCCCTGAAGGATGACTGTCAAATTGCCTCTTGAGCATCTCCTTTGTGGGAGAGCCTCCAGCCTTCCTAGGTAACTGACTCTCTTGGCATATGGCTCATATAGTCAGGATATTTTCCATATATTTAGCTAGAATCTGGCTTTTTGCCACTGAAGTCCATTATTCCATTTCCTGCACTCTGGGATAATTGAGGAGATCCTTGTGCTCTGCTGTGTGACAGCTTTTCAAGTATTTGAAAAGTGCTATCGTATCTCCCCTCAGTTTTCTTTTCTCAAGGCTAAACGCGCCCTGCTCTTTCAGTTGTTCTTATCTTTTTCTAGTTTGTTTATATAGGTATGAATATCTGTGATACTAAAATTGTATTTATTAATCTCTTCAAATTCTTCCAGATTTAATCTGACCTGATCCATAGCTTCTAATGGGTCCCCAAGCATCATCAGCAAATAGGTTAATCTTTATTTCATTCCCCAAACCTATTCCTTTTATTGTGTTATCATTCCTAATACTGTTGGCTAGTAATTCTATGACTAAGCCAACAGTACTGGGGAAAGGGAACATCCTTGTCTAGTACCTCAGCCTAGGAATATTTGCTCCATTATACCATTGTTTACTATCACATTTGCTATATTACCAGAATATAATTGCTCTATTGCACCTTTAAATCATTTTCAAAATCTTAATATTTCTATCAAATCTTTATTGTTGGCCATTCCACACAATCAAAAGCTTCAAGGAATCTAAAGATATTATGCAAGCTTTAAATTCCCCTTATATATAACCTCTAATATATTCAAAACTCTTCTAGTCAAGTTGTGCCTTTCTTCATCTTTAATAGAATTTTGCTTATTCCTTGTTTTATTCATTACTGTGTTAAAATCTCCACTCAATATTAACATATCCTTTCCTTATTATTTTCAATTCTTTAAAAACCATTTTAAAGAAAAAAAAACGTGATTTTCTTTTGGTGCAAAGATATTAACTAGTGTGTAATAATCTCTTATTTCACCTATAAAATCAAATATGTTCCACTTTCATTTGTATTTCATTCTTCTTAAACACATGTTCCTGTTCCTCAATCTTCTCATCCTGTCTTATGGGGTGTGGTTGGTTGGTAATTTGGCTGCTGCACTCCCTTTACTCCACATTGCTGACTTGCCCTCTGCCCTTCCAGTCTAAATGGCCACCTGCTTCTACTAATCTTATGTCTTCCAGAAGAACCAAAACCAACCAGGTGAATTATTCTCATCTCCTCCCCTCCCCTCCCCTCCCCTTCCCTTGTCTCTTCGTGTATATGTACCTGACCCACATGGTTTTGATTCAATTCCATACATAATTACCATAAGTAGAATTTAGGTAAGTTGGGTTGCCAATTTGTATTACTTTTTGTTTTCCATTAACAATCCATGGCTGTCCATCCCTTAGCATGGCACCCAAACCTAGACACTCTAGGTTGTTTAGGGGTTTAAGCAACCCAGAATTAAATCAATAACCAACCATGAAATTAAGGCATGTGGCAGAGGCAAAACACTTGCTACTGCTCCCACTGGGTCATTTGCAGGTTAAGTAACCCACACTGATGTTATGTGCAAAGTGAGCCATTGAATTAACAAGTTATTGTTTATTTGTTTAGGACACATAGAGAAAGTGGAAGATTCAGATACCTTACCTTTTGCCTATCAGGCATAGAAAGTAGAAAAAGAAAAAAGATGGTAACCCCAACTCAAGGAGCCAGTGCTGCACACACGTCTCCTTTGCGCATCTTCTGCAAGACACATTCTCAGGGTTTTCTACAGGCACTTGTCCAAAAAAGGGGGGTTTTGGGTTTTCCCAAAAAAGTAGACCTGGAAACATTTCCAATGTTCTAAATAATGTTATCTGACTTAACATGTTTTGACTCATTTTTACTCCCAAAAGTCGTTCCTTCTATAAGTAGGCAGAATGTCGCATATTCAGTAAGCAGAACTAAAAACAGAATTTTATGCATAATGTAAAATATCAAAAATTTTCCCAGTAGTGGCAAAATATTAGAACTCAAATATTTGCTTAGGGAGGAATTAAATTAACCATACAAAATAATTTGAATGTTCCAGTAAAAAAAGTCAACATTTTATGTGGAAATTATTTTAATGAAATATTTGTAAAAATGTAAAGACAATACTGTATTTCCTTATCTTTGTTTAAATTTAACAGAAATGAAAGAAAGCACTATTAAAAGATAATTTCCAAAGAGAGCTGATCAACAGTTTAATTTTCTTTTGCTAAGCTATCTGTAGAGCCTTCAGCTTTGCTCACTCTCAGCACTGCTTATTAGTTCCATTTAAAGATGAGAAAAATCTGATTCAGAACGACGAGCTGAACAGTCTATTTCACTAAAGGAAGAGTACAGACTGGGGACCCTGGGTAGGACATTGCTGTTACACTCAAATACTGTTTGTAGGTTTCCAAAGACAACTGGACACTGTGTGAACAGAATGCTGAACGAGATGGACCCTTGGTCTGATCCAGCACGCCTCTTCCTATGTTCTTAAGTGAAACAATTGGTAATCACAGTCTTTGTTTCAGTTTCAGTTTCCTTTATGTTTGTTATTGAATGCTAGCAAAATAGGACAGTTGCACCGTGTAAAAGTCTGGAACAGACCCAGCCTGGAGCCAAATGTATTTTGCAAGAATAAGGAAAGGGTTGTCATACCTGTCAGTTCCTCCATTGGCACCTGAGCACTAGTGTCCATCAATTATTATTATTATTGCATGGCATTTATACCCTGCCTTTCTTCCTTTTACAAGGAACCCAAGACAACTTACAAGATGCTCCAACTCTCTATTTTATCCAGCCCTGTGAGGAAGAATCTGGATCTTCCAAGTCCCAGTCCAACCCTCTCACCATTGTAACCACCACACCTCACTTCAAAGAACAACTTGCAGAAGTTCACGACCTATATTCAGCCCATCTGACATAATTGTTGATAGTAAAACAGTCCAGACAATGATGGAAAAAATGCAGACATGTATGGTGTGGCATTTTTTTCCATGGAAAAAATAACACTGGACATTTTTCAATGGAATATTTCTGCCCTGCTTCACTGCCACTCAGCAGTATTATTTACTAATTTTATTATGAGTAATTTTATTTCTATAAAGCTCTCTGACAAGTCCCAAAATTTTTTGAATATTGCTGAAGTCAATGTGCTATTTAAAAGGCTGCAATGAAATTTCTGTGTCCATTTCCTTGCTTCTACACATGCCCAGAAAGAAAACATATTTTAACTACCATATTTTTCGCTCTATAAGACGCGCCTGACCATAAGACGCACCTAGTTTTTAGAGGAGGAAAACAAGAAAAAACATATTCTGAATCAAATGGGCACATCATCACAGGCACATTCCCAATCACTTCCCCATGGGCTGCACATCTGACAGACTTACTGCACACACATATTCGCTCTATAAGACGCACAGACATTTCCCCTTACTTTTGAGAGGGAAAAAAGTGAGTCTTATAGAGCAAAAAATACGGTATATGTAGTTTTGTCTGTCTCTGTGAAGTTATGCAAATTATAGACTTCTCATTAAAGAGTTTGTACTTCTTTCCTAAATTCTTTCTAAAAAGCCTTGCAAAAAGAAATGGAAACATAAGCAAAACAATAGAGCTTATTGTGGGCAGTGTGGTTTCTTAATCTTTACTAGATAGTGGATATTTTCTTACATGTTTACCTGAATGTCATGGGCTACAAGTCCATTAAATGTGAAGCCTAGATAAAATTTTACATTTTCATTTCCAGGTGGCACTGAATCAAAATGCAAGGGTAAAATTGGAATCTTTTCAGAGTGACCTGATGCAAAAATTTTGCCACCTTCTGCCCATCCATTAACTCTTTCTAGAAGATTATGTACTTCACCTATCTTCCACACTTCCCCATTTTGCCATGCGCTTCGTCGTTCATTCAGAGAGCCCTTCACGAACTCATCAATCTTTGCCCTGGACACAATCTTCCTTAGACCATAGCCTTTCCCCAAGAAAAATATTGTGTAGATTTTTTTCTTCCGTGGAGGAACATCTTTTATTTTAGTGTCATGTAAGTGTTTCAATTTAGCAAGGGCTGATGTTAAGATATCATTTTTCCTGGAGTTAGCATCTTTGTCCAAAGCAGCATCAGGCCAATAAAGTAAAGTAAGCAAAAAGTAAGTGCTTGCAGGAAGTAAAGTTTTTCGCTTTTTAACAAATCCCTTGCTGCATTCTCGGAGTGCCGGAAGGTCCAGGAGCTTGGGTGAGCCAGGGGACAGACATGCTAAGGTAAAGTGACACAGTATATAATTGGTAAGGTCTATCTCTTCCCAACTCTCTTTCTGTGGGTCTTCTGAGTAGCAGCTTATTATTTTTTCAAGAGTTTGAACTGATTTCTTATCATTCTTATCTGATAGGAATGACAAAATGGTGGTGACATTCCCCCCTCCATATTTATAAATATTCATTTGCTTGATTAAATGAAGATTTTTGAATTTTACATCTTTTTCTTCAGTAAGTATCTCTGAACAGAAGTATGCTGCGAACTCATTACATTGTCTTTTGAGCCATCTCCTGGGATTATTCACTTGTTCTTCTCTTCTCCTTTGCCTTTTCTTTTTTTCACTTGTCTTCTCTTCTTCTCGCTCATTTTCATCATCGCTTTGGCTTTTCTCTGTTTGGAAATAACTTAGATCTTCTGAAATCCAGTCCAGAGCATTGTAAATGTTCTGATGTAAACCTTTTAAACGACTATGAAGGTTCGCCCATGGCTTTTTGATATCTTCTGGAATATAATCCGTAAGTAAATAGTTGGAAAGTTCAGGATGCTCTCCTTTTGCATTTTTGGAAAATACATGAAGTGTAGATAATAGTTTTAGTAACTGACATCCCACATCTACTTCTCCAAAATAACCAGAGTTATTCATGCTTTCTTTCTCAGACCTTGCGGCTTGTTGTGCAGCTTTGAAGCACTTGATAGCTTTAAGAGCAAGTTCTATAATTGGAACAATGACTTCAGGAGTGTCATCTGATTTTTTCTTTACTCTAAAGCAAAACCATTTCTTATATACTTGTCCTTCTGTGTCCAAGATGAAAGAATCGTTTGGCAAGCGAGATTTAGCTTTTTCTGCCCAGTGCTGGGCTTCTTCAAAATTCTCATGACCTTCTACACAATGTATTCTGGCAAGTAGTTGGGCAAGGAAAGCATTTTTTTCTAGGTACCAATAAGCACATTTTAAAACTTCTATGGCTTTTTCTGAACTTTCAGTCTCCAAGATGTGCTCAATGAATGGAGAGAAAAGGCTATCAGTGCGATCCCCTCTACTCCTTTTATCACGTCTTATAAACAGGTTTCTGATGAATTTTATAAACTCTTCCTGCCCAAACCTATGCTGTAGCAATACCTGTTCCTTGACCAATTCCATGGCAATTTCACTCTGGGGCTGACCTCCTGAGAGCTGATTCAGTATTTCCCCCGCAACCAGATAGTGTATTATTTGAATGGATGAAATATAAGAGGTAGTTTCTCTCAGCTCAATGAAAATAAGTCGTGCCTGTTCACTTAAGTGATTTATGAAACCATATTGTCTCTTTTTATCCTCTCCATATATCTTAAGTCCCAAGAAAGCCTCACAGTGGGATAAAGATATGCATGAATCATGTACATAGAAATTGAGTAAGGCGACATACCTGATCAAACTGGTTTCAAGGGAAGATGAGTCTATGTCTTTGAGGAAATGCTCCACAAATTCTTTCACATATTTTCTTTCAAATTCTTTGCTCATGAGCACAAATGTAAGGATATATTCAAATTTAAAATCCTTCTGATTTTCATATTTTTCTAGCTTTGTTCTAAACATGCTTTTCTCATCATCTGTCAGTTTGTGAATGACAGCAACTGTATTCTGAGGGGAAGTCCTGCAAAGCTTTTCAGGGAAATTGGAGCGTTTACAGCAAAGGAGGATGAAAGAAGGTCTGTGAGGATGGCGTTTCTTAGGTACCATGGCACCAGTTAAAGAAGAGCTTAGTTCATCAAGGTATTCTTCATCATAATCTTCCACCAGAAGGAGGACAGGGAGCGAAACTCTGAGATCTTTTTCATCATAATGTCGGAATTCAACTGCATGTTGACACACAATAGCAACTGGGTATGTTGTTCTGATGACAGCACATCGAAAATCCTTCCTTTGTTTCCACAGCACTTGCCTTGCGACAGTACTTCCTCCACTCCCTGGCTGGTGGAACACATTCACTTTAGCCACAGGATACCTGAATCCATTGCCCTGCACACAGTCATTCAGTATTCCAGAAACTTTTTTACAAGCTTCCCGTTCAATAAGCTCCCCACACTTCTTTTTATCAGCAAGCCAGAAATTTTTCCAGCTGACTTTTTTACCTCGGTGGAAAGCTTCATCAATCTCCCGTATTTCTCTTTGATTCAGAGAAATGTCTTTCATTTCATCACACTGATCAGCAAACAATATTTCAAGAGAATACATTTTCTCTTCTTTTAGTGTAGGAAGCATGCAGAGCCCCTTTGTGGAAACTGGTAGGTGTTTGCAGTTTGTTGTAGAGGGCAGCATCTTTTGGATTGTGGCATCCACATGACTTAGCTTCATGCCTACAATGCTGATCTGCTCTAGGATCTCAAAGCTACAGGAAGCTTGAGCCAAGTTAGCCCACTTCTCATAGTTTTCTCTGGACTCAGCAAGGCATATTATGAACTGTGTGCCATTTAATTCACTGTAGAATTCATGAAAAGTGTCTACAATTGGTTTCTCCACAGGCGACAGCAGTAGGAAAAGTACCAGAAAAGAACCCCTTGGGAGGACCTCGTCACAGATATAAGATACAGTTTTCTTTAGATACTTCTTTTTCGTTCTAATCCAAGTGTTTTCATCACATATGTTTTTATCCCCCTGGAAGTCGCTGCGTCCATTGCAAAATATCCAGAACCTTTCATTTCCAGTTTCTGTTTTGCGTTCAGAATACTCTTTTAAGAAGTAACAGTTGATTGCATGGTGTTCTCTATACTTGGAGCACAAACCAGACACATAGGAGTCCTCATCGAAATCAAATACACAGAAAATGTTCAAGTCCTTCAAAAAGTCAACAGAATCGAGGTCTTCCTCTCTACATTTATTTGTAACAAGTATATACCACAGAGAGTTATCTATATAGTTTCTGTCAGCTGCCAATAGGACAGATAGTTTTCGCCCTAAATTCTGAGGCTCATCTATTTGATTTTCATGGTTAGATGATTCCTGCCTTTCTCTCCAGGCATCTCTCTCTCCTAAATTCTGAATGAATGCCACAAGATTTTCATTCTTTACTGGTTCAGATTTTGAGCCAACCCTTTGAAAGGCAACTTTATCCTTGTCTAAGTTTACCTTATTACTTTTTTCATTAAAATGTGGGAGACGTACTTGAAACAACTTCCCTTTTACAGTGTTGGATGATGCTTCAATGTCAATTTCGACTACAAAGTATTGCTCATGAGAATCTTTCTGAATAAGTTCAATGAAAACAGGAGGGTGAATACAAAGTCTTGCAGCTCCTTGGTGATCATGGTCAAAGCATTTTTCTATGTAATCTAAAGCATCCACATACCAGTCCCTTTCGCTTATTGGTATTCCTACTATTTGTCCATGTTTCCGGCCCTTTTTTTCAACACTGTCCATGATTCCAAAGTGAATAGTGCCATTTGTTCGAACATTCAGACAAGCAGAAGCAAACTTGATCACCTCACAGGCTAGCTTTGCTTGCAATCTTTGCCTGTCCAGTCGTGCAGCTCCCTCAAAAGATTTATATTCATGGCAGGGGCTAATTAGATTGATAACACCTGTTTCTGGGGAGAGGACTGCATTTCTAACATACTTAAAATTGATGCTGTCACTTTTGAACGGCCTGAATGGGCTCAGGCGTACTTGGTCACCCAAAATAACAGTATTAGTTGCACTGTCTGTTTCATCAAATGTAGAAGTTGTATGTGTTCTGTCTGTTTCATTGGAACCGTGGGCTTTTGAAGTGCCATGTGGTAAGGCAATTGGTTTAATAGCAGACTGCTTCTGTTTGGTTTCCTCTAGCATAGTCCTTTTCACTTGGGTTGGTGAGTCCAACTCTCTGAGTTCTGGGCTTCCCTTCTCTGAATTGGTGTTGTTAGTGTCTGAAACACTTGCGGCCTTAACTGCATTAACAGTTTTGGTGTCATTAACTGCTTTGGTGAAATGAATCCCAATATTCTGCTGCAAGAGTTGATTTCTTTTGTGCATTAGTATATGGATTTGGCCTTGTTTCATGCCCATTCCCTTGAGGAATGGCTCATCTAATACCTCGAGTGTTGAACCAGTGACTTCCTCTTCACAGAGCTTTTCTACATACTCTTTCTTAATTCCAATGGAATCCAGCCAGCACTTAACATGGCCCTCATTCCATTCATTCAGACGTAACTCTTTGTAATCTGAAAATAAAATTAATATGTTTCAGTATGGTGTTGAAATGTCATCCAGTCATTCCTGAAATCCTGTGTATCTAGCTAAATTTCACTGTTAAAAATGGATAGCTTAGTAGCTACAGTTCATCAGGATCTGCACAGTGATGCAGCTCCTCCCCCTCTACCCACATGACCTGATAGAGAAGGCAACCAAGTTTACCTTGGAAATACTTGCAGGATTGGATCCAGACCTGTAGGTGCTTGCAGGATTAGGGCCAGTCCAATCGTGTAGACTGGCTGGGAGCCACAGGAGCCCTATAAAAGGCTTCCCAGTCCTGCTCAGCTTTGTCACAGCAATGTGAGTCTTTGCGATGGCTCCTTCACATTCCTGATTCAGCTTCTGCCTCCAGTTTTGTAATATCTTTGCTCATGCCTTGACTCTACCCTTTTCCTGACTCTGCCTTTGCCTCTGGTCTTGCCATGCCTGAGCCTTGCTTGTTCTTGATCTTGCTGCAAAGAGGGTATAAATTCCAGAACACTCTTTTGCACGTGCAAGGATCCCTCGTGCCTTTGGCTTCTCCTGTCTTTGGACAGTTGTTAAAGGAAACCAAAGTAGAGGGTGGGAACAATGTTGAACCTCCTCTAAGGAATCTCTGGGACTGGCAATTGCTGGGCCTTGAAATGGGCACTTCCCTGGGCACTGCTACACTGAGGCTTGATGTCCCTGCAGTTGCACAAGTGCAGCTAAAAATGCACAAGTACACATCGTTCTATTCTTGGAGTCATGCTGGTGCTGTGATTCGACTGAGTTTAAAATATGAAGACATATGTGTTCCCAACAATCCTCTTCTCATAAGAAGAGTTTGCCAGCTATGATTTTGGAAATTCTTCGCTTGTAAACCATGAAAGGGCAGTTGTAGGAGAGGGATGGGAGTAAGCACACGATTACTAGTTGTGTGCTTCACAGCTGAAAGGACATAATATTGTCCTCTAAATATGTCGGATCATTATGTCTGGAGTCTATAACAAGCAGGCAGCCTTTTTGGACTGTGCCCACATCTGATTGTTTGATCAACAGTCCCGGGTGCCACCACCATGGCAAAGTTCAAGTAAACTGCCAAAAAGGTTGGCTAAAGGGCAGAAGTGAGATCTGGGCAGAAGTGAGATCTGGACTTCAGCACACCAAACAACTCCTCTGAACCAGCAGAAATCTATTTCGCTACTGCCAGTAAGAAAATGCATTCACTAGAAGAATCCCACCAGGTCAGGTGAGGTGGAATATAAGAAAGGTGTGCAGGGTGCATTGATGCCCACGGTGGGATACCACTTTGCCTACTGCTGGTCTAAAGTTCCTGAACCGCACGGCTGGACTTAGGTCACATTATTTTGGGCAGTGTCCCATTCTCCTTCATAATGGAAGACTTCTAAGAAACTTGAAGGGTGGCAGGGGTGGGATTTACTTGAACTCCAGCAGTGGGAACTACTAAATGTTCTACTAAATGTTGAAGTCATCCCAGGCAACCAGGAAATCACAGGATATTTTTAAAAGTGGAGAACTAATTTGCCTCAGCACTAAAAACACAATTACATTAAATTTATGCCTAGCAGCTAGCCCCTTTTTATTTTTCCCCACTTTTAAGTAGGTACAGGGGTTCTGATACAGATTGGATGTGGGGAGGCAGCTTAGAACCCTCTAAACCCTATGCCAAGGCCCAAAAGGTCTCAGTGGGGTCCCCTACAACTACCCCATAGTAAAAAGGGCTTAAAAGACAGGGCCACTGGATACAGATGATATCAGTTTTGGCTCTCAGCCAGCTGATGTGGATGTTCTGTTAAATACATGTTAGAAACACAGTTATTTAATTTATAGTTGCTTTATTTTTACTGTGAGGTAAGGGCAGTTCATTGACTTCAAATGTCAAAAATCCCCATTCAGCCATGGAACTCACCTGGGCTAGTCACTATTCTCTTAGCCTAACTACCACACAAACTTGCCTTAAGAATAAAATAGGGAATAGGGATGGCATCAGGAAGAACCAGGTACATTAGCTGAGTTTCTTGCAGAGAGGATGGGAGGAAAATGTACTAAATAATACATACCCATGTTGTCGTTGTGGCTGATTTCTACGTGTGCTGATAAGGAAAGCTAAAAAGGAAAATAAACATGTGTGATAAATGTTTGCAGTGTTTTCTGCTTGTCTTTAGGATACTCTAGATACTTTTCTTTAAAAATGTGTTGCTTGCACTACACTGAACCAAAAGATTTTATGATTGTGCCAGTGCACAGACTAAGTGTTCAGCCTATCCCAGTATACCATTGCTTTTTGAATTATATAGCAACAGTAACTTCAGCTTGGGTTCTGTAAGCCCAGCTGGACATCCTGCCTGCCCTTCCTCTAAAGGCTCATTTGGATGTAGGAAGGAGCAAGAGAACTGCATGTGTGCCATGAGTGTGCTGTGCTAAAGCACTGGCTTCCCACAGGAGGGAACATTTCTGCCATTGGTTTTGTCTGTCCAGAGAAAAGTGTCCCATTCTCAGAATAAACAGCTGGAATGCTTTGAACTACACTTTGTGCCCCGCTTTTGAGGCAGAGAGTCTTGGGAGCACAAGGGATGGTGGGCTGGGGCAAGCATTCTCAGGGGACCCCAGCCATGCCACAGATGTTGATTCAGATTCTTGGGAAGATGAGGGATGTATCAGTGATCCTGGGGAGTTTGTGTCAGCGCAAGGTCCTGGGCTGCAAGAGGAGCAGGAGGAGGGAAAGATTGTCTCAAGGTTGGCACTTCACCACACTGGACCATTTCTGGGAATGGTTTGGGTGCACAACCTTGGAGAGGAGTTGCTCAGAATAAGGAACTCTCACATGTAGATCAGGCATTAAGCTGGACCCCATGGCAAGACGCCAGCAGAGGCAAGAGGCTCCGTTGGAGGAGCAGAGAGCTGGGGGGAGCATACTTGTCTGCAGCAAATCTCTCCTGAGGGACTGAGACCCAAATATGTTCATATAGAGAGTTTCAGGAAGTAATCACTAAGTTGGGGTCAACAAACTACTTTGTGCATGCTCAGAGATACATTCCAGGAGATTTGTATGCAGAAGCAATGAAGAGCTTTTTACAAGGAAAGGGCCTATGGCTATTGTTTGGTTGAAGGAGGAGCCTTGGCTTGTGAGAGATGTACAAAGACATAGTGCCTTGCATAAGTGTTGCAAATTCAAACCTTCTAGATCTGGTGTAGAAGAAGCTATGAAATATTGTGAGATACATTGGCCCTAATTTGGAGAGGTGGGCATATGTTCTTCTTACACGGTTTTCTAGTAAGGGTGTGTTGAGCTAGTTGTGTGCCATATTTTCTGTATAAGTGATACAGAATCAGAACATCTTTTTAAGATACACTTCTTAGTTTCCCTTTTGAGGGAGAATATACTGCTTCCACTGTGAACAAAACTTACACCATGCAAGCTGAATTTGAGAGTCCTTTAAATCCATAGATTGCACTTGTGATTTCATTTTCAGTGGGGTCTGGCAAGTTCAGTGGTAGCACAACATTGGTTTAAAAAGCAGTGGGTTGTTGGGAACGACTCTACTGCCTTAGCACAGAACCCACAATTGGCTCCTTTGTAGGTTGTACAGTGTAATGTTTGAATCTGAACTTCTGAGTTGTAAAGGGGCCCAACTACACAGTGGTTAACTCATGATATGTTGTTGGGTTAACTGCTTGGTTCTTTAGCCCTTAAACTACTTGCAATCTATATTCAGACATCACACAGTAAAACCTGTGAAGGAGGCAATAATGGGTTGTTTTGTAAAAGTAGAAGAGACAGGTGTGACACCGGAAGTGTCCCCAACAAGGTGTGAGCCAAGTCTATGTTTATTTTACCAAATCTCCAGCTCTTATTGAGAGATGAATCAGGTCTCCATAGCAGGTTAACAGTCTAGCTAGGAACAGATGCACAGAGACTTCACTCTTCTTCAGGTTGGTTATTTTCTGCCCCCTTATGCATGCAAACACAGTTCTTAAATACTCATTGGTCTCCAAGATGACTACTAGGTTTTCCTGTGATAATTCACATGACCCATCCGATGTTTCTCACAGAGCACAGTGGCTCTGGATGTCAGATAACAGCCCATTGTTCTTGAGAGTTCTTTGCCTTTTCAGTAATTCTGTCAAATACGGAATTTAACCTTAGCTTGTAGCATGCTTATCTGTCTCTTGCTGGGGTCTCACCTTAACTTCCTGATTAAATTCAACTACATCCTCTGTTTCATAAAACCTCATAAGGCTATTCTGTTGCAAAACAAACATACACGATTATAAATCAGTTTCATTTTTAAATGTTAGCACTTCTGAGGAAAGTTGCAAAGAGAGAGAGAGAGAGAGAGAGGGAGAGAGAGAGAGAGAGAGAGAAGACCTGACTGCATACTTTACCTTGCAATTCCAGTGTCTTGGCTCATGCTCTGGAAGTGGTTGAAGTCAGAAGTATAGTCCTCTGTATCCCCTTTCTGACCATAGCAATATATGAGCCTAGAAATAGAGTAATGCTGGTTAGAACTGGCATAACCCCATTTTAATAGGTTTGTTGATGCAACTGAACAAAACCAGTTGGCAACTTCTGAGCACCAAAAAAGTGCAGGGCCCTGGACTCCTCTTTCATTACTATCTGTAAGCAAGACTCTTCCATCACATTTCTGCATTGTTTTAATCTGTAAAGAGGGAGCCCACAACAGTTGAGGTCACCCCTGAATTGAGGATAGTTATCAGCAGTGGAGCAAAGAGACCCAATTTCAACATCATATGAACTTTTACTTCGGGAGACGATGCAGGGCAAAATTAACAAGAATAGGTGAGATGAAGGACAGAACCACTTCAGTTCTAGCGTTCATTGGAGGATTAAAGGCAGAGGTGGGAAACTTGTGGCCCTTCAGATGTAGCACTGCATTTTAAGCCAGAATGGTCAATGGTGAGAGAGGATGGATTAATGACCAGCCAAATTTTCAACAAAGGATTAAAAGAGCCTATTACTGGCAGCCAAACTCTGTATGGCTCAGAACTGGCTCTATTAGTACTGAAGTTGGACCCAAAATATTTGGAAAATGGTCACATACCAATAACAATTTTACAGTTGTGATTTGGGATTCACATTCTATTATTGTTAAAACGCTTTCTTGATTGTTTCACTCTCCAGAATGGTTATCATTCATTCACTTAGCGTTCACCTGGGAGCTAGGCAACAGTGCCACTAACCATGAACAGAAATTGGACAGGCTTAAAACACAACTTTATTTGTAAATAGAAAGACCTCAGCAGTTATAGGTGGCCTAACAACAGATGTATAAATATAAATAAATAAATGCATATACAGCTGGAGAGTCTCAATGAGGTCGCAGAAGAAAGGTAAAGCATCATCTTTACCTTCACCAAAATTGCTCATCCCATCATGTCTGTGCTTGTAGCTCCAGCACTTTGCCCATAGACAATGTCTACTTTATCAGGACTGTTACTGCCCAAAGCTAGTGCCTGAGCTGGCTGACGAAGAGCTCATGCTGCAGAAGCAGTGCCTTCATTTTATGCAAGCTCTGCCTGGAAGATAATTAAACCCACAACTGCCTCCCATGACAGGTGCCCTTCCTGTGCAGGTCTGGATCACTGCCATTCTTCCCTTTGTCCTAGGCTCCAATATGGGGGCTGTGAAAGGAAGGTGGTCGCATAGCTTTCCCCAGAGTCTGCTAAAAGTGAAAGACCATAAACACACAATCTTCCTCCTCGGCCTTCAGGCCACGGAGGGGCAATGACTGCTGCTTTTGCAGAGCACTTTCTTCATGCCATCCGTTTGCAGATGGAGGAGGAGGACAGCCTGGTCAAATGGGAGACAAAATTTGTGCCCTGATTCCTGACAGGCAGAGGGGCTGGTATCACTGCCTCTGTTCAGCTGCCTTGCTTTTAGAGACAGGAGAACTGCAGCTATCAAGGGCAGATGAAAGCAGCTGCTGCCATGTATCCCTTCTGCAAAGAGGTGAGCTCGCACCTTCCCACTCCTCTGCCCAAAGAAGCACTCCGGGGCCCATTCCCACACCCACACTTGTGCAGCCTCCTTCTAGGCCCTTTTGCTCAGGAGGAGGTTTCATGTCTAGTTTTCTCCTGGGGTTCTTCTATTGTTCTACAATCCCTTGACATGTACTGGCATCAAAGTTCCACAATTTCAGAAAGTTTCGTTTCCTGCTACCAGGCTGCTCAAGGTTTGACCAGAGAATGACTCATATCGAGAGTAAATGACTTATCTTTATTTATATACATATATACATACAAATATTCATATTCAAGATTGAATTGATATAATACCATTTCAACAAGAACAGTGTGTAATAAATAAGGTGCCTGATATTAATGTTATTACTATTTACATAACAGCCCACATTTACTATCATACCTAATTCCTCAATAGAGAAAATGGCTTTTGTCCACACATGCAAAGTAAGGTGGCTGTAAGGCCAGTCATGTGCCCCAGTCTGAATTCTAGCTGCCCTCTGCTTGGGTCATATTTCGGGCTGCCATTCTTTCCCCTTTAATAGAGACCTGTGCCCCTGTGTCACAAGCACCCCATGTTTCTACTTGGAAAAAATTATACTCGGCTCCATGAACTTCTGGGACATAAATGGCTGAAGGCAGGAAGAGGACATCTCTCAACACTTGCGTGAACAAGGAGTTAATGCTGCTTTCAGCGAGCTCTTACCTTGGGTGGCATGTTCAGTCCGCAAAAGGCTCCGCGTTGGCTCCCGGAAGTGCAAACGCGCGAGATGCCGCTTGTGGAAAGGGAACCCCTCGTCTCCTTTTCACGTGGGCCGGCTTACTCAGCACGGGCGCTCCCGGGGAAAGCTGCCTCCCCGGTCCCGAGTGCCGGCGCGGTCTGCCAGCACTTGCCCTTGCCCCGCCTCGTCCCGAGCAGCCCCAAAAGCGCGGGGAGAGGAAGCGAGGGCGCGGCTGCGGCGGCGGGGCGCGCCTGCCGCTTTATCTTGGCCTGACCCGCCTGGCCGCGGGGAGGTGGCCTTGGCAGCAAGGGAGAAGCGAGGCCACCGTCCCGCGAGAGGGAAGGTGTCCATGTGCAGAAGGAAGGACGGGGGATGCTGGGTCCGCGCGGCGCCTGGTTCTGTAGGCACGACTGGCGTTCACTTAATGTCCAACAGCACTTTCTTCTTTCACTTTCATCGGGAGTCCATTGTTATTTTCTATCACGAATATTGCTCATCTTACGTTATTGATGAATTATCCTTTATCAAGTTTCACTCATTCTTCCTCTTATCCTACCCCATCTTTTCTTATGACATGTTTTTTTATGACATGTACACATAGGGAGATGCGATAACTTTTGCCTGGTGCCAAAGCATTCAGTTTCTCAGTCGTCTGTCGTAAGAGTAGCTTCCTGTCCATAACACAGTTTACACATCAGGATAATTAAATGCCGACGCACCCCCATTTCCTTCAGGACCACCCTTAGCTTCTCATAATCCACAGTTACAGACTTTGCAGTAGTCTATGAAGCATAGGCTGATCTTTTTTTGAAATTCATTGGTGCGCTCCAGTAGCCAACATATTTTTGTGCTATGATCTTGAGTACCTCTTCTTTTTCAGAATACAACTTGAAAATTAAGCATCCCTTGCTCCATATAGGGTAATCTTGTTTGTTTCAACACTTTGCACATCAGCTTGTTCACACAGGAAATTAGTGCAGTTAATGCTTCCAGTCTGTACGACACTGTTTTACTTTCCTTATTTGTCGGCATGTTCCTGTTAGCACTTGAACCAATTCAGTCTCTGCAGCTTGGGATATTTCAACTGATATTCTGTACACTTCAGATGCTTCACTCTTTGCAAGTGCTTTCAGAGCAACTTAGCATTCCACTTTGAAGGAGTCTGTGATCCTTTCATCTCTTCTGTACAGTTCTTCTGTATATTCTTTCCATCTCCCGATTAGTCCACAGAGATCTGAAGCCCCACAGCATCCTCATCTCTATGCCTAATGCCCACGGCAAGGTCAAAGCCATGATTTCAGACTTTGGGCTGTGCAAGAAGCTTGCAATGGGCAGGCGCAGTTTCAGCCGTCGGTCTGGCGTCCCGGGCACCGAAGGCTGGATTGCCCCGGAGACACTAAGTGAAGACTGCAAGGACAACCCGGTAAGTCAGCTGCGTGTCCCTCAGGGACGCTGCTCGTGGGGCTGGTCTGCTCACAGCTTGTTCCACGGGGATTTTACCTGGGGCGTGCCTTGAAGCAAGCCTCAGGAATATGCCACCATTTCTGCCACCGTTCTCTGGACTGACTTGAGTGCCTTGACTTAACAAGGCAGCTCAACTCTGGCCTTTCTAACGGGATCTAACTTGCAAAGTCCAGAAGATCCCGCAGTGCAGGATATCCTGGCTGAACTGTGAACTATGAAGAAAGGGATGCAAAGGGGCTGCCCAGAGTCCTCTGTGGTAAAATGTAGAGGGGCAAACAATAAATTGACAAAATTTATTTTGGTTTGCACAAATGCTGTAAAAACTGGAGGTGGGAATCTTCTTGCTGTAGTTTCATCCCTTCATGCTTTCCTCAGTTCAAGCGTTTTCAGAACACCTGTCACTTCTCTTTCTTTTTTTTTAAGTTTTATTAAAATTTTAAATACCAAAAACATCAAATATCACATACATCGGATTTACTGGGTCAACCCCCTGCTACATATTTTTTAACATTCTATAGTCAAATTCAAATCAGTTTAGAATAACTTGAAAACATCTCTAAATGTACACCAAGTCCCATTTCTCCAGCCAATTATAGAAAAAATCCCAAGTTTGATAGAAGTCAGTGTCCTCTTTCTTCTTCAATGATAAAGTCAGTCTATCCATTTCTGCGCAGTCCAAAATCTTTCTTAAAATCAATTCATCGATGGGTAGCTCCTCACTTTTCCAGTATTGAGCAAATGCAATCCTCGCCACTGTGATTAGGTGTAACATCAAATACATTTCCTGTTAATGTCTTCCGGTATGATGCCTAACAAGAAAACTTCAGGTTTAAAAGCAAAGGGTTTTTGTAGTATTTCCTCCAGCCATTTATGTATTTCAATTCAATACTTTTTCGCATTATCACAAGTCCACCACATATGATAAAAAGTACTCACTTTATGTTTACATTTCCAACATCTATTTGACATATTTGGAAACATCTTAGCTAATTGACTTGGCGACAAATACCATCTATAGAACATTTTATATAAATTTTCTTTATACGAAGTTGCTAATGTTACCTTAATATTTCTTTCCCATCGTTTTTGCCACTTTTCTAGTTCAACATTAAATCCAAAGTTTTGTGCCCATGTTATCATAGTTTCCTTAACCTGTTCCCCTTCCATTTTCCTGTCACTTCTCTTTCTGATATTGCAGGCTCTTCCTCATGGGATCCCCTTTGAAGCAATCTGCCATCCTTTCCTCTCTTCCCTAGAGTTCTTCTCTATATTCTTTCCACCTGCTTTTTATTTTCTCCTGATCAGACAGCATGTCGCCCCGTAAATGTTTCGGCATTCCTGCAGCATTCCTGAGCTAGCCTCGAATTTCCATTTGATTTCTTGGATCTTCTGGAAGAGGTCTCTTGTTGTTCATCATTCATTGATCTTTTCTACGGCTTTTCACTGGCCGTTGAAATGATTCATTTCATCTATACATGATTGCTGCTGAAGTTACATTCAGGATTTGGAACCAGTTTCTGACACCTTTTGCTTTTGCTTCTCACCTCCCTCACCCACCATGTTTCTCCTGTCATCCATCTAGGCCTTTTCTTCCTTTTTGTGACAGGAATTTTCTTTTTGCATTTTTCCCTAATAGAGATTCTAGTTTCAGTCCAGAGTTCTTCTGGTTTGTCACTGGAGCTCAGTAATGCAAATCTGTTCTTTATGTGGCGTTTACATCCCTAAGGAATGTTCTTTAAGTTGTGTTTTGGCACTATATTTCCATTAGTGATCTTTTCAGCTTTACTGTGATTTTTGATATCGACAATTCATGGTCAATACCACCATCTGCTCCTCGCCTTGTTTTGTCAGCAAGAATATAGCTTCTCCATCTCTTACTTCTAATTGCACAATCTGTTTGATTTCTGTATTGACGATCTGTAAAGCCATCTGATTTGCCATCAGCAGACTGTTGGATTCACAGAATTACTCGATGACCTTCCTGGTCCCTTCTGATCTGGCTGTTCTCTGAATCTGGGCGGACGCTATAGAGTCATTCTCCTGCTTCATTATTGACCCCAGGCCAAATGTTCCCACCGCCCTGGATCCTGCTTTGTTTCCTACTTCTCCATTCCAGTCCCCTGTGATCATCAGCATGGCTTTTTTGTTGCTGCTGCTGCTGCTGTTTTGGACTGGGGAGGCTGTCAAGTTCTTCTTGAACACCTGCCTAAATGTTTTCAGTTTCTTCTGCAGGATGTGTTGTTGGAGCGCAGACATGAATGACAGTTATGTTGATAGGTATTCCAGAAATTCCGATAGGCATGATCTGGTCAGACATGGGGTTATAGCCCCTTCCTGCTTCTGCTACATCTAGCCGGAGTATCAGAGCTACTCCATTTCTTCTGAGTTTGTCCTTTCCAGAGTAAAACACTTTGTGTTTGTCTGACTAAAAACGCTCCATTCCCATCCACTTCAGTTCACTCACTCCAAGTGTTGTGATGTTTGACTGTTCATTTCTTGCTTTACTGTTTCCAGTTTGCCACTGTCTGTGAAAGAACTGTTACCAGTGCCCCCTTTAGCTATCACTGCTGCCCTTCAGAAGTTTCCTTGTGCCTGTCACCATTCGAGGTATCCATTCTCTTCTCTCCTGCTGGTGTGTGCATTCATCCTCCAGAGGGTGGCTGCATCTTGGTCTGTGGTCTCCGTTTGGGTGAGGGCGCTTGGCCCAAGGCAGCACTGCTCTTCGTGTCTCTGACACTCTCAAAGCCCCTCAGCACAGCAAGGGGTGCAGTCCAGTGGGGCTTGGAGGCTCCCCATGCTAAACTCAGCAGGAATGTAAATGCAGAAACAGAGTTACACTTTTCTCTATTCTCACTGCTAATCATTTGGGACTCCTTTTTAAAAAAATCAATTTTATTAATTGAACTTACATAAACAATACAATTAATGTAATAGTAATAAACATGATGAAACACTAATAAACATAAATAAACAATACAGTAATAACAGTGCTACCTCCACTAGGACCAACAAATCATGCCACTTAATGCAAGATCATTTATTCATTCAGATTGGCTTGCTCCCACTTCCCTTCCAGAACTGCAGTGACTCTTGTGATGGTTCACACCCCTTTCCTTTTGCTAAGACATAGTCAATAAATGGCCTCCAAATATGTTCAAAATATTTTTTACTTATCAAAGATTTTTTCCATTTAACTTAATTTAACATCATTAATAGCTATTTTCCAGACTTCTTTATACCAGTCAACAATTTGATAATCACCCTTTATTTTCCAATTCCTTGCTATTATTTATCTTACTGCTATTAATGAATTTGCCATCAATTCTTTAGTATTTTGTCCCACTTGTTCTCTAAATAATGACAATAATGCTAGTCCAGAGTCTGTTTCAATGTTTAAATTCAATATTTTACTCATTTCTTTGAAAGCCACTTCCCAAAATTCAATTATATATTTTCACTCCCACCACATATGGAAATATGTACCCTCTTCCCAGTTGCATCTCCAACGAACATTGGAATATTCATTATTCATATACTTCAATTTAACCAGAGTTAAGTACCATTTCCATCTGATTTATAAAAATTCTCTTTAATTCTTATTGACATAAATTTTAACATTCTTTTATCCCAGGACTCCTGACTTTTGACTACTCTAATCCAACCAGAAGCTCCAAACATGTATCTCTACCAGTCACTCCATATATATCCCTTATTTAAAGCACAGTCTTGCGGTAATTACAAAGGGTGGGGGGCTTTTTCTTATGCCACATCAATTTTCTGTGTGTGCCAAATCCTGCATTTAAAATTCTGGTTCAGTTTAGGAGTTGGTTGAGATTTTCCTAAATGGATAAGGAGTGCCACACTGGATCACTCTACAATTCATCCGTAGTTCTGTTTGCACACTGGCTGGCCAACCAGTTGCCAACCAGGGTGACTTTGGGCCAGTCACACACTCTCAGCCCAGCGTACCTCGCAGGGATGTTGTGGGATAAGACTGAAAGCAGGAGGAAGAGACAGATCTAAGTCGTTTCAGGTGGAAGGAAAAACATAGGGAGATAGATAGATAGATAGATAGATAGATAGATAGATAGGATCCCATGAGCAGGGACACGAGTGCAACAGCAGCCTGATGCCCATTGAAGCTTTCCTTGGTCTTCATTGCATGGGAACGTAAACTGTTATTATGCATAATAACAAGGAAACTTTTCTATGAACAGTTAATAAACAGGATTTTTACAATAGGAGAATCCTCTCATCCCCTTCTCAGTAATACAGGCCAGATATCAATAAGGCTCCATTTCCAAGTTTCCTTTTCCCCTTCATCCCCCACTGACATGCTTATTTTCTGCCTAGCAGAAACCTATTTGCATTTTCCTGTCTCTTTGCAGACAGGAAATAAAACCTCTTCTTAAAGAAATGAAGCCATCAGAAGCATCCTCTCTGCTCACTCTGTTCAACACCTTCCTTGGATTGCACCCATTAATAGTCTGAATACAAGGATGTGCACTCTCTCTCACGCGCTCTCAATGCCCCCTTGTGGATGGCAGGAGATGCAGACTCATGTATCTTTTGTGACTTGCCGCACAGTAATATGAGCTTGCATGCATGATAGAGACACAATTTTATGATTCCCTTATGGCGAAGCCTTATTCCTACCCAGCAATGCTTACAGATAGGTTTTGTTTTGTCTTTTGCACATCGGTGACGGATGGCTGTCTTCATGGGGCAAACTTAAGCACTCGGCGGTTTGCTGTGCGTTTGGGGGCATTTTTCTCATACTACTGCGTATATTTTCATTTAGTTCTGCTTATGCAGATTGTTTTCTAAAAATGGGTGGGAAAAAAGCCAGTTGTCACAATCATGTCATAATCAAAATGTTTTCACACACCCAGGCCACTTATTGTTCATATTATAATTCCTAAAAGTATGTCTATCAGATCTTGGATGAAGCTTGATATTGTTTTACAATATAGAAGAATGTGGGGATGTTTTTCCCCAAAGTACACTGACAAGGCACAGACAGATTGCCTCCTAGGCTGACAAACTTCCTGGTGTCCTACCTGTTCTTCATTTGGGAAGGTTGAAGTCCCATGCCAATTTTGGTCAGACGGGCCCTGGATTGCAGAGAAAGAGAGAGCCGGATAGCAGAATGTTGGATCCCATAAAAGATGCTGAAGAGCCCAACAGCAAAAAGAAGCTGTGAGACCGCTTTATTAGGAGAAACATATTTCAGAATGCAAGGACACTGTACAACGGTTTCAAAATCTATTTTTATTCTTTATCAGTGTGAAGTTCTGATTTAGAAGAAATATAAAAGTACTGTACAGTAGAACTACAAAAATATGGAATACAATTTCAATTAACTTAGGTTAAGACTACTGTAACTTTCAAGCTTTGCAGTCCTGTGACAGCTTTATTTGAGTATCTTACCTTAATATTTTCTGTTGCGTTATAAAACTAGAAAAATCCACTTCCCTGTAATGAATAGAACAAAAGGAAAAGCAAAAACGACCTACCCATATCAATGCCCAATCATACAATTAATTAGTAATAATTTACTCATTTAAGACACACAAGAGTACAACCACACAGATCAGAGGCTTCCTTATAATTAGAACATTTTATCGAGACTGAATAAAAATGCACAAGTTGGTTGAAACGATGCAGTATACCTTTTCCTTGTCCACTTAAAAAAAAGATCACTGCAACGGAGAGGATTTCATTTTTTATTTTTTTTATTTTTATCTTCAAAAAGATTTGGCATGCTTTATACCTGTACCATTCAAGATGGTACCATTTTGTATTAAAAATTAAATAAATATAAATATATAAAATAAATATTTTGTAAAAGAATACTACAAATAGGATGTTGAAACTTCGGAGTATATCACTAGGAATCCTTAATGCTTCCTTCTGCACATGCCCGTGTGCATGACGGTTTGAGGGACATTGAAAAGGAAAACTGCATCCTTCAAAATGGGAAGCAGGTGCCTCCCGGGAGGCTCCTATGTGGGCGGGAGACGGGTGTTTCCACTGTTTATGGGAACCCATTAAGCAATCTCACGTTTTACTCTAGTCTTTGAATGTAATTTGTATCCAGCCTATTTTCTCCTATAAAGTCCTGTGGCCTCTGGATTAACAGCTTGCAGTAGAGCTGAAACATTGCACATCCTGAACCCTGCCAGGTGCGTACCAGCCAGGGCAAAAGAGGGCTGTGGGCATCCCTCACCCACCCCATACACATCTAGCCAGTTTCTGTCTCTTTTTTAAAACTCCCATTGTTCTCAATGAGAGGGAAGATTAACATAAGTCCAGGGGTCGTTTACTTCTTTCCCATTTTAGGGACATGTCTGGGGGGAAAGGGGGTTTGGACCCAGTGGCTGTAAAGCAGAGGAGGGCAACCCACTTCTGCTCCAGCTTGCAGAGGTTGCCCCTCTGGCCTGTGCAAGGTTCAGCTCCTCTGTGAGTCCGTTCCCCTCCCCATTCCGCTAGCCCTACTCGCCTGCCAAACTTTGCTGGCTGACCTGGAGGCTCCCAGGCTAGAGCCTGCGGTGGGAGCAGGACACCCCCCTCCTCCACTCCATCAGTGGCAAACAGGGCTACAAAGGTGGCACGGCTTTGGCCCCTATCGAGGGAGAGCTTCTCTCTCTCTGTGCCCCTCAGCACTGGAGTTCAGGATTGATCCCATAACATTACAAATAAAATTAAGGAGCATTTCTAACAGGATTGACTGTTGCATCTAAAGCACATCTACCAACTACTCACATTCTTGAAAAAAAAATCAGAAACAGCATCTGAATAGATTTCTGCAACCATATACGGGGTTTCCAATATGTGACCAAAGCCACAAATGCTTTCAGAAATACCTGGATTTCTGTTTTTTGTTTTGTTTTGTTTGCTGTTTTTGGTAATACGCTGTGCAGTTTTGCATATCTGTGAACTAGTAGCATTTGGCCTGATGTTTCCAGTTGGTGATTTCACGAACATCTTTAGGTCTATACTACATCATTTGGAGGCTATTTACTTTCCAGCTAACCCCTGTATTTCTGCTGCCGGATCTGGCATGTTTGAACTACCCCATTCCCTTAAAAAAAGAACTCCACCATTCCCATGCCCCTCTTAAATGCACAGCATGGCAGTGGCCAAAGAGTGGACGGAAACGTGGTGCTGCACTGAGAAGGCTCCTTCCTGAGATCCAGAAGGTGCTTGGCAAAGAAGAAGAATGTTTATGATCCTGGGCAGTAAAGCCTGAATGCCAGTATGAAAAAGAGCACACAGTGCAGGTATTTCTCAGACTGCAGCGATGCTCGTGCCAGGCGGAGCTGTTTTATACCCCACTACTTCGCTCTTCGGCTCAGGGGTTGCCTTTGGCTCCTCCTTCCTTCTGCAGTGTAAAGCTTTGTGCAAGTTCCTGCCTTGCCTTCCTTGCAGTCCACCCGGGGTCGTCTTCCTGAGTCAGGGCAGGCAGAGTCCAAGGCACACCCGGTCAGTCTGGATCTCGCAGAGAGGCTGCTTCACTCTCTGGAAACCCCTCTAGTCACCCTGTGAGGGAGAGGCCCGCTGCACAGGCCTGCATGTGCAAAGAAGCCTCCCCAGCCTTCAGTCCGCGTCTCCAGGACAAGTCTGTCCATCCAAGTCCTGCATGTAATAAGGCTGGAACAGTCTTTCTTGACCACAGATCTGCATGGCATGATAGGTGTGCAGGAGGAGGTGAGGGAAACGCAGCGTGAAGTAGCGAACAAAGTCATCTGGGACAGAGCCCAGCGTCTCCTGCACCTCGGGGGGCAGTTCTCTATAGTGATGTTTCTGGAAGGGGAAGAAAAACAGAGGAGAGAAGGGTATGTTTGCAAGGGATTCACGGTTTCGTGCCGTGCTTCAAGGGAGTTCCCTTGGCTGGATCCGTTTGTCTTCCGCAGGAAGAAAGGCCCTGCCTGAGGGTTGGGGATCCTCCCTCTGCTCCCCATCACAGCTCCCCTTCAGCAGGGCCTCCTTAGTCTCTCTAAGCAGCATTTTCAGGAGGCTGAAGGGGCTGCCATAGGATGGAGAGGTGCAGAAGTCCACTTTGAAAGAGCAGTTGATTCAGCTTCAACTGGGACCTCACTCCACCTTCCCCAGGAAGATCTTTATGCACTGTTTTAATACAGCAGAGTTGTGTGAAATGTGGGAGATCCGTGACTGGATTGCCTGATAGTTCTCCCTTTAGTGAAAAGCTCTGGAGGCTTTCCAAGTGGAAGAACACTGGGGAAGGGGTTTGGGCTATTTCCAGTCTAGATCATGGGCGGTTCACAGCCATCTATCAGTGCTCATCGAAAATGACAGAGGCCGAGCATCAGGGAGGCAGAATCCAGTCACCAGTCCCCCACTCTCATCACCCTGCTTTCAAGTGCACCATGATGCTTGATTTTCAAAACACCCATACCTTATTTCTCATGGCCCGCAGGAGATCTCTTACTGAGCCCCCTTTATAAGATCGGAATCTTCGAAGATCTACAAAAAAAAGCATGAAAGCAGTGGAATTAAAAAAGAGAACAATCCCAGGCTCTGTCTGTCTGTCTGTCTGTCTTGGAGTCCAGATTCCTAAAAAGGGCTTGACAAGAAGGATATGATATGTGCATTACACAGGCAAAGAACTGATGGGAGTAATGGGACATATAAAATACAGAGGGAAATACCAATGTTTCCAATGAAATCTCTGTGAAGGCGATAAAATAAAGTTTTACCGGTCTGTAAAGGGACGGTGATGTGCTCTCTCCAGTCCATGTTCACCACGGCTCTTCCTCCTTTCTCCAGCTCCTTCACTATTGGGCCATCTAATGACTCTTTTTCTATTCGATCACTCACATCCTGCAATTGGCACAGCACATAGAGGGCACATCAGCTTTAGCTCCGGGCTCATTTGGTTGCTCCCCCACCAGAAAATTGTGACTTCCCTTTCCCTCAAAGTGCTCCCGATGCCAGTGAAGCTGCAGCAGCAACTCCTGTTGGGTTTTCGGAGCAAGGAACTTAAGTAGGAGGTGCACAGCTCAGGGCCGGCCCCCCGGCAGGCCACCCCCAGTTGAGGCAGGGGATGGCAGGAAAGCTACAGGCCACAGCCGGAGAGCAGCACCCAAGTGTTGACTTCTTCACAAGGCAACAGTAGTGCCACTGCACAACCTTGTGAGGGGGCATGATAAGGAAGCGGAGGGGATCCCGAGACTGCCTGTTCTGCACCCACCTTTTGCACATGGCCATGGCAGCCGCACGTGTGCTTGGGCTCTGACTGGTGGAGACCTGTTATCTGCTGGTGGCAGTGGACTCAAGGACACTTTGGATGGAGGAGAAGAAACCTACAGGCGGCCTTGCTCTGTGCCAGGAAGAGGCCAAAGGGCCCCTCCTCTCCAGTGGGAGAAGCAGGCCTGTGTAAGTGGCACTAAAAGGGGGCAGGTGGCGCAGCCTGATTCCCCCACATCGAGCTCAGCAGAGCTCGGATGGCCATGGCAGAGCTGGTGAGTGTGGCTGCCTCAAGGCAGGAGGTGATCCAGAGGAGAAGGAGAAGCTCTGAGCAGTGAGGAGCTACCCAGCAGCATATGCATTCCTGCAAGTACCAGGACTGTCTCCTTGATGTGTCGCTACTTTTCCCGTATTATTTTCGAGCAAACCTCTTGAAGTAAGCACAAATGTCTTACCGTCTAGGTGAAAATGCAAAAATAAATCTATTTTTGCCAAGAAAAAGTGGAAATCAGCATCATTTGGCAATTTTGTATCTATCACTCGTTCTGCAGAAATCAAGCAGGGCATTGAAGCCTCATCTGCCACCACTGAATTCAATCTCTTTCTCCAGCTTTTGTGATTTCAGTAGGCATTGTTCACAAAGTAACTGTAAAGGTTTGAAACTTGCACTTTTAAAAAATGAAAGCTGGAATTCTTAAGATGTCAAATTCCACATCAAACAGCAGATTCTGCACTTTTGAACTCCAAAGAATTGCAGCCCGTAAAGAGATCCAATCAGCACATAAGGGGACCATACAATGGATTAAGTAACCCATGACTTTCCATGTCAGGTGTCAATGTCATTTTATATATTCAGCTTCCAAATGGAGGTTGTTTTGTGATGTGCGAAGCCCAACATGATGGCTTATTGGTAGGTTGAACCCATACTTAAGCTATGGGTTAGGGATGTGGGCTCATTTCATCCACAAATAAGCCATGGTATCTGGGCTTGCATGTCATGAAACAACCTACTAGGTCGATTACGCAAAGCAGAAGCATAATTTGCTAAGCACATACCATGACAAAACATGGGTTAATTAACCCAAGGTCTGTTACTGCTCTGTGTGAACAGGCCTATAGAACCTTGCCTATAATATGATGCACTGGGTTGGACTGGTAATTGAGACACAGAATTTCAGAGCTAGAGGAACACTCAACATTCCTTCAACAAAGATGAGGCAAGTAGCCAGCTGAAGAGTAACCATTTGGGCAGCTAATCATTTCTTGCTCTGAACATAACTAAAGGTAAAAAGTAAAAGTTTCCCCTTGACATTAAGTCCAGTCATGCCTGACTCTAGGGGTGGTGCTCATCTCCGTTTCCTAGCCGAGGGAGCCAGCGTTTGTCTGCAGACAGTCTCCGTGGTCATGTGGCCGGCATGACTAAACACCGAGGTGCACGGAACGCTGCTACCTGCCCACCAAAGTGGTACCTTTTTATCTACTTGCATTTGCATGGTTTTGAACTGCAAGGTTGGCAGGAGCTGGGATGAAGCAATGGGAACTCATTCTGTTGTGCAGATTTGAACCGGTGACCTTTCGATCAACCAGCCCAGCAGCACAGCGGTTTAAACCACTGCACCACCTGCAGTCCCCTGAATATAAATAGAACCTTGTTAAGTATTGTTTCCGGCTATGGTTTAGTATAAGTTTATGTAAAACTGAGGAGCAGAAAGAAGAGAGAAGGAATCATGACTGACCTGGAAAAACTGGAGCTGCTTCTCTAAACTCCAGAAAAATGGATGCTTTAGTACGCACTTAGCCGAAGGCCGTTTTTGAGGATCTGTACTGATCATTTGCTCTATTAGGTCTCGTGCAACTATGTACTCTACGGAAGGAGAAGAAGACAACTCTTTATTCAGTGTTTATGCGGTTCTGTGAATCCTTTAGGATACCTTCAAGTAATTTAAGGTCCTGCTGCCTCTGAGCTAGAGCTCCAATGGCTGAGCCTCCACCCAGCCCCACTCACAGCTGATGCAGAAAGAACTGCACCAGCTGCCCCCCGGTGCACCTTGGAGGAGGAAAAGCAGCATGCTGGGAGTTGCGGGGGCAAGAAACTTGGGGCTATCTACATATCCTGACTCCTATTGGTCCCTCAGCCTCTTCCCTCCCCAGCGCTTTATCTGGAGGGTCAAATGTGGCAGTTTAAACAAACTGCACGGAGATCACCACTCACTGCAGCTCAGATGCAGGTACGCCTCCAAGTTTGAAGGCACATGTGTGTCTGATACGGGCACTAACCTGCCACAAATCATCTTCAGTTTGGATTCAGCTTGAGCTTCATATCCTCATGTAGAAAAGCAAATATATCCACCCACTGCCCTGTCTGATCACTCCTGAATGTCATGCTCATAGTTTACACTCTCTCATTAGACAAAAGATCACTTTCACACAGGCAAAACAAAAACAAGAGAAATTTGATGGCTGGATAACCTACACATGCACTGATATCAGAAAACTTGTGTGCTTACCGTGTTTCTCTGGGTTTAGGAGGTCCAGACTGTAGGCACCCAGCAAAATGTTGGCTTGCCGCTGCAGGGATTTGCCAAATGGATGATTGCCTTCTGATATTACATAGTAGAAAACACATCCAGCAGAAAAAATGTCCACTGTATGGGTCTATAACGAGAAGCATTTTTAAAAAAATTACACTATGGCATTCTTAACATATGGACACACATGAAAGATATAAAGCTCCAAGAAGAAGCATGAAAAAATACAGTAAGTTTCAGCTTTTTAAAAAATTCCCCAGTGAAACTCTAAAAATACAGAATGCAGCCAAGGATAATCAGAGGCACAAAGCATATACTGCACAAGCCACATCTGGGCATTTAACCAAAGGTAAGTTACATAACCCACATTTAGAATTTATGGTAAAATATACAACCTAATCTTAGAATCTATTCTAATTTCAAAATGTATTGAACAGTATTTACTGACAATGTCCTTAAAGCTTTTCTGGATTTTCCTCCTTTTTGCAGTCACTTAAAAATGCTGAAAGCTGAAAGCAAGCCAAGTGGCTGACATGCACTAAGGTGAAAGGAACATCTGATGCTGCACAGTATATAGAATTGGAACGTGGAATGTGAGAAGTATGAATCAAGGCCAACTGGAAACAGTAAAGCAAGAAATGGAACAGTTAAACATTGCAGTACTTGGAGTGAGTGAACTGAAGTGGATGGGAATGGAGCGTTTTTAGTCAGACAAACACAAAGTGTTTTACTCTGGAAAGGACAAACTCAGAAGAAATGGAGTAGCTCTGATACTCCGGCTAGATGTAGCAGAAGCAGGAAGGGGCTATAACCCCATGTCTGACCAGATCATGCCTCTCGGAATTTCTGGAATACCTATCAACATAACTGTCATTCATGTCTGCGCTCCAACAACACATCCTGCAGAAGAAACTGAAAACATTTAGGCAGGTGTTCAAGAAGAACTTGACAGCCTCCCCAGTCCAAAACAGCAGCAGCAGCAACAAAAAAGCCATGCTGATGATCACAGGGGACTGGAATGGAGAAGTAGGAAACAAAGCAGGATCCAGGGCGGTGGGAGCATTTGGCCTGGGGTCAACAATGAAGCAGGAGAATGACTCTATAGCATCCACCCAGATTCAGAGAACAGCCAGATCAGAAGGGACCAGGAAGGTCATCGAGTAATTCTGTGAATCCAACAGTCTGCTGATGGCAAATCAGATGGCTTTACAGATGGTCAATACAGAAATCAAACAGATTGTGCAATTAGAAGTAAGAGATGGAGAAGCTGTATTCTTGCTGACAAAACAAGGCGAGGAGCAGATGGTGGTATTGACCATGAATTGTCAGTATCAAAAATCACAGTAAAGCTGAAAAGATCACTAATGGAAATATAGTGCCAAAACACAACTTAAAGAACATTCCTTAGGGATGTAAATGCCACATAAAGAACAGATTTGCATTACTGAGCTCCAGTGACAAACCAGAAGAACTCTGGACTGAAACTAGAATCTCTATTAGGGAAAAATGCAAAAAGAAAATTCCTGTCACAAAAAGGAAGAAAAGGCCTAGATGGATGACAGGAGAAACACGGTGGGTGAGGGCAGGTGAGAAGCAAAAGCAAAAGGTGTCAGAAACTGGTTCCAAATCCTGAATGTAACTTCAGCAGCAATCATGTATAGATGAAATGAATCATTTCAACGGCCAGTGAAAAGCCGTAGAAAATGAATGATGAACAACAAGAGACCTCTTCCAGAAGATCCAAGAAATCAAATGGAAATTCGAGGCTAGCTCAGGAATGCTGCAGGAATGCTGAAACACTTACGGGGCGACATGCTGTCTGATCAGGAGAAAATAAAAAGCAGGTGGAAAGAATATAGAGAACAACTCTAGGGAAGAGAGAAAAGGATGGCAGATTGCTTCAAAGGGGATCCCGTGAGGAAGAGCCTGCAATATCAGAAAGAGAAGTGACAGGTGTTCTGAAAACACTTGAACTGAGGAAAGCATGAAGGGATGAAACTACAGCAAGAGGACTCCCACCTCCAGTTTTTACAGCATTTGTGCAAACCAAAATAAATTTTGTCAATTTATTGTTTGCCCCTCTACATTTTACCACAGAGGACTCTGGGCAGCCCCTTTGCATCCCTTTCTTCATAGTTCACAGTTCAGCCAGGATATCCTGCACTGGGGGATCTTCTGGACTTTGCAAGTTAGATCCCGTTAGAAAGGCCAGAGTTGAGCTGCCTCGTTAAGTCAAGACACTCAAGTCAGTCCAGAGAACGGTGGCAGAAATGGTGGCACGTTCCTGAGGCTTGCTTCAAGGCACGCCCCAGGTAAAATCCCCATGGAACAAGCCGTGAGCATACCAGCCCCACGAGCAGCGTCCCGGAGGGACACGCAGCTGACTTACCGGGTTGTCCTTGCAGTCTTCACTTAGTATCTCCGGAGCAATCCAGCCTTCGGTGCCCGGGACGCCAGACCGACGGCTGAAACTGCGCCTGCCCACTGCAAGCTTCTTGCACAGCCCAAAGTCTGAAATCATGGCTTTGACCTTGCCGTGGGCATTAGGCATAGAGATGAGGATGTTGTGGGGCTTCAGATCTCTGTGGACTAAAAGAGAGGCATTTGAGAGACCCCAGAGAAGTGCAATCATTTTATTCCTTAAAGTATTAACCTTCCTTCAATAGGTTGTCATCACATGACCACAAGCAACAGTCTTTCCCATTTTCTGTTTCCCCACATTGTGTAGAGAATGTTGTTCCCCCAAAGACATCCTCTTCCTTGCCTTCCCTTTGTGAGGCTGACCCCTGCTTTAGGGGTTCTCAGTGCAAGGCACTTGTGTGCTCAAAGCAGTTCGCAGGGCCTTTTCACCTTGTCATCCTCTAGGACCTTTCCTTCCTCTTCTAGCCATTTTTGCATCTTTTTTCAAAACAAGGAAAGCAAGCTCTTTTCCTGGACGCCACCACTGTAAACTACAGAAACCTGGCATAATTACACAAGCCTGCTTCATCTCATGGAGCTACCCTGTGTTGTGCTATGGAACATACTGGAAAGTAGAAAAAACAGCAGTGGGAGCCTCAGTAAATTGCTGGGCTAAATGCCTCAAGTAAAAATGTCCTTAGATAGTAAATTCCCCAAGGAAAGGAGTCATTCTTTGGTACTCTGTAAAGCACCACCCCAAAATAAAAAGGGGGTGGGGCAAGCAGAGGTCTAAGGTTTTAAAAAGCAAAGAAACCATCTTCATCTTGGCAGGTTTCTGTCTGCTCCTCCTTCAGACATCAGATGTGTGATTGTTTCCAGGATACACACTAGACCAGCCTTCTCCAACCTTGTGCCTTCCAGACACATTTGGACTGCAACACCCAGTATTCCCAGGCGATGGCCGTGCTGCATGGGAATTCTGGGAGTTGTGGTCCAAATGCCCCTGAAGGGCACCAGGTTGGGAAAGGCTGCACTAGATATTAGTCTGTTCTCAGAAGTCTCCCTCATATGTTAGATGAAATGAACACATGCTAGAAAGATGCTAGATCATTTTAAAATGTATTTTTGTACCCAAGTCTTATCATTGGCTGAAATTATATTTTTATTTCACTTGTATATATTTGGAATTGCCTTTCCTATTGCTTTATGGAGGGGCTATCTGAAAAAACATGGTTCCACCCATCAGAACAGCCCAGGACTTTCTGTGATCATCCAGGCCTGAAATGGCCAGTGTGGACCGGCAGGCAGGAAATCATGCTTGGAGGAAGGCTGAATTCCAGCTGAACTCTCTGGGTGGCATTGGAAAATACAGAGTAACACGCAGCAGTAGTAAAAATCTCTGCTAACTTTGTACATACAGCAGTAAAGTTTTGGGAGAGCTGCTGCCAGACACTAAATTTTCCTTAACCATAGGGTAAAGAGGGAAAC
This sequence comes from Varanus salvator macromaculatus, assembly GCA_023646645.1. NCBI lineage: Eukaryota > Metazoa > Chordata > Lepidosauria > Squamata > Varanidae > Varanus > Varanus salvator. The sequence goes on along the minus strand of JAIXND010000791.1, from coordinate 1,437,706 downwards.
ATTTCAAAATAGTTGTTTTCATGCAGTCAATGTCATAATCACTGGAGAGCAAGATGTTGACGCTTCCATAGCTCAAAGCATTTTTAAAAATATCCTTTCTCTGAAATATGCAACCATCACAGAAATTGGATGTGCAGATAAAACCGTTCCTTACCAATATTGAGAGAATGAAGATAAGCAAGGCCAGACATCGTCTGCTGCAAAAGGCTGATCGGCTGCAAAGCGTGGTAGCTGAAGTCCTTCTGTTCCACGTACTAGAATGCAGACAAGCAAAACAGGCATTAGGATTAGGCTGCAGGGACAGGCGTGTTTTCTTGGAAGCAAGCTCCCTTGTGTACTGCTGCATTTACTGCTAAGTAAACTGACACAAGAGCAGGCTGTATAGCTCACTGGGCAGGGGTAGGCAACCAAGTGCCCTCCAAATGTTGCCAACTATCTCTCTCATCATCCCTGGCCATTGGCCATCACTGGCCGGAGCTGATGGAAGTTGTTGCCCAAAGCTTCTGGACAGCACAAGGTAACCTATTTCCATTGCAGTGCATTCCCCAAGCTCCAGCAGTGCTGCCAGTCATGTTACCTATGTAATGTAATACAATCACAGGCGTGGACCAGTCTTAGGCCACCACCATTCTATTCTGCCTCAAGGGCAGGGCTGCCAATCTGGCCCTCCAGACGTCCCCAGAAGACCATCCTTCCATTGCATCGTACCAGCTGTCTTCCTCTGATCATGTGTCATCCTGCGGTTTCCTGGCTTTTGTGCAGCTTTTTCCCCATCTAAAGGGAAGTCCCTTTCCCAAGACTGTTACTGGCAGTAAGAGCTTTAAGTGGCCTCCAGTCTTCTGCCTTCAGCAACTGTGGTCCCAGTCAGCTCCTCTGAAAAGGAAGTCAGTCCTTGGGCTGAGAGAGGTTCTGCACCCCTGGTTTGGGCTCTGTGTGCTGCCTTTGTCTTGTGCTACACTGAAAATGAGCATGCAGAATAGAGCAATCTCTGTCCAGAGGCACAGGAAGAGAATCCCACCACAGAATTAAGTACGAAAGGTGCAACCATGTAGGTTGGAACTACCAGGCTCTCTTCTTTCAATTGAGTCTTCCAGTTTAAGAGCTGTTGCACCTGTAAGTGTAACTCACTATTTACCTCTTGCAAAGTAGCAGCACAGAGCTCAAGGGCGATGTATTGGAACTGCCGGTCTCTTTCTGTGCAAAAATAGCGGATCACATTTGGATGTTCATCGGACTCTCGCAGCAGCTGCACCTCCCGATCAGCAAAGCTGAAACATTCAGGGAGAATCCTCTTCACAGCAACATCTCGGTCATCAAATGTCCCCCTGTAAAAATTGTAATATGCAACAAAAAAAATGTTTAAATCAACCAGGATTTTCCTGCAGTATTTATCATATTAACAGATTTAAAACTGAACTTAAAGGAAGTATAATCTAGAGGAAGTCTTGGGTATTGGATAAACCCATCAGGAAGCTGACACATGAGAATGTGGCTTGTTTTACCATAACAAAGACAACTTATGCTGCCCAAGTGTTTCAGTGGATGTGTGTTCTCCAACGCAGAGGGTTGGATCTGGGATTTTTTTTCTGCCCAAAGAAGCATTCCCTGAGCAGACTCCCCTTTCCGCTAGTGGCAGTGTTTTGAGCAGATGAGAGATGCTTATCAACTTCTCCCTTTCTCTGCAGCACCCCCCACTGTTCCAGAGGGTGCCCCAGATTTGGGAAGGCACACGGGACTGGAGGGGGTGTGGGAAATGGATCGACACTGCTGCCAGCTCCATGCCACCAATGAAATTCCTTCACAGATTAAAAGTCTCTTGTAGACAGAAGAAAGCTTTCTGTCTGCAGAAGGGATATTACGGATTCAACCCAGAGAGAAAAAGTAATATGAGAAGTATCTCCTAGAAGGGGCAGACAAAGATGCCGTAACTGCAACATTTATGCCTACGGAAATTATTTTCTGTGCAGATGGATAGCAACAACATGAGAGCGTGATGCAGTCATCAGTACAGAGACACAGAAATGAAAGTCCAGATATGGATGTTTCTGCTCTGAATGCAAAAAAGGCTGTCTCCCCCCACACATACAGGGGAAAAAAGCTACATGAAAGAGTTTCTAGTTCTATTAAGTGGTCACTATAAAATACTAGATTATTAAGCATGTGCCATGTCCAATGCTTTACCTGTACACAATGGTTCCCTCAGCTCCATGTCCAAGAACATCCTTCGGGTTGAACGAAATCTTTCCAACCACGATCGTGGCTGGTTTTCCATCTGAGCAACAACAGAAGAGAGAGAAAGGATGAAAGAGAGAAAGACCCAATAAAGAAACAAAACCAAAAACAGAGGTGAAGGAAGATTCTTAGAGTGCTGCCAGGATTTTAAAGGGCTATTTTAATGCACACCAGCATTCAGAACTAGAAATGCAAGTAAAATCAGGATATATGGCAAGATGCCCTAATATGACATTACCAAGACTGCAGTCCTCGGCACTCATGTGTGTGTCGTCCTGAACTCATGGGACTTACTTCCCTGCAGATGTGCGGAGCACTGTACTGCAGCTTCAGCTGGTACATCAGCTGTGTCTCTTCCTGGACTATGACTGCCTGGCGACAGTGACACACGCGTTGGTGACTTCTCGACTAGATTTCTGCAACGCCCTCTAGGTGGGGCTGCCCTTGAAGACGGTCCGGATACTTCAGTTGGTACAAAATATTGCTGCCAGGTTGCTGATGGGGACTGGGCGTTATTCTCACATAACCCCAGTCCTCCGTCAGCTCCACTGGCTCCCGATTGAAGTCCGGGCCCAATTCAAGGTGCTGGTGTTGACCTATAAAGCCCTAAATGGCTTGGGACTCGGATACCTAATGGACTGCCTTCACCCTTATATGCCCTCCCACCCACTAAGATCTGCAACGGCAGCCCTCCTCCGGGAGCCCTCCGTGAGGGAAGTTAAGTGGGTAAGTACCTGGAGGAGGGCTTTCTCGGCAGTGGTGCCCCAACTATGGAATGCACTCCCTGGAGAGGTTCACTTGGCACTGTCATCGTTTTTTAATTGTTAGTGTTGATTTTGTGTATAGTTTATTTGTGTTTAGATATTTATGTATGGTTTAATGTTTGTTGTATTTGCTTTAGGTATGTTGTTTGTTCTTATTTTAATTTATTTGGTTTTTGATTTGTATTTTAAGTTGCCGAGATGCACCAAGGGGGGAGGGAGAAAGTAATATGATCTATTGTTTTATTGTATTTTAATAATGTTGTGAGCCGCCCCGAGGCTTTGTTGCGATGGGGCGGCATATAAATGTTTTAATAAATAAATACATACATACATACTGTCAGCTTTGTAACTTCTCCATGGAGAAATAGAAAAGATCGGCCCTAGTTAACTGCTGTTTCTGTAACTTCCCTGCACATCACCTGAAGGAAGCATTTGTTGCCAAGAGGATGTGAAACTCTTGTTTCTCCTCCTGGGACATTTTGCTGTGGTCTTTAATATCACCCGAGGATATCCTTGACTACCTGTGCACCATGAAGGCACGTGGAGAATGGCTCCAGGTGTGCCGTCCCACCACTTCCTGCAGGTCAGGTGCCAGTGGGAAACAAAGGCTGCCTGGCCTTGCTTTCTGAGATGGGGAATAAAACAAGTATTCACATGGCTCCTGCAAGGGGAACTGTGTCAATGTTACTGGAGAAATGTGAAGCCACACGAAATGTATACCTAGTGTTGGACTCGATTCTGAAACTCTTGGGAGAGAGAGCGCTGCTGAGTCCTCCCCAGTTCTCCTTGCTTAGACCTCAGCAGGCACACGGCCTTTTACTCTTAATGTCCCCACAAAAAAGTTAGGCTAATTCATCACCTTCTTCTTGCTCAGTGGAAATGCAGCTCCCAACATCAGAGGCAGAGACGTTGGAATATGCAGAGTGGTTTGATGCTTTGGGAGACAAATTTGGTGAGCTGGTGGCTGAGCCGTCTGGCCTGACGCAGGGACCATCCAGGAATTCTGCCTCGGCCGGCAGCTCTATGGGAGGCCTGAAGGGCTGCTGCTTCAACAACTTTATCTTCTCCTCCAGCTGTTTCTGAAATTGCTGATGTTGCTGCTGTTGGTGATGATGAATGCTCTTGAGAGGGGGAAAATCACAAGCAAAGGTTAACAATTAAAGTTGATTTCATGTGGCTGTATTCCAATATCATAATACATATAGTTAATCGTTATGGGAATAAGGCTTTGGCACATGATGTTCCACCCACTCTCTTTGGCAAACTTCTGCTTCCACTGTCGAGTAACTGCATCTGTGTTGTCCAAACTCAACAAATACTGGTTAATTTTAACTGGTTATAACCAGTTAAAACTATGTTTTAACCATAGTCAAAGCTATGTTTTAACTAACCACAGTTTATGATACAAATGCCACACCAAATTGTGGTCAGTCTCCTTGTGACCTGTTAGATCATGGCATCAGAATGATACCTCAATCTTCAGTGGCTTTTTGTAATTATTTTTGATGATACTGTTATTTTGCTGATACTGTGCATATTGTAAATTGATGGTTTGTAAGCCAGTTTCTGTGGGAGCTAGTAGAAAGGTAGGATTTATATTGAAAAAAATGAGTAAGATCTTGAAGAAAAAGAAAATATAATTTATTCCTCAATCTCCACAAAAATAAACTTAGCACTGTGCAAGGATATTGGTTTGGGGGAGAAAAAGATGCAAAAGAAATAGCAGTAGATTTTCACATCTATCCTCACAAAGTGAACTGCAGCATCACTGCTTGCTTTAGCTTTAATTGCTGGACTTCCAACTCCACTGAAAGCTGGTTTCAGGTAGGTCAATAAATAGGATATTCATGGAGCAATGTATTTTCCAATAAAACTTTGCCTTATATTATTATTTACATATTTCACTTTTACCTTAAAAAGCTTCCTTAGAAGGCACAAAGTCGTTGACATGGATCATGTCTATACCTATTTACCTTTGTCATTGTTACATTGTTGGGTAATCCTAAACCACTCAATGGTTGTTAAAGAATAAAGACATCCTTGGCTTAAATTACAAACCAGTTCCTGGGGTTCCTTCCCCCCAAAGTGGTTTTGGAGCAGTTCTATAGGATTTTTTTTTTAATGCTTAGAACTTTAAATACAGACCTGTGCAATTCTCTCTTGTATCTTATTGACACTTTAAAAGTTTGTTAATTGTTCTGGAAACTCAATGAATCTATACTTGGAAGAATATGCAACTCGAATAAAGACAATCAACACAAAATAAAATGCTCTTGTTCTTGCTGTGTGCTCTGCATTAACGATGCATATCTTTCTGTCGATGAACAAGAGTATCAAACTCTAAGTCAGTCCCTTACCATCGGATAGGTGATGACTAAGGCTACCCAACCAACAAGTAAGACAGTGCTCAGAATGACTGTGGCCATGTCCTTCAGCATGGAATCCACTGGTGCTTCTGGTCGGGGGACACTTTGGCTGGGTGTCTCTCCAGCATTCTCTGGAATGGGAGGAGGCAAGTCTTTTGGAGAACTGCCAGCCAGATCAATTGCCTGAGTGAACAAGAAGTACGTGAGTCCAGAGGCTTTCATGGGTACAACCACTACTTCTTTTATAGTTACTCTGTTGCCAGCAACACACATTTATCAATAAGGATTATTTATAAAAAGTTCATAACATACAATTACATGAAAAAATCTCCATTCATTAGAAAATTGCATGAAACTTGGTCAAACTTGACAGTGATTGGAAATGAGAAAAACACTCTTGAACAGCAAACAGATGTTTCAGGTTGTCTGAGGACATGTTTAGCATCAACTGTAATTAATGCATAAAGTTAATTATGTTAATGAAGTTTGTGAAAATTATATCTATAGTATTATATCACCAATGGTATGGGTAAGGCATGTGAGTTACAGTCTCACAATATCTAGAGGTCCACAAGTTGCCCACCACTGGTTTTGATTCAATATATTGAAGAATGCACACAATCATGCAAGTTACAGGATAAGTTCCTTTATCCAACGGGCTCTTCAATGCATTGAGCTACAGCCAAAATCTATACAACTCCTGCTCACATATTCCTACTTTTGACATAGTTTGTGCTGTTCATGTCCCTAATGAATTTCTTAGAGTCATCCCATCCACAAACCTCTCCGAAAGCAGCCTTGTCTGACTCTACTGGGATCACATTTTCTTGCCGCTTTGGTAAATTGCTTGGAAATTTTTCCAGGATCTTTGTTGGAGCTGATAATGGTGTCTCATGGTGACCTTGAAATAAGAATATGGCTTCTGTTATTTCCAAAGAAAAGCAATGGCCAAGGAACATTGCATGCTATATGTATAATGAAAATATGGGAATGTGTGGCAGAGCCAGTGTGGCATAGTGGTTAAGAGCATGGGACTGGGACTCAGGCGATTCGGGTTCGAGTCCCCGCTCAGCCATGGAGCCAACCGGGTGGCTCTGGGCCAGTCACAGACTCTCAGCCCAACCTCCCTCACAGGGTGGTTGTTGTGGGGATATGATGGAGGAGGAGATATAAGCTGCCTTGCGCCCTTTGTAGGAAAAAGGCAGGATATAAATCCAAAAATAAATAAATAAATAAATAATCAGGTGTAAAACAGGCTGCTGGATAAGACTGAAGGGCGTACTAGGTTCTGCATTCTCCCTGCAGACGTGGACAGCTTTCTTGGAGGTTTGCAAGCCTACAAAACCTTTCTTTGCACTTTTTTCTCAGCTTCTACAGACTGACCCCAGACATGGAGCATGGCTGTTGGCCACTCTCTGTGGGCTCACCCAGTCATTCTTTAAAACAACTTTCACAGCCTGCTAGGGTAGTACATTCCATAAGTCAAGGCAGACATGGATCTACAGGCAGATCCCTTGAGTCTGTAGTCATTGTTAGTCCTTCTTAGAACAGACCCCATGAAATGAATCGACTACCTAGGTAAGAATCAAGGCATCGTGGTGGCAGCGACTGCCGCCACCATGCCTTGTTCAGGGCCTAGGATGTGCCTAAGCTCCGAATTCAGAGGCCTGCATGCATCAAGGGTGTAGGCAATGGGACTACACCCTTGATTCTGGAATGTCCATCTTCTCCACGAGGCTCTGATTGGTGGGCTTTGGGGTTCCAGGAACAAGCAGTTCAGATCTTGCTCAAAATTCTGTTCTAAGTGTCTGTCTTTTGCACCAGGCTCCCATGATCCTAGGTTCTGTTAAAAACACGCAGAGCCAGCAAACCTAAGTCAAACACTTGCATTTTTCATAGACTTAAAGACTTGCTCTAAAGTGCTTCATAACTTGTCAGTTAATGATAGATGCTGCAGAGAATCAAATGACTTTCTCATTAGAAACCATGCTTCCTCATTATGGGGTATGACTGAACAGGATAGGAAATCGGATTCGAATCCAGAGGGTGTTTTCCATAGTAAATGATCTTTTCCCTGGTAAGTTCAGCATAGCAGTGAATATTTTGCATTACAGGCACTGGAAGCATGGAAAATTGCTTAAAGCATTTGAGATTAAATGACGTCAGGCATGGAAGACATTAATCATGTTCTTGGCTTCTAGAAAAAGTAGCTTAATTCTTATAAGTGCACTACTGTTAACAAATTCATACAAAAGGGATGGTTTTCCCATCTCTTATTTTTCTTCCAGCTGGTAAGAATGGTAAAGCATTGGTCATGGAAAGTGTAGATAATACATTTCAAGGATATGACCCATATCTTTATTTTGGATTTTGTCCATCAGAGGGCAGTGCAATGCAGAAAAAGTCTAATGTTTACTTCTTGATACCTATTAAAAGCCAGTGGTTCTTCAGATAGTGGAATCTGTTGTTTTGTTTAAATCCAGATGCGAACTTTAGATCAGTACTTGGGGTGATGACACACTCTTCAATGGTGATGCCAGGTGTTTTGGGACCCTCTATCAGGGGTATGGGACTTCCCCGGGGCTAAAGAGAGAAAGAAAAATCTCTAAGTACTATTCTGTGAAAAGAAGCAATGCTGCTTTGCTTCTTTGTTTCACAAAAACAAAATAAAACAAAGATATCATAACAACAACACTTTAAAAAGTTTATTTGGAATTTAATTTACTAGTATAGCATAGACACTCAAGTCTATTCTTAAACAGATTATTGAAGGCTGTCGTTACTTTGTTGACAAACTACCAGTGCAAAGGATATGAGCTATAAAGAGTCTACATTACTGACATAAGTAAAATTCCCAGAAGGTGATTTCAGTTTTTTTATTTGTACTCTGTGATCCCAACCTAGAATTAACAGCACAGACAAAGAAGCAGTTTGGGCCCATAAACAACGGCACAGGACAAAGCCAATTTCTGTGCTATATACAGGATGGGCTTCTCTGCTGGGATTGGTAAGATGCCATTATTAATTGATAATGATTATACACAGCATTGGGAGCGGTACATAATTAACAGGCCATTCAAAAAGCACCACTTGCTACAATCCCTTTCGTTTCTGTCTACGTCTTCTGTTTAGAATGGGTAGATTCACACATACCCCCAAATCTCTTTGAAAAATGAAAGGTTTTCTTTTGTTTTCAGGGCAAAATAAGCTCTCACTCCTCAATTAACTCTGACTTAGGAGTAGTCATGCTGCACTGGTTATGAATCCGAATGGCGAAGAAGTAAGGCAAGGCACTGCTTTTTCTATGTGGCAAGAGGGAACTGCATCTGCTAGAAATGGGAGGCTCAGTACAGCTTACCATAATAGCCACTCCTTCGTGAACCATGGACGGCGATGCATACAAGCCTGTGGAATACTTCCCTACGTAGAGGGTTGGCCTAGAAAAGCAACAGTGAAAGTGGGAAGAATTTGTCACAGTGCTGTTGTCATGGATGGATGGATGGACCGAGATACGCACACACACCATACATCACCATCTGTATATGTAGCTATATACCATTCTTGATGCCAGCATTCTTAACCTGATAGAATGACCAGAAATAAATGGACCAATGAGAAAGCCTGGAGTTGTTTTCCAGAGGTGACGTGCCGCTGCTGTTTACAATGCAGCCTCCCGCTGGAAAGCACCAGAAACTGCTTCTGTGGCAGGACACGGGGGTTACTCTGTGTGTGCTGGTGCAGCATTTGCACTGCCTGTTTATTCTGAAGCCAGGGCCTGATAGGAGTGGGTGAGCCTGCCCCTTCGGTGTGGCCTGTGGCTTGGAACAGATTTCATAGGGATCGCAGATGAAGGGGCCTCTCCGTGCTGTGCAGTATCATGGCCAGCTGCTGTCCAAGCAGGCATTCCAAGGGCTCACTCTATAAATCCTGCTAGTACCTTTTGTACAACGACCATTCATTTTAATGGGATGGAACTATTTCCTGTTTGCATTTCTAAACACAAATCCACATCGCAGTTTTCAGCTTCATTACTTAAATAAATATTTACGTTGTGCCACCCCGACTATGGAACCAGCTGTCCAAAGGGGTGTGCCTGGCACCTACTCTTTATTCCCTTTGGCACTGGGTAAAAACCTTTTTATTTGCCCAGTATTAAAATAGTTAAATACCTCCGTACCAATTTGATTGCATTTGCTGTGGGTCTATTGCCACTGATTTATTTGGTGTTATTATTTTGTTTGTTTATTACATATTGCTTTTGTTTTTCTGTTATATGCTTTTTAACTTTGTGAACCGTCCAGAGAGCGTTCTGACAAATAGGCAGTATATAAATCAATAAATAAAAAATAGTTTTGCTCAATGTCAGTATTTAATGCTTATATTGTGAATTATTTGATCTGAAGGAGCCAAACGCAAATGTTGTTTTGGATAAATCTCATTGTATGGATGTAATTTGAAATTGCACTTTGCATAAAGAATTCAAAAGAAAATGGAAAGATCATTTTTACTGGGATGAGCAGATGTTTTGGACTTCCAAAGTCAAAAACTAAACGTGTTTGAATTCAGCATTCAGGATTCCTGACCAATGGCCACACTGGCAGAGACTTCTGGGAGTTAAAGTCCCAAACAACTGGAGATCTGCCTCCTGCCCACCTTGATTTATATAAAACCTTTAAACATGATGAAAATATAGCAAAGCTGAACTGCATATGTGTTCTGGTTTTTACAATATATAATCAAAACTCCTAAATAACATTGTTCTTCCAATTTCCTTTACTTAAATAGCAGCGTACTTTGATTTCTGATTGCTACTGCAAATAAGGACTTGCCAAAAGCTGTATTAGCAGCAGTCCCACTCCACAGCACTAATGCTGTGATAAGCTCTCTCTACAGAAATGAAATAGTTGTGCAAATAGTTAGCAGTCCATTTGCTGCTGTATGGTTTTGATTGAAAGACATGCAAACCAATTTCTGTTCACATAGGCTGCTTATCTCCTTCTTGCCATCCCCCCAAAATCCACTCATGAGGACTGCAGGACCCCCAAAAAGGCATGAGATGCAGCACAAGAACCTGCAGCTTCAGAGAAGGGACTGGTGAAAATTGGGCAGCACTCTTATATGAGTAGAATCACTTTCCATACAGGCACTGTTTTTCATCCAAGCTGTTTATTTTATTGAAGAACAGAGTTACACATCATACGAGAAGCACAGAATAGTTTGGTCAGAAGGGGCCATGAAGGCCACCAGGTCCAACCCCCTGCTGTTGCAGGACACTGCATTACACCATCCCACTGCTGCCCAGTTTCTTTTTGAAGGTCTCTAGTATGGAGAGCCCATCACCTTTCTAGGCAACTGGATACATCATCAATGGACAAAATGAGTACTCGGCCTTTTTTAAAAGTTCACAAAAACACCTCTAAAAAGAGGGGAAAAGCCTTGTCTGATTTCCTGAAGAGCTTTTTAAGCATATATTTATGTGTGGCAATGTGAGCATTACTATGCTTGTACCTGACATATTCTTTCAACAGAAATCAAATACTGGATTTTTGTTGGGATAATCTACAGAAATAGCGGGGCAGTCAGCTTCCTTCTCCATACCATACCATTTTTTTGTAAAGCTCTTTGGTGTTTTAAGAAATAGCAAGTGGAGTAAGTTTTAAGATTGACTTAACAAAATAATCTGGAAAGGCCTGAAAACTATAGACTTTGAATGATTAAACTCAGGGTGACTGCCTTCCATGATTTGAAGAACTAAAACTTTACAACTACTACAAAGTTCACAGGTTGCTTGAAGGGAGTAGAGACTTTAGGCAATAACTGATATAATAAGGACATTTTTATCGCATCATTGAACTGAAATATACTCACATTAATTTGCTTTTGGCCTCTGTTTCCTTGGGAAATGGATACTTCCACTTAGTGATGCGTCCCACTTCGCCAGACATGAACGTCAGGTAGCGCAGCGTTTCCACACCCACATTTGTGTGCATCACTTTCCACAGCCCTTCCCGCTGCCAGATGTAAAAAGCCACAACGGGGGATCCATAATTCTGGATCCACAAGACGTCCCCCGACTCACTGTCCACAGTCACCACCAGCCCATCTCCATTAGATGCAAAGTGGGACATTTCTGGAATGCACACAGATGCAAGCAATCACACAGAGCCCTTGCACAACATTTCAAAACAAGGTGCGGCAGTCACAGGACAACTTTACAGGCAATGAGGACTCATTCAAGGCTCTTACTGTATTGCACATCCTCATCAGGCAAAGTGGCTGCATAGTCGACATAGGTGGCGTTCCAGCGGAGCTCCTTACTCTTGGTATCGTACATCGTGATGGTATATTCTGTTCAAAGGGAATCCACAGTCAAGCTCTGCTTCAGAGGAGGCGGCCACCCATAGCTACTACTCAAGATAACTGTATGTTAGTCCAGGGGTGGTGAGAATGCATCTCTGAGCATTAGTTGCTGGGACGCAAGCCACTGAGTGAAAAGAAGGCTGGGCTAGCAAAGTCTCTGTCCAATCTAGCTTAGAGCTCGTGTACTCGGGGTGCAGCCCTATCCAGATGAATGTCAGCCTCTAAACTGGAAGGCTGATGATCATCCGGTGTACGGCAGGAGAAGAGGCAGAAGTGATCCATGCCTCCCTGCTCCTCCCACTTTGCATTTTTGCAAGATGGCTGTTTTGGGCTATCAAACTGGGGCAAGTTGCAGGGAAAGGGAAGAAGGCTGCGGAGACACAGGGTATGTTGCACTCTGGATTCTGCCGTCTCTTCTACCCCTGCCCACCTGAATGCCCCCTTTACAGCCTCCTTAAGGTCAGGTTCCCGACTTCCAAGAGGCAACTTGGCTGCTGGGATGGGCTTTTAAGAGGGCAGATTCCCAGCTCAGATCTCTGTCTCCAAACTCAGACCTGCAAATCCAAAGTATCTTTGGATTATCTTCACCTACTGTGATAGAATCATTCCTTAATTATATCAAACAAAACCAAGCACTTCTTTTTTCAGACAAACCTCAAACCCGAATATCTTTCTTCTGTATTTCTCCTCCACTGGTAGTTGCAGACCTAATCACTTATTTGGTAGTAAAAGGCAAGCAGATTTCCCCTCCTCTGTTCAAATTTCATATTGTATAGGGCAGCAGTGAGGAAGGAGCCACTGCCTTCCTGCCCCAAATGTGAGTTTCCAGGAGTGGCTGTTGGACCAGATATTGGGATAAATGGATGGACCCCATAGTTTGCACCAGCATGGCTGTTCCTACATTTATTCCATCAAGACCAAAGCATTTGTGTGCAACTGTTCTTAAACAGATGTTACAGCATAATCATCCATTTCTGCCGAATAAAATGAAATGCCAGAGAAACCACCGAAGAAAATGATTTATGCTGCTATTGTACACTTCACTGAATGTCTGCAAACGGCACATTCTCATTGTTGCATGAAGGTTAATGATTTTTAGTACAAAGCCTTCATCTTGAGAGATCAAATAAACCTCATAACATCAGCATATCCTGTTCTGGTCTGCCTGGCTTTAAAAAGTTACCCTTTAAGTGGTAGAGGGAAGAACATCCTACCTGTTCGGCCAAGATACAGGAGAGATGTGGATGGGCACAGGCTTTCGGCAAATGAAGAGGTCAGGGTCTGCTGTTTCTCCCCCGTTGCAAGGTCTACCACATACCAGCTGTCTTGCTTTTTACCTAACAGGAAACATCAGCCGGGGAATCCAGTTCAGACCAGTGGTGTGGTGGAGCCAGGGGCCCAGGGAGGCAGCCTCTGCATTTCTTCTTAGCAGGGCCGCTGGTATCTTCTGCCATTCCACCCACAGTCCCCTGCCCCCGCTGCACTGAGCTGCAGCCCTCATCCTAATTGGTGGGGAAATGAATTTTCTGAGCAAGATATGGCTCCCTGCTGCAATGCACAGTCTTTCTGCATGGCTTTTTCTTGGACGGGCAATTAAAGCCCATTTGATTTACCAAAGAGCTGTTTTTGGTAGAAACGGAAGCTGCCACGACTGGTTTGTTCATATGGATTAACAGAGCTGCTTGAATTCTGGGACTCTCACGGCAGGGGTGGCTATGGGGATGGCCATGATGATGCCGTCACTTCAGAACCGATCCCTACACCCCTAATTAAGGGTGATTCCGAAAATGCTCCTACTCCTTAATTCCTTGCCTTCTTGCACCTGGATTCTCAAAATGTTGTTCTACAGAACTCCGTTTTTTTGTGTGCTTGTTTTTCATTGCTCCTGGCACAATCAGGAAATGGAGAGGGATACAGTCATTGCTGAGCAATGGCTTCATTGTGAATCAGAAACATCAGCCCAAATATTTATTTTAAAAATCTACCATATAACTGCAGTATTGAGTTCGATTGTGGTGGTTTATGGAAGGATTATAACAAGGATTGTATCATTTGAGGTATGAAAGCCCAATGACAAAACATTGCTTTGCAACAGAGTGCACTTAAATAAAGACAAGGATTTTAAAAAATCCCACAGAATTAAAAAAAACTAAAATTACACATCAGAAAATATAAAGAGGGACAAAGAACCTGCAGCTGAAACTTGGAAGGAATTTCCAACCAAGGCTCTTGCCTCTACACAGACCATCACTACCTCATGCTGGTAGCTCCCCAACAGCAAGCAATGTACTCCAAGGAAGCAAAGCCAGCCTTACCCATGTACAGAACGCCATCTGAACTGCGGCAGGGAGATGCTTGAACTAGCTCAGGGATGGTGAAAGGCAGTTTCTGGAAGAAAAACAGTCCTATTAGCCATCTGAACTGAACAGTCGTTTTTAGTGAGGTTTGCAAGATAACAAGTGATCAGCAAATTTCAATTCCATGCATGTGGCCATTTTCGAGTCACTTGAAATAGATCTGGGGTTTGTCTGTTCTAGCAGTCTCACGTACGTCAGCGTGAGCTAGAATTATCAGCAATCTGCATGCTCTTGCGTCATATGATGTGACAAAGATTTGTATCGATGAAGCTGTGGCATTCACTTGCTGCCACTGCCAGTTGCCACTGTTAACAAAGCAGGTATTTCAACAGTTTCTGAGAGCCCGCTGGTCTTCTTGCCATTTGGCCTATCTGTTCTTCCAGCCCTTGAAGTTGAAAATGCAAGCTTTGTCTTCCCTGCAGCTTTACAATACATTGCAACATTGTTCACATTCCCTATAGGAGACTTTAATCTCCATTTTAAGACACAAACACAGGAAGGAGAAGCAGATGCTTGTTCTCTCTGGTGTTGAGATGTGCATTTATTGCAAGAAGGGAGGGGGATGACCATTTAGTCTCTATTTGTTCCCTGACAGCCCAAAATGTACAGAACGTGCTAACTGTTACAATTAGCTGTGCTTTGGTGTCTATTTCTCTACAGCGATCTGCATCTCTGCCCAGGATGTGGGCATCCATTGCCCACTTAGAAAGCACACATCTTTTTTGTGGCTTCCAAGTTCACGTAACAGGAAGCCTTTTGATGTATCCAGTGCACAAGAAACAGTTAAGACCTTTTAAATTAAGGTGAGAAGAAAATCTTCTTGTAAACATGCCACTTCTCTTGTTGGGCAGGCACCAAGTGGTTCCTGATTTGTGGATCATGCTGGTCCACCCTTGGTCACACTAGTCTCTGGTCCTAGTCTTTTGGCCACCCAAAGGTGTAGGGTATTCTGTTTCCCTGGTGATCCTTGTGCTGTCAGTATTTTACCTCAAAGTTAGCTAACTACCTGGTTAACTACCTGGTCAGTTTTCCCTTTTGCTCTCTTAGTACTGTTCCACAGCCACGTAAGTTAATTTCCAGGTCTATGAGCAGCGAATGGAAATCCTTGACGTGCCTCACAGGAAGACAATGCACTGCAGTGCATTGGGGATCATCCCAATAAAGGGGTGACCATATAGTGGCACACTGAAATAAGGTGATTTTAAGAGTGTTCATAAGCACGGTGTGATTTTTATGTTTTTGTGGGAAGATGAAGAATGCAGCGCAACTGCTACCCCCAGGACCTTAATGTACTTCTAAGACCTACAAAGGCACCTTCCAATATGTAATTCTTAACATTCCAAAGGACACATGAGATTAAAAACACACACACAATGTTCAGAGGCTGCTGCCTACGCCAAAAACTCAAAAAGTGTATTAGGAGCATGGGAATGCACCTCACGCTGGCTCAGAGCATTTGCCTGTCTGGGCCAGTATCGTGTGCTGTCTAGCCATGGTTTTGCCAGGATTCCAATGGAAAAAGGCTTTTCCCATGAGCTCCTCCTTGATTATCTATGCACATATTTATTTTAACATTGGAGATGCAAGGGACGTCTATGTCCTTCTGGGCATTTGAGAGGAAACCTATATTGGTTAAAATTATAAGAGGAAGTTGAAACAGCTTCAGGAAAAGAAGCTTGTAAAAAACCAGCATTTATCTCCATTTCATCACAAGACTTCAGTTCTTAAGAAATTATGCAATGAAGGAGGGAATATCAGACATGTTTAATACTTTATGTCCTTTGAAAGCATAGCTAACAGATGCATAGTAGGAATCCAATACATCCATCCCATGCAGATTTTCCTCTGGAATAGGTTGTGTTTCTTGACAAGATTGCTGAATTCCTTCAGACTATAATTAAGTGCCTCATGTTGTTCCAGGCACTTCAAAAGATGCTCCAAGGACCCATTAATCTTGTTCAAATGCTGCATGTATAACATAATTGAAAAATAAGCCAAACACTTAGACTCATAAAGCCAAAGAAGTTTGTCCTGAAGATAACAATGCACATTCAAGTTCTTTCAATCCCTGAATCAGCAGTTTGCGAATCCAGACAAGCTGGCAACACAAGGTGGGTGCAGCCATTCCTGGAATTAGTATCCTAAAGTTGGCAGCAGCGGTTAGCAAGCTTGGTAGACAATTTCCCAAGCTGTATGGGATACTGGTAAAGGCAAGAACTCTACCCGTAGAATTTCACAGCATTTTGAGAAACGAAGGAGGCAGAACAATGCTTAGAGAGATCAGTACAACTTCAGTCTCCATGGACCTAGATTTCTGCCTCGAAGAACTGCCAATTATATTAGGCTGCTGGAGCCGCACCTTCTAGAACAAAGAGTGCCTTACTCCCTGTTTCTGTTTTCATTTAATGCATGTTTTCCATGGGCTACAGTGGGCAAGTTCACAGGTAACACCAAATCATTGGGTTTACATTCCCTCTTCCCGCTTCTTTTACTTGCCCTAATACTCAACTCCTCTTCCTTGTTCAAGGAAACAATAATAGCCAGGAATTATATATGAACTGGCCAACAATGGTTTGCAGTTACCCTTCAAGCTGAAACTGGAAAAGCATAAGAAGGCATTTTCACTCACACTAGTTAAAGTCAGACTAGTCTATTGCAATGCTTTCCAACTAGGGCTGCCTTTAAAGACAGAAAGTTCAGAAATGTCAGCAGATGCAAAATCCAGTTGTGAGAAAGCTTGTGGTGAGCTTGTGCTTTGATCATGCTGCATCAATTTTGTCTCAGTCACATTGGTTACCCATGTGTTTCTGGGCTCAATTGAACTGGTGCTGGAACTAGAGGAAACAAACTTTTCAGAGAACTGATTCTACAGTTTCATTTTAAGGCATGGTTTGTTTTGCCTTGCCTTGTTTTCAATATTAGCTGTTGACGGCACTCCACTATACCACTCAAGGTTAACAACACTCATGTGACATTTGATTTTTTAAAAAGGACAACTGACAGATCTGCCCTCTTTAATAATGCCATAACATTTTATTATCTTGAAAAAAATCACTAAAAATTACTTGAAATCTGTGGATGCTTTTTGCCTGTGAGAACACAGTTACCACCTGACCAAATTATACATACAGTCAAGCCTTCGTTATTCTTGCCACCAAGCGTGTACAGACTTCCGTCATTAGGATCGGGAAGAAATGCTGGCCTAGGACTTAAAACAGAAATTAATACATTGCATTAGCAGGGGGGGAAAGAAGCACAATAATAGCACATAAGAAACAGTAGTCCATAAGAAAAGAGATCTTACACTTTCTTTTAAAAGGGGAAATATTTATTTTTAGCTTGGTTCAGCACCTCCACCATTTTTATCACAATCCTAGTCCTGTGTGAGATAGGATTAACCAATAATCTTAAATTACAAGCTACATTTTCACTTGAACTTCAAAGTTAATCTAATGGTTATTTTATAAGTTGGTGCTTCCATCAAGAAATAAATCTTTAGGTCAGCTAAAAACAGAGCTGTTATTTGCTAGCTGTTAATACAAAATTGCATCCTGCTGAAGCAAAAAATCTCAATGCACTTTATGTCTAATAATTCATTGATAATTAGATCACTGTTGGTTGGATTATTGGAATAAACTTCAGAATTCTAAGTGCATGGGCAAAGATCAGGCCTGTAATACTTTGTTTTGAACTTGGTTTGATAACCTAGTTTTAAGGGGCCCTTAACTTCCTGGTACAGGAGACACAGGAAATTGTGGTATAACAAACCTTGGAAGTACTGAATCAAAGGAAAGAGGGTACAAGGGGGAAGGGCAAACTAGGGACAAGTTTGCGTTCTTGGCTTGTTTCCAGTCTGAAAAACTATGGAACAGGTTCACCTGCCCAAATTGGACCATTCACTTCAATTACTGAACAATTCTGTGGCCCCAAACACTGACTGAGGGGCCGCAGGACAATGGCAATGTCTACCTCTGGGATCAGACAGAGCTCCAGCCTTGGGAAAAGGCATCGGAGATCTGACTCACCTTCCCCTGAAACTGCCACAAAAGGGCCTGCACCTGCTGGCCACCAAGGTGGGAAAACTGACTCTGGAGAAGGGGAATGGGGGAATCCTGGTGGCAGGTGAGGCCAGAATGCATGCGATCTGGACCCTCTTCCAGCTTTCTCCTCTTCCCTTGTGAAGTGCTGTGGGCAGATGGACAAAAAGCCTGCCCAGTTGGAGGGCAGGGAGGTGAAGGGCACCTCTGCCATTCCTGCAGGTGTCCATCCATCGGAGCCCTGATGCACAGTCACCTCTGAGCTTGGAGGCTTCCATCTTGTGAGAGCAGGACCCATCAGACCGGGTCCTGAGCCATGCAGTGCAGGATAACTCAACAATAGCAGCTTCCTGAGGGTCACAACTTGCTATTGCCACAGACATTTGTGTTCTTAAGGAGCTGATTAAAAATGAAGTATTTTCTTATCAGTAGGTTACATAATTTTGGAGACTAAAGCTTAGAGTTCAGTCTCCAAGAGTTCAGTGTAAACACTCTGTCCTTACAAATGGATGGTTGGGGAATGGGAGATCCTATCATTATACTGTGCCCTACCATGAAACCAATAAGAGGAATTAAACCTGGCAGGCTGGATTATTTATTTTTAGTTCTGGGGAAACTTTGAAATGTTACCCCTAGGTGACCTCAAAATAGCCCATGTGCTAAGTCACCATGTTTTTCATGGCCATTCCAGGGCTCGGGAGGTAAAAGACTGGGAGCACTTCACCTCTATATTTTCTGTAGGGGACCGCTGTTGAACACATTGGCACCAAGCCAATAAAAAGCTGGCTATACCAGTTCAGTGTAGGGTATTCCTATATATGAGATAACATGCTGGGAAGCACAGTGCTGACCTGGTTCTTCCCAGCATCTTTGTAATCTAAGCCGACCCAAAGCTCTAATCCTAAATGCACTTACACAGAAGAAACACCCACTGAAATCAGTGCAATTTGCTTCCAAGTCAGGATCAAGCTGCTAAAACCTATTTAAATGGAAGTTGGACAAGAATTTTACAGAAGAGTTGGGCTGGATTCTAAGAACTCTGAATGGATGTTCATTTGCAGAGGTCATGTCACCTCTCCCTTCCTCCTGTCGTCATCTCTGGGTTCATCCTGTGCAAACCAAAGCCAATTCAACCCATACAAGAAACCTTTTTGTTTTAACTCACAAACTTCTTCCATTTGGGGGGCAATTTTGTGGGTAAAACTAGCAGCAGTAAATATTCAGGCTCTAATCCAAAAAACACCAGGTGCTGGAAAAAGATTCATGTACCAGGTGATGGAAAAAGTAGCCGTGTGTACATTTGCAGGGTTTTTGCCTACTTCCTCTGCAGCATTACTGACGATGAACTCCGAAACCAATGTGGAGCTTGGTACAGAGAGCTGGAAAAGATGAAATGAACACCTGCTTCATTTCATCCCACCTGCTTTCATAAGCGGCTCTTGCACACAGGCCATGGGTTCCAGAATGCTTGCAAACCACTGCAGCCACTTAACCTTGCCAGAACTGAACATTATAACAACTCAGAGAAGGTAATTATGCGAAGTAGGCAGCTCACAACTGGAATGCACGAGTGGGGAAAGCAAGCCACTATGGCTTGATTTTCTTCTGTGATGGTGTGGACCAGTCATTCCGACTCCATCTCTGCACCTGTTATCTGGGGCAACTCAATGGCTTCCATATAATTTTAGGATGCATTTACCAATGTCTTCCTCTTGTCAATGAAAACTAAATTGCTAACTATAGGAGTTGGAGGGGTTGGGGTACTGAGAAAAGAAAGCAGACTTACTCTTCCACATGCAAAGGCACCTGGAGTACAGGATCTGCACGAACAGAACAGAACAGAGTCAAGGTCTGAGCAAATAAATATCTTGACCACAAGTTTGCAGTCTATGATGTGACTGCCACCACCTGTTTCACATATCAAGAGGATTGGCGGGGGGGGGGGGGGTTGCAAGACACAAGGCCATGTAATGGTAAGGTTCAATCAGGGAATGGTTGGGTCAATAGCAATACCCAGTACAGGCCAAGAACTGGCCAAAATGAGACCCCTGGGACACCACTAGTAGCTAGAAGCTGCTCAGTTGGGAGCAGTTTCCTTCTTACTTCCTGCTTGTACTCACGGCTTGTGAACTTTGCCCCTCCTGTTCCCATGCTTGCTTTCACCTCTCTCTTTGTCCCATCTTCCCATTTCCCACAGTTCAAAAAATATTGCTTGACAGCCACTTGGGCTGTGGCTTTTCCTTATATTTCTCTACAAAATGTCATGTACGTAGAGTAACAGCACCATGTGTGTGATGCACAGAGGCCACGACGAAGAACAGCAGTATACAAACAACAACAGCTACTACCACAATCATAACAACAACAGCAACAATGTTGGTACCATTTGCAGTACTAAATCTTGCTGCAAAAAGTTCTCAGAATTTGCAGCAAGTATTGAACTTCCCAGAAACACAGTGGCTGCTCCTTCATCAGATAGCAATGCCTTCTTGCAAATGATGCAGTAGCTTGAGCTTAGTCAGCCTAGGAAGCAGAATATGATCTGTACCACAGATTATTTTGAAGACAGAATGAAAGGGGCCCCACATCCAGTCCTCAACAAAACACTTCCTCTTTCTGGCCTAAACGGCTTCCACAGTACATGTTTCCTTCAGGAAAAGCAATGGTTTCCTTTCCGGCTAATGTCACTGACAGCCTGATATGCCCCAGTGTTTTCCATGTTCCCTTTTCAAAGGGAAGTGGCAAGAAGGAAAGAATTAATTAAAGGGCCAGAAGCAGGGGAAAATGGTGCTTTAGCTGAAGCAGGATTTATGTCTGAGCAAATATACATTAGGTTGTGCCCCTAGAGACCAGCTTTGTGAGGCTGGAATTGAGGAACATACTGCTACATTTATTACTGTGTGCAAGCAGTATTTAAATTCTCCTTTTGGCTGCTTTAGGAAGAGCAATGCTGAGGCATTGCTACAGGCACTCTTCTCTTAAATAAAAGAAGTGGGGGATCAAAGAAAGAAGCAGCTGTGGCAACTCAGGGTGTCTAAAATGTGCCTTTCATTCATGCTTGGGGTGGGGTTGGGGAAAACTTAGTTGTGAGAGAAGATAAATTAATCAAGGCTGCAATCTAATACACACCTGGCTGGAGAAAGTCCCATCAAACTGGATGGGACTTACATCCTAACAAATATCCACAGGATCTTCCCAGTTCTTTTGTCAATTGCTATTACAGTTTGCAGCGCATTATGTGGCCTTTTACTGCTTGCAAGAAGCAAACAAACAGAACGTGTGTATACTTTTAATCTTTCTCTCACAAAATAATTGTAAGGGTTTAGAAAATTTAGAAAGAGAGATTTTTAAAAGGGCCTTGGTCTCAGCAAATTAAAGTAATAGCACTTACGGTGACCAAAGAAAACAGGCCCATATGCTCACAATGCCTAGTGCTATGAACAATTTTAGATCAGCTTCCTGCACGCACAAACAAAATGATGCAAGAGCAAAGAAATAAGGGAACAGGTAATCCTCTTACAGACAGGCTCTGAACCGCTTCACACAAGGCAATTCTTCCACACAGAGTGCTACCTCTTTCTGGCAAGGCTAGGCAGCTGGCACTTTCCCAAGTCCTGGATCACCTTGCCAGACCCCAGGCACTTTCTGTCAAGCAACTGCTTAAAGACACAAAAGCCCCAGCAGGTCCTTCCACCAAGGTCTGCGCAACCGCCCTGCCTCATTCATGGAATTTTATGAGGGAATCCAGACAAGGCTGCCGCCCATGTGTGACCCTCCTGTGCTTTCATACTACTTTCCCCATCGTTTTTCAGACCACAGGAAATCCACTGAGGAGTAGAAGGAGGAACAGCTGTACAATTGTGTGATCCATCGCACTGGGGGTCCTCCCTCCAGAAGCAGCCCCTGCACACAGATCTCACCTCTCTGTTGAGCACCCCACGCACACCTTAGCTGTGACCAAGCCACCTTTATCTTTCCATGTCCCAGCATAGCAACAACTCCCCCTTGTGCATACAAGGAAAAACAGAAAGGTGAATTTCTGCACATTACAGTACATGGAACTGATGGACATGCCATGAAATAACCTCGTACATGGAACTGATGGACATACCATGAAATAACCTCATGATGGATGGACATTTTCAGACCCACTTTGGTCCCAATCACAAACAGAGGGCCCACTTCATATTTAGCCACATGCCTGCCTGCCTGCCTGCCTGCTGCTGTAACCCAGTTTTTCAGAGCACGCCCTTGTGCAGAAATGATGATGGCAGCACAATCCACCATCCATCGGATGGGTAGCCCAGCCCTGGCTTCATCCGTCCAAGCAGGGTGGTGATGCTGAAATGATGATGAAGGGACAGCACAAGGGCCTCCTTCCATTACTCAGAGAGCCTCCAGGGAACTCTGCAGGATCCTTCCAACTTTTCCTTTTGAGAGAGAGGAAACGCAGGGCCCGGATGTCCACATAATCGGGTGCTCACACTGCGCATTACCAGCACAGCGGACGGCGTCCGATGCCTCTCCTTTTATCATGCTGCATCAGCACCACCCTTGCCAGGAATGAGAACCTAGATACAAATCGTGACCCAACGACCGAAAGTCCAGAGTGAAGCAGACCTGAGGACTGGGAGCAGCACTTATTCTTTTTGCGGATTGTTATTTACTGCCTGTGAATACAGTGGAGCTATTTAGCAGAACAGCAAACCTGCTTAACCCCTATTTCAGGCCATGACATATTCAAACTCGTGCTTGTGTTAGCAATTCCTTCCAGAGAAAGTTGTCTAAACAATCACAAGAGCTTTTTCCTTAACAGCAGTGAAAGGTTTCTCCTGAACAGACTGGATTTCTGACTGATCTAGATATTGATCTAAATTTATTTCTAGCTTGCCTTTAAGGGTGGGATCTTCCTGCTTTGCACCGCTGCCCTTTTGCCCTTTGGAGAACATAAGAACTGCACTTGTATGTTTTGGCCCCACCCATTTTGCCTTTGGCCACACCCACTGCAGAACCCCGCCCCCCGTTTCTCCGAAACTGAATTTCACTGAAAGAAGGTCCCCACTCCTGTCCTAAAGGGTGCCTGCAGCATGCAAAGCAACTTGGGTGTTTGCCAGATAATGCAGAGCTTGTAATAGGTTGCTGTTCACACATTCCCTGACAGCGGAAGGAGAAATACTGGGGTTTGGCAGAGTTTATGATTTTAACAGTCACCTTCCAAAGGCTTTCTATATAAGATCTGGCCAAAGCCAGAAGAATGGACTTTGCTAAGATTGCAAATGCATCATTATTATATAAACCACCGTCTCTTAACATTCTGAAGCATTTTTTTCTCTTTGAACAATTTTTATTATTTGCTTGTTGAATTCTGAGTCTTTTGCATAGATGAGCCCCATACTTTCATGCTGTGTTTAATAGTGATAAAGGTTAAAGATTTCTGGAGAAGAGACCTGCAGCAAAGCACCTGTTCAACATCACCCCACCCCAATAGCTGCTCAGCATGGCTCACCAAGCTGTTTGGGGAAGGGAATTTATTTTATGATTTTATTTGGGGGGCGGGGAGAGGTTGTACCTTTGCAAACTTTGAGGTATCCCTCAAGTTTGCTTACCTCTCACTTGGGTCTGGCTCATGCCAGTTTTGCTAGATAAGAATCACTGAAGAACCAAGTCTACAATAACATATAACATTATAATCAGGGCCGTCTTAGCGCATGGGTCTGATGGGCACTTGCCCATGGGCCCCATACTAATCTGTGTATGTTAACTCTTGGAAAATGGGAAAACTTCCAAAATTAACAGTAGTTGTAGTTGTCGTAGGGGCCCCAGTACACTGCTTTGCCCGGGGCTCATAATGCTGTTAAGACAGCCCTGATTATAATATAATATATATTATAACACAAAGCTCAGTTGAATGATCAGGGAATGCAGCATGCTTTGTTCATGGGGCTGGGTGACACAATTTATTTAAGATTAATCGAAATGTAAAGACAAAGGCAATTAAATGGAACAAGCAGGGAGAAGAACCATGGGGAAAGGGTTTGTTTACTGACAACTGTTTGTCCTTCTTTTACAAGCAATGGGAGTCAGCACAGTGGGCAGATTGAGAAGATCCTTTATGCTTCAGGTGGTACAGAGTCGCCAGAAGGGGGAAGTTGCCGGGGGCCCCAACCGTGCTGGCTTAATTATTGGGGGCAAGGGGGCCCTCATTCACTGCTGGAGCACAGTGGAAACAGATGATGGGCACAAAAGTTGCCCCTTTGGGCACTCCGTCAGTTGTCATTCGCTAAAGGAACCTTCTAATGTTTGGCTTAACCATGCTGTCCGGATTCAGATGACAACCCACACTGTACATTTTCCCCTGGCAGACTACAAAATGCCTAAAAAAAGAAGAAAATAGGTAGTGCCTCAGTTAGGTGAGAGTGTAATGATCATATTAAAGGCACTGTTGAAGGCAAGTGAAGTAACCAACTGACTTTTCAGGTTGTCTTGGTGAACTGCTTAGGGACTGAAACTTCTCATCTGCAAAGGGAAATGCTGTCCAGATTTGAAAGATAGCTCAAAAACAAAGTTGAGCAACGCCCATTGTAAGCTGCTCTGGGTATTTTAGGAGTGTATTTTCATGAAAGAATCATAATTCACCTTGAGATCTGCTTCAGGGTGAATATTTTAGATGCCAAGGTGAACTTTTCAGCATGTGCTTGTGAAGCTAAAGCCTGCTTGATTGTGGCTGATGTTAAAAGATGTTTAGAAACAACCTGCTGCATCAGAGTCAAATGTCTTTTGGTGCAGCACCAAATTGGCAGTTGCTTTTTCGGGGGTAGCTCACAAGCATCCTTTTGTGCAACAAGATGCTTTTTTTTTTACAAAAGTAGCCCAAATGTCTTCAGCTGAATTTGTCAAAACCACCAGGGCATCTTCAGGTAATAAATCTGATACTTAAGTTACATGCTATGTGAATAAATACTTAATATTGGGGTTTTTTCTGAATCCATTGATAATAAATTTCAGTGAATATGTTTAGAGTTCTTGTGGTGGGAGATTTGCTTATCTGCTTTCTCCACATTTGTCATTCATGATTTTATAACCCTCTGAGTATGTTCTCTAGGGAAAGAGCTGACTAGATTATAAAACAGAAGTCCCCCAAACCTTGAGTCGTTTTCTGTATTGAAGATATCGGATAACTTCCCTTGATTATTTCAGTCAATCCTTTCTGTACTTTCCTCAGCTCTGTGGCATTACATTTTTAAATGGTGTTACCAAAACTACTGAATGAAATCCGTCAATTCCAAGCAGTGAGTTTCCCGATCACTGCCTGGAAGGTGCACTGGCAGTGAACGGTTTCCTCCATTCGGTTTTGGTATAAACACCAGAACAGATAAAGCAAAATAAGACAAATGTCTCCCTCCCTGTCTGACTACTCTTCACAACAGCAGCAACACTAAGATGACTGAAGCAACATATATTCCCTTCCCAGAAAACAACTGGGTTTGCATGGGAATTCATCTCTCCTGCACATGGCTCACAGCCTTACAGACATATGACAAAAGAACTTTACATTTCAATTATTAGATTTTCTTTATCCAACTGAAATTAGAGATGTTGGCAAAGGCCAGAAAGAGGGCAAGGAGGACTGAAACCAAAGCCCAGCCCCAGGCATGTTTATGAAGAAGTAAGTGCAGGGGATTGCAGCCTTCAATATCTTTATGAACTTGGTTTATTCTCAGTCAGACCAGTGGGTAGCAATGACTCTCCAAGGGTTCGGCCACTGTTTCCCTGAAACCCAGCTACCTATGATCCTTTTCAGTCAAATACCAAGCACTGAACCCGGGTCCTGCCCCATGAAAAGCATGTTCTTTAACACAGAGCAATAGCCATCTCCATCAAAAGTCTACTCTCCATCAGAGAATGGACATATGATAAACGGGCAAATTACTTCGCCTTGTGCTGCAAATAATGCAACTGATTTCTGCCAAACTGATTTGCAGAGGAACTGTGTAATTTGAGAATGGAGCCCACACTGCTAAGACATCCTTGGCAAACTAGTTTTATTGTTGTGGTTTTGCAACTTGCCTAAAGCATCCATGAAAGTCTCCCTGAGCAGGGGAAAACACACATTGTCAGATTCACAAATGCACACCAAAACTTGTTTGACAGTCTTGTTCTTATAGGTCAGTAACAGTCATATTGTAGCCAAAAAGCTTGACATGCGTACTCCCTTTTACTAGTTACTTATTCTTGAGGTCAGGGAGAACAGAGTACATATTTTTGAACTATTGCTGCATTTCAGGTTTTACAAGGAATATCTGGAAGAAAGCTTTAACCGCAGATAATTGGCAAATTTGCATGACATGGCGGTCCACCCTGCAACTAAGCTGCTCATAGAACAATAGTTGGTGCACCTGACAGGTGGACTGTTCTCCCTGTGGAAACATATGCAGCTTTTATGGTTCCCTGTCCCACCCCCCAAATATTCAGATTTGCTAGATAGATAGGTTGAAAGAAAAGAACCCTTTCTTTTGACAGCTGTCAAAACTAAATGCTTGTAGAAAGGGGGTGGGATGAGAGTTCTACTTTCTGGAATGCCTAAAGGCATAGAGGCATGTGCACAAGGTGGATGACACTGAATACTGCAGGGGCAATACTTAAAAACTAGAGCATCACATCCAGAAAGGGCAGATGAACTTTCCACCCCAGTTCTGGGCAAAATTTCCTTCCCCACTTTGCTTTTCAACTGGCCACTTGCCACATGACAGTTGTCCAGTGTGCACAAAGCAACCTGTGGGTAGTCTCCTTCGGTCAATGGCCATGGATGTTACCTGCTCCACTTTTACAAAAGACATAGGCCCACAAGACTCCACATTTCAGGCAGCCAAAGGTGTGCACCTCAAGCAAGAGGTGAAAAACATTATGATCAAAACTTGGGGTCAGACTAGATGGCCCGGACTCGCTCTGTTTCTATGTTTGTGTTGCCAACGTTGTTTGTTTTTAAGGTTAATGCAACAACAACAGGCACTAGGAAGTGGCACTGTGGAGCAGCTGTCCCTGGGGGTTTTGCTACTCCTGCTAAGTGGCTTACTTGCCATGTCCCTCAACCCATGATGGAATCAGTTTCCCAAATCCAGATGACCAAGCAACCCACTGTGGATTCAACAGCCCCTGCAAGAAACCATTGCCTGTCATGGCGACTCCCACATAAGTTACCCTGCAGAAAGGTTTAGACAACACAAGAACCTGCCATGACAGGTTGCACACAAGGGCTTACTGTGTCATGCAAATCCACTCTGTCAGAATATTGCATATCTGTATCACATCTGTAAATATCTGACTGTGGCAAATTGTGTAAGCACTGTGAGGTAATGAGCACAACCAAGAGAGACAGTTTACTTCCCACACCATCCAGGGCTCTGTCAAATCCAGAATATCCATTTCCAGTGAATAAATTTACATTTCTGCCCTCATGAATTTGGAGATAAACCTCACCAATCGAACGAAAAGTTCACTTGCTCAAAAACTACAAATACCTTTCCTTTCCCATCTTCCCTGCAATTCACTTCTTTTACAGCCATTTCAAACAGATTAATACTATAATCTAAGAAAAGAGTACACAAAAAAGTATATTTTCGTCTTGGGAGCTGATTGTGTTCCATGTCCTTGGGAATAAGAGCCGACAAAAATCAAGTCTTCTTCTTCCTGCATCTCACTGTCCCAGATTCTTGCTCACACAACCATGTGCCATGAAGTTGGAAAGATGGAATGGAATGTTGGGAGCTGCCTTTTTTGTAGGAAAGGGCCATTGTTAGGAAACTTTTGTTAATGGAAGTATTTATTTCTTCCTTTGATTTATTGGGAGATGGCAGAGACTTTGCAGGTGCTTCAACTTACCTTAGGTTTCGCCTCTCCCATTGCAGTCTCAAAGCTATTTGCATGGCCTGACAGCATTTTCTCTGCTGTTGTAACTTGTACATTTTAGCAGGCAGCAAATCCAAACAGATTATGAGCCAGAATGGTGCAGGGTTATGGGATCTGTACTACCAGAAGTACAGGCAGGATTTCGAAGCGGGAGAGGAACCAGAGACCAAATTGCCAACATACGCTGGATCATGGAGAAAGCTAGGGAGTTCCAGAAAAACATCTACTTCTGCTTCATTGACTACACTAAAGC
Source organism: Varanus salvator macromaculatus (assembly GCA_023646645.1). Taxonomy (NCBI): domain Eukaryota; kingdom Metazoa; phylum Chordata; class Lepidosauria; order Squamata; family Varanidae; genus Varanus; species Varanus salvator. Next base: position 1,409,431 of record JAIXND010000791.1, on the reverse strand, counting down.
CTTTGATTGTGTGGATCACAACAATTTGTGGCAAGTTCTTAAAGAGATGGGAGTACCAGACCATCTTATTTGTCTCTTGAGAAACCTATATGTGGGTCAAGAAGCAACAGTGAGAACTGGACACGGAACCACTGATTGGTTCAAAATTGAGAAAGCAGTTCGGCAAGGCTGTGTACTGTCACCCTGCCTATTAGCTTACATGCAGAGCACATCATGAGAAAGGCCGGGCTAGATGAATCACCAGTCGGAATCAAGATTGCTGGGTGAAATATCAACCACCTCAGATATGCAGATGACACCATTCTAATGGCAGAAAGTGAAGAAGAACTAAAGAGCCTCTTGATGTGGATGAAGGAGGAGAGTGCAAAAGTTGGCTTGAAACTCAACATTAAGAAAACCAAGATCATGGCATCCGGTCCTCTCACTTCCTGGCAAATAGATGGGGAAGAAATGGAGGTAGAGACAGATTTTATTTTCCTGGGCTCCAAGATCACCGCAGATGAGGACTGCAGCCAAGAAATTAAAAGATGCTTGCTCCTGGGGAGGAGAGCTATGGCAAATATATACAGCATACTAAAAAGCAGAGACATCACCCTGCCAACAAAAGTGCGTATAGTCAAGGCTATGGTTTTCCCAGTTGCAATGTATGGCTGTGAAAGCTGGACCATAAGGAAGGCTGAGCACGAAGAATCGAGGCCTTTGAGTTGTGGTGCTGGAGAAGACTCCTGCGAGTCCCTTGGACTGCAAGGCAATCAAACCGGTCAGTCCTAGAGGAGATCAACCCTGAGTGCGCTTTAGAAGGCCAGATACTGAAGATGAAACTCAAATACTTTGGCCACCTAATGAGAAGGAAGGACTCCCTGGAGAAGAGCCTAATGCTGGGAATAATAGATGGCAAAAGAAGAAGGGGACGGCAAAGAATGAGGCGGCTGGATGGAGTCACTGAAGCAGTTGGTGTGAGCTTGAGTGGACTCCGGGGGATGGTGGAGCACAGGAAGGCCTGGAGGAATGTTGTCTGTGGGGTCGCGATGGGTTGGACATGACTTCGCGACTAACAACAACAAGGCCAAGTCATCTGGGGATCTACAAGTTGCCCACCCCTTCCCCAAGCTGCCATCTGAAGACTCTGGTTTGGCAATATTCCAGGGAAGTTTAATGTGTCTGATTCTTAAAACAGAGCTGTGCATGCAGAAGACATCTGCAGAAATCAGCTGTGACTTACCTAAGATCGATCGATCTATCACAGTTTGTGGAATCATGTGGAAAATATTGTTTAAATATAATTCCCAGTTTTGGGAAACAAAGCATCTGGACGTTAGAATAACTGGACTAAGGTGTTGGGAGTCCCAGGCTCTAGTCTTTGCTCAGCCACAAAGCTCTCAGGGTGACTTTGAGCTAGTCACAGACTCTCAGCCCAACCTACCTCTCACAGGGTTGCTTTGTGAGGATAAAATGAAGCTGTGGAAGCTGCCTTGGGTTCCTCACAAGAGGAAAAATGGCAGAACATAAATGCAAGGTAATTATAACAATACAGTATTAGCATATGGTGTTAATAACAATGCACTGTATCCAGATGATTAAAATAACATGTTTTGATAGACTTAGCACTAAAACTAACATGAAAGAATTTTGGAACAGTAAGATAGAGATGATATGGAAGTGTGGATCCTTTTCCATCCTGACCGTATTGTCTAATTATTGTTGGTGATATCCTATTTGCTCCAGCCTAAGAAACATTTTTGGAGATATAAACCATGCCTCTATTTACTGAGATACATAACTGGATCTGTCATGTTTTTATTTTTCTCCTACTGCCTAAACTAAAGGACTCTTGCAACAGTTCTTAATAATACTGAAAGTAATTAAATTAATGTAGTTCTTGAACAATTCTTTTCATCAGCTCTTGGAATTTAAAAAGCTAGGAAATAGAAACTGTTTGTGCACCTCTGACCAAATACATGTGTGACACCCTTTGATTAGGCTTAGACCAGAATAGGTACTATTAAAAATTTCTCCAAAATACTATGGCTCCTCACTGAAAAGGGCAACTACCAAGATCACTTCCCACCATGTCCTGATCCAGGAGATTTAATAAGGTTAAGCCAGAACACAAGAATGCTTTTAAAAACAGCCCTGATGGTACTGGCTCTCAATGTTCTCAGCAAAGGGACCAATGGTTATTATTTTTATGGAACCATCCCAATAGTTATTAACTACCTTACAATACATTGATTGAGCGGAGTGCATACAGATAAGGATCCAGATGAACGCCACAAATGCAATAAAGCTTTCTATAGAACTGGTTTGTCCAGTCTGACTGTTCTAAGGGCAGTAATTGGAGTGCTTTCCGTATCAGTGCTAGTTACAAGTTCGACAGCCTTCTTACAGAGTCAAAACTGGTGGCACAAGCTCTAGCCTAGTTTAGGGGTTCTCAACCATTTGGGTCCTGTAGGCCCATTTGGGAAGTTGAGAAAGTGCTGTGGGCACCACCACAAAACGCCGAATCCATGGATCACCACTTTGGCATCCAGCTGTCATGTCTATGGATCTTAGGCTGAGTCTGATTTGGCAAAAACAATTGTGTCTACTAGACACTGCAAAATCTCTTTAATAAGGAACGATCTAATTCACTTAATTTTTGGTAGTGCAGTACAATGAATGCTTCTTTTAAACATATGTTTTGGTAATATCCAGTAGTTGCTGCTTTTGCAGGGGAGGTTATTACAGAGATTTCTCTGCACTCTTTTGATAGATGGGAGGGATAAACACTTACCTCAAATAATGCAATGGACTGAGAACCTTACAAAGCTTTCAATATTTGAACGGGTGGCACAGAGATGCCACCTTCAAATGGATAATTATTCGGATAGTTGAACCACTTTTGTTGAAGTGAATGCATAATTGCTTGAGAGCGGTATGCATTTTATACAAATCCATGGATATATTTTTGCAAGAATGGGGATTTTTAAAAAATTAAAAAATGTAGGCAATTGGAGGAAACTGAAGGTCCCACACTGAGGAAGCTTGTTCTAGATACCTATTTTTATGGTAGTTAAATGAAAACGTCAAAACAGTAATGTGATACTTTAAATCTAATTAAGCTATTTCCAGGGAAAATCTTTCTGTAAGGCTAGTAGTATGCGTCACTATTAATTTGGCCTTCTAAAAAGGACAGATTCCACAAGGGTTATATGACTGGTAAAAGTCTGGAACATTCACACCAACACATCGCTACCTTGAATTATCAATATAAAGGATTGACAGCAACAGGTAATAAATAGGCTTTGCTAGTAGATTAAGATTGCCTAAGCCAAATGGCTCCTAGTGCAACCAATCAAAAGGCACTGTGTGCTTTTCTTCCTTAACAGAATTGTATAGAAATTAAAAGGATAGACAAAATGGTGGGAAAATATTTGAGGATTAAGGATAGAGTACAATCTTGTCTGGATCCCTTGTAATGTTAAGTGTTTGAGGCAAGGTGATAGCAGGATAAAGACCCTAAGACTTTTTGACGCTTTGAGTTTAGATTCTCATTCACACATTCATCAAGTCTTTTGGGAGCTGAGTTTTCCTAAGAGAATTCGGTCTATACGTGACAATATCATAACCTTGTGAACAAAGACATGACATGCAGCACCTCCAGCCCAGGGGAGTCCCAGTCAGCAGTGAAAGATCCACATACTCAGCACTGGGCATGCAGTTGTGAATTCACACATACAGCATTGCCATATCAGGTATCACCATGAGGATGCCCCTTCCATGCAGCTTGAGGATGAGTCCTGAGGATGAGTCCTTCCGGGCACTTGCTGGGGGTTGATAGAAGCAGACCCCTCCATTTGTAAGGGATTCCCCTAGGTGATACTGAAGCCATGAGGGCAGCTCACATGCACCCAGACCAGGGTGCTTAGAAAGCCGACAACAGCAGAGGAAAAATGTCATCATTATCCCTGTCCAAGGAACGGAGGATAAATTTTGTGCAAACTTAGCACATTCATACTACCTAAGTTCCTTGCATGAACCAAAACACTGTTGGATGTCAATAACTGCTCTTTTCCTGAAGTTTGCAATCAAAATTCACATATTAAAGTTGTACAGAAATGCATCTATTTACAGAAAGGTGTACAAGAGTTTGTCTTAGGGAAACTGCCTGCAATAAATGCATAACATTTGAACGATGAGAACAAATGAGGAAATGGGATAGAATGGGCTTAACTTTGGAAAAATGAGTGAAATTGGATTTGATTGGATTCAGCTTGCACAATGAAATTGATGGGAGAGGCCTCCTGAGGGACTGACTTGGCGGGGATGTAACGTAACTGGCAAGGGTGCAGCACCCTGTCAGATATTGCCCATGATTCATTTAAAACATTTTTATCTCACCTATATAAAGAAGCATAACAAAGTGGAACAGCATTGCATGCATGCTTTTTGTGTGTCTAGTATCGAGAGCCAAACTCTAACCCTAATGCTTCAGGTGAAATACATTTCACCATAGAACTGGGGTACTCTCCAGATGTTTCACACTTCAAGTCCTATCAGCCTCAGCCAGCATGGCCAGAGGTCTGCAGTCCTGAGAGTAAGCTTGTAGTTCACACCATCTGAAGGACAACAGGTTGGTGCAGGCTGTTTTAAAAGAGCAGCCAGCATTTGTGGATGGTTTGCAGTTCTTGCATAATCATGCCACGTTCTTTACAATTGCACAACGGCTTCATCAAAATGGTCACAGAGAAATACATGCGTCCCATCATAGGTAGAGCCCTATGAAATATCAGAAATAGTTGGTGTAAGTGGTTCAGGTCAACTGAAATGAAAACTTTCTTATCCCTTACAGATTCTTTTAAAATAAGTTCTTAGATAAGCAGTGCAGGCAGATGGAAGTTTCCCCACAGCACTAGTTGAGAAATAGTAGCAAGAACGCAAACTAGCAAGAAGCTACCATATTTATGTACCTTTCTCTAGCCTAGAGCAAACCATGATGCCAAAGAGTATCACGTACCCACAAGAAATATCCCCCAGAAAGATACCCACAAGAATATCACGGACCCACGTGGCCACATGGATTATGCAAAAAGCATAACCCAGAAAGATGACTGTAGATTTGGGGTCCAGACACACTCCAACTAGCCAGCGAAGGAAAACCTGCATGCCTCTACAGTATTTCCCCCAAATTCAAACACTGCTGTTCATTCAACCCCTTTTTGAATGCAAGCCCACTTCTATTTCCCCCTACAGCAAGGGGCCTGTGCCAACTTGGAAGGAGCAGCCGATGAGGAAGGCCTCTGGGGCTCCATTTGGTATGTGAGCAGCCAATGAACCTGCCCTTCCTCGTTTCAGGGCCTTGCTGCCTACAGTGCCAGGGCAAAGGGCCACTGCCAGCAGCAACTGACTTGGCATGTATTGGCAGAGTTAGGCATGCTCTGAGAAATCTGCCAAGTGGGGCTGCCAGGCTGTGGACTTAATGAAAAGCATGAACAGCACATGGACAGAAAGGGGGCAATCCCTGTTCTCATTTAAAAAGGCTGGTGCCTTCATGTTACACTCCCTATTAGTTTCCTAAGCAGGTGAGTCCTGAAGTCTCCTAGTGACGAGGTGGCTACTGAGTTGGGGGCGGGTGGGGGCAGAGGATGGCAATTGGGGCAGCTCTCAAGATCTAGGCTGCTGCTCAAAAGATTGAGGGCCCATGCCTGGGTGGCCCCGTTCCTAACACAGCGCATGTAGTCAAACTGTTCAGCATGACCAGAGTTACCAAGGCTGTGTTCCCAAGATTATGTTGACTGTGCAGCTATCAGAATTAATGAAAAGAAAACAAGATAACACCTCTCATACTCACCTTCTTTTAAAGTCCACTTAATTGACCCCGTCCTCTTGCTAACAGCATGCAAACTCCCATCAAGAGTGGAAACAAATAACAATGTTTCTGGCAGAGTCACTGAATTGGCATTTCCACAGCTCTGGAAAACAAAACCAAAGAAACATTTATTTGCTTTATCTGTTGACTAAGGAAAGTTACAAATTGCAGCACAGGCAGAAAGAGTAACTCTCCCTGGTCCCTGGAATGAACCATTTGCCTCTCCTGCAAGAAACACAGTCCAGTGAACACACAGCAGCATTAACAGCTGACTGGGAGGTTCCATGATCCCCGGACTCCTATGAGGTTCTCAAGCCCTGTTTCTCCCAAAGCCTCTACCCTCTGCCTGGCTTGTGCCAAAAACCAAACCAAATCATTTGACCACTTTTGAGACTCAGTTAAAAAGAGAGAACCACACACTTGCTGTGATGCCTGGCGGTAGAGGCTTTCATTCAACATTCGTCTCATATACATTTCATTCATTTTAGTGGATCCAGGCCTAATACAGAGCACAACCCGTTCAATGTGTGCAGCATGCCATGGGACTCTTGAATGGATACCAAAAAAGAAAGAGGGTGAAAAGGCTCACCTGGGTACCATGTACATTGGGACACAAGGCCATGCATTGCATAGCATGGAACAGAAGGCCCATGGGTCCAGTGGCCAGTGTGTCTACACCTGGTTGCCTTCCACTGGGCCTTCCACTAGAAAGAATCCAAAGTAAGAAGTGCCATGGGATGCCACCATCTGCATCCCATTTGAAATTCCTGGAATAGTAATGCTAAGTCCTCAAAGAGTTTTCTATTGCAGTGAATAAAAAGTGTTGCTCTTATTTGGCTTTAGAAACATAGGAAAAGGTGAGTCAGAAGGGGCCTCCCGAGCCATCTAGTCTGACCCCCAGGTCCAGGCAGTTCTGTTCTTGCATTGTGGTTGTTCATGCATTTATCCTATGGCTAAATACAAATTTATTGTCACACACCTGTTGCAATGGGGAATTAACATGACTAAGAGGCATCCTGCAAAGCAGAACGATTTGGGCTGGTTTGCATGTCACACTAGCCACCCTGCAAATAAGCTGTGGTGGGTTGGTCGTTCACCGGACAATCCACAGAGGATTGGGCTCACTGTGGCTTGTTCTTCTTCCCCTTCCACTTTAGTCTTCTTGCCAGAATCCCAGTGACAGAACCCGTCCCATTTCCCCATACACCACCCTCTCCGGAGCATTTACTGCTGCGGTTACTGCACTTCCCTACCAGTTCTTGAAACGAGAAGAGAAGAACCACCCCGTGAAGGTGGCAGATTTTTATTTTAACAAGGAAATACATGTACATTTCATGGCTGGGAAGTAAACTCAAGGGAAATATATGCAGATTTTAGGGCTGAGGAGTAAGTGGAGGGGAAATAGGAATTTCCCCTCTGTTCACTTCCCAGCCACTAAATCTGCATATATTTCTTGACCAAATAAAATAAAATAAAATAAATGAGTGCACGTTTTCCAGACTGAGAAATATATGTGAATTTCATGGCTGGAAAGTAAATGGAGGGGGAATAGGTGGAATATCTCCCTTTTCACAGTCGCAGGAGAGCAGGGGAAGTATTAAAAATGTGGTGGGAAACACGAACTCTCAGTTTGATGCCTGAATTCATGAGGGTGTGCAGCTGAGGGCGAATACTGAGGGCGAAGACTCATTGCCACCCCCTTTCAGTGCATCTACTCCCCCTCTTTACAAATCAACAACTGTGTGCATTATTATTACTGCATTGCATTGAATTGCATTGCATTGCATCAATAGTCAACCTTGTACAAGGTTGAACATTGCTCAGAGCAGCTTACAAGGTTCTCCTCCTCTCCATTTTATCCACACAAAACCTCAAGGTTGGGCTAGAGGCAGTGACTGATCCAAAGTCACCCTGTGGGCTTTATGGCCAAGATGGGTCTAAGAGCCCAGATTCCGTGCATCTCAGTCCAGCACTCTCAACCACTGCACCTCAATGTCAATTTCCATCTTCCATCCTTGAGTTCAGGCACCAGTTCTATCTATTGGAAATTGACTACACTTTGTTCCTTTTGATAGATGAAACTTACAAGAACATCAACCAGGCATCATGCACTCTCTCTCAGACAACTGTAAGCACATGCTAGCAAATCACCAACAGACCAACCAAAAATCTTTAAAAGTTGCAGTCATCTGTGTTATTTCTGAATCCAGAAACACAGGAGCAAGTGGCACTTGGGCATCAGTGGAAAGGTTGTCATCGAAAGCAACTAGGGCGCTTTGCCACTCTCCACAGCTCATGATGGAACGGGTGCCTTGGGTTCAGGCGGCACACCTGTCCAGGGTGCCATGAACAGCTTCTAGAACAAGCTGTGAGTTGTCAGGGTGGATTGGTACTCCAAAATAAGTCCCCCTGTGGGAAGTGGTCTGGATTTTGACAACTTAGTTACCATACTTAGTTACCACAGCAGGTTGCCATGTTATGGGAACCAAGTGACAGAGAAGAGTTCTGCCAGAAAGGAAATGGGGGGATTAGCAAGACCATTTTGTTGTTGTTGTTGTTGTTGTTGTTAGTCGCGAAGTTGTGTCCGACCCATCGCGACCCCATGGACAACATTCCTCCAGGCCTTCCTGTCCTCCACCATCCCCCGGAGTCCACCCAAGCCCACACCAACCACCTCAGTGATTCCATCTAGCCACCTCATCCTCTGCCGTCCCCTTCTTCTTTTGCCATCTATTGTTCCCAGCATTAGACTCTTCTCCAGGGAGTCCTTCCTTCTCATTAGGTGGCCAAAGTATTTGAGTTTCATCTTCACTATCTGGCCTTCTAAAGAGGAGTCAGAGTTGATCTCCTCTAGGACTGACCGGTTTGATTGCCTTGCAGTCCAAGGGACTCACAGGAGTCTTCTCCAGCACCACAACTCAAAGGCCTCAATCCTTTTGCGCTCAGCCTTCCTTATGGTCCAGCTTTCACAACCATACATTGCAACTGGGAAAACCATAGCCTTGACTATACGCACTTTTGTTGGCAGGGTGATGTCTCTGCTTTTTAGTATGCTGTCTAGATTTGCCATAGCTTTCCTCCCCAGGAGCAAGCGTCTTTTAATTTCTTGGCTGCAGTCCCCGTCTGCGGTGATCTTGGAGCCCAGGAAAATAAAATCTGTCACTACCTCCATTTCTTCCCCATCTATTTGCCAGGAAGTGAGAAGACCGGATGCCATGATCTTAGTTTTCTTAATGTTGAGTTTCAAGCCAACTTTTGTGCTCTCCTCCTTCACCCGCATCAAGAGGCTTTTTAGTTCTTCTTCACTTTCTGCCATGAGAGTGGTATCATCTGCATATCTGAGGTTGTTGATATTTCTCCCAGCAATCTTGATTCCAACTGGTGATTCATCTAGTCCTGCCTTTCTCATGATGTGCTCTGCATATACGTTAAATAGGCAGGGCGACAGTATACAGCCTTGCCGAACTCCTTTCTCAATTTTGAACCAATCAGTGGTTCCGTGTCCAGTTCTCACTGTTGCTTCTTGACCCGCATATAGGTTTCTCAAGAGACAAATAAGATGGTCTGGTACTCCCATCTCTTTAAGAACTTGCCACAATTTGTTGTGATCCACACAATCAAAGGCTTTAGCATAGTCAATGAAGCAGAAGTAGATGTTTTTCTGGAACTCCCTAGCTTTCTCCATGATCCAGCGTATGTTGGCAATTTGATCTCTAGTTCCTCTCCCTCTTCAAAATCCTGCCTGTACTTCTGGTAGTTCTCGGTCAACATACTGCTGGAGCCTGGCTTGTAGGATTTTGAGCATCACTTTGCTAGCATGTGAAATGAGTACAATGGTGCGGTAGTTTGAACATTCTTTGGCATTGCCCTTCTTTGGGATCAGAATGTAAACTGACCTTTTCCAATCCTGTGGCCACTGTTGAGTTTTCCAAATTTGCTGGCATATTGAGTGTAGCACTTTACCTGCATCGTCTTTCAGGATTTTGAATAGCTCAGCTGGAATACTGTCACCTCCACTAGCTTTGTTGTTTCTCAGACTTCCTAAGGCCCATTTGACATTCCAGGATGTCTGGCTCGAGGTCAGTGACCACCCCATCGTGCTTATCAGGGATGATAAGCTCTTTCTTGTACAGTTCTTCTTTGTAATCTTGCCAGCTCTTCTTAATCTCTTCTGCCTCTGTTAGGTCCCTGCCATTTTGGTCCTTTATTATGCCCATCTTTGCATGAAATGTTCCCTTCATATCTCTAATTTTCTTGAAGAGATCTCTGGTCCTCCCTATTCTATTGTTTTCTTCTATTTCTTTGCACTGTTCATTTAAGACGGCATTCTTATCTCTTCTAGCTGTTCTCTGGAATTCTGCATTCAATTGTTTGTATCTTTCTCTTTCTCCCTTGCCTTTCACTTCCCTTCCTTCCTCAGCTATTTGTAAAGCTTCCTCAGATAGCCTCTTGTACAATGTTGCAAACCTCCATCCATAGTTCTTCAGGCACTCTGTCTATCAGATCTAATTCCTTTAATCTATTTGTCACCTGTACTGTGTATTCATCAGGGATATGATTTAGGTCATACCTGAGTGACCTAGTGCTTTTCCCTACTTTCTTCAACTTAAGCCTAAATTTTGCCACCAGAAGCTCATGATCTGAGCCACAGTCAGCTCCTGGTCTAGTTTTTACTGACTGTATAGAACTTCTCCATCTTTGGCTGCACAGCACATAGTCAATCTGATTTCTGTGTTGACCGTCTGGTGATGTCCATGTGTAGAGTCGTCTCTTGGGTTGTTGGAAAAGAGTGTTTGCTATGACCATCGTATTCTCTTGACAAAATTCTACCAGCTTGTGCCCTGTTTCATTTTGTACTCCAAGGCCAAACTTGCCTGTTATTCCAGTTATCTTTTGGCTTCCTACTTTAGCATTCCAATCCCCCATGATGATAAGGACATCATTTTTTGGAGTTAATTCTAGGAGATGTTGTAGACCTTCATAGAACTGGTCAACTTCAGCCTCTTCAGCACCAGTGGTTGGGGCATAGACTTGGACTATTGTGATGTTGAATGGTTTGCCTTCTATTCGAACTGAGATCATTCTGTGATTTTGGAGATTGTATCCCAGTACTGCTTTTCCTACTCTTTTATTGACTATGAAGGCTACTCCATTTCTTCTGAGGGATTCTTGCCCGCAGTAGTATACCTGATGGTCATCTGAACGAAATTCACCCATGCCTGTCCATTTTAGTTCACTGATTCCTAAGATGTCGATGTTCAGTCTTGTCATCTCTTGTTTGACCACATCCAGCTTGCATTGATTCATGGATCTTACATTCCAGGTTCCTATGGAGTATAGATCTTTGCAGCATCGGACTCTCCTTTCACCACCAGATACATCAGCAACTGAGTGTCCTTTCGGCTTTGACCCAGTCGCTTCATTCTTTCTGGCGCTACTAGCACTAGCCCTCTGCTCTTCCCCAGTAGCATATTGGACACCTTCCGACCTGAGGGGCTCATCTTCCGGTGTCATATCTTTTTGCCTTTTGGTACTGTCCATGGGGTTTTCATGGCAAAGATACTGGAGTGGGTTGCCATTTCTAAAACAAAAACTAGAAACCCACTGTGCATGCAAATTCCATCCCACCTGCCAAATTCAAGCCTACTGAGTAATATGGAGACCAATGGCTTCCAGTACAATTGAGTACCAACCACAGAAGCAGCTGTACCATGAGAGAAGTGGGAATATGATTCACCAGGGCAATCCAGTGGAAAATCCTCATGCATGAGAACTTCTGGAATGAACAGTAACTATGAAAGCATGGAGTAATGTGCCCATGTGAATTAGTGGGAAGAAGTGGACAAGCAGAGGAATGACAAGCCAGTAAAACTAACAAGTTTTTAGTTACTGGCCTGACAAGGGAATTCTCTTTTATTGTAAGTCTACCAGAATCCCTTCCTCCTCAGTCCACTAGAGAAATAAAAATTGAAAGAAAAACCTTGACAACATGTATTTTTCTAGAAGTCTTTTTATCTTTAAAGCAAAACTGTTTAGTAATTGTGCTTTATTGCTTAGCCACCTGTCATATCTGAGAAGTTTCAGAAGTATATTTAACAATCAAGTTACTATTGCTAGCAGTGTGAAACTAGCTGCACTCTTAGAAAGATTAGAGCACTTGTAAAAACTAACACTCTGACTCACTTGATCTTCTATGCCACCTCAAAAAATTGCTTTAGAACTAAGTGTAAAGTCAACACAACACACTATGAGTCATTGCATTTCTGTTCTTGCCCTCCACTTGCCTTAAAAATATATGTTTTGAAGTTTCAAAGAGTGTATTGTTGACACAAAATAAGAAATAACCCAGAAACGATGATAGGCTGGAGATACAGAGTTTAAGTTCGGTATGGAATGTTACAAGGAGAATAAAAGCACATCAATAAAGATAAACTTATTAGCAAAGTTAGCCAAAGGAAAGCATCCAACCAGAATTGTTTGTTTATTTATTGGATTTGTATGCTGCCCCACAACCAGAATTTGAAGGTAAAGGTTAAGATTAGAAGATGCCTTATTTACAAACCCAATGAATGTGAACCGTATTACTATGAACATCTTTTGAATTATTCCTCCAAATAACTGGCTTTTGCATCTTATCTTTCAGCTGCCACAATTTGCCAAACATGAGTGAATTTTCTTTGAACCATGGACCTTTGGGGATTTTATGGTATTTTGCTACCACCTGTTCCTTTGCTCTGGACTGGACTTTCTCTTGTTAGACAAGAGCAACAGGTTGTCATCCACAGATAGGTTAATATTATGTCAGACCTTATGTATCCCAATGCCTCTGACTTTTGTATTCTTCTGCAGTTGACCTGCCAAAGTCTCAGTGCTAATAGCAAACAGCTGAGGAAGTGGTGAAGAGCCCTGTGTTATCCCTCTGTAGGGAGGTATTGGAGCAGATCCAATCTATTTGTGGGGGTCTTTGCTGTTGATATTGAGTACAACTGATGTAACATTGCATGTGAATTTGTCGCCCAAGTTCAATTTACACCACATTGTGAATAGACATTGCCACTTCAATCTTTCCAAAGTTTTGAATGCCTCTAGTAAAAGCAGAGAGAGACTGCTGCTCTCCTGCTGGTGTTGTGGAACATGGGAAAACACCAATCTGAACTTTCCAGCTGCCTGTTAGGCATAACTTCCCACTTGTTATCTGAAATATATTCTGGGATAAAGGGATGCCAGAATTGTCATCAGCAATTTGGCTTTCTAGTTTGGTAAAGCACTGGGAAGGTTTTCCAGGAAGGATGGGCCTTTACCTGGCTTAAACATAATGCTCAGCCTGCTTCCATGCTTTTGGAACCATCCCACCTTCCTACCAGTCATTGAAAGCCTTGCTCAGGTAAGGGTTTAAGATAACTCCAAAGGGGCTTGCATTTCCTCATAAAGCTAACCTGCCTGGGGGTATTCCTGCATTTTAATCTACCAACAGTTGATTTAATTCCTGGTTCTGAAATTAGTTCTAGTTTAGCATCTGCCTATATTAATATTTAACCAGCTTAATTGTTAATTTACTTAAGAATTCATTCAATTAGTTGTATTAATGTCTTTTGTTCCTCTGAATTTTGGGATGTCTTTTCCTTTTCTTTCCCTTGCCAATGCTTTGGAATTTTCATTTCCTAACTCTTAAGATGGAAAGAATCCATACACCCTAAAGCATTTAATTTTGCCTCCCCCACTAATAGTTTCCTATGTGTTTTGCTACTGCCTTTTCTGGATTTTCCCTAAGTTGTATATTGCTTTCAAGGGCATATTTTGGCTTTGACTTTCTGCTGCTTAAGAAAACAAACTTTCCTGTGTACTAAGTTCTCCAATCATTACTTTCATTGTGTCCCACAGGAATATTCAGGATATAGTTGGTTGTGTATTTTCTTTGAAAAATGCATTTATGCTAAGGCTGAGTTTGTCAACAATCATTTTAATGAGTAAATTGGAGCTGAAATGTCATTCAAACAGAGCTTTTGAATGCAAGCCGCTCTGTTAGTTTGCGTATAGTTCACCCTGTTATTGTTCTCATTTGTTTTTAATATATTGGTTTTATTCTTGTTTTAATAAAGTGTTATTATTTTGTGCTTACTTTTTTGCTTACTTCTTATGATTGTTAGCTGCTTGAGCCCCATTTTTTTGTGGAAAGGTGAGATAAAACTAAATAAATACATACATACATACATACATACATACATAGTCTCGTCACATGGTTGGAATTCCTAACAAATCTGAAACCTGGGCATTACCTAAAATGAAGATGCGACCAATATCAGTTTTTTTTACAGTGCACAGTAGAACCTGAGATATGAGAATATATTCAGTTCTTGAATAAAAGCTGTGACCGGAGGAACAGAAAATTATTCTTTGGTTTTGAATTACATTCTCCACAGACATATACTGACTTGTGCTCAAGTTCACCATGAGATGACTACAGCTGGATGAAGCCAACTGGCTGAGAGTTCCTGTCAGGAGCAGGATCCTGCAAAGCTAGCTGTGGCTTGTGTGTGTTACCTCCAGTGGCAGAGGTACTTTGCATATGGGCGGGAGGTGCACTCACATCTGGTTGTTAGTTTCCCATGGGCAGCTGGTTGGCCACTGTGTGAATAGAAAGCTGCTCTAGATGAACACTCGATCTGATCCAGCAGGGCTCTTCTTACATTCTCAGGATTCAGAGTTTTATTTACACTTCCTCTTGGAAAACGTCCCACGCCTGGTGTCCACCAGATGTGTTGGGGAAGATCAGGCTGAGAATGATCCAAGTTGCAGTCCAACTCCTCTGAAGAAGACCAGGTGGAGAAGGCTGCCCTAGACTGACTGTGCCCCTTTTGAACTTGGCTGGTTTTTCTAGGATCTCATCAAGATAAAACTGCTGTCTTATCCAGGCTGTCAAGAAACCAAGATGAGATGCTGCTCCCATATTTTCATTCTAACTAGTATGTACCCGCTGTTGAATGTAGATGCCATTGACCAGGAAGGGCAACAGCAGGGGGATGGACCCAATGGCCTTCATGGCCCCTTCCAACTCTACTATTCTATGGTTCTATTTTCTGCCCATTACAGTGAGCCCTCTGGATCTGGAAGCATGAGGTGTCTTAAGACAGGACTCTCCAATTTTTCGTACCTCGAGGGGTGCATGAGGACTTCAACATGGACTACCAAGCAGAATGACCACTCCTCCTTTTCCTCCATTGCTCCCACCCAGATACCCTCCCATGTGACCCCCCGGGCCCACCTTCCCACTTGGAATTGGCTCACTGAGCCTATAGTACCTGAGCTGACAAACTCTCCACAGCATGCCCTGCTGCTCCAAGGGATGGGGAGGGGAGGGGGCTCCAAGCAGCAAGAAGGCCACAGAACAAGATCTTGGAGGCCACATGTGTTGAGGCACACCATCATAAGACCTCATGGCTTGACCCTTTTTGGTGTGTTGTGGGGACAGGAGAAGGCTGGGGCCATCAGGATACAAAGCACCCCAACAGCATTCTGGCCTCCTTCCCTCCCCCTTCAAAGCACCTCAGCCAGATGGCCAAAAATGCCAGTCCAGTTAAAATGCCAAGCAGGAGAAGCAAGGACGTGGAGGCTGCCTCTGATGCTCGTCCAACTTTGCACTAGATGCTCTGGTCATCAGCCTCTGCCTTCGGGGCTTACAAGCCTTGAGCAGTAAGACAGTGCCTCCATGTCAGCTATTACATTAAGCTGGGCTTTAGAGCCTGCCTGGCCCCCACTGTAAAAGATGCAGGGCTGAGATGGAGTTCGTTCCCAAGATGTGGACTGCTGCAGTGGAGCTGCTGAATGAACTTCCATTCTAGCATCTCAGGCTTCGGGGGGCGTATCCCACTGTACTGCGAGCTTCGTTTTCTTCCACACTTCGAAAATGGCATTTGCACTGAAAATACAGAGTTGTGCCCAGAATGTATGTGACAAATCTCAGGGTGAAATTTAATGGTTCAGTAAATGCTGTTCTTCCCCTCAGAACTGCAGCTTTTAAACACAGGTGTTGATCCACAGGCCCGTGGAGCCCTCCGAAGAAGCAGCTCTTGGATGAGAAATCCCCACAGCTGGGCCCTGACCTGAGAGCAAGAGGTTCAGCACCAGGCCAGGCACAGGCAAAGCCAACCAACCAACACATTGGATGCCTGCCTCAAGGAGCTTAACAGTCTAAAGCTGGCAGGAGGGGAGACCGCAGAAAAGGACACAGATAAATATTTAACTGCTTGCAGAGTTGTGCAATTCTTACACATCCTTTTCTGTCAAATGGTTAGGAAATGTAACATACACACCAAAGATACAGAAGAAGGAAGGGTGCTCTAAGAATGAAACTAAATTTGGTATATCTAAAACAATGCCATCTCTGGACATTGTAGATTTTCGTTTAGGATACAATAATTATACTGCTATTTAAGACATAGTTTATTAACATGACGTATTTTACAGGATTAGCTTTTACCTGGCAGACTGCAGTCTAAAATTTCAAAATTTAATCAGCTGTCCTGTATTAAAGTTTTGTACTATATTGGAGTTCCTGAAATAGACAACTAGACAGCACCAGACAACAGCTAGATAGCTTGAAGTCAATTTATCCACCTGTTTTGTCTTGCTGATCAAAGAAACATAAAGCAGCAACCAGATACAATAGCTTTGGATCCTTCTTTCAAATATTCTGTTTCAAATGAAAAATATACTATGGAAACTGGAGAGGTTTCCCTTCCCTTTTGCAGGAAATTTGCCAGTTTCACTACTCTGTCAAACTACAACCATTTTTGCCTCCTTCAAACTCATTCACTGAAATTTGTCATAATCTCCCACACCGTTTGCTAGGAAATCCTGTGTTTTTGCCACTCTCTTTTCACTGGGGGAAAACACACACAGAGTTTTTACAACCTCATAAATGAATGAGTAAGCCAAAACAACCCTAAACTGAAAGTCAGAATCAGGATGCAAAAATCCTAGCAATAAACGGTTTATCTGTTACAGTAGATGAATTTCTATTTATACAGTTGCATCTGTTTTTCTAGATCACATCTAAAAGGCATAATTCGAAACTAGTGGGTTACCTGCTCTTAATAATCCCATACATATACATATATAACATATAAAATATATGATACTGTATTTCACACACACACACAGAGTCAACCAACATTTCTGTGCTCCATATGATATTTACATTGATCTGTCCCATTTCAGGCAGCAATGAATTTCAAGTGTACTCTCTTAACCTACAGTAACTTTAAAATTAACTGGTGAACTTGGGACACAAAAACTTCTCATTTGTATGAACTATCAGTAAATAAACAATAAAGCATATGGGTAGTTCTCACTCCTATGAAATAAATGTCATCTCCTCACCAACGAAAATAAAATGTCACTTAGCCAGCAGTATTTGCTTTGGCTTGGATGCCCTATTTGAGATCTAGCCGACAATATTTACTGCCACAAAGGGAAGAACAGAAGTGTGTATTTTCCAAGAAACAGCCATGCAGTTGAGCAACTTCTTAACTGTTCCACTGCTGGTTAATAAAATTGCTAATACCTCAAAATCTCTATTAAGTGAGCAATCATGATGAAAATAGGTATATCTTCTTCCTGTTTGATTACAAAAGTGCATTAAGAAAATTGTCTGACATTTGGAAAAGGTTAACTTATTCACACAAATGTATCCTGCCTTGGAGCTTTGAAAAAAAGGGAAGGAAGAAAGGCATTGACACATAGGCTCCAAGTTCTAACGCAACATTCCCTCTTTCATTATTTTCTGTTTGTCAATGAAAACACAATTTCTAATAATTTTCAGTGTATTGCAATGAATTTGCTGTCTATGCAACTAGTTTAAAATTAAGATATAAGATGGTTTCATAAAGCCCAGACAATCATTGACCAATACTTGGCATTCTTTTATAATCTACAACCACTCCAGTTCAGTAGATGGAATACTGGAGTTCTCTCTTTGATCCTTACTGAACTTTTAGTTTTAAAAGGTGGAAGAGCGATTCCATGTGATGCAACATCTGTCTTTTGCTCACTTCTTACTACCCATCTATATATTCCTTCCTGGTGTTATGTGGCACAGCTGTCGTTATTTTCAGTTATTAAGACACTGAAGGATGTGAGCAGTTTTGCTTCATTAATTTTTTGTTTAACCCTAAGAACTAGGTGGATCGCAAGATTCTACCAGCTGTTAATTTTCTCTTCAAACAGAAACCAAAGAAGCAAAATGGCCTTTAGACTTCTGGACTGCCAATTGCTTATTCAGCCATAAACCAGATAAATTCCACGGAAGGCTTTTATCTTCCAAAGTGATGACCTGCATTAAAGTCTGGATTTCCATTTGAGTCATCCATGCAGATTTGAAGTGCCCAAGATGCATGTATCTGGAGCAACGGAGAGTATGGCTGGGTTCACACTTGATAAGTGGCCCTGGCCATAACTCACAGTGGGATGGTTATCTTGCATGTGCCCATGATGAGGCCGAGAGATGATCCAGCTCACTGTGGGCACCTCACTTCCTGCTGCCACTCCTTCCCCATCTTCCCTCCAGGAGGGATCCCAGAATAGACCAGGAGGACAGAATCTCCTCTCTCTGGCCGTGATGACTGCATGGCGGTCCGAAAGCCTACAGGTGGCTGCCCACACCCCTGGCAGTGGGCAGCCTCCTACAGGCTGCTCCAGCAGAGGGACATGGGGTTGCTGATAGACCACTCCTGCCTCCTGCTCCAGAGGCAGGACTTGATACCGACTCATCCTGTGGTGCCGAGTGGACTGCCAGCTTCTGCCTCAAGCAGGGCAGCCCGATCTGCTTGGCAGCTCTGCCCCTACCTCGAGGTGACACCACTGTTGGCTGGATGAGACATGCCCAGCTCCTCCTACCCAAACACAAACCTCTCTGGCAAGAGGCAGGAGGAGGCTGGGTTGCCACTCCACTCCACTTCAAGCTGGGTTGCCACTCCACTCCTTGCCATTTGCAAGAACGTCCATTCCTATTTGAGCCCCCTGGCCAGGGAGGAGAGGAACCTAGCCATCCTTGGTGGTAGCCTGAGTGATCTCCTCTTGATCCACCATGCCACTGGGGGAAGCAGATGCTTCCGAAAGTACCTCTACATGCCACTCGGACACTTTAGAGGCTGCTGGGAGCAGCACTCACCTGGCAGCTACTTGTCAAGAGCAGCAAAGGATTTTTGGCACTCTCCACAAGTAGCTCAGTGGGAACATCAACCCAACAGGGGTGACAACCCTAGGACGGTCCACAGGTACTGCAGGATGGCAGCAGCTGTAAGCATGGCATGACAAGCCACCCACAATAACAAATGAGGGTGGGTTGTCATGTTGTGTAAGCCAGGTTAGAAAGAGGCCTATAGCTAGGTGTACAGGATCAGCATTTCAAAATAAAGACTGAAATGCAGGACAATGGCCATATTTAATAAGTCCAGAAATTGTGGAAGCAACAGCACAATTAAAGCATGGAAAGCTTCTGCTCAGTCTCTGCACTTCAGTGGCAACCAAAACACACAGGAAGATCGCTCTTGTGCTCGCAAACATATTAATGGCATTTTCTACGTGTATTTTTATTGTATGTGTGTGTTGTGCAAGGTGGGAAGAGCAGAGAGAAAGGACTGGATGACTGGATAAAGAATGTGTGGCAAAAATATTAAAGGAAAGAAAAGCAAAAAGAGAAATAACAAGTAGCCCGGATTTTTGGTGTCAAAGTCTATAGAAAGCGTTTTTTAAAGGATTGCTCAGGTTTTTTCCCATTGTATAACAAATGCAGCATATCCACTAATTTATAGTCTGACAACTACCATGTTCACGAATATGCAAAACATATGAACAGCGTAGAATGCAAGTACAAAATTGGTCCTTCAACCTCTACTATTTTCCTGCCAGAATCACAGCCCAAAAGCATGATCCAAGAAACATTACTAGAAACTGCTATACATATCTAAATAGCACAACACAGTGCAGAAAATGCAAGGTGATCTAATTTTACTTAGGAAAGCTCTTAAAATGCACCCTCTCCTTTCTAATTATACACAGAAGTTAACATTATTCCTTCAAACTATATCTTCAGTTCCATAAACACTGTCATCCAGTATCTTCTTTGTTACCTAATTTTTTCAAAGAAGTAACTTCAGACTGTAAAGTCTGGTAGGATGATGTGTGTGGGGTGAGGTGGGAACCATTAATGTGCAGGAAGACTCTGCATTACTCAAACTCTTCTTTTCTTGCTACACAACTGATTTTAGAGTTGCAACATCTGCGGGCAGAAAGAAGAACCTGGAAGGTTTTGTCAGAAATCTATCAACAACAGAAATTCCTGAATGATGCTCTGCTAAAACAAAGATAGATGTACAGTAGGTACAGCATTGGGCTTTGGTCAATCAGAATGCTTATTTAACTCTTAAAAAAATTATGGTAGTAAAAGCAGAGGGTAAAACAGAGGTTCTTCACATAACGATTTGTTACCTGCTGAACAAAACCTGGACAATAAAACTATTTTCACCTCCAGATTTATACCCCTTT
This sequence comes from Varanus salvator macromaculatus, assembly GCA_023646645.1. Classification (NCBI taxonomy): domain Eukaryota; kingdom Metazoa; phylum Chordata; class Lepidosauria; order Squamata; family Varanidae; genus Varanus; species Varanus salvator. Next base: position 1,389,039 of record JAIXND010000791.1, on the reverse strand, counting down.
TCCTCCTCTTGCAAGAAACCCAAGGCAACAGGTATCAAAAAGTGTTTTTTTTCCCCTCACAAAATTGCAACTAACACAACAAGCCAAGTGGTCTATGATTACTCACCAAGTAAATGAGAAAAAAATATAGAAGAGGTAACCAGTCCATGAAATTTATGATGCAACACCCATCATCCTCTTACATAGGGAGGTAGTGGGGAGACAAAAAATAAGTTCTGTCACGCTGAATGGGCGTATTCACACATCACAATGGCAAATCTACACTGTTTATAGGTTGTTGGTGCAAGATCCAAACTTATGGCTTAAACAGCCCAGAGCTTACCTCTGGATTGTTTAACTGATAAACAATGCAGAATGCCCAGGTTCAGATGTCCTGCTAATGATCAATGAAGATTGTGGTCATCGGCTGTTGATCCAAACCCAGAGTGGCTTGCATGTGTTCATCTCTACAAATCCTATGATCTGCCACTCTGATGTGCAAACTGACCCATTCAATCACGTAGGAGCAAACCCACAGTTTGCCAATGTGACGTGGAATCTGGCTCAGCCTGGTCCTGTTCTCTGGTCTCAGGACTACTTTAATGTCTACCTCTCATGAACTCTTCAGCACCCCTTTTTCCATTTTCTAGAGAGAAATCAAGGTTTCTCATATGCAGTGAAACCTATCCTTTATTACTATAATAATATATTATTAAAATAATAATAAGAAAGAATCATCTACCATTAATATGCTGGTTCCACACTAAAGATAATATACTTTCTTTCTGCTATTGTTATGACATTCGCTGAAAATTTGTGAGGACATTTCCCCTGTAGACCCGTCAGCTGCATTTTGTCCTCCAGCGCACTTGCTGAAACCTCACGAAGAAGAGTGAAAAGGTAGCTTTAAAAAATACCTACAGGTCACTTCTATTTATCCTTTGTCACTAGGAATAAAAGTGCAATTGCTCTGCAATGCTGAAAGCAAACACTTCTACACTGCACTATCATCTTTACAAACAACCAGTGCTTTTCAGGAAAGGGTTATGCCTTTAGAGACATAAAACACTTCCTAAGAGTTGGATTAGTTTTTTTAATGCTATTTTTTTATTAAGATTGCTGTATTAAGAAAATTGATTATTAAAAGTGATCCCCCCCACCTGCCCCCAGCTCCAGAGAATGGACAGTATCAGCATTCTGGACCTGATGGGCTCCTCGTGGCTTCCAGTGTTTTCACCGAGTGCTCCCATAAGCTCTGGCAGCCCAGCCAATTATGAAGCAAGATGGGAACTGAAGGTCCAGACCCAAGAAGGCTACAAATTGTCCATCCTTGCCTTAGGCATGTTGTCAGTCTGCCACCGCCATCCCTCATCACTGGCTCTGCTGTTTAGGGCTCATGGGAATTGCAAACCAACGTTTGGGAAACCACATGTTCCTCATCCCTACTGTACAGACTTACTGAAGTCCATGTAAATTTTTAGAAGTGTTCCAAGATCTTTGTAGGCTGGCATTTGGTGACGGGGTAAAGTAGGGAGCTACAGTTTTAGCTGTTTGTATGTCTTATCTGTATGTTATACAAGTGAAAGTACAATGTTGGTATACATGCCCATACAAATTCTAGTCCTCTAGTAGTTTCTGTTTATATTTTTAACCTGGCTATATGGAGAGTAAGAGGCTTTCCACAACTCATCCAGGCAATACACAAATGTTACTTGGTGATCAGGGTCACTGTATATGCTGGAACCTACTTCTGAGTAAGAGAGCAGAGGAATAGGCTGTGCACAAGCCAGTGAATCTCAGCCCAATCTCAGTTGGCAACCTAATCCTTCAAAAGTATAATTGAGTTCAATGGGACTGAAGGTTGCACTGGATTACATCATCAAGACTTCAATCCCATGCATACTTACCCAGGTGTAAACCCTATTCAAGACAGTGGGACTTCCTTTCACATAAGCATGCAAAGGATTCTTCAGTAAGAACACTTGAGATGGCACACACATATTCTGAAATATTCTATGTGTTTTCAACAAGGACTTGATTTGTACATAACACTAACCCATGGTGTACTTAATTCATGGTTAATTCAGGATGAATTGCTGATTCTGGCAGATGATTGAGCAAAACGTAATTCGTTTTCTCATTCTCTGGACTGTTTCCCTCCTCCTTGGCCTGCTCTCTCCTTCTATCACAAATGCCTTTACATCATTGTCACACTGGCATGTATAGCAGCTCAAATATTTTACCATTCTTCCTTGCTCCCTTTAAACAACCCAGAGCTCCCAACCCAACAACATATCACAGGTTCTCTGACTGAGCTGCTGTGGTTAATAAACCAAGGTTCATTATGCTGTTGGGAGCACATATCACGATAATCCAGAATTCAACCACCCATTGGTTCAATAAAGCATAGCTTAATGTTATGCATCAGCCAAGTCACTGTGTTACCAACCAAAGCATTAAGGACTGAACAGGCTAAACATACAAAAATAACATAAAGCAGCCTGCCAAATGCTGGCACTTAAACAAGGATATGACAGACTAACTAACTAACCCTTGACTAATGGGAGTTCACAATGCCTCTTTTCGGCACCATAACTGAAATCCTTGGAAGCAACTGTCCCATCCGTTCTATGACTTGGCTTCTGCTGGTCTGGAAAGTCTCACTGGACATCCGGATAGCCAAGGGCTCAAATCTGCAACAGTAGCTCAGGGAAGTTATTTCTCCAAGATGCATTTATAACCTTTAAGTGAAACCTCAGGATAGGTGATTTTTCACAATCTTACCAAGTTTCACATGCTCTTTGGAACTTCATTATTTGTTAAACAACCATGTGCTTCATTTCCTTATTCCTTCTATCTACAAGTAAGATACAAACCTGCAAGCATCCACAACTACTTGTTGCGTATACATAATTTTAAATCCAGCTTAACTGTACCAGGCACAGTTTTTAGTCATCGGTTTTAAAGTGAGAAATGCAAAGATGCTAATGAAGCAGAAACTCCAGCTTTTAAAAACAGAGATGCCAATATTGCATCATGGACAATCATGAGCCTCCTTGATAAGTTTGCCTTGTGCCATACACTTTAATCATGCTGAATACTAAAAAATATATGTCTGCAACTAACATTTAGGCATATCAAGTCCAATGCACAAGATCTTTCTTTCTGCAACTAACTTAGAGCCAAAACCAGATGGGCATGTTCACTAAACTTGCTAGTGTCTCTCTCTCTCTCTTTCTCTCTCCCCCCCCCACCCTTGTGTGTGTGCATATGGGTGCGTGGGGGCACAAGTTCAACTTCAATCACTAAATGCAGCTCAGGGAACTGGAACAAACCTATCCAGTATGTGCCCTGCTGCTCAAAGCCTTTTTTCCTTCTAGCTGGCTCATTTCCATTACTGGAGCAGGAGGGGTGGAATCAAAGTAGTGGAACTTGGGAAGGTAACAGGAGCAAACCTGCCTCTCCCCTACATCATGCAGCCGTGCTGGACAGAGTAGCATAAAAGTAGCCCCCCTCCTACTTTATGTCCAAAGTAGCAAACACATAGTTAGCGAACATGTCAATGTCTGGTTTGGTCCCTTGCCTGCAGACTGGACAATATTCTCTGGTGTTTCTGTCTACAACACCTTGACCCAACTGCATGGTCTTAGCAGGATCCATCCCTTTCTCTCCCCACAGCTTCCATCCCAGTGAAATGTTACTGAATGCTGATTACAGGTGAGCAAAGTGCTTCTTAGTGTGATGCTGGATTGGTCACTTAGCAAGGTGTACCCAGGACAGTTTGATGGCAATAGAAGCTGGCAGAGAGTAAGCTTTTGCATACATCTGGCATACTTGCACTCATGGCAGAGAGGCAGAAAGCCAGTATGTATACAGCAAAAGAGGGTAGCCATGCACATCGGGTCCCTTGCTTAAGCTTTTACACGGCATGCGGCATCCCAGCAGCCGAGGATTTTCAGAGTCAAGACTGCTTAAAGCATCAGGGACACTTCACAATGCTTTGAGTCTGGTCTCAGGTCACCTGCCAGACTTTCTGCGAATCTGGACCTCACAGAGAACTTTATTTAAATGAAAGATGCTTTCAGTCTCTTCTTCTAGAGGAGGAAGTCAAGAGAAGGAAGGACATGAACCAAAGATAACCTTAAGAGCATTACAGAAAAACAATTCCCATTCCCCTCTTCTCTTCCCGCCTGTGGTCACCAAAAAGCTTCTCTAGAAGATCAGACGTTCTGGAACAATATTGGAGGGGTGTGCAATGACCGTGGCATGGGGATAGCGGATAGGAACCTTTCTGTCCATATTTTTCCTTCAGTTAATTTATCTTAGGATCATAGCCAAATTTTGGAAGAATTCTCCCATGTTCCAGAAACCACCATTATGCTTCTTCCCACCTTGTTTAAGAGAGTATCTCTGCACCCCAGAAAGGGGATGGGGGTGCAGGAGCTCCAAGGGGAAAAAAAATAAGGGCAACTTTCCTTTCATGAGCTACCTTAAATTAGGATGCCATCTTCTGCATGTTTAAATCAAAAAAGGTCCCAGCATGCCCCATTCAGCATGGTAGCTATAGACTCTCTATGTCTGAAATGCATAGGATTGTGCCCTTTGGGTCCAAACCAATCTTTCCATAAGCCTTATTGACCTACCTTTCCTTAAAGCCTGGCTGCGTTTTGCCTTCAGAAATTCACTGTATTTACAGCTCCAAATCCAGAGACTGTAAGGCCTGGGCTACAAAGGTGGAACAGCAGAGCATTTAGGTAGCAGGTGCCACTTTGGAGTGCTCCCTAGTGCCAAAGCATTAACTGGAAAAACACTTCGGGGAGAAAGGCCCCACATGCTCCTTGCTGTAGAGTTTTTCTACTGTCAAGGATGCAGACAGTCATGACATTCCAGCCACAGGTGGTCTGTTCGCCCGGCTCAGCCCTGTAGCATCTTGTTCTGCTGCCGGTAGAGCAAAGGCCCCAGGAATACTTCAGTCCTGCTCTGATCAATGGCAAACTGCCAGTGCTTGGTCACATCTGCTTCAACACATGTGACTAACCCACTTTGGGGCAGTGAAACAAGTGTACAAATGTAAATGAAAACAGAAGTGTGAAAGGGTATTTTTAAATGCTACCATTTTCTGAGGCTGCACTGCTAATATTTGTGTGTGGTAGTTCTGCAAACCAGAAAAGGATCAAATATATTCATTGTTGTTGCAACAAATTACTCAACCAAATACTGTTTTCTAGACAACTACAATCTCAGAGTGTGGCATAGCTAAAATGATTTTTAAATGGTTTCTCCCTCTTTTGGTAGACTGGAGAGATCATGGCAATATGTACTAAAGGCTTGGAATCCAAAAACCAATACAAAGAAGCCCAAAACACATGATTTCAAGCCATGATTTCCAGGCCAAAGTTCTGATTTAGGCATTTTCCAGAGATCAGTTTGCTTACTTAACATGCCCTTCTACTAACGCGATAGAAATGTTAGTAACTCCATGCGGCCAGAACACAGAAGTTAACCATGGGCCTCCAGGTGATGTTTTTAGTATGGCCTTTGTTATGATACAAGGTGTTTTCCAAGATTTCTCAGGGGCACTATATATAACCCAGTGCGGACTGAGGATAACATGTCTTATGCATGGATTGTGAACATGTATATAGCACAACAAGGCAAAATATTTTCAGGAACCTGCTAATCAAGTATTTTTATTTATTACTAGAATTTAGAAATGACATGGCCATACTAAGTTAGGTACATTGCTCTTAGGGATTCAATGCTAGTATTTGCTACCATAGAAATAACAGCCTGGGCTGCCAAAAATAATTAGCATTCAGTTTACCACTTTGTCAGGAGTGCATCCAGCTAATGCTGGCTTCTGTAATATTTATTTCATTTGGGTGCGCTTCTATGCTGTTTTTATTAAGGGAGGTGCTCATAATTCTATGCAAAATTCAGTAAGGAGCGCAATGCCTGTTGAGAGAAATGTGTTTTTGCTGCCTAGCAAAAGGCAAGCAATTATTGGGTTGGATTAATATCTTCACAGAGATATTAAGAAGTGACCCTAAGAAATGAAATGTGTTTACTTAGCGGGTTTAAGCTAGCAGGACCAGGGGGATCCTATGTTCAAAATAATGAATTATTTTGTCACTGCACTTCCTTCCAGTGAGCAATTGGCAATCCCTCCCCACCCAAAACACACCTTCCAAAGTGGGGGAAAAGTAGTATGTGAAGAATGAGAGAGCAAGGGATAAAAGTGCAACGTGATTGCTCTCCTCAGGTGGCACCCGGAGGTGGAAGCATTGCCTGAATTCTCTTCTTCCCCATTAGATGCAATAAGGAAAGAAAAATGCTTAATATATTAACTTCTAATCTAAAATTCAATCTTGCTTTCTTTGTGCTCCCAAAACATCTCATTATCTCAAACAGAATGTAGGGTCAGACTGTACAGTCACATTTGCAAATATTTTACTGAATTTAGTCTCTGATCCTGCCTTGATCCTGCCTCTGTTAACTTTGATGGGAGCACAGAACTAATGTCAACAAACGGCTGGAACATAAACTGTGTTACTGGGAGCTAGCACTGGGCATATGCAAAAGGCAAAACATTTAGGAGAGCTTCTACACACGAACACAAGCAACCTGCATGATCATCATATGTGCCCTATGATTCATTGGGCTTATTTTGTCAGCTAGTGCTCTAATTACATTGCTAGGTTACAAGCTGATTGCATGCACAGTTTAAAAAAACAAGGCACTAAAATATGTTTAATGCAGTAGATGGAACTGTTCCTATTATTTATGCCTAAAGGGAAATAGCAAATATATAGCTTAAATCTATGTTAAGGCTACCGTAACTCCAGCAATCCAATGTATTTGCACTCTGTGCTTCCAGCTCAACTCAATAATATTTTTCTTGATCCCATGTGTATTCTGCCCTTCCCCCAGCAATGTCCTCACAAGATCTGATAGCAGCATGCACCTTAGTGACATTCAGTTGAGATTACTGCAATGACCTCCACATGGGGATAACTTGTTTAAAGGATGCTCAGAAAGCTAGTCCAAAATCTGTCAGCAAGGATGCTGGTGGGTACTCTCCCATGAGGTAGCAGTTCAGCAATGGTGAAACAGCTTCACTAGTTGCCAACTTGTTTCCAGGCACAATTCCTAGTGTTGGCTCAGGTACAGGATACTGGAGGGAGCCCCTCCACTTGTTACAGAGCACCTGCTCTCTTAGGTCTGCTGGAGAGGCCCTTTTCTGTGTCCCACCCCTGGCTGAGGCACCCAAGCTGAGCAAGAGAAGAGAGAAACCTTCATGGTATCTGCACCCTGACTCTGGAATGCCTCCAGTTGTGAGGTTTGTTGACCCACTGTTCTTATTTTCCCCTTCAGACAATACCTTCGTTGCTTAGTTTGAAATGATGGACTCCCACATAATTTGGGTGTCCACCACATCTGCCAAGCCTGTATCCATTTTGAGGGTCTTTTCAGATTCTTCTGTGGAATTGTTTTGTTTTTAAATGCTGTAGGCCAGCCTGATGGAGAGGTATAAATGCATTGCAAGGACAGGTTCTAGATTTAACAAACAAACAAAATCACCCTATGACTTGTTAGCAAAGAGAAAGAGAACCCGTGAGCATGCACACATGTGAGCAAGCATGTCCTCAAGGACCCTGGTCCAAGCCCAGCACATCACCAACTACATTATCCTGTTGCCAGTAGATTAAGTATCCATGTACCTTGGTCTTTCCACCAATGGTGTCCTTCAGATGAGTTGGATTACAACTTCCATCATCCCAATTGTTTGAACTGGAAATGACTGAAACTATGCTTTAGCATTTAACTCACACCTCACCCTGATAAACTTGGCAAGGTTCTGATACATGTTGTATTTACCTGACTAAAGAAAGTTTTCTTTAACTGTCTAATGAACTTTTCATGATTAACTGCCACAGCTTCACCTCAAGAGCCATTGCAGTGGTGTGGGCAATAGGGATGCTATTGGAAATACATTCTCAGCAAGTAAGCATACCGAAATCAAATAGAGACTTCCTCTGCAGCATATGCTACACAGTCTTTAAGAAAAACTATATATTTGCAGTTTTCAAAACATGCTATTTTTTCCTAATGAAGGTAAATGTGATTTTTTTTTCAGAACAGGAGTCAGGGGACAATGCAAAAGTAATTGTGTGATTTTTAGACCAGGCCAATAAAATCCCACTACATTTTTAACTTAAAGAAAGCACAGACATTTGGGGATAGTTATCATATATTTCCTTTGCAGTGCTATAAATATGTTTTTCCACGTAGTAAAACAAAAAGCAAGCAAAATAGAACTAGCTTCTTCCTTGGATTGGCTCCTAGTTCAGTGCATTTCTTAAAGAGGACTAATATATTATATTATTCTAATATAATCTTAAGAACTTTTTCCTACTTTAAGTCTTTGTTTTGAAACTATATAATAGTATTAGAAACATAAGCAGCGAGTATTTAATATTGGCAGCTTATGACAACAATCTGTTAAATATTCTCATTTTTGAAGGAACGAAGATACACACAAAGAAGAAAGTTCCACTTACCTGAATAATATTCAATCCTATTGAAAAGATACTAAATATTAGCTCATTTTAAAAATCAAGTTAAAAGTTCACCCTTATCAAATGTGAATAAAACCCAAATGCCATGAGCTGAATTCCTAATTAAGCTGTCAGAATGTGCTGGCAGACTGCAACAGAGAATTAGATATAAGTAGCAGCTGCCATACTGATCTCAGAGAAGAAACACATGCCTTTTTCCCAGCACACTTCCATCTAATAAATTAGTCAAATGAAATAGACCACCTTAGTTAGACTTAAGTCTTATTCATTTCTGCAATCTACTGTAAGCAGGGTTAAAATTCAAGACAATGCATTGCTTCATAGTTTGTATTCTATAAACAAAGTCATTTATCAGCACACTAAAAATATGAACGTGCCAATTCTAATACAAATGCAGAGTAGTAACGGACTACTCTGGAAATGAACTTGAGTAACAAAACTAAGCTTAGCTGAAAACCAAATGCTCTTTCAAATATCTTACATCATTTTCCAGAGAACATCCACAGCTATATAACCTACCCTGGCCTCACAACTATGTCCAAATCGACATACAACCAGACAGTTCAAATAGAATTTCTTGAGTAATGACCCTTTTTACCACTATAGAATGTGGCTCCAACAATGGCTGAATACAGAAGCGTGATCCAAACCTATCAGCTTCAATAGAAGACACAACATGGAAATAAATTGGATTACTAATTTCCCCCTTCCCAGAAAGGGTAGAAGCTAGGTAGGATAACATAAGCGGGAACTATAGGTGCACTTCTACACATAGATTTAGCATGGAACTCTCATGCTCTGTTCATTCGCTTTTTATGAGGCATCCACACAACACTGTCATCCAATTACTGCCACAACATTACATCCCTGTGGTTCTTCCCTCTTTACTCAGGTGTGAGGAGGTTTGCACTTTTGCATAAAAACAGAAGAGAAGCACATTCTGCAGCTGAGTCCTAGGTGGAGCTTTGGGACCTCAGGCTTAAAAGCCTCAGTCTCAGGCACAGAGTTGCTGGAAGATGTCTGCTCATCAGGCCCTGTTTATGTAGTTCCTGACTGCCTGGCTCCTCTATTTGGTATCCTTGGCCTGTCTTCTGGCCTACCTTTGGATTTGACCTCCCCAGGCTACCTTGCTCTCTGCCTGGGCCCTGCTAGCTCAGGCCTGGACTGCCTTCTGACCATGCCTTGAAACCAAACTTTTGCTGAGGGTGGCTTGCCCACCTGCTGGGCCCTGGCTGAACAGGACAAAATCTCTCTTGCACACAGAGGGAGATCAAAAATGAAACACAACAGTGCCTAAAATTGGTGCCCACCACAGAGGTTACAAAGGAAATGTGCTCATAGCACCATCTGTGCAGCCTTGTCACACTCACTTATGTAGTAGGAACATACACACAGCTAAAGCACAATAGACCAAGCAGGTGCAAAAGAAAGGTATATGGTAGAAAACAATATACTGTTTATTGATCTACCAAAAAAACCCCAACCCTGTAGAAAATAATTGGAAAAATGACACTGGGTTGGATCCGGATTTAGCAGACCCATTGAAATCACAGGGACAAGTAGGCATGGCTAAATTACATCCCCTTAATTTCCATAAAAAGTATTTATAACATTTATTTCATTAACCACAATTAACACAAAGTATATATAGAAGTACATAAGCAATGCTGGAAAATGACAATCTAGTGCATCCAAACAAACCAATGGTATTCTTTACAAAAGTATAGAAAATTATGCTCTCTATTCTTCCAAAGATGTACCCTGCCATCTGAATTTACCAAAGAGTGTTGTGTAAGGGTTCACACCTATCCAGAATTTACCAAAAAAGATAAAGACAACAACAAACAGCCCAGGTCCTTTATGCTTCTTTTTTCTATTTTCTTTCTTAAAGACAGAATGTGGGCCTATGCAGAGATCCATAAGGCTTCAAAAGCATGGTTACATTCATCTCACTGGATAATGGGATTTTATGGACAACTCCAAGCATCCCAGTCAGCCCGCAATGAATGTATAGAAAGCTGAATGTTCTGGCACAAATTATCAGACTCCATCACTATTACCTAGGAACAAAACTGCATTTCAGACCCCAAATCCTGATAGGAGCACCTTACCAAAGGCATGCTGGCCTAAGAAGCACTGACTAGGAAGGGGACCGCGACAATGCCCCTCCCAAGCACATTCCCCCTTCCTTCACTAGCTGATGCCCCTCCAGCACCAAAGAGGGCAGGCCACCTGGGGTACACCTTCAACATCATCCCCTTCTGACCCTCAGCATGGTGCTGTCAGTGGCATGTACCCTCAGAGTGCAAAGGTCGAGGGTCTCCCATGTTCCCCCTAAGGAAAGGCCACGATAACAGGGCGTGCAAAATTGTACACAGCAGGCTGCTAAGTCTACAGTGCAGGGCACTTCATATAACCCATACTTTCATAAACCGCCGCCACCGGGTGCTCCTTGCTTTAAGCGCCGCTATTCTTAAGGAATACTTTCAGGGACAACTCCGACTCGTAACTCTAACCAGGAGGTAGTTGCCCCACGTCCGCTGTCCATCTCGAGTATCCAACGGGGGCGGACAACCTAGGCAACGCAGGCAGGGAAGCCCGGGCAACCGCTCCTGCCTCCTGACCTCTCGCTCCGTCCCCACCAGAGAGCCCCACGGGTGACGGCACGCCTGCGAGCGCGAGGCGCTTCTGTCACAGCAGGGGCGCAGCTGTGGAGCAGGCGCGCGGGTTCCGGGGCACCGAAGCGCCTGCCTGCACCCCGGAACTTAGTTTGCCCTTCTTGTCGCATCTGCTGCCGCTGCTGGCTGTCACTCCACGCCCTTCCGAAGACGCAGGAGATCCAGACGCCCGGACAGCCTCTCTCCTGACGCCGTGGGGCAGTTTCTGGGCGCAGCGGCGATGCCCGGTACCCCTCCCTCCTTCCCTATCCGGGAAGGCTCAGCTCAGCCCAGCCCAGCCCAGCTCAGCCGTCTCTCGCACTCCCTTACCCGGGGCCCAATCCAGGAGAAAAGCAGCAACAGGAGCAGCGGAACGGGCCGCCTGAAGAGCCCTCCACTCCAGGCCAGCCGCTCCTTCGCCCCGCGATCGCGATGGAGTGCCATGACCCACCGCCGGGGCCCGCCGCGACGCACGGCACAACCCCTGTCCGGCCGGCTCGGTGGCCCTGACTGCAGCGTGTCCGGCCCTTCCTCCTCCGGGGGCGGAGCCGCGTCTCCGCGTCAGCCGCAGTCACTCACTAGGAGGGAAGCCGAGCGCGGGCGGAGGCGAGCGGAGGCGGAGAGTTTCGCAGGGAAGAGGCCTGCGGTCGTGCGGGCTGGCGCTGCGAGAGCGCGGCTCGAGGGGGACATGTGGGTGTTCCACGCCGTCCTTGACACCCTCGGTTTTATAAACGGAGGAGGCTGATCCCCGCGGCGAGGGCCGTCCCCGGGAGGCTCTCCGCCTCTTCCCTGTTGACAAGGGGCCTGGCCCGGAGACGGCCCGCGCTGGAAAGGCGTTCTTCCAGCTCGGACGCCGCGGTGCCCCGGCGGGCCTTCCCCGAGCTGCGCGCAAGGCAGCCACGCCAGGCGACACACGCCGCGCTCGCCCGCGCCCGGGACGAGCCAAGCCCCCTCGGCACTCTTCGCCAAGAGTTCGGGGTGGGCGAGCACGGCCCCTTCAGGCTGCAGCTGACAGCTGGCACAAGCTCTCTTCGTACAAAAAGCGAGAAGGGGAACGGTGGTCAGGGATTGCCGAAGGCTTTCCAATGACACTATCGTTGTCTGGATGCGGGGAATAGTCCAATAGTCGTACCAGTTGGAAGGACAAAATCTCGGTGGCAGCGGGCAGAGTACATAGGAAAAGTGATTATTAATTACTTAAGATGCAAAAATCTTGGTTGCCAAAGTGTCCTAGGTAGTTGCTTAGGATCTTTAACAGCCTGAGGCTGTGTGGAGTCAGGCGTCTGTAACCCACTGAAATCAGTGAATTTAGGGACAACTCATTGCATAGGGTTGCAATCCTGCGCTCTTACCCAAGTGAAAGACCTTTGAACACAGTGGGACCTACTCCTGAGTAAACATGCAGCGGCTCCAACAAAGATCACCCTTTTCTTAAGCATTCTCTGCAGTTGCAAGTCAGTGTGACCCAGCCAATGTCTGGTTGGAATTTGACTGGGGAGGTGCACATCCATCAACCTCTGGCCTTGGCAAGTGACTTGTAGCTGCTTCCCACACTCATTTTCCAATATGCAGAAACAATCTCCATGGAAAATGGTGTGGGAAAACATTGCTATTAGCATGTGTTCAATAGAGCGATAGCCTTCAACGTTCATGTGCCATGCCATGCTTTGTTTGATTTATAGAACACCTAGTAATACATCAAAATAAGCCATGCACTGTGCCTTCCCAACTTACACAGGAAAGAGGGATGGAAGGAAAAGGCAGAAAAAGGAGATCAATTTGATAGCGCCAGAGCAAAAAGGTTAATTGTTAACAGGCATATGAACCTTGTTGGGGCCATCAACAAGTGTGCTCTTACTGTTGATGTTGGGGCCATCAACAAGTGTGCTCTTACTGTTGATGTTGGGGCCATCAACAAGTGTGCTCTTACTGCTCTTAAAGAGGATGCCACTATCCAGTGGTTAGTCTTCTGTCATCACTCCTGATATGGGGTGGTCTGAACGTTTTACTCTCTGGCTGGTTAGAGCCAATGATACATCCCATTTTGCCCATATATCTCTGGTTCTAAGCCAAACCATGGAAAACCAAACTTATAAATGCCACCTCCAAAGAAGAGAAATAATAGCTGGTACTCACAAATACAATAATACACGATCATTTTCAGCCAAGTGGCACATGCCAGGTATGAATGGGCACCATGTGCATAACGCAGCTCTCATAAGTTCTCATACAATCCAAACTCAGTGAGGGCGGGTTGTTCACATGGTCAACAAAGCACCCACAACCTTAAAACAGCCTATGGGTTCTGGGTAGTTTGTTAACCTCCCCAAGAACCCACCCTCGTCAGGGGTTGGGTTACAGAACAGGCACTTGTGGGTTATTTATGCAACTATGGCTAACAATATATATATATGTTAGTCATGAAATCGTGTCCAACCCATCACAACTCCATGGACAACATTCCTCCAGGTTCTCCTGTCCTCCACCATCCCTGGACATGGAACTACGGATTGGTTCAAAATTGGGAAAGGAGTATGGCAAGGCTGTATATTGTCACCCTATTTAACTTATATGCAGAGCACATCATGCAAAAGGCTGGGCTAGATGAATCACCAATTGGAATCAAGATTGCTGGGAGAAATATCAACAACCTCAGATATGCAGATGATACCACTCTCATGGCAGAAAGTGAAGAGGAACTAAAGAGCCTCTTCATGCAGATGAAGGAGGAGAGTGCAAAAGTTGGCTTGAAACAGAACATCAAGAAAACTAAGATCATGGCATCCGGTCCTCTCACTTCCTGGCAAATAGATGGGGAAGAAATGGAGGTAGTGACAGATTTTATTTTCCTAGGCTCCAAGATCACCGCAGACGGGGACTGCAGCCAAGAAATTAAAAGATGCTTGCTCCTTGGAAGGAAAGCTATGGCAAATCTAGACAGCATACTAAAAAGCAGAGACATCACCCTGCCAACCAAAGTGCGTATAGTCAAGGCTATGGTTTTCCCAGTTGCAATGTAAGGCTGTGAAAGCTGGGCCATAAGGAAGGCTGAGCACCGAAGAATTGAGGCCTTTGAATTGTGGTGCTGGAGGAGACTCCTGTGAGTCCCCTGGACTGCAAAGCGATCAAACCGGTCAGTTCTAGAAAGAGATCAACCCTGACTGCTCTTTAGAAGGCCAGATAGTGAAGATGAAACTCAAATACTTTGGCCACCTAATGAGAAGGAAGGACTCACTGAAGAAGAGCCTAATGCTGGGAACAACTGATGGCAAAAGAAGAAGGGGGCGGCAGAGGATGAGGTGAGTAGATGGAGTCACTGAAGCAGTCGGCATGAGCTTAATGGACTCCGGGGGATGGTGGAGGACAAGAAGGCCTGGAGGAATGTTGTCCATGGGGTTGCAATGGGTCGGACGCGACTTTGCAACTAGCAAGCAAGCATGCCTGTGTAAAGGTGAAGGTAAAGAAATCCCTACGGATTTTACTCCACTTAGCCAGTGGCTAACAGAGGGCAGAGCTCATCTCTAAGACTGAGCCAGCAGAGTCTGAAGAAGATCCTATGGTCATGTGGCCAACATAATGCCATAGAGCACTGTTACCTTCCCATCAAGGTGGTACCTATTTATCTACTATGTATGTGTACTTACCATATAAGAACATACATACCACATGAGTTCTTTCATACAGAATATTTTGCAGAAAGGAAACTAACAGCAATGGCAGCAAAGGCCAAGTTTTCATGTTGCACAAAGTTCTTCTACCAGCAGGAAAAAAGCAATGTTTGATAAAATAGTGGGGCAATCCATGTTGCTAAAATTCCTAAAGGTCAATTTTTGAGTGCATTTAAAGAGTTGAATAAAGCTTGTCTAAATTTCCTGGCAATTTCAACTTGCAAACCAAGTTATTCAAGCGATAAGTATATTTGTTTTGCACATTGGCAGGAGTTTTGGGGACAGAAAGTCACCATGACCCTCCTATGCCTAGGTGAAATTCAGTTGTAATAAAAAATAAATAAATAAATGGAACAATGTGCTTCCATTAACTGTCCATCAATTCCAAAGGTCCTTGACAAACATAATGGTGACTGAAGGAGACACTCGATTCCTATACATGAACAAATGCTTAGCAAATGATTTTTCCTGAGAGCTCCATTTATATTTTCATGATGTACTCATTTGCCCTTGTTAGATCTCATTTGCAGTCGTTATCTTCAAGAGGAGTTGCAAAGCAAATGGTTTGCTTGAAAACAAGTCGGTGTTTGTGTACTTTAGAAACAAGTTCTAGTTCTCAAGGTTTGCAGCAGTACCAAAAGAGGAGGGCTTTGTGGGGAAAACTGAAGGAAGAGAAGTCCCTCATTTAGTCCTCTTCGGACTGAGCCTACTCAGTGGCCACAGAATGTTGTGGGTGGGAAACTGGAATGGATTTCTGTGGACAAGAGCACAGCTGACAGACTGTAGCAGTGAGCAGGAACCCTCCATGCGGCACAGTGTTGTTGCAGGACACACTGTGCACAGAAGTCAAAACTGGCTCCTTTGAAAAGGGGTTGGCTTTGGGGAGGAAGGTGTTACAACCTGTTTGCTTTAAAAAGCCCATTCAGGGCATAGGGGACAGAGGAAGCTGCCTTTTCCTGAGTTAGACCCTAGATCCATCTTCCCTAGCATATTCTAGACTGACAGGCAGCCTTTCTTTGCAGCTGAGGCAGAAGCTGATCATAGATCAAATCAGGTCAGAAGTTTCCCTGGAAGTAAAACGTGATGGAACTACAGCTGTTGTCCTTCAGGCACATCATGAGAAGGCAAGACACACTAGAGACGACAATGGGGTTAGGGAGAAGAAGAGAAAGATCACATACGAGATGCATCAATTCCGTAAGTGAAGCCACGTCCTAGAGTTTTCCAGAGCTGAGCACGGCTGTCAAGGACAGAACACTGGCATTTGTTCAAAGGGTCTCCCTAAGTTGGAGATGACTTGCTGGCACATAGCAACAAACCTAAAGATGCCAGGGACTGAATTTGGAACCTTCTGCATGCAAAGCTTGTGCTCTGTTAAATAGCCACAGCCCCTCAGCTATGGGAGAGGCAGCTGTACTGTTTCTGATGGTGCTGATCCAGGGGCTGGAGGAGGAGACTTAGTCCAAGGAACTCCCCCCCTCCCCACTTTCCCCTTGCTTCCTCAGTAGGGGATCACTGCCTAGCACTGAGGATCAGAGGTGCCTGGTATCCTTAAGCACTTCTAGATTCCAGTCAGTGAATGCAAGTAGTTGTGCATTTTACTCCCAGATGAGGGTGGAATCCCATGCACATTTACAAAAGAAGTGCTATTGAGCATGGTGTAGGTAAACATAATAGGATCTAAGCATGAGCAGGCTTTAATAATAGGAGTTCAACCAGTGGCTGCAATTCTGCATATACATATCTGGAAGGAGGCCCTAGTGAAATTCTTACCTGATACATTCAACCACACAGCGGGTTTGACATCAGTCGAACTTCATTGAGCTCAAGAGGATGCAAGATTAGAAGGCTGTTTAGTTCTTTGCAATGGGTTTGTCACTCTTCCTTGGTACTGTGCTCCCCATTTGAACTCCAAGGTGCCCACCCCCATCCCAAAAACACAGTAGTTATTTAATTGCTGTTTCAGCCAAAGTAATCTGAAGCAAAATCTGGAAATTGTCCCTTAATCTTGAAAGTTCTTTTTGGTAGCATTTCATTTTGGTGTGAAGCAACAGGCAAATGCTAGTGCCAGGGAAAGAGGCCCCACTGCGAGATGTGCAAACAGTAGGTGCAGGCTGAGATTTTGGCAATTATTCGGCAAGGCAAGGGGTAAAGGGGGCTGAATCGAATCTCTTGTATTCTCTCCCTGATCTACAGAAATTTAACCTTATTTGAAACAGCTCCATGGACAAAGGGGACAAAGAAAAGCACTATGAACAATGCAAAGAGACAGGACTTTAGCAGCCATGTTACTATCAACATCATGAACTACTTTGTCACATGAAGCGAACTGAGGTTGGGTTGGAATCGCCACGTACTCAAGTATAAGGTCTTAAGGACAGGGGAGTTGCAGGGGTAGGGAGGCACTGGAATGCACTAGAATGATTGTGAGCTGCCCCGAGGCTTCTGCGAATGGGGTGGCATAGAAGTTCCCTAATTAATTAATTAAATAAATAAATAATGCAGTGGTTTAGCAGTTTAGAGCTAGGTTCTCTGTAATAACTGAGTCAGATCTGGGGAGGGAAACACAAGGTGCAGAAGCACTTGGTTTGATCCAGACTTACAGTAGACCACTGAAATCAATGAGATGAAAGCATGACTAAGTTTAAATTCAACACAGAATGTGAGAGCCCTTCCTATGATTTCACTGGAATTCAACAGTGAAATTTGACTATAAACATGTTCATAAACACTATTTTTAAATGACAACAATGGGTCCAGCCACAACCATTTAAATGTCTTCTTTCCTTGCCATTATTTGTCCCACATTTTTTACATTTTGCTCACTGGGGAGATGCATTAGGAAGTTCTGTGTAAGTTGATTGACCATTGTCATCAGTACTGCCTTCCCCAGAAGATTAAACAGCTCTGAAACGTTGCAATGAAGAGCAAAGATGATAACCATTTAGTTTCATGTTGATATAATGATTTTCTTATAGTTGTTTGCCTCGTTAAAAAACTTACTTGTGGAAGCGCAACATTCCCCCCATCTATATATAGTCTCGCTTCTACATGGTTATGGATATATACTTATACATATACGAGAGTTGAAGGCAGGCATTAGGAATACTCTTAACTCTACCTAGCTCGTCCGTTTTTAAAAAATGAGCAGTTAGTGTCCTCTAGCGGACAAAACCATTTAAGCACATGCTTCTTGTTCAGTCGAAAAGTCGTGTCCGACTCTTTGCGACCCCCTGGACAACATTCCTCCAGGTTCTCCTGTCCTCCACTATTCCCTGGAGACCTCCCAACCCCACACCCTCCTTCCCATCCAGCCATCTCAACCTCTGCCATCCCCTTCTCCTTTTGCCTTCAATCGTTCCCAGCAGCTAGATGCTTAAAACATCTTTCCTGGAAGTAAAACTAAAGCAGCAGCAGCAGCAGCAGTGTAATCTTACGCACGGACAGACCAAAACAAGTCCTGCCAACCCCCAGCATTTCTCCAGTTGTCGGAGTAGCTGGCGAACACGGGGAATTGTAGAGGTTTTTTCTGCCCAAACGTGCACAGGAACGCACCCTCAATTAATTGGAACATTTGCCCAGATTACTATGTTTAAGGCTGCAGTCCTATGCTCACTTACAAGGAAACAAGCTTCACTGAAATCAACAGGAGCTACTTCTGAGTAGGCATATATAGGATAATGCGATAAGGCTGCAGCCGCGTGTATTTATTTTTTTACACCAGGAATTTTCAAACCACCAAGAAATTACTTCGCCTCGTCTCCGTCCAGGTGTGCGACGCGCAGCAAGAAGTGAAAAGCTTCGCGCACCACCGACTTGCTTGCAACGCGGTCCCGAAGGTCACGTGATACGTGCGCCTGACGAATAAGGGCAGGCGCCATGCGACGTGAGGGTATAAATACAAGCACAAAGGGCATTGCCGGCCTTTCCGCTGCAACGCGCGGGGTAAGTCGCTTGCTGCTGAAGGCGTTATTCTTGCTAGGGAAAAGTGGCGGCGGTTTCGATGGAAGGAAACCCCGCCTCGGGCGCATTTGAAACCACGAAATACGGGTCTGCCACCGTGAGGCCTGCACGGCTGCTTTCCCGGGTGCGGCAAGGGGCGATCCAGAGTGCGGGTTGGTGAGAACGCGGCGAAGGCAGCCTGGGCTGTCTGTAATGGCCCCGGGTTGCAGTCGAGGCCCCTTGAGCGTTGTGGCCCTTGAGCCCCTTGTTCCGAGGGAGGAGGCATCGCGCTGGGCTGCTCGCGTCCCTGACGGGGTGAGGCAAGAGGGCGGACTAGCGCTTCGCAGGCGGGATGGCGCAGTGCGGCGGGGGGATCGCGGAAGCCCACTTTCTCGGGATAGCTTCCCCAACCTCCTGCTCTCCAGATGTTCTGGCCTTCGGCTCCCAAACGCTCCACCCAGCACGCTCAATCGCCAGGAGCTCTAGTTGTAGGGCACGACATCTGGAAGGTACCCGAGTGGGAAGATTGCCCTGCGTGGAAACGAAAAACGAGGGCAGGTTCAGGCGTTACTCCTGCTACTGCTTAAAGGGGTTTACAGCGCTATTACAAAAAGGTCTGATAGGAACTGAAAAGCAGTGCCTTGCCTTGGATAACTCACTGCTTTTCGCCCAAATTGCTGGTATCTAAAGCAATGTTGGATATTTTAATGGCTATATTTGCTATCAGCACTGTTGTATTTTTTCTCATCTTCGGCTGAAAAGCAGGGGAGAATGTAAGGCTTGAGTAGCAAATTCTTGCAAATAAGCTGCCCAACTCCTTGTTCTTTTGCACTTAATACAGAATGGTAGAGCAGCGTTATGCTTTCAGTTAAGTTTACATGGCCAAAGTGGTGCTCTTAAATGAATGGTTGGATATATGAGGTGGATCTGTCTCTGAAGAATTTGTGCATGGAGGAGACCCCAAAATCCATGTTTGATTCTGTGTTGGAACCGACTATGGCTTCCCTAAAGAAAATGTATGCAGACTTGTGTATCTGCTTTGGGAACACTAAGCTGAAGATGTGTGGTTGATTACGAAGCATGTAGAAGTAACAACATTAGATGTGGAAATTTGTCTTCTAAAACCATTCTGGTGGTGTCCTTCACATTTCGGGCTACAGCATGGCCTATTGGGTATTACAGGAATTGTTGCTCAAAACACCTGGGGGGCACCAGTTTGCTTGCCCTAAAACCTCTGGGATGAGGCAGGATATGAGGGGTGGGGAGTGGTAATCAGTTGGCGGAGTACTTCCACCTGGCACATTGCTGGCTGCTGTGATGATTCTCTTTTGGCGTGTTAGACTTCTGAGTCAGATGAAGAGACCTTGAATCTGAGCTTCCAGCATCAGTCGCTAAAGATGGACTGTGGTACCTGCTTTCTCTTTCCATTGCATTGACTTTTGTCACTGCTGGCCATCTGTGCAAAGCAATTACTTGTTAAAGATGGCACTGCAGAAGTTCTCAAACTGAAATAAGATGTAAAAATGCTGTGGGCTTCTAGAAGACGACCTAAAATTCACAGCCAGTTAGTGGCCATTAAGTTATGCTGTGAGCCGCCCCAAGGCTTTGTTGCAATGGGGGTGGCATACAAATGTTTTAAGTAAGTTGTGGAAATCTGACTCGTGCCATGTGTTTCTGAAAAAACTACAGGCATGCAAATTGCTCTTGAAAAGTAGCCTTAGTTCAGCAGTACTCTAAATTCTGCTTTCCTTATTTGCAGGCACGACAGATTCTAAAGTGAGCACATGGAACGAAAATCCTGGAATCGGCTATTGTTCATTGATTAAAAATGCTGAGGGGGCTGGTATGGGGATGAACTGGAAATAAAAGAGTAAATGCTAAATACGACCATTTCTTTGTGTGGAACTTTATTTGGCTTTGAAGCACTGCCTTTGAACTGGTGCTTGGCCCATCTATGGCCTCACTGGCTACGCTACAGTGCAAAAATAAAGAGCTTGCTTATAACTGGTGTTGCTCAGCTGAAACCTGAGTGATTCTTTTAAGGGCAAGTTACATTTCATCCTGTGACTGATACTACAGGCCAGAAATAAAGCAAGGGTGAAACTGCAGTAAATTGTTTAAACCAGTGTACAATGGCCAGATTGGCTGGGGAGCGATGAAAGTTGTAGTCTTAACAACTGAAGGGCTTGTTTACTCTTTATACCTGGGTGGTATCATTTGTACCTGCACAAATAGTGATTTCCAAAACGTCCACTTCCTTGAGATTTTTATGCACTGCTCATTCTATGTCCTGAATGCCCTGCAGGTTTTTTGACCATACTAGGAGTGTCATTTTTCTAACCCTAAGCTGGGCCTTAGCCCAACCCTCACAGGGGTCTGTAGAATACCTGTCCTGATAGAGATTTCCAGAATAATCACTGTGTGGATATTTGTAAGGTATCTTTGCAGCGCTCTTTCTGCCCTTCCTGAGCACACTGCATGTATTTTCACAATCTTGGGAAGGGTCGCTTTTCAAACCTGAACCCTAAGCTTGGCCAAAGCCCCATCCCCAAATGGGGTTGAGATCTGTCCCAGTAAGGATTTTTAGGATGTCTTTCTTCCTGGAGGTTTTCCTGCACAGCTCATTGTTTCTGCCCTTCCTGAACACCATGCAGGCATTTCTACAATCCTGGGAATGGTAATTTTTTTTCCAACTCTGATCCTTTTCTTGTTTATCAGGATTGCAGTGTTTTGATATCTGCTCGTGATTTTCCAGAGAAAAGTCTGAGGCTCACAGCCTAAAAAAATGGACTCGGGATAGAATTAACCAGCAAAACCAGGCACCCCCTTGGTTGCAAACTTTAGCAAGTCATGCAGCTGGGCCTGAATACAGTGGAATAGCTGCTTTGGAAGTCTGCAGCAGCTGATAGTGGGAGGGTGATGGGCTCCAAGAGCAGAATCTGATGACACTATACTGGACATGTGTCCCTTGCTGCTTGTGCAATGGCAATTTAGTAATTTGGGGCAGGCAACTCAAAACAAGCAGCAGTGCTACCTAATGAAAGACTGGAATGCTCATGAGGAAGCTGTACCAATCTGCCTCCTTCCAGAGAAGCTTTTGTCATGGGACATCCCCAAGAGGCACTGAATCTCCCTTGGTGTAGTTCCTTGCAGAGTAGGTGGGACAGGGCAGCTTTTCCTTCCCCTGGCAACCTTAAAGCTGGGCAGGAGTGGACTATGAGTGAGTGGCCAGGAGCCACCAGTTGTGAGGCCCAGACTGACTGCTAAGGCAGTTCTGCAGCTAAATAAAGTTCTCTCACCACTGGATGAAGCCACCTCATTCCTGGCGATTACTTCAAAAATCATGTTACAGCAGGACTTTGACATAGGATAAGTTTATTTCAGAAAACAAAGCAAAACCCATTGTAATAACCCACACAATCAGATTATGAAGTGCAATGAAGTCACTTGTGTCAAATCTGGATATCTGTTTACACATTAGTGCATCTAGTCTTAGACTGATTGTTATTGCACATGGAAAAAAGAGCCGTGAACAAGACATGCAGACTTCAGGAGGCGGCAGAT
Organism: Varanus salvator macromaculatus; assembly: GCA_023646645.1. Lineage (NCBI taxonomy): Eukaryota > Metazoa > Chordata > Lepidosauria > Squamata > Varanidae > Varanus > Varanus salvator. Next base: position 1,366,650 of record JAIXND010000791.1, on the reverse strand, counting down.
GCTTTCATAGTGAGGAGAGGGACTTAGAACAACACCCCAGAATGGAATGGTCACAAGTTTAGGTAACACCCCCTGCCCAAAAAGAAAAAAAACCAAAGTGTCCAAATAAGAATCTTTAAATAGATAAAATACTAGTTTTCTTTAAATATGTTTCAGGCAAGGTGCTTTAAAAAAAATCAAATTAGCTTCATTTAGAATTGCAAATCGGGAACTTTTTACACACCATAACTGAACACAACATACAAAAAAAGATTAAAAACCACTTAAAGCATAATAGTACACTATTAAGTGGTGAGCTCAAGAGCACACCAGCTTTGTAAACTAAACATTCTCTTGACACAAGTAGTTGGCAATATCAAGTATCAAGAAACACTCTACTGGTGTTGATCATTTGTGTAGTGTTCAAAACAGTTTAATGTGCATGATTCATGTCCATACAGGAAAGAAACAAGGCATTTCTCTTGAGTGGCCTTCCCAGCCTGGCACTGCTCTCTGGGTTTGGCGGCCAACAGACTGGTCTACATGCGCCTGGAGGGCACCAACCTGGGGAAGGCTGCTCTTCAGCATCGGCCACTTTTGGTCGTGGTGCTTCAGTCCTGTTGCACCTTTTTTGCACCAGGATGGCCCAAATGGTGCCCTTTCAAACAGGATGATAAGGACCAAGGTGCACTTGGGGCTTTGAGCCTCACAAAAGATTAGAAGCATACGTGGATCCACTGCACTTGCACACCTAGGACGGTGCATGTTAAGAGGAAACAGCAATAGGAATGTGAGACAAGGTTAGTCAACCTAATTGAATGACTCCATCCGCATAGGCTAACCTGCAATTATTACTAGTGCACACATGCATGTACACACACAGTATTGGACACTTCCATGTGTGTGCATGTCTAACATTCATTATTCAGTTACAAGCCATGGTGATTGTACCTCACAAAAGGCTTCCTAGGGGTTGGTCTCATGGCCTTGCATAACGGTGGCTTCTTTCACAAAGAAAGTTGCTAGATCCCTCCTCACTAATCAAATTCTGTTTGCATGTGTTATATGGCTACTTGTTTCCAAAAGAAGCAGAATTCTTCATGAAAAAATAAGTTACTATGTATAATCCACATGAAGTGATTCACAATATCACCTGTACATCCAATTTACATTCTTCGCTCCAGAAAAAATTCAAAATTGCTTGACACAAGCTATCAGTCTGCAGAAGTGAAAGAACATGCCAGTTCATTTTACACCTCCAACTGCCTGAGAGAGAGGGAAAACAGCTTCCAATTTTACACAGATTTGTTCTTTACAGAGGACCACAAAACGAGACTATGTGCCTTGCCAATATTGCACATCCGCAAACAACCCCATTTGTGTCAAAACTTCTGGGTCAACTGCAACCGGTGGAGGTTCGCCTACGTTCGGAGTGCAGCACGGTACACATTAATGCCTGCGTTGACCTCCAGCAGCAGCCTCTACAAAGACAGGCCAGTTCAGAAACCAAATTAATGCTCAAGTAGATGGGAGCAACACCTGGACAACCGGTGCAAGCACTGGCATCAGCAGTCCTCTTCAAAAGCAATATGTGGCACCAAGACAAAAAATTCTACTCAGTATTTTTTGAAGAATGAACAGACAGACAGACAGACAAACAGGAAAGCAATCCGTTAATACTGTAAACTGCAGTCTTCGCATCTCATGGCTGGTCAGTAGCTTCTGTGACAGAATCTTTCAAAGGGCACACAGATGAGCGGGGATCCATGGCAGAGTGCATTAGAGGGATATAAACATCGTCCATGTTTGGCATAACAAAAATTTTCTGCAAAGCACCAAATAAATAAATAAATGGAATACCATTCAAAGACGATCATCAAATACATTTTTCCAAAACTAGATTCACATCCTGAATTGGGTCCATAAGCTGGAACTAAAGCACCTTAAGAAACCACAATCTATAGTTTCTAATTTTTAATTGGGAAATTACTGATAACTTGGGCCTTGGCATCAGTAGGCAAAATACACATGACATTTTATGACAGATTCGGAAAACTCATCACTATGGCCATTATGCTAACACCAAAGCTTCACTTTTCATATGACAAGTGACCATGCATTTGGCTACATTTTTACAAACGTACTCTTGATATTCTTTAATATTATAATATTATTCTCCAACTCAGATTTTTAAAGAAATGTTTGACAGAAGTTTGACTTTACTGAATTATTACAGGTGGAATGTTTCCAAAATCAGGGAACATCAGAATATCATCTCAAAGTACCAGCAAAGCAAAGACTGAGCATTTTCTAAAAACAGTGTAGGTCATGTTTATTTGAGCTGGCATCACATGCCTAGCATTTAAACTAGTGGGCAAAAATTTTAGTCTGTTTTTGTATGGTTGTATCTTTTTGGCTGTATCTTTGGTTGCATTTTCGTTTGTTGGTCTTTTCAACTTGGCAGCTTTTTCTGCCATGCTATCCTTATGGAAGGCTTGGTTAGTCAATTACCAGTGAAAATTAAAAGATCTTTGAAGATACATACCTGAAATTCTTGTTCCAATTTCTTTTCTATCCATTCAGTGACGTGAACCAAAGTCACTTCTCTCTCACCAAGCTTTGGTCTAGCTTTTAACTCCAGGTAGGGTGGCCTTCGAAAACCATACCTGAAGACAATGCAAATAATGAATTGTTACACTTATCAGATTTATATCCTGTCTTTACTCCAAGGTGCTTTGGGGACACACATTCTGTGCTTTCTTCAGCCAGCCCCCTTTGAGGATGACCGGGCCGAGATGCAAATTCTTACCCATGACCATCTTGGGATCTTCGTGAATGAGCAGAAATTAAAGCTCACGTCTCCCTGGACCAGATCCACCAATATATCCAGTATGTCATGCTGCCTTCACAACATAACAAAGATGTGCCACTTTGATGGTATGCTTTTTGTTTAAAGGGGTACTTTGGGCTCTACTTTTAAAATATTTGTTTCTACTTCAGTGTGCATATTTAAAATTTAAATCTTTCAATATTTAAAAATTGTCATAATTTTTTCTTCTGGTTTAACAGTTGTTGGTCTGTTAGTTTTTCAATTAATTTGTCCATTTCCATAATTCCTAACGGTGTGATTGACATTTATTAGCAGTTCACATTGCTGCTGAATTCCAGTATCAAACGAATGCAACCTTAGTTGCTAAGAAAAGCATCACCAACAACAGGTTGCAGTCCTCAGAATACTGTCACCCAAACAAGTCAGCCATACAAATAAACATCTCAAGGTTCATATTCATTCTAGATATTTAAGCTAAGTCCCAATATTTAAAAACAGTTCAAAGATCATCTACCCTACCATTTACTTAGCCTTCATTACACTCCCAGCATCGGAAGTCCTCATCCTTAATTTTTCATGTAACTTGATTACAGTTAAATGCTAATGATACAAGAGTTTAGAGTGGGCTTCTGTCAAAGTCACACATAACGAGAAATCAATTGCGAACCTATTTTATGCCTATACATTTGCTTTCAGTTGCAAATATATAGTTTGGTTGCATACCTCTCTAAGTACATTTCTGCTGCCTAATTAAGGTCTGATAGTCAAAACCCTGCTGAAAAGGGTGTAGCTTTCTTCTTCACTATGTGACAGGCAAATGGGGGAGGGAGGAAAGAATTATTTCAGTGAAATCTTTCACTGCAGAGAATTCAAACTACAGTGGTGAGGATTTCATAAGAAGAAATGAGAAATTACACAGCCTTTGAAGGTGATGGCTTTGAAGGGCTGAAGCCCTCCTGGCTGCACTTACCATATTCTGTCAGTAGGTGGCGGTGGAATGTTGACTGCTAGCATCCCCTTACATTCTTGCACCTCAACGGTAAGCAGTAATGGAGTATTCGAAACTTCTTCGATCTTCTTTTTAATGAATTCTGTCTCTGTTGCTTTCTGGAAATACTTTGACTTTGTAATCTTATCCACGAATCTCATTATTTTACTTGTCCGGTGTCCTCCCACATACCTTTGAGAAAAGGAATAAGAAGGCATCAGGGGGAGTTTACAGCTGGCCCTCAAAAATAAGGGCCCTTAACATTTTCTACTATGCTGCAGCTGTAAAGAGGAGGTTTGGGCCACAGATGACCAGCCTGCTGACGAAAGGCTGGGAGGGCACGAGCAGGATGGGCTTCCTCCTGAAACACAGGAGAAAGGCTTATGGGCCTGGCAGTTGCACAGGGCAGCTTTCCTGAACCTGGTGCCCTCCAGCTGTTTTGGATTACAGCTCCCAGCATTCCTGACCATTAGCCAAGCTGGCTGGGGCTGATGGTGGTTGAAGCCCAAAACAACTGGAAGACACTCAGCTGGGGAAGGGTAGAATAGAGAATATCAGACTTTCAGACCAGCTTCCCCAGGAAGGTCAGAATTGGGCACAAGGTTCCTGAGTCACATGCAGCCACTTGACATGTCATTCCTCAAGAGCACACAGTTAAGGAGACAGAGTATTCATAACTGCATGAAAGATTGCTGCATGCAAAATCATGCCTATAGCCAGACTACTAAACAGTCATTCCTGGAATTCCCATGGCCAGTTTCCATTTGCTCAGCTAATTATGGTTTTCCTGAGATGGCCAACATGGTCATCAGTGCATCACCAGCAGCAAAACAGATACACCAAGATCTACAAATAGCTAGCAGTAGCATCCAAATGCTAGCAGAAACACCTTTCTGTTCACAAATGTTTAGCAACTGTTTTTCATTCAGCCCAAATTCTTTTTTCTGATGGCATTGGGAGTGTGAAGCTGGCTATTTTTAACCACTTAAATGTGCTCATTGTTAACTTGAACTGGCGTGATAAAGGACAATCTATTCCCCAAGTTCACAACAAGAATAATGTGTAACAAACTCCTCCTGCTGGGGAAACGCTCAAGCATTCGGCATTATTTCTGAAGCCATGTCTGTGCCTCCCTTTGCCCTGCCTCTCTCATCCAAATTATTTAACCCGGTGTCAGTACTGAGTTAGACAGACTAACAGACTAACCATCTGACTCTGCATAAGACAGTCTCTTGTGTTCGCAAGACAGGAGTTTTAGATGCATAAACAGAAGAACGGCAGCAGAGGAGTAAGGCAGCTGCCTACTGCAAGGAGCAAGCATCTTATTCTCATTCATCATCAGTAGCAAGTGCACCAGTGTGGCATGATGGTTTGAGTGAGCTTCAGGAGCCACAAGGTTCACTGGGCCAGTCACAGACTCTCAGTCTAAACCAGTGGTTTTCAACTGCTGCTTCACCGGAGATTTCCTGCCAGTCCATGGGGGGGGGGGTTAGTGCGGGGGCTGCCTGTGCTCGACCACCTCTTCCTTGGTTGGCATCACGTTTGCAGGGGGTGCACTGGTGCCGCTGGGGGTGGGGGGGCAGGGGAGGGGAGAGATGGCTTTTTGTTTCTGCCTCAATGGTCCCCAAATGTGGAAAGGTTGAAAACTACTGGTCTAAACTATCTTACAAGGTTGTTGTTGTTGTAAGGATAAAATGGAGAAAAGCGTAAGCTGCCCTGGTTTCCTTTGCAAGAGGAAGAACAGCAGGGTGTGTATATATAATGTGACAAGGACACGGCACCTTTGGTGTATAAGGCATCAATGGGGCTTAGTGAAGACTGACTTTCCCACTGATTTCACCAGGTCTACTCTAGCTGTCTAAGTTTAGATGCAACTGCAGAGCTGTGCATATCATTTTGGGATGCCCCCACTGCATCACTATTCCTTCTATGAAGAGCTCTGTGGGTCAGGCAGTGGGCATTATTTGTTTATACCAGCTGAGAATCATACTCCGTAAGAAAAGACCAGAACAATTTGCTGCCTAAATTAGCTCCCTGCAGGGTCTGCTGGCTTCAGGAACAGTATTTCCAGGTGGACGTGAGCTGACAGTACCCAAGCCGGCTCTGCATCGGAACATGACTGATGAAGCTTTCGGCTGTGCCCCTTTGTCAGCTGCTCATTCCACGGGCAGCTTGTAGACCAGGTCTGCCGTTTTCTCTCTCAGCAAACATGGAATTCAGACATCCTAGTGCCGCTTTCATCAAACTGGATCCTTCCTGGTGCTTTCTTCTGCAACTCCCATCATGGCCATAGAGCCATGGGATTGGTAGTGCAAAACATCTGGAAGAACCCAGGTTGTGAAAGCCTACCCTTGAGAGTCTGTATCTCCTTTGAACACATGGCCTCTAGTTAGCCCAGTGGTTAGGCGAAGGGAAACAATCTTTTCACTCGGGACCCTGTCTGATGTTCAAAAGAAATGCTGATACAGGACCAGGGATCAGCACTTATGTTTCTTCTAGCTGTGCTCCTGGCATAGCGCACGAAGCATTAAATTTCAAGTGTCCTTCACAGCAAGTTCAGCATCTTTGTGATGTAGAAGTGGAATTCACATACTTCGCCATGGAACTGATGCTCAAGTAATGACTGTTCATGGTACCACAGCCATATTGGAAGAGTAATCTCAAAATCCCTGTGCATTCCACTGGCAGTCTTTTGAAAACTTAAAACCTTCTTCTCTCGCTCAAAAGTGGGCGCATTTGCAAATCGTGGAGGCTTTGAATACACTCAGTTGTACCAGCATCACCTAGACAACACAGGCTTTCAAAGGAGCATCTGAGTGGGCGGGGACCTTTCTGATGGAGAGAGAGTAGCACTTGCCATTCCTGGTATGTGACTGAACATGCACCATTTACGAGATACTAGTATGCATCTGTGGTCACAAAACAAACCAGCAGCCTTCCTCTAGAAAAGACAAAGTAGGACTCACCCTTCTGCTCCAGGCACAAGAGGCTTTTCACTTCCAGTTGCTTCTGGAGCATCGTCTTCCTCCGAGGAGCCAGCGCTAGAAGATTCTTCATCACTGTCTGCAAGGCAATAGGCCCTTGGCCTGAAACTGAGAGCAGGAAGGAACATGTCTCGGTACAGAAGATAAGCACCACAAACGTCTTTTGTGCCTTGTAGTACAAGCACAGTCTTCCGCAATGTGGTGCCCTCCAGGTATGCTGGCTGGGATGATGGGAACCATGTGCTGGGCATTATCTGGAGGGCACCAGGGCTGAGAAAGACTGAACTCAATTGTTATGGCCAAGATAATCTTTTCCATCTCCAGGTTTGTTTTTAAGTGAGCTGGGATTTTGACACAGTAGGATGCAACTTTTTCCTTCAACACAGCTGTTGAAATGAAGGTGAGTATCCCTGCATGCAGTCGAATGGAGTGTGTGTTTGATAATGCATAAGGGTGCACCTCCTTCATAGGTTACTTTCCAGTACAATTAAATGCAGTGCAGACAATCATACTACTAACATATGATGATGGAAGCTTTGACTTCACAATTTTTTTAAAAAACTTGATAGGACATGCTTGGGAAATCCAAATGGACTGCTGTATGAAAATTTAGGATTGATTTTGCAAGTGCTGTGCGCTTTCAGAAGAATTTCATGCCTCTCATGTATATGTATGCACTGCTTATTGCTCACTGTGGCCATAGCTGAGACATTTTTGCCTATCAGACTGGTTGCAAGCAGCGGCAGCAGTGTATTTAAAGCAGGGCAGTGATAGGGAGCCATGAAAACAGCAGTGGTCTCAAATGCCAAGTATAACCAGCTTAATGAAAAAGCTTTGAACAATACAGCATCTGGCCTCAACTTTGTATCCTCCAGATATTTTGGACTACAATTCTCAGTATTCATATCCATCAGCCAAGCTGAATGAGACAGATGGGTGCTGTAATCATAAACATCTGGAGGCTACAAGAAAAGAGAAAGCTGCAATGTAGCAGAAAGATATCCTTTTTATACAACCTCTTTATTGTCTGGCAGTTTTTTAGGTGTCTTTGGCTCTCACTGGGTTTTCTTTAAAGCAAACACTCTTAGTCAGCTGTAACCCATTGGACAGAAGATTTTTTGGTGCACTTCTTCAGAGAAAAGGGCTATTCAGTGCCCATAGAATTATCAACACACTGTTATTTTTTCAATAGGCTTTTTCATCGTTTGGAATATGCCAATAAACTGCAGCTGGAGAACAACAGAATGTGCAGTTCACTAATGTGGGTGGGAATGGGGGAATGTGCTATGGTCCATGTGTTAGGTCCATGTGCTATGTTTTAGCTCTACTGGGTTTCACAGCAATGACAGCCTTCTCTGCAGACGGGCATGCATGTCCAATGGATTAAACCCAACATCCTGCTAGAAGAAGTCCACTGGCACATCAGGAAGATCGCCATCTCCTTTGCCCCTGCAGCTTTCCCACCACTAGAAAGCCTTCTTTGGCAGATACATGGCAAGATGGAAAACGGGAACAGAGACTGGATACCATGGAAGAGCACTTACACCCTCACACCTCTGCTGACACAAACAGTTCCATCAGGGGAATGACACTATGGGATCCAACACCATTTTCCTTGTGCAAAGCCAGAAGAAATGCTTCCTTAAAATTTGATTGAAGGCCTGTATTTTGGTGGACCATATTTTACTGGCATGCAATTGTGCCTTTTAGAAACTGTTCATTTTTAAAAGAAAGGGATTTTATAAAGGCTTGGTCCATTTCAGATACAGAAGTTGGGAGAGTGGACAGGGGTTCTTAATTTCTCTTCCTGCCAAAAGGACTTAGCTTCTCCTGCCTCTCCTGTTCCATCACCCGCAGGGCACTCTGTCCCAAGGGGAGTTCCAATCTCAGGCATATCTGCTCACATACCTGCTCAGAAGTCTACTTGGAGGACCTATCTGGAATAGAAAAGCTGTATACGTGTGAGGGAGGCTACGCTTCTCTCCCTCCAGTGCAGACTGATTCCTCTCTTTACATATTTAGTCTTGGAGCTCCCTTACAAGCATTTACAATGTTTGCAATGGAGCTGATGTGGAATGGGGGAATGACCCAAGGAGTCTGCTCTGTGACTCCAGGTTCTAGTCCCTACTCAACTATGATGCTCACTGGGCAACTTTGGGCCAGCCACTGGCTCTCAGCCTAACCTCCTTGGCAGGGTTCTTGTAAGAACAACATGGAGACAAGGAAGACCATGCAGGCCTTCTTGGGTTCCTTGCAAGAGGGAGAAAAGGCAGAAGAGAAATGTAATAATGATAAAATAATGGGAAGCAGCCAACACTGCCACTGAAGCGCCTCCCATTCAGCTGTGCTCGTGGATCAAGTTACCAGCACCAGTAAGAAAGTGCTTCCTGATGCACCCTGAAATGAGTAGAAATGCTCCTTTCCAGAACAGCACTGGCCAAGCAGAGCCCCCCTCTGTGAGCTCTGCCGACCTGTCACACTCGGGAAACAAGTGCTTCCATTTTTCCAGCTGCTTTAGGAACTGCTCACTTCCCACTGGGCTAGCAGTGTGGGATATCCCCCATGGTATATTTAGTTCCTTGCATGTCTCCACTACAAATGGATGGGGAATCCCAGCTAATGAATCACTCTAGACTCCAATCTCACTCGTAGAGAGTTCTGAGAAAGAGAGAGTGTGCATGCAATACTGGAAGCAAAGCCTAAATAGTGCTCCAGGAAGTCCTGCCCTCCTATCTGTCCATAATTGATAATGTAATCTGGGAAATGAACAGTTTGCATGCAAGTTCAATTGATTCAGAATAGGGCAGCATGGCTGTTGATGGGGACTGACCCATGAGACCCATATCACACCAGTCCTCTCTCAGCTGCACTGGCTGTCAGTTGGTCTGGGCCCATTTCAGAATGCCTGTACTAACATTTAAAGATTTGAACAGCTTGGGGCCAGGTTATCTGAAGGAACGCCTTTTCCAGCATGTACCTACCCTAAAAATCATCTTCTGGAGTCCTTCTCAAGCCCCCCCCCCCGGGAGAAGTAAGGGGGGGTGACATCTAGGAGAAGGACCTTCTTGGTTATGGCACCCCATCTTTGGAATAAGCTCCCTAGAGAAATTTGTCTGGTGCCCACTCTTTTTTCCTTTCAGTGCCAGGTGAAAAACTTATTATTTTCCAGGCACTTTAACAGTAAAAAGAGTAGTTTCAATTGGGTTTTATTAGATGTTGCTGCTGTACCTGCGTATCAAGTTGACTAGTTGTCTGGGGGTTGTTTTTATTTATTTATTGTTCTTTATTAGTTTGTATTGTTTGCACTGTGATACCGTTAGTTTTATCTTTGCTTATATGTTTTAACTTTGTAAACTGCCCAGACAGCCTTTCTGGCTAGGGGGCGGCAAATAAATGCAATACGTAAGTCAGTTGATGAGCACAAGGGACTAAAAGCAAATGGTTGCAGCCTTTCTTTCCAAGCCATCTGCCACCTGACAAAGCCCTAGCACAAGAGGACTGCTTGAAGGTGGTAGCTTGCCACAGTGTTCTCACTGCAACAAGGGAAAGCCAGCGGTCTGTAGCATCCTGCCAAGATTTATGGACTGCTACGGATACCTCCCCTGCAGCCAACCTCACCCCACCTCTCCCACATACACAGCAAGCTCCAGAAGCTTCCAAACCACAAAATCCCCATTATTTTCCAAAGTTCTCAGGCTGCCGTTCTTTCCTGCAGTCTGCCACCAGCACCTCTGATCAGGCATAGGAAGTGGCAGTTACAACAACAAGCAACTATATTTTTGCTTGTAGGGAAGTGAAATATCTAAAACAATGGTTGGCTAACACAGCCATGTGACTCAAAAGCCAAAAGTTTCATAGTGCTTGCTACTAGATAGTATGAAACCCATGACTAAACCAGCCAACCTATTTTTAAACTTTCCGTGCTGTTTTGTCACTTTTGTTATAATCTCTCTAGTTCAAACCAAGGGTAAAAGGAACCTCATATTGTTTGATTCTGAAGCAAATATTCTGCCATCTCTCTCATCTGTATGTGCTTGTTCAATTCTAATTTATGATCATGAGTCCTACATCATAGTCAACTCCTTTCGAAGTCATACAGACTATTCATGGGGATGTGTGTTAAAAGTGCCCACAAATAACACAATGAAATATTTCTGGCCCAGCTCTCTAATTTTTAAGGAAATGGGCCATTTGTAGGAAATTGGCAGTGATCCAGGAAATCTACCAAGAGGAACAGTGTATAAAAAAGGGAGTTTCTTGGAGAAGCTATGGTAGAATCATACGAGAGGCTGCAGCCACATAAGTGGGCATCAGCAAGAACCGTAGGACCCTGATATCCAAAGGGACAATGCCTGAGCTGGACTCCCCACTCCTCTGCCACTGTTCAAGGCGGAACGTTTACCTGCCTCCGTCGCTCTCCAAGGGACCACAATTACAGCAGCAGCTGAACATGCACAGAAGCGCACGCTGTGGCAGAGAGGGCGCATTGTTTCTCCAGCAGCTCTTTTTATTTGACAGATGCAGTGCTAGAAGGGGCAGTGACTGAGGCAAGCTTGGTGGGGCGGGAGGCAAAGGAAGCCACTGTGCCATTCCATGCAGTGTTTAATTTTTAAATCTTAGCTATGGAGACGAACAATGTTTTACATGTGGACTTCTTTCTCTCTCTTTCAAAAATAAGAATGCCCCAAATAACCAAGATCCCTAGTTTAAAAACAGACCCTACATTTTAAAAAGCAACATTTGCTTTCTGAGGATTAATTGTGGGGGACTCAGAGCTAAGCAGTCCTATTCTGTGCATTCCTCATCTGAAGTAAGCACTGCTGAGTTTGTTGAGATGTGTTTCCACATCCATTTGCTGAAGAATGATGTCAGGAAAAAGGTGAAAGCCACTTCACAAAACCCTTTCTCCCTGTATAGTGAGTCAATTTTATGATGTTTTAGTTGAATAATATGGTTCTCCCCAGTCCTACTAAATAGATTATTAAGGTGCTAACATTCCTGGGTTTTGCTGTATTTTCTAATACCAAAGCCCGATCCACAAGTTTTTTCTTTATGTATTCAGTGGCAAAATACAACTGAAACCAGAAAAATGCAACCAGAATGCTTGTGTCCCAGTAGCTGCATGAGAAAGAGCTGGATTTAGCTTATATGGGTACCCCTGCCTCATTCCATTGCCACTGACAGAAACTGCCCCCGCAGGCTGCTATTAGCATGACAGACGTTCATGGCAGATATTCACTACCACAGTCCATTGCCTCCTCCTCCTCCATTGCTGCTTCAGGTTTAGGGAGACCCAGTCATGGATCCTGGCCTCACATGCAGTTTGACCCTCAGCAGGCCCATGTGGAAATTTAATTTTAGATCCACCGTTATTAAAATGATCAATAAAGCATTATGACTCAGCCTTTGGCATCAGAGGCACTGATTTTGTCTGCAGATTGCAGAAAAGTAAATTTGCAAGGCTGTTCCCCCCACCCCCATCCAAAGCTTAGAAGCACTCTAATAAACAGCTCAGTACGTAGCGACACTATTTCTGCACTTGCCACTTCATACTGCAGATGGGGAAAAGGCAGCATCCAGGTTTTTCCAAAACTAGGGGAAGTTACATTATTCCTGGTGAAGGGTTGCTAGTCCCCATGAGCAATGCAGGGACACTTGTCCCTCCTGCAGGAAGGAGCATTTGCCAGGCATCTTTGAGGAACGCATTAAGAGAAGTCATTCTCTTGAATTTCCCCTTCCTCTGCTATAAGGGGTAGGATACTCTCTTAAGACCAAGGGCCAAATTCACTTTTGGAGACGCTCCCGGGGGACATATTCCAGCCAAAGGCAAAGACAAGCAGAGCTGGAAGCAAAAGGAGCAGGACCAAAAGCGCAAAAAATGCCAGCGCATTGCAGCTTAAACCTCTTTCTTCAGATCCTCATGAGAGGCATTTCAACTTTTCAGAACTGGGGGGATGGACAGACTGCAGACAAAACAACAAAATCAATAACAGGAAATCCCCAAGTGTTTGGGGTACTTTGGAGAAAGGGTGGGATACTGTGGCCTTCTGGGAAACCCTAAAGGGATGGATTTCAACTCTGGGTTTGAGGTTCCCCACCCCAGTTCAGAAGTTGTTCCAGTAATTCCAGTTAGAAAAGTAACCAGCACATAACAGATTGAAGAAAAGGAAGAACCCAGTCATGACTGTGTATTGAAGACACATGCCTAAGTGTGTTAAAATAATTATTTAGAGGTAGGGCTTCCTAAGAATGCCTCTCCACAAGAGTCAAGAGGCTTCGACAAGCACAGCACTAAACCATCTGCTTTTAAAGTCATCTACTTTTAAAACCATCTCTTTTTCCAGGGAAGAAAACCCTCTGAATGGTCTCAGCACTTAACAGAATCAATGTTTCACAAGGAATGAGATGATATGACAAATACCACTCACCAGAAAAAATCCACAGATTGACAAATCCAAATATCATTAAAAAGGAAAGCAAATGAAGGCAGGGAGGGGAAATAAAATCTAAGTTAGAGAAGACACAGCATGGTGAAGTAGCCAACTAGTTTCAACTAGGAGAGCTTCATTTAGCTAATGTGAAGTAAGAAGAACTAGTTAGCTGACATTTAAACAAAGCTGTATTTACATTTTTACAAACAGGTGTTCTTAAGACATTGCTTGGATTGTTGGCACAGCATCAGAGACACTGACATGACAGTGTAAACAAGCAAGGGTGGCAGTCAAAATATTAATTCTTAAGAGATAGAAAAGGGTCCCAGGAAGAATTTTTTGGAGGGGAAAAAGAATCAGTGTGAGAGAGGATCAAATGCTACAGTCATGACTAGAATTAATGCAAATGGAAGATACTAGCAAAATAGGATACAACTATATGAAATCAGTGGGGAGAAAGCAGGGCAAAAGAAAAACAAAACAGGAGCTTGCATTCTATGATAGTTATGCCCTCTGTGTCCCAGCTCTTATCAATACACTATCTCTATCTCTATCTCTCTTTACCTCTGCACACCCACAGACTTTTTGTACATGTATAATGCATGTCCTGTGTTCCTCAGCAGTATTTTGTTCTAACACAATATTCCCCATGAGCCTTGATGCAGTGCCAACAGCACACTATGCTGCCTCTACGAAAGGGACAGGGAGAGGTAGCTTTACTGCTGTTTGCCTCTCCTTCTGCAACGTGGATGTGGGCAACCTCCAGCAAAGGGGAGGAAAAGCGCACAGCCAAAGAACAAAAAGCCAAAGGGAAAATGAAAGAATTTTGAGCTCAGGGGATTTTCTGGAAACAGAATGGAGTGCAGAGTTGTTCCCGCTGTGCAGAAATCCATTCCAGGTTACACTGCCCCCCCACAAGTGCTCTTCATTTCAGCAGTATAATTTGGAGGGGGGGGGGTTCTTTTGTTGCTGCCCTTGTTAAAAAGCTGGAGGCCCTTGCCAATCTACTCCAGGTCACCCAGAGGTCTACCAGATATGCATCCTGTCTTCCCATGAATTTAAAAATAACCACTTGTTAATGAATTACAATTAAAACTTAGTTTAACTGAACCCCATCACACCAGTGTAGCTGGGTATTTGGAGCTGATCTGATCATCAATCTGCAGATGGATCCAAAACCAAACCAAATCCCCACTACACAAAGAGAAAATGCTCATGAAGGCTACATCAACATACTTTGAGGTCAGCTTCAATGTATTACAATAGCTTCTACTGAACTACAATGGTAACCATTCACTATGAAAAAATAGTGTTATACTCATGAGTTATACTTTCTTCATGGAAAGAAGGTACAGAGAATGGTAGTATTCTCTTTTGGTAACAGCTGAAAACAAAACAGTAAAATTTCTTACCCTTCTTTGCCAAATTCTCCAACCTTCAGTGCTTCACCCAAAGGTTCTTTCCCAAGTTTGGTCAAATTCATTTTGGTCTCGAGAGTCATTAGGAAAGATCCATTGTAGGATATTTCCAAATCAATCCAAAGTCCTAGAATATTAAGAAAGCAACATTTTAAGTACTATTGGCAACACCACACACAGCCAAGAAACTCAGCCACAGCCTATGTCTTCAGACTGATCCCTGCAACTTACATCAGATTCCTTGCTTCATCACAAGCCAAGGCTATCCTTACTAATCAAACAGCTGTTTAAATTTACAACACAAGCATGTGGGAGTATAATCCAGTGGCGTTAGGCATTTCAGTGCTTTAATGGTACAGATGATATTTGCCACATTGACCTCAGAAGCAAGGCAATACCACATTTCACTAGACTAACTTTGTGTGGTGTTGGAGAAGACTCCCAAGAGTCCCTTGGCCTGCAAAGAAACCAAACCAGTCATTCCTAAAGGAAATCTACCCTGACAGTTCTTTAGAAGGACAGATACTGAAGCTGAAGTGCAAATACTCTGGCCACCTAATGAGAAGGAGGGACTCACTGGAGAAGACCCTGATGCTGGGAATGATTGATGGCAAAAGGAGGAGGGGATGGCAGTGGTTGAGGTGGCTGGATGGCATCACTGGGGCAGTGGATGTGGGGTTGAGTGGACTCCGGGGGAAGGTGGAGGACAGGAGAGCCTGGAGGAAAGTTATCCCTGGGGTCACAAAGAGTCGGGCATGACTTTGCAACTAAACAACAAAAACAAGTTTTTGCTGGAAAATAGGAAAACACCGTCATTCCCTTGCAACAGGAGTTAGCAGAAGTTAAACTGAGATCTATTTGAAGATCTCAGGGCAAGTTACAGTAAATCAGCAAGCGTCTTCAATTCCCACCAGCACAACTACTTTTTCTTCCTCAGTCATGTTGATGAACTCAAGAAAGCTTTGGGGAAAGTCCTGTTCTGGAAGTGAAAACACAATTGCTGACTTCAAATATACTAATTTTATTGTAAGTGTATTTCTTTTCCACCTGGGCTCTGCTGGTAGATCCTGAGATTCAAGTAAAAAGCAAAACTGAGAGCCAGTGTAGTGTAGTGGTGAGAATGTTGGACTGGGCTCTAGAAGATCAGAGTTAAAGACCCACTCACCTCTGGGTGACTCTGGGCTAACTCTCAGCCTGACCACAGGGCTGTTGTGAGGGTAAGACTGAGAGCAGGACTGAGAGGAGGACTATGTCGACCCCCTCGAGTTCTTAGAAGAAAAAAAGGCAGGGTATAAAATAAACCAACAAATAAATAAAATCAATGTAGCAAAGCCTGAAATCTGTCCACCCATGTCCCCAACATAAAAGCTGGTCCAATCAAAAGGAAACAAGATTTATTTACTGCTTCCTCAGAAAATTCTATTTTGGCCTAAGAACCAAAGTCAATTTAACAGGGACCATATTCTATTGGTGGGTGTCTAAAGACAAAATGGTTGGGACAAAAGTATTTAAAACCCCAAAAACAGAGACTGGCATTCAAAACTTTTAGAATGGGAGAGAAAACTACACAAGGGCCAGTAAACCACCAAAAAATTAGTGGTTGTGGGAAAGGGGGTGGGAGCTCTCTGGGGAATCTGAGAAGGGTGAACTGAGGGCTGGACTGGGTCTCTAGGCCTGAGGTTCCCAAACCCTGATTTGATTCACGGATGACCAACCTAAGCAACTAGTGCCTCAACTGGCAAATTTTACTTCCAGTCAGTATCCAGAGGGTCCATGAACCCAGCAAAAGCATACATTCAACCTCACATTCCTGCCTTCCTCGCTGCTTCTCTGCAGTTCAGCAGATTAAGATGCAAAACCATGTGAAGAAAAGAACCCTCCTTATGTATTGTACTGTACACTGGATATTGCACCGTGAACAGTAAGCAGAGCAGTTCTGCCAAGAAAATGCTGGCCACCAATTCAGTTCTGCAGTCGCATTTTTCCTCTGATGCTCCATTCCAAGGCACTCCACTGAAAACAGCTTTACAGTCATTTGTGATGCAGAGTGCTGACTGTTTAGAGTGGCCAGGTCTCCCTGGATGATCTGGGGTCAATCACTGACTCTCAGCCTGACCCACCTCACAGGGTTGTTGTGAGCATAACATGGAAAAGAGGAGGAGGATCCTGTAAGTTGCTTTCGGTTCCTTGCAGGAAAAATAGAATAAATCAATCCCTCCCCTCAATTCCTTTTGGCTACCCCTTTGGCCCCAACAGGAGCGCTTTCTGCTCCACTGCCTTAGGAGGGTCTCCCTGTGTTTCTGGAGCAGCTTTTGGAGAGCAGCTTCTGGAGACCAGAAGCAGCTCCTTCTGGAGAGAAGAACAGAACTGTGAAGAGAAACTGAGTGCTCCAAATCCAGCTGCACATACAGAACTGCACAGACAGATCTAAAACCAGGTCCTAATGTAGAAATCCTTCCAACATCCATTTGCTATTAGCTTCATCAAGGCACTCCCTGGGACAGGGAGGAGATGAAACTCATCCCCAGCATCTCCAGGTAAAGCAGGAAGTGGCTGCTGCCAGTCAGGGTCTGTGATACTGGGATAGATGGTCCCAGGGTCTGACTCAGTGGAAAGCCACTTCCTGCATTCAAGATACATTTATAACAAGCTGCACAGAACTCCCACCCATTGTGCTGTTTCATTTTCCTCTGTGTTACCACCTCACAATTTTGAAGGAGGAAGCTTTAGAAAACATTTAAGAGGCTGAGAGTTAAATGGCCACTTAGACTCAGAAATCTGAGCCTTCTGTGCAGGAAATGAAGAGCAGCAGTATTTCAGTGTTTCCATGATGTAAGGTTTAAAATGCAGTCGGAGGAAGTATGTTTCTTTTATACACACGAGCTGCTGAAGACGCCACTGACTGCAACACCGATCACCCTTCAGAATGCACTCATGACACCTGCAGCCTGCATTTAGCAGGTATGTGCAAGAACTGTCTCTTCATTTCCTCTCTTTTCCCCATCTGATCTCAGATTTGGAAGAGCACATAAGAATCTGCCTTATGCAGAATCAGGCCATTAGGCCATCATTGACACTGGCTGTCAGCAGCTCCCCAAAGGGGCCAGGTAAGAGTTTTTCCATCCCTACCCAGAAGTGCTGGGATCAAACCTGGGACCCTTTGTACACAAAACTGGTGCTCTACCACTGAGCTACAGCCCAAACCACAGGGTTGAGTGCACCATGCAAAGGTTTTCCATTAGTTTCAGTCCGCATGCTAGCCTGTGCAGGTGTTTCAGCAAGGTGTTTGACCTCCAGTGAATCACAATGTAATTTTTCAATGACTTTTCCTGAACTGAACCCTTCCTCCAAGTTGCTCAGGGTGGCACCCTTGATCCCTCACTCCTTTTACCTCAACAACCACTGTGTGAGGTAGATTAGGCTGAGACAGTGACTAACCCAAGATCACTCAGCAATGTTTGTCGTGGCAGGGTGAGAGGAACGTGAACCCAGATCTTTCCCAATTTAAGTTGAACTACCTAACTCATACAGGCTTTCTGTCTGGATAGAAACAGGCAGAAGTTGCAATCAAAATAACTGTTTGCTCTAGCAGAATTCCAGTATCTGTGTTGGAAATCAAATGTGCCAGATTACCACAGCATCCCCAACACCAAGTATGCTCCAATTTTACAGTTTACTCTATTGTCCTACGGAGACTCTTTCAGCTCTCACAATTCTGCAAAAACAACCTTTTTCTTCATTAAAGAACAGTAAGTTCTTTAATGAACACCAGCCCATCAAAAACAGTCTTTATGCATCTCAAGGCCAGCCCCTCACAAGTTCAAATCTCTTTGGATACACAATTCAGGATAAGAAGATATATTTTCCATTCACTGGTACAAAGCTCATAATCACTAAAATTCTCAAGCATTTAAGGTGGGGGCGGGGGGGTAGTGAATAGTATAAAGATTTACCAGCCACTGAGAAACCTTTGTTTGGCATTCTACTTCTTTGAATGATTTCAGAGTCAGCAACGTATTACATATTCTGCAATATGTTTCACTGCAAAGAGGAAATTTGCTATACTGAATCATCAATATATTACATTATTTTCCCAGAATGGAAAAAAAAATGGGATTTCTCTTTTAAAAATCCTACATCTTCCAATCGACCACAGTGAAAATATGCTGCAGAATAACATGGGAGCAACAAAAGTCTATTAAAGCAATAGCTGAAGTTTCATTAGCTTATTAGACTGCTTTCAGACATGGCCTGGAAAGAAGATTAAAAAAAAAAAAAAAGACAAGCCAGACTTGTTACTTCTAAAAAGCATAGTTCTGAAGGATTTTAAAGTGCCACAGTATGATGAGTGTGCATTTGAGCAATCTTTGTCCAGATGGACACACATACTGGCAATATCAAATGCAGAATTACCCTTTGATGTCAACTGGTGAAATGAAAAGGCACCACAAACGGCAGGATTCCACATGAATCTGTAGCCTTAAGCTGCCACTTATGCAAGCAGTGAGTCAGCATGCTCCAAATACCAGCAATACTTTTAAACAACATAATGAATTAAGAAAAGGAAACAATGCAACCAGGTTATTAAGAGCGGATATTGTCTTTCCTGCAGCGTGGATCCAAATTTCCTAATCTTAAAAAATCAGAGGGGAGGCAAAACAGGTGCCCTGTACAAGACAGCCTCTTAGAAAAATAAAATGGTATGATCATTATCAGAAGATGGATGCATACTTTTTAGAAAGCTGAAGGTAGCATGATAAACACTTTTCTTTCCCTTCTGCATACCAGTCTTCCCCAAGCCAGTGCCCTCCAGTGTGTGGCAGCACAACTCCCAACCCCATCCAGCCCGATACATCCTCAGGGCACCAGGTTGGGGAAGGCTGCTGTGGTCATCTGTTTCTTCTGTCCCACTACTGTCTGAGCAGAGTCACAAAACCATTTGTTTGTTTAATACCTTTCTTCATTTGAAAACATAAATATGCATAACTAGACAACAGCAAACCTCAACAGGTACTATCTGGAAAGGGGCTGAAGGGTTAATGCATAAGAGGGCAACCACATCTTCACACTATAGGTGGGTGACTTATGCTATGACTCCATTAAGGTAGAAGGTCATGATTATGATTTTGGCTGCAAAAGGTTCCAGCCCTAAAATTCCACATGGGGAAATGTTGCCATGGGAGGCTCTCTCTGTGAGGTCAACTGATAGCAAAGGGGAGAGAGAGAGAGAGAGAGAGAGAGAGAGAGAGAGAGAGAGAGAGAGAGAGAGAGAGAGAGAGAGAGAGAGAGAGAGAGAGGGGTGGAAGGGGAGAGAGCGCACGTGCAAGACAGATCAACTGAGGGAACATGACCCACCTACAAGTTTTCCTGTACTCAACTACAATTATAAAGGGAAGATTACCCATAATTTCAGCATTTTTTCCTGCTGGCTGTGTCATACCATTTGCTGGCATAATACCCACATGATCCTCAGGGAGCTCCAGTCCAGAAATGACCCTCCTTCAAATACTGTCCTCAACTAAAAAAGGAAGGCACCATGAGCTATTTGTTTTCCTGGTTCTCTGCTCTCCTAAGGAAAACAGGATTCCCCTTACCTAATGCACATGCGCATAGTCTTAAACCTCAAGATGAATCTTTCTCTTTCAGGATACAGTGACAGAAGCACTATAATACCTAGTAAGAGGAACTGCTGCACAAACAAAATAAGCCAATAAATAGATAACATAAATCTAACAGCTTTTTCCTCTGTGGGTACAATACTACTGGGTTTCTTTTTAAGGGGGAAGCATTTACATAACAAGCCTTGAAAATCAAACCTGTTACCTTTAGAATCAATAGCAGGCTTGTGGGCTTGAAGTATTTTCGGCACTGCAATCCCCATGTCCAGTTCAGTTAGTGTTAGCTCATTCATGAAGTATGGCAACTAGGGAGTAAAAAGAATGGGAAAGACAGTAATGTTACACATAGTTAGGCTGTCAGACTCTAATGAGCCTACAAGAGCAACTGCAAGAATCAGTCTGTGCAAACCTCCAGGCTCAGGCACTCTCTGCACCCCTCTGCTCCTGCCACAAAACCAAGTGAAGGAACAAAACAGAATTCAGTTTCACTTCAGCAACTGATACATGAACCAGAAACTTCAGTTTAAAAGAATCCTTGATCGATCGCTAAACAAGCCAACAATAAAACCTGGATTAATTTACTGGCTTATTTAGTAAGCTAGTTTGTTTTAAACCCTAACCCCTGGTATGTATCTAACACGTCAGGAATTTGCTAAAGTGAAACTAAATTTCAGAAGACTGCTAGGAGGGAAGTGGGGAGCAGAGACTCTTTTCTGTTTGTAGAATTCTCATTAAATTATGGTAACATACAAACATTCCCCTAGACTACAGGGATCCTCTTAAGCCATGTAGCATAGAATTAGAAAGCTGTCTCTTCCGGTCTACCTGGCAAGCTTCTGGGTAGCTACGTTCTACTCACTAGTCACTACCCTTGTCTTCCTCGGTTCCCTGGGAAGACAGCAGGTGGGATAAAATGCAACATGGCATTTGTTTCTAGTGGGATGCTTCCCTGTTCTTTGTGGTGCCCAAGCTTTTAACTACTGCCTCTATCTCTCCAGCTAGTGATGGGTGGCCAATGAGACAACTACAGCTGACTACAGCAACAAATACCAAGAGAACTGTATGATAGTAAGAATAAGCGCATGGTGAGAACAACTAATTATGCTAACCTGGTTAACTCTGCAAAAAGGTTGGCAGCACTAGCAAACTATCACATCACGTACCAATGTGCATTCAGTATTCAGTGGTGATAAAGAGTGAATGCAGCAAAAGCTTCTGCTGTGCCTTTGCAGCCAGAACAGCATGCTGCAAGTGGACGGATGCATACCCTACCACACAGGCAAATATATAGGTTAGGGTTCGTAAGCTCGGGGGAGAGAGACAAAATCGTATTTGTGCAATCAAAAGACTGAGTGCTTGGAGCTTGAACAGCTGGGGATGGAGAGAGATAAGAGCCACAGAGCTGCTTCACTGGCTCTGCTGAAAGACCAGCAAGGTTTGGCTCCTCCCTTCCTTGAACCAGTTCTATTCCAGCTGGTTGGTACAAGAACTTTTGAAACTAAGACGGAGCACACAGGTTTCTTCCTCCTTCCAATCCCTTTTCCTTTGTGTCATGACTGTGAGATTGAGGAGCAGCTATGGCAAATGATTACATGAAGGGCCAAGTAAGGGCATGGGAAAAAGCAAGGAAGGGATGACTCCAATACCAAGGCTCAAGAGAACATCCTTCAACCACACAGCTTGGAGCTGGGCATTTTATTCTTCCTTGAAGAATCAAAACTGGAGATGTTTGGAAAAGGGTTGTAGTAATACCTTGATTTTGCTGAGCTTCATTTGTATCTTCTTGGAGACCATGTCAGACCAGTATTTTTCTCCCAAGAAGTCCCAAAAGATCCTTGCAAGCAAAGCATTTACCCATGCTTCCTGCTCCTCTTCTTCACAATGGGAATCCGGCAACTGGTGAGAGAGAGAGGTTTTTCCACTTACAGTAATCTTCCCAATATTGCTGAAGTTACAGAGTTTAACTTTGGCTGCATCAAGCAAGGAAACTGCATAGCACACGTAACCAACTAGTGCAAACCTGTTTATAAAAAGGATATAATTTGATCTGCCCACAAGCATACAAAACCTAAGTGTTTCATGCTCATTATTCCAAATATTTCCCCAAGTTGCCAGTCTTCTGTTTGAGAGTGAGGGGGCATTATAGCAAACGGAGAAGAGCTGGCCAGTGGCAGAAGAAAGAGTTGCTGCAACTGTGGAGGCATCATCAGGAAGCCAGGGAAGGACTTGTGCACCTGATCTCACAGCTGCATTGAACCCTGAATGCAAGCTGCCAATGACTCGGGAAATCAGGAAGCCTAGAGCATGGGTGATCTGAGGCGTAGCCAGTAGGGCTGCCAGGTCTGGGGCATTTTTAACAGGACTGGGCAGATGGGGCAGGAAGGCAGTTGGTTGCAGAGAGAGAAGCACCCAAGGCACTACAGCCCCGTGGGCCCATCGCTGGAGCATACTAGCCAAGAGGGGCACTGTATTCATGTCCCACTTGTGGGCTGCCGCCCCCGCGGCTTTTGGTGGGCTTCTGAATAAAAAGAGCATGGTGGACTTGGCACGGTGCTCAAAGGTGGGAGCATCTGTATGGGGGCACCTTCTTTAGTCACAGCAAGATCTTTAAGGAGCGGATCACTCTGCTGAGGATGGAGATAAAGTTTTCAAAGTGATACTTCTGAGCAGACCCCCTGAATGCCATTGAAATCTGAGTGCAATCTTGAAGGGCATAACTCTCGACGGTTACAACATGCTCTACTCTTGCTGCTATACTAATGGACTGGGGACAGTCCTGCTCTTCTTGACTATGCATATTTTTATTACTTTTTAAGGTAACATCACTCCTGATTCTTGGGACAACCCTGAATTAGGCCCAGGAAGCCTGGCCATGCCCTTACTTACTTACTTGCTTAACACTTTTGCATGCCGTCACCACATGCCTTGGCATCTCAGGACGGCTCACAAAACATACAATTAAAAACAATAAAACGATCTTTATAAATAACAAATTCAATAAAAGATTATAGAAGGACAAAAAATGAAAACAAAAAGAGTGACTGTTCAATGATAAAATATTAGTTTTTTAAAAAGGTTTTAACCTGGTGCTGAAAAGAATATAAACTCAGTGCCAAGCACACCTCTCCAGGGAGCACATTCCATAATCTGGGCGTCACCGCAGAGAAGGCCCTGCTCTGGGTAGATGTTCTTTTTATCTCCTTTAAAGAGGGCTCCCGGAGCACAGCCTCTCCCACAGATCTTAAAGGCCTGAGGGCATGTAAGGGAAGAGGTGCTCCTTCAGGTATCCTGGTCCCAAGCCATTCAGGGCTTTATAGGTTAAAACCAGCACCTTGAATCGGGCCCTGACTTCACCCTGAAGCCAGTGTAGCTGGTAGAGGACCGGGGTTATATGAGAATAATGACTGGTCCCCGTCAGCAGTCCGGCAGTTCTGTTCTGTACCAGCTGAAGTATCCAGACCGTTTTCAAAGGCAGCCCCACATAGAGCGCATTACAGTAATCCAACCAGGAGGTTACCAGAGCATGAATCACCGTTGCTAGGCAGTGCTTGTCCAGGTAAGGACACAGCTGTATGTATATGGGAGCTTGGAAGGAAGGATTTAACACAGAGATGAAGAACCTCCAGTTATATCTGTTGATAGGTAACCACATAAATTTCCTCCGTAAGGGGTCTCATTGCCCTGACAACATAGCATGGAAACCAATGAACAGAAAAAGTAGAAACATTCACAAGGTGGGCAGAGCTCTGCAAAGTCCATCGAAAATATACCCTTCCCAGCACCACAGTACCAGCAGTGAGAAACCTCTTGTACCCCACCAAAGTGCAAGCACAACCACTATATTTCAAGACAAAATGGGGAGATCATATACATCACCTTCTTCATAGCTGTAGGGCTGCTGTCAGCACTTTGAATTGGACTAGCAACAGGGCTCATGTGTTCTTGTGGAATGCACTTTGCCATATACACGTTGTAGTCCAGCAACACTTTTTGCCTCAAGCTGGCTGCCAGTTCCTTCTGCTTTGGCTGAGAGAGGATTTCTTCTGTGCTTCCTTTGCTGCTGCTACGGCTGTGTGTGAGAATTCCAGACTGGCTATTGGATCTACTGTGTGCTGGCAAGAATCCTAAATGCAGGTAGGGGAAAGCTGTCATTAATAAGTCATCAAGTACGAAACTCTACGTCCATGAAAGGCAGAAGTTTAACATGCAAATACAATGCAAGACCACAGCTGCAAGCTAGCATGGCACGACGAGAAGTACACACGTGGCTTTATCCCCTTCTTGCAGATGGGAATACAATACCTTCAAGGCTGCTATATACTGTAATTCATCTTTTATGTAACCACACTTATAACAGTGGCATCACTTTCCCACAGGTGTGGAAAGTTACCATAGTGTGCTTTTTATCTCTGTAACATATTCCACAGTGTCCTAAGGCAACTGGCTAAGAAGGTTGCCAGGGCATCTTTTTCAAGAGTTAAAAAGTATATATTCTTACACATGTTTTGGTAAGTGCAAAAAAGACAGAAAATTCCAAAGAAAAGGCAGACAAGGTTGCCCATGCCTGCCTGCTTATCGGAGCAACGGAACCACACTCTCCAGTGGGAACAGGGAAGGGCTATGTACCCACACAACATGAAGAGAAAGTTCCACAAAGCCCCAACCAACTTCCTTTAACTTCTGATGAAACACAGTCTAACTCTGTCCTGATCTAAGTGTTACATAACTGCCACATCATGGGCTGAATCCAAGCTTGGGTATGTAGACTATCCAGCTTTCCTGAGCAAATTTTGAGGGTGGATGGGGGAGCTGCAGGGAGGAACAAAAATTGCCCCCTCCTGGCTCCTCTAACAAAGCTTCTTCTATCATCAGATGACACCACTGGATACAACCCTATGTGCTCAAAGGTTCAGTTATGACCCTCATTTTAGATCTATAATTCTATGCTTTATCACAGCTAACTCGACTTTCTTGAAAGGGCACAAGCCACCAAAAACATTTTGTTCTGCAAACATTCCAAAAGAGGGGGAAATTATTTGTAACCAAAGAGGAAGGATAAGACAAAGGAGTTTATTAAATATTAATGGCAGCTTGCCACATTGGATTTTAGAATCACAGATCTCAGCCAGTTAAGTCTTATGTTTCTTGCTAATGTAACTTTAGAAAATTTAGATTTTGGTTTGAGTCATCAAGATACCTTCAACTGGGCTCCTGTTTTTCCTAAATATTTCTTTTGAGACAGAATGACACATATCTAATCATACAACAGCAATCATGGTATGCATCACTAATGACACGGATTTAAAAAAGCAGCTGAAGCAGCTCTTGAAGAGACTACTGCACCAAAATACTTCAAAACTGAGTGTCCAAACATTTTACAAGTCTCTTCATAGACAAGCTTTAAATTTTGTCTCCTCCTAGAATATGTAACTCCAATGAATCTCTAATAAGCTGATTGATTGATTGATTGATTGATTTAGGAGCTCACTTTTAGAGGTCTTAATAGCATGAACAAAGGATTACCTACCTGGCTTGTTTCCACATACTGCAATTGGCTTTTTCCCTTCAACTTTCAATCTGGAAGCCATAAGGAATCGCCTAAACCATTCTTCCTTCTCCCTACCAGTCCTTCCAAATAGATAAAGGACTTGGTCCTTCTGGGTAAAGGACTTTGTTCCATCCTGAGATTGCTTCCTGGATTCTTCACTGTTTAGATCTACTTTTTCTACAGGTGGCTTCTCTTCTGAGGCCTCTTTATCAATCTGAGCTTTAGCCATGAAATCATCTTGTTTCCCAAGCTCAATGCAAATAGGATACTTTTTATTCCAGATTCGTTTTCGAGCTAAACTTTTGGGGACCAGATGAATCTGGAAAACAAGTTAGTTAGTTGGTTTCATGATTTAGTTTCATGGCCAACCTCACCTGAATAGGAATATAGAATAGCATGCATTAATCAAACATATAACCAACTGCAAAGACCACCACCCATAATAACTTAGAACAGGTATGATCTTTCTGAACTTCTCTCAGGGAAAGCTCCAGCTTTGTCTAAGAGGTTTTTAAAAGCTTGGGATAAACAGGACCCAACTGCCTCAGCCCTTGGCCCATTCCCAGACTTTCCTGTTGAGGCTACTTCTCCTCTCTTGCAACAATATCACTTTGGGAAATCAACTATAAACACTGACAGAAACTAGTGCTGGCAGGAGCCAATTTTGAGTGGAGGCAAAGTTCAGGGAGCAGAGAGTGGCTCATTTCTTAACATGGTTTGGGTTTGCCAAGGTGGGCAAGGCAGGGATAACTGAGATGGGTTCCCAGTCATTTCAACCTGAATAGGCTAATACATTGGCAAATGCATGGGTCTCATGTTACTTATAATAGCATGTGCAACAGCCCTGAAAGCAGGTATTATGTCAAACTTTCTTCAGCCCAAAGACTAAGTGCCATTTCAGAGATCTTGGGGGCAGCATTCCAGTGGCTGGTGGGTTGAATGGCAAAAGGGACAGAGCCAAAAATATCAAACATATTGACATATTTTAGCTTAAAGCTTTTACTACCAGTAATTAACCCTTGGGAGAGGCATCCAAGCATTTATAATAGGAAAAAAAACTTCAAAAAATCCAGGAAACCACCAAATGATCAGAGGTCAGGAAACTGGGCAGGGTTGGTCTTGGCCCACAGGACTAGAGTTTGACATCCCAACTCTAAAGCAATCAATACATACTTTCACTGTATTTACTTACACCAAGCTGCAGGAATCAGATTTCTTGCTAATTACACTTGGCCTGTTCCATGCTTGTCTAACGATTCTCAAGAAAACCCTACAATTTAGTATAAGTCTCTATGAAGCCCATTCTTCATAGATGCAGAACTGTTTGGATTTGACATTTAAAGTCCAATAAGAATGCCCAGAAGCAAGATCTCTTCTGAGAGAAAAGTGCTGGCTCCTTTCTGCCCATAATTTTTACAAAAAAACGTTGAAACTTAAAACTAATGCCAGAGGGTTTGCCTTCCCTTCTAGCTCCCAATTCCCTTTCTGTTCTATCTTTCTGACTGTAAACCTGAGGGCAGGAACTGTCACATTCTTGATATTTGTAAGCCAGCCCAGGAAGCCCCCACTTTTTTTTTTGCTGAAGAGCAGGGAGAATTCCTTCAAAAAAATACAATTACAGTCCACAAATGATAGGAAAGAAACCCAGTACTACATCTAGGTGAACAGACACTCCTATGCAGTGTTTCTACCTGAACAGCTCCCACCTGTGGCCTCATACTGATCAAATCATACAATCTTACTGGTTTGAAGTATTTTTAGTCATAAGTTCTGATTTCTCCCTGTTTAAATACCAAGACCAAAAACTGGGAAAGGAAGAGGGAGAAAGGTATAGATAGCTCCAAAATGGGGGCAGGGGAGGAAAGAAGGGAGAAAGCAACCTTGTTAAAAAGCCAATCAGGGCAGAAGTAGATACGAAGGCAGGCACGGGGATAGCACTGAAAAGAGAAAGCCCATCTTTCTTTCTCCCCCTTAATACCTAGGAATACTCAACATACTATTTGGAAGGCAAGAAAACTCTCAGCATAATGATGTCACACTCTGAGAATCCATAAATACTATGAGGCAAATGGGTAGTGAAAGCAAAGCACAAGGATCATATATAGGCAGGAGTCCATGCCATTCATAATGGCTAGTTCTGTTCCCTTTCATAGTGAAACACTGCAACAGACTAAACAATTTTAAAATAAACACTCCATCAACACCATATGGAATTTACTAATAGATATTAATTGAACTTACCTTACTTTCCATAAGATCATAAATTTTCTGGCTAATATAGGTGACATCAGGCTTTGTTTCATTGTAAGCAGCCCTTCTGGAAATATTTTTGTTGGGTTTTGAAAGTCTCAAAGTACTTCCCTCAAGTCTCACATAGACAGAGTGAGTCAATGTAGCATGGTACGTTTCTGGATCATAGTTGTGGATCTCGTTCATCCAGCCCTAGCAAACAGATACACTATCAGAAGGCAATACTTCATTCACAACAGTTCCTAAAAATAATTCGAAATGCCAACCACTCTAAGTCTGCCACAAGTTCAAGCTATCTTCTATACCTAAAAGATATAGGTATAGAAAGACCTAACATGTTACGGGAATAACTGGTCCTAGAAGATTAACCTCGTTTCTTCTGTAACTTGGATGGGAGACATGTTTAGATATTCGAGCTGGAGATGGCTAGAGCATGTCCATGTCTGGGCAGGCACAAGACTGAGAAGGTACCATGTAATATGGGGTTTCCTAAGTGAATGGGTAATGATGGAGAGAAGAGAAATGAAGAGCAGATGAAGTGATTAGCCTGTCCAGATTTAATAGAAGTTAAGAATAGAAAAGGCAGGTAGGAGTGGTATAGAAATTCTTTGAGGCTTGTGCTTGCTAGGCCTTCTTCTGTCTGGACATCTAGAAGCAACCCAGAAGAAAGTCACCAAGGATTCCTGGCGGTCAGCACTCCAGAGCCTTATCAAAGGCACTTTCAATCCCCTTGTCTCCTCTTCAAATATCACAAAAAGCACATGAATAACATCACAACGTGGATCTTGTTATCTGACATGTCCTAAAGATCATCCTGAGCAGCTACAAAGAATGATGCAAAGCACAGTAGGGCTTTCCAAATGGTGTTCTCTAAATGCGCTGGACTATACCTCCCAATATTCCCCAGCTGGGAGTTGTAGTCCAACACTTCTGGCAGAGTTCAGGCTTGCTTATGCAATCTTCTAAAAATCGAGGGCTGTTCCACAAAAGCATGGGGACTCCCCACAGCATAGCACTTGGCACATTTCCATGCCAACTGAAGGCAGCAAACCAGCCCCTTTGTGCCCAAAGCTCTTGTGTGCATCACAGGCCTTCAATCAAAGCACAGGAACGCATTGTCAGATCACTACAAAGCTACCAGAGGTACAGCATTAAGACAAAATCTACTTATTGCAAGGAGCAGAAAAAACATCCCATCACAGCAGACCACTCTCAAGCAGGAAACACAGTGAGAACTGAAGCAATGTGGTTTTCTACAAAAGATTACATCTGAGACAGCCACACACAAACTTGATTCAGTGCAACCTCCATATTCCTGCCTTTCTTTCCATTTAACTGGATAATGGAATTAGAAGGACCACGTACTGTTCCACTGATTTATCACACCTGCTGGCTCAGGGTTTACGGTTAAAGTAACTGGATTAAGCTTTGCCAGTCTAACCACATTAGAATTCCATCCCACGCATCTATTTTCTTCATTAGCAGAAGAACAGCAGTTTCATTTCTTTTGGCACAGGTACACATGTGTTGCCTGTA
This sequence comes from Varanus salvator macromaculatus, assembly GCA_023646645.1. Classification (NCBI taxonomy): domain Eukaryota; kingdom Metazoa; phylum Chordata; class Lepidosauria; order Squamata; family Varanidae; genus Varanus; species Varanus salvator. Next base: position 1,337,068 of record JAIXND010000791.1, on the reverse strand, counting down.
TTGTTGGAAATCACAACCTTTTAGTCAAAAATCTCTCAGGTCTCCTAAATCCAATCCCAGTATTTAGTCATCACCTAACATCTCTCTCAAGCGACAGATGTGTAATGTCCACAAACAGCCATTTTCCCTGTATTATCCACAGCAGAGTAGTTAACTTTCCTAGCCTGCATCAAGCAAAGAACAGCTGGGCTGTTTAAGAGAAAATGGTAAACTCAATTCCTATCCTACCTAAATAAATCTGTCTTTCTTCTCCTTTCCAAATTATGCATTCTCTTTTAGGAACCGCTGAAATTGCTTAGCCTGAGGAAAAACACTTAAGGTGAGACATGATAGTAATCTTCAAATCCAAAGGCTCTCAAGCAGAAAATGGTACACACTTGCTCCAGAAGTCAAGAGAAAAAAAGACAAGGGTGGAAATTGGAGAATTTGGCTACATATAGTAAGAATTTCCTTATGGGGAGAGCTGCCTGCCTGTGTAACACATTAGCCTGGGACCTTGCTGCTGGAGGTACCAAAGCAAAGGCTGCATGGTTGTCTGCCTGAGATGCTGTAGCTGTATTCCAGCTCTGTAGATCTTGCATGAAGCAGAGGGTTGGACAAGAATGTTGCCCCCATTTTATATATGAACAAATTTTCTCCTGTTATAAAGAGAACTGGGTAGAACTGTTTTAAGTTTTAAGGGTAGAACTGGGAGTTACCAGTACTCAGGTCATACTCCTTCCAGAGCTAAGCTTCTTTGCTAGGTATAGGCCATTAAAAGATATTTCCGGCAAAAGAATTAGCCTGTCACTTCAGAGAGCTGATTAAATAAAATAATTAACACTCTAGTATTTAAACTGCCTCCATGGTATTTTCAGGATGCTAGACTAGATGAACTCTGGCCTAATCCAACAAGACATTTCTGTACTTATGCAAGTCATATCATTTGTGTAACGCAAAAATATTTAGGATTGCTAACCATTACAACATTGCTCAAGTCATTTTGAACGTTCAAACACAGATTACAGGCTTTCCACTTTCAAATGCAAATTCACCATTTTAACATCTTACATTTCATATGGTGTCAGCTTACTTTATCTGTCCTGACTCTTATGGTATACAACTTAAAGATAAAAATACCATTTGATGTTTAGTGTTGAGTTCTAGTCTCAGAACCCAATGCTTGGAACATGCTTTAGTAATACAATTAATACGTCACTTTGCATGCGAACAGAGATAAAAAGCCTGGACCTCTGCGAAGTATTTCTGGTACTTCCAGGGTACCACTGCTTGTTCCACATGGGTAGGGCAAATTGGGCCACAAAGCTAACTGATGTTCGTACTTGTTTTAAACTAAACACCTGATCCCTCAACCTGCTGCAACCTGCCACATAACATTAAGGACAACTCCATGCATTATAAATCCTACATTGGTGTTGCTGCATCAGCATTCCTGAAGCAGACATGTATATGCAACCACCATATGCTCATCTAAAAATCAGCCTATAGGAAAGGGAACCCTTACAAATTCCATGTGTAAAGTGAAACACATGGAACACAGGGAGCTGCTTTATACCAAGTCAGACCACTGGGATAATTATTTGTCTGCACTTTCAATTACTGAAAACGCATGCACAAGAGGAATATTGTGCCACTTTCAACATTAAGAGTTCTGGACATTTGGTTTCATGAAACTAGAGCTCACTGCATTGCATACTCTAGTCCAGCAAACCCCAGTATGGTGCCCTCCGGATGTCTTAGACTTCCATCAGTCCTAGCCTACACAGATAACAGTCAGGAATGTTGGGAGTTGTAGTCCCAAACACCTGCAGGAAACCAAGCTGAGGAATGCTGTTCTAGTGCATGAAAGTTTATGCCACAATAAATCTTGTCAGACTTTGAAGTAGCATGGGACTTCTTTGTGTTTACTATAATAGTGAACAAGCTGTCCCCTGGAATTTAAAAGCATTGTAAAGTTTAAAAACAATGTCTGAATATTTACTGTATGTACATGTTTCACAAATTTCCTTAGATTCTACTGTTAAAAACTAACTTTAGTGTTATTGATTTCATAAACAGTGTTTTGCTTTGTTTATGCAATAAATACATATAACATTATTTATGTTTGATGCCACCTATAGATATATTGAATTAGTCTCAAAAGCATTTGCATTTCATTCTGGGCTAGAAAAGGAGAAATTTATAACTGTGGTTTGATTGACTATATTGATCTGTAATAAGACTATAATGGGGTCTTACATTTCTCTGTCACTGCACTTAAGACAAGATCATATAGCACCAGCAGTAAGTATATTGTCCATGGATTACTCTCCATGGGTATTTGAACACATAAATCATATTGAGCAGTGCACACATCTCTGATAAACCTACTTGAAGGGAAACCAAGTACAAAAGTATTATGCAAATCTACCAAGGATAGTGAGCAGCAGAGATATGACAAAGGATGTCTAGCATTAAAAGGTAAAGGTTTCCCCTTGACGTTACATCCAGTCATGCCTAACTCTAGGGGGCGGTGCTCATCTCCGTTTCCTAGCCAAGGGAGCCAGTGTTTGTCCGCAGACAGTCTCCATGGTCATGTGGCCGGCATGACTAAACACCAAGGTGCACGGAACACTGTTACCTGCCCACCGAAGTGGCACCTTTTCATCTACTTGCATTTGCATGCTTTCAAACTGCAAGGTTGGCAGGAGCTGGGGTGGAGCAACGGGAACTCACCCCATTGTGCAGATTCGAACCGGCGACCTTTCGATCAACCAGCCCAGCAGCACAGCGGTTTAAACCACTGTGCCACCTGCAGTCCCACTGTCTAGCATTAGGTGCAATCTAAGCTGCAACTTAGGGGCCAAACAAAATATTATAATTAAAACTATTTGTGTATCTGTCCCGTTCATGTACATGTGGGAGTGCTCTATTTAAATCAAAAGGCACACCTGGGCAACAAAACTGAATCTTCTCGAGTTACGTCAAGTACTTTGCTCCCAGCTTTTTTCCAACAGCAGAAACAAGCTGGGCTAGAAGAAAAGCACTTGGCTTGACAAGAGTGCAGGCTGGTTAGGTTTCGGGAGGGTTGGGTTCCTTCACCTACACAACTCATTTCATGTTAAAGGTAAGACCAACCCACCCCACTGTATAAATAGCTGAGAGGAATGAAGTATTTGTTCTGTGCAGGAAAATGAGATATACCATATCTTTTGCTCTATAAGACTCACTCCCCCCCCTCACAAAGTAAGGGGAAATGTCTGTGCGTCTTATAAAGCGAATATGTGTGTGCAGTAAGTCTGTCAGATGTGCAGCCCATGGGGAAGAGATGGGGAATGTGCCTGTGATTATGTGCCCATTTGATTCAGAATATTTTTTTTCTTGTTTTCCTCCTCTAAAAACTAGGTGCGTCTTATGGTCAGGTGCGTCTTATAGAGCGAAAAATACAGTAAATATCTAGTTTGGCCTTCAAACAGTTATTGTAACAGAAGCCTTGATGGAACAAACCAAAGGTCTATCCAGTCTGGCATCCTGCTTCCCAAAGCAGCCTACCAGATGCCTCTGGGAAGCCTATAAGCAGGCTGTGAGCAGAAAGCCCTTCCATTCTTCTCCCCAGCCACTTCTGTGCAGGAGTGAACTGTCTTTGGTCCCAGAAGTAACAGAGCAACCACCGATAGTCTTATCCTTCATGGCTTTGCCTATTCTCCTTTTAAAGCTAGGGATGGATACTACCACATCTATTCCTCTGCTTTGCGTGTTTTACTTAATACTATGCAGCGATGCACTTCTGCCCTTTTTAAACCAGTATATCTTAACTGTATAATTATTATCTGCTGTGGTTTCATGTATTTTTATTGTAATTTGTTTTTGTCTTCCAAGTCACCTAGAGAATATCCTATAAGCAATATAAATAAGACATAGCTGTGTGTTGTTCCCCTCTTACTTGCCTTTTTCTACACTGAAAAGTCCCAAACCTTGTCATCTTTCCTCATAGATCTAGTCACCTGGACCCTCAGAGCAGTGAAACAGTGAAAAATGCAGAAAAGTCTACTCAGAAGCCTAGAATAGTGTGTGTTAATCTTTATAAAGTTAGAATTTTGGCTTATGTGAGCCCTGAACATCAAAACAGAAACCAGTCACTGAGTGGTGTGGTTGGCCCCAGACATATTGCTGTCTGAGCAAAGGAAAAGTTGGTGCTCCACTCCATGTCCAGGAGCTGACTAGACTGGCAGTTGAGCCTGAGTTCAGCACCAGGGGCAGGCCAGTGCACTGCAGCACACTAGCTTAGGGGACTCAAGACAGTTTACATGGCAGCTCTGTCTTTCCACACCTTGCTACTGCTCCTGCCCCCTAGCATTTGCTGCCTGGAGTGGCATGTCACTCGCCCAATGGTAGAGCTGGCTCTGTCAAATGGGACAGGGGGTCCAACCTTCCCTTTAAACAGTGAGATACTAAGTCAAATGTGGACCCCCCCACCCCCACTACCAAAAGAAGCCATTATCCAAACTTTTCTTTCATACCCAAAGAATAATGTTTCAGGTACAACAACAGGACTCCACACTAGATCTACACTTCTTCATACACTGTTGAGGAAAACACTGCATCCAGAAAGTTTTGCCTGGAAACAACATCAAATTTAACCCACAGCCTTTATCACATAAACATATGGAAACTTGAACAATGCACTACTGTGTGATTGCCACACAGGCGATTGAAAAAGCCCTCTTAAAAGAATCAAATCCTAGGCAGCACTGGAAAATTCCTCTGAAGGGAAAAAAATAGGATAAGCCTCTTCCTAACTTAAGAAAACTAGCATTTCAGTTCAGTACACAAAATTAAGCTCATTCCTTTGCTTGCACAATCCTTCAGCAGGAAAAGAACAGCCGTTACTAAAGATAAATTTTAACACATGCTTTTCCTATAAGAAATTCAATCTCCCACAGTGAATAATGTGTGGGAATAATTACATTTACATCTTGTGACAATCCACAATTTTCCTAGGCCCACAATTTTGCTGTTAACTTGTACTTATCATGGTAGCAGCACAGGGAAAAGGACAGAAAGTTGGACTTCCTGATTCAGCACCATCCTTCCGTGGTCCCTCTATGATTGTTCTTCGGTGTTCTCTCTTCCAAATGCTGATATAGATTCTGGATAGCTCCATCCCTTCCAACCTGAACAATTATCTTCCTGTTCCAGAACTAAATGTTTAAAAAAGTCACTGCCAATTTAAACATACACAGTATGCCATCGTATGTGTGTGCGTGCACACACACACACACACGCACAGAGAAAGAGAGAGAGAATTGGTGGGGCCCACCATACTAGTCTACAGACATACACTACTCATAGCTGCACGGAAGTGCAGTCTGTGTAAGAACTGGGTAATGAGAAATGCAGGCATGTTCAGGCCAGGAGTGGAAGCTGGGGGTAATTACAGAACACCAAGAAAGAGGAAACCTATGACCAAAAGTGGAGGGCAGTTGTGCATGGAATTTCGATATTAAAATTACAAGGCACTTCACCATTGTGCAGAAGACAGTGACCGAGTGACCCTGCCTGTTCAGCCTGTTTAGCCAGGTGCTCACTGTTGATGGGCCACAGTCTGGAAGGCTCATTCTCTTTTGCCCACAGTTGTGCAACAAGGGCAACTCCTGAAATAGAAAGGCAGCTTGACCACCCTTAAACCATCCCTTTAAAAAAAAAAAAAAAGATGCCACATGCAAAGGGGTCACAGCTTTTGAACAGTAAGAAGTAGGAAAGAGTCAGTAACAAAACCGCTGTCTTAGGACAGATTCCTTTCAATTGTATTTACATTCCAACTGGTTGCAAACTGGATCACGCAATTCTTCAGCTGAAGCATTCAAGCATGAAGCCAAACGTCTTGCTCTGCCACTTTATTTTGGTTCAGACTCACAGAACGGGTAGGAGGGGAAGGAAGAGACAACAGAAGTCATACAAATGTTTGCTAAGTGAGAGTGGAACAAGACAGTTAAGCAGAACACCAAAGAAAGTGCCTGTGTTTGCGGGGGGTGGGGGGCCGCAGAACAGTAGGACAGAGGCCTATTTTAGAATCCTGTGCCCAGAAGGAAGACAACGCTCACTGGAAACAGTGTCCCTTGCAAAAGCATTTGGGCTGCAGAAGCATCACTGCAGAACCAAGATCATGGGCAGGAAAAAGGCTGATAAACAATCCACAGGCGTGCTGCTGCCGCCGCCACAGCACCTGTGCACTGAAAAAGCCACAGGAAAAGCCCAACTGAACAAAACCAACAGAAAGGGGGCAGCTATTTAAAATGCAATCCATTTATTCATTTAGCTATATGGTGCTTAATAAGCAAAGACATTCAAAAGAGCAGTTTTCACAGAGGCTGCAGGTTTGGCGTAAGACCATTACAAGAATTTCCTAATTTGAGTTTGAATATTCCCATAACATACCTGCTACAGGTCATGTTTCCCACTGTGAATTTTCATACACTAAATTTCCATTTGTTTTAACATAAACAACTTAACCACCTTGTGCTTAACCAACAGGAAAAAAATGTTACGCACGCCTTTCAGCTGGTTCAGTTCATTGATCTCCCAAAAGTGCTGGATATACTCTGAATACTTTTATTCAGGAGTTTCAGGCTGTGCTTCAGCCGCACTGGCAGAAGTTCTTCGGCATCATGAACGCTTAGGCACAGTGGCACCCTGTTCCGTAGAAGCACCTTTGAAGGAGGAGTTGCTGTTTTCTCCACAACAGGAAGCAAACCCCAATAGCCACTGCTGAGGCTCTTTCAGCAATGCTGCCAGTGGGACACAAGGTTTCAGCACTTGCTCCATACTTGGAAATGCTTGCAGCTAGCTGTTCTAAAGCATAACACCACTGCCTAGGATGGGGCATTGAACCCCTCGGAGGCCAAACTCAATTCCAGAGAGCTCGCAGGGGCTGCATTCCAGTGGTGGGAAGGACCAACATGCTACTGTATTCTAGCATAAAGCTCTCGCAGTCAGTAATTAAGCCTGAACAGAAGCATGGCAATCCTGTAGAGTGGAAGCAAAAGTTACAGGAAAGCCGGGTGGGGCTATGGGAAGGGGACATGGCCCTTTCAGGGACTATAAAGGACTAGATTTGGCCCTGGGCCCTGGTTTAGGCCGAAAGGCCTAGTTTCTGCCATGTTCTTGCTTGGGGAACACTGGCCTCCATGGACTTGTCAGGGCAAGACAAGACAAACAAAAGCTCTGCCACAATACGGCTGCCAAAAGACTGCCACTGTAAGAACAGCTTAAGATTTAAGATGGGATTCCTGATCTGATCATGAATCCATGCTGCAAGTCTCGCTCCCCATGCATACCTTGGATGTGTTAATGCATCCCTGTCCCACTTGAGCTATGTTAAGGTATGTCTGTCCTGAAAGTTCTCTCTTTTGTGCTGTGTGTCTTAATAACATTCAACCCTTTTGTTTTACTCTCAGTTGCCTCTAGCAAACTGTGTGATCCCTCACTCTCCTCCAAACTGTGTATGTAACTGATAGATTATAAAAATATCTTGTGCAGACTCCTTCTTGGTAGTCCCTTCAGGGGCTACCTACATGCTGCAGTTCAAATAATCCCTTAACATACATGTTACAGGTCAGGTTTTCACACCTATTTCTCATACACTAAATAAACTGTAAATGTTCTTTTGATTGTGCATCCCCAGGAAACTTTCTGGTTTTTCCTTGCAGGTGCCTGGTCTTTTCAAATCACAAATCTGATTTACTCTTGCATTCTACGCAAGTAGCTTTGCCCAACAATAATACACAAAAAAGAAAAATAAAGGTAGAAGAAGATACATGATTCCTTTGTTTCTCATGTGTACACATTTAAGCAATTACACTTTTCTTCTTTTTGGCCTTTGGAAAAGGAAACAGGCGCAGCATTCTCTGAAAAAAATCAGACTTTCAGGCTGTCTTACAGTGTGGGCATGCCAGAGCAGCAGACTCTGATGTACAACTCATGGACTAACTGTGAAGTTCCCAGGAAGAGCAAGGAAGAGTAAGGCTCAGTTTAAAAGAGGGATGGGAATCACCTTCAGGTGTTTGGTCCACGACTCCCACCATGCCTCGTCATTGGTTATGCTAGCTAGGACTGATGAGAATTGTAGGTTAAAACATCTGAAGGGCTAAGCATTGCTCACTCCAATTTTAAAATGCAGAAATAGAAAGTGAGGTGAACTTTTATATATAGTTTTAATTATGCTGTAAGCCGCCCCGAGGCTTTGTTGCGATGGGCCTATAAATGCGGCCTATAAATTTTTAAATAAATAAATAAACTTCCCCTCCCCACTAGGAATTATCCTCCCTCTGAAAGGGACTTCCAAATGTTTTTCTTCTGAAAGAGCATCAAATCAACCTAAACCCTTATCAGGAGACTAAAGCAGGGTGATAGAACAGCACAGCAGTGGGGGAGAAGAGGGAGATAAGTCCCACAGAAAGAGTATGGAGATGCCCTCCTGCTCAAACAGACACGCTGGTTTCTTTATTGGAATTTAGTCCAAGCCACATTCTAACAGGCGGGTCATGCTGCCAGCATGGATAGCACAGCTGGAGCCTCACAGATGGGGAACCACATGCCAATGCACTGGTGCCGTAAGGGCAACAGGAGCCACCATCACCAAAGGAGGTGGTAAAACCATTTTTGCATTACCAGATCAGCCCCGCTCTCAATTGAATTATGCACCTCCATTATAACTAACTGAGTGTTGAAGTCACACTGAACTGTGTCTCCACAGAGATGTGGTAAAACAGTCATTTGACCATCTCACTGGTGTTTTGGATAAGTGGCCATGACAAACATACAAATTGCAATGGGAAAATAAACAACTAACTCAACTCATCGTAGCTTGACTGAGCAAGTGATGAAGTAAATGCAGCCAGTGCTTTATCAAGCTTCTATTCCAACAGCAATTACCGCATTGCCGAGAGTAACATTAATTCTCCTTCCACTGCTGGTGTGGCTTGAAGTATATTTATTATGGGAAGGCTGGGTGTGTGTATATCTGTGAAAGCTTATAAAGCAAAGCAAAGACTCACCCTCAGTATTTCAGGTTCTTGGATGTCTAGAGGTTCTGTACTCAGCTGCTTGTTCCAATTTGTATGCAACCTGCTATGCCTAGTACTTGGTGTGAGAAGCCAAATCACACAGATAGCGATCATAAATCCAAGGGCAACTCCCAAAAAGAGCCCATTGAAGTAACTAGGGAGAGGGAGTATAAGGTAAGCATAGATCAGCATGGTGAGAAAATACAATGTCTTCACTGGAAGTGGAGGCTGTGGTAGACATAGGTCCATGTCACCTTCACTGCTGAAGGGCATAGCCCTCTCCTCAGGCATTTCCACCTTTGGTACCTTTTCCAAAGGCTGGTCAGGTTTGTCATCCTCTATTAAGCAGAAGTCATCAGAATACAGTTCATAGAACTCCTCATCTTCCTTGCTCGCCAAGGCAGACAGAGAACATCTTTCCAGTACCAGGGAACCCTTTGAACTGGAGTCCTTTGTGCTTAACAAGGGTGAGCTTCTACTTTCAGCTTCAGGTGCATATTCTTCAGGCTGTTTCATACTCTTATTTACACTGGAGTCACTTCCATAATATTCCCCTTCAGAATCGCATTCTTCCTCCTTAATGCTGTAGTTGTTATTGCTTTCCAAATGGCCATTCAAGCCAGAGAGATTGGAAAGTTCTGAAGCACTTGAAGATAAGGCTTTGGGCCTGTGACTGCTGCTCTCGTCACCCATTATTTTGCTGAGCAGCTGGAAAGGTTCATAAATCACTTCCGAAAGGCGTCTTTTTGTGTCCTCAATTTTGGCTTCCATTTCAGGGACTTTAAAAAAGGAGCGAGTGTCTGAAGGAGATGTTAAGGGAGAAGAGGGAGCAGTTTTGGAATCGCCACCTGTGTTCCGAGGCTGTGTGAACTGTTTAAACAGGTGCAAGTTCAGTTTGGAGTCGGGTGGCTTGTATGACACTGCTTCAGAGTCCTGTTTTGATGTGTCCGTGGACAGAGACTTCACCAGGGTTTTCATTAACTGCCTGTGTCTCGTGGGTGGCGTGGGCTCTTTTGGTTCGATGTCTGTCGAAAGGGACTTCACTAGACTCATGAAAGGCTTTGAGCTAGTAACAGTGGATGGAAGGCTAGTCAAGACGAGTGACTTTGAAGGGGAGGGCAATGGAGAAGTAGACAGTTCGGATGGGCTAGGGGCATGAGACAAATGAGAGGAAGGGGAGAAAGCTAATGGCACGGTGCTGAATACTTGAGACTCCAGTGGCTTTACAGCTGGCGTGATGGTGGGAGGGGAGGGAAGCAGAGATGCAGCCATATTAAGCGAGGTAGTGGGACCAGAAGAATCGTGGTCACCATGATCAAAGCACAGATCTTCCTTGGCTTCAAGTGCAGTTACAATGCTTTGGTCGTCCAGTGCCTCAGCAGCAGAGTCCCCAAACTTTTCTTCCTCCTCCTCCTCCTCTTCCTCCTTCCCAAACGCCGAGAAATGAATGGTGATGGTTTCTCGGGAAACAGATCGCTGAACCTGCACTTTAGGCGCTGGCTGCTTTGAAGACATGTCACTGGTTTTCTCTGCATGGCTAATGTTCCAGCTTGTCATTGCAGGTTCCAGAGAGGCACAAGGGTCTGTGAAGAAGAAGCCAAACATACCATCAAGGCGGAGGAAGAATGAGGTTTTGTTCACAATCATTTGAACGCCACACATGAAAATAAATCCAGCTGTATACATGGCTAAACCAACCAGAAGATGTACAAGCATCTGACATCACTCGCAGCTCCACTGGTGGAAAGCACTAGTATGTCAGAAGATAATTATGCAAAGGAGTTCTCATCACTGGGGCTGCAAACTCTGGCCTCAACCCAAGGGCAGCATTTACTGCCTCCCAGGAAAAAGATCTTAGCACAGGGGACCCAGCTTTGCTGCAAGCACTGGCTAGAGAAGGAACAGCTGCAAGGTTTCACTCTTTCCTGCCACAACACCTGTGACAGGAAACAAAGAACTAGTGCCTGAGTTTTGCTTTTCTTTTTTCCTACCTCCCTTTTTTCTACCTCTTCTACCTTTTGCTTTTCTATCTCCCAATGTCATGTTTTTTAGTTTATAAGCTTGAGTAGGGGCTGTCTTATTTTACTGATCTTTGTAAGCCATTCTGGAAACCCTTTTTTTGGTTGAAGTTTGGAGTTTAAATGGTTACTATCAAAGCTGAGGCCTATTCTATTAGCCTGAAAGCCTTCTTGCTACTATTAAACTTGGGGTAAAAATAGAGCAAAGACAAATAAGCAAACAGACATCAACCTGAGACATACAAGTACTCCTAAGAGCAAGTTTGAATGTGGGAACACATTTACAGAGTTATCATCTTTAATGACTGTGAAAAAACATTTGCAAAGGAGTAAGTGTAGGTGTGCATATCTGAAAGAAGCTGGTTGGCTGTAGCATATTCAGTAAAGTTAATTGCCCTGCTGATTTTTTTAGCACACACGATTCACATGCTGAAAAGCTTTAAGGTAGCTGTGATTTGGATTCAGGAAGACAGAGCAAGAATAACAGATACTGCCATGTGCAGCCTGTGATGTAGAATCCCTCACCCAAGTTCTGTGCAAAATGAATTCAAAACCCAATTCCACATGGCAAGCTGGATCTTTGGATCACCACCTTTGTGTGCTAGTGCAACAGTATGGCAAAAGGGAAAAAAAGCAGTCTGAGTAACTCACAAGTCTGTATTCCACTGATGCTAAAGCAGTTGTGCACAGTTATTGCCATACAGGTAACAATTCACCCTTACTCCAAGTTTTCACACAGTGAGAACTGTATGAGATGATGGATGTTCCTGGTTTGTCAAATTACAGCCCATCAGGATAATTACTGTAATGGTAATGTGCCTTCCAGTGATTACCGTGGCAAGCAATTGAAGTTATTAATAGGGAGGACTGGGATTTCATAAATCAAAGATACTCAGTACCTCCAAGTGAATATAAATTGCTCACAGGACATGGCTTTCAAAGAAAGTGAGAATGTAAACACACATACATGTAGTTAAGGCAACTATGCATTGTTAGTTAAATTATTTGTAATAGCAAACTACAGAGCAGAAGATTGGATGATTTGCATTCCAGGATAACAGATCATGCCAGGATGCTAATGGCCTTTGGTAAAGTGAGCATCATATTACACTGCAAAACCCTTCAGCACAAAAGTGTTTTTGTGCCAACCAGACACTGCTAATACAAGAAATTCTTGCTGGATCAAAACAGCCACGTCACAGAGCAACTGTGGGGGACACTACTTTGCTAGGAATCACAGCGGCCAAACATATTCCACCCCCTTAGAGAACAGTGGTACAGAAAAGGCCTTACTTCCCAAGGCCATATCCACACATGACAGTCAGGTACAGCTAGTGGGTTCTTTTTGGTAGAATGTGAGAAGAGCCCTGTCCATCTAGTCCAGCATGCTGTTTCCACAGTGGCCAATTGGGTGTCTGTTGGACGTCCACAAGTAGGACCTCCTACTTTTGTCCCACAGCAACTAGTACTCAGAGGCATAACACCTTGATTATTGGAGGAAATACACAGCCACTAGTAGGCACTGTAAGTCTTACGTCCCATGAGTTTGAATACTCGATTATTATTGATTATAATTACTTTTGTTCCTTTCAAGGAATTCAAGGAGGAAGTTTACGTAATTCTCCTCCTCCTGTTCTCAGTCTTATCCCCACAACAACCCTGTGAGGTAGGTTGGGCTGGAAGTCTGTGGCTAGCTCCATGGCTGTGTGGGGACTAGAACCCAGATCTCCTGAGTTCCAGTGCTGCACTCTTAACCACTATACCACTGGTCTAGTTCTCTTTTAAAGCCATCCAAATCAACAGCTCTCACTATATCTTGTAATGAAGATTCCTTATTGCCTTTTGTCAATTTTCTAATGCAAGTCTGTGTTCATTTTTATTCTTGCCTGGACAAGGCCACTACATCCTCTTCTCCGATAGCTTAGCTCACGCTGCTCATTAGCTATGCTGGTAGACTCTTGGTCTTGACGGTACCGTTCCTGACCCGCAGAAGGCACTGTAGCCACATTCCTGAAATCGTGTTTCTGAATAATAACCCTATCCAACCATGTGCTCTGGAGGGATGGAACCATCTTGACCTTCTCTTTCATCATCCATACCAGCTTTCCCCAACCTGGCACCCTCCAGCTATGTTACACTCTAATTCCCATAATTCCCAGTCAGAAAGCCTGATCTATAATATGTACATTGGCCAACATTGGAAACATGATGCTGGATAATTGGCCTCATCAGCAGAATTCTCCTGGAAGAAAGGAAAACTGTATAGAAAGAACGTAGTCTCTCTCCACAACCCATCAAGACTTGCTAGATTTTTCAAAGTCATCAGCAAGTCTACTCACATTAAAATGTGGACATATGGGAAAAGTCAGGAAAAGTCTATTTGATTGGTTCCCAACCTGTAGTGAGCCAGTCACACGTATATACTGCTGTGCACAGGTTTTAGGTCTGACAGGCTGTTTGCTAATGCTTCAAGGGCTGTGTTTGTGACATTCCCCAACAGCCAAAACAAGAGGCATAAAATAGACAAATGTAAGGCTAGGCTGTAACACAAGCAGACTCGTCCTTTTGCTGCCATGCAGCCCCATCACACAGATTTATTTTTTCAGCATGATGTTTGAGAATTCTGATCTCTCCACTGTAGTTTTAGGAATCTGGGCCACCTTCTAAATAGCCAAAACAAGGTTGGGAAATGGGGAGAGGGAGGACAGAAGAGCAAAGACTACCTTAAATGTCAAGACAGCTGGTTTGTCACCTTAGTAACTGCATTACTTTCAGGAGCTGTGAAAGGTGCCATAATCAAGCTGCCAAACAGAATTCATGGAAACTCCTTAAATGGAGCATTTATTGTCTTTACAAAAGGAAGGGAAAGGCACTGTTGTCCTGAGGTGGTGGTCCACATGCTTCTCCGAATTTTTAAAAAATTCTAAATGGCAAAAGACAAAGCAAAACAAAACCATCCACCAACTCAGCCACCAGTCATTCTCTGTCCACACAGAACACATTTCTGCATATACACGCACAATAACAAACCAGAATTAAGACATCTGAAGAGGCACACCAACATTGTGAGCACTATAACATAAGTGATGGCTCTTTTTAAACCAACACCACTCTATTATATACTTTTCTCTGCTGAAGACTGAGGAAGTTTATTATTTAAAATTATTGTGTTTACAGATCTACTTTTAAAAAGAGCTTTTAGTAACCACAGCAGGCATGTCACACCGCTGCCTTCACATTCAATAAAACAGAGGATGTAATTATAGTAAGTTAACATTAACTAAAGCAGGAGGATATCCTGGAACACAGCATGAATACATCCTGGTTATTTAATTATAGGGCATGTGCACACAAGGCCAAGCGCTATTCTGTAGACCCATGCAGAAGTTCAAAGCAGTCCTTCCACTGAACTCAGAATAATTCACACACAATTATGACAATTGCATGGTAAATGAACAGACCTTTGATTAGCTATATATGAAGAAATTAAACAATATCTCTAAAGGTGGTAGCATTTACATGCAGTGGCAAATCTTGTGAAGGAGAAGTGAAGGATTTTGTAAGTCATTTCCCCAATAATTTAATGAGAAACACTGTAGTACAGTGGTTAGAGTTCTGTGAAGTCTGACAAGAACTCAGGAGACCAGAATTCCAATCCTCACTTGGCCACAAGGTTCACTGGGTGATTTCGGACCAGCCATGGCTCTTAGCCTAATCTACCTCACAGGATCACTATGATGATAAAATGGAGCTTTAGAGGGCTGTATAAACCTCCCTGGGTTCCTTGGAAGATGAGAAAAGACAGGCTATCAAAGCTCCCATGATAGACATCTGGGCTATTAACGCTTCACTTTTCTCGAACCAAGTATATATGCATTTCAGTGCTGCATTCAAAATTCTAACCACCATCTATACTTAGCGATTTCAATTTTAAATTACGTTAACCCCATTCACACTGTCTGGCTTAGATTTAGCACACATACATTAATACAACTCAGGTCTGTATCCATCAACAACCTTTTTCTTCCACCCACATTTCAGAATGACAGGCACAAGACGATTCCCCCCTCCCTTCTGCTAAATGCATTACTTCAGACTATTTCTGAGTGAATCAAAAATCTACTTGATGGTGCGCATGAATGATCCTGCTGCACTGTCTCAATAGCACATGCTATGCAAACAGCAGTTGGAGGAGCTAAACATTTCTCTGGAAATTTCATCAGGAAAGAAGACTGCTATGCCAGCCATTTCCCTCTGTCAGTCAGTCCTTCAGTTTCAGTGCTGAATATCTTAAATCTGTCATCCAATCATTTACCCAATAATGGAGTTAAGAACAACTGATGCCTCAGTACGCAGCAATGGCATATGGCTGAGAGAGACACCAGCTGCCTGCAAAGCAGTTCCAATCAAGCCAACCTCCACATAGTGCAGGTTGCAGTCCAATCACAAAATTCAGCACCAAAATGTGCTGCTTTGAAACCTGGGCCATGCAGCTTCAGCATGGAGCTCACACAAGAAGGGGAGCAAGATAACTCATCCTGCTGCTTTTAAAAAAAGAAAGAATCATCTATTCATATTGAAATGGACATGAAAATATTCCCTTTTTAGAACCTTTTACTGGAAAACACCATGGTGCTACTAGTCCGGAAGAAAACACATCTAGACCTATAGGAAAAATCACACATTCTCTTGACTTAACAATGTTTGTGTTTATATTCAGTTGCTGTTTCCTTGGTTTGTATCTCTTCACAGTTTTGCATATTGTTACCAAAAAAATCAGGTGCCAATAATGTGCAAGACTGATAACTGCAGTTTTGTAGTGAACGAGCAAAACAATTGACCTTTCCCACACAGACCACTGAAATCTGAAATGGCAACTCCTGACTGAAGAAAAAGTCAGTGACCAGAAGCCCAGAACCAAGATAATCTACTTGCAAACCAGCCGCAACAGAATCTGCTGCAAACCACAGACTGCAGACTTGAACAGGCTCCAACGCCATTATTACAGTGGTACCTCAGTTCACAACCAAATTGAGTCGCGAAGAGAAATACCAGAAAAATTTTGCCTCAGTTTGCAAACTCCACATTGGGTGGCAATCACGATCGCAGCCATGTTGCTGCACGAACATGATAGCGATCGCAGCCATCTTCCCTGCATGGGCACAATCGCGGTCGTGCTCGGGGTGGAGATGACCACGATTGTGCTCGGAGGCGGGAAATGGACACAATTGCAACCGTCTTCCCTGCCCAAGTGCGACTGTGATCGCACCCATCTATGGCCACGATTGCAGTAACGTTCGTGCAGGGAACATGGGCACAATCACGGTCGTGCTGGGGGAGGGAGATGGCCGCGATCTTTGTTGTTTTTGTCACTTTGCTTCAAATTTTTGTGATTAAAAAAAAATAGTTACAGAATGGAGTAACCTTATTTACATTGCACCTTATGGGGAAATTTGACCCATTTGGGTCGTGACCGGAGTCATGGAACAGATTAAGTTCATGAGCCAAGGTACCACTGTATTTATACTAGTCATTACATTGACAGCCAGTGCAGTGTGGTGGTTAATAGCACAGGTTTGGGACCTAGGTGATCTGGGTTCTAGTTCTAGGTATAGAGCCAACTGAGTGACTTTGGACCAGTCACAGACTCTCAGCCCACCCTACTTCACAGGTTTGTTGTTGTGGGGATAAGACTAAGAGGAAGAGGAGGAGAATGAAGTAACCCACTTTGAGTTCCTTAAAAAAGGAAAAAGTGGTTTATAAATCTAATAAATAAATGAAATGGGAAGCACAGGCTAGGCTAGTAAAATTAAGATTTTTTTTTTTAAACCTTTACAATGTAGGAACTACCACCAAACCCCTTATGTTGAAAAAAAGCTCATAAAAAGGATATTTACAAAACACAGTGGGCTCAAAGACTCAATTGCCTCTTTTAGACATGACCTCTTTTGATCCATTTGTGGAAGAAAATGCAGCAATAACACATTTTGTACTATTCCTTGGAATTTGGTTGCACAACTTAATCCACTGAAATTGTCTTATTAGAGCTGACAAATCAAGCCATTTTGCAGCCCTTGGGCTTGTTTCCAATATTTTTATTTTCATACAGTATTTTGACTAGTGTGAAATCTACTGTTTAGATACATCCTTTGCACCAATTCTTTCCATTGAGGTTTTAATTGTCTAGCTTTGAGAACAGTTTCCATTTTTTCTTGCTAATATATGTAGTGTTAATTTACTGAAACAGGATGAGATTTCCTGTTAATGAACAAATGGAAAAATATAGTTGCATACTGAATGAGTTAGTTTTAAACAGATATGTGTATAATTATTATTGTAGTTGTCATTAATAATAATTTTATTCTATACTGCTCAATAGCTGAAGCTCTCTATACCATTCACAACAGCAGATAAAATACAGTAAGATGACAATATAAAATATAAATAATACTACAGTGTCAAAAAATTATAGTACAAAATTTAAAATTCAGATTGAAAGCCAAATTTAGGCAAATACAAATATAATACGTAGCACAAATTAAGATATAGGAGCTGTGAAACAGCTGACAAAATGCCCCAATATACTATTGGGGCTGTTGAAATGCCCTTCAAAGGGACAAGTCTTACTGTACTCTCTGAAATATTAAATACTTAAATTTTAAAATTCAAATATTAAAACATCACATCACTAATACAAAAGGAATTGTCCAGTATAAGTAAGAAGTTTCTGAATATCTTAGCACACAAATTTTGAATTTAAATGCTAAAATATTCCTAGTCTGACATTTTACAGGATACTTTTGACAACATCCATTTACCTGGCAGTTATTTTCCCACTGACATTAAGCTGGTGGATCATCATCTCTGGACATCTGAGATACTCCAGACATCTGAGGTAATAAAAGTGCTAAAATATGGATCAAATCGTGCTAAAATATGGGTCAAATTGTGTCAGGAAATACCCACCATTCTCAACTACAGATGGCCTACTGACTTCATGAATCCAGCTGCCAACACAATTGATCTGGTCTGCAGCATCCCTCCCAAGTGTAGTAACAAGTCTGCCCCATTATTTCAGGGAAGAGTGTCTAGTTGTAGGAATGAGAGTCCAAACATAGCCACATCTCACTTGGATTTTATATGTACCATATAACTGGAATGTTATGCCTATGCATGCCATCATGGACGGCTAGATGGTGCTGGCTTTATTGGTGCTGGCACCTGGTCATTCTTAAATGGCGGCGGGGGGGGGCAGTTGCGTGAAGAAGTCATTTTGCAGGCTTTCCTAGTTAACCATCCTTGTTTTGGATAGCCTGGAAACCACTTCTAAGGATCTAATATGCATCAGAAATGCTATTAAAAAAACAAAAAGCAAAGTTACCATCCTATGCATATTTAGAAGAAAAGCATGGCCGACCGGGAAACACAGGGATTTTCTTTCTGTCAAAACATGCATAAGAACTCATCTCAAGTCTCCCCAAGACTCTCTCGTCTAAAACACACTAAGAACCTATCCATTTATTTCTGATCGAAGCATATTTATTAACATCAACAGTGCAATTTTAGTTTTAATTTCTACAATTCATCAATGTACCATATAAAGCAATGCTACCTTTGCATCCCCTCTGACTGAAGTTTCATTAGGAAACTGAAGGAAATAATCCTAGCTCCAGTGAACACATTACAAAGACCATTTTTCCTGCCTCACATACTTCAAAGTTTACTGGCAAGGGACATCTTATACTTTTAAACAAGGAAAGCCATCCAGCTGCTTTAAATTGAACATACATTTCCAATTCCATTTCTTCATTCGGGAGTTACCTCATCCATTAGCACTTCTGACCACATCGCACATTATGGGCAGCCTACCCATCTAAAATGTTTCTGTGACTAAACTGCCAAGTGCCAAATGGTTGCTAAAGTGTAATACGAATGTCAGGAATTTGAAACATTTTGCCAGTCTGGCCCATGACTAGATTTGGGAACTACTGGACTCTG
Organism: Varanus salvator macromaculatus; assembly: GCA_023646645.1. Classification (NCBI taxonomy): domain Eukaryota; kingdom Metazoa; phylum Chordata; class Lepidosauria; order Squamata; family Varanidae; genus Varanus; species Varanus salvator. The sequence goes on along the minus strand of JAIXND010000791.1, from coordinate 1,318,008 downwards.
TTTGTTAGTCATGAAAAGGTTTAAGGTAATTGGGCCTCTCTGTGTAAGAGACCTTATACAGTATCCAACAGCCCTGGAACAGGGGGGAAGTCAAGGGTCAAGCCATCATCGTGGCTGCAGAGATGAGAAAACACTTACACACATACTGCCCCATATAATAAAGATTCATAAGGGAATGAAAGGGAAGACGAGCTCAAAAAGTACACAGAGGATAACTGATAATCCAGTGGGCTTAAGTATTACAACTCTTCTCTAGGGCAATTGATTCCATTGTTTGTATTGTACTATATTTAACCTTTTAAATGTCCGTATAGCAATAAATAAATGCATTGTATTCTTTATCAAGAGACGACTCTACTCATGGACATCACCAGACGGTCAACACAGAAATCAGACTGATTATGTGCTCTGCAGCCCAAAATGGAGAAGCTCTATACAGTCAGTAATAACTAGACCAGGAGCTGACTGTGGCTCAGATCATGAGCTTCTGGTTGCAAAATTTAGGCTTAAGTTGAAGAAAGTAGGGAAAAGCACTAGGCCACTGAGGTATGACATAAATCATATCCCTGATGAATACACAGTACAGGTGACAAATAGATTTAAAGAATTAGATCTGATAGACAGAGTGCCTGAAGAACTATGGACGGAGGTTCGCAACATTGTACAAGAGGCAGCAACTAAAACCATCCCAAAGAAAAAGAAATGCAAGAAAGCAAAATGGCTGTCTGAGGAAGCTTTACAAATAGCTGAGGAAAGAAGGGAAGCAAAAGGCAAGGGAGAAAGATACAAACAACTGGATGCAGAATTCCAGAGAATACCTAGAAGAGATAAGAATGCCGTCTTAAATGAACAGTGCAAAGAAATAGAAGAAAACAATAGAATGGGGAGGACCAGAGATCTCTTCAAGAAAATCGGAGATATGAAGGGAACATTTCATGCAAAGATGGGCATGCTAAAGAACTAAAATGGCAGGGACCTAACAGAGGCAGAAGAGATTAAGAGTTGGCAAGATTACACAGAAGAACTATACAAGAAAGAGCTTAACATCCCTGATAAACACGATGGGGTGGTCACTGACCTCGAGCCAGACATCCTGGAATGTGAAGTCAAATGGGCCTTAGGAAGTCTGAGCAACAACAAAGCTAGTAGAGGCGACAGCATTCCAGCTGAGCTATTCAAAATCCTAAAGGACAATGCAGTAAAAGTGCTCACTCAATATGCCGGCAAATTTGGAAATCTCAACAGTGGCCACAGGATTGGAAAAAGTCAGTTTACATTCCCATCCCAAAGAAGGGCAATGCCAAAGAATGTTCAAACTACCGCACCATTGCACTCATTTCACATGCTAGCAAAGTGATGCTCAAAATCCTACAAGCTAGGCTCCAGCAGTATGTGGACCGAGAACTACCAGAAATACAGGCAGGATTTCGAAGAGGCAGAGGAACTAGAGATCAATTTGCCAACATACGCTGGATCATGGAGAAAGCTAGGGAGTTCCTGAAAAACATCTACTTCTGCTTCATTGACTATGCTAAAGCCTTTGATTGTGTGGATCACGACAAATTGTGGCAAGTTCTTAAAGAGATGGGATTACCAGACCATCTTATTTGTCTCTTGAGAAACCTATATGCAGGTCAAGAAGCAACAGTGAGAACTGGGCACGGAACCACTGATTGGTTCAAAATTGAGAAAGGAGTTTGGCAAGGCTGTATACTGTCACCCTGCCTATTTAACTTACATGCAGAGCACATCATAAGAAAGACTGGACTAGATGAATCACAAGTTGGAATTAAGATTGCTGGGAGAAATATCAACCACCTCAGATATGCAGATGATACCTCTCTCATGGCAGAAAGTGAAGAGGGCTAAAGAGCCTCTGAAGGAGGAGAGTGCAAAAGTTGGCCTGAAACTCAACATTAAGAAAACTAAGATCATGGCATCCAGTCCTCTCACTTCCTGGCAAATAGATGGGAAAGAAATGGAGGTAGTGACAGATTTTATTTTTCTGGGCTCCAAGATCACCGCAGATGGGGACTGCAGCCAAGAAATTAAAAGATGCTTGCTCCTGGGGAGGAAAGCTATGGCAAATCTAGACAGCATACTAAAAAACAGAGACATCACCCTGCCAACAAAAGTGCATATAGTCAAGGCTATGGTTGTCCCAGTTGCAATGTATGGCTGTGAAAGCTGGACCATAAGGAAGGCTGAGCGCAAAAGGATTGAGGCCTTTGAGTTGTGGTGCTGCAGGAGACTCCTGCAAGTCCCTTGGACCGCAAGGCGATCAAACCGGTCAGTCCTAGAGGAGATCAACCCTGATGCTCTTGAGAAGGCCAGATCCTGAAGATGAAACTCAAATACTTTGGCCACCTAATGAGAAGGAAGGACTCCCTGGAGAAGAGCCTAATGCTGGGAACAATAGATGGCAAAAGAAGAAGGGGGCAGCAGAGGATGAGGTGAATAGATGGAGTCACTGAAGCAGTTGGTGCGAGCTTGAGTGGACTCCGGGGGATGGCAGAGGACAGGAAGGCCTGGAGGAATGTTGTCCATGGGGTCGCAATGGGTCAGACACGACTTCGCAACTAACAACAATTCTTTATCATTTGTAATCCTCCCAGAGGACAGTAATTATGAGACAAATTAAATATTAAATAAATAAAACCAAGAATGCAATCATGTGCGTATCTATATGTGCCTTCAATGGAAATTCACCTCAAACGGTCTTTAACACCACATCAAAATAAGGTTCTTTTGCAATGGTGTGGAATACAGTTTCATTTCTCTCTGCAAGAACAGAGCCCCTCCAGAGGAAGTGTTACAGTACTTCAAGAACATTGGGCAAGCAATTATCTTCTGAACACCTTTCGAGGTCTTCCCCATTTTCATTCTCACAGTTGGTATTTTGTTTTTCTCAGCCCCTGATGAAGGCTTACAAAGCCGGACCAGTTCAGCTTAGACATTCAGTGGTTGCATTTAGCAATGCTACATAAAGTTTTGCTTACAGCTGCTTTTTGTCAGCCCTTTAACTCCACTGTCTCTTGACCACAATTAACATGTTTTTTCCTTCCTCCAAACTGTTGTACTTCTAACAAATCTAAATTGTGTAAAACTCCTAAATCTTCAAAGTAGGTTTATCCAATATAGAAATGTAAGCAAATTATTTTTGAATAATTAATTAATTTTGATACAAGGTTTGGAGTGGAGAACTGCACATGCACGCAAAATCCATAGCGCAGCAGCATACTCACTATTTCTCGATTTGTTCATTGCATTCCTCTGGTTAGACTGCACATAACGTTTACTCAGATTTCTACTCTAAGAAGAATGCTGGAATTCCTCACTCAGCTGCTAATATTGGTATCAAACACCTTAACACTTCAATCCACACACACTGCTGTTTAGACATTTAAGGCACAATCCTGTGCATGTTTAGACCAAAAAATAAAGTCCTACGACTCCCAGTGTTCTCCAGTGAGCAAGTGCTGGGAGTTGTAGGATTTCTTATGCCTAAACATGTATAGGAAGATTGCACCTCCAGAAATAATTCTCTGTACACATCTGACATAGACACAGAAACAAAGCTATACATAGCTACATCTGTGTACTAGCTTATTTCTAGGCTTCCTCATTCCCATTCTTCCATTCATTTTCTTCCCCCTCTCTGAATATTCACAATGAATAAGCCATAAGGCAGGGACCTTGTTGTTACTTTATTCTTGATACTGCTGCCAGGTTGCTTGTAACAGCTAACCCATATGCAACTTTTCCATCAGCTCTTCCTCCCACCTTCATATGTTTCAACTGTAAATTTTCCTGCTTCTCCACTCTTTCTGAAGAGTTTTTCAGTCTTCTGACCCCAACTACTAAAGGAAACAAACAGTCATTCCCAACTTTCAGGAATGTTCTAGTACCAACATTCTTTCCCCACTTCCATTTAAAGGAACATCACTTTAGCAAATTCATGGAATGTTTTACGGGCATACGCATACACGCTTCAAGTAATTTATGTGATGTTCAATAGCTGATCTACTGGAATTCTGTGGCGTATTCAAGGTTAACAAGGGGAACATTCTAAAATCCACACTTCACAATTCTATATGAACAGAAGTGGCCTTGAATAGAGTTTTAAATTGCTGTCGAGGACCACCATTAGAACAACCTGACTACTTCGAACAGGAGCTCTTAAAAGCACTGGAAAAAATCTGACAATAATATTCTTCAGACTACTGACACTTGCTAAAGAAAACAATCTTAATCTCAGCAGCACAGAAAGGACTGACATTTATCGGGAAGACCTTAGCACTCCAGAGGACCCATTACTGATCCTGACCACAATGGTACAATAGCTACTCTAACCAACCTGCTCTTTTTCTCCTGTATTGATTTATTTATTTTTATTTATTTTATTTAAAAATTTATATGCCGCCCCTTGCAATAGCCTCGGGGCGGCTTACAGCATGACACAAATATAATAGTTAAAACATATGTCAAATTTAAAAAACTGGCCCATCTCAGGATATTATATAAAAACATACATCAAAAATAAAAACAAGTTTAAATTAAACTGAAATTAAACATAAATTAAACATTAAACATAAATTAATTAAACATAAATTAAACTGAAATTAATTAGTCATAAACTAAACCAAAATATAAACCTAAATTAAACAATAATATTAATTAAAATATTGTCTAAATAAAAAGGTCTTCGCCTGGCGCCGAAAAGCAAATAACGATGGCGCCAGGCGAGCCTCTCTGGGGAGCGCATTCCATAAATGGGGCGCCACCGCTGAGAAAGCCCTCCTCCGGGTACTCACCCTCCTAATCTCACGCACGGAGGGTTCCCGGAGGAGAGCCTCTGCCGCTGATCGTAAGGGGCGGGAGGGCATATATGGTCGCAGGCGCTCCTTTAGGTAGCCAGGGCCCAAACCGTTTAGGGCCTTATAAGTAAGAACCCAGTGTATCACTGGGCCTCCTTCCTTAGCAGTGACTTTACCTCCTTCTCCAGACAGAAGGCAGGTAGAATTGTTTAGGCCAGCCCTTCCCAACCTGATGCAGTCCAACATTCCTAGAAGGCAACACATCAAATGTCCAATACATCCATCTGGAGGGCTCCATGTTTGTGAAGGCTGCTCTGGGCAATTAGCTTATGGACAACTGCTCAACCACCTGAAAGCAATATACAGCACGACCCCCAGATTTGCAGAGAATGGGTTCCAAGTCCCCCAGAGGATGCCTGAAACCATGGGTAGTGGCAAATACTACATTCATGGCACAGGACCTCCACAAAAGTGGAAAAACCACAAATGTCTCTAAAGTCTTTGTGCCCCCTGAGAGATAAAACATGTGAGTGAGGCTGGTTAGTACTGAGACAAAGAGTGGGATGTCCTCAAACAGAGTGCATAGTTCCCTACTGATGTTTACAGTTTTTCACTAGAGAGATTCATGGTTTTCCCACCATGGTTTTCCCTCCAGTGGGGGTACTGTGCCCCTGATGCCCATGAATGTGGAGGGCCGACAGTCAACCTTGGTTAAGTGAAACTACGATAACTGAGAAAGCAGAGACAGGGGTCCTGCTGTACTTAATTTGCCCCAAAGCTGGAGGCAGCCCAGGTTAAATGCACCTCCATAATTGCAAGCTGCCTCTACATCACACAGAAGGGTATGATCTACAAGTCATCATTCTGAAACATAAAAACCACCCAGAGCTTATTATTCGAGAAGGGAAGATGAAGAAGACTGGCATGATCCTTCAAGTCTTTAGCCTGAGAATGAATCAGCATTCGACTTCTGAAGCATCTGGGGACTTCAACAGGTTTACAAACCTAGCCCTTTAAACAAGACACCTTTAAATGGTTCATGTTAAGCTTGTGACAAGCATAAGCAGCACACGGTTTTCAAATAAACCCCTGCAGTTTATTTAAAAGCCAGCAGCTTAAGGAGGCAGGAACACTAACCACAAACCTTGCAGAAAATAAAATAAAAGGGGTAAAATTTACAGGGTACATCCATTCAATGAATCCAATCAGAAGCAATGTGGACAAGTAAGGACAGGCTACTACCTTCCCCATGACGGAGGGAGGTTAAGTTGGGAAATAGTGACTTGGCCAATTTATACAATAAGCTTCATAGCAAAGGGCAGATTCATAATTAACTTTTAAAACTCAGTCACAAAAGTATCCAGATTTAAATGGTAAATTATACACACAAGTCTGTGCAATAGTAAACAATGCATCTAAAATGGCTCTGATTCACTGCAATAAAGACTCATATGACGAATTGCCACTTCACCCACACAGTTCATTGTGTGGAAACACTGCCACTTAAACGCATACTCACAATTGCAACTGAGGGGGCCACGCTCTATTTCACAATTTGCACCCACATGCTTTTTGTGTCTAAAACATACCTGTGCGTTGGTCCAAAGCCCAAGCAATGTACAAAAATTTTCCCAGGTGAACTCCAGGACCATATTCACTCTGAGATAATTTCTTATCAAGAAGCAACAAATTTAAAGTTGGAGCACTTTTTCATAAGGTTCCAAATACCTTATGAATGCACCCTTTGCTATAACATCAGCTATAATTCATTTGTCTGCATTTACCAATGCAGAACTCAATTTGGCAAGGGAACAGGAGAACAGATTGACCTCTCAGCAGGTAAATGTGCCATTCAGAGTATCTACCAGGCTTCAGTGTGCACAGAACTTCTAGGAATTAAAATTACCTGTGCCTTTATGATTCTAAAACATATTGCGAATATTCATTTCTTGAAAGGCATCAGCTTTCTTACTAACCATTTATTAGTTGCATTGTATTGTATTATATTACATCCAAAACTATTAAATATTCAAAGCTTGATGTTGTTACTCCCCAGCTGTCACAAATTTAAGATGCATTTCCAACTCCTTTAACTTTAAACAGAATTATTAACATGCCTAAAGGTAACATGCACTCATTCATATTACAATAATAATGTGAATAATTATTAACTGAGTGCCAGTGTGGTGTAATGGTTAAGAGTGCTGGGCTGGGACTCAGGAGATTTGGGTTCTAGTCCCTTCTTGACCATGGAATTAACTAAGTGACTTTGGGCCAGTCACAAACTCTCAGCCCAACCTACCTCACAGGGTTGTTATTGTGAGGATAAGACTGAGAGGAGGAGTAGAATGATGTAAGATGGCTTACGTCCTTTGAAAGAAAGGAAGGGTAAACAGATATAAATAATATAAATATAATGGTACAGAAAGGAACAATCTTAGGACAATTCCAATATTCTAATATTCCTCCAATATATATGCAATGTTACATATATTGGCTCAACCAAGATGGGCAAAGTAGTATCAAATTGAGGAGGAGGAGAGGTCTTATAAAATCTCAGCTTTAGATTTACACAGAAAGTTATTCACAGACTATTACTCCAAATTCAACTCCATATATCTGCAAATATACCTCTTTGAATGTCTTTTTTTCCTATCCAAATCTGTGACAATTTTGAATAAATATTCTCAACATCCTTTTGATACTAGAAAGCAAACCACTCTTTCAAATAATCCTCTTTCTTTGATCTTAGATGGCAGATCAAAAAATACTCAAACATACACAGGTTGTAAACCTGTACAGGATCAGTCAGTTCTGTGCACTATTACATTTTTTCCACCCTAAACAACCTAGGATTGGATATCTCCTAATACTTGTTCTGTTTTTTGATTGTAATACATTGCTGCTAAAGACAACAAACCCTTTAAGTTAGACTTTTAAAAAGTGTTTGCACATGGAGAAAACATAAAAAATATATGAGAAAGGTGCTTTGGGAAGATCTGAAATGTTCACTAAAGCCTTCTAAAAGAATGCCCCTTCCATACCTATTTGCTGGCCCTCCCAGTACCTGTTTTCATGTTCTTGCTATTGAACACAATTGCTTTCACGCGAACCTCATGTATATCAGCTGAAGTGCAGTTAAAATTCTGGTTTTGCCCAGCATTGCATAAGCCTTAAAAATCTGATAATGATCTTGTTGTATGCTTACTCAAAAATAACTCTTCTTTTGCTCAGTGGAGATTACTCCTGGGAAAGTAGCCTTAAATCAGTAAAATTTCTTTTTTTCCCCACAAGTAGCATCTGCTATTTGGCGCTTTAAATTAATTGCTTCCTGTTCACTCCCAGTATATTGTATAGAATTATTCAATTCCTGCTCCAGGGGAGGAGGACTACTTTAATCCTCTAAGACTTAGGTTGGGTTTGGGCCCCTCCAGAGTCAGAAGAACTGGTAACTTCTGTATTGTTTATTCAATGATCTGCTGTGAAGCTTTATGTTTGCTAAGAGGTCACTATTTGATGTTAGCCACATTGAAGAACAAGAACACAAACAAAAGCAGCAGCTGCAGTCATGGCTTCAGAAAAACAAGTCACAAAAAAAGCTTGTTGTCCATCCTTCAGTGCACTGTGGTGGAACAGCACGCCGAGTTGTTGCCTACCCTTTATTGCTGCAGTAGTTATCTTCATATCAATCCACCCACTTTAGCAAGAGAGCAAACACACTCTCAAATACAAAGGAGGACAATGACAAATACCTTGTATTCAGTCCCCAACAGGAGGGCTAGACAGCAACAGCTTGTCTATGTAGTGTGAAAGAGAGGGAGACAAGGAGAGAGTACTCATGCACAGACTGGGAGAAGGCAAAAGCAAATGGAGCAGAGGGGCAGCACGGAAAATGCAGGGAGGTTTGCTTAGCTTAGCCCTACAAAGCCACCTTTTGCCCTACAGAAGTGTTCCATCATTCCCGCAGTCCCTCAGTTTCCTTCTTCCTGTCACCTCTTCAAGATGGTCCTTCATGCACTTAAGGTAGGAACATATATAAGATGGAGGCCATGTACACGGTGAGCATGTGAGCCATGCAAATCATGAGATTTAGCTGTTGTGGTAGCTAGACTGTTGGACTGGAGAGCTGGGAGATCTGGGTTCTAGTCCCTACTCAAGCATAAAGCTCACTGGATAACTTCACTCTTGGCCTAACCTACCTTGCAAGGTTGTGGTTCTGAAGACAAAATAGAGAAATGTAAGCTGCTTTGGATTCCTCACAAGAGGAAAAAAGATGGGATATGCATGCAATGTAGTAATTACCACCAGGTCACTGGGCTGGTTCATATAATAGCCATGTTGGACTGCAGTGTGTGTCCCCTGCCCTTTTGAATGTTCAAACCTGCTGGCAGAGTCACCATGGTTTAGCATTTCATGTAAAACTGGCAAAAATGGCTTATGTGAAAGTTAAACAATCCTCATATGACCCACGTTTTAAGTTATATGTTAACCCTCACATGAGCCACCCTCACTGGATTAGAAACATAGAAACAGAGTGAGTCAGAAGGGGTCTCCCAGGCCATCTAGTCTGACCCCCGGCACCAGCCGGCTCCGCTCACAACATGCCCACCATGTGCACGTCCAGCCTATCCTTGAACACCCGCACTGATGGGGCCTCAACAACCTCTCGTGGAAGCCCATTCCACACCCTCGGGGTCCTGACTGCCAGGAAGTGCTTCCTGGCATCCAAATGGAACCGTGGCTCCCTGAGCTTTGCTCCACTGGAGCGCGTCCTGCCTTCCTCTGCAGGGGAGAACAGGCCTCTCCCCATCTCCATGTGACATCCCCTCACATACCTCATGACACAAGCCATGGCCACTGCCCACCAAGGTTTGAATATTCAAAAAGGCCACTGGCTGGCTGCTGTGTCCATGTCTGAACCCAGAGCAAGTATTGTTTCAAGCATCAAATCCAACTCATGATCCTGGCTTGTTTCCCCAAACTGTAACACTAACCACAGTTCTCAGTTCAGCCAAAACAAGGAAATGGGCTTAGATGAACACTGAAGAAAATGCTTCCGATTCTGCAGAGCTGTAGGGAAGGCAGCAGAGAGAACAAGCCTGAGGTTCACCCAGCCTAATTCCAGAACGCTAAACAGCAGTTTAGTGCTGTGTCCTGTGGAGGCACTCTAGAAGGCAACAGTAAACAAGGGAAGTGGGAAGAGGTTAGCATCAATTAATACTAAAGCTGAAAAAGATCAGGAGACTGGATAAAGCTATCCTTGCCTAAGCCCCCAAACTCTGTGCCTCTAAAAAGTGGGCTACCACTGAAAAGGCTGCTCCCTGTTGCAACCCAGTCCATCACAGATGAGGTAGGAACCCAGCAAGGGGCTTCAGGTAATCCTCAGGCAGATCAATATGAAAGTAAGTGCTTGCAGTCCTATAGATCCTCACGACCCAAGCCAGAACTTACAAGGTTAAGGCCACACACTTTTGAATTTCACTAAAACATGGATGAAATCTAAGAACAGCCACCATGTATTCTGTCCAACCTCTTCCTCTCAGTCTTACAAATGGAGTTTCTAGGTAGCGGTCAAAGGCTACCCCATGTACAAAAGCACCGCAGTGATTGAACTATGGGTTATCAGATCAAGGGGAAACAATTGGTCAGTCTCTCTCCCACTAGGACAGATCACCACTCAATAGAACATGATACTCTGCTAGAAGTAAACTCACTTATAAAGATAATAAATACAGAATATACCGTAGAATAGTAGAGTTGCAAGGGACCTATAAGGCCACTGAGTCCAACTCCCTGCTCAGTGCAGGACCTCAGAGAGAGAGAGAGAGAGAGAGAGAGAGAGAGAGAGAGAGAGAGAGAGAGAGAGAGAGAGAGAGAGAGAACGAACGTGCATGTGTGCATACATGAACACTGTGTGTCCAGCCAGGACATGGGCTGTGGGTAGGAGTAGAGTGCTTGCAAACTGCAACAGATAGTTAGAGACAGGAGGCAAAGGATTTAAGAAGCAGGAGGTAGCCACAGTGAATGAATGTGGTCTCACATTGCTGATCAACAGGGCATTATATTTTTTAAGCGGGGAGAAATGATAGAGCAGCTCCTGCTGACTGCTGTGAGAAACCACAAAGATAATAAGATTTTGCCTTAAGCTCTGCCTCTTTAGGAACAAATCTGTTACCCTGTGCACAATCTTAACTGATTAATGCCACTGTGCAGAAATACAACATTCAAAAAATAAATCCACAAAGCTGTACTGAATAATCCAGATGCCTTCTGAAAAGGCTGTGTAAGCCTTGGGAAAAAAAAGTGGAGCAGATAAGAACTGGAAGCCCTTATACAACTCAGGAAATTGCCAACAACCTTGCCAAACACAGTTTAGTGTGCAATGTGAAGAACAGTGAGGAATGGAACAGCTTTCTATTCCATCATTTTTCACCTATCCAATAAAAAAAGTTCAAGGGGCTGAACCTTTTTTAAAAAAAATCCACTTTCAATTTACTCTGAAGTAGGAGGTGTCAAGCAAATAGGAGTGTGGGTAGGAGTGTGAGTAGGTTTCTTCTGGGAAAGAGGCTCCCAATTCAAGGCTTTGGGGTTCAAATCCTCATAGAAAAAGCCATATGGACTATGTTCCTATTATTAAATAAACCATAGTTAAGAAAGCGTGGGTGGTCAGTGAGCATGCAGAAGCCACTGTGTTGGCTCAACCACTCAACTGCTTCTGCTTTGCTGAACAATGCAGAAAAGCCCCATTTTTGGTTGTTCGCTATGATGTCCAAACCAAGAACTTTGGGTTGGTGAGGGACAAGCTATCCATAATTTTACCCACAGTTTGGTAAGAGTTGTTTCTTTCTCAGCAACCTAGAATAGTGGGTTCAGAGATCCAGAGGGAAAACAAGATGGAAGCAGACAGTTGGAAGTCAATATGCTGGCAAACAACCCACAATAAGCAACCCATTTAAAGCATGGGCCATTTAATCATTCAAACCAGGTCATAGGACAAAGCCAAGGAAATATTCCAGGCAAGGCATCCCCAAGCACATTTGTGCCTTTGTACGAGAGAAAACAGTACTCAAACCGTCATGTGGGAATGTTACACAATCTGTAACTGTGAAATAGATCACACATATCCTGCTAAAGAGGGCTTTCCCTCAATTAGAATCACATCTTTCCTGTATGCATCAGCAAGAAGTGTGAGCACAGACACTTTCCTTCTATTTAGTCAGATAAACGAACTGCTTCCTGCTAAGTTCGCCTGCAAAAAAATTATGAAGTCAACTCATTAACTGAAGTTTTTGCTTGTTCACTGCAACTCAGCATTCGCTGAATTAAAGATCCAATGACTCTTTAAACTCTGAAGAACATCTAAAATTGTCTTCCTGTAAATAGCCAATTTTGCTGAACTTTTACAGTTGTGCCATCCACAATAACAAAGCCTTAAAGAGTTTACTACATGAAGGACTTTTCAGTGATGGTACCACTTTGACTGAATGCCCTTCCCTCAAGGATGCCTGTCTAGCCTCAACACTTCAGGTGTCAGATGAAAGCCTAGCTTTTTTCTGAAGGCTTTCAAGATTGGCTGAGGCCATTTTTGCATATTAAGAAAGTGAAGAGTGTTTTTCATCTCTTTCTCTCTGCCTTTTAACTGTTTTGGCTTAGAATGGTGTTAATTATTTCTTGCGATTAATTGCCTCTTCAGGGTTGTTGTTTTAAAAAACCTCCAAACCACATAATGACCTCCTCCAAACTACAGTGAGTAAAAAGCAAGACAGGATATACTTTTAATAAATAAAGTAAGTGTAATGGATTTATTTTGCCATTAATCCTGATCTATGTTCTAAAGAAGGTATTCATTTTGCACAGAAATCTTTGTATGCCAGATAAGTTGAGTATTTATATGCTAAAAGATAAATTTATTACACACTATTCTGCTTCAATTTCATGCAAAGGATGGGATTCTAGTTCACAACTCAAGGTTGTAGTCCTGTCTTGAATGTGAAGCTCACTGAATGACTTTGGGCCAGACATTGAACGACTCTCAGTCCAGCCTACCTCACAGGGGTGTTCTTGTGAAGACAAACTAGGAAAAAAGGAGACGTTTGTAAACTGCCTGGGGTTCCTTGCAAGAGAAAAAAGATAAGGTATAAGTGTGATGTAATAAAATAATAACATCCTCCTCTGAATGAAATGATTATTCTAATGATATGGATTTGTGCAATGTGTTGCAATTTGCACTTGGGTTTACTGCACTGGTGGGCAATAGTCTCTGAACGTGCTGAGCAGGCCACTCTGGACAACCATCAGCTATTACGCATGCACTGGACATATGCCTAGACTCTTCCAGTCATTTGTGGGTGTAGAAAAAGAGCTAACAGTAGGATTATTGTAATAGCAAGTCAGTTACATCAGACTGTTTTACCCCCACGCCAACAATAAGCAATGGGGCTAGGAGAGTCACAAGGCTAGGGAGACTTGGCAGGGAGAAAAATAAAGCTATAGAATCTCACACTAGGAGCCAAACACACTACAGCTTACATCTAAGCACTGGATGGGTGAGAAAGGGATGTATTGGGCAGACGGCATGAGACTCTTGATGAAAGTAGTGTTTGTCACTAGTTTGTCTCCACAGAAAGCCTATCAAAGCTTTATGTTGCATGGTTGTTTTTTTCTGCAAGAATAATAGTTTAACACAGATTTTGCAATAAGATGCAAGGAAGCATGGAATACAAATTAACCTATAATCTGGAATGTATGAGGAGGAAACCTTATGCATATTTAGACCAGGAGAAGGCCTACACTCCAGCATGCTTCAGCCTGCCATCCTGGTTGCGGCATGCTGGGAATGGTGGCCCTTTTCCCTCCCTAAACAGAACTTCAGCTATCAGGCAGTACAGAAATATAATAAACAATCATCCATTTGTATAGGACTGCATCCTTCAGTGTAACATTTTAGGCATAGTAGACAGGTTATACTTCAGGCTCACTATATCATATAAAAACTCACTGGCATAAAACCAAGCATGGTAAACAGACTGTATGGATAAGGTGCATCTTATCTCTGCTGTTGCCTGGCACAAGCACAAGTAACCTCAAGATTGGATTACTGTACTGCATTCTATGTAATGCATTTACCTTTGAGCTTGATCCAAAAGCTGCAGCTGATGCCTCTTTTCAATAGCAAGCCATACCATTGCAAAAAGAACTGCACTGCCTGCCAATAAACTACTGAGCCAAGTTCAAAGTGCAGCTGTCACCCTCCACAACTTGGGAAGAGGGAATTTTAGGGAGCACCTCACCACTTATGTCACCACCAAATCTCTGTGATTGTGGGAGGAAGCACTTTTGAGATTCAACACAGGAGCACTTGCAGGGAGCACAGAGAGTTGCCGTGCCCACTTCCTGGAGGGCTTTGCCAACTGAAGCTAGACATGCCCCCACAAAGTTAAAGAGAGGTACGCTTTGCATACTGAAGGCTCTGGGTTTACTCCCTGGCATCTCCATGGAAGCAGCCTTAGGTCCTGGTATCAAAACATGGTTGTATGAGAGAGTCCTGCCTAAGCCTCTCAGGAGAAATCTGAGCTAAAGGAAGAAAACTCAAACACTGGCTTGTACTTCAAAGCATTTTAAGCAAATAAGGCCTTTCTTATTTTCCCATTTTTTGCTTCTGCTTTGCATTAGTTTTGCCTGGGTAATGGTTTTTGCATGTTTTACTGATTTAGTGAATGTATTTTTAATTTATGTTTATCTTTGTTATAAGCTACCCAGGTTATAAAGCAACATATCACAAACAATTTTAACTTCTCAAAACTGTTCCAGGAGGAAGGGAGGAGGGGACAGACTGGCTTTGTCAAGGACACAAACCCCAGCCTGTAGATCTGGCTTCTGTGGTGAGACAGAAACCCTAAGCACTCCCCAAAAGCTCTGAACCCACTCCTGGAACAGGCTCATTGGAAAACTACGAGTATATACATCTGCATGAACTTTTAAGAGGAGATCCATCCCTGCCCCCACCTTTCCTTTGTGCTGCCTCAGCTTCCTGACCCCTTAAAAGTCAACATTTGGGAGGCACAGACCACCCATAGTCCCTTCAGCTAGGTATGCTTCCTTCTGTGCAAGAACAAGACAATGTCTCTTGCAAGACATAGAGGACGGAGACTATTTCCTAGTTACACAAGAGACTGATCTTAAGAAAGCTAGAAATGCCATGCTGGAACAGACCAAAGGTCAATTAGGCCAAGATCTTCCATGTCACCATCACAGGGAACACTTCAGATGCCAAACACAAACCAAGGTAATAACTAGCTATCTTATTCTGTGATAAGGCAAAGCTCTTTCAAAAAGAAACAAACCATACCCTGATTAGAGCACATGGAACAAGGTCAGATATGGAGATGAAACATTATTTTTCCTCCCACACAAGCGTTAAAGCCAAGATTCCAGCAATTTGCATTTAACATCACATTTAGTGCCCTTTTTTCTCTCTCTCACTGCACTTTTGACTTAACTGCTGCCAGAGTATTTGCTTTATCTAGGACCTATGGATTACTTTTAATCTGGGAAATAGAAGATAGCAATTGCTGGGTGTCCTCTGTTCACATTGTGCAGTGAAACAGTATTTACCAGTCCAGCAAGCTGGAATTTAAAAGCAATGGAAAACTGGAAGTATCCAGAACCGAGTATATAGAACTATAATGGACACATACACACCACGGACTTGGCTTATTAGAATCCTGCCTATTTGCAGTAATTTTAAGAAATTCCCTTTTGTTGTATCAAGTTTGGACAAATAAGCTTCAGTTTATACAAGCTGTATCAAAACAGCTTGTTTCAGTGATTAATCACAGCACACAAGATTATACCTCACATTCACAAATCTATTTTGGATGGACTGAATATACAGAAATGAACAGCATTTCCAAAAAGCCTATGGAAAATCCACAATATTTGTTATGGAAAAGACTCAACAGATCAAAAAATAGTAGTCCTCACATGCGCTCCCTGTTTGTTTTCGACTGGGCTCCAGGTTATTTGAAATTACCAATGTTATTTAAATGAGCTATTTTTTGTCACTGTCCTTCTGAAAGTACCTTCTTATCCTTCAAGGTATGTTAACACACTGAAAAAGCTAATGTGATCGAAGAGGCAATGCATTTTTCGGTGGGTTGAGAGCAAAAATGGGTGCGGCCTCCTCCACCGCTGGAGAAGACAGGAGAAGACACTCAGCCTCATATCTTTTGTTTTGTTTGTCTTTGTGCTTTCTTTGGTAGTATTTGTGCTTTTACACTGTTTCCAATTAAACCCTAGGTAAATAAGTCTATCATTAGTATATCATGGTAGTTGAGGTCAGAAACAGTGAAGAACTAAGCTTATATTTGCCTAAATTGAAAACCCTGATTATTTTCAGAAGCCATTCTTGTTTGGCCGCCCTACTGTTACCATATAAATGGCAAT
The DNA here is from genome assembly GCA_023646645.1 of Varanus salvator macromaculatus. Classification (NCBI taxonomy): domain Eukaryota; kingdom Metazoa; phylum Chordata; class Lepidosauria; order Squamata; family Varanidae; genus Varanus; species Varanus salvator. The sequence continues at coordinate 1,301,746 of JAIXND010000791.1, read as the reverse complement.
GAGGAGGTACTTAAATACTGAGAAGTCTCAAAACACAAGTTGCCTAGTAAAAGCTTTTAAACCCTTGTGATTAACCATACAATGAGTAGCCATGTTATTGCACATCTAACTGGGTCACCTTGACCTCAGTGTTGTCACACTGGTCCTTTTTTTCCTATGGCTAACCCACAATCACATCAGCAGCTTGTCTGCAATTCTCTGTTAGTTCCTAGCCTCAATTGCACAGTTGATTAAAGCAGGATTCTTTGTAGGCTTGCAGGATCTTTTTGGCCATAGTACAAGAAAATGTATAACCTGTTTCAACTAGATTGGTTCTCCCACTGAGGCCACACCTCCAGAGATTTTCCTTTGTTCTCTTTCCATTGTTCCGTGGACTACAAACAAAATGGAAAGAGCATGGATATAGGCCATGATTTGGACCTGGGAAACTCTGTTCGAAACTTCATTTATCTATGGGTCCTATAAACTCAGGCAATGCATCATCTCTCAAATATTTGCTCTTCTTCTGTAAAATAGTAACACTGAGAGGAGGAGGTGAAAGCAAGGGTATGCTCTTCCTAGGGTGGTAAATAGGCAAACTACAAAATGCAGCATATATACACACTGCCACAAAACCCCACTTGCAAGCCAATCACTGCTACGCAGGGTGGAACTCCTGAAAGTTATCTTGAAACTGAACTCCAAAATTGCTCCAATCTATGCACTGGCAGACAACCATCACTTAATTTTAGAAGACCCAACCTTTGCATAATTCAGAAACTGAAACATAGAATCCTTTGGCTTTCACCTTTACAAAACTGTATTCTGTAATTAACATCTACTGTAACTCTTACACTACAGGTCATTACTTTTAAATGAGCTCGGGATCAAATGTCTAACAGATGCTTACATGGCAGAATTTGCAGGCTCTGTTTTATCAAGGTGAATGTTCATTACTTCATATTCACCTTCCATTCCTATTACCTCAGTTAAACGCAAAGTATTCAGGTGCAAGGAGTGTCATGATGCTTACTGAATGGGTAAAGAAAAGTAAAGTTGAAATGAGCTGGGTATTAAACTAATAATAAAGGAGTGTGTGAAATAAATGAAAGGATCACTGAGCATTATTCAAGCAGACAGCTGCACAAGAGGAGACCACCATCAATTATGTTCGCCACTTGTGCAACCGGATTCAATGCTCCCTCTAGAAACAAGAAGCAAACTCCATCTGGGAGGTCCACTAACCAGCTCAGAAACAAATGTTTCTAACTCATTTCACCGCTTCCTAAAAATCCTTATTGTACAAACAGTGGTGTTGCTTGAGAGACATAATCAATAGTGGGCCCAGTTTGCAGAATGGCCCACTTGGACCCTGCCCAGTGTCTTTAGTTGGATAAAAAATATCATTAAGCATTAATGGATTGAGTAATGGAATAATGGAGCTTGTTGTGATGTCCAAACCTGGCAAAGATGGGTTGTGAGTGGTTTGCTACCCATGGAGACAACCCACCCTGGACTGTGTTTGTATAAGACATGGCTTAAATATTTGGAATAGATGCTGGCACGTGCTACAACCCACCATGGCTTATTCAAACCACAGTGAGCACCAGCAATCATGTAAAGTGAAACAACACTTGTTTGTTGCCCCCTTCTCATAGCCTTTGAATGCCTGGTTGCTACACTGAAGCCCTCTGCAACACGGAAAGACTGGCAAGATGTTCCTGCACCATCTCTTCATTTACCATTGGCCTGCTGCAGAAATGGGGCTAGGAATGGGGCTAGGAATGGGGCTAGAATCCCTGCCTTTCTTGAAGAGCTTGGGATCCTCTAAGCACAAGTCTGAGCAAAAGCAAAGCAAAAAACAAAGTCCAAAGGCTTGCTTTCATTCCCCACTCCTAGCTGCTATCCACACAATTTGGCTAACCCTCTTCGCTAACCCCTTGTTTCAATTCTCCTAAACAAAAGTGCTTCCCACTGTGTTGTTGGGGTTTTCAAATATATATTACTATTTACAGGTGGGCAAGCAGAAGAACACATATTAGCAAGAACTTTGACCTTTAGGAAACTAAAGATGGAGATGTTTGAACTGTTAGAAAAAACGTTCTGTGCAATGTGGGGGAAACTTTCAGGTAAAGCTGCACAACCTCATTTGTTAAACTGGTAGCATGTTAAAAGCAAAGCTAGTAACTGATGTCCATTAGATATGGGTATAGGAGCCTATGGTCTCTTTAAAAGTGTCCCCCTCATAAGGCTTCTGCAGATCTATGGTTCATTGTCAAGTTGCTATTCCCTCATATCTCTGTAACCAGGCAAGCAGTGGAGGTGGTGCAACTCACACAAGGAGTAATCCAGGATACAGAGTTCAGATGTAACGAACCACAAGCACAGATTTGCAAGCCAACATGAAACCAAAGCTTTGTTGGCCCCAAAACAAAAAGTACTCTATAAGCTTAGTCTGGTTTTATCATACAAACGTATCAGAGTTAAACAAATTACGATATAGCATTTGGCTAGTTAAACCATGATATCGTAGCATTGTGGCCAAGCTATGCCACTGTATTATTTAATAATGGAAAGAGACAATTGAGAAGTGACTCTCATAAATGCAATTTTTATATGAAAAGTTTGGCATTCAATGTAATCAAAAAAGGTCAACAGTTATTTTCCCAAACAAAGTAGCCACTGGCCTAATTGAACCTAAGCATATTCTACTGAGAGGACAGCCTGAAGGTGCCTAATATTATTTGCAGGTCTGGAATAATAATAAATTATTATTGCAGGCCTGGAATAAATAAAGGTGCATGAATTCAAATAAAAGCAGGGTACCCATACCTTTCAGCTATTATATTTTCACCATAATCATTACTTGTTCCCAGAAGATCTGCATAGAATATGTTTTCTTTTTGGTTTTCTTTACGACTATTTTTGTTTGTTTAAAAACAAGCAAAATTGAGTTCAAAAAATATTTAGGAAATGGATGAACTGAAATCCATACTCAAAAAATGAGACTTCAGTGAGATTTTATGTTGTGGGCCATCCAGAGACGAAGAGTGATTGGACAGTCTAGAAATATCCCAAATAAATAAATAAATGTTTGCCCATATTATAGACTTCTATATTAAAATTTTTTACTTTATTATTCCTATCTAGATCTGGTTTCTAATTATTCAGATCCTAATACTTTTTTTTTAAACCAATCAACAAAAGAAAAAACATATAGAAAATAGCAATGATAGAAAAACAATAAAAACAGACTAAAGTTGGCTTTGGTGGACTTTAACCTTCTAGTATAAATAAAATAGATACAAGAAGGTTGAACCCCTTCCTCTCCCATTCTAGACTGAATTTCCCTCAGAATTTGGTTCCACACAGTCAGTGTCATCAGTAGAGCGGGACAATCTTTACATCCCAGGGTAGCAGGAGCAACAATGGGGCTTCATAGAGCTGGATGACCATTTTCAAGGTGATTCATACGGAAGTTGTGTATTCAAGTATCCTGGATGTAAGGTTGTTTAGAGCTTGATGAAGATCAAAAACAGTACTTGTATTTGATCTGCAAACTGAGAACCAAATAATATGGGACACCTGTAATATACCATATTTTTTGCTCTATAAGACTCACTTTTTTCCCTCTCAAAAGTAAGAGGAAATGTCTGTGCGTCTTATAAAGCAAATATGTCTTTGCAGTAAGTCTGTCAGATGTGCAGCCCATGGGGAAGTGATGGGGAATGTGCCTGTGATTATGTGCCCATTTGATTCAGAATATTTTTTTTTCTTGTTTTCCTCCTCTAAAAACTAGGTGCATCTTATGGTCAGGTGCGTCTTATAGAGCGAAAAATACAGTATATATCAATTTATTTAAGGAAATATGGGCTTGCAAATTTGATCTTAATAGCTGGGTGGCAGTCTTAATTAACACTGTCCACTGTGGACAAGCATATATGCTCCAGTATGCAACCTTGGTGCATGTTTCCCATGAAGACAAAGAAATTCTTGTTACTGGCTGATGTTCAGTCAGTCAATACCTCTTACTCCTAAAAATTGGTGAACTCTGTAGTCCTCTGGATTGCCAACAATGCCAACCAAAGTGCACAAGGATGCTGAAAGGATATGTTGGAAAACCACACACACCACTTTGAGCTCCTTTGAAGAAAGATAGAATAAGCATGTAGATAAATCATGCTTCTGAATGTGGCTACCACCTAAAAATACAAAAACAAAGAGACAGAAGCATTCCTACGAGTAAGATATGAACCTTTTTTTTCCCCAAGGGGTGTGTGACCCAAGTTACGAAAGATTGATCTACCACTTTCTAGATCTCCCAACAACACTGTTTTCTGTCTTAAGCAAATTGTATATATTCATGATCATCTAGTCCATGACAGACTCAAGACAAGAACTCAAATAGTTGCCACTCCTGCATCTGATGAAAAGGAAAAATATAGCTATCAACTGCATGTTAGGGTCCCTTCTCCTCAAATTCCCATACAAGAGGCACCACTCTGATGCATATTAAACACAAGGGATAGAAGACATTAACTGAACCCACACCAATGCTTGTTTCATTGATTACTGTCTCCAACAGCTTTAAACAATTTAAGCTGAATGTTTAATATTTTACCTCTAATCTGGACGGATAAAAAGGTTGAGGCTAATGTATGGCCTTTCTTACAGAAATTCTGAATCCTCCCTGCAAAAGAATTATATTCAGAGCATTTAAAACAGGTGTCCAGTTATAAAATTCCTCTTGGACTTTTTCCAAAATAATGCGAAAAAAAGCTCTGGAAATTCTTAGTAAGTCAATGGCATCAACTAAAACAATAAATCCCCCCTTCTCCTATAAGAAAGTGATCATGCATAAGAATATCCTAGTGATTCTGACAGATGTAGGACATAGCAATCATTCCATCACTTAAGTTTTAACTGAGTTTTAGGGAGCTAAGCTACTGTTAAGTGCTTTAGAATAATCAACATTGTGGTATGTTGGAAATGCCTCACTCCATACCTGAGTTATGATCATGCACTCATCTGATTCATCACTGCAACCATGTTCAAATGTAATTTAAAAACCACATACAAAAAAACCAACACTGGGTTCTCCGTAGTGGTTCTGTACAGGAGTCAACTTTGTTGAATATCAAATTGCAACTGACACCAACAGATTCCGGTATGGTCTGTTTTCAAAGCTCTTCACCAAAAACAACTCTCTGAGGTCTCAGACTAAATTCTTTCTAACCTCCGTTAAAGCAAAATACCATTTAAGTAGGGATGTCAAAGAATGAACATGAGACTGTCTTCATGCAAGGCATATATTCTGCTCTATCGCTGGACTATCACTGGTACAGCCCCATCTAGAACCCTCTTACCTGCCATGCCTACTCCAAAGCAGAATTGCTTTTAAATAAATCTTCAAGATAAGAGCACAGAATAAGAAAATACTAATTGAATTGCCCAAAGTTAACTGAGTCTCTTACGATAATGCTTGGTATTCAGAGACATTCTTGTTTCAAGGAGGGAAGATAGGGAGAAGAACACTTTGGAGTATAAAGTAGGTACCCAGCCTTGATCTGCAGGGGACGGGGGACGGGGGATTTCTAGCTCTCTTGGCAATGAAGAGGGGTAGAGCAGGACACAGTAAGAGAAGCAAAATGATTCAACAACCCCTCCTCCAAGACTCCTCTTGTTCTGGCAGGTTGCATTCAGACGGAATGACTATTTTACACAACACACAATCCACAGCATTCACCACAAGATGAGAAAAAAAAGCCAATAGTTTAAGGATGTATCCTAAGGGTTATACCTCTGCAAGTGGCTTTTAAAGAGAAAGAGACTTAATAATGGAAGAAAGCTCTACCAAAGGCTATTAGCAAAAGCATCTGTGCTGAGACACAGTGTGCCTGCAATTACCTAATGCTAGACACAGTCCGCGAGGAGCTGTGGACTTTGTGCCCAGTTTATAAGCCACCCAGAGGTGGGTCAGTGTTAGAATGTAGAGGTCAGATGGGCACTCGAACTCATCTAACAATTTTCTGGCAGCCTATAAGGCAGCATCAAACATACCAAGCAACAGCAGTGGATAAAACCATACTGCAAGAAACAGTAACATGAACTGACTGGTGTAGCTACTCGGTGTCACTGTGCAACCTGATCCTCCCATTAATAGAACGGATGCTGAAATCTATAAATTCCAAAGAGCAATATCTAATGTGTATCTTAGATATGCCTTCTCCTCCATTTAGTACTAGATGGTTAAATTGCTATGGAGTTTAAGCCAGTGGTGATGCAACACAGTTTTATGAGCTTGCAGTTAGATGCTCTAATCTTGCCCATTTTTTTCTACATACAAGATTGCTAATTTTTACTGTGATCTTAAATGGTGGAGCCCAGTTAAAACAAATGTGGGAGGTGCAAGAGCAACTTTACAGTGCTTACTACTTCATAGTCATTTTGGTCCATTCAGAAGACTCTGGCCAGGTTTCACATTTCCCTTGCAGTAACAATCCCTCTTTTTTGGATGGCAGGACGTGACAGAGTGGAAAGCCACAGGTCAACACAGAACAAACTTAAATGAAAAACTCATATTATGTACTCAGAGCCTGAATGGCAAAAAAGTCACACTATGTGGGTCCTTTCATATAGCTGGATATCTAAAGCAACCAACCAACACAACAACAAGCAGTAGCGCCTTGTTTTTCAAACAATACAGCCTTAAGTAGGGGAACAGCTAGGCCTGGTTCATGGGACCTTGTCCTCAAATCTATTTTCTATGGCTCTGGATCTATTCCCAAGAGGTTTGAGTGTCTACTGTTGCCAATGGGAGATCTTTTTCTTAATTTCCACACAGAGGAAAAAATTCAACAATTATGGCAGTAAAGGGTTAAGACTGGCATCCCAAATAAATTTATCCCTTCATGGCAAATGAGGAAAGGGATCTTTTGCCATCCTTTGTGATTAATTGAAGAATTTACTGTATTCGAGATTACTTGGCTGAGAAAGTAATTTTTTGCCTTTTCCTCTTCTGAAATAATTAATCTTAATTACTTTTATATTTACATATATAGATGTAAATCAACAGATGCCATTTTCATGTAGATTTGTGCTCAAGAGGCTTGGGCCCCAAATCTTTTGTCTCACAAGGGTTTAGAGTTTCCCAGTATTGCTTAACCTATTCTTAGTGCATATAGAAACAGCTTGTCTAAGCTAATCTTAGTTTCAACCCAGAGGTAAATCAATGGCTAAAGCAATTTAAAAGTGGGGGAGAATGCCAGTCAGCAGGGTCTTTTTATCCCTGTGGTTTATAGGTAATTTGGAGCATAGTTTCTCCACTAGATTTTATAGCCCAAGCCTTTTTTTGAGGGGGATGCATAAATCCAATAACTACCTAGAGTCTTCTCTTATACAACAATATAATCTTAGCATCCTTATCAACTGAGCCTAAAACAATTTCACTGTAAAGTAAGAAGGACTGAAGCCAACCCAGGTTAATCCACAAAGAGTAGAAGTGGAAACTTGAACCATCACTTCCATTAGTACATATGGAAACAGTTTCAGGCTATAAACAAGCAAGATCCACTGTGGAGAGTTTTTGCAGTATAGTACACCACATGGAGAACCAATGGGGTGTAGTGGTTAAGAGCACAGGATGGGGGCTCAGGTGATCTGGATACTAATCCCTGCTCAGCCGTGGAGCCACCTGGGTGACTTTGGACCACTCACACACTCTCAACCCAACCTACTTCACAGGATTATTGTTGTGGGCATAAGACTGAGAGCAGAAGGAAAATGATATAAGCCGCTTTGAGTTCTTTTTAAAAAAAGAAAAAGGCAGGATAGAAATCTGATAAATAGTTAATGTTTGGCTCACCAGTTCAACCCATCTGGACTTGATCAGGCAGCAGGCGGGGCCCCAAACATTTTATCAAATGCCTTCCCAAGATCTCCTCAACAGTCCACGATCCTACGAATAACCTTTTTACAATGTCCACTCACACCAAAATACATTTCAGTGGCAGTTCTGTACCACAGAGAATACATCGTTTAAGCAAGATCTGTCCTATAGCCAAACAGACTTCAAACCTTGATAGAGTTTTTAGTCTGTAGCAACATCTCTAGAAAAAGCAAGATGAAAGTACAAACTATCAGGCAAGAGATATATATAACAGCTTCAAACAACAAAAGTATGCTGAAGGGGAAAAAGCATGGCTGAGTATTTCAACTGGCTGGTATTTCAACTGGCAACATCCATTTGCTAAAGTTCTATAACTGCAACTATTTAAAAATATGCTCCCGGCAGAAAACTATTTGGTCTCCGCAAGGAAATCAGGACAGTTAGTGTTGATTCTTAAAAGTTAAGTCCAAACATATTTCATGGATAAAAATGATAGATTCGATCCACAAGTGCTTGAGCTTCCATTAACCATCTTTTAAGAACTTCTTGTAGAACCAACCCCAATATTGCCTCAGGAATGCATTTTACCCATTTACAGAAGCCAAACTTCCTAGCACGTACAAATGTTTGCCATCAGCTCAAGCATAAAAGGTGCAGCACAACAAAAACAAAGGCCATTTTTGCAGGTTGTCTAGTAGCAGAGATGTCAACTTCCAGACAGAAGAGTTCTGCTCTATCTAGCCCAACATTCTGTTCGCACAGGAGCCAACCAGATGTCCATGGGAAACCCACAAACAAAATACGAGTACAACAGTGCCCTGCCTGCCCATATTCCCCAGAAACTGGTGTGAATAGGCACACTGCCTCTAATACTGGAGAAAGCATATAGCCATCAGGACCAGTAGCCATTCCATAAATTTATCCATTCTCCTTGTAAGACCACCCAAATTGGATGGTCTAAGTTTAGCTAAGTGCAATATGAACTTGCACTTAGTTTAGTTTAGTGCAAGCTAAGTGCAATAGTTTAGCTAAGTGCAATATGAAGAAATACTTCCTATTATTTGCCCTGAATTTCCCATCAATAATTTCCATGCAATGACCTCCAGGCTCTAGTATTATGAAAGAGGGAGGAAAAGGTTTCCTTATCCACTTTCTCCACCAGGGCAAGCATAATCTTGTATGCATGTCTCTCCTTGCTTGCCACTTTTCTAAACTAAACATTCCCAGATGTTGTAACCTTTCCCCATAGAAGAGTTGCTACAGGTCCTTGAAAAATTTAGTTGCTCTTTTCTGCACCTTTACCAACTTTACAGAAACTTTTCTTAGATGCAGTGACCAAAACTATACACAGTATTGTTAAGTGTGATCTCATCATAGTTTTGTATAAGAGCAGCAGGATATTGCATATGCCAAACTTGGGGCAGAGAAGCCACTTTTTCTAACTTGTTTGAAAATGGAATTATGGGGTAAAATGAAATATGAAAAAATGACTTGTCATTTTTTTAAAAAAAACTTGTTTCATAAGATTCAATTAATTTTCTATCAATAAGGATTTGGCACATAAATAAAAACTTTCCAAACTGATAAACAAGGAAGATGCTATTTGGATTTTGAAATACTGTGCAGATTTCAGTGTTAACAAAAAGTAACACTTCTTGAGAAAAAATGTCTATCCCATTTCACCTACCATTGTGAAATTGAAAGTTTTATTTTATATCATCAGTTCTTTGGAAAAAGTCTTCATCCCAAAATCCTTCTGGCTGACCTCTCACTTGCACCAGGTCTTCACATTTTCATTTAGAATCAATACACAGAAAAATACCTCTGTACAAAGAGAAGAGTTCCTTGTAAGGGGTAGGGGCAGATTTCTCCATGCAAATTCAAACCTTTAAAAAGCTTTGAGATAGAATGGAGAAAATACAACTGCTGTCATATGAAGCAGTTTAAAGTGGTTTCCACAAAGTGGTTACTTCATATGCACCAGCCTTTAATAACATGGAGATGGGTGGGAAGAAAATTACTCACTGAGAACTGAGGGCCAAAAGGCAAGATCCCTGGCAAGTTCCCACTTAGACATAATCCTGCATCAAAGGCTGGGTAGACAACAGAATTGGAAGGTTAGGGTACAAGCGCCAGACTACACTTTGGCTTCCAAACTAGCATTTTAGCACTAATTAGTGTGATCTAGTTATCACACAGTGCAATTTCAGAAGGCTTTCAAGAGCTTGCCTTATGTTTTATGTCCACTCTTGTTCAACCAGAAAAAACAGATATAAAGCATTACAGACAAAGCAGTTAAACAATTTTCTTCTACTACATGGACTTCCTGGAGCAGAAAAGGCCAATACTAGAATCTCTATGTACATTTTGGATGAACTTCTGAGCTGAACATCAGGAACCTTTCAGGACCTCAGTGTACATGTTTCTATCAAGTCTGGCTTGCAAATCCAGAAAAAGGAGGCAACATTATCTTCAGGGTCGTAGAATGAGTGGTACCACTTTAGGTTGTTGCAGGTGTCAACTTTGAATGGCCTCTTCAAAAAGTTGCAAAGCAAGTTGAACACAAGCATTATACCTTACTGTGCTAGCAGCTCTGATATACTGCTTTTTATCTTAACTTTTTTATCTTTTATCTTTTTTCCAGGAGTCTCTCTGATGGGCAAGTGTTTAGAAATGGCAATTCAGTACTTATAGCCTGAAGTTCTACGGGGCATTCCACCAGGACAGAATTCTCTCATACCATTTTGCTGCATGCATAAACTGGATCTCAGTAGTCCTAGCAAGACTACAATGATTTCTTCATCCATCAGTAACATGAATTTACTTCCTGGTGTAGAGCTTTAATTCTAGGGCAGAGAACAATACCATAGAAGAAGAAAAAACAGAGAAGAAAGGAATTAAGGAAGTACCACTGAACACCCAATTTGAATAGGACAAAAGAACACCACCTTTTAAAAAATGACATCAACCAGCAGGGGAGCATTAGTGACTCATGAATGTCAAGTCCTCATTTTCAGATCAGAGCAAAGATTGAGTCACAGCTGTTTTTCAATCTCACATGCCCTTTTTGCCCACAGCTTACTGAAGGTAATTGTATAAGGTAGACTGGTAGAGAGTCCAGACTAATCACTTATCACGTTTCAGGATTACCTATTAAGTTTCACCTACCAGAACTGGCACCATTCCAAAAACACAGGAAGACTTTTGGAGAAGTACACCACTTCCATCTAGCCTGCTAGAACACGTTTTGCATTTGCTAGTGTTTGTTCTCATTTCAGAATACCTAACAGGACAAAGGCCCATTGTCACAGTGCTCTACCTATTCTATAGTAGGGATATCTACAGCAGGGGTAGAGAACCTCAGGCCCAGGGGCCAAATCCAGCCCTCCAGGGGGTTCTCAGAAGACCACAGCCATTGCTTTGGCCCCATCATCTTTCCCTAACCACTGGTTGTTTGATGGTTTCCTAGGTTTTGTGGGGATCCTCTCCCTACCCACACACACGTTGAAATGCCTGCACTAATGCTTAGCTACTGACAATAGGAGCTTCAAGTTAAAATAAATATGTATTTTTGGTATTTTGGTCCTATCTCTTTTGCCTTTAGGTTTGCCTACCACTCGGATGCTGCCGAGAGCTGCTCTGAAGTAGAACTGAGCCCTCCAGCTCAAAGTTCTGCAATCCCAATCTATAGGGGTTGAATACCCTGTGCATTTGGGCGCGGGGGGGGGGGCTGAACTTGCTTTTCACAAATAGCAGCTCATCTCCATTTCACCAAAGCCTCATAAGTGTGTGTGAAACCGAGTATGGATATTACAGCAACAGGCAACAATCCCAAAAACTGGCTCCGTGCCTTTATGTATACTAGTTTCTTGTAGCCCAGCAAAGGAGTTCAGAACAGGGCCTCTATATCTTACAACAGAAACAAAGCTAATTGCCAGCTGCCTAAAAAGCCTTAAACCACTCAGGACATGTGTTGACAATCAATAGGAAGCTATTTCACAAGAACCTTGTGCTTTAGAAACTGACACACCATTTTGCAGTCACTCATTCTGCGCCTGAACCAACCCAGTCCTGAGTGGTTTTAACGTTACAGCAGTTGCTCAGGCATAACAACAGCTCAGCGTCCAAAGCTGAAGTGGCTAATGTCCAGTATCTGTACAGACATCAAAACTATGCTTGTCAACATTTACTGTTATTAACAGGATGCAAGATCAGCCCTACTATACTGTAATACAAATAGAAATTCATAAAGTTTGATAAAATGGAGGTGGAGTTGATTCTGTTGTATTGGTATTTCACTGGGGAAAAGCCTTCAGGAATTTTTACTTCCAAATTAGATGTTCTCTTTTTAACCACATTATAATAGCTACATTATACATAACCACTACCACATTTAATCTTCAGGATGCCAATGCAAGCAGGAACTGGGTACATGAGAATGGCAGCAGGTTAGCAAATCACTAAAATTACTTCTGCACAAGTATGTTTTTTTCATATCAAAGTCTGCAAACATTTCTTGTAATGGACACATTTCTAAGCATCAACACCCATTGATTAAAGAGTGTTTGTGTTTACTCTGGAAATTATTTTTACTGTATTTATACATTGTCCAATAACAAAGCTCTTATGACAATAACAAAAACAAATATAGTAAAACCATTGATAAAACATTTCAGAAGAGTAAGATAAGCTTTTAAAGGGATAAATATCAAAGCAGGTAAAACATGGGAAAGTGTTATTTAAAAAAAAAAAGTTTTAAATGTATCATTAAAATACAGCAAGCATTATTGATATATGTATTTTTCATTCCACATTTTTCAAATATGTGCATGTTGTCAAATTCTTTTTTGTTTTGGTTTGGTTTATTGCAAAACATATCACAAGCCTGGATATGTACTGATTTCTGAATGCAAAAAACATTTGGGTCCATGAGGTGTAAGCTGGGTCAAATGACTGAATTTCTCACAGATCCCAAATAAAGGCACACAAAGAAGAGCTCAAAATTTCATGTATCCTTTGAAGAACACTGAGCCTGATCACTGTTGCTTGGAGTTGCTCTGTAAAGGTGCCACTGCCAAGTTATTGGGTTCAGTGAACACATGCGGGTGCCTCACATTCTACTTATGGGGAGGAGCAACCGAAACTGAGCCAGAGATGGTCCATTCTACTCTTTACCCCACTGCCTCCTCCTTCTGGCCCTTCTCATCTTGACATCTGAGCTGTTGTCTTATTTTTCTGGAAATCCATTTAGTTTCCTTGGACAGAGGAAACAAAATGCCTGCACATCTGGCAATGTGTGTTCCAATTGCAGCATTAATTTTCCACTTACAGAGCACCTGCAGCCACGTACATCCCATGGCTGGGGCAGTTAACGAGTACCAGCTTTTAAGACACAAATGAGCAATAAGCATGACTTTTCAGCTTATTTATATAAAAGTGGAAGAGTCTGTTCTCTCTAGCGTGAGGTGTAAAAGGAACACAGCCTGGAGAAAAAGAGCAAAGCACAATGCACTTTGGCCTGTTTCCTTAAAATAAAGGCAGCCTTATACAGCACCTTTGGATATTTACTGCTGCTATTAATTTATATGGCTACAGACTAAAGCAAAGTGATTGCTATCTAAGTCACAAAGATATGTGGGCATCTGGAGGAGGGGAGCTAGTAAGACTGTTCATATAACTATGCCTGCTGGGTTTCTAATGGAAACACCAATGTTTACTATGTTTTATCGATTTGCCTTTGGAGAGTTGCCTCTTCCAAAACCACTGACATTAAAAAATAAGTTCTCTCTTGAAGAAAAGTGGCACAACAAGCTTCTTGTTTGGCCAAGAATTGAACACACAAGAATACCTTTTCATGTGAAAGGTTTCTAGCATCAAAATCAACAAACTGATCACCCTTAGAGTGAGGGTAGGCAACCTGTGAACTTCCAGATATAGTAGGTTTGCAACTCACATCAACTTCAGCCAGCATGGGGAACTGCAGCCCAACAAGCACTGAAGGGTCACAGGTTCCCACTCAATGTAAAGCATTCTCACAACAACTAATTTCACACAGGGCATTCTCACAACAACTAATTTCTTGCACACAAAAATCACAAAGCTGCACACTTCTAGCCACATACAGGGGATTGGGTACAATGCCATGAACCTGGTTAGAGTGGTTTGTCACAGCTTGCCAGAAACCACCATTTCATAACATATAAGAACTACCAGAAGTCAACAAGGGTGAGATATTTCCTCCAGCTGCCAGGACTGAGCAGAAAACAAAGGGTCTGAAACAGAAACCAAGTTTCTAACCAACCAAACCAAACCTCTAAAGAAACCAAGCAAAATGTTTTTTAACTTGTGATTCCAAATAAAAAGGTGAGCGTATTCAAGTAGACTCCATGTTTTAATATTCACTGCACATGGATCAAAGAAGCTTCCTTTGTGATTTTGTTCTCAGCTACTTACACTGTGTATACAGGTTCAATTATTGGACTAGAAATGTGGAATTATGTGCCATCAGGTCATCTCTGACTTGTAGCAACCCTATGAAAAAGAAGTTTTATCCATGATATCACTGCTTAGCTGTTCTAAATTCAAAGCTGTGGCTTCTTTTAGGGAATCAATCCAACTCTTGTTTGGATTTCCTTTTCACTTTTCCTAGCAAGATTGCCTTCTTCAGTGGGTCTTGCCTTCTCATGGTGAGTCCAAAGTACAACAGCTTTAGTTTTGTCATTTTTGCTTCCAGGGAAAGTTCTGGCTTGAAGAAATGTGGATATATTCATTCAAATCCTTACAAAGTCATGAAGCCCACTGGGCGACCCTAGGCCAAGCACAAACACTCAGTCTAAGCTACCTCATACACCACTGTGAGCTTCCTGGATGAAGCAATTTTTTAAAAAATGTGACAATAAAATTCAGGATGTCTACACTTTAAGCCTCATCCACAAACCTTGCTCATTCATGAACTGCCCGTTGGAATGTATGAAATATGCTTGAGGAGGAGTCAAACATGAAAAGTGTCAATCATTGTAGGAGGAAAAGGCCTTTGATATTGACAGTTGCTCTCAGACCATGTGTTGCACATTAACCCGATTAACAGACATATGGTACTTGGAATAATTATCCCTCTGGAAGAATCACCAAGTACCAGTTCACTACAGAAGGTCAAATTCATTCTGCATTTCCGGTTCCCTTACTCCACCCAGTGAGGTAGCATCAGACGGTCAAAGTCCTGCAATACTTTTAAACCCTGAATACATGCCAGTAGGTTTAGAGAGCAGGTGAGATGCAATGCTACAAGTTCTTCATGTTATATATGTGGGCCACTCTAATTTACTGAAGAGATGGAGCAGTTCCACAACATTTTTCTGCCTCACTTTTTAAAACTGCATTCTCAAAAGGGGCAGCACTGACCTAGAGGAGGGCTGGTCACAACCTACGTCCATTATAGACCAGCAGCCCCACAATAAATAGAGAGTAGATCCGAAAGCAAGCATGCATGCATGCATTTTTAGACAGACAGACAGACAGACAGACAGACAGACACCGCCCCCTTGCAAACAATTTAATGAAGGATCTTCATGCAATAGTTCACTAAAAAAAAGAAGACCAATGGACCAGGAATCTTTTTTCTTATACTAAATTGACTCTATGGAGACATCCCGATTTAAAAATTGGTAAGAAAATGCTCATGTGCCAGAACTGGCCAGAGCAGATTATTTTATCTTGAAACTATTAGTGGGTGCTGCTGATGACTTTCTTGGTTTCCCCTCTGCTTACTAAATATGATTTGCCCATTACAACTGCATATTTCATGTTGGGATCCAGGTTTGATCATGCACCTTTTACAGCTTCAGAGCTTCCTTTGCTATCGGAAGAACTTATTAAGCCTGATCAAACAGCCCTACCCATGATCTAGGTTTACTTATTAGTGGTGAATAAATATGAGATAACAGGTTGTTAAGCAGGAATGGAATAGGGAACTGGATTGTTCTATTTTACCCAATCAATGGATTACCATTGTAGATTCTTAGTAGAAATGTCAGAGGATCCTATTATTCAGTGATACATTGTGTATATGTATGTTTACTAGACATACAATGGCTTTGGCTAACTGTTGGAGATGTAATACCACTAATGATTCTCCTCCCCTTAATACCCAGTAGCTGCCTCATTTGGGGAGGAGATCATAATACAGATAAATTTGGATTGGAATACTTAGTATAGAAGGTGCACATTATCTTAAATAACACTGAAATGATAAATGGCCACCTCCAATAATGCAATGGACTGAGGACAAAAAAAGATACTTTCAAAACATGAATGAATGATATTAATGTCCCACCTGCAAATGGATAAATATATGGATATTTCATTTGATTTTTTTTTGTTATCTATCTATTGTAAATGATGTATACAAACTTATGTATAAATTTGTGGTTTTTTACAGTTTTTAAAAATTCACAACAAAAATTATTTAAAATGCCTCCTGAATATTTTAAATAATCCTGTCACTGAGGAGATTTTGACAGATGATTTTTTTCCCAGTTCCAACTTCCCCAACCTGGTGTCCTCTAGATATTTTGGACTAACACCTTTCTTTCCTAACTGTTGGCCATGCTGGCTAGGGCCAATGGAAACTGAAATTTAAAGTATCTGGAAAGAACCAGTTTGCAGAAGTCTGTCCTATAGGACAAAACAAGCTACACCTTCTGGAATTCCATTTTAAATACAGCTATTTAAAAATTCTAACATTGCACGGGTTAACTGCCCCAGGACGTGTGTCCATCTGTTTCTTTAGCTGAGGAACAAACTGCTTTATATCAAGAACTACTAACCATACTTTCAGTGCTTCCAGTAATGTATGGGCTTGCTGCAAAGTTCTAAGAACAGATTTACTTTGATCACAGCTTCTGCAGATAACTCTCAATGCTTCAACCGCTAGAACAGTTGTACTTCCAGGGATGAGTCAGATCAATGTAAAAGACTGAAATATCATTTCAGAACTGAAATATAATCTCCTTATTTGTTATTTCATGAAATCTTAGGAGACTGATAATAAAGCAGAATTCGTATTAGACAACACTTAGTAAGGCAATTTCTCATCAAGGTCCCAGAAATGGAAGAAGCTTTTTATGCCTAATTGCTGTTAGGACAAGTTATGGAGGTCCCAAGACTGACAGTTCCCTAACTTTCATGTAGACAAAATGGCCACAGAACTGTTTAGGTAGGATTAATTCACCTGGAAACAAATCCATAGTATTTTCTTTCTTTGCAGGGGAGTTATTGTGCAAGAGAGATTTTTCCATCAGTTAATCCATGAAGCGGCAGATAAGCATCTATATTTGCAGGCACAGGAACAGCAAGCAAACCAGCACTATGATCAAATTAAAAGAAATCATGAACAGTTTTTTCTGTTGCAACTGTACCATCATACACTTAAAGCCAATTGACTCTAGCAAAATCAATGTTCTCCATTTAACTTACATCACAGAGAGTAAAGAGAAATATATACACCAGATTCTCAAGTTGTGCTATTCGGTTTAGACAGAATGAAACCATAAAATGATCTCAGAAACTGGCAAACTACGCAAGTCACATAGTTCAGGAATATATACTGACCTGGCCCACAAATAATGCTGACCCATGTATTAAATGAACCATGTTGAACTCCGGTTTGATATTATGGGCAAACCAGCTGTGTTAAAAAGCCATGGTTTCTTATCAATGAACAATCCATTTGAGGTCATCATGAGGTTCAGGCTGAGGTGTCAGCAGTATGCTGATGATACTCAGCTTTACCTCTCCATTTACATCCAATCCAGATGAGGTGAGCTTGATAATGGACTGGAAGGGGGTCAATAAGCTGAAACTCAAGACAAGACGGAAGTGCTGTTGCTGGCAGGCAGTCTTCCTGCCACATTAGAGGGCCATTACCCTGTCCTGGATGGAGTCAAACTCCCCAAAAGGACAGGGTCTGCCACGTGGGAGTCCTCCTGGACCTAGGACTATCTCTAGAGGCCCAGGTGGACTCAATGGCTGGGGTGCCTTCCTTTAGGTGTGGGCAAATATACAAACTTCACCCCTACTCATATAGACAGAGCCTGGCCAGAATCCCACATGCACTAGTAACATCCAAATTAGATTACAGTAATGCACTTTACATGGGGCTGCCTTTGAAGACTGTCTGGCAAATTCAACTGGTCCAAAATCAGGCCATGTGTTTAGTAGCAGATGTTAGTGCGTGGTCCCACATAACTTTGTTTCAATGCAAATTACACTGGTTGCCAGTTGAGGCCCAGGCCCAAATTAAAATACTTGTTTTAACATATGAAGTCCTAAGCAGCTTAGGACCTGGCTACCTAATGAACCACCTTCTCCCATGTATACCTACCTGTCCATTAAGATCTGGAGAGGAGATCCTTCTAAAGGAGCCAACTCTCAAGGAATTGAGAAGGATGGCAAATAGGAGGAGGACCTTCTTGGTGGCTGCCTCCCCCTCATTTATGGAACAGGCTCCCCAGAGAAATTCACATGGCACCAACATCGTTCTCTTTTAGGTGTCAGATGAAAACATTTCTCTTTTCCAGGTATTTTAATAACTCATTTTAAATTGTTTTAATATTGAAGTATATGGTTGTCCTTGGGTTTTGCAAAGGTATGAATGGTATAATGAAATATGGAACATGGTAATTAATGATAAACTGACAACAGAAATAAATTAAAAGAGGGTTAATGAAAGCAAATATAATGAAATTTGGGAAGATTTTGTAAAAGCAGTACTGATAGAAGGCAAAGGCTGTAAACCCAATCAAGAATTTCTGGAGGGAATATGGATATAATTGAAGTATATTATATATTATATATTATTAATTGTTATAGTATGTGAATGGTGGTAGTATTGGTCTCCGGGGTGGTGGGGGCATTTTATTATTTACCTTTTATTATTGTGTTTTTGTTATGTTATATTATTGTTGTGATGTATTGTATTTTTTTTCTGTCTAAAAAAAAAAAAATTAAAGGGGGGAAGTATATGGTTGTCCTCTTCACCTGCTACATTCTTAAATGTCCAGTGTTGTATTGCTGCTGTGCTGTTTTATATTATTTGCTGTTTTACTGTTTTAACAGTTGTTTTTGATCTTGTTGTAAGCCACTTAGAGAATTCTGTTGGAATAGATGGTGGAATGCACATGTAAAAATAAAGAAATAAAGCCAAATAAAACAAATATCATTATAGAATACTAAAAGCACTAAAATAATTATAAATGGCTGGGAAAACAAAAATATCTTTCTCTGGCACCAATAAGACTCTAACATATAGGCACCAGGAAAGCAGCTCTGGGAAGAGTGTTCCACAAATAGGGTGCCAACACTAAAAAGACCCTCTCTCTTGCAGCCCACCCATCTTACCTAATTTGATGAGTTCCTCTGGAACAAAGCCTCAGATAATGCTTCAGGCAGATATGGGGGAAAACATCCTTTATGTTTGTCACTTCAGGTTTAAACAAAAGAACCAGCTTATAAGAGGGCACTACTTCATCAGTCAGAGGCAATTATTCACCATTAGTGACCTGTAAGTGGCTGTTTAGATCTTGAATTAGATGCTGTTCATCAAACTAGTACAAGGTTAATGACTTTATCCTGACTTCAGACAAAGCAATTCATTTATCTGGAGATCTTGCAGCAGGGATGGTTCTGCATTTAAGAAATGTTAGGAATAAGATATCTTGGTTTTCCTTATAGAAGATTCCACTGTCATAACCACAACGTATCTGCTGTGGAAACTTGTCCACCATTCCCAGGAAGGGATAAAGCACGCAATGTGGCTGAGTAGGCCCCCAGAGAAACACTGCTCATGAGAGACTGCTCCAATCCCAAAATGTGACTCAGGCTGCAAACTTGCACTTAACACGGAAGTAAATCCAAATTATAGTCAGAGATTTACTTCGAAGTAAACATGATCACAATGCTCATTTCTTTAGTGATTAATTTTTATCAAAGAACTCTGCTTTTGGGAATTTTAAAATCTACAACAAAATATGAAACAAGAACAGCAGTACCGGAGGCCCATCCCAAAGGTCCACCTAGTCTAGAGTTCTGTTCCGTCAGTGGCTAGCCAAAGCCAGTAAGCAGCTTATGGGTAAATCAGCCCTCTCCCATTCATGTCTCCTGTAAACTAGGATTAAACTAGTAGGATTATTCTGGCCCTGCCAGTGGAGGCAATATATGACTACCATGACCAGTAGCCATTGACTTGCTTTATCTTCCATGAATTTGTCTAATTCCTTTTTAAAGCCAATGCTGCCCATCTCAACATTTTGAGATGACAAATCCCATAGTTTAACTAAACGCTCATACAGCAATGGATACCCCCACTTCTAAGGATATGAGAGCCGGAGAGAAAAAGACATAACTTTGTATCCCTGAATCATGTCTTCCTTACAGTATAATCCTATTTGAGTTTAGAAAGAAAAAAGGCCTACAACTCACAGTATGTTCCAGTCAGCTGGGAAATGTAGGCCCTTTGTTTAAACTCACAAAGGATTGCATTTTTCTAAGCTTAAACTGCTTTCTTAATCTTTTCAGAAGCCTTTCTCTGCACCTTCCCCATCTCTAAAATATTCATTATGAGGTACACTATCCAGAATGTACACAGCATTCCACATGTGGTTGCACTATAAACTGTTATAAAGGCATGTGGACAGTTTTATTTTAAATTCATTTCCTGATTATCCCCAGCATGGAATTTGCCTTTTTTACAGCAGCTGCAAGGTAGACAACCAACTCCATGTTAACCAAAACATCTTTATAAAAATATGAAGATGCTTCAGAGCCAAAAAATGTTCAAAATGTTCAAAACAGACAACTTCATACTAAATATGCTACCACTTATACTAAAGTGGTAGTGTTGGCACTCAAGGATACAACTAACCAAGCATTCTCGCATTTTCATCACGTCTCAGAGGCTTTCTGATGATTCTTGCACATCATACAGTGACCTACAACCCCATACAAGGTAAATGATAAACCATCACACCAATGGCATCTATTTGTAATTCTTTGCCTTTTCAAATTGTGAATTTTAATTAAGGTCCAATGCAAGTTGAAGCAGTTGCAATCTTTGCTGCAAGTACCATGCACACATTGCATCAAGTCTGGAAAGTCACAATGATGGAGGCCTTTCTTACAACTTAGCCTAATTAAAGCACTACATGCTGCTGATCTTTCTCTGCACATGAAAGCTGAACAGATTATTTTATTGACTTCTCAGAAGTGCTCTATAATCATAATCTATTTGCAACACACCCTCTTTTACTAGCATATCTTCACTTCCATCCATGCATGTCCTCAGCTTCATATCTTGCAGGAAAACGGAATAACCAGACGGGCACTTATCCTTTTCACTTTTAATATAACGCTCACATCTCATGGCTAGAGCAACTCCTCTACAAGGAAAGGCTACAATGTTTGAGGTGTTCATAGTTTAGAAAACAAGTGAATAAAGAGGATGTGATAGACACACGGAAAATTATTTATTCACAGTGACCAGCTTTTGTAGCCTCACAAGAATTTGTCAGTTCCAAATGGATTCCCCTTAATGCTACAGTATACCATACTTAAAGAGGACAACACTGAAGTGGCCAGTCACTAGCCCATTAAAAAAAGGCAAGCTGACAGATGTATTACCTCTATCTCCCAACAAATATATATCAGGTTTGAAAATAGTCACTTTCCCATTACAAGTAAAAGCAGCAGCAGCTTTCAGGAAATCAGACACAAAGTTTATTCTTAGAAACTATTTATCTATCTATTTATTTATTTATTATTAATTAATTATTAGATTTATATCCCACCCAAAGCCAGAAAGGCTATGTTCCACTTACAACACTAAGGTTGTACTAGGTAAGTACTAATGGTAGGCACATGGTAGGAATGTCATGAGTGGAGATGGCTAGAGCCAGGGGTCAGACTAGATGGCCAGGCAGAACCCTTCTGACTTGCTCTGTTTCTATGTTACTAAGGGCAGTTTAGTAAGCAATGATGCAGGCCAGCATGTTTTGTAGACTTAATTGGGATATTTATACCTACTTTTGAACAATACGTACTTAGAGCAGTTTCTAATGCTACAGTAATAACATTTCTTCTTCTGTGCTAATTTCCCTGCTCTTCATACCAAAATGCATTGCCATGTTTATTCAGATGAGGTCCCCATAATACCTGATGCTTTCTTTTCATGATGTTCCTCTATAGCTGCAATCTGTACCAAAAGGCAAGTTTTACTGCAGTAAGGAAGGTGCACTGTAACTTGATAAAGAACATGCCTTCATGAGCTCCAAAACAAGCAGGTGTTGTCCAGTATGTGCAACATAATCTGAAGTTGCTGGGTAGCCTTCACTGTGTTGCAATCTCACTCGTTAAAGGGCTAGGCTCAAGAATTAATGAGAACAAGTGTAATCTAAATGGCTTTGTGGAGCTTCACCTTGATAATACTAAGTTAGTGTGGAAAATATGTACATAACCACAAACGTGGCACGAGTTGCTGTTTTCCTTCATCATGCAGATGTTTATGAAAGCTTAGAAGAGAAAGCACTAGCATAATGTGAAGCCAAACAACCACTGATAAAACATGACACATAACTTTCTCTTCATAACACCCATTCATGACTACGCACACATGAACAGCCAACCTTCCTTCTTTCAGTTTCTAGTAGGAATGCTAATAGAATGTTAACTAGTTTCAGTCTGACTCCTACACTGATATTGTAGAATAGAGGTGGACAACTTGGGGCCTCTAGATATTTTGGACTACAGTTCCATCAACTTGAGGCAGTGCAGTCAGTGGTGAGGAATCCTGGCCAAACCTTCTGGAGAGCCACAAGTTGTCCACCCCTGCACAGCTTAACTGAGAGTGCAATCCTATCCTGTCCTCAGTGATCAGGAGTCACTGAACTCAGAGGGCATCTGAGCATCCAAGTGCAGAGGTCTTCTTCATCTCCCCATCTTTCCACCTGGCAGATTTTGACAAAAAGCCTGTCTAATAAGGAAAGAGAGCTCAGAATAACTCCTGTCTGGCCTCTCCAGTCTCCTCCCTTCCTCAGCCACTGAAATGCCCCTTTCCTCCTCCGCCTCAGTCACTTTTCCAACCTCGCAAAGCAGCCCACACCATTCTCTGTGCTCTAGCTGCCCGAGTCAGAGGAGGGTCAGATTTCTGATTCCAGCTTCCGAACTCAGAGCATCATCTGATAGAAGGGGGAATCCAAACAATCCTTTGGTCCCTGGGATGCCCACCTGTGGACCTCAGGATTACTCTCGGAGGGTAACTTTTCCACCCTCTGAAATGTGAGACAACCAGATTACAATCTAAATGAACCAAGCTATAATTCATTAAAGCAGGGGGAAAGTCATCTTCAGCACTTGCTTGATATCATTTTTAGGCTTCATATATTATTGTAGGGACTGCAGGTGGCGCAGTGGTTTAAACCGCTGTGCTGCTGGGCTGGTTGATCGAAAGGTCGCCGGTTCGAATCTGCACATGGGGTGAGCTCCCGTGCTCCGTCCCAGCTCCTGCCAACCTTGCAGTTCGAAAGCATGCAGATGCAAGTAGATGAAAAGGTACCACTCTGGTGGGCAGGTAACAGCGTTCCGTGCACTTTGGTGTTTAGTCATGCTGGCCACATGACCACGGAGACTGTCTGCGGACAAACGCTGGCTCCCTCGGCTAGGAAACGGAGATGAGCACCGCCCCCTAGAGTCAGGCATGACTGGACTTAACGTCAAGGGGAAACCTTTACCTTTACCTATTATTGTACATCAAAGCCAAAAAAGGCTTCAGCATCAACAAGTAACCTACACAGGCAAGTTTAAAGTCAATCAGTATTGTGGGAGACACAGCCCAAGTGCCTGTAACAAAAAGGGGAAAGTGCTAGTTAACTGAAAGGTAAACTCATCAAGTTTGGCATAGGAAGAAAAGTTGGTATGTGTGCTTAGCCTGCCTCATGACAGGTCCTTCAGGAGCCTGTTGTTTTGCTTGTTCACGTAAAGCAGGATTTTTAAGTAGTGGTTGAATCTTTAACTAATTTACTGACAGAAGCTTGCAGTCTTGATGTACCTGTTTACATGCCCCATAAAATCTGCACTTCATCATACCTGGGCAGAGAGTTATTTCTTCTTCCTCTCTTAGGTCTACCCAAAATTAGTCACTGCCCCTACATTTCCTATTTTTTCTTTCAGTAAGTCTTATGAAGTCAGCGCATAGCAGCATTTCTCCCCAGCTTTCATTTGGAATAAAAAGTACATGCAGAGAAAGACTATCATTAAAACAATATTAATAATGCAGATGCAATAACCCAAAATTCTAACATATAAAACTTTAAAATAATATAAGCAAAGAAAGCCATTTTATTTACTTTTAAACCTAGACCTGCTAAAACGGCTGACATGTGCCATCCTATGTCACTGAATGCCTAGAAGTAAAGGGCAGTGTTAATGTTGGTATCAGGTACCCCTCAGTGGCGATATCATTTCATAACTGGGGAGCCACCAATAAGAAGATTCACTCTTGTCATCGCCCCCCCCCCCCAGTTTCTCTTTGAGGTGGAACTCAGAAGAAGGCCTCAGATGTAGATTGGAGTGTGCAGGTATGTTCAGACCAAGAGAAATGTTCTGTCAAGTATTGCAGTCCCAAACCATACAGGGCTTTATCAATTAGAACTAAGACACTGAATTGGGCTTTGAAGTATACAAGAGCCAGTGAAAGCAGGTCAAAATTAGTCCTATAATTCAGACTTTCTGGTTCTGCTTATTAATGGCTGCCATATTTTGCACAAGCTGCCATTTCTGAACAGTCTTCAAGGACAGTCCCATAAATGATGTATTGCAGTAGTCTAACTTAGAGGTTACCAGAGCATAGGTTAGTGAAACCAAGCTATTCCTGCTTGTCAAAGATACACCACTGGGGTGCCTGAATCTCAAGTGATCAAGATGGTTTAAAGAGGACACCAAGCTATGAACTTGTTCTTTCTGGGGGTGGGGGTAGATGCAATCACATCCAGAACAGGTTGAGCACCCTCCACCTTAATTAACAGTCTTATCTAGACTGAATTTCATTCTATTAGTCCAGTCACTGAGGCACTGAGCCAGGCACTGAGTTAGCACATTCACAGTCATACCTGCAGAAGATGAAAAGAAGTAGAGGTGCATGTCATCAGCATCCTGATGGCAACGCATTCTAGAACTCTAGATGACCCCACTGAGAAGCATGGGGGACAAAACCAACTCCTGGGGAAACCCATGTGGGAGAACGCACAGGGGTCAGGCAATATTCTGTAAGTATCGTCTTCTGAAGCTGGCCATCTAAGCAATCAGAAGCAGATCCACTGCAAAGCAGTGCCACCATCCCCCACCACTCCCAGCTCAGGCAGTCACCCCAGAAGATTACTATGGTCAATGGTACCAAAAGCAGCCAAAGATCCAGGAATATCAACAGGATCACACTCTCCTGTCATAGAAGAGGGAGACCACAGCTGTTTCCATGTCCAAACCCAGCCTGAACTCCAACTGAAATGGGTGTCCCACACACTCAAGCATTTTGCCCAAGATAGGAAAAATTGCTACCAGCCTAAACTTGAGATATTCTGGGTCCACAGAGGATTTCTTCTCCATCTCTTCTTTGAATAGGCAAGGGACCACCCCCTCTGGCAAGGAGGCATTAATTCTCCTCCCTAGCACTACTAGCTATTCCCTCCTAGCTAGGTTTTAGCTACTACAACTGAGCACTTTCGTGAGCAAATGTTTGTCTGCTCTTCCAATCCTAGAACATGTGACCTTAAAGATGTAGGAAATTACTGGTACTGAATTGCCCTCCAGGGAGAGGCATGTCTGTGATTCCTACTAGAAAAGACTGTTTTCTTTCTAACAGCCCAGTCCTCTATAGAATTAGTTATGTTCGAAACTAGTGAGTTTATTGGGCTTAAGCATGCCCAAATTTGAACAGAATCAAGACACAAGTGTACACAAATGCTAACAAACAAGTAGAAAACAGGTAACTGCAGAGACAGGAAATTTTAAACGTGATCAACACATTTCTTGCAGAAAGCTGTCTTAGCACTGGAATGCAGGAATAACAAATGGTAAGACCGTTCAAGAGCACATCAACAGTAGCCTTCTTGATGTCATGATTACAGAAAGCCTGATGAATTGGTTTGGTTTATTTTGCTATTAAAATTTTCAGAAAATATGACAAGGCTAACCACAAAACCTGGGTGAGATTTTCAAAGGAGGATTGGGTACAAAATGCTATTTTGGAGCTATACAATCTAAACTCTGTAGTTACAAGTGGTATTTTGTGAGAAGCTACAAACAGAAATGGTAGCCATGTTTTATCTAGTAAGGATTCACACACTTAGGGCTTAATCCTATGCATGTTTAGACAGAAAAAGTTCTACGACGCCCAACCTACCCCAACCAGCATGGCTGGCTGGGTGATGCTTAGGGTTGTGGGACTTTTTCCTACTGAAGCATGCATTAGATTGCACCCTTGCAAATGTTGTACATGCCTTTACTTGATCATCTGTGTTTCTCATGGAAATTAAAGATTTGCTCTTTAATGAGGGCACATAAATGGTTGTTTTACCAAGGTGGATTAGAATGCAATCCTATGCAAGTATATATGTAAGTAATTCCTACAACTCTCAGCATTCCTCAGATAGTATGAAGTTACAGGACTTTTTTCTGCCTAACATGCACCCTTAAACCATCTTCCATATCAAACAGTGATGGAGATGGAGTTATTGTTACTGGTTCAGAGTGTTGGGGAAGTGATTCTTTGAAGCAGCCTCCTATTTTGTACCCTAAAAGCCACAAATTAATCTTGTTTACACTGACCCAAATCAGAAATTCCTCCATTGACCGAAAAGCTCAGAGCCCTATGCAGTTGCAGAAAGTGGACACAGCCACATCCATATTTGCCATGAGCCTTGCTCTCCCTTCATGTAGTGATGCTCAGTATTGCTCTCTCTGTCTGAACTCAGCTTTGGCATGCAGAGACAACAAAACTACCACCCAAAGAGAGCAATCCAGTACACTGTGAAAATAAAAACTGGTTGCGCTTCCTGTGGCTGAACCCACCAAGACAATTACCTATCAACTTCAGCCACAAGAGAGAAAATACAGAACAAAATCCACCCACAGTCATGACTAAAGCCACTTCTCTTATACCAACAAGGTAACCCATCTAGCAAGGTTGCAGGACTCTTGCTACAGGTTGCAATCTTTTGAGTCACACAGCTATCCACCTACACATGCCTCCCTCCTTCAGGGCATTTGCCATCCAGAAAACAGCCCATTTCTCACACACTGAAAGTAGCTGCATCCCACACTTCCATGTATCACTAGAACAATACTTACCCCATGCTGGCACCCTACAGAAACTCATAGCCAAAACCTCTCTGAGGTTGTTGTGTCTGATGTCCCTCTGCTTACAAACTGCAATCTGAGACACCTTCCTCATCCCAAACCGGTATCATAGTGGAACCCTATCCTTCTAAGAAAGATAGATTAGCTCACCCTTTCTGGAAGGTCACAGCCTTTGACTGTTACTTACCTACCCCTCTGATGCCTACTTTGTCTATGGCTACTCTACAGAGAACGGGAGCACTTACAACATCAAATATTTCAGAAATGGTATCTGACACAAAAAGGGGAAAAGTTCCAAAGCTAATCCTGGGTCCCGCTGAATTCCAGCTCCCTAGAAGCTCCACCTCTCCTCCCCCCACAATCCTCCGCCTGAAACAAGCACCTGCAGAAAGCCGGCTCAGTTTGCCGTGGAAATGGCCTTTAGAAAGCCCCCAGTAGTTTATCCCTGAAAAGAAGGGTTCAAGTCTTTTTGGAAGTCACGCCCTCTGAATTGGGGCTCCCGAAGCCCTACCAGCAAAAGCACGTCGCAGCCAGTGAGCCAGGGCGCGACACTCTTCGCAGGCTCAGAGGCACCCTCATCTTTCCCTCAAAGCAGAGGTCCCAGTAACGCAACCAGATGCCGGAGTGGAGCCTACAACGCGGGGCAGCCTCCATTCTCCAACGCCTCTCCCCGCTAGCCGCCAACAAGTCAATCTCGGCAAGCCTGGCGCTTCTTCCAACCTTCCTTGGCCAGCTCGTCGTGCTCTCCTACTCGCCTCCCTCTCCATACGCTGCCTGCCATGTTGAATCCCAGCAGACTGGCTCGCTCCCTTACTCCCTCCTCTGCTACCCCAGCAGCCTTAGGCCCAGGCGGGCTGCGCTACATCCGAAGCCGAAAAGGTCTCCTCCTCCCAAGAGCCCAAAGAGCGGGCGGGCGGGCGGCTTCGACCTAGAGCCTCAGCCCGGGCTCCGCTGCTGCAAGCGCAGCAGGGCGGACTGCATTTGCCCGCCCGCCCTCCCAGCCAGCAGCTTGCCTGCTTTACCTCCTCCGCGGCAGCTCCTGGCATCGCATGGCACAGCACTGCCGGGCTGACTCGGCCAGCGCGGCGGCTTCCTTCCCCCAAGCCCGGCTCCCAGCAGCCCCAACGCGCCGCTGCCAGTCCAGCCCAGGCGGCAGCAGTAGGAAGAGGAGCGCCGGGCTGACAGAGGCGGCCGAGGCAGCCCCGCCCGGCGGTAGGCTGGGTCGGCACGGGAGGCCGGCTTCCTGCTTAAAGGCGCAGGGGCGGCGAGCGTGGAAGCGCGCGGGGAGCCAGCGGCGGGAGGCGACCTTGCCGCCGCTTTCCTCGGGTGCAGTGGCGGGTGACGGCAATCCCAGTGCTGGGGCAGGGCCTGAAAAGATGCGTGGCGTAGGCCTGCAGGACCAGAAGAAGCACATGCTAATTTACATGTGCTTCAAGTCTTTAAAGGAGCCTGTGTGCTCAGGACACCTCGCTTGTAAATAGGGATGTGTGGACAAGGAAGAGAGGGACTTTTGTTTTCTCGTGAGCTCATCCAGGACGATCAGATGCGGCAGAGATCCTCAGGGCCAGGGGGTTTCTGCAAGTGCCCCTGGACAGTGGAGGGCAGGGTAGTGTGGCAGGGGGCCTCCCAGAGTGTTGTGGATCCAGCCCTCCTGGGCCATTCCCTTGCATGCCTCTTGGTGGCTTTCCAAATGGAGGTGGAGGGAGCTACTTTCCCTCACCATGGACAGTGCTGGCCAGTCTGTGCTGGAATTGTGGGCCAAAATATCCAGAGGGCCCCAACCTGCCCATTCCTGCTAGTGATCTGGTTTGAAAGGATGAGAGCTCTCAGCTATTTGGAATGCCAGAGATCAGTATTGAAAAATGTCGGCATCAAAGGTCATGTAAACATGTACAGAGGGCACCATCACTGCTGGGAAAAACCAGCCAGAAAGGCCTTTCAAACGGCCTTTCACACAAGTAACTCCCCCAACCATTTCCTTCCTAAAGAATGAGTGTTGCTCTATTGAGGACAGATGTAATGTTAATTATACTGGTAGTGGAGTTTTAGTTTCAGTTTTTGAATTTCTGCATGTGTGAAGCTATTAGTGCCCAGGATGAGACTGGCAGGGCATGTTCTGCCAAGGGGTCAAAAGGGATCTGAGTTCTGCCTAGTTCTGCCTGACTTCACCTTACTTATAAACTTGATTTCACAGCCTTTTTAGTGTGTTCTAGAATTTGAAATTCTGAACATCTAGGATTTTGGAGGAGAAGATGCTGTGACAATAAAAATGGACAAGTGTAAATGTGACAAAGTCTTGATTTTTGGAAGTGTTTAGTTTGAAGTTAGACTGTTGTGTTGGGGAGGGCTATATCCTCTTCATATTCTGACATCCTTGTTCATATAATGAACGAGGCTTGTGGCAAGGGGCGGCCTATAAATTTCCAAATAAATAAATAAATAAAGAAAAGTCGGTTCATTCCACTTGCCGCCTCCTGTTACTTTTGAGAAATATGGGAATTCCAGAAGAGGCGGGGGAGGCGTGTCCACTGAGTGTATACAATCAAAAGAACATTTAGAGTGTATTGAGATATACAGGAAAGTCATGCAGCATGTAGGTAGTCCCTGAAGAGACTCCAAAGATGCAGTCTGTACGAGACACTTTTAAAACCTATCAGTTACATACACAGTTCGGAGGGGCAGTGGGGGATCATGTAGGCAGTTTGCTATGGACACATGAGAGTAAACAATAGGGTTGAATTAAGACAACACAAAAAGAAGAAACTTCAGAACAGGCACATTAGCATATCTAAGTCTAAAACTGTTCTTACACTGTCAGGCTTTTCACAGTCATATTATGGCAAAGTTTTCACTCATTTTGTCCTGACACAACCAACATTTTTCTCCTCAGTTTTTGTGCATTATAAATCTGGATCTTGAAAAACCTCCATGTTGAGACTCACCTGGTGCCAAATTTGCCATCTTCTCTGCACCAGGTTAAGACCTTCCTGGTTGTTCAGAGGCTTGAGGAAATTCACCAACATCCCTTTTCTTTGTGGAAAGTCCTTTCCTCTTGAGGAAGGCAAATCCTAAATTCACCCCAGGGTGGTGAATTAGATCAACTTACATCTAATCTCCACTGAGAGGCACTCTGCACCCCAAGCTGCTTCCAGACTTTAGCTAATGCTGGGCAGATTCAGAAAAAAACTTTACTCTCAGGGTGGCTACAATAACCACCCTGGGCTTAAAGATGCCAAGAGGGGATCCCCACTGCACCCACCGGAGGAGCAGGCATCACCTGCCCCCTTTGCTCCTCCATCCTTGAAGCAGGGACACTGCACAGGAGCACAGAGGCGAGCAGGATTACAGCTGCTGAAAGTGGGCACTTCTCGCAGCTGCCATCAGCTCCTTCCTGCATTCCTACTGAGGCCAGCAGAGCAATCCCACTTGCTTGGCATCAGCAGAAACCCAGGAGGAGCAACCTGGCTGGGGAGGGCATGAGCCATCTCATGCTGGGTTTCGCCCCCCAGGTCAAGACATCCCCTGCACCCCTCCCTGCTGCTCAGGTAAGGCCCTGCTCAGTCCAGACACACCTGAGCAGCGAGAAGGGAAGGGCAGCTGAGCATGGGGCTTCCAGCTGAAGCCAACCTGTCCCTGCTGCTCTGCTGTGGCACACCTTGTGCCACGCTGACAGGAAGAATTGCCCCCCATTACATGACTACTGAGAACTTCACAAGGCAGGTGAGGTGGGTGGGTAGCTGGAAAGGGCCTACTTGGTTGCTTTTGCTTAAGGAAGCAAAGCTGAGCAGGCCGTTCTGCCACCACGTACCACCTCCCTCTCAAATCCTAAGCACATCTTGAGGAGGAAGAGGAGGAGTGGGGTAGCTAGAATCTCTTGCCCAGAACAGCGAGTTTTCTTTGCCATTCTTGTCAAAAGAGCATGTAGTTTTGGTCTGACCACAGCTTACTGTATTATCAACAGTAACATCAACAGACAACATTAACATGCTTTCCCCAAATCCCAGAGTCTGCTCAGCCATTGCTGCAAGGCAAACTTGTCCCACTGTTCTCAGGCAGCAACTGTGAGGGCTGTACCAGGGCATGAGCTCAGGCATGGTCCGGAGCTCTGCCAAGGGGCCAGAGGCTAGGAGCAAAGTCAGTGGTCCCAGGTTGGAAACACAAGGGAAAAGCCGAATTTAACCCAGAAAGAGAAAGAGAGAAAAGGCAAACACAGTTCCGAGGTCAGTTTAATGGGTGAGCTGTTACAGCAAGTGAACAGCAGGAACAGAGTAAGAACAGCTGGAGCAAGGCAGGTCTACTGAGAGGCAGGCAGGAACACGGCAAGGAGTCATGGGGGCAGCTTGTATTGCTGTGCCAAAGTGTCTTTTATGCTAGTCTCCAGGACCTTCAGCTGTAGTGCATGATTGCTTCCCAGGAGTACCTGGCACTGCAGACACTCGCGGGACCAGCCAGGCCTTGGTCCTGATAGCAACAGGCCTAATTGTCAGTCTTGACTCAGCAGCACTGTTTGCGTCTCCACTGCCCATTTCCCCTTGGACTGTGTGTGTGTGTTCTGTTGCCCATATGAAATACCTCACAGATCTTTGAACTAGTAAATCCTTGCAGTTTTCTTTTACAATCATGAAGAGGACACACATGCAAATCCACGGATCTTGCTTACAAACTGTCATGATTTACCAAAGTGTTTTCCAGAAGCACAAACACCCAGACTGAATCTCTGAGCATGCACAGAGTGCTTCACTGAACCCAGTTCAGTATGCACCTCCAGGAGCTCTCCTTATGAGCATCCTTTCAGGGGAGGGAGGCTTCAGAAAATGAGCACGGCTCCTCTCCATGCACTGATCCTCTCATTGGGTCCTCATATCATCTCCAGGGGTCCAGAACCGTACATGCCTCACCTGTCTGAGAAACTCCCATGTTCCAAGTCTCCTCCCACTAACTGTATGCCCTGGTTATTCCCAGAAACTGCCTGCCCACCTGGGGAGCCTGGCCTTGAGAAAAGCATCTCTTCTCATCTCAGTGTCTGGAATTGGCCCATATTCCAAGCTCCCATTCCTCTTCCTCCTCCTAAATCCAGCCAGCAGGCCTTGAGAATGTGTGCCCAGAGCAGCTCTCTTTCCCACACCCCACAAGACCAACTTCCATGGTGAGGTACCATGACTGAGACCAGACAATATGACAGACCAGTAATGGTACCCTCCCCCCACCACCATGGTTTGTTGCATTGTCTGAACCCAGCCACTGTGTTCTTACATTTAGATACAGGCCATTAGTGCCTTAGTAGCACTGCACTGATAGGGCATTTAAGGATGAATCCTATGGCCTCCTACCAGCATCTGGGAGTCCTCAGGGTTTGGGACTGCAGACTCCCACCAATTCAGTCTTCATTGCTACATCTTTCCCTCCAAGCCCTAAATCTACACAGCCAAAATCATCTACGAAGAGCAAAGGCAGGTTGTGCTGAACAGAAAAGCAGCTGTTGCAAAGATCTTAAACTCACATCTCAGTTTGTGCTTTCTGATCTTAAACTGTTCTCACAGTCCAGCAGCAGCTTTTCTCCTTTTTCTGGTTTCAGAGCCTAAGGAGAAAAAAGCCATTGGGCTGTTTTCAGAAGATGAGGAAGTACTTTTGTACACCTGCAAGTAGTTTTCTGCTACACTCGTAAGGAATCTCACTGCAAGTGTTTACTCAAAGAACAGCAACCTCTGCAAAAGGGGCTCCTGCTACCTTTCTTTCTTGGTTCATTACATTCCAGATAATATCAGCTCAGCAACAATATGACCTGGCGGGTTGCGCAAAGGTTTGTTAAACTAGAGCTAGATTAACTTGTATCTTTGCCTTATCACATTCCTTTGAAAGTAAGGCTTACTGGGGCTTTAAAAAAAATGACCCATGCTTACACTATGAAGCTTCTTCAGAAACCCCTAGCAGATTAGCTGGTTAACACTGCAGCCCTACATATGTTTACTTAGAAGAAAATTCTACTCTATTCAGTGAGGCTTAGTTCCCAGCAAGACAGCTTAGGACTTCAGCATCAGATGTGAGGGACATTGATACTTGTATGGGTTATCCGAGGAAAACAATACAAATAAACAGATGTTTCTGATGATAAAAGCATACGTACCCCTTGCTTTTACTCTTTGGCTTCCCATCCTTTTACATTGAAATTTCAGCACCAGGTGCTTTTCAGAGTTATGACTGCTAACTTGTACGTACAGCCTATACATATATATAACCAAAACCCATGCAGAATCACAGTTCAGTTAATTAAAAATCAGCATGCAACCTTTATTTTTCCAAGGATACCTTCCTAAGATGTAGGCTATTGTCCACTTCCTGAAAACTGCCAAAGTGGTAAAGAGGTGAACTTCACAAAATCACACTGAGCAAGTCTTTTCCATAAGCCTTGACATGCCCCGCGTCACACAGATGTGGAAGTTCCTTAGTATTTTCCAGGGTAATGCAAGCAATCCCCACAGCTAAACATAGAAACATAGAAACAGAGCGAGTCAGAAGGGGCCTCCTGGGCCATCTAGTCTGACCTCCGGCACCAGCCGGCTCCGCTCATGACATGCCCACCATGTGCATGTCCAGCCTATCTTTGAACACCCTCACCGACGGGGCCTCAACGACCTCCCGTGGAAGCCCATTCCACGCCCTCGGGGTCCTAACTGTCAGGAAGTGCTTCCTGGCATCCAAATTGAACCTTGGCTCCCTGAGCTTTGCTCCATTGGAGCGCGTCCTGCCTTCCTCTGCAGGGGAGAACAGGCCTCTCCCCATCTCCATGTGACACCCCCTCACATACCTGTATGTTGCCAACATATCCCCTCTGAGTCTCCTCTTCTCCAGGCTGAAGAGACCCAGTTCCCTCAGTCTCGCCTCATACCCCATCCCCTGCAAACCAGCCACCATCCTTGTGGCCTAAAAATCCTCAACAATACTTGGAAAAAAATTGTGAAGATGTAAAAAATGACTCTGCTGGATTTGGCAATCCAAGCAAGCAAAACGTTCTTGCTTCTCTTTTTCCAAATGGGCAAGCAGCAAGTCTCAGTGCTCAATCTGTTTAGTATACCATCTCCCTGCTTGAAAGATGATCTTCAATGCATATTTTTTCTTCCAAAACAATTTTCTCACTTGTGCTTTGTAGTATCCCGATCCATTGCTTTCCTCTCTGTATCACAGTTCTAATTCTGTAACAATTTGCTTTTAATTAAAAACAAGAGTGAAGGCCCTTACCCTTTAAAGTACCCTTTGCTGGTGTATGAAACCATACTCTGTTATGATTTACAGTGCAATGACATAATGTCTACCCAGAAATAAACCCCACTGACTTCACTGGGACTTTCCCCCATGTATTCTACCATCCCAAACTGATAGAGTTGGCAGGCCAGACCTCTAGTACTAGGTACAAATTCAGCACGTGCAACTTGTACACATATCACAGGGAACTGGTATACTAAATACCATTGTTTTTTGGCGCCAGGCTAAGACCTTTTTATTTAAAAACAATTTATTTTAATTGTTAAATTATTTATTGAATTTTAAAGTTTTTAGCCGAGATGCACGGG
This sequence comes from Varanus salvator macromaculatus, assembly GCA_023646645.1. Taxonomy (NCBI): domain Eukaryota; kingdom Metazoa; phylum Chordata; class Lepidosauria; order Squamata; family Varanidae; genus Varanus; species Varanus salvator. The sequence continues at coordinate 1,266,910 of JAIXND010000791.1, read as the reverse complement.
GGGGGGGGGGTGTTAATTGAAATTTTTGTATTATTTAGTATGTTGTAAGCCGCCCTGATGCTTTGTTGCGATGCGGCGGCATAAAAATGTTTTAAATAATAAATAAATAAATAGCTCAAGCATGGAGACATGCTGCTTGCCCATTTGGAAAAAGACAAGCAAGAACATTTTCCTTGCTTGGATTGCCAAATCAAGCAGAGTCCCTTTTTTACATCTTTGCTTTTTCTTTTCTTTTCTTTTTTTGGGGGGGTTCAAGTTTTGTTGGGGATTTTTAGCTCTGGGGATTGCTTGCATTACCCTGGAAGCTACTAAGGCACTTCCACATCTGTTCGACTGTGCTCAGATACATGTGCGGGAGTGTCGCACACTTGCATCTCTTTTGTTGTGTTTTACCTCTGTGTTGCACAGCAGGCAGTTAAAGAGGCCCAAACTGGCCTATTTGGTGACTTGGGTCATCCCTTCAACATTGACAGAGTCCTGAATCCCCCACTGAGCAAGCAGCTGGTGGATGTGGAGAGTGTGGAGGTTTGCTGAACGAGCCTTTCTCCTTTCAGAGCCCGAATAAGCCTCACTTGCACCTGTCCTTGAAATGCTTCAGGAAGGTAGGAATGGGTCCTTTGGGAAGCATACGCGTATATGAAGGCACTCCTTTCCCTTACAACCCTGAAATGGAGCCTTCTCCCTCTCACTCACTTCACAGCCCACCTGCCACTGTTTGTCTGCTGCCATGTGCCCTCTTCAGCCCAGGCCTTTGGTTTCTGCCCCTCTGTCAACATCGGACTCTTCCATTTCTGTTATTAACAGCCTGCTTGGCCAGCCCAGCCTCTGCAGACTGCATTGACATGTTTTATCTCTTCTCAGAACAAATAAATGTAACTGTGCCATTTTCCTGGCTTCTTGTCCACCTGTTATTTTGCTGTGAGCTCCCCACTGCCTTCCTGAAGCCTACAGAACAGCTCAGTTACTGCATTACTCTAAAACACAGAATCTAGTTTCTCCCTGGCTTGGACACGAGGAACAAAACATGTCCGCTCCCACACCAGAGCTGTGACATCAGGGTCCTTAATAATCACCTCAGGCAGCAGAAACCGAGGGCAGCAGAAGCAGACTCTCCTCCGCCTTTCCTACTCAGGGCTTCAGGAGTCCCTGTGCTCAGGGCCATATTGCTCTGCTCACGTGACATACGCTGGCAGTGGCAGTGCTGTGTGTGGGGAGCTGGCAGCAGCCAGAAGTTAGGCGATGCGGCTTTGTCCTCCAGAGAGGTGGCTTTCCAAGAGATGTTGCCCGGCAACTCTCACCATCCCTCCCCATTGGAGATGCTAGCTGAGGCGAGTTGCCCACCTCTGCCCAAAGTTACCTTGCTGCTCTCAGGTACTGAGGAGGTTGGCAGAAGCTTCAACTGCTGCTCAGTTCAGCTTTTGCATGTGGAAGCGATGCCTCCATAGCAAAATATTTGGGGCTTTTTCCGACCGCCTCAATGACTACTCCTTCACTGAAGGAAACATCCATACAGCTTATTCCAGTGAGAAGAATACAGAAACCTTAGTGCATCTTGTGATGGTGGTTTTTTGGACACATGACTGGGGGCTCAGTTCTGTGCATGCTCAGAGGCAGGCACTGGGCACAAGTCTAAAGTATGGCTGGCTGGGGCATGCTGGGCGTTGTGGGGCTTTTTCTGTCTAACTGTGTGAGCACTGAGCAAGTTATTAGATGAAATTGGGGCTTTTCCTGTCATGTCATTATGCAAGAAAAGCTTAGTGCAGAAAGTGAATTCACCCTTTGCACCAGATTTCTATACCGTAACATGAGATGGAGTTAAATTACAATTGAGCAGTGGCCATTCTTGGCCGAGGGGAAATGGTACACGATGGTAACATAAATACCATCCAAAGAGCAAGGTGAGTGTGTAACTCAGTGAACAGAACTGAGCCTAGATTAGGAAAACCTGGGTTTAACTATCAGCGGTGTTTCAAATTTACTGAGCAGTTCTAAGCCAGAAACTACCTTTGAACCTCACTTCCCCATCTCTAACATAGGAGCAATAGTGACCTGTTGCAAAGCAAAGTGCAAAGTTAATATTTATAAAGCACTTTGCAAATTAAGGACTTCTGAAATACATATTTGCAAGTTAGCCTGCACTCTCTTCCTTAGCAACTTTGGCTGCTAGGTAAAGTTGAGGGAGGATAACAGGCTGTGTTTGAGTGAAAACTGCAGTGAAGTCACCTGATACAACCATCTGACTGCAGGGAAGATGGTCTAGGGCTAGGCCCATGCCTGCATGAGAAAGTGAGCCTGTCTCACCACCAGTCACCGTGGCTTCTTTAAGCCACAACGGGTTGTGACTCATGTCAGGCAATATTTGTATATTTATGCTGCAACAGAGGCTTGCTGTGTCACCCTGGCAAGGGCGGGTTGTGGGCACGGTTAGCACACCATGGGTTGTGGGTGGGTAAAATAAGGAAAATGGCTGGCTGTATGCACTACTAAGCCGTGGAGGTTAATTAGCCCCTCATGGCTTAGCATGATGTATGAACTGGCCCATAGTCTGAACACTGTATGAATAAATCCCATCTTTGCTCCCTGGAGGAAAGGCAAGTTACAAATGTCATAAAGAAGCAATGCACCTTTTTGCATGGGAGTCTGTTTGGCCAGATTCCACCTACGGACTTCATAGACTTCAGGGAGTATTCAGTGGCTTTGTGGCATCAGCAGTCATTCTACCAATACCCACACTCATCTCATCTCTGTTTGCATGGCTAGCAACCAACACATTTCACACTACAGAGAAGGATGAAGACCAGCCTGCTAAGCAGCTCTGGAAACAAAGGTTTAAGCAAAGGAAGGCAACACAAAACTGAGCAACAATCTGCACTGGCCCACCTGCTTCAGCTGCAGTCTGTGTTTAGGACTATACTGTCAAATCCCATCATTCGGCAGGCATTGCACTGCTCATCAGTAACACTAGTAGCAAGCAATGACAATGGGCAGATTCTAACAGCACAAGAAACCACACTCACAGCTGAGGATGGGCTGAGTGGGTTGTTGAAGCATGTTTTCTGTGAGCCCTACCACATTAGCACACTATATTTTGTCAGCCCCAAACAACCCATACAGAGAACCAATTGTTTAACAAAGTATGGTTTGTTAGAGTAGCTGACTTCACACAACAACCCATGGTTCAGCAACAACCCATGGTTCAATGACAAGCCACACACAGCCGATATCCAGACTTGGATGTGGGTTATCATGTTGTGTGATCCCATTTATTGGCTGCCTTTTTAACCCCATTGGGAATACTAGTTGGAGTTTCTTATCTCTTCTCCATCATCCCAGAATGCTAGACATGGAATAATGAGGTCAAGTTATAGGAGGCCAGATTCTGGCTAAACATCAGAAAGAATGTCCTGACCTTTAGAGCAGAAGGGCAATAGAACCCATTGCCTAGGGAGGTTGTGGACTGTCTCACACTGGAGGCATCCAAGATGCAGCTGGACATCCACTTGATAAGGATGGTTTAACTTGAAGCCCTGCTTTGAGTAGGGGATTGGACCTGATGGCCTTCTGGCCCCATCCAACTCCACTGTTCTATGATTCGATGGCATGGCTTGCTCGATTGTCCAAACCCAGGCAGCACGGCTTGTTTGAAGGGTCAGCGATCGGGAGCTGTCCTTGAAAGCGATCAGAAGGGTGACTACCCGGAGGAAGGCCTACTCTGCCCTGACTATGGAACATGCTCCCCAGAGAGGTTCGCCTGGAGCCAGTGCTTCTTTCCTTCCGGTATCAGGCAAAACCCTTTTTATGCTCCCAATATTTTATTTGTTAATTTGTTTGAATTGGTGGTTTTATGTTTAATATTGGATTCTGTGCCACTCCTACTCTTATTTCTATTTTTATTCTATTTTTTTATGGAGTTGTAAGCCATCCCAAGACGTCTGTAATGAGATGGTATAGAAAAGATTTAAATACATACATACATACATACATACATATATAACTCGAGGATCATTGATGAGTAATCTGAAGATTGCTGACTCCCACAGACCTCCCACTATCCAGGTTCAGATGATATGGCTAGCCAGCAAGAGTAATTTCAGAAATCTGGCTAAAATGCATAGGGTGGAAAATAAGCCACTATGATTTCATTCCTTCCTTACAATCATGCATACTGGCTTGATGTGAGAGGTAAATTGCACAGGAGAAACCTTTATCTGTGTTTTACAGCAGCATCTGGGTGCCCACATGACAGCCAGTTCTCCAGGTGCAGCAGCCAGGTCTTCGCGCAGAAACTGTGTTTGTGTCTTTAAATGCTTCCAGCATCAAGAGAGGCTGCAGCTGCTGCACCTCCTGTTCCACTTCACTAGCAGGTGAGGATGGGTGGAGGAGCAAAGCAGGAGAGCAGCTCCCTCAGAGAACTTAAAGTATAGGTGCCATCTTTGAGGGAGCATCTGGCATCCCCATGAATAGGGTCAATGTGACACAGCACTGTGGAAAATTGCTTAGAGGGCCTCCTATAATATAACCCACTTCAGTCTTTGAGATGAGATGCGTTGCACTTTCTTATGAACTGCATGCCTCTAAATTCTGTAGCTCATGCCAAGGTGTGTAGCGATTAAACGACAACCAGGGCTCCAGGCCATATTTTTTCCTTCCTTCCTTGTTTCCTGCATAACAGAATTCTCTGAAGACCAAGGAAAGGCGTAGAGTGACAAGGGATGTGGGCTCCGTCCCCCACAAGGCATCTTATCCAGCAAGACTCTCTCCAAGGATGCCTTGCTGTCCGTTCGTAATGCACAAGACGTGTCAAATAGGCCCAAGAACATGGGTGGTGATTTTCCAAATGCATGTGGCTTGAACTTGCCTAGAAGTAATAGGCTTCAGATGTGTGCATGTTAGCTCTGAACACCATGGGGGAGAAACATTTCAGGTGTCTACTTTATATTGCTTTCCTTGTTCCAAGACAGAGGCCTCATATCAAGAAACAATTCTGGGACTGAGACCCAGTGCAAATGAAGGCCTGCAAAGCTTTCATCCATGGGACCAAGCCTTCTTGCACAATGCAGACACAAGGAGCTCCCTGATGGTGCCATCTTTCTCCCCACAAGGGCTACAAAGCTGTTTGCTCTCTTGGGCAGCCCTGCGTACACTGCTGAAAGTCACTGCTTAAGGCCACAAGTGCTGGTATCCCCTGGATCTCAAAAGGGCCTGCCAGCTGCTCAAGATGGTTTAAATGACTGATATTGGATTGGAACAGGATAGGGAAGGCAGCTCCCCTGTCCTTGCGAGAGCGCAGGTAGATGGCTTTGCACAGGCCGGCTCTGAAAAGGTTCCTGGGAATAACTTTAAGAAATGACAACAGAGCAAAGTGATGCTCAAAATCCTACAAGCTAGGCTCCAGCGGTATGTGGACCAAGAACTACCAGAAATACAGGCAGGATTTCGAAGAGGGAGAGGAACTAGAGATCAAATTGCCAACATATGCTGGATCATGGAGAAAGCTAGGGAGTTCCAGAAAAACATCTTCTTCTGCTTCATTGACTACGCTAAAGCCTTTGATTGTGTGGATCACAACAAATTGTGGCAAGTTCTTAAAGAGATGGGAATACCTGACCATCTTATTTGTCTCTTGAGAAACCTATATGCAAGTCAAGAAGCAACAGTGAGAACTGGACACGGAACCACTGATTGGTTGAAAATTGAGAAAGGAGTTCGGCAAGGCTGTATACTGTCGCCCTGCCTATTTAACTTATATGCAGAGCACATCATGAGAAAGGTGGGCTAGATGAATCACCAGTTGGAATTAAGATTGCTGGGAGAAATATCAACAACCTCAGATATGCAGATGATACCTCTCTCATGGCAGAAAGTGAAGAGAAACTAAAGAGCCTCTGGAGGAGGAGAGTGCAAAAGTTGGCCTGAAACTCAACATTAAGAAAACTAAGATCATGGCATCCAGTCCTCTCACTTCCTGGCAAATAGATGGGGAAGAAATGGAGGTAGTGACAGATTTTATTTTTCTGGGCTCCAAGATCACCGCAGATGGGGACTGCAGCCAAGAAATTAAAAGACGCTTACTCCTTGGGAGGAAAGCTATGGCAAATCTAGACAGCATACTAAAAAGCAGAGACATCACCCTGCCAACAAAAGTGCATATAGTCAAGGCTATGGTTTTCCCAGTTGCAATGTATGGCTGTGAAAGCTGGACCATAAGGAAGGCTGAGTGCCGAAGGATTGAGGCCTTTGAGTTGTGGTGCTGGAGGAGACTCCTGCGAGTCCCTTGGACTGCAAGGCGATCAAACCGGTCAGTCTTAGAGGAGATCAACCCTGACTGCTCTTGAGAAGGCCAGATAGTGAAGATGAAACTCAAATACTTTGGCCACCTAATGAGAAGGAAGGACTCCCTGGAGAAGAGCCTAATGCTGGGAACAATAGATGGCAAAAGAAGAAGGGGACGGCAGAGGATGAGGTGGCTGGATGGAGTCACAGAGGCGGTTGGTGTGAGCTTGAGTGGACTCCGGGGAATGGTGGAGGACAGGAGGGCCTGGAGGAATGTTGTCCATGGGGTTGCGATGGGTTGGACACGACTTTGCGACTAACAACAACAACAAACAACAACAGACTGGAAGGATACATCCCCTTAAATTCACCTCCTTTCCACAGATAGTCCTTCTTGCCAGACTTCTATACCACTAGATGCCACAGATGCTTTGCTACGGGCCGTTGCTAATGGCTTTCTATTAACAGAGAAGAGACAGGTACCGCACAAATCTAACAATTAGCATCAAACACTTCTATATTACTTCTGTTTAATAGTTTGCAATTGCTTGGTTTTATAACACATTCCACAAAGTTACTTACAGAAGTAGAGCATCACCAAACAAAAATGGAAGAAAATGTGTTGGGAAAGGATGCTGTTCAAGGAAATAAGGCAAACAAGCACAAGTTCCATCCAGTTAGCCCAGGGGTGCTGAACTTCTCCCAGTCTGGGGGCTGAGTTCAATTTCAGTTCAGTCCTCGGGTTCACATTCCAGCATCAGACAGAGCCACAGACAACAGGATCAGGCTCAGAACATCTGCAGATTTTAGCTTAAAGCTTGGGTAGTGAAATCCTATGGCTGCTAAACTGCTTGATTTGAAGCTGCTATATGCCTGCCAGTTATCTCTGACTTAACGGTGACCATATGGGCGAATGCCATTCAGCGTGTTCTGTCCTCGACAGCTCTACTCCTCCCTTGTGAAGCTCAAGGCTGTGGCTTTCTTTAAGGAATCAATGCTTCTCATATCTGGTCCTCCCCTTCTTCTTCTGCCTTCAGCACTATTGCCTTCTCCAGTGAGTCTTGCCTTCTCCTGACAACATCAGCTTCATCATTTCTGCTTCCAGGGAAAATTCAGGCTTGATTTGATCAGAGGCCACTAAACAATAAAGGGATTTTTCAGATAGCCAGCTACAAGATCAGGAACTTGCTCCAACCTCATATCTGGCTCTCTGCGTGCCCTCCCCCATGCAGACTGTGTCCCCAAGGTCGCAAGAGTAATCCCAGAGATAGTGTTTAGGGGGAATTCCAAGGAGCAGGGGAGGAGATTGGGACCGTCACAGTGTGAAACATCTTGGAAGCTTCTCAGGCTCTGTTCTTTGCACAACACTGAGATGACCAAAATGGGCTGCCTGTGTGTTTTGCAGGGAAAAAGGAGTGGGGAGGAAAATTTCTTCTTTGTGCTCTTTTCCCCTACATATAATTTTCTGAGTACAGTGAGTTATGGACATCCAAACTGGTTGGCACCCATGCTGTTAGTAGCAACATCTTAGTCTGGAGGGGGTGGGGGATGCTCAAAAGCAGGCAAACCACCAAATAATTGGTGGGTGGGCAAAAGAGGTGGAACCAGAACAGCGGGGCAAGACCATCTGGGGAACCCTAAAAGGACCATAGGCTGCATTTGGTCCACAGGCATGACATTCCCTATCCCTTAATTCAGGTCAGTAGAGAACCCAAGATGGCACATCGCCAAGGATTAAGGAGGGCTTGGCCTGAACTTACCTGCCTCTAGTGGGCAGATACATTTTCTTATATGTATGGCAAAATCCCTATCCACATCCACCCTGTGTTCCATCCTGTTTGCATGGCCCTGAAGAATTCCAGCATGGCTTGCTCATGAACAACAAAAGACATCTGGCCTGGGAAGTACCACCTTAGTGGAATGTCAGCACCCCCACCCCAAATATTTGGGAGACACCAGTTGTAGCATGCTTAAGTTACCACTAAAGACCCATTTAATTACCCAGGCTTCCCCTGCATGAATGTGCTTCCTAGTTTGTTTGCTTGCAATGATACTGCTATACAGGTTTAATTGGTTTTAATGTTTGATTAATACATTTTATAATTGTTTTAGCAATTGTGTATTTTAATATGTATCATAGTGTATTTTGATGCATCTAATATTCTTGTGAGCAGCTTTGAGTTTATTGAATAAATAACTAAATGTTCAACTTTTGCATCTGCAAATGGCACCAAGGATGGACTACACATACTTTTAAATTCAGGTCATATGTTGCCTTCCTTCTTCTTCTGCCCTGCAAATTCACTAGAACTTAATTTCCTTTGGTTTGTGAGAAAACATGATAGTATGGGGTGGGGGGAGGTTCCTATACAAATCCAACATTTAAGCTAATTTTTGGCAGCATTTGAGGTGAATGACTTTTCTTTGCTTTAAGGAAAGGATATCGCTGCCTATCCAAGGCCCCCCATTGTTTTCCACATGAGCTGTGGGTGTGCCAGCCTCTTTGACCCACTTAGGAAATGTAAATTTTGTCAACTGCATCCCAACTGCTCTGTAAAGGATAGAGATAATTACAAGGCAGAGAAACTGCACGTCCTGGCACTTTAGGAAAGGGTGTTTCAATAACACTCCTTTGACATCCATGCTTAAAGTTCTGCCACATGGAAATGCGAGACAGCCTGCAAGTGAATGACTTCATGGCATTTTTGGAATACACGCTTTCTTTTTCATCATAGATTTATTTAGCTAGGGATGATCTTTATGCCAGTATATCACATTATTATCTTCTTTACCATACTGTCAGTATTCACCATATGCCATATGCATTGTGACATCCAGGATGACTCACTGATAACACAATTCTAACCATAATTACTTGGAATTATGCTCATTTCATTAAACTGTAAGTCCATAATTTGCCTCATCAGTCAGTGTGGGGTAGAAAAACAACCCCAAAGACTAAATAAGCTAGTGTTCAAAAATGCTATGCATGTTTGTTCCCAGTTCATGCAGTTTGTATTGGTGTTCTGCCATCTCGGGTTCAAAATAATTGTATTTAATGATTCTAATTGAAACTAACAAGTATTTGTCATTTGAAGATTCAGAAGGGTTGTTGGTAACTATATGCAAAAATTGAGAATTAATATGCAGTGATGTGTTCAAGTCCTTTACTCCAAATCTTGGGTCAAATCTCAAGACTTTACTTTCAAGCCCAAGTAGAGTCTCAGGTCAAAAAATCTGGGAGTCAAGTCTCAAGTCTCTTCTCAAGTGTCCCCTCCCCTGGCCCCACCCTTGTCCCTCCCTTGTGCCAACAAGAAGAGTCTTGTCCTCCCTTCCCCATCTCAACTCCTCCTCCTTTCCTGCCCCACCCCCTTGAAACTCCCTCCCTCCCTCCCACCTACCTCTGCTGTGCTTGTGCTTGCCTTCCAGCCGAGATCATGCCAGGATAACCTGCTGCATGTCGGATGCAATCAGTGAGCCCTGGAGTGACTCAGTGGTAAAAACAGCAGAATCTAAAGTCGAGTCAGTCACTCGCTCCCTCGTTGTTCCCAAGTTGAGTCCAAATTGAGTTGCTCCCATGACTTGAGTTGGACTCTCGTAGGAGTGGGTCGCTTGACTGGTGTCTCCAACCCTGCCAATATACGTTCAACTAAACTTTCCATCTTTTGTATTGTGGGTTTTCTGGATCTAGGTATTTTAGACACACTTCATCATGATAAAAAGCAAAAACAATGTTGTGAAACATTTTATACCTGGAAATAAAACTGGTATTTAGGTCGGGACCCAAAAAAGACCCCAAATAGAATATTTGTCAGGTTTTTCTAGAAACCTTAAGAGGGTTAAAGTAAATGGCAAGTGATGCACTTAAGTGTTCCCAGTGCCTATTTCCTCTGTTAATTTTGTAACATTATTTTATTAGATAAGAGAAAGGCATTTTTCTGTAGAAGCCAATAGTTCCCATACATTTATTTGAAAGAATGTATATACTATTTAAAGACTGGATACCTGGCATCCCTGGGCAGCTATCAGGACACCGGTACTCCAGCAGGGTGCATCAATATGGAGCCCCCCCCCCCCAAAAGAGTTGGCCTGTCTTTTTAAATGATACTCCTCTATTTCTCTTTGTCACAGAACTGAATGGGGGGCCACTGACTTCTAGAAAGGCAAAGAATCCTTATCCACTCCAAGATGGAAGTGGAAGGTGTTCTTGACAGGGTGTTCTTGAACACCAGATCTTGGCATGATGCAAGCAGAAAGAGAGCTCAGGTGAGGGCCAGAAATTTGGTAGCATAAAGCAGGCCCAGAGGCAAAGGCTGAGTCAAGAACACACAAAGATCAGAGATTGACAAGGCTGGAAGCAATTCAGGGCCACACAGCAGCTGCTGCAAAGGCTCACATTGCTGTGCCAAAGCTGAGCAGCACTGGGAAGCCTTTTACAGGGCTCCCTGTGGCTCCTAACTGGTCTCCATGACTGGACTGGCCCTAATCCTGCAAGCATCTATAGGTCCAAATCTAATCCTGCAGGTACTTCCAAGATAAATCAAGTTGCTTTTTCCATTAGGCCACCAGGGGGAACCACATAGCTTTGCAGACCCTGACAAAACCATTGGTCTTAAATTTATTTATTTTTATTTATTTTACAAATTTTTATGCCGCCCTCTTGCAAACTAGCCTCGGGGCGGCTCACAACATATAGCAAAAACAATATAAAACAACACACAATCTACAATCTAAAACTGGCCCATCTCATAGTCACAAAGTTAAAAACAATAAACAATATACATAACAAGTTAAAATTTACAATAATAAATTAACAGTTAAAATATTTCTTAAATAAAAAGGTCTTCGCCTGGCGCCAAAAAGCAAATAAGAACAAAGGTCTTCTGTGTTAATAAATTCAGAACTTATTAACACAGGAGGCTGACAATCTCCTCCAGATCCACCATCTTCTATTTGCCAGATTTCTTCCCATGCTGGGCCCTCACTTAGGAAGTCAGCCAACCCAAGAGGATGTCTACAAATGCTCGTGGAACTCCAGTTATGCAACTGGCAACCTTGTCTCACACACATGCAGCACAAGGGTGGCTATTCAAATGTGCAGAAGAGGATGCAACATGCACAGTATTTCTTGGGCTCAACTCCTGGTGGGCACTCATACAAATCAGACTCACAACTGCAAGAAAGCAGGCCGAAGACCAGAGAGCTGAGCTGAAACAATCCAGAAGTGGTCCTAGGCTGAGATGTAATAAAATAATGTGTGTGTCCTCTAACACAGAACAACTGTGCCAATTAAATGAAGCGTAACTAATTTATTCTTCATACAGTTCTTAGTTTGCCTCCTTCTTGGACCCACATCCAAAAGTGCACTTAAGGAGCTTACTGCTTTCAAACTTTTCTATATGAAACTTTGTCTTTTTACCACTAGATGGCAACAGCATAAACGTATTACACATCCCACCAGCTCCTCTTTTAAAAAGCTTTCCAAATCGATCTGCCGGTAACCTTTTAGGAACCGTTGCTTCTAAAGCCAGAGGAAGCAAGGAAAGTATATTTGGATGCCTAACAGAACATGCAGTTTCACTTGGCTTCCTATACACTTTAAATGTGGGGCATTTGGGAAGGGGCCTCTCTCCACTTGCTTTCCCTTTGCTCTAGGTGCCAGACTTTGATGGCTGCCTTTTAATTGTCCAGAAAAGCACACTTCTGTATCATCTGTTTTGGACCTTGCTGTAATGTTGTCGAGTATGTTAGTGGGTTTTCCCTTCAATCTTACAGCCACTTTCGTGGGAATGAGGCCCACTAAATTCAGTGGGAATGACATAAGTACAAGAGGAGGGCCTTGCTGGCTCAGACCAAATCTCCTAATGCAGCTCTCTGCGTACCCAGGGGGCCAAGCAGGTCCCTGTGTGAGGACCCTCCCATGTGTATTCCTTGAACATGCACAGAGGGACGTGCTGCTTCCATTACACAGATGATCTCTAGCTATCATGACTAGTAGTTGTTGGTAACCTTACCATCCAGGAATATGTCTAATCTCCTTTTTAACTCATCCAAGTTGGCGGTCATCACTACATCTTGTGGTAGCAAATTCCACTGTTTTGTTTGAAGGACCTCCTTTTGTCTGTCCTGAATTTCCCATCATGCAGCTTCATGAGACTTCCAATATTATGAGAGCAGAGCAGAACTTTTCCTTATCCACTCTTTCCATACCATGCATGACTCACCTCTTGTTTTTTTGAAAGCAAGAAAGCCCCAGTCTTTGTAACTCCTAGAGGAGCTGATCCACGTCCTTGATCATCTTGGTTGCCCTTTTCTGCACCTTTCTCAACCCTGATGTCTTTTTTGAGGTGCAGCAGCCAGAACTGTACATAGTATTCCAAGCAGGGTTGCACTGTAGATTTGCACAAGTGCAGTATTTATTTATCTATCTATCTATTTATTAAAACATTTCTATGCCACCCCATCACAATAAAGCCTCGGGGAGGTTTACAACATAATATAAAGCATATAAAATAATTCAATTAAGCCCCCCCCCCCCGGTGCATCTCGGCAAAACCTTTAAAATCCCACTTATCGAATACAATTAGCAATTAAAATACGATTTAAATGAAAAGGTCTTTGCCTGGAGCCGAAAAACAAATAACGACGGCACCAGGCGGACCTCTCTGGGGAGCGCATTCCATAGGTGGGGCGCCACCGCAGAGAAAGCCCTCCTCCGGGTACTCACCCTCCTCACTTCTCTCACAGAGGGTTCCTGGAGGAGAGCATCAGCCGCCGATCGTAGGGGGTGGGAGGGCATATATGGTTGCAGGCGCTCCTTTAGGTAGCCAGGACCCAAGCCGTTAAGGGCTTTATAGGTAAGAACCAACACCTTGAATTGGGCCCGGACTTCAATGGGAAGCCAGTGTAGCTGACGGAGAACTGGGGTGATATGAGAACCACACCCAGTCCCCGTCAGCACCCTGGCAGCTCTGTTTTGCACCAACTGAAGTATCTGGACTGTCTTCAAGGGTAGCCCCACGTAGAGCGCGTTGTAGAAATCTAACCGGGAAGTCACCAACGCATGTGTCACTGTTGTCAGGCAGTTGAACTCCAGGAAGGGATGCAGCTGATGGATCAGCCGAAGCTGTAGGAAGGCACTCCTCGCCACCGCCATCACCTGAGCATGTAATGACAGCTTCGAGTCGAGGAGCACCCCCAAGCTGTGGACCTTGTCCTTTACAGGGAGTGCAACCCCATCCAGGACCAGGCCCAAGTCCCCAATCCCAAGGCCAGAACCACCCACTAACAGGACCTCCATCTTGTCTGGATTGAGCTTCAGTTTATTGGCCCTCATCCAGCCCATTACCTCGGCCAGGCACTGGTTCAGCACAGCCACTGCCTCACCAGGATCGGTGGAGAACGAGAGGTAGAGCTGGGTATCATCAGCGTACTGATGATTCCGCAGCCCACACCTCCTGATCACCTCTCCCAGTGGTTTCATGTAGATGTTGAATAGCAAGGGGGACAAAATGGACCCCTGCAGTACTCCATGGCATAGCTGCCGTGGCGCAGAGCCATAGTCCCCCAGCACCACCTTCTGAAATCAGCCATTGAGATAGGAGTGGAACCACCGCCAAGCGGTGCCTCCAACTCCCAATCCCGCTAGCCTATCCAGAAGGATACCATGGTCGATGGTATTGAAAGCCGCTGAGAGGTCCAGAAGAACCAACAGGGATGCACTCCCCCTGTCTCTCTTCCTGACAGTATGATCTTGGCAGTCTTATTTTCAATTCCTTTCCTAAGTGCACCTAATGTAGAGTTTGCCTTTGTCACAACATTTTCACTGTACTGCCCACCCAAGATCTCTTTGTTGGTCAGTCATCTCGAGCTGAGTTCCCACCAGCTGATATTTGGAACTGGAATTTCTTTTGCCCCAGTGAGCATCACTGAACACCAGCTTTTGGCATTTCAACACCCATCCTCCCTGTTTGGAAAGATCCTTTTGGAGATCTTGGCAATCTTTTTGCTTTAGCCACGCCGTATAACTCGGTGGCACAGCAGGCAGGCAAGGATGAGATTGCTCTGTCGCTGCCATCTGTACAAAGACCCCTCCTTTTTTTTGCACGCGGACCTGGAAGCAGGCCACATCAAGCCTGGCCACTCTTGCTTCAGTGGAAGGGTGCACAGAATTGCACTGTGCCTCCGAGGAGCAGGAGCCACGTATGGAAGTGATGGGGAGAAAGAATCCTGACCTTTGTTGTGCAGAACCAGGGTGCCAATTAGGATGTCATACATAATAAGCATTAAATATGAATGTGTGGGCTGTGTACAGTACAATATGAAAAGGCTGTGATTTCGTAAAGACTAAAATTATGTGTTAATGATGCAGAGTTGAAAAACTACCCTAATGTAGGAAATGTATAATTAAGACAAATAAATTATAGCCTTCTCTTTTGCAAGAGACACTTAATCAAGTCTACTTTGCTAAACCCAACCCACAGCTGTATATGATTATATAAATTAGTCCATAACACAAAAGTGGGAGTAAGAAACAACATGGAAAGACAGCTTTGGCAGGGAAATATTCCTTTCTCTTTAAAAAGAGCTTTTAATAGTTCTGACATAACCTATTACTGACAAAGAGCAGGTGCAGATATAAGAACATTCCATCAAGCCAGCGCTGTGAGAGGTAGATTTATCTAAGCCCTTTTCAGTCATCCTGGAAATCTGATGATCCATGTGCTGAGTGGGGCGATTTTCAGCTTTCCAGGTCCTGCATCAAGAGCCTTTGCAAGTACAGCTGCTGGGGCAGCCGGAGGAAACATCTCTCAGCCTGAGCACCACATTCTGCATTGGAGAAGGGGATAAGACTATCTGGGAAACCCCGCATGGCTAAACCGGGACCCTGGGGGCAGGGAGGGGCGGGTGGAATTGGCCCCAAAGCCTGATGTTGCTCAAACATGTTAAGAGGTGGTGCCAGTGGAGCAATCCTGCTTTCTGTCCCACATTTGTCCCACACCTGATTCTTGCATGCTTGAGAAGGGATATTGCTGGGATTCCCATTGCAAAGCCCAGGGTTACTCACTGTACCCCCAAATGGGTACCTTTGGTGGTTCCTAGCCCCTACAGATTAAAATAACATTTAACATAACTTGCTTAATTTTTTAAAAAATATTTTAGTTGGGGGCGGCGGGCTGGCATGCTGCAAAAGGCAATGTCATCTTGTGCCATCTTGATCTCCAGGAAACCCCCATTTCTTCCCTTGCAAGGACCCCAGGGCAGCTTGTAAAGTTCTCCTCTCTGCATTTTATCCTCACAACCACCATGTGAGGTAGGTTAGGTGAAGAGGCAGTGCCTTACACTTCATGACCAAGTGGGGACTAGAATCCAGATCTCCCCAGTCCCCAGTCCCCAGTCCATCCCTCTAACCACCATGCCACACTGGCTCTATTTCCTTCTGCTCACTTGGCTAGGGTGCGCTAACCATAAAATATGAAGTTTCTCAAGTCCCTGACAGCTAGAAAAAGAGGGTGACTGGCTCAGAAGAAGGTTATAACTTCAGCTCACTGTCAGAAAAGCTGGCTGTTGTTGCACAGGTAATTCTATGCCTATTCTATGGTTAGCAGGACTGCCCTCTTTTTGCATCCTTCCATTGGCTCCAAATATGGAAGCGGAGCTGTGGATTTTAACGAGAAAAACAAATGTATTTGTAGACCACCAAGGGAACTGGAAGAGCAGGCTGTTGCTTAGTCTGCTACGTAACTAACACATCCTCTGCACAAGGAAGATGGCATTGTATCCATGCTTACCCTGCAAACCATGGGATTATGCAGACAAATTAACAGATAAGAGAGTCTCACTTTCACACAGGCACCAACTCCCAATCACAGCCTGGTTGTTGTGTCAACAAGAGCCACCTGACCATGCTTTCCTGGAGATCATAGGCCCAAGCCAGAGGCTTCGAGAACTGCTTATTTGCATCTAATTAAAATGGACTAAGACTGACTCATGTTCCCTTGACTGCATCCTGGGTAAGGATGTCAGGAGGGGGCGGCTGACATGTCGCCAAAAACAGAAGACTTGGATTTGCATAAAATCTGAACATCTAATTATGTGTATAGACACAAATTTAGAAATAATTGCTGTAATTGAAGCAGAAGGGCCGAAGCCTCCTGTTTGTGGAAAGAGACTTCTGAGTGTTCTGCCTCCTACCAGGGGATCTGGAGGTTGTGGGGGTGCTGTACAAGGACATGAGGGTGCACAGTTCCTTCTGCTGTGAAATTATGCCCCCCTTGCTCCTTTTGTCCGAGTGCTTTTGAGGGATAACTTGAGTCCTCTGCTCTCCCTTCTTGGAGTCCTTTAAACTGGACTTGTGCCCAAAAGCAGAGAATGGCACAGTTTCCATATCATGACAGCCCACTGTGGCTTAATTGACCCCTGGGACTGCCACATCATCCCAGGCACCCACAAACATGATTTTCGCATGGCACCCAGCTTGTTGTCGCTTGTTATATCATGCAAACCCAGGCAAATAACCCCAAAACAAGGCTTGTGTTCGTCCTACTTTGTGGATTTCCATTACCTACTGCTTTCTTTGACAGCTATAACATACAAGAAAATTGAAAAGGCAAGACTACACGTGGAAGGCATTGAGATTTGTATGATTGTGCATTTGTGGAAGATGGTGAAAATAATAATTTAAAATTATAATCCACATGCTTCTGAAGCACTGACAAACTATTTTTAAGAGCTGGCAAACAAAGTAGGGGCTCTACAAAGGGTTTGCCATTGGCGCAGGGGGTGGGCCAGTAAAATTTCTTGCCATGGGGATGAGGATATGAGGCAGGTTGCCTTGCAAAGGACACTGGGAGGTGTGCAGGGAGCAGGCCGGAGGACTGAAGTGGGGGAGAAGCCATGCACCTGATCACCGGTTGGCAGTAATGTGGTTTGTTGGGTGAGTAATCCACCCACCGTGGCTTATTCTTCTGGGTGGCTTAGAACAATATGCAAATTGGCCCTTTGATTTTTAAAAAAATAATTATCTTGCAATGGGAGGAAGATGATCTTATAGCACTTGAATTTGGGACTTTATTCTCTGAGCATATAGCCCATTCAGCTACTAGATAAAGCTATCTAATTTGGATACCATTTATTTAACCTAATGCTAGTAATATATGGGCTTTTACTATTGCAAGATTACCTAATTAAGATGGGTTCAATTCAGTTCATTTCTTAATTTTTTTCCTTTATGGAATTGAACGCAATCTTACAATTTCTATAAACTGTTTGGTTAGTATTTCTTGTCTACTAATTCCCAAATATTTAAAAGTGGAATAACAAAGATCTAAGCTAGATAATCTTTTATGTCTTTTTGTTCTTCTAAAGAAATATTTACACATAATAATTTGAATTTTCATGCTGATGATACCCTATTACTGTCAGAAAGAAGCTATGAATTAAAGTGACTCCTGATGAAAATGAAAGAAGAAAGTGCAAAGGCAGGACTGCAGCTAAATTGCAAGAAAGCAAAAATCATGACTACAGAAGAATCACACAACTTTAATGTCAGCAATGAAGACACTGAGATTGAGCAAGATTTTGTACACCTTGGGTCTGTCATCAGTTCAAAGGGAGACTGCAGCCAAGCAATTAGAAGAACACTGAGACTTGGAAGGGCAGCAGTGAAGGAACAAGAAAAGATCATGAATTGTATGGACATCTCACTGGAGAGCAAGGCCAATCCCAATCACTGTGTATGGATGTGAAAGCTGGGCGGAGCAGAAAGCCAACGGGAAGAAAATAGTTGTGTCCAAAACATGGTGCTGGAGGAGAATTGGTGAGTACCCTGGACTGACATAAAGACAAAAAAGTCGATACCTGGAAGCCAAAATGACAAAACTGAAGCTGTTGCACTTTGGGCATATCATGAAAATCTTCTTCATCAGAGAAGACCATCATGCTAGTCAAAGGCAGGAGAAGAAAAGGAAGACCAAATATGAGATGGACTGGCTCCATGAAGGAAACCACAGCCTTGACTGTCCAGAGCATAACAATTTGGAGGGCATTCCTTCATAGGGTTGCCATAAGTTAGAGGCAAGTTCATGGTACATAACAATGGTACAAGTCCATGGTACAAGTCCATGGTACATAACAATGTTTAAGTCTGTATAACTTAAAATATTGTAGTTACCCAATATTTGTTTTAAAGGCTTTACTTTCAATTGGTTTTTCAAAGAAGAGAAACTTATCACCTGCATATAAATTAATCACCTTATAAAATAAAGACTGTTTTTATCTATTTTAATCCAAGATCTATTAACTTTATTAAAAACGTTTTCATACAGATTAATGTGTGCCCATGCCTGGGAGGTATATGTCAAATCCAATATGCAAGAGTGTTAAATATTCTGCATAATGCTAAGTGGAAGAAACAAAAAATTGCCGTTCTTTCACTTGATGCAGTTAATTGTGTGATCATCTGGAATGGAAGTACATGTTCAATATTATGAAAATGATGAATAGGGGTGTGACATTTATCACAGTTATATAAAATCATGTGAAGGTATGTGTTTAGTAGTGATTCATGGACTTGATTCTGAACAGTTTGAATTTTATGAGGGTACAAGACAGCATGATCCTTTATCCTCATTAGCATTCACTGTAGCTATCGAGATTCTTGCAGTTTCCACTAGAGAAAGTATTAATCCTATTGAAATAAAGGTAAGGAATAGGAAACCTAAACTTAACCTTCCAAACTCAGGCGCGTACAGGCATGCAGTCCAGTGCAAGAGGAAGGCAAAGGAAAGGACTGCCTCCCTGTTCCACTCTCCCTTAACGGCCTTTGGATGGCAGAGCTCTGCACTCCAAACATTTTCCCTTCCATGGGTGAAGGAGGAGCTGAGGCACTGCCTGGATTTGGTGGAAGCCAGCTGTGCCTCCCCCTCTCATCACCCACACCTGGAACTCTCCTCTTGCCCCTTCCCAAGGATGTTCTTCCACCTTTGGGCCTCAGCCAGCATAGAGAGAACTCCACCAGCTTAGAGGTGGAGGGGTGGCCCTCTGAAGGCAGAATCCCACAGCGGCCTCAGAAAGATTGCCAAAGGTCACAGTAGGGATTCCGCTTTTTTCCCAAAGTCAACTGACCACAGGTCTGGGCCCCTAGGATCCCACCAGCGAACCCTTGAGTTGTGCATTTTCTATGGTTAGGATTACTCTGGGTATGTGCATTGGAAGACCATCCTTGTTTGTTTGCCCCTTTCTGTGCCTGCATGTGCAGGTACTGCCTTCCTGTTTGCCCCATACTTTTGCATTGTTTTGAATATTTGCATACTGCGAGATCCTCAAGTCTTCTGGTTCTGTTTAGTATTTATTTGTCAAATACATTTTTATCCCGAGGGCTCTCACATCCCTCCCTTGTCTGTGTGGCTGGCGCCATCCGGGCCACGGCATTTTCCCCTCCAGGCGGGGAGCAGAATGCACGACGATAGTGCCAGAACACCCAACCCTCATGTGCTCTCTTTTGTGCGGACTCTAAACCAGGGAAGTTCTGGCTGCTTGAGCAGTTGGGGAGAACAGAACAATGGAGATCATCGCTATCTTGTTTAAGCCCAAATGTAGAAGATTTCCACTGAGAATTAATTTGCATGTGAAACTATGCGACATGGTGGGGATTATTAGGTCCAGTAATCACTGCCAAATTCAGTAATCCATCCATTCGGGGGAGAGGGAGGGGAGAAGGTCTCTTGATTAATCAAAATTACAGAGCTTTCGCCGCTCCGAAGGATTAACATGCCGAACAAAAGGCTAATAAAATGTCCTTGCCACCAGGGGTCATCAGTGGCTTAGCACACGTGCTCTGTGAGTTTCCAAGAAATCTTTCAGGCCTGACTGTGGAAAGGGGAACTGAGGAAAATTCACTCAACTTCCTTTCTCATGGAAGGATCTCCAACATAATGAGTGAACACCGATTGTCTTTTCCGAATTCTTTCAGGTTCCTTTCGCGGTGATCCAAGTTAGCCAGTTGTTGCTTTTGTTATTGCTATTATTACTACTTCTATTGCACTGTATATATTAAAAGTGTTGCAAGGATGAAAAAATGCACCTGCTGGAATTCCCTCCTCTATGTAATTATTAGTTACCAATGCCCTAAATTTTTTGGCTTCTCATCACCTGGGGATTTATATTCTCAGCTGATAGCTATCACTTGGGGAGGTGGGGTAGAAAATTCAATATGCCAAATTGTGCCTAGCTGAGGAATGGGCTGCAATGCCATGGGAGAGTTTCCATGCAGCTCTGATAAAGGGAAAACCCACTGACAATTTAGGAAAGAGAAACATAACCCTCTTCCACCATAGGATATCGTTCATTCTTTTTCAAGTGGAAAGATCAAAGCAAGCCTGCTGTATTGTGATGCCAGGATATTCCAGGAAAACCCTGGACATGACTTAATATGTCCCAGAGAGATCCATGAGGTTGTGTCCTTGATTTTGATGAAGGGAGCAGTGTTATTTTTTTCTGACCTTGGTTGGTTTCTTCCAGTACAATGCTATAGGCTTCTACACAGACGTAAGGCCTACTGAGGAGGCAGCAATCCATTCCTGCTAGTCTGGATGATTTTAAATTACTTCCAGTCTCAGAGGCTGCATGTCTGCCTGTGCAAGTTGCTGGGGAAGGTGGACAGGAGGGGCTGGGTAGCCACCGTGTGATCAGAGTGCTGGTCCAAATGGACTTTGGCCTGGCCCAATGGGGTTCTTCTGATGTTGGCAAGGAGGAGACAAGAAAGGGTAGAAAAAGAGAAGGAGGGAGAAATTGGAGAGAAGAGCAGAAATGCAGAGGGGACACATCTGCAAAAATGGAAGACAGGGGTGGGGGGAGTTGAAAAGGCCTAAGAAAGGAGGGACAGACACAGAAAATGAGTAGGCAAAGCACTGGGCAGAGAAAGGAAGTGGGAGGGCAGTGGCTCAGGCCCATAGGACTAAACATGCAGATTTTCACAAATTTATATATACTCTAAAGTTTCTCCTTCTTGTGTGTCTGTGCATGTGCATATGGCTTTCAAAAGCCTGCCTCCTAAGGAAACCCCTATCTGTAAAAAGGGGTGTATCATGCATGGAGTGGGGAGGTGGGAAATTGCATTCAGGGGGAAAAAATCTGAGGTGGAAAAATTCAAAAGATGAAATGGCTTTGAGTGATTCTCAGCCCAGAGACTCTCAGGCTGACCTAAGGTACAGCATGTAATGTCCCTTCCTCTCCCTGCTCCTGCCAAGCAGACCAGGACAATGCCTTTCTAACAAAAAAGGCTTTATCAGGATAATGCTAACCGGCCAAATGAAGAGTATTGCAGAAGTCAGTACCAAAAGAAACAGGCAAGGTTAGAATACCTAGCCATCAGGGAAATGTGCCTTAAGAAGTAGTTACTTCAAGATGCATGCCTCGCCTCTTTTCCAAATAGAAAAGAGCAAACTATACCTTCAAGATGGAGCCTCCTGCTTAAGTGCCAATCACTTAAGTGGCGATCTGATATTTCCCAACTGGTCAGCCTCTTGGCCTGAAGAGGAGTAAATCCTGGGAGTAAATCTGCTAGGGCCTCCCTCATTCACACCAGAATGTTCACTATTTTTTTCCACAGTATTTAAAACTGCATGATGCTCAGTGACCACCTGGCTTACCTCTGGATCCACAGGCCCCAGCATTTCAGCTGTGGATTTGAGCCCTCCTTGCCTGAATCCAAATCTGTTCCCACAAGCCTAAGAGGCTCTTCTGGATGAAAAGTGGGCCCGGTCCCTACACAGGCTGTTGTGAAGATTAAAGAGGAGGAGAATTATATACACTACATTGGGTTCTTTGTAGGAAAAAGCCAGGATATAGATATAATGAATAAATTTCCTCTGTACTTTCTCCCAGTTTTCTGAGGCCTAAACAGAGGTCAAAAACAGATCTGCCAGATGAACAAGAGGAAGACCACAAGCAAAGAAGAAACTGAAACATTTTTCCTTTCTTATGACAATAGTCATGTACCCCAGAGACAGAAATGAATCTTGTTCTTGTGTTTGAGGGTTGTAGTTCCAGTTTACAACCCAGGATTTGGTTGTCCTTAGTGCACAAGAAATCTAATGATCTGATACTTACTGTGTGTGATTTACATCAGCATTCTACATAGTTTTTAGAAAACATTTTCTGGGAGTAAATATATAAACACCTTGTGTAAAATATTTTATCATTATCAAAGAACATAGAAAGAACAAAACATGGGAGCTGGTTTTGGAAATTTGCGATAATGGATCCTCTTTCCAACACACCCTAACATCATAAGCACTTAGAGCTGACACACGTCACTGAGAAGGTTTGATTTGAGTCCTACACATCTCACATATTCAGGAAGCCTTGTTTCCGAACAGACTTGGTCCCTCTGCATCCAGCACAGTTAAGAGACCAGAGAGACCCAGGTGGCCTGAATAACTGGTCTCTAACACAAGGAGTTTAAAAAGCAAGGATCTGCATCTGTCAGGCAGGAAGTTGTTGACAACAACTCCTCAAGGGAGGGTGGTAACAGGCAGTATAGATTAGCTCAGCCTTTTGTCCTCCAGATGTTTTGGACCACAACTCCTAGCATTCTTCAGAGCTGAAATCTGAAACATCTGGATGCTAGTTCCTCCCTAGCTTGTACTTGTTGGAGGTGCATGGAAAGGAGTCTAACCTGGTGGTGTTCTAAAGCAAATGATTTGCAACATGCCTGGTAACTGCTCAGCTCGTACAATTGTATGAGGACTTGTCATCTATGAAAAGTTATGTCAATTTTACCTCATTCAAAATACTGCTGGACAAATACAGCCAGCAGCCTTGTGAAGGACCAGTCCAAAATATTTTGCTGCCTGGAATAGAACAAGGTACATAGTTTCCAAAGCTGGTCAGGCTATTTTGTCATCTGGGGCATACAATTCCACAAAACCCTATCTTCCTTCATTGCACCAAATATTCAATAATCAGAAATCAAATAGTGAACAATTTGCTGCCTTTTGTGACATCCCAAATCAGCTGAGTTGGCTGCTTTGTGCTACCTAACGATAGAGGTCTTTATAGACTGCAGTCCACTTCTGATACACGAAGTATTGTTCTCAGTTGGCAATACACATGCATACGGAAGGCGAAATTTAAAAAAAAAAAAGGCCAAAAAGCCATGAAATGACAATGGTAGCAGTAGGCATGTGCTGTTCCTGTACAGAGACTGATGTAGGGGAATTCTTACCAGATCCTTGTATTTTCCTTGAGGACTCTTGTCCTGTCCAGTGTCTTTCAGCTGAACCTGAACAACAGCTTTTGTCAAAGGTCAACCACATTTTGTTTTACAGCTGTTGATCCAGGCATGGTAAGACAACAAAAACCCCAAGAACTTCCACAGATTAAGGATTAAATGGCTCATTGTTTGAGTCTTGTTGAAACTGAGCCCAGATTCAATTAGGACAACACAAGATCTGTCCAAAGTGTTAACTTAGCTTCCAGATGGGCTTAATTGGTATCCGGGACTTTTGTCTGAATCAAAGCACATTGAGCTCTGCACAGTTGGATACTTTCCCCCCTAAGACTGTGGAGGAACATAAGAAGCTGCTTTTCACGGTTACACCATTGGTCCATCTAGCCAGTATTGTTGACAGTGATGAGCAGCAATGGCTCTTCGGAGTTCCAGAAAGGGTGATTTCCTAGCTATACCTGGAGATCCTGAGTATCAAACCTGGGAACTTCCTCATGCAAAGGGAGTACTCAACTGCTACAGCCCCTCACTTTATGTGGACTCCACAAACCAGTTCAGTTGGCTTAGCACCTTTCCCCAGCTACTTAAGGATAGGAACCTATGCAAGGTTATTAGGAAATTACAACACTCCAGATTTTAAGTTGGTTCAATGACAGCAATTGTTTCTCCTCAGGAGATCCTGAAAGCTTTAGTTCTGCAAAAGAGGGTGGAGGTATACTCCAAGATTTTTGCTTCTTCAGTTCATTCTTTTCTAGCTACAGACAACTCTAACCCACTTCAGAATATTTTAGGAATACTCCTGACATCTCATATATCTTAAAAGTTAGGTGTATCCCATGTTAACTACCAGTATTAGATCATCTTGACTGGATCTCTTATGGTGTTTCCCAGCTGCCCTTGAGTTCTTTAGTAACGTTAGCTTGTTAGCCTAGTTGTTATTTGGAATCAAATCCCATTGATTTGAATGGTACTTGCTTCCAGACTGACTTGTATAGGACTGGACTGAACAAGCAGACAGCCATCCCAGAATAGTTCAACAAGCATGGGGTGAAACACATACTCAGACATTATGTCCCAAGTTATGGTTCTGTAAAGGTTTAGAGGGACTTGAGTAAAAGGAGTCAGTCTCCAAATTTCAGCAGAGCAATTTCAAAAGGAGGTCACACACAAACAGATCGCTGGTGTTCTTCCGTATACTCAGAAGTGTGTGTGTGTGTGAGAGAGAGAGAGAGAGAGAGAATACTAACGCAGAATACTAATGCAGAAAGCAAGAGATACTCAATGTTGGAATGAGGTGTGTCACATATACCTTAACCATCCCATCCTCCAATCTTGACAGGTCTAGAACCAAAGGCTTGCCTTCCATTTTCTACTTTTAACAAGAAGATTGGTATCACCCAAAGCATGTCTGAACTCACAAAAATTAATTGCAAAATTAAGTAGTCATTTGCTTCTCCATAGACCAGACTAGAATTCCCAAGATGCTTGAGTAACTGATCTATGGAAGTGGCACTAAATGATATGCCATTAAAGTCCCATGGCAATAAAGGATTGGCAATTCATCTGCAACTAATTACATCAGGATGCAATCCCCTGACTTCCCTGCATCATTTGGGAGTTCATAGGGTTCTTCAGAGTCTCAGCTTCAAGATCCTACAAACTTTGGAGCTGTGACTCAAAAGACTGAACCCCTGGCCCCATTTTAGCCCCTTTGAAAATAACCTCACAGGCTCCCTGTCCCCGAGGAGTGGCAACTGGACTCCAGAAGGGGGAAACGAGTGTGCTGCAGGGCAGGAATGGGAAGCAGCTGGGAACATGGAGTTCAACAGACTCCAGTGATGCCCCTGCCTCCTCCTCTCCCTCTCCCTGGCACCGAGTAGAGATGGCTGAAAATGGCCATCTAGAGAAATCTAGATAAAATGCAGGGTGCAAAGCATAGTGCTGATGGGCATCACTACAATGGCACCACACACCTTGCATTGCATTCTTGCATGCTTCCAAGTTTGGAGGTTTGTGAGCTTCTGCTAGGGTAGTTATAGGACTGTATGGTTAGTCAAGTATGCTAGTTAGCCTTGGTTTGCCTGAACCTGTGCCTTCTATATCCTCTCTCTCTCTCTCTCTCTCCCTCCCTCACGCACGTGCACACACACAGAGAGACTGGGTTTGCATGTCACACGAAGCCATGGTGGGTTGTTATGGTGGGTGGTGGCAGAGTTGCTTAGCATGATATCTGAGTGTGGATGTGTTATCAGTAAGATAGAAAGATTCCAGAATAAATAAGAGTCAAGTGATTTATTTGATTTAAAAAAAAAACCCTCATCAAATTCAGTGTAATAATATCTAGATGGACAAGCATGGTCAAGATTCTCCTATGTACATTTGCCAAGAGCCACGTGCTGCAAAGAATCTGCTGTGCTCTATGGCTCTCTCACTCTCACTCTAGATAAATAGATAGATGAAAAAATTAAAGGTAATTTATTATACTGATGTTTTCTTAGTGCAAATCTGAACAGCCCAGCCTTTTTATGTGGCAAAAGAAAAGTTGCATGAAATGGATTACATGAAAAAGGAATGCCAATATTTACTGGATGGTGTGCTATTTTTTGCTGCTGCTAATGTGATTTACCTTTTCTTATATAAACTATGATGGTTTCTGTGGTTAAGTACCCAAATAAAATACTGGCAGGTGAGATCTATCCATGGAACCTGGGAGGTGGAGGGGCCTTGTAGGCCAGCTAGTCCAGCAGACCCTGACAAGAGCAGGAAACCCACAGCTCAAACAATCCAAACAGAAGACCATGCAGCCTTTAGGTGTCAATCACAGGAGAGCTTGGATTGTCATCAGATAATTAGTTTCCTGGTGAAACTGCTCTTGCCATCAAGCAGTTTCTTTTCAAAAGTTCCTGTCCTATAGAGTAATGTATGAGATCTGTCTGTCACCTTTCATAAGGAAGGCCTGACCCTGGTTGGATGAACAGCCTGGTTTTCAAAACAGGATAGAGAGCAGCAGTTTAAACTCAGTGAGGCTTTCATAAATTCATCATTTCAGGCTACAACTTTCTGCAAACTTCTGTGGGAATCAGCTGTGATGAGCACTGGGTCCATTTACATCCAAGTAAATATGTGTAACATTAAAATATAAACACTGTAGCTTTAAATATAAAGAACTGCTTGGAAATGAAATCCTCTTTGCCTTGGACCATAATCCTATTACTGATTCCATACAGCTCCTTAAATGAAGACTATATTGGCTGTGTTACAAATTATTCTCTAATTTTCTTCTTTTTCTTTTTAAACTTCACATCAACAAAGTAGAAAGAAATTTAAATTATAGCATTTAAATTCAGATCTTAACTGGGATTATTTCATCCTAGTCATTGATGGTTCTCACTCACTGGAATAATTTCCTGATCTTCAAAGATTCAAAGTTCAATTTCTTCAAGAGAGGAAGGAATGACAAAACACTGCAGATTATATGCAAATATATCTCAAGGATCACTTCCTGAGATATATTGTTCAATATATTGGATCTAAGCAGTAAGCTACGCAGACGTTATATTGTGGTAGATGGAATGTGGATAGGACAGGAAACAGAATCATGTCTGCCAGCCCTTTATTTCTTCAGCATAATTTGGAAAGAACCATGCACAAGCAGTCCATTTGTACACTTTGCACATCTGAGAACCTGTAAGGATGGTTTGTACCTGTGATAATTCTCTCTGACAACACAGTTTGAATTAACATAGAGCAGGCATGGGTAACCTGCGATCCTTCAGATGCATTGGCATAAGAATCCCATCTTCCCCCACAAGAACTGATGAATGCTGCAAGCCAAACAATTAGGAGGGCTGCACTGCGGCTTAGAAGGTAGAACCAGCAAGTGTAATCCTTCTCCCCCATCTGTATTCAGTCTACTCTAAGGTAACATCTGCACAGTCCTCTAGTGTTAGAGTGATGCATATTTTGTGACATCAGCATTGTAAAGAGGAGCCATTTCTTCAGAGGATAGCTCAGCTGCACAACAGTTCATAAAATCCTCACAGTAAGAAAGGTGTTTGATGAGGAACCCTTGATGCAAGAAGATATTTGGCAAAGAACAACTAAAACTTATGGCTGCATTGAGCCAGAATCATTGTATAATAGTCGAGTTTCAAAGATATTCTCAGAACACTTGGCTTGAGTGCGACAGTAGAAAGAAACACAAAAGCAACACTCATTTAGTCCAAATGGTTAATTAACAGCTGTGTTTTGGGGCTTTAAAAAAAGGCAACTCCTTTAAGGACATTTTTATTGTACACCATAAGTAAGTGAACATTGGATGAGTATATTAAAAAACATTTTTATCCACCCACTCCAGCCAAGTAGCACCAAGACATCCCATAGACTATGTGAAAAGGGACTGAATGTAGAAGTGAATGCTGCTTCATGCATCAAATGTAGAGCACTCTTCAGTCTTGGAGTAAGAAGCAGCTCTGGTGTCTTGCTACCAGCAACATTTCTACCCATACATGAATGCCTTGCTCAGTCCTTGGGGATTGTGGGGAAGTGACCAGACTCCGGTTCACATTTTGGCAGGCTTATCCTCTCTTCAGAGTTGCACGGAGGATTCCAAAAAAGAAAAGTGGCAAATATTCATCATATGTACCCACTTTTGTTGATTAGAGTGGCATTAAAGAAAATATAGGACAAAATTTGGAAAGTGTACATTGCTATGTTAATTGGTGGCGATGGCAGAACAGCAATAATACTGTTTAGATGTTAGGTTCACCCCACAGGGGTTACCAACAGCTCAAGCAAAATGGGGCTTCTGAAAGCACCTAAATGCTGCAGAAGCTTTGGAACTGGTAGAACATTCTCCTTCTTGTTTGTACTGGTGTCTGTTGTCCACTTTTCTAGGTCCCATCAGGCAAGTCTTCTATTCTCTGCAAACAGCAAGATTAAAGCATGGTAAGAATTTACCTTACAATCCCTTTAAACCTGCAAAAATATCGCACAAATATAGAATATTACTTTGAGTTTTGAATCTTCTTTTAAAATTAGTAAAGTTGCTTTTAAAAAAAAACAACCTATGCAATAGTTTTCAATAGTGTTCAAAAGTTCAGCAGCTCATGCTGTTCAATAATACAATTTCCCTATACTGTATATGTTATGACTTCTGCTCCATTATATGGACTTCCACTTACAAAACGGAGCTCAGCAGGGTATTAAACACACGTTCGTAATTCATTAGGACAATTATCTTGAATGAAGCAGTAGCTACCAAAACAATGCATTATAAGCCAGGGAAACCTATAAGGTCTCCTATTATTTTAAAAGCTCCAGATCAACAATAGGCAAGATTCCCCCCCCCACCCTCCCCACCCCCAAAAAAAAATTGTGCAAAGGGAATGGCATTGCCTGGAGGTGCACAACCTTCAGAGTAGATTCAGGAATAATGGTAGGCATCGCCCTTCCTAAATCCTCCTTTCAAAGGAAGTGGATACTCCAAGGAGCACAACTCCATCTTTCCTAAAAGTGAGATTTCCCTTGATAAAAGCAATCATGCTTTGTTCTGCATCAAAGGATGAGGTTCTCAACGCAGTATGGTCATTAAATGATAGTTAAATGTGATTAAAATATCCATTCCAATGGATTCATAGCACTAGGGGGACTCATCATCATCATCATCACCACCACCACCACCACCATCATCATATTACAGTTATACTTCACTTTTTTTTCGTACAAACCCAAGGCAGCTTACTTAGTCCTTCTCCACCCCATTTTATCCTCATAACAACAGCCTTGTGAGGTAGGTTAGGCTGAGAGGCTGCACCTGGTCCAAAGCTTCCTGGCCAAGTGGGCGCTAGAATCAGGTCCCCAGTCCAGCACTCTAACCAGGCAAAATATTTTCTGAAGGAAAAAGCTATTTCTTGCATGCATGACTGCAGAAATGGCCCACCACACATTGCAAGAGCTCTCTAAAGAATGAAGAAATAGCAATATTTCAGTGAGAGCTAGCCTCTGGATGCTGAAGGATTGTGGCAACTGCCCTGTTTTTCACCTTGGTCTGAGAGCCAAAGGATATATTGAGCCAGTTCACAGAACCATCCAGATACGTGGGGACCATGGATGAAGCAGAAGCTCCCACTGAGCCAACCGTGTCCCCCTTCAAGGTTCTGCTTTCATAATGAACTGATCAGCGCCGTCTTTATTTGCTTTTCGGCGCCAGGCAAAGACCTTTTTATTCAAGCAATATTTTAAGTGTTAAATTATTTTAGGTTTAAGTTTTAATTAGTTTTTTATACTGCATTTGTATGTTTTAATTCGGACCTTGAGATGGGCCAGTTTTTAATATTGTGTATGTTTTTAATATTCTTTGGATGTTGTAAGCCGCCCCAAGGCTTGTGGCAAGGGGCGGCATATACATTTGTTAATAAATAAATAAAATAAATAAAATCAGCACCGTTTTTCTCACATACCACCATCCACAGCATTCTCAATTCTTTCCTTCGCTGAAGGCATACCAAAGCATACACATAAGTGCAGTTGTATGTGTTTATGCATTGCCCTGATGTCTCATCATTCTTTAGAAGGCCAGATACTGAAGATGAAACTCAAATACGTTGGCCACCTAATGAAAAGGAAGGACTCCCTGGAGAAGAACCTAATGCTGGGAACAATTGATGGTAAAAGAAAAATGGGACGGCAGAGGATGAGGTGGCTAGATGGAGTCACTGAGGCAGTTGGTGTGAGCTTGGGTGGACTCCGGGAGATGGTGGAGGACAGGAAGACCTGGAGGAATGTTGTCCATGGGGTTGCGATGGGTCACACACGACTTTGTGACTAGCAACGATGTCTCATGCCCAGAGCATTACATTCTCTTTGGAATTTAAAATTGATGCCTTACTAATTTGAAGTTCCTCTCCTAGCATAAACTGTACATTACTGGCTATTGAGGGGAGGAAAAAGAATCACAGCATCTTCTTAGGTGCAGCTAAACTGGGGGGGGGGGGGGGGAGTTCTTCCAGAACTTTTTGTGTTTGTTTGACCAGAGTGAAAGCAAGTGTCCAAAGTGGAGCCAGTTGTTCAAAATCCTGACTAGCCAATGTCACATTTTTTTACCAGTTTGGATGTCCTGTGCACTCATGCAAGACCTTTTGCATCAGTCTCAACACAGCAAACAAGCAAGTCAAGATGATGAAGGGACAATGGCTGGAGTGGGGGGTAGCAGATGGAGTCAAGCTGGACTGCCGAAGCTTATAAAGCACAACACCAAATTAGTATTTGGCGAAGGGGTTGTCTCATTGTTAAGATATTTCCTTTTAATATGTTTTCAGAAACTGGTGGTAGCTATGAAATAGCCCAGAAAGATTGCCAGTTCTGATTTCAGGAAGGAAACCCCCACCCAGTTCCTCTGTGAGTAATTCAAAATTTGCCCGTGATGCTTTTAAAACTAGTTTGAGGGAGCATTTCGTATGGGTAAAGAGCCTGCATAGAGCATTTGCAAATGAGTTCCACATAGCACAGTCCACAGCCAGCATTTTGAATCAGACAACTGGGAAGCAACAAGCCCAAGCATTCAGGAGACATATATTAAAGGAATCTCCTATACCCCTGCAATTCGATATATTCAGTTCAGGATTGCTTAGAGCTCTACTCTTCTATTTAAAATAGATTAAATTCACAGCTAAATAGGAATTGATCTCATTTTAATTTAAAGCTGTTTAATTCAATTTGAAGAAGTACACATAATTAACATTTCACTGGTATACTGAAAACTAAGCTCACAACAGTTCTTGCCATTTCAGTCTCTCTTGGGGCCTCTTCAGACACTATAGTTTAAACCTGCATAAGTTATGGGTTTGTGTGCTCCAAATTGTGTCTCCTACACATGCTGTAAGGACCTGGAGACAACTGGGCTCTCTACGGCAGATTTTGTCGTACAAGAGCTGCAACCATTCATCTACCTCGCAAGCTGCACAGTGCCTCCCACCTGCCATGTGTGGATCAGCCTTGAACTCCTTGCTTGTGAGAAGTGCTGCTTGCACCCACCCTTCAGTGCCCCCTTAAATTAAATAAATCAGGCTTTCCATGCTTGTTTGTTGTGGGAAAGCCCTTGCCAAAATAAACTCCTATGCTTCTGAAAACAGGAGGTGAAGATAGCAAGGGCATGACCCCCAGGGCTGCTGGACTCGAAGCCTGAGAAATCTCCCAGTGCTGCTGATGATAACGCAGGCCCAGCTTCTCCGACCTCGGTACCCTGATCCCTCTCCCCCATTTGCTATGATGGATCAGGACTGGTATGCTACCCAGCAAGTAAGGAAGGAAGATGGAGAGAACCCAGAGGAGAAGCTGTGGGCTCCTGCTTCTCCACTGTGTGAGGAAGCAAATCTACATAGGTTTAGGATTGCACCATTAAAAAGGCTTATATTTGTTCCAGTCACATTCTGTGGCAAGTTGTTCACAGGATGCTCCCAATAGAGGAAGGCAGGGAGGCAATTGCCCCAGTTCCTCCTCCCACGGAATGGTATTCCAGAGGGCTGGAGAATTCCCTGCAACTGTCTGTGTGGGGACAGCGCAAGGAGCTGCAGGGGAAAAGGGGAAGTGGCA
This sequence comes from Varanus salvator macromaculatus, assembly GCA_023646645.1. NCBI lineage: Eukaryota > Metazoa > Chordata > Lepidosauria > Squamata > Varanidae > Varanus > Varanus salvator. The sequence goes on along the minus strand of JAIXND010000791.1, from coordinate 1,234,815 downwards.
GATACCTTGCTCTCCACTGGAACATTTCTGCCCTTCTCCAAATGGAAGGAAGTCTCCATTCACAGAAGGTACTCTGGATATAAGCCCTTGACATTTGCTCTATTGGTGCCTCCTATCCTCAGGGAATATGGTGAATATCTATTATCTCTGTTCTGTCTATATATTTCTAAATATAACTTATATTTAGAAGTATATAACTCAGAGGAGGGCTTTCTCTGTGGTGGCGCCCAATCTATGGAATGCGCTCCCCAGAGAGGTCCGCCTGGTGCCATCGTTATTTGCTTTTTGGCGCCAGGCGAAGACCTTTTTATTTAAACGTTATTTTAACTGTTAATATTATTTATCTATTATCTATTTTAATTTCTGGCCAGGGCGACTCAAACTATAATTATATTTATTATACTGTATTATTTATTTATGAGTGTGAGCCGCCCCGAGGCTTCGGCGAATGGGGTGGCATAGAAGTCTTCTAAATAAATACATAATAAATATTCTGAAAGCCATCAGTGTTGTGCATATTTTCACAGATGTGAATGTACACACAGGATATGCATCAGCAGCTAAGGGGCCATTCTCAAGCACATGTACTTATTCTAAGTTGATATTTCTTCATATTTCTCTATGTACTAGGGCAACTTCTAACACATGTTCTCACACACACACACACACACACACACACACACTTCTTCCCATCTGTCTTTTTAATAGGGTGTTGATGGAGCCATATTATTATTATTATTATTGGCATACCTATTCCAAGTGGCATGTCTGAGAAAGACTTTTGAAGAAAAAGGGATATTAGACCATCCATTTCTCATCTACTCTTAGATATTTCAAATCTAAGCCTTTTAGGAGATTAGAATTAAAACAGAATGTTGAAATGTACATGAGATGCTATAGGAAGCTGGTGCAAAAGTAGAATTGTTTGAGTGATACTTAAAAAAAAAAAAAAAGGTTAAAGGCCGATGTCTCAGAAAAGTACTTTTTCTAGAGGAGGAAATGATGAAGAGTGAAGTCTTTTACACATGAAGCAAGCATCAACCACTCCAAGCAAACAGGTCCCCAAGAAAACTGCTTTAGGATGCCATCCTGTGCATGTTCAGGCAGAAAAAATGCCCTGCAATTCCCAGCAGGTTCCCATGTTGCCTGGGGAACATTGGGAATTATAAGACTTGTTTTTCCTAAAGATGTATAGGATTGCTACCTTAGAGGGAAAAAGAGAGAGCAGGCAGCACTGAAAAAAGCTGGTGTGAAGACGTGATTATAGCACAAACTAGCCATGGCTCTGCCTCACCCAGGACAATTTCGGAAGCCTCCTTGGCCTAGGGCCCAGAGAATCCTGGAACTGGCTCTGTTCTTGGTGGCTTCCCCATCCCTGTGCAATTCCTTCCCCTTGGAAACTAGCCAAAGCCTATATCTGAGCAGCTTTTGCAAAAGAGGCAAATTGCTTTTACTTAGGCTGGCTTTGGGGTGATCACACTGTTTAAAAGCGCACAACACAGTCAGATCCAAGGCAATGTAGATGCAAATGCTAATCCAAGACAGAACAGCCATCAGGTAACCACTGTTCTTCCATTTAAGGCAGGCCTGTTTATTCAAACAGACTCCATGACCGTCAGTCCTGTGCCAATCGGATGTGAGCAATATAAAGGGTTTTGTGGTAAGTCCAAGAGGATATCAATGTTGACTGACTAACAAGAACACTTTGTATGTGTCGCATGTAAGCATTTTATGTCACTGCTGGGTGCAAACAATACCACCTTGTACACCCAAATTTATCATTGTTGAAAATAAAAGCCCAAGAAGTCAAAACCTATCCACATGCCCACAGTGGGAGTGTCATGGGCAAAAGGAAGCCATTTGGAAATGCTGTATGTGCGAACCCCAAGCTAGCCTGTTCTGTCCAAGTGCTACCGGGCAGAGGATACAACTTTTAGCACCTGTGCTTATCTAGCCCTCTCTCCTGAGCATACCCCAACTCTGTTCCTCTTAGTTAACTATTACAGCCTGCCACACAAAGTACACTCCTTGAGCACTTGTCATGGCAGGTCAGAAGATGTTGTTAGATTGTCAAATGTGCAAGGTAGCTGGAAACTTCTCTTACTTTGTCTGGGATCTGACCTCTTATCTGACCCCTGCCTACTGTTCTTTCTGATCCTAAATAAAGTCTTTAGGTGGATTTGGTTTTAGCTGACAACACTTTTAGAACTCAAGGAACTCTCCTGCGTGCACCAGAATGTTCTTTCATGTGACATCATAGAGCAAGGACAATTAAGGGGAGGATGGGTAGTTGGGGGATTCCACTTAGCCAGATTTCCATCCAGCTTGGAAGTTATCTTGGACCTCCAGGCTTAGATGTCAAGAATCTACTTTAGGAGAAGGCAGTAAACTCAGGCAGGCTGGGAAGCCATGTACAAACCAGCTGTGGGCCTAATCCAGAGGCAGGCAACCTGATATTCTCCAGTCATTTTGCACAACTCCCATAAACCTCAGCCAGTAGGGCCAATAGGCACGAACAATGGGAGTTGCAATCTAAATATCTGGTGGGCATGGTTACTACATAGGAGATTAGATGAGGCTGGGGATTTAGGGGCACAGATTAGAGTCACCCCCCTTGAAGTCGAGGGGCTCCTCAGGGCATTGGACATTATAAAGGCGCCAGGCCCTGACGGGTTACACCCAAGAGTACTTAGAGAGTTGGCAGGGGTTCTCTCACGCCCACTGGCCTCCATTTTTGAGACCTCGTGGAGAACGGGTGACGTTCCAGAGGACTGGAGGGTGGCATCAGTGGTCTCAATTTTCAAAAAGGGTAGTAGAAAGGACATGGGGAATTATAGACCGGTTAGCCTTATGTCCATTGTAGGAAAAACAATGGAAAGGCTCATAATAGAGAGAGATCTAGTGAAGCTAGATAGGGAAGGGAGGCTGGCAGCCACACAACACAGCTTCCGCAAAAACAGGTCCTGCCAGACAAACATTGTGGAATTCTATGACAAGGTTTCGAGATGGCTAGATGGAGGGGATGCAGTGGATGTGATATACCTGGATTTCAGCAAGACCTTTGACAAAGTGCCCCATGATATCCTGGTGGAGAAACTGAGGAGTTTTGGGATACACCAAAACACTATCTGGTGGATTAGGGCATGGTTGACTGACTGAAAGCAGAAGGTAACCATTAGTGGGGAATCATCGGGATGGCGGCCAGTGACAAGCGGGGTCCCCCAGGGCTCTGTCCTGGGGCTGATCCTGTTTAATCTTTTCATTAATGACATGGAAGAAGGGGTGAACAGTCTGCTGATCAAATTCACAAATGACACTAAAACTGGAGCAGTGGCTACAACTGAGGAGCAGGTACTCCAGATCCAAAAGGATCTGGACAGACTATGGAAGTGGGCAGGAGACAACAGAATGGCGTTCAATGTGAATAAGTGCAAGGTCTTGCACTTGGGGCATAGGAATAGCTGTCATAAGTACAGGTTAGGTGACAAGTGGCTGAAGAGCAACACTTGTGAAAGGGACCTCAGGGTACTGGTTGACTGCAGGCTAAACATGAGTCAGCAGTGTGATGCGGTGGTCAAGAGGGCGAACGCCACCCTTGGTTGCATAGCCAGAAGTGTGGCTTCTAGATCAAGAGAGGTATTACTACCACTCTACATGACTCTGGTGCGCCCGCAACTGGAGTATTGTGTTCAGTTTTGGGCCCCTCATTACAGAAAGGATATAACCAGGTTGGAGTCAGTGCAGTGTAGGGCCACAAGGTTGGTGGCCGGTTTGCAGGGGATGCCGTATGAGGCGAGACTGAGGGAACTGGGTCTCTTCAGCCTGAAGAAGAGACTCAGAGGGGATATGTTGGCGACATACAGGTACATGAGGGGGTGTCATGTGGAAGTAGGTCAAGACCTGTTCTCCCCTGCAGAGGAAGGCAGGACGCACTGCAATGGAGCAAAGCTCAGGGAGCCAAGGTTCCATTTGGATGCCAGGAAGCACTTCCTGACAGTCAGGACCCCAAGGGTGTGGAATGGGCTTCTACGAGAGGTCGTTGAGGCCCTATCGGTGCGGGTGTTCAAGGATAGGCTGGACGTGCACATGGTGGGCATGTTGTGAGCAGAGCCGGCTGGTGCCAGAGGTCAGACTAGATGGCCCGGGAGGCCCCTTCTGGCTCGCTCTGTTTCTGTGTTACTTCAGAGCAATTATTTGAATGCTTTAAAGAAACATATTTAGATTAGATTACTTAGATTACTGTTTTATTCATTTTTATGCCACCCAATAGATGAAGTTGTCTGGGCAGTTCACAAGAGATTAAAGCATAAGATACAGCAAACATAATATAAAACTTTTAGATGTTCAACACTACACTATTAAACCAGAGTAAAATATTAAAATTCACCAAATCTCTCCTTAGTTTATTCCTAGTAGTAGTAGCATTTATATCCTGCCTCCTTTCTGTTTGCCAGGCAGCCCAACACAGCTTACATAGTCCTGCTCCACTCCATTTTCTCCTCATAACAACAATGCAGTGAGGCACAGACTGGCACAGAGTCACCCAGTGAGTTTCATGGCTAAGCGGAGACTAGAACCCAGATCTCCAACCACCATGTCGCAATGGCACAAGTTAGGCTCAACCCCCAAAAACAGCCAGCAAACAAGAAACTATGGTGGAACAGATTATGGGCTTTTCTAGGTGAGGCTTTTAACTTGCCACTTTTACCATGGTATCTGCTTCCAGATTTTTTATGGGGTTGAAATCCCAACTTCTGCATGTTTTCTTTTTCCCTGGGTTTTCACCTTCCCTGCCTTTCCGCGTGTTCTATTTCATAACCTCTAGGTGGCGCTGCGGCACGCACCTACTCCAGTGATCACAGGAACCTGCAAAAGTGCTTCCTTAGCAGGGGAGAAGCCCTGGAGGATGACAATGCCCTGTAATGTCACTGCAAGCAACAATAAATGAGTAATCATGAAATAAATGTCGCATGTAGCATAGCTCTCTCTTTCTCCCCTCTGCAGCCCCAGGATGCCTCCCAAGCCTGTTCCGAAATAGCTGGAGGGAGGGGGGGGCTGCAGTGGGAGTAAAGCGAGGGTTGGCTTTGTGACACTGAATTTGACCTTGTGTTATAAGAATTCAGCTTGCTATGCAAAGTGTAGCTTGCTATGCAAAGTATTTATTGATAAAAGACAGATATTTTGGTTTCTGCTTTGACAACCAAGTTATTTTCTTAAGCTGATCTTCCAATTTTTACAATTCAAATTAAATGTATACTTACCGAATGCCTGTGTTCCTCAGCATCTAGAAATCAGAAAATATGTTTTAGGAAGTGATATAGAACTCACTAAAATTGTCAGTTAAATGTTTTATTTCATTTGCTCTCTGGATTTCACAATTTGCAATAGATTTAACTGAAAGTTAGTAGCAGGAATCCCCCTTCATTCAATGTTAATTTAAACAAGTTCTTTTTGTGTCTGTATGTGAGTAAACACATTTAATTTTTTAAATTAAAGAGGAGCAAAATTTTCATGGCATTTTAAGTAGTAGTACAGCACAATGGTTTTGTTTGTTTGGGGGGTTTTTTTGGTAATTCCTTGGATTAATTAAAGCCAGTAAATTCTGATAAAAAGCCTTCTAATTCAGGTTGCAATTTGAATAATTTTGCAGCAATCCTATGCAAACCTTCCAAAGTGAAGAACTTATTTTCAAGTAAATTTGCCTCAGATTAAAATGCCTCATCTATTAAAATACTTCATATACTTGCTCACTTTGTAGCATTTGTAAAGAAAGCAGAAGAAATAGGCAGATAACATAATTCTTCAGACAAATATTTTGATAAACCACAGGGATCTGTCTGTTCTGGTAGCAATAATATGAGTGGTATAAACCTGCAAAATGCTGATGGACTGACAAGTCACTGACTGTAATTCTAATCAACAAGCTTTTATTATATAAAAAGTTCCTAGCAAGCTAGTCCTACTTCAGACTGCACAGCAGATTGTGTTACAAACAACTGCTACAAAAAAGTCCAGCTGCTTTGCATCCTATAGAGCCAGCCCTTTAAACAAATAAGAGTTTACAAAATTGAACCCAAACTATCAGGGAATTATAAAAATCTCCTGTTTAGGTCAAATATGCTACAAAGCCCTGCCTTCCAGACTCAGAACGGATTCCATCCTTGACGGTCTCTTTGGCAGCGAATTGTTCAGAGAACTACATTCCTCTAAGCTGCTCCTCTTTCTTCAGTTGAAGCCCACCCTGAGATATCTAATGCTCCCTCCCTTTGCTCTGGCTCAGGGCGGTTTCAGAAGGGCCTGTTTGCGCCCTTCCCAGCTCTGCCTCGCTCTCCAAGTCAGGATTGAATCCCCCATTTTCTTGAGGAAACTCTGCAGAGGGGTTGGGCTTAAGCTTCCCACTGACAAAGGAGTGTACCAGGCACACAAGGTTTCTACAACAGACACGTAAGCAGGCACCTCTCCCCAGGTGTTAGGCAGAATTATACACACTGCAGCAGCTGCTGTGATATCCCAGGCAGTTCAAGCAGGACCGAGCTAAGCAGCTTTATTCTAGCCTCTAAAAGCAAGGATTCCCTTTACCACGTGTGGTCCTTCTGTTTGTCATGGCCCATGTACCTGGCCCCTTCAAAACTGGCTCGGTGGGAAGGGAGCTCCCCCTCCCTAGCGAATCTTGGAAAGTGTTTCTCTAGTAGAAAGTTGAGCTCACTCATCATACTACAGTTTTCAGGGTTATTTAAGGGAAATCATGATAGACAGGATGTTACTTTTAATGTATACTGATTCGTTATTTATTTTTCTGTTCGTTTTACCCTTGCATCCTGTTGACCTACACTATTAAAAGACTTATAATTAGAAAATGCAAAACCGGATCCCCAATATTACATAGTCCATCTCTGGATTTCCGAAGCAGAAAAACCCCACAACAACAATTGGACAAATTTCTTGTTCCACACCACTCCCTGAAGCGGGAGAATTAAAGCCATTACCTCTGCTCTGGCAGAGGATTACCTCCTATAAATGGAGCAAAGGGCCAGAGGTTCCTCTGGCTGATCGTGATGCCTGACCCCAATCCCATGCTTTGGTTTCTTCATGCAAGTAGGGAAAAGATGGAGAATTTGACCCAACTATCTAGACTGACAGTATCAAGATAAAATATGCAGCACATTTGTGACTGCTAAAGTAGATAATAGATCAAAAACATCATTTGCTTCACCAACATTTAAATCAAAGAGACAATTTGAAACAAACAAATCTGAAATAAATTAGTAAAGCCACATGTAGTATGCTAGGCATTGTATTATCAGGAAGGAGGAAATTATAAATTTTGTATATTCCCAAAGTTTCAACTGAAGGGATGTTTGTTAATTATACTGTGGCAACAGGACAGGGAAACGAGAGAAAAGCCAACGGATATCCCATGACTTTGTCATCTAAATCAAAAGTCTAGGTGGCTGGCAATGCTTTTGAGTAAGCATAGTCTGATCTTTATCTATAACATGTCCTTCAGATTTCTCAGACTTCAGTACCACGATACAGGCGAATTATAGTTCAACTTCCAAAATCTAGCTCAGAAGAAATCGAAGGCGCACTTTGCAAAGCCACATTTCAAGGTCAGTGCCGCAGCTGAACGGGTGGCCCCTGGGTCTGATTCCACACTGCTCTTCTTAGAAAGAAGGATGCTGCAAACCTACGTACTACAGTTCCTTGGTGTGTACCCAGGATATGCTTATGGAAGTGTCTGATTTCTTCAGAAGGCATGTATGTTTCAATGATGGCGCAAAAGGCGAATGCGGATCATTGCACCCTATGGACTTGGGAAGGACTTCAGCACAGGAATCACGTGGCAACCCAGCTGTAGGTCAGCCTACGCAAATCGTAACAACTGGCAACAGCTTTACGGCATGCGTATACTACATGTTTGTACAACAAAGTGAAATCATCACACATGCAGTGCTGATCTGTGTATCTCAGTATAATAAATGTATTCTTTTTTACCAGCCGTAAATGTTGAATGCCTGAATGAAGTTTAACCACACAGTTCCCTAAGAACAGTTATTTGTATGCATTTAAAATAAATTTAAAATATTTAAAATATGCACGTAATTACTTTTCAATATGCATTATTTATATTTTTACTTTTATATTTAGTTTAAATATGCAAATATTTGAAATATGCATATAATTACTTTTATCAATATTTTAAGGTGGATATTTATTGCTATTTTTGTTAAAGATAGTTACATTGCATGAGTGAGTGTAATGGAACTGACATGAAATATATCATGGCTGAACACTAGTGGGTCAACTGGATTCAAGTTGCTCACATTAGTAATTCAACATAAACGTTTGGCCCTGTTACATTTCAGTAGCAATAAAGTGCTTTTGCAGATGGTTGGAGAGCCCCCCTGGGGCACCACTGAGTGTGCACAATGGAGGGGCTGCAGGAGGGAAGACAGCAAGGAGCAAGCAGAGGTTCTCTCGTGTGATACTGGATTGGTCCTCGAGTTTCCAAATATTAATTTAGTAAGGAATCCTGTTGTTAGCATCCCTGAATCAATCATTACAAGCATGGTGATATTTGTATATTATATCTAGATCTCCCCCTTTTCCTGCAAGGAATCCAAGGCACTTTACATAACCCTCCCCTTCATTCCATCCTCACAACAACCCTGAGAGGCAGTGACTGGCCCAACATCATCCCATGAGCTCCATGGCCATGTGGCTACCTGAGTCCCAGTCCAGTGCTTTAACCATTATGCCCTGCTATGTTAGAGTTGCAATACAAAGAAAAGCAAAACGACCAACTATTTTGCAACTGCAATCTAAGCATGCTTATAGGTGAGATAACATTTAGACTGGCATCCAAAGATGCACAGAGCTTCTTGCAGCATCTGACAGCAATAGCTTTACTGAGAAGGGAACAAAATATGCACAAGGCATTGACACCGGACATCTTTTGTATAAAAGAATTCCGTGCTATTATGGACTGCCCCCAATTCCAGGGCTGTGCAAAGTATCCACTCCAGTTTGCCTTTTGGAAAATGCTGCTTAAGATCCATGCCTAGTTACTGCACTGTGGCACTTTGTTAGGAAGGTTGTCTCTATGTAGCAAGAGGTTTAGAGCTTTTCTACATGAGGTGATTAATAAGATGTTAATCCACGGTACCTGCTTTTGGTTTGATGACAGAACTGAGGTCTGAGTGCTCCAAGGGCAGGATTTGCTTTCCTGCTTTTCCAGTACAGGACTATATTTAGGTCACACTAGGTATAGTCACATGGCATAGACGCACAAAAAGAAATTGCAATTCCTTTTGGTTTCTTAGTTAAATGCTGCCTTTTTCCTGCCCCCTAAACACACACACACAACAAAACAGGCCCTGATGTAAGGGTTTGTTCATTGCAGAAAAAAAACCATGAATAGGGAAGGACAAGCATATGTTGAGAGCCTTATGTAGAAACCCCTTATAAACCAGGATTCTGGCAGCAGGAAATTAGGTAAAGCAATTCCTGAAATGCAGAACCATTTCTAATATTTCTAAATTTTTGTACTTATTCCAAAAAAAATGATGCACAGAAAGGATTTCTCTTGCTTCTTTTTGCTCAAGAATATTTACTTTTCCACAGCATACTGTGGGTGAAAATGTGTTTTGGAGTATTTCCTGTGTTAACATTGAAACTGCCTCTCAGAAACGAACTCATTTTTCCAGTGAAAGCAGTTGCGGATTAGTGTGTGATTTGAACTATTAGTGGGTGCCGTGTTCTCTGTTGCAACAAAGGGGCTCATTGTGGCCCCTTAAAGACTGACAAATTCATCATAGTATAAGCTTTTGTGGACCAGAGAATAAACTTGATCAGATGCATCAACCGTAATCCCAAACTGTCAGGCATATATGTCATATATGCCTGCCATATATGTGGCTGGAGTGGTGGAGAGATGTGAGCTCAGGGAAACACAACACTAAATGGAGAGTGACAATGATGAAAAGGTAAAATAGCTATACAGACAGTGCACAAGGTAATGGTGATGACGATACACATCCTAGCCTGGCTGAGCTAATTAACTCATGTAACGTGATAAAAATCCAAAATCCTGATTCCGACTACAGATGACAGAACTGAATCTTAGTTGCAACAGCCAAGTCAAGGCATGCTGTCAGGGAGCAGGGAAAGTGTGTTCCCATAAGCACCAGTCCTGTTCCTATCCTGCATAGCTCTGCTGCCCCGGATTGTGATTCTCAGTCACCCTAAAGCACGACAGGAAATTTTCCCGTACTTGCTTTTGTTGCATGCGCCTTCTTTGCAGGCGTCGTGGCCACGCTGGGTCTGGATGTGTGCTCCGACAGAGATGCTCTCAGGAGTCATCTCCGTAAACAAAGACAACATGGTTTCACCTCAGTAAGTCATGCAATAAGCCTCCAAAATGGCTTTGCTGCTGTGCGATGTCCTGCTTATCTATTTGGAACACTTTTCCTGTGTATCAGGAAAAGCAAACGCAATTAGAACAATACACTGTTATTACATTTCCAAAAATAACTAAAGCTCCAATCGGGTATGTGCAGAAGAGAAGGTGAAATGCAAGAATAAGGGGTGGGTGTTTATTGTCAGTCTAATCCAGCCCACACTTTTGATCGAATCTCATTTCACTGGACTTCCTGCCCTGCAACAAAGAATTGATTGAAAAGGATTTTAAATGTTGTATGCCCTTCTTAAACTCATTTGAGCTGATAAAGTAGATAATAGAAAAATAGATTTACTTTATGTTTCTATAATATGAGGTTCTTGAAAAGTCATGTATTACAGAAAACACAGCATCTCCTAATTCATCAGTTAAGCACAAGAAAGATACAGTTATTAAGCGTATTTAAATGTTGGGATCATTTACTTTTGTTTGTTTATTTCCTGGACTTTTAAGATGCTTTTCATTTTTTTAACCAAAGCAAAAGTATTAAATCAAAATATTATATTCAATAGAGCAACACTAACAATTAAACATCATATTAAATAGCCCCAAAGGTTCATTTCATGATCCAGAGAAAATGTAACACCTCTGGATAAAATATCATTCAGGTTGTCTTTAGGATGCAAGCAGAGATTACATTCCCACTTAGTAAAATCTAAATCTTGAGAAATATGCTTGCTTACTAAGGCCCCTGAAATTGGAAGTTTAGTTCTTTGGAGTCTTTAAGATGGCACAGTTCATTCATTGGTTTCTCATGCCCAAAATGTACACCTGGAATGATATCAAGTTAGCTCCTGGGTTTTGCCCAGCTTTCTCCAATCTAATGCACTCTAGATGACTGGACTACAATTCCCAGTACCCTTCAGCCAGGACTGCCATGCTGGCTGAAGCTTAATGAGGGCTACAGAGTACAATGCATCCAGAGAGCTCCAGGCTGGGGAAGGAGGAATTAGCCCATTGGGTGCAATCCAGCATGAGAAAGAAATGGCACCCAAAGCAGAGCCATGTGCCCAAAGAGGCAGAACTGTCTAGATGCGGGGGGGGGGGGGAGTTATCAGTAGCTCTCAGGCAGTTCCATGAGACGAAGTAAGCACAGTGCAATCAGGCATGCATTGGAGGAGAACTTGCCCCAGACCCCAATCCCTTAGTGAACACTTTTGGACCTCCATTCCCAACAGGTTTAGCAGATCACTGTCACTGTTCCCATATAAGTGAAGAACTGGTGATAAGATAATTGCTCTGTGGAGACCATGTTTGCAGCTTAAGGTCTTTGCAGGGCAGGAGGGGAAAAGATGGGGTGGCTCTGAGAATGCACCCACATGTACTGTAAAAAGAATGGTGTGTGTAATAAGATTTCTTTAGCAATTGTTCTACAGTGCAATCTTATATGCATGTCTACTCAGAAGTAAATCCCACTGAATCCAATGGCACTTACTTCCATGTAAGTGGGTTTAGGATTGCAGTTGCTCTTTATGTAGGTTTCTCACAGAGCAATCCTATACATTGATATTTTATTTATTTGTTGCATTTATATTCTGCCTTTCTTCTGAGTTGCTCATTGTGCATGTTCCTTATCCTCCTTTGCACATTATCTGCACTATGATCCTGGGAGACAGTTCAGGATGAGAGTGAGTTACTGGGGCAAATCACCCACCCACTGGCGCTTCATGGCTGAGTGGGAACCAGTGCCTGGACCTCCCAAGTCCCAGTCCAGCTCTCTCACACAGGCTACACCACACTGGCTGTCTGCTGAAAAGCAGGTCCCACAAAATTCAGTGAGGCTTACTTGCAGAAAACTGGACAGAGGTGTCCCCATGTAAACTCATTGCTTGTGTCTTCTTCCTCAAAAAACACAATTTACACGCAAAAATTATAGGCAGACACTGGCTTTATGTCTGACATTTTCACTGGCTTACTTACCATTAATCACTTTTCTGATTTCAGTATAAACAGTCTCATTCTTCTTTGGTACAGGAGCTAGAAAATGTATCAGTAAGGGATTAATTACTTTGGGCAGGGGAGGGGCATGCTGTGTTTCGGCATTGATTTGAACCAGAAGAAATGGCCACAGAATTAGAATGCCTTTACCATTGGAATAGACCCTACCTTGTGAACAAATACAGTGGTACCTTGGCTCACGAACTTAATCCATTCCAGGACTCTGGTTGTGACCCAAATTGGTCGTGAGCCAAGTCAAATTTCCCCATAAAGTTCAATGTAAATAAGGTTAATCCGTTCTATAACTATTTTTTTTTTAATCATAAACATTTGAAGCGGGCATGCTGGGGCGGGGAGGGGACAGGCACGATTGCAGGTGCGCTGGGGGAGAGGCAGGCGTGATCACAATTGTCACTCAATGCGGAGTTGGTGACCTGAGGCAAAAATTTTCAGCAATTTCTGTTCATGACCCAATTTGGTCATGAACCGAGGTGTTCGTGTGCTGAGGTACCACTGTACAACATTTTGCCATAACTAAGTTGAAATTTAGTTTTCTGACTTTAAGAAAATGAAGTTGATGCATAAACCCATAATTTCCTGCCTGTTTAACTATTTAATTTCCTCCCTATTTCCTATTTAACCCAGTTAAGGCTATATAGAAGACAGCCCTTCGTGCAGGACCCGCAAGGTCTTTTGGCCTATGGCTCCCATCATCCCTCACCTCAGGCTGTGCTGGCTTGAACTGATGGGAGTGGTAGGTCAAAACATCTGATAGAGCACAGGTTGCTCTTGCCCATGAGAAGGGTGTGTGGAGGAAACCTGTGAGTGTTTGTGAACGAGGAAGCAGAAGGCTTGTGAGAAAAGCATCAAGACAAGTCTGACATTGTGCACTCTGTAGCTGACCAATGGAAACACGTGCTAGTTTAATAAATTTGATCAATGTTTCCTTCCAAAAATAATCCACCCAGATGAACTTCTGGGGAAGCCCACAGAGGTACATGACAAGACTTTACCACAGATGGTGCTGCTGAACCTTTGGTGCACTGCTTCACAGAGATTATTCAACACATCCTGGTGTTAAGCAATTCTGCATAGCCTCATATATTTCTTCTGTTTACCAGCATATCTCTTTGCAAGCATTTGAGACTGGCATTATCATTAATCATTGTCTCTATGCCTGTCAAGAATACACACTATTTACACCTAACTTTCCTACTTTTTCCTCCTAAGGATGGCTGGGGATGTCTTCTCTAACAAGGAACATTTTTATATAGGCAGTAAATCCCCTGCCAGGACTTTCTTCTGCACAAAATATTATGTGGGTAACACTGAAATGATCTTTCAGGTACCTGCCCTTTCCAGTCACAAATTCCACATGAAGAAAGGAAATGACACTGGACAGAAACTCATCTTAGCAACTGAATTGCCCATTAATCATTTCATATTGTGTGTGTAAGAGAGGGGAGGACCATAATAAGTGAGCCAACTCCTTAGTAATCCCCACTTAGGTGGTGTTGGTGGAGATTGTTCCATGGCGTGGACAGCCTATGACATGACTAGAAGTTTGCATCCAGCCTGGGAGTGACACATTTGAGCTAGGAAAAAGGAAATGTGCTGGCATGGTAGTCTGAAGGATATTTAACCTTGTAAGGCTTTATGTTTAAAATATCCTATGAGATCATCACAGCTTTCTACAGCACGGGAGGCACAGCATGGTGCATGTAGAGTCCCTTCATAGTCACGCAGCATTTGCAGAAACTGACCTGGCATGATCCTGCCTAGCTTATCCACCACTCAGGATGCCAACTATGATTTCAGTTGGTTTAGGTGCACATAACTCAGTTAGGATCAGGCCTAGCTGAAAAGCAATGAAACTGAAGTGCACAGTCTGTGCTGAGGCCCCCTCCCTGCTCTGACATGGCAGCTCAAGTAGCTGCATTGCAATGTGGTCTCAGCCAAGGGAGGCTCAACTGCAGGTCGGTAACAGAAGGGCTGCATTCCAGCTTTAAGCACAGTTCCAAGGTAAGGACAAGGCGACAGCAGTCACCCAGGCGGCAAGGACATTTCAGATGTCGGGGACAGTCTAGATTAGTGAGGAAGGATTGCGCAGCAGCATTCAAAATCCTGTGTCACACCATTCTGTTTCGATTTTGTTTCACTGGCACAAATACTATCGTCAGAAACAAGGAGCAGCTTAGGACAGCCTCCCATCTTCACACTTCCTTAATTGCCAGGTATGCAACACAAGGATATAAAGCAGAGATCGAGTTCCTAGGGCATAATCAGGATGGGGAACGCTACTTCTTCCTTTGTGGCATCACAATGGAGCACAATCGGCTGCGCTAGAATCCACTGCTAAGGAATGTGCAAAGTGGCTGTCTGAGGATATGCGCTGACACTGTCTGGGCATGCATGGTAAAGCGCAGTCAGTGTTTCCCCCTGTCCTTTTTAAGTGTGGCATTTAAAAGTGGGGCATTCCTGTAGCCTGTAGGTTGGCTTACTTGCCTAATCTACTCATTGTTTAAAAACATTAATTGCCCACAGATACCCACCGATGAAATATATTTTGTACCACGTGTCCCCATCTTTTCTGGACCTACTGGAACTTGAGGAACTGTTGTGGGCACTACCACAAAATGGCCCCCACACTGGACATTGCCAATCATCTAATGGCTGCTGTGGTGGCCTGGCTAGTGAAAAGTGAGCTAAAGCGGGGGGAGAAATAGAAGGCTAGAAGTTGGGAGGGGGGAAAGCAAGGCAAAGAGTCAGAAGAGAGAGAAGGAGCAAAGCTAGAGGCTGGGGTGGGAGAGAGAAACAGAGAGCTAAAGAGTTGGGGGGCAATTGTGAAGCTGGGGCTCAGGGGGAAGAAGGAAATAACAAGTCAAGAGACTATAAAAGGAGAAAATGAAGGCTGCCTCAAGATGTGCCAAGGTTTTTCTTAAAACTATTTTTAAAGGGGTCAGGGAGGAGAGCGTTTCATGGTGTCACTGCAGATCCCCACAGGTGCTTATGCGCTCTTTGCAATCAACACGCTGTGAACTACTCTGTGGGAAGGGCAGTGGGAATATTGAGCACTGGAAGCCCTACGGCATTGCCTCATCTCCTTTCCAGACACGGCTGTGTGCAGGTGGCCCTTCTGTCTGATGAGCGGAACAAAAAGGGTATACGAATGAATAAACAATCTAGAAGGAACACCTGCGAGCCCTTGAAGCAGAGGCTTTGTTTCTTCCTGTTTACTGGTGTGATTTGACAGCTGAAGGCCTATTCCTGCCCTTTCTGAAGTGATCTGCAGAATTACACAGCCATCACTCAACGGGGAGGCTCCCCACTATACCTGTTGCAAAAGTGCACAAGCCAGCACAGTCATTACCTCTATAAGGGTTGCCAACCGACACTTCCACTTCAGTATATCCCACCTCAGAATTCTCAGAGTCAGGACCTGCCCCAAAATAGCAAAAACAGGTTCCTTTGAATAGAACTTTCAACCTGCTAAGGAACTGCATTTGCTGTCCCTGGAGCAAACCAGTCACACTCCCAGCGGCTTTAATGAATACAAAAACAAGGCATGTGTTTATCACATTTGAGTGCTGATTCACCAACTGGAGTTTTCCTCCATCTGTTTTGGAATGAGTTCAACAAACTCCTCCATCAATGCCCAAAAGAGACCAAGAAAGTTGGAGAAACGGGTAAGGACTGGCTTTCTCCATGCATGAGGACAGGAGGAAGGCAAGACATGGTACATGGACCTTCATCAGGACTGGAGTGGCACTACAACACTCCTTTCAAGCAACAGTACTTCATCCTAGCAATGCCCCCCATTCTGCTTCTGACAGCAAGGGTAATAAGTTTACCAAGGTTCCTCTCTTCCTCCTCTCCAGAATTTCAGGGAAAGCCATGAGTTGCATGGGTTGCTGGAATGATAGAATGCTTTGCATGTTGTGACTAAGAGATTGATCAAGATTAGTTACAAAACCAGTGAATGCCTTTCTCCAACAAGCATCTGGGCCACTATTTTGTGTACTAGCTGGAGCTTCCTGCTGGACTGCTAATCTACTCTGGTTGCCCCATGTAAAGCGCACTGCAGTAGTCTAGTCCAGAAGTGAAGACAGCATGATAATTAAGGTGGGATCCCTTGCATCCAGATAGGGGAGGAGTTGGTACACCAGTCTGAGCAGGTACAAGGCAGTCCTGCCTATTATAGCCACCTGGGTTCCCAGATAGCCACAGTCCAGGAGGACCCTCAAGCTGTGCACCTGGTGTTTCAAGGGGAGAGTAATTCCAAACTGGCCAAATATCTCTATCCAGGCCTGCTGGCTTTCCACAGCATTTCCATCTTGTCCAGAATAAGCTTCAGCTTGTTTGTCCTTGTCCATTCCAATACAGTCTTGTCAGGAATTCCACAGCTCTCCTGGGCACTACCACAAAATGGTTGCCATGAAATATGTGGCAAAGGACAAGTAACTTGCCCCAAAAAACTGAGCATAAAGCAAAGGTGAGGCTTGAGTCTCAGTACACTGAACAACTTGTTTGATCCAAGTTTCAGCAACAACAGAAACCCAGCTGCTGATCATTAACATAAAAATGGGAGGGGTGGTGGATGCCAAGTATTTGGGGGCACACTGGTGCCCATGGGCATTATGCTGCTTCCCCTGCAATAGACTAAAGTCTGCTTTTTCAAAATTCACACAATAGTAGGCAATTAATGGCATGTTGAAATTTATCCTTGGGATAGATACAAGTAGAATGAAGCCACTTCAAGCTGAACAAAATAGCATCTCTGTTCTAGTCTTCCAAAAAGTTAACCCTCTGAAAAGTTAGAAACATGCTTGGAAATGAAAAAGCAAGAGATTACCTTTATTATCCTCTTTTGATTTTATGTGATTTGTTTCACCATCTTCATTATAACCAGATCCTAAAAAGTGAAAATGAAAAGAGGAGGTAAAGCATAAAATTAATTCGTAGATTTTTTTTTTTTAAAGGTACTTCTCCCCTTCAAGTGTAATATTTGGTCTAAAATGTGCCGATCTGACCTCACAGCTCCTGAGGCACAAGGTGAACCTGCCGTTCTTTTCCCTGCTTGCCCTGCCCTGTCCTGCCCCACTGCAAATCCCTCCAGAGACAGGCTGGCAAGCCTTGCCTCCTGTGTGTTTCCTGTTTTTTGTGCTTAGGCTGATTCCCTTATTCTTTTTGCTCAGCCCTTTTCTGCTTTCCTTTGGTTCCTGGAGACCAGCACAATTCTTTATGCTTTTGACATTACAATTGAGTAATGAACTTAACTCTGGTCAAGGCTGCTGAGGTTTGGCCAGCTTGACATAACAATGGTACTTTGGCTCACAAACTTAATCCGTTCCAGGACTCTGATCGTGACCCAAATTGGTCGTGAGCCAAGTTAAATTTCCCTATAAGGGTCAGTGTAAATAAGGTCAATCCATTCTGTAACTATTTTTTTTAATCAGAAAAATGTGAAGCAAAGTGACAAAGAACAACAAAGATCGTGGCCATGTCCCCACCCACCCCAGCACGACCGCGATCCCTGCACGCGCCTGTCAACCTGACGTGCTGGGGTGGGGGGGAGAGACAGGTGCGGGGGGGGGGGAGATGGCCAAGATCGCGGTTGCGCTCCTGCAGGAAAGATGGGCACAATCACGGGTGCACTCCTGCAGGAAAGATGGGGGAGATAGCTGTCGGGTGAGTGGGGAGATGGCCGCGATCTGAGACGCCATCCAATGCGGAGTTCGTGACCTGAGTAAAAATTTTAATGAAATTTTTGTTTGCGACCCAATTTGGTTGTGAACTGAGGCGTTTGTGAGCTGAATTGTATTGGTTTTCCATTTTAGATTTCATTTTAGCAGCATGCAAAGCCAAGTCTAACTGTACATGATTGGTACATTCAACTCAAGACAAGAATGCCATACATTCATGCCCAATTATTGCATCATACTATGCAACTGAGAGGTTCCCAGCCCTCCTTGGTCTCATGCACTATTTATCCCTACTTTTTGGATGATACAGTAATTTATTGTCTCAGCTGAACCACCATAATCAGATGGTTCCTGCTAATGATTTCCCTCTGAAGTCAATCTCTGGGTTCAGGAAATTATGGGTAGTGGTTAGTGATTATGTTGGGTTCAAATGATCATGGTAAATCATATCTAAAGCATTTAAAGGGTGGGGGAAGGATTCAAGCAGGTAAGGAACAGACAGAGGGGAGGGAGGCTTTTTAAGCACACAGAGATGCTTCTAATCATCACAGTGTAGTCTGAGGTGAAACAGGAAGCAAGTACATTGGTTAGCTCTCGCCTGGGATTTTTATTTAAATTTAAGTAATATTGTTACCAGGCGGAGATTATCTGTCTTAGCTCAGCTGCATGATGTCACCCAGGAGATGCCCAGCTCTAACTGGGGATGGGAGTCATAAAAGGACCCCAAAGGCCCCACCTGGGCCTGCCTCCTGCACTTGTTTGAAAGATGCTGAGGACACCTGCAGATGCTGCAACACCTTCATACACTTAGGAAAACCAGGATTGTGTGAACTCCCCTGACTGTCAGCCAGTGGCCTTTCCTGCCTGGGATGATGAGAGTTGTGGTTCAATTCCCACGATCCTAGGCACTTCTGCAAATGTACACAGGAGTTTGAAATGAACAAAAAGGGTGTAAAACCCCTTACAATTTGCAAAACCTCAGTGGTTCAAGAATGCAGTTTTAAAAGTTCACCAAACCCTCCTGTTACACCTATGATTACCTACTCTTTGCAGTACTGTCCATGTTCCTATGCGGTACTGTAACATATTGGTCAATGCCCATTTTGTTTGAAAAGCAGAAGATGGCCTCTTTTTGGATATATTAATAAAAGTCCTTCACGTGGGCCATGGTCTGAATAACGCCCTACTTTAAAAGGTGGTGGTTCCAGATTGCTTCGGCCACAGCAAGGTATAGAAATGAAGTCAATAATAATAATAATACCAAGACCTTTTTTTCAAAACAACAACACTGAAATAGACATAGAAAAAGAAAGAAAGTAATCGAATATAAGCTACCATAATAGAATTCCCCTTCATTGTTCTGTACTGATGTCAGCTTCTCGGGCTTGGAACTATAAAGGAAACAGATCAAGGAACAGAATATGGGAAAGGGAACATTGATGCTTTGGCAATAGAAGTTCTGGTGTGACACAAAGGATGTGTTGTCTAAAGAATCACTTAGCATTCAGGGTTACTTATAAAGCTATGTACTCTTCAATAGCAAACCCACTTACCACCCACCACCACAGCATCCCCATCAATTATAATCTAGGCTGCCTGGATTTATGCAACCAGCCTGCTTTTCTTTGGAAGTGTAGACTGACATAAAACGCACAAAAGTCCCAGATTTGCAGACACTTAAAAACCAAGTCGTTGTTTTAAACAAATGTTTGTATACATCTTTATATGCGGCCTTGGGGGCACAGTGGAGCCTCCAATGTGACTCACAAAATACAATAAAAACAGTAATGATTCAAAAGTAAAATGGCAGAAGCAAACTAAGGCACTTCTTCCCGGGCTCTGCCAGCTCTCTCCTGCCACTTTAAAATGCCCCAGCAGACTCAGGTGACAAGTCACAGCCAAAGCCAGGGGGTCCCAAGAAGACAATAAGCTATTTTTGCATGTGTGTAAATGCATCTTTGGATTTTTGCCGTTACATTTGTAGGGTGAGGTTCACATCCCAGTGTCAAAATATTTTTTTTTCCTTGACCCATCTAACATTTTAAATTTAACTGCCTAGGTTATTAGGCTATTTCCAAATCAGGAAGATTTCTAATTCCCTTAGCAGGATGTCTGCTTCAATTAGCCAATATGTCCATTGGCACAGGTAAAGGACACATGTACACAAACCAGTGTTATGGATACATCACCACCATACTTGTTAGAAAAACTTCCCCATTAACAGTAGGAAACCAACCTACCTTGCCAACTCCATAGAACTCCCTTTAGCTTGATGAGGGGAAGCACAACAATAAGTTACTATACTTCGCTGCATACAAATAGATAACTGTACAAATAAGCGAACAAGGATGCAACATTCATCGTTACAATGCTCCCCAGCACCATATGAGGTCCTCTGAGCCAGATGGTTCTTAGCTTAAACCTGCATATTCCAAACAGTTTGGAATAAGTTTGCGGCTGTTCAGCATCGTTAATAACTAGTAACCAACCCACAGTTTTTGCACGTTATGAAAACAGATATGAAGATATGATATGAAACATCTTGGGAATGTTTAGTTGGGAACTATAACAAAGTTATAGATCAGACAACTTGACAAAGCACAAGAATCCCTTATGGTGCGATGCTACACGTCCTGAGAAAGAAAGTCACTCCTCAAGCAAAAAAGCTGTGGAATCGCATTATTTTAAGCAGACATTCATTACTTTCTTCCATTCATAAGAAGAGCCATGCCGGATCGGAGCAAGTCTAGGCTGGTCTACCGCCCTGTTCACACAGTGGCCAACCAGCTGCCCACAGGATCCCACAAGCAAGAGGCGGGCGCAACAGAACCTTCTTCCCCCGTTCCACAGCGGCTGCTGTGCACAGACACTCTGCCCCCAATACTGGAAATAACTCATAGCCATCGGAACAAGCAGCTCTATGCAAGGTTTTATGCTCTGTCTCAAAGCATTACTTTTTCAAGGTTTGTAACACTGCATCCAATTAGAATATTTGGAGGAAAACAGATGCATTCCTTCTGCATATTATCTATATTATTTTGAGATATACAATCTCGGTTAGCAGTGCAGGCCATAACTAGGAGACACCATCTGAAGGATCTGACTCATCAGAAATTTGCATAAATGGACGTGCAGCTTTCCCAAAATTACACCAGGAATGTAGTGCAGACGTAACCCTCTCTGATGTCCTAACCATAGCTAGAAAATTAACCATACTCAACTCATGTACTCTTTTCTCTTTCTTCTTGCAAATGAATTATCTTAAAGTTTTGGAGTTACACACATTGCAGCACTGTGTATACACTACAATTTTAAAAAAGAATATTTAGTTCAAAATCACAGCTTGCAGCCATGGTTAGATGTGGATTTGAGCACTTTGGTTTTGAGGTAAGTGTGGCTAAAAAAAGCACCAATGCAGATCGGCAGCATGGGTAACAGAAAATAAAAGGCAATAAATTTTAAGGAGCAGAGTGAAGAGAAAGAGAGGAAGTGCTCCTGTGTCACAGGTTCACATGGGAAGTTTCAGGTCAATTCAAGGAACTAGAAGGTTCAGAGCAAGGTTTTATAATCATGCACTAAATAAGCAAAAAGAAAACATTTTACCTTTTTTCTTCTTAGAATAGTACCTAACCAGAACTGCAATTCCAAGAGCAAGAAAAAGCAGCAGGAGAATGGTTGCAATGAGCCATTTCTTCCACGAAGCCAGAACGACTAAAATTTGGGAGAAAGGCAGGTCATGGTTCAGGCATGATTCATGCTTTGACAAACAACCATCTGTTCCAGTAAAATATAGACATCTCTAGAGTATAAGCATAAAAAGATATGAACTCTGGAAACCATCACTCTCTTTCTATAACACAGAAAATATTGTTGCTCCTTTGTAGTAACTCCACTGGATTCCATGCTTCTCCAGTCATGCTAGGTTGAGGTAGATCTCATCACAGAGACTTCCACAATGTTTATCTCTCACAGAAGCATCACCTGCCCCCTGAACTGATGGGCTTCTGGTGCTTTTTCAAAAAAGGGGGGCACAGGGCAGGTGTCAGCGGTGGGCCCTGCCGAGGTGCAAGGGCCCTGGCATTTCCCTGAGGTGCTCAGCCTGAGTTCTGCTTCCTTCCATAAAGCCTGAGCGCCTCAATATTTTAGCCACAAGCACTAACTGAACCCAAGGGAAACTATTGTGGGGAAGAAGTAATTTAGGTAGGTCTAGTTTTTCCCTTCCCTGCATGGCAGAGTGTACCTTCCACATTACACAGTTCTTCAGGTGGGACTACATGTAGAAACATGTATCCTGGCATCCCCAAAATATTATTATAACTAGTTTTACTTTGCATTTGTATCCTGTCTTCTTTCTTCTTGTGAGGAACTCAAGAAGTTCCTCTTCTTGTGAGGAACTTTCTTCTTGTGTGGCTGACAGAGCTCCACTTTATCTCACAACCCTGTGAGGAAGCCTGAGCTGAGAGTCTGACTGTCCCAAAGTCACCCAATGAGCTTCATGGCTGAGAGAGAACTAGATCCCTAGATCCCTAGTCCAAACACTCTAGCTGCCACACCACACTGACTTTCCACAATAATCCGGGAAACTATAGGTTTGTGATAGTACAGACCTGAGACCTCTAGCTACCCTTGCTGAATAGCATTTTCAGGGTTCCTTGCACAAAAGGAGCAACTAAAACCAGTTTAAGTCTACTGTGTAAACTTAAGTGCACAGGAGACACATGTTGCTTTGCATTTGATCACCCTACTGTACTCATACAAGAGAAAGAGAGCCAGTGTGATGTAGTGGTTAAGAGGGTGGGACTGAGACTCAGAAGAGCAGGGTTCTGGTTCCTGCTTGGCCATGGAGCCAACTGGGTGACTTTGGGCAAGTCACAGACTCTCAGTCCAGTCTCCCTCACAGAGTTCTTGTTGTTGCAAGGATAAGATTGAGGGGAGGAGGAGCAGGGGGTTGGACCTGATTCCCTTTATGGCCCCTTCCAACTCTTCTATTCTATGATTCCGTGTAAGCTGCCTTGAATTCCTTGGAAGGAAAATAGGTGGGATATAATTGTAATAAATAATTACTTTACAAGGTCTTACAGTAGTATCCTGATAGACACTTTTGATCGAGTAGATCCATGAGCAGAACTTACCATTTACAATCACTATCTTGCTCATTAGTGGTGATTTTGCTTGGTTGTCAGCTCTGCAATAGTATTTGCCTCCATCTTCCTTTGTGATGCCTTCTTTGTACCAAACCACTCCACGTTTTTCAGACTGTGTGGTCTGATACAATGATTTTGCACTATTTTCTTTAAAGAAGCTGAAGTTAATTGGAAAAGACCCTGAACCAACAGTGCATAAGAGTGTGAGTTCTTGGCCATCTTCCACATCCCCTTCTTGAATTCCTCCCAGGTTTATATCAGCAACTGGAGCTATGGATTTAAAAAGAAAAGAAAAAAACAGGAATGGCTCAGTAGCAGACTTTAAACCACTATAATAGATATGCTTGCTATATGGCAAATTATGTAAGTGATGAAGGGAAGGAAGCAAAGCAGGTAATGTGAATGCCCGTGATCCATGACAGAATGCCTTTCTAGCCAACATGAGTGAACCAAGTTTCTTGTAATTTATTTACTCCCCTCCCCGCATATAATTATTTATTTTATTTATTATTTATTTATTTGTAAAATTTGTATGCCATCCAATTACTTATGTCTCTGGATGGCTTACAGCATAAATAAATTGATGACCCACTCTGGCTGCAAGTTAATAAAATACAATAATAAAATTCAATATTAAAACATATTAAAATATTGATTAAATAAAAAGGTCTTAACCTGGCACCGAAAAACGTATAATGACAGCGCCAGGCGGCCTTCTCTTGGGAGCGCATTCCATAGCCATGGAAGGACTATGGGGAGTGCATTCTATGATTGTGTGCTCATTTGCTTTATTTGTTTTGCGATGCAATCTGGTCTAAGCTTAGACAGAAAAACAGGCTACCGTGCCCAGCGTGCCCCAGCCAGCAGAGCTGGCTCAGGATTGTACCTTTAAGGAACTTGATGAAACCAGCACAATCCTTGAAAAACTTACAGTTTATGGTTATGATTCCAAATGATCTCAAGCCAATGTTAATGTCGATGTGCTTAGGGCAGCCACACGTCCTGTTTCACTGAGGACAGAGTTTTATTTGAGGAGCTATCCCTCTTCTGTTTGTGGACATTCTTTCTTTGAAGGCCTACCCAGTTCAAGTCTCGTTTAAAGATAAATATCCATCAGAAGGTAGAGTAGGAGGGGTCTTAAAGCCGCCTGTCCACATTTAGCACATTCTGCAGACCAGACTCCCCTTCATGGATCACTGCCTTCTTGTGGCGAAGGGGCTTGCGTAGCACAATGAAGCGATGAGCTATGCTATGCAGGGGCACCCAAGACGGACTGGTCATAGCACAGAGTTCTGGCAAAAGGTGATCCACTGGAGGAGGAAATGGCAACCCACTCAGTATCCTCGCCATGAAAACCCCATGGACAGTACCAAGAGGCAAAAAGATATAATGCCGGAAGATGAGCCCCTCAGGTTGGAAAGTGTCCAATAGGTTACTAGATGGAGTCACTGGGGCAGTGGGTGTGAGCTTGGGTGGACTCCAGGGGATGGTGGAGGACAGGAGAGCCTGGAGGAATGTTGTCCATGGGGTCACGATGGGTCGGGTGCAACTCTGCGACTAAACAAACAAGCAGACCAGACTGAGCAGTCCCAGAAGTCACCTAATTACAGTCTTCCCTACTGTGGTGGGAAGGAATATATTGTTATTGAAACTGTACCATTTATTTCCAAACATGCCAATTGATGTGCTTTTTTTGTCCTGTTTTTTGGTGATGCATTTCCTCATTCCAGGCAATGCATAAGTTGGTGCATTGTCCTCAACATGCTCCTTTTCCATGTTGGAACCTGAGTGCATTGATCTGTAGTGTAGACATGACCCACCTTTATTTCCTTGGATTACATTGTATGGAAATGGGTGGGGGACAATGACACACAGCAGCTGTGTATTGATTGATTAATGGGATCAGTGGCCAGCATTAGAGACTCTTACAGGGAGGGGCAGAATTCTCATTAATTTTGTAGAGAAATGTAGTCATTGCTACAAAAATAGGCTTATTTTGAGTCTTGCTGCATACCGACCAGGAGGGACCGGAAGTGTGTTTGCTGTAACAGTTTGAATTTGTGGATTAAAAGGGAAATAAACTATTTATTTATTTACACTCTATACCGCCCAATAACTGAAGCTCTGTGGGGGGTTTACAACAATCTAAGAAAAGAAATTAACTTTCAGGTGAGTTTGGTGGGGGTGGGGGGGAGAGAGGAAAGAAAATTGGGCCAGAGGATAGCTCAGTTTTTTACAGACCTTTGGACAGTTAAACATTACAATATAAATAATATTTGGATTTAATACTCTGGCCTCTTATTTTAACATATTTTATTTTTAAGGGACCCCCAAACCAAACATATTCAAGATGGCGTGAAAAACAGAACACAAAACATAAACTTTTAATACTGCAGGAAGTTCACCTATGAAAAATTAATTCCAAAAGGCTGAAAAGCACCACTGGAATCCCCACGCTGCGCTTGATGAGGGTTTGCAGGGACGCCGCACTCAGTATAAAAGCCAACTGACTGAGAAAAGGAATTACATGTCATTATTTGCTCTAACTCATTACATAAAACCCAGGGCAGCTGTTCATTTCTAGCAAGGGGGCATTTGTTTCTCCAAACAAGCAAATCTAAAGTGCTAGTAACTCTGGTTTTGCTCATGACTGTCAGGCCAAGAGCTCTTTAATTATTTTCCTCCTGCTGTGGACAACAGTAGACTCGTAACAGATCCATCCATGAACCACCTCGTTTGCCCACGAGGCTGTCAAAATTCACTGGCCATCATTTGGCCAGTCACACACAGGCAGCCTAACCTACCTCAAAGGGTTCTTATGTGGACCTAAGAATGAGGAAACCATCGCGTGTGCTGTTCTGAGCTCCTTACAGTGAAGGCAAAGTAGAAATAGGATAGGTAAGGAAATAGGATGTCCTCTGTTTAGGGTTATAAACATGACTGACTCAGCTGAGGGGCAGGTAAGGAAGCGTGGTCCTATCACAGCCTCTTTTGCAAAATGCTTGGGAGAAAATACCCAAAGTGTGTAAGAGAGTGCTGATTGGATTAGCGGCTCGCTGAAGGATCCAATGGAAAACTTTGTGGACCAAATTTGGCCCTCACATCTTGTTATGCGACAAGGTTGGATGCTTTTAAAATTTTCAAATCCCGCCCCCTGCCTAAACGTGCAACACACCAAAACCTTACCTATCACTGTGATGTTGTGCCCAATGCTTCGTTGCATAATGGAATGGCCATTTTGAGCAGAGCATCTGTATTCTCCTGGATCCTCCATACTAGTGGCTTTGACCTGAAACAACGCTGATACGTTTTTTTCTGTCACAGTTTGGTTGCCAACTGGTACGTTTCCTCTGTAGAGAATATACGTAATAGGCAGAGTCCCTCTGTCAGAATGGCACTTTAACTGGAAATACTTCCCCAGCACTGTTACCTGGGGGACTGCCCGGGAAAGGACTGGCCGAGAAACAGGAGCTGAAATGAAAGACAAGATTGGTGCATGACTGGCTGTCCGAATAATGCAACTCAGAGAGCACGGCATCCTCTGTTGCAGATGCAGTGGTGCCTGCAGAAGGAGGCCGGCATAAAAGAGCCTTGCTCCCGCACTTGCTCCCGCACTTGCTCCCGCACTCCTGTGTGCGCGCACAGCATGGCATCAGCCGCTGCAAGCCCCAGGCCAGCATATGTCACTGCATTTAAACTCCCTCAGTTCTGCACATGGGGGTGGGTTGTGCCCACGTGGAAATGGACTGCAGACAGTATGAATGTGCCCTCAAATCCTTGACACACATGCTACATTCAACAATTAGCAGGAGTTGCCCTGGTCAGGCTTTTGTACATAGGTATCCATAAAAGGTAAAGGTAAAGGTTTCCCCTTGACGTGAAGTCCAGTCATGCCTGACTCTAGGGGGCGGTGCTCATCTCCGTTTCCTAGCCGAGGGAGCCAGCGTTTGTCCGCAGACAGTCTCCATGGTCATGTGGCCGGCATGACTAAACACTGAAGTGCACGGAACGCTGTTACCTGCCCACCGAAGGGGTACCTTTTTATCTACTTGCATTTGCATGCTTTCAAACTGCAAGGTTGGCAGGAGCTGGGACGGCGCACGGGAGCTCACCCCGTGTGCAGATTCGAACCGGCGACCTTTCGATCAACCAGCCCAGCAACACAGTGGTATAAACCACTGCGCCACCTGCAGTCCTGCAAGTATCCCTGCAGGTATCCATAGCCAGGTGTGATAGCTAGTCCAGGGAGTCCCAAAACTATGTTGTCATAGTTATGCCCTTGTGCTTCTATTCACATGGTGTAGTCCTGCTCACTACCATCTTCTGGAGAGCACCAAGGACTCACCTCCTCAAGTATTATTTTCTTTTTATGTGGCTCCAGCCACTGGGGCCCCTCTGGACAAGACACACACCAGTTTATCTGCTGTGGCTTAACAGCCACCTAGGCACTTATGTGCCTCCAGCCACTCCCCTCCTGCACACACATTCCACTCAGCCCCAAGGAAGTCCCCAAGAGGATGCGACATGCCACTCAAGCACCCTCATGGCTGGTGTTGTAAAACCCTTCTAGCCAAGTGTACTTTCACACACTGAAGAGCTTCCAAGAACCATGAGCAACGTGACATCTGACATATGGGAAATCTACATTTTGCAGACACTTTCTGAAATAAAACAAGAGACCGTGTTAGCTCTCAGTCAACTTACCGTAAACATATAACTGGATAGGTTCACTCTTCTTGGTAATCTCTTTTACCGTGGCCGTACAAACGTAGCTTCCACTGTCTCCTACATGGGCTGTTGTGTTATAGACACTGGAATTTACCAACACTTTGTTGTCCTGTTGGAGTGAGAAATGTATTTGCTCTGGCCCGTCGGCTTGACACTGAATTTTCAACAGGCTGTTTTCATCCATGTGTCTTTTCTGAAGAATCAGTTTTGGTTTAGAAAACAGTTCTGTAAAATATATGGAGGAAACATAAACTGAAAGTCTTTCAACAAGAATTGTGCAGTGCTACCCAGTAATGGTAGGAAGTTCAATAAACATTCACATGAATTAAGTATTTCTGTTGTAGGAATATCACATTTTCTCATCATTCAAGAATCAGCACTTTTGATACAAGAACAATTCTGTTCCCATTTCATGTGTCCAGTAGTGTGGCCTGTGTGGAATGTAACTCAACAAGGCTCTTGCACTCTTAATTAGATAGTGCCTGTGACATCAGTGGTGCTCCAGTGACAGAGCCTCTGTGAGAACATTTTTTACATTATATGGATACAAACTTCTGCTATTTTTCTACCTGTATTATATGACTTTAAGGCTGCAATCCTATGAACACTTAGAGGACAATCCTATGGTCCCTGTGGAGCATCCCATATAGCAAATATAGTTACAGCCTTGAAAGTGGCAATGCAGCAAGGAATCTTTCACACACACATGCATGTGTGTGCACGCACACCCCTCAGCTACTGTGGAAAGCCCCAGTTTGGCTTCTCTTCCAAAGAAACAAGAGTTGGGCAGGGCAGATGAAAAGGGTTCCAGTGGACCAACAAGGGGACAGAATCAGGGTTTCAAATCCTCAAAATCCAGGAGCCCTTCCATCTTCCAGCCCCAAGTGACTGGGTGAGCTGGGTGGCCTGCAAGGCCCTGTCTAACTGTAAATAGCAAAATGGAAGGCTGTAAAAGCTGGCAAAGCGTGGACCGACATGCCTCTGAGATCCAGGCCTTTGTCTGCCAAGCACGAGTTGCTGCGGATTGTGCTGCTAACTGGGCATAATTCCCATGGGACCTAGGGGGAGCTTTCAGATGGATTACCCCGTGAGCAATGGATGAGGGCAAGAGGCCAATTTTAGTTGGCAGGGCTGCTAGTTTATTCCGGTACCTTTACTCGTTTGGGCGCTGTTATGTTTCTGGAATAAGGACTGGGCAGGAAAGGGTTAATGATGACTCAGTGTTGACGTGCCCCACAATAAGTGGCAGCTTCCGTATTTGTATTGTATTTTAATTTTGCTATGTTTTATGGCTTGTTTGCTATTGTAATTTATTTTTCTCTGTATTTTATATATATTTAT
Source organism: Varanus salvator macromaculatus (assembly GCA_023646645.1). Classification (NCBI taxonomy): domain Eukaryota; kingdom Metazoa; phylum Chordata; class Lepidosauria; order Squamata; family Varanidae; genus Varanus; species Varanus salvator. Next base: position 1,205,503 of record JAIXND010000791.1, on the reverse strand, counting down.
ATTGCACTGTGAGTCACCCAGAGAGCCTTCAGCTACGGGGTAGCATACAAATGTGATAGATAGATAGATAGATAGATAGATAGATAGATAGATAGATAGATTCCATTCCTGGGAGTCCCAGCCTGGCTGCAGTTCGAGAGGCCTGGGCAAAGTGGCCACAGTAGCCCTCCGGTGATGCCAGTGCAGCCCCTGCACATGAGCTGAGAGGTGATGTGGCACTGCAGCAGCGTGATGGTACCACAGTCATGGCAGCAGAGACACTTAGGGGGATGCCTGATGGCTGTGGCAAGCAAGTGCTCTAGCCTCCTCCCCCCACCCCCGGTGCATCCATGGTCCAGGTGGGCCCCCCAAAGCTTTGCTTAAAACCCTCTCCTGGCACTGAGGAAAAGATTGGTAGCCAAAGGAGGTGGGCCACCCTTATGTTGATGGGGCTCCTCAGCCATTGCAGCTTTTATTCTTTGCTTTACAGGAGCTATCCATGGTGTTCGGCTCTGCCCCCAAAATAGCTTCACCAGCCTGCCCTGAGGTTAGTTTTAGCAAGCAACAGCAGCAGCACTGAGCAATGCATCAGGAGTTGCAGAGATCTGTTAAGCCAGCATGTTACTCCCCCCGCCCCTGGCCCGCCAGGGCCTCTGATGTATCCCCACTCCGGAGGAAGCTAGCCAGCCCTACAAATCAGCCATGCAGCTCAGATGTTCAGAGGTGAAAGGACCCTGTGAAATGAGGCCATTGTAATTATTATACATAAGAATAGCAAACTGTCAATCCTTGTGTAGCTACAACAGCACCATCTCTGCATAAGAAGGAGGTGTCTGTGGGCTTGAGGGAAGCCAAGCTTCAAAGAAATACACAAAAATAATCACAGCTGTAGGGGAAAATGCCAATGGGGGACAAAATCCAATGAGGACTTAGCATGTTTACTAGAAACACAATATAAGTTAACTGGGGAGGGTTGGGGGTAGCAACAGAAATGGAAAACAGAACAGAGAAATGGAATAGAACTGCTTCACTCCACACTACAACATCTTGCTACAGACCACTCAGGTGCATAATATATTAAAGAGCTATGCCTAAATGCTGGGTCCTGCTCAGGTGTCTACACAGAACCACCTACAGGTCTCAGCTCCTTTCACATACATCAGATAGGCTCCAGATCAGTGCAATACAGTATTTGTGTAGGGTAGGTCCTTTCCAGATGTGCCATGTTCTCAGGGCCTTGCCAGTACTGAAGGTAGCCAGCTGTACTCTCATCTTGCTCAACAGCAAGGAACTGGACTCTGAAAAGTAATAGGCACTGCTCTGTTTAGCAGGCGAAGAGGGAAGAACAGGTATGTCACATCGATGGTTTTCCTAAATGAGGCTGTTAATCTGCTGCTCTGTTTCCAGTTCCATCAGAGAACTGAGATCTGACCGCTGTAACAGGAGCATTTCCTTTCCTGCTTTTTTGCTACAGCATTGTGGTTTAACAGTATAGCACAAATGCACAAGTAAAGGAGGTGTTTTCTTTCTGCTATAAGAAATAATGCCTCATTTCCTTGCTCTAAAAGACTCACCAGAATGGAATGGTCATGACATCTACTAAAGGACCCATAAACAACCATAAACAGAGAATGGCGTGGGGCCCTACTCCCATATGATGCTCCTTTGCTCTCAAATCTCCCAAATCCAAAGCAGCTGTTTCACCTGATCATATACAGGTGATTCGCTTGTTACAGAGGCACTCTGAGCAGAACTGTCACCTGATGCTCCAGACTTCCAGATGACAGGTTTTAATTCGTCAAAAACTGCACACTGTAAGCCCATTCTTAGTAAAACAACAGCAAGCACATCAACAAATAAGTAAAAATAAAGAGGCAAATGTCAGCTGTCTGAGCACAAATGAAGCAGAGAAAAGTCTTACCAGATATGTTAACATCTACTGTGCCAGTTTTGGACACGCTCCCAAGTTCAGCTTTGCAAATATATTCACCATGGTCCTCTTTGGTGACTACCTTGCAGTATTTCACAGTCTCTCTGCCCTTTGCACTGTTAAGAATTGTTCGGTCCTTCTGGATGATAATTTCAGTTTGATCTGGTCGGAGCAGGACAGTTTTGCATTCAACACACATATGATCTCCTTCTGTAATGTTCTGTGGTGGCTGGATAGTTATTTCAGGTGTAGAAAATGGTTCTGCAAGAAGGGGAAATCACACATAAGTAAATAATGTATAGAAGGGTATTCTGGGACTTACATTAGGTATTTGAACAGTCATTTCTACTAAAAACACTTCTACAAATCAAGGAGAAAGTTTTGAACATGTTTACTTGATTTAAAATATGATTTCGAAAAGGAAACACACTGGAAGGGAATAGGAAGAGATAAGAATAAAAGAAGAGCCATGCTGGATCAGATGGCTCTAGTCCAGCATTCTGTTCAAACAGCAGCCAACGAGCTGAAACCCACAAGCAAGACATGAATACAACAGTACCTGCCTGCCCATACCCAGCAACTCGTGTACCTAGGTGTACTGCCCCTGATACAGGAGCTAGGATAGAGTCATGAGGGCTGGTGGCCTTTGAGAGACTTCTCCTCCATGGAGTTCCCGCTCCTTTTCAAGCCATCCAAAGTGGTGACCATCAAAATGTCCGGTGGCAGTGAATGCCATAGTTTAACTATGCACTGTGTGATAAAGTACTTCTTTTTATCTCGGCAAAATCTCCCTCAGATTGGCCTAATGGAATGATGTATGAGATGGGGGCTTGTGCACCCAACCTGTGACTCAACCCAAATTCATTGACATTCGGATAGTCAATGAAGTCCTGGGTGAACTTCATCCCATCAGCAATCCTGCTCTGAGGTGTGCCTTCCATTAGATACCTGGAGCCCCACACATACGTGCAGAGGGCTCCATCCATGTGACCCACACCATAGCTGCATTCCTGATTATCTGGGCAAGAGCCCTCCCATCTTACAGCTGCAAGCTTAGGGGCCCCATGAAGGGGTTCTAATGAGCTTCAGCTTCTTCTCTGTACATGTTTACAAAGCACGCAGAAGAGCTTCACGTTATTGCCTGTCTAAGTTTAGAAGATACCCACTAAATGCCACTGCTGTTAGGCTTAGAAAGAAGAAAGAAAGCCAAGAAGCTGTAATGTATAAATACTGCAGGTGAAACCCAACATACACAAGTGAACTGAGCAATGGGAATTTTCCTCCCGCTGCTCCCCATCATTCTCAAGCCTGCTTTGGAGAAACCCTCAGCCCACTGTGACAGACTGGGAGGGCTGCAGGAGGAAGAGAAATTTGATCTGGGGCATGCAGTGTCCCCTGGCAGAAAGACATTATTGGGTACAATAATGGTTAACAAAGTAGAACATAATGACGTGTTAGGAGGACAAAAGATGTCACGGACATAAGAATCAATAACCCTAACAAATAATTAAAGAGTGACGAGAAGAAGGAAAAAAATAACTTACCATTAACAGTAACCATTGTTTTGTTACTGGGGTTTGACATCTCATTCCCTGACACTGTGAGAATTTGAACAACACATTCAAAATACAAGATTCTGTCGCCTGCATCAATTAGGAATTCAGTCTCTGCAAAGTTTTTATTCTCTGGTCCGCTTATCTTCTCCTTTCTTTGCATATGTTGAGACTGTGGGATTTTATAAAATATGAAATAAAGTGGTGGGGTTTCTTCTGGCACTTCACAGCGTAAAAATACTTTTTCACCTTCCTGCACTTCTGTTCTCTGGACAGTCAGTTTTGGCTGTCTTATTCCTTTTGAAAAACAAAACAAAACAAGGTATTAATCAGAATGTGCTCTTCTGCAAAACAAACTAGACATTAATTTAACTTCCTGTAATGAGATTCCCTGTGCTCTTTTCTTTTTAGAAAGTAGATGTGGGGAGCTAGATACAGAACCTTCCTTATGACATTTTTGCACCAAAGATTGTTTCTCTTGTAGATGCTTTTTGCCATTAAAGTGTTATTTGCAGCAAACTGCAGTTTTGGTGACAAGCAACAGCTAATGAGTGGATGGATTGGTAGGAAAGTGGAAGAGGGGGAGGGCTGAGAAAATCCTTCTGTACCTCTTGTCCAGTGTGGACTGGAGGTTTGGGGCATGGCTGTTATTCTAAAAGGAACAAGTATGGGGAAAGCTAGGGATTTGCCCACATGCTTAAAACAGTTCTTAAACTGGCAACCTTTCAAGCCTTGCTTTCCCAGATTATAACCAAAAGCCCAGGAAAATCCAGTAGTTAACACTGGACACATTTATATCTCGCTTTTCATTGCTAATTTTAATATAACTGAAATTGTTATAGAGGTATTTCAATAGAATTTGAGCATGACAAAGAGGAGGGGGCTCCAACACAACCCTCAAGGCCAGGCTGAGGGAATCGCTGAACCACTTTTGCTCCTGGTATATGCATATAGGCTAGTACAGGGAACAGACATGTCCCCCTACCAAAAATGGCCGGGGTGTGTGTGAAATTCTACCCCGCCAACAAAGGCCCTTTGGCAACAGAGTCCTTGCCCTCTCTTCAGCCAATTTTTGGCAGGAGGGCCTTTTCTAATCCCATGCAAATGAATGGCGAAATTGTTCTATGGGGATGGGGTGAGGAGAGATAAAGAGAAACAGACAGATAGACAGAAGAAATTAATGCTGGAAGTCCAGAGACCTCTGGCATAGATGGAGGGAGGAAAGGCCCTTCATAGAACAAGTCACCTAGAAGTATGTCAGGACCCACCTGCAGATTGGGCCACACATTTCCAAGTTGAAAACATTATTTCTAGTTTGGCCCTAGCTAACCATGCTAACTATTCATCTTTTACAGGGAAGAGATAATCCAGTTAGCAATTACCAGAGCAGAGATAACTGAAGGCAGGCTCTCTCTGCCTAGATAGAGGCATAGCTGGGCCACCAGCTCAAGCTAGTAGAAGGCACTCCAAGCCACCAAGGCCACCTGTGCCTCAAGTGAGAAAGTTGGATTAAGGAGCATGCCTAAGCTAGGAACCTGCTCCTTCAGAAGGAGTGCAACCTTGGCTAGAACAGGTTGAACACCCCCTCCCCCTGCCCCATCCAATCAAAGGAACTATCCACCAAAAGTGTCTGGTCCAAGAATGGATCCCCAGGAAACAGGAGCCCAGACTCTGTGTAGATTTGGCCATGCCATTTATTGATGTGAGCCGCCGCGAGGCTTTGGCAAATGGGGTGGCATAGAAGCTTCCGAAAGAAAGAAAAAGAAAGAAAGAAAGAAAGAAAGAAAGAAAGAAAGAAAGAAAGAAAGAAAGACAGACAGACAGACAGACAGACAGACAGACAGAAGAAACAAGCAGGAAAGTGAAGCTTTTAATTTACTGTACTGGGGAGCAGGGAGAAAAAATATGTGCAAGCCGAAAGCTCATCAGCGTTCATAGGAAATGGGGCCTTTTTGTGGTGGTGACATTGCCTCAATTATGAAACAGTCTCCACAGAGATATTCAGTGGTATGCCTATGACTGAGTTTTAGGTCAAAAGCATTTTACCCACCAAGCCTTTAAACAGGTTATAGGCTGTTAATCAACTGTATCTATTTCCGGTATCACTGGAGAACTGAGATCTGACCACTACACAAGAAGCATTTCCTTTCCTGCTTTTCTGCTACATAACCTCTAAGTGACACTGTAGAATAGGAAAACAATGCAAATACACAAAAGGAAATAGTGCTTTTTTGGCTGCATAGTGAAATGCTGTATTTTCTCTGCCATAAAAAAGTCACCAAAGGTGCAGCTAGATTCATGATGTCATCTAAAGAACCTGTAAACAACTGTGGGTGGGGGATGACAAGGACACAATACTTGCCTCATATAGAAAATCCTAATCAAATTATACTGGATAGCAGATATGAAAGGACAGAAGAACAGAAATAAAGCTGGAGCTCATTGGAGTAAAATATAAAACCAAGAAAATGATTATGAAGTTTAAGAAGGATATAGTGAAGAGTACAGGATCAGCAAAGAGTCAAATTCTAACACCAATGGAGACTGAAGAGCTACGAAAAAAAAGAATAGTTATAAACATACCATTACATAAAGACACAAGGAGAATATAGTGGTTTTTTATATCTATAAACATTTGCATTATTTTAGCACCCAGTCATATTCTCTAGGGGATGGAGAAATCCCTACCTTTTACTTTAATAGTCAAAGGTTGGCTGGATTTTGTTTTCCCCTCAACATTCAGTGTACACTCATAATTTCCTGAATCAGAAAATCTAGCCCTGTGAATGATATATTCTGTCTGGTTTCGCTCTGATGTTTTATTGAACAGAAATTTGTCATTCTTGGAAAATGAAAATGTATAATTCAGCTGGAAATGTTCTCTCTTGCTGATGTCCACAGTACAGTACAAGGTGACTGGCTTTCCATTCTCCACTTGTTCAGATGGATCAGCATGGAGTATAATGTTATTGATGGTGAACACTGGAAAGGAGGAAAAATGTGGGTCAGATGTTTTGTAATACTCCAGCAATAATCCAGTGACAGAAGTAGCTAGGCGAGGTTCATGGCTAGCTTCTGTGGAATTCACATCACCACTACTTGGGTATCAGCCATTTAAAGAAATCTGAGTTGGTTAAGCAATATATTTTACTTGAAAATTCTCAAAGAACTGATTAAATCTGCATAAATTTGCATCTGAAAGACCCACATGACTAAAGCAAAGGTCATACTTTCTTTGATTACAGGTGATACATGCACATTTTGTATCAAGCAACATCTTAGAAGAGTTATTCCCTCCTGTGAAAGAGAAGGAAGGAGCCTCTGAAAAAATTCCACCTGTCACCTGGATGAGTACTTCTATTAGAAAGAATTACAACTTGGGGGCAGGGGGGAAACAGCTGGTTCAGTGTACCTTATTTATTGACCAAAATGTTCATGCACTGCTAAGGGCACAATACTTTGCATACTGAAACAGAGAAAGAGCCTACAGTTCCCAGCACACCCTAGGCAGCCACTGTGTGTTTCTTATACACATACACACCAGAACCTGCTCCTCCTGATGCTTCCAAATACCACAGGTATTTAGAATCCTACCTCCCAAAGGAGGCTAGTCTAAATCAGTAAAACAATTTCCTGGTTCGTATAAATGAAACATTTGCAAAAGTCAAATTAGCTAATGAGTTGATCCTTGTCCCTGCTTTTCTGACAGAGGACACTGCTAGCAGCATCCTGCCACCTGCAGTAATTGTAGGGTAAATATTGTCCTAGAGACTGGTTGCTGGATTGTTGGTCTGGTGGAAAGATGTTCTGGTTTCCTCACCCAGCTAAAGAGGCTACAACTTGCTCCCTGCAACTGAGGGCCGTCCAAAAGCCTCCCCCTGGTGCTTTGACTGAACAGGAGATATGACCTTGTCAGTGAATAACTTTATGATTAGTGGAGACCTGCACTTTTCCCATGGACTTAAAGGAATTACTTCTCACTTCTGCTGTGGTTCTGGATCTTGGCTTGTTGCTGAGTTGCTTCGGAAAAAGTACAGAGCAAAGTAAGCAGCTACAATTCATGGGAAATGGAATATTCCTCCATGGCTGCACTAGCAGATAGGGCTGTGGCTCTGAAGGGAGGCAGTAGCTTTCCTAAAATCAAGAGATTTCTGCCTTGCTTCCTTTCACTCTTTTGCTGGTTTCTTGACACCCATGCCAGTTTCTCCCATGCAAGGTTGTTTATTCAGGATTCAAAAGTAGCTATCTCAGGACTGTTATCTTGTGATATTAACCCATCTCTTCAAAAAGAACTTTCTGTTGTGCATACAGCCATGGCCCTTTCCTCACCCACCTCTGTGCTTCTCAATCAAAAGGGAACAGTTGCTTGTCAGAACAAGCAAATGCTCATGGTCCGATGAGAGCTCAAGAGCCCTGATCATGACAGGAGTGGTTGGTTGTCTTTCAGCTTCCCAATTCACCTCTGAAAGAGGTAAATAAATCTGAATTGAAAGGAGTTGCTTAGGGCACCTTTGCCTGTACCCATCTCTCTGCACTTTGAGGTCGTCAATGAGACCAAAGCTTCCCCACCCCCACAATCATGAAAAAAGGCTCTTACACAGGCAAATTTGCCAATTCTGATGCTGATCTCCAAAGTCACGCTGTGGGATCCTACAGCCCCTTAGCCCTATCAAGGAGAAGGCCTTGTGCAGCTATTCCATCTTTATTTCCTTTACCGGTTTTCTGTGGTAAGAAAAAACTCAGAAGAAGCAGTGGGAAAATATGGGAGGGCCATGAGTGGAAGACAACATTATCTGGACCCCATAGAATTCCATGAATGAGGCAGGGCCTTGGCATGATAAAAGCCTCATTTAGAAGCACCCTTTATCCCAACCCCATGTGTCCAGTCCTGCTAAACGGAAAGCAATCTCTCTGTGTGTATGTCTTTCTGATTCCCTCTCTCCTCATAAACCACAACAACAACCTTTTTCTTCCCATCCCAAGAGCTAAAGGACTGTCCAAAGGCCATGTATGCAGAGATGTGCATGTGTGTGCATAGATGTAGAAGCTTCCAGTCATCAGCTTCCATTGAGAAAGCATCACCTTCATCTCTATTAGCAAGCTATCAGCATAGCAATGGATGGTTTCCTGACAGACATAAGACTGTTACCTTTTTTTAAATTCTATAGGTAATTTGGCAACAACACAGTTGAAAAAATGCTTTCAGTGAGTTGTTAAACCAGGGACAGGCAACTTGTGGGCTCTCCAGATTTTAGGCCTACAAAGTTGCTTTGTCCACAGTGCCTACTGTTTCCCCAGCACAAGCAAGCTGTGGGAATGCTTCCAAGAGTTTGAGGTGGAATGTTTTCAAATTTAAGCCATTTTGACAACCAAATCAAGACTTCATACCAATTTGTGCAGTTTATACCAATTTTACTAATATGGCTGGTACATTAATCCATGGTTACTTTTGCTGTGAAATTGAATCTGTTCTTTAAAACAAATGTAGAAGAGCAGGTTGCCATGTCTATATTGTTATGTTGAGAAGATATTTATTTATTTATTTATGGATTTATATCCTGCCTTTTTCCTACAAAGGGCTCAAGGCAGCTTACATCTCCTCCTCCATCTTATCCCCACAACAACAACCCTGTGAGGTAGGCTGGGCTGAGAGTCTGTGACTGGCCCAGAGTCACCCAGTTGGCTCCATGGCTGAGCGGGGACTCGAACCCAGATCGTCTGAGTCCCAGTCCCATGCTCTTAACCACTACACCACACTGGCTCATATTTGATGGTCTGGACCTGGAAACCACAAGCTACATGCAACGGAGTAAATAACCAGCTGAATCCAGCACTGACTTAAGCATATGAGGCCCTCCCCTCCCCTCCCCTCCCCTCCTTTAGCCCTTCACTAGTACCTGCTTATAGTCATCCAGAATGTAGACTCTTGCCTGGCCAATGTCCTGGTAAGTATCTGCAGTTAAAGCATGGCTGTCTTCTGGACCTATCTGACATGACAACCTACTGTGGGTTCAACAACCCCTACAAGAAACCCAGAAGCCTTAGTTGCGCCAACCAAACCACCCTGTGCAAAGTGGTGGTCTAGGTTCACACAACATGACAACCCACCTTGACTAGTTACCCACAATGGGTTCTCACATCATGTGATCCCTCTCACTGTTAGCAGTCAAAACACTAGGATGTTTTTATTCTCAGCATAGGATGATAAAATGCAAAGGGACCAATTGCATTGATTGTAAACGGCATGTATTGCTTCTTAGGAGTAACTTTTTATTCTCCATTTTCTATTTTCACAACTAATATTATTATTGACATACATAAACTGCATTCATTTCATCTATTGGAATCTTAGTTCTATTCCATGTAGAACTAAGATTGGATACGGCTGTTTATTTTTTGTATTGCTGTCAACTTTTAAACAATAAATAAAGATGATGAACTTATTGTTGGTGGCTTATCTTGCACACACATACAAAGCCATGTGTGCCAACTATGGCCTTAACTATTTGAGGCCTACTAGCAGAATTCAAAGTGGTTCCAGCACTTTCCCACTTCTTGTGGAGAGTGTATTGCTCCCCCAGGACAACCCAAAGTGGGGGAAGCAACGGTAGACTGCCTGCATCACTCCTCCTCTTGCTGGATTCACAGGTACACGGTGAAGTTGGCTATAGTAAGTGCTTTTTTTGTTAAAAACAAAAAAAAAGTGCTGGAACTCATGTCATGGGGTCACACTTTTATACTAAAAAAGATTTTCAATTCATCAACTTTTTTGAAATAAAGAACTTATTTACCTTTTGCACATAGCCAGTCACTCTACACACACATAAACATAATGGTCACCACCAGCAGTAAGCACTCAGCGCACAACCACACGACCAATCCCAAGCCGAGCTGCGCCCTCACAAGCAGTGCCGACACACAAGCAGCCTGCAGGCACTATGTTAATTATTTTTGCTGCCGACCTGCTGCGCCCAACAGGGCGATTCACAATCAAAAAATGGTGCCGGAATGCTGTTCCGGTGCATTCTATGACAAAAAAAGCCCTAGCTATAGTGGATTGGTTTCCAGCTTACTGCAACCTGCCAGCCTATGTCTGACATTCCCCCCACACTGGAGTTGCTGTGTCTTGTTCCTTCTGAACTTAGTATGGAGGAGGAGTAGAGGCAGAGCCGCCTCAGGCAAGATGTCTCAGTGGGCCCCCTCTGCAATGCCTCTGTTTGTTCACTGCTGTCACCAGTGACTGCGGCTGCTTCTCCTGCTCTTTCTCATCACTGCTCCCACTTGCTTGCTGGACAGGCAAGAGAGTCCGGGAGCAAGTGGGCCGTGGCATCTGCTGAGCCTCCTTCTCGCCACTGTCTCCTGGGCCAGAGTGAGAGGCCGGTGAAGAAGCAGGTTGCAGCAGTGAAGAGAAGCAACTCTGAGATCCTCTTGACAGCAGGTTCTTGCTGAGGTGGGGGCTCTCAGGAAGTATCTGGTTAAGCCTATATTGGCCACTGGCCCTGAGCAGAGATTTGGTGAAAACAGCTGACTGCTGGTTGACGGGACTGAAAGAGGACACTGCTTGGTAGCCCAGTGAGATCTTGGGGTGGAGAAACAGAATAAGGGAGCAGCCAAGAGATGGGATGCAGACCTGTGGTAGTCTGCAGTGAGAGAAAGAAAACAACATGCATGCTGTGAGGGGTAGCAATGGAAAGAGAGAGTGTCGGAAGAGAGAACCTGCTTGTCCTCATTAATTTCATCCTTCACTTCAGCTCATCCCTTGCTAACAAACTTACACACCCCTGCCCCTAAAGCTGCTTCTCTCCAGCATCCACAGCTGCAAACCTCACAGCAGTTAAATAAAGAGGAAATGGCTTAAATTTCATAGCAGAGTAGTAAAACTAAGGGAGAAATTACTACTATAAATAAATAAATAAAATTCTTGCAGCGGTTATTCATTTTCATGCACTTGCCCAGGACCGAGGGTAGGGGGAATTATGAATATATTTGGGGTCACTCTCTAGTGTTCTTCCTTCAGGACTGCTTTGAAACAAACCATCCTTGAACTGAGAATGGCTGTGACAGCACTGGAGATTTTGCAAGAAGCAGAAGCAAGTTTCCCTCTTCTTGCCAGCTAGTTCCTGGCAATACATGATGAAGTTTTGTTTGGATGCAACACAAATCCACCCTGAGAACAACAACCCTACTAGAAGCCATGGGTTGCCAGGGTGGATTGTTCTCATGAAGCTACCCATGACAGGACATTCACTCTTAGCCACATTAACCCACTGTGTGGAGAGTCACAGTAAGATCCACACGTGGCTTAGTGTGGCATATGAACCCAGTCCACATTTTTCTGTGGTGAACAAAGCAATATGCCCCTGCTTCCCAAGCATGTTGAAATGAAGACGTAGTGTTTTACCTGCCTGCCTCACCTAATCTGATATGATCCGTGATAACACTGTTATAACTGATGGATTGTCCAGGCTAGAAAGCCTGTTTGCAACAACTCGTACTGCTTTCCTGCAAAGCTAAGCCAACGCACCCTGTTGACATACTTCTTGCATGACTTTCATGGTATCTCAGCCCATTGAAAGACACTAACTGCAATGCAGAAGTTCCACGAAGAGGATCCCTAGCTGGTTTTCAATGAACAGCTAAGTACGCAGGAAGGGGTGGGGGGTCAGAGCATTCCCTTTTTCACAAGTGTTAAGAACAGTGGTGGAGGGGTCCAGCTCACATTGGAGCCCCATGCAGGGAGGGTAGCTTATGCTCTTCCTGTCCACCATTTCACCTGACTGAAATCATACTTGTGAAACAAAAGACAAACAGGTATCCTTATGATACCTGTTTCTTTGCTCTGCTCAGGAAATGGCACCCTGAGGAAGGAAGGTTACGGGTGATCTTAAGCTGGAAGATGGTGGAAGAAAGTGTTAGAGCACCTCTCTTGCAGCACTGCTGTTCCAGACAAAATAGGGCTCTCCAGTGCCAGTGACTACTGACACTTTTGCAAAAAAGAAAAGTGAAAGACTTGGACTTATAAAGTCCAAACATGACACGATCCATGTTTAGATCAAAAAAGATCTGATAGGAAGTTGGGGGATGTGAAATGTTTTTTCTGTGGAAACACATAGGATTGAGCCAGTAGTCCACTTTAGCCATACTGCAAGCAAAGAAACCCAAGTAGAATACAACCAAGAGCTTTAGTTTTATGGATTATGATTCAGGATAATTACCCTGAGTATTTGCATTACAATAGGAAATCAACATTGATATCAACAGGTATTATGTAATCTTATACTAGGAGAGAAGAGAGAACCATGTATTATCCTATGTATCCTGTTCAAAAGTTATAGAACTTGTGACATGTAGCATTTTACCTTGACCACATTCTTCTCTTTGTTACATGCATGAAATTTCCCTAGTCCACCCCAATAACCCTGAAAGTCTTCATTCTGGGAAAATGTGCATTTTCCGATTTTGCAAACTCACCATTATCTTGGGCTTTCAGCTTGCAACCTGAAAAAAGTAAACAAACAAGGGGGAACATCATTAAACGAATCAATATAAGAAGAATTTATTTTTATTTCTAACAGAAACATTTGGTTTGAAACTTACACTGTAAAAGGATCAACAGCAACACACAATACATCTCGTCCTCGGAAAGCGGATGTAAAATTCCAGAATAAAGAAATGTTCATTTGTCCCAGTAGTTTCCTCCTCAAAGGACTTTCTACCGCAAAGCGCTTTCAATTCTTCTTCTCAGAGTGCACAATCCACCAGTGCAGCTTCAACGCCGAAGATAGAGCACATGAGTGTTTTTACAGGACCCGAGCACCACACACGGACTGATATTGGTCAAGTAATCATTCCCATTACTGGAAACTGGAAGTGGCAAACAATGAGGATCTATCTACTGCACACAGGCAGATTACTGCTCAGGAAGTGACTGGCCTTTTCCTGAGGGAGTCAGTGAACGCATTTGCTTTGTTCAGTTTCTTAAGGTACATTGAAAACAAGAAGTACCAATGACATTTTTCCGGTGACTCTGTTCAGTATTTTAAAGTCACTCTTCAAATGTTTAATGTACAAAAGAACAATACACTGCAATACATTTTCAATTCATTGTAAGAACACACTGCTAGAGCTCAGATGTGGGTGGCTTTCTTGTGATCAGCTTGCACGAAACAGCGTGAAACTTTACACAGGCAATGATAACTGAAGATGCTTGCCCAAGTGACACTAAGCACACACTTTCCTCAATTTTTTTTTTTAATTGATGATGCTTTGTGAGCATGCATAGGTCAAGGGTGGCCATTTTTACTTAAAATCCCTAGCAATGTATTATTTGAATTATATGGTGTGTATGTGTTCTCTTGCTCTTGCATTCAAAGATTATATCTAAGATAAATGTTCATTTTAGAAATTCTCATCCTGACTTTTTAGTGCCTGTTTGCATAACCTGAGGTGTTTTATAAGACTTTAAAATCACAGAGTGATAAAATACAGTGAACGTACAAGAGCAAATGCCACAGATATAACATAGTCATTACATAAAACAAATGCTTAGCAATCAAAAGCCTGTTAAGCTAAAAAGTGTCTCTACTTTGTTGTTGTTGTTGTTAGTTGCGAAGTCGTGTCCAACCCATCGCGACCCCATGGACAACATTTCTCCAGGCCTTCCTGTCCTCCACCATCCCCCGGAGTCCACTTAAGCTCGCACCAACTGTTTCAGTGACTCCATCCAGCCACCACATCCTCTGCCGACCCCTTCTTCTTTTGCCATCTATTGTTCCCAGCATTAGACTCTTCTCCAGGGAGTCCTTCCTTCTCATTAGGTGGCCAAAGTATTTGAGTTTCATCTTCAGGATCTGGCCTTCTAAAGAGCAGTCAGGGTTGATCTCTAGGACTGACCGGTTTGATCACCTTGCGGTCCAAGGGACTCGCAGGAGTCTCCTCCAGCACCACAACTCAAAGGCCTCAATCATTTGGCGCTCAGCCTTCCTTATGGTCCAGCTTTCACAGCCATACATTGCAACTGGGAAAACCATAGCCTTGACTATACACACTTTTGTTGGCAGGGTGATGTCTCTGCTTTTTAGTGTGCTGTATATATTTGCCATAGTTCTCCTCCCCAGGAGCAAGTGTCTTTTAATTTCTTGGCTGCAGTCCCCATCTGCGGTGATCCAGGAAAATAAAATCTGTCACTACCTCCATTTCTTCCCCATCTCTTTGCCAGGAAGTGAGAGCACTGGATCCCATGATCTTAGATTTCTTAATGTTGAGTTTCAGGCAACTTTTGCACTCTCCTCCTTCACCCGCATCAAGAGGCTCCTTAGTTCCTCTTCACTTTCTGCCATGAGAGTGGTATCATCTGCATATCTGAGGTTGTTGATATTTCTCCCAGCAATCTTAATTCCAACTGGTGATTCATCTAGCCCGCCTTTCTCATGATGTGCTCTGCATATAAGTTAAATAGGCAGGGTGACAGTATACAGCCTTGCCGAACTCCTTTCTCAATTTTGAACCAATCAGTGGTTCCGTGTCCAGTTCTCACTGTTGCTTCTTGACTCGCATATAGGTTTCTCAAGAGACAAATAAGATCGTCAGGTATTCCCATCTCTTTAAGAAGTTGCCACAATTTGTTGTGATCCACACAATCAAAGGCTTTAGCGTAGTCAATGAAGCAGAAGTAGATGTTTTTCTGGAACTCCCTAGCTTTCTCCATGATCCAGCGTATGTTGGCAATTTGATCTCTAGTTCCTCTGCCTCTTCAAAATTCTGCCTGTACTTCTGATAGTTCTCGGTCCACATACTGCTGGAGCCTAGCTTGTAGGATTTTGAGCATCACTTGCTAGCATGTGAAATGAGTGCAATGGTGCGGTAGTTTGAACATTCTTTGGCATTGCCCTTCTTTGGGATCGGAATGTAAACTGACCTTTTCCAATCCTGTGGCCACTGTTGAGTTTTCCAAATTTGCTGGCATATTGAGTGTAGCACTTTTACTGCATCATCTTTTAAGATTTTGAATAGCTCAGCTGGAATGCTGTCACCTCCACTAGCTTTGTTGTTGCTCAGACGTCCTAAGGCCCATTTGACTTCACATTCCAGATGTCTGGCTCGAGGTCAGTGATCACCCCATCGTGGTTCTCAGGGACGTTAAGCTCTTTCTTGTATAGTTCTTCTGTGTAATCTTGCCACTCTACTAAATATCTCTAAATACAAAATTGTCTCTACTAAATATCACCAATTGTTACTATTCTTCCTCTCCCTCTTCCTCTTATTCATTCCTATTATTTTGTCAAAGAGAATTTCAGCTCTTGCACTCAGACAACTGCAAGAGTGTTATTTTTAAGGGCTCATGAGTCTACATTTAAGACACATGATTTTGAAGACGAGACTTCATTTCTGCTTAAATGTGCTTAGAATTGCCCCCTAAATGTGCTACACAGCATCTGGGCAGTCAACTACATGCAGAGAGTTAAGCATCTCTTGGGAAATGAGAGTGTTTAAACATGCTACCAGTTTCCTGGAGTATTTTCACAAAACTCTCCCAGTCATCTGTATGGGAGATGAAACTTTCAGAGATGAAACTTGCTGCTGTCCACTCTCCCTTGTCACTGCAAGCTAGTAAACCAGAGCACTGCCGGCTTGTCTAATGCAGAGCTTTAATTTCATGTTTCAGTTTAACCCTTTTAATCTAATTACTCTTTTAGTCCTACTTTTAACTCAATCACTTTGGGATCTGTGGACATATTTGGGATTTGGAGAAGAGCTGTTGACAGCACCACAAAATGGCTCCCATGGATGTGGGTAATCACATCATGACTGCCATAGAGGCCTGGCTAGTTGCAAGCAGTGAAGAGAAATGGAGAGGCTACTGGCTGGTTGTGGGGCAGGGGAGAAACAGCAAGGTAAAGTGGTGGGAAGAGAAAAAGCAAAGCTAGAGGGAAGCTCTGGGAAAGAGCGGCAAAGGAGAGTTGCTTCCTGGCCACCAGGGTGCTGTGCATCCACAACCAAAAGAAGAGTTCATAGGGTTTCAAAAGCTTTATGCAAGTGAAACTCCAGTATCTTTGTTTAATTTTAAAATATTCCCAAACAACTAATTATTAAAAATAATATTTGTGCCATGTACAATAGGAAAAGGAAATGAAAACAACTAGATGGATCACATCAGTAACAATGTGGTACTGGGCACAATTATTTTCAATCAGTGGGAAAAGTCAGAGTAAAAAGATGTGCCTTCAAATGACATAAAAAGAAAAGGAGAGCTCATAGGGTTTCAAAAACTTTTAAGCCAGTGAAACCCCATTATCTTTTGTTCATGAGCATTTCCCACCACTTGCTTCCACACCCAGCATATAGCCTGGATCAGAGTGTGTTTGTTTTAGCTGAGGTAATTTTTTCCACAGGCTCTGCTAACAAGGGTACTCCCATTCTTCAGCTACTCCACGATCATTTGGGAACTCTAGGTGCAAAGTTTCAAGTCAGCCTCTTCAAATCCATAACATGGCCTCCAAAAATCAACCCGAATTTGAAGAAACAGAGATAGGCTACAAGAAATTAAAAGAAAATGATGGAACAGAAATAAGATAATGTAAAGAACAAAGAGAACTATACCAGTTGTCCGAGGCAATAATGTTTGCACAGAAGTGATAATTTATGTTGTGTGTGTTCTGTACTAGGTTGGCGAGATACAGCTTAAAACATTAGGAAAATTAGTCAGTATTTAAAATGATATTCAGCCTGATTAACTTATGCTTCCTTTTAATTCCCTAATGACACAGACCCCTTGGATGCACACTTTAACCTGATGAGGGGGGTTGAGAGTGTCTGAGAAGCTGAAAGCAATGCTGCCAGGGGGCCAGACTCATTTCACAAAGTTGTACCTCCCTCTTCAGGATTAATGGCCACATCAGCAGAAGAGGATGGATCCCTCTAATGGTGACGGGGGCAGATACACTTCTTGAGGGCAGCTGCTGGGCAGCAGCAGTAACTGAAGACAACACTGTCCAAGGAGCTTTCACAGACAACAGCAGTGATACTCAGGCCAATTCTCGTTACTACTGCACAGAGAAAAGCAGTGAACCCACTTCTGAACCCTCTTACCTTGTAAGCCCTATGGAACAATCCCAAATGAAACAAGAGACAGTGTCAGAAGATGGGACTCCCAGGTCAGAAAGCACTCAATGAGCTGCTGGGGAAGAGCAAAAGTCAAGGACAAATAGCCTTGTCACCACTGATGCACCTAGATCAAAACCAAAAAGCGGTCTATTGGCTGATACATATAGAAGCAAAAGGAAATGCTGATGCTGCACGGTGCATGCAACTGGAACCTGTAAAGGAAGCCACAGCCTCAAGTTTACAAGAGCTGAGCGGGGCTGCTGAGGAAAGGATATTCTGGAGAACTTTCATCTGTAGGGTGTTCGCAAGCTGGGGATGATTTGATGGCATGTAACAATAGCAACAGTAGAATAACATACATGCATTTTCGCACATATGCACATTCTTTTTTTTTATAAGATTTTATTAAAATTTTAAACTACAAATTAAAAACATCAATCATCAAATACATCGGACAAGCTGGGTCAGCCCCTTATAACATATCTTTTAGCATTCTATAATCATAATCAAATCAATTTATAAAAGTTTAAAAACATCTTTAAATCTACGCCAAGTCCCGTTTCTCTAGCCAGTCGTAAAAAAAAGTTCCAGGTTTGGTAAAAGTCAGTGTCTTCCTTCTCCTTCAATGATAGAGTCAGTCTATCCATTTCTGCACAATCCAGAATCTTTTTCCTCACTCTTCCAGTATTGAGCAAGTGCGATCCTCACCGCTGTGATTAAATGTAGTATCAAATACATTTCTTGTTTACTAATATTTTCCGGTACAATGCCTAACAAAAAAACTTCAGGTTTAAAGGCTAAAGATTTTTGTAGCATTTCCTCAAGCTATTTATGTATTTTAATCCAATACTTTTCCACATATTCCCAGGTCCACCACATATGATAAAATGTACCCACACCATGTTTACATTTCCAACATCTGTTAGACATATTTGGAAACATCTTAGCTAATCGATTTGGCAACAAATACCATCTATAAAACATTTTATATACATTTTCATTATACGAGGTTGCTAAAGTTACCTTAATATTTCTCTCCCACAGCTTTTGCCACTTTTCTAATTCAATATTATATCCAAAGTTTTGTGCCCATGTTATCATAGTGTCCTTGACCTGTTCCCCTTCCATTTTTCTGTCAAGCAAAAACTCATAGATTCTTTTAATCATTTTCTCATCTGCTTTTAACATCACTTATCAAAGTCTGTTAGATCTTTATAAAACCCCCATATTTTGCAGTCTTTGGCATATCTTGATTGCATCTGCACCTTATACCACCATGATATATTAAGTCCCTGTTCTTGTATTTCTTGCTCCAGTTTTAGGTCTCCATCCTTATCCAAAATATCATCATATCTTATAATCCCTTCAAAATTTAATACATTTGGATAGACAAAGGCTTCCATAGGTAAAAGCCATCTTGGTAGCTTATTATACAATTTTAGCTTTAGCTTTTCCCATACTGACATTAGTGATCTTCTAATAAAATGACTTAGAAATGTGACTTGACCTTCTCATACCACATATAAGCATGCCAACCCATTTGCAAATCATGACCCTCAAGGTACAAAATTCTCTTATTTCGCAAGATTATCCATTCTCTTAGCCAAGTACAAATAGATGCTTGATAATACAACATCCAGTCTAGTAAACCAAAACCCCCATTCCTTTTAGTTTCTTGAAGCATTTTTAGTTTAATCCTTGCTTTCTTTTTTTTCCAAATAAATTTTGAAACTTGAAGGTTTAAGTCCTCAAAAAACTTTTTATCAATTTTTACAGGGATCATTTGGAATAAAAACAAAAATTTTGGTAAAATATTCATTTTAACCAGTGCTATTCTTCCCATCAAGGACAATTGTAAATTGGCCCATCTCTCCAGATCACTTTTAATATCTTTCAGTAATTTATCATAGTTATCTTCTTTCAAAGTTGTACATTTAGCTGTAAGATAAATTCCCAGGTATTTTGCCCTTTTAACAATCTGTAAGTCCACTTGCTCTTGGAGTTCTTTCTTCTGCTTTTGTGTAAGATTTTTAACTAAAAGCTTCATCTTTTCTTTATTTATTTTCATCCCCGTGACCTCACCATATTCTTCGATCCTTTGTAAAAGTTTAGGGATAGTTACAAATGGTTCCTCTATTATGAAAACCAAATCATCTGCAAATGCTTGCAATTTATATTTTTCATCCCTAATTTTAGTGCCTTTGATGTCTTCGTCATCTCGAATGCTTCTATTCAAGACCTCTAAGGTCAAAATGAACAATAGGGGTGACAATGGGCATCCCTGCCTTGTACCCTTTTGTATCTCTATAGCCCTTGTACATTCTCCATTAATTAAAATCCTGGCCGACTGTCTTTGATAGATGCTTGAGATCGCATTCATAAATTTTTCTCCGAACTCCATTTGCTCCATCTGATACATCATAAATTGCCAATTGACATTATCAAAAGCTTTCTGAGCATCCAAAAACAATAAAGCCATTGGCTTTTCCGTATGTATCTCATAGTATTCTAAAATATCCAAGATGGTCCTCAGATTACTCTTCATTTGTCTTTTAGGCGGGAAACCATTTTGGTCTGGATGTATAAAGTCTATTAAAAACTTCTTCAACCTTTCTGCCAATATTGAGGCAAAAATTTTATAATCCACATTTAATAGTGATATAGGTCTAAAGTTTTGAATCTCAGTTAAATCCATGTCTTCTTTAGGTATTTAGTGTTATATTTGCCTCCATCCAAGTGTCTGGTATTTTGGCATTTAACAGTGCTTCATTACATATGTCCTTAAAAAAAGTAACAAAAACTCCCTCAAACGATTTGTAAAATTCCACTGGTAAACCATCCAGACCAGGGGTTTTATCATTCTTCTGTCGTGTAATTGCCTCTGTTATTTCCATAGTTGTTACTTCCTGGTTCAGCATTTTTTGAAACTTTTCTGGTAGCTTTGGCAAATCTCCCTTTTGTATATATTCTTTCACCTTCTCAATCAAAAACTCCTCCTTCCGGTATAATCTTGCAAAAAAGTCTTCAGCTATTTTCTTAATTTGTATATTTTGTACCTGCAGTTGTCCTTCTCCATCTCTCAGTTTTGAAATCACTCTCTTCTCTCTTTCCTTTCTAACTTTATATGCTAACCATCTCCCCGGCTTATTAGCATTTTCAAAAAAGTTCTGTTTAGTCAATTTCACTTGCTTGGTAAGCTCGTTCATATCCAAGAGATTTAACTTGTGCTTCAAAGTGTTCATTTGAACCCTATGATTACTCTTTGTTGGATCTGCCTGCAATTCTTGTTCCTGTTTCCTCAATTCTTCTATTAATGTTGCTCGTTCTTGCCTTTTCTTGTTATTTATTCTTGCTGAATAATATATGCACATTCTTTATACTTTGGGAGAATAAAGACACTAAGGCTGAACCTGACACCCATGTTTTACCACAGAGACGGAATAGAACTGGTGTGGTCATCAAGATCCAAAAATAGTGAGCACAGTGATTACTGATGGATAGTGTGAGAAGCAACCTTTCTTTGAACATGGGAGATTGTAAATAAATACAGATGGGCATGGGTACAAATGGGTCTTATGTACTGATCACAGCCTGAATCAGCCTTCCTCAGCCAGGTGTCTCATAATCCCTGCCCACCAGTTCTGCTTGCTGGGCTGATGGAACTGCAGCACCAAACATCTGAGGGACACTAGCTTGGGGAAGGCTGTCCTAAATGCTTCGGCCATGTCTGGAGAGCAACAGGACATGATTCTGAAAATAATTAGCAAGTGATTCCACAAGCAAGTAACCTGAGCAGTTCAGCTGCCTTAACTTGGTAAGTGTGATGCATACAGGACAGAAGATGGAGTGCAGTAGAACAGGTGAGCAGAGATGCAGTAGCCTTTTTCTTTGCAGTAGCCTATTCAGGGCAAGACTAATTTACTGTAATGGCTGTCCAGAGAGTCCAGTGCTAATGGACAGCCTTCAAACAAATCAAATCAAATAAAAAATAAGCAACTTAAGAATCAAAACTGCTGTTTTCCCTCTACCTCTGCCATTGCTGCTAAGTGTTGTAATTCTGAAAGCAGGTGGTAAAAGAGAAGTCTGCATTTCTGAAGCTGTTTGGCAAGGAGAAGGGGCTGGGGCAGGGGTGCAGGGGCGTGCTGCACATTCAGAGGCAGGCGCATGGACTTCTTGATACAAACCGTCTGTCACTCAGCAGTTTGGAAATGGGGCAGGGGAAATGGGGTAAAGCAAGAACACACTGAATCATTTTATGAAATTTTGAAGGGTTTGATGGATCCTTTCTGAGATTGAAGGCATGTCCCAGTTCATATTCTCACCTGGCACAACTGGCTTTCAAGTGTTGCAGGTACTTTATTTATATTATTAAATAATAACATGCAATTATTATAGTACTATATAAAGTTATACTGTATAATAATAGGATGTATTATTATAATATATACAATGCAATAATAGTACAATAAGAGTTGCATTATTTTAGTTGGCAAATACAGTAAAGAAAATAATTATCACCATCATCATCTTTTTTCTTTTTCTCTTAGTCCTCTTTTTCAGGTTTCAGTGTGGGTGGGATGGGGCCAATGCTGCTTGGAATACAGTTCCCAGCTCTTGATGGACTGTTGCACATAAAGCAATTAAAAGCTGTATGCAATAGCCATAAGAACAACACATTAGCACTGCCTGCCAGGGAACTTGCCTGCTCGCCCACGCTCAGCATACATGCATCAAAACAAACAGTGGCTACAAGGCAACCCTGGCTCTGGCCCTGCTATCTTCTGGCAAGCTAAAGTGAATCTGCAAATGGCTGCCCTGCAACTAGTTCCCTCCAGTCTGGAGGAAGCGAGAAATTGATAGCCGTCACTCCTGCAGCAGCAAGGGTTGCATCTCTTCTTCCGTGATGCGCATGTGGCACTTGGCTGGTTGACAGCAGCAACCTCGGCCCCCCAGAGATGCCAAGTGAAGGTGACAGCTCTGGCTTTTTCCAGAAGGGGGCGCCAGTGAGCCCCACTTGGTAGCTGTGAGGAGAAAGGGGACTGAGGCGCAGGGGAGCTGCTGATGGCAGTGAGCAGGTGGATTCACGGGGGGAAGGGCCTGCGGAAGAGTCCTGCCCAGGGCCTTTTGGAACACGGAGCTGGCACTGGGAAGGAGGGGAAGAGGTCCCTCTTGTCAAACAGCTCCTTCTCAGTGGCATTCCATTCAAAAGGAACCGACTCCCTTTTGACAGAACTACCTGACGAAGGCAGTCACAACCAGATGCCCGCCTGCTTGTGCCCTATGCTGGAGATGTCTGTCTGGTGACAACTGGGAAGGCCGCCTTCATTGGGATGGCATCCACCCTCTGAAATGTCCCTCTCTGAAATAAAACATGAGTCAGCTCTAATGCAATTCAGCTGCATGCTGAAGATAATTTTACCTCAGCTTTTGATAATTTGTAATGCCTGTGACTTTCTGTTTATCTTCTGATGGCAAGGGGTTCTGCTTTCATATGTTTTGTTTGTACGTTATACTTATATTATGGTTTCAATCATGCACACCACCTATATATGTTTGGTATGATAGACAGGATATAAATGTCTTTAAATAATAAATATCATGATCCTACCCAAGACTGTCCCAGCAGAATCGGTCCAAATTGGAATGGAGCATTACCTTGTTCAGAATAACAGAACTGATATGGACATAAAACCCACTTCCATGCAGCCTTCTTCCAGGGTTCTGTTTCCTTTGGAGTGGTGACAGGAGATTCACTTGCATTTTATAATAGTTGTATTTTTACAACTATACAAGTTGAGCATAAGATGGGTACTTCAGCTGAGCTTAATCCTAACCCTAACTCAACAGACCCTGCTCCTCCTAGTATGTTTCCTGTGGTGGTGGTGGGCTTTTGTGTCGTTCGAATGCATGGCATTTTGAATGGAAAGCTTTGTGTTGGTGTTCCATGTGTTTGTGTATAACAATGAAACGGAGCCAGCTGCTTTGGCTGACCATGTGTTTCCAGTCCATGTTCAAAGTGCTGGTTTTGACTTTAAACATTTGGGTTATTTGAAGGAGAGCCTTCACCCTCGTGAACTGGCCCATGTTCTGAGATCACTTCAGAGGTCCTACCCACTGAGTTGCCATTAAAATCAATAAATCAAGAAAAGACATGTGGGTAGCTCAGTACATATAGGTATATGTCCCTATCAAAAATGCCTGATCAGCCCTTACCAAAAACAAAAACTTTTAAAAGGAAGCCTGCACTTTGGCAACTGTGAAAGTTCCTTACTACCATAAATGGAGTGACTTACTTTTTTCCACCTTCCTGGGGAAATGGTGGGGAAGATGCAGGACATAAAGAAGAACCAGGCCCAGCCAAACACAGTAGAGGATCTCACCATGGACGGAGTGATCCACTGGCCACCCCATTCATGAGCAAAGATCATGGCTTTACTTTTCCTTGACACTTTGCCTTTTGACCACTATCAAGGCAAGGCAAAGTAAAAAATGGACCCATTTGAAGCCACTCTGGGTCAATGTCCACAGCTGATGTCTCTTGCACATTGACAGAAGACTGGGGACATTGTTCAGGTGAAGTTTCTCATTTTAGACCCACACATGGACACCTCTGCACTTGTGCAAATCCAACTAAAAGTAAAGTACAGAAATATGTGCACACATTTGGGCCACTTGGGCTGGCAATTCAAAGATCATAAGAGGCAATTAAAGGGGTGGGGGCTGTGGCAAGTGCAGAAGGCCTTGAAAGTTGCTCAAGTCCTTCTTGTTCATCATGCTTCCCCATTTCTTGCCAGGTGGCTTGTATTGTGCTAAGAGTGAAAATAATCACCACCGAGATTCAGCTGGGATGTACAATCAAAAGAACATTTAGAGTATTCCAAACATATTCCAGTATTCCAAACATATTCCAGCAGGGCAGGAATCAAGTGCCAGATCATGTACATACAGTATATCACAGAAGTGAGTACACCCCTCACATTTTGTAAATATTATATCTTTTCATGTGGCAACCCTGAAGAAATGACACTTTGCTACAATGTAAAGTAGTGAGTATACAGCTTGTACAACAGTGTAAATTTGCTGTCCCCTCAAAATAACACACAGCCATCAATGTCTACACTGCTGGCAACAAAAGTGAGTACACCCCTAAGTGAAACTGTCCAAATTGGGCCCCAAGTGTCAATATTTTGTGTGGTCGCCATTATTTTCCAACACTGCCTTAACCCTCTTGGACATGGAGTTCACCAGAGCTTCACAGGTTGCCACTGGAGCCCTCTTCCACTCCTCCATGACATCATCACGGAGCTGGTGGATGTTAGAGATCTTGCGCTCCTCCACCTTCCGTTTCAGGATGCCCCACAGATGCTCGATAGGGTTTAGGTCTGGAGACATGCTTGGCCAGTCCATCACCTTTACCCTCAGCTTCTTTAGCAAGGCAGTGGTCGTCTTGGAGGTGTGTTTGGGGTCGTTATCATGTTGGAATACTGCCCTGTGGCCCAGTCTGTGAAGGGAGGGGATCATGCTCTGCTTCAGTATGTCACAGTACATGTTGGCATTCCTGGTTCCCTCAATGAACTGTAGCTCCCCAGTGCCAGCAGCACTCACGCAGTCCCAGACCATGACACTCCCACCACCATGCTTGACTGTAGGCAAGACACACTTGTCTCTGTACTCCTCACCTGGTTGTCGCCACACACGTTTTACACCATCTGAACCAAATAAGTTTATCTTGGTCTCATCAGACCACAGGACATGGTTCCAGTAATCCATGTCCTTAGTCTGCTTGTCTTCAGCAAACTGTTTGCGGGCTTTCTTGTGCATCATTTTTAGAAGAGGCTTCCTTCTGGGACAACAGCCCTGCAGACCAATTTGATGCAGTGTGCAGCGTATGGTCTGAGCACTGACAGGCTGACCCACCACCCCTTCAACCTCTGCAGCAATGCTGGCAGCACTCATATGTCTATTTCCCAAAGCCAACCTCTGGATATGACTCTGAGCACGTGCACTCAACTTCTTTGGTAGACCATGGTGAGGCCTGTTCTGAGTGGAACCTGTCCTGTTAAACCACTGTACAGTCTTGGCCATCATGCTGCAGCTCAGTTTCAGGGTCTTGGCAATCTTCTTACAGCCTAGGCCATCTTTATGTAGAGCAACAATTCTTTTTTTCAGATCCTCAGAGAGTTCTTTGCCATGAGGTGCCATGTTGAACTTCCAGTGACCAGTATGAGAGAGTGAGAGCGATAATACCAAATTTAACACACCTGTTCCCCATTCACACCTGAGACCTTGTAACACTAACAAGTCACATGACACCAGGGAGGGAAAATGGCTAATAATGCCCAATTTGGACAGTTTCACTTAGGGGTGTACTCACTTTTGTTGCCAGCAGTTTAGACATTGATGGCTGTGTGTCGAGTTATTTTGAGGGGACAGCAAATTTACACTGTTATACAAGCTGTATACTCACTACTTTACATTGTAGCAAAGTGTCATTTCTTCAGGGTTGTCACATGAAAAGATATAATAAAATATTTACAAAATGTGAGGGGTGTACTCACTTCTGTAATATACTGTAGCTTCATAGAGGCAGGGTAGAATAAAGCAAAATAAAACAAAAACCCAGTACAAAGACCACCTCCAGCAAAGGCAGACATTAGCATGTCTAAGATGTGCCCCAAAGGACAAGCCTTTCAGGAGAGGGATGCTAGTATGTCTAAGGTGCATCTGGAAAGCAAGTTTTTCAACATGGATTCCTGGTCAGATCAAGAATCCCATCTTAAGTCCAAAGCTGTTCTTACAGTGTCAGGTTTTTAGCAATCATATTGTGGCAAAGCTTTTTGCCCATTTTTTCCTAACAATTGCAATATGAAAGTGGGGAAGAACAGTCTTCCAAGGTACCCACAATCTTCCTTATCTAAATTTGCAAGATGTGGGGTGGGAATTCATGTCTCAACTCAAAGGTAACATTAAGAGAAAGATGGGGAGAGGTTCCATTTGGGCATCTTCCTAGAGCTAGAAATGGCGGCTTGATCAAGCAAGCAATCAACAAGAGCACCCCATTCAAGCCCTGAATAAACTGCACTGCTGCTACAACTTCACAGCCCCATCTATGACTCTGAAACACCAACACCACTGCAGAGTCGTCATTCTCTGCTCTAACATTCACCCCTCCACAGGATGGGAGTTAGAACATTGGGCTACTTTGCAGGACTTGCATTAACCCTCCTTTCTTAGCCACATCTCTGTCCCCTGGATTATAGGTATAATAATTTTTCTGCACACATTGTCAAGATCATCTTTAAAATGTTTATAAACTCAGAAAAATATGAATGCAATCTGAGTTAGAAAGATCGCAAACTCTTGTCTTTGCTACTACCTTCCTTTTGGTGGAGGGGATACTCACCTGCCTGAACCCAGCAATAGGAAACACCCAGATTTCGCAATCATTTTTTATGAGCCTCCAATTCCTTCCTAGCAGGAAAGAACCCAAAAAGATTAAATACACCCAGAAATCTTAACAAACTAGATAACTGTTATACTAACTACTGCTATGTTTTCACTAAAGAAAAAGTCAACACTTGACAAAAAGTCACAAGCAGGTTTGTTTCTCAGTCCAACATCCTTGTTTCAGGAACTATTTCTTGCTGCCCAGCCAAATTTTTAACATCACCTTGATTTTAATGTATTGTTTTGATTCTTTAATCTGTTCTAGCTTTTTACTGTTCACCACTGCAGAATCTGGCTAGACATGGAGCAGTTTATACAAATACTGCAAATAAATAAGTAACTAAGGAGGCTGGCATGTGCAGCACTGGGTCCTATTGCTGCTCTCAAAAGGGATGAATTCAGCATGGAAGAGCCTTGTCATACTGCTGCCTACTGGGGCTTCTCTGCTTTTTTTCTTTTGCTTTGAGTCTTGCCCTGTGGCTGGGCACTGAAAGCAGAGACAGCTGCATAGGCCAAGCACAGTAGCAGCTGTTCTCAGAAGGATGGCACCACTGGTGTCTGGGCAGAGGGGGGACCCTTGCATTTCCTCACCTGTGGGAATGGATGCACCTGTCTGCACAAAGGGTTTCCTTTCCTGCTTTTCCTTGTCAGCATCTCTAGGTGGCTCTGTACTGTAGCAGAACAGTGCAAATACACACACGTCATTCTTTCAGAAACAACACATTTTTCCTGCTCCCGGGTGTGGCAGGAAGGGATCAGGAAAACAGAAGCAAAACTGGAGGATCACTACTAACAACTGTGAGGAAAGAATCACAAGTGCACAATAAGTGCCTCATGTAAAAAAGCTGCATTTCTACCTCTTGGTATGAGGTTGTAATAAGGAAAAGGCAAACAAACTTCTTTGAGGCAAAGGGTTTTTGAGTAAAATTTCTAAAGAAAAGGAAGTGCATGTGGCAGGATGAGGAATGGAATCTTGTTGCCAGAGATAAAGAAGAAGCAGAGTGTGATAAAGTTGTAGCACAGCTTGAAATTTAGGAAGCATGTGCTGTATGTCCAACGGATGGCGTTTCTCATAGAACTAGCAATAGGTATCTTCCTCCTCATCTGTCTTCTAATCTTTTGGCTACGAGTGCACTGGCAATGTTGGGAGGAAGCTTCTGCTGAAACTTGCTCTCCCATGCACATGGCTTTGAACAAAGAGAAATGAAAGGAATTTCGATTTCCACTCGAGTCCCCATGTGAGCTGAGGTTTCTCTATCAGTGGATAAAAGCTGAATTTTAAGAAAGACAGAGGCATCACTTGCAAAGCCAAGGAAGCTTTGTGCACAGTTGAAGAATTCAGTCCAGCTTAAGCTGTGATGTACATTAGCCCTTGGCAGGATAAATCAAGGAAGTCTGACAAGGCTTGGTTCTCGTGGCTTCCCGTATTTACATAAAGTTTCCTTTGTTTCTCTCAAACTCAGTGGGAAGTGTTCTTCCTAAACCTATAACTTCAGGTGTACTTTGTGCTATAGTCTCTATTACATGCATTCTGTGGCATTTTGCAACAGGAAGCAGGAAGGAAACATTCTTCTGTGTAACAGGTCTAGCAAGTACCCAAAGCCACCACTTTACAAGTGGAGGGAAAAAATAACATAGTAGCCATAGCAATAAATGACCAGGAAGTAACTTGCAGGCTTGTTAGCATCGTGTTTATGTTCCTTATCCTGAATTTTTTTAAAAAGCCCCAAAAAACTTATCACACAGCTTTGAAACCTTGGCCGGTTGCCATGCTGCCCCTCTAGAGCGAAGCAGAAGAAAATGTGCAGACATACGGAGCCCCAGGGACAGTGGCAGGGCAGACAGCCAACAAGGTAAAGCTTGAGAGTCATGAGAGAACTCCGGAGACCCAGATTCAATTCCTCTGTTGGCCATGAAGCTCATGAGTGGCCTTGGGTCAGTCTCACACACAACCTTTCGGCCTAACCTACTTCACAGGGTTGTTTTGACACTGAGATGTGGGCCAGGGAGAATTGCATAACCTTGAGGTCCTTGTGGAAAGGCAGAATAAAGATCAAACTCTAGCTGTCATTCTAGAAGTTTTTAAAAACATCTCACCTAAGAGGGAAACTAGACTGTGGCACTTCTTCTAAACAAATATTTCACAGTGTTTTGAAATAAGTGTAGACTTTCATCTGTAACATTCCCAATCTGCCTCCAACTTCCAGCTATTTATGTCAGGGAGATGCTGGAAATCCTGAACCAGGGATAGGTTTGGGGGTAGATGAGCAGTGAGTGAGATGATGCTGAATTGAGCAAAGGTGGCAGAGCTGTGCCCAGGGGAAAATGGCTGTTTTGGATGGAAGTTTGCAAACCAATCCGTCCCTATTACCCATGGGCTAACGTTTTCCATGACAGGCTATTATAAAGTGCTTTTGCTGAGGTTACCTTTGAAAATGATTTGGTAGCTTTTATGGTTGCAAAATGTTGAGGGGAGGACACAAAATGATTGGAACATCTGAATGTATTGCATTCAGTTACACCACTTGGTGGTGCATTTTCAGGCTGAGTTTTAAGAGTGATGTTAATCTTTTACACTCTAAACAGTTTGGGGCCAGGTTATTTGAAGGGTCACATGGCCACGCTTTAAATGAGTGTCAGAGGTCCTGTAATCAGTGGTAAAATCTATTAGTTTTGTGCCCATGAGAGAAAGAGGGCCTTTTTGGTGGTGGCCCCGTGTTTATGGAATTCTTGGGATATAATGCAAGAATTATATAACTGCAATCAAACTGTGTAAACCAGGGTGATTGGTTCAGAATCACCTTTTCTAATATATGCATCATTCTACCACTGGTTTAAATTATTGTTGAAATGGCTTTAATATGCTCCATTATTTAATTGATTTCTGTTTTCGAGATATTACTATGCATTGATATTGTTGGATACATTTAGTATTTTAATTGTGGTTTGCATATTTTAAACAAGCAGTATTGTGCATTTTATGAAAGTGGCCCTGGTAAGGCCAGGTGCTTCAAATTTTAAAGATTACAGGATGGCCTAAATATACCTGAATGATTATTTATTATTATATAAATAATAATCTTAAACAAAGCAGGCAAAAAGCATGGTCTGTGAGCAAGAAAACATTTGTAAAATGTGCATGTGAGCTACAGATGGACAAACTGGATTTGAGAGCATTACACTGAATGTGTAATGCTCTCAAATCCTGAATGTGATCATCTGGGAATGCACCATTCTCTGGATAGATAATATTTCTCATCTCCTGATTAGCTAAAAGTGGACTAGATGAAACACCTGACAGGTGGATCCACAGCTGGCTACAGAAACGGACTGAAAGAGGGCTCATCAATGGCATCTTCTCAACTGGGGAGAGGTAATGAGTGGGGCTTATTACAGACCCAGGGCCCTTCCATGGTTTTAATGATTGGCAAATTGGCAAAGATGATCATCATCTTATCAATTTGCAGATGATACAAAATTGGGTGGGACAGCTAATAGCCTGGGAGACATAAACAATATGCAAAGGGGTATGATGGTTGGAGAGTTGGGCTGAAAGCAACAGAATGAAATAGGGACAAAGGCCAAGTTCTGCACTCAGGAAAAAGAAACCAAATGTATGGCTACAAGGTGAAGACTGTCGGCTAAACAATGCTACAAGTGAGAAGGTTCTTGAAATTGTTGCAGATCACAAGTTGAATATGAGTTAACAAAATGATGTGGCTGCAAAAGGGGCAAATGCTATTTTAGGCTGCTTTAATGGAGGTATCACTTCCAAATCATGTGAAGTACTAGTTCTCCTCCACTCAGCACAGGCTTCATCTGGAGAATTGCATCCAGTTCTAGGCACCACAGTTTAAGAAAGATGCAGACAAACAGGAAATGATTCAGAGGAGGGCAACAAGGATGATTCAGGACTGGAAGCAAAGCCCAATGAGTAGAGATTGAAAGAACTAGGCATGTTGAGAAGAGACGAATGAGAAGTGATATAACACTTTCAAGTACTTGAAAGGTCCGCTGGGCTCCGTCGTTACTTGTTTTTCGGTGCCAGGCGAAGACCTTTTTATTCAAGCGTTATTTTAATTGTTAATGTTATTTATTTATTTTATCTTTTGGCCAGGGTGACTTAAATTATTCTTAAATTATATTGTTTTATATTTCTGATATTTATTTATGATGTGAGCCGCCTCGAGGCTTCGGCGAATAGGGTGGCATAGAAGTTTTCTAAATAAATAAATAAACAAACTTGAAATGTTGTCACCTAAAGAGGAAGATCAGGATCACTTCTTGATCATCCCAGACTGCAGGACATGGAATAATGGTGCAAGTTACAGGAAGCCAGGTTCTGGCTGAACTTCAGGAAGAACTTCCTGACCGTTAGAGCAATATGACAATGGAACTAATGACCTAGGGAGATCGTGCGCTTTCTCACACTAGAAGCTTTCAAGATGCAGCTGGACAGCCATCTGAGAGTGATAGTTTAACTTGGAGTCCTGCAATGAGCAGGGGCTTGGACCCAGTGGCCTTCTTGGACACTTCCAACTCTACTATTCTATGTTTTAATGAGGTACAATGCTTACATTATTATATTTATAGAGCACCACAGATGTATCGATAATGTCTACAAGGTAATAAAATCAAAATGATTTGCTTTCAAAAATGTACAAGAGTGTTTCCAATCCTATTCTTGATGTATGTGTCAGAATCCCGGAATCTCAATTTGAGAAGGGAAATAAAACTCGGGGTCGTAGGAAAGATCAGTCGTTATGAACCTCCGTGTCTTTATTGTCTATCCCAGGCCCCGCGGTTGACTCACGATAAGGCCTTACCGGGCTAGCAAGAGGTGAACTCTGCTGCAAAGCTTCAACACAACTAGAGAGTTTTTAGACACTCCCAGTCACATACAGGTACATGGCAATTGATGACAGAATGTAAAGATTCCAATAAGATTCTGAGGTCATCACATACAGAACAGATAAAGAAATGTCAGTCAATCATACTGTAACAATAAGATTACAATATTTCTAATTGACACTTTAGTTCAGAAGCCTGAACTCATCTCCAGGACTGCTTATACATGTAAATTCAAGCCACTGAAACTATACATGAACTCAAACTCTTATCTAGATTCTAAACATTCTGAATTGACCAGGGCACATGCAGCCCTCTGGGCTATCAAGATACTTCCATGTAAACTGAATTACAACAGGGACTATTGAATCACTGTGAAGGTATACAATGTAAATTTGGACTAAATGGCTTGTCTGCTGTAGCCCACAGCTAAAGGTGAGAGAAAGCAGTGGGGGAATGCCATTTTAAAGTGTTAGCAGCACAGCTTCTGCTGCTGTGATGCTAACACTTGGAAATTGGCATCATTTTATTAGAATGTGTTTTAAGTAGTAACAAATATAATATGAATATTAAAAACAACAACAACCATTCTTGCAAGTACCACGTATCACTAGCTATTTATTATATTTTTTGTCACACTATTTCTCTATTTTTCCACCTCTAACTAGATTCTGGGGCAGTAAACAATAAAAAAATTAAAAGAATATAAAGCACCATGCTAAAACATGTACAGAATGATACCACTTATTACAAGATTTTAGAAACAGAACACCTACCAATATGAACTGTGGCTGGCTGAGCAAGGAAGGCATCTTGGAATAAAGATGTCTTCAACAGGTGCAAAAAGCAAGTGTCAGTGCCTACCTGACCTCCAGAGGCAGGGAGTTCCACAGAAGGGGAGTCAGCAGGGCCGTAGAACCGTGCAGACTCAGCAGGAGCGTGCCTTCTCATCAGCTCCGTGGCCAAGCAGGTTGATAAGAGAGAGGGTGCTCCTTCAGGTATCCTGGTCCCAGGGCTTTGTGCACTATTGGAACCATCTTAAACCTGGCCCAGTAGCCAAGAGGCAGCCAGCACAGTTTCCTCAGCAAAGGACAGCTCCTGCGAACAACTGAGCTAGTGTCTTCTGACTAACTCCAGCTTCTAGCCCAGCCTCAAGAGCAGCTCCACATGGAATAAAGAACAGTAATCCAGTCTTGAGGTTGCTTGCACTTGTCCCTCTGTGGCCAAGCTGTCCCTATCCAGTAGAGGCCATGGCTGGCAGACCAGTCAAAGCTAATGAAAGCACTCCAAGACTGGACTTGGGAAACTTTCAGCCACAGAGCTTCCATCTTGCCCAGATTCCCCTTCAGTTTATTGGCCCTCATCCAGCCTATCACTGAGTCTAGGCACTTGTCCAGGATTTACACAGCCTCACCTGATTCAGATGTCACAGGGAGACAGAGTTGTGTGACATCAGCATGCTGATGATTCCTGACTCCAAATAACCATGGTTGATGGCATCAAACAGCAATGATAGATTAAGCCAAGTAACAGGGTCATACTCCTCCTGTCCTCCCGATCAAGGATGAACAAGGCTGTTTCAACATCAGGTTGAAACCCAGACTGGGATGTGTCTCAAGATTATGTCATTTCCAAGACTGCCTGCAATTACTCTTGCACAACTCTTTCAAGTTGTTGATGTTGTGTGCCATCAAGTCGTCTCCAGTTCATATTGATCTTATGGGTTAATGCCTTCGAGAATCTCCTTCACAGCCCTGCTCAGCTTTTGTAAACTCAAGGCTTGTGGCTTCTGTTATGTTATACAATCCATTGTATAGTTGGTCTTCCCCTTCTTCCTCTTCCTCTTCATTTAACTAGCATTTTCTTCTCCAGTGAGTTGTGCCTTCTCATGATGTGCCCAAACTCATGTTGGTCACTGGTCTATAATTGGCGACCACCTCTGGATCCAGGGATGCCTTCTTTAGGACTGGCTGGACTACCACCTCCTTTAAAGAGACAGGCACCCGGCCGTCTCTTAAAGAGGCGTTGACCACCTCCAAGATCCAGGGCACAATCCCATCCTTGGCGCTCTTTAATAGCCAAGATGGGCACGGGTCCAGTAAACAGGTGGTTGGGCGCACCGATCCAAGCACCTTGTCCACATCATCAGGCCGCAAAAACTGAAATTCATCCATCAATGGGGGACAAGCCGGCATGGTTAGCCCCTCCCCAAGAGAATCTGTGTCAACAGTGAAGTCCAGCTCATGACGGATCTGAGCAACTTTCTCCCTGAATTCACAAAGGGAAGGTGTGGGGAGGAAGGGAAAGAACAAATGTCTATCCTTTCATGCTTCCTCATTTGCAAAACTTCCCCTTCTCTATGAAGCCTGGATAGGACAAAGTTCCTGGGCCAAAGTGGCGGGAAGTTTGTACACTTTCCATATGGGCTGGTTTATATCAGAAGAACAGGCAGGATTTTGAAGAGGCAGAGGAACTAGAGATCAAATTGCCAACATACAGTGGATCATAGAGAAAGCTAAGGAGTTCCAGAAAAACATCTACTTCTGCTTCATTGACTATGCTAAATCCTTTTGATTGTGCGGATTATAACAAATTGTGGCAAGTTCTTAAAGAGATGGGAGTACTAGACCATCTTGTCTCTTGAGAAACCTATATGCGGGTCAAGAAGCAACAGTAAGAACTGGACACGGAACCACTGACTGGTTCAAAATTGAGAAAGGAGTTCGACAAGGCTGTATACTGTCGCCCTGCCTATTTAACTTACATGCAGAGCACATCATGAGAAAGGCAGGGCTAGATGAATCACCAGTTGGAATTAAGATTGCTGGGAGAAATATCAACCACCTCAGATATGCAGATGATACCACTCTCATGGCAGAAAGTGAAGAGGAGCTAAAGAGCCTCTTGATGGGGATGAAGGAGGAGAGTGCAAAAGTTGGCTTGAAACTCAATATTAAGAAAACTAAGATCATGGCATCCGGTCCTATCACTTTCTGGCGAATAGATGGGGAAGAAATGGAGGTAGTGACAGATTTTATTTTTCTGGGCTCCAAGAACACCACAGACGGGGACTGCAGCCAAGAAATTAAAAGATGCTTGCTCCTGGGGAGGAGAGCTATGGCAAATATATACAGCATACTAAAAAGCAGAGACATCACCCTGCCAACAAAAGTGCGTATAGTCAAGGCTATGGTTTTCCCAGTTGCAATGTATGGCTGTGAAAGTTGGACCATAAGGAAGGCTGAGTGCTGAAGAATTGAGGCCTTTGAATTATGGTGCTGGAGGAGACTCCTGCAAGTCCCTTGGACCGCAAGGCGATCAAACCGGTCAGTCTTAGAGGAGATCAACCCTGACTGCTCTTGAGAAGGCCAGATCCTGAAGATGAAACTCAAATACTTTGGCCACCTAATGAGAAGGAAGGCCTCCCTGGAGAAGAGCCTAATGCTGGGAACAATAGATGGCAAAAGAAGAAGGGGACGGCAGAGGATGAGGTGGCTGGATGGAGTCACTGAAACAGTCGGTGTGAGCTTAGGTGGACTCCGGGGGATGGTGGGGGACAGGAAGGCCTGGAGGAATGTTGTCCATGGGGTCGCGATGGGTCAGACACGACTTCCCGGCTAACAGCAACAAAAGTACTGCAGCATTTTGCTGCAGGGCCTGCTTCTCCGCCACATGAGAGTTCCTTAAGAAATTAAAAAATGAACCTGGCGTGATAACTTCAATGACATTACTCTGGATTTGTAACCAGGCATGAGTTATTTTTCCCCCTGAATAATGTATCGGAAAGATTTCAAGTGTAATTCAGTCAGTGAGGTACTTTTAAACCTCATCCGTTAGAAAGAAAGAGGGCCTATACCCCTCCCCCATGCCCCTGACGGAAATACATGGACTGCTGGGGCTTCGCCCTGTACTGCGTGTTCTTGCTACACATCACTGCATGTCCGAGATTTCTCTGTTGTGGGAAAACAGCACTGCTTAAGAACATAAAGTGCCACAACGGTTTCGTGCCCGCTTAAAGACCAGGATTTTAAATGCATTGCGTTGCACAATGGCGCCATCCACTGGTAGGCAGGCAGCCATGAAACAGTAGCGAGCTGAGGCGTTTCTCTCTTGGGCAAACGCTATCCTTCCATTTAACGGATATTAGAAAAAGTAGTTCGCCTTGCTTTAAATCCTAGAGAGAAGCTTGTACATCTGACCATGATGATGTCAATGTGCTAAATTATTCCTGAATTGTGCACATCTTCTGTAAAAATTATCATTTTAAAAATGGATAGTTCTGAACATTCCTGCTTTTTCTTTTTCTTTTTTCTTTTTCATCAGCCTGTGCTCAGATGCATTCTGTCTCAAGTGCATTTTAAGATTTCCGCCCATTTTTTTCTCCATTGCCCCACACCTTTGGAAATTGCTTTTTCACATTTTAACTTCTCTTACCAATTGCCTTTTGTCATTATTAATGGATCCATCCATGCACAGGATTTTTCCATGATGGGTTGGAGAAAGTTGCACTATGGTATGTAATGGCAATGGGCACATATAGCCTATGTTGCTATGCCATGCATTTCCTTCTGCCTGTGCTCTGCTGCTTAGAATCACCGTCCATGGCATTTTGAAACTTACAGAATGGCAGAAATTCCTGAAGTTTGACACTGCTGATGGGGAAGATGGTTATTCGCAAGCTTCACACAAGAGGCATCACAAGCAGCAACATCACTTTATCTGGAGAGAGCATAAAAATAGAATAAAACTTTACCTGGAGAGAGGAGCATAAAAATAGAATAAAAGGGGGGGGGGAGTAGATGTACAGATACCATGCAACACTCTTAAGTGTGTTGTGTACTTTCTGGCATCACCACTCTTCCCATCACATTGACTGAGTTAGGATTTGTCAGGAGGGGATTCAAGTGTTTGAGAATGATTTCCTCCATCTGAAGATGCTGTGGAGTGTCTTTTGCAGGAGGATGAGAAATGGACCTGCTTGGTCAGGCTTTTGTGATGTAGAGGAGGACTACTGGATGACCCACTTCACTTTTTGCATTATTGCCAGCTATTTTTAACATGAGCTTGCAAAACAGAACTTTTACCTACTTGGAGTTTGAAATGCACCAACCTTCTTTTGGATTGCACATTTTGCCCTGGTGCAGCTAAGAAAGAAATAAAGAAGGCGAAATGGAAGGTGGAGTTGGAAGAGTTATGATTGGAAGATGTTGGCATCTGGACAGCCTACAAAATGTCATGAATGAGGTAGGGCAATTGCTCAGTAAAAGCCTATCTAGACACACCCCCTGATTTTGTTAATAGGTAGACATGGACAATGCATACATGTTTCGTTTTTTCATCTGTGACTGAAATAGGCAATTCTTTCCCTGGCTCTCATCAACCCTGTAATTGCATCTGAGTATAGTTAATATGGAAGAGTGAAATTAAGTGCTTAGCTTCCTCTCCACTTCTAGGCTAAGCAGTCCAGGGAATATAACAGATATTCAAGTATTTTCAAAACAACATTCCTTGTTACTACAATTCATACTATTTGTGGAACTGCTTCAGAGCTAAGATTTGCACCCAGAGAGGGAAAAAGGCCTCTCACCCAGACATCCAAGAAGAAAGAAAAATTAACACTTGCAATCTTTTGTAAACCAATAAGAACACTCTCTAGCCCTCAAAAATTGGAACTGCTGCTACAGTCTACTTCTTCATCTTTCTAGCCCACATTTTTTAAAAAAAACAATCCAGATGATTCACTAACCTTGGACTGCATTGCAAGTTGTGCTACACCATGGAAACTTTTTTTATTCGCCATCCAGCAAGCTCTATAAAAAATGGGCTAATTTGCAGGACTGGCATAGCCACAGCACTATCTCCTGCAGTAATGATGGATTTTATCCACAGGCATGTAAAGTCATTCTTTTTAATATTTGCAAACTTGAATAAGAAAGAAGATGAGCCTTTTTCTTTTCACTCTGAGGGGCTGATTCAGAGCCTAGCATTGTGGGGGGGGGGATTTTTAACCCCTTCCCTCCCTTGCTGTGATCCCAGTCTGGATCAGGTGCACTGTGCCTGCAAATTATTTTACAAAGCAGTGATCCATGCATTAATAGAAGTGGAGCAAGGTTGCCAGGTGGGCACTAAAGCCACTTGTAATCACTCTGTTGCAAGTGCCACTTAGAATGCCCCCAATGCCTGCTGGCCCCAAATTCTGGATGCCCTTTCAACATTGGCATGAAACTTGAGCTCTCAATTGCTCCCATGCTGTACTAACCTACCAAGTCTCCTCTCCCTGCTAATCTCACTTCTATCATCCTCAGATCACATGTGTTCTTTCACGTGCACAATCAGTTCTTATTCTAAAATCACAGATGCTGCCTGAAAGTAGAATAAATAGCAAGTGTGTTTTAAGTAATTCATTACGCCTGTTTACTGAATTAGTTTGATTTTTTTAATTGTATAGAAATTGTATCATTCTTTTTAAAATTATACATATTAAACAGAGTTATTTATTGCATTATTTAACACTAATAATAATAATAATAATAATTTGATCATAGCATTGACTGTCTGGAACAGAGAAAAGAGGATCCAAACTCTATAACAAAACAAAATAAGGAATAAAGACAGTTACAGAAGTGTTATTGTCCTGATGCAGTTTGAGAAACTCAATTTCCTTATCAAGGAATGCCTTTTGAAAATAGTTATCCTTTCTAAAAATACAGAATTATAATTTACAAGTCCCATAATGGAAAACACCAAAATTACTATAGCTTATCGAACTACCATACTCAGCCATTTCAATACAATATATTTAATTAACTGCATACAAATATGATTCATATTTCATATGAATTTGAAACCTTTGACAGTGCAATGCAATCCTATGGATGTTCTGGGAAAGTCCAAATAGATCCTCAAATAAAAAGATATGCTTTTGCATCTCCTTTAATATAGAATCTGGCAGCAGTGCCCTTACTCCTCTCACTCAAAGGGAGTAGAACTTTTCATCCAGCTCCATACTCCTGGGCAGTGCTTTTTTTGTAAAAAAAAAAAAACAAAAAAACGGTGCCGGAACTCATGTCCCCACCAGCAGTAAGCACACACACCAATCCCAAGCTGAGCAGCTATCAGATAGCAGATAGCAGACACAATAGCAGCCTGCAGGCACTATGTTAATAATGTTTGCTGCTGATCTGCTATTGATCTGCTGATCTGCTACTGTTCAAAATCACTTCGTAAAATTCATTGAAAAAAAGGTGCCGGAACGCCGGAGTGTTCTGGTGCGTTCTATGACAAAAAAAGCCCTGCTCCTGGGAAAGGTAGGCAGCCCCAAGAGCTCCATTATTCATGCATTTTCTTGCTGGGTAACTCATACACACCAGAGGAAATGCAATGCAAAGTATTATTGAAGTAGCCCTCATAAAAGTTATAAGTTCGATATGTTAAAATACAGAGCCTCGCCCATCGTCTCCCCCTCCCCATCTGCAGAGTTTTCCCTTTCTAATCCCTTCTCCAGGAAAAAGAAAAACAGCCCCAATTCCCCCACCACCACCACCACCACTCTCAGTCAAGTGCCTAGCTGAAACAGCACTGAAATAATGCTAAAAGCCAATGAGGCAGCTGTGCTTCCCTTGCAATGTAAAAATACCTAGTCAACTCATGCTTTGTCTTGAGGAATTCTGTATCTCTGATTGCAAAAACCACATTTTAAACCTGTTAGATTTCTCTAACTCCTGATTGTTTTATTTGTTCTCTGTTACTCAAGCATTTGATGGGTCATGATGTTTTTCCCGATGCCTATAATGATTTCTTAAATGTTCTTTGTAGACATACAATTCATATGTTTAATTCTCTTTCTTTTTGTCTTTACTAAGAGGGTAAAGATTATATTTGTGAGCAATTACAGTTCCTTAATGCATTGGGTTAAACTGAGTGCCTTCCAGGTGTTTTTGTTGTGAGGGTGTTATAAAAACACCCTCACGCTTAAAGGTGCTTTAGCTGCAATAAATTCTTCAAACAGGAGCTGAGGTTCTAAATTGGTTTATTGCTCATTATCTACAAAATTTACGGTTAAACAACTATCCTAACGGCAAGGCACGTATGTGAAGGAACGATGTTCCCCTGACAATGATCTCATACCTCCCCCTCCCCGTTTCTTTCTTCTCTTCCTGAAGCTGATAAGAGCGCATCATCATTGGTTAGCGTCAATCAAGTCAATGCCTCCGAGCTGCCGAGCTTTCCTCTTCCTCCGGCAAAGTATTTCCCCCCACCCCTTTCTCCTTCACAGTCTGTATGGTTTAAAGGGCTAGCCTCCTGTGAAGCAGCCGGGGAACCCTGAAAACCCTCAGGAGCCACCTGATTCATTTCTTCTTCTGGAAGTATCTGCTCTTTCCTGCTCCTAGTAATCACGGTTACCTCCTCCTCGCGAGGAGGAGCCACTGTCATGTTCTCCTGCACGACAGTTTTGGACTATAACTCCTGGAATCCCCAGCTCTTGACCAATCTTACCCAGACAAGGTTGCCCACCACCAGGTTAAAGAATCAGGAAGAATAATTATGGTGCTTTTATGAGATTTTAAAGTTTAGCTTTCGATGTGCATTATGTGGCAGATCTTCCACCTGCAGTGTCCTGCTAGCTCAATGGAGTGGTTTTTTATCAGATGCTTTAGCCTGATGGATCATTGTGGTTTTGGAATACCCTCCTACTGAAATCAATTTGTGGGATCAGGGATGAGCCAGATTAGCCAACTCCAAGCTGGTACAGCAGAGGGGCCTGTCCTGGGGCCTTTCAAAGTGATGGAAATGTTTGCAGAGCCTAAGCTGGCCTGGCTGTTGCACTGTCCCAGTTTGGACCCTACTGCTGGCGTGTTACTCACAGGGGTTTCTGTGGGTGAAAACCAGGCCAACAGGATGGATGTGAACCCCACCCCCACTCCTTCAATGGAGGGGCATACTCATCCTGTCCTAAGCCCTTCCAGCTGATGGACCCGTGGGTTAGCATTATGCAGCACATAATGTAAGTAATAATCTGTATTATGGTTTGTTTATTTCAGTTCTCCAATGAAGGACGCACAGAAACATGTCAGACATTTTAGAATGTTGTAAGTTCTGTTTGCTGTACCTGTCTGAGGCTTTGCCCTTCTTGCCATTCCTGCCCTGGAGGTCTGTCTCAACTTCGCTGCCCACCCCTCCTGCTCTACGCCTCCCCTTCCAAGCACAGTCATGTCACTTTTGCCTTCCTTCCTGCACCCTTTTTCTCTAGCTGCACACAAACTTCCTCCTTCCTCAGGATGGTCACCCAAGTTAGCAAAGGCTGTGGGCACTGAACAGGATTGACTGAGAGGCTGGCCTTTCTCAAAGTTCACATTTTAAAATTTTAAAATTGCCCCCATTCCAAATATTAGGGCTAGTTCCAGGTGAGATTTTTAGTAGCTTCACTACCCTGATGCATTCATGGAATTTAAGGAGGATTTATTAGCAGACATCTGTGGCGTTCCACTAAATCAACTTCCTCACATTTGCGGTATCCTGTTTGGTCTCTCCAGAATGGACTTTGCATAATAATTACAGGTTCCCTGTTCTATTTAAAGATGCTTATATGCCTAAGCATTATGTGTTTGCACTTTGCATATTATCCTTGTTAGGAATGGTGTCCATCTCAGAACATTGTAACTGATTTAAACTTATTTCATCTTTCAGTTCTTTCATGTCTTTAGAACATGAAGAGTTATAGTAGAGAAGAGGTATTTCATTACACTAATGGAGTTCAGGAAACTATTGTGCTAGTTTAAACTATATGACACTGTCAATCATCTGTATAAGGGTCAGAAGCAGATAGTCTTATTTTTAGTGTACAGGAAAACATGATAATTGTGCTATGTGTTCATATAAGCAAACTACACATAAAACTCTGCATGGAATCATGTGTTTCAGCATTAATCTAAAATACTTTTTGGGTCTTGTAAATAAAAAGAAATGAGCTGGTTTAGTTTTTAATTGCACTGGAGGAGTTGTCTCTTCTGCTTTTGTATGGACTCTGGGTACTGACTTCAGGACTAATTACACATTATATACAAGTGTATATATGAAAGTGCATATTAGCATTCCTATATAGATGAGGTTGTTGTTGTTGTTGTTGTTATAGATCTCATAATAGATGAGGTTACATTCTTGAAAAACAGTTGGAGAGAGAAAAACGGGGGGAGAGAAAGAACTGTTTTGTTTAACTTCACTGTCAGCTCCACCAGAGAACTGGTTAATAGAGATGTAGAGCTCTGAAGAGAGCTCTTGGACATTAATGTGTCCAAATTCAAATGCAGACCTGGTTTCACTTTTACCTTATTTATTTATTTATTAAAACATTTATATGCCACCCCATCGCAACAAAGCCTCGGGGCGGCTCACAACATATTAAAATACAATAGAAAATTTAAAACCTTTATATCTGTCCCTCCCCCCCACTCCCCGGTGCATCTCCGCAAACTTAAAATATGCCCAACTTAAATACAAAAACATAAACAATAAACCACGTAATTTAAATAAATAAATACAATTAACCTATAAACAAATACTAATCCTAATTAAACAATACATAAATACATAAATAATAAACTATAAACCAAATAGACAAACTAACAATTAAAATACAATTTGAATAAAAATGGTCTTCGCCTGGCGCCGAAAAACAAATAACAACGTATGTCTTTTACCTTAAGACGTATGTCTATTTTACAGGAGTGAAAAACAGAGTTCTGATTTTAGTATGTGTTCTTGAAGAAGTGCTTATTGGGACTCATACGATGTTAGTAATGGAAAACAGAATATTGGAACTGTGCCTCAGCAAAAGTGCAAGAGCCTAGAAAGAAGTACTAGTCTACACCATTTTGAAATGGAATAAGAGCAACTCCAATTTCATCTATGGTGAAAAGACATTGGCCTGCATCCTGACTTTCCTTCATGAACCAAGCAGAAATTTTATTCACAGATCTTTCCCACTTGCCCTTCCTGCCTCCTCCAGACACTCCATACTCCCCCTAGATATGTGCTGCTGGGGTTTAGGGGACCCATCAGAATGTTGTGGATAATGGGGAGGGTTGGTGCAAATTGCTGGCCACCTTCTGCTAACAGAAGAGCAGTTTAGGAGCCAAAGCATTGTCCTTTAATTTTACTTAAAAGAATGCAGTATCCCATTGGGCAGGAAAGTCATCCATCACTGCCTAACATTCATATAGATACCTTCTCACCCAGACGCAAGAAGAAAGAACAGTTGGGTAGCACTCATTCTGTTTCCTTTGCGCTACTGCTAAAAGCTGTAGTAGCAATTCCATTCTTGATTCTTCTTTGGCATTAAGAAAGTTGAATATGACTTAGTTCACCTTTATCTCCCCCTCACAATTCTCTCTCTCTTTTTTTTTTTTGCTAAGCCATTTGCAGAAAACACAATATATTGCTTTCAACTTGCCCCTCACTAAGTGAAATCGTCTCTTTCCTTAATGGTTAGGTCCCATGTTGTGCAGCTTATTTGATTGGTTGAAAAGTAATGGGAATTTTTTGGGACAGAAGAGGAGATTCAGACAGATAAAAGGAAGTTGTCCATGACACAGCACATAGTTAAGCTATGGAATTCACTGCCACAGGCAGTAGTGATGGCCATCAATTTGGATGGTTTTGAAAAGGGTATAGGACACATTCCTGGAGGAGCGGGCTATCAATGGCTATTAGCCTTGTTGACTTTGTGCCACCCCATTTTTGGT
This sequence comes from Varanus salvator macromaculatus, assembly GCA_023646645.1. Lineage (NCBI taxonomy): Eukaryota > Metazoa > Chordata > Lepidosauria > Squamata > Varanidae > Varanus > Varanus salvator. The sequence continues at coordinate 1,161,902 of JAIXND010000791.1, read as the reverse complement.
TTTGTGCACCATTTGCTGAGGAGCTCAGGCAGGCAGAACTCTTCCGTCCTGGGGATCTTGGCTGCTGATTTGCCACTGTGTGAGCAGAGTACTGGACTGGATGGGCCATTGGTCTAATCCAGCATTGCTGTGTTTATGTTCTTATGTGCTTAGCATTTGCTTCCATTGTTAACCACATAAATGCAACAAACACACTTGTTGTTGACCCTGGTGCTAACTATTACTGTGGAACTTCAAGAACCATCACATCTGTCTAGGGCTGCATTTGAGGGTAGGGACCCAGGCAATGTTCATGGAGCATCAGTCAACCACTGTCTACTCAACAGCTGAGGCCAGTAGTTCCTATAGTATGAGTAAACACAGGTTTGCCTAACATACCTGGTCTGCACACCTGGTGTGCAGGCTAACAAACTGAACCTTAGTCCAGACAAGACTGAGATGCTGTTAGTCGGTGGTCCCTTTGACCAGGTGGAGGCTGTCCAACCTGGTCTGGAAGGGATAGAACTTCCCTTGAAGGAGTGGGCTCATTGTTGTTGTTTGAGATTCAGGTGTCCTTGGTGGCACAGAGGACCTTTTACCAGCTTTAGCTAGTGGTCCAACTATGCCTCTATATGAACAGAAGTAGCCTGGTTTTGGTAAGCCACACTCTGACAATCTCTATGATAGACTGCTGCCATGCACTCTATCTGGGGCTGCCCTAGAAACTGCAGAGCAAGCAACTGCCCACCCAATAACGTCTTAACATGATCCAACCAGTACCAGCAGGATATGAATCTTTCCTCGGCAAGTGTTACATTTTGGGATTACTGCTTCTGTTAGTCTGTGCTTTAATAGAAGATCCACTATCATTGTACATAGTTACCACTGTTATCTAAATGCTCAGCATTGATTTGACGTGCAAGATGCTTGGAAAACACCGACGCTGTAATAAATACACTTGTCTCTAAGCAGCAAATGCTCAGAGGCACTTTGTTTATCTACGGAAGCTTAACGAGAAGGTGAGCTGTTTTGCTGCAATAACCATATTTCCGCAGATGAATCAGTAACAGCTACTGAAGTAAGAGATGGTCATTTTTTGCTTCTGCTTCTTGCGTAGTTGCAGGGGCATGTGACAAGGACAGAGATACAGAATGGAGCAATGAGGACTTCTCGCCCCCGTATCCCTGATGTTGAATCATAGGTCTGTGCGCTTGGCAGTGGCTGGCAGTAGCCACAAGTGAGGAAACAACCACAGTGAGCTGTTGGTGATGCTGCTGCCGGAGACAGGGTGTGGGCTACCTAGCATCCACAAAGGCATCTGTGTGGTGGCGCACTGACCTTGCAGACCTCTTTAAAGTTACCTTCTAAATGGCAGCTGGCACAACAGCTAAAAAATTCACTACAATTAATTTTGGTAGCATGCACACATTCGGGAACTGATTTCTCCTCCTACCCAAGTTTTTTAGGTTTTCCTTCCATACACAGAAATAGGTCCTCCTACATTGCAATTTGTATACAGACTGCAGAGAGAAGCTGAGTGTCCCTCCTGTAAAGACGCTTCCAAGGTGATCTTCTGACAATCTGACATTGTTCCACTTAAGGGATGATTCATCCTGTATTACTGAAACAATTGCTATTTTTATTTTTACTTCAGTGCAAAGTGCAGCGGTGGGGGAGGCGGCAGCACTGGTCTCCTTTCAAAAACAGTTGCTCTTGCTAACTGCTTTTAACTTGCGGGATTTATTCTTTGTACCAACATTCTTATCGACCAGGTCTCTTGCTCCCTGTTCTGTTCAGTGGCAGCATGTCAGTGGTCAGTGCAACCTAATTGGATGTGATATTTGTACTTGGCCTCTCCCAGACAGCAAGGCAGGCAAGTAACTGCTCAGTCGTGGATTCTATGTCCATGGGAGCTATCATGCAACTGCAGACACGCCATTTTAGGACCAGACTTGCAACCAAGGCCATCCAGCATAGGATGATAAGTTTTGGACAGAAGGACCACACTTTTAGGGGTGGGGAAGCAACGCCTCCCTCACCTCCAAATGCACCCCTCCCTATGCTGTCTTTAGGCTCCCCTCCCCAAGGCTACATGCAAGGCCAGGTGAGAAAGCAGGGGACAGGTGTTATATGTAATCGCCACAAGAGTGTTCTCTGATCTTTGCAGAGAATGGAAATGACAGGCTTTGGCCTGGGGAGGCAACAGGCACAAGGCCTGGAGACAGAGGGGGACAACCTGATAGGCTGGATGCAGGTCCCTTGAGACCAGCATCAGGCCTTTGGGTACCTGTGAAAGAAAACAAACAAAAGCTGCTGGAGATGAGTCATCACACCTGAAACACAAGTCAGTCTTTTCTTGCCTTTTCTCTCTCCCCAAGTTGATAGAGACCACCCTCACACCAATCCCTTGCACATGGTTATGTTTCTGATCAATTGGTTGAGCTGGATTTGTCATTGTTGTTTTTTTAGTCTAAACTCCAGAATTGCTGCCCTCAATTTCTGATGATAATGTGATTCATTCAACTCACTCTTGGCATTGGGCCACAATGGCTAAACTTGGTTAGTCCTTAGGTTTATGTTCTTGCAATTGTATTAACACTTTTTGGCACTTTTAAACACGGCCCCCTCCAATATGGTGAATGAACTACATGTGCTTTGGAATTTGTATCAGGAGGTATGCTTTAAATGTTCTGCAATAAATAAGAACAGAGCTAAAAAGAGGAGAGCTCCTCAATTTGCTGCTGTCAGTATGGGGTGAACAAACTGAGAGCAGAGACAAATCTTAGTGGGGTTGCCCTCAAACCTACTAGTGCCTCCTGCTTGCCTCTGTAACATTGTGCGGCAGTGAAATCGCATCTTCTGTCCTTGAGTCTCACTCTGTCCCTTTTTTTTACATTTGCTCTGTAGAAAGCTTTGTAGACAACTTGATGGTTTGTTGTGCTAAGGCAGCCTTTCCTGATCTGCTGCTCTCCAGATGTCTTGTACTCAAACTCCCATGGCCCCAGGCAGCAGAACTAATGATCAGGAATCCCTCCAGCCCAGGTGCTGGCAGTGTATGCAAAGCCAGCACATGGGAGAAAGTGACAGGCACATGCGCAGTGAGAGAGCAGGGAGAGGTGTGGGTGTGTGGCCATCCTTGTGCATGGGCACAGAGTGGAGAGTCAATGGGGTGGAATAGTGCACACTGGGATTGATTCCCAGCCGCAGGGGCTAGTGGGATACATGATGCCATTGGAGATAAATGGAAACTACTCATGTGCAGTTACCACGTGAGAGGGATGGTATAAATTGTGTCCTGCAACAGCAAAGGGATGGACCCGATGGCCTTCTGGCCTCTTCCAACTCACTTATTCTATGAATGTGCGGACACAAGACACAAGGTGAGATAACTTGCTGCATGGAAACCATGTGGTTTGGTGTAGCGTTATGTGGGAACATAGCCATTGTGTTGCCTCTCTGCTATTTAAGAAATTGAGGAACAACAACAAAGTTAGTTGGACTGGAACATTCCGCTTCTGTCAAAGGAAATACCCAATGTGAACCCTAGAGAGAATGAACCAAAGTTCTGTTTAAGCCCCATTCATGTCAATGCAGCTACTCTGCATAGGGGTAACCCTGGATACTACTGTATAACACAGGGGTCCTCATACTTTTTAAACAGGGGACCAGTTCACTGCCCCTCAGACTGTTGGGGAGACAGACTATAGTTTGAAAAAAATATGGACAAATTCCTATGCACACTGCACATTAAAATTAAAATTAATTAAAACATTAATTAAAAATTGAAAAATGTTTGCTCCACTCCCTCAGGCTGCAGCAGAACCCCAAGATGAGGTGGAGAAGAGCATGTCCATATTCAAGGGACATAGCTACAACAGAACTGTCACTAAATATAGCATTTTGCATAATGCAGCTGATGACTGCAACTGGTATTTACAAAGAATGAAGCAAAAATACTAAGGATAAATACTGTTAATGCCACTCTTAGTATTTGAAGCAAGTCAGCCCAGAACAATTCCCACAATACACAATGGCTGTATTTGGATGCAGAGCTAACAACTACCATATTTTAAGTGCAACCTTGCCAAAACTGGTACTGTCCAGATGAGTTGGACAACAACTTCCATTGGCCATGCCTGTTGGGTATGATGGAAATTATAGTCCTTGCTGAGGGAGAGTTCCGAGGGAGTGGGAGGCCGGAGAGGTGAGTGCGGGGCCGCTCCCTGGCCGGGAGAGGGCTGTGAGGAGGGAGGTAAGGGCTTCTTTCCAAGGCAAGGAGAGGCGAGGGATGGGAAGCATGGCAGCCGCTCGACGACGGTGGCTTGCTTGGAGAAGGCCGTAGCGGAGCTTTGGGAGCCGCAGCCCCGCTCCGCCTCAGCCTGTCCTTCCCCTGGGTTTGGTGAGGCAGCTGCAGCTTGGCCTGCAGCCCAGGGACATGGCTCACATAATTAAAAATAGATTTTAAAAGTTATATTTTTTTTACCTTCAATCCTTTTTTAGTTTCTTCATCTTCATCTCTCTTCTGGCCTCCTCTCTTTTCCCACTCCATATTCCCACTCTGTATATGCATGCAATGGCGGGGGGAAGAGTCAGCACACTGGCAGTTGCACTGTAACAATTTGGCCCATGCACTGGCTCTCTGACACCTGCACCGGCTCAGAGCTTTCGGACTCACTCGGAGCAAGTCCGAAAGCTCTGAGGCGGGCCGGATATTTATGGTGGGCCAGATCCTGGTGGGCCAGGATCTGGCATGGTGGGCCAGATCCTGCCTGCAGGCCGTAGTTTGAGGACCCATGGTATAACACCTACATATGCTGTGTTGCCTTAGAGATCTACATCACTTTCCCCTCTGCTGCTCCTTTCCTTTCATTTCAAACCTAGAAATCTCACTTCTGTCTTGCACCCACTTGCTCTGGCAGCGATCCATATTCCTCCATCCCCGTATCTGTAAAATGGCCAATTGGAGTTGCAAGGCCTTGTAACTCCATTTGCCTGGGAAGTGTGGCTGTCTCAAATAAAAGGTTTCAAAACCACTGTGTGAAAACCCACAGAGCTTACACTCCAAACATGAGATGACAAGTCTGCATCTCTCATGAGCAGAAGCTAGACAGAGCACTGACATTATACAAATTTTCTCAGCAAACATCTGCAACTTTCCTCCAGAGCAACTTCCTTACACTGGCATATTGCACAACACTGTCTTTAAAACAAAACTTATCTAGTATAACCACAGCTCTGCAAACCAACTTCTACATTCCTGTTTAAGATGTCTAAAGGTCCGGGCATGATGTTTCTTCTTTTAGCATTCGGTAAAAACTATTCTTATGATTTATGGTACATTTGTCCAGAATGTTGCCATCTGAATCAACTCATTTTCTCCTTTCAGCTCATTTATGTCTACAAATCACGGGATGTGATGCTGATGGTAAAAGAGGTATGTTTCTCCTTGTGTTTATACTTGTAAAATTAAAGCTAAATATTGTACTAGTGTATGTAATGGGTTCAATAGACCATAGTAAAGAGGCTTGATTTGAGTATATGCTCAAATATAATTCATATTGCTTGTGTTTCTATAAATTACAAATATCTGTGCAGAAACAGTACCAGCAGTTAAATTTGTTCTGAAACATGCATTGGAGAGTAAAGAAAACTAAACTGGCTACTTGGGGATTTCTATTTGGATTGGGTTTTAAAATTTATCATTACATTTTTAAGTCATAGAAGATATTGGATGGGTTCTGTGGTTACATTTATATATCTGTGTCTCTTGTTCTAAGCTACTCTGAGTACATTGCAGATGAGCAGAATAGAAACAATTTTATTTATTTATAAAGAATTATAAGATGGAGGAGGAGAATGATGTAAGCTGCCTTGAGCCCTTTGTAGGAAAAAGGCAGGATATAAATCGAAAAATAAGCCTTGTTTTGATCATTGCTGTTGACTATGGTTTGTATCCAATATAAGTCCTATTTTGAGTAGACCTATAAAAATGAAACACTAATGAAATGAAGTCCTCTTCATTTCAGTAGATCTACCCTAAGTAGATCTGACCTTGGATATAGTCTTTAGCAGCTCCTTTTACATTACACATGGTCCTAAAACAGTTAATTTGATTTGGGAATTAAATATTTGGAACAGCAAAAGAATGTGTGGGTACTTCACTCTCCCTTCCCCCATCCCATTCATCTGCTTTAAATCAAACCAGCAAACTGTCAGAGAATCTGCATGCAGGGGAATTTTCAGTGTTTCTTCCTCCTCCTCCAAATTCCCCACTTTCAAATCTGCTTTGCAAAATTAAAAAGATTCATTGACAAACACTTCAATATTTTTGCAGAGGAGAGGAATACCTGTGGCTCTTGGCCATGCTATCTCACAGTGGGCCCTCATGGTGAGAGCTGCCACCTGATGAGAAAATAAAAACCTACAAAAAGCCATGCGGGATCAGACCAAAGGTCCATCCAGTCCAGCACTCCATATACACGGCGGCAGATCAGCTGCCCACAGGATCCCTCACGCAGGATGAGTGCCGGACCTCCGTCTGCCCAGCCCCTTGGCAGCTGGTGCTCAGGCAGGCCACCTCTGCTGAAGGAGGCAGCACACAGCCAGCCAGGCTAGTGGCCACTAACAGCCTCCTCCTCCTCCATGAATCCTTTTTAAAGCCATCCAAATGGGTGGCCATCACTGTATCCCAGGGCAGCAGTGAATTTCAAAGTTTGGCTATCCATTGTATGAAGAAGTGCTTCCTCACAGGAGCTGAGCACTAGGCTGCCATTTCACTGAGCTGCCCACCATGCATTACTCTACCCTTGCTTGTATTGAGCAGCATTTCAACAAGCCATTTGGATGCTCATTCTCCCAGCTTGGAGGGATCTTTTGGAGCTCCTCACAATCCCTTTTGGTTTTCACCACCCTAAAAAGTTTCATGTCACCAGCAAACTTGACCATTTCACTACTTACTCCTAATTCCAGATCATTTATGAATAGGTTGAAAAGCATTGGTCCTAATACAGAACCCCATGGGACTCCACTGATGGCATCTTTCCATTGGGAAGAAGTGCTTCCTTTTCTCTGCCCTAAACCTCCCACCAGTCAGCTTCATGGGATGGCCCTGGGTTTGAGTGCCTCCCTCTCTTCCCACACTATGCATTTTTTAAAAAAACACCCCCATCATGTATTCCCTTATTTGCCTTTTTTCTAAGCTGAACAGTCCCACTTGTAGCTGCTCCTCACCGGAAAGTTGATCCAGCCCCTGATCATTTTTGTTGCCCTCCTCTGTACTTTTTCCAGCTCAGTAATGTCCTTTTACAGGTAAGCAACGAGAACTGAGCACAATATTCAAGAAAGGTCCCAGAAAAGATTTGTACAAGGGGAGTAAGATTTTCTGTTCCATTCCTAATTAAGCCTAGCATGGAGTTTGCCTTTGTCACAACAGCTGCACACTGGGCCAGCACTTTCGTCAAGCTATTTACGACTGCCCCAAGATCCCTTTCTTGCTCAGTCACTGCAGGCTCAGATCCCATCAGTGTATACATGATGCCCCATCATACATTACTCTACGCTTGCTATCATTGAACTGCATTTGCCCATTTTGATACCCAGTCTCCCAGCTTGGAGAGATCCCTTTGGGGCTCCTCATAATCTCCTTTGGTTCAGGATGCCAGCTGCTGGGAGCAGAAGGGTGGGGTGGGGTCTCTTGCACTTATGACCTGCTTGCTTGTGGGCTTCCACCTAGATGGCAGCTGCGGTAAGCACAATGCCGGACTCAGTCTGATCCTCGGTCTGATCCAGCAGGGCTTTCCTTAATCCTCCTAAAATCTTTCTCACAACCCCTTCCCATGTAAGGCTGTCCAAGGATGCATGGTTGGTAATAGACTTTGCAACAGGCCCAGCAGTCCTCTAGAGCAGGCAACTATCTCCCCCGCCCACCCTCTGAAGGAATGGGGCTGAGTCTGATGATGCCTTGCTCCGACAGCATCCCCCCGCCCCCCAAGCTTTGTTAGTACATGGTCAGACCCCTAAGCTACTGTACACCAGCACTCCTAGGGCAGAGGTAATGCTGACTGGCTCAGGGGCAGCTGGTACCCAGGGGACGCAAGGGTTGCTCTTCTTTACTTCTTTTGCCTCTTGACACCTGTCAAGAGGAGGCAGTGTGAAAAAGAAATCTCTGCAGCCCTTCAGGGTCCCTACCTGGGGCAGCTCCCTGCTGCTCTTTGGCAACCCAGCCCTTAAGGACATGGCCCAGGTGAAGCACACCCTCTCAGACCCTTGTGGAAGCCCAGCTAATGTAATATTTTGAGAATATACAAAAGGCATTGCACTTTTGTTTAAAGATGTGACAAACCACTGATAACACCTCCATGTGCCACTTGGGCTTGTCTCAGCTATTATTATGTTGCATTTATATCCCACCTTTTTTTCTTCTTGTGAGGAACCCACAGCAGCTTACAGGGCTCACAACAACCCTGTGAGAATAGGTCAGAATTATCTAAATATGTGACAACTGCAGCAAGAATACAATTGCTTCTAAATGGAAAGCATCAGAACCCCCCCGGACTTGAAACGATTGGAAGATTTGTTGATCTACAGATTAATACTTCTTTGCTGAACTCCCATATAGTGCTGAATGAACAAAGATAGATAAATTTGGGGAACTGAAAGCATTTGTTTAAAATTCCCTTGGCAGCCTTGTTTATTCTAGCCTACTTTGTTTTATATGTGCTTTTCTTTTTTCTGTATTTATGTTAAGAAAATAAAAATTTATATTAAAACAACAACCCTGTGAGGTAGGTTAGGCTGAGAATGAGTGGGTGGTCCAATGTCACCCAGTGAGTGTCATGATTAAAGGGTGACTTGAACCCAGTTCAACAGTCTCACCAGCTCCCTCTAGTGGTGTACCTTGGAGATGCAAAAAGCAATGGGGAGGGCAGGCAAGATGTGTTCTCTGGGATACCTACCCCGGAGATGAAGGGAATGAAGTGCGGGAGGATAACCCTCTCTGAATGTGATCATTTCTTGGGTGTGCTGTGGGCTGTTTAATGAATAACCTACACAGAATAACTTATTTGCAGGGCAGGCTATTGTGATGCATGAACCCATCCAGCCTATTGCAAGGAGACATTTGAACACTGACCTTCCCTCTTTGTTGCAGAAGTGCCTGAGAATACTTCTTGCTCAGAGCCTGAGAGGAATCCCCACATCTTCAGTCCCTCATCAGAAACCACCCTAGGTGCACATGTGACAATAGAGTGCAGCTCAAACAGTTGTCTGCCAATTTACTTTGTATTATTTTTAAATAAATCTACACATTCTGGAGTTATGAGCAAGACACAGAAAAAAGTTATATTTAACCTCACTATCAACTCCATCAATGAACTGGGTGAATATAAATGCAAAACAAATAATACCAAAGGCAGATACAGTTCTGGTTTCAGCTTTACCTTAAGAGGTATGTATATTTTGCAGAAGTGAGAAACAGAGTTGTGATTTTAGGTATGCTCTTGAGAAATGCTGATTGGAATTCCTCATTTAAAAACAAACATTTGAGAGGGTGCAGGGTCAGGCACTGAAATCTGGCAAGAAGACAGAATCATATCAAAGGAGATAATTGCATTTTAAAGGGAGTACCCAACTTCACCAAGACAGACTTATTGACTTATTACATGTCTAACCTGCCCCATTAGCCATATGGCTCCCTGAGCAGGTTACAGCAATAAAATACAAAAAAGAATACAAAATAGAATAAAATACAGATGGAAAAAATACAAAATAAAACAAAAATTATGAATGAAAATATTAAAACAAATATAAGATGCCCCTCATTAATGACATACCCGCAGTTAAAATTCTATTTAAACAAGTTAACAATTAAAATACCGTTGAAATAAAAAAGGTTTTGCCTGGCACCTAAAAGACTGTAAAGAAGGTGCCAGGAAGATCTCTCTGGGGAGCTCATTCCAGAGTCGGGGTGCCACTGCAGAAAAGGCCCTTCTTTGTGTTACCAACCTTCCTTACTTCCTGAAGAGGAGATCCCTTCAGAAAGGCCTCAGATGCAGATCTAAGGTGCCAGGTAGGCTCATACAGGAAGAGGTGCGCCTTCTGAATGGATACCCTGGTCCCAAGCCATTTAGGGCTTTAAACACCAGTGTTAACACCTAGAATTGGGCCCAGATCTCAACTAGGAGCCAGTGAAGATATCTGATCATATCTGCCAGTTCTCATTAACAATAAAAAGGTTTCCCCTTGACATTAAGTCCAGTCATGCCTGACTCTAGGGGGCACTGCTCATCTCTGTTTCCTAGCCGAGGGAGCCAGCGTTTATCCGCAAACAGTCTCCGTGGTCATGTGGCTGGCATGACTAAACACCGAAGTGCACGGAACGCTGTTACCTGCCCACCGAAGTGGTACCTTTTTATCTACTTGCATTTGTATGCTTTCGAACTGCAAGGTTGGCAGGAGCTGGGACGGTGCACGGGAGCTCACCCTGTGTGCAGATTTGAACCGGCGACCTTTCGATCAACCAGCCCAGCAGCACAGCGGTTTAAACCACTGCGCCAATATGACTGCTCTATTCTGGACCAACTGAAGTTTCTGAACCGTCTTCAAGGGAAGCTCCATTTCGAGCACATTGTAATAATCTAGATGAGAGGTTACCAGTGTGTGGATAACTGTTGCCAGGCCCTGCCTGTCCAGATATGGCTGCAGCTGGTATATCAGCTTAAGTTGATAGAAGATGCTCCTGGCCACCAAACCCACCTGGAATTCCAGGGATAATTCAGGGTCCAGAACCATCCCTAAGCTGTGATACCTGTCCTTTAGGGGGAGTGCAACCCTGTCCAGGACAGGCAAGACAGATGGACTCCCCACAAACAGTATCTCCATCTTATCTGGATTAAGTTTCAGTTTATTAGCCCTCATCTGGTCCATATCAACCAGAAACATACCCCAGAGCCCTCTGGAAACCGTCTGGATCCATTAGCCTCTGGGGGCAGACCATTCTAATATGTTCCTTGCCCTTGCAGAGAGGAAAAGGGGGCTGAAACCGTAAACATCAAAAGGAAGTGATCTGACCATCACAAAGGGATTGAATCCCTTTACTTCCAGATCACCATATCCCTGTCCAGTTGAGAAAATCAGATCTAGAGTGTGACCTTTTATATGTATTGGGCTGACAACATGCTGAAACAGCTCCATGGTTGTCATGGTGGCCATGAAATCCTGAGCTACCCCGGATAAAATGGCCTCAGCATGGGAGGTACCCCAGAATCAACAGATCAGATCCATGCAGATTGCATTTTGCAAGAAATCAGGAGATTGTGACTATTTTGTTTGCCTAGCATTCATATAAATATATTCTCTCCCACTGACAGAACGGAAGAAAAATTTGGGAGTACCCATTGTGTTACTTTCAGTTATGTTGCTGGTGTTGGTGATAATAGGTTTAGCAATTCTGCTGCTGATCCTTTTTCGGCGTAAAGCGAGTAAGTATGACCGATAAGGCGCTCCTTTTCTCAGAGGCATTTTGTGTCCTATGAATTCTAGAAAGCTTCCTGCTTGCCCCTCCAAAGATTTGTAGCCTGTTACTGGTAGGATCCATAGCTTGTTCCCCTTGCTGGATATGTCAAAGAATTTTGCTGCTGACACAAGTGGTAAATAGTACTCTGGAAGAAGAATAGGCAAATACCACTTGAGTTATTTCTGCTAAGAAAAACACAACTCCACACCTGTCCTAGTACTGTCTCCTAGATGGGCCCACAATCAGATTACCCAGTGAACTTGACTGGAGAATGGCCCTAAGATGAAAGTTCCAGCTGGCCTGTCATTGATTTGAGGGTTGCTGCCAAAAATGCCCCCTTTTGCCTCGTGTTGAGTAATCCTACATCTTGCTATAAACAGGGAGTGGCACATTGGCACTGGCAACATGATAGCAAATGTTCTAGTTGTAAGGATATCTGAGTCTTTCAGGCAAGATAGGGACTACACAAGAAGGCAGTTTCGCTCCACATGGCTCTTGTACCTTCTGTGTGCTCCCAATCATTTTAATTCACTTCCAAAATGGCACAAATGGTTTATTTTTTGATTTATAGCTTGTCTTTTTTCTACAAAGGGCTCAAGGCAGTTTACATTCTCCTCCTCCTCCATCTTATCCTCACAACAACAACCCTGTGAGGTAGGTTGGGCTGAGAGTCTGTGACTGGCCCAAAGTCACCCAGTTGGCTCCATGGCCGAGCGGGGACTAGAACCCGGATCGTCTGAGTCCCAGTCCCATGCTCTTCACCACACTGGCTCTCTGGTTTCTTGGATTACTCCCTGTCCCTCAGCCTACTTTAATGAAAGATCTTAGTTTCTGTAGCTTAAGATATACAAGAGAGTGGTGTGAATAGAATTGAAATAAATGAATTAATGGCTCCTGCATTTGGAGCCCAAAGACACAGCTTTGTAACAGAGAACAAAACAGTGTTTAACAGGAATCTATTTTTACCCATCACTGGGATTTCATTTCTTTTTTACAGGGAAACTAAGGAAGGCCTGTGCATCTGCTCGTTCCATTACAGCAAATTACCCAGACTCAGAAAACTGTCCAACTTATGACGATACTGGTAACACCAGAGGAATTTACTCTTTCAAGATAAAGCAGGCACATTTTAATATTGTTACAGCATCTGTGTGGGGGGAATTGGTCTGAGCTTTAAAAGGGTGCTGTGAGGAAATCAGTGGCCACTCCCAGCCTTATCCTGTCAGGAATATAGTTACAGGACTCTCCAATGTCTTTTGACATCTTCCTGCCCACACAGAGCATCAGGCATGAGTATGTTTAAAACTTGGTGAAAGCAGAGGTGATGCCCTGCTAGTTCTGTTTTCTGGCCATAATGATGAGAATGACAAAGATACACATTCTAGTATCAAAAATTGAAATATTCAGGATGGCTAGACAGCCAACCCTTTCAGCCTGTGGAGAATTAACCCCTTCCCCTGCAGCAAAAGTGCTTGACCACACTTTCAGGCTCTGCACAGAACAGGGTGCTGTGGAAAAGGTGGAAGGCTGTGGCAAAGATGAGCAGCTTTGGCAAACAGCGTTCAGTAGCTGAGAAGAGTGAGCACAAACTATTACTGCATTGCAATAAGATAAGGGAGGCATGGCTCTAAGCTCATGTAGCTTGAGACATTTTGTACCCACCCCATACCAAAGGCTCTGTGCCAATACATTGTGAGGGAAAACTCCAAATACAACAAATTGGTGGGAAAATCAATGGAATCAGTGTAAGGACGTTTTTCATATTTGTGAAATGAGTGAACAGTAAGGCTTAACAATAACAGTCCTTTCTTAAAGGGGTTTCAATTTATTATTTTATTTTTTCCATAGAACTAATTGCATATCACTTTTTGCTTATATCAATCTGCAAAGGCATCATTAAAAATGGCCTCTGTGGTATATCTAGATGGAGAAAGTTAACCTGGGGAAAAAGCACATCCATTCCTGCCCTGACATGTTATAGCCACAGTTAGAGTTCTAAACAAAAATTTATAAATAGATTTTTGGCAGGGGGGTTGGGGTAAACACCTTGCTACTAGTGTTTTTAATCTATCTTTCAAAGTTTTTGTTGATGAAAACGATTTGCCAATATTTCCCTGTGCTGTTAACTTTTCTCCCAATACAATGTCTTAAAGAAGCTAGGCTAATTCTGCTTGCTACTTGCAAATTCCGCTTGGTTGAAACTGTACAGGTTTTTTAAAAGTCTGAATTCTGACATAGCATATACAAATGTATGCTAATCCATGTAAATAGGCAGGATCAATAGAGTTTGAAAAGTTGTATTTCCACTTATGACTGCTTATGCAGACAAGAAATGCCCCCTAACTTAATTTTTCATGCATTTTCCTCTTGCATGTCATTCAGCGTACAGAAAAAATGAAGAAATTGTGTATTTCAACGTTAAGACAAATATGGAAGACAACGGAAATGGTAAAGTCTGTCTTGTCTTCTATAAGCGGAGCAAACCATTGTGTGCATACTGTGTTTTCTTGAGAAAAACAAATCTAGTGAAACAAACATATGGATATTTTGGTAGGTGGCATTACAACAAGGATACCAACAGTCAAAGTCACACTACTGCTAATTTGACTGTTTCATCACTGGCTAAGAGAAACTATCCCACAAATATGTGTGAGTGCATGCACACACTTCTCTATTTCTATAGGATTTTCATTTCTAAAGGATACCCAATTAAGCCTGTATCCAGAAGCAGACTATCCTCAAACACCCTCTATTGCTAGCAGATGACCTAGTGATAGATTACATGCAGTGAAGATAACTGGGAGATTAGCCATTTTATAACTAGGAGATTAGCTCCTTCATGGATCACTGCCTTGTCGTGGGGAAGGGGCTTACGTAGCTCAATGAAGCAATGAGCTATGCTGTGCAGGGCCACCCAAGACGGACAGGACATAGCAGAGAGCTCTGACAAAATGCGATCCACTGGAGAAGGAAATGGCAACCCACTCCAGTATCTTTGCCATGAAAACCCCATGGACAGTACCAAAAGGCAAAAAGATATGACACCAGAAGATGAACCCCTCAGGTCGGAAGGTGTCCAATATGCTACTGGGGAAGAGCAGAGGGCTAGTACTAGTAGAGCCAGAAAGAATGAAGCGACTGGGTCAAAGCCAAAAGGACACTCAGTTGCAGATGTATCTGGTGGTGAAAGGAGAGTCCGATGCTGCAAAGATCTATACTCCATAGGAACCTGGAATGTAAGATCCATGAATCAAGGCAAACTGGATGTGGTCAAACAAGAGATGACAAGACTGAACATCGACATCTTAGGAATCAGTGAACTAAAATGGACAGGAATGGGTGAATTTAATTCAGATGACCATCAGGTATACTACTGCGGGCAAGAATCCCTCAGAAGAAATGGAGAAACCTTCATAGTCAATAAAAGAGTAGGAAAAGCAGTACTGGGATACAATCTCCAAAATGACAGAATGATCTCAGTTTGAATCCAAGGCAAACCATTCAACATCACAGTAGTCCAAGTCTATGCCCCAACCACTGGTGCTGAAGAGGCTGAAGTTGACTGGTTCTATGAAGGCCTACAACACCTTCTAGAATTAACACCAAAAAATGATGTCCTTATCATCATGGAGGATTGGAATGTTAAAGTAGGAAGCCAAAAGATAACCGGAATAACAGGCAAGTTTGGCCTTGGAGTACAAAATGAAGCAGGGCACAAGCTGGTAGAATTTTGTCAAGAGAATACAATGGTCATAGCAAACACTCTTTTCCAACAACCCAAGAGACCACTCTACACATGGACATTACCAGACGGTCAACACAGAAATCAGATTGATTATGTGCTCTGCAACCAAAGATGAAGAAGCTCTATACAGTCCATAAAAACTAGACCAGGAGCTGACTGTGGCTCCAATCATGAGAATCTTGTTGCAAAATTTAGGCTTAAATTGAAGAAAGTAGGGAAAAGCACTAGGTCACTCAGGTATGACCCAAATCATATCCCTGATGAATATACAGTGGAGGTGACAAATAGATTTAAGGAATTAGATCTGATAGACAGAGTGCCTGAAGAACTATGGACGGAGGTTTGCAACATTGTACAAGAGGTAGCAACTAAAACCATCCCAAAGAAAAAGAAATGCAAGAAAGCAAAATGGCTGTTTGAGGAAGCTTTACAAATAGCTGAGGAAAGAAGGGAAGCGAAAGGCAAGGGAGAAAAGGAAAGATACACCCAATTGAATGCAAAATTCCAGAGAATAGCTAGAAGAGATAAGAATGCCTTCTTAAATGAACAGTGCAAAGAAATAGAAGAAAACAATAGAATAGGGAGGACCAGAGATCTCTTCAAGAAAATTGGAGATATGAAGGGAACGTTTCATGCAAAGATGGGCATAATAAAGGACCAAAATGGCAGGGACCTAACAGAGGCAGAAGAGATTAAGAAGAGATGGCAAGATTACACAGAGGAACTATACAAGAAAGAGCTTAACATCCCTGATAACCATGATGGGGTGGTCTCTGACCTCGAGCCAGACATCCTGGAATATGAAGTCAAATGGGCCTTAGGAAGTCTGAGCAACAACAAACCTAGTGGAGGTGATAGTATTCAGGCTGAGCTATTCAAAATCCTAAAAGATGATGCAGTAAAAGTGCTACACTCAATATGCAGGCAAATTTGGAAAACTCAACAGTGGCCACAGGATTGGAAAAGGTCAGTTTACATTCCGATCCCAAAGAAGGGCAATGTCAAAGAATATTCAAACTACCGCACCATTGCACTCATTTCACATGCTAGCAAGTGATGCTCAAAATCCTACAAGCTAGGCTCCAGCAGTATGTGGACCAAGAACTACCAGAAGTACAGGCAAGATTTCGAAGAGGCAGAGGAACTAGAGATCAATTTGCCAACATACGCTGGATCATGGAGAAAGCTAGGGAGTTCCAGAAAAACATCTACTTCTGCTTCATTGACTATGCTAAAGCCTTTGATTGTGTGGATCACGACAAATTGTGGCAAGTTCTTAAAGTGATGGGAATACCTGATGATCTTATTTGTCTCTTGAGAAACCTATATGCGAGTCAAAAAGCAACAGTGAGAACTGGACACGGAACCACTGACTGGTTCAAAATTGAGAAAGGAGTTCGGCAAGGCTGTATACTGTCACCCTGCCTATTTAACTTATATGCAGAGCACATCATGAGAAAGGCAGGGCTAGATGAATCACAAGTTGGAATCAAGATTGCTGGGAGAAATATCAACAACCTCAGATATGCAGATGATACCACTCTCATGGCAGAAAGTGAAGAGGAACTAAGGAGCCTCTTGATGCGGGTGAAGGAGGAGAGTGCAAAAGTTGCCTGAAACTCAAGATTAAGAAATCTAAGATCATGGGATCCAGTGCTCTCACTGGCAAATAGGTGGGGAAGAAATGGAGGTAGTGACAGATTTTATTTTTCTGGGCTCCAAGATCACCGCAGATGGGGACTGCAGCCAAGAAATTAAAAGACACTTGCTCCTGGGGAGGAAACCTATGGCAAATATAGACAGCATACTAAAAAGCAGAGACATCACCCTGCCAACAAAAGTGCATATAGTCAAGGCTATGGTTTTCCCAGTTGCAATGTATGGCTGTGAAAGCTGGACCATAAGGAAGGCCGAGCGCAAAAGGATTGAGGCCTTTGAATTGTGGTGCTGGAGGAGACTCCTGCGAGTCCCTTGGACCGCAAGGCAATCAAACCGGTCAGTCCTGAAGGAGATCAACCCTGACTGCTCTTTTGAAGGCCAGATCCTGAAGATGAAACTCAAATACTTTGGCCACCTAATGAGAAGAAAGGACTCCCTGGAGAAGAGCCTAATGCTGGGAACAACTGATGGCAAAAGAAGAAGGGGATGGCAGAGGATGAGGTGGCTGGATGGAGTCACTGAGGCAGTTGGTGTGAGCTTGGGTGGACTCCGGGAGATGGTGGAGGACAGGAAGGCCTGGAGGAATGTTGTCCATGGGGTCGCGATGGGTCGGACATGACTTCGCGACTAACAACAACAACAACAACAAAGCCATTTGAATGTGACAGGAATATAATTGAAGTTCAGAAGAAAGACCAAAATAAATGTATGTAATTTTCCTCGAAGAATTGTAGGTGGAAATCAAACTCTCTCTGAAATTCTTGCAGCCCAGTCCTAAATATATTTACTCAGAAATGAATTCAGGTATGTTGCCCTGATACAAGTAAGGACAACTGTATGCAGATTACTTGCTGGATCAGCATGTGCCACATCACTTTCACAGCAGGATCTTGATTGGAGTACTAATAGTCATATGAATGTTTTTTGCTTTTTACAAATAGTCATACGATTGCTATGCTGCTTAAAAGAATATGGTTCGGGAATTATTTTGTCACCCAAGACCAAATGCCTCAGGGAAGGCAAATCGGGACCCTTTGTTTGAATGTTTCCCCCACAGGAAGTTTCAATCAACATAAGAAAAATTAGTTTCAGCTAGGACAGGTAATTAAAGACAGAGTTGTTCCTGTAGCAGTGTGTATCAACACAATCTGCATAACAATGCTTGGCCTGTTGCTCTGTAATCAGCCAAATTCCTTCAAATCATCATCAAAACACTTTCTCTCAATGGGAGGGATTTGCTTCTCTTCCTGGCCCTCCAAACTGACTAAGAGAGCCTATACTTTTGTATATTTTGGCATTCAGATGAAGCACTTTAGATGCCAGGCAATTTTTGTTAACATAAGGAAAACTGTAAAAAGCAGAAAGCTGTCATGCAGTGACATTGTTTACTATCTGCATTTGACAATGTCCTAGAAGGACTAGACCGGGGTCTGCAACCTTAAACACTGAAAGAGCCATTTGGACCCGTTTCCCACAGATAAGAAAACACCGGGAGCCACAAAACCCTTTTGACATCTAAAATGAAGATAACACTGCATACATCATTTTTTTACTTTTATGCTGTGTATAAAAAACCATAGTGTGTTGCATTTATGAAATCAATGAATGATTCTTTTATATAATCTCCATCTGTGAACGGCTTCCCATGCCTATTTCCTGAGCAGCCACAAAACTAGCATATGCAGTTGAATTTGCAGACTTAATCCACTTCTTGAGATGATTTTTGCTCAGATCAACCTTCTGCATCAGTTCTGAAATGGCTTTTTTCTCTCATCTCCATCCGGATATTTTTCAGCAAAGGCCGTGTGTTTATTCTGGAAATGTCTTGCAACATTCAACTTTTTGTTGTTTGCCAGTTTCTCACCACATATTAAACATACTGGTAAAGCAGTCTCGTCAGCAGTGAAAGCAAATGAATCTGCCCACGTATCATTAAACGTTCTGTTTTCTTCTGAAACCTTTTTTTTCTTGGATTTATCCATGGTTGGCCTACCGGAGGTTGAAAAGCTCAATAAATCGTATGCCAGCAGGTGTCGCACATTGGCAGTTGTGATGCATATTTTGAGCGACAGGGAGTCACAGCAGAGGGCTGAAAGAGCCACATGCAGCTCCAGAGCCATGGGTTGCTGACCCCTGACTAGGCTGTAGGACTGTTTATATGAAAATTATACAACAAAAATTGAGCTTGGAGTGAAAAATTCACTTCATTATGTGGGATGAAGACAATAACTGAAAGTGGTTGAAGGAAACCTGCTTAAGATTGTACCCTTAGCATCATGACTACTCCTAAGTGGTACCTCCCAAGTCAAGTGAGTAAATTCTAGGCTCAAGTCAAATAAGAAAAATCCATTTCTGGCTAAACAGAAAAGTTGAATGAAAACATAGACTGATACACATACCATTCGTTCTAGATTTTGGAATTTTTATATGAATAATTTAAAAGTTTTCATAGCCAGTACCAATATAGCATACAATGGTTACTTTTAATAATAAAAGGACAATTTAAAAGCAGCAATTGAGAGCTCTCCATAACTGAGCTTGAAATGAATGAAGCTTGAAGTTTAGGATTTGGAAGGTTAAAGTCAAAAGAAGTTGAAAGGCACCTACCCAAAACAACAGAGGAACCTATTTCTATGTCCCTTTTCTGAATAGTTCTGTGACTTGATGTGCAGCAGTTCTTAAATGGCCCAAGGATCTTCCGACCAAGATCCAAAAGTTAATTTTAGAGTCCCATCTACAGCACTTTCTTTATAGTTATCCACATTGCCTGTTTCTAATTGCTCTAGTCATCCAAAGTGAGGAATCTACAGTGACCTACGCTGAAGTTATCATAAGATAAAAGAGGTAGGATTTTCTTTTTGTTCTGTTCATGCCACTCTCCCTTTATAGAGCAAGGATGCCTGTAGCACTTGCTGCCACCAAAAGGTCAGGGAGGAAAATTGGCCACAAATTGTAACTGTTTATTAATTGCAAATTTAACTTGATTCCTTCCTAGTAAGCCATTGAAGCAATTTATCACCAATTTATCACCAATTTCAGCTGGCAGGTGCCAGTTCTTATGCTGCCAAAAGGCAGGTAGTAGCACAGCACATGGGAGGTTCTGGGCAAGAACCTATTTAGCCTATGGTTCTTAAGATGTTTTTGTCCCATAATTCCCATAAGCCCTCACCACCGGCAGTGCCAACTAGGACCATGTTAGGATTACATGAGCAGAGCCAGCTGGAGCCAGGGGGTCAGACTAGATGGCCTGGGAGACCCCTTCTGACTGGGTTTTTTCCCCTAGGTTCTCCACCCCTACTGAACAGGAAGCACAAAGATTTACTTATTTGTGGTAGCAACTGGATTGTACAAAGCTTGATCTAGCTATAGATCATGACTTAGCATTACATCAATGCTTGAACTAACTTGCTCTGAAGGAAAATATGGTTTATTATGACACTTAGGAGTTGCCATTTTCTAAGCTTGTTTTACCCATGGTGGAAGGTAGAAGGAACAGCCATTTCCCTACTCCCATTACCTCCACTGGGAAAGACTTGACTTGCCAGTATTGAAGGCTGGTATAGTTTCAGGACATGTCAGGAAACGAAGAGGTCCAGGTTGCTGAGCTGCTTCTGACCTGCCCGCCCAATTTTAAACACCAACAGCAGCAGCCATAGAGGTAGGAAATTCAAACATAACCTCCTTATGCGCCATGCTATCCTATGGCCCCTGAGAGCGCATCTCAGATACCATAGGAGTATCTTTCAAATCAGTTTCCAATCATGTGCAATATCTTGGACAACAAACCCATGATATGGTACATAACAAATTCTAAACAAAACAGGTACTCTCATATCCTCTATGAATGCTGAGTCAGTAAAGACAACCTCTATTTTCTCAAAATTTCAGATAGCACGTCTTACAAATAAATTCTTGCAGTTGCTGCCTCAACATCCACCTAACCGTATCATGTAAACATAATTTAATGTGCAATAGGTCAATTATATTACTTAGTTACCAAGTATTTGTCAAGTGGGAACATAGATCTCTCAGAAAACTGTCCAATATTGTAGCTTTGAAATATTCATTTTAAAAAATCTTACCTCTGGTTTTGTGTCTCTACAGAACTCAGACCTGATACCTGTCCTCTCATCATAATACAATCAAAAACAAAGAAGCTTTTACCAGGAGTTCCAAACTACCTGTAACTAATTTGTCTCCAATCTGCTGTGTGATTTCAATAAAATCTGACCAAGACTAACAGAAATCAAAGCAACAAATAGCAATTTTACTAATTTCCCGATGCTCTTACTTTTTTGCACAAACAGAATGCAAAACTAATTATACAGACCTGGGACACTTAAAACTAGATGAGATTTCAGATGATGCCATTTATACATTTTTATCTTGCAAATGGACACAATTAATTTGGCAAAGTACAGTTCGGAATGCCTCACTTTCAGCTGACAGCAGTGTAACTGGACATAACCCACCCATAACCAACAAGCACGTGGTACAGAAAAGGCCAAGATGCATTGAGCAACAATACTTTACTCCTTTCTATCTAAAGATGCTAATATATTGTGACAGAGTAGGTTTTTTTTTTAGGTTAATGGCAATCTCTGAAGAGAAGCATAATCTGGCTTGCTTACTCCTGTTTACTTGAGATATGGTCCTATAACATCATGGTGAATGTGGGCTTCCATTTGCTGGGCTCATCTCCCTCTCTACCAGCTATTGTCCTATCTCATGCTCCCAGTGAGTGCCCACAACAAACAAAGAAGGACATCAGAGCTCAGCCTTCCTGGTTTTCACTGCAAGGAGTAGGGAAGAACTATTCAGACAGAAGATTTTAAAAATTGTCTTTATTGACTTTGTATCAGACATTTTTAGCTGCTGAAATATACTTTGTTAAAAAGTCCTTTAATCGAGATATGTGCATCATTTCTTTCATGCTGGTGTCCCTGCTTCTCAGCTGGATCACACCATTCTCTAGTGTCGTGTCAGTGAACATGATTGTGAAAAGGACACTCATTTCATCATACCTGTAAACAAAGAACAAGTGTGAACCATATGCAGTAGCAGAACAAGTTTCTGTATTAGAAAGACATGCTTTAACAATCTGCTACATCAGAGGTGGAGAGACTTGCAGAATCTTCAATTTTTACTAGGATGTCAAGATCCACCAACTGGAGCCTGCAGTCCAAGAATTCTGAGCTCAGGAATTTTCAGTCCCCAAGCACTTATATTATGCAGATGCAGTGGGACACTATTCTTGTTCAGTGATGTGCAAGACCTATACGAAGCTGCTGGGAAACATCACCTGGGTTCTGGACTGAGATGCTATCCAGCTATACTTTGGCATAACATCTGACTCAGTTGGGACTATAGAGGCTCTGGACTGATACTGCACTGCACTATGGGGCTGGATGAATGGCCAATAAATTGAGTTTGAATCCTGGCAAGATGTTAAGCACTGTGTGTTGGTGAGTCAGAAGTCTACGAAGCAGGTCAGTTGCCTGTCTTGGATGGGTCTGCACATTTTCTTTAGGAACACATGCATAGATTGGCACAGATCCTAAACTCACATTTGTCACTGGAGGCTCAGATGGAGCATGTTTCAGAGCTTTCACCCTTTCATGAGCTACAGCCATCCCTGGACCACAGTGGTGCAGGCTCTGGTAACCTCAACTCTAGATTACTGTAACATGCTTTCTGTAGGACTATCCCTGGACTTGGCCCCAAAACTACAGCCAGTACAGAACATGCCCATGAAGCTCATGGAGCCTTGTTTCAGCACAGGTTATACCTCTGGTGACTACACTGGCTGCCAGTAAGTAACTGGGTCATGTTTTAGGTTTTGCTGTTAACAATATAAAGCTGCAGACAACTTGGACCAGACTAATTTAGAGAGCACATTGCTGTTCATGTTTGCACCTACTCTGTGGTGCTCAGATGGTGTAGATGTGATAATGAACGGCACATGATCCTGAGATTCGTACAGAATATTTAATAGGTCACTGGAATAAACTTCTGATCAACATTCAACAGACACCCTCAGTTTTGTTCCTCAGATGTATAGTTAAGATCTGCACTTCATGCTTTCCTTGAGGTATGACCCAGCCAGAACAGCTATAGTTTTATTGCATACCATAAATTATTTTACTTTTATGCTTATGTTAACTACTGACAGTTTATTGGAAAGTGTTTACACACACACGGTATATAAATAGATTTTGCATATCAGAACTGAATGCAGTTTCTTGTTCTTCAACATAAAACTCAATTCCTGGTTACCATCCCCTCAAGCTTTCTTCATTTCTGTAAGGTTTAGGGCACAGCAATAGTCAGTTTGTTATTAACTAATAAGAATCAGAAATTCTTGCCCCTCTACTACAAATCACTAGATCTACCTGTAGATCCAGACCTGCCCTCTGCCCACCCGAGAACAGTGCTGTACTTAGAAAAGTAGTAGATCCTTATTTTTTTAAGTTTCTCTATTAATTTCCACAAATGTTTGAGATTATGAGATTAACTACCTCTTGTGAAGAGGATTTTTCATTTAGCCAACTATTATGTTGAGGTTGCTTCCAAGATCTGTGTTGCTACAGTTAACAACTGTAGTTTTACTCACAATGTCAACCTCTTGTTGGAGCAATGGGCAATGTTATCCTATGGTTGCCAGACTGCACCTAGATGGCCATAGGATTTTTTATTCAAAGTGTTTCAGAGTGCCATACTTAGCCAAAAGAGCACAAATCTAAGTACTTTGTGGAGTGAGAGAACTATGGAGGCACCTTTCACCTCCACAGGATCATCCTAGTTGTACTGTACTCTTAGGGCACAAACAAGTGCAATGTGCCATTTACCTCCAAGAACAGATGAATAGTAAATTGCCATTTCTTTCCTAGCCATAATTTACTATCCTGTTCTCCTCCCATTATACTGTCCTTGTTGAACAGGACAAAGTGCACACATGCATATAGCTAAGGTATTATTGTGTGTGCTGTTTCCCATCTAAGAACAGCAGCACAGGATTATACCAGTTGGTGGACTAGGCACAGCAGCCATAAAATGGTTAGGACAGCTGCCCATAACTGAGAAAGTGTGTGGAAATCCATGGCAGTTTTATTGACAACTGATGCTAAAGTAATCTTAAGGTAGGACTTTTGGTGAAAGCAATCCTGATCATTTTCAGAGGGCAAGTGAAACCTGAATAACTGTAAGAAACACAATTCAAACCCAGTTTGACAAGATAATTACTGCAGTAATTATATAGGCATCTTTAAAAGATAATCAAGTGAAAATGTACTATTTGACCTGACAGAAAGCTCCGGCTTTTAATACCTAGTTTTTAAATGAGTTTTATATCATAGCACAGTTTTTTCTTACTTTGCATACAACTCCTCCATTGATGACTGCATAGTGTCAAGATATCCAGGCCAAACAGAAATTCCATTTTCTAACAACTCCTTGTACAATTCCTGGCACACCTTTGAAAGGAAAATATGGTCACCTGCTTGAAGCATTAAAAATGGAAACAAATCTTTAATGAGTGGTTTTCTAGTTGGCATTAATGAGTTAAAGACATTTAAGACACTTTCTGGAAGCAGAGAAGAGAAATCTTCCATTCATGATTTGTTGCTATGTGTGCAAATTCTATGGTTGCAGTCCCAAGAAAGAGAAATACAGCACACCCACTGTGGGGCTCCCAATTTTCTGCCCATCTAGCAAGATGAGAGCATAAAATAAATAATACATAATAAATATATGGAGTAAGAATGAAGTGGGGACACTCAGTCCAAGCATCCACTTTTTCCCTCCTCCACTGGGTAGTGTGAAGGGTTTACATCTGTCACCTTTTCTTTTTGGGGGGGTATGTGCCCTATCTATTCAAGAACTCCCTTTCTCCTGTATGACTAATAAGTGATGAAAACTTTTCTTAGTGCAAAAGTAAAACCTTTCTAGAGATGACCTGGTTGTAAAAGAGGCACTCATATGCAGCAAGCTGCTGTCAAAAGAGGAAGCTGGAAGAAAACTTGTTTCCAAGCAAGATTAGAAGGCAATATGTGAAACTAGATTCAGCCTATTGCAATGAAATTATTGGAAACATTCTAGAGCACAAATGATAGATTCTGATGTACTGTTACACAGAAGAAGAGTTTTTGTCTGCCATTACAACTAGAACAAAAGGATCAGATGCAGTGTTTGAGCCAAACGAAATGAAAGTTTTGTTGTCTCCATTTAAACAACTGCATGAGGAGTAAAAATACAAGCTCTTTCTTCCATACCTCACCTGTCTCAACTCTATTGTGGGGCCCTTTCCCAGATCCAAAGATACTTTGAATGGTGTCAAGCATGGGTGAAGCTTAAGTACCTGAATGCAACATTGCAAAAAAACAAACAAATAAAAAACCCAAGAGAAAAATCAGTAACAATTATTTCAGAACTAGAAAAACAAGACAGCATTCAAACTTCATGTATATTTTTAAACACATACAAATGGAAGCTTAAGGCAAGGACTTGGCATTACCAATGAAATCTTCACCAAGGAAGGTACACTGCTAGATACAAACCTATGGAGAACTCGTGTATTCTTAAATGCATTGATTTTCAGCTCTGTGTAGCAATGTGGCCACTGTGTTTTAGTAGCAGGTGGTCTCAGTGTTTTAATTATTCAAAGAGGAAGATCACCTTTCTCTGCAAAACTTTCTTCCTTGTTGAGGCATTTTCAGCCAACTGCATGCCATCACAAAGATAGGCTAACACTCCACTGTCCAGATCGCTACTCACAGACAGGGTATGAGGAACAACATTTTTCCTCCCATTTCGACCCTGAAAAAGAAATATCAACATGTACACTCAGGTACTTCAAAAAAATGCAGCACTTCTATTTCAGCAGCATGCCATAAAGACGCAATTTAAAGTAGTCTCAGAAAATAAAGATAGAGAACATAAATTAAAAATGTTTCTAGAGAAGGTCAAGTGTATGAGAAGCACAGCCTATATATTTCATCTGTTCCTTTCCAAAGAGGCTCTGTACTTAACTGCCCCTCAGCCCCACCTGCTTTACTGCTGTGATAGTGCCACCCAGTGACTATGACTAGAGGATGGGCATGAATTTCAGATCCCAGAACAGAGGAACAACATAAAAACAAACCCTTAGTAGTCAGTTTAGAATGGGCTGGAGACAATACACATCTGCAAAATGGAAAGGTGGAATTGATTTTCCTTCTCCCTACAACATCCCCCAAGTCTGTTCTAGAAGAATGAAGAACTCTCCAGAACAGCTTTGGAGGTGGGAAGAAAGGCAAAGAAGCCCAACAAGAGTGATGTCTAACTTAACCCATTGCCTCTATTTTGGAAACAGTCTTGTTTATTCCATCAGAGCTATCTGGTACTGGAACTCTCTGATTCAGTTAAATGATAATGAACTCTTTATTAAAACTCACATGCAAGCTAGATTCTCTTCCTGGATACATCTGTAGCAGTTCATTATCTCCTAGCATCCACAAAGTTTCTATTATTTCCTTTCCCCAAGGAAAGCTGTAATACAAATTGATTCTTCTTCTTCCTTCTTCATCATGATAATCCCCACTGCTGAAGTTGGATGGGCTTATTGCAAACTACAGAAAGATGATATAAAGATGTGAGTGTACAGATTATGCCCATTCCAGTCACATCATAGTTAACTCTGGTATGGTATGTGCATTATGAATCGTATTCTCTATGGCACAAATGGACTACAGCTCCCATCATCGCTCACTACTGACTATGCTGGATAGGAATCATAGGACCTGCCCTGTGAAGCTGAAAACTGACTGCCTTTTCACTTTGAAAGGAAGATTCATTGTCACTCTGGAAGAAATACAGGCAGGCCTATCTGTGCTTTTATTGCATTTCAAGGGCTAACTAGAGGTGTTATTGTGTCCTTACATTTAACATGAACGTTTTAAAAAATGCAAACAGCTGCAACTTGGAAATAATTATTAGGCTTCCAGCAGACAGGAGGGGATGTTTAACCCATTCCTTTCCTGCTGCAGTCTTGCTGAAAACTGCTCATTTGATACTGCTGTTTCAGTACTGGAACACACATTAACCTGCAATTTCAGATTAAGGTCCTAATGCTATCTAATGTCAAGGAATGGTTCAGAAGCATGACATATTGACTAATTCTGGCAATCTAAGCCTACCTGGATGAAATATAGAAACATCGTAACATAGGAAGTCAGAAGGGACATCCTTGGCCATCTAGACTGATAGGATGTCATGCCCTCAATGGGACCATCCTGTGAAGCCATTCCAGGAAGTACTTCCAGGCATCCAACCTAAAGCCCAGTTCCTTTAGCTTTGCCCCGCTGTACTGTGTTCTTCCCTCCACCACAGGGGAGACCAGGTCACAACCCTCTACTTTGTGGCACCCCTTCACATACCCGTAAGTTACTCTACAATCCCCCAGAGTCACCTCTTCTCCAAGTTGAAAAGTCCCCTCCATCTCATCTCCTATGGCTTCCCCTCCAATCCAGCCACCATCCATGTGACCCTGTGCTGAACTGATTCCAAATTTGCTATGTCCTTCATCTCTTGTAATGTGAAGCCCAGAACTGGACACAGTGCTCCAGTTGTGGGCATACCAGAGTCTTATAGAGCAGTATCAGCACGCCTCTTGATCTGGAAGCTACACCTCTGGCTAAGGGTCCAAGGTGTTCACCCTCTTAAACATCATGTCACACTGCTGGCTCATGTTTAGCCTGCTGTCAACAGTTACCTCAAGGTACCTTTCACAAGTGCCACTCTCTAGCCCATTGTCCTCCATCCTGTACCTATGCCACCTGTTCCTGACTTGGCACTTATCTGTACTGAACACCATCCTGTTATCCTCTGCCCACTTCCACAGTCTGTCCAGATCCTTTTGGATCTGGAATGCCTAGCTTCTCCCACTTCATTATTGTCTGCAAATTTGGTCAGCAGACTGGTTACCCCCTCTCTAGGTCTGATACAAAAGCTGAACAGAATCAGTCCCAGAACTGAGCCCTGGGGGACTCTGCTCTCACCAGCTGCCATATAGAGTCCTTTGGAGTAATGTGGAATATAAGTTAAATATTTTTTTAAAAGTAGATACCTGTAAACACAGGCCACTTACTTCAGAGAAAACATGCTTAGAATAAGAGATTTACAGTAATACAGACCTATACCTCAATTTTTTCTCAAGTCAAATTAGGAATGTGGAAACCAAGAGACCTCACTGAGGAAGCACTACAATTCTTGTAAATCATGTACAGATTGAAAGAAAAACAATGTAGCAAGATGGAACATAAAGTGGAAACCAGAGGTTGCATTCAATGTTTGTTTTCCTTAGAGTAGATCTACTGAAATGAACATGACTTAGATCAGTTGCAACCTATTCTATACAACCTTGTGGTAATAGCATACAAGCACTCTCTCTCTCTTTACTGAAACAGGATTTGCTTAGAAACCTTGCAAACAATTCCACAGAAGTTACTAGTGCACAATGATTTTTACTAAGCCACTTGTTCATACATAGTATTGATCTTCTGTGGTACCTTAACAGAAAACACACCCTTCAGCTCTTTCCCAAGTTACAAAAGCCTGAAATTGCTACAAGGGCAAAACTATTCGCCAATTTGAATTAACTACCTTCTTGACACTGTTTCTTTTAAAATTAATCCCATTCTTGGTAACTAAAAATACTGCTTAATTGCTAAATTCATATTTACTTACCATCAAATTAATGTTTGGGGCAATGGCCTATGTATGTTTATCCCAAAAATGCTAACTTGGCTTCCCCATCCCCACAGTAGCATTGTAAGGGGCATAAATAGATGCTGCAAAAGACAATCCAACATCTTTATACATTATGAAAATATAATGTATGTATAATAATCACAACAAATACCTTTCTCCACCACTGTAGCCGATGGCGTAACCAATAGTCAAGCCATTGTCCAGCAGTTCTGGCAGAGCTGTACCATACTAAGGAGGCCAATGTCTTTTCACCTGTGCTTTAAAGAGTAGCAAGAGGACAGTAACTTAACATTCAAAACAGAAGAAAATGCAAGTGATAATTTTTCTTCCAGAATGGACTAAGCATAGAGAGATTAGCACTTGCTGACAAATACTGTACAAAGAATGTAGGAACCTATACACTGTACCTTATGTAATTCTCCTTTTCATTTTTTGTTACTGAATGGAAACATACTCCTATCTGAGCAATCCCAAATGGCAATCTCTTGTTAACCAATTCCAGGCATTCAACATAATGTTCTAAGGCACCTATCAAAAAATAGATTTCAGTTTTAGTATTCATGCAAAGTCTTGTGGTTATTGTAGATCAACCCAGTTAAAAAAGGAGAAAATATATACAAAGGGCAAGGATAAAATAACTACATGTTTTACTTTTCAGTACACTTATGACTACAGCTTTTTAGTTATCTCTATCCTATACAGCAAGGTCTTCTCCTGGATATTATTTGATAGGTTTGAAAAATCTGTTGTGCTTGCATTTTCAGAGAACAGTTAGAAATCACATACCTTTACGCCTTCTTCATACAGAAAATTCCAAAAAGCCGGAAGTGAGTGATAACATAGCCATATAACTGCGTTCAGTATGACTGCTAGATTTGTAAAACTACATGTTCTAGCAACTGTTGCACTAAGTTTAAGATGAGCCAAAAAGCCAAAAAGTAATTTGTTACAGTTGTAACTTTTTTTCTCTACACCAGTTCAGCACAGCCAACAATTCTAATAGCTAGTCATGCTATTCTAGCATGATATCCTGAAAAAAACTGCAGCATTTAAGCCAGAAATTCAGAGGTTATCTAAAGAAGGGTGGACAGATTTCAGGCTTGTGGGAAATATTTTCTCCTTCTTTTTAATTATTCACCAACATCTACAAGCTGGTGCAAAAGACATATACAAATGGTTTGAATTCAAGACTTACTACTGAGTACCAGAAAGGATTCGTAGTAGTTCTGGGGGGGGGGGGATCCACATCTGGTCACCCCACACTCCTTATTTCAACCACATAATTTAGGGTGATGGGCAGGGTGTGCATGGGGCACGCCATTTTCTACTTGCTGTTAAATACCTAGCTAACTTACAGCAAATCACCTACCTGATCCAAAATATATGCTTGCTCTAACAATAAAATCTAACACAACAGATTTCTTTCATAACCTCTATTAAGATCCAGACTCGCGACAAGTCCCTTCTCCTGCCCCAGATTTAAAGCACAAACAACCCAGCCACGTGCGTCCGTTTAACCGGAACAAGAAAACCTACCGTGCAAAAGGCTGTCCCGAAGCACCCCCGTCTTCTGCAGGAACGCGGGCGCCTGCTGCCCGCTCAATTCGCCGTCCTCCAGCGCTTCGCGGAGGGCTTGGGGGTGCACCGCGCGGAGGGCATCGCCCGGAGGCGCCGCGCCCGCGTGTGAAGGGCGATGCAGCGGGGCTTCCACTCCCAGCACTTGCTCCCTGAACAGGACCACGGACTCCCACCACTGCGCAGCCAGGTTCTTCCGCAAGCTCACCCCGAGAGGCCCGAAGCCCGGGTGGGCTCCCTCCCGGTAGGCGTCCCAGCTGAGCCGCTGCCCCCCCTCCGCCAGTGCCCTGAGGAAATGCCTCCTCTGACAGATATCCAGGAGGGTTTCAGGAACCCCGCAGGGCTGCTCTCCAACGCCGCGACTACTGCCACTGCTGCTGGGAGAAGCCGCGTAATGACGCCGCTGGGCGACCAAGGAAGCGGCGGCAGCGGCAGCGGCAGCGCCAGCGCCAGGAAGCCTCGCCGGCACGCCCGGGTCTCCGGCGGGGCCCTCGCTGTGCAGTCGGCGCACTCTATCCGGCGGCGCCTGCTCCACTAGCCGCCCCCTCCGAGCAGGTTTCTGCTGTCCGGACAGCCCAAGGTTCCTCCCGCACAGCCAACACCCGGAGCCACGCGTCCCGCTGGCGGCCATGAAGAGCGAAGAGAAAAGGCCGCTCACGCGACACGGAGAGCCGCCCGGCAGCATTCCGCTCATTGAAAGCGGCGCTCTCCGAAAGGGAGGCGGGCTGAACGGCGCCTGCGCCGCATTTGACGAGCGCGAGGGACGTAGAGCGGACACGCCCCCCGCGCGCCGTTTCGCACAGGCCGAGCAGCTTGCTTGGTTCCGGTTTGGATGGCGCTTTACGGGCACTGGGAACGGCCTATAGGAATAAGCGGGAAGAGCCTCTCCACGCGAGGTTTCCCCCGAGAAAGGGTGGGATCTCTTTGGCCGCGTCTTATTTCGTGAGGCTGGTAGAGCGCAATCGTATGTTCATGCACAAGAAAGTCTTGGAACGCCATTTATACTGGCTGGGGAATGCTGGAAGTTGTAGGATTTTTTTTCTGTCCGATTGGCTGGTTATAGTGAGAGCCTAGGCGTGTCTATTCAGAAACATGATCCACTTTGTTCCGTGGGGTTTACTCTTGATTAGTGCTTGCAATTTACAGCTTTAACGTTTTGGAAAATTTCAAAAACACGGGTCAACTGAATAATTGTTAATTGAAAGACCAGTGCAAAAAAAAAAAAAAAAAAAAGCAACAGGACCGAGCCTAATCTGTCTTGAGAAATAGTGAGGGCAATTTAAAATGCTTATTGTAACCTGAGAGGTGGCTTTTGACCAGAGATCTCTGCAGCATACCCTGCAGCGTTGCCGTCAAATCTCCCTCACAGACAACACAATCACAACCACCTCAATTTACAATGTGGAGTTCTTCCACTATCACCTTAATGTTTAAAGATTGCTTCTAATTGGGTGACAGGGCCAGCCACAGACTCTCAGCCCGACCTACCTCACAGGGATATTGTGCAGATAAAATGGAAAGGATAACCTTGTAAGCCAACTTGGGTTCCTTGCAAGAGGAAGCAGGATGGTATATACATGTTTTTGTGGTAATACTCATAATCAAGAACCTATATATTTCAGTCTTGTCGCCTGCAATACAGAATGGTTTATCTGTCTAGTATTATTACTGACAGTTAAAACACTTAAAAAGATTTGGACATGGATGTTGCCTTTAGTTTTGATAGGAAGGATTCAAGGGTGCCAGATTACTGCAGGATGATCAAATACATTCAAAGGCAGCAGTAAAGTCAAGGTAGAAGAGGCTCCTGCACCTTCTGTTATCTACCTGCTCTGCCCGCTTAGTTATTTGGAAAACAATGGGTTTCAATTCTGTACTAGTTTACAGTGCTGGAGGATTACTGATATTTTTTCAAGGCTGTCTTAATCTGTTGTAGCAAAATCATAGATCTGTGGCACCTAAAAAAACTTGATTGCAGCATAAACTTTTGTGGACTTGGTTTCCTTCAAAGCACAATCTGGTGGGTAGATAGCTAGGCAATCTATGGGAATAGGGAAGAATGCCACCTATCAGACATTACCTGGCAGCACAAAGACTTCACCAAAATCTATGTACTTTAAGCATAAACTGGTTACTTCTGGGAAGGCCCCATCTCCTTTAGGAAATTTAGACCAGGACTGGACAGAATCTGGCCAACATATTTTGTTGCCTCTGGCTATTGTTTGATTTCCTGTTGTGGCTTTGGTTATGGAAATGCCCACATCTTGTCAAACTGTGCAGGTGTCCAAGGTGAGTCCATTCCAGAATAGACATGTAAAATAGATGGAACTATCTAATGTCATTTTCTGATTCTAATCATTTCTGTTGCACAGCATTTAGTTTTTGACTGGTCCTAGTCCCTTTCTGTTATGAAGCTCTCTGGGTGTCTTTGGGCCAGTCACTCAGTTTTGAGAATGTGTGAAATACAGCATACTGTATTTAGCATTAGGAAGTCAGAAAAGAACCGGTGGTTGGGAGAGATCTGGGCTAGTTAACAGGAAATGCTGATTGGAAGCCGCCCCGAGGCTTATGCAAATGGGGTGGCATATAAGGTATGTATGTATGTATGTATGAATAAATGGTGATCAAGAGCTGCAAATATTTTTTTCACTTTAAAAAACTCTGTTTACACTGATTAAATAGTGAACATATTTGGATTTGGCTTGGGGTTTCTGCCTTCTAGGAATTACAGAATGCAACAGTGGGTGTCAATGGTAATTTTGCCTTTTCCATTGCATTTAGATGTGGTTTGAAATGTTTCTAGTGTTTATGGATAGTTTCAAATATAGAACCTAAAGAAAAATCCACAACAGCTTCAGTTATTGAGTGGTATAGAAGCGAAATATCTCCAGTATGGAGATAGGACACCTTAAAGGTGGCTCTGTCCATTGTGCCGATCCTTACAACCAGAAGATTGCAGCAGTTACAGATTACTATGTAAGTGCCAGAATATACTCTTTGATTATACAAACATCTAGGCCAGTTTGCATCCTTGCTAACAATTTAACACAGAAAAACATCTGGAGAATAAGTTCTGTTTAAGGCTTGTGAATTCCATTCCAGAAACCAGTTCCGACACTACATACATCTGTACATTTTGTTTTGATAGCCTAATTGTTAAACAAATGCTTTTAAAACTAGGCTCCCATGTTTATATCCTAGCATCCTCTAAACCTATTACAAATTAAGGAAGCTGAAATACTACCTTAACTGCAAGGCTTTGCCAGTGCAACCCATTATTTTCTGGTTTGGCACAGTCATTCTGACTCATCAGTAGGCCAGTGGAAGTTTCCGTCATACAACTTTTGCCAAATCTTTGCTATAACCCACTTCCTTTAGCTGAAGCTTATAGGAGGGCAGTATTAAACCCACTGAGCTTATTACAAAGGGAAGGCTAGCCATGTTCAAGTTCCAGTGAACAAGAATAATCCTATTTGGGGTGATCTGAAACACTCCAGGGGACTTGATGCACCAAAAATCCAAGATAGCAGAGGCGCTGGGTCAAAATTATAGTTTGAATAAGGGTATCCACAAGATCCTACACCTTCTACTTACAAAAATAACACTTTAGTACCTATGAACTCTTCCAAGTACAAGAACAGCTTATGCAGGAGCCTTTTATCTGTCCTTCTGGTTAGACTTGCTGAATGGAACATTTTCTAGTGTAAGGTTGTTTAGAGGCATATAGCAATTCATATATACAGCTCAACCTACAGAAAATGGAGGGAATTAAAGGGGTAAATATGGGCAAGTTTGAATCACATGTGGAATCTCATTTTTGTATTTTAATAATTTTTAAACAGTTTGCATTTTAGTAACATTTGTTTAGTCTGAACTTAATTCTGAAATTAATGCCTAGTTTATATTCTCAAGGTTCTGAATTCTCATCAACCCATCTTTTTGTTAAGTCAGAGGCAGGAAACATGGCATCCTTCAGTGCATCACTGGAAATTTTTCTTGCTGCCTGCCCACTTGCTTGTACCATTCCCTTTTTAAAATTAGGGTGGGATTGTTGTGGAATAAAGTTTGTTAGTATTTCAAGTATTTTGGTGTGTTGAGGGTTAAGACCCTACTTTAGCTTTCTAGTCAGTTGTTTCACCAGGTTTTTTGTCCTTTGCCTTGCTGCCCGTTTTTTGGTAGTGCCCCAAACATTCCTAAAAGTATTCAAGGCATAAACATTATGCCTACTCCCCGATCTAGATGAACTACAGCCAATCCCCATGCCAGTTTCAGGAAAGCTCATATGTATGTGTTTTAACTAAACTTAAATGTACACCTAGTAAATTGCATTCTGATTCCAAGATGGGATTTTTAAAATCCATTTAATCATTACTCGCCCTTGAAGATGATCAAGGCAGAATTTTCAAGTCAAATGCTAAGCAGCCAGTTTGATATCAATGTCCGAACACAGCCACAACTTTTGTCAGCTTGCCTCATGATGGAACTGATGGTTCCAGATGCTGTTTTTCCCATAGGTGTACAAATAAAACCAGCTATTAATATTTTCTACTTGTACTCCAGAATTGCATGCACTTCAAGTATACAGTAGGCATAGGCTTCTTAGCAATTCTTAACCCAAGATTAGTTTGCATATAATGTTCCTTGTGCCACCAGCTACGGCTCTGATGTTGTACATCAAGCAGAAAGCTCACCCAATGTGACAAACAACTTTAACTAGGTCTCTCAAACACGTGAGCAAATTATGTTTTCAAATATCTTTATTGGAAGGCCATGCATTGCCTCCAGTTGTTGTATTTCAAATCACTGTACATTTACTTCGTGAAAACACAGTCTGCATTTTCTAGTACAAAAAACTAAAAATCGTTCAGGAATGTAGAGAATATTCAACTTAAATAGCGGAAAAGTGCACCATAGTTACTGCTGCACTGCAGACGTTTCTGCATGTTCCATAAGATTTTAAATAACTATCCTGTCAACACACAATATAAAGAGCAATTATGAAAAACAAGACACTTAAATATACTAAGTTATTGGGTATAATTTGCTGGCATTGGATAGCCTATCATTGCCGTACCACCAGTTGCAGGATATGCGTACTGCTGTTGGTTCATTGCACCGTGCATGTTTGCCATGTTATTTCCATACTGCTGGTCATAGCCATTCTGATAAGCTGGGGTGCCAGCCCTAAATCCACCCTGCATGCCAGCTGCTCCAAAGTTGTTCCCAAATGCATTTCCGTTACCAAAACCTTGAGCACCATAGCCACCATTCTGAGCTTTTGCACCGAAGTCTCTCTTGCCCACTGCACCATAGGTTCTTTCAAAGTTTTCCCTTTCTCTAAAACCAAATCCACCTCTTTTGCCCGCAGAGTATCTGTCACGTCGGTCACCTCTTGAACGACCTGTAATGATTAGAAGTTAGGCAGATGAGAAGCCACTCATAACAGGCACACACAAGATATCATCCATTTGTAAATGAAGGCTTAATAATCATCTCAGTATTACATTGTTTTAACAGAACAGTTGTAACTTTCTTTAAAAGAAAAGCTGAGAAAATGTAATAACTAGTCAACTTCTTTACCAACTACACGTTAAAACATTGAAGACTAATTTTGTTATTACTATGTAATACAAAATATTAAAATAGTTAAAGTATTAAATAGTACAAAGTATTAAAATAGTTAAAAAGGAAATTAGGATTTACTATATTTAACAACTGGTTTTTAACAGCAAGATGACAATTCAGACAGATAAGGTAGACAATCCATTTTAAGGTGCTAACAGTGACGAAGGACTTACCTGAACCTCTGTCTTCAACCAACTGGAGCAATTTGGGGTTGATTGCCTGATTAGCTTCACGAAGTACAGAGATGAGGTCGCTTACTTGCTTTATATTGTTAGGTGTAAAGAATGTGTATGCTGTGCCTGTTTTGGTACTGCGGGCAGTTCGTCCAATTCGGTGGATATAGTCCTCAGAGGAGTTAGGGTAGTCATAATTGATGACAAATTTCACATCTTCCACATCTGTAAAGTGTTGCAGTGCAGCAAAAGCAATGTACAAAATTTTGCACACCACAACAGCCAGATGAAAAAGCAAGTTAGACAGTAGTAGATTTTAAGATGCTAACTGCTGTAAAGAATGTTAATTATCTATGCCTGCAAAAAGGAAAACAGATCATGGATGCACTCTTCCCTCTGTACCTCTTTGTACTTAACTCCCATGATCTAAATCCTTACCAGAGTGCCCCTACAAGTCAAGTGACATCTGAATGCTTCTTGCAGTAGGACCAATAAGTTCACAGTAGCCTCTTCATGTGCTCCTAAAGACCTCAATATAAAAATGAGGTCTTGCCGCACACCAGAAGCTCAAAAAGAGGGCCACACTGCTCGTCTTGCCAAGACCTTTCAACCGCAGCTGCAAGAAAAACATACCTGTCCCCGAAAGGTCATCAAGTTGTTTTCATGCACTGTGTCTCGTCTAGGCAAGCGCTTCCAAGAAGCCAGCGTTCACTTGAGTGTGTCTCTCTCTGGCAGGTCTCGACATGACGGTTAGGGTATAGGTGACGGAGGAACTCCAGGTTTGAAAAGCCACTGCTTTCCCACCCCAACTTGTAAATGAGAGGTGGACTTTCAAATTTCATGTGCCAGTACTCACCAATTTGTACAAGGCTCAGTACATTTTAAAGCTGCTCTCTCCATTTCAAAGGTTGAAAAAAAAATCAGAGACCATTGAAGTTTAATTATTCTTCGACATTTCAGCAAACTCACTGAAATCCAAAGACTCACGGACCACAGCAAACAGTATGCACACAGACTAAACAGCAGTGCACCATGGCATTCATGCAAAGCATGGAACAGTAGAAATAACCAGGCAAAAGTGAACCGTGAATGAAGCTACCGCTTGAGAGAACAGTTTATAAGGTCGTAGTTTTTGTCTTTGCCTTTTGAAGATTACTGGCACACAATGTTCAACTTTCACCTCTCTATGGGACTGGAAGCGTCCAGACGATCACTTCCACTAGTCCTCCATCCCCCTCGAGTCCTCCGATTGTCATGCCTAGGCCTTGCCACAAAGACTGCACCTTTATGTGAAAAAACTTAGAAAAATGCAGAGGTTAAAGAAAGCAATGAACTTTCTTTAAAATTTGTGTCACCCAAGATTAGAGTTGTACTAACCTAGACCTCTGGAGGCAACATCTGTAGCAATCAGGATAGGAGCCTTCCCGTGTTTGAATTCTGCAACCAAGAAAAGATGTTAAGTTTGTATCCAACATGCAATATCTGACTGAATAATTCTCCAATCTAAATTAAAAATTTCAAAGACCTTTGAAATTACTCACCATTTAAAACCCAGTCTCGCTCCTGCTGACTTTTATCACCATGAATACCCATTGCTGGCCACCTGCAATTATATTTAGGTTCGTGTAAGCCTTCAAAGCTATCATTTCTATATCACCTGTAGCCAAAGCGCTCTGGGCCATTCACAAGATTGTCATCTGTTCCAAGTTCAACCAGGCCTGACCCTGCTTAGTTTCAAAGATTAGGCAGGATCAGGCTATATAGAAGCCTGATATACGGAATTATGTCAAATCATCAAGTTAGAGAGCACTGAAAGGGGTCTTTGTTATGCTGCTTATCCTGTACACCAGATCCTTGATCAAACAATCCCTCTACTTGTACTAACGACAACCACAAACTCTGGAAAAGGCAGAATTTTCATTTGCAAGTGCAAGCTAATTAGTCCTGCTTCACTAAACTGTACAAGTTTATCAGAAAGTGCATCATGGGATCTGATGAAAGAACTATAGCAATATGCCACTACAGCTACATTGTAATTTTGTTTTGTACTGCAGCATCAGGCCACTACAGGAAAAGGTCAAAAGCATCTTGTATGCAAATATAGTGTCTTATTCTCTAGAGTACATTCCTGTTGCTAGCTAGATTAAGTTCAGAGAAAATATTTACCCATCTCTCCTCATTTTTCTAGTAAGGTCATCACACCTTCTTTTGGTCTCCACAAACACAATAGTCTTGTTTTCTTTTTCACTCATAATTTCTTCCATCAACCGAATAAGCCTGTCGCAATGAAGAAAAGACTTAAAACCAAGATATATACTGGAAGTAGGAGTTCAAAAATATACCAACATGTTTAAAATGATATAAAATACTTCAGTTTAAATGCAAAATATTGTTTACTTACTTATCATCCTTCTCTACATCATGGCATACATCCACTATCTGCAAAATATTGTGGTTTGCACTTAGTTCCAGTGCACCAATGTTGATGTGTACGTATTCTTTTAAGAAGTCTTCTGCAAGCTGCCTAACTTCCTTAGGCCATGTTGCACTCCACATCAGAGTCTGCCTATCCGGCTGGAAATAAATTTCACATTAGTATTCCCAGTCAAACAAGCCAGTAACTAGCATATTCCCAGAGTTTCACGCATCTTTCGGTGTGTTACCGAAGTGTAAACATTTATACTTACTCTAATCTGTTCTACAATTTTTCGGATCTGAGGTTCAAATCCCATATCAAGCATTCTGTCAGCTTCATCAAGAACAAGATATGTGCATCTCCGGAGATTGG
Organism: Varanus salvator macromaculatus; assembly: GCA_023646645.1. Classification (NCBI taxonomy): domain Eukaryota; kingdom Metazoa; phylum Chordata; class Lepidosauria; order Squamata; family Varanidae; genus Varanus; species Varanus salvator. The sequence continues at coordinate 1,123,101 of JAIXND010000791.1, read as the reverse complement.
TTTTTCCAGCTTCCAAAAAATCTATGAGTCTACCAGGTGTTGCAATGCAAATTTCTACACCTGAAATCAGAAAGATACCTGGTAAAAATATGGTCTTGTAGCCTATGCACCATAAACACACTCAGACCTAACATGCATCACAAGAACACAACTCAATGGCCATTTCTCATACCTCTTTCCAGATCACGTATTTGTGGTCCCTTGGGAGCACCTCCATAAATACATGTAGACTTCAAGCGGCAGGCCCTGCCATATTCTGCAGCCACTTGTTGCACTTGTTGCGCCAGTTCTCGAGTTGGTGCCAGCACCAGACACTGTAAATAGACGTGCCAATATACAGTTATCACTGTGAGGTAGTTATAGGTGCTGAAACTAATCTGACAAGTTTTCATCAGATCTTTCGAAACAGGTATTCTCCAAAACCAAGCACAACACAGGAACAATTCCATTCTGAATTACTTTATTGAACTTTATTGCCACAGTTTGTGGAAATATACGTTTGTGTGTGAGCCACTTCGAGTTTGCAGAAACCATCTAGTAACACCCATGTAGGTTGTTACTATATCATTCAGACACAGGCATTTTGGTTGTTTGCAGATCAACTGGCTTTAAGTTATGCTCAGAACAATTTGCTTATTCAATTCTCAATTCAAATTGCACAAATGGACAAATTTATTCGAAGATTTCAACAACTGTCATGGAAGATACTGCCATGAACTGAAGGACACTTGCGGGGGGGGGGGGGGCGTGCAGCAAATTATTCTGTGCCCACCATTTCGGCTACATTTAGACCATACAGATTGAAGTATATTGTCGGTTGAGAAGTTCCAGCATGCACACTAATGGTACAGATTTGAATACAAATGCACATTCATTCCTGGAATTTGAAACTAAAGCTGAATATTTCAAGATTTTTAGCTCAGTCCTACTATGAACATGGTTTATTATTTTACAGCAGATACATTCAAGGTACTTTCCATTTCCCCCATTTATAAATTTCATACAGCTCAATACTTACAATAGGCCCATCTCCACGCTCTAGGAATGGCTGGTGATTTATATGTACTATAGCAGGCAACAAATACTGTTAAGACAAAAATAAATGTTTCTGTAAGGACACTATTAGTTTACAGTACAATCCTAAGTGTGTAAGATTGCATCTTTGAAGCACCTGTATTTCTCAACAGTTACTTACAGACAATGTTTTTCCTGATCCAGTTTGTGCAACGCCAACCATATCCAACCCACTCAAGGCAACAGGCCAACCTTGAGCCTGAATTGCAGTTGGTTCAGTAAAATTCTGCCTCTGGATTACTTCCATAACATTTGCTGGAAAACCAAGCAGTGAACAAGTTAAAAGTCTAACATAGGTAAACAAAAGCATAAATAAAAGTACCATTATATGATCACAATTGCATTGCTTACCAGGAAAGTTAGCTTCATAGAAATTCATAACTGGTTTTGGACAGTTATGGCCTTTCACTGTGATCTCTTTGCTCGCTCTATATTGTTCAATCTCTTGCTGCCAAAAATAAAAAACCCACCTTTACTCTTCAGTCATTTACAACAGCAACAAGAATACATTTATGCACCATGGAGTCCCAAAGACTAAAATAGTGGATTTAGGCATATTTTGACTATAAGATTTTTTTTCATACCATAGCACGTCTGGCAACATCTGGATGTTCCTGGTAGAAGTTCTTCTCAAATTTGGGCAGCTCATCTAGATTCCATTTCTTCTTTGTAAGCTTTTCCCCAGGGTTTCCAAACTTCTTCCCACCTAAGGATCCCCCTCTACTTCCTCCAAAACGAGGGCCACCAAACCTGTCAAGGACAATACAAACATTCAGGAGCGTGAAGTAAACAGCATTGGCCGTGTTGTGGCACTTAAATCTGCCTTTGTAAACATCAAAACTAGTGGGCAAAGGTTCAGAGTACACTAGTGTACTGTACTACAAAACGAATTTCTTAATTGTTGGGCACTCCCTCTCTGTGCCATATTCTTAAGTAGGTGGGGATGATTATGAAACCAACACAGTTCCCGTAAGAAGCTTGCTTTTACAGCAACGAGATTAGGCTATTTTTTGCCCTGAAAGAAGAACGATGGAGCCTTCTTCCAGGGCGGGGAGAAATTCGAGTAAGCTTTTTCCGCAGGCGCCCGCGCCCAGTGCTGGCGCCCGCTTCTGCACACGGCTGGGTTCATCGGGAAGACTACCACCAGCACTTTCCTTCACTAAATTTAATCCCGTTTCTCAGCGTGGACTCTCGTCTAGTACGCGTGGGTAGGGGGACGATGGGGAAAGAGGCCGCGAGAAGCGCCATCCCCACACAAAGGAAACTCGGCCGAGCTCCCCCCGCCCTTTGTCTTTTCCGTCTACGCCACATTTTCTAGTCGGCGCGTCCATTTTAACGCCGGGGCGGGGATAGAGGAATAGACGGAGGAGGAACAAAGACAGCCGCCGGCATTTTGATTTCCCCTCATTCACCGCATGGCGGGGCCAGCCATTAGCATCCGCTCGAATGAAGACAAAGGCAAATGGAAGCCGGCTTCAGCGAGAAAACGGAAAGCGCCAAGGGGAAATAAAGAAGCTCAATTCATGCATTTTTCTCCGCAGAATCACTCTTCCCCCCTCCTTTTCCAAACATCGCGTTTACGGCATCGTCTTTCCCTCTTTCCGCCCACGCAGCCCATACACCTTTCGTCATCTCTTCTCATCCTTTTTCTCTTTCTCCCGTTTCTGAAACCCCCGAGCTTCCGCAATCTTAATTTCCACCGTCAAAGCCAGGGGCATCTGGGAAGCCTCCACCCGCTTCGTCAAGGGGCGCCATGGCGCTCGCCCTTTCCCCCCACCTTTTCCCTCCCGCCCGCCCGCCCCCTGCGGGCGCCGGGAAACGGCTCGTTCTGTCGCCGCCGCCATTTTAACGACCCCGCTCCTCGCTCCAGATTGTAGGAAGGGAGCTTCAGGAGCTACTAGGGGTCGATCGTCAGCTATCTAATGCGAGCCCCCACGGCTCACCCGCGGTCCCTCTCACTGGAATACCCAGGCATGATGATAGCGGCGATCAAGACGGCCTTCGACGACAGAGATTGAGATGATGACGCGGACCAAAATCAAAGCCGATGACGAGGGCGACTGAATGGGGAGTGTCTGGCCAGCCGGACGCCGGTTATATACCCGGCACCGCCGCGAATGCCGGGAAGCCGGGTACTGACGTCACTGAAGACCCGCCTCCTCCACTCTGGATTCCAGTTCGAGCGGGCTGGAGGTTCTCCGCCCTTTTCCTTGTGGGCGGGGTCGACAGCGATTATGTGCGTGTGCTGTGGTTTACGGGAGACGCAGCTGTTGTCCTGTATTATTTAAGCCGGCCGGCTGGAGGGCCGGCTGGCCAGTGCCCTAAGGTTTCTTTTTCTTCAAGACCAAAGTGAAGCACCAGCACTCAATCGTTGCAGAGCCCCAGCGCGGTCAACTGCTTGTGGAGTTTTAGCTTCCGCCCTCCCCGTTTTTCTGTTTCACGCCCACGCAACGCGGAACGAGAGCCGCCCACGCCTGCGCACACCACGTTTTATCTGCCTTGGGGGCGGGGGGGGGTTAGTTGCTTTCACAGTATTTCTCACCACTGACCTTGCTGGCAGAGCCTTATCGGGAGAGTTGAAGTAAAAATATCTAGACACTTGACTTCTGCCCACCTCTGTGCTAAACAACCCTACCATTTCAATGGATGTGCATAAGGTTATTCCCAACATTAGCTTTATTACAATCCAGCAGCATATTGGAGTCTGTGGATTTAAATTCAGCTACCTTCATACTGGATTGTAGCTCATTTTGTGACAATTTTCTTGACAACAGCAACGACTTGTTTAGTGATAGACCATCACTGATAGAATGCTATTTGCCATGCTCAATTGCCATGCTATAGTTTACAGTCAGTTTACACACAGCTGCTAAGTAATCAGGCAATGCTTATATGAATGTATGAACCAGGCTTCACATAATCCAAGGTCGTATGTCAGGAATTCATACACCATTTCCCTTTACTCAAAGTAAAAGAATTTCTCTTGACAAACTTGACAGAGTTTGCAATACAGTGTGTGATCTCAGTTACAAATGTGTAATCCTCAGGTGGACAAATCTACACCAAAGCTATGCAATCAAAATGTGCAAATAAAGATGGGTGTTTAGGGTGTTTTGATTGCTAGGCAGGAGATGTCCATTATGCAGGAGACAAGGTGGTTGGATTCCCTGGCAGTAAGTTGCCACTATTCTTCCAGTAGGACTATGCCTTTAATGAGATAATGTCATCATATTTTTTCCTTTCACTGCTGAGACAATGTGGATCCAGTGAATGACTAGCTTCTCTGCAAACCTGTTAGAGTCCTGCCAGAAAATTATATCCACCCTCTGGATAGCCCGATCCTGTACTCAAGCCAAGATGTGTGTCTTTCAATCTTCTGCATAATCATGCTAAACCTTATTTTATCTGCATAGTTTCAGCAAGAGTAAAAATATACCCACTTGACAAAAAAAAAAGGCTATCTGCACATTAGTAAGCAAATTGAGTCAAGAAAAAAGAGAGGTAATAATGTTACTGTTTGTTTTGTATTTGATAATAGTTCATAATATGAATCAAGGATACAGATAAAACCAATAACATATTGGGGTAGTAAAGCACAGGACAGGATGGCAGTGAGAGAGAGAAGCATACATTCCTTTAGAGTCAAAGGATGCAGAACCTCCATGGATCCACAGAGCCTCTTGGAAGAATCCCCACTGTTATTCCCACTCTGAGATTTCAATCATCAGAGATAATTGTGGAGACTCCCTTGCATCCTGCTTCCTCAATGGAGCCACTTCCCAGCATCACATCAAGTCACCTAGTGTCTGTATCTCCACTCAACAAACATCATCCAGTCCACAGAGGATCAGATGGGGGCAAACTGGCTCTCATCCAAAAACAGTTTATCTCTACCCTAGATGATAATAACCCGTCACAATCCTAGAATGCCTGGGATCACAATGCAGCAGTGCAACAAATTCCTGCAGAGCAATGAAAAGCCTTGATGCCAAGGCAGTAGCACAAAATGGATGATTAGCATTATGCAGGAAGAATGAGGACTGCGAACAGTGAAAGCAGCAAGTATTTAAGGAGTACTCACACAGACAATAAATATAAGTCATAAAGGACAAGTAACAGTACAGCAATTCTCAGATTTCCCACAGGACCTTTAGGTTTTTCAATAAATACTCCAGTGGGACTCTCAGTTTTGTAGCTACAAAAAGTAGCATCTATGTATCTTCCACATAGCCTGAAGTGCCTGATCCTGCCTAATCTTGAAAGACAAGCAGAGTCAGGCCTGGCTGAAATAGGTATGGGTTACTTAATTGTTGTGAACCACCCAGAGAGCTCTGGTTATGGGCAATATCAAAATGTAATTTATAATAATGTGCAAAACAATCAATACTAATAACAATGCTAACCCATTAAGATCAGATAGCTTTACCAACCCTTTATAATTCAGCAGTAAGGCCAGTTGTATGACACCATCTATTCTGACCTTGTGTACCAGAAGTTACAATGGACAAGTTGTGCATATGGGTATGCACACATCACATACTAACTCAGATGTGCAACATCTTCCTATACCAAGGAAGAATACATAAAGACAAATACAGGATTTTTTACCCTCTCTTGTTAATACCCTCTCTTACTTTAAATACTCATTTAAAGTAAAAAAAAAAAAAAAAGACACATGCAGTAGTTTCCACAGACGAGACATTCAAAAGCTCCATTTCCAGGAATAAATATGAAACCATTCCCTTCCAATATTATTCATGCCAGAGTCTCCATGTTTGCTGACCCAGCTGGCCATAGTTCTGAACTTAGCAGTTGTGCCCAGCATCCTAGCACACCTTTCCTGGTATGCTCATTCCCTCACCGGCTAACCTTTAACCAATAGCTCAGGGGTTAATGAGCAGAAGAAGAGATGCAGGATTTTTCCAGGCTGTCCCAGCACCACATCTGCTCTGACTTGCAACCATGCAAGCTCTCTTAGCCTTAGAGGTGCAAGAAAGCTGGCAATATCTCCTGTGCGTGTGGGATGTGTGTGTGTTGAGCCGTTTTACATTTCCAAGGCTGACAAAGAGTCTGCTGTGTGAAAATCCTGGCAGCGAATCTATAACTGCTCCGCTATAGAGTCCTCACCGCCACCCCCAGCCGGGCGCACCCAGCTCTGCTCGTGAACACGGCGCACACACGTGCTTCTCCTGCCTCGGCTAGTTGGCCGTCGGCAGCAAAGCTTACAGCCGATGACCTTGGACCAATCACACTCTCAATCTAACCTACCTCACGAAATTGTTGTATCAAAAGGGGAAGCTGTGATAACTATTTGGGCCACAATATGGTCTCTGGATGAAAGACTGAATAAGAAGCGTAATTAACATACCTCTCTAGATAAATATATGGATATAATGCAGAATCTTGAGCTGGAATCCAGCTCCTACTATTATAAATTCATATTCTCTTCGCTGATAGAGAGAGAGAGAGAGAGAGATGCTGTTAGCTGGATTATACAGACGCTGTCATCTGGATTAGAGAAATGTGTTCTATAATAGAACTATGACACATGAAGCTGTAAGAAAAGGAGTGGCGTCCCCGCGCAGGGCGCTGCATTGGCGGCGCTGCTCTTCGCCTTGCCGCCTTCGCAGGGAACGCGGCATTCCTTCTCCCATCCCCCACCTCCGTTCCCACGGCAACCAGACCTGCCTGAAAATAAACAAGCTGCCATCGCTTGACTTCTAGAACACCGAGCCGGAACTAGGTTAATGACGGGTGGGAGGGGGCATGATGAGAGAAGCGTTACGAAGCTGTGAGGAGAGGGCAAAAGGAAGTCCCGCCTTTTCCCGTTCGGCCAGCCAATCGCAGCGCAGAAGGCTGCCGGGCGGCCGAGCGTTTAAATCTCCTGTGGCTTCTCTGAGGGGGGGCTGGGGATGCTTTCGGTTGCAGAGAGAAGCTGCCTTCGAGTCGTGAAAGGAAATCGTGAAATGGGCAGCACGGAGGAGAGAGGTGGGCTTAGGGCTGCCTTAGGGGGCGGTGGGATGATTATTATTAATATTTCTATATTGCCCGTAGTTGGAGCTCTTTGGGCGGTTTACAGCAATAATCAAAGAATCGTACGCTCAAGTCACCGATCCAGATTCTAATCTGGATTCTGGCCTGTTTAGTTTCCAAGATTAGGCAGGTCCAGGCACTTCAGGCTATATGGGATGAGCCCCCTCAGAGCGGGTCTCCATTTCCCTTTCTGCTTGCACGTCAGTGCCAGTGGGGTGGGATCGCTGCTGCAAAACAACAGAGGATCTTGTGGTATGATGTTTATGCCAGAATGAACGAGTCGTTAAGTGCAGCAAGAACTCTTCGTTTTTCTTGCTGCACTTAGCTCATCTTGTGGAATTTGATACAAAACCTCCTACTACAGCCTCTAGTCCTGGAGAAACTGCAAATCTAGAGTTTCTAGATATATAAACAGTCTGACCCCATGCAAACAGTCAAGAACCGAACAGAGAGTCTTGTGGAACTTAAAAGGGTTAGCGGATGTATTGTGGCTCCCCATTTTGGGTGGACTGGACCCTTGTCTGTGAGAGCTCATGTGCATCTTGGGTTTTAAGGTATCGCGTGACTCCTTTTATTAGTGACTGCACAGATAAATGTTCTGTTCAAAACAGAACATGATAAATGTTCAGAAATGACTTTTTGCTCCTTGTACTGATGTGTGATTTTTTTTAAAAACTAAAACATGTGACGTGGTTGATGATACAGTTAACAAAGCTAGCTTGTTTCTGTCTTCTGTGTCTTTTGTGTAGGCTTGTACTTCAGAAACCAAAAAAAGAGAAACTGATTGCTATGCTGCTTAAAATAGGAGCTTGTTTGTTTATTCAATTTATATCCTGCTTCAATGAGCTCAAAGCAGATTACATCATTCTCCCCCTCTTGCTTTCAGCCTTATCCCCACAACAACAACCCTGTGAGGTAGTTGGGCTGAGAGTCAGTGACTGGCCCAAAATCACCCAGTTGGCTCCATAACTGACCAGGGGCCAAGACTCAGTTTGCCTGAGGCCTAGACTAGTGCTCTTAACCACTACACCACACAGCATAGCCAGGGCTGTTGCCTTAGTTTGTACCTCAGTATTCAGATAGCTGAACACCTCATAAAATGCTTTGCTTCTAAGGCAAGACATTTTCCTATTTTTTTAGAATAACCTATGTCAGTGTTTGGAAACATGTTACCTATAAATACACTTTATCCACATACTATTCAATTTGTTTTGTAGTTTAACAAACTGCACCCCCACATTTTCCTTCAATTTCAGTTTTCACTCTTTTAGCATACGTATTTCCTTATTGTCTTGGTATCTTACATTAGGTCTTTACATTTGAAGGTATGTTGTGCCTTTAAACATATTTTTAAATAGGTATGAAGAACATGTATTTGTTCTCCATTTAGGCTGAAGATAATTATGCTGATTTAGTGTTGCTAGAAGTTGAGTTTCAATCCAGAACAGTCCCAGAAGAGTAGCAATGCTAGGCTTAGTCCTCTGTGTGCATACACATATGTGTATCCAGATTGGAACAAGCCATTTGTTAACAGGAAACTGCTGTTTTAATACATCTCCATATTGTACATATAAACTGGTTTAATAGTCAACCTCTCTTCTTAAGGAATGATAGGAACTGAAGTTCTTTAGGAGAGGATACTAGGGATTTTTATCAATATCTCACAAAGTGATATTCCTTCAAGAAGGTGAGAGCAGGAAAATACTTAGGATTGCATTGTAGATATAAAGCTGATCATAGGATTGCAATGTAGATACAATCTAGATAAGCAGATAACCTACAGCATCTTGAATAAAACTTTGAGTTTGCTCACACTACTAATTTGTCCAGGAGCAATCTGTTTGCTATACAAAAGTGGCATTGTGGGAGAAGGTAATGGGTTATAGGTGTTATCACTCATTTTTCTTAAAATATGCACTCTGTTCTAAAAGCATTGGCTACTGCAGCATACCAAAACACTTCAGAAGAAGATCAGTCTATGATTTATAGGCTACAGAAAAGCCTGTGACTGTGTCGATCGTGAAGAGCTATTGGACGGTTCTGACGTATAATGTATCATGGAAAAGAAGCTACTGTTAGAACTGAAAAAGGAGAAACACAATGGGTTCCTCCAGGCAAAGGTGTCAGATGAGGGTGTATTTTTTCTCACTATCTGTTTAAATGCATGCAGAACATAAGGAAAGCTGAAGTAGGATCAAAGGAAGGAGGAGGGAAAACTGGTGGAAGATACATCAATTTAAGATATGCAGTGGATACTGTATTACTGGCAGAAAGCAGCATTGAATTGAAACAAAGCTTTGGAACAGAAACTCAAGAACTTTGAGTCCCAGCTATTTTTCTTATCCATCCTTCTGGTACTTCAAAGAGGATTACAAAAGGGAAGAAAAAAATCCTCTGAAAGAATGTCTGGCTCTGAATATGGTATTGACATGAGAGATTTGGATTTTGGGACTATGGGCTATGCTTCTTAGAAGATGGACTGCTGGCGAAGGACAGGTTGCACCTCACAGGGACTGGAAAGCATCTGCTTGGTTGCAGCATGAAGGAACACATCAGGAGGGCTTAAAACTGATTCCTAGAGAGAGGGAGAAGTAAATTTGGGGATAACAATGGACAAAGTCTTATGTAACACAACAGAGAGAGCAGCTCTAGTAGCACCCAGTAATAATCTTCAGGAATGTAGGAGGAAAGCTAGTATGTGATCTTCAGTGTCTATATACTAATGTCTAGCATATGGAAAACAGATAGCATGAACCTGAATTCTTAATACAGGAGGGTGAATATCACTTAATAGGTTTGACTGAAACTTGGTGGGATAACTCTCATGACTAGAATTCAGCAGTGGAAGGATATGACATTGTATGTTCCTTCTGCTCTTCTTGAAAGGGAGGCAAAATCACACTATATGTTAAAGATACATATCTCTGCACAGTAATACAGGAGGATGAGCTTAGTGGCCCCATCTGGATTAAAAGTGATGTAGCAAAAAAAGGAACATGGTAGTTGGAGTTAACTAACAATCAACCGAGTCAAAGGGAAGACAAAGATGAAACTTTGAAAGTGAATTGTCAAGGAGACATAATGCAGTAGGTATCACTTTCCCTGAAAGACAAATTCTTCCAGACATGGTCTTCTAAAGAAATTGCTGACTTGTGGTACAGATAATGTCCTCCTACAGAAAGTGAAGGAAGGAAATAAAGAATCATCTATCCTTGTTTTTATTCCAGCCAACAAGGATGACATAGTCAAAGGGACAGTTACAGAAATCTGGGAGAAAACAAACATGTCATACCTGAATTCTTGGTTCTAATGGAAGCAAAAGCCAAGTGTAGCCAAACACATAACCTGAAAGCCAATTTTAATAGAACAGTGCTAAGTAAGGTCTCATGGCAAGCAATTCTAGTGAATAAAGGAGTTCAACACTGGTGGGAACTTTAAAAAAGGAAATTGTAATGGTGCTATTACAATTGTAACAAGAAAGCAAGGGAGGATGTCAAAAATCTTAAGAAATTACCTGCAAATGAAAAAAGACACATATCGGAAATTTTGAATGACTTTTTAACATCTGTTTTATCTTTGTGTGGTTTCCCATGCCAGAATCTGTCTGGATATGGAGCAGTATATAAATGCTATAAATAACGTAAATAATTTACACTAGCATAAAAATTGGATGCCATTCCACTAGTGGTTGCACAACTGCTATCAGAACTAGCACAGCTATTTTACTTGGACTTCCAGAAGCCTTTTGATAAAGTCCCTCATCAAAGACTCCATGGCATAGAAAGTATGGCAAAGTATGGCATAGAAGCAGAGGACCAGTCATGGATCAGTGACTGGTTAAATAATTAAAAGCAGAAAGTAGAAATGATACATTCCCAAAGTAGGGGGATATAAACAGGATCCCACATGGTTCTGTATTGGGATCAAAGAGTTTTAACATATTTACAAATGATCTGGAAGTCAGAGTAAGGAGCAAAGTGGGCAAGTGTGCTGATGACATTAAATCATTTTATACAGTTAAAATGAGGGGTTGTGAGAAGCTCCAAAAGGATCTCTTTAAACTGGAAGGATGGGTGTCAAAATGGCAAATGTGGTTCAGTACAAGCAAACACAAAGTGATGCGCATTGGGGCAAAAGGTCCCATTAGCAAGTACGTATTTAATGGATTTATATGCAGCTACAATAGCCCATATCTGGGCTCTCTGCTCGGCTCATAATATAAATATAAGCTAGCAGTGATGATCAAGAAAGATATATTGGGGTTGTCATGGACAGCTTGGTGAAAATATTAACCAGTATGTGGCTGAATTGAATGCAAACAGAACCATTTTGCTTGCACAAGAGCATCATTAAATACAACCAAATGGTCCTTTCCAAAGAACTTAAATTCTTTCACTTTGCACAAGGCAAAAGTGAAAGAAGAGCCAGATTCTTACCTATGTATTACATGTACTTGAAGAAATCTACCGTATTTTTCGCTCTATAAGACGCGCCTGACCATAAGACGCACCTAATTTTTAGAGGAGGAAAACAAGAAAAAAAATATTCTGAATCAAATGGGCACATAATCACAGGCACATTCCCCATCACTTCCCCATGGGCTGCACATCTGACAGACTTACTGCACACACATACTCACTCTATAAGACACACAGACATTTCCCCTTACTTTTGAGGAGGAAAAATGTGAGTCTTATAGAGCAAAAAATACGGTAGTTCAGTGAACTCTCATGTTACCTTTTTTCCCCTAGTAATTGCTCCAAGTATAAAAAATAGGAACACTATAAATAAGTCAGTTAAAAGCATCATAAACTCCTTTAACTATCCTGCAGCATCAAGCAGTTGGCAGGAGCCTTTATCTTACTCCACTAGTCATACCTGGATAATGCATGAAATAAATGTTATGTTTCAGAGTATATTTTATAAATATTGATAATGGTAGGTGCATAACAAGCTCTGAAAATTAGCATGTGTGTCACATTTTGGAATATATTTTGGTCAGTTTAATTTTACTTACATTGATTTTTGCATGGTTGATCTTGGCCTTTAATGCTATTTTTTCACTAAGATCAGTGAGAACATTGATACACCATTGACTACAGAAGTAATTATATAGCTAAAGACCTGCCAGTTTAGGCTGCAATCCTGTATCAGCTTACCTGTGAGTAAGCCACAATGAATTTGATAGGAGTCATTAATATACATATATATAGGGATGTGCATTTAATTGTTGGCAGTAATTGTGAATAATTGATAAATGACCATTTTGTACCCTTGTTGATTCATAAAAAACACAGCAGATTTAATGTTGCTTTAAAGGCAGACCAAAAACTCCTTAGTCCAATATGGAGCTCTTGATATTTGTGCAAGCCTAAATATATCTCTGCAAAACCATAACATTTCTTCTCTTTATTTTACTGCAGAATGGGTCGCTGTTGCCAATGATCTTCTGGCAAAATGTAACATAGAGCTACATGTTAATAATCTCTCTGACTGTGGAGCTACAGTGTTTATTCGGCTCTATGAGTCCATTCTGGGGGAGAAAGTTCCAGGTAAGAATGAAGGCATCACACCGTTTTTTAGCTTTCTAGACTTCAGGCAACTGTATGTATGTTTGCATATAGTGAGTATGTGTGTAGATACATTGGCAACTTGTGCTCTGTGTGCAATAATTTTTTCATATATAGAGAACACATTTGCAGTTTCTTAAAAGTAAGTAAATGTTACCTAGTTGCAGCTAAATGTAATGGAAAATTTAGAAACCAGAAATTTAAAAAATGAATACTGATCTCAAACTGTGGATAGGGCTCCAGTCTTTTCATCCCAATTCTGTTCCAGTATTTCTTCTCACTCTGCAAGTCTGGGATACCCAAAGCCACATATGGGATAGCACTGTCTGTGCCGATTGATAACTAAAGGGTGCAATCCTGGGAGTATGTGCCCCTGAATGTAATGGGGCAAATGCCTGCGTAGGCATCTATAGGCTTGCAGCCATAGCAAGTTACACTGGATCTGAGTTGACAGGTCTATCAGGTGTAAAAGAGTAATTTTTTATTTGAAGTTCCAAATCACAAAACACCTGGGAATGTGAGTGCAAGTGTCTGCTTCAGTTTGTGCATGTGCAGTTATATGTGCAACACTGCATGTAATAATGGTTCCTTGTTCTTGTATGTCAATTCACTGTTACATATGCTTCTGCAAGGGTTATGGAAAGGTCTGTGAAAGCTTGTTGTCACATTACACAAAAGCACTTCCACAGTTCCTTGGGAATGCTGTAACTATTATCATATTTTACATATAAAACTCTGTTACAATGTAATATAATAATGCACCTCCATTACTTTATAGATCTCATAGCCATGCCTACTTGTCAGGAAGATGATGCACATAATGTTCAGGCAATAATAGATTCTTTGGCATTGGACTACTTGCAGGTCAGCTTATCCCATATAACTGGTGAGTATCCTTAATTGAATATTGTTGAGGGCAGTGCATTTATTTTGTGTTGCTCTCCTCTTTATCAAATGCATTGTGCACTTGATGATATATAAGCCACCTGCTAGCAGGTAAGTAGGCATAGGATTTGCAGCCTTCTTCTGCTCTACAGATCTAATCTGCTGAGCTAAATTTTATAGAGCTTAAGCAACGTTGTGATGGTGCCAACTGGCACTCCTGCAGCATGTGCCTGTTTAGTGTTAAGGAATGCAGTGCCTTTTTTGCCTCCAGTGTCATTCTTCTGTGGACAGAATGGCTCTGTTCATGGAAGATGGCCCCAGTCAATTTTCAGGATCCTCCCTACCCCCATACCACAATTCATCCCATTCAGCAGGGCCTTCCCACGCCCCTTAGGGAGCTGGAAGGGCTTTCTTGGAGACCATGGTGTCAGATGCTTCCACTAGCCTAGTTGCGTATATCCAAATCTAGATCTATTTCCATAGTGGTGTTTGCAATTAGAAAAAGCTCACCTTTCTCAATAGAATTAGTGAATTTTCATAATGGAGCTAGCTCATTCAGGAGCAATACTTAATCTCTGTAGTATATGCATTCTGCTGCTGCTGAGATTCCAGAGTTGTGGCTGGGCATTAGGAAGGCAGCACATAGAGAAAAAAGCAGCACAGGGCAGTCCATCAGAGCATAGCTGCCTCTATCATTGCTAGGCAGAACACAACAGTGAAAATGGAAGCTGGAGCATCTATTGCAGCCGCCATCACTCTTGCTGCCAGACTCCATGGGGGAAATGTGGAAACCACATGGAAACATAGTAACTGGGGTCACATATAACAAATCATGGTGAAGCATGGAAACCTTACAATGAACTCTTGTTTCTCCACTTGGTTTCATCAGATCATAGAATAGTGGAGTTGGAAGGGGCCATGAAGGCCATTGAGTCCAACCCCCTGCTGTTGCAGGAACCACATTACACCATCCCACTCATATGGCTGTCCAATTTCTTTTTGAATGTCTCTAGTGTGGGAGAGCCCTCCACCTCTCTAGGCAGCTGGTTCCACTGTCGTATTGTGTTGACAGTGAGGAAGCTTTTCCCGATGTCCATCCTGAATCTGGGTTGTCACAACTTGAATCGATTATTCCATGTCCTACACTCAGTGAAAAGAGATCTTGACCTTCCTCTTTGTCTTTGAGGTACTTACAGAGGTATGTCAAGGAAAGCAAATGTTTCAGCATGGATGCTAAATTCCCACATAACCACAAGCCATGTCTGTATTTTGTATGAATTCAACCAATTTGTTGGACTACAGCTCCTGCAATCCCCTGTCAGCACACAAGGTAGTGATGATGGGTGTTGTTGAAGAACAACAATTATTGTTTCAGTTTTAGGGATACCAATTTAAGCAGGACATGACAGCCTCATTCACCAGTATCTTTACTGTATCATCCATGTCTGTTTGACTTCTGTCAAGGTATTAACATAGATTTCTATTCAGGAGAGAACATCGTGAAAGGCAATAAGGAGTCCATTAGAAATCTCTTGGAAGTAATGGATGGCTTGCTTGAGTACCTTACAGAAGAAATCAACAGTACTGCTTCTCATGATTGTGGTGAGAAAAAAGGCATACAAAATAGCCTGTGGTAATAGGCAATTCTGTTTGATGTACTTGTACATACATGTATTTGTTTTTACCAGTAGGAGTGGGAAATTTCTCTCATCTTCGTCATATGGTCTAGTTCTGCTTTCCCCAGTATGGAACCCTTGAGCACTACCTCATCCACAGACACCTTCCTAAGCACTGTCAGGGCCTCTTTCCCCTGCTGAAATTTTACTAGAGATGCTGCAAAGTGAAATGCTGTTCACTAGTTTTCCACCGTTATCAATTTCCCAGAATGCCTTTTGACTCCATGTCGGCAGAGGAAGAGTTGGGCAACCTGGGGAATTGGGAGGGAGGTGAATGAAGCAGCCAGGCTAGTCGTAGTGAGAAGAAAGTAGCTGGCATGAGATGCAGAGAGAAGATGAAATGCAAAGCAAAAGAGAAACATATGTGCATGTACACTCACATGTCAAGACCACTGAAACAAATCTTCCTCAATTTGCATAGTTTTCCCATGGGGTCCTTGCAAAACCACCATCAGATTACAGATACCACATGTCTTTATGAACTGAACCATAAAGAACTGATCCAGTGCTTATCAGTGCTGATAAAGCACTAAAACATAGAACTGAACCACAAATCCTTAATGGATCATTGTGGTTTTTACAAACAACTACCACAGAATCAGTAGCAAATAGTGAGTTCCATAGCTACAGATGGGTTGATTGTTTGAGTTATTGTTTAAACCATGGGTTACGAAGGCAAAGTGGCAGCACACATGCCTCCTGCATCCCTGTTGCTTCTGCTTTCCATTAACAATCCAGGAACTGGTTTCTGGGTATTTCGTCATGACATCTGAACTTAAACAAGTAGTTAAGCACTGCAGAGTTAACTACTCTGTAGTTACTCTCTGTAGTTTGTTGCTGGATAAACTCTAAGTTGTGTTTAAGCATTCAAGACCCCAGATTTCCCTCTATTATTATTGCTAATAGTAGAACAGAGTATTCCTGAGTTGTTCATTGAAAGCAGAACACTGAAAATAATTCATTGTTCCCCTTTGATACTGTGCAGTCAGGTCATTGTCTAATACGTAGACATTTAACTTAGAAACAAACACGCTATGTTTGGAAAACTCAATAAATAGAACAGTATTGAATCCTTAACATTAAGCATATGCCAAACTCTGCTCTGCACAGTGGATCACAGATGGGGTTTTATGCTTATGACTTATGCTTATGACGATGAGCATAAGACAACTGGCAGGATATGACAGTGTCTTGGAGTTGTCAGGGGCTGAAACTGCATCACTTTGACATTTCAAGCTTGTATTGTACCACTAACTGACACCATTAATGTAGGTCTTTTCCCCAATATGCTGCAAAAAGTGATATAACCTTTGGTTCAGTTTTGCATTTTTGGCATTGCTAGGCCTGACTGAGGCCTGAAAATATTAACCTGATTGTCCCCTAAACTGAATGTTCTTGTAACTGAAACTATTTCTTTCTTCTATATGGAAAAAAACACTAAGCTAAATGTTTTAACAATTAGTTTTTGTAAACAAAGTCTCATGCCGCGGTAAGCTAAATTTTCTGATGTGAAAGTATGAAATAGCTGGTGCAGGTTGATTCTGAATTAGTCCTTTGTAACAGTGCCAGCACTCCTTACATAAACAGAGGATAGTTTATGGAAACCGGTGTGCTGGTAAAGTACTAAACAATATGATTTTGCTGCTAGTCATGTGCTTGCAGTGCTGCTAGAGTAGATGTGTAGGATGAGGAGGGTGTGGTGCTTTCTATCTTCCATCTTTGTGGTAGGCGGAGAATTGACTGGTTCTTTGCTCATAACACTGTTGTTTATTGACAGATGCTATTAACCAGATGACTAAAAATGAAATTCAGAGTGCTTGTCTGGAAGCACAAGAAGATGATTGTGATGTACCAGTTCCCTCCCTGAAACTACCTTCAGCTGAGGGGGAAAGCAGGTAGTTGTCAACTCCTTCTCTGGGCTACATAATGCTTAACACATTATTACCATGCATGTAAACCATAGCGGAGTTTCTTTGTTGCATAGGTAATGATTAAATCTATTGGCCATGCTGGCTGGGATGTATGGGAGTTGTAGTCCAACACATCTGGAGGGCACTAGATTGGGCAAGGTTGAATTATGTAAGACCAAAAGTTTATCTGAAAATATTTTTATCTAAAAAAATATGCAAAAATATTTAAGAGGGAGCTGGATTCTTTCCCCATTCCTTTGCATGCCCTCTCAAATTAATTACAGTTAAATGCAAATTTAAGAGAAGGTTCTTGATCACCATAAGTGTAAATTGGATGCATCCTGTCCTTTTACATTGCTCAAGTGCATACAGGCTGCAAGCCCAAGCAAATTTCCTAGGATTTAGTATAGTTAAAATGGAATAGAGACACTGAAAACCTGTTGACTGGACTCACATGCCTGTTTACTTGGAAAGAACGCCACTGAATGAATCAGTATTACTTGTGCATAAACAAGCATAAGATAAGATCACACTGTAACTGTATTGGAACTTAAGCTTTCCTGCATTTTCCTTGGAATGAAAACTGTTATGCTTGAACTATAAAGGGGAATTAGAATGTAGCTACTCTAAGTAAGCTTGTGCTTTTGAGATTGTCTCATAAAATTGAAGACATATTTCAGAAGTGATGGAATTTTTCACAGCTATCAATTCACAACTGTTAAAAGTTCCATTTAACCAATTAGCAAACTTGAATTACAAATTTAACTAGCTCTTTAAAGAAACAGAATGGATAGTCTGGAGAAAGATAATATGCTTTGTTTTGCAACATTTGAACTCTTGGGCAGAGAATAACTTCCCAACATCTAGCTGGTCTTTGTATCAGTGTACTCAAACTTGAGCCAGGTATTTGATTTTAAGAAGCTATACCTTCAGCTGTAGGAAAGATGCATGTTTTTTTAGATGTTACATAGAATCTTGCTGGAAATACTTCCATCTGAATGAATATTGTATGGAAGTATTTCATTTCATTTATTTATTTCATTACTTCTATAAAGTTGAGTCCAAGTTATTCGCATATTTCACTAGCTTAACTTCATGTATACTGAGGTATTACATTGAACCTAATCCTTCCCCTGTAAAATGTTGTCTGTTTTATTTATCCATTTAAGTATTTTAAAGCCAGTTTTAGGGCTAAGGCCTCTGAATGCGACATACAAAAAAGTAACTGCATTTATGATCCTGCATTGACCCATCCATCTTTCAGGGTCAAATTCCAACTCATTCTCCCTTGCAAATCCCAGAATCAAATCCAGATACAAATCCTGGGATGCTTGCGTGACAATGAGAGGCTGAACCACATCTTATTGGTATATAGATGATACCGAAACCTGAACCTTAGGAAAGCTTTTCCAAGTGGCTTCATAGATGTTGAATAGGATGGGTATAGGATGGTACCCATATGCCTAGGGCCTTTGGGCAGAACATGAATTGCTCCATACAATCACTTAGGGAGGACTGCAAACATAATAGCATTGTGTGCCTCCTGATCTCAGGCCAACCAGTCAGGATGGGAGAATACCGTGGTTGGTGGTTTCCAACATTGCTGAGAAGTCAAGTAAGGACCAAGGGGGAGGTGCCAGCAGTTTATTTCATTTCATTTCATTTCATTTCATTTCATTTCTGTACTGCTGAATAACTGAAGCTTGTTAGTGGGTTAGGATCTGAGAGACAATATCCCCAACCTGGTGCCCTCTAGATGTGCCAGACTGCAGCATCCAGCATCCATGGTTAAGTGACTGTGGAAGATAGGTATTGCAGTCTAACACATCTGGAAGGCACCGGTTTTGTGAAAGCTGATATGTTGGCCCAGTCCTCTTAAATTACTAAAAACGTGGAAATGAATTGTTTGAACTGTGTTGCTCAGCTAGAAGCACCACCTTGTGGCCAATTCAAGCAAACAAATGTACTTCATTGTGTTTTGTTTAGATCTTACCAGTCATCAGAACTATTTGTACCATCATGGGAGGTAGATGGTTCAGAATCTACAAGCGAGCTAATTAAGCTTGGTGACACAGCCTATTTGTTTTCTCTGAGAAATGAAGGTGAGTAAACCCTGCAAAAATAGCAGTCAAATGTTAGTGACCGAATGGCTGCTTCATGGAGGCAACTTTACGTAGTTCTCTGTGGAGGCAAAAAAAAAAAAAAACCCTGGCCTGCTGCAGCTTGCCACACAGACTGTTAAAATAAATTGTATATTAAATAAACAAATCTAGCAGGCATGAACACACTACAGAAGCAATTATGTTGAAAGACTGATAAATGCAGCCAGTTGCTATTGATCCAAAGGATCTCTTAGGAATTGCTGTCAACTGCAGACAGAAACCACCCTTCTGTGGCAGGCAGGCAATTTACATCAGCTCCAGGTAGCTTAGCCAATGGCCAGAGATAGTGGGAGTTATAGTCTAAAACCTCTGGAGGAAACTAGTAAGGAAGTCTGCCCTAGGCAATATTGGCAGCTGCGTTAAGAGTATTGTTCATGGCACAGTGTTTATTGAAAATGCTTATATGTCACATTTTTCTACCATGGGAATCCAGGGCAGTTCACAGAACAATTATCCTCAAAATAAGATAAGCAAAATACCAAAACAGTTACAAGCTTTTGATTTTTGCAGGCCAAGTGACAAGACCATGAGGTCTCTTTAAACTACGTTTGCAGGAAAGCTTCAATCTAAATCACTACTTCTTGTGACAGAACTACTTTTTATTGGCTTGGAATGATTTCAAATTCTTGAATTCCAGAATTCATTACTAGCATTGAATCCATTCAGAATATACCCAAACATACTTTTGTTTGTATTTTTCTCCATTGGAAATGTTTTATTCCCATAACCAATTGATGGCAAACTTTTTCAAGACGGAGTGCCCAAACTGCAACACAAAGCCCACTTAAATATCACAAAGTGCCAACACTGCAATAAAACCAAAAAACTGAGGATTCGTTTACAAAAAAAACCACAGCCAGTCCAAGGAAATACATATGTATATCCATGTCAGCGCACTGACCAGCCATGTGAAAGCTTGGACGAGTGGTGGCTAAAGAGTCGCAGCTTGTGATGTCATTGCCTGGCGCTGCTACTCCTTTCTGAGCATGTGCATGGCCCCTATGTCCACTGTTATCTGATGCTGGGCTGCGGGGGAAATGCTGGCGCGACTTGGCTTGCATGCTGACACAGAGGGCTCTGCATGCCCGCTGTGGTGCGGATGCCATAGATTCACCACCAATGGCCTAACCCTACCCTTGTGCATTAACTTTAATCACTGAAATACCACTGAAAGGGGTGATTTTGAAAAAGCCTTCCTTGAGTACCTTTTTCTGCACAGTTCATCATTTCTGCATATCTAAGCACATTCCAACCATCAAGATCATGCCAGGACACCTTGTTTTTCTAATCCTAACCCTATCCTGATGCACACACCTAACCCTAATATAGGGCTAAAATTCAATTGAAATGAGGGCGGTTTTGAAAAAGCCTTCCATGAGCAGCTTTTTCTGCACAGCTCATCATTTCTTCCCATTCTAAACACATTCCAACCATCAAGATCAGGGCAGGACACCTCATTTTTCTAACCCTAGCCCTACCCTGTTGGACACCCCTAACCCTAATATAGGACTAAAATACCATTGAAAATAATGTGATTTTGAAAAAGCCTTCTTGAGTAGCTTTTTCTGCACGGCTCAACATTTCTGCCCATTCTAAACACATTCCAACCATCAAGATCATGCCAGGACACCTCGTTTTCCTAACCCTAACCCAGAAGTCGGCAACCTTTAACATTCAAAGGGCCATTTGGACCTGTTTCCCACAGAAAAGAAAACACTGGGAGCCACGAAACCCTTTTGACATCTAAAATGAAGATAACGCTGCATATATTGTTTTTTACCTGTATGCTATGTATACAAAAACTATAGTGCTGCATTTTTGAAATCAATGAACTGCTACAGAGAAAACAAATTTTTATCTCCGCATGCAACAGAAACATTTTGAACTCCGAAAAAAAAGACGCTGGGTTGAAGGTTACTTTTAAATAAAATAGTCAATGTCTATTTGAGTCCTCCTTGTATTTATGAAATAAAAAGCCGAACTTAAATTATCCACCTGCAGCAAACCAAACATGCTGTCTGCTTCTGTGTGCCCTCATCCTTTTATCACGTGTACTGGAGGGTGTAGTCAGCTGTCAAACTGAATAAAAAAGGGACTAATTGATACTTTCATACAGTAAGTAGAGTTTCTGCAATACAACAAATATAAATAATAGTCTGGTGAAATATTTAACAAACATCCCTCTCCCAATGTAATAATGTTGCTGGAATTTTTATAAGAATCTTCTTAAAACAAGGAAGTAGATCTATATCTTCATTATGATTTAGCTGCAGCTCTTGTTCAGTCACTAAAAACTGTTATTTTTAATCTTACATTATAAACTAATAGGATTCCTTTCATATATTTTAAATAAGAGAACAGCTTCCTGCAGAGTCAAAGTCAGTGCTAAAGGGCTGCATGCATTAAACAACAAACCCCATAAGTTCATCAGCAGTAAAAGCAAATTAATCTACCCACATACCATTAAACGTTTGGTTTTCTTCAGAAACTTTTCTTCCGTTTTATCCGTTGGCCTACTGGGAGAAAAAGCTCAGTAAATCGGCGCTGGTCGCAGATCCTGGCTGCCTGCGCAGGTCACAGATATAGGTGTGTTTAGTGACTGATTAGCAGATAAACAGTCAAGTGATGTGAATTGTGACAGGTCCCAAGCACAGCTTCTAACATTCAGAGGAAGGAGATAACATTTGGACAAAGAGAATCTTTTCAGCAGGGTTTAAGTAACACGAGAGCCTGCAGGAAGCTTGTTCCACTCTTTCCCTGCGCAATAGCAGAGGACTATAGCAATTTACTTAACCAGCTAGCGCGGCATTCCTGAGTGGATGCCTCATCATCACCTAGTGGTATTTGGTAACTTGGAGCCTGGGTCGCAGATCGGAGGCTGTGCCGGCACGTGTTTTGAGCAACGGAGCTGCAGCAGAGGGATTCAAGAGCCACGTGCGACTCTGGAGCCGTGGGTTGCCGACTCCTGCCCTAACCCTACCCTGGTGCACACCGCTAACTCTAATAAAGGGCTAACATATCCCATTTTAGGGATATGTTGGGGAAACTAGAGGGTTTTGGACTCAGTGAATCCATAACTTCCTCCTACAAATAGTGAAATTAGATGTGGATGTTAGCTTTACACATTACATTGTTACTAAGTGTGCTTTAGTATAGGATTGTATATTTCACATACATGGAAAGCAAATACATATTGAGTAAAACACAAAAACAGAGTCCTTGAAAGTAATTATTTGTTTTGTTAAAGAAGAATATAAAATGGATTAAAATCAAACATCAACGGAATTGGAATCATACATACGTACGGGAGATTAGAAACATATTAGCGCAGAGAAAAGCAAAAATAACAAAATTTAAAGTATACTCTGAGGCTAGGTGCAATGAGATGTATTGAAAATTGCGTGTATATTCAAAAGAACAGTTTTAGCAAGGGTGTATGTCATGGAATACTCTCTTATAATTTGTGTGGAAATGATGTGTCTTTAGCTTTCTTTCTCTCAGGATGTAACTCTGCAACCGGGAATTTAATCCCAATCTCATTAATTAACTTTTCCCTCAATATTGTGCCCAAGCTATAAGACTTCTTTGTTGGACTATGTGGTCCTGAAGAGAAGACACTGGTATTCAAATAGCCTATGATGCTGAGTTAACAATAAACAAAATAAAACTTTATTTTTACAAGAAATGATTCGGTTTCAAGATGTAGAGAGTAGAACAATGTACAATAACTTCTGACTGAGGGTTACCACCCTTTCCCTTTACAAACACTCCTCTCACACAGATCCTCCTTTCTCTCCTGCCGTCTCTCCTGGTTTCTGTCAGCTACTAACTCTCACAGCCTTATAATACTTGGCAATACTAGGTTTTGACTCTCCCTAGTCACTAATATGTCCCCCTAGTATTTTACTTCCTTTCGTTTATCCTTATGAATCATTATAAGGCACAAACCTAATGTTTTTTGACTGGAAATAATTCTGGTTAGTGAATGCTGGGAGTCATAGAACTTTTTCCTGTCTAACCATGCATAGGGTTATGCCCTAAAAGACCTTGTGCATATAAAACATAAAAGTCTTAGGATATAGTAATTCTGTCTATAGTCCATGAGAGGGTTTCACAAATAAATGCTCGAAACAATGCATTCCATAGATGAATGTCAAATTTACAACTGGCTGATTCAGATCTCAAGGGGAACCTCCCAACAGTCTGCCACGGTATGGTGAGAATTGTCCAGTTTGCATGCCAAGCGTGCCAACCTAAATTCTTGTTAGGCTGTTGTGTTGTTTGATCATTGCATTGTGGAAAGATCTTCATCTGGTGTGAGGAGCAAATGAATGAAACTAGTGTTTATTTAAACATCGTGTGCTCTGACTCCCTGCTCCAAAATCCCTCGTTTTGTCTTGGGACAGATTGTGTGGTCAGCTGTTCTCAGACATTATATAAACCAGTTCATTTGTTACTTTCATCCCCATGAGGAGGAATGAGATTCCTGCATGCATTCCAGATAGAGAGTTCTCATCGAATGCAGCAGTTGAACAGATTTTCCTTCCTTCCTTGTTTTGTGGGAGTAAAAGACCCCTATTTGGTCAGGGGAAATAGAATCTGTTTTCTTTCTTTCCTCTACTGCAGCAGCTCCAGGGCTGATGTAGGTTTTCCCTGTTCCCCCATTCCAGGGGTGTGCCTGAAGAATGAGGGAGCCTCACCTGGTTTGCCATTAGTGCAGAGTAGCCACAGTGCTATAAACCCCTGCTGTTCTCTAGGGAGAACCACCATGGGCGTACTTTCCTTTCCCCTTACAGAGAGAGAGGTCTTTTACTCTTGGGGCATCATTCCTGGGTCTGTACAACTGCACCTTTCCCCACCCATATTCAAATGCTGCTAAACATTTCACTTTCTCAGAGTTGATGGCTTCAAGAGAAATTTCAAAGACAGCTATAGAACCCAAAGGACTTGCAACCATTAGAGAGCCATCTAGTGATAGAAGGGCCCGTGCCACAGAAACTCAAGGTGAGTCTGTAACTACATTCCTCAGAAATCTCTTTTAAAATATCTTGGTCTCTTTTCTGTCATCAATTGTATTAATGTACTAGTTATCCAGTAAGGATTTTTCTATGTGTTTCTCCAGCCAGCTTCATTGTTGTTTGGTGATCCAGTGGGAGCAAACATGACTTCATGTTTGAGTGCCATATTTGGTAGAAAGGCAGGGTATAAATAATAATAAAATACTTTTATTAGTGTTTTTCCAGCAACTTCCATCTACCTTTATCTAATTAAATAAAAATCCATCCAAGTATTGTAATGAGTCTGGCTGGGACAAAGCCTGTGTGTTGAAAGCGCTCCAAAGGAAATAATTTAGTCACAATATCCTAATACTTTATATGACAATCCCATCAATAACTTGCTTGGTTCCATGCCAGGACTGACATTTTAGAGGGAACTGCTCAGCAGTGTGATTTAAGTGTCTGTGTGGCCAGTCTATATTATCATTACATTAATTACATTTCTATACCGCCCAGAGCCAACGCTCTCTGGGATGTTCACAATATTTTAAGTCATCCATCCAGTTTTCAACCAGGTTCAACCCTCCTTAGCTTCCAAGATTAGATAGGATCAGGCATTTCAGGCTATACAGAAACTATAAGAAGTACATCAACTCAACCTCTAAATGGATTGTCTCTAGGAACAGAAAAGTCTGAGGAGCTTCCTAGCGTGCACATGGCTTCCCACGCCAAAAAACTTGGGGACCCAATTCGCCCAGCAATTCCTTTGCAGCCACCCTATCAGCCTGTAGCACCTCAGCCACCTTGCCTGGCGGGAAAAGGCAATGGGAGTTCAGGCAGGCGTTCACCGTCACCAATGCTGCCACCGGAGAAACCACCAGGCCCTGTGTCCTCTGATGTGAGTGTGGATGCTTCCTTTGCTTCCCTTTGTATTGTCAGTGGTTGTTTTACAGAGTGGTAGAATGTCATTCATTTATTTGTCTAAAACATTTTTATCCCGTCCTTTGCCTCCCAAGCCTCAGGATGACTTACTAAAGATTAAATAATAATATAAAATGCAATTAAAACATTCAATAACAACAGTTCAAAACTAAAAGAAAGAGAAAGAAAGAGAAAGAAACCTGCTTCCAGGTTGTCACTGCCAGGCCTTCCTGTTTCATCAGAATTTCCAGGCTTAGGAGGAAGAATGTATTCTTAATTGAATTCCCTATAAAGTCTATGTAATTATTCTGTTGCCCCCATGATGTCTGAGTAAATATAATAGGAGCCTGTGGCTGGTGCACTGCAACTAATGTGAGTGATTTGCAAATGTGATGGTAATTCAGAGCTACTTCGAAGTGGCTGCTATTATAAGGAGCATATCTTAATATGCAGTTCTGCGTAACCCAGTGTGAAACCTTTTACAGGTATATAGAAGGTATTGTTTGAAGGGTACTTCCAAAGGTAGTGGTTAGTCTACTACATGGACCAAGCAGTGAAGTTGCTATCAAGTGGAAGGTTATATAGAGAACATGTGTAAATGGACAAACACACCTGGGGTCATTCTCTCTTCTTTGAAACAAACATAGCCTAGCCTTCTTCAACCTGATGCCCTCCAAATAGTTTGGAGTATAGCATCCAGAGTCCCCCAGCCAGTCCTAACATATTATGAAAATGGAAACATCTCCATTTTTGGCATGAGTGGTTCAGTCAGAAATGCATAATCGATGACGCTAGTTTCTTAATGAGAAGTGGCAAACCACTCAGAGCTGGAGCTGGGTTCCATTCAGCCATGGAAAGAGACCCCTTGCACAATGGGGCTCCTGTCCCCTCCCTGACCCCCTGCCGTCTCCAAATCTTGGAGAGTGGGTTGGGGGACTGCAGAGGAGTGGGGTGGAGGCAAGGGTATGGACATCCTGCTCTGCATTTTGTTTTTGTTTCATTGCATCTTGTCTCTCCTAACAGTATTTGTGACTTAAATGTCAAGTGATTCTATATTCATTTTTTATTTCTTTTTAAATTTATATGCTGCCCACTAATCCAAAAGGATTCTCTAGGCGGCTTACAATAAAATACTGAAAGCAGGACAATAAAACCAATTATATAACAATAAAATACCATAATTACATCAAGTAAGCAGGACAACAGGTGTCAGAATAGCAAATTTCAAATCAGTTCTTAAAATATTCAGAGAAAGACCTGCCTTTCTTAATGCATCTCTGTGCTGACTTCTGTGATTTAGATAACATGTATATGCAATCATTCTACTGAACAAAGTCTGTTGCTGCACTTCCTTTGCAGCTCACCGAGTCCCCTGAGCAAGAGTCTGCACCCCCTTCAGATGGCATCCTTTCTCTATCAAGGATAACTTCTCGTAAGAAGGAGCAATGATTTGTAAAGCATATCCTAATATATATCTATAAATACTGCCTTTTTCTACTTTGAATTTGTGCTCTTGACCTAGGGAAAAAAATGTTTGAAAACCCTTTGCTTGTAAATGGGCCCCCTGTGGGGCTTTTCACTTTGGCTGTTCTGTTTTTGTTTAAATAATTTATGATGAAAATGGTCTGGTTCCAGTGTAGAGGTGGGTTGCCTATGGCTCGCCTCAGATGTTCCTGGACTCCAACTCTCATCATTCCTGATCGTGCAGCTACTGAGAGTTGAAGGTCCTCATGTTCCCATCTGTGCTACATATGCTTAGCTCAAGCCAGCAGCCTCTTCCCACTAAACCGGGAGACTGCTGGTCATGTAACACTGTGGCAGATGCTCTTAGATCTTCATTTCCCTCACAGAGCAATACATTTCCCCAGCTCCTAGGAAAATGCCTTGATAGTTACGGCTGCAAATCCTTTACACACGAATCTGGAAGGGAGTCCTGTTGAACTGCACTTCCAGGCTTTTGATGAGAAATGATGAGACCTTTAACATCTATCAGGTCACGGTACTGTTGTTGTAACTGTCCTAGCTCTTTTGAACTGTTCTTAATTCTCTACGTGGTAACCATTTTATATTATGTTTTATATTAGATAATTATACACACACACACACACTGAAAAAACTTAAATTTTATATTACATTTATATTATATTTTGGATTGTAGTTTTTGGGAACTGGACAGAGAGTTTGGACGATCGAGTGGTACAGAAATACAATGAATAAAAAGAAATTGTATTTATTTCTAAGTAGACATGTATAGGATTGTGTTACATGCTATCAAGACATCTCAGACATATGACAGCCCTAAGAGTGACTGTCCTCCAAGATACCCTGCCATTGACAGCCTTGCTCAGCTAATGTAAACTCGGGGCTGTGGCTCCCTTGGTGAAATCGACGCATCTCATAGTGGTCTTCCTTTTCTTTGACTTTCCTAAGTTTTATTGTCTTCTCCAGTGAGTCCTGCCTTGTCATGGTGTACCCCAAGTATGACACCCTCACTTTTGTCATTTTTGTTTCTAGGGCAAGTTCTGGTTTGTTTTGATTCAGAACTCATAGAAACAATTAAATCTTGGTCTTAATGTATACTATGCAAACTTTTTCTCTCGGGAGATCTGATTTAAACTGATGAGCGAAACATGTTACCACAGATGATGCTGGCTGAAAATCTATAAATGGGCTCACTTATTGCATGAAGGTAACTTTTTATGAGCAAAGTTTTCATTCTCTCTCCTTATTATGTCTTGAGGTCTGTCAAGCACACTGGGTTGTTTGAGCCTGGCGGTCACCTGTGCTTGTATATAAAGAAATACATTAATTTTTTGTGTCGTCTGGTGTCAGATCTTCCAAGTGGAGAGGGTGAACCAGCACTGGTGGCTGGCATATTTGATGGACCTGTACCAGAACGAAGAACAGATGATGAAGCAGGAAAGGTAACTCATGAACTGTGGGGAGTGTACTAGATCTATATCTATTGGTTTACCTATATATAATTTTGCCTCCATCCAAGGCAATGGGCAACATCAAAATAAAATGCAAGGATCCACAATCCTTATGGTATGAAAAGCAACTAATTATTTTATGATCATGGTGATTCCTGTCATGTCATTAGTGTGAAAAAGTCCCTGTCCCAAGCACCTTGCAATTTAAAATTTAAACTGGAGGCAACAGAGAGAGGGTAGACCAATGGTCAAGGAGCATAGGCGGTGGACTCAGCTCTTTGGCTTGATTTCAGGAGGGAGCAGCTAAAGCCCTTGGCCAAAAGCATCTTCGGAAAGATGGTTTCTGAGCAGAGAGAGGCCACTTCCTGCGGGTGTTCCAGGGACATAGGGCAACGAGGACGAAAGACTAGAGTCAGTTTGGGAATAGGAAGCCCTGAGATGGCGGAGTGGTGGTGGGAGAGTGGCAGTGATGGATGGGGAGACATTGGGATGTGTGGGCACAGTGATGGGTGGGAAAAGAAGGTGGCCAGGGAGAGCTTCAGAGCCTGAGGATGTTAGGTACTTTTCAGTTTTTGCAGCAGCAAAGCAAACTGGCTTTTCTTTTCATCAAATCCCGTGAATGTGACTTGATGCTAATATGAGGTGTTTACCTTCTAAGTTTGCCATAGTGATTTCAAATAGAAGTAAACACTGACTTACTGGTATAGCTGAAGGTCAATTACCTGCCTGTTTGGTTTTCCATTGTTTTGTTGTTCCCTAAGGATGCAGCGGAGAGCCTGTCCTTACTGCATCTGATTGCAGCTTGAACATCCACAGGGATAGTTCACCGAATCCGCACCAGTTTTGTTCTAACCAAGTGTTGTCGGTGCTGGTGCTGTTATGTGTCACTTTTTTTGCTCCCACACATCATTCCCATAATGAAAAAGGGTGCTGTCTGAAATGTACTGATTTGGCTTGCGAGTCATACAGGGATGCTGAGATTTTAAAGGACTGCCTTTCTGAAGAATGTTTAGCTTATAATGAGATTGATGCTGGCTGCTCAGAACTCAGCACACCTTTCTAGCCTGAATAACAGTGCAGGAAGCATCATCCTTTGAAGGACTGCTAGTGTCCTAAGCCAATGTCACGGCACAGCAATCTGCATCTGGGGTGCCTAGACTCCACTGGGCAATCCTCAGTGCTCACTTTTAACAGCAGGCGTTTTTTCGACTTTATCGTTTCTTCTTCAATGAGAGTTTTTTTCTCCTCCACTAAAAAGGAAACAGATGAGAATGTTCAGTATACACCAGCTCCTTGTTTCGAGGACAGCTTGCCACGATTTGCATCTACACGAAGCACAAGACCTAAACAAAGGAATCTGTTCACTGAAGAAAGGTACGGGTTTTCTCAAAGTCTACAAACCCCATTCTCACTGATGTTTGGCCATGCTGGGTGGGATAATGGGAACTGTAGTCCAGCACTGCTGGAGGAACCTGGGAAGCATTGATCTAAGATCATACATGCTAATAACAGATGTTTCACTCTTCACTGCACTTCCACGGAAGCCCATTCTTGAAAAAAGGTGACAGTTCTTAAAATGTGAGGTCCGCCACGTGCAAGAGCAGCACCTCAGATATGTAGCTGTGGATGCAGGGATGCCAGTGGGTATTAAGACCCATGTGTGAACTGCCACTGGGTTGCTAGGCATTAGTCCTGGAGACACTGTTTGCTGAAATGAATCCTTGTCTTACCCCTTCATGTCAGAAATCACTCCAAGAACTTATGTGGCTGAAGCACAGGGGAAGGAATAGCTTGAATGGATTGGTGCTAGAGAAGACACTGTGTATTTATAGCTTGATACCTTGTGGTGATTTTTCAGCCAGAATGAAAGCTCCCCCCTGACTAGTTCCCTTTCCGAAGAAGCATTTCCCCTCGCAAGGGCAAAGGAAAGGCTGTCTCGCCAGGAGCTGAGTGAAATGTCTGAGAAACTCTCACGCAGGCTGAATGAACTAGATGCAGTAAGTGAACGCCACTTGCCTTGGTGGGATTGTCTCCCAGCGCAACACTCCTCTACAGTTCACAGCTATGGGGAAACCTGGCGATGTGGGGTGGGATGGCTCAATGGCTGAAGCGGACCTGCCTTGCCTGGGAGACCATGCAGGCCCTAAGTACACTTCCATGAGTGCCTGGGAATCAGCTTTGATTAAGGCAAGTGCCCTATTTGTATCCACACCTCAGTCATAACAGTGCAGCAGCGGGCTTGGCTGAATTTCTGGGCCAGCCACCCTGCTTATGGGGAATTCTCTGCTGAACCATCTGGAATGCCTATTTGGTATTAGGTAACACTTGTTGGTGTTGCTCTGGAGTAAATCCTTGACCAAGAGGACAATTTTCTTTTAACAACAGATGCTGAAATATGCTTTAGGTGAGCGAAACAAGGAGGAGTCACTGGCTGATGATGACCAGCTTTCTCAGCACAGTGATAGCATCATGGATTACCGCCACAGGAAACCAGAACCAGGTAACAGTTCTGAGTGTGAAGTTTATTAAGTCATAGTGAACTGCAACTTTCCATCCATGCGTTTGGGGCTTCTTCTGTAAACAGAAGGCACCTTCTGTGCCTGAGTTGGCAGCACAAGTCAGTGTTACATCCAGAGCAGAAGAATATTTTTCTAAACAGCTACAAACCTAATTGCTAAAGTAAAATGAATGCAGGCTTGAAAAACAGGATGGCAGAATATCTTATTGCAGAGACTTTGTACGACAGAACAGTGATGGAAATGGGCAACCTTAAACTTGCATCAGTTTCACTTCTCTTGTGTTTAAGTATCTGTCTGTTCATTTGGTGTTACTAGAAGTGCTCAGATCTTTTCTCTTTCATAGCTACTCTGCACCACAGGAGAAAACCTGGCAGGCAACGGTCCCTTTCTACTTCCCCACCTCCGGCCAGTTACCAGCAATCATCTGAATTGAGCAGTAGGCTCCAGAAGGATGCAAGAGGGCCAGCAAGAAAAATGCGCGAACGCTTGCAGAAGGAACAAGAAGAGAGGAACTTGAGAGCAAAGGTAATCGCAGCGTGGTTGCATATGCAGCCAACAAGGTCAGCCTTCCCCCAATCTGAAGCCCCCAGAAGTTTGGGGATACAGATCCCATCATCCATGTACATTAAACATGTTGACTAGTCCAACTGGAGGATACCAGTTTGAAGAAGACTGCGCCTACTGAATGCTGATCACTTCAGTGAGCAAACCCATCCATAGGTATACTCAACCTTGAAAAAGCTAGCTTTCAGTATTTACAAGAACAATAATTCTCTGATGCTGTGACAGTGGGGTTTTCTCTTAATCAAAGGAGAAAATTTTGATTAAGAGAATTTTCTAATTGGTGTGTAGTTTTGACCAGCTTATTGCAGTCTTGTGTTTGAAATCATTGTTTGTTCAGCTATGTAATTTCTTGGAAAAGGCCTTACGCCCAGCTCAACCACCCAGTAACCTTCTGCCTGGTATAGACAGGGGCTTGGGTCTCCATTCTTCCCCCCTGTTAAGTAACTAGTTACTTTGTCTGGACCAACTACTACTTTTACTCCTTCTTAAAAACGGGGCTGTATGTAAAGGGCTTTGGCTTGCAGTGGCATGTTAGCCATGGTGGGTTTCAGGAAGTATACAGGGCCAGGTTGGAGCCCAGGTGCCCACCACTGTGGCTTCTTCCTCTGTGTGAAACCATCAAAGGTGGGCTTGCCAGCCACCCAGAACCCACAGGCTGTTTTAGGGTTGTGGATAGCTTGTTAGCCACCTCGAAAACTCGCCTTCTGTTTGTTCACATGGAGCAACAAACTATGGGGTGCCCTGAATGTTCCGAATGCTGACCGCCACCGTGCTCAGAAGCCCCATGGGGAATTCACGCGCAGTAGCTGCTGCTTGCGTGTGAGCTGATCCTGAGCATGCAATAAATAAAAAGTGACTTCTGCTGTTAAACCTTTAATTTTGTATTTTTGCTCCAGCATCTTGATTTGGAGTTATTTATTTAGCTGGAATTACCATCTTACTTGGGAAGAAATGTTGAAAGGTGGCATATGACTCTATTAACTTGTTATTGCCCTTAACCTGACTTTTTAACCTGCACTCTAGCTCTTGATGAAAGCATATGAGGATGAATTAAGAGCGTATGAAACCAGTGAACAACTTGAACTTGCAAAGCTAAAAGCAAAGGCCAAAGAAATGGTAAGAAGAACAAACACACTGATAATACTGTTTCTTGTATCCTCTTGGCTTTCCTAAGGTTCATGGTGAGGAATCCCTGTCTTTCAAACAGACCCCTTCCAAGTGACTGTTTCCCGCCATGCACACAGGCCATTAAGAAAAGTTTGCTCATGCAGCATCATCGATGGTCATGTGATTCTAACATTTGCATGGGTGGAAGCAGGACACACTGAGTGCGCTTATGCGGAGTCTGCTGCTGACTGGAAGCAGCTCCAGTCCAGCTCTGCAGGCTTTCATGCCCTTGTGTTTCTAGAACAGGTACTGGAAATTCCTTAACAGGAGGAGGATGAAATTTGTGATGTCATTCGCTCAACACTGAGTGCATTCCCTTTCCCTGCAGGCTTTCAGATGACTAAAATGGATAATTTTAGACTATCTGTTAAAGATCACATGAAATGGATGCAGTTCATGCCGGGCTCCTGTGGGCAGATGAGCTACAGCATTCTGAAAACAGGACTTTTATCAGGCCTTATTTCCCGATGTAAAATGGCTCTCTGGCAATCACACTGGAAGGCTCCCATCTTCAGAAAGATGTTGGCCATTTTGGCAGGGATGCAGGAAGAACGGGGAGCTAATTCCCCTGCGCTGCATGAAAAACTTTGAGGTCTTGGTGGTCACAGATAAGGGTAAATCGGCACTCCCTCCCCTGCATGATCAGGAAAGTCATGTGAATCTCTTGTCCAACCACTGATATTTGTAGTTGTGGGGTAGAAAATGGAATATTCTGCATGCCTGAACTCACAGAAATGCCCATGTGCTACCCATCTGTCCTGCTGGGAGACTCGACCTAGTCTGTGTAAATCTTGCAAATAGGTGGGCTCTAGTTTGGGGCATGGCTACATTTGAGTAACTATTTCCCATGTGTGTCTGCATCTAGGAACAAAAACACAAGCACTTATTCAAGGAGCCTCCAAGAACCTCACAAGTGGTGCATATTTATTCTCGAAAAAATGTGCCTAGGAATTCCAAACTCAGCCAGTGGATTTCAAGGGGAGGCTTTGCAAAGCCAAAAAAAGCACCTCCATGTAAGAACTGTAGAACGCTCTTTGGTACAAAACTGGGCATCGTTTGAAAGCGTGGGCTGAAGGCCAAGACTGTTGGCGACCTGACAATATATATCATTGAAAGCAGTTCTCTTATGACCTCCATATGTCTAGACTTGTGTAAGGGAAGAAAATTCATTTCCTAGTTCTTAGCCATAGGCCCCAACTCTAGCTCTGACTCATCTCAACACCACCTTCCACACTACCAGAGAGGCCAAGCTCTGACCAGTGCTCTGTGCTCTGCAAATTCTTCCAAGGCAAGTTCAGCCCAGTCAGTGGGGTGGGGGTTGCTTTAAAGCATGGCAGCAATGCTTCCACAGCTCAGTGTTCCTGCAGATAACCCAGAGCATGTGTGTTAATATCTCTGCCCTTGTTCTGCCTTTCCTTCACACCCATAACGGACTTGGAAGCAGCTCTCTTGTGGCATTGCTGCAAGAATGCTCTCCAGAAACAGGTGTTGGAGGTGGGGTGTGGGCACCCCAGGGCACGCTCTGCTGCCCCCTGCGTGTTCTCAGTTTGTGCTGAAAACCCCTGGTTGACTGGCTCCAGTTTTGTTGGTCAGTTCAGCATGGGAGGTCAGGCTGCAAAAGATGCCCAGCTCCCTTTTGGGGGATGGCAAAACAGCTGCCACTGGGATGCTTTGATTTTTCTGAGCGTAGGGAAAGGCCAGTGGCTTTGTTGCCCTCCTGTAGAATCCAGGCCCATGAGGAAGACTAGGCAGCTAGGAAAAACTACAAGCCTGAGATCTTGAGGCTGCCATGCTTTGCTTCGGTACGAAGATACCCAAAATGCGTAGCTTCAGGCCGCAGCTGTAGACGTGCTCACATGCAAGTGAGTAGCACCCCTGCCCAGGTAAATCTGCACTGACCTGCACTTTGGGACAGGGGGTCCCCCTGTCTCTGCAGTACATTTCCTCTGACTTGGGAAGAGGTGTGGATAAAGAAAATAACAGCAGACCTTGCCACAGGAGAGGAGTTGTTCCTCTAGTATCGATAAAATATTTCATAGGGCTTCTACACTGAGATTCCACAACAACACAGAAAAAGAACAATGTTTCATTGAGCACAATGAGAGTCTCAGCTTTCAGCTTAAATTGAAAAAGGAAGGGAAAAGCCCATCTGCATCCATAAGTACTAAAAAGAACTTGTGCTAATGATTTTGGCCACATAGGCCAAAAAAAATCCTGGTTTTCTTGCTGCAGATTTCAATTGTCTGGCTTCAGACCTTTATTCCTATTCCTATTATTAATTCAGAATAGACACAGACCTGGCCTTGTCTACCTCTTGAGTTCCTTGAATGGAAAAAAGGCCAAATATAAATAGAATAGATAAATAAAATAAAAACTACTTGTAAATATTACAAACCCTCTAGATGTTCTTGGGCTGTAGTTCTTATTGAGCTTAGCCAGCATGAGCAATGCTTGAGTGATGAATGCTGTTGTCCAGCAATATCTGGAGGGCCGCATGTTCTCTGAACCCCTAAACAGGGGGAGGCATTTGACATGACAGGAGCCTGTTCCCGCCCCCAGAGGGTGAAGCGGCAAAGGAGGGGCTCAGCTGCATGCTGCACCCAGGGGGCTGTGAGGCGCACATCTGGGCAGCGGCCTTTCAGAAAGGGGACTGGGCTTGTGAGGAAAGGCTGATCTGGAGCAGAGGTGTGGCACCGTGTGCCTCTCCATTTCCTTTTCCAGTCGCTGCTCCCCAGACCAAAGTTCTCAGCTGCTCTGGATGCCTTTGCACGGAGCACAAGGCCTGAGGGACTGGACTGAAGCCCTTCCTGCCCTTCCTGGGCAGGTCTCTCCGAACAGATGAGAAGTTGCCCCCCTAGACAAGCTGCTGCCCACTTGAAGGTGAGCACACGTTCTGCAGATGCTGGTGACTCACCGTTGCCTTTCTCTCATAGTGAAGGTCATGGAGAACGACCTCTTGCCCCTGCTACTTGAAGAATTCCCTCAACTGCACATTTCCCGCCCAGCTATGAACAAGATGTGGCGGCAACAGCTTGCCCAGATTGAACAACTGAAGTCTCCCAATGACCGAGCCCGGATGAAACTGCAAAGCGAAGTGAGCAGTCTTCCATAAGTTCCAAGATGGGTTAAATTCCTATGGGACGCTCCTACAGCCAGAAGCTAGGACCAACAGTCTTGTCTGGGGTTTTTTTTAAAGCACTCTCTCTCTCTCTTGAGAAAGGCAGTAGGCAGGAATGTCCTCCTTCTGATACTATGCTTTATTTATAATTGGAACCCCTGGCATGTGCTATTCGGCAAAATTCTAATATGTAATAGAGTTGTACATAATGCACTGGAATCTTAATTTATTCTGTATGCTGATGATCTTCTGATGCAGATGATTGATGTTTCTGGCCATTTAGTGATGAATGACTTTTAGACAACCCTCGTGTAACCCATGGCTTATCT
The DNA here is from genome assembly GCA_023646645.1 of Varanus salvator macromaculatus. NCBI lineage: Eukaryota > Metazoa > Chordata > Lepidosauria > Squamata > Varanidae > Varanus > Varanus salvator. The sequence continues at coordinate 1,087,243 of JAIXND010000791.1, read as the reverse complement.
GAGGGTTGCATGAGGTTTGTCTGACACTCAGACAATGCCTGCCACTTGGGTTTGCATGGCATGGCAAGCCAGGCACCAAGCACGACATGGCAGCCCCGCGGGTGAATGAAGCCATGATGGGCTATTGTGACCTGTGAACATGCCGCGTGTGTGGCATTTTCAGCAGGCTGGAGGGGCTGCTGTGAGAAAGAAGTGGGGGTGTCCACTTCTGCCAGTACAGGTGACCCAGCTTAAACATGGATCCAGCCCTCTTTGGGGTTGAGAGGGAAGGAAAGTTAAGTGGAATGTGGACTGCTAGCTCAGCCTCTGTGGCAGGGCTAAAGCAACCCTTCTGTTCTTGTAAGAAGGGACAGGGGGCTGCTGAAGAAAAAACAGAGGAGCTAAAGTTGAGGGCCAACTTTCCATGTGAGCTGCTTCTTACCCCAACTTAGTGTGTACAAGGAAAGAAAACAAGACAGTCAACCCAGTTTTGCTGGGGGAAAGACTTGCTTGAAAGGTCTTGCTGAAACCTGATGTGTGGAAAAATAGATTGGTGAAGTGTATGTACTTTTTCTTTTTAGGTACTAGAAACGGTGAAGAAGCACGACCTCCTTGTCGACCTTATTAAGAAAGATCAAGCTCAGAACAGGAGGCTGGTATGTCAGAGGGAACAAACTCCTGATTCATTGATTGATTGTTAAACAACTGAACACTGCCTTTCAGGATAAGCAAAAACATGTAGTAGTATCATGCTACAAATGTTGAGCTGCCCTGCCCTGCCAATACCCCAAGTCTGGGATGGGGAAGAGGCTTTCTAACATTCAAGGACTGGTCACTGAAACCCTTTCAGATACCTGTGATGCCTGCTTCCTTCTTGTCAAGGAAATGTTGTGTTTCCTATTTTTTCCTTGTTGTATTTAGCAAGAGTTTAAGCAACGCATTCATCGACAGAGATGTACTCAGAATAAAATAAGGGAAAGACGCCAGCAGATTGCAAGAGCGAAAAAGTACTACCAGGATTACAGAGTTCAGCTGCGGGCCAAGATGATGAGGGCCCGGACACGTGAGGAACGTGTAAGTAAGAGGACCTTGCTCTACATAAAAACCTAAGAAAAGCCAAGCTGAATCAGACTAAAGGTCCATCCAGTCCAACACTTCATACACGGTGGCAGACCAGCTGCCCACAGGATCCCTCACGCAGGATGGGGGCCAGACCACCCCCTGCCCAGCCCCTCAGCAGCTGGTGTATGCAGGCAGGCCACCTCTGCTGAAGGAGGCAGCACACAGCCAGCCAGGCTAGTGGCCACTAACAGCCTCCTCTTCCTCCATGAATCTGTCCAGTTGCCTTTTTAACGCCACCCAAATGGGTGACCATTACTACTTTCCAGGGCAGCAAACTCCATAGTTTGGCTATACATTGTGTGAAGCAGTGCTTCCTTTTCTCTGTCCAACCTCCCACCAGTCAGCTTCATGGGATGACCTTGCATTCGAGTGTCATGAGAAAGGGAACAAAATGCCTTCCTCTCAACTTTCCTCACACTATGCAGTATTTTAAACACGTGTATCTCACCTCCTCTTACTTGCCTTTTTCTAAGCTGTATAGTCCCAGGGCTTGTAGCTGCTCCTCATAGGAGAGTTGCTCCAGTCCCCTGATCATTTCTGTTGCCCTCCTCCGTACATTCTTCAGCTCAATAACATGATTTATCTGATAAGGCAACCAAGTTATACCAGAGATTTGTATAAGGGGAGTAAGATTTTGGAAGTTCTGTTTTCTGCACCTTTCCCATTTTTGCCTGGCATGAAGTTTGCCCTGCTCACAGGAGCTGAGCACTGGGCTACCATTTCACTGAGCTGCCCACCATGCATTACTCTACCCTTGCTTGCTTGCTTATTTTTATTTATTTATTTAAAACATTTTTATGCTGCCCCCATCGCAACGAAGCCTTGGGGCGGCTCACAACAGATACAAAATACATAAATAAATAACAATATAACAATAAAAAAATTATTTAAAACTCTCTGGTGCATCTCAGCTAAAAATTTAAAATCCCATAAATACAAATAATTTAACAATTAAAATAAGTTTTAAATAAAAAGGTCTTAGCCTGGTGCCGAAAAACAAATAACGATGGCGCCAGGCGGACCTCTCTGGGGAGCACATTCCATAAATGGGGTTCCACCGCAGAGAAAGCCCTCCTCCGGGTGCTCATCCTCCTAATATCCTTCACGGAGGGTTCCCAGAGAAGGGCATCTGTTGCTGATCTCAAGGGGCGGGAGGGCATATATGGACGCAAGCGTTTCTTTAGATATATTGAGCAGCATTTCAATGAGCCATTTGGATGCTCATTCTCCCAGCTTGGAGAGATCTCTTGGAGCTCCTCACAATCCCTTTCGGTTTTCACCACCGTAAAAAGTTTCATGTCATCAGCAAACTTGGCCATTTCACTACTTACTCCTAATTCCAGATCATTTATGAATAGGTCGAAAAGCATTGGTTCTAATACAGAACCCTGTGGGACTCCACTGATGGCATCTTAAATTACAGGATAATGTGGGAATGCCTGTGTCATGTGGGAAAGCTGCTTTTCTGTAGTATCAAAACAGCAGCCTTACCCAAGTGATAGAAACCTTCCTAAGTTAGTAGCATGGCATGAAATCTGGCCACAAGAGAGCAATTTTATGATGGCAGTATCTCTGCTATGCCAGTACGATATGCCTCATCCCTCTATCAGAATGATGGCCAATTTTAAGCAGTCGAGTTAGACTTAGGGACCCACTTTGTTTTTGGATTCGAATGCATTAAGTTCCTACACTGGAACAACAGTCATGCTGGTTCAAAGCAAGGATCCACCGTGGCAAACCAGCTACCCACAGGATTCCTTTCCTGGGATGGGTGCAAGACCTCTACCTGCCCGAGCTCTTTAGCAACTGGTGTATGCAGGTAGGCCACCTCTGATAATGAAGGGAGCCCATAGCCAACACAACTAGTAACCGTTGATAGGTAGCCTTCCCTTCCAGAATGTGTCCAGTCCCCCTTTAAAGTTGTCCATATTGGTACCATCTCTACTTTGCATGGCATTGATTTCCCTAGTTTAACAATGCATTTTGTGAAGAAGCATTTCCTTTTATCTGCCCAAATCTCTCAATAATCAGATTCATGGGGGTGACTCCAGGTTCTAATATTATAGGAGAAACTCCAGGTTCTAGTATTATTATAAGAAAAACGCCTTCTTCACTTTCTACATTTGGGAACTCAGAAAAGTGCCGTTACTGATATTATGATAATATGCAAATAGGTTTAAACATAATAGGCTTCTTAATGTTATTGGTTCTTATTGCATTTTAATTGTGTTTTTATCTTGTAATTGTGAGTTGCCCAGAGGTGCTGTGGCACAGCTGGGCGGCATACAAATGTTTTAAACAAACAGACGAACAATTACAAGGCAAATTATTAATGAGGTAAACATTCTTTATTTAATTTACAGTTCATGTTAACATTGATCTGCATTGTCCATTTTGTCAAGTCACACAACAAGGTCTTTAACTCAAGGAAGTGAAATTCCAATGAAATGGGACTAAGTGCAGTTAGCCATTTCCTGATCAAAACAGTATTGTCATTTTTAAAATAAACTACCTTTAGGTTTGTGGATGTCATATTTTCTCTGGCAGATATTTAAAAACCTTTTTGAAGAAGGGTTGGAAATTCAGAAGCAAAGATTGCATGAGTTGAGACTATATGCCAGAGACAAGCAGGCTGAACAAAAGAGACAACATCAGCAGGAATTAGAGTCCATGGAAAACTACTATAAGGATCAGGTAGGCTTAATTCTTCCTATGATGTCTGATGAAAGCCTGGCCTACCTGCATGCCATTAACTTTTCTTTGTCTTATGCTTAAGTTTTCAATGCTGGCTGAAGCCGTTTCAGAACAACGCCAAGAAATCCAAACCAGAGAAAGAGCACATGCAAAAGTAAGTCTTTTATCACCTTAGTCTTTCGAAACAGTGGCTGAACTTTTCAGTTGCTCAGCTGCACCTAAATCTCTTTCAGACATTAAACAAAGTGAAACGTGAGCTGAGATCAAAGATGGAGAAAGAGATTAAAGAGTTGCAAGACATGATCACGCACGATGATGATGATTCATTCTTCCGAGAATTGGAAGCTGATCGCCTAAAATCCAGACTTTTGGTGGCTTCTTTTCAATATAGCAAAAACTCCCAGTTCCTTTAAGTCTTGGCGTGCCTTTATAAATACTTGTGCAATTTATTTCTGGCAAAAACATTTGAAAAAAAATATGGAGGTGGGGTGGACAGAACCAGAAGTGTGACATTACTAGCTTGTTTTGCCACTCGAGTTTTGCTGCCCAGTATCTAAATGTTACAATGTCAAGCAAATATTGAACTTTTGCAGAAGGAAATTTTTAATGTTTTTGTCAAATAAAGATTAGTTTCCTAACAAAGCTAAGCTGTCAAAAGCATCTCCACAGTTAATTTATTAACAGATCATTTTGGTCAAGTATAGCTAACTGTGAATATATTAAAATAGACACTGGGCTGATTTAGATAACAAAATCTTGGAGCAACTGTACCCTGCTTATATCATTCTCACCAAATGTTAATTGGTGGGTAGTAAACATTTTTCTCTGTTGATGCCAAGGGAAGGAGTGGTAGGGCAGGGGGAACCTGCCCTTGATCCCCTGGGGAACACTTTGGAAAGGCAAAGGATCACAACTCCTCAGCCAGCCGCTTCAACACTCATATTGCTGTGACAGTGAGGCAGCTTTTCCTGATGTCCAGCCTGAATCTGAGTTGTCACAACTTGAATTGGTTATTTCGTGTCCTACACTCTGATATCAGCAAGAAGAGATCTTGACCTTCCTCTTTGTGACCGCCTTTGAGGTACTAGCGGGATATCATGTCCCCCTTCAGTCTTCTCTTCTCAAGGCTGAACATGCCCACTTCCAGTTCTCCTCAGTGGGCAGTGTTTCCAAACCCTGGATCATTTTTGCTGCCCTCCCCTGGACCCTTTCTAATTTACAGTACCTGCAACTTTCTTAAATCTTGGTGCCCAGAACGGGACACAGTATTCCAGGTGAGGTCTGACTAGTGAGGAGTATAGAGGAACTACTTCTCGTGATTTGGAAGTAATAGTTCTGTTAATTCATCCCAAAATACCATTGCCCTTTTGGCAGCTGCATCACATTGTTGGCTCATGTTTAACCTATTGCTCACAATTACTCTGAGATCTTTTTCAGTTCTGTTGAGCCACATATTCCTCATCTTGTACCAATGCATTTGGTTTCTTTTTCCTAGGTGGAGGACTTGGCATTTGTCCTTACTGAATCTCATTCTGTTGCTTTCAACCCAGTGTTCAAGTTTATCAAGTTCGCCTTGCATCTGCACTCTATCTTCTAGGGTGTTTGTTATTCCACCCAGTTTTATATCATCTGCAAAATTGATTATCTTTCCTCGTACTTCCTCATCTAAATCATTAATAAAAATTTTGAAGAGTACTGGGCCCAGGACTGAACACTATGGCACCCCACTAGTTACCTCCATCCAATTTGAGAAGGTGCCATTGATGCGCACTCTTTGTGTCCAATTTATCAGCCAATTTTGGATCCACCTAATAGTTTTTCCATCTAGTCTAGTTTTGCTAATTTGCTTATCAGAATGTCATGTGGCATTATGTCAAAAGCTTTGCTGAAGTCTTTAGGTACATTATGTTCACAGTGTTCCCTTTGTCCATTTGGGAGGTTCCCCAGTGAAAAATGAGATTAAATTAGTCTGACAGGATTTATTTTTTATAAATCCATGCTGGCTTCTAGTAATCACTGCATTTTCAAGATGCTTGCAGATGGATTTTTAAATAATTTGCTCCAGAATTTTTCCAGGAATTGATGTCAGGCTAACTGGTCTATAGTTCCCAGGCTCATGTTTTTCCCCTTTTTTGAACATAGGGTCAACATTAGCCCTTCTCCAATCATCTGGCACTTCTTCTATTTTTCAAGATTTATTGAAGATAATAGCCAGTGGTTCTGAGAGTTCCTCCACTAGTTCTTTTATGACTCTGGGATGGAGTTCATCAGGCTCTGGGATTTAAAATTCCGCCTAGGTATTCCTGGACCATTCCTTGGCCATTAACTTATAACAAATTAAGCAGCTGTGCATTTTAGGATGACTTAGGACATAATAGTGGCCTTGTGAGCTTGAAGGACAGGAATAAGGAACTCTCCCAGGTGTTGTTGGACTTCCATTTTCACCTTCCCAATCCTGAATACTGTGCGCTTAGGATGAGGGGAGATGTACACAAGTTTCCCACCCTTATTGTTCTAGAGATAATGTATAGAATGACTATTAAGAATACCACCAGATACCTTCTAGATGTTTTTGACAACAGCACTGGAAATACTCTTTGAAGTTCCTTGGCATCACCTTTCCAACCATAGAAGGCAGCTTCTATGTGCACTCCTTTCCATGCTGGCGGCAAGGGTGTGGAGGAGGGAGTAAGTGTCCTTCTAGGGATTTATTATGTTAAGCAGCATAAACAATTTTGATGGGGAATACTCTGAAGGTCATGGGTAGGAGCAAGCATGTGGTGGATTGAGGCACTGAAAAGTTCCTTCACTCAGTTCTAAGCAGGGCACATCAGAAAGATCATGAATTTAAGTGTTGGGATTCATCTGCTGATGTCAGTTAGAAGACATTTACGTATTTGCAAGAAAATATTGAAAGAAATTTGTGCAGGCACATCCATTTCTAGCATTTCTAGGGCACATTCTTTCTGCAGATTGCCTTGCTAACCTTCTCTCTCAGCTTTTATATCACAGGCATGTCTGAGAAAGATGAAACCATCTTCCCCAAGGCAGACCATGAACTTCCCCAAACCATCATGAACTACAGGGCAAGTACTGATTTGAATCAGCCTTCTGTGTGTTAAAACTAAAAGGCTGTCTGCTATACCACACAAGCTTGTGTAGCGGTTGTAGTAGACATCTTCAAAGATGAAGAACTGAGCATTCCCTGAAAAGCCTTGCTATAAATTTAGAAACTACATGTTGATGAGCTGTTTGCTTCTTTACAATGGAGGAATGGTTTGCCATCACATTTTCAGTAATCATGGAGGCAAGAAGCAGATTCAGAGAGCATGTGCCCCTCCAGGTGTTGTTGAGCTGCAACACCTATCATCCTTTACTATTGGCTTTGTGGGCTAAGGATGATGGGAGTTGAGGGTCAACAACATCTAGAGGGCTACATGTTACCCCTGTAAAAGGGGCTACTTCTTTGCCTTTAACTATTTAAAGATACAGGCAAAGATCTGGCATCCAGGCTCAAAGTCAACAGCAGCCAACACAATGGTGACTAGCCTTGCTTCTATCCAGGGCCTCTACACATGTTCTTTTTGCTTTAATTAATGTGAACACCATTTATTTAAAAATGAAGTAAACACAAAACAAATGTTGTTAAAACCATTGATGCTGTGACAGTGCAAACAGCATACAAATTTATTGCTCAACTTCTGCATGGGTATATACTTAAAAAACATTTTATACAGATCTATTGTTAAAGCTCATGTAACAGCTTGGTGAAAATACAATGAATATCAATGCTAAAACACTCTGCAATAAATACAATAGAAATGCAACTAAAAAAACCTGTCAGTCTGTGGAAGTGGGAAAATCATACCAAATATAGACTAGTTTTAGCTACAGACAAAGCTCTTAGAATTTGGTAGAGACAGAAGTCTACTAACAAAGAGTATGCTAAGTACAAATTGCACCTATTAACTATATGGTGTAGTTTAAAGTCTGAAGCAACAGGATCATGCTACATTATGATGTATGATCAGAAGCAAAGCTCATACTTTCATTAATGCAGCCAGTTTAAATGCACCAGAGGTTTAACAGAGGTTTAGTGTTGTAGAACAAGAATAAAAACAAAACAATCCTGTGTGCTCTGGACTCTAGTACATCACAACATTTTGGTAAAAATAAAAATCACTTTAGGGAAACTGAACCTATGTGCAAAAAATAGATTACATACTGTACAAAGCACCATTACAAAAATTTTACATCTAGAAATTAAATCTGAAACGCAACTGAGTAATGTATATTTGAACTCTACCAAAGAGTCACAATCCATATTAACACATTCATTAATGAAAAGAAAAGCATGGAAATGTGAGATGGCATCTCTCTCAACCATTTAAAGCAAATTCAGGATGGATGAAGAAGCCATGTAGAAAAGGGGACATGTTGGAAATAAATATTCACATTTAAATCTGGGGTGAAAATTCAAAGGTCCAACGCAATCCTGGGCTTAGTGCTGGGAAAAATGGCTATAAAACTACAGCTGATGGGTCCAGAGAAGCTCCTGGCAGGTTGTGTGTATTAAAGCTTTTAATGGATATGCTGATAAAAAGGCACTCAATTTGCATCAGTCTGCTCAGGGTAGGTCACAGCAGTATGTAGAAATGCTTTTATTTTGTCTAATTGTGTGAATTTCATTTCACAGTTAGCCCTGTAGTGACAGAAGGATCTCTGAAAACCAAGTATTTAAAGCAGGATGACAATGGAGTTAACTCCTAAACTTAAGTTTTGGTAGTAGACTGGATTTAATTTTCCAAACACTCTTCATTGAGGTCTATCAAGCATACTCTCTTTTAAAAGTACTCATTTACCATTCTGGAGCAATTAGGCTGCATTTCATAATACCTGGATGAACACAAGTTGTTACAAAATGAGCAGAAACCAACAATGGAGACCATAACATTCAGCAAAATCTGATGCAAAATGGACGCATCCTAGAGCAAGGTAAGGGCAAGGCTATTATCTTGAATCACATGATAATTCTGCAGAGAAAAATGTATTTGACCTTTCATACAGAACATGCAACAAGGCAGTCCTTGCTTTGCCCAAAAGCTCTACAACAATGTGTTTAAAGGGAGAATGGCCGCTTTTGAAAGATCTCAAGAGTAATTTACAAAAGGCTGGGAGCTATTGGAAAGCTCTGCAGGGGACTTGTACTTGAAAGCCCAGCAGTGGATATGAAAACCAGTACTCCAAGCAACACAAAGGCTGAGGGAAACTGAGTAAATGCTGTTCCTGAAACCTGAAAGAAGAGTGGAAGTTATCCTAGAGTTGTTCTGGAAAAAAGTGACAACATCAGCATAGCAACAAAGCAGATTCCCTAGTTAGGGCTAAGTTTGAATTGCAAATCATCCCCATGTTTATACGATCAAATGTGTGCAGAAGTAAGCTTTGAATAACAGCTCTGCTGCAGTCCATGAGCAAGGAAAGTGAAGTACCAGAAAGAGCACCAAGCTATTCCCACCATTCAACAACATAGTCATAAATAGACCATCTATCCCCACCATATGGTCTACTTACAGCTGCCTTAATTTGTGCAATGTTTCATAATCCAATATGCCTGCATATTACATAAGAGCAAGGATATCAGAGATCTTCCTGTATCATTAGTTCTACAGATGGAAAATGCAACACATTCTCACTTCTCCAAGTCCTGCCTCTCAAGATGCAATGCACCCTGGCCTTCAACGCTTGGGTCAAGTCAGAACAGGCAATATACTATCTAGTGAACGTCTTCTGCCCTGCTTGCTTTCTCCTTTCTCTATTTTAGATACCTGTTTGTTGAAAACAGTTCTCATGCCAGAGAAAATAAGCAAGACCAGGGAGCCTGCACTGGCAGCTTCCAGGCTCTCTCAATACACTTGGCATGTGTGATTATCATTAGCACAGAAGCAGTGATGGTTTTAGATGGCTAATTATGATTAGTTCTTCTAGTATGACTTCCACTGCTTGCTGTCACTTGTTTCTGGATGGGAGAGTGAACCCGTACTGACAATTTGGATCATAGTTCTCAAGGATTAGTTCAAACATGTAAGCTCTACTTGTTTCCACTGCACAGCTGGGTATCTAGGTTTGCAAATTTATGCGGAAATCAAAGTGTATACCATAATGGGCTGGACATTTTGCAGTAACCATACCCACATAACTACAAGGAAAGCTTACATGGGGAACTCACAAGCTATTATACAATGCCAAATATATATATAGTTATTGACAGAGGATTCCTCACATGACTGCTATCAACAGTGCACTCCACCCCATCTGAATATGCTCTCTGTATTTAATGATTTGGCATATCTGTTCATTACCACAGTAACTTCTGATGTGTCCCAGCCAGTTATTTATAAGAGCATATTAGGCTACTTTTGCATTTTAGATAAGTGATCATCTAGTCTTCTGAGTCCATTGCATCCCTGTTTTTCCCTTAGCTGTAGCTAACACAAACCCATATGTCAGAAGCAGTTAACAATAAATATTTTTTTAACCTGGATTATTTAGCAACAATATAAATGTGGGTTGGCTGAATCTCAACATAAAACCTTTGGTTGGTATGACATCCACAGAAGGTTTTGAAAGGTGAACTAATGACCTGGCAGAAGGCTGTTGATATCATCAACATACATTTAGGAGTTTAAAAAATGCAGCAGTTCCATTTAAAATGGAAAGCAAATTAAAAAAACACTCAAGTATTGACTTTTTACAAAAATGCTTATTTAAAAAATGCTAAATGTCTAGAATGTATTTTAAAAAGGGGTTTCCACATTTACCACAAAGTACTGTACCAAATGCAGTGCAAGTTAACTCAGACCAGGACTCTCTTAAAGAAATCTGGCAAGAGAAAAACAGGACCCAAAACCTGTAATTCATGCTTGAGGAATATAAAAACCCTTACACAAGGAACACTGAAGTTGAATTCATAACAGAATCAAATCATTCACTAAGAAAACACAGTTTATCTTTAAGTGGCCTTAATTTAAAAGATTTATGATTTCTTAAGCCAATTTTATGCAAAAATTAGAATAGTCAAAATATTTTATTTAAAAAAATAGCAGGTTGCTGTTCAGTATCACATGTTTAGGCAAGTAGGCTGGGACATGACTTGTACCGACAGCTGTGTCTTCAACCTGTGAGAATAGAAATCAGGTAGGTAAATAGATCAGATAACCTTTTACAAAAATAGTAGTCGTCTTTCTGCGAGAAGAATACTGCTTGACTGTTGAAACGAAGGGAAAGCCAGCATTCTGTATGTTCAAGATACTAGTTGTTAATAGCAGCTGAGTGATTCCTTGGCAGGAGCCACAGGACTTTTTCTTGCATGAAGAATTCCAAAGATGCTCCTTTCCCTCATATTGTCCTAAGGTAGAAAAAGGGGCAGGGGGAGAAAGTTTCCTATATTTCAAGCATTTACTGTGTCATGGCTGAGGGGAGTTTTCTGCTTGACAGGAGTATAAATACAGTCCCAGGCAAGTCTGCAAATGTTCATTCCACAGCAAACCCACATGTTTCTTCAATGGCGGTCAGCAGCTTTTCGTAGAGCTTCTCATAGCTTTCATAAGGAGGAATGTCTATTCGATTGAAACTGCAAGAAAACAACAAAAGCTTTAATAAGCCATGCGGCACAATAACTGGCAGTGGTGATCTGATATCTCTGCAGAAGTCTGCTACTGTCCTAGGAACACCCCCCCCCACCCCGTTGCCTTCTCGGCAGGACTACATCAGAACAGAACAACTGTCTGTGATCAATCCACAAAGAAGAGACAGTCAAGCACAGAACAGAGGTGGGCAGAACACTGCATAGGAGGATGGGCATTTCCAGAAGCGCACCCATACTAGTCTACTGCAGGAAGAAACAGCAAAGAGCCTAAAGCTGATCTTTTTTCTTGGCATAAGCCCACTTCATCAGACATAGGACCTGTTCTTTAGTGTTTCAGGTTTATATACCATTCAGGTGGTTGTGGTGGTGGCAATTGTAAACAGGTCAGGAAATAAATGCCATAAGTACATACTGTAACATTCACATAATTAATGGTGGTCACTCACAAAAGAGTGAAAGCTGATCATTCATATGCTTCCTGACACATGGAGTGTAATTTTTTAAAACATCCTTTACTCCAAGCCCAATTCAAGCTCCTGGCAATAGATTTGAACCCATCATATAATTCTACATGATAGAACTAGAGTATGAGAGGCACTTTACACATATTCTGCCACAATTTAAAAACTCCAATTGCATGAGTCCAAAGGTTAAAACGAAGAATAAAAAACCACGCTTGGCTAGTCAGAGGTGTTACTTTGGCTCCCATCCTGGAATATGCCAACAAATGAGCCACAGCAGGACTTGCTTCTAACAAGCCCAACAGGAGCAACAATGTCTCATTTACAATCCACAGAGAGCCAGGACAGTGCACAGGAGCAGATGGAGAGGATCAGTAGACTATCCTACCCACCTCCTTCACTACGATTAGAGCACTGGTACACCTTTAAAGGAGTTCCAGTAAAACAGGAAAAATCCATCACTGAGCAAAAGGCATGTACATGACCTGGGAATTCACTGCTGCGAATTCCACGGTCTCCACAGCTCTATTTCCTGCTCACAGACTATGTTATTCACAAAGGCTCTGTCTACTCTGAGTAAACTGGTTCAAAACATGTCGGCAATGGCCTGAACGTTTCTGGGCACCGCAGTGGAATATCTGGAATTCTTTATGCGTGCAAACAGAGGTTGATGACTCAGAGCCCTTCTCAGGGCCGCAGTCCTAAAACAATGTTAGACCGTTTGCAAAAAGCCAAAGCCTCCCACAGCCATAAAGAAAGCCCACACAAAAGGAACCAGGTCGCACGAAGACATCCAGTTTCAAGGAGACGCTGCTGAAAAATCACTTACTACAAAACTGTATTAATGATTAGGCCACTGCCCACAAAAAGACAAATTGGTGGCATTGAGAAAGGATAGAATGAAGGCCTCAAACTTTGATCAAATCAGTATCATTTGATTAATCAAATAAAGCCTTAACAAGGATAAATGTGATCTTTTATTACATCAACGAGCAAAAATCCTGGGACTTTGGACAATTTGAGGATATTCCACCTTGCAGGCCACACAGAAGCATTATGAGGGTGTTCCCTGGCACCTGTCAATGTCAAAGCGCTTGGAGGTCTTCATCACAGACCACCCGCTGAATGACAGAACAGAAAAACAGATCAGCCTATATGGAACTTGCAACCTACACGGATGGTCTTCCAGCTTATGTTATCCTTTTACAGCAAAGGATTTTTCCCCTTTCTATGAATGCTTGTAATATGATAATGTAAGCAACTAGATTATTAATAAAATGTCTTTAAAGTGGGAAGATTAATAAGTTAGATTTTTAATTCATTACAAATTTCACAATTTGCATGCAAAAAAGAACCAACATAGCACTGCCTGTGACTTACCATGTGTGGGCTTTTGGCAGGTTATTTGTGCTAGCATCAATCTGGTGAATTGTAAATAGTCTTGGGCCAGCAGCACCTAGAAATATGCCAAAGAATGCACTGGTTGGTACTGCACAGAGTAACTCACGAAGAAGAACATATAATGCATTGACTGGCTACCTGGTCAGAAAAGGAAGCAGTAAAGTGACACAGAGGAGGGGAGCATGCATACAATTTGGAAAGGTAATAGCCAATGCAAAGTTGGTTTTAATTATTATTCTGGACATCTCCCATTTGACGATTCTTGATCTGAGCCTTCCTAGAACCTATCAAGAAAAACAACTATCACAAACTGCCCATTTCTTCCCCAAGTACACAGGAAGGCTCATATTCCTAACCGTAAGTGGAACAATGGCTCCAGTCCAAAGAGTCATTCTGGCCTTTCTTAAACTGAGGCTTCCTGACACAAGCTTTTAACACTGAAGATCTTTTGAAAAATGCACATGCTGCGTTGCATACTGTGGCCAGTATGTGTATGTCAATGTGCCCATGTAAGTCCATGAACATAAAATAAATAAACCCGCATTTTGTATGTAAACAAGCTATCTGAAATTGGCCTTGAGTGCAGCAAAATCCTCTGTGGCCCGGTGTCACACAGTCAGAGGCAACTATTACTGAGATGTTTGTGATAAAGAGCAGCAGCTAGATTAATGACAACATAAGACAATACAGTGGATAATGCAAACCAGAGAAATGGGTTGTGTAGTTCTTTCAAGGAAAGCAAAACCTCATATTGAGACCCTTGACAAAAGCCTGCGACCGTATATGCCCTCCTGCCCCTTACGATCTGCAGCAGAGGCTCTCCTCCGGGAGCCCTCTGTGAAGGAGGTGAAGAGAGTGAGTACCCGGAGGAGGGCTTTCTCTGCGGTGGCACCCCACTTATGGAATCTGCTCCCCAGAGAGGCTCGCCTGGCGCCGTCATTATTTGCTTTTCGGCGCCAGGCGAAGACTTTTTTATTTAAGAAATATTTTAATTGTTAATTTAATTATTAATTTATTAATTTAATTATTTATCAGTTTTGAATTTTAGTTTTTGTTAGTTTTAATTGGGACTATGAGATGGGCCAATTTTAGTTTCAGTTGAATGCGGTAGGTTGTTTTGTGTTTCAATTTTATGTTGTATTTTGTATTATATGGACCTGCTGTAAGCCGCCCCGAGGCTAGCTGGCAGGGGGCGGCATAGAAATTTTTCTAATTAATAAAAAAAATAAATAAATAAAATGCATAAAGCTGTAAGGTATAGTGATACTTGTTTTGTACTGTATGCTAATTATATTAGAAATGTTACAAGATGGGTTATTTCAGAAAGTTCAGCAACTGTGGCAGAATGATGAACCTTGGGACAGCAGAAGATGTGCTTTTATTACCTTGTAATGCTTTGAAACCCTGCAGAGGCACCCTGGAGGACCCAGTCACAAACTGCAGCAACCGGGCTCTCCTCTCTTCATCAAAGAGCTCTACGGCTTTCCAGAACCACTTCACAACGTTGCTGTCTGGTGTGCAGTGCTTCAGCCTTGTGTTGGCTTTCCAGTCATTCACATCTATCTTTCCGAGACCACAAATGATGAGCTGTTGATAATTGCATACACAAACACCAGGTTATAACTAATCTAAACAAAGCCGTGAATGTCAATAAACGACATAAAAGAACAGGTTATCGTGTGGGGTTTTACTTCTATGGTACCAAATGAAAGCCAGTAAAGAAAGAATTGAAAGCAGTTTTATGTCAAGCAAGTAAGGCCAATATAGCTAAAGGTACGTCACCAAAAATATAGAACAGTTCTTTCTATATACAAGGAAATGTGTTGAAACAATGGAAAATGATATGCATATTGCCCTGGTCTGGAAAAAATGACAACCCATCATGGTTAACTAGCCACACTGGCCTGACATGTCATCCAAAACCAGATGACCGATCCCACTGTGGGTAAAGTGAAGCAATGAGAGAGACATGAGACAAGAATGGCAAAAAACAACAACAACCCCCCCCCCCCGCTGCTCTTGGCAATCTTGCCTGAGCTGCTGCCAGTAACAGGCCATCTAAAATACCTGAATAGTTGACCACCCTTTTAAAAATGTTGTATTTTTACATTCCAAATGCGCACAGTATTTTTCAGGGTTTTTTGTGTGCAAATGTGTAGGGCTTTTTGTGTGCATTCCAAATGCACACAGTATTTTTCAGCTCCTACTTGGGCTTCTGCAAGAACATAGGTGCCCTCTTCTGCGGGAAGCCTCACCTGGGCAGTATCTGCTTTCAAGTGCAGCAGGTACCAAGCCTGGACACTGACCTAGAAAGATTTCAAACAGTTCCCCTCCCTTGTGGTCTGCTTTCCCCTGACAGCTGTCAAAACACAAGTTGCCAAGGGCAAAGAAAGGCATGAAAGATCTTTGCTTGGGAGGTGATGGCAAGTTGTACACTCCTTTCCTGGTGAGACCCTCCTGTTTTTTGTTTGTTTGTTTGTTTGCCTTGATTCTCCTCTTTTTGGAGAATCACATTCTGCACTTTTTCCAGAGCCTCTCGCTGTTTGGAAAAGTGCATCCTGCCCCATTCTGTGAGAAAAGGAACTGTCAAAATGCTAGGTCCCCTTGCACATGAGATTTGATGGAGTAATGGGTTTTTTAGGAACGATATGTCAAACCCCTTTCCCCAAGAACAGGAATTGGGATGCGCTGCTGCACTTTGCCAAGATTCACATTACTGCAGCATTCTAAATGCACTGGTTAAAGTAAAATGTCATAAAGTTATTTCTGGACATAATTGTGAAACTTTCTGCTGAAGATCTAATACAGCTAATGCTTCTCCCACTCACATGTTCTGGCAACGCCCAATGGCTGCTTCTTTGGGAAAAGGAGGATAACAAGGATAAATTTTATGACAGAAAGTTGTTCTTAACTATCTACCCATCTGTTGAAACTTCCTTTCTACCCTTTTACTTCTTTCTCTTGGAGATGCTTTGCAGACCCTCTCCCCCCCCCCTCTCTATGATGATGATTATTTTCTGCAGTGATTTAAAATATTAATAGGCTTCGTGGAGGTTTGTTTATAAGAATGGGTTGTTCTTAACTTGGAATTTCAAAACTCAGGGACTGCCTCTAGATGCAATATAGAGGAGTACATAGTATATATGTATTCACTGTAGCAGATGCACTAAAATTTCATGTAAGAAAACTGACACGTTATTTCTTTTTCTATTTTAGTTTTGGTTTGCTTTTGCTTTTTAAAACTCACAACAGAAATTAATTGCAAAAATAACTGGGAAACTCTCTAAATACTTTAGACTAAGGTTAAAAAAAAACTTTGTATATATGTTCCATTAAATGCCATTAAAATGAGGTAACACTAACAAACCAAAGTACTGATGGAGAAGACAGACAGATCCAGCTTTGTTGATTCAGAGGCCCACTGGAGAAAATTTGAAAGGTGCCAGGGCAGTTGTGGGGAGAGAGAGAAGGAGACAAAATTCACAATCTGCCAGTGGTATCCATTTCACAGGTACAACAATCAAGGTGGATTCAAGAAACACAGTCTGGAAGAGCCAAACAACTACACTCTCAGGTATTCCACGCTCTTGGTGATTTGGTATAGAAATGGTGGTCTATTTATTCTTCTTGCACCTGCAAATCCTCTAGCATTTCATGATGCTTTTGTTCGTGTATTACTTGATGATGTGGCGTATCATTAGTATACTGACCTCCAATTCCTTCTCATCAAATGTCTTCAGGAGATGCTGTGGGATTACTTCATTAAATCCCTTCTGCAGAGCCAGAAACTGGGCTTCAATTCCTCGTAAAAATCGCCAGTTTACATAAAGCCTGAAACAAAGTGGACGTTCTGTTTGCAAAGGAATATCTTTATGCTTTACATCTTAAATTTTGACTTCAGCCTGCAAACATGGCTACCAGAAACAGAGACAACCTACTGTGCTAAGCATCTATATAGCACATCTTCACTATTAGTCCACTTACACTCTCCAGATGGGAGAGTGTAACAGATTTTTGTAAAGACTGCAAAGCTTAGTACCTGACATACTCCTTTTTATTCTCCTCTGTGA
The DNA here is from genome assembly GCA_023646645.1 of Varanus salvator macromaculatus. Classification (NCBI taxonomy): domain Eukaryota; kingdom Metazoa; phylum Chordata; class Lepidosauria; order Squamata; family Varanidae; genus Varanus; species Varanus salvator. Next base: position 1,069,871 of record JAIXND010000791.1, on the reverse strand, counting down.
CAGGAATGCTTTTGCCATTAGGTTTCAGTTCATGTTGTATAATTTCTCCATATGCATTATGTTCCACACAAAAAGTATGATCCAGGACTCCTGTAATATCGTTCTCCCTAAAGAAGGATAAAAACAAAATTACATGAATTCCAAACATCTAAGCATTTTCTAAGTATATATTCTGCAGCCTATATATTCTGTATAAACAAACATCCCAGTTGCACTTCTGTTACTCTCTCTGTTCACTGGCAAGGCCAATAGATGATAGACTTTCCAACATTGTGTGGAGCAATGGGAAATGGAGGTACATTCTTTTCTCATTACACATTACAGAGCTTCCCATATTAAGGGAGTGATGCACTTAATTACAGCTGTAGGAGCCCTACAATGCTTTATGTCATAGTAATTACAAAATTCCATCTGAAAAAAAATCAAGGTGCTCAAGATGTACGTCCCCAACACCAAAGACAAAAAGAAAAAACGCGGAGGAATAATCTGTTAGTACAAGACTAGGAAGTGCATTCTGAGAAGCATCTGGGCTACTCACAGTGTCCTCCCCAGATATAGGGGTTGGCTTCCCCTCCAGCCCAATGTAATACACTTTCCCCCATCAGTCACCCTAACAAGGCTCAAATCTTCTAGACCACTTGAGATGTCAAGGAAGGGGAAGTGGTTTTGCCCTTGTTCTAAATGAACAGTGGAGAAGCTCCATTCTACAGAGTCATCCTATCGAGTCCACAGCTCTTCTTTCTCCTCCTGACAGAAGCCAGGTAAAAAGCTTGAATGTTGTGCCCTTGCTTTTGCTTTTGGTTTTTGGGTGTAGAGAAGCAATCTCTCTTTTCCTCTTTCCTTATTTTATTTGTTTCTTTATACACACTTTTATATACTGTTTGCCCTAGTCAATTTGGGTCTCAGAATGGTTTACAAGAATAACACTAAGATTAGATTAAAATACAGTAAAATAATAAAATAGCAAAACAATCATAATGCAGTTCAATAACAATACATTTCAGCAGTCCAGGCCCTGCGCCAACCAGCAAAAGCAAAAACTAAAGTAAATTATAGACAGAAATAAAATAAATGAATAAAAATAAATGAATAATAAAATAGCTGTGACCTGGCAGGTACATAAAACCAAGTATGATTTTTTAAAAAATGCATCACTTAACAATTAAAATACTGGGCAAACAAAACACTTTTTGCCTGGTATAAACAGGGTGCCACTACCAAGAAGGTAGCATCCTTGGCAGAATGCTGTTTTTCTGCGCTGGATGGGAATAAGAGCAGCTTATAAATAACTTAAACAGAATAGTCATTCCAGACATCATATTTCCGAAAAGATCATTACATACAGTATCCATACTAAGCTGTTGTGAAGATCTGGGTCAACCAGTTCCATGTCATCCAATGTAATAGGCTTTCCTAGCAACTGCTTATAAAAAGGCAATGTGAAGCCTCCATCGATGTAATGTCCATGAAATACAGCCATCCCCATGATCCGTCCAACAAAGTGGAAGTAGGACAAGTGTTCCTAGAATTGAAGGAGCAAAAATATTCAGATCAAGGTTCCTGGTCATGCATATTCTTCTACTGAAAAAATTTCTAAGCTTCTTAAAACACATACTAGGTTTGCTTAAATGTCACGATGAAAGTCAGAACAGTAAAAGATGCTTAATGTGCCTGCTTTACTTTCCTCACCAAGATAAATGTTACTTATTTATTTAAAACATCTGCATGTTGCCCCATTGTGCCACAGCACCTCTATGTGCCTCTCTTACTTTTACTCTCTCCTACTTCTACTGCATACCTATCTATTGTCACTGTGTTTGTGCCTTGTTATTCATGCTGAAAATGGTTCTTTGACCTGGGGCAAGGATTCAGGCACATCCAGGGTAAATTGGATGGGGAACACCAGACTTATTTTGTATTTATTTATTTAATATATTTATACTCTGACTTTCAGGGCACCCCCACCTCTGCAATAATGCTTCTACCTGTTCTAAAAATGAAGCTGACCATCATAACAGAATTTCAATGTTTATAACAGTAGAAATATTGGAAAAGGAACTTGTTGGCCACAGAAAGTATGAGGATTTGTAAAGTGCTTCTTCATACCGGGTTAACAGCAGAATCTGGGTTTATCTGTAGCGTATAGATGTCATCACGTGAGTATTGGAAGAGGCCATAATATGGATTCAGCATTTCATGGGAGAGCAAATAGAGCCATTCCCTGAGGAAAATACAGAGCACTTTACTATAAGACAAACACTGTTAAACTGCTGCCCAGAAATCCAGACATTCAACAATACAGGTCTATTCCTAATCAATGGTGGCAGAATCTCACAGAATCATAGAACAGTAGAGTTGGCAGGGGCCAAGAAAGCCATCAGGGCCATGGAAATAGCAGCTCCTTGCACTTCTGTCCTGCGTGCAGCTCCCTCAGAGGTTTTTGTTTCAGTTTATTTCAAATAGGTGTCCTGTTGCCTCTTCTGCTGTCTCTAGTCATCTAATGCTGTGCTTATGACAAAGGCTCCGTACCCTGTCATTGCACCAGCTATACCTGTGAATAAAGCTGCCAAGACTGGCTCACTTGGCATAATTTAGGATATAGCTACTGAAATCTCAAAAGCTGTCAAAGGAGATGGGTCAGGTTTTACAGGATTTCTAGCAGGGAAGTGCAGCTTCTGTGTTCTCCACCTTTATATGTTTGTGCTCCAGAATAACATTATGTAAATGAGGAAACACAAGGGGAAGAAAGCATTGAGAGAAATTTAGGGTATATTTAAAATATGCAAACAAATTAACCCATATCTGTGTGAATTAAATAAATAAACCAAATGAGTATCTGAAAAAGGTGCCAGCTATTAGGTAAATGTAAAAGTTGGAGGAAAATTTATATGCCAGCTATTAGGTAATTGTAAATGTCGGAGGAATGAGAAGGGGACAGGGTCCTATGAAGGGCCTAGTAAGACCCTTCGGGCCTATGAACAGTGATGTATCAATATGGAAGATTAATGCTACCCCTGGATGGCACGGTCAGCTTATCTGGCTGTGAGAAAAGACTGTGGTCACGAAATAAGGATGAAACCTGCATATAACTTGGCACTGACTTCTTAAAGGCTTTTGGGGCCAGTTGCCAAGCTCCATAGCTATTTTGCCAGCTGCTTCTCCCATTCCTACTCCTTTTATATCTTTCCTTCTGCCTCCCACACCAAATTTTCATTCTACAGCCAAAGTCTATTTTTTCATATACACAGTTGCATGCCATCCATTGCTACCTAATATTTGCTTTATTTAAATAACATATTTACAGGCTAGTCTTCAATATGAAAGTCTTAAGACAATTCATATATTATAATACCAGAATTGTACAATAACACTAATTAAAATTGAGTGGTAAGTTGATTATGCAGTTTATGTAAAATTAATAGCATTTAATATGATTACATTGATTAAAGGTTTAAGGAGGTAGTACAACCAAAAATATAGTATGTGGCACTGGCATAGATGTGGAGTTCCAGTCAGTAAAACCCTAATCATGGGATGTTCCTACTGGAGGAAAAAGTCAGCAGGTGAATTCTGCTGACTCCTTCTACCTCCTGCAGATCCCAGAAAATCTGCTCCTGGAGACTGGAGAACCTTCTGGAGAAGTGTTGGAAGTTGTATGCCAAACTACAGGAGGAAATCAGTGGAAATTTCCTCTACCTCCAGCAGAAGCCTCTGCTGGATTGCAGTCCCTTCCATGAACAGAAAACCCACAGCAAACTAAAAGACTACGGGTTCATTTGACACAAACAGAAATGTTCCATGTACTCTCTTGCTTAACGTCCGAAGGTCACTTAAAAAAGAGATGCTTAAAATATACCCTTGTATGTTTTAAATTTTGTTGCTAAGTTGCCTTGAGTTTTCTTCTGAAAATGTCGTCCACTCATCACCAACATCATCATCATCTTTCAGATACAGAGGACAGAGCCCATCTACTGTGACAGGAAACTATATTATTAAAATTTCGTGCCACTCTCCACATCTTATTGGCAAAGAATAGAAAAGTTCTCATAATACCTTAGAAACAGGGAGATGCAATTAATAGTTTCCTTTGTTTCAAACTAACAGAAACTTCCGCCCTTTACCAGAATAGACCACAAGATGGAGCCCTTACTGGCAGCAAACCTGTTATCCAATTTGTACTAACTAGACGAACTCAACCGCTCTGTTTCTTTAGCCCTTCGTGCTTCAGAATGGAACCCTTGGTTGGACCTAGTACAGGGGGCCAAAGCTCCAGGAAATCCCTTATTTGCTCAACCCTTACTCTATCAACCCTTGTTCATGTGGAAATGACTAGAAAATGATATGCTGCCACTGTATGTAGTTCAGTTTGGCAGCTGGCATTAAAGATCTACTTGCATCTTGAAGAGCATTTATCAGACAGTCTTATCAAGAGAGCCTGTGCATCTAGTCATGTATGCAGAAAGACATCCAGAAGTATAACCAAAGAGCACTAAACTACATGCCTCATAATTAGCTTAAGGAACAACACACACACACAAAGAATTGCGTATCTCCAGGATGTGACCTACAACTGATGTTAAGTACAGTGCCCAGACAACAGCTTCAAATGTGGCAGTCATCAAGCAGTACTGCTATGATTGGATCTAGGTCCATCCTATATCCATTCTATTAAGCCACTGTCTCCTGGGTTCAACAATATTTCTCCTTCTTTTGTTTGCAGTAAGATTCAGAATGTTGCTCTTTGATCAAAACCCTAAACATTGCATCTTCAATAGTCAGCCTCCCTAGAACTGGTTTTACCCAACATGACTCTGAGATTTTATTTATTTATTTAAAGATTTTATATGCCGTCCCCTTGCTATATAGCCTCGGGACGGCTCACAGAAATAAATAAATACAAAACAAATAACAATTACAATTAAAACCCGGAAACACACTGGCTGCACAATTAAAACCTATAAATATTAAACATTATTAAAATATTGTTTGAATAAAAAGGTCTTGGCCTGGCGTCGAAAAATAAATAACGACGGCGCCAGGCAGACCATTCTGGGGAGCATATTCCACAGATGGGGCGCCACCGCAGAGAAAGCCCTCCTCCGGGTACTTTGCTTCCTGATATCTCTCACGGAAGGCTCCTGGAGGAGAGCCTCTGCTGCCAATCTCAAGGGGTGGGAGATCACAATCCATCTCACAGTAAGTTGCTGAAAGAGGAAGCCAGAGGAAGGGCACTGTGCACAAGGTGCTGAAAAGTGCAGGGAGTGTGTTTAGTAGTCACCCGATCTCTCCTGCCTTCCTCTCTTACCACAGCAACTATGCAAAAGGAAATGTCTTGGCACACCACCTGATGTAAAAGAACAATCTCCACATGTTCTTTCTTTCCCTATGTTCACCCTGCAAGCTGTCCTTCCCCACCAGACCTCTTTCACTCTTTCTGTTTCTTTCCCTGTTAGCTTCTGGATCCTCAAGTTGCCTAGTCCCAATTCTCACAATTTCCTCAGAAACTTAGTCCATTGCATTCACTAAGCGTGTTTGCAGCCTGGTTCCCTGTGCACAGGGAATCACTGGCTCAGACACACTGCATTCTTGGAGCCATTTTCGCCACATTTCAAATCCTTTGCACAATTTTCTATGTATTTTCTTCCAAGTCTAGAACTCTCTGATTTTCTATGAACTGAATACATCCGCATTAGAGTCTGTATAAGTGCCTTGTTATTTCCCCATGACGATCATTTATATGTTTATGAGCTGTTCAGCAGTTTTGGGTATGCTGAGGGATGGGAGAGCATTCAGCATCTATTACAGACTCCAAGGTCAATCTCTAGCCATGGAAAGCTCTAAGTGCTGATACGGCCACAAAGTGCTCCTGATCTGAGAGGTTGTCTGCTGGGAGTAAGAAAAAACGGATAATGTTAATACTACTGGTTTCACTAAGAGCTGTTGAACATCCCTTATTTAATAGGATAGCTGTGTTAATATGTACATTCTCTTCTAAAAAAGACTGAATTAAGGTATAGATTTTGCATACCAGACGTTGCTGAAGTGCCAACCGCCTCAGAAAAACACCCAAGTTCCCTCTCCTCCTGAAAATTGTTGGACTCTTGCCCTCAGGCTGCACTCTGAATACTCCAGGTTCCAAGAGTCAGTATTTACTCTTTCCGTATCTGGAAATCCTAGATGCTCCTGGATCGCTATCATTTTCTTGGAGCAACAAAGCTAAGGTATACTGTGTATAGTTAGGTAACAAAATGAATTTACCTGGCGACTCCTCCATAATCGAGGCCTTCTTCCCCACGAAATTTTATCATTAATCTCTTCCACAGGTCTTTAGGCCTCATCTTCATGACTTGCCTGTAAGACTCCTGGAATTACATCAGACACTCATTTGTATTATAAACCTTTTATTGGCATTTCCTCTGTTCATGAAAGAATTCCAAACTTTATACATTCTTGCATTAGCAGACATGTAAAAATTTATTGCCAAGGAGACATGCCAGTAAAAATGCCTTGACAGATATATTTCTTTCACAGCATTCATAAATTGTACATATTTTCAGTTAAGTACCTGAAAAAACAAGGATGACAATATTTTTAGTGTGATACTCTACTTGGCAGTGTTCCCCCACAAATGAAATGCTTGATAGAATCAGTTTGTGGTGAATCTATATTGGACTAAGATGGTTTCCACAGTCCCTGCAGAATGGAAGCTCTGGAAACCATTCTGGAGCAACAGGACAGAACATTTATCCTTAACTGTCACAAAAAAGGGGCAGTTCATACATTGCAGCACCAAAATCCTCTGGAATTTGTGCAGTCAGATCCTTTCACTCATCTATCAACCTACGTTATTTTAAACAAGACTTGATTCCAGAAAAACTGGCACAGGACTGCAAACTTAGTTTATAATTTAACAGAGAGCACACACAAAGAAGAAAAGTCGGTCCCCTTCAGTTATCACTCACCTCTAACCAAAATACATGCTATATTTCAGGGACATCAAGTTCTTCTCCATCAATAAGGCAAAGCCACACTCACCCCAGTGGCAGGCTTACCCACCTTTTTAAGATCTGTAGAAATTTCAGAATCCTAGAGTTACCTCAAAAATTTCTTCCCTGGAAACTTCTATGCGACAATGTCCAGCTTGAGGCTGCTGTTGGGACAGCTCTTGCCGCAAAATCTTGAGTTTTTGCACAAGGTCCCGCTTGTACCTTGGCACAGTCAGACATTCAGCCTCATCTGGAAGCTGGCACAACGACACCACCTGTTGCTGTTGCTGCTGTTGCTGATGATCTTTAAGTTGGTTCTGTCGGCTGAAATGAACCAAAGCCACAGGGGGTAATATTAAACACTTCCAGTTGTTTTCCCTTCCACAACTAATTAATATGTACTTGGAATAAAATTCAGAGGCAAATATAGTATCTGTTTCTATAGTTACACTGTTCTGCTCCACTAAATGTCTCTCAAGAAGCCAGAAGACGCACATATTTGTTGGTCTTGATAATTTCCAATTAGCTTCGGAGCATTTAAAAAATGTTTATTACATACAAGGATTATGTCAAAACACAACTAATCAAAAAGTAGGATACTATGAGTATATCCTTTTTAAAAATCAATTGCCTCATGAATTAGCTTGTATGGGGAGTTTGGCAAAGAGGGTATTCTTTAAACCTGGACTAATCTTGATCATGGGAAAGTAGCTAGCTTTGTATGTAAACCAACTGGTGCAGATAAACAAATATTTTCACTAGCTATTCCCAAAAATGTCTTGAAGCTAGATTCAGATTATGAAGGGAGAACATTCTGTAACAAACAGTTTTTAAGGTAAAAAAACTGAAACATTTATTTTCTATAGTTGCAGATTCAAGTCAAAATTTGCTGTGTTGTATGCAGTTTTCTTTTCAAATATGACCTTTGCTATTTCATAGGACTTCTCTTCTCCCATGTTAAGTATTTATATACACACACCATAGCCTTGCTAGAATAAATGGACAGCCTCCTTTGACAGAAAAGGAAATTGGTATTTTTTTAAAGTTGAATTCTTGACATGTGTTATTTCAACTGTAAGCACAGAGCTTTGAGCTAAATAAAGAGCTACAATAAAGAAGCTGCAAAGTAATACAACTACAAATTATGTGCTGTATGGCCAGATCAATTGACCATGTTGTACAGTTCTTCTACACATGGGTCAGAGCTGTGGTGATTGCAAGTAAACTCAGACAGGATGTACAATTTGGTAATGACTGCAGAAATCAGTATCCTTAGAATTATTCTCTTTTTTCATTCATTCAAAAGAAGAACATTTTTAGCCCTTGTGCTATAAAGGTTAGATATTTTTTAAATGGAAAGTGGAATGCACATGAAAGTCACAAGGTTGTATGAGTTATAAGATATAGGCAACATTAAGCAAGATCTCCAAAGCCAGTGGGATTTTTGGTGATCACTATGAAGAGCCAGGTTCTTGCACAGCTTATTGCCACTTCCCATTATTAGCAGAGGATGAATAAATTTTGCAAGCAGGATAAATTATGCACATTAAATTCATATGCAAAATTCATATGCAAAAGAATTGTAATTCTTTATGTAGAATTCTTTATTGGCAGCAGATCTTCTGATTCATCTTTTTCCTTGCTTTCTCACCTCTGCTACCCAGATGTAACTGCTATGTTCCAAAACTATGAGATCAAGTGAGCTCAATCATTCTCTAGTTTTTCAGCATTACAGTGCAATGGACCTCAGCTGGTTGCAGATTAATATGAACCAGGCAGAAATATTTCCAGGCTGCCTGCCTTTGCTTTGAGTGTGTGTGTGTGTGTGTGTGTGTGTGTGTTGTTTATGAATGGTGACTGGTGCTTTCTAGTGTTATAAATAAAACTTTTAGCAGCGGGCATGGACTCTATCTTGGACTTCCTGCAAATCCCCTTCTGGTGAGTCCTCCCATGGGGTTTGGACTATTGGGCAACATCAGTTGCAGAGATGTATTGACAGCTATGCCCTCAGGTGGAAATGTTAAATCTACCATTATCATGAGCCAAGCCTTCTTCCCAAATTACCCAGTAGTCAGCCTGAACAACATAACCTACAAACAGTCAGGCTATCAGCAACAAATGCCTTCTGCTTTTTGCCAAATAAATATCTCTTACACTTAGGCCTATATAAATGTCCAGCTTTCCCCCAGTCACTCTGCTGCCTGCACATCATGTTTATTTTAGGCAAATTCTAACTTTTAGAAAGGTAAGAATAATAGAGTATGCTCAACTTACTTGCTCTGAGTGAAAAGGCAACTGAACTCATGTGCTTTAGACTAAATTTAGTTTCACTGGAACAGGTACAGTTTGATCTTACTTTTAAAAACACACCTAAGACTTTGGATATACTGAAACAACCAACAGGTCTTTCTTTTAGTACACATAAGAGGAAAATCATTTTCACACATCCTGTCTGGTACAATAAAATAACCAACACTGGAGAAAATTTATCATACTGTAGACTTTGCTGATGACACTGTTGGTTGAATTTCTGAAATCTTTTCATAATGTAAGACAGATGTACGAATGAAAAGGCTTAAATGTGTAGTAATAGCTTGAGAAGTGCAAAAAGGTTATGATTTTGGAGCCTGCAAGAGAAATAGGATTTTTCTACTGAAAGACAGATTTAAGATTGCTACAGATGCTTTAGAAATCTATAACATAAAACTATTGCATAGACCTAAATTACTTACTGTTAGGAAACTGAAAAACATTTAAAATGCAGTTGTTTATCTTCGAATAATACAAACTTTAAAAATAGCATTCTTCTTCAAGTGGATATATGCAAGCTCAGAGGTACATGTAGTATTTGGCTCTCCAGCCAACAGATTAACAAAAAACTTTCTAAGAGTAAGGGTTGACTTCATTAAGGAAGCCACAGTCTTGAATTTAGAGCAGCTAAGCAGGGATGCCACAGATAGGATGTTTTGGAATGCTTTCATTCATAAGATTGCCATAAGTCAAATACAACTTGACGGCACATAACAACATCAACAGGTACTCATACTTTAGAGGGAGACAACCTCTGCATCCCTCTAAAAGTAAATTTATGTCCCAGAGCTTCATCACCAAATCTTACTCTGTGGCTTCCTATTCCCAGTTGCACATAGCTCTCTAAGCCAACCAACTTTCTGTTTAATACCATGCAGGTGTTTCCCAAAAATAGCATGTAAAAGGTGTTAAGAGTGAGGGACGACGAAGTAACATTCCAGAAGTGTCTGAACAAATGGATAGATCTGTCTAGACAACAGCCAAATTGATTTAGTGAGTCTCTTTTGCTCTTGGAAACATGGCCAACAGAGTAAAGTTAGCAAAGTACCAAATGCAGGAAGAAAAGACAGGGGGATTGTAAAAGGTGCAGACAAGACCATTTTATTGCCTAATGCAATCAGGATTAAAACTCTTCTTCAGATGCAACTGATTAAATTCTTTAAACACTGTCTCGTCTGTCATCTCAAACTAACCCAAGATTTCTGTTTCCTTTGAAAACGTATAACAACAGTTGTTTTTGAGGAAGTTGTATAAGACAATAAATTGGATAATAAATTTTCTCCTGTGTATCTTTGAGATTAACCCCTTTTCTGTTTTTGGAAACTTAGGATAGGAAAATTGGAGGGTTCTGTTTTCCCCCCAAAGGGCTTTTTGGGTTGTTGTTTGTTGGGATCATGCAGGATTTAAGCTCCTTCAAAGAGATGCAGCCCAAACAAGAAATACCTCTTTACAGGAACACATTTCCCTTCCATTTTCTATTGCTTTTGTAGCATTTTGAAACAATTAGTGGTATATACATTGACAATACTTGATCTCTAGAGATACTGCATGGTAGAGCAACTCATAAATTATAATTCTGTTTACAAATTCATATTTCTTCATTAAATCCACTATATGACTAGTATAATCTTACAACAATCTTTAGAATCTAGTGCATAAAAAGAACAATACGCAACAATTTAAATAAGTAAACACTTACTTATGCTATTTCCATACTGCTCAATAGCAGAGGCTCTTTAGACAGCCATTAAGTTCATACCATAAGCAAGTCACTACTATCCAACCCTCCACATAAACTGAAATTGGGACTCTCTGGCTCATGGACTGGATGGGACTCACTAGGCTTCTCCATACATCCTGCCAAGACTGGGTCGTGGCCCTTTCCCCTCCTGATGCTCTGCTGTTTTGAAAAGGCAAAAGCAGCAAGGAGGAAGGGGCTCCCTATTTTTCTGTGCTGAGTGGCGGGAGAAAGACAATGTGGAATGCGTGAGAGCTACAGATGTACTATGGAGTGATGGGTATTATATAAGGGGGTGTAAGTGTGTCCATGTCTCTGAGTGAGTAGGGGATATATAGGTGCGTTTGAGGGGCATGAATGTGTGGGACTGTTAGTATGTGTGTGCACTTGCTCCTAAGCATGGTCTTACTCACAGCTGGCATGTGCCTCCTCGACTTGTCTCCTGAATCAATGATGCCTTTGGGCCACAAAGAATTCCCTAGCTGCCATAAATCTCTGAAGCACCCTCTAACCTACCTTTAGCTTATCTTATTCATTTGTTCATTTATTATATTTATATACCACTTTTCTCCCACTGCAGAATTGATGATGGCTACATGTTGTTCCCAGGTGGTCCCCTCGGGATACAAACAGCTCAAGCAAGCCCCAGACCTGTTTAGCTTCAACATGGTGGATGGCTTTTGTGCCTTCAGACCATACTGGGACTTATGGTCAGTACAGCAGGAGTAGATGGAGGCCACAGACAAAATGTATTAAAACTGTGCTTGGCCATCTGTGCATGCATGTTTTAATCAACATGCTCTTTATCCTGTTCTTGGGTTCTCTAGTGCTGGATCTGTGAGTCCTACAAATGACCTATGCTCTGCTACTGTGGCTCAGAAATGGCATTCGGGGTACAATCACACCCTCACCTTCCTAAGAGTAAATTCCACTGAACTCAGCAGAACTTATTTTGGGTTACACAAGAACAGAATTGCCTTGTACTGTTTTAAAATATTAATGACAATATAATATGTTGTTATAATTCCTCATTACTTCCAATATATTTTTTTCAGTAATATATTTGTGTTTCTTGTGAGGATTCTACCTATAAAAGCAGTTCAAAAGTAATGTTGGATAAATGGATGGATAAAACCTTTCTTCCAGCTATAGTCAAACTGAGAGGCTTACCATCAACTTAAAGAAGTTACAGAACACAAGGTGGCAGAATCTATCTACTGTGCATCCCCAGAGAACCACTTTCATGCTCTAAATATTAGTCTGTGTGAACTGGTGACATCATGAACTCACTTTAGAACCAGGTGCAAGTTAGCCGATAGCCGTGGATCTGTAAACTGTGTCGTTCTGTTGTTATGGTCAACAAAATAAACTCTGCCTGTTGCGGTATTTCGGATCTCCCATCCAGGAGGCAAAGGACCAAGCTCTTCGCAATTGATGTTGCTAAGATCCCTGCAAAAACAAACATAAAATGAAAAATACCTCAGCATTTGGCCTCAGAGCCAAACAAGCGTAAATGTAACATAACAATTCTATGAAACCTGAGTGTATGCATCATTTCAGAAACTTGATCTATTCAGCTGGAATCCCAAGGAACAAGCCCACCAAAGGAAAAGAAAAACACACGCTTACAAAAACACTCCAGTACTCATGCATTGGAAAAACTGTTATCACACAGCCTACATTTAACCTCCCCCCTTCACCCCATCAGTAATTTATGTGATACTGACTTAAAACAAAAATAAAAATCTTTGCTATACTTTGTCTACAGGAGTTGAACACTGGGTACAATTTTGACAAATATTATAAGCATAATACTAGTCTTTTAAAGATACTTCAGCTGGATTTTTTAAAACTCAAGACAGACATTTGTAAATACTGGTATTTTCCATGGAGATTTATGTACATGTGCAGCAGACCACAGACAATTTTAGCCAACTGCAAATAAGAACTGCTAGATGCAATAAAAGTTCATAATTCCATGAGAAAAGTTTAAGTTGCTGTAGGCACATGGTGACACTGAATCATGTAGAAAAATAAAGTTGCTTAATAGGAAAAGCCCAGCTGAATATTCATGAGCTCAGGATTTATGATTAAAGAGCTGTTGTACTGTTTATGACAGTAGTCTTTATTTTATGTATTATTTTTAACTTTATTTATTTAGTTACTATATTTATTATTCTGCCTTTCATCCAAGCAGTTCAAGGCAGCATACATTGCTCACCCCTGCCTATTTTTTGCCCTCACAACAACCCTGTGAGGTAGGTTAGGCTGAGAGATAGCTGCCTTAAGGTCACTTGGTGAACTTCACAGTTGAATGGGGATTTGAAATTGGGGCTCCACAGCCTTAGCCCAACACTTTGACCCTAGCTTCCTCAACATGCCGCCCATGGCTACCAATATGCCCGGACATACGTCCTTTGATGCTCGCCACCCTGATCTTTAAAAACAACAACAACAACCACAACCTGGGAGGTTGACATGCTGCAAAGTGACTCACTGGGCTCAAGCATTATTTTTATTTGCAAGGATAAAAACTCAGTCCTTCATTCTGAAGCACTGCTGGGAAAAAGAAAAACTGTAGGAGTCCAGAGGGTATGGTGTGTGCGTGCGTGCTTTCCTTGGACTTTTTTAATTTTTGGTGTGGTATATGTCAGTTGGTTTATGCTTTGCTTGATGTGTGCATGTGTGTGGCATTTTGCCAGTGTGTGCTTCTCTGAGCATCATCAGTTTGCCTGCTGTGAGAGGGGTATTCTACACTTTGTAAGAGCAAATAAATTATTTGTAATATGGGACTCTCTGCCTTGTACTCAGTTTCTTGACCAAGCTACTAGTCATCTTCATCAGTTCGCTTCTACATTGGAATACACGCCCCGCCCTCGCCCCCCCAAAAAACTGGCTTCAAACGAGGGTTTTTGAGTTCTAGATCCAAAATTCTACCTTGTATTCAGCTTCCTGGGCAAGTCCCTTTCATTTTAGCCTCATTGGTTTGACTTCTGGGAAATGGGTGCTTTATGACTGTCCAAACCCTCCAGAGCAGCCATTTTCTCTGACTGGCTCATGACACAATCAATCTGAAATGTGCCCACTGGCCCCAAAATACTGAGACCCCTCACCATATATCACATTAGCAGTGCAGACAATTTGATCAAGCTGGCTTAATAGGTGCAAACAGAGGGTGATATCTTGAAATAATTTCATGCCAGTGTCCGTTAATGCTAAGGGAAAATCATCAGCACTTTAGCTAGAAATAGCCATTGTAAGGGGCTTCTGGTACACATTTTACATTCAGAAGGTCCTGGGCTTAACACTGGTATCTCCAGGCAGAAATGGAAAAAGTCCTGCTTGAATCCCCAGACAGCCAATGCAGTCAATGTCAGCAATAATGCTCCAAATGGATCCAGGGTCTAACTTTTAAGAGCTGCCTATGTTCCTGTTGTGCATACTTTTAGTTAAAAAGCTAAAAACAGTGTATGTCCAGAAAGCTAGAATTCTGAGAAGCAAATCTGCACAGATTTGGATACTTCATTTTGTTTTCAACTTTTTTTAAATCATAGAGATAGGAAGGAAGTATACAATGCATGGCCACTGATTTTTTTTTCCCTCAATCACTTTTTGATTTCTATGAATTCACTGGGACTAAAAATATCACACTGCCCACAATTCTCTTCAAACACAGGGGCTATGAACGTCCTTTCAGGGATTAGGTTGCTGAATTTTCTGATTCTAGTTCTTAATTTGAGCTTGCAGAAGATCACCAGATCAACACATGTAGGCCAATGTGCTATTATTTCAGATTGTTATGCTTTTATGGATCACTAGCTTGATTTATGAAGAGGCTTTAATTTAACTTACAGCATCAAATGAAGGTATATTATTCCCTTACCTAGGTACGCGGGGATCATGCCACGTGCTTACACCAGTCTGAGTATGTAGGAAATACACCTGCCCTTGTTGAGTTGTCCTTTGCTCTGTTCATCAAGAAATACCAATGGGAAAACAAATAACACTCAAAAGATAATTTCTTTAAAAGCCAAGGGGACTGGATTATTGCATATAAGTTACATTTTTCCTGGAGTTTTGCATACCCTTGGAATGTTATTATGAAAAGGTATAACTATAAGGATAACTTTAAGCAGGAAGCCTGCACAGTCTGTGTATTTATGGTTTTGGCACAAAAACAATGCTTTGGACTACAGAATCTGTCTTAGAATCCCAAGAGTTGTAGTTATTTCAAATGTCTGTTAGCCTTCAACAGTTTCTCCAATAGTGAGGAAGGACTTCATAAATATTTATGCTGCATTTCAGCCTATTAGTAGTGGAAGTTAATCTGGAATTCATGAGCATTCCATTTAGATCCCTTTCACTATCACTAGAACCTCCCCCATTGTATTCTACATCATAGGCATCTAATACCATCCACAAGAAATGATGACCCCTGTCCAAACCCCTATATGTGTGTCACCAACAGTTCCTCCTGGGTGTTTTGTTAATGCTTTCCCTCTTTTATTCCTCTTCATTGTTCAGCTACTCTCCATAATTCTCCTGCCTTTTCTTCTTCTATGACAGATGTGACAATAGTGAAGCATCCCTTTTCCTACACACATAGTCACCTTTAATCCTTTCCTGTTCAAACCATTCATTTTTTTAAAAAAAATCCTGCAGCCACAGCCACTACCAGTTCAATCTTTCAAGTATATTTTATGCAAGGCCTCCACACATCTATCACTTCTGGCATTGGTCCAGTGTGCTTAGAAAGGGGACACTTCCTGCAGTGAAGCCACCTATTCAGTGTTCTTGCTGAACACTACCAAATGATCGATCCTCAGGGTGATTAGTTCTGCCAAACTGACAGCATTGACCACATATGTAGCAGTGCGAGCCTCACATGTAGCAGTGCATGCATAGTCCACTGTATGCTCCACAGGCTGGATCAGACCACTGTGTGTGTACACCTATTTAAATAACTGGTGGTGAGAGAATCTCTCTGTCTGGTGAGCCTGCACATCTGCAAAGGTGCACAAGCAGTTAGTCGGATTAAAAAAAAAAGCAGGGAAAAGGGCAACATGCACTCTCATTTCTTCCATAATTGTAGCACTATTGTAGTGTGGCATGTGCGCATGCTAGAAACACTAACAATGAAACCCACACAACTTTCCAAACTTCTCCTACTTCTCTCACAATTACAATATTATGTTTGGTGTAAGGCATTTGACCACATGATAAAACATACTGCTCTGTATTCATTAAGTTTGCCCCAAGAGCAGCAATTGCATTAAAAAAAAATACTGGAACAGCAGTGCCTCACAAAAGGAGTTCCATTGTTGATCCTGACCTGATGGTAATCTGTTTAATCATTCATTCAATTTATACAGTTCTATGGGAAGCGGCAAAAATTAGAATATGGTGCCAGAACCTTCCTTACAACAAGGTTTCAGCATCCTATTTTATTTGAACAATGAGCAAACCAATGAGAAATAAGCAAATGAGTGGTGAATCAGGAACAGCACACTGAAAGGGGATTGTACCCCCTATGGATTGTTTCAAAGGTCAAATAGTTATACAATTTTAGAAACACATACCATATCCTTCAGGTAAATCAGGAGGAGTATGTAAATGAGTCCTGCTCATGTAATTCCTGTGCCTTTGAGACCTCACTCTTCTTTCCACCAGCCTAGGGTCAGATGTCTGTCCACATGTTGCACCATTTATTACAGTAAGGGGTGTGTTCTCATCCACAAAGCAGCTTAGTGGTCGACCTGGACTGGAATATTCAGATGCTGGCCTACAGGAAAAGATTATGTATAGTTACTGTACCAAAGAAAGTGATTCGCTAAAACTATGGGTAGGTTTAATTAAAGTGTTATGAAAATCACTGATATACTATGTCAATAAGATTATCATCTAAAATAATGTAATTTGGAAAGGTAAGAGCAGTCAAATACTAGTTTGGGCCACAAAATACCCATGGCTGCTTTCTAGAGAAACATATTCATTTTTTGCATCCTATTACAGATGCAGCAAAGGAAACTGGGGGTGGAGGGGTGAAGAGCCTGATAGAAGGTCTCTCCATGTAGCAGAATGGCTGCTTCTTCAAGCAACAATAAGCCAGGATCCTGGAAAATTGTGGCATGTTGTGAGTGAGCCATTTGCTGGTGTATGAAGCTCGATCACTCTGCTTCATTTCTCTGCAAGTGTGACTGCTAAGCAATCCAGGAATGGTTTATCTAGGTTTTCCAAACTTGAGATTCTAGCTTGTTGTTCCTTTTACAAAAGCAACAAAAGGGGGAATCCCACAAGGAATGCCAAAAGCAAAGGAATAGATAAAAAGGATGTTTTGTTCAAAAAAGAAAAAAGGTTCCAATGTGTTTTGGACTGCATGCTGATCCCTCTTTGGGGAAATGCAGTAGTGCAACGAATGTTGTTGGCTCTTCAGATGCCAGCCTACGTCTTCCTTTACAAGCCAGGATTTGTAAATCAAGAAAACACTCTGGTTTTACATTGCCAGGACCCCTGGAGTCAACCAACTGGTAACATATAATTACTGGGTTTCTTGTGGTCATGCTACTGGGAAGGACAAAAGTGGATGTGAATGGGCTGCATCTATGAACACACAGCTAGTTCAGAGTAAGTCACAGTTCTCCAGAATTCAGCTTTATTGTTCCATGGAGATATCCTGTTGACTTTACTAATAACTAAATGAGTAATTGTTAAAACCAATTTAAAAGTTTGGAGAAAAATGGTCTTGCATGACTGCCAATATCACCATTCACTCCATCAGGCACAGTGACAGATATTCAAATATGGGCTAGTCCTCTTCCCTACTTCCTTTCTCCATGTTATTACATTACTATCCATGAGGCATACTATACCAATCAAGGTCATAGGCAACTGCAATTTATCCAAAAACAAAGAGCACTGCTCCTTTTCAATTTACTTTTCCAATACTTCTGCTGAAAGTAATAACACAGATTTTGGGCCAACAAAGTTACCTCTCACTGCAGTCATGCAGAGATGCTGGTTGAAAGAAATGTAAGAAGGTTTTTCATTATGGGAACAATCTGAGGGTGGGGCCTTACAAACAAAAAGGTTAATGTAAGCAGCCCTAAATGGGGGTGGGGAGCAGCAAGGAATACTAACCAGGAATTTGTAATCTAACTACAAATTAAGAATTTGTAATCTAGGTGATGGAATCTGTTGACTGAAATTCTACAGTATGTATACTCTCCTTTTAAGGATTCTTACCGTGTTGGTCTCTCCCACTGTGTTGTTCGTGTAATGTGATTTAAATACTGAATTCTTCCAGAGGCTGTCCTTCTCTCTTCCCAACTGAAAGTTATGAAACATGTACTTTTAAAGAAGTTTGTGTTAAGACATGCAGGAGAGCTGAAAATGATTACCTCGTCTCACAACATGGTTATAAGGGTTAAACAACAAATGGTCATTCATACTGTCACCTACCCCATGAGGAAGGATAAAGGCAGGTTGCTCACCTGTAACTGATGTTCTTCGAGTGGCCATCTGTGCAGTCACACATGTGGGTACTGCGCCTGCGCAGTGCCTTTGGCCGGAAAGATTGACAGCTAACGACTTTTTGGCGGGACGCGCTCCGCTCCCCCTCCCCCCTGTAGCCTATATAGAGCGGAGCGCCCGCCATTTTGTTCAGTCTCGAAGACCGAACGTTCGTCGTTATTAAAAATATATAGTAAAAGGATACCCAGGTGGTATGGTACCGAGCTAATTTACAAAGTCAGAATGGAGTAGGAACCCTTCAGCACCATTCGGTATCGTATACAGTGGAAAATGTCAACGGTACCGAGAAAAAATAACCACTCACCGACACCGAGCGGGGCCGGCGGGTGGGTTGTGTGACTGCACAGATGGCCACTCGAAGAACATCAGTTACAGGTGAGCAACCTGCCTTTCTTCTTCGTGGCCTCTGTGCATCACACATGTGGGTAGAGTAACAAGCTTACCCAAAAGGATGGTGGGGAAGGTGTCACTATTGAAGGACAGAGGAGAGCACCGCTCTGCCAAAAGAAGCGTCACGACGTGCACGAACGTCCAATCGATAATGTTTGACGAAGGTACTCGGATTCGACCAAATGGCAGCCTTGCAGATGTCCTCCAAGGGGGTTCCAGAGGCAAATGCAGATGAAGTCGCGACAGCCCTTGTTGAATGAGCTGTGGGTATTATCGGCAAATCAATGTGTGAGAGCTGGTATGCCAGTGTAATAGTCTGTACAATCCACTTGGAAAGTCTCTGAGGTGTGATAGGAGAGCCGCGGTCGAATTCAGAGTATTTGATGAACAAACGTTGAGATCGACGAATGGATTCGGTGCGAGATCTATAGAAAGCAAGGCATCTACGCACATCCAGAGCATGAAGAGAGCGCTCCAACGGATTCGACGGCGATGGAAAAAAGGCTGGCAGCGTAATATCTTGGTGAAGATGGAACGGTGTGGAGACCTTCGGAAGGAATGAGGGGTCCATTCTCAAAACAACCTTATCTCTGTGAAAGATCAAATACGGAACATCTATCCGCAGAGCACAAAGTTCACTCGCCCTACGAGCCGAAGTGATAGCTACTAGAAAGGCAGTTTTCCAAGATACCAGACGTAGATCCGACGTGGCCATGGGTTCGAAAGGCGGGTTCGTAAGAGCTTGCAGAACAACTGATAAACTCCAGGTCGGAACTAGAGGTTTGATGACTGGATTAATGTTAACAAGGCCTTTGAGGAACCTTTTTATAAGGGGCTGTGAGAAAAGCGACAGCCCTCGAAGGGGTCCACGAAAGTGTGCAATAGCCGCTGTGTAGACTTTAATCGACGATGGTTTTAGCCCAGACTGGTGCAAGGACATCAGAAATTGCAGTATCTCCGGGATGGCAGCCGAAAACGGTTGGAAATTGTGGGCCCGAGCGTAGGAAGAGAAACGCTGCCATTTAGCCAAATACGATTTGCGCGTAGAAGGCTTCAGTGCCGAGTCAATAATGTGTTGAATGTCCTGAGGAAGTGACCCGAAGTCCTCCGATCCAAGAGACGTGGGTTGATGCAGCAAGGGAATTGACGAGCAGGTCGGATTCGAAGCGAGCAGAACTGATGTGCTCGGGACCGACGTCGACGGAATCGATCTCGTAGGATTCGAGGGAGTAGAGGGAGTCGTCACGGCAGAAGCCACGCAGT
The DNA here is from genome assembly GCA_023646645.1 of Varanus salvator macromaculatus. Lineage (NCBI taxonomy): Eukaryota > Metazoa > Chordata > Lepidosauria > Squamata > Varanidae > Varanus > Varanus salvator. The sequence continues at coordinate 1,049,654 of JAIXND010000791.1, read as the reverse complement.
GAGCTTGAGGACGTCCAGGTCCGGATGGCGAAAAGTCCCTGCCGTTGCGTTACGAGGTCCGGCACATTCGGAAGACGAATGAATTGTCCTTGAGAAAGTTGTAGCAAGGTCGGAAACCAGGGTTGCCGGGGCCACCATGGAGCTATGAGTATCCCCGTGGGTTTCTCGTAGAGAATCTTGGACACTACCCGCATCAGCATTGGAGTGGGGGGATATGCGTAGATCCGCAGGGCAGTCCAGTTCAACATCATGGCATCGCCGAGGGAGCCAAGGCCGATGCCTGCCCTCGAGCAATAGGCCTTGCACACCGCGTTGTGACGTGTCGCAAACAGGTCGACAAGAGGGAAACCCCATAGGCGAAAGATTTCCTCTCGAATCCGAGGCTGCAGCTCCCATTCGTGATGAGGTGTGAGATACCTGCTCAGAATGTCCGCCTCTACGTTGTCGGTACCCGCCAGGTGTACCGCAGTGATGTGTATTCGTCTGGGAATACACCAATCCCAAATCTGGAGAGACAATTTCGCTAGAGTCCGGGATTTCGTGCCACCCTGTTTGTTTAAATAAAACACCGTGGCGGTATTGTCCGATGTGATCTGTATCGTATGTCCATTCACAACGTCTTCGAATGCTTTGAGCGCTTTGAACACCGCTAGAAGCTCCAGGAAATTGATGTGGCTGCTCGATTCCTGTGCACTCCACCTGCCTTGTGTAGTCAGGTTTCCGCAGGTAGCACCCCAGCCTTGGAGGGAGGCGTCGGTACCGACCAAAATGGTCGGACGCTGAGGCTTGAATGCGATGCCTACCGCGAGGTTGGTCGGATCCATCCACCATCGGAGTGAATAAAGGACTGAAGAGGGTATCCGAAGCAACATCGACGGATTGTCTCGGTGCGGACGAAAGTGGCGCAGAAAGAAGAGCTGCAGAGGCCGGAAACGCAGTTTCGCGAATGGCACAACCGAAACAGCGGCAGCCATATGTCCCAAAAGCCTTTGGATGGTTTTGGCAGATGAGATCTTGGTGCGTAGCAGTATTCGGACCTGACGAATCAAAGTGTGCATGCGATCCGACGGAAGAAACGCTCGGGTTCGTATTGAGTCCAACTGTGCCCCGATAAAGTTGATGACCTGCACGGGAGCAAGAGTAGATTTTTCAGTATTAACACAAAGGCCAAGGTCTTGAAGCAAAGAACGAGTAGTCTGTAAAGAGTGAAGAAGCTGTTGGCGTGATTGAGCAACCAGGAGCCAGTCATCTAGGTATGGATACACTTGTATGCCCTGGAGCCGAAGAAAGGCACAAACAGGTGCCATGCACTTGGTAAACACCCGGGGTGCAGTGGCCAATCCGAAGGGAAGTGCCAAGAATTCGTAAAGGTCGGGTCCGACAGCAAAACGTAGAAACCGTCTGTGCGACGGGAAAATAGAGACATGAAAGTAAGCGTCTCTTAAGTCCAGCGCGGCGAACCAATCCCCTCTCCTCAGTAGCGGGAGGATATTTTGAAGGGTGGTCATCCGAAACTTACGTGGAGTAATAAACTTATTTAAACCTCGCAAGTCCAAAATAGGTCGGAGTCCACCATCCCGCTTCGGAACCGTAAAATATCTGGAGTAGAAGCCATGCATCCCTTCATTCCGAGAAACTTGACGAATCGCACCCTTAAGCAACAGTTGATTAACTTCATCCCGAAGAGTCGGTGAAGAAGGGGTGGAACAAATCGGAGTCGGAGGAGGGATGACATCGAACTCGATACGGTATCCGTGTTCAATAATGGATAACACCCACCGGTCAGATGTAATGGACTCCCAAATGGGGAGCCGGCCCTGGAGCCGACCCCCAGTTGAGAGAAGGGTGGGTGTGGAGGAGGAGAGAGAATGGGTTCGCCCGTCCCGTCAACGGCGTCGTCGGTCGGGATCGAAGCGGCGGCGGCTTTGTTGGTACCGCTGCTGTTGCTGCCGACGCCGTGGCTGTTGCGGTGGACGGAACGGAGGCTGTCGCTGACCTTGGTATCCCGGACGAAACTGTTGGCGAGGCCAAGTCCACTTACGTCGACTGGGTGGCTGCAACTCCATACGACGAGCGGCCATCCTGGACTCGTGGAGGCGCTTGAGTCTGCGATCCGTAGCAGCATTAAACAAGCCGGACCCGTCGAATGGCATGTCCTCTATGCGCCTCTTAGTTTCGTCCGGGAAGTTGGAATTACGAAGCCAAGCATGGCGACGGAGGGACACCGCTCCCATAAGGGACCTGGAGTCGGTGTCCACGTGGTGGCGTGCGGTGGAGAGTTGCTGAACCGCCACGTTCTTGGCCTCTTTAAGCAGCAATTGTGCCACATCAGCCTGGTCAGGTGGCAGGGAGGCAAGCACAGTCTTGAGGCGATCCATAAGAAAATACTGGTAGCGGGCCAGGGTAGCTTCGTAATTAGAAATACGAATACCCAGACCCGCCGCCACATAGACCTTCCGTGCCGCCGCATCGATCTTACGGCCCTCCTTGTCCCTAGGCGCAGTGTGTCCGCGGGCTTCCCTGCCCTGGGACGATTCGACCATAACCGAATTCGGTCGAGGGTGGCGAAGGAGGAAGGGGATGTCCTCGTCCCGAACCTTATACATCCCCTCAAAGCGGCGCACCGTTGCCTGGGGCTGATTGGGAAGGTCCCAAGGCTGCGTCATGGCCTGTTTTAACGTCGTGATGAGGGGGAGCACGATGTTGGTTGACTGCTCACCCCTAACGACATCGTAAATACGGTCCGTACTGGGCCCCGGTCGCTGGAGAGCATCAATGTCCAGAGCGTGAACCAGACGGGCCATGAGCTCTCCAAAAGACGAGTACGACTCGTCAGGCGACGCAGGGCCCTGCGCCGTCACCGCCATATCCGGGGAGGTAGAATCCAAATCCGAGGCGTCGGATTCGAAGGCGTATCTTGTCGGGTCCGATGAGGTGGAGGCCATAGGGGACCGAGAGACAGAACTCTCCCTGGAGGAATCACGCAGCGGGCGACGTGAATCCGTCGGCGGCACAGATCGCTCCCGAACCCGATGGGGGGGTTGGGATGGGTAACGAGTGCCTGTATGGAACTCGTACCAGGCCGGTCGAGTAGGCCAGTCGGGAGAGGCCCTGCCAGAGGATGGGCTTCTACGTCCTCGAGGGGAGATTTGTGTCTCCGCATCACGACCCGGTGGCATAGGGGTCGGAGATCTCGGCCTCGGGGGGGAGTCCAGGATTTCCCCGTCCGAACTAGGCTCCCTCCTCGGTACCGTAGATGGATCCGAGGGCTGAACCCGACGAGGCGACCGCTGCTGAATCCGAGGCGGCGATCCCGGAGGGGTGACACGCATCGCCTCCTGTAAAGCCGGACCCGGAGGCGTCGGGACCGCTAGGGCCGAAGGTACCGAAGGCACTGATGAGCCCGAGTCCCTGTGCCGAGATTTATCCTGGGCTTTAGGCTTCTTCGGCTTTTCGGGCTTATCACGCTTGGATCTTTTATGAGCTTTATCAGATTCAGCGTGCTTGCGCTTCTCAGGCTTCTTAGAAGGAGGCGGTGGCGGCAGAGGGGCTACGCCCTCGACAGAAGCACGCGGAGGCGCAAGGTGCGTGGGCGAAGCCGCTGACGCTGAAGCAGAAGCGGTCGGCCTTGGAGCCACGGTTGAAGCCACAACCGGGCGGGAAGCCACAGGGTCGGTCTGGAGGAGTGCTCGATCCCAGAGCAACCTCCGCAACCGGTTCTCCCGATTCTTCCTCGCCTGTTTGGAAAAGGCGAGGCAATGGGAGCACTTATCGACTCTATGCCCCTCCCCCAGGCAGAGAAGGCATAGGTCGTGCGGATCCGTAGGAGACATTTTGGATCCGCATTCAGAACACTTTCTGAACGCCGCCGCTCGTTGAGCCATCGTGTCAGAAAGAGGGAAAGAGAGAAGGATAGAAGAGGGTAAGTAAATATTTTTGGTTTTTTTTTTTTTTTTTAGGGAGGGAGTGAGATTGTGAAGGAATTAAACGTGAAGAAAAAGGGAAACGAGTGCAGAATAACAGTGAACTATAACAACGTGAACAAGAGAAGTGAAGAGGGAAATAAACTTGGAGAAAAACACTGGAAAGAGCAATCAGAGCGAGAGCGAAGACGGCACAAAGGCACGACGAACGGCGGTCGCAGAGACTGAACAAAATGGCGGGCGCTCCGCTCTATATAGGCTACAGGGGGGAGGGGGAGCGGAGCGCGTCCCGCCAAAAAGTCGTTAGCTGTCAATCTTTCCGGCCAAAGGCACTGCGCAGGCGCAGTACCCACATGTGTGATGCACAGAGGCCACGAAGAAGAACAACATATATCCCACCTCTTTGCTTTCAAAACCGCACATGAGGCTTTTTAAAAATGAAAAGCTAAAATATTCCCTAAAACCATTAAAAATAAAATAGAGAATTGTGGCAGATACCACACCCTATTCAAGTATTTTGTTGAAACAAAGAAAATCTCACTAAAAGCTTTGATCAGAATTGAGAATCTTCAGCATAACTTGCTTGATTATACTCTAGAAATGTGCAATTTCAAAACTATGCTGAGAGATTTTCATATATGCTTTTATAATGACAGCACATTTCCTCAGAAATGTGAAGAGAGAAGGTTTATATTATTGACACTTACGCCATATATTCTTGTAAAATTAAATTGCTGGTAGGTGTTTTTCAGTCCCAAATGTAAATATTATTTAAATAAACCAATATTCTATCTCAATTTTTCACTAGTTAATGGCATTGATAACATGTAATATATTATTTCCTTTCTACCTCCAAAATGTTAACTCACCCATCAGGTAAATCATTGTCAAATAGTCTGCTGCAGTCTACAACTTGTCCTCCTGTGCCTATGCGATCTCTGGACTGAAGACTTACTATTAAAAAACAAAAGTCAAAATCAACTATAATCAAATATCGTTTAACTCACAATTGTATTTGGAAGAGAATGTCAAGTGTACAACAAGGCTGTACAACTGCTGCAGCTCCAGTTGGATCCACATTTATCTTTCAAGAAGCCATCTTTTCTGCCCGTTTTTCTTCCTCCTCCACACATCATTAATATAACCAAGATCAGAAAGTTTAGTCTCAAACTGTTTAAATTATCACATTTGAATGATGAGTTTACATGAATAGTATCAAAGTTATGGATAAATAACATGTTCTGAATGCTCTGTCTATCATGCTCAGACTGGGCACACTAAGTGTAAGCAAAGATTGGAAAACTGTTTAAATTAGCCAAAATAACAAGAAGCCATGAGAAGCCATTACTTCCCTTCAGTACTAACTAGACTGGTCTCTGCGGGAACTGGTTCTTTCCTCAACATACCTTCTGTCACCTCCCCACCACCAAAAAGCAACATGGAGTTAACAGCTTTGTGGTTGGGTAGCTTGAGTGACAGATTTGGTGCAAGAGAGCACTCTTTTGAAAATGACCAACATTGCTGTAAGGTAAGCAAACCTGGTGCCTAGCCATAGCTAAAGCTTTGCTTTCTCAGTGCAGGAGAGCTCTGTGGCTGCAAGAAGAAAAGCAGCACCTCAATATGGGATACAACTCACAGAAAGTTCAGATCCCACCTGCCAGTGGGGTTCTTGAAGAAGTCACTTCACTTTTCTCCACATAATTGAAGGGTTACCATTAATTGGTACAGAGAGCTGCAAGACTGCCTAGATGAATGACTTATATCAGGAAAAAGACAGTGGAAATGTGACCCTCCTGATTCTCCTAGAGCTTTCAGCAGCTTCCACTGCCATTGACCATGTTATCCTTTCTAGACAGGTTGCCTGGACTAGCCCAATGCCAAGGTGGTTTCCAAGCAGAAGATGAATTCCAGAAAGTGGTGCTGGGGGACTACTTCTTGGCCCCACCGCATTTATGCCATGGGTCCCACAAGGTTCTATCTCCTCTTTTAAGTTTTTTACAATGTACATGAAACTACTGGAAGCGGCCATTTGAGGATTTTGTATGAGGTGCCATTATTATGCTGATGGCACCAAGCCTCACGTGTGCTCTCTCTCTCTCTCTCTCTCTCTCTCCAGATGAGACAGTGGAAATACTGAAACAGTGCCTGGAATGAATAATGGACTAGATGAGGATCCATAAATGGTAGCTTACCCTGCAAAAGCTGAGATTATGTGCATAGGTGGGTAATCTGCTGACATTCAACCTACTGCACATGGGGTGGCATTGTCCCTAAAATACTGCATTTGCAGTCTACCGGGAAGTACTCCTGGATCCAGTTTTGTCACTGGAGTCTCAGGTAGCCTCTGTGGAAATAGTTGCCTTCATCACTTAGGTTGGAACTCTAACTATAGCCTCTCTTGGACAGAAGTAACAGGCCACAGTTATCCATATTTTGGTAACATCTAAGATTTACTACTGTAATGTGATGTACGTGGGGATGCCTTTGAAGACTTCTGTCAAAATATACTTGCCAGGTATATGAGACTATTCAGCAGAAACATATCACACTGATATTGAAAGATTTTACTGGGCCTTGGTCCATTTGCAGGCACAACTCAAAGTGGTGCTGCTTCCCTCTAAAGCCCTATATGTCTTAGGAAACAGAAACTTGAAAGCATGCAGGCTTCCACACTAGTTATGTACTGAGATGTATTTGGAGGTCCTCCTCTAGGTGCCCTGGCCTGCCTGGCAATCAAATTGTATCTTTGGTGCCAGGCAATGCAATTTTTATTTTCACAGGTCACTAAATGCATTTTAAAATATAATTAACGTGTTGTATTTTGTTTTTGTTTTGGTAAACAATACTGGATCCTCTGCTTAACAGCAGCATATAAGCTACTAAAACAGAACAAAACTCTACACAGAAATCAAACTGTACATGTAATAGGCAAGACCACAGCAGAACCCAAACCTACTCACCTCTCTTAGTATTTGGAGCCTGTCCTCTACAAACAAAATCTCTACAGAAGGGGCAATACATTTCTCTGTAGACAGCATTTCCATTTCAAAGATTTCACTAATTCCTACTAGTAGATGGTATGGTAGCAGTGCTTCTAGGATCCTTAATTTTGAATTATTTTGGATGTACATATGCTCCTGCAATTTTCACTAACATGTATTTTTGAAAGATACAACTGTGTTTAGACACTTGATAAACATTATGTAAACACAGTATCCTGTTCCTTTTACGTAATACCACACACAAGACAGTAACACTGCAGAAGTAGGCAGAACTTCAGTGCTACATTCATAGTTATTATTTCCAATAAAAATATACACATACATCAATAAACATGACAGTCTTCAGCCACTTGGTAAAACTGCTTATGCTTTTAAGATTTTTCACAACAGAATAATAATCTGGCAATTCTGGGCCTGAAGTGTCATATATAGTAAAATAAAGACTGCTTGGAAAAGCCTAATAGCTCTGTTTACTTTATAAACAGGTTAGTCAAGAATAAAACTGAACACATGACTTTATTTGTGGTTTCTGTGGCATTAAGATTAATGTGCTTTTCCTAATCCTGTTTAGATTGGAAATGAAAGCTCATGTCTAGACCAAATGCACATTTATCCAACAAAAGATAGCAGAGAGGCCAGGCCCCGCTGCAGCCAAAAGGCATGCCAGCATTCTGAATGTGGGGCACCATCTGAAACGCCACCTGCTGAAGTCAACATTCTCGATATAGAACAACGCAGTAAGTGCACAATTCTTAAACAGGATCCGGAAATATCAGGGCAAAGCACAACTCTAGATTACTCCATCATTTAAATCAAAGCTATTTCACCCCTTCTGTTGTAACAGATCAAACCATAAGATATCTCGAGGTTGGATTCAACAGTTCCATCCTATTTACAGTATGGAGGCACAGAAGAGAAACTTTAAACCAATTCAGTATCATAAAGGTTGTAACTGTCTAAAACTCAAATCACAGTATGTAATGCATGCATTTTTTCATAACAATTTTATCAAATAAAGTCCTCTTCCAAGTTATCATAATTTGAAAGCATAATCACAACATATGCAAACATGGCTATTCCTCATGCTACAGCTGCTCCTATTAAAACAAACAATTCATGTAGGCAACAAGTATGTTTGCATTGCCCGAAACATAAGTCGCTTGATCCAATCATACTTTTAAAAAAGCCATTGATTTTGAATGGGAAACTGCACTTCTTGGCTCTCTCCCATTAAAATCAATTAAATGTTGACTTTAAGTGGTCTACACTTATACTGGCCTGGTACAGCGGTACTTCAAATCTATGCAAGTTAGGCATTCTGCCAATCAGCTCAAGGTTGTAACAGTCAGGGAAAGTTATTACCTGACTTCAAAAGTATTCTCTTGGGAAAAAATCAATTCACAACAAGATTTAAAAAATAGAGATACAAGGAAGCTAGAACACAGATTTGGTAGGTTGAATTTAATGATTCTTCCTGTTCATAGAGTGCAATATATTTCAGCAGAGTCTTTTACGAATTGAAAGGAAGGAGGATATTTTTGCACCCACAAAATCTAATCCAGACTGATGGGGAACCCCTCTGAACAACATGAGAGGTGGCAATGGTGACTACAGGAAAAAGGGGAAATAATTAATAATGCCTCCCCCCACTTTCATTATGAATGCCTCCACTAGACCAAAAAACTTTCCATGAATGGAAAGACAGCCTAGAATACAACTTGATATATGAGTGTTTCATTTTTCCTCATTTTTGAGGGTCCTCTTTTGGACACTGCACACATGGTATTTCTAAATGATTTTCCTACCTCCCTTGTCACAGAATATACACTGCACATAAAGGAGGCAAAGAAGTAGTAGGAGCCTAAGTAATAGGAACCTATTAATAAACATAGCCATATCCGTAAAATGGAAACCTAGTGGTTCCTGTATCTTTTCCTATTACACTCACTTGTGTAATAGAAAAAATGACCTTCACATGGACATTTCTTTTCAAATCCAAATACCAAACTTCTGGTGTGCTAAGAATATATGTAAAGGGGGGCTTAAATTCAGCGTTGCACTGCTGCATTACTGTGGCAGAATCCCCCCATAGCCCTTTGAACCACCTAAATCTGTTCCAGTGGGTTTCCCAGCCCACCAAAGCAGATTCTGAGGGAGGATGATGGGCTGTGTGTATGTGAGGGCCTTGCCAGTTCCACTGAAGAAATGGCTTGCATCAGCAGAATGGCACCTTTGGATCAACACTTACCTACTATCTGTCCTCTAACAGTATCATTGTCATTTGGCCCAAGCTTGCACAGATCCAGCCTCTGATCTATGAAAACAGAAAACATGGCACCGTATCACATGTAACTATCATGTAATACTGCAAAGTACGAGAGATTACCCCTTGCCTAAGAATTTTCTAGAATTTAGTAAATGGGGGCAAGGCATATTTGTTTTGTATTCAAATTACAAATAGATAAGTTCCATGTAGTACTAAATTTTAAAGCATGTCTAAAAAGTTTGCTCCAAAATTAGGGAAGTATTGGCAGTCTTTCTACTCACAACCAGTGTCTTTAAGGCGGTTGATGGCATTGGAAAGAAGTCTCACACAACCTAGAAAACCAGCTCCTTGTTTTTTATGGATTTTCTTGTGGTTCCACACGCTGATTGTTATTGAATCTGACTTTCCAATATATCTGAAAAAGGAAAAGAATCAAAGCAATACTAGTTATGTTGACTGCACATTTTGCACAGTTTGTGTAACACAATTTATTTCAGACTACAGAATATTTTTGAGGCTTTGAAGAGTAAACATAGTTTCCTCTGGCAGAAGAGGTCATATTCACAGGAACTACATGCTACAGATTGGCAAAAGTCTCTCAAGTAATTTGTTTGTACCACAGATTTTACATGAAAGAATTTCAAAGGAGCTTTTCAAAATGTCTTGTGTAAATCAAGTGTTGCCGACGTCCTTTGGCTAGACAATGACAGTATGTCTAAGGGAAAATGACTGGTATATCACTGGGTGTTTAATCCTCGGGTGGGAGGGGATATAACATTTAAGAATTATGGTTCTCCCTGAGAGATGTTTAGCAGTCTTCTTCCATTACATATTCCGTCAGTACGAACATCCAAGTATTCCACTTACCAAAACACATCCTCCTCCACTCACTCATTAAGTTATCTACTCCCACCTCCACTGCCAAAAGTAGCAATACATCTTTGGTTATCTAATCATAAATGAAGCTGTGAAGGTTGGCAGACCAAAAACATGACCTATCTTCTAAAACTTATAATGGTAGATCTTCTCCACTGGCTATTCATGTAAGTATTCTACTCACACTACCCTAATTTCTTTCTTATATGCTAGCCTTCAGATAAAAGACTAGCTGAAAGATTTCAGAACAGACAAGCATACACAGAACAGTGCTCTTGCTGTGATGGTGGAAAGAGGAACTTTGTTCTGGATAAAGTTAAAACTACACTTTCCATAGACGTGTAAGCAATATAAATACAGTTTAATGCAGATTTCTGACAGGTTACATCTTGGCTTAACAATGCCAATTTAATATGCAGAAGGGAAGAATACTACATAAACAATAGGAAAAGTGAAACAGATACATTTGATATTCTATTCACCTGCTTTTCTACAGGCATTTAAAAAGTGTGATCACCATAAAGTCTTTTTGCATGCTTAAAAAAAATCTATTTCAATACTATGAGATCTGTTAGGTACATGTAATGTATATTTACATTATCAGTTATTACAATGTTTTGATTAAGGCTTAGCATCTGCTATACCAAACAAATAACACTACTACATCCAGTCAGTATTGCTAAAGGACACACAGTTCCAGCGTCTAACATAAGAACCAAGACAAAGTACTTGTGCCAAACAAAGAATGTTTTTCCAAAGGAAGAAAAACATTTCCTTTTTGGTTGAGTGCACTTTTTTGGAAAAGATTCTTCATCTAGCCTACTGTGTAGTTGAAGTCAGATAAAAGTACCGTGGTTTTACTGCAGGTAAATTGGAAGAACAGCCCAGTAGAAGAACATTATTTCACATTTGTTTCAAATCAACTTGAAATCAAACTCCAACATAAAAGCAGAGCTAGGAATGTATGTTATTAAAGAGGAGCTAAAATTCTTCCTTCACTTAACTGTTAACACATTTTAACAAATTTGACAATTTGACCATTACTCCTCAATATCAATACTTTCATCTTGCAGCCTTTAATACAGATGTAAACAATGACTCCAAGTATGAGGAAATAAAATGTAAAGTTATGACTGCTAAAACTCTAGACACTAGCAAACTAATCAGTCTACATCTAGACAAACTAATCAATACATTTGTTAGGTCTGATTTTCAAGAAAATACTTAAACAACTCTGTGCAACATTCAGCCAAAAGTCTGTAATGCATGAACTGCTAGGACAGAATTCTATTTGGCAAAGGGAAAGAAACAGGAGCAACTATGAAGGGGAAAAGCTGTGCAAAAGAAGCTCACTGTGCTGGATATACCACCTCTTTCTCACAGAGCAGGAAATCAAAAACATTTTAGTTTTAATTCTCTCACACACACTTCTTTAAAACCTAGATTTCTCCATTGGTAACAACAAATTGATATAAATATTATCTTGCTTGATTTAAAAGTTCTATTGTTTAAGCAATGGGAAATTTTAAAATACAGCAGCAGATGGAAAATAAGGGGACTGAATTTTATATATATATTGACAATCAACTTGATGTTATATAGGGGAAATTTATTAGACATCAATTTTGGAAAAGGTCTCAGATTTTTCCAACTAGTCCAAAAACCGGAATTTTCAGACAAATTCCATCTTTATCTCTGCCTGCCTCAGTAAAACCCTAATTAGATATCAGTTTTTATTTTCTTTGCAATGCTTAAAAAATAATCTCACAGAGTGTGTAGAATTCCAAACACTGGCACCAAAATTTAAACATTGTGTTGCAAACACATCAGAACAAATCCATTTCACACTTAGAGGCAATATCCGTAGGGGAAGGAAGTGTTAATCCGTTTGTTAAATGCCAAGTCAGGGCCTTTCATAAGCAAAGGCCACTACGAAGCCAAGAGAGAGCTTTTACCCTCCAGTCATGATAATTGTTTTTTAAAATCTTCAACATTTTTTCTCCTGTGCCAGGGCAAAAAAAAATTACAGGGATTTTGTATTATATCAGAGCTAAGAATTTCATATGTATGTCCCTTCCTCTGGTTGTTCACCAATGTTCCACAACCACAGAAGAAACTAAGTAGGCATTTTGCCATTAGGAGACTGTTATCCTTGGCATGCAAACTATTTCCTGCAACAATGAATGTGTCATAAGTGAGAGACCAGGGTTCCCATGCAATAGTGTGTTGTTAGGGTAAACACTGGTATAACACCTTCAGAATTCACTAAATGATTGATTTCAGAAAAGGATAATAAGGTGACTACTCCCCCTCATTGACAAATTAATTACCCCTGTTTGGCAGAAAACTACATATCATCCTTTCTATACTTTCTAGTCTATTACAAAAGAAAAAGTAAACAACATCTGCACTGCACACAAAGTTAAGTGCTTGTAAGGGTTGAGAATTTGCAAGGGTTATATATCAAATGAAACAAACTCCTCAAATCCCTTGCTTACCATCACAGTTACTCAGAATCTGGTATTGTCAGTGCAATTTTATCAATGTTTTCTCAGATTTAATTCCCATTGGGTTCAAAGGGACTTACTCATGGGTAAATTTTGTATAGATTTGGAGCAGGTATCAAGAGAAAAAAAAATCCCTCAGTTACCTAGAGTTAAAAACATAACCTATTCCCAGAACTTCAATCCTAGACCAATTTTTTTAAAAATTAAAAAGTAAATAGCATGTCTCAAATTAATTAAATAACATGCCTTTAAACTTGTCCATTATTTTCAAATGAGAGCAAAAGAGAAAGCAGAAGCAGACAGAAATTACCTGCACATTTCTTTTTTTTGGAAGGAGAGATTGTTGATGTCAATTCAAGTGTTTATTAATCAACAGCACTATAAATATTTGCCCTAACCAAGGAGTACATGAGTGCTCAGATGTGTTCAGGGCTCTCAATGATCAGACAGATGCATTTGTTTGAGTTAAAAGGATCCAAAGTCAACACATGCACTCTTTTGTTTATAGTACACTTACTAACCTCTCACCACTGTAAGCAATAGCAGGATTAGCTAACAACTGTATTGAATTGCAATACAGTGGTACCTCGGCTCACGAACGCCTCAGTTCACGACCAAATTGGGTCACAAACAAAAATTTCATAAAAATTTTGACTCGGGTCGTGAACTCCACATCGGGTGGCAACCATGACTGCAGCTGTCTCCCCACCCCACCCCCTGAGTGGCGATCATGCTGGAGGCAGGGCGGAGATGGTCAAGATCGTGCCCGTCTTTCCTGCACAAGCGTGCCTGTGATCGTGCCCATCCCTCCCCCGCAGCACACCAGCGTTCGCCACCAGGATGACGGGCACATGCAGGGATGACAGGCGCGATCGTGGTTGTGCTGGGAGGGTGGGGAGATGGCCATGCTCATCCTTGGGGTGAGGGGAGGGGAGAGATGGCCACGATCTTTGTTGTTCTTTGTCATTCTGTTTCACATTTTTCTGATTAAAAAAAATAAGTTACAGAACGGATTAACCTTATTCACATTGAACCTTATGGGGAAATTTAACTTGGCTCACTACCAACTTGGGTCATGACCAGAGTCCTGGAATGGATTAAATTTGTGAGCCAAGGTACCTCTGTATTTGTTCAACTGCTGTATGTCTTTATCATTAAGTAACCCAACAGCAGGAGAAGTGCAGTCCTACGTTTCCTCTGGCTTTAACTCATTGATTCTTCTTTTGTTCACAATCAGAATGTCATGTTAGCCACAAATAAATAGCTAATGCAATTTTTAATAAGTAGCAATGGGGGAAAATAGCTGCCAATACTAAACACTGGTATACTGGGAAGCAGGAGTTCTATTCAGGGCCACATTCTTTTGAAGTGCCCTGCTGAGGACTGCATGCCAGTGGTGGGTCAGGCTGAAGCAAGCAACGTTCACAAGCAGAAACAAAAGTGGGTGGGGCTAGTCTCTCTCCCCTTCTCATTCCTGCCCAGTGCGCTGCTAGAGAAGGAACAGAATGCTTTTGCTAGAGGCCTGAACTGATGATTTGCAAAGGGCTTGCTTGACTGCAGAATAGCCAATTCCTACTTAGTCAATGTTACACTATGGCCATTGAAACCGAACATGCTGTAAATGTAAATGTTTCCAGAAAGCTGCCATCCTTACCTCCAGCAAGGGTTAGAAATGTATGGCTTTACAGTAGTTGTTGGACTACAACTTCCATCATCTCTATCCACTGACTATCCTGGCTGAAGATGATGGAGTTGGAGCACAAGATTTGGAGAACCACAAGTTCTCACCTGACCTAGAGAAAATTCTGTTTTTATTAGAACTGTTATATATTCGTAAGAACAGGTTACAACAAAAACAGCCTTTTTATGCACAAAACATAAACAGAGAATACAAGGGGTATACAGGGCGAAGATACCAAAGACGTTTGTTCCATGCCTGTGTTCACCAATTATCTGAAGAATAAGGATACTCACCTCCTCAGTTTAACACTTTTGATAGCTACAGATGAAAAGCACCAAGTTTAAACTAGATACTGCTGCTATGTTTTAGCCAAAAAGATGAAAGAAAAGTTAAATTAAAATAGCTCATAAACTCCTGCACATATATTAAGTCTCAAAGTAATTATCATCAGGGACCACCTGTTTCCATAAATTTCTGATCTGTTAGTGAATACCCAGCAAAATGTCTGGCTAGATTTTGATTGTTCCTATTGACACCTACAAGTCATAATGCTGATTCCACTTTGGATCAAGGGTATTCTTCACAGTATCTGTAGAATGGCACTGGCCAGATCCGTCAACCACCACTTTAGCAAATGGATCAGGAAGCCCTGTCAGGAGGGAGCAAAAATACATAATAGGGTGGGCGTATAATTAAATTATATAATCTTAGTCATAACTGATTGCCATATGTTGGCTTTCTGTAACAAGCATTTTAATCCTTCAAAGTTATTCTTTTGATTCAATAAACATTAGTACTCATACATTATCCTAGAAAATCTGTTTCTTTTGGGAACACTTTAGATCATTCAACTTCTATTTCTGTACTCAACCTTTCCCATTTTGACAGAAAGATGGGAAACCTGTACTCAACCTTTCCCATCTTGACTGTCTCTTTCAAGTATTGCTAACCAAAAGAGTTATTCCAAAATAACAAAAATAGAAATTCACTAGTGTTCTTTTCTATAAAGAAATGTAGCTACAAGGAAGTCCATAGTCTCTCTTTTTATTTACTTGTTCATTACAACACACATGCCATTCAGAGTTTATTTACCTAGACACATGGCATAGGTGCCTCAAGACACAGTAGACTGTCATCATCATCTCTAAAAGAAAATTGGTTCTTTACAACAGCTCTCACAACTCAAATACTTTGAAGAATGGGAAGGGGGCTTTTTTTCTGTAGTTCCAAAATCAACACACCTGGGCACTTCTTGAAACCCCTAATTACATAACCACAGACTAAGCGTTATACATTAAGGAATGTATATAGCAATTACTAATTTATAAATATTCTGTAGTATACAAAAGACCACAGCCAAAAACAACGCCTTTAATATCAATTCAGACCAAATTACCAAAAGGAAACCCAAGTGAAAATACTTTTCACACCAGTCTTCTGCACTCCTTTTCAGTTTCCCTTGTGCATATGCTGCCTCTTCAACTCAAGAGTTCTTAGGTGTTCTGTCATAACAATTCCAAAAAGGCAAATCGACAAAATTGTTAAGCCTTTTGGACTGTGGCCCTGAAGTATAGGCCCACTCAAAATACATTAATGATCCACTTTTAGATTTTCAATATGCAATCTAGAAAGTTACACAAAATCAAAATCAACAATTAACTTTAGACAATGCATCCAAAAATGCCAAATAAATATATGTGCCAGAAATAAAGGGATTTAGAAATACCATATTTGAAATGCAACAGTATCAACAAACACTGTCAGCACATTCCATAACCTTAAGTACTTGAATATGAAAGATCATAATTCAATCAAATTCATGGTGACTTAGATCTCTCTGGCTGAGAGGCTTGATTATGAAATGGTAACAAGTATAGAGAGAGACATTAAAATCCAATGTTAAATTTAGAAGGTAAACAAAAATGCATGAGTATTTACTTACGGAAAAAATCTTTTTTCACCAAATTTTTTGCACAGAGAACTGTAAGGAAAAAACAAGATAAAATTATAAGTTAAAAGATATCTACAGAGCATTTCCAAATCACTCAACAGTATAATCATTTGCATGTTTGTTCAGAAGTCAACAGAATTTGCTGCCTAATAAGTAAGTTTAGAATTGCATCTGAAATGTTACATGCTGCAGACTACAATCCTTAAGTCAAACATATTAGCCTATGCACTGTTGCCCCAAAACTAGTGTACTGCCACACAACTCCCTCTGCCACTGACTTCAGTGTTAAAGGAAGAAAAGAAAATTTTGCCACATATGTCTAGGTGCAAAGCAATTCTCACAAAATTGCTTGCTTCTAAGAGAGCCTCTTCTCACTCAACTTCAATTAGAGAAGGAAAGGTGAGCTAACTTGAAGTTTACATAGCCATGAATTTCACTGCAGCTGTCCTCCAAAAGAAGAGAAAGCAATAAAGGTGCTTAAGGTAGGAACTATTTCACTGGCTGATGTGCCCATCACCATCAGTAGGCACCAAGGGTCGTTGTAGCTTTATATATTCTAAGTGGGAGGGAAGAATGTATGGCATGGTACAGTACAGTACAAGAATATCTAGTCTAAGAAAATAAGTTTCTTCAATGAAAGTATGCTTGGACAAGCTGAAAATGTGCATGAGGTCAACAGGTTTGTGGAGAGTAGGACAGAGAGGAGGGAAAGGTGGTCTAAATGGGAACAAATGTGGGGAACAGAGAACGTTAAGGGAAAGGGCCTCTGTGATAAGCTTATTCCTATAAGCCAAATACACTGCAAGTTTTGGTGGACTCTTGTTCAGCTTTAGGAACACCTACTTAACCTTCATGAAATAAATGGGATTGCTTTGCATTGTATTTCCAAAATCAATTTCATTTCAAATATCAGATCATGAGATTCCAAAAACCCAAATCACGTGATGCTTTCAAGGTTAGCTGTTTATACAGATGAGCAAATACAAAACAAGTATCTGCATATTGAAATATAACATGGCTGTTTGTGATTTTAACTCTAAGCAGAACACCATCCATTACTATCCATGAAGTTTTGACTTAACTATAAATAGGTGAAACACTAAATTTGCTGACTAAATTCATAGACGATACCAAAGTGGGGGTGGTAGCCACAACTGAGGAGCAGGTAATCCAGATCCAGAAGGATCTGGACAGGCTGTAGAAGTGGGCAGGGGACAACAGGATAGCATTCAATGTGGATCAGTGCAAGGTCTTTACTTGGAACACAAAAATAGGTTTGTTTCACAGGTACAGGATGGGGGACAAGTGGCTGGAGAGCAGCACTTGTGAAAGGGATCTCGGGGTACTTGTGGACAGCAGGATGAACATGAGCCAGCAGTGTGACCTGGCAGTTAAGAAGGCAAACACCACCCTTGGAGCATGGCTTCCAGCTCTATGGAGGCATTGATAGTGCTCTATATGACTCTGGTGAGCCCACAACTGGAGTCCTGCATCCAGTTCTGGGCTCCACATTATAGGAGAGACAAAGCTAGGTTAGAATTGGTTCAGTGCAGGGTCACAAGAATGGTGGCTGGTTTGGGAGGGATGACATATGAGGAAAGATTGAGGGAACTGAATCTCTTCAGCCTGGAGAAGAGGAGACTCCGAGGGGATCTTTTAGTGACTTATACGTATGTGAGGGAATGTCACAGGGAGTGAGGCTGTGACCTGTTCTTCCCTGCAGTGGAAGGCAGGTGTGTTTCAATGTGGCAAAGCTTAAGGAACCAGACTTCAGGTTGTCAGGAAGTACTTCTGACAGTTAGGACCCCTAGGATATTTACCGTATTTTTTGCTCTATAAGACTCACTTTTTCCCCCCTCAAAAGTAAGGGGAAATGTCTGTGTGTCTTATAGAGCGAATATGTGTGTGCAGTAAGTCTGTCAGATGTGCAGCCCATGGGGAAGTGATGGGGAATGTGCCTGTGATTATGTGCCCATTTGGTTCAGAATATTTTTTTCTTGTTTTCCTCCTCTAAAAACTAGGTGCGTCTTATGGTCAGGTGCGTCTTATAGAGCGAAAAATACGGTACTTATTTTTATTTATTAAAAGCTTTTCTATCCCATCCCCCACAAACATCTCAGGATGGGATAGAAAGGATATGGAATGGGCTTCCAAGGGAGGTGGTTGAGGCCCCACCAGTGAGGGTGTTCAAGGAAAGATTGGACAACAATATGTTGGGAATTGCACGAGCTGAGTCAGTTGGAGATGGGGGTCAGACTAGATGGCCTGGGAGGCCCCTTTTTATGTTTCACTATTTTTGTTTCACATTCAAAATAAATCGCCTGTAAAGTTTAACTATTTGTTATATACATGAATTTCTTTTAGCTCACTTTTTCTATACAAATAAAACCTGTGGCATCACTTTTTCCTTAAATTAACTCTTCAAAGCAGTCTTTAATACAGTGATGGTGAACCTTTACAGACCAAGTGCTCAAACTGCAACCCAAAACCCACTTATTTATCACAAAGTGCCAACACTACAATAAAACCTGAAAACAGGTTTTAGTTTAGAAAAAACACCTCACAGCCAGTCCAAGCAAACACACACACACACACAGTTATGTCACAGAAGTGAGTACACCCCTCACATTTTGTAAATATTTTATTATATCTTTCATGTGACAACCCTGAAGAAATGACACTTTGCTACAATGTGAAGTAGTGAGTATACAGCTTGTATAACAGTGTAAATTTGCTGTCCCCTCAAAATAACTCAACACACAGCCATCAATGTCTAAACTGCTGGCAACAAAAGTGAGTACACCCCTAAGTGAAACTGTCTAAATTGGGCCCAAAGTGTCAATATTTTGTGTGGCCACCATTATTTTCCAGCACTGCCTTAACCCTCTTGGGCATGGAGTTCACCAGAGCTTCACAGGTTGCCACTGGAGCCCTCTTCCACTCCTCCATGACGACATCACGGATCTGGTGGATGTTAGAGACCTTGCGCTCCTCCACCTTCCGTTTCAGGATGCCCCATAGATGCTCGATAGGGTTTAGGTCTGGAGACATGCTTGGCCAGTCCATCACCTTTACCCTCAGCTTCTTTAGCAAGGCAGTGGTCGTCTTGGAGGTGTGTTTGGGGTCGTTATCATGTTGGAATACTGCCCTGTGGCCCAGTCTGTGAAGGGAGGGGATCATGCTCTGCTTCAGTATGTCACAGTACATGTTGGCATTCCTGGTTCCCTCAATGAACTGTAGCTCCCCAGTGCCGGCAGCACTCATGCAGTCCCAGACCATGACACTCCCACCACCATGCTTGACTGTAGGCAAGACACACTTGTCTTTGTACTCCTCACCTGGTTGTCGCCACACACGTTTGACACCATCTGAACCAAATAAGTTTATCTTGGTCTCATCAGACCACAGGACATGGTTCCACTAATCCATGTCCTTAGTCTGCTTGTCTTCAGCAAACTGTTTGCGGGCTTTCTTGTGTATCACCTTTAGAAGAGGCTTCCTTTTGGGACGACAGCCCTGCAGATCAATTTGATGTAGTGTGCAGCGTATGGTCTGTATCTTGTGCTAAGCAGTCAGGACACATTTGGGATTGCATTGAGTTCAAGAATCTTTGTTCAAGATTGACACTCAGACAGGTACAGCAACTCCCCACTTAGCTGAGAGAGCAATAAGGAATTTATTTAGAAGGAATAACTAAATTAAAACTTTGTGTTTTGAAGATGAAACTTCCTTACAGCCTCTTACTACATTCCCTAAAACACCATACCAAACAGCTTAAATATTTACAAGCAAAGTTATCACAATCCACTGATTGGGGATTGCAGAATTAAAATTAACCCCGTCAATACATTCTTAATGACGAATATAAGCGAAGCATGAATAACAAAGAATGGCATTTCTTATGTTATTGAAACCAGGAATATACAAGCTTCAATCCCCAAAGCCTTTACTGTTTGCTCCCAGAGACCTTTTGATAACCCCTCCTAACACCCACTGCTGAATACGCCAGGACCTGTACTCTTGGTGCTGTCTCCCAGAGACCCTAACAGCAAGGGAAGAGCAACATATATCTAAGTTATTGGGATGCTTGTGTATGTATATGCATGTGCATACGCACACTCTGTGACCCCTGATCCTCAGGCCAGCAATGTATGTGGTCCACAAGACTGAAAAGGTTGTACACAGCTGTTTTAAGCAAATCTTTAAAATTCAATTCAGAGTTACATCACATCTGAGTGAGAATTTGCCACTCAGATTTCAAGAAGCAGTTTCTGTCAATCTGGGAACAGTATGTTTGGTTCTCATTCACCAGGAATATATTGCAGCTAGATTAAATAACCACCAGATCAACTTGAGTTCTTTAGGGCATGGTGGAAGATATATCTGAAGCTCTTTTCTTCCTTCCTTCGGGTTTCTCAGACATTTAATTCGAATGTTAGGAGCTTCCATGGATATACTTATTTTATTCATGTACCTATTTACACACTTATTTTATTTGCACATTACACATTTTCCATCAGTTTTTAAGATAACTGAGCATATCTGATTAAATTAAGCAAAGACATATTTTCAGAAACAAAAACAGGACATCTGTTACGAATCCATTACAAATATTTATCACCTTGACACCATTTTTTCATGACAGAGTATCTCCAAGCTAGGGTTAAGGATTTAGAGTAGTAATGGAACACCATGATACCATGCAATAAGCAATCAGGTACAAATATATAAGGCTTTCTGTTGGAATCTACACTACATTTACAATACAGGTACCTGTGTACTTAACAGGCAAGGAAAACTTACTTAAACTTTCCAAATACCGCATGAAAAGAACAATGTACGGTGAGGACACTCTTCCCCAATGGCTTTGTTGTCTGGCAGGGGATAACTTAATATTATACATAGTGAAAACATTATAACTGTGAAGTCCTCAGAACAGGAAGCCTCCCACTCCCTCCAATATCAGGCGATTCTTTGTGCATCAAGTCAGGATTCTGTTGCACCGATAAAAAGCCAATTCTCTCTTTACATCCCACTTACACTTGTGAATAGCTTTGGATGACAACATTACTGCCCACTTTCTTTTTGATTCCCATCACCCTCAATCTCTGTGACTGTGTTCTCAGTTGGTTTCTTCCTACCTATGAGATCATGCATTCAGTAGTTTTACTGGGGGAAGCTTTTATTCTGTGTTTTCTCCTACTAGGGTTCTTGACCAAACATGAGATGGATTGATTCCATAAAGGATGCCATAGACTTAAGTTGACAAGAGCTGAGCAGAGCTGTCAAGGACTAGACATTTTGGAAGGCATTCATTTGTATGGTCACCATGAGTACAAAAAGACTTGACAACATGTAACAACAATAGGTTTCTTGAGGATTTTTTTTCAGGGGGCCTTTGCTACTTTTCTTTTTTCTACTTGCTAATCACCTTGTCAAAGTCTATGAATTTCAGTACTACATGTAAGCCAAGGGCTCTCAGCCATAGCTTTCGATCCATGCAACTCTTCACCTTCAGCACTTCTAGCTGGATATTACTGCAGTCTCAAATGTAACAGATCCAAGACTGAACTGCTCATATTCCATAAGATGATAAGACGAGCCCTGCTGGATTAAACCAAAGGCCTATTTAGTTCAGCATCCTGTTTCCCACAGTGGTAAGCCAGATGCCCATGGGAAGCTCATGAGCAGGAAATGAGGGCGACAGCTTTCTCCTTCAGTCATTTACCAGTAAATGGTATGCACAGGCCTCCTGCCTTGGATTCACGAGGTCGCATATAATCAATATGGCTAGTAGCCATTCATAGATTTATCCTCCATGAATTTGTCTAAGTTGCTGGCCATCATCATCACATCCTGTGGAAGCAAGCCGCATATGCTAATTGTGTGTTGTGCAAATTGGTACTTCATTTTGTCTCCCATGTTACTTTTAAATAATAATTACTCCCTGTATCTAGCCTTCACATCTGGATTCCGATAACCAGATTTACATTGGAAAGCCAGTGTGATCTAATGGTTAGAGTGCTGGACTCATAAGATCCAGCATCTAGTCCTCAGTCAGACACTGGGTGACTTTGGGCCAAAAACTGACTCTAAGCCTAACCTAATTCACAGGGTTGTTGTAAGGATAAAACAGAGAGAAACAGAAACTGTAAGCTGCCTTGGGTTTCTTGCAAGATGAAAAAGGCTAGGATATAAAACTAATAATAATTTAATAATGGTATCATTGCCACCCATGAAAGGACAGGTTGCTTACTTATAACTATCATTTACCAATACACACATATGTTATAAGTCAATTGGATCACTGCAGAGCTGAGCAGAGCTTCGGGTGGGAGCCCTGTGCAAATTTGAGGGCATGGCTCCTTTCCCCCACCCAGTTCTGGGTCTCCCAACAGTGTGACATCAAGGCAGAGAAAAATGTAAGTAAATTCATAGTAACCACTCAAGGAATTATAGTTAAAAGTAAACACTCTCCTACTTTTTAGGGATCTCTGATGCTTATCAGTCACATGAGCAACAAGTAAGCAATTGTGGAGAGCCAGTGTGGTGTAGTGGTTAAGAGCATGGACTGGGACTCAGACGATCTGGGTTCTAGTCCCCGCTCAGCCATGGAGCCAACTGGGTGACTTTGGGCCAGTCACAGACTCTCAGCCCAACCTCCCTCACAGGGTTGTTGTTGTGGGGATATGATGGAGGAGGAGATGTAAGCTGCCTTGACCCCTTTGCAGGAAAAAGGCAGGATATAAATCGAAAAATAAATAAATAACTCACTCACTCACTCACTAAAAGGAGGGAGATACAACTCTAAAACTATAGAGAAGACAGCTTGGCATCTAAGCAATAGTACTTGATAAAATAGATAGATGAGTCCCATCACCACATAAGCACATCATAGCAGTTCTATTCAGTCTGTACCCTTGCATATAGTGACTTTTGTCAAAGAAATTGAAAGTTCAAAACTATCAAGAAGGAAGAGCTGGTAATTAAGCTGGACAGAGCAATTTTCGCAAGATGAAAACTTTACACTGAATGGTCATGTTGATAAGTCAGTGTATCTGCAGATTAGAACTGTTAATTCATGTAAATATCTTGTTTAAATGAGACAAGTGCAGAATTTAATTTCCATTACAATCCAATTTAAAGTGGAAAAACCAGGGGTTACATTTATTAATTTTTATTTGTTATGTATATAATTAAATAACTGATTGATATCCACTCAGGGACATACATTAAACCCCACTTAGACGTACACTGAAGTCCTAGTCAATTTGTCTCAAAAATGTATACTTTAACACATAAAATTGTTTTGGGAGGAAAGTCTTCTTTGAAAACAACATACCAGCTCTCACTGAAGATACAATTTTGCAAATTTCCTTCTTCCAACATTCCAGAGCTACCAGGCATGCAAAGTTGGGAGGGAAAAGAAAAAATGGTCAAGATGAAAAATGGGGAGGGAAAACATTTTCAGGAACTGCTGTTCCTACAGAGTTCATATAGCATGCCAGACACGATTTTGACAAATACTTTATTGCTGGACGTAGTAGTATACCGCAATTTCAAAAAAGGCAAGGAAGAGAGGAAAAGATGGGACAGAGATTTTAAATAACCACTGCCTGGATTCATTAAAATTAGAAATTAATCAATTCACACTTCTGCTGGTTTGGAAATTGGAGATGGCTATGCATCCTCCTGCTCCTTTACTAATTTCCACCCACTCAAAATGGCACATTGTCTCTGTTTTTGTATTTTAATCTACTTGCTTTTATTTTTATTGTTAGAAGATGTTTTAACTGTTTGTAATCTGCTTAGGTGGCCCTTGGGCCAATTTTGCGGAAAACCAGTCAAATAAATAAGCACATGTATATAATGCGTGACTTCTTTTATATTTTGGTGCCTCAGCTTTTCTGGTTCCAAAAAGCAGAAAAGTTTTCACACAAGTAGTCCTATATCACAATACTTTTCCCCAAATTAGGCAAATTAGCAGTGTTAATTGAATATACCAGCTTAGTCCAGGTAAAGTGTGACTTCCTTCAGGCAAACAATAAATGCCACTTCTGTTTTAATGATACAGCATTTTTCAAAATTAAAAGCTCATGAAGCAGATAAAATTATCAGAGCAGCAAAAATATTTTGGTCACTCTTTTATTATATAAATAGCATTTTGAGAAAGTAAATTCAAGAATCTGGCCTTTTTACTTTTGGATTAACGTCTTATGATAAACAGTCTAAGTGCCAGTTTATTTTAATCTTGAACTGCAAATATGAACTTTATATCCTTAAATTTATATACAGCAGAACCCCTATAACCACTGGCTCAGTTTACTGCCTTTTCAGTTAATCACTATTGACCTCAGCCAGAAAAAGAAGTCATAAACTGCTTCCTATATGTAAAAAATTTTGATTTAATAAGGAAAGAAAAAAATCATATGTTGAGGTAAGAACAAACAAAATTGTGAAAAAGAAGCATATATATATAGTAGTACATATAATACAGTGTCACTATCATCCACAGTTTCAGCTGAGAGCCTTAGAACTGATCTGTGTGGATATGAGGGTCTTGCTGTAGTTCTGATTGTTCCTGAGTAAAATGTTTCAACTAAGGAAACAATTGTAGGATCTTCATCATTAAACATGCCTGAAGAATCGTATCAGATTTCTAGGAACCAGCTCTATAGAACACTGAGAAATGTTTACATTTCTAGATATCAGCATCATGTTTTTAAGAATCTGGCAAGCAAGGCACTTGGAAGTTCCCCGGTCAAATACAAGAATAGGAAGAGTTTAAAATACAGCTTGTTTAAATATCAATACTCAACACAATTAACTTGTCTTTGATTATAGGCAAAATGTCTATAATCCTATATTTAGACAACTAGATTATTTTACTTTGGTTAAAAATCAAGGACAACCATGACTGAAATCCCAACATGTTTTAAATACACAAGGCTGATGAAAAATAACATTATTACTAATGTCCAAAAGCAACAAATTCCAAGCTAACATACAACAATGTTATGGCAGGAAGAAGAACGTGATTCAAAGTAATGACTGAATGAGTTTGTACAATATGATAATCTACCCTGTGAATAAACTATATGGTATGGATTTGTGCAACAACTCATAATTTGCCTGGCAGGTGATCAGAGTCACTGTGACTTGTCCTCCCCTCCTTTTCCTCTGACCTCCCACTTCTGTCCCAGAAGATTTAATGACTGAAGCTTAAGTCCAGGCCCAATTAAAGGTGCTGCTATTGACCTATAAAGCCCTAAATGGCTTGGGACCAGGATACCTGAAGGAATATCTTTTTCCCTATATGCTGTCCCACCCCCTAAGATCTACAGCAGAGACCCTTCTCCGGGAACCCTCCTTGAAGAAAATTAGGACAGCGAACACCCAGAGGAGGGCCTGCTCTGTGGTGGTGCCCTGACTGTGGAATGGGTTCCCCAGAGAGGTTTGCCTGGCGCCAACTTTATATGCTTTTTGGCGCCAGGTAAAAAACCTTTTTATTTGCCCAACATTTTAAAGCTTAAATAATTTTAATCTGGTTTTATTATTATTAAAATCCTCAATCACATTTTATCTTGTTATTGAACTCTTTGATTGTTTATATTTGTTTATTTATATTGCAAGCCATCCTGAGACAATTGGATTGTATAGGATGGGATAAAAATATTCTAAATAAATAAATAAAATAACCCATCTTTTCTCCTCTCCCTAATCCAACTGTGATTAGGGAGAGCAGGGAGGTCTTTTTCCAGTAACCTTCCCCCTTTTCCTCCCTTCTGAGACCTCTGCCAGTGACAACCCTCCAGAACTGTCTGAACAGCATGATGGAGTTCCATCACTGGTTCACCATCTTACTTTTTTAAAGTGCCACAAATGTGAACAGTTTTTAATTTTTAAAAATGGATATTCACAGTTGCTCATTTACAGGTGACTGAAATGTCTTACCTATTCAGTATTACAGTAAGTTTCTACTGTCAAAGTGAAGTAGGTACCAGCCATGGACATTGCCCAAACAAGGCTGCAAATATTTTATTACTCTGCTTCTCACTTGGCAGTGGTCAAATAATGAGCTTTTTGAGCTGTTAAGAAAAAAGCCAAGCCATTAACAGATTTCTGCTTCTAAAAGGGGGTAGTGAGTGCATCACTCTCTTTACAGTGAGATCTTCCAGTTTCAAAGAATAGACCGGAAAGTTCTCATGGCCCTTTACCTTTTCTGAAATGCTAGGTACTTGGGAAAAATGCATGCCACCTCATTTATCGGAGAATGGGGTTCTGACAGCCATCAAAAGCAAGAGGTTTTTTTTAGGAGGGTTTTTTCATATGGCTAAACAGTTTTTTCTGACAGGAAATATGCATGAACAGTGTTGTTTGGACATTGCTGGAATACAAGGCACACCAAAGATAGCAGTCCAGGATCGCATGACATGCAAACCCACTGTGGCTAATTATCTGCAATGGGCTACCATGTCACATTAATGCAGTCAATGTCTTTTCTAATCCTCTGACTTCCTGGTGCTATCACTATAGGGAAAAAAAATTAAATCTTCTGCAGTCAAAAATATAGCTTCCAATATATAAAACAAAATATGCAATAATGCAAAAACATTCTTGCTTCTCAAAGTATGCATTTTAGAATTGGTGAGGAAAAGGACAAGGGTAGAAAAAGTTATGCAACACAACTCACACAACAGTTCATCTTGGGATGGTGGGGTGGCAGGGGGAGAATCCCTGGGCTACCCAAAGTCATATTTTACTGAAAGTCATTACCATAGCTTTCCTGATTGGTTCCCAGCTGTTTGAATGTATTATACAAGGAATATAATCATTAAAATATAACCCAGCTGTAGAAACACAATGCTACACTGCCGTTAATGTGTGTTGCACTGATAATGAATAGACTATGCTTTAATCTGAATAAATCTTCCAACTGCTCAGCTGCCTCTTGCCAAAAATTCCCCTTCCTCCTCCAGACTGAGGTTGCATTCCAATTACACTGCTGATTGGAATGAAACTACTTGGGGGCAGAGGGGAATAAAAAAAAAAGAAAACCTTTTTTTTGTCCTTCAAAATACTGCCTCTGGAATCAAAGGACACCACCATTGTTAAACCATCTTTAAATAGTAGGTAAAATGTAACAGTCTTTATAGAAGAAATTTCACAAAACCACAATTTAGGAACAGGCAACACAAAAAACCCCATTTTCTTTCAGTACTTCTAACCAAATTCCTATGTTTTTGCTGAACTGCTTGCATGCTATATGGCCAATTACTTTTTAATGTTTTGCCTTTCAGATCATATCACAAGTCCAGGGAAGATACGAAGCAAGATTTCTGCAGGAAGTTCAGAAATTCAGGCATTTAACTTTTGAGTAAAATGTAGCAAAAACTGAATTAAATACTTAAATGAAGCTCCACCTTCCCACTGCAAAATAGCGAAAGATTTAAATTCAGTGGAATCACAGAAGCTACTGAAAGTGTTAAGGAGGGGTCTCTAGCTTATGCCAACTCCCCCTAGAATGAGCTGGCTGGAAAAATCTCTGGAAAGTGGGGTATTTTGAAATTGGCATATTCCCTGGGTGTTTGGCCCCTATTTTAGGGTAATAGGGAAAATCCAGGGTAGGGTTAGGGTTACCAAAACTAAGGCAGTTCCGAGGCTTCAGAGGCCTGGGAAGTGCTTAGAAAAGCAGGATAGAATGAGAAGGCAGGAAAAATCTGCGGAAAATGGGGTATTTTGAAATTGGCATATTCCCTGGGTATTTGGCCAAAATTGTAGGGTTATAGGGAAAATCCAGGGTAGGGTTAGGGTTAGCAAAACTAAGGCAGTTCCGAGGCTTCAGAGGCCTGGGAAGTGATTAGAAGGGCAAGATAGAATGAGCAGACCGGAAAAATCTCCGGGAAGTCGGGTATTTTGAAATTGGCATATTCCCTGGGTATTCATCCCCTATTTTCGGGCTTCGGGATAGGCGATTTGGGCCTTGTCCTGGATGGGGCTGCACTCCCTCTAAAGGACAGGGTCCGCAGCTTGGGAGTGCTCCTTGACCCAGAGCTGTCATTAGAAGCTTAGGTGACAGCGGCAGCGAGGAGTGCCTTCCTGCAGCTTCGGCTGATACATCAGCTGCGTCCCTTCCTGGAGTTCGACTGCCTGACGACAGTAACACACGCGTTGGTGACTTCCTGATTATACTTTCTGTAACGCGCTCTACGTGGGGCTGCCCTTGAAGACGGTCCGGATACTTCAGTTGGTGCAGAATAGAGCTGCCAGGCTGCTGACGGGGACTGGGCGTTATTCACATATAACCCCAGTTCTCTGTCAGCTCCACTGGCTCCCGATTGAAGTCTGGGTCCAATTCAAGGTGTTGGTTATGACCTATATAGCCCTAAACAGCTTGGGACCTGGATACCTGATGGAACCCTTACGCCCATATATGCCGTCCCGCACCTTGAGATCAGCAACAGATGCCCTCTTCTGGGAACCCTCTGTGAATGAGATTAGGAGGGTGAGTACCTGGAGGAGGGCTTTCTCTGCAGTGGTGCCCCTTTATGGAATGCGCTCCCCAGAGAGATCTGCCTGGCGCCGTCGTTATTAGGTTTTTTTTGGCACCAGGCCAAGAGCTTTATATTTAAAACTTATTTTAACTCTTAAATTATTTATTGGATTTTCAAGTTTTTAGCCGAGATGCACTCGAGGGGGGGGGGGTGGAATGAAATTTTTTGTATGTTGTAAGCCGCCCCGAGGCTTTGTTGCGATGGGGCAGCATAAAAATGTTTTAAATAAATAAATAAATAAATAAGGCTGGCGCTTCTGCTGATGCTCAGGTTGATTTGTGGAATGGGCCTTGTCTGGTCCATCAGCTTGGGACCAGGATACCTAAAGGAATGTCTTTTTCCCTATATGCCCTCCTGGCCCTTAAGATCTACAGTAGAGGTCCTCTTCCGGGAACACTCCTTGAAAGACATTAGGAGACAGAATACCCAGAGGAGGGGTTTCTCTGCAGTGGTGCCCTATGGAATGCACTCCCTAGAGAGGTCTGCCTGGTGCTGTCATTATATGCTTTTCGGCATCAGGTCAAGACCTTTTTATTCATCCAATATTTTAATGTTTAAAAGATTTTAATTAATTTATTATTTGATTATTATTATTATTTTATTTATAATTTATACACATTTTAATTTTTTAAATTTAATTTTAAATATTTAATTAAATTTAATATTTAATTTATAATTAAAATAATTACTTTAATTATTTTTTATTTCAGTCATGAGTTATTAGTTTTATCTTTGTTGGGGTATTTATGATCTTTTATATTGTTGTATTTACTGAAGCTATTTTGTAAGCCATCCAGAGACGCACAATGATTAGAAATATTCCAAATAAATAAAGAATGACAAACAGCAAACCCGAGAATTCGGTAGAGCTCTTATCTCCTTTGCCAAACATAATCAAGAGAGTTTGAACATCACTTAGTGACCTGGTGCAGTTCTTTAGATAATAAACACAAAAATTATATTGCATACATACCTCCAGAGTCCAGAGGCTCCTTGGATTTCATATAAGTGCTAAGCTGGCCTTGAGGACAGAACCATATGAATCTTCAATACAGTCCAGTTTTCTGAACCCCAAATGGAGTAATTTATTATGGAACTGCATGAGTATATATGCTCCAAACCAACACGTTTTTAATTGTGTGTTAAGCAATTTTATTCTTAACTAAGCAAGCTGTAACAATGCTTAAGTTTTAACTGTTCTGTTTGAGACAATAGTAAATTCTCAAGGCATAAGTCAGTCAAAGTTAGCACTGATTTTATGTGCAAATAAGTATATGCTTAAAACTCTCCTCTGGTGGGATTAGGCCCTAACTATGAGTAGGTTGTTTTTAAGTCAGTAATTCAAATCATGTTTTAAAATCACCAAGAGAAGGCCAGCTTTAAGACACTGATTTAGGGTTCCTAAACAAGCATGCATATAGAGTACTTAACAAGTGAAAATTAGTTTTACAGGTAGAGAGCCAGGTCTTGGCAATTTATAGGAAGGTGCCTTCCTTTTCTGCCCCCCCGCCTCCCCCCACTCCCGGTATACCAGGCACATATGAGACAACTTGCTTAATTACCCACATGACGTGCAACTTCCCATGTTGTCTGAAACCAATGAAGTACACAGTAGTGGGTAGCTTTGGACCCACCCCAGAATCCACGGCTGGCACAAAGGAGTCACTGCACAATAGCTTTTGATTGGTAATACTAGGAACTGTCCAACTGGAAGCATTCTCAATTCATCCTGCTTCTTGTTCTTATTCTCCCTTAGCCCAATGGCACTGATGCAAAACTTAACAGGTATAGTATATACAAAGACACTTTTCAGGTCTGTACCCAGCCTGGATAGGTAAGCCAGTCTAAGAGAAACATGTCACACAAGATAATATTCAGTAGTACCTTGTAATTACTAACTTAAAAGAATCCAATTAATCAAAATATGAAAAGAAACATCTTCAATGTAATTTTCAATACACAAATTGGTTTAATGATATTTGAGGTTCACCTAGATATATCCTGTCAGCCTGACTCAATTTTTGATATGGATTCTTTAGACCAGAACTATAGGAGCCAAATTTTATCAGTGGGATTCACTTCTAAATATTAAGGGAGTATTTGAGTGTTTCTGTGATAAGTTCATTACTGTAATTAGAATCATATACATAATCACAATTTATTCATTCTACTTTTTAAAAATTAGTCCTATACATACTTGACAAACTTTAATATGAAAGGATACTGAAATAAATTTTATCATAAATGAGTTTACAAAATTCATACAAGCCCAAATGTTACATTACATTACATTTATTTTATTTATTATTTAAAACTTTTATATGCTGTCCCTTATGCATGGAATCTCAGGACAGCTTATAAAAATCAGAATACAATAAAACAATCCATAATAATATAATAAATTACATATAACCAATAAAAATAAATCAAATAAAAAGTGACTCTTAAAACATTAAAATACTAATTTTTAAAATAATGATTGAATACAAAGGTTTTGACCTGGTGCCAAAATATAAGCTTGGTGCCAGGCAAACCTCTCCTGGGAGCGCATTCCACAATCTGGGCACCACCGCAGAGAAGGCCCTACTCCGAGATGTCCTTTTTACCTCCTTCAGGGAAGGTTCTTGGAGCAGGGCCTCTCCCGCAGATCTTAAGGAGCATGAGGGCATATAAGGAAGAAGATGTTCCTTCAGCTATCCTGGTCCCAAGCCGTTCAGGGCTTTATAGGTCATAACCAGCACTTTGAATTGGGCCCAGACTTCAACTGGAAGCCAGTGAAGCTGAAAGAGGACTGGGGTTATATGAGAATAATGACTGGTCCCTGTCAGCATCCTGGCCACTCTATTCTGTACCAGCTGAAGTACCCGGACCGTTTTCAAGGGCAACCCCACGTAAAGCGTGTTACAGTAATCCAACCGGGAGGTAACCAGAGCTACCTCCAGTTACTAAGCAGTGTTTGTCCAGGTAAGGACGCAGTTGATGGACCAGCTGAAGCTGTGGGAATGCACTCCTTGCCACTGCCACCATCTGGGTTTCCAGTGACAGCTCCAGGTCAAGGAGTACTCCAAAGCTGTGGACACTGTCCTTTAGAGGGAGTGCTACCCTGTCCAGGACAAAGTCAAAATCACTTACCTGAAACCTCAATCCACCTACCAACAGGACTTTAATCTTATCTGGATTGAGGCTCAGTTTATTGGCCCTTATCCAGCCCATTACCTTGGCAAGGTACCGGTTCAGTACAGCCACTGCCTCACCTGGAGTTGTTTTAACAAGAGGTAGAGCTTGGTGTCATCAGCATACTGGTGACTTCACAGCCCAAACCTCATGGTGACCTCTCCCAGTGGTTTCATGTAGATGTTGAAGAGCATAGGGGACAAAATAGAGCCCTGCGGAACCCCATGGCAAAGCTGCCATGGTGCAGAACTATAGTCCACCACCTTCTGGAATTGGCCAGCCAGGTAGGAGCAGAACCACCACTATGCAGAGCCTCCAACTCCTAACCTGGCCAGCCTATCCAGAAGGATACCATGGTTGAGGGTATCGAAAGCCACTGAGAGGCCCAGGAGAACCAACAGGGACACACTCCCCCTGTCCCTCTTCCTGCACAGGTCATTGTACAGGGTGACCAAGGTAGATTCAGTACCATAACCGGGTCTGAAGCCAGACTGAAATAGGTCTAGATACTCCATTTCATCTAAGAGTGCTTGGAGTTGTCCCGCCACCACCTGCTCTACCACCTTGCCCAAAAATGGGATGTTGGCCACTGGTCTAAAGTTGGAGGCCACCTCTGGGTCCAAGGACACCTTCTTCAGGACAGACCTGATCACCACCTCCTTCAAGGGGCTAGCGACCCAGCCCTCCCTCAGTGAGGCATTGATAACCTCCCAGACCCAGGGACCAATCCTGTGACGGGTTCCTTTTAGTAACCAGGAGAGGCAAGGGGCAAGAGGACAGGTGGAAGGATGTATCATTCCAAGCATTTTGCCCACATCATCAGGCCACAATAACTGAAACTCATCCAATAATGATGGACCAGATGGCACTCTGGACATCTCCCGTACTGGAGCCGTATCAACTGTGGAGTCCAGCTCACGGCGAATCTGAGCGATTTTTTCCTTAAAGTGCTGGGCAAAGTCATCACAGTGGGCTACCGAAGGTGCAACCACTTCATTTTCCTGGCCAGAGTGTATCAGGCCTCACACTACTTGGAAAAGCTCCGCTGGAAGGCACTGTGAGGACACAATGAAAGTGGAGAAGAACTGCCTCTTCGCCACCCTCTCTGCCACAGGCTTGATAATGAGCACGTGTGTTCAGTCAGATTTGTCCCAACATTTCCTCCACCTGTACTCTAATTGTCTCCCAGTCTGCTTCATCACCCACAACTCAGGCATGTGCCATGGTGCTGAGCAGACTCTGCTAGGTGGGAGAGGATGCTTAGAAGCGATCATGTTGATGGCCGAGGTCCTCTTCCTATTCCACGAATCGAACAGGACATCAACAGGAGCGCCAGCTTTATCAGCCGGAAAATCCCCCCAGAGCCCTCAGGAATCCATCTGGATGCATCTGGCTCTGGGGGTGGATCATCTTAATAGGGCTTGCACCCTTCCAGAGGGAGCAATCAGCCCCGAGCTTAAACCTCATGAGGAAGTGGTCTGACCATGACAAAGGAGTTAAGATCAAAATTCTCACTTCCAGGCCGCCCTCTTCCTGTCTCGTTAAGAAAACCAGGTCAAGTGTATGATCTCTTTCATGGGCTGGGCTGGTGACATGTTGAGACAGCCCCATGGCTGCCATGGAAGTCATAAAGTCCTGAGCTGCCCTGGGCAGAACTGCCTCAGCGTGGAGGTTGAAGCCCCACAACACCAACATCCTGGGGGTCCTCAACACCAGGTCTGAGATGATCTCTGCCAGCTCAGGCAGGGAATCTGCTGGGCAGGAGGGTGCATGGTACATCAGCAGAGTCCCTAATAATCTGTCTCAATCACCCAACACCAGGTACAAACATTCAAGGCATGAGGGAGACATCTCCCCCACCCAGGTCTCAGTAATACATGGCAGGTTGCCCCCCTCGTCCACGATCAAATCATGCATGAGATATTTTATTATGGGCCAACCTGGTGTTTAACAGCAACTGATATGCATGTCAGTAAATTGATATCCATGTCTGAATAAATCAGAAATCTTCTATGAAATCTCATTGATTGATCATGGAGTTTCAGTACCTAAAACAGTATTTGTTTTAATGAAATGCTGCAAAGTATAAAAGGAATTTTTTTTATCATGCATTGTTTGATTTTTTTTACCATTTTATTGAGCTTATGACAAACAATAGTAAAATATTTTTAAATTCCCATAAGAAAATGGAAGAAGAAAGTTAAGAGGTTTAGGCAGATTTCAGTTAAATTTAAATTTTTATAGGTACATTAAATCTTTGCATATACACAGAGTCAACCTTCTCTTGGAAGAATTCAGGCTTGCTGGATTCTTAATGAGGGGAGTAGCAATTACTAGAACTTCAAGATCCACCAACAGCAGCTTGGTGCAAAACATAATACTTCCACCCAAAAATCCACTTCTATTTACTACAAGTGTTCTTCATTCCAGCAGCATATTCTATCATGGGGGCAGTGGCAGCAGGGGTTATTTTGCAGTTGCTATTGTTAAATAATTTGGAGTCAAATCCCTCCTGATCCAGTAATCTGTGCTTAAGATTCCTGAGTTACTTATGGATATAGCCAAATGGAGCCTGCCTACATTTGCCATGTTTTGATTCCTGTTTTAAACATCATGTCTACTTCACAGTATTGTTTTACAGTAAACAAAAGGCTTCCTTTTCCACAACTCCTCCCATTTTCTTCATTCTAAGCCAGAATTAAAACAAAAAGAAAACATGTACATTGAATTCTTCACACAGAGATAATATAGTCATATTTCCTTGACTTACTCTATAATGGATTTGTGTAATCTCTGCATTAGTTCTACTCGCTAACAAGGTTGTCGAAAAGTATGCCAGAACACCAACAAAGGGAAAAGGAAAAAAAAATAGAAAAAATTCTTGAGACAAGTAACATCTATTGTGATATAATAATCTCCATTTCTAAAGGTACTTTAATTGGTCTGTTTCCCTACTAACGCCAAGTATGAAGTTTATAATCCATGCAACCAAAGGGGAAATAAACACCCCTTAAACCAAATAAACCGAAGGGGATTGTACAGGGAGTTGGTGCTATTGTTGCTAGTTTTGCCCTCCAGAAACTACTTCAGAGTGTGCTCATTCTGGTAGCATATTTGACAATCATTAAGATAGGCAACTTCACATCATTCTACTAGCACTTTCAGCTGTCATGAAGATAATCAATAAACAACCAAGATAAGGGAAGCCAGCTTTTTGGCCTCAAAGTGCTAGGCACATACCAATGGGGAAAGGGGATTTGTGTCAATGTTGAGTTTTTTCCTCACTTTTTAAAACAGCTTTGACAAATATGAAGATAAAGGCACTAACTGTCCAAGCCAGCTTTATATTTAACTACAACCTCTCATCCTGAGTATCTATGAGAGCATCATGCCCGCTTAATGTTCAAGGCCCTGTGTATTTAAGCAGATGCTTTCAGTGACTGATAATTTAAGTTGTCCAATCAAGCAAAGTAGACAAGTGCTGCATGAGTGAAATTAGATTCTTAACAATTACCTACTGTTGTCTCTAGGTTGTTGACAGGATTTAATAGGGGATACAGAGTAGTTTATTGACCCACCAATATGGCTGGGTGAGGGGGCAAGAGCTGTGCTCTGATTGCTACTCTCTTTTTACTGTACAGAAGCAGTTTAAGGTGGCTTTCATTCAGCTGCATTTGAAGACACTTGATTTGGAATAAAATGGTTTTACTAAGGCTGCAAAATGTACATTTCAGAAGGCTGAACTCGAATTGCTCAAAGAAAATAAAGTAAGCCATCATTTTTCAAACTCTGCTCAGGATTCTATTCAGTCTACATTTTGACATTGTATTTAATTGTCTCAAGGAACCTTCCACAGGTTGTTGGGAAATGAACTACTACACATCCAGAGGCAGCAAGAATTTTGCAGCCACACCATGTGGGGATAAGGAACGGTGGTACCCATCTTCACTAATGTGTCCCAAACATCCTTCTGAGAACTCAAGTTCCTTACCCCACCTACATTTTTTCTTCTTAAAAAACAACACTTTTTCTTACCAGCAGCTAGGATTACTTCAGAACAAAGTGAGCAGCTGCCATGTGTTCTTTCTATAAATACTCTGCACCATACATAGGGTTCTTAGAAATGAAGATGTCTGGTGGTTGCATATCAGTTTTTTCCTCTGCAGCACAACCAGTCATCAAGAAAAGGAAGGGTGGTGAGGTTGGGAGAGAAAACAGGATGCCTTGCATTAAGGAGAAGACTGGGAAAGGAATGTCTTTCTCTGAATCAGTCTACCCATATTTTAATATCTGCCAGGGAGGCTTTTCTCACAATATCTATAGATTTTGTGAGTCAATAAAGGAAAGTCCCTTCTCTGTTGTGAATCTGACAGTGATTACACTATTCTTTCAGCACTAGGTGAACACTTTCCAATTTGTCCAGGCATATTAGTTGGGCAATCTGTCTGGTGTTTTGCTGTATTCTAAAAATCACTTTATGATAGTATTATTCTGCTAGTAGTATTTTATGATATATGACCATTTCCATCTTTTTTGCATAGCACCCTAATATAACTCAGATGAAGTATGGTCTTAAAATATTTTAATACAGAGTAACAATGCTTTGATATTGGTAGATTGGTATCCTCATCACACCAATGATGAATTGATGGTGTCCCCATCAATTCTTCTAGAGAATGACACTGCTACGAGTATGTTGCATAACTGAGTACAGAATTCAGTGTTAGTTATCAAGCATTAATAAAGATACTCAGACATACTCTGTTTGACAGAAGTTCCTCTAAACCTATCTTTCAGGTGCATTTACTGAATCAGAAAAACACAGTTGCATATGTCGAAGTATTTAGCAACATGTGATTATTGTCACTATTAGATATTGTTTTGCGTTGCTGATTTCCACAGGGACTATATGGTCACACATCAAGAGAGCTATATATAAAACTAAATTAAACTACATATAGGAACAATTTGGCATATTCCAAAGAAAAAATTCTTGTCTCCATTGATATTTAGCATCTGCCTCGGAAATGGACCATAAATGCCATACAGACTTCCCTTAAATTATGAATCTTCTAAAGTATGACTCTGACTAGAGGACTGCTTGTGGCTGTCATATGCTTACAATCTAGTAGTAGTTTGTGCCTTCATTAATGGAAAGGGTTATAAAATGTTTGAGATTCTGCTCCATTAACAAAGAGATATCTACACCTAATAAATTTAAAATCTGTTATATTTGTATAAGGAAGAATTGTAAAACTGTCTTGAATCAGTTATTTAAATGTGCAAAATCTCCTTAAGAGAGAACAGTGAGTAAGGACAAGGGCCTTGAGAAACCCAAATTGGCAAGGATGAGACTACGAGTACCTACATGGTTAATATCTGCAAACTGAAGACTGGATTATTAGAATTTGTTTGAATTAAGATACTCAACCTAATTTCAGGGCTACTTTGTTTTACTTCAATTCAAGCTCAGTGCTTACACAGAAGGCATACATATAACAGGCAATGAAGGGGCTACCACTGATGTGACTATGG
Organism: Varanus salvator macromaculatus; assembly: GCA_023646645.1. Lineage (NCBI taxonomy): Eukaryota > Metazoa > Chordata > Lepidosauria > Squamata > Varanidae > Varanus > Varanus salvator. Next base: position 1,012,185 of record JAIXND010000791.1, on the reverse strand, counting down.
GTACAGGGTGTTATGGTAGTGGACGACAAAAATACCAGGCAAAGGAAAGATGCATTAGAAATGTAAATACTGTCTACCTTTCCAGTCTGCCCTCCACACTTGATTGTACTGCTGCTCAAATCTAAGGGAGCTACTAATTAAAATGAAATTGATGAATGGGAAGATGTTCATCATCAATGCCCTTAAAGATTAACATACGGACTTTTCCTGTGTAGATTCTGTGTAACTGAAACCCAGCTAAATGTGGATGTCTGTGTGAACCACTTTTAAATCTGTTCACTGCGCTTCCACATGCGACATCCAGCCTGCAAAGATTCTGTCCTCGTTGTTAGGTATCCAGTCCCACAGTTTACCAGTTCTGAGTACTTGTAACTGGTGTTGTGTTGTAAACCTGAAATAGAATGAGGTTTCTGTTACTGTGCTCAGCAGTTTCACTGTCCAAGCTTGCAGAGAAAGTCTTGAAGCAGTGCTGAGTACCTAAGACTGTTGTTCCATGGGGATACCAAGATTCCCGCTGAAGCCATTTTATCTGGCCCAACCTACCACAAATTACACCAGGTTTAGCAGATCTGAAGGGTCACACTTGGGATTTGGAGATTTATTCTGGGGAATTATTCTATGAGGATAAGTAGAATGTGTAATAGTTCCATTGTCATGGACAGATCATATTGCAAATTGTCTACACAGCTTTGGCTATTGAACAGTACATAAATAAAATAAATCACCATCATTACTTGTTCAGGTCTGTCTTTCAGACTACTTCTAACCATCACATGGAGGATGCAGCATAGTTCAGTGGTCTGCCTTCAGGGACTGACAAAATCAGAAGTTTCTTCTGAAGCCCTTGGGAAATTAGCTACTAGACCTGTTGAGGTTCAAATCTGTGCCTGGAAGAGGGAGCTCACCCACTGCTGCCAAGTAACTTTGATTGAACTACAAACAATATCTGTTCCCTGGCAGTCTGAAGGATTAAGGATGATGAAGTAATAGAGTCAATAGCACTGCACATACCATCGTTCCTCACCATTGGCAATGCTGGTGAGAGTTAATGGGAGTTGTCCACCAACAGGCACAGGCCATGTATTCTCCATTCTCAGACAAGAGACGTCAACATTAGACCTTTGGAACACAGACAGTACTGTCCTGTCTCAACCTTCCCTTTTCTGTATAATATGTCAGAGATAGTGGCCTCAGAAGGCCTAGTGGCTTTGGAGGAAGCCACTTACTTAGATTCATTCCAGTTGAGTTCTAACCTGGGCACAAGGCAGAATCTGCTTTAGGTGCCTTAAAGCATGATTTGAGTTCCAGACTGAATAGTGGGACTATATGTTAATATGAGGACCCAGAGTATGGTCTGAAAGGACACCAGGTATCCACCATGTTGAAGCTAAGCAGATCTAAGGCTAACCTGAGCTTGGATGGGAGACCACCTGGGAACCACATGTAGCCACCATGAGTTCTGCAATGGGAGAAAGATAGTCTATAAATAGAATGAATGAATAAATTCCTATTAGTTTGAGAACTCTCAGTGGCATTCTATACCATTAAGCATGGTATCCTTCTGTCCTAACTGTCAGGCCTGGAATTAAGAGTTAAGTAAGGTAGTGCTTTCAGCCCTTCTTCAATCAGTACCATAAAGTGTTAGTACTTTCTGTTCTGCCCCACAGTCTTTGATCTTGGGGTGCCCCAAGCTTCCATTCTATCAACTTTTCTAAGAAAACATTGGGAGAAATCAACCAGAAGTCTAGGCTTCGTTGTCACTTATGTGCAAATGATGCACAGATCTACTTTTCTTTTCCATCTAAGAATCCAAGAAAGGCAGGAGATCTCTTGAACAAATGTCTAGATACAATGCAGAGATGGTTGATAGAGAGAAAGCTGAAACTTAAACCAGAAAATGTGAAAATTCAATTGGTTGTGAATTTGGCAGATCAGTGAGTGCCTAGTCTGGCAAGAGTTGTGGTCTCCTTAACAGAACAAGTTCCCTTAACAGGTAGAAGTTTAGAGGCTGCTCTGAAGTTATCATTGACTAGAAAAGCACAAGTAGTATCTGTGGCTAAAAGTGGTTTGGATTTTTTTTTTTTTGGTGCATTTTGTTTTTAAAAACGCCAGCTGTATATCAGTTGCTCCCCTATTTGGAATGGTCAAATTTGACCTCAGCTATTCATGCACTGGCTGGCTCCAAACTGGACCACTACAATGAGTTTTATGGATTACTCAGAGGCTCAAATTACTACAAAACTTGGCCACCCAGATTATTAGAATGCCAGGAGTCAGAAAACAGAAATCTAATTTTGTGCCACCTGCACTGGCTGCCATTAACCTTCTGGTCCCAATTCAAAATATTGGTCTTAAAATGTACATCACTGAACAACTTGGCACCCTTTCAATTAGGGGTCCATTTTGAACATCTTAAGACCTTTTAGAGTGGCACACATAAGAAGTAGGGCCCCGTTATAGCAGTAGCCCAAGCAATGTGGAATCTCCTCCTTATTGATGTGTACCTAGCACCTTCCATACAGACATTTAATGAAAAGTGAAACCCCTTCTGTTAAGAGCTACCTTGAATTTAATGTATAATTGACTCCGTATGTTTAAAGCACCTTTGCAAAGTACAGTGGTACCTTGGCTCATGAACTTAAAACATTCCATGACTCTGGTAGCCACCCAAATTGGTCATGACCCCAGTCAAATTTCCCCATAAGGTTCAATGTAAATAAGGGTAATCTGTTCTGTAACCACAAAAATTTGAAACAAAGTGACAAAGAACAACAAAGACTGCGGCCATCTCCCCACCCTCCGAACACGACCGCGATCGTGCCAGTCTTCCCTGCACGAGCACGACCGTGATCATAGTCATAGACAGGAGCAGTCGCGGTCATGCTCAGGCAGGGAGGATGCACACGATCGCGGCCATCTCCCCCACCCCCCGCAAACACGACCATGATCACGCCCATGCAAGGAAGACGGGCGTGATCACGATCATCACCCGATGTAGAGTTTGCGATCTGAGGCAAAATTTTTCTGAAATTTCTGTTCGCGACCCAACTTGGTCATGAACTAAGGTTTTTGTGAGCCGAGGTACCACTGTATTTGTATGCTTGTTACTATGGCTGTTACATTTTATATTTGGCTGTGTATTTGACCATGCCCGTTTATACACCACAGTGCAAACACATATCCTTGAAACATGGCTAAAATAATACCTTAAAGGAAATGAATATTTATGTATTTGTTTATTTATTTTCTATATTGTCCTCTTACCAAGAGTCAGGACAGTCTCACAATAAAAGAAAGTGGACCACAGCATCATCTTCTATAAAATCCCGATCAAAGTGACAATGTAAACCTTAAAATGATGAGAAAATAAAAAGGTTTTGGCACCAGGAGAACCTCTCTAGGGAGCGTATTCCATAGCCAGGGTGCCACCACAGAGGAGACCCTTCTCCAGGTAGCCACACTCCTAATCTCCTTCAAAGAGGGCTCCCGAAGAAGGACCTACGACTTAGATCTTAAGGGGTGGGCAGGCACATAGGGAAAGAGATGCTCTTTCAGATATCCAGGTCCTAAGCTTTATAGAGCTTTATAGGTCATCACCAGCACCTTAAATTGGGCCCAGACTTCAATTGGTAGCCAGTGTAGATGGTAAAGGACTGGTGTTACATGTGCATTTCTACCAGTCCCTGTTAACATCCTGGCTGCTCTATTCTGAACCAAGTGAAGTATCCAGACTGTCTTCAAGGGCAGCCCCACATAAAGTGTGTTATAATAGTCCAATCAGGAGGTTACCAGAACATGGGTCACCATTGCTAGGCTCTACATATCCAGGTTAGGACGCAGTTGATGAATCAGCTGAAGCTGAAGGAAAACACTCCTCGCCACAGCAGCCACCTGGAACCCCAAGGTCAGCTCTGAGTCAAGGAGCACTCCTAAACTACACACCCTGTCCTTTAGGGGAGTGCAACCCCATCCAGAACAGGGCTAAAATCACTTACCCAGAAAGCTGAATTGCCTACCAACAGGACCTCCATCTTGTGTGGATTAAGTCTCAATTTATTGGCCCTCATCCAGCACATCACACCAGCCACATACCAGTTAAGGACAGCCACTGCCTCACCTAGATTTGATGTTGGATCTTTCCAACTTTAACTCAGTAGGCGGTAAGCAAAAATAAAAGCTGTGTTTATTAATTGTGTGTTTATGTGTTTTCATACTGATAATTAATCTTGCAGCACATTGATCAAGCTACCTGACATGTTCATGAAAGCAGAACTTTATTTTGATACACTCCTTACACACAGTTCAGAACTTCGTTTCCACTAGTGCAAATTTACATTAAAAATCCAATCCATGCTGATTTATTTTTTAGTTTAACAACCATGCTATCAATTTCTTTAAAATCTGCAACATAATGTAAAAATGATAAGACAACAAGCTTTAGTCAGGTTATATTGGATGCTGAATCGCAAAAGACAAGAAATCCCAACATTCTAGTACTTCCTGCCTAAAACCAATTACTTTTTACTGAAGTATTTATAACTTCAGTAATTACCTGCAGTAGGTCTTAAAAAGAAGTTTGTTATTTATGCAATACTTACCATGGATTCATTTTTATGGTTTCTGCAGGTGTGCATAAAGGTAAAAGGCTTAAATATTAACTTATGTATATTTACACACACAGATAAACTTGTCAGGAATAGGAAGGCTTCTTCCCATTTTTCTACCAAGATCAAGATTGTATTTCCTTTAAAAAAACAATGTGAAAGATTCTGTAGATGCCCTTCCTTACATAACCCTCCACACTGTTCCATTTTTATGTCTGTAATCTCAGTCACTGTTGTAAGAAAGGAAACAGGCTTTATGGCTGCCACAGAAAGTGGTACACCCACATTTTCTCTTCCTCTCTCCCCTAAAAGTAAGGCAATAGATATAAATTATTACTGTACTCCCAAGTTTCCTTATGCCCTCCCATTTATACAGTTGCTTCTTCTGCATATAGGGAAGCTCAAAGTACAATGACATACAGATTTTATTATACTATATGTTTCTGGGAAAGAAAAAGTTTTGGCAGATTCCTATCCTATGTCCTGGTATATCCTGTGCTCCTATATACAATTGCAAGCAGTTTTGTTCCCCCTACCCCGTACCAACTGTTAGGTGATTTTCTATCTCTGGTGGAGTTTTTAAAGCTTTACATATATATACACACACATTCTGATAATAGGACACAGTAAGAGTAGGTCTTAGTCATTTTCCAAAGGTGAAGTAGTAGTGTTCCTCCTGGAGTATGTCTTACATTTTCAATATTTAGCACAGTCAGAATCCCACCATTAAAACCAAAAAATGCCATATACATACAAAGATTAGTAACTGCAGAATCAGTGAGTTGGAAGGAAATTCCTAAATGAATATGATGTATTCATTTCCTTGCACCAGGACCAGGGGTTCTCAAACTTTTTCACCAGGGGGCCAGTTGAAAGGTGCTGGTGCTGGCCGAGGGCTGGGAAGGTGGTATCGGCGGTGCGCGCAGGCACACTGAGGTGGAGGCAGGCCGCACAGCGAGGTGAGGGTGGGCGGGCGCGGCGAGGAGAGGAGAGGGGAGGTACAGGAGGCAGCGGCTTGCTCACTTGGAGATTGTTTTCTCCGAGCGAGCAAACCGCTGCCTCCCACGCGTGGGGTGTGGTGGGCAGCAGTGGGCGCACACGTGGTCGAGCGCGGAGGGTCCAAGTGGCCATGGTGGGCCGGATAAATGGGCATGGCAGTAGTGCTAGACAAACAAACAAGGTAGTAACAATTTAGGAACGATACAAATAACTAGGATTCTCCACCAGTTGGTTTCTCTTGATTTCTCCTCTTCTTCGGATCAAAGGATGCTGCTTATTCCAAGTCCATCTAGCTCAGTATTGCCTACTACATTGGCTGACAGTGATTCTCCAGAGATATTTTTGCCTGTCAATCATTCCCCCTCCCACACACACACACACACACTCCTTCATCAATGCAACCAAAACATGTGTTACTTGTTTTCCATACATCTCCCCTGGTCATACTAAAACTAACCTGCAACTCTACAGTAAAGTGAGACTGTTTTGTGTTGTATCTCGGGATACAGTTTAAACTAATGTCAGATAAGTAAAATACAAGTTATGAAGAAAATGACAGACAACTGTATACTAGCTGTGAAGAATTCTGGAGCACAGGATACAATGAGATTCAGGATAAGGGGGATGCAGCCATAATCACATATTTGTTGGTTTATGAGCCAAATAAGTCTGAAATTGAAACTGTTTTTGCTCAGTGCTCATCCCATTCGGAGACGGTGAATCATTTCCCATTTGGCAACTTCACTGAGTACAAGGCTGACTTCTGTGAGGCTTTTCCTGTACCCTTGTTATAGGTTAACTAGTTTTGTATACCTGCTTTTAAGTAAAGTCTCTTACTGCCAATTAGACTAGACTTTGTCCTGTTTATCAGACATCATTAATCATTTCACTCCACTAAAGTGATAGAATAAATGTTCATAATAATCTCAGTCCTTTTGAGCGTGTCTGTGTGTGCAGTTGCATTGTGTCTGTGTGTGCACGTGCTATATGTATGTTTATATAAATATACATACATCAACAGCAACAGAACAAAACGATTTATTGGCTGCACTGAACCAAAAGGATCTTTCTAATAACTACACTGTTTTAGCTTGTCTTACTTTTTTCTTGAATTGTAACAATTCCTGAGTTACAGAAACAATTCCTTCTATAACAGCAACAAAAAATATCCATTCAATTTATTAAGACTACAACACAGAGAAAGCAAGACTGTATTAAAAAGTTTAAAATAAATTCCTTGCTTGGTGGGTTGGGGGGACTGTAATTATTGTGAAAAGAAGGTCAAATAATTCTTCTTTACTTTTTATGTAGACAGAACCTTAGAGAATAGGAGAGGAAAGAGAAATGAACATAAAAAATACATTCTGTGCAGACTAAAGGAATTTGTCAGTCCATCTATTTAAACATTATAAACTAAGCTAAATCTACCAAATAATACATTAAAAGAATCAACAAGCACTAACACTTAAGGTTCCCAGGTTGATAGCATCTATTTAAAGAAATAAACCTGTTTTTGTAGCAGTAACCTAACTTGGAATTGGATACTGTTATGGTGATCATAATTATATCTCAAAAACTTTGAGTGGACTATATAGTTGAACAAGGAACAAGTTATAGTGTGGTTAGCCTTGAAAACTGGAGACATTAACTGGGACTTGCAGATCCATTTCTGTGTCTTCAAAAATGAATATATTCAAATGCCTTGAAGATGCATTCTGATGAGTACATTTCTATGGAGCTGAACAGAAATGGCAACCTGTTGGAACAAAGGTACCACTCTCTGAGGCAGGAAGAGAATATCTGGATCCAACTCAATGTTAGGAGTGGAGGAAATGGGAGATAAAACAGTGCTAAAGTTTATTTTGTGTAACACCACATTGGGTCTTGAGCTAACAACTTTGAATTATTACATTATGCATAGAATACACCCATTTTTATTAGCAAAGTTTGTCTACATACATGGCTACAAATCTCCAAGTCAGCTTCTAACCTGTCCTTAATGCCCAACAATACCGATCTGTAGAATATACTAAAAACTAAAAGCTCACTAGCTGAGGGTTCTCCTCCTGTGAATTGAAGAGTGCTTGTCCACCAAAGAGATTGATATCCAGCAGACTCCCAGTGGAGGAAAAGTGGGAGGTGATTTTCAACTATTTCCTTTTATTCCCTACACTTTTCCATTTCATATTGCACATCATTCTAGAAGTTTCCCCAACTCTCTAAAACTGCAGTAGAGGACGGAGGTATCAGTGAAAAATGGCTCCTCCAACAGGAATATCCAATAAGCAGAACACCACTCACAGAACTCTGGATCCAAGCCTGTATTTTTATGCCTATGGCCTAAACCTTAAAAAATCTCAGCATCTCCATAATCTTGACAAAGAACCAACTTTTATGCATTATACAATTATGCCTAAGAAAGATTGTTTCACCTTCAAAATAATTTTAGGACTTCTTTGCTATTTTTAAGAATTTAATTGACCACTAGCATTGAGGACAATAAATCTATCTCTAATTGTTCCATTAGAGACAGAAGATGGGGGAAGGAGTAAGTAATGAGAGAAGCTTTTCCTCCATTATGCCAACTTTTATGAAATCTGTGCTTCCATTTTAACAGCTGTCTCTACCACATTTATTAATTAAATTTAAATTCCCAGATGAAGTGGCAGAATTATTTCTCCATATGCTCTATGTTACAGAAATCACATATTGGGTTCAAAATCTAAGTTACTGCTACTCTAACAGGACGAAACTATGCACATTTGCTTGAATGTTAGTCCTACTTAATGATCATGTCAAGAATTGTAAGCTTTTTCTACTTAAAAGCATTTCCATGGAATAACTAAAAGTCCAAGGATGCGGGGTAGTCAGTAAGTACAGTGGTACCTTGGCTCACAAATGCCTCAGTTCACAACCAAATTGGGTTGCGAACAGAAATTTCATAAAAATTTTGCCCCAGGTCACAAACTCTGCATCAGGTGACAATCACGAGTGTGCCCGCCTTCCCTGCATGGGCACGATCCTGGCCGTGCTGGGGTGGGGGAGATGGCCGCGTTCGTGCTGGGTTACAGATGGCTGCGATTGTGCCCATGTTCCCTGCCCAAGTGTGCCCGCACCCGCCTCCCCACCAGCGTGCCCGTGATCGTGCCCGCCCCCCACATGATTGCTGGGGGTGGGGGGAGATGGCCGCAATCTTTGTTGTTCTTTGTCGCTGCGCTTCAAATTTTTGTGAGTAAAAAAAAATAGTTGCAGAATGGATTAACCTTATTTACATTGACCCTTATGGGGAAATCTGACTTGGCTCAAAACCAATTTGGGTCACAACCAGAGTCCTGGAATGGATTAAGTTCATGAGCCAAGGTACCACTGTATATAACTAGGTGGGTAATGTATTATTTGTGGCAACCAACAGGAAAAAGAAAGATTCACAAACATGAGGACCTATTCACATTACCTTCACAACATGACAGTTATTGAAACATGGTTACTATGTGCACTGAAAACCCCCAAGGCCATGTTAGAAAAGCCCATCTCAGGGTCCTGCTATCTGCTACAATTGGCCCAGCTTCTGTGAGAGGCAGCACCAGCATAAAACAGAAAAGGATTTCATATTATTCAAATCCATTCAGGATTTCCTTGTTTTTACTAGAACTCTATCAAGAACAGCTAGAAAAAAGGAACTTAGGAAAACTTAGGAAAATTCTGCTCCTACAATGGCAACAGAAAATCTTACTGAGTTAAATGACAAAGCATACACTGGCTCTCAGGGTACTTTGAGCATGAGTATTCTGTTTTTATTGGTAGTGCTGTTGCTTTATTCTCATACTGATACTGCAATTTATATCTGATCTAGGGAAGAATTTAGTTTAAGAGTGTGCGTATGTCTGTCTGTCTGTCTGTCTGTCTATTTTTCAAGTTATTTCTATCCTGTTTTATATCAATGTAATCAAACTACCTCACCAATGTTAAAAAAACTGCAACCTTCTCTTGCATGTGCACCTTAATATGGGCAAAGGGGTTGAAAGTGCCAGAGAAGCCAAGAGTATTGCTAGCAAAAGGTCAGACTCTCTCACTAGTCTATTCTCCTGGTTGGGTCACCCAAGGCAGAATAGTCAAACCTGAGATGCCAGACTAAGATGCATCCACCCTCTTCAAGAGTAATGGTCACATAAGCTGAAAAGAACAGATATTTCTTGAAGGGCAATTGCTGAGCAGCAGCAGTAGTTTATTTATTGTTTATTTATTAAAAGCTTTTCTATACTGTCCTTCACCAGGGTCTCAGGATGTTAACACAATACAAAGCACAGCATCAGAAGCAAATAACAACAAATAAAACCCATTTTAAAAACAGCATTAAATCTTAAAATATTGGGAAAATAAAAAGGGGTTGGCCTGGCACCAAAATAAATAAAGTGCCAGTGCCAGGCACACCTCTCTGGGAAGCATGTTCCACAGCCGGGACACCACTGCAGAGAAGGCCCTTCTCCAGGTAGCCACTCTCCTGATCTCCTTCAGAGAGGGCTCCCAAAGAAGGACCTTTGATCCAGATTTTGTACGGAAGGAAATGTTCCTTCAGATACCCCAGTCCTAAGCTGTTTAGTGCTTTGTCATCAACACCTTAAATTCAGCCTGGATTTCAATTGGTAGCCAGTGCAGGTGGTAAAGGACCAGCATTGTATATGCATATCGACCAGTCCCTGTTAACAGCCTGGCTGCTCTATTCTGAACCAAGTGAAGTATCCAGAACATCTCCAAGGGCAGCCCCATGTAAAGCACACTACAATAGTTGAAGATGACTGTGACAGTGGATCTTTCAGACAATGACAGGGATGCACAAACTAACTCTGGTTAGCACTGTGTAAGAAGGCAAGAGGAACCCAGTTCTGAATGTCCTTACCTTATAAATGCTATAATGTAAAAATCCTAAATGAAGCAGGGGGTAGTGCTAAAGATGAGATTCCCAGATCAGAAGACACTCAGCTAGCTAAGACAGAAGAGCAAAGGACAGGCACAAACAGTGCCAGCACTAATCATGCAACTGGATCAAAGCCAAAAGGAAGCCCAGTCATTGACATGCACAGAGGCAAAAGGAAAGTCTGATGATGCCAAATGCATACAACAGGAACATGGAACATGTGATGTATGAATCAAGGCAAATTGCAAATTGTAAAGCAAGAAACAGAATGATTAAACATCACAGTACTTGGTGTAAGCAAACTGAAGTGGGCTGGAATGAGACATTTTCAATCAGACAAACACAGTATGTTCTACTCTGGAGATGACAAACTCAGAAAAAATGGACATGCTGTAATGCTGAGGCAAGATGTAGCACAAGCAGTAAGGCACTACGTTGCAAAGTCCAACTGACTATCAATCCAAATTCTCAGAAAACCTAACATCATAATCATTCAAGTCTATATTTCCACAATAGATGCTGAAGAATAAGAAATGGCAACTTTTATGCAGGTGTTCAAGAGAAAATTGATAATATAGCAAAGCAAGATATGGTGATAGCCATAGGTGACTTGAAAGCAAAAGTAGGAAACAAAGCAAGGGAATAAGTCACAGAATTATGTGAAGTGAACAGTCTATTTATTGCAAATACATACTTCAGGCATCCATTCAGACAATTGTATATATGGAGATCACGAGAAGGCCAATAAAGAAATCAAACAGACTGCCTAACTGGAAATAAGAGATGGAGAGCTATATTCTCACTGCTGAAACAAGATTAGGAGCAGCTAGTGACCAGGAACTATTAACATCAAAAATCAAAGTAAAGCTGAAAAAGATCAGTAACAGAAGCATGGTTCAAAAGAGAAGTTAAGTAACATTCCTTAGGAACTAAAGTCCACGTAAAAAACAGATTGGCATTACAGAACTCAACTGACCATGAACCAGAACTGTGGCCTGAAGCCAGAACTATCACTAGGGAAGAAAGCAAAGAACAAGTTCTGTAGCAGAAAAACATGGGAGGGCTAGATGAATGATAGAAGGAACACCCACAATTGCTAAGGATAGACAAGAAACAAAAGCAAAAGGTGACAAAAATAGGGTTAGAATGCTGAATGCAACCTGTCAGCAAAGTTCACACACAAACAAAAAGAATTATTACAATGGGTAGTGAAAAGAAATAGAAGAGAACAACAAAAGAGGAAAAACAAGAAACTTCTTCAAGATGATCCAAAAAATCAAAGGGAAATTCAAACCTAGACTAGCAATGCTGAAAGAGAAGGTGAGTAGAAAAAAACTTAATCTGTTCCAGGACTCTGGTTGTGACCCAAATTGGTTGTGAGCCAAGTTAAATTTCCCCATAAGGTTCAGTGTAAATAAGGTTAATCCGTTCTGTAACTATTTTTTTTAATCAGAAAAATCTGAAGCAAAGTGACAAAGAACAACAAAGATTGTGGCCATCTCCCCCCCCCCGCCCCCGAACACGAGTGCAGCCATCTCCCCACCCCCCCTAGCATGACTGCGATTGTGCCCATCATCCCGGCGCACTGGGAGGGAGAGACAGGCGCAATCGCAGGCATGCTGGGGGGAGGGAGATGGCTGAGATCACGGTTGCACTCATGCAGGAAAGTCAGGCGCAATTACGACGCATTCCTGCAGGAAGGACCAGCGCAATCTCTGCCATCTCCCCCCCCCCCGCCCCCAGCACAATTGCGGCCATCTCCCCACTTGGCCGCAATCGCTCTCTCTCCAGGGGAGATGGCCGCAATTGCAGTCACCACCCAATGCGGAGTTTGCAACCTGAGTCAAAATTTTCATGAAATTTTTGTTCACAATCCAATTTGGTCATGAACTGAGGCGTTCATGAGCCAAGGTACCACTTACATTACCATGCTCAAGAAAGGAGATGTGAAGGGATGTGGCAACTATAGGACCATTGCACTAATTTCCAGTACAAGCAAAATAATGCTCAACATTATTTGTCACAACAAATATTTTGCCCTATATGCATCAAGAAATGCCTGGTGTTCAAGCTGGATTCAGAAAAGGAAGAATGCATACAAACACAGACACAAACACAAACAAAAACAAAAACACAGAGGTTACTGGAGTACATGAGAGAATTTCAGAAGATATGTCTATGCTTTATTGTCTTCAAAAAAGCCTTTGACTGTGTGGATCATGAGAAGTTATGGATGGTTCTGAAGGAAACAGCTGTGCCTCAGTACTTGATTGTCCTGATGTGTGATGTATATCATGGGCAAGAAACTATTGTTAGGACAGAATATGGCGAAACAAGATGGTTTCTTATAGGTAAACATATCAGACAAAGCTGTATTTTATCTCCCTATCTGTTCAATCTGTATGCGGAACATATCATAAGGAAAGCTGGATTCGAATTAGAGGAAACAGGGGTAAAAACTGGTGAACTATACACCAATAATTTAAGATATGCAGATGATACCATAATACTGGCAGAAAGCAGCAGTGAAATGAAACAACTCCTGAGAAAAATGAAAGAAGAGAGTGCAAAGGCTGGACTGCAGCAGAACATTAAGAAAACAATAATCATGACAACAGAAGAATTACATGACCATGATATCAACAGCAAAGAAATTGAAATTCTGAAAGATTCTGTTTATCTTGGTTCATTCATCAATTCAAATGGAGACTGCAAACAAGAAAATTGAAAAGGTAGCAATGAAAGAACTAGAAAAGATCATCAAGTGTATGAATGTTCCACTTGAGACCAAGGCCAATATCATCCACACTACTGTATTCTTGATACTATGCATGGGCATGAAGCTGGACAGTGAAGAAAGTTGACTAGAAAAATATTATGCATTTGAAACATTATGCTGGAGAGGAGCTTTGCAAATACGTTATACAGAAAGAAATAGAACAAATGGATTCTAGACCAAATCAAGCCAGAACTTTCCATGGAAATAAAAATGATGAAACTGAGGCTGTTGTACTTCAGGCACACCATGAGAAGGCAAGATTCACTGCAGAAGACAATACTGCTAGGGAAAGTTGAAAGCAGAAGAGGAGGAAGCCCAAATATGAGATGATTTGATTCCATAAAGGATGCCAGAGCCTTGACTTTATAGGAGCTGAGCTGCTAAGGACAGGACATTTTGGATGACATTTATTCATAGGGTCTCCATAAGTCAGAGATGATTTGATGGTACATACGAACAAACAGCCACAAATTATGTAAAAATGAGAATACAACCACACAGCCACACTAAACACAGCAATAAACACAATTTTACTAGCAGCAGCAGCAAGTAGGTATCCTACAGCAAAGGAAGGAACAGGAATATAATTCAGTCCTTTGGCCTACTAAATGGCCCTTAGCTTTATACAGAAAAGTCTTTAAGCTGTTGGAGAGTTGGACACAGTGTATCCAACCTGCCTAAGTCATGGTTGCTTACACCTCTAGGCAAACCCCTGGAATGTGCATCTCATAATCCCTTAAGAGAACAGTTTGTTGACTCCATTCACTTGAGAGGAAAACAGCTCCAACTCCCTCTATCTTTGCAGCACACCAGAATCTGCTTTGGCAGTTCCCAATCCTCTGGAGCAGACTTGCGGGTAGGGGGGAATATGAGACGATAGGAAAGAAGAATAGTTGAAATTCACCACTTCCTCATTTTCCTGATAGAAGGAAACAGTTGGAATTATATGGAAACATCTGCCAGTCTGATTTAGATAGAGCTAAGCAAAATTTTAGGCTTCATGTCTTGCAGCCTAAAATCCTATTCACATCTTATACCTGCTGAGCACAAGAGCCTTGCTTCACATCCATGCTGACTTAAAAACAATATCCTTATACAAATAAGTTTCTGTCACTGCAAAGGGAAGCAGATGAAAAGAACTGAGCAAAAAGGGTGTGATAGAAGTGAAAACTGATCAGAATCCTGTCTGTGCTCTTGATGTATCTCCATCAAGAATGGGATAAAGTCAGTGCTTTTTTTGTCATAGAATGCACCGAAACAGAGTTCTGGCACCATTTTTCAACAGATTTTCCAAGTTTTAAAAGTAATTTTTGAAAATTTGATGTTTGGTCCACATGGATTTGAACTGCCCTGTCGAGCATAGCAGGTCGGCGGCAAAATCATTAAAACGGTGCATGCAGGCTGCTTGTGTGTCGAATTCGATGCATGCGTACTTCATCCGCGCTGGTTGTGATGGCGCTGCTCGGCTTGTGGCTGGTCATGTGGTTGCGCGCCGAGTGCTTACTGCGGGCGGCGACCGTTATGTTTCGTTACCCAACTGATGTGTGTGGGTGTGTGTACAGTGATTGACTATGTGTGAAAGGTAAATAATTTCATGAGTTCTGGCACCTTTTTTCTTACAAAAAAAGCACTGGATAAAGTTATGCCTACAAAAGATTCCAAGATTCAACTCAGTCTCTCTCAATTACACAGAGAATGCCATAAGATTGTCCCTCCTATCTCATTATCCCAAAATTAAAAAAAAAAAAAAACCCAAGTAAAATTATAAAGGTGTCATTTTCTGAAGGTAGAGCAGCCATTGTTTCTTTCTCTCAGCTCTTTGAGAAGCCTTAGGTGTTTAACACCTGGAATAGCTTATTTTACTTAATTAAGTCTGCCTAACTACTCTTTTATACTATCATACCAAATAAAGACTTGATCATTCTCACTATGCCCAGGAATGTTTTAGTCTCTGTCCCTTTTTTAAATGCTGTTTAACAACTAGCCACTAGAATAACCTTCACCAATCTGGTACCAGATGTTTTGGACTGCCATAAGTCCCAGGCAATATGGCCAGCGGTCAGGAATGCTGTGAACTCTACCTAATACTTCTGAAGAGCACCATTATCAAGGAAGACTGTCAAAGGTGGTTTGGGGAACCTGAAAGTCTGTTCAGCACTCAATGACCTTTTGCTTGAGCTAGTATTTTCTACTATTAATTCTGGAATCTTTCTCTACTGGACCAGCAGGTCTGCTTGAAACTTTTTCAGACATCATACAATTAATCCCAGGGCCCTGATTTGGGCTAACAGCAGCCCTCTCCTTCCACTGAAACCAGCATTTTAAATAGCTATTTCCCCTATTACATGAATTAAATTGTCTACTTCAGGGCCCCAAAGGAAACAATTTCATCCATAGAGTGTTCTTGGTACCCATGGGATAAGTTTAACTGGTAAAAGAAAGAATTTGCATGGATTCTCAAGAACAATGGGTTCTCAAGCAGCAATATAGTGTCTCCAGAAAGTGCCCTGCCTCTAGCTCAGAATTTACAAGAAGTCCAAGAGACATAATCTTCCACTTATTAACCTCCTACTTTTTTACCATTTATTACTTTCATTTTCTTTTTTTTCCAGTAAAGATCTGTTAAGGAAGAAAAAAACAGAACAGCTACACAGAGCCTTTTAAGTGATAGTGCTAGGAGCCCTCTGAAAGCATCCACAGTGTCCTATCAACAGATATTTCAGGAAACATACAGATTTTCAATTTCAAAATGTTTCCATAAAAGAAAATGTGTCAGAACCAGAACATGGCATGTGAAACATATTCATTATCAAATAATTTAATCAATCAATCTTTCTTCCCCACAGTTATGCTATAAAGTTTAAAATATATCTGCACTGGAAAAAGTTGCTTCAAATTTTTTTTAAAGAACTCTTTTAGGCTAGTGACTCACAGTTGTGTTCAATACTATGTTCTTAGTCCAGAAAGACCATATGTATCTACCATCAACTGGACAGAAATTCAAGTGATAAGTTCATGATCAGCACTTAGAAAATCCAAGTCATCACTGGAAAGCAGAAAAACTAGTTTTCCTTATTTGTGGAGCAATATAAAGTCTTTCAAGCCAATAAAGTAATTCAAGATTGAAGGGTGGACAAAAATGAGAGAAACATCACATCATAAATAAATCTCTCCACAAAGAATTGAAGCATATTCAACTAAGAAAAAACATGGAAATAAGCCAACATTTTGATTGACTTGAAATAAGATTACAAGATAGGGCAATGTACTGACAGCACAATTTCAGCAACTGGCCCTAAAGATTTTAGGACTGAAACAATTCTCAATTCCTCAACATAAAAAACAAAGCACATGTTATAACTATAAAGCATATCATCATATGTAATAGCCCCATGAAATCAAGGTACTATGAAAACTTGACTGCCCAGTATCAAAGCTGCTTCTAACAATCTAAATCAGTCCCTGATTTATGCAAAACTGCTTCAAAGAAAAGCATGTGCCTGTTTTTTCCCACAGTTTTAGAATCAGCAGTATCTGAGAATTTCTAAATAGCCAGTTTACATAAGCCCAGTATTCCAATTTACATGGGACTTACAAAATTTATGTTTCTTTTAATATGCCACTTTACAAGGGACCCCTTGTTATTGCCCTCAGTAACAAGGCAACATACGTACTGTATGCAGTCACTAACAACCACTGCTATTATATCATGCAACTCCTAGGATACATGCCTCAAGGCAGAGTCCTCTTGGAAGCCCCAAAAACATGAGGAATGGGTCCGATGTACAGAAGTACATAATATTGTCCAAGAAAGAGTAAAATGAGAAATTCTGAAATCAATATCACTAACTTTATACTTTTTCTTTTGGCCAACACAATTCATTCATATTTTTCCAAAGCATATTAAAATGTGTGTGTGTGGAGGGGGAGGTTATCTCAATACTAATATCCATTCATTAAATGGATTCTTCTTTCTTTCTCATACATACTTCCTCATAGATGATTCCAGATTGTATAATGGATGTAAAATCATCATTGTGCTTTAAGTTTTCCAAGAGCTTCTCAGAACCACTGGCTGCTGTTTATAGGGGTAAGGAAACACAAACACCTAAGGATGTCTAGCCACAATGTAAATTGCTAGATTTTGAGGGAAAGGGGAACTCCTGATACAGTGCAGTAATGTTCAGTGGCAGCCCCTGAACATTATTTATTATGTTTCATTGTGCCCTTACGCACAGTTTGGCACAGCTGCACTTAATTTTGACCAGTCCTATTATTCCCTCCCAAGTCTCTTCTACTCTTCCAATTCTTCAGGAAGCAAACAGCTGTTATAAACATCAAACACCTTAGAAACATTCCTATACTATTACACGCAAACACACTTTTTGCTGCAGAAAACAGTATTTTAGTTGCCATGTTTTCTACTGTATTCTAAATCCTTGGGATATAACAATGCATGCAATACACTTAACAAACTTTAAAGTTTCAGTCCCAAAAAGCCAGCTCCAACAAATACACACACACACACCACTTCTAAAAGATGCTGAGCTCTGGATTTTGATGAGTATGCGTATATAAGATAATTCCATAGGTATGGTGTAGCTAGTAGAGGCTTTACTTTCTTCAATTGCCATACAGGATTTTGTCACTGAAAATATTTTATTTAAAAATATTTTAAAAAATAAATAAAATATTTTGGTGATATAAAAGATGCAGTCTCAGATATAGTGGATCATTTATGATATCAGAGGTCAAACCTGCTAATGTGACCTTCAGAAGATAATAGAAAGCCACAGCAGAAAAAGCATTAGTCATTTTCTTTCAGCCACCTATCCATATCATGAGACAGCCATAATATGCCATAATATAATTTTAAAACAGTTGTCTCCAATGTAACGTTAAGACATAGAATCAGGAAACCTGGATTACAATCCTGGTTGGCTAGGCAAGCAGAAACCATTGTTAGCCAGATCAACATTTGGAGGGGCAGATGGAAATGTGCAAGTGTCAGGTTTCTTCCAGGCTCATTCTGCATACCACAAATCTGCATGCATCTACCACAGTCATCCCATGACAGAATACACATGTTTTTACACTAGAAACATTAATTTAGCACCTACCCTACTTCTGAAAGGGAAAGGAATATAAGAGGAACATGGATTCAAAAGAGGTCCTGTCCAGTAAAAACAGGAATAAAATAGCAATGTATCCATATTAAAAAACAAACAAACATCCTTTCCCCTTCAAAGAAAAATCTGGAGGAAAGCAGCAGTTTGCTATGCAGGGGCCTTCAGAAGGCAACTGTTATTCAAGACCAGAAGACAAATTGTGTCTCCAAGATAATTATGCTCACAGGACTCTTTTATCTGTTTGTAGGTTATCACTACTGAGAATAAATTTAGCTGCTACTCTACCACTGAACATTTATTTAGTGCCAACAAGTGTGTTAGGAACTGTCAAAAAATAGATGCAACACTTTCTGCCTAAACAATTTGCTGTCCATTAAGTGGGCAGCAGGTGGTGAAGTGAAGAGAGACCTTGACATCTGAAGAGAGTGAGGACAGGATAAACTAGTACTAGAAAGGAAGGCTAAAGGCAGTTCAACAGAGGAACTGCAGAAATAAGGTCTGATAAAAAGGAAGAGATACACAAACAAACAAGCAAGAGGCTACTGAAGGGAACCATCCTTTCTACTGAAGGAAAAGGAGAAAAACCTGAGTGGCAAGAAAGCACAGAACAAGATACCCCCTTTAAGACAATATGGATCATTTCAGGATTCAAAAAAGAAGGAAGTGTAATTACCATATCAAAAAGTATTCTAGGATAGATTTTTAAAAAATAAATTACTATTAATTTTAAAATCAGGTTTTTAAGATTTAAAACTTTTATTTAGCTTTATTGTTTAAGTCTCAGCCGTAGTAAGGTTTTCCCCACCCCTTTTTAAGAGATAGCATAGCTTAAAAATAACATCTGTACTTAATGGGCAAATTAATGGATACTTATAGGTCACTATATACTACTGCCTCAGCACCCACTGTACCCACTGCTAGCACAGCTAGGAGCAAAGGTCTTGAAGCAACTGGAAATGAGCCAAAACATTTGTTTCCAGAATGAAACAGGTTCACAGAAGGGAGAATTTTAGGCTGTTTATAAGATTACTAGCTCATTGCATTGGCAATTGATCTCACAACCTCAAGAGCAGAGGCATGGCAGCAATATTAAATTCCACTGGAAATCTCTTAAAATTGACTCTATGATCCTCCTGGCCTCCATCTCATCAGGATCAACCAATATGAATGAACTTTTATCTCTTCTCTGATAAGGATGCACTTGTACTTCTATGTTACCTTCATCTACTTGAGCTCTGCAATGTGTTCAGTTCTAAAATTATCAATATTTATGATTCTGCCAAACAGGTAACAAAGGCATTCACTTAATATTTCATGAAAATACACTGTTTTGCCCACAAAATTACTATCATTTGCTTCTAGAAATTTTTGTATACTTAGTACAGCACAGCTTTACAGATGTTTAATCATACTCACATTGTTCAATGGAAACTGTTTACAAATAAAGGTGTATAGTATTGAAGCATTACCCTTCAAGTAAGTGACCTTGATTAGCATCCTTGCCTCGTTTATAAGCAGACATAATCCTATGGTACAGTTCTTATCCTGCTGTTTTAATTGATATGTAACCAGACTTCATCTGCTGCTATTGCAGTAGTAGTAAATTCCTCTAGGATTTGTTTTTTTGGTTGAAAGTCGATAAATAAATAGTGAAGGGATATGGGCACCAAGACCAGAGGTTTTGCATTAAGCTGTAGGCCACATAAAAACCCATTTAGTTGCAAACTAAAATATGCTATTTTTTAGAAGAACCAGGTAAATGAATGGCTGTTCAAGAAATAGATAGATTCCAAAGTGGAGAAGTTGACTTTTTACAATTTTCATTATATTTCTGGTAATTCAAATAATTGATTTAAATCAGCCTTCCCCAACCGGGTGGCCTTCAGAGACATTTGGACCACAACTCCCAGAATTCTCATCCAGCAGGGCCATTGTCTGGGGATTCTGGGTATTGTTGTCCAAATGTGTCTGGAAGCTGCAAGGTTGGGGAAGGTTAATTTAAATTATTCTGCCCAAGGCTAGTCAAAATTATCAACAAAGAAGAAAGGGTATTTAGGTGCAGCTTCTGTGAGAAAGGTGAAGAAATAGGATACACTATGGATTAACATCAAAACATCAGACAAGAAGCAGTTCATTGAGAAGACAAGAGTCGATTGTGGCAGACAAATGCCCATTTTCTGAATGTGGCTAAAATATAAAAAACTACCGCAAGATTACATACTCCATTATGACTGCACTTCTTCATCCATCCTTTGGCAAACTCAACTACAGTTACTACAGTGACATTAACCATTCACACCTGGGTACGGCACTGAATCTGCCTTGGTCGTCCTGTGCAGGGAGAGAAACAAGAGGAGTGCATCCCTGTTGGTTCTCCTGGACCTCTCAGCAGCTTTCGATACCATCGACCATGGTATCCTTCTGGATAGGCTTGTGGGATTGGGAGTTGGAGGCACCGCTTGGCGGTGGTTCCACTCCTATCTCAATGGCCGATTTCAGAAGGTGGTGCTGGAGGACTATGGCTCTGCGCCATGGCAGCTATGCCATGGAGTACTGCAGGGGTCCATTTTGCCCCCCTTGCTATTCAACATCTACATGAAACCGCTGGGAGAGCTCATCAGGAGGTGTGGGCTGTGGAACCATCAGTACACTGATGATACCCAGCTCTACCTCTCGTTCTCCACCGATCCAGGTGAGGCAGCGGCTGTGCTGAACCGGTGCCTGGCTGAGGCAATGGGCTGGATGAGGGCCAATAAACTGAAGCTCAATCCAGACAAGACGGAGGTCCTGTTGGTGGGTGGTTCGGGCCTTGGAATGGAGGACTTGGGCCTTGTCCTGGATGGGGTTGCACTCCCTCTAAAGGAAAGGTCCACAGCTTGGGAGTACTCCTTGACCCAGAACTGTCATTACATGCCCAGGTGGCGGCAGCAGCGAGGAGTGCCTTCCTACAGCTTCGGCTGATACATCAGCTGCGTCCCTTCCTGGACTATGACTGCCTGGCGACAGTGACACACGCACTGGTGGCTTTCCGACTAGACTTCTGCTATGCACTCTACGTGGGACTGCCCTTGAAGACCGTCTGGATACTTCAATTGGTGCAAAACAGAGCTGCCAGGTTGCTGACGGGGACTGGGCGTTATTCTCATATAACCCCAGTTCTCCGTCAGCTCCAGTGGCTCCCGATTGAAGTCCGGGCCCAATTCAAGGTGTTGGTTTTGACCTATAAAGCCCTAAACAGCTTGGGACCTGGATACCTAATGGAGCACCTACGCCCGTATATGCCCTCCCGCCCCCTGAGATAAGCAACAGAGGCCCTCCTCAGGGAACCCTCAGTGAATGAGATTAAGAGGGTGAGTAACCGGAGGAGGGCTTTCTCGGCGGTGGCACCCCGATTATGGAATGCACTCCCCAGAGAGGTCCACCTGGTGCCGTCGTTGTTTTTCAGTGCCAGGCGAAGACCTTTTTATTTAAATCGTATTTTAACTGTTAATTTGTTTATTGTTAATATATTAATTTGGACTGTATTTTAAAGGGGTTTTGCCGAGATGCACCGGGGGGGGGGGGGAGGTTTTTAAATGAATTTGTATGTTTTAATTTATTGTTGTAAGCTGCCCTGAGGCTTTATTGCGATGGGGTGGCACAGAAATGTTTTGATAAATAAATAAATAAAATTAACCAAAGTTAATGCTAACCAGGGTTTAAATAAAGGGTTTGGTACTTGTTACAGATACTGGTTACAAATCCTGAGTTAAAAGAAAAACTGAATTATCACTGAGTTTGGCTAACAGAGATACATACTATTTTTATATTTATATTCTAGTTTTCATCTAAAACTGATTACCAAAAATTTAGAACCAGAAGAATTCATAGAAATTAATAATACAACTTGTTTTATGCACCAACTCCTAATTTTAAAAAATAATAACCAGTGCCTAGCTAACTCTTTCTAAGGAAGAGTATCTTTACTACCCGTCTTTAAAATACCAAGTGATCTGGCAAGAATGAGCTCCCCAATAAAAAAAATGCCACTGCAAAAGGAATACAATGGAAAATACCCAGTTCTCGCAGAGTTTCTGATGTGAAGATGGAGTGGAGGGGAAGGGGAAAGAATTTGCAATAGGGTCTCTCCTGATAATTGCAAGGCATTCCTGGGACAGCAGAACGGTAAGAGGCACTGCCTCAGGTACCTAAGGCCCAGGCAAGACAGTGCTTTAAAAAACCAAAAGTAACACTTTGAACTGGGACTTGAAAACCAGTCCCTCAAGTCAAAATCCATCAGCATGATGGCCAACTAGCCACCACATTCAGCTGATTTTGGATATCATGAAAGGGCAACCAATTGTTATTTATTATTGTTGTATTTTTTGCTACTTAGTAGAGGGAGGTGTGGGATTTTCTGCCTCAGGTACCAAAATAAGGGATTATCTGCCTTTGGATACTATGTAGAAGGGGCACCAGCTGCTGGTCCATCCCAATCTGCAATATATATTTTGTCAGCCCTTCAAAATGTCTTGAGCCAGAATAAGCAACAAGTGACCCTTGGGCCATTGGTCTATTGACCACATATTGGGCTGTTTGGGTAGCTTCCCTAGTCACTCTTTGGCAGACTGCACAGTAGCCCAATCCTACTGGGAAACAAGATTGGTATTTCTGTGTATCCTGTTTCCTAGCAGAATTGTCAGGATTTCAGTGGCAGCAGCATGTGAGGCCTGCACAGATTTCCAGTGGTGCCAGTGTGGACTTCCAACTCCCTCTAGAAATTACCTAGCTATGTATCATGGTGCCACAACCATGTTTCCAAGGAAAGCACACTGGGTGAAACTAAAAATCATATGTCTCGCTACAAATGCAACATAAGTTTTAAGAAGCAGAGGCAGGTTAATAGTACCCCTGTCTCCAGCTGCAAATAGGCTCCTTTAAGGAGAGAGTAATTCTTTCCAGAAAAAAAGTAGTATCAACTCCCAGATCAGCTGGGTCACCTAGAGAAGTGAAGGCCTGGGGAGAAACAGAAAAATACAGGCGTTTTTTTTTCCAGTATCCCTCACTCCTTTCCCTTGATCCCATTATTCAAAATGAATAATTTGATACAGCACTGAAAAAACCTTCTACAAAATATATTCTTTATTAATGACAATATTTCTCTATCATAATCAACTTTATTAATACACACACACACACAACACACACACACCATCAACAAATTTCCAGGCACTATACAAAATTTACTAAAACAATTGAAATTTAAATGAAAACCATTTTATTATAAAATAAATTTTTAACGGGCATTAAAATATCATAAGCGTTTGCATCTGTTATGGAAATAAAAAGACCCTCTCCTGGTTGCCGTAAGATGTGCTGGCAACTGAAGAACCAGGAGTCCCTGATGTGTAGATCTCAATGGAGCAACAGGTTAATATCGAAAGAAGGGCTCTCTCCAGCAATCTGATCACCTTGAACTTGACCTGGTAACACATTGATGTACCTTTACAATGCCTAACCAACAGATCAGAATAAGATTTCAGGGATTCTAAAATCCCATTTGTTAGAAAAGGATATTTCCTATGTATACGGTAGAGACATGCAGCACTTCAGTCCATGATGTATTTCTGCACCTAGCAGCATATGGTATAGCAGTCTGCTATTCTCTAAATTGCTACATTCAGAATTTTGCTAGTACAAAGCAAAGGTATTTTAAAGCTACAATCTTATGTATATTTGCCTGGCAGTGTACTCCTCTAAAAAGAGTGGTCATTACTTTGGAATAAACGTTTAATCAATGTGCCAAATGGTACAACTGCATATGCTAAAACTTAAATGATACATTTTATATAGTTCAAGTAGAACAATCCATTTAGGTTTAATAATAAAGTATTGCATATATTCCACATTCCTTCCCATTTCCCTCCTAAATAAAACATTCCCCTCACCCATCCATGACTTCAAAGTTTCTGAAAATTCTACATTTTAGGTCTACCCAATATCAACAACTCAATCTTACACGAAGCACACAAGCCCTAGGCACATTTCCGATCTCCTAAACTAGAATTTGGAAGATCAAGAGTATTATGTGGTAACTAACCCTCTGCTCAGTAATTGAATTCAGTTGTTTCATTTTGCAAATCTTTATTTCTACTTATTTTCATGATGAATTGACTGACATAAAATCAATGGTGAAAGGAAAGTGTGCTAGCCCAGGAAAACATTCTACGCATTTTTATCTTGGAGCTTAGAGTATTAGCAGAGTACTATGGAAGCTCTAAGAAAAGTTGTAAACCACTCATAGTTGCATAGTATTTTACTATTACAGAGACATGAGGTCACCAACATTTACATTAGCTGCCAAAAACAGGGGAGAAAGGAAAAGAAAAACAGTGTTCTTAGCTATATTCTCCATGTTAAAAATCTATCAAGCTATTCGTGTTCATAAAGCAAAGTGCTTCACATATGACTGTATAGATTACTCCCGAGTTGAACCTTCCTTAATCATTAATCACTGCCCTAAAGGGTAAGAGGGAAGAATACACTCTTGAGTTATCATGCTTCAGTTGCCTGTTCCTTTCATATACCATAATTACTGTTGCACTTAATCATTACTGAAATGCCAACAATTTGCATGTTGCAAGGATTGATCAATTTCCAAAAGTAAGCCATTATATTAATTTTTATTACAACTTGCCTAGCCATCATTTAATAAACAAAAAAGAGGTAATAGTATAATACTTCTAATTTAACTTTCAAAGGTGAGCAACTGTGAAGAAACTACCCTATCACTGCAGCTATTATCCTTTTCACAGTATGGAATGGCTGTGATAATCAGACTTTCCAGCTGAAGTTCTACTGGTTACAGGAAATTAATGCATGATCTACTCTGCAACCTGACATTTAGGAGTGCATGTTAAATGCATTTCTGGACAGAATGGTACAAATAGAAGGTCAAACAACTTATGACAGAAAAGCAAAGAAACCTAGAGACACAACTATTGTATTGTCCCAGTTGAGCAGATCCCTGGCTTCAGTTTTAAGTTACTGTACTCTGAAAGACACAGGAGTGGCCATCAAACTAGAAGTAAGAGTTTAAATTAACACTTGCAATAAACAGTCTAACCATTGTGCCTATTTCTTCACATTATCATTCAAATTAAATATTCTTTGTTCAGCTTTCCAATTTCCAATGAGTTCAGAGAAATAGCAAGTATCATAACTAAGGCTATAATTAAATATATTCACCTTTCAGGGAATAAGTCCCACAGAACTCAAGAAGACTTATTCTGACAAAATAGGCCTAGGATTATACTCTTAATCTTGTAACATATACTACATACATTTATTTTGATTTATCATGGAGTGAGGGAAAGATGGAATAGAATTTTTAGAACTTAAAATTCCTCATTATCAATTCCAGTATTACTTCTTCAGACCAACCCATGATCTTAAGAAATGGCTATTAGTCTGTTTACACTGATACTGTTATTCCTTAACAATATGCAAAAGCCTGTAGGCTGTTCAAGTTCGTACATTCTTGCTTCCATTGCCAAACAATAATACTTCCAGTCAATGCTTAAGCTCTATGGTTATCTGAAGTGATACAGAAGCAGTGCATTTCTATGCAGAAGCAGTGCCTTCTGTTTTTGCAGACAAAATGCAACAGTTTATAAGATTTCCCTTTTTATAGCAAAGAGAAAAATAATGCATAGAGACTGGCTATAGGACAAGTACTTATATATGTGATAAATTGTACTCAATGGATAGATTCTAAAGTTCTATTAATGGGAAAAGCTCAAATTCTCATTTAGTGAGAAAGTTATAAAGAACTGTAATTTAGATACATCTCCCCAAGAAACAACAGCAATCATATAGTCAAAGGACAATTAAGAGGCATATATTCACTGTTACTGCAATCTGAGAACAACAGCTAACAAGGCGATTTGTTTTAATTTTTGAGAATGCCAATCTTTTTTCCTAAGAGGATTTGCTCCACCAATACTAGCCACAAAAATTACTCAGGCCTACCTCCATTAGGTCGAGATCTGTTGCTTAGCAAAGAAAGGAAGTCATATGTAAAAGCCACATCTGGTACAAAACAAGACAGCGTGTTGAAGTGTCACTGAAGAAAAAGATGCAGAACTATAGATAAGCCTTAAAAAAGCACCAAAAACTGTAATGCAAATTACACTTTGAATCAAAGTTATTCCACTAGATTATTTGAGTATATAGCCAGTTAATTCATTCTGTTTTAGCCCATACTTTCAAGTCTTGAGAACAATACCATAGTTTTTAAAAAGCAAGTATGAAATTGCTTGGTCTGCATGAAGTGCCAGCAGATGGCAAAGATAAGGTTGTAGAAAGAAAGCACTAGTTGTTCTTAAGAAATGGAATCAAGAAGTTGAAGGCAGGTTTGCAGAAGGTGTGTTGCTATATACTCTAGAAATCATTACAAAGTGTTTATGAAGCAGCAATTTTTCTGGCCACCACAATCGCAGGAACTGCTGTCAGATATGTGTTCACATGATGTAAGTATGACCACCTAAAAGAGTCAGGATGTCTTGCACAGGGGAAGAAAGCACATGTGAAATTGTCTTTTTGATATATTCCTCAATGCATTTATTTTTATATATTCTTCAAAGGCATCTTTTCCCCAACAAGCAAACATCCTTTCTATTTGCCCTTAATCAAAAGAGAACTAAGAAACAAATATTACTGTTTCACCACTACCAATGAAGTTACTCTAAGGATGAAATCCTATAGCCTCCTGACATTGTCTAGAGAAGCAGAGGAATTTTTTGGAGCCCTACTGCCTAGATTCTAAAACTCTGAAAGCCAGGTGCCCACCTTAGCCCCCTTTGCAGCCAGCACAGAAAAAAAGCATTCCAGCTGCATCTCCAAATATGCAATTGGTCTCAGAGGACAAAATGGGACATGCCAGGGGCTGAAGTGGTGTTCAGGCCAATGACTTATGCCAATTTCTACTGGTGCTCCAGCCTCCTTCCCTCTCCATCATAGGTACTACATCTAGATACCCCAAAATGGTCATCTATGAGGTGGCTAAATCATATTCAGATTTAGTATACTGGAAGTTGTTCTTGATGGTCTACCATATCTGTATTTTTAATGATAGACAGATGCTTCTATAGTAAGATTAGAAGAGAGCAACCTTATGACTCCTGAAATTCAATCCAAAACCATCAACAGTATTTTACACCCATATTCAAAACATCTACATTTTCACTGTCTACTGTACCAATAGTGTACCTGCACAATATTTCATGTGGATAACTGTACAAACGTAGTAGCAAATGCAGTGCCAATTAGCAGCATCCTAAACTTTTGTTTGCTGCTGTCATATTTTAGCATTTTCACAATTGGCATATGTACTAGTAAACCCCAAGGCAACTTAACTTTTAGTCTCCAATGAGTCACTTCTGAATACTGTGTAAAGACAACAGCGCAACACCAAGAACAAAACCCATGAGTCAATATAGCCTTCTCATGTTATTTGCAGATTAATGAAAACTAAACAAATTGAAAAATCAGTAGAAGGGCCTTCTAAGGCCACCAGCCCCCTTTCAACATCCAATTAGACAAGACAGATAATAGTAATCCCCTCTCCCTAGCTCTCCTGCATAGACACCATAGTCACCGACAAAGTCAAATCAGCAGTAGTAAAAGTGTAACATTATGCCTGTTTGAATTACTTCACAGGCAGAATTGAGCCCTGGTGCTAATATTTCTTAGAATAATTTTCATATATCTGCATATCAATGGTAATCAAACACATAGTAACCCAATGTAGATTGTACAGCTATGTTTTGGCAAATAAAAAGAGACATGGCAAACTGATACAAGAACTACCATGAAAAGGCTAGGAATCCTCTAAAATTAGAAGTATGTCTCTACAGTGGTTATAGAACAAAGATCTAAATAAACCGTTAAACACTTAGGCAAAGGTATGCCAAACATTTCTCAAACATTCTTAAAGCCTCACAAAGAATCAACCTTTTCTTCTAAATCAGGACTAGGCTAAATATTTTATTTGGCTCTTCAAGACGGACAGAGAAGTTAGGCATTAGGTCCAAATCAGTTCTTGGACTTGCATCAAACACTATCCTGTCATTTATCCAGTCAGTCAAAACAATGTTTTCATCTAAAACTTTTAATGTTTATTTCCTGAAAACAGCTAATTGAATCCAGTTTTTCCAATCAATTTTTCACAGTCTATACTGTCAAGTTCTGAGATAATGAATTTGAAATAAATATATATTACACACTGATTACAGATTTAATCCAGGGCAAAAGCAAATATGAAAGCCAAAACAGAAGACTATTAGTTTCATAAAATCTAAAAATATTAAAACTAAACAGTCAAGGTCCTCTATAATAAGCCCCACTGAGTCCAGTTAGCTTATTCCTAGTTTAGGAATTACAGGATTGCAGCCTAAAAGTATTTTAATGCTAAATAAGTTTAGCATTAAATGTTCCTGAAGTATGTTTTAGACCCAAATTGGTAATTAAAACCACAAAGTACATGAGATTAAGATATTCCAAAGCAAGCCTTGAAAAAAATTACAGCCTACTCCTATGGAAGCTTACTCAGAGGTCCTGCTGAGTATAATACAGCTTCCTTCTAAAAATAAGAAGTCCATTGGATTGCAGCCCTAGCCTCTTCTTTTTAAGTACTGAAGACATTTTTCTCTCAAGCATATAAAATTTCCTTTAAAAAAAATTCAAATGTAAACTGCATCATTAGCCAAAGCATAAAATGTTCCATCTTAACAGAATCATCTCTTTTGCCTGGTTATTCTGTTTTCTTCTTTTTTAACAGCAGCAGCAAGTTCTGTAATACTGTATTATTCAAATAACTTCACTGATAATTGTCTCATAGAATAACTACTTATTCGTAGTTCCAATAGTTCCAGTTTTACAAATCTAAAATTTAAACTGTCATTCACCCAAGGCTCCCATTCTGCTAGATCACACTAGCTAAAAAGAGAACAGCGCTTAATCAAGTGTTCTCTTATATTTTTGCCGTTAAACAAAAATACAGTTAAAAACACCATTATCCCTTCTTGTCTCTTACTAGCAAACACTGCTATGGATGCCTCATAGGACATAATCACGAAGGAGAACCCTACGTCTTAATATATAAGGAGACATGGAAACTGAAATAACAGTGCATAGGCCAAAGACAACTGCCTAATACCTATTCTCCCCTCAAGGCATCACTCGTTTTTTAAGTATAAAAGTAGGTTTCTGTGCTGTAGCTTAGCAAGCATCAACAACAGAATCACAACTATTTTACATTCCAATCTAGCACACTTGTTTTAAGAACCTATTTCTAAGGAGCTTGCCAGAATGCTATAAGCAAAATCTAAATAACAGCACAATGTAAACAATTCTGAGGAATATAGATTATAATTAAAAATAAGTTTGGGCTGCACTCCTATGCACGCTTACTTAGGAATAAACACGGAACAGGGAGGTTTGGATCCAATGTCAGGTGAGTGGAAGTCTACTCATATAACAAGGCTCCCACTTAGACAATGGGACTTCCTTATCCTCTCCCCCCAGCCCTATGCTGGCAGAATACCTTTAGATCTAACCACAAGGACTTATTTCTAAGTACACAATCATACAATTACACTGCAGGTAAGTTAAAATGAATTCCATTCCCTACAAGTTGTTAAGATGCTTTTTAAGTTACAGTAAAAGAACTACATGCAATTATTTAAAGTTAAAATGACCATGTGTACTGAAATTGTAACTTTTCAGAACATGCAAAAATATAATATCAATTTTGCAATCTGTGTCCAATTAAATTAACTTGTTAATGACCAATAATTCTATGCCTTTGCATTTTATACATATTTCCCCTAAGGCTGCAATCTCACATTTAATTGGAAGTCCTATTAAAATATGCAAAAGATTGAGTGCTATCTGTTTTGCTTAAAGCAGAAGTAAACTACAAGAATAAAAATGCAATAGCATCTAGCAAGCTACACATTTTCAGATTTCTTTCCATGTGCAAACCTCTTCTAGTTCAAATAAAGACCCATTAAAGTGCTCCTTTTTTTAACCTAGAAGAGTAATATTCTCAACAGTCCACAACAGTAGGAATTATATCAAGATAACCTTACACAACCTTCAGTACGGAAGTAGGTTCAAGCTGGGCAGCACAGCAGATCAAAACAAAGGGTACAAAGAGGCTGACAACTGAACCAAGTTTATGCTCCAAGAAGGGGGAATAAACTATTTTCTGGCCTTCTCTGTTTTGGAATCTATAGTGACCCTTCAGTGACATCAACTTCCAGCATCCCAAAGTGCAATATTTGATTTCACACATTATAATCTATTTTAGTGCATTTAATTAATTCCCCTAAATCCTGAAAATATTAGAATTGGAGATGGGATGAAAACATCAGAAGGAAAGCCTGTCCCGTACACAATTGATTGCTCATTCTGGAGCTCAGTCTGATTGCTCAGAACTACTTCCATAACAGCGTTTAACATTTGCAACGATCAGCCCTTCAAAGCTTTGCCTGGCAAACCATTTCGTTTAAGATGTTCACACATTTCTTTTAGTGGCAGACACAAACACCGCAGCACTCCTTCCCCCCACCTCGCCCTCCTTTTATTGTCGAGATCGTGTGCGTATGTGTGTGTGTGGGGGGGGGGGATGTGGGGTGAAGAGTTTACTTTTCTCCTGAGGCCTGAAAGCTTTCGAAAGAGTCCTTCAGATCACAGGTTCAATCTCAAATACACACGGAAGCCGTTCGCTTGCTCGTTCCCAGCCAGTTGAGTCCCCCGGTTTGGGGCTCCACTTCACCGTCTCTCTCCCCCTTTCTTTCTGAAGCAAGCAGTACTGTAAAATGCCCTCTTCTTCCCCTCAACCCAATGGGCCCTTGGCTCGCTCACCCTCTCGATTCCGTGCAGAACATGAGCCCCACAACTTCAGTTTATCGCCACCTCAAAGCCTTTCCATCTCTGTTCCCTGCCTCAAATGGCTTCTGCATATTCAAAACAAACTCCTGGTTTCCTCACAACATCAACACTCCTAATCTAACACTCCTTCCTCCCCACCACAAACACACGCATACACAAAAGAAGAGACGGCAAAGGGGCTCTTTCCCCTCCCCTCATCCCCCTTTCCTTCCCGATTATTTTGCAAAGCCAACCCGCGCCCCCGGGGAAGCACCCAGCATACAAGGCCCCGCGCCTACCCACCCCCTCCCCGGCTTCCCGTGTAACGTGTGCACGAGCGGCGACCCCGCTAAGCCCTTCTCACCTGTCAGTCGGAGCTTGACGGGCCCGTTCCTCCGGGCCCCTTGGTTGGACATGACACCGCGGAGACCCCCGAGAGCGCGGCGCTGCCTTCCCCGGAGCCCTCCCTGCCGGGACGGGGACGGGGACGGGGATGGGGGAGGGCAGGCGGGGAGCGGAGGGGGCGGGAAGCGGCCCGCGAATGGAGGCGGGAGGGACGCGGCTCAGAGGAGCGGCGGCGACGGCGGCGGCGGCGGCCGCCGGAGGAAGAAAAGCCCGGATGTGCCCAGTGTCGCCATGAGCTGGGCTCGCGTCAGGAGGAGGAGAGGAGGAGGAGGAGGCGGAGGCGCTGCCGCCGCCGCCGCCTCCCCTTTCTTTCCGCCCCCTGCTCGAGGCTCGGGCGGTGAGTACAACAAAGCAGGAGACAGAGGAGCGCCTGGCCCGGGGGGGGGGGGCGTGTGGGTGTGCTCACACAAAGGGTGCGCGGCCCGCCGCCGCTGTGGGAACAGATGCCTCCGATCAGCTGCCCTGGCACGCTGCTTCCTCCTCCTCGCGGAGGAGAGGAGGGCGGCGGCGGGATCCCCCTCGCGACGGCCCGTGGCCCTTCTGCACGTGGGGACCGGCCCCGCAGTACACGCGGGCGCCTGTCCTCAAGCGAGCCGCAGAGCACGCATTACGGGGCTTCCCGTTGGGGGCCGCCGCACTTTCACCTGAACTCGGTGGGACTTGCTCACGGGTTCCGTGGGACTTGCTTTTGAAGCTTGGAGGTAGGTTTTACCACACCTACTTCTAGGCACAGGAAATGTTGCCTTTTACCCTTTCTCTTTATTCCTTTTCTTTCTCTGATCACTAAACGGGCTGAAGGAAAGCGTCTCTTAAATACATGCAGCAACCTGATGGTATGTATGGTTCAAGCAAATAGCTAGATGCGTGTATCTAGAGGCCTAGTTCCATGTAATACCAAGGAGTTGCTTAGTGGGATAGATGCCCACCAGCTTTCACAAGTGCAAGGCATGCCATCAACTGCATTTCAGATGCAGATTCAGCCTGGTAATAATGAAATTGTGTGGCCCTCCTGTGTTCTTTGGATCAACAGCACACTCCAAAATCCAGCCTTCATCCTATACTTTGCTAAGTATTTGGATCAGTCTGCCAAGCTGCATGTTGCTTGCTTGGGCCTGGCAGAGGATGCAGTATGGTAAACAGGTGAGAAGAACTACTGAAGTGAGACGGGCCATAGTTCAGTGATAAGAGCACATGCCTTGCACAGAGAATGTGTTCAGTTCAGTTCCTCCCATCTCCAGTTTAAAGATCTTAAACAGTAGCAGAGCCACATCTGAGACTTGAAAAGACCAGGAGTACTTGGCTAGACAGACCACTTATCAACATACCCATCCACTCTAATTCCTTTGATTCATGACATTTAAATTCCATTTAGCTAGTAGAAGTACTTTGGCAAATGTTTGGTTCTAGAAATGGGTTGAATGTTGTCCAAGCCTTGCAGGTAAATTTAGTTTTAATGTAATATCTTTTCAGGGATATTAGCGTTATCACTGTCTGGGGAGATTCATTTTAGAACTAAGGCTGAGAAATCAGAAGCAATCACAACATCCATACTGTTTATTTACATATTTAGTAACATAGTCTTATGTTAAAAATAATGCATGCATCTGCCATTGCTTCAGAAGAAATACATTCATTTTCACACAAAATAAAAGAACTGTAGTTTTCATTATGATTCCCCCCCCCCCATATTCCTTCTAGATATAGGGATTGTCAGAATTTTTGAGAATATATTTTAATCCCTGTAAGAGGTCTAATGTACCTTGGGGGCACTCTACATTTTTCAACTGTATTAAAGAATCTTAAAAACTGAGTCTCTTAGATCATCTTGACCTTTAATGAACCATGATGCAGATAAATACCAAAACGTGTACTAACATGCACATTCCTCCCCATATGTCACAGGAGAGCCCAATCAGAAGAGCTACCAAGTTAGTTACTTGGAAGGAGTTACTATTACTCCGCCTAAATGAGGTGGCATGTGGCTAACATCAAACACCTGCTGGACTATTGATTAAGTGGATTATATTATAAATTCAATTATAAATAAAAAATTAATAAAGTTGTTCTTGTGATTTTTTGACAAATGCTCTTTCAGATATTTTTATAGTTATATCATCCATGCTAATGTCTTTAAGCTACTAATTCTGGAGGCATCCTATTGAAAATTACTGTAGAGCAGGTAGTTTATGAATGTCATAGGTTTACAGGCTATGCAAGTAAGCAGGGAGAAAAACTGGCATTGTTTCAGATGGCTCAAAGAAACTGCCTGGTTAAAGCATTAAAAGGAAGAACCACATCTTAATCCCACTAGGTAACAACACCTGAGTTTGGATAAAATTTGGAAACCATTGACACCTATATTGTCTCAGAATGGGGTGTCTGTGGAAAGGCAGAGATTAACGTAGTAGAGTACAATGATCCCACTTTGTCTAACTTCCAGGGAGCTGAAAGTGGAGTTGAGATTCCTATGGACAAAAAAAGGTCCTCTATCCTATAGTCATGTGCCCTCAACAGGTTATGCTTATGTTACTGTAAATCAAAAGTTACTTCTCCTGGCTACCATTAGAGGTCACTTCTCACACTATAGAAATAATAAATGTGACTCTGGCCACTGTGTGCATTCTCTGCTATAGATGAGACAAGCCATGTTATATTTAAGGGATGGTAAGTGTAGTATACCGTATTTTTCGCTCTATAAGACGCACTTTTCCCCCCCTCAAAAGTAAGGGGAAATGTCTGTGCGTCTTATAGAGCGAATGTGCCTGACACCCGGGACGCTGCCCGCCCGCTGGCACCACCAGGCTGGCATGTGCTCGGCGTGCCCTGCTCCACCTCGCACTCCGGAAACTGATCACCCCCACCGGGAAGCTCCGTGCCGCCATCGCCCCACCGCCCTGCACCATTGCTCTGCGCCGCCACGCACCGCGCCGTCCTGTGCCACCGCCGCCGTGCACCACCACGCGCAGCCGCCCCACACCACCGCCGCGCACCACTGTGCCGCCCCATGCCGCCGCCGCGCACCGTTGTTCTGCACCACCGCCGCTCGAGCACTGCCATTCCGCGCCGATCCGCCACCACCCCCCACGCCACTGCCAGATGACGCTTTAGAAGCACAATACTTTTATTAAAGTTTAACAGATTTAAGAAACAGTATAAACAAAATAGACATTGTTTCTTCCAAAAGCCTTTTGATAAAATCCATCAACAGACTCTTGAGAAAACCTGGCAGTGATGGAATAAGGGCTGTGTGTGCACACACATGTTGTCCTATGGATCAGTAACTGATTACAGAATTGAAAGCCAACATTGAGTATGCATGGTATTCTCACAAGATTCTGCATTAGGATCAGTGCTTTTCCACCTGTTCATAAATGATCTGGAATTAGAAGTGAGCAATAAAGTAGCCAAGTTTGCTGATGATACTAAAATAAAACATTTAAAAGGGATTGTGAGGAATTCCAGTGGGATCTCTCTGAGCTGGGAAAAAGGGCATCAGAACGGCAAATGCTTTCAGTGTAAGCAAGTGTAAAGTTAGCATGCTGGGGGGAAAGAATCTCATCTTCAAGTATAAGCTGATGGAATCTGAACTAGTGCTGACAGACTAAGAAAGGGTCTTGAGAATGTGGGGGACAGCTTGATGAAAATGTCAAATGTTAGAAGGAAATGCCATAATTAGGAAAGGAATTGAAAATCAAATTTCCAAGATCATATTCCTCTTACACAAATCTTTAATATGACCATACTTAAAGTATTGTGTACAGTGCTGGCCACCACACCTGAAAAATGACGTTGGAAAAAGTGCAAAGAAGGGCAACTAAAACAAGGGATTGGAGCAGCTCTCCTATCAGACTTTGTTACAACAACCAGGATTGCTTCTCTTAGGAAAATGATGAGTAATGGGAAGCATGGCAAAGATGTTCAAAATTATGCATGGTGTGAAAAAGTGGAAAGTGGGACATTTTCCTCCTCTCTGAAAAAAAAGGGTTAATCCCCATGAAAACATCCATCACTCCTTTGTTCTGAAAAAAAAAAAAAAAGATTCAACAGCAGAAGTGTAGTGAGCTTGAAATACCTTTTGGGAATGGAAGGGAAGTTCCCCACAATTCAGCTTTGTCTTTCAAGGGTTGGGCCTTTTAATACCTCATGGATAATTAACTGGGACTTCTAAATGCTTAACAAAAACAATGTGGATATAAAGTTCCCTTCCCAATTGAGGATACAAGAAACACAATTATTATAGTGATCTCTGCAACTGTGCAAATGTTAGATTTTCATGCCCTTGGTCCAGAGGAAGAAATGACACACAAGAGACCACTGAGTGAACATTTCTCTCGACTCAAAAGGATGCGTAGATGCAGCCCGAGTTTCTTAAGCATCACTTTTAAATATGAAAAAAAAAGAAAAGTTGGAGGATTGAATTTATGTCTCTCCTCATTGCTCACCTTCTCTAAGATAGAGGCAAGAAAAACCAGAGAGAGCAGGTATGCTGGGGGTGTGCAATCAAAAGAATATTTACAGTTTACTCAGACCTACAGGAAATACATGTGGCATTGAAGGGACTGCAGAGATGGATTCTATACAAGATGTTTTCATCCCCTAACAGTTACATGCACAGTCTGGGGGGGATGGGGGGGGGGTCATGCACACAGTATGCTAGAGGCACATGAGAGTAAAGCAACTGGGTTTAAGAGATCCCAACACATCCCATAGTTTATTAAATAGTTTAGTAAACCATTTGATTCAGAATATTTTTTTTCTTGTTTTCCTCCTCTAAAAACTAGGTGCGTCCTATGGTCAGGTGCGTCTTATAGAGCGAAAAATACGGTACTTTGTGTATTCACAATTGGCCCTAGACCTTAGTGAGCACCTGCATTATAAAAGGAAAAAATATGCACATTACACCTCATATATATTACATTGGTGTGTATACCAGTTAATCCCTTGTATCAGTTATCTGGCCTCTATATGATTATTATTTCAAGGCATTATGCTATGCCTGTTTAGACAGACAAAAGTTGTACAATTCCCAGCGTTCTTCAGGCAGGCAATTTTCAGCATTCCCCAAACACACATAGGATTGCATTCTTAATCAGTTAAACAGTTTGAAAGAAATCAGATTTTCAAACAGTGCTGCAGAGTTAGGTTAAACTCAATAGCATGACTTATGTAATTGAAATTTATACATATACATATTAGCTGTCAGTCATAAAGGTGATACTAGCTTTTCTACCTAATAATAATAATTGCCCGCTTGCTAAACTGCAATCCAGTGAAAAGAAATATTTGAGGTTTTATTAAAGAAACAATTTAGCATTCTAGGTTTTAATACCAAGGAAAATATGCAGTTGCCCAGAGGACTACTTTTTGTCACTTGCACATTAAATAAATATGTTTTATCAAAAAACACTTTTACACTGATGGAACAAGATCAATAAAATCCAGAATTTTGGCAAATAAATTGTTGTTGTTAGTCGTGAAGTCGTGTCCGACCCATCGTGACCCCATGGACAACATTCCTCCAGGCCTTCCTGTCCTCCACCATCCCCCGGAGTCCACTTAAGTCCACTTAAGCCCACACCGACTGCTTCAGTGACTCCATCTAGCCACCTCATCCTCTGCCGTCCCCTTCTTCTTTTGCCATCTATTGCTCCCAGCATTAGGCTCTTCTCCAGTGAGTCCTTCCTTCTCATTAGGTGACCAAAGTATTTGAGTTTCATCTTCACTATCTGGCCTTCTAAAGCGCAGTCCGATTTGATATCCTCTAAGACTGACTGGTTTGATCTCCTTGCAGTCCAAGGGACTTGCAGGACTCTTCTCCAGCACGGGCCTCAATTCTTCGGCACTCAGCCTTCCTTATGGTCCAACTTTCACAGCCATACATTGCAACTGGGAAAACCATAGCCTCGACTATATGCACTTTTGTTGGCAGGGTGATGTCTCTGCTTTTTAGTGTGCTGTCTAGATTTGCCATAGCTTTCCTCCCAAGGAGCAAGTGTCTTTTAATTTCTTGGCTGCAGTCTCTGTCTGCGGTGATCTTGCAGCCCAGGAAAATATAATCAGTCACTACCTCCATTTCTTCCCCATCTATTTGCCAGGAAGTGAGAGGACTGCATGCTATGATCTTAGTTTTCTTAATGTTGAGTTTCAAGCCAACTTTTGCATTCTCTTCCTTCATCCGCATCAAGAGGCTCTTTAGTTCCTCTTCACTTTCTGCCATGAGAGTGGTATCATCTGCATATCTGGTTGCTATTTCTCCCAGCAATCTTAATTCCAATTTGTGATTCATCTAGCCCTGCCTTTCTCATAATGGGCTCTGCATGTAAGTTAAATAGGCAGGGCGACAGTATACAGCCTTGCCGAACTCCTTTCTCGAATTTGAACCAATCAGTGGTTCCAAGTCCAGTCCTCACTGTTGCTTCTTGACATACATATTGGTTTCTCAAGAGACAGATGGTCTGGCACTCCCATCTCTAAGAACTTGCCACAATTTGTTGTGATCCACACAATCAAAGGCTTTAGCATAGTCAATGAAGCAGAAGTAGATGTTTTTCTAGAACTCCCTAGCTTTCTCCATGATCCAGCATATGTTGGCAATTTGATCTCTAGTTCCTCTCCCTCTTCGAAATCCTGCCTGTACTTCTGGCAGTTCTCGGTCCACATACTGCTGGAGCCTAGCTTGTAGGATTTTGAACATTACTTTGCTAGCATGTGAAATGAGTGCTATGGTGTGGTAGTTTGAACAATTTTTGGCATTGCCCTTCTTTGGAATTGGAATGTAAGCTGACCTTTTCCAATCCTGTGGCCACTGTTGAGTTTTCCAAGTTTGCTGGCATATTGAGTGTAGCACTTTTACTGTATCATCTTTTAAGATTTTGAATAGCTCAGCTGGAATACTGTCACCTCCACTAGTTTTGTTGTTGGTCAGACTTCCTAAGGCCCATTTGACTTCACATTCTAGCTCGAGGTCAGTGACCACCCCATTGTGGTTATCAGGAACGTTAAGTTCTTGTATAGTTCTTCTGTGTAATCTTGCCACCTCTTCTTAATCTCTTCTGCCTCTGTTAGGTCCCTGCCATTTTGGTCCTTTATCATGCCCATCTATGCATGAAACATTCATATCTCCAATTTTCTTGAAGAGATCTCTAGTCCTCCCTATTCTATTGTTTTCTTCTGTTTCTTTAAGCATTCATTCTTATCTCTTCTAGCTATTCTCCAGAATTCTGCATTCAATTGGGTGTATCATTCTCTTTCTCCCTTGCCTTTCACGTCCCTTCTTTCCTCAGCTGTTTGTAAAGCTTCCTCAAACAGCCATTTTGCTTTCTTCATTTTTTTTCTTTGGGATGGTTTTAGTTGCTACCTCTTGTACAGTGTTGCAAACCTCCATCCATAGTTCTTCAGACACTCTGTCTATCAGATCTAATTCCTTAAATCTATTTGTCACCTCTACTGTATATTCATCAGGGATATGATTTAGGTCATACCTGAGTGGCCTAGTCGTTTCCCTACTTTCTTCAATTTATGTCTAAATTTTGCAGCAAGAAGCTCATGATCTGAGCCACAGTTAGCTCCTGGTCTTGTTTTTACTGACTGTATAGAGCTTCTCCATCTTTGGCTGCAGAGCACATAGTCAATCTGATTTCTGTGTTGACTGTCTGGTAATGTCCATGTGTAGAGTCGTCTCTTGGGTTGTTGGAAAAGAATGTTTGCTATGACCATCATATTCTCTTGACAAAATTCTACCAGCCTGTGCCCTGCTTCATTTTGTACTCCAAGGCCAAACTTGCCTGTTATTCCAGTTATCTTTTGGCTTCCTACTTTAGCATTCCAATCCCCCATGATGATAAGGACATCATTTTTTGGAGTTAATTCTAGAAGGTGTTGTAGGCCTTCATAGAACTGGTCTACTTCAGCGTCTTCAGCACCAGTAGTTGGGGCATAGACTTGGACTGCAGTGATGTTGAATGGTTTGCTTTGTATTTGAACTGAGATCATTCTGTCATTTTGGAGATTGTATCCCAGTACTGCTTTTCCTACTCTTTTATTGACTATGAAAGCTACTCCATTTCTTCTGAGGGATTCTTGCCCGCAGTAGTATATCTGATGGTCATCTGAACGAAATTCACCCATTCCTGTCCATTTTAGTTCACTGATTCCTAAGATGTCGATGTTCAGTCTTGTCATCTCTTGTTTGACCACATCCAGCTTGCCTTGATTCATAGATTTTACATTTGCTACTAGTACTAGCCCTCTGCTCTTCCCCAGTAGCACATTGGACACCTTCCGACCTGAGGGGCTCATCTTCTGGCGTCATATCTTTTTGCCTTTTGGTACTGTCCACGGGGTTTTCATGGCAAAGATACTGGAGTGGGTTGCCATTTCCTTCTCCAGCGCATCACGTTTTGTCAGAGCTCTCTGCTATGACCCGTCCGTCTTGGGTGACCCTGCACGGCATAGCTCATAGCTTCATTGAGCTACGCAAGCCCCTTCGCCACTACAAGGCAGTGATCCATGAAGGGGGGAAAATAAATTAACAAAATCCAAATTAGATTTAGAAGAAGACCTCACTCATCCCAGAGTGTAGGACAAACTTAAACTGCAACACACCTGATTCAGGCTGGACACCAGGGAAAACTCCCTAACTGTCAGAACAATACGACAGTTGAAACATTTGCTGAGAGAGTTCATGGGCTTCCCCATGCTAGAGATGTTCAAGGCAAAACTAGGCAATCATCTAAGAGGGATGGGGTGACCTGCATCCTACATCAGCACGGGGTTGGACTTCCCTTGGCCCTCTCCAACCCTAGTAGTCTATGGATCTATGAAGTCTCTGAAATAATTTCAAGGTTATTGAACAAACTGAGTATAATTTAATGAGAATTAAGTGATACACATTCTAGGTGTTTAAAAATAGCTGCAAATACCTGTGTTTCATCCACTTGCCTTGTCTATTGCATTGATTACCATTTTTATGCCATAGCTTGGTGGGAGAGTCCCAGGATCAATCTCAGGCATTCCCAGGTTGGGTTGGAAAGATTCCTGCCTGAAAACCTGGAAAGGAGCTGCCAGTCATCATCGACAGTACAAGGCTAGATGGCTCAGTGGTCTGATTCAGAATGAGGCAGCCACTTATATTCCTGTGTTTGAAAAGCAGGTATCACGTTTTACCAGAAACATAAAGAGTCTATTACACTTTCTAAACTGATAATGGGCAGGAACAAACTAACCAAATGATCCTATGGCCCTTAGACAGCATCTAGGGGGCCATAGGATACTTCAGATTACCATATCCTAGGTCAGGAAAGAGCTCTGACCTCAGAGCTGGGGATCTGCACTACTTACCAAGAGCCTGAGTGAAATAAACTGCTGGCTGCTTTGCCAAGGTTATACGCTCAACCATGGAGGACAGATAGGAGGGCATTCCCAGGCCGAGGGAGGAGAGAAGACTGGAGCTATCAGGCAATGACGTATCCTGGGAGAACTGCAGCCTCTCTACACCCTCTTGAAGCATCACAGCTGGACAGCTGAAATTGGCCGTCTCGCTAGCAGTGTGGGAGCAGCAGGGCAGTGAAGACTGTGCTCCTGCCACTGCGCATAGGATGTGGATAATCCCCTGAATTTGGAGGTTTAATGGGCTCCCCCTTTGGATTGCACCCAAGGAGACCTCGGGTGCTTCCAGACAAGGTTTTTCTTGTGTAGTCACTCTGCCTTGCCACTTTCAGAGTTTTCTGGAGGTTCAGCCAATTTATAAGCCTCCCATGTTTCCCAAGGCTTTTTCCATCTTGCTTCTTTCTACATAAACTCTTGAAGAAGAATCGTTGCACAGTATGGTGTTGTTGCTGGCACTGAGGATCCTCTATCTGAAAGCAGACTTACCTGAGCATGCATCCAAGCAAATGCAGTGGGGCTTACTTCTGAGTAGACATGTATAGAGTTGCACGGTTTGCAAATGAAGGCTGTACCTAGCCTCTTAAATTTGTGAGCACAGGGAACTGGAGCATGAGTGTGCCTCACACCTTCCATTCTTTCAGCACTAAAATTAGACACAAGCATGTAGCACCTCTATTCCCATATTAGACATCACAGTGAACACAATGCTGAAGCTCTTCTCTGCTTTTGTATGACTTATAATTCTTCTGCAGTGGCCTTTATTCCGCAGATTGAAAACCCAAGACAGCATGTATTCCTTTCTTCAGATTAAAGATATATATATTTTTAAAATCTTTGGCAGCATCCTGTCCTGGTTGAAAATATACCTCAACAATGCTTCTGAAGTGTGTCAAATGGCAGGTTGTGTTTTGTGTGAAGCAACCCCAAGCATAACAGCCCACTGTTGGTCAATGCACCCCAAGCCTATGGGAATGGGGTAGTATAGAAATGTTAAGGTTAATAAATAAAACCCTCCATAAGGCTATGTGGTGCAAACAGCTGGCATTTGGCATACCCAACTTTTGCTCCAGGGTTGTTGTGTTACATGAACCCAGAGTGTTAAATAACCTTCACATAACACACTTTTATTAGGTTTACACTAAACAGGACAAAGCCCAGCATGGGGGTTGGGTATGCGAAGTGGTGCCAGGAGGCACACACCACAACTCATTGCCACACCCTGAAAACATAGACACATAGAAACAGAGCAAGTCAGAAGGGGTCTCCTGGGCCATCTAGTCTGACCCCCAGCTCCAGCCCGCTCCGCTTATGACATGCCTCCCATGTGCATGTCCAGCCTATCCTTGGACACCCTCACTGATGGGGATTCAACCACCTCCCGTGGAAGCCCATCCCATATCCCAGGGGTCCTAATTTCCTGGCATCAACATTGAACCTTGGCTCCTTGAGCTTGGCTCCATTGAAGCGTGTCCTGCCTGCAAGGAAGAACAGGTCATTTTACCAATACCAAATTATGATATTCATGTCTATGCATTTATTTTCTGGTTCATTATGAACAAGATATATTCAAATAAGATTTTTAACTAGACATCTCCAAAAAGGCAAAAGCAGAAACAAAATACAAACCGTGATTATTTACCAGGAACAGGTAACAAAAATAGGGAATGTCCTAGATAAATAGGCGACATTGGCGCCTGTGCTGCTTCACACACATATAGTGAGTGCAAGTACTTAGCCAAATGCCAGGTTATAGAAATGTGCTAAATTAAGCCTTAATTTAATGCCTTTTCAGGTGCATTAGTGTTTCACTTTCCATGGAGCTGGAGTTCTATTTTAGAATTAAATGATGGTTCAGAAATCAGAAGCAATCACAACCTCCTTGCCGTTTATTTCTATATTTAGTTATATGTACTTATTATACATACATGTTCCAGTGCCGCAAACACCTCAGACCTTACACTTACACACACACACACACACACACACACACACACACACACACCACTCTTTTATTGGTGAGTAAATGAGGAGAATAACCACAAGTTTAAGCTTACAACCTTTGGCCCCACTGAATTCAGCCTTATTTCTGAATAGACGTGTGTAGGATTGCACTGTAAATGTGTTTCAAATCCGCAAGAGGGAAAGGCACCTGGGTCAGAGAATTAAGAAGGGAAAAACCCCAGGCAGGAAAAGGATTAAATACTTTCACATACCACTTCAGTAATCCCCGCTACCCTGTGCATCCAAAGCAGCTCTTCTATTTTAAATGGCCAGTTTAGCATTGTTTGCCTCTGTATTTTGTATAACTGTAATTTGAGACTAATGATGGCTATCAGCTCTTCTCAAAATCTAAGAGAAGCAACCTGTGGGACCTAAGACAAAATGCCCAAATGCCTTCAATTTCTGGCGTTATAAAGTACTCCTTCCCATCACTCCTTAATGTCCTTGTAGGCTTACTGTTTTCTTGTGAGTTACCTTGAACCCCTCCTTTCTTGTATAAATAGTGGTATTTACATTGTAGAAAAAGAAAGGTTTATAAAATACTTGCATAAAATGCCAGAATACAATGCAGAGTTAAGCATACTTAAATCCATTGGCTGCAATGGGTCAAGGGCCTTGTTAGATGGTATTGGACTGTGGACAGTGTGCTTAGGATTGGAATGTGCAAATTGGATTGGGTAGCTATGAGCCATGCAGTAGTCCCCCCAAAATTTACTGGATGGTG
Source organism: Varanus salvator macromaculatus (assembly GCA_023646645.1). Taxonomy (NCBI): domain Eukaryota; kingdom Metazoa; phylum Chordata; class Lepidosauria; order Squamata; family Varanidae; genus Varanus; species Varanus salvator. The sequence continues at coordinate 968,327 of JAIXND010000791.1, read as the reverse complement.
TCTGCAGTTGCGATGGCAGGTGGTAATCTGCACCATTGTGAGCTTCCCAGGGCTGGCCACAGTGAAAGATGGAATGGAGCAGTTTCCTAGTGTAAAGGCAGGTACAAATAAAATAGATGAATATTAGAATAGAGTTGGTGGACCTTGGTCTGATTCAGCAGGGTAACTCTTGATGTTTTTAAGTAAAAGGGCGTATTCAGGATCGCTTGGGTTTCTCTACATGGGATGTTGATTGAGCACTTATGATCCCTGATTCACAGAAGTTTGCAGGGCCTTTTCACAACACTGCTGCATCCTAGATCCAGTCCCATGTTTGCCACCCCTTTTTGTAGTGAAGAAAATCTGGTATTTAATTGTAAATCTTGACAAACTGGAACAAAATCCTGCTATACTGAAGCAATGTCACAGCGCCACCTTGTGGTTGGGTAATGGAATATGTAGAACAACGCAGAAATACAAACCCCAGGAAAAAAATGCCCTTGTAAAGGATACAATTTTCCTCCTGCAACAAAAAACAGAAGCAACCTCTGTAAAGCAGCAGTTTAAACATGCTATAACTGTGAATAGATCCTGTGTAGACACTCTTTTTTTCATAAATTTAAAATATGTTGGTGAACTACTGTGGGTTCTAGTTCAGCCCTATTTCATAGGATGCCTCTTGCTGTAAGCATCTGAATGAAGGATGCACCCCCCCCCCCATACACCAATTTAGAGGAGAAGAAACATCTGGCAGATCCACAAGGTAATAATCTCCCCTCCATGAAATAATACAGTGGAAACTCTGTGACTGGTAACTCAGGGTGTTTTCTATCTTCTCTACTGGCAGTCCCTCACTCCACCCAGCTATTATCCACCCTTTCATAGAAGCATTACACCTTAAATTAATATTGCTCAGGGTCTCAAAGTATGAAGAATATTTTGACATTCCAAGTGTAAGTGGTAAAAAATAGCTGTGTGTGTGTTTTATGGCGTGGATTTAGTGATGTGAGTGTTCAAGTATTAGCATTAAATTCTGTCAAGCAATTTCTGTTTCACTGGAGGCTGATATCACCAAGCAACAAATCCTTTCAAGATGAGGTAAAGAGCACAGTCCCAGAGGGAAGGGAGTGCCTTGCATCACCCAACAGCTCACTTTTTGGATGATAGTAACACTGACAAGCTCAAAAGGGAGTTCCTTCCAGTCTTCCAGAAGGACAGTGATGAGCGTATGTGTCTCAAGGGTGGAAGAGAATGTGTGAAAGAAGGAAAATCTGAGGAATCTTTTAGAGACTGTCAGGGATATGGATGTTCCTAAGGGACATAGGAACAAAGTATAAAACTCACTAGGAAATTCCAGGACTTCCTCAGGGCTATAATTTCACAGTGAGTTTTATATCTTGCTCAGAAATGCTAAAGTAATTTGTGAAGATATGGAATGGGGAGGAAAGCAAGCGAGCAAACAAACAATAAATAAAATCACTCTTCAAAGAAATAATGTTGAACCCAACAGGACTTTAGATCTTGAAATCCCCAAATGAGGGGTAAATGCTTCACATACGCAAATGTTCATTGAATTTAATGCCTTCGACACTGGAATGCATAAACATACAGCTCTGACCAAATCATATTTTCTGTTTAAAGATGATCACATGAGAAGGGTAAGACTTCTGTATGCAGTTGGAGTGTGTTCTAAATGCTTGAGACTTGTAGATTTTAACATTCAGAGAGCATTTTTAGTGTTTCTCAGTAAGTAATTTTACCTCCTTTAACAAAAATTAGAAGTGGTGTGGCTATTGCTAAACACATTGCATTCAACAAAATGCAATAAAGTCCAAATAGGTGGCTTAGGCAGTTGTACCCAGATCTATACTTGGAAAATATAGTCATTGACTAGCTGGAGCTGGGAGCTTGAGAAGGAGGCTGGACAAGCTCCAATCTGAAGTGCAATAGGAAGAAAAGGATTGCCTAGTTGAGCTCGTAAGGATTGAGCAATTATTCATACGGTCTGCAGTCACAGATATTTTATTGTCTTCTTGCTTTCTGTATCAAAAGAGCATACTGAAGACTGCTTGAGAATCGATAGACCAGGAGACCCATAGGCCCATGGAACCTAAGATCCTGGACTTCCTTCCTGAGGCCCTTGAATTCTGGACACCCACATAATGGAGTTACATAATCCCTCAAAATGTGGTGGCCATTCCTAATTTGGGTCCGGGCAACATCACAAGTTGCATCTCTGTCACTGTGCTTTGTCTAGCCCACTAGCTTGCGGGTTGTGGCTCATAGGATCAGGCTAGAAGGCCTTCTGACATGCGAACTCCATTTATCCCTGATCATACTGCATAGGACAGATAGCAGTTGGACATCTGGGTTTGATGTGGGAGGTCAAAATTCACTTAGGTTCAAGAAAAAATTCCTACATCTGAAGAGGGGAAAGGAGAAATCCTCACACAGCAAACAAAGGGACAGAACAAGGAGAAACAGTCACCACAGGGAAATGATACATCTGCAAAGGGAAATGACTGCAGTTGTGGCTACGGGGGTGGGGGGTGGGGGGAGGCACAGCTGCCATATAACAGGATTTTCTAAGTGTTAGTCATTCTCTAAGTCTACCCTTGGCATAATTGTAAATGATTTACAGATACTCAGCCCCTTAGCTTCTTATATGTGCCAGCAGTGTAACTTTCAGTTTTACTCTCTTGGTAAGACTGACTGCTATGCAGTAGTGAAGCAGATTATTAGGATAAGCAGGTCTATCTTTAATTAATTGTCCCAAAGTTAAACATCACTTTCTGCATAGGAAGCAAAAATAATATACATTGGAACTGAGAATACAGCTACTTTGAGCTTATAGAAGAAATTCTGTATAATTAAAGTAACTGAGTCAGCCCACTGAGACCTACATTGAAATGTTTTAGTGTTTCTTTCCATGACTTAAATATGTCCCTTCCATTAGAGAGTTTAGGGTGGCTTACAACAGGGTGGGGAGAAGAGTCATAGTGATCCCTCAGGGATCCCATCCCTAAATAGCTTCCAGGCCAGATTCCACTCTGAATGCAGGGAGAATTGATTTCCCAGGGACAGCTAAACTAGCTGGAGGGATCTTATGGACCCTCCACAGCAAATGGATGGCAACAGCATATTGCTCATATATATTCCTTCTGTCAGCCAATGACCCTGCTGGCGGGGTACGGGGGGAGTGATGGGAGTTGTACTCTAACCCATCTGGAAGGCTTCTAGCTGGGGAAGGCTGCCATAGGCACCAGCAGGGGTGAAGAGCCTCTTTTAGCCTGAGGGCTGAATTCAGTTCTGGATGACCTTTTGGGTGCCATATCTGAGTGGTACTTGGGGCCAAAGGCAAAAAGTACCAGCATATTATAGCTTGCAACTCTGCAAAGTAAAACAGACCAAACAGGAAAAGCATCCCTACAGAAAAGTCAGTTGGATAAGCAACCTGAGGAAGGTAATATCCAAGAAGGCTGATAATGTTGCTCTATCCTTACAGACTACAAACTTAGAGTCATTAGGCATCACAAAATCAAAGGGTACAAGAATAAGCTTCAATACAAGAAATAGTCAATGCAAAAAAATAGCCAAAGTCATGTTGACCTAAGGCCTTCTTCAGTGCTCTAGTATATTGAAAGTTGTGTAGAGAGAGAGAGAGAGAGAGAGAGAGACTTACACACATACACACACACACACACTTTTCAATCTATACTTTTGGCAGTACAGAACCCGTCTTCTCCAATTCAGGCACAAATTTATCAGCCTTGCAAAGCAAAAAGAATATATACATATGCCAGAGCATATGCATATCTGAACATTGTAATACTGTTGTGTTAACCTGCACCGTGAATATATAATTCTGGGAAGGGCAAGGAATTGCAGTGGTCATAGACCAGGAGGCTAACCTGAATGGTCATGGGATTACTCAAGAGGTTTCCCTTACAAGACTCTAGAGGCTGCCCTGCAAGTGTGTTGCTTGGAGGAGCCCTGGAGGGGTTGGGTCTAGGGTTCCCAGCCCTGGTGCATATGCCACGTCCCTGAAAAACACTGTTGATGGAGGAAGTAATCTTGCCTCTACTGGAAGATCTACTCTGTCCTGTTTGCCAGACACAGTATGATGCTGTTGCTGGGAGAGCACATGTGAGGGGTAGCATCCCGACCTGCTGAAATAATCCAGCCTGGGGAAGGCATGTGAACTCAGGAGTGGCTAAGCACATGCTGTATACTTGTCAATCATTCTGAGGATGAGATGGTGGCAAAATGACGCATGCAATCCAAGCTTTCTTCTTTTCAAAGCAATCGGACATGGTCATTCGAAATGCTGGAAAGTATGACAATGCTGTGTTTTGAATTTTCAAGTAATTGCCGCTTTGGGGAGCTGTGGGTGGAGCTTTATCTGTAAAGCAGAGGTCACAGTAATGGACTGGAAGATCACTCTATTCTGGTTTATATTACTTTATGACATGATGCAGTTGTCAGTCTGGTGAATCGGATAAATGGCAGGAAAATACATTGCCAAATTCTGTTATGTTTGTGTCTGTGTTTTATTGCACCATTACATCAGATGATCTATGATTTTATAGGCATCATAGTTTTGAAATAACATGAATGTAGCTGTTGAAGGAATCAAAATGTGTGTATGCTTTTGAAAATTATTATTCTGAAACTTTGGTTTGTGTGAAGAATATAGATTCAGTGACATAATGGTACAGTGAAGCCAAATATAACACAAAAAAATTCCAAATGTTCTTCTCCCTCCCAGTTGCTGTAACACACTCAGCAGCATCTTTACATAATAATTATGATAAATACCATATGAACTATGAACATGCCCCGGAATGGATTTTTCTTTTCACATGCCTGACCTTAATTCTACATCTACGACTGTCCAAATTTCAAAAAACAATAATGCAAACAACCCTTAGTCATCTGATGTTTTGAAATGATGAACGTACATGGACATAATTCCAACTGTTATCCAGGGTCACTTAGCAAAATAAAAATGATAAATGGCTTGGTTGTCTCTTCTCTGATCACGGAGACATATTAAGCTGCCTTTGCTTTGCTACTTGCTGCTCCTGGTAGCTACCACTGCAAATGCTTCTGTGGTGCTTGACTAAAACGCATTGCAGCCCCGTGGTAAATCACATTAGTTGATGGCTCTGCCAGGCTTAGCTAAGTGCAGGATGATCAAGTTATTAAGGGGACAAGTTTTAACCTTTGCTTTAATTAATTATATAGTGGAGTCCCACTTTCCATCCCACTCCAGAAAGGAAGGAAATCACCAATGTGGCTTTAGGACCAGCCAGGGCCGTCTTAGCGCATGGGCCTGATGGGCACTTGCCCGTGGGCCCCATACTAATCTGTGTATGTTAACCCTTGGAAAATTGGAAAACTTCCAAAATTAACAGTTGTTGTAGTTGTCGCAGGGGCCACAGTACACTGCTTTGCCCGGGGCCCATAATGCTGTTAAGACGGTCCTGGGGCCAGCATCAGCACCTGGCACCCTTGGTCCGGTCTAGCCCTCTGATTAGCATCAGGCAGCTGGATCTAGCCACCCTTTTAACTCCCATAATGCTGCTGAGCTAGCATCATCATGAGGCATGGTGGGAAATCGAAAGGGTGGCTCGACCCACAGCCTGCTCAAGAGTGCTTCCTGCCAACTAAACCCTCCAGAGCTTGCCAACAGAGGGGGTACCATTTTGTCCAGGGTCCCTCAAACCTGGAGATGGCCTGTATGGACTGAGGGCCCATCATGCCAATTTGGGTTGAATGAAGCTAGGATGAATTGTGCTGCCAGCAGGGAACTTCCCTGCCCCTCTTTCCTATGGCAGCCCCCAGCCGCCTGCCCCCTGGAAGTGCACAGAGTCAGGAGGCCCAGCTGAGTGCAGCGAGCTGTGGTGGGAGGGGGAGCCCCCAAATGTAGACAGAGGGGCCATTCTCTTCTGGAACATTTGTACTTGGAAACTAATTCTCAGAACAAAACATACACAAACATTTCAGTTATGAAGGTCCATGAATATATGTGAGCCATGGCTGAGAAGACATGAAGTCCCTGGGTGCCTCCACTTTGATGGCGGAAGCTGCATGAGCAAGTGCTTTGTAACAGCTCTGTGGAACCAGTGCCTGAGCACAAAGGTGCATCGCATAGAAGCACACGGAGACCCTGCTGAGGAGGAGATGTGAGGGTCTCGTTAAGATGTCAGAGGTGACATCTGTTCACATGAGAGCATGAAATCAAAGAACCAGTGAGCACATAAAGAGCCCACTCACTTTTGGTGGTGCATCTACCTGACATTCTTAGCACACAATTGTTGTCTTTCTTGTGAGAGTCTACAAAATCTAACATTTGGGGGAAGAATTGCTGGGAATGACCTCTGGGGAATATCATTCTAGTGAGTGCTGTTCTTCTATCTTTTTAAGAGGCGTGATGATGACATTGTAGGTGGTCAAACCTGGCCATAACACTGCTATGCTTTGGCGTACCTTCCCTATTTTAGCGGTGTGTTGATTAATCAGCTGTTAGATTTGCACTAAGATGCTTTTTCACTTGCATTTTTACAAGTTTCTAATTAAAAATTAAACATTTGGCTGGGGCTGGGGCATTGTCACTCACCCAGTCACTAATGTGGATGGAGCCTAGTAGGATGGGTATCAAAGGAAGACTCTGTGTCCGGCCCATTCCAAGTGCAGAAAGTCCACTGGCACAGCTGACATGGGTGCTCGAGGAGTGAAAGAGCTTCCACCCGAAGGTGCAGAGGGAAGATCTGAGAGCATTTTCAAATGCTGGTAGGTTGCAATCCCGTGCACATCGACCAGGGAGGAAGCCCTGTTGGACTTGATGGAGTTTATTTCTAAGGGAGGATAGGATGCTGTGCCAAAGCAGGAATACAGATGCCCCACGATCACCCAGACTGTGGTTTTGCAGACAAAGAAGCAGTGCTACACTACATGACGTAAGTGCTACCAGAGGTCTCCCTGTACCGCGCCAATAGACAGCACTAGCGAAGGAGCATTTGTCGCTTGTTGATATGCTAATTGTCAGCATTGCTTCTCAGAAGAATTTAATCAAGGACAGTGGGCTGTGGTTGTGGTGAGACTGGGTGGGGGCCTTCATTTCTTCATTTCTTTTCGATAAAGGAAAGAAACATCTCAAGCCATTCTGATGCCGATATTTAGAAGTGCGCATAGGACCTCAGATCAAGTCATGTAGTCTAGCAGCAGACCAAACTGAGCCCTGCCCGTTTGTTTAAAGTACAACATATGTTCTTGGTTACACCAGACAGAAAGTATTTCAAAACTAGTCTGGACAAAGTACAGGGAGAAAAATATGCCATTGGGAACAAATGTGTTTGAATGGTGGGGGATGGACTGGGTGAACCCCTCCTCTCGTGTTTTTCTGAACATTGCTTCCTCCAATGATTTATTTGGTTAGAAAACTGTTTGCACAAGGTAAGAGCGTCTTCCTGCTCCCATCTGTTCCTGCCATTTTCCTCCTCCTAACTAAATTCAAGCCTTTGCAGTACATCTGATGGTTTTCTTTGATTTCCTACCATTTTTCAACCATCCTGAACTCTAGCACTGTTTTAAGAGGGCACTATCTATTTCTAATGGCAGGTCCTCTCTTTTCCAGCCGTGCTACCTGAAAGCCAGTTTAAATGGTCATGCCAGGAATTGAGCAGGCAGCCATTGACATGCAAAGAACGCTCTGCTGAAGAGGGATGGGTCCTCCTTGAGTTTTCTGCTTCCAGGAATAGTTCAAAAGATTCTGCCCTGAGGCTGGAGACTCTGGGTTGCCTCTACCATCCGGCAAGGGAAATGGTCACCACAGATGGCAGGTGCTGAGAGAGGGTGGCAAGAAGTTGTGGGGAGGAGTTGCTTGGTCCGCATCCTGCCCTTCACCCTCTAAGCTAGCCCAATGCTTGTAAGTGCAATGGAGAATGCCGTCCCTTCCCCAGGGTGAGGAATCGTTCAGGCCTCTCAGCCCTTGTGCACAGAATGGGAGGGGCACCTTGCCACCATCTTGTTCTTTGCCTTGGGCTGCAAAATGTTTTGGATTGGCCCTACATGGCCTGCACTAAAGCACCTTCATTTGTTTATTGTTATTTCCAAAAATTATAACATAAACAAAAACCATAAGGAAAAGCAAGGGCAAGAGAAGAAACAATGGGAAAAAATGCAGCGTTCACATTGTGATAAATACCTGTGAAATGTATGCCTGGACATATTCTATAGGTGTAAAAGGGTATAATACTATCAATATAAATAGTTAGACAATAAGCTTCAATAAAAGCAAACCAAATATTTCTATATTTGTCCATGTTTAAAGGTAAAGGTTAAAGGTTTCCCCTTGACTTTAAGTCCAGTCATGCCTGACTCTAGGGGGCGGTGCTCATCTCCATTTCCTAGCCGAGGGAGTCAGCGTTTGTCCGCAGACAGTCTCCGTGGTTGTGTGGCCGGCATGACTAAACACTGAAGTGCACGGAGTGCTGTTACCTGCCCACCAGAGTGGTACCTTTTCATCTACTTGCATTTGCATGCTTTGGAACTGCAAGGTTGGCAGGAGCTGGGATGCAGCAACAGGAACTCACCCCATTGTGCAGACTTGAACCAGTGACCTTTCGATAAACTAGCCCAGCAGGAAAGAAGTTTAAACCACTGTACCATCTGCATCCCTGTTTAGGTGGTATCTAAATATCACACTTTGAAAGTTGAAAGTGTTACTAAGTCCTCCTTTGAATGTTTTATGGGGGTGGCCCTTTGTCCTTCCAATGTTGTATTATCAGTCTTTTAGCTGTGAAAAGGGCATGGAAAATCCATTTATCTTGACTTTGCATTAAGTTCCAAGGTACAGGTACATAATTAAGAATGGGTGCATCAGTGAATGTTAAACATGAAACGTATTTGTATTATAACCTTCCCAGAAGGAAGCAATTATTGGACATCGCCAAAGTATAGGGGTTAGAGAAGCTTTAGCTGTACTCCAACAGGCAGCTAACGTAGCCGAGCCTTCCTTGAAAATACATTGTGGCTCCCAGTATACATGGAACCAAAATTCTTGCTGAATGAGATGTCACCTATAATCCAGTGACGTCTCTGAGATGGGTGCTAATACAGCACTCCATTGATCGAAACCACAAGTGTCATATTGATTCACCAATGATAAGTATTTATACACCCAGATTGCAGGTTAGTGTATCTGATAAGTACTTTAGCAAGTACTTCTAAAAACAAGAGCGACTCTAAAGCAGTAAAACCAAGAGGGCCAGACCTAGATTCTAAGACGGACATATTGCTGTAGCTAGTAAGTCATGTGAAGAAAGTACATTCCCAGGGCCAGATCACCAGGACTCAGTTCTGTGTGGTTCAGGTCTTTACAGAAATACGTAAACATGTTTCCACCTGAGTTAAAAGACAAGGTGGCATCCATTCTGTCTCCATGTACAAAGACTGGCCCATCTCACTTCAGGGAAGTAGCAGGGCAAATACAGCTCTGTCCGTGCGGGACTTCTCCGCATCTGCCACTTGAGGCAGGCCTCCTTACTTTGCCCATTGATTACATTGTCTATTGCCTACCAGTTTATTCTGTACTACCTTTCTGGACCCACGCAAGGCAGTTTACTAAAATTCAGGGGGGAAAATCATACATGATTAAAGGGATAGTAAAGCATTAAAAACACCCTCGCGTTCCATCATGACACATTTAAAGGAGGTATCTTGATCCCCTTGCTGAATGCAGAGGAGGAAGGGGTGAGTTGAAACTCCAGACAGAGCACATTACAGAGTTTGGGAGCAAGCAACACAGGAGCAGGCATGATGGGAAGCGAGCAAGTACCTCTTGGGCAGGATGGAATTTTGTCACATGGAATCCAGTCTGGAGTCCTGTGTCTAGCAGAGCATCAGGATTCCTGTAGTGTGGATGAATACATCCATGGATATATACACTACTGGCAACGTGGCACCCTGGAGATATTCTCACACAATGAGTCACTGATAGGAGCTGGTCGCCTTGCCATTTGGGTGCCTTTAACCATACGAAGTGCAATCTTTAGGAAAGCAGAGGAGGTTGCACTGGCCCAGATGAAAATATCTCTGGAAATACATATGGAGGCAACTCACACAAGCCATGTGCCAGTTGCTTGAATGTAATACTTGAAATTTATTTTTATTTTTTAAAGACCAATTTACCCCACCCCTCCACTAGTTGTAAAGAAGCAAGTCCCCGAGCTTGAATTACGTGATGAGTTACACCAAAATATGATTGGGAACACGCATCCTATGTTCAAGGCACAGGTCTCTGGAAAGGATGCAGTGTGGCTAGTCAGTGTCTTCATGAAGCGGGATATTCCCGGTGCCAGAGCAAGACATTTTGCTGCCTGAAAGTGGGGGGTGGGGGTCTGGCTGATGCTTTCCCTGTAGCCCATCACCACCATTGCTGGCTTGAGCCAACACTCCAACTGCAACATTCACCGTGTGATCTTCCGCATCTAGTCGGCAATTAATCTCATTGTGTTTGGTCATGTTCATTGTCGGAAAGTGTGTAGAGCAGGGATGATCAGCTTGTGACTCCCCACATATTTTGGCCTATGTTCCCATCCACCATAGCCACCAATGGTGAAGGCTGATGGGAGTTGTAGGCCAAAACATCTGGAGGCTCACAAATTGTCCACTCCTGATGTAGAGAAAGGCATCTGCATCATCTATCCTACCGCAACTCAACGGTGCGGCTTGGGGGCCTGCAACGAATGTCAGAGAAAAGCAAGGACCCAAACGGTCTGCTTCGCTTAAGCAATGTTGGGTGCAGCTTGTCTTCAAAATATCCATTTTACCTGCAAAAAAAACTAAGACTTGGGCATCCAGAACAAGAATGCCTATTTAAGAAGCATCACAGTAGTGATGCTCACAAGTACACAATCAAATTACCCAAAGCACTGTATTGTCTTACCTAGAGTTTGGAAGAGGAAAACGCCATGTAGAAGAACTAGGAAACCCACTGCTAAATAAACGGTAGGTACCATTAGCATCCACTTATGCTAATGACCGCCACCCAAAATATGCACATCCCTTTTACGCTCTGCATGTGCACTAGATATTCATGGTGAGAAAGCCAGATTGTACCCTATCACCCACTCACCCCTTTTAGAGGGGAAACCTCTCCCTTTAAAGTTTGACAAAAGGCTTGCTTGGAGTTAAGGGATCAGTTCATTGCCAGGATTTGTTATACAGTAACAAGTGAATTCAGTATTTGCAAAGATAATCATACAGTCAGAGCCAGCTTCCTGAAACACCAATGCCATGTTTGCATCATTTTGAAGGGTTAAAGAGAACCCCAGCTTTATTTATTTATTTATTTAAAAAATTTGTATGCCACCCCCTTGCGACAAGCCTTGGGGCGGCTCACAACAACAAAAAACATCTACAATAACAATATTCAAAACATTAAAAACTAACATTAAAAACTTTTGTTTGAAGTGCCATGCCATGCAGGACTCAAGGAAGAAGCTATGAAGGCACAACCTGCCTTCAGCCATCTATCACAGCTGTTTTCAAGATATTTCTAGATAATAAGCTACATCTTCTAATGCTCTAGGAGCTAAAGTAACTGCACCCAACCATAATTCTAAGGAACATCATGTTCAATCCCAGTACTTAAATCCACAAGACAAGCTCCTGAATTGTAGCTAACCTCCGAGAAAGCACTCTCACTTTGGAATAGGATATATTTGCACCATAGTCTCTTTAACTTTCTGATTCTGCTTTTCCCCTTCTTGACTTTGAAACAATTTTCCCCGTCTCTGGGGGCCAAGTTATTTACATTCCAGCTCTGCCTTCAACTCAAGACCTTATCTGTCTATCCAGTTTCTATCTCCTTCCTATCTCCTTATGAGCTATCTGCCTTTCTTCCCTCAGTCTCCCAACAGACTTGCACATTGCTGTCAAACCATATCTTCAATTACTCTGAAGGTGGGTGTGATCTGTGAGAGATTACTTCCCATATGGATAAACCAATTCTGTAGCAGCTCACTGAGACTTTGGTTCAAGACCCTAACATAAGTGCACATGGTGAGACATGCATAGATGAGGCTAGAGCTTCATAACACCGTGCATCATGGAAAATGGTTTTTATGCAGAGATCTTAGCTGGACTAAGGCCACTGTTTCATGATTGGGACTTGTCCTTTCTTTAAAGGTATCCAAACAGGTTTCTTTACTGATACATCTTACTGCCCAGTGTTTACCCACCAACTTTCCTTCTAGCTCCAAACTGTTTCTCATACATGATTCCAAATTTTATTGAAACTATTCTTTGTCCAGAGACTAGAATACACATGTCTCTGTAAATGTTCCTGTCTTCCTATTTCATTCTGAAAAGCATCATGCTCGCTTTGCTGAAGTTTGTGCTGCTTTGCTGGTAGGTTCTTTTTCATACTTGGACTGATAACCCTGATGTTTTGAAGGCTATTGACAGTCTTGATATGGGAGACCACAAGTACAGCTGACTAATGTTAGAAAATTGCAATTTGTTCCAACATAACTTGCACAAAGTAGAATACTTCGGGGCGTGTGCTTAAATAGTCCTTCTACAGTGCATTTTTCAAGGAATGCTACTCTGCTTCATAATTTTCTCCTGTGGTAAGTTAGATTGGCTCAAACAATGTTCTTTTTCCAGCCGTTAGAGGAAATGAAATGGTATGCAGAGGTGATTCAAGTCCCTCCCCATTCCTAGAGAGTCTATTCAGAACGGAAAAATGTCAAGTTCTATCCGAGTATTGTTTCTGTTTTATGATTGGGGGCAGGGGTTGAGAAATAAGGAAAGGGAAAGCCTCTTGTGAAATGGCTGCTTCTCATTAATCCACAGCAACAGGAGAAAAACGGCTTTGAATGGAATTGAATGTTCAAACCTGCAAACTGGGCGTCCGGCCACGCGTGAAAGCTAGTTTTACAACAGGTCAAGGTGAAATTATATGGGTGATGGATACACACCTTGCGGATTTTTTAAGGTCTTCTGGTAATGTCAAGAGCGTTCAACCTAGGAGCATTCCCATTGCAACGCTGAGAAAATCAAACCTGTGCAGGTTTGATTTTGCAAAGTGATCAATGTTCTCCCGGACTTGATAGTAGAGAACAAAAGGACAGAGTTCCTTTCATTACCTTTTCAAAATATTCCTTATCAAGAAGAGACAGGACCATGGGATTTTAATATAGCAGCTGAAGACGTGCACTTAAAAGTAGAAGGTCTCCTAAATACACTTGCTCTGACATTTCCTAGAATCACGTATCACATAGAAACAGAACAAGACAGAACAGGATTCCTGGACCATCTAGTCTGACCCCCGGCTCCAGTCGGCTCCGCTCATGACATGCCCACCACGTGCACGTCCAGCCTATCCTTGAACATCCTCACTGATGGGTCCTCAGCCACCTCCTGGGGAAGCCCATTCCATACCCTCAGGGTCCTAACTGTCAGGAACTATTTCCTGGCATCCAAACTGAACCTTGGTTCCCTGAGCTTTGCTCCATTGAAACATGCCCTGCTCTCCCCCACAAGGGAAAACAGGTCTCTACTCACCTCTGTGTGACACCCCCTCACGTACCTATGTCTCCAACAGATCCCCTCAGAGTCTCCTCTTCTCCAGGCTGAACAGACCCAGCTCCCTCAATCTCACCTCATATGGCTCCCTTCTAAACATGCAAATCATTTTGCTCACACATCATAAGTTGGATCCCACATCCTGGTTCTGCCAGCCAAAGGATAATGCTGGCAGAATGAAACTTCTGCCTCCTTGCTTTCCTGCCAGACCCCATTGTGCCACCAAATCTGCCCCAGAAGGGTTGAGTGTCTTCTGGATGAGATTTGGGGGCTGCACAGGGGGTGGCAGGGCAAGGCAGGATGTGGGAGTCCCATTCCAGCAACAGCATCCCTCCTCTGGTGGGATCACGATGCTAGGCCTAGCCCAACCTCTATGTTTGGTGAGTTATTCTAATTTAACTGATTGCAGTTTTTATTTACCCAGCATAATTAAGTGACATCTAAGGAAAGCAACATGAGTTTTCTCCATTCTCTTTTCTAGTTCCTTAACTCTCTCTGGCCCATTAACTTCTTAAGGACAGATCCATGCCTTTAAATGACCCTTTCCCAGTGCAGTAGATGAAATGAAACCTGGAAAGTGGCCATAGCTCTTCCCAGAACCTCCTGGCTTCTTTATAAAGCGTGTCTGTTTCCTGGAAATAGACCTCAGTTCTGCAGTCAGACATAGTGACCCTTCCTCTGTCTGAAGTTCTACTGCATCCTTGTTTATTTTGTTCCACTGTTCCCTTGGGCCAAATAGAATTTATAGGTTTCTGAAGCATTGAAAAACCTGCCAAAGCCTATTTATTAGAGATAACATTGATGAATGAGTATTGTACCATGGGCAATAATGCCAATACTGTCTCATGCTTGAGATTTCTGCAAAACTGTGTCAAGCCTAAATGCGCTTAGGAGGCATGGTGGGGGAGACCTAGTGTGGAGGTAGCCAGTAGAAAAGCTGGACAACGCAAGCAGAAGATTTGAGGAAAGGAGGAGGCAAGTCCACCTGTGTACTGAGATGAGAAGACAGCAAGATGACCTTCACCATCACCAGAATCATGGGTGAAAGCTTTCTTCTAGAATCTGTTCTTTCAAATCTCTCATTTTTCCTCCCCCTCTTCTACATTTGAAGCCACATTTTATGAATTTTGGTAAGATGGGCATCTCTCGTTACTTGATGGTTCTGTTTACAAGAGTGACTTCTATGCTAAGTAATGAAATGAGGCTGTTCATGCACTCCAAAGGCAGAAATACCTTTGGTTAATGAATGGGTGACTATTTGATCTATGTCGATAAGATTAGTGTAGATTTTGGCTTGAATGCACATGTAAGATGGACAAAAAATGCTGGTGGGAGGAGATATCCCCATCCTCTCCTTAGCAGCCCCTCCAGCCCCCTGAAAATGCTAGAGTCAGGAGACCTTGTTGAGCCACATCTGTTGTCAGATAGGGAATCCCCTAAAATTGGGTGGAGGTCCCTTCCTTTCATGGACCCAACCCTTTACATGGGATCAAAAAAATGTAAAATAAATGCCTTTCAAAAATGTGGGCAGGAGGTTTCGGTTTGCTGTTAATCTTTTGCAATTTAATCTTGAATAGTTCCAAGGTTGAACCTTTGCTGTGAATCATGTCTGCCCAATAATTTCTCTCCAGAATCTGACACAGACCTTCCTGACTACAGAGCATGGGGAGATCTCAGATCTGAACGTGCCCCTTTGTCCAGCTTCCCCACAAAACCTCTCTGCAACTCCCGGGCCTGGAGTTGCTCCAGAGCAACGCATAGGCTAGTTTGACTGCCATGGATTATTTCCCCATGTGGAAATGCTCAAACATGAGATTCACATCCCCGCAGTCTGAACAGGTGCAACTCAGACAAAGTGTGTGGCACATGACCTGCTGCATGGGAAGATCAGCTCTGTGGATGGGTACAGACATCAACTTCTGATGAGCAATGGGAGGGACCTGCTCTTGGGCCTTCCGTGCTGATCATTTAGATCATCCACTCAGTAAGTGTGTATAGATTTAGTGGGTCAAGGTGAAGCTGGGCAGCAGGAGGGAGACCCGCCGACCCCCATGCCAAGTCCAGACAGAAGTCATTGCTTCTGTACATGATAAGGGGATGGGAGAATGGATTTTGCTGCATGGACTGCTGCTCCAGTCAATTTCAAATCTGATGGTTGTAAAAGAAAGCAAAACAGGGGATGTGTGGAAAAGGACAGGAAGCCTTGATGTTGGGCTTTTGTTTTTCCTTGAAAACTGTACAGATGCACCTACTTTTTCAGTTTAAATTAAAACAACAAAGTTCTGGCACTGTTCTTGCTGGGTGTTATTTGACATGAGCATTTTCCAATAGCATTTCCCTGTGACAAACACACCAAAAGACAATTTGGGCAGAGTTCTGTTCAAAAGCTTGAACTCTAATCTCACTTTGCTTTGGCCTGAGACCCTGCCACCCCTTCCCCATGTACAATATGAGTTAATTATATTCACCACTGCCAGGTTCTTACAAGGCTTCTTTGATAAAGTGTGAAATTATTCAATCATTTCTGTATAAAAGTGAAATATTAATAATTGCATACATCTGCGGCATTGGGGTGGTACATCTCTGAAAGCTGCTTAAGTGTTTCCTAACAGCTGCCACACAGATATCGAAAACCAGTTTGGCAAGAGGTCATGATGAAGCAGAAGAAAACATCACATCTTCTGCAGGTGATGACTGTCCACCAGCTGCTGCTTCCATCACCAGGATCACTACAATCCCACTACCATCCTTATACACCCTGACCTAAAACAGTGGGGACCAATTCCATTGTTCTGATCACGAACGCTCTTTCTTTCCAGTGGAACTGCATTCCTGCAGCGCA
Source organism: Varanus salvator macromaculatus (assembly GCA_023646645.1). Classification (NCBI taxonomy): domain Eukaryota; kingdom Metazoa; phylum Chordata; class Lepidosauria; order Squamata; family Varanidae; genus Varanus; species Varanus salvator. The sequence continues at coordinate 951,910 of JAIXND010000791.1, read as the reverse complement.
CCACCTGTTGGTCCATGAAATAACAAAATGTTTTATTTCATAGACTGACATAAAACAAACTCCATGTTCATGGGCTCTGTGAATGATTTGTCATCACAGGTTGAAAGTGCTGTTTTGGCTAGATTGCGCACATGAACGCCGGTGTTTTGTTTCAACCACCCAGGCAACTGTGGTGGCTCCAGTAATAACACCTAGTGAGAAGTTTGACTTTCTTGGCTCAGCTCGTCTAGGTTAGATAGATGCCCCTATAGAAGGGCTATAGTGTTTCAGCAACAGTTTTAGCTAAGCATGCATTTTCTCAGCCTGGTTCATGAAAGCCCTGCATGTAAGCAGTCTTAATTCATCACAGGGCTCGTCTTCGCCCTGTGGAATTAGCTTCATGGCTAGTTGCGGATGATGGTAGACAGACTGAAGCCACCTTCCCTGGCCTGCAGTTGCTCTGGATGTCTCTTCTGAAGAGCACCAGGTTGGGAAAAGCAGGACTGAAGTTCCTGCTCTTCTGACTTCTCAAATTTTGCTTGAGAAGAAAGAGAGGATGTGGTTCTGAATTCTCTGATCTGTTTGGTGAATCGTGCTGTGAGCCATGCGCAGGAGCAAAGAGGATGGCTGCCATGGGCACCTGCAATGGCCTAGAGCAGGGGTCCCCAAACTTTTCCACCAGGGGCCAGTTGAAAGCTGCCGGTGCTGGGTGCAGGCCGGAAAAGGGGTGCCAGTGGGGCGTGCGGGCCGGCACAGGAGGCCGGTGAGGCAAGGTGAGGCGAGGCACGCGCGGGGGTGGGCATGTGCCGCGAGGTGGGCACATGAGGCAGCGGCTTGCTGGTTTGGAGATTGTTTTTTCTGAGCGAGCAAACCGCTGCCTCCCCGCACGCCCGGTGGCGGGCACCGCGTGGGTGTGGGCGACCTGTAGCAGGTCCAAATGGGCATGGCGGGCCGGATAAAAGGGCATGGCGGGCCGGATCTGGCCCCTGGGCTGTAGTCTGAGGACCCATGGCCTAGATAGTCCGCATGGCTGATCATGCAATGCTTGTTCCGCAGGCAACTACCTGGTGAGACTCAGCAAATTGCCCAAGAACGAAGGAGGGGGCAGAGCCCCAAAACACACAGCTACTTTTCTGAACCCAAATAAAGAAGGCACATGAGGGCAGCACTTTATATTTCAGGATGCTGTTTAAAAAATAATAATTTTAAAAATCAGGGGAGGCAGGAGCAGGTGAGCACCAAAAGTAGTGCTCATGGCTGACCCAGATAATGCAAGGACGTGCTATTTTCTTTCCCGAGCAGTCTAGTTTAGCCAATCATTTGCTAGATGTGCCAAAAAGTTTTAAAAATGTTTTCCTTTGCTGAAGAGAGAATTTTAATTATTGGTTAAAAGCTTGAACCAGAATCCTCCTAGGTTCAGGCTGCATTTTAATCATAAGATAGCTTCAGGCAAGTAAGTCAGTCTCTCTCTCACACACACGCACACACTTCAGTCCACTGGGTCCTTGTTGTGAGCTTGCTATATTGTACCCATCTCTGCCTTTCTAGGGAACAAACATGAAGCTCTGTTAGTAATACTGAAGTAATATTTAGGGTTGATTATGCCACCCCCTAGTGACACAAAATGAATATTAAACATTGCTATGACTGAATAGGGATTGTGTAATATGCATCTACCTCAAGTTAGAACCTAGGTCAGATAACTGGAAATGATGGGAGTTGCAGTCCAACATAGTTGGAGGGCTCTCAACTGGGCAAGCTTACCCGTCGTAGGAAGTGATGCAGGGTTACAAGGTGCTGCTTCAGCAACAGAAATGTAAGAACAGGCGTTCTTTGACATGCCAAAATTCCAAAGAAATAAGCACCAAAGTTGTTGTATTGATTCGTTTTGTCTTGTTTTTGAAAGTAATGTTTCTTGTGCTTGCAGTTTGGCTGACCTGATGGAACAGGGCTCCTCTGCCTTTAAAGGTTCTGCAAAAGATGGAAATCCAGCAGGATTTTTTCTTTCACAGGGCATCAGGACGGAAGACGTGGAGCCCTGCCTTCTGCTGCTTTCCATTGGATCACAGTGTGGCTCCACGGACAGGAAAGCACGAGTTGTTCTGGCTGCTTATCAGGCAAGATGTAGGATCCCAAGGCTCACTTGCTCATCTGCATTAATGGACTTTTGCAGTAAGCGCTAACTCAGCCCGCAAAAGCTTCCCTGCTGGATGCATGCATGCCCAGAACCGGGGTGAAGACATGGTGGCCCTCCAGGTTTCAGCCATCAAAACAGAGCACTGGCTAGAGCGGCTGGGACTGAGGAGGACTGCAGCCTAACGTCCAGAAGGCCACAAGTTCCCCAACCCTGAAATAATTGTTTTCCAACTGGGTTGCTGAGGTCCAGACAAATGCTTTAAATACACAGTTGCCATATCATCCAAAGGCTGCTACGCCCACTACTCAGCACATGGTCATGATTACACCTTGGTAGATGCTCCATAAAGAACCCTTGGAGTGCCATTTTATTCTTCCATTTACTCTTTTCCATTCTCTTTTTCCCTTACTGTGCAAACATGCATGAGACAATGGGGGATAAAAATGTTTTTCAGGTTTGCTAGGCACTGATTGTGCACTAATAGCAACAAGTTTATCACAGGAGGAATAAAGAACGGGAGATACTCACCCAGCCACTCTCTGAGAAAGGGAGGGTTTCTTTCGAAAAGAGCAGTCAAAGTAAACAGCACTGCTATAAGCCTTGGAGTCTCTCTCATTTTAAGGGAAGAGTAAGACATTCTAATATACTGGGCTTTTATTCTCTAGGGTAAGCAACTATGCAGAGTATTTCCTGGACAATTGATGTCAGTTACCAATGTGCTAACATTTTGCAGTATGGTCCTACATCAAGTTATTCTAGGAGGGAAATCTAAACCTATAGAAAGAAGGCTTGGTTGATAAACCGGTGCATCTGTCCATGTGAGGATTGGTTGAATATAGGCCTACAGTCAGGAAACAAAGACAAATATGGCCTTTGGGAAGGTCTACACACAGCCCACCACCAAATGTAGACAGAGCCGCGTAGCGATTAGTGTTGGACTGGGACTTGGGAGATCTGGGTTCCAATCCCCACTCGGCCATGGAGCTCACTGGCTGATTCTGAATCAGTCAGACTCTCAGCCTAATGAAATTCACAGGTTCATTGTAAGAATGAACTAGAGGAGAACCTTGTAAACCACTGAGTTTCTTTGCAAGAGCAATAAAAGTGGGGCAATAATGTAATAATCATAATAAAATATGCTGTTGGCACTTCCTCCACCCTCATCAGAAATTGTCAGAACAAAAAGAGGGCCAGCATTTTATGTATTTATATCCTGCATCTTTTCCTTTCAAGCAACTCAAGGCAGTTTACCTAATTCTCATCCTCCCCCGCCCCCCCCCCCCATCTTATCCTCACAACAGCAACCTGTGAGGTAAGTTGGGCTTAGTCTGACTGGCCCAAAATCACCCAGCTGGCTCCATGGCTGAGGGGGGACTCGAACCCAGATCTCCGGAGTCCTAGTCTAGCACTCTTAAGCACTGCACCACACTGGCTGTTCATCCCAGTGAGCTGCCAGATTTTGTGATTGGCCCCAGCTGAGCACCCGCTTGGCACTTCTGCTGTTCTAGAAAGACAGCAGGAGCCGAACGAAATGATGGCCAGGCACGCGGCATCATCTGCAAGCAGCATGGCCACACAGGCACTGCAGAGGCTGATGTGTGGTGCTCATGATAGCAACGAACTAGATTTCCCATCCACTTCTGTAGTTGGTACCACTCACCAGAAGTTAAAGCATCAGACTACTTTCCCAAGAGGGAAAACAACCCTCAGCCACAAAAAGGTTACCCACCAATTCAGTGCCTAAAACCAAGCACTAGGACATATATTTAAGAATCTGAAAGTCTGCAAGCCAAACAACTACACCAGCTAAGAATCTGACTTTTCCAGTTAAAATAGTATGTGTGCATGCCAGGAGTACCTCCTTGAGCATTAAGGAATTTACCCAGTGCATGCCAGAAACCATTTGCCTAAGTGCCCTCCTGAGCACACCTCAAATAATTCAACAAAAGCCCATGGGCTGCTTGAAGCCACTCAAGACACAAACCACACTTCGGTGGGTAATTCAGTAAATGGTGTCTACTACATACCAGGGCTTAAACCACCACACCTTGTTTAAACGGTGGTGATGGTACACACTGGGCCAAAATCTAACACATCTAGAGGGGCCTAGTTAAGAAAAGCTAGACTAGACTGTCCCGAGTCTCTCCATGCTTTAAGCAAGACAATTTCTGCCTAAGGAAAGTACAAACCAAGTACCTCTCTTGACTGAACAGAGCCCTTTCAGAAGACTTTGGGAAGAAGGAAGTAGGCAGTAAATCTCAAACAATAACACTTCCTTTAAGTGAAAGGATTCCAAAGGTCCAAAAGGAGAAGTCAGCAAATTAACAAGGATGAGTATATGTGAGAAGCTGGCAAGAGCCACATGTCACCAGCAGGTGGTGCCAGTCAGAGCTTCGGGAATAAATGTGATTCCTTTTGCATCAGAACTAGGAATTGCTTAGACGGAATTAGCACAGCTAGTGCACAGACAGGTTAAGTCAAAAGACATGCTTTTTCACCTCGTGAAAAGTAAGACAGAGATGGACATGCAAGGAGGCGCTAGCACATCTGTAGCTTCTGAGAGTGTGCTGAGGGCTGCCCATCAGCTTCTGGTACTCAGACATTACTACAGAAGGAGCAGGTGTGAAAATGTGTGAATGGATTGAATTTGACCATATTTTGTTTAAATAAAAGGTTTCAATTGTCTGTCTTTCACCCCTTAATCCCGACAGTTTGTAATACCAGCACACCAGGAGACTCCTGCTTCTAGCATTTGATTCCAAAGTATTTGTTTCAGGGAGTTTGCTATTTCCAGTTTGGATTTCTCATCTTCCTCCCCACCTCAAGTCACTTTCAGTTTTACTAGTGGAGAGCTTCCAAAAAGTCATCCGTGGGTAACGGGAAGATTCTGCAATAAAATTCACTGCAAGCCCTAAGCCTTCCAGAAGTTCTCTCCCCATTTTGACTGTTCCACTTTCTTGGGTTACAGCCTGACCTTGAAGGGGGATTAATAGGCACTGTTATCATGTGGTGTACTCATGAGGCTCGATACTGTGGCACTGCACAATATTTTTATCATGGCACAAAAGCCAACAAAAACAAACTGATAAAATGCTTTGCTATGACATGCTAATATAAGCTCTAGTGCAATGTATGGCCTCCAAAAATCATGTACTGTAATTCTGCTATGTGCAACAATTTCAGATTAAATACACCTGTTGCTGGAGGACCCCAGAATTTGTTAGAGAGCCTGTCTAAACACACACCATGAAGATGAAAAGCTATTACTGGAGCAATTTTCACTAACAGCCTGGATAGAAATTTAATTAATTAATTGATTGATATTTAAACAATCCCAGGATAAAATTGTGTAGCAGTACCAGTCAGAGCTGAGTAAGATAAAACAAATCCCAAGCTATGAACGTCCCCTGGAACACTGTTAAAATCATTATTACAAAAATGGAAAAATATGGCTCAATTGGAACTTTGCCTAGAGAAGAGCAGCCATCAAACCTTAGTGAGCTGATGAAGGCCTTTGCTGGAGAAGCAACTAGGAGGCCAAGGGTAATTCTCAAGGGGATGGAGAGATCCACAGCTGAGATGGGCAAAGCCACCATGGGAAAGCTATCAGCCACGTGCTCCAAAGAGCTGGGCTTTATCCAAGAATGGGGAGAGGGAAGCCCCTCTTCCTATGGAAACCTGCCCAAGAATTTAATTCCTCTTACATGTCACATCAAGGTACAATGTTTAGTCAAAAAACCTTACAAACTCCGATCATGTGTATGTTAAGAATTGTCGGCCTTTTTCATCTAAATATGTGTAGGATTGTGCCCTTCGTGTCTGAGGTGCAACAGGCAGAACAAAAGAGAGAACCTTGCCAGTTGCAGGACCTGAACTGGGAAGCAGCTTTTGCAGCAGGAGGAGCCATGCTCAATCACCACATGCCTTTTGATGTGTTTGAAAGATGGTGTTATTTCAGTTGCTTTTAATGAAATCTTTCCTCTTCTATGATGATTCTGTTGCTGGTTTGCCGCATGAGTGATTGCATTATATTTTGTATTTTGTTTCATTCTATTAGGTGAAGGCTTCTGGAATATATAATTGTTTTAAACAGCCCCTATTGTGATGACTAGGATACTGTGGAGAACATTTGTCTATTGCGAAGGTTCCTGGAGGAGGCAGTGCACGGCTGTGAACCCACCACACAGACACACCTTGCACTTTCTTTAAGAATTGCTATCAGTGTGCTATCAGTCTGTGCATCACACATATGGGGCTCTACATGCATGCATGGAGCTCTATCAGGAAGATTCTTTTAAGTAATAGATTAATTACTATTTGGCAAGAGCCCTGTCCCCTCAGGCAAGCCCAGTGTGAGGGGAGGTTCTCAGTGGGATAATTGGTTACTTACAGTGCAATCCTATAAATAGCTGTTCAGAAGTGAATAATCCCCATTGCTTTCAGTGGGGATTATTTCCAAATTTCAGGTATGGGTATTGTTACAGCCTCAGTGGTTGCATTAAAGGGCAGATTTTGCTCCATTGGAATGCTATTACTTTGTGCGGTGTTTTACTTTTTCTCATAGGAGAGTCATTCAGTATATGAATGAAAGTAGAGGGAACTACTTGTGACACCATGGGTTAACAGGGGCTCGTGCTCATAAAACCCCACTCACTCAGAGACACCTAGTCCTATCTGGATGACACTTTCCATGGTTGTTTCTTGACCATTGTGGAACTAGGAACTGACCTTTATATAGCTATATATAAGAGTGAGAGCCAGTGTGGTGTAGTGGTTAAGAGCATGGGACTGGGACTCAGGCGATCTGGGTTCTAGTCCCCACTCAGCCATGGAGCCAACTGGGTGACTTTGGGCCAGTCACAGACTCTCAGCCCAACCTCCCTCACAGGGTTGTTGTTGTGGGGATAAGATGGAGGAGGAGAATGATGTAAGCTGCCTTGAGCCCTTTGTAGGAAAAAGGCAGGATACAAATCCATACATACATACATACATACATAAATACATACATACTATGGGCTTCATCAAGTAAATCCAAAAAAAAAAAAAAAAAAATGACCAGCAAATCTAGACAAGAAAGCTTTGCCTTCCCAGTCAACCTCAACAATCTTGACCATTTTAGAACATCATGTGGATTCTGGGCTTGGAGCAGGATGACATCCCATAGCTTGTACAAGTGACAAAATTATTTGTGGTTGCTATTTAAGCGTGCTACGAGTATAACAAGCAGTTTTTGAAAGACCTGTATAATGGTGAATTTGCTGAGGTTAACCAGTGGTATTGTATCTTTCTGCCAATTGCGATTGGTTATTGCTTAATTATTTCCATGCCTGGGTGGTTGCCATTGATTTCTTCATCTGTACAGCTGTATGTGACCTGCTTCTAAACAAGTGCTTTGCGGCAGAGCATGAGTTAGCTATAGTGATGGTGTTTGTAGTATGACATGTGATAATAAAGGATGACTGGAGTGTTAGCAATGGCATTCCAGTTATGAAATACCCTCCCAACAGTGGCTCACCCAGTATCCGCATTAAAATCTTTCATGTCCAAGCTAAATCATTTTTGTTTACTGAGACATTGTGTGTATCTTAGCTGTTAGATTGTATTTTATGTTGTGATCATTGATTGCATTCTGCTCTGAATAGTGGACAGTATATGAGGCTTTAAAAATAAACTGCATATTCCTAAAGTTGCAGTACTATTTTTATGAGGATTTAGGACACGAGTCCTCTCCTTCTGGAAGCACCATATTCTGGTTAACTATTCAGTGTGATAGGTTTGGAATCACACAATAAAAATCCCACATACTGGGTTGGATCCAGGCTTCACTGTTGTTAAAAAGCCCATTGAAATTGGAGACTTACTTATTCCCATTGATTTCAATGAGTCTAAGTGTGGAGGCAGCCCTCCTGCAATTCAGGTTCTGATCCTGACCATATTTACCCAGAGGCAAATCTTACACTTAATGGGAAGAACAAATCATGGTGACCCTTCTCGGATGAGTGCATCCCCTAGGAAGTGTGGATGGGCAAACGGAATGTGATAAGCCTACGGAGTAGATCAGCCATGAGGTAGGTAAGAAAATCTGTGAAAAGATCAGCAACACTGTGGAAGTGATGAACTGACATGAGGACCTGCGCAAGACACCCACCCAGTCTGAAGTGGACAATGTCTTTGCTACTAGGCAACAGGATGTGCAACCTGTACATTTCTTACAGGATCAACTGTCTCACTGAGGGCTTGCCACTACCACCATGCAATGCCTCATCCAGGACACCCTGGCACTCGATGCCCAGGAGCCTGCAGACCCGATATTCTTGGCAGAGATCATGAACAATGGGCTTCTGCCCTCACTGAACCCCAAGTCCATGCAGGAGTAGATGTCCAGGCCCCATCCTAATTGATTAACTCCAAGATCCCACCAGGGCAAGGATAGAACTACCTTGTTCAGTAGATCCCAGCTTTTCCCCTTACAGTATTGAATGGACCCTTTCCTCAGTCATCACTGTGATTAGCGCTAGCTCCATTAGATGAACTACAGGATGTTGCCCACCTGATGACATCAACCTTGGTGCTCTGAGCCCTAAAGCTCTATGTAGACCAGATACCTTGACTTCTTAATTGTGGTGTAGGTGGGATATAGATAGCAGAAACTGATGGACCAGTAGATCTCATGCTGTGGAAGTTGATCAGTGGTTGCTTGCTGTTTGTTCAGAGGAACAGTTGAGAGAAGCTTCCTTTAAGAAAAGGCATGTCCACCATTACCTTGCAAACAGGTGACAATACATCTAGGAAAGATTCAGGCCTAATGATGCCTCACTCCAATTGAAAATCAGTGACAAGACTTGGAAGTTATTGTTCGCCAATGATCCCCACCCCATCCAATCTGCCACAGCTGGAGCAATTTTGTCAGGAATAGGAACATGGCAGGATCCCAATGCAGAGACTTACCCAAGACAAGTTGCAGGTGTAATTGCTGCCAAACATGCTTCTGCCCAAGGAGCATGGTGAATATTTATACAAACAAGTGGCATACAATTAAATGAAAACTGTACAATAAAAATATTTTGCAACTTCAGTGTTAAATACTTTTTCTACATCAAGTGATAACAATGTGAATTAAATCCATTTCAACTCCAGGTTATAACTCAACATGTGGAAGTCAGTGGGATGAATAATTCTGCAAAACACTGCATATAGCTGCAGTTGTAAGATCAAGAACCACTTTGTTTCAAACAATCCAGTTTTTCAAATTAGAAAGCCTAATTATCTTCAGGGATGACATTACAAATTAGGTTATATTTAGATATCAGTTTATTAAGTTTGAACAAGTATTCTTTAAAATAATTGAGTCTTCACCATGAATGCAAAGTGAGTTCTTAGTGGCAGGAACTCCTTTGGGTGGCCAAAGGTTGTTATGCTACATAGCTTCAGCTCTAGAAGCCATTATGAATGTTCATTAGGCAGTTATCAAAAGATTAATGGCCCATGTTCTGTTTCAGTCTTTCAGATATAACAGACAGCCTAAATCTAATTTAAGTTGACTTGCAGACCATTCAGAGATACAGAATTACAGGTATATAAAACAAAGACAAAAAGCACAGGCAAAGGGAGACATCTAGTTCACAGGGTATGTACTTGGCCTGTGAACTGTTCAAGTAGTTTCAGTTGCAACAAAGTGCTACTTCACATTTCACATAGAAAAGGGCAGTATAAAAGGACAGACAGGGAAGACAGGTTGAATGCTTTGACATAAAGTTCAGAAGTTGAAACCATCACTACTTTCTTGAATTTGGAAGGTGTATGCATCAGCACTAGATTCTGGAACAACATTCTCATCTTCTTCCTGTACAAATAGTAAAGATTGGAAGAAAAAAAAAAAAGCTATAATTACAATGCTGAAACCCTGTAGTTGCAACCCATTGCACTGTTGAGACTGAAGAGTAAATGCTTGTTTGGTAACTTGTGCTAACAAATTGTGTCAATGTTTTTAAAGTTCTGCCTTAAAGTTGCACAATGAGGTTACATTGTCATCCATTTGTATCCCAATAGTTTTTTGTAGTACCACATTCAACAGACAGCAAGACCAACACAGACGTCTCAGTGATCTACTACTTTGTGCACATGTATGTGCACAGCATGCATTAAGCCAAATGCCATGTACCTTGGTGTGGTACAGCTGTAGCCATTGCACAGCACCATGAACTCTACTGCACACACTGAACTTCCTCACCTCTGCTGAGAAGTACTTCTCAATCAGATTTGCAGCAGCCTTGTACACCTGTTCATTTTCATGGGATTGTAGCGCTTCAATTTTGTCTAAGCCACCACACTCTTCAATCATGATGCAAAGCTTTTCAGTCTCCTTTATTTTCTCAGCTGCCTAAAGAAATTAAGAAACAGGTTTCATAGAAATAGCCCCAATTAAGTATTGCAGAAGATGGTCCACAGATCAATCTCGATTCAAGATTTAGGCTGTAATCTAGTATGCACTTACCTGGAAGTCTTACTGACACTATCTAAGTAAATAGGCACAGAGTGGTGCTGTTAACCACAAGAGGCAATGTGGTAGAGTGGTTAAGAGCACCCAAGTCCTAGTCCTGCAATCTGGAATCTAGTGCCCACTCAGTCATGGAGTCAGTTAGGTGACTTTGGGCCAGTTGCACTCTCAGCCAAACCTGCCTCACAGGGTTGTTGTGGGGATAAGATTCTGAGCAGGAGGCGGATATAAGCTGTTCTGAGTTCTTTAGAAAAAACAGAATATAAACCTAATAGAATAAATAAGCTAGATTGCACATTGCTGCTCCTTCTCCGCTCCTGTAACTTTGGCATCTTTAGACTTTGAAAATCAGTACAGGTCAAATTTCAGATGGGACAAGGTTCTGGATTCTTTTACATTTGTAATGCATTTCTAAATAATCTAATTTTCAGTTTTATAACATCAGATAAACAGCCTGTGATCTTCCATAAACAGATGTATACATGATTACTGGGCAAGACATTTTATCCTTACAAATTACCAGAAATAGTTGTCTGTGACCTGAAGTTAAGAACTTTCTATTTTTCTTCTGTATTTGATTTTGTACTGTCATGACTGAAAAGCAATTTCAGCCTTTTGAAAAATGGTAAGGTTGACTGTGACTTCAGACAGATGATTTAACTTGAAGTTCAGCCAATAAAAAGCTGTGATGTTCAATGTTGTTAAAGCAGAATTACGTATCAAAAGCACAGCTGGAACTGACATCTTTGGACCATGTTTTCTGTCAACTTACCATAAAGATGTTAGTAATGGCATCCAGAATCACAAGGACAGTTTTGCCATCTTTAACCATCAGCAGGTTCAACAATGGTTCTAACACCCCAGTCTGAACAAGGTATATGATCTGACCAATGGTTCCACCACTTGTGTAGTTGGTCACAGCCCATACAGCTTCTTTTTGGGATTTGAAGTCCCCCTGTTTTTTTAAAAAAGCAAAGGGATAGGAAAATAGCAATTGTAATTTGGAAACAGTCCAGGAAAAGACCTGGATGCTGAGGCCTAATACAGGAAAGTTCATACATGTGAGAAATGGATGCAATGGTGGAGTGATATAACTGTATTCCTGAAATTCCAAAGGGCTTTCTAAATGGAAGTTTTATGCAAGAAATTTGAAAGCACCTAAGAGCCTCTTCTACAATATTGTGATGATTGCTAGTTTCTGCTGAATGCAAGTGAGTAAAGTTCTAAGGATACAAGCAACTGACATTGTCACTCTCAGTTCCAATTTGTACATAAAAAAATCCTCAGCTATGTGGCTACTTAAAATAAATGGACATGCTCCTCAGTCCACTGAATTATACCCTATTGAGGAGTATTCAAAGCAAAACTGCTCAGTGGTCATTCCTGCAAATGGCCCTGGTTCAATACACTTCATGTTCTTAAAGCAGTGGAAGTGACTTTAATGTTTTTTTAAAATAAACAATTGTTTTGCTGCTACTTAACTGACAATTCAAAAATGATCACTTGTTGCTATTTCTTAACACCATTTAATTTTGGAAGAATAAATGGTCATCTCAACAAGCGGACTTTAACCATTTATTTCTCGTTTTAAATTCTTAAGACTTTACAGCTAAGCTTCACCTGGACCAGTAATGGCACAATGAGGCAAAGAATAGAGTTTTACCTTTTTCAAGATGCCAATAAGGTATGGGACAAGCCCATGATCCACAACCTTCTGGATCTGATCCTGTCGGCCAGCAGTGATGTTAGACATGGTCCAAGCTGCTTCTTTCTGGATGTTGTTTTTGTGGTGAGTAAGCAAGCTCGGAAAGACAGCAAGTGCTCCAGAGTCTATAACAATCTGTGTTTGTTCATCAGTTCCTGTTACAATGTTTCCTATGGCCCTTAATGAAGGAGTCTGGGGAAAAAAAAATGAGGGGGTCAGTTGGTATAAGGGTATGACCAGAAATTTTATCCCATACAGTGTGCTTCAACAGAGTAAGCTCTTGTGGCATCTTCACAATGCAGACTGATGAAACTATCCCATGAGTGAAGTGCTCTGTGCTTTACTCAGTCCTCTCATGCCATTACAGCAGGAGTGCCACTGCTACAATCAATTTGCATTTCTCATCCACCTGCCCCAGGACTCATTAGAGTCACACTTTTGCAAACAATGAATACAGATCTCATTCTAGTGAGTGTCAAAAGAAACTCCAATGTGAACCCCTATGTGTTCTGTTAACTTTGGCTATTCTACTAGGGAACTGACTGCTCATGTATTATAAGATGTCAGAAGTACTCTGAAACATCCTTTTAATTTTCCTTCTGTCACAGCTATCAGGAGCAGAAGCTATCCCCCTCACATTCCTCCTTAAGCCTTCCTCAGTGAATTAGTACTTTGAATAAGTATCATGGGCACAGACAAATCCACTCAGAGCTGGTCCTGTTAAAAATATTCTACTTTTCTTCAAATTCTTCTCATGGATCTTAGTAAGCATGCTGCTGGCTTATAAGCTTCTGTAATGCAGAGTTCTCAATTACAGATGAAGAGAAGCAGATTACTTAGCAGCAAATGCTAAACAGTTTGAATGAATTACTGTATGAAATAAAAGCCGAAAGCAAGTCAGCTCCAGACCAGTTGAAGTGCATTTGCTTTACACAGTGTTTCAGTTTCAATCCCCAGCATACAATCAAAAAGATGCCTTATATCATGTAAAACTATTCCCATTGACAACAACTCATCTCTAGGATAAGACCAACACTAGCAGCCAAAAGATTGGGGAAGAAGTTTTGCCTTCATTGCTGCTCTTCTAAAAGAAATCAAGGAGCCAGCTGTGAGACATCTAATCTGGTGAAAACACAGACCTCCTCTGAATGTTATTTACCCAGATGGCTGTTTGTCCTTGGAGTACTAGTGCTGTGAGTTCTCTTTATCAGGATGCTTTTTTCCCTTGATTTTGTTCAATACTTATTAAATATTGCTGGATTTTAATAGACTAGTATCTTTCTTTCTCATATCTTCCAGGAACTTAAATGGTCATTTTAAGTGGCTAAGTTCAGTTTATTGTAGAAAAGTGGCATAAATATACTCAGTAAGCTCTTCAGACCTATCATCACCATTCACTATTCTGATATCCTGTTTTCTACTCGGGTCTCTTTTCCCCTCCAACCAGTTCCTCCCATTTGCTCTTTGGTAACATTCTGTCCTCTACCATTCTCTTGAATCCATCACAACATATAGCAAGCATTGTACATGTAGATTTCTCCTATAACAGAGACAAGAGTGGAATGCTAAAAAGTGCCAATTACTCAAGGCAGGGGAAGCAAAGGCCACCAGGGAGGTACACCTACTGCTTTCCACAAAGATCATGGCAAGAGAGACCACCTGACTTCATTCACTGGCAAGCAAAGAGTAGCTGTTCAAATGCTTCAGTTTATCTTCTCAGCTCCTTTTTTTCAATCTATCTGGCCGTAAGTCTCAGGCCAGGGACTATATTTTTGCAACATTTAGATAGGCATTTTTATTTAGCATTTGGAAATCACCTATGTTACTGCTGACATGTACACAGGGAAATAGGTTGCCTTGATGGGACACAATTATTTTTCATTACTTTAGCAATATAATGGAACCATCATTTACACTACTTCAACATATTAAAAGCATTTCTAGCTAGAGAACATGATATCAAAATTCAACAGCAAAAGCTGCACATTTCCTGGGAAACCTGCCTTTATTTAAATATAGCTATGCATGCGAAGCCTACAACTAGGATCCAATTGGAACCACTCACATTAAGGATTTTTACCACTGCTTAACCTACATTCGTGTTTGTAGCCATCTTACCATTATTGGAATTTCTCCACATCCCAGGAGCTTCACTAGCTGAGGCACCAGCCCAGATTTTACTACTATTTCAATTCTGTCATTTGAGCCATCAGTCAAGTAAGAAATAGCCCAGCATGTGTCTGCCAAAACCTCATGGTCATGGTGATGCAGTAGGCGAACTAATGTAGGAAGGATCTGCTCAACAGCTTCTATGGGTGGTGCAGGGTTCTTGTTACGACAAAGGTTTGACAAGGTCCAAGTTACATTACGCAAGTAGCCAACCTGAAAGCAAGTCAGGAAATAGATTTAATAATGCTGTTACTGCATTAATCTGGCAATTTTAGCGTCACAGTTGCTGCAGCAATGCTCACAGACTTACAGCTATGGGAGAGAGATCAGGAACAGCAAGCAGGGCCAAAAGTGGGTCGAGTGCACCATATTTAATAACTAAGTCCCTGTAGGCAGAACCGTCACCTGAAGACAGAGATTGAGGTAAGACTGTCAGACACAAACCAGGAAATTCAGTTCTACTTCATGGTAGGAATACTAAAACAGGACAACTTGAGTATTCCCTCAAGAATTGCAAGCATGGAACAACTGTCATGGAAAGCCACTTCAGGCATTGGGAAAAGAAGAGGGTTGCAGCAATCCAGTGTATGATCAGCTGAATGGTACAATAAAAGTCTCTACCAGCACCCCCCTCAGCCAAACCACACAGCATTTATGGACAGTTGCCATCAAATGCCACCATGTGGAGATACTTTCTCAGCATCAATACAACTGCACAAATGAATCAGGCCATGTAAAGTAGCATAGCCAATCAAACCATACCATCCGCTCATCTTCAGGTGCTATAGTTTAGAATCAGGCTGTTAAGCAGCCTATGCTGAAGAATAGCAACATGCTTGCCAACTGCAGCCTGAACCTTTGGAGCATGTTCAATACCAGTGACTGACATAATTTTATTCATTAGATTTATATTCTGCTTTTTCCTTACAATAAGCTCATTCATTAACGCACACAAATTGTCATCCTCCTGTTCTCAATTTTATTCCCACAACTCCTACCCTGTGAGGTATGCTGGGCTGTGTGTAACCAGTCCAAAGTCACTGCATGGCCAAGCAGGGATTAGGAGCCAGACAGCCCAAGTCTTAGACATGCACTCTTACCCACTATACCACAATGGGTCATCACACATTTAAGACTCCTACAAAATTCATAACTTAAAACAAAATTTGTTTAAAACTAAGAATACTGTATTCAGGCCTCAAAGCTGTGGCTGTTGGTATATAGGAAAGTCTCCCCCAACCTGGTGCCTTCCAGATGTGTTGAACTACTTCCCACCACATGGGCCCAGCAAGCAGGGTCATTGGTAAAGGATTACATTCCTTTAAGTATTACCAACAGTGCAGTTATCTGTGAAAATAAAGCCCATAAGAGAACAAGTAGTGTTTCCAGTTTCAATTACACCTCTTTGCTTTGCATGCCCATTTCTTGCAAGAGGTAAGTGCCCATATGAAGTTCAGGTGCATTGGCATACCTGCAATATTTCCTAAAGCCCACACAGCTTGCTCACTGATGTGGTTATGGGGAGAAGCCAGCAGACAAATAAAAGCAGGGATTGCACCACCATCTACTACAGCTTTCGTCTGTTCTGATGTGCCAGAGGCAATGTTGGTCAGTGCCCAAGCAGATTCAAACTGAATAGGGCTGCAATCTGTATTTCCCAAGAAGGACACAAACTTTGAAATCAAGCCTGCTCTGATTATTTGGTCTATTGGGGGCTGCTTTTCTCGGGATAGCAGTTTCCTATAAGCAAAGAGAGAACAAGTTAATTTTGTGTATTAGTATGTTATAGACAGAATCTTCGGATAATTAGTACACTACCCACTATGACTGGTTTTTAAATCTCAAGTTCCATGGAATGCATCAACATCAAACACTGCATCTAGGAAAGATGGCTAACATGCTTTTTTTCTGTCAGCTCCTGCACATGGGACTTCAGCCTTCAAACTCAAATGACATTATAGATAAGATTGGTGCACCCATTTCTGATGTACATACACCTGGATAGAAGCTTCCAAAAACTACTTGCGAACAAATGCAGAGCTGCTGTAAATATGAGCCCTTCAGATTATTCACAGACAGTGGTTTTGGAAAGATGCAGACTCTCATTATCTCATAGAGTGAAGTAGGGTATAATGCTGATGTTTTAGCAATAAAAGTTATTTTCAGTGCTACCATTACCTATGCTAAGCATTTGGAAATGAGTAGGCAATGAGTTGAAATTTACTTATACATTCTCCAATGTATGTTCTGTCTTGTGCTATACCTAAATTATAGACTACTTTTTGTTCTAATGTACACATACTTTTTGTTGGAAGACAAGACATAACAAGTACTAGGTATGTTGGAACAAGGAAGTAGTTTGTCTTCAGCACTGAAAATTGTGTAAAGTTCTTAGCCATGTATTCACATTGATCTAAATGAAGCCTCAAATTGTATTCAGTATCTTGCTCTCAGGCACTAGCTCAATGACATGCAATTTACAAGGAACAGTATAGCCTCTGAAGGGTTACCTGGCTGCCTGTGTAGCTTGCAGCTGTACTTCTGCATTATTGCTATTGATTCCTTTAACAATGTCATCAATGGACCAGTGGACAGTGACCTATAAGAGAATTGAAAATTTATATTCCTATGTTAAGCTTCCTTAACAATTGCTAATCCTTGATCAACATCACTGGTGAACTACAATCACATCTTCACAAATGTTTCATATTGGGCTGTACCTCCTTTGTTATGCCTGTATGGAGATGAAAATGAAATGGCTTCCAGCAAAGTCAATATTGAACTTTATTTTGTCTTCAACATTCTAAGAAATACAGGCCAAAGGTTTGCTACTGTACACTCCCAAAACTGAAACTATGCATTTCTCTGTGCTGCTTAAGAGGGAGCTTAGCTTAGTAGTAAAACAGATATTTCACAGGCAAAAGAACCTGAATTCATTTCCTAGCACCTCCAAGCTGAGGTGTCAAAGACTCCTGCCTTGAAATGCCATTACCCATCAGTGGGAAGTAGAGCTAGATGGACCCAACATCTGATTCAGCAACTGGCAACATCCTATGTTATATGGACTTCTAACTAGGCACGTGAATAGTCAGACCAAATGCTTCTGAACTCCACAGAACTTACCTGATTGCTTCTATTGTTTTCCTGCAGAGGAGAAGTGGCATCATCAGGGAACGTGCCAACATTTCTCCTTTTAAGCATCTGTTCATCTTTTTTGGCTTTCCTCAGTTCCACATTGACTTCTATCCGTCGCCGCCTCATTTCCTGATAAAACACATTTGAAAAACAAAAATGACAATTACAGATGGCAAAGTGACAAAACTGCAGTTGCATTCAACCAGTAAGTTACTCACATTGGAATCCTTTCCCTTATTCTTGAATCTATTCAGACGGGCAGCTGTTCCACCAGCATTCTCATTGACAGACATTATTATCTTGATGTAGATAAGTTCCCGAATCTATAAACAAATTTCACTGTTAGGCATTAAGGTTCTGAGTTATAACAATAGCAAGACCTCACAGTTCAAGAACAGGAACTGCCTTTCATTTAACTCAAATGCCAACATTCCCCAAGGAGAGAATAAAAAGAATGGAGCCAAGTAGCAATCCCAGACATGTACACTCAGTTACAGCACAAACCTATGCATGTTTAGGCAGAAAGGGGGCCTACACTCCCAGAATGTCCCAACCAGCTATACTACTTGGGGCATTTCAGGAGTTGTGGGCCTTTTGTTCTGCCTAATTTTGTACAGCACTACGTCCCGCTGACTGGAAGGTTCCAAATCCCAGGTAACTGTATCCCTAGCCTTGGGAACCTTCAAAACGACTTAATGCTCCTTCATCGGACAAGACTGACGGAGCAGTAACTGTTTCAAGTATTATGGCAGTAACTGTTTCAAGTATTCCTTTTAAAGAAAGGCCCACAAGAATCACCGAGACTTTAACACAAAGAAACCGTGCTACGGTCAAGGAGCTTGTCGGCCCATCCCGACGGACCCGAAAAGAGCGTTTTCTCAGCGCCCAGGGCCTAAATGCTCGTGCCTCTGTTTTCACGCTCATTAAAACGACAGCTCTTCCCGAAGTTGCTTATTAGGAAGCTCGTCGAGGTAATAGCGCTTCACGCCGAAGAACGCCGCAGCGAGCCACGCACGATTCCTCCCTTTCGTTCCGTTTCTTACATATCTTTTCCACCAGCCGCCTTTAAAGCACCCACGAATCAAGTTTTCCGGTCGCTCCAGCTCCCTTCCCCCACCCTTCTGCGAAACAAAACTATACTGCCAAACCGCCCCGCTCACCCACTGAACTAGTCGGCTTTGAAGCAAGCAAGGAAATGGAGAGAAAGGGGGGCATGGAAAAGGACATTAAAGAAAGACGCGTAGCACCTGGACGTTCCTGGAAAGCCCTTTAAGTCTGCTGCAGCCCTTGCCAGAGCACAGTCAACACGCCTCACGCCCCCACTTTCCACCGCTGCACGCCTTCAGCGCGCCCCCACCTGCAAGAGCACTCAGCGCCGCTCCGTCCCTGTAGCGCCAGACACCGAAACGAACGAGCCGCCCGCACAGCCAGCGCCCAAACACGTTGCTGCTGCTGCTGCTGTTAAGGCTCCTACGCTCCCTCCGCCCCCGCGAGGTGTGATTTAAACTTTCAACGCCTTCGCTCTCTCATTGGTGAATTCGAGTCAAAGCAAAACTCTCATTGGTCTGTTCGAAAAAATAATCACCTCAGACCTCGCGCTTCTGACTGGGACAAGGAAGGAGAACCTGATGCTCCGAAGTTCTCGCGATGGTTGTATACAACGTCCACGTGCGAGGGTTCCTGGGACCTTCGAACTACATATCCCTGTATACATTGCGGCTGTTTGGGCGGCAAGCGTTGTAAAACTATATGTCCCAGCATTCAATGCTTTAATTCGAATCTACATTTGGTTTTCTAAAAAAGCAACCCTTATTGTAGTAGTCGCAGAGAATCTTTGGGAAATATGAGAGCTAAAGCTCGACTGAATAATTCGTGGGACTCAAAGTTAAAAACGCTATCCGCTAGCCATGCAACTGTGGGTCGCTGAGGAGCTGTTAACACCTTCTATATTTTTTCACTCTCAGAGAAGCAGTAAAGATTTTTCAAACCATTGAGCACAAGGTGGGAAGAGAGAAGGTGGGATAGAAAATTAGCAAGAGTAACCAAATAATTGCTGTCATCGCTCTGCAATGCAAATTGGCAGCACTATTTAAGGGTGCTGTTGCCAGGTTATTTTATAGAGTTCTACCACCTTTCCTCTGAAATAAAAGAGCTTTCCTTACTGAGGATTACCACTAGGTCACACAGGTCTGTGGACAGCTCACTCTGACTAACTGGTAACTGAGTGCTAGGGCAACATAGTACCAAGTCAAGTAATTAAGAATTTCAAAGAAACTTTATCCAAGGGTGGGGGGGAGTTGGCTGAAGCATGCTGGGAGTTGAAGGATACAAACACAATAGGATTGTAGTCTTAAATACTCTTTATAAATACTAATTACTTAATAAATACTAAGTAAGGCCATTTGAACATAAATGAATCTTATTTCTCTTTAAGTATGCAGAAATTTGGGCTTTTTTTTTTTTTTTTTTTGAGAAAGTACTGTGTCTGTTCTGTACATTAACATCAGATTCTATTTGCCTTGATTTAAATCTTGGCTAAAACTTGTCTTCCAAATTAGATTGACTTATAAAATAATACTAGGTTTACTGACCAATGCATTAATTAATGACCACATATTATGATGTGGAAACACTACTGAGATTTTCACACATAATAAAAGTGCCTTTATCATTTCTATGCCCTATTTACTATAAAAATGAATGTAACATCTACACTGGCTCAACGGCATATTCAATTTAAACACATACACAGAAAAAGGAAAGATGAAGATTTGCTTGAGGTAAGCAAACATACCAACACATATGGTTATCAATGAATTACCAAATTATACTTCACAAACTGCTATTTCTAGAGTAGGTCAATACCTCTCAAAAAAATCTTTGGACTATGTTGTGAACTGCAGTTTGAGTACTTACATTTGGAATTCAGGCCTTCTTCAATAGCTAAATGAAAATTAAAAATGCACATTGTAAAATAAAACTTGGTTTGATATACAATGTAATAAATAGTGTGACTCCTTAAGCTGAGGCTTCTTGTAAGAGAATCAGGGAGCAATACAATGCATTGACAGGAGAAATGTTCTATAAGTCTCAGCATTCCCCAGCAAACAGAGCCACCTAGAGAATGCCGGGAATTGTTTACCTCTTTTCTATCTAAATATAAATATGATTAGGCAAAAAAGATACTTTTTCATAATCACTATTTGCCAACCATAAACAGTCCCTCCAAGATGCCTCAGCTACCTCTGGTAACCCATCTTTTAAAATAATAACAATAATATTAATAATGACAAGAATAGTTGATCTCCTTATATGCAAATATCTGCACTTATTAAAAAATTCTGCCCAGTTTATGCAAATTTGACACTCTACAATGGTGCTGTTTGTAAATATTGAGAGCTGGAGTTATTACTGTACAGGGGGGATGGCTGTTGGCTAAGTCTTGCAATAATGTGGGGACCCCTGGAACACCTTATCTTCCCACTCCCAAAAAACCTAAGGATCTTGCTGCAAAAGAAGTGTTTGAGCTAGTACAGATCACTTGAGATTTTGGATACATAAGACAACTTGCCTTCTTCCAAACATTAATGAATTTATAGGCTCAAGTGGGCAATGCACAGTGTTCACTCCAGGCTCCCAATGTGTGCTCACCGAACTATTCTGGATTACTGGATTTCTGCAGATGGGGAAGAAATGGAGGTAGTGACAGTTTTTATTTTCTTGGGCTCCAAGATCACTGCAGACAGTGACTGCAGTCAAGAAATTAAAAGACGCTTGCTCCTGGGAAGGAGAGCTATGGCAAATCTAGACAAGCATACTAAAAAGCAGAGACATGACCCTGCCAACAAAAGTGCATATAGTCAAGGCTATGGTTTTCCCAGTTGCAATGTATGACTGTGAAAGTTGGACTATAAGGAAGGCTAAGCACCGAAGGACTGAGGCCTTTGAATTGTGGTGCTGGAAAAGACTCCTGCGAGTCCCTTGGACTGCAAGATCAAACCAATCAGTCTTTGAGGAGATCAACCCGGACTGCTCTTTAGAAGGCCAGATCCGCAGATGAAACTCAAATACTTTGGCCACCTAATGAGAAGGAAGGACTCACTGGAAAAGAGCCTAATGCTGGGAACAATAGATGGTAAAAGAAGAAGGGGATGGCAGAGGATGACGTGGCTAGAAGGAGTCACTAAAGCAATTGGTGTGAGCTTAAGTGGACTCCGGGGGATGGTGGAAGACAGGAAGGCCTGGAGGAATGTTGTCCGTGGGGTTGCGATGGGTTGGACATGACTTCGCAACTAACAACAAAATTTACACACATTATCAGAGGAAAAACTTTTTAAAAAGTATGCAACAATGGGCAGTCCTTCTAAGGTACTGCTGGAGCACCTTGGAAGGAAGGATTGCTTATAGCTGCCAAAATGGAGACTCTGAAAAACAGCTACAGTGGTCACAGTGAGAAAGCCCCTGCCCCCAAGAGCCGTTTGGGCACTTTAAGACTGGCTGGTAGTGGTGGTTGACCAGTAGCTATTTGGCAAGAGCACAAAGGATCTTGCCAAACCCCTCTGCAGAGGTTAGACTTAAGCCATAGTGGGTTCTGTCTTCCAGGTTCAGGTGACAACCTTGTAAATCAAACTTAATCAACTCTGGCAACCCATTGCAGGTTCAGAGTGGCTAGATAGCTACTTTGTCTAGGTCCCCAGCTGTACTCAACTAATAGTTGGGCACAATGGGAATCCTGAGAAATGTCTTCCCCCTTCATTCCTCCCTCTAGTATCCCATGACACTATGAGAGCATTGAAGGATGCAAGGATGATAGCTGCCAAAAGTGGGCATCTGCTTTCCTGTCCCATGGTCTTGCTGATGCTGGGAAGTGGCAAGAGTGCAAGGGCAGGAACTACATTGCAATGGGCTTCTAAAGCTTAATATAAGGTGATCCATCTCACTGAACAGCACTGTGAATGAGCACCAAGTAAGTGCCACCCTCTGTACTTGGTGAGCTGCTTGCACATAGTGCTGACAAGGACAAACAATCAGTTTCCAACTTAGGGCATGCTCAACTGTATCTCCTGGTGAGGAAGCCTGGCCAAACATGCCATCCTCATCCACAACCCCCTACTCTTGTTTGGTGGAGCACTTGCAGGCATCACACCAACCAGGGAAAGAAGGTCAAGCAGGGTCTGCTGCGTGCAAGCTCCAAACATTGAATGGAGCTTGGAAAGACAGCACCATTGCCTGTCCCACAAACCCCATTGTCATAAAGAAAGAGGTGCCCAGTTCAACTGGGGAGAGACTGGGAGGACACACTGGCTGGGGCATGGAGGTGCTTTCATCGAGGGGGGGGGGGATGAGCCACCTGGCTAGGATGGATTTGATTTAAAGACTGAACTTAAAAGATTCAGTGAGAACAGATTTAAATCATGGTTTTGTACATAATTTGCACACATGCCTGCCTTACTTTAAGTAGAGGAACTTCATTAAAATATTCCCAAAGTGGGTCTCTTTTACAGCCTGCTGCTTTATAGGTTTTCTCCTCCAGGGAAATAATATGATAAACCTCAGTCTAGACCATGGGTCCTCAAACTACAGCCCATGGGCCGGATTCGGCCCACCATGCCCTTTATCCAGCCCGCCAAAGAGCCAAAGACTTGTAGAGTTTTCTGCTCAAAGCTTTGTTTCATTTTTAGTTTTTGCCCCTCCCGCCTCACACTTAGCCTCTTGTGCAGATCTGTTTGCCCTGCTACCCTCTCTCCTACTAGCAGGAGTACAAGAGGAAACCAGTGATAGCAGCGCAAAGTGCTGGCTGCCATCTGCTAGAGTCCCCTTTTTGCCATTCAGGCCAAGCCTTTCAGTTTATCCATGTTTAGCATGTCATCCAAATGCAGAAACGAGGGAGGGTACTACTAAATCCTGCTATGAGCCATTGCTAATTGGGGTGGCTTATGTGGAGTTCAGACAACATTCTAAACCCCCCATCCAGTGGCTTATGAGGGCGTCTTTCATATCCAAAGACAGCCTTTCGATGGAACAATAAACTATGATTACACTCATACATTCCCTCCTTCTTCAGAAAGATTGGTTTCACTTCATTTAACCAGTTTCATGGTGTTTGATTAATTTTAACGAAGACCATTTTGTTTCAGTAAACCATAGTTAAGACCAAACAGATTTTTTAAAGATTTGATGCAACACTAAATTGTGTCTATTTAAAAACAGAAATGAATGCTTCCATGTACTCCTCACAGCAGCACCAGAGGAGTGGAAAATAGGTTGCAAGCCCAAGACTCAGCCAGGGTTGTTTACATGATGAACCAAAGTTTGCTACATCTGAATGCAAACATTATGGTTTATGTTAGATCGCGCATCGGATCTCTATGATGGAGCAGCATTGCTAAAAGCAAGCTACAGAGAAACTGACCCATTGCTTGGATGAAAGCCCTTGAGGTGATTCATGTCAGAGCAATATATGTTTAATATGAAATAAACTTATTTAAAAGCATGCTTGGATTTCTTCAGAATACAAAACTTGGATAATAACCGATTTTATACCTTTTATTAGACAGAAAAAAGCAATCAATTTCTTGTGCAGTCACTTCTGGGGTATCACAGACAAGAGTAGATGTACCATGCTTACCAATACCCAGTAGAGAATATGAAGGCATCTGTCAATTATTGTGCTAATAACGTGTGGCATGTATGATCTGCAAATGCTACTAACACAGGACACAAAAGCGGGAGGCTAATTACAAAAGTTCAGTGCATAACTCACTGTTGTTTTCGGAGCGTTTTGACAAGCAATGCCCAATCCTATGCAAATTTGCTCAGAGGCTCCTAAATTCAATGGGGCCTGAGTGCGCCAGTACAGGGGAATTGTGCGCGAGGCATTTCAGAGCGTTTCGGGGGGCTGGAAAAGGCCCAACAATGGAGATTTGCGTCCCAGTAACACGCGACTGGTCGTATACGCTTGCAAACCTCTCTTGTTAAACGGCCGTCAGGTCGAATGCAGAACTTGAAAACCGCAGAACCCAATTCATGCGTCACTTGTGAAACCGCCCAACGTGCTCGTGAGGAAAAGAGCCCAGCCAGTGGGAAACGGGGTGAAGGGGCCTCGCCGCAGACGAGCCTTACGGTGCCTCGGCGAAGCGGACGAGAGGGAGCGGGAGGCCGCCGTGCCAGGCGAGCAGGGTCACGCGACGCCAGGCCGACGACGCCCCGCCTCAGCATCCCACCGGGCAAGCGCGCAGATCGGCTCGTCCGGTGAAGCACAGGGGACATGCGCAGTGCAGCCTGCACATCTAGGGGCGGGGTTAGAGCTTCGCTGGCTAGAGCCAAAGCCTAACGGACTGGGAGAGCGGAGGGGGCGGTTGCTGTTCAAGCGCGAGACGAACAGTAAGCAAGGGGGCGTGGTTTCTTTCACAGGGACTGAAGTCAGAATCTGGAGAAAAAGGATGGACGTAAAAAGGGCGGAGTCATGAAATGTCGGGCGGGGCCCTTAGAATGCGACGCTCACCAGTCTTTGTCGGGTGACCCAGTGGCCTAATGGATAAGGCATCAGCCTCCGGAGCTGGGGATTGTGGGTTCGAGTCCCATCTGGGTCGTTCCTTGTTCTTATTTTGCAGCATATCCAAAATTCACAAAGTATTTTCTTCAGTTTGGGGATAGACCTCTGAGTCCGTATTACTGTGCATCTAACTGCCTCTCGTTCTATTTTGAATTAATTATACAGCTCTTGCTTAACTCAGCCAGAGATGTTAGAATGCCAAGAGATCCGAAATGTGATTAAGCGCATATAGTTGGAAACTCTGAATAAACCTGAGCGAGGCAGATTTTCCGCCAAAGGACGAATATGAATCGGGCGCGCCAGGAGTTGGGGGTGCACAGGACCGTCTTCGGAACGACGGTTATTACTCGAGGCTCCATCAGCAGGGGACTTACAAAAACCCGGTGAACGGAGGAGTAAAATCCTATTTATGGACCTCTCTGTTTACAAATTGAACACCATTTGTGGGTGACTCGGGATAATAATAAATTGCTCACTAATATGAGAAAGGAATCCCGAGGGATCGAGCAATGAGCTGCTTCCTAAATTTGCATCCTTCTCACGTATTTGCTTTGCCAGCCCTCCACCCCGTGAGCCAGTCAGACAATGCAATCCTGTCCATGTCCTTTGCTTAGAAGTAAATCTCTTCGTTTCCACTGGGGCTTCCTTCCAGATAAATGTGTATAGGATTCCAGTCTGACTTTCTTCAGGATTAATCCTATGCAAAGCTGCTTTGATTCCAGCAAGGAACTAAACTATAGTCTTAAAGTGGGGAATTTCAGATCAAAAAGTAAAATTAGCCTAGTTTTAAATGAAATGAAATGAAATGAAATGAAGTGGATCAGACTGACACTGCAATCTATATATGTTCACTGAAGACTATGCCACTATGTTCAGTGACACTTGCTCCTAATTGAGTGAGTATGGGATTCAGTCCAAAGCAGCCCTCCTGGACACTTAGCTTAATGCAGCACTGAACACAGGGCGATTTACTTCTGAGGAAGCATGTAGTGCCAATAGGATTATTCTTTTAGGGAATAATCCTGTGCATGTTTGGACAGATGAAAGTCCTACAACACTCAGCATTCAAACACTGAACATTAAGATTGTATCCTTAACCATATAAAGTATGCGAAAGAAGTGGCAGCTGATTTTCAAATAGTACTGTAGAATTCAGGTAAACGCAATAGGACAGTGCATGTGATTGGATGTCTTTTAAATATATATTCTGAGGAAACATGTAGGATTGTATCACTAAAGACACTTCCCAGTCTAGGATGCATCTATACAGCTCCTACTGTTAGCAAGGAGAACCACCTACTCTTCATTTATTTTGGATAAATCAAAGTCGTGTTTCTGTCCTCTTTGGGTTGACAGAATATTATAAAACTACGGAATTTTCTTGACTTTTCACAGCATGGCAGTGAATGTCTACAGCTGCACTAATATCTGCTTTGCACTGAACTGCAGAGGGAGGTTACACCACAAGGGGCTGGAGGAATTCCAGCTGGGGTGGGCTGCTTGTGGCCTTCCAGATGTTTTGGCCTTCAACACCCACCTCCTGCTCCCTGCAATCAGTCTGATGACTGCATTTTGCACAAACTGCAGCTCCTGAGCAGTCTTCGAAGGCAGGCCTATGCAGAGTTCATTGCAGTAATGTAACTCGAAAGTTTCCAGAGCTTAGACGACTTAAATTCCCAGAGTAGAGACAGATTATTCCTGTCCAGATGGAGGTGTAGCCAGGCCTCCAACCAAAGATGGTAGAAGGCATTCCCTGCCACTGAGGCAACCTGACAGACGCAATGGCTCAAAGGGAACCTCCCAGCTAGAAGCGTCCTCCTTCACGAGTGTCACCCCATCCAGAAGAGGCTTGGCACTCTTCATCCGTTCAGAAGAACCACCCAAACCAGCACCTCGGGCTTGTCTGGATTGAGTTTGGCACCAGTCTAGCACACCGTTGTGTGCTTTTGTGTGGATTTTAATTGTAGACTGTTGTGAGGACAAAATGGAGAGGAGGAGAACCTTGTAAGCTACTTGCATTTTTTGCAAGAGGAAGAAAGACAGAATATAAATGTAATAACAGCAATAGTAATAGATGGGGGGGGGATCTTGCTCAAATTGGAAGTCAAGTATGATCATTGTGAAGTACTCTGGGGTGACCACTTATTTCCCACTGGGGGACATGTTCACACTTGCTCTTTTTCTCCACTGGGAGCAGGAACCTCCAATCAAGAAGTGGAGGAGCACCCGAAATCTTGGACTGGCAGTGGTGGACCCTGGACTAGGAGCAACAAGGGCTTCTCTTCAGTTGAGCAGAGCTTTGTTTTTGCTTCCCCCTCCTTTAGAATTAAAAGGCTGCTTAGCAGCTGTGCCATGTTCATGCTGCTGTGTTTTTATGATTCTGTTATTGTTGGTTCACTCTTTATATGTGTACTGTATTCTGGATTACTTTTTGGTAGAGTGGCATTTAAATGAGGGATAAACAAATAGTAATTCTGCATGTTGGGTCATCTGCAGTGGATTTCTGACCTCCAGTTTAACAACAGTAGAAATTAAATTAACTCCGCCTGCATTATATCTTCGATATGAAGATGGCTGCAGGGAGGAGTAACTAGGACTGCATTTTTATATGAAACAATTGCAAGTTCGATTCTGATATTCATAACAAATGCCTTGGCTCAGGTTCTTTTTTTCATTTTAAGATTGTGTCTTTTGTACCATGCTGTAGTGGGTGCAAAAAGCAAAGCTGACCTTGCTAGTCTGAAGCTTGCCCTTCCTGGAAAATAACTGGTACTGGAATAAAGATCAGAAAAAAAGGCAATGCTTTTGAGATCTCCATCTCATTTGTCACCTTCCTTTTTGAACCTTGTGTTGAACCAATGTTTTAAGCCACTGACCTTTTTGGGATGGCTTAAAACATTGGTTCAAAATTCTGAAATTCTGGCAGGTTCCCATGATATTCTGCTACTTCTACCTTTCATCCTTTTCGTGTGTCTGTTTTTGGCACTTTAAAGGACTATTCATGTTCCTGGTTCATTCACCTGATTTCAAGGAGTTTGTTCATTCTTTGGTCTGTCAAATTGGCTTAGCTTTTCCATTTTCTCCCAACTTCCCAATTATTGGCAGCTGAGGATATATCCCTCAATCCCTGTCCACTTCATGCATTTCTTCCCATCTAAATCTTATTTCTAGCCTTGTATAGCTTCTTCTTGCGTGTGCTGTTAAGCTATCATTGAGCTGTTCCTTCTCTTGCTTAGCTCTCACAGTACAGCTCCTTCTTATACATTTCCTCCTGCATTCCTTTTCTTCTTTGTACATATCCCATTCCTGCAGGGTGGGAGCAATGATTTCCCCCACAATCAATGGAGTACCATTTCCCCTCTTTTCTAATTAAAAAATAAAATTTTATTTCATCTCTTATCTCTTTCAATATTTGTTTAGCACCATTTCCTAACTAACCCTAGTTTTAATTTTCTTTCCAAATTTGAATCTTGTCTCTAATTTTCTTTCTTCTTCTCTGCCTTTTAACATTGTATGAGATTTTAACAGCCATATTGATTTGGCTTCTGATGTTTCTTTCTAACAATTTGGCAACATTCTTTACTCCTTTCATCTGGTTCTATCCATCCCTCCTACTCATCTTGCTGGTAATAGATTAAATTACTCCAATTTCCTGTTTTCTTCTTGAGTAGGGATGATAAGGAGGAAAGGGACAGACACTGTTCTCCCTCTCTCACCACCACCAGAAATAGAAGGATGTCATCTGCAAAAAGATTAATCCAGTGGGTAATTGGCCCTATCAGAACCTTTTACTTCTGGCAAAAAGAAGGGAGAGTGAGTGCCCTTGCTTTGTCTCCCTGTGCAGTTGTATAGGTAGAGTCCAGTTTATTTGTGTGCATGGATGCAGTATAAGGCTGGGCCACTACTGTCTGGAAATGTTTGCCCATGCCCATTTTTTGTCTAACTTTGAGCAGATAGGGCCATTCCACTAAATCAGAGGCATTAAAAGCAACTGAGCTTACAGAGTAGAGCAGGGATTTTAGTAGAGTGGCCATGTTTAAGGCTCGTCAGATAGCATCAGTCGTCTAGTAGCCTGACATGAACCTGTGTGAACCGTAGGGATGTACTGTGTGTGTCACTGGTTCACTTGTTTACCCACGATGAACATCAGCCACTTGCCATCTTGATGCTCATGCATATTCAACAGCCCTTACTCACTCCTCTGTCTGTGCAATTCAGATTCTGGGCTTATATATTGTAAGACTGCTAGCCTCATAACCTGTACCTGTTTTGGTTTTCCATTAAATTTGTACTCAATGCTTTAAACACTAGAAGCTCAGGTGACAGCGGTGGCGAGGAGTGCCTTCCTTCAGCTTCGGCTGATCCATCAGCTGCGTCCCTTCCTGGAGAACGACTGCCTGACGACAGTGACACATGCATTGGTAACTTCCTGATTAGATTTCTGTAACGCGCTCTACGTGGGGCTACCCTTGAGGATGGTCCGGATACTTCAATTGGTACAGAATTGAGCTGCCAGGTTGCTGACGGGGACTGGGCGTTGTTCTCATATAACCCCAGTTCTCCGTCAGCTCCACTGGCTCCCGATTGAAGTCCGGGCCAATTCAAGGTGTTGGTTATGACCTATAAAGCCCTCAACGGCTTGGGACCTGGGTATCTAAAGGAATGCTTGTGTCCATATATGCCCTCCCGCCCCTTGAGATCGGCAGCAGATGCCCTTCTCCGGGAACCCTCTGTGAATGAGATTAGGAGGGCGAGTACCCGGAGGAGGGCCTTCTATGTGGTGGCGCCCCATCTATGGAATGCGCTCCCCAGAGAGAGGTCTGCCTGGCGCCGTCGCTATTTGTTTTTCGGCGCCAGACTAAGACCTTTTTATTTGAAACTTATTTTAATTGTTAATTTATTGTATTTATAGAATTTTAAAATTTTTAAGCTGAGATGTAACCGGGGTTTTTAATTTAATTGTATAATTGTTATATTTATATGTTTTATTTATGTTGTGAGCCACCCCAAGGCTTTGTTGTGATGGGGGCGGCATAGAAGTGTTTTAAATAAATAGACAAAAACAAACAAACATCTCCAGGGCTTTGTGCTGGCTTCTGTTATCTCAAGTGTTCCTTCTTAAGATGAGACGATTGACCATAAGAAGCTGTCCTTTGCCAAGTCAACTCTTCATCCACCTTGTTTGGGATCTGTCACATCTGGCCTTCCCCAACGTGGAATCCTTCAGTCATTGATGGATTTCATGAGCCCCAATAGCTTTTTGTTCAGGAATGCTGGAAGTTGTGGGCCAAAACATCTTGACAATGTGAGGTAGGGCAAAGTTGGTCCTGAGCAGGAGTGGCTTTCCATGCAAGACTCCATGAGGCAGGTGGCTCTCCCAGTGCCGCTACCCAAGATTCCTTTGATTAGCAATACTAGGGATGGACCCAGGGACCCATAAAACATACATGGGATTATTAAATTTCGTACCCCCCACACCCCAGGTGCTGCTGTTTGCATTTTTCACCCCCCTGGTGAAAACCACAAAGTCCTAACTGCTGGAATGTGTGGGAACCATTAATAAGGGTATCTTGAGCACTGTGTCTATCAACATTTGTATTGTACCTTTATTGGGGATGCATTAGATGTTCCCACTGTAATCCCATAATGCGGGTCTTTTAGTCTATATGTGCACCATAATGCACCATTTCAGTTTTAGGGGTAGGGCAACTAATTTGGTGGTCAGATCCCACTTCTGAGGGAGAGATTTGCAAATTATCCCTTTTCACTGTTTTCTAGTAATTGAGGTATCTAGGATTAGGTGGGTACCAGCATTCAGGTTTCTAACAAATGTGGAAGGATTCAGTGGAAGCAATGGTACAAGTCATTTTCAAGTATCTCCACAGAATATTTACTCATTGTCTTCCACTTTTGTTTCTTTGTGCTCATTCTTCCAAGAAAAAAGAAAATAATGTAGCATGTTTTATCTAGAATAGGAAAATTTAAAAAGGAAATTGAAGTAAGAAAAAAAATCAAATGTTATTTTTATTGCCAAATCTATCTCCAGCATCTGTTTGGGGTTAAGATTTCTATTTTGATATGTTCATGCCACTCCTTTAGTCATAATATTTTGAAACAAAACTAAGTTACATTGAAAGTATCTAGCGCAAGTTCTGTTACCATAGAACAAGAACTGAGCATGAAATGATATGGAGTTGCCTGTTTCCCCATTAAAAGCTATGCTTGGGGGTATTTTCTTGAATTACAATGAAGTTATTAAAACTTGAACCATGTAGCTGCCATGAACGCAATCCTCAAGCAGCTTCTTCGAGAGTATATGCACTATCTGGAATGCTGTACTCAGACCATTTAATGCACTCTACGAGAATTAGAGTATTTGGAACTGAGATTTTCCAGTCATATTTCAGTGAGAAGAATTTAATTTGAGACCATCTCTTCTACTCTCTCAGGACGCAACCAAGGAGGCACTGCTAGCTGGAGGCAAATAGAGATAGTACCTCCTAAAATGTTGATTCTGTCTCCTCGTATAACATTTTCTTTCATTCTTCAAATTCTTAGTATTTCTGTAACTTAGAACCTGAACTTTTAGAAATATAGCTTAACTATCCAAGGAGAGAGAGAGAGAGAGAAGTAAAGTTAATTGTCCATACCAAAAAAAATAGTATAGATAACAAAGATCAACGATAAAGATGCTGTACATAAAAAACAAGCCACACTTGTCCATGAGGTTGAAAAAAAATCAAAATCCAGGGAAGAAATCCACAGTAAGGCAATACCTTTATTTAGACAAACAGAACATGCTGCAATAGATTTTGCAAATTTCTTATTCTCCAGAACTCTTAATCATGCTTGGCTATTTAAGAGGCCAGAATAGGAGAAAAAGATGGTTAAAAATGGTTGTTAGGTCTGCAATAGAGAAACGCAGTTTGAAATGGTGAGTGCAGACTAAATGAAGGCGTAATAGGTGTTGCAGGTATTGGAGAACACTTGAGCTTCTCTGACAGAGAAGCAGAGCTGACCCTGCTTGACAATAGGGCAGCTGCAACTCAGATCAGGGCCACAAAAACTGGCCTACTGTTGGGTTTGGGGCAGGTTCCCCTGTGGCCTGCCTCCGATGCCACCTGGCCACAGGATGATTTAGCCAACAGAAGAAGCTAATTTGGCCCACAGGGGATTGTACCCATTCTCCCCCTAGCCTCTCCCCATGAGGAAATTTCCTCCCATTGGAAATCTTCCAATCAAAGGGCAGGTCATACAAACCGGAATCCAGCCGTTAACTCTGAACAGAGATAACTTTTTTAATAAATCACTTGCATGAGGATGTAAAAGCGTTGCTGATCAAAATTGAGGAAGGATAGCCAACATCACAGGATCAAGATTCAAAAGATTAGGCTGAAACTAATGAGATTCAGCAGAGATAAATGTTAACATCTTGCATTTGGGTACAAGAAAAAAAAAATCGAAGACAAAGTAAAGGATGGGGGAGACTTGGGTTGGCAGTGGTACATGCAAAAAGGATCTGGTTGTGTTTGCCATCATAAGCTGAATATAAGCCAGCAGTGTAAGTGTGATGCATTAGCCAAGAAAGCCAGTGCAAATTTTGGCTGCATTGACACAAATGTCAGGTCCAGATCCCGAGAAGCAATACTGCCACTCTATTCTGCATTCATCAGGCTACATGTGGAGCACTGTGCCTAGATGTGAGGGCCCCCGTTTAGGGGTCGCTGAAAAACTGGATCATGTCCAGATAAGAGGAGCCAGAATGGAGAGATGTCTGGAGACCAAGTCCTAAAAAAAGAATTTGAAAGAGCAGGGTATGTTTAGCCTGGAGAAGAGATGCACAAGTGGAGACATGACAGTGGTCTTCAAATATCGGAAAGGCTGGCAGATGGCGCAGACGTGTTCCCTCTTGCTCCCAAGAGCAGGACTGAGTGGAAATTGCGGGGAAGCAGATTTTAGCTATCTATTCGGAGAAATTTGCTGAAAGCAGCGGAGCAGATTGCCTGGGCAGTGTTGGGTTTTCCTTTGCTGTAAGTATTCAAGCACAGATGGTCACCTGTCAGAGGCTGCATTGAGCAGCGGGTTGAATTAGATTAAGTCCTTCCAACTCCTTGATAACCTGAGGATTTCTCCACATGGCTTGGCCAGTCCTGCAAGCCTCAGTGGAGTCTCCACACTGCTTGTCAGGATGAGTGGTGGAGTAAGGAGGAGTCTGGCCCAGATGGCTCCTGCAAGCCCTGGGCAAGTCCCTTTCTCCATGTAGGGAGAAGCCTGGAGATCCCCCCACTGACTTTTTGCTCCAAGTGGATGGAGCAGGTGATGTCATGGGAGGAGAAGATCTTCATGGGCCCCCCTTCCCCTTAACGTTATTCCTTCAGCCAACCTGGATGTGAAAGGTGCAACGGAAAGCAAGCAGGGGTTCCTGACTTCCCCAGCCAGCTGGGCCAAAAAGTTCTTGGTCCCAGCACCCTGGATCAGCCACCGGATTCAGCACACAACAAACCCAAGCTTGGAGAAACAAACAACTTTACTAAAAGGTTAAAATACAGAGGTGGAGGGAATAAAACACAGAATCTAAAAAAGGATAAAAACAGGAAAGGGGGGAAGGGAGGGGGAAGGGGAATTGGACAGCAGCAGCAAGACCAGTTAAAGCCAGCCAAGAACCCCGCTCCCAGGGCCTTGTTGGCCCACTCAGACAACAAAATAACAAACAGCTTCCATCCTATCCTCTGCAAAGTCACTCTACCTTCCAAACAGCCCGGGATACACAGGATGCCACAGCACTCTTCCTCATGGAGAAATGGCAGCAGAAAAGAAACCTCCCAGGAGAGGAACAAAGGCTGCTCTGTTCCTTGGGCTTTATCCCCACCACCCCAGCCTTGGTCAGCTGACTGCAGGGTGATGGCCCATCTGCCAGGCCTTGGGCCCAGTCATTGACTCCAGGTCACTGGCATCTTGAGGGCAATTCTGGTCCTTCTTACCTCCTTAATGCAGAGGGGAGAACAATGTCTCCCAAAGGCCTTGGGTGCCAGATTCCCACAAGGCTGGCCCCTGGTATTTCCAGTATTTCCTCAGTTCCTAAATTAACCCTTCCCTGGCCTTCTGGAGTCTTGGTTCACATTTCAAGGACGAGCAATAAGTGTCCTCCAGACCAAAAGTGGTTCCCCTCCCCCAACCCAGCTTAATTAAGGTTTCTCTAGCACTCAAAAGATTGCACAATCTTTTGTGGCATTTTGTCCAGTCCTAGGTCATGCTAGCGGAAACTGTGTGCAAGAGACTGTTAAGCACCATTAGTAGCCCTTTCAGTGCCCCGTGACATCAACCTAATACTGGAGACAACACAAGGCATATTTGGTGTCTGTTTCAAATGGTCCTTGCAGCCCAGTGCAAGGAGACCTCTGTGTAACTGCAAAACGAATAGGAATATGCATGGTAAAAGAAGCAGGATTAATCCATACACACAACATAGGGACAGGAAAATGAACAGGAAGATTTTTAATGAAAGGACTGAAATGCAGAGAGAAGATAGGAATTGGGCCCTTTCAAGTAAATAGCTGGCAATACAAATCCCAGTAGATGGGGTGGTGGTGGCAAAGCTAAGCGTTTGCAACTGGAGAGAGGAAAAGAGGACAGTACAGCCATGCAGTGCAGCAGTGGGTCCTATTAGTGCTTAAGGGGTGGCTGGGTTCCAGGGAAACCTGGGAGAGAGCAGCCCAGCAGTGGCCTAGGCCAGAACAGAGAGTGGAATCAGCAGGCCCCCTGAGGCATACGAAGTCTGAAGGAGCCCTACCTAGCCCAGGTAAAGAACACCTGGAATAGTGTGCATGAGAGAGAGAGAGAGAGAGAGAGAGAGAGAGAGAGAGAGAGAGAGAGAGAGAGAGAGAGAGACTTCTCCCCAACCCATTAAATCAGTTAAAGCATATATAAGTTTGACAAATCATCACAATGACAGTGACCATTCACTGTTTTTACCAATGTCCTCCTTTCTTTCCTCCTTCAAATGGATATGGTTGCTTCTTTTTGTATCCCACATGCCTCCAACTGTGCGATTAAAAGTAAAGAGTATAAAGAAAACAGTACATATATGCTAAGTACTAACTTAAGCTTCGTTTGTCAGGTTTTGCACACTTGCTTCACAGAAGCCACTGCTGACACATGGGCTTTAGCCAACCCACGGCACCCTTCAAACAGTTTGGAAGTTGAAAGGAATCTGGCAACTTCTGGAGGCAGGGCTGAGAATGCCTCACCTATTTTGAGAGAATAACAATTCTCAGAATTCTTTCAAACTGGTCCTATTTCAGAACTCTTCGGAAGGCCACACTGGTTAGAACCTAAGTGGCAACAGGTTTAGACCTCCGTGCCCCATGGTGCAAATGATAAGTATAAATAACTTGTTTATTTCCCCCCCTGCAAATGTATGTATCACCAAAATAGGGGCTGTGGGGTTTGCTGGCAGAGCTGGTCAGGAAGCCTGGTGAGCTGGCTGCCCCGAGGCCCTTCTGCAAAATAAAAGGCTGAACTGCACTTCAGCCTAGGCCTAGGGCCTGTAGTTCAGAGAGAGAGATAATTCCTCTGTGACATGTGGTGAGACATTTCCCTGTGCAAAATGAGACTTATAGCTATTAAATTTAAAGTGCAACCTCTTAAATGCTTTTGTGACGTGGCAAATGGCAGCACCGGCACAGTTTTTGGTTTCTGTGGAGTAGCTGACTGAGAAGTCACGGTGTGAGGCACCTGAAGCTCATAGAAGCATCTGCGTTGCTCATAAATGTCACCTTACAGAGGCTTCCATGTGCTGAGGCAGCTTGCTGCACCTGTAGCCTTTAATTTCTTATTCATTTTATTAATGACATTTCTAAATTTTCCAATAGTCAAGGTGATTTACAAAGAAAACCTTCAAATGACATTATAAAAATATCCAAACATATCCAAACATATAGACTGCACACAGACACACACACACACACAAAATTCAAACAGGTAAGAACAATTCAGGACCTGATTAAAGCTTCATCCTATTCTGCCAAATGTCTGAGAGAAAAAGGAAGGTCTTAAGCTAGCACAAAAAGGATAACAATTTTGATGCCAGAGAAGAGCTTGCTGGGAAGTTCACTCTGTAATCAGGGCACCACCACCAAGAAGGTCCTGCCCTTGCTGGGACTTCCAAACCTCCCTCAGAGGCAGCACATAGGTGGTGAACAGAGCCCAAGGTGAACATAGTGCATGGGAAGCTTCATGCCAGGGAAAATGTTCCATCAGGTATTAGAGTCCTGAGTGATGTGAAGCTTTAGAGGTCACAACCAGCACTATGAATCAGGCTCAAAAACACATAAGCAGCCAGTTCAGGAAGTTTGTGTGTGTGAGTGTGTGTGTGTGTGCGCACGCGCACGCACACGCATGCGCGCACGCTCACACATATGCACACATATATGCAAAGTTTTTGTTCCTATCAGTGATATAGGTTGAGGTAGGTTGAACAATGGTTGGGAGGGGTGTTGAGATGAAGTTGTGGTCAGTAGGAACCTGGAGCTTTCAGTGTGAAAGTGGGGGCTCTGCCACATGCTGCAGTCTGTCCCCCTCGGACCAAAGGGTCCCCCAGTACTGGATATTGTTTCCAATATTTGCTAGCCAAATGCCTCCAGAACATCTGACATGTTTGTATGCGGCACCATTTTTTGGAGCTATACTGCCTCTGATCATGGGGGTTCCAATAAGCTGATATGAACTAGCAACAGCTGACCATGACTTGCTTGGTCCATCAATTTGTGCAAAGTTAAGTAGGAAAAAAGGCTGGTTGCACACACACACACACACACACACACACCCATATCAAGGGTGATAGGTGACAATATTTTTTGTGTAAGAAAAGAAATGGACTGTCCTTCAGAGCCAACTTGGTCTCGAGGAGGCCTGTTTGTGCAAGCGAATCAGCGGAAGGGAGACACAGAAATCTGTGCCATGTCTCCTGCTCCCAGGAAGCAAAGAAACGGCATTCATTCTTTTCGGGTTCTTCCTTGTTGGCAGCAGCTGGGAGGCACTGGGTGTAGGTCATGTCCCTTTTTAGAAGTGGTGCAGCAAGGCTACTAGGGATTGCAACGGCTTGGTCTTGCTCCAGTGGTTTGGCCAGGGACTGATTCCCGTTTCCCCCAAGGATGCCTCTCATTAGCATGAACAGGGGGAAGGGCCAAGAGAGAGAGAGAGTGAGAGAGAAAGTGAGAGAGAGTGAGAGAGAGACTCTGGATCACTTTTAGTTTGGGAGAACATTTCCTTTGCAATGGCATCCAAAGCTCTCTGGCTCCTCTGCTTCACCTTGGGCTCCTCCTTCAGCTCGGGGACAGGTAGGTTTGCCCGCATGCGAAGGTAGGACAGCAAGGCACTGGGCTGAGCCGGAGCTGACAGCTCTGCCCCCCCCCCCCCCGCGCTGCCAAACTTTTGCCTTCGCCAGCTGCAGCAGTTCCCCCGAGCGGCTGAAGAAACTCCCCAGCAGCCCGGGAAGGAACATTTGCGCTTGCCTATCTGTCAGCCCAGATGCAGGAACGGAGCGGGTAGGTTTGCCTTGCAGACATTGACAAAAGCAGCCATCTGCAGATGCTGCGCCTCCGGCTACCCTATTTCTTCGCGCGGCCCCCCCCCCCCCAGAAGCCGCTTGTCGCCCCCACCTCTCCGCCACGCGCTCTCCCGATTTCCTCCTTGGCTTTTCAGATCTGAGGGATATTTCAGGGGTGAGCTGGCTCCGAGCTGACACCTGTTCTCTAGGGAATGGAAATAACCGGATACTGCAGGGAATGTGTGTGTGGGGAGAGCAAGTCCGAAAAAATCAGCGCCTCCCTTCCTCTATTTACATATACACATATATAAACTTTGTTTCGATGGCTCTTCAACGGTGTCAGACAGAGACAGTATCGCGGTCTCTAACAGATTGCTGGCGGTCATGCATTTTGGGGAGCAAGCAAAAAACAGAAAGAAAGTGCAAGATGGTTTGCAGTTGACTCCTGTCAGCCTTTCCGGGGCAGCAACAAGTCTTTTCTCAGTCCTGCGAAACTGGCGAAGAGCTAAAGTGATCAGCCCTAAGCTCCGGGATAGGGCAGGCACCAAGAGAAGGGAAAGCTAGAATTGGCAAAGGAATTGCTTGATGCCTTTCAACCCTCAAGCTTGTTTGTTTCAGCGGTCAAGATTCCCACTGGGGCTTTAAATTCTACATTACTATTGTTAAGCAAATTGTATACTATTGTATGACCAAATTTCATCAGGATTTTTGTTTTGAGAGAGCCTGGGAGGAAGAGGAATCTATCAAACTAGATAAACTAGGTTGAAAACTTTTCACCACATCTATCTGATTAAGGTCACCATCCTATGCATACCTCCTCGGACTGAACTTAATGGGACATACTTCTGAGTCAACATCCATTAGACTTACACATGTACTCAAAAGTAAGCCCTACTGAGTTTGTTGGGCCCCAGTAGGAGTGCACTGACTGCACCGCAGGTCCCCCAGATGTATTTTAGTAAATGATTCTTTTCCACGCACCCAGAATTCACCTGCCCCACATATTGTTCCTGTTCTATATGTTGAGAAGGACTCTATTTATTGAACTGTGTTTATAGTTCCCTGCTAGTACTGGGAACTTATCACATTTTTATGTAGTAGCTACAGCAGGAAATCTAGAATTGCCCTGTTCCTACCCCCAGGGCCAGTTCTGTAAGTAAAACAGAACAATTATTATTTTGGTGATGCTTGGAGATCTAGTATAAAAGCAGGGTGAGTATTTTCCTTTCCTCTTGATTGGAAGTAATTAGCTACAGTGAATTAGGTAAAGTGACTCTTTGCAGAAGCAGGGAGTACTTGCCATTAGAAATATTCCACATTTTGTAGTGTCACTGATCAATTCTTTATCCCATCTTTCCTCCACAGACTGCAGAGAGACAGAGCCCTCTCAACCTTTTTCCCATCATAAGAACCCTGTTGGGTAGGCTAGCTTGAGTGACCGTGACTGGGCCAAAGTCACCCAGTAAGTTCTGAGAAAGAGCTCAGATCTGCCCCAGTTTAAGGCCCTGACCACTGCAGCATGGCCTGCTGGCTTTCCCTCCTGGGCCAGACCTAGCCTTCCTAACAGAACTTTCAACCAACACCTGGGATGAGGCCATGCAGCCCTGAATTTCCCCTTTTTAAAAACATGCTCTCAACCCTCATCTTCTATGTATATATAGGAAGAGTCTCTAGAGTAAACAAGGCAGCTGAAAGCATGTGGACAGGTGCCTTCTCTCACGTAACATTAAGATAAAGGGAGTGCCATTTGATGGAGACATAAAACATTACCTGAGAATGCATCTTACTGAATAGCATGACGAAAGTGATGGTCTCAGACAAAACAAGAAACAAAGGGTCTGCTTAGTCAAGGAGGAATAATAGGGGCAGGGACAGATGGAGGGTGTTTGGGTGGAAAGGCAGCCACCGGTCCTGCGGTCTCAGCTTCTTCACATGGATTTTTCTCCCTTCATGGCAATGTTCTGCTTTCACAGACAGTATCAGGCAATCTTTACTTTCACCAGCTGTTGTCATGGGAAAGAGGCAAGTAAATGGTGAAGTCAACAGGCAGGAAACTTTAGCGTTGGAGCCAAACCAGCCGTCAGATTCAACAGGGAGGACTGTAAACCAACCATGTAGGGTTTGTTTGCATATGCATCTACAAACCAATTTTTAAAAAAATACTCAGTATGTTGACAATTTAAATCAAAGATGGGAAAGAAGGGTTGGAATAATAGAACGCTCTCCACAAATGGTCCTCCCTGAGAAAAGCTCAGACCCACCGTAATGAAGATGTGAATTAGGTCAGGAAAGTTGCTTGCTTTTTATAAACAGTCTGCAGGAATAACAAAATGCAACTGAGCAGTTCATTGTGATTTTTTAGCTTTCATTTGTAAAGGTTAAGTCACTCATAGGTTTTCCTGCTTGCCACCTTTATTGCAAAAATAATAATAATTTTACATACTTTATAATGCTGCTTTTTAAAAAAAAAAAACCCAACACCAACTAAACTTGTCTAGGAGGGAAGTTTAGTTAAATCTAATGTTCATAAAATAATTTGAGTTCACAGAATATAGCATTCCTAGACAGACAGTCAGTTTGAAGGGGAAAATACTGAAGAGAGAGGCCAGCTTCAAAGTTTGATCTAAATGTTATTTACAAGATGAAAAAAAAGAATATCTAGAATATATTGTGATTTTAGAAACCGAAAATCCTAATATGTCTACTACAAGTTAATCAGAAGTACCTTTTGAAATATTTTTTTCTCAGAAATCAGTCATAGTCATGGGGCATCTGAGTAAACATGAGTTAAAATCAAGGTAATAAAAGGTAATGAGCTTTACATTTCTTTATAGGGCTCTCAAGGCAACTGGCTTGTATATTTGAAGATCTAACTCCCAGGCTAAAGAAAAATAGGGGTGG
Organism: Varanus salvator macromaculatus; assembly: GCA_023646645.1. Taxonomy (NCBI): domain Eukaryota; kingdom Metazoa; phylum Chordata; class Lepidosauria; order Squamata; family Varanidae; genus Varanus; species Varanus salvator. The sequence continues at coordinate 911,285 of JAIXND010000791.1, read as the reverse complement.
GGACAGCTCAATACTCTGAGCCAGTGGCAGGTCTGAAGCGGGACAGATGACACTGTCAACAAGCCTTCCTGTGCATGGGAAAACCAAATAGCCATATTTGTTAGAGACTTTTAAACAATCAGACCAGGATGCATTGTGAACGCTGCTTCCCGGATGCTCCCTGGACATGAGGAATGCTTTTCTTAGAGAGAGGTTTGTTTATAAATTGTGCTCTTAATTTGTAACAAAAACAGAAAAAACGCTCAACCTCCATGCTTCCGCTTGCCCGCTGCTGGGCTGCTTTTCTTTTTGGGAACATTGTGCTCCCAGGGCTTACATGCCAGATGCTGCAGCAGTCCAATCTAATGGTCATACTGGTGGAGGAAGATAGTGGGTGTAGCCCAGCCCATCAGGAGATGACAGATTAGGGAACACCCTAAAATCATGGTAGAATGTACCCTATTGCAGTTGCTTAAGCCTAAGAGTTGCTGCACTTGCATTCCTTGTTAAGGCTGAGATCTCAGATCCAGATGCTGGTGCAAAGCCTTATTGCTATGGAGGACAAGGATTACTAGTCCTGGTTACTAGTCCTGAAGGCTATACGTTACCTCCAGCTGCACGGTTCCATGCTTCTGTATGCCAGTTGCTGGGGAAAATGCCGGGAGGTCACTGTTGCATTCATGTCCTATTTGTGGGCTTCCCACAGGAGCCTCTGGTTGGTGAATGGAAGGAGAGAAAGCTGAACTAGGTAGTCCTTTGGTCAGATCCAGCAGCGCTCTTCCAATGTTCACCTTGTGGGGTTGCTGAGACCCAACCCGGCTCCAGTGGAACAACAGCAGGTGCCGCTGAGGGATGACCCTGAACTAACTGTAAGGAGGTTCAAGGGACAGGAAGAGACTGGTCTGTACTAATTCCCTTGCATGGCATTTGTAAAATCTTTCCTGTTCATCAGAAGCACAGAACCCAGCAGAGCGGATATGCTGCGTGCATTTATTGCCCACTCTAAACCAAAAGGCTTGGCAGTTAACACATGAAAGAGAGCGAGTCTCCTGCACAGTTAAACCATCCCGTCTTCCAGCAGGTTAACCCTGAGCTCCAAAAGCCAGCCTATTGAGTCTCAGTCAAGACTTCAAGGGAGAGGTCCAAGGTGAATGGCCTATGTTAGGGGATACCGTCCGGGGCCCCTGGCTTGGATGGCTGCACCCAGATCTTAATGTCTTGCTGTTTCTTCTTTGAATGCAGGGCTGCTGCCATATGCCAGGAAGCCTGCCCAGCCATTCAGCAAGGATGCGTATGGGTCACTGGACTCAACGCCTAGCCAGAGCAAGCCTCTGCTAAGGGGAAGCAGCATTGCCAGAGATGCTCACCTCCAGGAGCTCCCTCTGCCTCCAGGTGGCCTGCAAAAGGGGAAGGCAGGGCGTGTGCACCTGCTGTCCTTGGGAAAAAAGGGCAAGATCAAGAGTGAGGTGGAGAACCACACGGGTTTAAGGAAGCTCTCTGCTCAGCATGTGCCAGGCCTTCCTGCAGAGAGCCATGAGGAGCAGAGCCTCCCTGCTGCCTACTTCCATCAAACCAACCGAATGCACCCAGACAGGCTTCAGCTGGAAGCAGCCAATACCATCTCAGCCTATCTTCATCCACCCGTGTATTCCCATCATCAAGGCAGATCGATGGCCGAATCACAGGCTTTCAGAAACACAGAGCTGAGCACTGGGCCACGCTCTGGCAAGATGGATCACCTCAACCGGCCTGGCTGGATCACTTCTCACTACCAGCTGAGCAACTCCCTCAGAAACATCACTAGACCCTCCTGGCTCACGAACCGACAGACATCGAGCCTACTGTATCACTTGGGCATCTTAAAAAATGGTGAGCATCCTTAAAAGTAGAATCTCGCTTCCTGCATTATAGTGACAGCCTCAGCAGGCACTACTGATCTGGAATCAAAGAAGTGATGGGTGATTTCAGGCAGCAACACGCTGTGCAGCTAGGGAGCCTCACTGGACCCCCTGGGACTTACTTCCAAGTATCATAGCGCAGGAACAGGGTATTAAATGCAGATGGAGGAGGAGCTCATTCGTCATCCTCTCACATCATCAAGTTCATGAGATTCCCAATTAATCCATGTGATGATAATGCCGACATTCCTTCTGTGGCCTCAATGTGGTATTTATCGTTGCTGTGTGGTGGCATTCACGAGATTTCAGCGACCTCGCCACCTTAAAATAAGACTACATTCTGGCCCCAAACACCTTACACAGTCGATGAATCACCACTGAGCCCTTCTGCCATAACCACAGCAGATGGTTTTTCTTCTAGAAGTGTGCTGTTCCCTCCACACAGGAAGCCAATGCCTTGGGCGCATCCAAAGTATAATGGAAGACACAGGGGAAATATTCAGTGGGACTTTTATGGTTCTTCCTCTAAAGCTGAAGTAGGGAACCTGTGGCCTTCCAGATGTTGATGGACTGCAATTCCCACCAAGGATAAGTGATGATGGGGGTTGTACTCCAGCATCTGGAGGGCCCTACTTTTCCCATCCCTGGGTCGGAATGTACCAAACAGAACTTGAATGCACATGGAGTTCATATACATGTTCAGGGCTCAGCCATCTACACAGGAGAAAACCATAATGCACAGAGCAAGGTAAATTCTAATGACTGCCACAGACCCATTGATGAAATGTGCTGATGCTGGGAAACCACACTGTCCTGTTGTGAATAGAAGAAACTTGTCCTGTGCAATTTGGCTAGGGATGTTCAAGGGAGCATCTTGGCCTACAGACTTGAGCCAGCCTTCAGCAGCGAGGGGAGGAACGATGGTAGAGACGTGTTCTCCCCTGCAGAGGAGGACAGGACTGGCTCAGGGAACCAAGGTTCAATTTAGATGCCAGGAAGCACTTCCTGACAGTCAGGACCCCGAGGGTATGGAATGGGCTTCCACATGGCTTACGTAGGACCACAATAGCTGCCAGAGCATCTCTCCCAGCCACAAACTACCATTGACTACGATCAAGATTGTAGTTGGTGGCAACAAATAAAAGGGCTTTTCAGTGGCAGCGCTCCAGTTCTGGAACAAGCTCCCCATGGAGGACTGCCTGGCACCAACCTTGATATCTTTTTGGTGCCAAGTTAAAAATGTTCTCCATGACAGGAGAGTTGATTAGCTTTCTATTACATTGAGGCATTATGTCAAGAGCTTAACCGGTCTTGTGACCTAATTTGAGCTTGCTTTTGTACCTTGTTACTTTTAGTTTGAAGTCCAACTTTGATTTGGGACCCGCATCTGCAGTACTTGGTGGAACTGAAAACTCTTATAGTTCCCATCCTTCAGGTGTTCAAGGAACCTTATACTCCATGCACATGCTAAACGAAGAGAAGTCCCTTAAATGAAAACATCACCAGAGCAAATCAGTGGATCATAAAGAATATAATGCAAAAACCAAAACTGCAGAAATACAGACAATAATTGCTGATCAACCAATGAAGATCATTATTTTAAGTAATGATATACTGCACACAAACACCCATGTGCAATATTCATAGCAGTGCTCTGAAAAATGCCGTATGTGACAGAGGCAACATGTCTGTGTAGCATCCAAAGTCTCTACTTAATAACCCTAAAAGATTATAGAGGAAGTGACTCTGTTCCACAATATTGAATAATAGTAGGTCACCTTAAACGGTACCTTTAATTAACAATGCATTGTGTTGCCATACACCGTGCAAAATATTAACCCGAACTCTGAAATGTAATTTCTGCTCTGTTCTTGTTCAGAACGATAAACTCCATATTTCATTTGCATTACTGGTTGCAGATGGCAGCCAAATTTCTTCCTCCCCATTAACATGCTCTATCTAACAAACAAATAATAGGTACTTCTAAGAAGGATTTACAGAGGGGCAGCCTGCCTGCCTATCTCCACACACTCAGCCTGTATAAAGAACTTATTTTTGAATCAAAAGTATTTCCTTTCCAAAACAGTGTTCAATAAACCTACTAACAAATTGTGGGATTGTTTATAGGATGAGAATGGAAGGCATCTACCACAGTGAATCCAGCTGCCTCCAGGGGTACAGAAATCTATGCACAACAGCTCCACATCCAGAGGAATAAACCATGGCCCTCAGCTTGTGGAACAACATGCCCAGGATCCTTAACATGCGGAACCATCAGAACAACTGGCGGGAGAAAATAACCCCCATACTGTGTAGTAGTTCTAACAAGGAGCCTAATCTGGGAACATTTGGCTTCTTTGGGCATGGAAAGCCCTCTTGGTGGACTTTGGAAAGCATAAGACGTGGTGGTCCTTGATGAGAGATGCAGCTGCACTAGCATCCATGTAGCCCATTCTGGAGGCCAACTCCAGAATTTTTCCAGCCTTAATGAAAAATGGGACGCCACCGGTTGGATCGTGAGAAAGGTGTACACCTAATTCTTTGGCCTGGAATCCTAACAGCAAAATCCATCCAGTTGATAAGGGTAGAATCCAAGTGTTGTTGTTAGCTGCGAAGTCACGTTCGACCCATCGCGACCCCATGGACCACATTCCTCCAGGCCTTCCTGTCCTCCACCATCCCCTGGAGTCCACTTAAGCTCACACCAACTGCTTCAGTGACTCCAAGAATCCAAGTAGTCCTAGACAAAAACATTTACTGCCAAAAAGTGTAACATCAGCTTGGTGATTCTACCAATTATATGTCCTTTAATGAAGGTCCCACTAATGACATTGCATTTTTCATGAAGACTGTAAAAGCATTTGCTTTGGGCTACATAGATGACAGTACAGCTACATTTCTCATGAAGACTTTGGAGTAGTTGTGGACAACAAGCTAAACACGAGCCAGCAATGTGATGCAGCTGCAAAAAGGGCAAATGCTACCTTGGGACGCATAAACAGAAGCATCACTTCCAGAGCGAGAGGTACTTGTTCCACTTTGCTCAGCACTTGTCAGACCTCACCTGGAACACTGAGTTCAGTTTTGGGCACCCTGGTTTTTAAAAAGATGCAGAAAACTAGAAAGGATTCAGAGTAAGGCAACAAAATGATCCAAGGTCTGGAAACTATGCCCTATGATGAGAGGCTGCGTGAGCTGGGCCTGTTCAGGTTCAAAAAGAGACAACTACAAGGGGATATGATAGCACTCTGGAAATACCACAAACGCTGCCACAAAGAGGAAGAAGACTCTGAGTATAGGTCACGGAACAATGGGCTCAGTCTAGAGCACACCAAAATTCAGGCTGGACACCAGGAAAAACTTCCGAACTGTCAGAGCACTCTGAGAATGGAACCCGCTGCCTAGAGAGGTGGTGAGCTCTCCCACACTAGAGACATCCAAGGCAAAACTAGACAGTCATCTGAGTGGGGTGGTATAAATTGGTGTCCTGCTCCAGCAGGGGGGTTGGACCTGATGGACTCCTTGGCCCCTTCTGATCCTACTCTTCTCTGAATCTATGAATCTATAAGACAGCAGAGAAAAATCTAAGCAGCTCTTACGTCAAGTGGGCAGGGCCATTTTTCACGCTCCTGCCCTCACAACCTGCTTTGTGTATTAGGGAGAGCATGCCACTTGGGACTAACAACTGTGGCTGCCTTCTGCAACAGACAATGAAAAAGAAATGTGTTTGCCATGCAAAGGAATGAAATTACATTCTGGATTTTTGGTTATGATTTTGCACAGTGTGTGACAACATAAGGTATTGTTAATTAATTACACTATGGGCAATATAAGGCAAGTTACTATTGTTTAGTACTGTTGAACACAAACCCTTTTTCTAGTCTTTGTATTAACGGCCCACCTTTAGTATTGTGAAAGAGATGCTACATATCCTATACTGTCCTGCAGTTCATATTGCATATTATATATAACATAATCATACTGCATATTATATAAGTGCCTGAGTAGATGGGTGTGTGGCCCACTATATATGTGCTGGAAGGAAAGGTCTTCCTCATTGGATGCTGAATTAGACTCTCTGCTTCTGCACTTGGTGTTCACCTGGCGCAGTGTTTGGGCTCCACTGACTGCTTCTAGTCATCCTCCTCCTTGCCTAGCATGGCCACTTGACCGGCAGGAGCTTTCCAGAGTCTCACGCAGGAATCTTTCCAGCCCTGCCTGGGAATGCAACCTTCCAGGTGCAAAGCATGTCCTCTGGCACGGACTGCAGTCCCTCCCCAGAGCTTTGACGGGCTGTGGTAATGTGGGAACCCCTGCACCAGGGTTGGTGCAGGGGTTGGCTTTATGGACTGGTGCTTAACTCCTTCCCTCCCCCTTCCTTCTGCAACCTTTTCCTTGCAAATTGTCTCTGTGGGGCTGGGGGCTGCTTCAGAATAGTGCAGTTTACTGTGCAAAGGGCTGCAGATGGAGGAGGGAAGTTGGTGGAAATGACCCCCCCCCCCCCGCTTAGACGATTGGGCGAGCAACTTAGGATATAAGTCCACAGTGGTTAGTTAATGTGCAAACTGAACACATACGTAGTTGGGATAATTGATTGAAGACAGCATAGGAACCTGTTTGGCTTTCAGTGTTAGACTGCTGGCTGGCCTTTCAAGAGTTGTTGAATATTTTTTGGTAATATTGTTCTTTTGAGAATCATGATCTGGAGAGTTGCTATCTTCCTCAATCAAAATTGAGGCAGTTCAAATAATTGTAGCTTTGGAGCAGCCTACCTTAGCCTGTACCCTCCAAATGTTTTGGACAACTCCTGGTATTTCTAAGCATTGGCCAGTCCAAGTCCAAAACTTCTGGGCCATTTAGCAGAGGTTTTCTAAAATGAAGAAGTGCTAGCAAATCTTAAACTTCTTTCCAGGCTGCCTGTTTCTGCACCCAAACTTCCCTACTACACAAAATCTTTGCAAGCCATAAAATACATGGAGGAACAATGAATGGTAGGATCTGGAATTCTGTCGGGTAGCAGCCTCTGGAATTCTGGATCTGGAATTCTGTCGGGTAGCAGGCTATGGTAGATCTGATGAGCAGAACAAAAGGGTGGAGAAAAGGGTTTAAAATGTATTTGGGAGAAGCAGAGCCATCCTAGGGCAGTGTCTTCCTGAGTGCACAATTGCAGTGAGAGACACTGCCTGAGCATTAAGGGAGACCTGCCTGCTTTCCAAGGAGGAAGCCCTGTGGCACTCAACTAAACTTGCTGCTGACTAGGCATGTGTACGGCTGCACCACAGTTGTCTCCGGAGAGCCACATACTGGCAGTTCTACCCTGCGAGTGCTGTCATGGCCGAGGTGGTCCCCACCAGGGCTGTTTTCTGGCTGAGGCTGCACGACCGTGACTTCCAGACCTTGGTTCTTGTTCTAGATGCCGACAGCGCCGAGGTGTGCCTGACGGATTGCAGGCGGGAGCCTGAGGAAGGGGAGGCCTACTGTAGCAGTGACTTCGGTAAGATCACCCCCCTCCCACTCAGCTGCTTCAGGCACCGGTCATGTCGAGTGCATGCTCATGTTACTGGCACACACTATTCCTTCTCCAAGGTGGGGGCAGTCTTGGCACTTGCTTCCCAGCACCCTCCCGAAGAATTTCCTTGGCCCCAGAGAGAGAAATATCTGCCTTCCCAGAGTCGGGGCTAGAGCCAGCTTCCAATCTACTTAACTTCATTGCATCTGATGTTGATGTGAACTTCAGTGGAATGATACGCCTTGATTTATTCTTGCCAAAATTATGTTACTGTGAACCATCCTGAGAGTGCGGAGCAGAAAGAGAGCGTTTTGCAAGGTCCCAAGGCATCTTGTCTGTTGCCTACAAATGCGGTTCCTTTACACAAGTGGTGTGGATCCAGAGACTGAACTACAATTCCATCATTCCTGACAACTAACACATTGATGGGGCTGATTGGAGTTGAGAATCCCGCAACATCTGGAGGACTTCAGGCTCCCCACTCCTACTAGCCAGGGCTAATAGGCTTATTTATTTCAAAGATGTATGAACTGCCTATAAGTTAAACCCTCTGAAAATGCACACAGCATTTAAAACCACAAAATCTAGGAAAAGATGCTAAATAATTAAAAAATAATAAAGCCAAGGTAATTAAAACAAGATAGCACCATCTGTACAACAGCAGCCAATTAAGTCCTTACTCAATTATAGGCCAAGCTAAAAGGCAAATCTTGAGGGTCTAAGTAGAAGGCCTGTAATAATGAGAACTGAGAGAAATCAGCTGAAATAAAATCTCACAACTGGCGGGTGGATTCTGCCAAGAAGGCCCTGGTAGGAATTTGAGGTCAACGACATCTGGAGGGCTGTGGAGCCCCCACCCCTCCACTTTATGTCTATTCCATTTGGGCACCCGTGACCTTTTCAGACAGGAAATTTTTTGGCCATTTTGCATAACAGTGGCTTCCCAGCAGATTTCTGGCATTTGAGTGGCCATGAGCTCCCTCAGGTATATCAGAAACACATTTTTAAAGCTACAAATTAGCACTGGTAATTTGTTAAATTCAGTTGCACTCTTACAATTTGTTAAAAATAGGTCTCTGTGAACTATCAGGACAGAATGAACATAAATGTACATGTGTCACATTGTCTTGGAACAGAAGTGTTGGATGTAACCCATAGTCCTGAGGTGGTAATATGGCCAAACTTTTCTCTGAAAACAATTGAGCTTCACCTGTATCTACAGAATTACTTTTTCTCATTCCAAGGAAGATGTGGGTCATTTATTTATTTATTTATTCCCCCCCCCCCTATTTTTTTGACAGAAAAAATCCATAAATACAATTACAACAACAATAATATAACACAAGAACACAATAATTAAAAAAGGATTACATGAAGGAGTGCACACACCACCCCAGAGACCAATATTACCATCGTACACATATAATATATAATATTCTTCAATTATACACATATCCCCTCCAGAAAGTCATATAATCTTGATTGGGTTTACAGCCTTTTCCTTCTATCAGTACTGCTTTTACAAAATCTTCCCAAATTTCATTATATTTATTTGCTTTCATTAACCCTCTTTTAATTTTTTATTTCTGTCATCAGTTTATCATTAATTACCATGTTCCGTATTTCATTATACCAGTCATGCCTTTGCAAAACCCACTTCCGCTTCCAATATTTAACTATCACTAGCCTAACTGCCATTATCATACTTAACAATCAATTCTTTCTTAACTTCGTTTATATCTTGTTTTTCTATCAACAGTAATAACACCATTCTTGGTGACATTTCTAAATCTATATTTAAAATTTCTCCAATTTCCTTAAATACAATAATCCAAATCTTTTGTATATTTTCACAATCTCACCACATATGTTTATAAGTTTCAATCTCTTTACCACATCTCCAACATATATTAGAGTATTTATCATCAATTTGATTTAACTTTACTGGTGTTAAATACCATCACCATATCACCTTGTATCCATGCTCTTTAATTCTTATTGACATATTCTTATATACTCTTCTATTCCAAATATTCTTCCAATCCGTGTCTTTTATCTCACCTAGATCCATTTCTCAAACTGATTTTAAAATTTTCATGTGATCCCCTAACTCCACTAATATCCTGTAGATTTTGGCAATTCTTCCTTTGGTTGTATATTCTTCCTTAGTCTCACATTCTTTTATAATCATTTCAAATTTTGTTAATTGTCTTTCTTCCTCTTTAAATTTGTCCTCCATCTTTATCCATTTTTCTAATTGAATTAAATTTAACCAATTTAATTTAACCTCTGGCAATACACTCCATAGTTGTCTTATATTTTTATCTTATTTTTCCAATCTTCCCATTTGCATATATGGTTATTTTTTAATTTATTAATCCAATCCTTTAATTCTATTTTTGGGAATTTCTCCATTTCAACCACTGGTGTTAATGGAGAAATTCCCGGGAATAACTGTTGCCTCCATTTTTCCCATACTACCATTATATTTTTTAAAAAGGGATTTTGAATTTTCTTAATAATCTTTTTAATATCCTTTTTAAACCAATATAACTCTAAATGATTGCCTATTTCTCTTAATTCTTTTATTCAATATCACTCCATATTAATTCTTTATTTTGGACTATAATATCTGGAACTATCTTTAATTGGTTTGCAACCCAATACCTTTTAACATCTGGAATGCCCAGGGAAGGTGTGGGTCTTAATGTTGCAACTCTAGTCCTAGCTGAGTTCTTTGCGCAGCACGGATGCAGTAAAACGTCTGCCTGAAATCCAGCTTTCATTACAAAGCAGTTGCAAAGCATGGATACCATCTGCAACGATGGCATTACAAGCTTGTCAGGTTGCAATACTGAAATCTCCTTATTTTAAATAAACGCACTTCATACTCTTACTGATAATTCTCTTATGAGATTATCAGCTCTTATTAAGCAGTTGATGAATTCACCTTCTTTTCTTGTCGAATGTACAATTTTTATTCATTCAGCTTGCTTGGATTGTGGGGTATTTTAAATGGTTATGCACACTTCTTTGGGAACTCATATTGAAAGGCAGTTCATAGCCACTGTTACCATTTCCTATCATGGAATAATTAGAAACGGCATCCCAGCGCTGTGTATTCATTCCCCACTCTCTTGTTTTCAAAGCGTTGAACGGGATTGTTCATGATGTCACCCCAATACACCAAGGAACGCGCTTGGTGATGCTGTTGGTCAACAGGAACGGACTGTATAAGACGAACCGGCTGTACCTCAACCCTGATGGCTTCTTCTTCCAAGTTCACATATTAGTTGTGGATGCCTTGAACTGCAGAAAACCCTGTCCAGACTTCAAACTTGGTAAAGAACCTAAGTCTTTTCCCACCTAACATTGCCATAGTTACCACCAGGAGGAAAGGGGATGTGGTTGGGTCTAAGACAGGTTCGAAGGGTGGCTTTTGTCTTTCCCAGCTCCATGATTCTGAACAGCATTTCTACCCTGCTCTTCAGCCAGAAAGGTTCCCAGAGCAGCTTGCAAGATCAGAAATAAGACCATCGCTGTCCAGAGTCTTCAGCACAAAAGTAATGCCATGAAAGGGATCTGAAAGGAGAGGGAAAAGGGCACTGGATTCTTAGTCACAATGTTCAGCAAATCTTGGAGCTGGACCTAGCATGAGGAAAGGCTACTTGAGATGGCCTCAGCAGTGGGCAACTGGCAGCAGGTGGGAAGGGCTTTCAGCCACAGCGAAGGGCCCTGGATGCTGCTTCCTGTCCCTCCAGTAGGACAGCAGAAAGCCAGAGATGTGCAGGGGCTCTTTCTGCAGCGGCAGGCATTCAAAACCCAGCCTGTCTCCAGTACAGCATTCAAAGGCCATTCGGGGTAGTGGGGAGGTGAGCACATGCTAGATTAGGGTTGTTCCAACAGGAGGTTTCTATTTCCCAGCTTAATGATGGTCACATACAAGCTGGCAGGTGTGCTTGTATCATGAAAGGAAATGGCTGGTGTAGCACTGGAAAATTATCCCATGTGGGAATGGCCCATCAGCCTCTGCAGGTGAGTTTCGCATGTGGCCCACAGCAGCTCACCGCAAGAGGAGTGCTGGCAATTGGGTTTCCACCTCCAGCACTACCAGTGTTGCAAAGGAAGCTGAAATGCTTTTGCAAGTGGAGGGTGGGTGGGGGGGCATGCGGCCCTCAGATGCAGTTGGCTGGCGACTCACGCTGGGCCTAGACAACATGAGCAATTGTAAGGGATCATGGGTGTTTCAGGCCAACATCTGGAGGGCCGCGCTTTCCCCATCCTGCTCTCTGGGTCTGAGCTTTGTGTTTTGAGCCAGCAGCAACAGGCTGCTGCAGAACCTCAAGCAGCTTGTAGTTTCAGGGTGAGAAAAGCACAGGTCCAAGAGCAGCAAATGCCTTGTAATACCTGAAGGACAACGACATCTGCCCTCTTGGACGCACACCTTAGTGTGGTGAGGGGGCTTAAGTGTGTCAAACAAGCCAAGAGCAATGCCATCAGCAGGCCAGAAGAGTCTCAGGAGGCTGGTCCCCTAGCAGGGTCACCCAAGGCAGAATGGTCAAGGCTGAGACACCAGACCAAGATGCATTCACCCGCTTCAGGAGTAATGGTCACATCAGCAAAGAGAGAATGGACCTCATTACTGCTGATGGGGCAGGGAACTCCTGAGGGGCAGCTACTGGGCAGTGGTGGTAGTTGAAGGCAACACTGGTGGAGGATCTTTCACAGACAACAGCAGTGATGCTCAAGCTAACTCTGGTCAGAAGTGAGCAGTAAAGGACGTGATAAACCACTTCTGAATATTCTTACCATGTAAACCTTATGATGAAACAATCCAAAATGAAGCAAGAGTTACTGCAGAAGACACTTTCCCCATGCAGGTTGGAAAGCACTTTATGAGCTACTGGGGAAGTGCAAAGGACAAATTCAAGTAGTGCTGTTGTTAATGCTGATTCTAGATCAAACCTGAAAGGAAGACTAGTGGCTGACCTGCACAGGGGTGAAAGGAGAGACCAAGGCTGCACAACACATATAAGTGGGACATGGAATGTGAGAAGTATAACTCAAGGCCAACTGGAATGGTAAAGCTAGAATAGAAAGAATGACTATCTCAGTACTGGGTGTGAGTGAACTACAGTAAACTGGAATGGGGAATTCCCAAAAAGAGAAACACAAACTGTTTTACTACAGAAATAGCAAACTCTGAAGAAGTGGAGTGGCTCCAATACTGAGGCAAGACTTAACACAGACAGTAAGAGGCTATAATGCAAAATCCAACCAAATGATATCAATCAGAATTAGTGGAAAACTATCAACATAACAATCAATAAATCATTCAAATCCATCCCCCAGATGCTGAAGAAGAAGAAACTGAAAATTGTTGTGTGGATGTTCAAGAGGAAATTGATAACACATAAAAATAAGACCTGCTGCTAATCCTAGGTGAATGAAATGAAAAAATAGGAAACCAAAATGAAGCAAATGTTGTTGGGAGAAATGGCCTAGGGGTAAGAAATGAAGCAGAATGACTGGTAGAATGTAGTGGAACCAACAACCTGTCCATTGCAAACATATACTTCAAGCAACCGCTGAGATGACTGCATGCATGGATATCACCAGATGGCCAGTGAAGGAGACAAAATCTAATAGACTATGCAATTGGAAGCAAAGGGCGGAGAAGCTGTATTCTTCTTGCCAAAACAACTCCAGAGGCAGACTGCAATAGTGGTGATCAGAATTTCAAAAATCAGAGACAAGCTAAAAAAGGGTCACCAACAAAAATAGTGCCAAAATATAACTTATGTAACTTCCCTGAAGAATTTGCAGTCCACATAAAGAACAGACTTATATTGCTCAACTGACTGTGTGCTAGAAGAACTGTGGACTGAAACCAGAGACATTATTACAGAAGAATGCCAAAAACAATTCCTCTAGAAACAGAAAAGAAAAAGCCTAAGGCAGAAAAAAACAAAAACACTCACATTTGCAAAGGACAGGCAAGAAGCAAATGCAAAATTTGACAGAAATGCAGCTTTTTAGCAAGTATCACAGAGATAACTATTACAATGGCCACTGCAAAAAATAGAAGAAAACAACAAAGGAGAAAAAACAAGGTCCAAGAAATCAAAGGGAAGTTCAAACCTAGATTAGGAATGCTAAAAGACAAGGGAACATACTGTCTGACCAAGAGAAAATAAAGAGAAGGTGGAAAGAAAATACAGAACAGTACAGAAGAGATGAAAGGATGAAGGATCTCTTTGAAAGGGAATTCTATGAAGAAGATCCTGCAATATTAGAAAGTGTAGTGAAAGTGCTCTGAAAGCACTTGCAAAAAATAAAGCACCTGGTATATATAGGATATTAATAGAACTATTTCAAGCTGCAGAAAATGAATCAGTCCAAATCTGAACCAAAATATGTCAACAAATACGGAAAACAAAGCCACAGCCCACAGATAGAAACATTCAGTATTCATTCTGGGCCCCAAGAAAGGAGAGGCAAAAGAGTGCAGCAATCACAGGCCCTTTGCATTACTCTCCCACGAAAGCAAAGCAATGCTCAAAGTGTTGCAACAAAGAATACCGTCCTGAATGGAGTGAGAAATGCCAGACCTCCAAGATGGATTGCAGAAAGGAAGAGGCACTAGAGATCTTGAGCTTTCTCAAGAAGCAAAAATGAGAAAACTGAGGGTGTCATACTTCAGACACATCATGAGAAGGAAAGACTAACTGGAGAAGACAATCCTGTTAGGGAAAGTCAAAGGCAGAAGACAAAAGGGAAGACCGAATGTGAGATGGACTGAATCCATAAAGGAAGCCACAGCCTCCAACTTGGAAGAGCTGAATGGACCTGCCATGAACAGGACATTTTGGAGGGCTTCCATTCATACCATCACCTTAAGTTGGAGACAACTTTATTTAATTTACAGTATTTTTACCCGGTCCTTAACGTCTCAGGATGGCTTACAAGATAAGCCAACTTGATGACACATAACACACGCATGCTTTTGTAGCTCAATGTTCACTTCATTAGATGCATGATGTGGTTCCAGATGACTGGGGCTGGAACAAATGGTGAGGTCAGAGGCATTGAAATGCAGACATGGTAGATGGTAAGGATTACCTTAAAAATAGCCACTGTACTATTGGGAAAATCCAACAGCTGGGTGGACACACAGGGAACCTTGCAGTGATGAGCTCTTTCACATGTTCTTGTCTCTATTCAAGTCACATAAGATAATCACTATTGTAATTCAGCTAATTTGCAGTGGAATCTGTCTTTGAAGTTCCTCTGTTCAAAACTGGCTGCATTCAGGTCAATGACAGGTGGACATTCTGAAGCAAACCTTTCAGGTGGAACAAGTGATTTAGAATTCATGAAGAGCATTGAATATTCTCTCCTGTGACTTGAATAGGGAATAGGGGTTTTTTAAACACAGTATTTGTGTAGTCAATCAGCTCATGGCTTCAAGGATACTTCTGCTATCATCCAACAACTGTTTCTGTGAATTACTGGTGAGGTAATTACCATTTGTGAGCTACTTTTTTCATTTCAGTGCCCTCTGACTCACTTAATCTTCCCCCAGGTGTGTGTGTGTGTGTGTGTGTGTGTGTGTGTGTGATGCATGCATTCATGTGTGCACCACTCAGGAAACAGCACGTGCATCTGATGAAAGACACTGTTGTCCCTGAAAGCTTATTCCATAACGTAACGCATTTGTCCATTTGAAGATCTCCCAAGACACTGTTGTTTTGCCTGCAGCATCCTAACAGGGCTATCTCTGGAAAGCGAGATAAAAACCAAGGTTTTATAGTCTATGTTATTCTTTTAGTTCTTGTGATCTCTCCAGATTGAAGGTCTGGGCAGATAAAACAAGCACACACTGCAGCAAACGTGACACCAGTCACAGAATGTTCTGTCCCAGCTCTGGCACTTGCTCTTTTTGCAGGCAGCAGATACATCGTGATGGGTCAGATCTACCACCGGAGACGGCAGCTCCCTGCAGTTCTGCAAGAGCATGTGAGAGGGCGCCTGAGGCCAGGTGATGGGCTGCTTTGGAGGGGCAGCAGCTATGTGAGCAGGTTCAACAGAAGGCGAGACCAGAGAGTTCGAGGGGCGGCTCATGCCCAGTGCGGGTGAGGATTCCAGCACAGCCGTGGCTCCTGGGGTTGGAGTCAGTGGAGGGCTACTGCCAAAAAAGGCTCTGCACTTGCCACGGGCTTTTCTACCTTCTCTGCCTACAGCCTGCAGGTCTTGTTAAGGAGCAGAGAGTGCAGCGGCCCCTTAAAAACAAGCCCGGTTATTGAGCTACGCGACTTCCCCCACTTCCAAATAACCTACTGGTCCACAAGAGCTACAATAAATAATTTGTTTTAAGGCACACAGCTATTTTTCTGGAATTTGTGCAGCTGGGTCAATGTGAGCTTTGATGCTTGTGGCATACTTTTAGAGGAATATTTCTACCCGTCTGCTTCACCGTGTTGCATGTTCAGTCAAAAGCTGAACTTCTCAACATTTGGTTTGACAGAAGACAATCAAAATGACAGGAATGGTTCTTACGGAATACATATGCAGTGGAGTGTGTGAAAATGATGAAGGGTGATGCATACACATTCTGCTTCTTAATAGGTACATTTGAGGTTTTTTCCTTGAATAATTTCCTTCCTTGCGCTTGAACAGTGTCAGCTCCCGTGTACCTCAAGTCTACTTATTCTAGTTAGGTCTAGAACTTGGTAACATCCTATGCACATGATGCACATCCTATGAAACTATGATTTCTTCTCGAAAACAACCAAAGCTCTGCACACAGCTTCAAAAGAGGCAGTCAATTGCAAATGTCAGTTTCTGGCAAACAGGAGCGAGCGCATGTTGGATTCACTTGAGAAGACTCGCCTGCTGGAGCAAACCAAAGGCCTATCTAGCCCAGCATCATGTTTCACACAAGAGCCACATCATTGCTTGGGGAATGGGGGGCGGGGGGCAAAAGCAGGCCAAGAAGACACCGGCCTCCAGATCCAACACTTCCATATACATTTTGGGAGCTAAAAACCAAAGATGCTGAAGTTTGCATTCCAGGGACTGAGCTCGCAAGCATTGGCCTTGTGAGCCCCACCTTGCAAAGCTTCTCTAGGGTCGGGGGGACAGCAGAGCAGCAAGGGGTTCAGCAAGAAGGGGGTGCTGGCATAAATGCTGGGTGGATGACATCTCACCAAACTCGGTTATTCTTTGCCTTCCTTTTTGCTTGTGCATAGAAGCAATTTAGGTGGGGCGTTGAGCTAAACTCAAACACGGATGAAGTTTGTTCGCTATACTCATTTTCTATAGAAGCATTCATGTTAAAAAGCCCCTTTTGTTACTTTCTCTAGCACTTGTGTAAGAAATTAGGCACAGGCAGATCAATAGCAACGGAACATGCAAATGTTTATCTGATTTTGGGCCACTTTCATTTTTTGGACCTTGTAACTTGTATTACAACAACTTAGGAGAAAATTTACACCACAAACATTGGATGTCTACCTAAAACAGCAATTTCTATAGGGTGATGGCCCAAATGCCTGTAGCCACAATTAAGCAAAAATGTTTCAAGATTTGTAGAACAGCAGATTGCATCAGAATGGCCAAATTTGGTAAGAGAGAAAAGTAACTGGCAATGGAAAACTGCAGCACCTCAGCTCAATTTAAATGACTGGATGAGAAATCAAAGGCGGAGAATAAGTCCAACGCTGGGCAAGAATAATGCATCACGAAAATAGTTTGATTCATGAAAGATGGAAAAGGAAAGGGCTTTACCATTATAAAAGAAAAAGGAAATTAAACGCCCAGATGCGAGCCTGGGCTGGAATCTCCTAGGAGATCTTGTAACCTTATACTGGCAAAGAAGAATTCAGAAATGTCTCTTCTAGCTCTCTCATGATGTCTAACAGGTTCATACAGCGTCTAACAGAAGGAAATGAATTGGTTAAGAAAGAAATGGCATGCTTACAATCGAGATGTCAGAGTTGAATTTTTTCCAAGATGTCTTGAATGAAGGCATTTTGTTTTGTCAAAATGAGACATCCTGGCAACAGCCCAGACCAGTGGGAGAGGCTAGGGGCCAGCCTGCTCACCAAGCTTTCCTTGATTAATTCAAATTATTTTCTATATTTAACTCAAATCTTATGAAGTCAGATTCTTCCACTTTTAAGATGAGGAGAGGCCATCATCACAGCACCACTGTTGTTCCTGTAGCTTGAATCAAAGAATCAAACAGCAGTTTTCTGTCAGTGCAAAGTAACTCTTGAAGTATCTCCATTAGAATTTGAAGGGATGCGAGACAGGAATTTTCAAAGGTCACGTCAGCTGCAGCCTCGATCTTGGATGATCTGCACGAGGTTAGTCTCCCAAAAACTATTATTTTTCCTGACCTGCTCTAGCCTGATAATGCTTCAAGCTTTCATCACAAGCATTTCTCATCAATCAGCTTATGCTGCATTAATGGCTTGGCTCTCAATTTCCTACAGAGCTTTCCTGTTTTCCTATCCCCCAGGCCTGCTATGGCACATCCCACACAGGTCCCATGGAGGTCCATGCCACATTCCAAGCTCAAGAAGTGTATTTTCTTAGGTGCAGAGAGAAATCGAAACAAACCAACATGAAGATTTCCATTCAAACGTGTGTGTTGGAGTGGGGGGGATGGGGGACTGCCTTGTTCTCAGAACTGCTTGTATGATTGCTCCCATCAGCAGAATGACAGCTTTGGATCCAGTCCCAAGCCAATGCCTACTATTTATGAACCCCTTCCAAGTATCCAGAGTGCTTCATATGCAGTGACCCAGTTCCGATCTGGTGACAAGGCAGTTTGTTCTGCAGAGATCATGGTAAACCTTGCACACTTCCCATGACTTTCACATGTAAATACAGAAGTTTGCAAGTGGAAGTTTAATTTCCTCTCACAAGCTGCTTGCTGCAGCTCATGAGCAAATCAATGAACTTCGTTCTTGTTAAGTCTGAATAGGACTATTATGAGTTTTTCTTACAACAACCATGTACGGTAGGTCAGTGTTCTTCTCATACTGGATCCGTGTGCAAGGTTGACTGCAGCTTTCCAGTCTTCCACGCAACTTCACAGCTGAGGTGAGCGTTGAACTGGGCACTTCCTTCTTCACAGGTTAGTCTCTCAGCACACATTCTCAGTACAATCCTATATGCACTTCCTAAGGTGTCTTAGTATACTTAAGCATGTTTATAACACACTGTATGACTTGGCATGTACCTGTTCTTAATGTTCATGGACTGGATCCAGACTTAAGTAAGGTTTAGAGCAGACTCAATGAATTCTCTAGGGCAAATTGGTAATGATTAAGTTTAATTTTCATGAGACTAAGGCAGGCTAAGCTTAGATTGAGGCTAATGCATAAATATCAGGGCTAAGACATTTACCAAAGGTTGATAAAACAGTTTTTTACACCTGCTTAGAAATGAGAAAGCAAGGAGCCCTGGCTATTTCTCCCTTTATCCATGGGGGTGGGGGGGGGTGAGTTACACTGATTAAACTGCAGTATATTTTTGTGGTGGTGTTTTGAAATGTCACTCATAGACTCCCAATTAAAATATTTTGCTGCACAAACTTGAAAATGCATCCAAAATGTTTAAAAAGCTGCCCCTCCCCAACACTTTTGAAAATACTTGCTTCAGGATTTGTGCAATGTGGAATGACTAGGTAACATTTCCTCCTGTCTAGAATATTCCTATTCTAACTAGAAAAAGAATGAAGTAAAAGCTCCATCCGGATCAACATCTGCAATTTCTGGAGACACAAATTCCAGTTAATAGCATTAGTTACCAGGCATTCTGTTAGTAGATATTTACTAGCACACATAATCAAACACTATGGCACAGTTCAATGACGTTTCTTTAGAATATCAACACAATCAATAATTAAAAACATGGTTTGCATTTATTTTTCTGGTTGTCCATTTCTTTCTGGTTGCATGCACACTTACCTTTTTTCTTCAGGGAAATCCAAGTTGGATTCTTGTCTTCCACACTCACTCTGTGAATTTTATCCTGTACATACATATTCCTCCAGAAGCAGTAAGTGTTGGGCAACTTTGTAACAGGAAAATATGTTATGAAGGAAAGTGTTAACTACATACTATCCAAACTAAGTAGACAGTCAATTCCCTTGCTTATCTAAGAATCGACTGTTAAACTAGCCTATTTGCTCCTGGCTAAACAGCACAAAGCTTGAAACAGGAATCCAAACAAGGCGGGCCTTGTAAGCAAAGAACAAACCCAGGAGCTTGAGTTCACATGTCCTTGACCTAGGGGCGGGCAATTCTTGGCGGTCTCGAGGCAGTATCTCTGTATCACCCTGTGGGTGCCAAAGGCAACACCCAAAATGACATCTGGCATGACTAAGCAGCGCCAAGAGTCAACATTAGCTTGCTTGCCATTTTGGCATTCCAGATGCCATTTTGTTTGTAAAATATGTAAGCAATTTTTGAGTCCAGCCCCCCTGAATTTCAGGGGGCTGTATTGGGAAGCCGTGGCAGTCTCATGTAACCCACAGGCAGCCTAATACTCACTCGTGCTAAACAAATAATTCCTGGTGTGTTTAGACAGCAGCATGTGTACCATAAGCCAGCATTCTCCAGAAGACTGGCTTTACTCTGGCATGCAAAGACGGCTAGTAGTTATCCAACTCACCCCACCAAATGCCAATTTAAAAATTATTGAAAATGTTTTTAAGTGCCCCAAGCAATATTGAAATATGATTTTCTATGTGTGCATGTGTGCATAATGTATGCATATACATATACATGCACACACATGTATGTGCTGATTAGAATTTAAATAATTGATGTGAAATCAAAAGTAAGTAGTACAAATGAAGAAATTATTTATTTAGGCAAAATAAATGAAGAAATCATTCATGTAGGCAAAATAAATGGAGAAATCATTCATGTAGGCAAAATAAATTCAAATTCAAAATTGTCTACTACTTTCCCTAATATGGGAAAATAAATAGTTGGCTATGTGACTTTAAAACATGCTCTTGTGTTGACAAACATTTTAAAGAAAGCTGGCTTCATGGGTGGGGGGAATCTTACCTTAGAGTGACCATAAAAATCCGCTTAATATTGTGCTTTGCTTACCGTGGTGCAACCAACCTGCAGCTGTTTAAGATAATACCATTCCAACAGGAGTTTCCATAAACAGGTCCTAATCTATCATAAAAAACAAAACTACTAATGAATCTCTGGAAGCTTTTGAACCCTATTTAGATATGGAACACCAAATCCTTCCATTCGACTGAGGAATCATGATTAAAAAGTGACCTCAGTTGATTCATGATATTTGATACACACATTGGACAGGTCTCAGCAAGTGAACAAACACTCTGGAGTTTAAAGAATGAGATGTTGGGGGGGAAATAAAGTATTCTGCACATTGTTTCTTTTAAAAAACTGAGTAAAGTATAATTTTCTTTATTCCTTTTACAGAAGTGGTATTTAAAATGTACACACATTACACTGGCTCATAAATAAAACTTTAAAAAAACCTAAACATTACCATAGTTGATACAGCTAAGAATTGTTGTCATATATTACAAAGCAGTAGGAAAAATGATGAGGATTGGTAAAAAGTGTATGAAAGTAGCATTTTCCTCATTTCATAGTTATATATATATTTATATATATATGAAAAATTCCCAATAATTTCTGCACAGTATGGCAATGCCAAGTGCTACATACGTAATTTTAAACAATTGATGTTTCATTAGGAATTCCACCAAATCTGATGTCCAACAACATTACTTTATTTATCTAAGATGAAATGTCCTATTATGTACAAAAAAGGTAATTTTCAGTTTGTCACAATTTGTTAAAAACAGTGATCTATTGCCTATGGGTAGGAAAGTTATTTTTTCAACATGGTTTTTCAGTGTCAGCCATATGTACGAATAATACAGAAATATTGTGGAGACAATATTTGTAGGATTAAGGTTGAAAAGTTTCCTTCTTTTATAAACATAATGCATACAATATGTAGCATCATCTCTTTGTAAAAAGTCCTAAGACAATATACCCTACACACAAATACTTTTCCCTACTTTCTAAGAAGCATAAATGGATGCCGTTCTCACAATGAACAATTAACTTTCTTTTGATTTCACATTGGTTAAATGACAGCATCTATGTACAAGAGTAGAGGTTTTCTTAGAGAAAATTAACCCCAAAGTATCTGTACACCTGAGCCTGTACTTATAAGAAAATTGTGGTCAACAGCAATGCCTCAGAGAGTAACAGAAAAGGTTCTTGCATAGCAGAGTGAAGTTAAACCCAAATGATAAATTCAGTGATAAATTCTGGATCACTGAAGGGCAAAATTGTGAATTAGTGCAAAATCTAGTCCAAATGAGTGGAGAGCTACAGAAACCAAGTCCTGCTGGTTTACGATGCACGTATAAGACTGTCATCAATAGCATACGTGACTGGTTGTGGACAGTAATTAAAAAACCTGTAAAGCTTCTATCTGTTGGCTTCTTCTATCTTTTTACATACCTTTCCTAGTAGAAAAGTCAAAAATGAAGCACACTTTTGAGACCATTATTTAACGTCATACAATCATTTGCACATTACTATCATATTTAGCAATGGGCAATGATACTTCTCACACAGCCCCTTCAGCATCAATCCAAAAGTTGTGGCACCACAGTAAAATGTTATCTGATTTAAAAAACAAGGAGAATCACACTTGGGGGCTTGTCCATCCTTCCCCTTCCATCCTTCCCCTTCCATACTTCAGAACCTCCAAAACCTCACAAACACGTTAGCGAACATTCAAAAGACACCTACTTCTGTGGAGAGAACAACGACCTCCATTTATTTTGTTTCATATACATCCATATTTTGAATTTTTAATACAAAAAGAAAAAAATTAGAATCTGACAAATGTTTACAAACAAGATACCTTCAAATAGATTTTACTCATATCAGTCCGGTGCAGAGCAAATGACATTGTACTGTGATATTCAAGGCAACAGAGTCTGTAGTCCATGACCATTTTGCCGAACTTTTCTGCAAGCTTAATTGTTTTCATCTACCATGAACAATAAACTCATAGTTGATTCCCAGTTTGTTTGTGCACATGTGTACATAGCAGCTCCTTTCATAGAAAGAAAAGACATCTAGAGGTCATCTTGTACTTTTACCTACAGGAATCATGGTAAGATACAGAATGGGTTACATATAACCGGGGCTGGGGTTTATAAGAAAAAAATAATTAGCTGACAAATGAGGGCAGCAATAAAAAAGCGTCCTTTTGCAACAATAAATAAATACAGTCCAAAGTTCTCTGTGTGGACTTTAAACCAGCTTCTTCACTGAAGAACAGATGTGGCATTTCCATGGAGTTTGAAGTTGACCCCATTTTACTGTATCTTGTTTTCTCTCTTGTCCTTCAACAAAACATTTTCCTGTTTCTGCCACAATAGCACAATTTGATCTTGACAAGAAAACGATGCTGCTGATTTTTATTCTTTTGTCCTTTGGACAAAATTAGCCAAGAATATAATCTGATGCGACTGATAAAAATGCAGTTTACATCAAGACTTGCCAGGACACCCTGACTAAAAACCTCTGGCTTCTCAATTAAAAAATGTCAGACAACCAGATCTCTTGCTGTTTGTGTTAGGGTAACACGTGGAACTTAAGAAGCTGTAGACTGCAGTTTGTTGTTATGAGACCTGCAGAATGCAGAAAAAGGGAACAATTAAGCACCCTTCATGAAAGAGATCCCAGCTGCTTTAAGTGGATGCCAAGCGAATGCAGCCATGCTCCTGCTCTGGTTCTGCTTTGCAAGACACACATGATATACAGAAAACATCTTTGCCTTTCGCTACACAGATAGCTTCAGGTCTGTGCAAACATGATGTTCATTTGGAATGCCCAAACATCTAGATGAGTCACATAATACTTGACGGAGGCACATATCAGTAATATGTACCCACTTTACATTGCTTGGGAAGGTAGTTGGATCAAAGTACATTTATTGGTAAAATGTAAATCAGAAATTCCACATTTTTCTTAGAACTCATCAATTTCTCCTTTGGATTTTTTTTTTTTTTATTAAAGGAAGTAACTGGAATTACATCACTTCTATTACTGATATTGAATGTTGTCCAGTACAATAGTCAAAGAACGGATCATTGTATTTTCCAACATGGATGACAGCAAATGACTGTTTCCACATTAAAGCAAAATTTAAAAGTAAAAACAGCAAGTATGGATTTAAAAAGAGATAGTTAATGACATGGTGCAATGAAAGAATAAGCAAAACATCCAGTTCTGATTCCAGTTAGAAAGGTCAGACTAAAGTTATCACAATCTGCAAAAAAAGAACATGGGTGGTATAAATGAAGCAGTAATGGGAGTTGCCGCTAAACAATAAATGCTGATAATAAAAGAAATATGAGAAAGAAAGAAATGGCAATTTGAAAAGAGTCAGCAAAACTGGCAATTTCCCCTCACATTATTTTTTCCTCATCCTTTTGTTCTGCCTGGAAAGGGGCTATGGAGGCAAGGCGAGAGCATCTGCAGGCACTGTAACCACTAGGAACCACAACAGTTTGGGCTGCATGCTGGCAGATGTGTCCAACCTTGGTGCAGCTCAGCCCTGGGAAACACATCCCCTTTCCAAGGAAGGAGGAGGCAAGCACCCTGGCTCTGACCCTGTGGCATTTCTTCACTAAGAAGAAGCCAAGGGCACAATTCAGGCCAGGCTTTACACTTAAATCCTACTGATTTCGATGGAGAAAATTTAAGCTGGCACTTAATGCGCCCATCAACATTGCAGGAAATCCAAAGCACTTGGCTTTCAACTACAAATGGGACAGAGCAACAGTCAGACTGAAATCCAAGGCCTTTGTTTAGAACGCAAGTGCTCCAGAATACACCTGCTCAGGATTGCATTCTCAGGCTGCTGGAGTCTTCAGGGGCACAGCCTGATTTGCTTGCCTGCCATTCCAACACTCAGTTCCTTTGCAAATTGTATACATTCCCTACTATGCTGCACTGCCTGTAATTTAAACAAAGCTACCATGTTGTTCCACAAACCTCACATTTTTAATTTGATAAAGGGCTCAACAAGTATTAAATCCACTCATTCTGATCATATGTAGATTTATGTTAATAGAGAAGTGTGTGAGGAGAACCAGCGTTTAAAAACCCAGAAATGTAAGTTGCTAGTGGTAAACTGTATGCCAGGCTAACAGAGAGATGCACTCAGGAGAAAGGCTACTTACCTGCTTGCTTTGAACCCTTTTAGTTTCTGTACAAAGAATGACTCAAGAACCTCTGCACACTGATAAAAAGGAGAGTCACTTGGATTGTAGTAACGACAGTTATCAAATATTTTGGTCATGTCGGCCACAAATTCAGTCACCTTTTTGTAGTAACGTTTCAGTATTCTTTCTTCCATGGTGGAAAGGTCTTCAAAAGAAGCAAAAGTTATTCAAAAATAAGATGTCAGTAACTCATACAAGTTACCTCCTATCCTGGAAGCGTAGAGGAAAAGAAATGTGTGCTTGACTGGAGTGCCACTAACATCTGTGCTGGAATATCATGCAGAATCAAGCTGCGGGCAGCAGACCAGAAGAGGAGGCAGCTACTTTGGCCGAATCCATCCACTGCCTGGGCACACAAGTATGATGTGCACACAGCTACACACATGCCCCGTCTTAAGTCCTTAGCTTCACAAGGGCATAATGGAGAATTTACTTGATGCCTCAGCTAGAGACCACTTGGATTTTATACTTTAATTTTCTGCTTGGTGTTTCTCAAGCAATTAGAGCATATAAACAAGCTTAATTTGCAGCTTGTGTACTCCTACTGATTGTTCCTTATTTCAATTCATAGACTTGTCTGAATGCTTCAATTAGTTGCCACTGAAATGAACATGCAACCACACAAAGAACAGGCTGTGATAAAAGTCCCAGTTCGGCAACTGCCACAGTAACCATTGAAAATGAAAAGAAAGAAAAGTAAAAAATAGAAAGGAGAAGCAGAGAGGAAAGCATGAATCTTGCCTCATGAAAATACAGATAATTGGGCAGACAGGAAATAGAACTGTTTCTTAAACATAAGTGAACATAGGCAAACATATTCTATGTGAAACCTTTCTGTAAAGCCATGCTTGTAAAAACAACACAGAATAAAAAGTACTAAAAAATTAACACAGAACTCAGTTGTTAGCCTGATGTTGCAGCTTTACCAAAACTAAGTGGATGTGACCCTGGCCATCTAGATGGAAAACCACTGGGAGCTCCATGTTAATGGTTGGGGTGTTTGGTGTGACATGTGGACCCTGAAATCTGGGTTGCTGAGGAGGAAACAAACCAGGGTTCCAGGTCTGGACAACACAGAAAACTATCCAGGTTCAGCGGAATTCCTCGGTTGTTTTATAATCCGTGAACCAAGTGGAGATGGCAAGTGCTTGTGAGTAGTACACTTGTTCCCACATGGCTCCACAACCCCATGCTTGTCATTAAGTTTGAATCAGCACCATGTTTTAACTATTGCTTTGTTTTTATATAAGCAGATTGTGGGGATTCCCTTGTAACACAATTTAGCAGGGCAACTCTTGGCACCATTTTCTGGAGGTACTGTGGGAAGAAGGAAGTGGGAAAGTCTCTTCCATCAGCCCAGTTGCACAGGTATAGATATGGATCCTACCCTTTATCTAGAAATTGAACTCCAGGCTCACATTTTGCTAATGGGCAGAGTCATGCTGGTGTACGACACTATTAATTATCTCTAAAGTCTCAACTATTATCAACATAGCATAAATAGTTCTACTAACATTTTGAAAGTTCTCTTTTATTTTGCAAAGTATTTACTTCTGCGTTCTTAGGATGTCTGTTGAATTCGTAAAAACCACTACATTTTGCATGCTCCCATATTACTTCTAAAATTTCAGACATTTATCAGTGAAGTTTGCAATCACTGAAGGATATATTACACTTTCAAGCACGTCTACTTCGTCACAAAATATTTCAATCTCTCATACATTAATCATCGAAGAAACAAGTTATTCTATTATGTAACTCAGTAAGTTTTTGGTTAAAGCAAATCCTTGTATGCACAGTACTAACTTTAAAAGCATTTCCATATACATAATGCTTTTATTTCAAAAGGCATCTACAGCTAAGCACACTATGGAAAGTGTTAAAGGCAAGCTCTTGCTTTAACTATAATTAAAAATCTGAGAAAAGGGAACAGACTGACAAGGGAAGATGGCTAAGATGTATAGGTCAACTATGTTTTTAGGTGCTTTTTAAAATGAGAGAGATGTCAGAAAAAAGAGCATTTCAAAGAAAAGGAACCCAAACAGAAAAAGAGTAAGAATGGGAAATAATATAGTATAAAGAATTAAGAAACGAAACAGGCAAGTAATATGATTAAAATGAGATGCAGAGCAAATAAGATAAACAGTACAGTGAAAGATAAGAAAAAGAGGATGAAGAAACATAAAGGCCAAAGAGAACAGTACTGCAACAGTATAGATGTAAAACAATTAAAGTGCTAACCATAGTTTTCATAGTGGAAATAAGAAAAAAGAATACTGCTCAGAGAGATTACAAAGCTGAAACAAAGTGGAAAAATAAGTAGTTGCCTCAATAAAACATAAAGACTCTTTCTTAGCACAAAGTTCACATGCTCAAGGTGGACAGGTTAAATCAGACACTCATGTTCCTAACCACCCACAGAAGGTAATTCATGACAGAGAAGGAGATTAATGTTAGAAACTTTTTGTGAATAAAATGAGATTAGAGCAAGAAAGAAGAACACCTGAAGAATGTAAGATTGTCTCCTTAAAATCAGCTCACTTGGTTATAAGAAATGCTAACAGCAAAAGAAGAAGGGGGACAGCAGAGAATTAGGTGGCTAGATGGAGTCACTGAAGCAGTTGACACAAGCTTCCGGACAGGAAGGCCTGGAGGAATGCTGTCCATGGGGTCATGATGGGTCGGACATGACTTCACGACTAGCAACAACAACAACAAAGGATAAGAATAGACTAAAATTGATGAGAAATATAAAAGGTGTCAAGAATAATGGTCCTCACATTCAAGCCTTCACATATCATTAGAAATATTTATCAGAGCAGATTCCATACTGGTGGACATAATCCAGAATGCAATGCATTTAAAAAAGTAGCAAAAGGGAAAGTCAGACATTGAGGAAGCACCAGATGTTTCAGAACATGGAACAAGAAAACTGGAAGAACAGGAGGAGCAATGGTGAATGTGAAGTATGTGAAGTAGTAGATGAAGAGAGGTTAAGTTGTACAAAAGACTTCATAAAAAGGCTACGCCTAGGGGGCAGATAGTACAGAAAAACAGAATGTACGCAAAGAGAAAATAGGATTAGAAAATATTGCTGATATAGAAGCCACAAGGCATAAAAGGTTTGGTTGAGGCCAAACTATAGAAGAAGAGACAAAAGAACAAATGTGAGTAAGAATTAAGATTTACTTGGATAAATCCAGTGAAGGGACAAAGACATCTGATTCTGAAATGAACCTAAGATTAAAATCGTTCTTTGTAGGACCAAGTACTTTCTCAAGATTAGATCAAGTTCTGCCCCCCTAACCCCAGAGACAGGGCCTTCTCCTCAGCTAGCTAGCCTCCAGCTCCCAGGAGGGAAATGTTTTATTCGGTATGCTAAGAAGGGGGGGGGGGTCTAGGAAGACTTTTGGTTCAGCAATTAAGTTTTTAGTCAGTGTTTAATTTTGAAGAGCCACCATCTTGTCCGACATGCACTTGCCAACTCTTTATAACTGCTGTTGAAAGAATGGCATCATTCATCAATCATCAACTGATCAGGCCCTTTCCAGCAGTGGAAGAAGGATGTACAATACCCTTCATCAGGAAGCCTGGTTGATTCCTTCATCTTTAGGGGTGGGCAACTGGGTGTTCTGGCCTACAGTTCCTATCATCTCCCACCATGGCTATACAGTCTAGAGCTGATGAGGAATAACAGGGCAACACACTTGGAGGTCCAAAAGTTACTCACCCTGCTTTAGGCAAATGTTCAAGTCATTCTCATTTAACCAGGTTTTGCATTAATTTCAACTTTTGTATCTTGCTGCTACGGTGGGGCTTTTTAATGTTCTTGTTGTTTTTAACTCTCAAATCTTTTGCATTTTATTGATATAGAATTTACTGTCTGTGTGTGCATGAATGCATATAATCTATGTTGTAAGCTGCCACAGGGGTTTTTGTAGCTGGAAGGCAGAACATAAATCATCTACATTAATAAGTGATTCTACTCTCTCATAAGGTATAAAGAAATTATGACAGAACTCAATGGGCTCTATATACCAAATACACATGTACGCAATTGTGCTGCCCATCTTTCTTACTCTTTCTATAGGATACGGGCATTTTTAACAATAGATCTGCAAGTGAGAGCTAGCACATATGCACCAAATAATATGTTCATTCTAATGAATTCATCTTTGCAATCAAATCAGGTGGGAATATACTTACCCATAGGTTCTTTGATAACACCATAATAATCTGGGGCATCATTGGGATCAACTGGTTCTAGGAATGGCCATGCCATTTTGTGAGCCTGTTAGGAAAAGGAGATATCATAAATTTCAAAATTACTATTTATCTTATTAATTAAGCTGAACCTCATTCCACCTATACCTGCTATATGAACTGTCCTGCACTAAGCAGGGGAGTAATTAATCCTATCCATGTTTAAACAGGAAAAAGGCTTACAAATCCCAGCAGGTTCTGAAGCCAGCCATGCCTCACAGAATTCTGGGAAATTGCTACATACTAACTGAACTTGGGTTCTGTGAGGAAGCCTGCTCTGACATCAAAGGATGCTTTATTTCCTGAGGATATGTTCAGAACTGTTTTTCTCCACTATGGGCTTAAGAAATGATGTCTATTACAATCCTGTTTAACTACACTGGGGGCCTAAATTAAATCACTTTCTCCTGCATAACTCTTACTCTTACCTGCAATGAACGCAGCACTCTCTTCAGCCCCTCATAATCTTTATCAGTCAAGGGACTGAGTACTGTCATGGCATCTTCTGTGGACTGACACTGCGGACAGACATACTCATCAATGAGATCTGCCTCACTTTGCAAAATACCAACGCAGCGCCCGTGATACCAATTCTGACATCGGTCACAGCCAATGTAAAATCTGCAAGATCCCAAAGAAGATGGTTAATATTCTTAATCCTATATGAAAATCTTCCACTGGTTAAAACCCCCTGAACTGTGTGAGGATCTGTTCCTCGAATTGGTATTTAAATTGTGAAGCAAAAGCGGCAGTATCACCAATATCAATCACAGTTAATCTCAAGTAACTGCAATATCTACAGACCAAAACTTTTAAAGCTGAAAGGAACAAAAGTGAAGCCAAAAGAAAAAAAAATTAAACATTATGCATTTGCATACAGAAATGCTACCAAAGGTTGCCCTTTCCTTGTCATCAACTATTTTAATATGCTATTAATATGCTGGTTCGAAATTGAAATTCGGAGCTCTGCATCTTATTATGAAAGGGGTACTCATAAAAGAATATTACCCAGATACCCATATAATAGTTGCTTCTCCAGTCTAAGCCCTCAACATTAATTGCATTTAGTTATAAACTGCCCCCCCTGCCCCCACCAGTTACTGTATTTGGTTGGAAGCCTGCTGCAACAGAACAGTAAAATTAGCCTGCTCTGAATATCATCATGTTTTATGGGCAATATTGGAAATCTCACTTTTCCTGTGTGGCAATCATATATGATTTTGAGCGACATTTCAAATATTTTCAAAGTCACATCACTAGATACAACATATGTTGAACAACACTTCTTTTTTGTTCAAGCAACACATTACCAAACTCAGAGCAGTTTGCTACCTAAATATCAAATAAGAGGTTCTTGTCAGAACTCACTGTGACTCATCATAAGGTGTTCTGCAGATACAGTACAATTCCTCACTGCTGCCCTCTTGTGCCCGTTTACACTCATTACAGATGTACACATCCATTTTCTTAGCCTCCTTTTCTGTGATTCCAACACATTCTCCATGATACCAGTTAGTACAAAGATCACAGCCAATATAGAACCTAAAAGTATTTACAATGAAAATGACAATGTAATTGTCATTTCAAATGGCATGCCACTTGCTAACCTAGTTCTTTGAAAATTTCTCCCTCTGTCTCCCTCGCCACATCAACCTCGCCTTCTGAACCTAATGTCTCAAGCTGACGTTATGTACATGGATCTACAGGGCCTGTTTCCACAGACAGTTGTGCTTTAAAAGTAGGTCAGCTGATATGAACTGAACTCTGAAAAATGCAAATGTCTCAACTGTGAATGCACAAAGACAAGGCCAAAGAAAAAAAGATCTACATTTTCAAAACTGTAGCCAAGAAGCCACTTGAACACAGTGGCAAGTCACATACAGTATTTGTAAATGTAGGCCTCGATTTTAAAAACAAAGCAAAGCGCAGACACAACCAGAAGTTACAAGTACACTAAAAGGAGCATGCATACCAGCCATGTGTAAAAAATACATATTGGTATAACATGACATGAAAGAAAATGGGACAAGTAGATGTAATTTTTAAAATCCTAAGAAACTGCCTGAAATTGGTGGAATTTGATTCTTCAAACTGAAAAATGTGAACAAAGTATGTTTATTCACAAACTACACTATGCAGCAAATCAGATACAGTTTGGTAAGGCCCTAGGTTAAAAACCATCCAGTTCTGTCCAGAACCTCATACTGGTTCAGATGGCAGTTCTACCATGGGATCATATCCAAAGTAAAATCTGACTCCCAAAAGGATGGAAAGCTGGGCCTGTGACTTGAATGTGTCTGTGGCTTTGTAAAGACAATATCCAGCACTTGTCTGGTTTCGTGTAAAGGAGCCACAAGCTCAAGCATTGCGCATTTTCCTAGCTTATTATAATGCTCTCCTTTCATATCATCTCTGGGGTAACAGATACACCTGAACTGGCAAACTATGGTTTAAATGTAAACCATTTAAATGTATGGTTTACCTCAAACCAGTAAGGAAGGAACTGCAGTATGTGAGGGAAGAAAGGACCCCTCCGCCCCGGCTCATTCATGCCTGGTTTGGAATAAATCTAATCTGAGCTTCTCTCTCAAAGCTCTACCTAGCATGTTTTGAGCTATTCTTTGATTCATTCAACTCCTCTTACATTCTGTGTTGACATTTGGCCTAACACATAACTACTTTTACAGTAAGGCTTAGTATGTGTTCTCCATCTCAGCAAAGAGATAAGAGTATCTTAAAACATTTACTGTGAATTTCATTTAATATCAAAAGACTTTCAATGCAGTATTTTTGAAGAACCTACTCTGCCATGGATCTTTCAAGAAACTGATACCCCAAATGGCCACTGTTTGCTCTACTTGTCTCCCACTTAAGTCAAAACAAACTTTTACTAGTCTAAACGAACTTTGCTACAGAAACCCAAGCATAAAGAAATGGCTGCTAACAACAGTACACAATGGGTTGGATCCAATTGTGCCATTCCACAAATGGAAGAGAAGTGGCTAGAGAAATACACTTCTCCTCCTAGATGCAGCCCTGCCCCCAAAACCACTTTGGAGAATTGGACAACTCTCCAGAGACTTTGGGGAACCACAGGAGAGAGGACAGAGAAATCTCATAGTACTAGTGGACATCTGCCCAGATGATGATGGATCACACCCAATGTTCAAAATCTAAAGCAGTGTGAGCAGAATGCCGATCTGACAAGAGTTTTTCTGCCTCTGCTACACAGTGGAACACCCTGAACTCCACCCCTCTTGATTCTGGAGAGTCCCCTAACTGCCAAGAGCAGCAGTGGGGATGAGGGGGTAGGAAAGCCTCACTGGGATCCACTCTAACTGCTCTTAATCCTACTTTAGAACTCAGGATTAATTTTCTTGGCTTACTTAAATCAGCATCTTAAAATACTTAATATATCACTGTCATGCTTGAGTTGCAATTAACTTCACCCCCTAAGCCAACTTTGCACTGCATTTTAAGTGAAGGGCATAATTTTAGCCAGTGCAGAAGGAATTATCAGTTCCCTTCCACGTCATCAATAAAGCCCAAAGGATGAGACCCCAACACAAAGCAACAAATAGCCTAACTAATAATTCTTACAGACCACTAATCTGTAAATTATCTGTGGTTACAAATTCCCTTAGAATTATTCAGAACTGAAAAATGGAGTACCTTTCTCATCTTTTTGATCTGCAAGGGAAGTACTGTTTTATGTATTACGATACCAATTTATAAAGGAACTACACCCATCAAATCTGCAGCTTTCATTAGAATGAATGGCAGTTTCATAGGAACAGAGTTTGATGTATTATGTTCAGTTTAAAAAATGAATGCCTTTTCATCCAAGTGGTTACTTTCAAATGGTTTGGAACAAAACTTAAGTCATACTTATGAGTAGACCTGACTGCTCTTAGGGCACAATTCTATGCACACTCAGACAGAAAAAAGTTGTAAAACTCCAGCATCCTGGCATGTTGGGAGTTGTAGGACTTGATTCTGTCAGAACATGTGATTGTACCCTTGGTCATAATTAACTTAAACCCCACTGATTTCAATTTGTGTACTTGACGTATGACCCTATCGGGATCCAACTCAATGTACAATCTCAATGGAATAATTTATCTATATTTTCAGTAGATTATGATGAACCTATTTGCATGTCACAGCAGCACTTCTTGTTCTGTTTAACCCTCGTGTTGTGGGGATGAGTGAAGTGCTCAGCCCCTACACTTGTTATTTCCTTTAATTAACAAGCCAGTTTCTGGGTAGTTTTGTTATGTGTGAACCTGAAAATAACAAATTATGCACAACTGTTGGGTCAACTCCGCAGTGTTTAATTCATAAGCACACCAGAGTTTCTAAGTTTGTGCATCACAAAATGACAAAGGAACTGGATTGCTAAGAAAAAGCATAAACAAGCATGCAGCACCAATCCAGGAATTTGCACATTGCGGGCATGTCGTGTGCGGAGCCGGCTGGAGCCAGGGGTCAGACTAGATGGCCCGGGAGGCCCCTTCTGACTCGCTCTGTTTCTATGTTTCTAATTTTAGCTGGTGATGCATATTGCAAACTAGGTCAATTATGTATAAGGAGACATTTGCCTATATCACAACTGCTATGCCATTTTCAAAAGAAGCCTCTTTGAGTTCCTAAGGGGCTACTCTCAAGGAACAGGATGGCAACTAAAATTTAATATATGAAGTGGTAACTCTTTACACCTCTACAATAGTGTACTTGCTCATCCTGCTTGATTACCATGTATGTTTTAATTCCTTTACATGCTGTAGTCCAGAAAAAGTATTTCTCTAAGTCAAGTTCTAACCTCTGCTAAATGTAGTATTACACAACAAAGCCAGAGAATTCAGTCTTCTAGGATATAAATCTTTGTATGACCATTCACAGAGCTTCCCCCTAAATAGACTAAATTAAGAAATGCAGACTGAACATCTTTACATGCATGTTTCCCTCTAATTTTGAATAGCCGAAATAGCTGTGTAAAAATTCTAGCATTGACTTATCAGTTTCTAGCAGTCATAAAATTGCCTGTATTTCCTTGTCCAAAACAAAACAAAAACCCACAATTGTGGCAATTTGCCAGACATTTTTTGAAAAGAAATGCCTTTATTTTGACAGCTGTCAAGAGATGTTTGCGAAAAGGGAAGAGGCCTTTTGAGCCTCACTTTTCCATGTCTCTATTTACTTGGGAAAGTGAGAAAAAGGTGGGATGCATTGGGAACTATGGGGAAAACATTAAAGACCCCAAGGAACTCAGTATACAGAAGGAAAAAAGTCACTGCCTCCTTTTATGAACAAAGATCCCTCACAGGCTTGCTCTCCCTGGGCAGCTCTCTCTTTGACTACAGTAACAAAGGGAGCTCTCTGCGAGCTCTCTCAACATACAGGGTAGATGCCTGCTACAGTTTGACAACATGCATTTACCAGGACAGTGCCAGGCAAGCCTTCCCACTTCTGTTATCTAGGGTTGCACAAGTACATTCCTCCAGAAAAATGTCCCCCCCCCCCAATTTATGGAACTATGTGCACGCGTTTAGTTGTGCCAGTCTCTGCCCCCATAAAATAAGCAGAGAAGAAATGACAGCCCCTCTGATGTACTTGCTGCTCAGGCATTGGGGGGGGGGATTTGTCACTATCACTTCAAAGGACAGGTAAAGTAACCTCTGGAGGTGTGGGGGGGGGAGCAAAGGAGGAAAAAAACACAGCATGTTCAGACTGGCCCACAATTGGACTGGGGAAATGAGACAAGGCAGCTTCAGCTGCCAAGTCCTCTAGGAGGGGGAAGGTGAGGAGAACAACCAGTCATAAAACCAATCATCTGCCAGGGGCATCGTGGGTTGTTTAGCAAACAACCAACCTGCAGTTGGTTATTCGCAGAGTAGCTTACCGTGATGTGTGAACCAGGTTCATAGTTGAAGTGCCAATTTTGATACTTTTAGAAGACGTGAACAGAACTTCCTTTCCCTAAAAGGACATTTCAGATGCTACTAATTTTTACCACTCATGAGTCTTAATCTATAGTGGCCAACAAGTGAAAAGCTATTTCCAGCCTATTAGACCTATTCTGCCCAGTGTAATCTAATGTATAATAATTTCTCTTTTCCAC
Source organism: Varanus salvator macromaculatus (assembly GCA_023646645.1). NCBI lineage: Eukaryota > Metazoa > Chordata > Lepidosauria > Squamata > Varanidae > Varanus > Varanus salvator. The sequence goes on along the minus strand of JAIXND010000791.1, from coordinate 876,186 downwards.
TTTATTATTAGGTGTAAAATATTTCATAGAAAGCTGTAGTTTTCATTTTGTTAAGTGTCCTGAGTGCTGGTTTTAAAAGAAAAGCCTAACAAGTATTAAAGCATTTAAGAGGAAATAATTTGGAACACCAAGCAAAAGGTACTACAACACAGTAACTTGGGCTATATGGAGCTCAATCCAGAGTTTGTCATGCTGTGAGCAGGCCCAATGAAATCAATGTGACTTATATTAGTCATGAGCAACCTGTTCCAGTGAAGTCAATGGGTCTACTAGTAAACACGACTAAGCTTGGATCCAACCTAATGAAAATTAAGAGAATAGATGTTTACCTCCCATTTTGGAGATTTGTTTTTAGTTATAAAATTTATTCCCTGAACTGTAAAAAAAATTCCTTCCCCAGGGCAGAAACACAACCCACAAATACAGACTACTCAGAGCCTGCCAAAGAAAAGAAGGCTGGTCTATAATTCCTCGCTTCCAAAGAGGCAAAAGGACAAAGGAAAGAGTAAAAGCAAATAAAAGATGTGCAATGTGAGACAGATCATACAATGGAAACATGCAAATAGATAAAATATGAATCACAAAAGCTCACGGACTGGTATTTAAAAATACAATTCTGGGTGCTCAAATCTTCAGTATCTCTAAATGATTGACCTCTAACTCCCAACCCCATTTCTCATAATCTTCCCCACTACTAACTAAATGCTAAATCTAATCTAGGTTTGATACAAATATGTAACATTCACTACTCACTTAGACTCATCGTAAGGTGTCTTGCAAATGCAGTAAAGCTTTGTGTCCTTCTTGGTTTCCTTTGAGGTAGTAGAAATCATTTTCTTTTTCTTGGATTTTGAAGAGGAGGACTCCTTCTCTTCCTCTCGCTTTCTCTTATGAGATGAAACAGATGTTGTGACTGTGGTTGTTGATGAGACACTGGTAGTATGTGGTGGTGGTGGTGGAGGAGGAGGAGGAGGTGGAGGAGGAGGTGGTGGTGGTGGTGGTGGAGGAGGTGGTGGTGGAGGTGGTGCTGCCACCGCTGCTGCAGCAGCAGCGGCTTGTGCCTTTTCTTTTTCCCGCTTAATTTTAGCCAGATCTTTCTTTAGCTCTTCCTAAGGTTAAAAACAGAAAAGTAACCCACATAGATATCACCAACAAGCAGTCAATCTTAATTTGTACAATCAAAGTCAAACCATAACATAAAATCAAACTATGGAAAGGACACAGGGCTAGTCAAAATTACTGCAAGTGTGTGTTTTCTATGTTCTGATACTGTGAGCTCCACTAAGAAAGATTTCTTGGACCACAGAAGAACTTCCAGGCACTGTTAAGAAACTGGAAATCAACTTGCTACAATGGAAAGAATAGGTCAGACATAAATTCTAACTCATAAGAAAGAAGAAGATTCAAATTTGACCATGTGCATACCAACAGCATTAAGGCGGAATTCAGCTGATGACGAATCTCTGCTGTTTTAAAGAGAATGGAGTCCAATTTCTCAATATACTATATTATTGATCAATAAGTGTGTGTGTGTGTGTGTGTGTGTGTGTCTCAATATACTTAAAAGTTAGCAGCTCTGTGTTTTCATATTCATGCGTGCAATTTGTGTCAACCTGGTCTTCATTTCTGGAGCCTAAACAAGTGGATCTAATCAACAAACTAAATTAAAAAAGAATTTAAGCTATAAAAAGTCATATACAGAAATGTGCATCATTAATACAGGGGTGAGCAAATATAGCCCATTGCTGCATGCTGTCTTCACTGAAATTTATGGCAATCCCCCCACCCCCAAGTTTGGTGCCAATTTCATTGGCAAAACAGTATGGTATGTTAAAATGGCTGTTTTTGGCCACTACCAAAAGGCACTGGCAGCAAAAGTGAGGCCTGCCATGCGCACATGTGTGCAGCACACACACACACACACACACACACACACAAGTCTCCCAAAGTTGCCCATCCTTGACTTAGTCTGTGGCTATTTGAGATTTAACCCACACACTTGAGTCAAGATTGGAAATCAATTTAAAATCCTGTGGAGTATTAGGTGCCTTTTTAACACCTGCAGCAAAAATTTGACTCAAAGGATAAAAGGATAACGAAGAAACAATAAAAGGTCAGTGTGGGAGCTAGCAAGCAGTTTTCATACAATCACAGAATAGTAGCGTTGGAAGGGGCCATGAAGGTCATTGGGTCCAACCCCCTGCTATTGCAAGACACCAAGTTACACCATCCCACTCAGATGGGTGTCCAGTGTCTTTTTGAAAGTCTCTAGTGTGGGAGAGCCCACCACACTTCACACAGAGAAAAGTCAGTCAAAATGTCTTTTTCACATGGACAAAAGTCAGTTAAGCATTTTAATAATGTACTGCCCTCCAACAAGATAATTAAAGGAATGACAAACTGCTACTCCACAAGCATGTGAAACATTTATGTATGTGAGCCGCCCCGAGGCTTCGGCGATGGGGCGGCATAGAAATGTGCTAAATAAATAAAATAAAAAATAAATTTACATTCAACTAATTACTATCCTGTTTTGTGTAAGGCTGCATGAAATATCCACTGTATCAAATCTACCTAATATGGTCCAATTATATATTGCAGCTGAAATATGCTAAGAGGTCATTCAGGCTATCAATCCAGACTGAGGATCTTGGAAAAATGTGAAATAAAATGCGCCTAGGCATTAAAGAAGGCATATGGTTTAAATTTAGACCCTTTTTTTACTGAACATTTAATCTGTATGCACAGGGCCTTGAAATCTTTGGGGTGAAGGCACAGCTTATAAAATTTCCAAATTGTATCGAGAGAGAGGGAGAGGGAGAGGGAGAGGGAGGGAGTGGGGGCAGAGAAAAAGAATGTGCACAGTGGGAAGTTTAGGTCCATACTTGACCTGATTCACTCAGTCAAACCTGTGGGGTGTTTAACCCATAGTAGACTGTGCCTACTGAATGCGATTTGCAAATTCAACACCTGGACAAGGCTTGTGTTGCGCAAACCCAAGGACCATGGTAAAAGGTAAAACAATTTTTGCATAATGCAACTACATACCATGGCTTAGACAAGGATTGCTTAACCCTTGCTTAACCCAGAGTGCCTGGAGTCACACTGAATATTCCAAATGGTCACTCTTGGCCACACTGTGGCTTAAATAAACCAGGGTAAGCAGTTTAATCATGTGAACCAGGCCATTTTTCTTGCAAATTCAAAACAATGAGGTAAAAGCAACACACAGAAGGCTCAAAATGTATAAGCAAAATGAACTAAAGACAAGAATTTTACCTGCACTTCAATCTGTAGATCTTTGTCCAAAAGTGCTCTTTTCTTCAGTATTTCAGCTTTAAGTTGTTCCTTATGTTTGAAGAGCAGAGCTGAAAGCTTGGTTGCATTCTGTTTACTACGTTTTTGTTCTACACTCTCTTCTCGCTTTCGTTTCTTAGCTGCCTGTTTTTCTTCTTTATCTATCTTATCAAGAATATATTTCATTACCTGGTTGCACACAATCATTCTGCAAAAGAAGTACAAAGAATATAATTAAGAAATGATTAATAAGGAAAGGAAGACTGTTGATTCTATTTGATCATTAAATACAAATAAAATTAGCTTTAAAATCATGGTTAAAGCCTCAGGGCATTTCAAGAGGAAAAGAAAAAAAATCTCACAACTAGTATAACATAGAACTTTTCACAGTTTCTCCTATGTACATCATTACTTATTTAGCAGAACAGCCCACAACATGTACAAACAATTCTCTTCTTTCCTTCCCACTTTCCTTTCCTTTAAAGAACATTATTATTAGATGCAAGGGAATGGGGAAAATAGAAACATAGAAACAGAGCGAGTCAGAAGGGGCCTCCTGGGCCATCTAGTCTGACCTCCGGCACCAGCTGGCTCTGCTCACGACATGCCCACCATGTGCATGTCCATCCTGTCTTTGCACACCCTCACCGATGGGGCCTCAACGACCTCCCGTGGAAGCCCATTCCACGCCCTCGGGGTCCTAACTGTCAGGAAGTGCTTCCTGGCATCCAAATTGAACCTTGGCTCCCTGAGCTTTGCTCCATTGGAGCGCGTCCTGCCTTCCTCTGCAGGGGAGAACAGGCCTCTCCCCATCTCCATGTGACACCCCCTCACATACCTGTATGTTGCCAACATATCCCCTCTGAGTCTCCTCTTCTCCAGGCTGAAGAGACCCAGTTCCCTCAGTCTCGCCTCATACCCCATCCCCTGCAAACCAGCCACCATCCTTGTGGCCCTACGCTGCACTGACTCCAACCTGGCTATATCCTTGGAACAATTTTCTGCTATCCAATTCTGTAACACTGTAAATATAGGTTTCTTTTATTTAATTAATAAGTAACTACTGTAGAAAACTAGAAGAATGGGTTCCAAGCAGTTACTTCACAGACTTCCCTGGCTTTTAATGATACTGTTACAATCAATTCCATAAGGATGGTAGCATACCATGGGATGCAGCAGTCTCTCTTAGACCTTGTCCTTTGCTAAAGTGGTATTTTCCACTACCCTTTCTTCAGCCTGGCCTAGTGTTTAAATCTCCTTCAAGGCTTAAGTCTTAACACATGTTCTGCTGGCAGGAGCATTCCCTTAGCAAAGCTGCACTCAAGGAATGGTCCTACTGGCAGAAAAGCAGGAAAGGAAATTTCACCCATATCCTGTCCCATCTAAAGCCTTTTGCACCTAGGATGTCCTGAGCCATGGGGCTGGGGTGCCACAGGAGGCTGCAGGGGGAATAGAAACATGATGAAAATCACCATTGCCCTCTTTTCCTCCAGAGGAATCTCCTGCTGGATCCAAGTCTCTGTCAAGGACAGGAGCTCTTCTGTTCACCAAAGAGAACTTGGGATCCAATGCACTCTGCAGCTACTACAGTGGCTGATATCGTACAGGAACTGCTCATGCAAACAGACTGCTCAGGGGACAATTCCTTGTGTGACTCAATTGGTTGTAATGTCTGCACTAACACTGGTTCAGCAGAAGTACAAAAATGTATCTCCCCCTTCCTCTGCATGTTTGCATAATTGTTTGTCCTAAATCCACCTGCCTTACCGTTGATTCTCTTCACGTTCAGCAGGAGTCAGTGTCTTTTTCTGTTTTAAGTGCTCTATCACAGCATTGTGTTTCATTACCACCTTCAAGACAGGAAACAAATCCAATATATGAAAACTTTAGAGAGCAAGCAACAACAACATGGGAAATCTGGGACATTTCCAACCTCTAAGTAATTGTAAACCTGAGTGCCACAGAGACTGAACACGACGTGCCTGAGAAAGTGAAAATGGTCTTCACTTGTTCAGCAGTTGCCCGTGCAATTCTGAGAAAGGGAAGTAGGAGCTCTTGCCTTCCTCTGAAGCAAACTTGTAGAGTTCTAAGATGAGGAAGGAGCAGAAGAAGTAGAATACTGGCTGCAGAGAAAAAGAGTTGGGAGAGAAAGACTGGAACAGGGAGAGAAGTTTGCTCTGTGTCGCAGTTCAGGAAGATTAAGAAAAGCTTTCAAAAGAGCTTTTGAAGGAAGACAGTAGGAAGGCTGTGAGGAGGCTTTATATGGTATAGTGGTGTCATCAGAGATCAGGGGAGAAAGTTGGAGGAGCCTATCCAATCCGGAACCCCAGAGGGTCAAACTAATACCCCAGGAAGCAGTTGGAAGGCTTTGCACCTCTGCTTTAACTATATGTTTGAGCCTTTACTTCAATTTGTTCCAGAATGTTACAATGTGGTGCTTTTGTACAGATTCCTCAAAATCTTTTAGCTACATAGCATTTTGCAGCAAGAGTTTGCTGTGCAGAGCTTTTTTTCTCAAGTCCATTCCAAATATTCTGTAACACTATGTGAAGTCTCTCTTCTGTAGTAACAAATACACTGCAAAGACCTTGCAACAGACCAAGCAAGCAAATCCAAGTCTCTTCCCTGTGACTGGAATACACTCTTGTGATGTGCTAAACAATGACCTAAGCAGTAGCAAGTGCTGTAAAATGTAGATATATTTAGAATATTTGCTACATTCAAAAGGAGAGATATGCAACAGGATTTCATATAGGTACAGTGCTGAGATCTTATCGACAATCACAGCCAGAACGGATTCACGGATATGCATGTAAGCATGCAAATGTTGTGAGAACTGAAACACTTGTTTCTTTTTGACAGTTTTACCTGTTTCTGGATAATGTCGCTCTGATTAGATGCCTGAAGGGAGTGTTCGCGCTTAATTTCAATATGCTGCTGCTTTTTCTTCTGTTGCTGCTCTCTGAGCTGCTGAACCCTTTGCAGTTGCTCTTGTACACTGGCTGCTTGAACAGTCACAACATTCTGGATCTGATGCGTTTGCACTGGGCCAGCTTGCTGGATCTGAATAGGCAGCTGAAGCTTAATCTGCTGAGGCAGACCCCCTTGCTGGGCCTGTATCTGTGCCACAACATGGGACTGAAGCTGGGAGAACACTTGGACTTGCTGCTGAAGCTGTGGCACAGTGATAACCTTAGTCTGAGGAGGCTGGATTTGTAGCGGAGGGCGTGGGGACTGCACCGTGACTTGACTGACGGTCGGCAAAGTCTGCACAGATGTGGGAACCTGGGGCTGCTGCGTCTGGATGTGTAATGGTGGATGGGGCTGTGCCTGAACTGGCTGCGGGGGGGTGCTCTGCAACGGAGCTGGCTGCACAGCCTGAGCTTTTGATGGCGCCTGAGAAGGCACAGCTGCCTGGGTCTGGCTGGGGACCAGCACTGAAGGAGGCCCTTGCGTAAGGCTCTGTGCGGGAGCCTGAGCAACAGCTGGAGTGACAGCTGACTGCGTGATGGGTGGCGGCGCTTCAGAGGCAACTGTGGGGCTTGGAAGTGAAGCTGGAGGCTGAGATTCAGGGGGCGCTTGGGTTTCAGCCTGAACCAGGGACTGAGGTGGCTGCGGCGGTGGCGGTGGCTGTGGCTGCAGCTGTGGCTGTGCTGGAGTCTGAGCCTGAGGCTGGCTGCTCTGGGGCTGCCCATGTGGCTGGGTTGGGAGCTGACTCTGAAGTGGCTGGGGTTCTGTAGGTGGAAGCGCTGGCACTGGCTGTGTTTGTGTCTGGGCTAGAGAAGGTGGCTTCTGTTCTCCTGCAGCTGGGGAGAGAAAAAGCATGCCTCACGGTCAGAGCCAGAGTAGGAACAATCTGAGAAACACCTTCTCTTCTCTGACTTAAAAAGCTCTCGCAGCATCTTATCCAACCCTTTGAAGCCTGACAACCCTTTCCAAGTAACAATCCTTTTGCCCCATTTAAAATAAAAATCCTACCTGATGTTGAGGTGGACACTGTTGTAGTAGTGGTGCTCGTCGCAGTAGCTGCTGTTGGTAATGGGGTGAACAGAAATCGCTGAATTGTACCGTTTGGCATAGCTGCTTGCATGAGTTGCTGCCCTGGTCCAGGGATTACCGTGACACCCTGTGGGATCAGCTGCAACTGGCCAGTGGTTTGACCCTGCCCCTGAATTACTACAGTCAAACCCTGACTGCCACCCTAAAAGGAAAGAAAAAGAAAGAACACTGTGTTATGAGCTGGGAAACTAATGGGACTTAACATGGGCTTTGGCACCTGAATTGTCTATTTAAAATAAGGTTTTCTGAAAAATTAATCTGTGGCACCAACAACACAAAATTAAACAGATAATATTCAAGGCTGTTACAGAACTGCTCACTGTCAGGAAAAAATGAAAAGATTCTGATGTGAATCTTTACCTTAAATTACAAGTATTTTAAGATAATTGTCTTCTTGTAATGCATATTCAGCAATATAATTTAATAGAGCATTCAAAATTGGCTATGGATTTGTTGAACCTATACATTCTAATAGCTATAATTAAGGGATGTTTGCAAGCCTATAATCAGGACAGAAAGCATTTCAGTTCTAGGTTCTCCAGTAGGCAGCACAGCACTTAGAATTTTTTTATGCCCTCTGCTGTTGAATAAGAACATTTTACTAAGACGGATGAACATCTTGTTCTACAGATCTAAAGACACAACAAAGTGAAAAGCCCTTAATATCATAATGCTGGGATTGGACCAAAGGTTCATCCATTCTCACTCTCTGTTTGCAATAATGGCCAGCTGTGGATTGTAGGAGGGCGCAATATAATATCCAGGTCTGTTTCCGAGCTGAGCAGGGCTGTTAAGCAAAGGAGATTTGGGGGACATTCATTCATAGGGTCACCATAAGTCAGAGACAACTTGATGGCATGTAACAACAAAACTCATTTCCTCCTAGCAAACAGATGCATGGTGCCTCTCACCTTAACCTTAATAAACCTTAAGGTGATAAACCTTAACACTCATCAATTAAATAAAAGAAACATTTCCATTTTATAAGAAGCACATCTTAGTGGAAGAACAATAAGTACTAATGATATGCCCTAGTTATGGAAAACAGTATGTATCTTAATGAAGACTAAACCAAATTTTGGATAGCCATGTGTGAACAATTCTTCCTTTTCTTTTACTACATCAAAGGGATAGAATCCAAAGCTGTTTCATCATGAGTCACACGTGACTGCTTACCTGTCCTTGTGTGAGCTGCGTGAGCTGTGCCATTGTAAGTTTCACCTGACCCTGCTGAGGACGGGGAGGGTGTGGTGGCGTGGCCTGTGGCTGCATGTGCTGTGAAGAGGTTCCCGGGGTTGAGGGTATCTTCTGACTTGTAGAAACTGTGGTAGCACTAGACACTGCTGTGGAAACAGGCTGGCCTCTAATGATCTGGGTCACCACTTGCTGGGGCTGGCCTGTACAGAAGTGGAATTCAGAGTCTTACAAAACTGTACGCAGCACAAGAAATCTTACTGAAAAAGTAATTGGTACTGACTATATCAATAATTGGTACTCTATCGTTCTCGCCTAACAAGATCTTAGTGTCCACTGATTAGTAAAATCAATGGTCTGTTGACCAGAGAATCAAAGTCACATGCCTCCAAATAACTGAAAATACTCTGTTTGGAAACAGGACACACCTAATAGCCAAATATTTCATTGCAATATTCTTCACCATACTGTATTCTAATCACAGTGCAGGTCAGAATCTGCAGCAGTCAGTGATTGGGCCTGACATTCCAAGGGGCTTCTGTATCTGCAGTTCGAAGAAGCCTCCAATGCTGCGTGATTATCTGCTTTCGAAGCAGAAGGGACTTTCAACAGCAGCAGCTTGTGATGAATGCCAGCTGTTCAATAAACAAAGGTCACAGACTCTACTGCATTAATGCAAGCCCCTTGCTGGAGTCTAAGCAGCTATCTGGATCTGTTGTTCCAGATTTTCTGCTTTAAACAGCAAATATGACTACCCATAGCAAACCACAGTATGGCTGCTTGTTCTTTCATTAGCACTGTTAATCCTGAACCCTTTAAAATTACATTTCAGCAGAATTTAACGCAAAGCCCCCAATATGATTATGTTTAAACTCGTATGGATGACACAAAAATGGTCTTAGAATGAAGACAAACCATGGGTTTTGCACACAGGACATTTAAAAATCAAAATTAACCTACTGGCTGGAAGAATACCTTGCTGAACCACTACAGGTGTTCGAATGATGGTCTTTCCTAATGCTGACTGCTGAAGTGGTGTCCGTATGACAGTCATCCCAGGTCGCAGAGGTGTCCCAGGCATTACCTGCACAAGTTACCAGGAAAAATTAAGCCTGTTCTTGTACTGAGAATGAACATAGGTGTGCAAAAACTGTACTTCTGTACTAACTGAGATTGATCCATGAACATAAAAAGAAGGATCCAAACCAAAATTCTTAAAACCAGTATAGTTAGTATTTCTGAAAAAGCTGAGTTCCTTTATCTCTAATTATGCCTTTGCTTTTCTGAACATCCCAAGTATTTTTTTTCATGAAGTTTTATTTCCCTATAAGCTGAGTTTCTGGCAGCTTTGCAATAATGAAATTCTTGCACTGCTTCTATAAAAATAAAGCCACATAAAAACATATTTAAAAAGGAAAGGAGACAAAATGAAAGGTATCAAAATAAAACTTAAAGCAGGAGTGGGCAATCCTTGTGTGGTCAAGGGTCATTCTTTGGGTGGAACCTGACAACAGTGGATGGCTTCAAGGCAAAAGTGGGCACAGACATCACTTTCTCCCTCAATACTCTTCTGTTCCTCCCTCCCTCCCTCCCTCCCTCCCTCCCTCCCCCTCTCTCTCTCTCTCTCTCAAACACACATACACCATTGCTCCCTCTCTCTGTCCTCAGTGAGCCAGCATCTGGTTTCCTCCAGTTCCTCCCTCTTTTCTATACATGCACAGCACTGAAATTCCCAAAGGGCTGCTCTAGCTGCAATACTCTATAGTTGGGGTGCAAATACACCCCCCACCACCTTTCACAGCAACAATGCATGGAGAGGGGGTACCATGAGAATGCCTGACTGCTTGCTCACAGACTCTTCTCTGCAAGGTCAAGTCCCCTTCCTTCTCTGGCAGCAGCAAGGTCGGGGAGGGGATGTGCAAACTGGCTACCATTGCCATAAAATGAAAAGCTCTCTGGGAACTTTCTTCCAGAAACACTACTGAATCTTCCACAGCTAAGGAATAATCACCTAATGATTTAAGGTGACTTCCTGAAACTGATTATCCACTGAAAGGCATCTCTAAGGAAACCAAATATAGGAAACTGCAAGGCAGCAAACTGAGCTGCATTTGAGTCAACTCAGAAAGCACCACTCCAATGGGCTGTCACAGGCTGCATCCATGTGCTGCACACTGGAGACCTCCAGTTTACTTACACTCCACAAATGCAACATTTTTAATAAGCCTCTAAAATCTGGAACTATCTCAAAGTGGTTGAGTATCCTAAAATAACTTAACAATAAAAGGGAAAAAAACCTAATCTTACTTGTGAAGCACTTGTTGTACATACTGCCCCTGTATTATTTGGCCGAATAGTTACAGTTGCTGTCCTAGGCTGGAATGAAGTAAATGTTTGTTGGTTTGCTCCAGTAGTTGATGGAATGATGCCCAACACTTTCTGCTGTACTTGAACGACACCTATTGGGAAAATAATTCAATGATTTAAAAACAGCATTAGTCACAATTAACAGCCTTGTATTCTTCAGGTTATGCAGCATATTTTGCAGAACTTTTTTTTTAGTTTTGAATAAAAGATGTGAAAGCTTTTAAAACATTTTGAGGAAGCTTTATTTATAAAGTTGTAGGCCCCCTTTTAGGATGAACTTGCAAAGTTTGTCCTTTCATGAAATTGCCTATTCATGTACTTAAAAACAACACTGTACTTCAAATTTCTATACAACTGAAGAAAATGACAAAGTGACTAGAGCAGCCTGAATTTCAAACTCTCACAAGGATGTTGATGAGTATGTCGTACTTTTGCTAAAAGGGAATGTTGGAGGGAGTCTCCAAACATCTCAGGGCTTTTAACACGCAAAAGATTAGAAGGAGCCTAAAAGATCACAAATTTTTCAACGTGGGGCAAACCTTTTCTGATCTTCACCACAGATACGAGATACCTTGGCACAGTTATTTAGGCTAATCAGTTTCCTCACCTAATGAATTATATTATGATAGTTAAGATGGAAAGGAGGGATTCGTTCTGGGGAGAGAAAAGTGCAGGAGAGGCAGCACAAGATTCCAGAGCTCAGTCTTGACTTTCTAACCTTAAGGAAGTCTGTAATTAATACAACTTGCACCCTTCCAAGATGTTGCACCTCTTCTGATCAAGGTGACCAAAACGGGCTAATACACTTACAGTATTAGAACTCCACTGGCAAACAATGCTAATATAACTGATTCCCAAAATACTGAAGGAAATTTGCAGTCCTTCCATTAAGAGTATGAAAGCAGTTAAGTGTGCAACAGATCTAAAAAGATGATAGCTGCAAAGTTAAGGAGGTCAGCAAAGGGATAAAACAAAATATATAGTATCATGAGAACTAATTTCCTCTGAATTTCTTCCTATTTTAAGAAAAATATCATATATCATTTTGCTAGGAAAAAATCCAAATACAGTAGCATTCAGATGTTCATGGCATTTTCCTACCTCCTTGAGTGGCTGGCACATTAACAGCAACAATCTTGCTATTTGCAGGTAAAGGCAGCTTTGTTATCACTTTGCCTGCCATAGTTACAGGGCTGCTAGCAATCTGAAAAGTCTGCCCGCTGCTGGAAATAGTTGTTGCTGATGTAGCAGTTGTGGTTGTGGCTAATAAAACAGAAATGGTGGTCAGTTCCTAACAGCAAGTATTATACCATGTAACCAATGCTATGGTTGCATCTTAAAATGGATGGGAGAAGGAAAAAAATGAGGTTTATGAAATTATAAATTACTGTGACCACGAAAAAAGAAATAACCTTTCTTTTAGCCTTACAATAATGATCATTCTGGGGGTTGTACAGAGAATATTTTCAGAATGTGCAAAAAGAGACAATACTTCACAAGATGCAATATGATCACTAACCTAGGTATACACCCATGAATCAAAGTGCATGTGAAAGGGAGTGAAATGAAACTGTGAACAGGGGAACACTCTATAGTGCAAAATGTGCAGAACCCATTTCTTACATATAATACTAGCAAGCTCAATTCTCTCAGTTCTTGTGTAATCAAAGCAGCAGCAGCAGCATCCATACACAAAAGGGAGGTGTCAGCAGGCTCGTGGGAGCCCTACGTTTGGTAGATGTACAAACTATCTTTAGTGGAAGAAAAACCCAAGGTGGCAGAGGCGGGGAGAAATTCCAAAACAGACCAATGTCGACCAAGCAGGTTCAGCGGCTACAGAATATAGGTTAATGCGGGAAAAATACCCAGAGAAACAGTTGGGGTGGGGACACACAATGGGGTATCCTGAGCAGTAACAAAATGTTGTTGCCAGTCTGGAACCCGGAAAGTAACCCGGAAAGCCAACTGGAATTCTCCATGCAGAAGCAGTGTGCAATAGAACATTTGTGAGTTCCTTAAGTTGGGGCCATTAGCATTCCCATTTATGACCACTATGCATTGCTTTGAGTTTCCCAGGGTACTTGACTATTTCCTCTAGAAGACAAAGCAGTGGGATAGATGGACCTCTGCTTGATCCAGCAAGGCCTTTACACCATTAAAAGGAGCACCACACCCTTCCCGTAACTGTGTTGATTACTAGTATATTTCAACAGAAAAACTAGGTCCCTGTTTTGTCCCAGTTCAACAATATAGCTGAAGAATGCAGCATCCGTCATACATCCAGACCCATGAGTGCAGGCAGGCGTTGCTAGATGTTCACGGGGAGATTCTGATTATGAACTGGCTCTTCCAAGCAGAAGCTGTTCCTGTTCATTTGTGTGACCACAGGAAACATTTTGAGCTGCTATGTTCACATAATGGGAGTACAAATTATGCACAGCAAAGTTTGTGTGACTCATTCCCAGCTGCAAGCTTACCACCAGTCTCCTACATTCCCGGAGACCCCTGCCAAGCATTCCTTGCTATACAAACCAGCTTCAATACCATAAATAACAACTTGGAGGATGGAGTCAAATGCAAAGACTCACAGGAAGTACTTATTTTTGCTATGCCAACTGTTTACCTGTTGAAGGTTGACCTTGTTTAACCCAGGTAGCAAAAGTCTGATGAAAGTTCTTGTTCTGCTGGAATGTTACTGTAGCTGGAGATCCCACTTTGGTAGCAAGGACTACTTTGGCTCCAGTGGGCATAGAGCGTGGTAATGGGCCCACCACAACCTTCTGCGGAGTGGAAACTGTGGTTGCAGTGCTGCTAGTTGTCGTAGCTGTAGTGGCACCACACACTGCAGGCAACTGCTTCTGCTGCTCCAGTCGCTTCTAGGAGAGTTAAAACCATGATCCGGTGAAGAACAGCTACATTTAGCCTGTTCGACAAGAGGAGCTCTCGCAAGGCAGAGCTTAAGTGTACTAAGGCTACAGTGATCTGATCACTTTTCTGGAAGCAGAAAGTCCTACTAAATAGTTTCTCGGTGAACATGCACAGGATTAGGCAGCATGCCTTGCAGGCCCGTATGTAAATTTCAAACAAGAGAATTTCCTAAATGAGAGGTGCCAACGTAATCACAGTCATAGCTGGAAATTTGAAAGCTTCAAAGGAGGAGTGTTTACAGGAGGTAAGCAGAAGTCCTGAACAGATTGGCACTGGCATACAGAAGCAGTGAAGCGATTGAGCTACAGAGTAAGATGTGCCCAGCCGGAAGTGCTCTTCAGCTATGAACATACTAGGGGAGAACTTCAATGAGTCACTCATCTCAGCCTAAATATGCACCTGCAGGTCATAACAGAAACCTGCCTTAGGGTTTTAAGATAATAGTTGCCCCTCCACAAATGCAAGGGATCCTTTTGCTGGTGAAGGGAACAGGGATCCAGCAGGACAGAGTGCTTTTTATCAATTCTTATTTTCCCCTTGCAACTCCCAACATCAGCCAAACCCCAAAAGGGGATTTTCAGAAGCGGGGGGCACTGCCGAGAGGAAGTAGAAATTGGCAAGAACTGTTCTCCCACTGAACCATTCAGTATGCATAGTTCTGCACAAGCCTGGATCCAACCTATTTTGAACTGTAACAATGCACATCATTAATCTGAACTATTTAAATATTAAATATTTAAGTTAAGTTGTCTTGCTGAAGTATGTGTTATGCTTTATTTTATTTGTTTTTTGAAAGGGGAGATTAAATATTTTTCATTGTTTTACAAGATCCCTTACATTTAACAGGATATTACTTTTTAACATAATATTTTGTTATCCGTAAGCCTTTAAATGCCTGTATTATTTAATGTTATTTGATTATTCACCATTCCAGATACTTTGTGCAGAGGTGTGATTCAGAACCCTAAAACTAATTAATTAGAATACTTGGTTGGCTTTCCAATCTGTTATACTGAACCATACAACCTATGATTATATTATCAGGCACCCATAATAATGTGCTTTCAACAATTTACTTGTTTACCCTGGCTTTTTCCAGCCATTAACTTGTCTAAATGTTGTTGTGCTTTTATAACGATGTACTGTTTTATAATTTGTTGTAAAATTGCTTTGGGATTTAAAAAGTGGGAAGCGGTATATAAATATTCTTACTGAAACAGTTTGATCTGAAACTGCGACACTCTGCCTGAGAGTGAATGTTTTACTAGAGATACATTCTACTGGCTATGAAAAATAAGCAGAACTGCTCTGTGGCATCATCTAAGATTTGGCAATAAGCCATTTTAAGCAGATCCACAAAACTGTATTATTTTAGAAGATATTTTAAGGCTTTCTCTGATCTTTTGTTTTTTCCTCATTTCTACTGCTGCTATTGATTTAGTCTTAATAATATTATCTTACCATACTGTAAGTTCCTTTAAGTCAGCATGTTAAGTACTATGTTGGATATATATTTAATTGTGTGTGTGTGCGTGCGTGCGCACATGTGTATAAATATATGGGCAAGTGTTAAAAGGGCAATTGCAAAGTAAGGGCAAGTGTTATAACAAGTTAGAGTAACACTGCTTTACTGGACAAACAGAAATGCTTACAGATTTTATCACAACATGCTAGTATCAAAAGCAGCAGATTATAAATACAGATACAAAACTATACACGGAAATTAATAATTTAGCTTCCATTCCAACATAGAAGCATCTCTGATTCTACGCTTGGCAAGATGTGCATTTTTTCCCTATCAGACTTAGGCAAATTAGGTATCCTAGCAACCTCCACCTTAATACCATTGTAAGAGAATATGGACTGGAATACTACACTGAGAGAAAACAGTCAAATTCCAAACTCTGTAAGATATAAAAAGCACACTGAATTAAAAATATGATATAGCATTATGGGTTTCCACTAGGGATCAGATCTTTCTACCCCTATGATAAATGTATAAAAAATGTATAAAAAATGTATCAAATGTATAAAAAAGAGACACCTCCATGTTTATTTTTGGGTGAAAAAATGAACACTATGCAAACTTCAACAGGCGGGACTACTAAGAGGCTATCCCACCTGCTGGGCAGCCAATCGCTGTTGTTTTAGTTGAGCCTCCATTTGGGCCTTGAATTCCTCAGCCTTCTTCTGTTCACTAACCTTAGCCTGCTGCTCAACTGCTTGTGCCTTTTCCTTCTCCACTCTGTAAAAAGATAAACCATAATTACTGTGCATGTATTTTGTATCAATAACTCATTTTATATGACTTCAATCAATTCTCCAGATTATTGCTATGCTGTATCTAAGTTCCATACTGCACTTCAACAAGTATTCATTCGTTTGAGATATCTAGGGAACATTCATGCAGCTAGATCCAGAATTTCCTCCCAAAAATAGAGACTCCTTCCAATTGTGGAAGAAATCTGAACCCCATGGAGACTTCCCACTGAAGAACAGAGATGGGCAGTGATTTTTAGAGATATCCCCTTCAGTCCTCGGTGCCACTTCCAACATTATTCTGGAAGAACCCCTCCTGAACAACCAGAAAAAGGTGGAGAGACTGTAAAGCAAGCTGGAGAAAACTGTCAACCTGGCCCCTCCCTCGAGCATCAGCAGAACTCTCAAGGATGTCTGGATCCAACTCTGTGTGGTTGCATTCCCATAAAAAACATTCTGCTTCCTGTCTGAACTACCAGTAACCCCACAGCCACTGGCTGAAATTCTAATGTTTCATCAACTGAATTGCTGGAACAGGTGTCTCCAACCAATTTGGACTTGTGGTCACATCTGTGAATTTGAAAATCCGCTACAAACACCACCATAAAATGCATAATCAGAGAATCACTGCTTTGACGATTCCCTAAAGCATCTGCTAAGCTTAGGACGAGTCCTCTTCCGCAAAAACTTTTTAAATGCAATATAACATCTTTTTAAAAGCGGCTGTCTAAAGGAGTGATCCTATGGCCCCTAATGTCTGAGATGTTGTAGGATTTTTTGGATTCCCAACTCTAACCTCAAAGCCAGAAAATGGGGTTCTGCCCTGTCTCACACCTTGCATTTGGTGAGAAAAGAACCATGCCAGCTGCTCTCTGAGGTCAAGACAGCAATGTTGGACAAAGATATAAGCAGACAGGGAAGGGAGCTGACTGCAGAGGCCAGGATCTGAGGTATCCTGGAGCCACTCCAAGCTTCCTTCTAGACACTCCAGCAAGACCAGCAAAAAAGTCAATTTAGCAGAAAATTCAGAGCAGGGGATTAGGAGGTAAAGAGTGCTGCCACTGCTGTACTGCTCTGCACTGAATGCCCGTGGGTTTGGGAGTGTATGGGCATCATGATAGGATTGATTACACCTTTGTTCAGCTAATGCTGGCATTGCAATACAGCTGTTAATTGTAAACACATGTTTTGGCAAAGTATAGTAGTTCCTTCTTTGTGGGGAAAGTTATTAGGTGGATAAATGTACTGGGACACTTTTTGCTATTTACTGATACACTCTTTTGAATTATTTATCAGCATGACAGAAACCAGTAAATCATCAGTGGAAATGGATTTTTTGCTCCCTTCTCCCTTTTTGCTTAAAATATCAGTATTACAACCATGGGGGGGGGGGAGACCTCTACCACTAACAACTGGGAATACAGACAACTGAGGACCTTACAACACTTTCAACCTTGCAACAGGTGACATATAGGTACCACTTCCAAACAGATACTGATTTGGATATTTGGTTTACTTTTGTTGACTCTTAAACAGAATTGACAGACAACTGTATGCATTTCATATTGATCCATGTTCTTATAAAAATAAAAAGATTTTTTTCCTTAAAAGATTGAGTGCCCACAAGCCTAGCGTTAGGGACCACATTTTGGGCACCATAACCCTAAATTTATTGGTTCTGGATAAAAGAAGCAGGGAGTTAAGGACAATAATAGTCAAAAGGCAAGAACAGAGAAACAGCAAAACAGTTTAGCAATTGAAGGAAGAGAACCGATAGAAAGACAGTGGACATTCAAAAGCACTAGAGGGAATGTGGGCCAGGGGAAGGGCGGCTGAAAAGTCTTTCTGACTCAAATTCTCATACTAGTTCTCAAATTCTCATTACCAGTTGTAATTCGCAAGTCAGAGCTTTCCTATTTTTTTACAACATATTAATTGATAGCAGAGAATGTCAGCTGAAGGAGCATATAGTTAATGGTGAAAAGTTGTTTTCTTTGGTTTCTACATATCTCATTGCACAAATAGTTCTAAATTATTTTTAATCTTTAAACTTATTTTAGACATTAACTGCATAAGTGCATGTAAAAGTGAAACAATATTTGTACATGCAGCACGACATAAGTAAGTCAAAAGTGCTTCATTTAAACTGAAGGTTACCTTTCAGAAAATGCTTTTATTTCCCACAGTTCTAATTCCTCTTCTGCTACCCAGGTTTCAATTATAACAGGGCCTGTTTGCTTTGGAGTTTCTGGCCTTTTAGGCCTCAGTGCACTTGATCGAAGACCTTTCCTTTGAGGTGTAGGAGTTTCTATAGATAAAATCATGGAAATATTCAGTTTAAGGGCCAGTGAGTATTTAGTTGTAAAATGCTAAAATTTCCCTGGATAAATTCCTTCCAAGTATCTTTCACATTTTACACACAGACATACCTTTTGGAGCCTCTGGAACACCAATAGGACAAATTATTTTTCGTATACAGTATTCTGATCGAATTCCATATGGTCCAACATCCCGTCGTTTGATTATTTCAGTTGTTGTTATTTCTGTTTCTGATGTTTCTACAAACATTTATTTGAAAAGATTCATTACTTAAAGGTACTGCCAAAATAGTATTTTTAAAATACTTAAATGATGGAATTTTGGGTGAAAAAGCATTCCAGTTTTAATTTGAATGAACTCAGTATCAGTTTTAAATGACCTAAAGGAAGGATGTACTGGAAGTGGGTTCAGCTGAGGGGATGGACCTCCATATCTAATATGAACTGTAATTTGTGCATCTTTTTGAACAACTAATGAAATTTGTAGAAGTATGCAGTAGAAAACCATGGGACTACAGCCACATGGCTCTTGCATAATTTATGCAGAATCAGTCAATCTGTCCCTACCCCTCATACAGCAAAAAAGGCAATTTCTATAAAACTGGGATTTGCATAAGTAGGCCGATTCTGTATAAATTACACTAGGGCCACATAGTTTTGTGTGGTGTATTTGTGCAAAACGCCTTCGTGGATCACTGCCTTGCCGTGGTGAAGGGGCTTGTGTAGCACAATGAAGCTATGAGCTATGCTGTGCAGAGGCACCCAAGACAGAGCGGTCATAGCAGAGAGCTCTGACAAAACGTGATCCACTGGAGAAGGGAATGGCAACCCACTCCAGTATCCTCGCCATGAAAAGCCCATGGACAGTACCAAAAGACTAAAAGATATGTCGCCAGAAGATGAGAACCTCAGGTCAGAAGGTGTTCAGTGTGCTACTTGGGAAGAGCAGAGGGCCCAATACAATTAGCATCAGAAAGAGTGAAGCGACTGGGTCAAAGCCAAAAGGACACTCAGTTGTGGCAGCACCTGGTGGTGAAAGGAAAGTCCGATGCTGTAAAAACAATACCGCATAGGAACCTGGAATGGAAGATCTATGAATCAAGGTAAGTTGGACGTGGTCAAACAAGAGATGACAAGACTGAACATGGTCATCTTGGGAATCAGTGAACTAAAATGGACAGGAATGGGTGAATTTAATTCAGATGACCATCAGGAATACTACTGCGGGCAAGAATCCCTCAGAAGAAATGGAGTACCCTTCAGAGTCAATAAAAGAGTAGGAAAAGCAGTACTGGGATACAATCTCCAAAATGACAGAATGACCTAAGTTTAAATCCAAGGCAAACAATTCAACATCAGAGTAGTCCAAGTCTATGCTCCAACCACTGATGCTGAAGAGGCTGAAGTTGACCAGTTCTATGAAGACCTAAAACACCTTCTAGAAAGAACACCAAAAATGATGTCCTTATCATCATGTGGGATTGGAATGCTAAAGTAGGAAGCCAAAAGATAACTGGAATAACAGGCAAGTTGGCCTTGGAGTACAAAATGAAGCAGGGCAAAGGCTGGAAGAATTTTGCCAGGAGAACATGCTGGTCATAGCAAACACTCTTTTCCAACAACCCAAGAGACAACTCTACACATGGACATCATCAGATGGCCAGCACAGAAATCAGAATGATTATGTGCTCTGCAGCCAAAGATGGAGAAGCTCTATATAGTCAGTAAAAACTAAACCAGAAGCTGACTGTGGCTCAGATCATGAGCTTCTCGTTGCAAAATTCAGGCTTAAATGGAAGAAAGTAGGGAAAAGCACTAGGGCACTAAGGTATGACCTAAATCATATGCCTTATGAATATATAGTGGAGGTGACAAATAGATTTAAGGAATTAGATCTGATAGACAGAGTGCCTGAAGAATTATGGACGGAGGTTTGCAACATTGCACAGGAGGTAGCAACTAAAACCATCCCAAAGAAAAAGAAACACAAGAAAGCAAAATGGCGGTCTAAGGAAGCTTTACAAATAGCTGAGGAAAGAAGGGAAGCGAAAGGCAAGGGAGAAAGGGAAAGATACACCAAACTGAATGCAGAATTCAAGAAAATAGCTAGAAGAGATAAGCAGGCCTTCTTAAATGAACAGTGTAACGAAATAGAAGAAAACAATAGAATGGGGAAGACAACATATCTCTTCAAGAAAATTGGAGATATGAAGGGAACATTTCATGCAAAGATGGGCATGATAAAGGACCAAAATGGCAAGGACCTAACAGAGGCAGAAGAGATTAAGAAGAGGTGGCAAGATTACACAGAAGAACTATACAAGAAAGAGCTTAACGTCCCTGATAACCACAATGGAGTGGTCACTGACCTCGAGCCAGACATCCTAGAATGTGAAGTCAAATGGGCCTTAGGAAGTCTGAGCAACAACAAAGCTAGTGGAGGAGACAGTATTAAAATCCTAAAAGACAATGCAGTTAAACTGCTATACTCAATATGCCAGCAAATCTGGCAAACTCAACAATGGCCACAGGATTGGAAAAGGTCAGTTTACATTCCCATCCCAAAGAAGGGCAATGCCAAAGAATGTTCAAACTACTGCACCATTGCACTCATTTCACATGCTAGCAAAGTTATCCTCAAAATCCTACAAGGTAGGCTTCAGCCATATGAGGACCAAGAACTACCAGAAGTACAGGCAGGATTTCGAAGAGGCAGAGGAACTAGAGATCAAATTGCCAACATACATATGCTGGATCATGGAGAAAGCTAGGGAGTTCTAGAAAAACAACTACTTCTGCTTCATTGACTATGCTAAAGCCTTTGATTTAGTGGATCACAATAAATTGTGGCAAGTTCTTAAAGAGACGGGAGTACCAGACCATCTTATTTGTCTCTTGAAAAACCTGTGTGCAGGTCAAGAAGCAATAGTGAGAACTGCACATGGAACTACTGATTGGTTCAAAATTGGGAAAGGAGTACTGCAAGGCTGTATATTGGCCCGTCTACTTAACTTATATGCAGACCACATCATGTGAAAGACGGGTCTAGATGAATCACAAGTGGGAATTAAGATTGCCAGGAGAAATCTCAACAACCTCAGACATGCAGATGATACCACTCTAATGGCAGAAAGTGAAGAGGAACCAAAGAGCCTCTTGATGTGGGTGAAAGAGGAGAGCGCAAAACTAAGATCATGGCATTCGGTCCTCTCACTTCCTGGCAAATAGATGGGGAAGAAATAGAGGTAGTGACCGATTTTATTTTCTTGCGCTCCAAGATCACTGCAAAATTTGTACAAAACAGAGCCAGAAGTCCACAGCAAGTTTATGCCAGAAGAACATTAAATCTGAATCTAGGAAGCTGAATCATGAAAATCTGTTGGATTTTCACCCCACTCCTAGACTCCTCACAGATCTCTAGAATGAACCGTTGTGGGTCAGGACATATACTAGAAAATAAATGGTCTAGCATGAGTCATGGATCATTTTCAGGCTCACACACATAATTTCCATTAATTATTACTATGATTAGAAAGAGTTCTACTCCACTGTGCAATGCTCTTCTCAAACAGTTTTGACCTTTGTGCTATAATAAACCCGAAATAGTGCTATCACAGGAAAGTACATTTACTTTTTATTAATACTCAAGTAAGCGTAACTAGTTTCACAAGGGCTAGATTATGGCCTTTGTTTGATTCAGCAAAACCTTCAGAGTTACACAGCTGCCAGAACTGGACACTCTGTTTCCACTACATCAGGGAGAAGAGAAGGCAGCTGGAACCTCTAGCCATGGCCCCTGCTAAGACACACCCTTACAGACTCCAAAGGGAAGGGTCTGCCTACTCCCATTCCACAACTCTGTTCCTCGGACTCCTCTTCCTTGGCTTCAAACTAGCAGCTGCAAAGTAATGCACTGGTTGGTCCAGTCTGTCACCTAGTACGCTGGACAATAATGCAGGCATCAACCATACAAACACATTTAAATCCATTACAATGAATTCATTTAAGAATTAAGTATGTTCACCTCCTGTATGATTATTGATTTTATAGGCAGTTTTTGGTCTTAAGGTCCTCAAGATTGTGTATAGAACAAACTTTAAGATGGGACCAAAAAAAGAGAACACCCTGCCAAAAGAGTAAAACTAGCTTCAGCCCCCAATTAAAAACCACCAAATGATAAAAAGAACAGAAATATCTTTATCACTAGCCAGAAACTGAGCAGTAAAGGCCCTACTCAAATCTTCCAAAGAAGTTCCATAAGTGAGTGCTGCTAAAGAAAGGGTGTGCCCCATATTCTCACCAACCTTTGGTCTCTGTAAGTGGTGGAACATTCAACAAGCTCTTCAATTACATAAAAAGGAAGTAGTCTTCCATAAATCCTAGCCACACACCATTTAGGGCTTTCTAGAATCAGGACCCTGAACTGGGTTTGAAAGCCAGTAGAAATTATATCAAGACCAAAGTAATATGGTCTACAAAGCACACACCAGATGTACACTTTAGATCAATTTGGTTGCTGCATTGTCTACCAGCTGCATTTTCCAATCACTTTTCAAGGTTAGCCCAACACAGAATGCACTGCAGTTGTCTCAATAGGAAGTCTAAGGCATATGTCACTGTAGCTAGAGCTGTCTCCTCCAGGAAGGGATGTGACTTGTGCATCAGCCGAAGCTTAGCAAGAACACCTCTGGCCAGAGCTGCCAAGTGTGCATCCAGAAGCCAAGCAGAGTCCCAAAGTTGTGCATCTGCTTCTTCACAGGCCATGCCTTCTACAGAGGGAGAGCAATCCATCCAGAACAGGCTGTATTCTCAAACCCTGGTAAATTTATCTGCTGCTCAAGGCCTATTGTCCTATCAGAATTCAGTCTCATTAGTCCATATCCACTCCAATTCACTGTGTCTAGGCAACAGTTCAGGACATCTACAGCCTCTTTGGCATCAGCTGAAAGAGAGCTGGGTGACATCAGCATAATGATGGATTGTTTTTTCCCAGCAGATTCATAAATATGTCAAAAGTAAACAACTGGCAATGAAATAACCAACATGTATTAAAACCCAATTCACAGCTCATTTTATGTCTAGAGTGCTGGAGGCCTACATTTGCAGAATCAATGCAACACGCTCACTGGTGTGGTTATCACGGCGGGAGCCAAGTACATCTCTTACATTCTTCAAGATTGGTGTTCTGCATCTACCACCTTATTTCAGCTGCAGAATCTTATCCCTAACAGGGGAATGCAACCCAATTCAGAATATGTCAAATGAGACACACAGCCTCCTCCATTTCTAGGGGAGGGGGGGAGAAAGACAGTTGTATGTCATCCACAAACTTGGTAACATGTCATTTCAAGTCTCTAGATGACCTTTTCCAACAGCTTCATGTACATACTAAAATACCATGGGAGGACATAGTATTGCAGAACCTAAAGGACAAATACCGTATTTTTTGCTCTATAAGACGCGCCTGACCATAAGACGCACCTAGTTTTTAGAGGAGGAAAACAAGAAAAAAAAATAGTCTGAATCAAATGGGCACATAATCACAGGCACATTCCCCATCACTTCCCCATGGGCTGCACATCTGACAGACTTACTGCACACACACATTCGCTCTATAAGACGCACAGACATTTCCCCTTACTTTTGAGGGGGGAAAAGTGAGTCTTATAGAGCAAAAAATACGGTACTTTGTGTGCTAACAAACTTTGAAGACCTTGGAGGGAAAAGAGAGCAGTATGATTGGCAGGAAATCAGGGTTGGGGTAGGAAATGGGCAATAAGAGGGTGAGGGCACCAGTACGGAGCCACATACAAGGCCTTGGAGGAGCATAACACCCTTGTGCACTCCTGGTCTAAACAATCATATTCATCCATATAATCATATCCATCCATCCATATCAAACCTTCAAAAGGCAGAATGAAAAAATGTTAAACTAAAAGCATTAAAATTCATATAGCAAATTACAAGTTTTTGCAAAAAAGCCACTACTGCTACTGTTTTATAAATTAGCCAAATTAAATATTCCTTTGAAACTACCTGTGCGTGTAGTTCCTCCACCAGGTGGGGGTTTGGCAGCCATGTCATCCCACTTCAGACATGCCCAGAGTAACCTCAACATAAGGCTAACCCCTGCCAAAGATTTTACAGTTTGAAGTCGGTATCTGGAAAAATTCATAAAGGAAATCATATATGGCACATTTCAAATTGCATTAAGTTCATAGTCTAAATCTCAGAGAGAAAGCTAAGAGTTTTAAAATCTCGCTCACAACAAAAGTGGAGATATGTTGTTCATGAGTACATACTTCAGTACTATATGTTAGACAGACCTGCATAGTCCCACTGAATCTTGCTCATCTATGGGTGCCATCCACTGTGGCTGCCAGTAACTCCCCAAATTACTGTTGCAAGCCGCCCTGAGGCTTTATTGCGATGGGGCGGCATAGAAATGTTTTTAATAAATAAATAAATAAAAATTCAGTGGATTGTGAAGCATGGGAAGAGTGCAGAGGAAAGGACTGCCTCCACATTTTGCCCCCCCTCCAAAGAGCCAATTGAGGAGATGCTGAGGCATCACTGAGATTCCTTGTACCCCAGCACAGCCCCACTCCTCCCCTCCACTGGATCCCCCTCTGGGGCCATGACCAAAGTTGGACTTGCTACTGCAGAGCTGCAGCCAGTATGAAAACAACTGCGTCAACTGTAAGGCAGAGTAAGGGAGTTCCAACTCTAACCTCTAAGTGAACTTAGTGCACAATTCTGCGGCCAATAGGTTGTGTCTAGACAACCATGGGATAGGTCAGAGTCACAGATCAAAGTGCAAGTTTTTAAAGCAATCCAAATATGTGCAACTAAGATCTAGAACAGAGGACCACTTAAGTGATGTTTTCCTAAAAGGATATTTTCCTATGTTCACACAGTAAAATATACTATCTGGCCAACAGTATCATTTGTAAAAGACACTGGATGACAATTGAAAACCAAACAGGTATGTATTCAGGAAGCAGCTGAGACATCCAATCTAAGAAAGAAACATGCTGTTAGCCAACTGGAAAAATGGTATTTTAGAGCAAGGGTTTGCAACACAAAATCCTTACTCAAGCATACCAGTCTGAAGGATTATGGATGATTTGAGCATTTTAATATAGGTAAGCTTCAAATAAGGCCAGTATATATTGTTAGGAACCATGGCCATACCCTTTAAAAATACTTTCACTAAATACTGACAAAATGAAGGCTGTGGAACAAAAACACTTGAAACAACACAGACCAAAGAAAACCTATGCAAAGCAAATGACCTTGGACAATCATCTTTTTATGAAATATCAAATGATTTATGCTACACTCATTTTAATTGGCTTGAATAAGAACATAAGAAACGCTATGCGGGATCAGACCAAAGGTCATCCAGTCTAGCACTCCGTATAAAAGGCAGCAGACCAGCTGCCCACAGGATCCCTCACGCAGGATGGGGGCCAGACCTCCGTCTGCCCAGCCCCTCGGCAGCTGGTGTATGCAGGCAGGCCACCTCTGCTGAAGGAGGCAGCACACAGCCAGCCAGGCTAGTGGCCACTAACAGCCTCCTCCTCCTCCATGAATCTGTCCAATTGCCTTTTTAACGCCACCCAAATGGGTGACCATTACTACTTTCCAGGGCAGCAAATTCCATAGTTTGGCTATACATTGTGTGAAGAAGTGCTTCCTTTTCTCTGTCCTAAACCTCCCACCAGTCAGCTTCATGGGAAGCCCCCTAGTTCAAGTGTTACAGGGGAGGGAGGAACACCCCTCCCTCACTTCCATGCATTATTTTAAACACCTCTGAACAGCAGGTGAGGCTTTCATATAACTTCTCAATAAAGGGTTTAGGTATCTCATAGGGCACTCATTCAGCAGATTTGAAATGTACAATGCACCAAGTCTGCAGTTTCTTGCCCATTTCCTTACCTTCTCACACAGCAAATGCAGGGAACTCCCAGATGTGCAGAGGCTGCACAGTCTGTGTGCCTTATTCTTCTTTAGTATCATTTACATATCTTGACCCTTACACTAAGCTAAGTATTGGAGCAGGGAATCTTTCTACTTGAAAACACGCATTAAAAGTTTGCTCCTGTCAAATAAATGCAGTCCAAACACTTGACTGACAAAATAATGTGGGCTTATGATTTAAAAAGGATGGCAACTGCAGCGCTGGATTATAATACCCATATAGATCATGCAATGAAATGATCACCAGCTCAAATTATTGTAAAGGATTAACACTGTACCTCCAAGTGATACCAAATGTTGGTCTTGGGGATGGATATGGCCAAATGTCCAAAGCAGGCTTAGCAGTATAGTTGAAGCAGGGGACTTCTCTGATTCCTCCTTTTCTTGCAAGCTTCTTCAGGTCATCATTGGGCAAAACAAATATGCTCTTCTTGCTGCTTTTAGTAATAAACTTTCTGTAAGATGGCAAAGCTGTTCCAGAACGAGTCTTCTTAGGTCTTGAGAATTTCATTAGCTTCACTTTGTCTCTTGTAGAATATTCCTTGCTGACAGTCATAGAAGTCACCAATGTTCCTCCTGGTGTAGTCAAGGAATCTGTCACTGTTGTTGTAACCACAGTTTTACTATGCTCCTTTACAGAAATGACGTCGGGATTGCTATCTGAAGTAGGAGTGCTAAGCTTTGTTACAGTAGTGGTCATGGTGGTGGTTACAGTAGATATGGAACAGTTTTCAGTAGATGACACCACACTTTCTTTATCATCCTTGACGGCTGACAACTCTGATATTTTATAAATGGTTTTGGATTCTGTGGAAATAGTTGATGTGGTGGTCACTTCTGTAACAACAGCTTTCACTGCATTCTCTCCATTAATGCTTTCAAGTTTGTTGTGCATCTGTAGTCCATTCTGATCAGCAAAATCATTGCTCAAGCTTGATTCTTCACATGAAATTACAGGTGAGGGGGCAGATTTCTTAACACAAGGGGATTCGATTTCCATGCACTCTGTTTCACTATATATACTGTTCTCATTACAGGAATGGATGGGTGGGATGGAAGCGTCATCCACGGGACTTGCTCTTTCAGGAGAACACTGCTTCTTTCCAATATTTTGAGCAGACTGAGATGTATTATCTGGAGGCAAGTCATTCTCTCTAGAATCTCCATCTGTATCTGCTGAACCCTCTACATCCAATTTCTTTCTCTCATTTGTATCTTCCACAGCAATATCACCATTCATAAAAGGCTTTACAGGTTCATTAGAAGAAAAAGGTTTAACTAGAGGGTTGTTCTTATTAACATTATTGACTTTTGAGTCAATATTGCTCTCTGTTTGTGCAAGTGTTTCTCTTTTTAAACACTCTTCATTTGGTAATACTTTAAAATCAGGGTCTTTTCCATTGATCTGAAATGCTGTTGTCTTTTCTCTTTCCGTCTGAGTATCCAGTTCTCCATTTTTATTATTTTTGTCAGCAATGCTTTTAATCTGATCAAAGCATTTGTTTATGGAACTTGGTGAGACACATTTCTCCTGGTCTTCCTTTTCTCCATTTGCTTCAGTGATTTTCGACTTCACTACCTCATCAATATTTTCTCCAATATTGTCAAGAATTTGGGCTTCAAATGCTTTTTCTGAAATGAGCTCAGTATGCAATGAGGTTAGGCCTCCAATAGCTTGCTTTGGATTCACTGCAACTGTGGGTTCAGATGCATCTTCACTGTTTTTCAGAGAGCACTCTTTTACTTCATTTGCTTGCATGGGTAGCACCTCAGAATTATCGTCCAAACTACATGTTTCTGCAGAATCACTGTCCTGTTTTTCTGATTTTAATTCTTCCCTTTCTTGCCTAGTTGAAGAGGAAGTATCTCTTGCACAGCCACTTTCAGTTACCATTGGCTGAATAACATTTTCACACTGAGACTCTGTGATACTAGCTTGCTCTGAACATTTTGTACTGTCCTCTAAGATGTCGCATTCACTTGCTTCTTTGTCTTCTACAGGTTTAGAGTCTTCCGTAACAGAACTGTCCATTTCACTCTCCTTACTCTGGATCTGATTTTCATCCGTATCCATTTGTTCTGAAACACTTTTGTTAGTATCCTTTCCCAACAGAGTTTGAGTATCTGGGCACTGAACTGAGGACAGATCTCCTTCTCCCTCCAAAAGTCTATTCAAACAAGGCAACGACTGGACTGATTCACTGCTTTTGGTAAAGTGGAGACTGCTAGATGACAAGTGGTCTTTAACAGGATCTTCAGTTTGATTTGTACCTGAAATATGGATTCTGTTTTGGGAAGTAATGTCCACCTGCTTTCCATCCTCTGTTTTAGCTATTTGTAAGTCATCCAGATTCTTCTCCGGACTGGGAGATTTACAACCTGAAGAGTTAGCACTAGCTTTAAGTTTTATTCTTTCTAGTCGCTGCTTTTCCTCCAGTGTAAACTGTTTTACTCTTCTTTCAAGTAGTCCATCCAGTTTTGATGTTTTTACTTTCCTTTTATAACATGTCCTTAAGTGAAAACCTTCACTAACATTGATTAAATCTGCATTAATAGGGATTTCAGATTTTGTGGAGGTATCTATTTTTACTTCATCTATCTCCATAGGTTCTTCCTTGATGTCTTTATCATTTTCACCAATTTCTTTTTCTTCTGTGAATAATAAATTTTAATCATTAACACACTGGTAACTAACATATATACTTACAGATCTAAGCTGTGGCTGACTGCATGTATTCTTGTGTATATGAATACTAACACACTGTATTAAAAATAACACTACATGTTTCTTGCACACTCATTTCAATATTAAACACACATATCACAACTACATTGGATCACATCAAGCGGAAGTGGTGAAGTGGCACAGAGACATGCAGGTGCACATAATCAACTTAACGCACCATGCATTCATATACACCATAGGATGTTTCATGGATTACTCTAAGATTTATCTGTACACATATTTTCTGTTACCCACACAATGAATCAGCAGAATTAATCCACAGAAAGCTAAATACTAACCTACCTACCCATATGGATAAAATGCCCATTACCTTCTTTCATATGATCTGGTTTTTGTAGATGTTTGTTAATTTCAGCTTTTTCTTCTTTTAATTCATTTTCCTCCTTGGTTCGTATTTTCTTTATGGTCTCTGCATTTTCAGATTCTTTTTGGTCCTTCTTGTATGGCTCACGGAAGTTTTTTATTCTGTCTTTCAAAGAACCATGTTCTGTTTTTACTTTTGCTGGGTTTTTCCTTTTATCCAGTTCACGGTGCTTTTCTGGGATGGCAACAGTATCATTTTTTGCTGGTAAAAAATTATGCATTTATTTTTATGATTTCTATACCACCTTTCAGTATAAAATTATCAGGATGGCATCCATGTATGGATTATTCAATTTTCCTTTTCTTTACATCTAAGTATAGTAAACAGGGGACCTGAATGTTCTTAACTTGCTTAATTTAGAGTCAAATAAGGGTAAGGACAAGGAAGAATAAACTACTTCAGAAATTCATATTAAAACAATATTATTTCAGATAGCAAAATAAATAAGGTAAAGGTTTCCCCTTGACATTACGTCCAGTCATGCCTGACTCTAGGGGGCGGTGCTCATCTGTTTCCTAGCCGAGGGAGCCAGCGTTTGTTCGCAGACACTCTCCGTGGTCATGTGGCTGGCATGACTAAACACCGAAGTGCACGGAACGCTGTTACCTGCCCACCGAAGTGGTACCTTTTTATCTACTTGCATTTGCATGCTTTGGAACTGCAAAGTTGGCAGGAGCTGGGATGGACCAATGGGAACTCACTCCGTTGTGCAGATTCGAACCGGCGACCTTTTGATCAACCAGCCCAGCAGCACAGCAGTTTAAACCACTGCGCCACCTGCAGTCCCAGCAAAATAAATACACCTACACAAATTCAATATTAGGTCAAATTACATCTAAACACTGAAAGGAACAAAATTATTTGTGAAGGGAAATAGCAAATGAAAACTCCTGTTTTTTTACTAAATAGGTAGAAAAAACCTTTTAAATATGCTTATTTTCCTGTGTCTTCTAATGTGCTGGTTTTAGACAGAAAGAGGTTAAAAACAGCAAGAATGTAGAACTGATTGAAAACACACCACTGAAATGTCTGTTTTTGATGTCGCTAACTGAACTTGCATTACATTCTATTTCAAATAAAGATTTCCAAAACTTACCAGGTAGCAATTTTCGGTAACTGACATTAGTATTTCCAGGTAATCTTGGTACAAATCTATGAACATGTGTTTTACTAATCCATATCCATCCACCATATCCTGTTACTCTATATTCTTCTCCTTTTTGTTTCCAAACCTGTTAAACATTGTTAAATGCATCTACTTAAAACACTTAAATAAAATTAAAAGTACACTCCATAATTAAAATGTGGCTTTTAAAGAAACACTACAAGAAACTATTTCACACTCAGGCCATAATGCACTATCACAAAGGCCTGTGAGCAGCCCTGGAATATTTTTTTTCTGCCAAGACTAGCAATGCAACCAGGAAGGGAATAACCCTACACAGCACAATTAAGAAAAGGCAAAAATAAAAGGTGCAGGGCAAATCTATAAGCAACCTGGTTTCCAAAATATCCAGAGCATTTCAAATATAAACATTCTTTCTAAAATAATGTTTTTATAAAATAATGTTTTGATGGAACTCAGGCTTCCTTTCAGTGCCTTCTGCAATTGCAAGTTCCCTTCATTCAGTCTGGAATGGGGGCCCTGTAGCACTTTCAGGCCTCTTGTTGCTGGTTTCAGGACTGCAGAAAGGAAAAGGGACTCCTTTCTTTTCCGCTTGGCTGAAGCCTCCCCCTACACTGTTTGCTATATAGCTATGGAACCTGGCTCTGGAACCTGGCCAGTTTGCAGGGGATGGGGTATGTGGCGAGGCTGAGGGAACTGGGTCTCTTCAGCCTGGAGAAGAGGGGACTCAGAGGGGATCTGTTGGCGACATACAGGTATGTGAGGGGATGTCACATGGAGATGGGGAGAGGCCTGTTCTCCCCTGCAGAGGAAGGCAGGACTCACTCCAACAGAGCAAAGCTCAGGGAGCCACGGTTCCATTTGGATGCCAGGAAGCACTTCCTGACAGTTAGGACAGTTCGGGTGTGGAATGGGATGTGAAATGGGAGAGGTCATTGAGGCCCCATCAGTGCGGTGTTCAAAGATAGGCTGGACATGCACATGGTGGGCATGTCGTGAGCAGAGCTGGCTGGAGCCGGGGGTCAGACTAGATGGCCTGGGAGGTCCCTTCTGATTCGCTGTTTCTATGTTTCTGTGAATTTTACAGCTATATAGTATGAGTGGTGTGTCTGGAAAGATTCTTCTTTTACTTCCCTCCTAAAACATTTCTGTATAAAGAAGAAAACTGAGCAGGTTTTACCACACGGTAGAATAGATAGTTCAAGATTCTATACACCCTGGAAACACAGAGGTCCTTGTCAGGCCAGAAGGGGTGCATGAAGGTCATTTTTTATTTTTAACTTACAAACTTTAATATTCCAGCATGCCTGAGAATCTCCCACAAAACTAAACATGAAATAGCAGTGAAATGAAACTGCTGGGTAGCAGTGTGTGAAGAATGTACTTGAAAGTGGAAACCCATCAGACTCCGTTGGGCCCTGTGGCCCAGACTCTGAGTTCCTGGCAAGTGAGCCCAGTATTTGTGGGGCACTCACTCACTCATCAGGCACTGAGCTGCTATGTGCTGCACAAGCAGCACTCGTCCTTTGTGCCCACCACTTCCAGCAGAGCAAGCTGCAAAGAAGGCTGGCTGCCAGGAATGGTGCTCCACGCACACTTGCAGTGCCCCCTTCTGTATCCTGCAGCTTCTTTTGACAGGGAAGGTTGCCAGCTAGGGGTCTGTGAGTGTTCACGGACTTACTCTTGGCTTTGCTTCGCTTGGCTTGCAGGACTGGGCCAAACTCAAGAGGAAGTCCACACATACTAGAGGGATGGTTTCTGAAAGGGTTCTTCCCAAACCTACTGTTAGGTAGTAGACAGATAGCACAGTGAAAGCCACCATTTAAATGCCACCACCCAGCATTATAGGCAATCTTCACTATTTTTATGCTACATATCTGCGAGAGTATAAACAGACCTCAAGACACTGGCAGCTTTTATCACATGTAGTAACTTTCTGCATCAAAAAGCCTCACCTGAAAACATGTTCATTTCCTAGTCCAGAATATTTATTCCATCCAGCACACTATCTACACCCATGCACATCACATTAGGCAGCAGACTGCATTTAAGCAAGCACGCTTCACTAATTCTGTACTCACACTTGAGGTGCAAATGGGGAGGTGGGGGTGGAGAGGGTCATTCTGTGCAGCATCTGACCCTACTTCTGTTGTCACAAAGAAAGCCTGATTGAGCCACCCCTGCTCCACCTCCCTGGAAGCTGAGGAACACTGAACTCAAGGCAAGCCATACAGAGGACACGCTGTCTCTCTGGTGTTCTCTTTCAACCCTTCCAATACTAAGAAACCAGGCCCAGTTGCAGCCTTACTTTACAGTCACCGTTTTCCCTAAGGAAAAACCAACTCAAAGAATCCTACATGGAGGTAATTCTGCACTGTTATTCACCAGGCAAACAAACAGGTCGGTATCACACATACTCAACATAACCTTTAAAATCTCATTTGAAGAAGTGAGCAGCTCACTTGGCCCTTCATTTGGAGTCAGAAGAGGACAAAGGGGTTACTTGCAAAGGAATCAAGTAATACTCCATAGCCCACAGGGTTTGTGTCTGTCCTTTCCTATCCTAGAACATGTAAACAGTCCTCAGATGTTGCAAATAGAAGTCTAGTTCTCAATTATTCTTTGGAGCATTAGTAAGTCCATGAGCTAAGTAAAAGTTACCCTTTTAAAGATTCCAACCTGATTGCCTTTGTGAATTTTTCAGTTACCTATCTAGCTCAATGATTATTAAAGTAAAAAGAAGAAAGTGCTTTGGGGAAACCAGTTGGGCTTGTATGGTTTTGTCAAGCCCAACTGGATTTACAGAAATTCCATCTCTGCACAGAGTACACCAGGAAAGATGAACTGGGGTATATGTAAAGGACAATGACTTTAGAAGGGATAATCCAGAGGTTACCCTCAGACCTGTAGTAACGGCTGTAAACAAATGACAACTGATTTGGGACTTTTTTTGATCAGGAAGAAGAAATTTATCTTCACTGATATGGAGTAACAGGGGACCATGATCTGCCTATCTTTCCCCTTACTGGTAGGACTGGGGTATATGAGCCCATCCCATCACATCCAACATGAAAGATGTCTAGTAAAAAATTATTTTCCATCAGTTGAGCAAGATGACAATCCATCATGGAATGGTATCCAGTTACAGCAACAGTTCAAGACTTGGGTAAGATGGAAGTTCTTTGTTTTCCTCTACTCTATCAATGTAGTATTTAAGCTACGTAATTTTTAAAATGGCAGCCATTAAAACACAATAAAGGAACAGCAGCAATCTGCAGAATAGATTTCGTTTTCCTTAAAAAGGAAGATTGCTATGCAAAAACAGTACCTGATGTTTGATAGGAAATGTGTATTTCACCCATGTGGCTTGCTGCATGGTTTCTTCTTCCTCTTGCTTTCTCTCCTTCTTTTTCACCTTTTCCTTTTCTTCTCTTTCAATAGCTGTCATTCTACGTAACCTAATTGCAAGACACACATAATCAAGCAGGTTATTTCTTCTGGCCAGTGACTAGAGATATTCAAACAAGACCTTTTAAAGCACAAGGTTTTCCTAACATTTTCAAAATGATCTACCATTGCTGGGTTGAACCAAACATGGCAGTAACCTCCATGAAATGGCTGCAAAATACAATGCCAGTAAATCAGGACAGGAAATGTTCTGTGTGCCTGCCTGAGTTTTTGTAACAGTCAATGTTAAGATCCTCAGTATTTGCACATATTAGAAATTTTACACCCACTTAGGCATCTTACCTGGTATGTCCCAAGGACTCCCTCCAGATTGGCAGCATGACAACTGGTTTAATTGCACATTCCAATATAGCCAAAGCCAATGCAAATTCTCTAGGTTTGCTACACATCTGAACAGCCTTGATCCAATTAGACCTACATTTAGCAAAAATATAGCAAGATTTAAATGTGTTGAGTACAGTAAGTTATTCCACCGAGTGCAGAATACACAGAACCACCAGTGAGGAAAATAACTACAATAGTACTAAAGATGTACTGAATACCACATTTCTTCATAGTCCAGCACTTCCATAAAGCTCTTAAACAATATCCTAGGTCCATGCCCTACTGCTACTCAGCCTGTATCTAAGCTTAATATATAAAACAGAAACAATTACATATTACATCCATGTTTACCTATGGTTCCTTTCCTCACACTGACTTTTCAGTTGTCTGCTCCCTGGGGAAGGAACCTGTCTTCCTATGCTGTAAAGGACCATGCACACAGATGGCACTATATAATAATAAAATACTGAAACTCCAGGTGCTTTTACCTGTGTGAAGCCCAGTTGGGATGAAGAAATGAAGATGGGATGTTGTTCTCTAGCTGGATGATGGTTAGCCTCAAAGTGGATATTGTAAGAACCTTCGATCCATGCACTGATCCATTCCATTTGAACTCTCCAGCAGGACTGAGACAAAACTTGTGAGAGAGGTGTCGTCGCTTGTCATGGTCTTCCCGGTGCTGATGTTTGTTCAAAGCGAAAGAGTTTGTGGCATACTGATTGTGGTAGACACGGTACTTCCCTTCTTGACCTAGCTTGAAATAATTGTTGATGTTTCCTTTCATCACTATTTCTTTCTTGGTGTTTAATCGGGAGACTTCCCCTTGGGAATTAACCACAAGGACCTTATTGAAGTAAAAATAAAACATATACATATTTATTAAAACTTATATAATTTTCAGTATTTTAATGAAGAGCTGCAGTCCTGCTGACTGTACTGTAACATTAAAGAATTGTAACATTCAGAGTTACCAAGTCGATCTATAAAACAGTAAAGGAATGCATCCAACAAAGCAGAGTTTGCCTGCAGAAGAAATGCCATACTAAATGAATACGGCATCAAGAAGTCACATTTCCATTCCTTCTCACTACAGAAAAAGAGCCTTTTCATATACTTAATTCCTAAAGGAGCACCTGCAACCATATAGGCCCTCCCGCCCCCTACGATCTGCAGCTGATGCCCTCTCCGGGAGCCCTCTGTGAAGGAAATAAGGAGGGTGAGTACCCGGTGGAGGGCTTTCTCTGCGGTGGCACCCCACCTATGGAATGTGCTCCCCAGAGAGGCTCGCCTGGCGCTGTCATTATTTGTTTTTCGGCGCCAGGCAAAGACCTTTTTATTTAAGAGTTATTTTAATTGTTAATTATTAATTTATTTTTGTTATATTTATTATATTTATTGTATTTTTAATAGTTCGATCTTGAGATGGGCCAGTTTTAAGTAGTGTAATTGTTGTTTTTTAATGTATTTATTTACTGTTGTTAGCCGCCCCGAGGCTTCTTGGCAAGGGGGTAGCATATAAATTTGTAAAATAAATAAATAAATAAATAAATAATCCAACTGCCAAAGCAACTTGAGTGAATTCACAATTATTGACAGCAGCCCTAATAGTTTTGCACTCTGAAGCAAAGACACTGAAACTGCATGTTTAACAAGCAAATTCCGGTGCAATTTTTGACAGTCTTGGGCTGCATTCTTATACCGACTTAACTAAGAACATAAGAAGAGCCTTAGTGGTTCACAGCAAAGTCCTATCTAGTCCTGAATTCTATTCACAGCGGCCAACCAATGAGAAGGAGGGCATGGGTGTTCCCTGATAGTGGAGGCAATACAGAACCACAGCCATTTAGCAGCTGTGGGAAGACTTATCCCAGGCGTTAGCACCACTGAACACAGCAGCCAGGTTCATACGAGAATTGAGGAAAAGCAGCCCTGGCTTCTTTTCTCCACCCTCACACCTGCTGGTTTTGTGTCATGGGAGTGGCCTAATTACCCATCTGGCACATAGGCTACTATGTCGTCTGAACTCAGCTATGCATTCCTGGGGTGGTTTGGGAGCCACCTACTGCACATCTCATCAAGGTTCCGATGACACAGCAACCCACATGCCATTAGACTACTTAGGCAAAGCCCACAGTATGCAACAGTGCAAGCAGGGCAGGGAAAAGAAGCTACTATGACTTCCCTTCCCTGGCAATCATGCAAACCGAGCTGTCAGAGCTATCCCTCTGCCCTGCCTTCCAAACAGATCAGGGAGCACAATTTCTAACTAAAAGTCTTGAAATACATGAGAAGAGTATTACAGAAAGCAATTACAAAGGAAAAAGGGAAAGACAGATTATCAATCACTAGAAAAATGTGGCTTAATGATATAAAGTTAATTCCAAATTTAACTAGCTCTCTTCCCTTTCAAAACAGGAAGAGCTGACTTCTCTTTCAGCTTTTTGACTTATGGATCAATTGTGTGGAACGTTTCCCCTTGATGCCATATAGTTGGACTAATGAAGCTGCCTCTTCCCCCTTCCATATCAGATGGTTCACTCAACTTCCCCGCAGAACTTGAAACTGCTTGGTTTTAAGCAACTGGCTTATCTCTGAGTCCAGTGGCCTTTGCAAGTCAGCCAAGAACTTCAGCACATTTACCACTTCAGAATCAGGATGTCAACAATCTTGTGATGGCTGCACTACAGGAGGAGAGGGCCCAAACCTTAAAGCAGCCAATAACACACAGACTTCTGTGTACAACTCATATAGGACTGCACTGTAAGCCTTTGTCTTCCAGTAAAACCACTACCAACACTCTTCACTGGGCATTCCTAGGGCAAGGGCATTCTACAGTCATTGCTTTCAAAACCAACACAAACCTCTTTGCCTTCTTTAAACAACTTATTTGCTTCATGCGCTGCAGCAGCAACCTGCTGACTTTTCAGCTGACTGAGTTTACTGTCTGGATTCCGTAACCTGGTGACCATTCGTGTTGAACATGGGGTGCCTCTTCCAGTATTTGGAGATTCACTTCTTTCTCCATTAGATTTATCCCCTGTCAAAAAAAGCCCAGATTAAATAGGTGATATACAGGAAGGCAAATTAAAACAGATATTTGTGAAAATATAGAAATTATACAATTTTAAGACTACCAATCCAGCATACCCTAGTGATAGACTGCTTTATTTTTACCTAGCTCCTCTGAGCTCTGGGATCCTCCTTCAGTATTTTCCACTTCATCAGGAGTCTTCATAGATTCACTCAGCATAGAATTGATTTCATTGCTACTGCCATTTTCCGCATCAGGCAAGAGGGTTTCAGAAGAACCAACATTCAGACTAGGAGTTGTCTTTGTTGTTTCGTCTATGAAAGACAAGTATTTTAGGTACTCAGCATTACCAAAAACAGTTGAAAATGAAAAATAAAAAACCTTAAGTCAGAAGATTCTAAGTCAGGAGATATTCCTGAAAGAGAAGAAATTTAGAAGGAAGGAAGGAAAAATGAAGGAATAAATGTCACCATGGTCCTGGTGGAGGGGTACATTCATTGTTCATATGCATATGTATCTTGTATTTTTTTTTCTTTACTGTGTGTGTGTGTGTGTGTGTGTGTATGTATGTATGTATGTATTTAAAGTGTTTGAATGCTGCCCAACAGCACCTATTTATTTGTATTGTAGTAGTTTAAATAAAATAAATACAATATAAAATACTTAAAATATAAAAAAGAAAGTTCTAAAATGTCAAAATCAAAAGATAAATTCAGATGCAGTGAGGATGTTGCCCTGAAAACAGGTAGCATGAATAGCACATGGCTATTCATGAATGGCTTTAGTAGACAATCAATTACAAAACTATTATTGTCCTCTAAATTAGAGTGTTTATACAGTACCTTCCATACCTGAAACTTCTCTGAGGACCTCTAATGCAGAATTCTTCTCCCCCTCATTATCGTCAAGGATTTCTGATTCACACCCCATTGAATTCTTCTCTTCAAAACTAAGAGCCTCTCCCAAAGGATTGGTGATGCTACCTTCAACAGGTGATGTCACAGAGTCACTTTTATCCCCAGCATCGACTGACTCTACAGTAAAATGCATAATAAAGCTTTATAGACATTTTTAAACTAGCTTACAAAGATGGCTAATTGTAGCCAGTGCAAAATTAAGTTTGTGAAAAATGCATGTACTAGATCCATTCTGTAGCATGGAAATACAGATGATTCTGTGGTGATGAAATGTCTGTATAAATCAGAAAAAACTGACAAATCAAAAATAAACCATTAAATATTTAAAAGTTCTCTAAGAGGGAACATTATTGTAACAGATATAAAATAGACCCCCTACCTGTGGGGGACAGGTTCCAAGCCTCCCAGCAGATGCATGAAATCATGTATACTACCTGTGAAATCATTATATACAATCGAATCTCAACTTTCACAGGTTAACTTTTTTGATTTAATTGATTTATTTGATGTCTATTTATTGTTTATACAGGATCACTGTTTTAATCACTAGATGTTTTAAATTGTGTTTGAATTGCTGTAAGGCCTCCTGAGATATTTATATAAAGGATGGCATACAAAAGCTTTTAATAATAAATACATAAACAAACAAACAAACTTTGATGGATTTGATAATTTGCAATTTTGCCATCAGGAATTAAATGAGTTTTTTTAAAGAATGTGGCCTACTGTGCCACAGACAGGCAGATGGCAGTGGGCAGTGCTGTGTCTCTCCATAGACAGCCACGTGGGGAACTCGTCCCTTTCCAGCTGTCACCGCAGTCAGCCTGGAACAGTGCACCACCCGCTAGCAAGGGTGGGGCAGGCATAGGACTGGGTGTGCAGCTGCACGTGAAGTTCACAGTGCAGAAAAGCTCACTGGAGGGCGCTGCGCTCCAGAGCACTGGGTCTGGTATCAGACCACAGTCAACCATGGTTAAGTAAAACTACAGTAACTGGAACAGTGAATATGGGTTTTTTACTGTATTAACTGAGCAAGAGCATCTTGTTTACCTTCCTTTCTTCCTTTTTCAGAACTTTCATCTGGTGGCATTTCTTTGTTTACATCCAGCTGCTGATTTGAAAGTTCTTCCTTGTCATTATCAGTCACTGCACTGTCTTTATTCTCAACACCAGTTTTTTCCTTTTCCGTATCATCATCTATTGAACTTCTATCTTCCAAAGTTTCCCCCTTTCTGACTCTAATTAATTCAAGAATTTCTTCTAAAGTAAAAGAAAAAAGAGATAAAAGACACTGAGGTCAGATTTTTAAAATTTAATACAGCCTTGAAGGACCATGTGGCAATCACTGTGGCTGCAGCAGAGCTCCCCCACTCTCCGCTTCTAGAAGCATCCCTGTGCACCATCGTCAGATCCATGTAAAATGAATTTGGCACAGGGGCCACACTACAGGAGAGATTCTTGCAGTACTCTTTGCACATGCAACTTCCAGTGTGTGTCTCCAGGCTAGATGTAGTCAGTACTGTGGTTCTCCACAAGGAAACACATAATAGCTAAGGCTGGACTCGGCTCTAGCACAGTGAAAAGAGATGAGTAGCAGAATTTACAGGACAAGTGATCCCACCTAATCTGACCATCAAACATAGAAGTATTCTTAGCATTCTTTCATAAAACAATGTCACTCAGTATTATGAGGAACCAAGCAAATTTACAAGTGGACAAATGCCACACAGTAACTTTATTTCAAAAGCGCATTTTCGCAAACTACATCTCGTGAACTAAAGTCCAAAGATGGACTGAAAAGGAATTGTATTGTGTTTACAGGAGAAGAGCCAAAACATACCATTTCTAGTACTGCCTGTGGATAAAGCCATGCTCTACTGTCTGTAAATACACTTTTGATATATAACGTAAGTTGGGACATATTCAAGTACTGGGCATGGTAGAAAGAACAGCATGACAAAATATCATTTTCAGCATTTTTATTCTTCCTATCTAGAAAAGAAATCAAAGATTACTGTTCAAAATAGTATACTACACCAGCTAAGACCTAAGCTCCCATTGGTAATCAAACAAATGATCTTTTCAGAATGAATTTGCTAAGCCTGACTCATTAGACATAAAAAGCAAGGATAATGAGAATACAAGTTCATTCTTGAGTATCAGGATAAAGAGAATGGCATCTTCAAGGATAACAATGAGCATAAAATTGTCAACAAGTGGTAAAGGAAGAAAAGAATGACTTGAAAATAGTGTATAGCAAAACCTGTCGCAGTGCAAATCAAGACAGTTTGAGGAACTGAACACATGCCTGGCTTCAATACAAATAGAAACATGGTCAGGTGATTTAAAATTTTGTAGCCCATGAAAAACTGCTCACCTGGGGATATCAAACAAAGAAGAGGCCAAAACAAGGTGTGAGAGTGATACCTTACCTTTTGGCAAGACTGATGTGGAAAATGATCTAGAAAGAGTGGTAAGAGAGCAGAGGAACACAGTAAAATAGAATATGACACACGTGAAAAAATACCAGAGGAGGAGGAATGGAAATTGTACCCATGATCATGACCGAAGCAAAATGCTGTGTGTTAAAGGAATGTGGAAATGCCTATTAACACCTTGGACTGCAACAAGTCAAGCTTGCTATTTTTAGCAAACTGGGCACAAAAGGGTATGGCTACATAGTCATGTGCAGCCTCTATATTAAAAAGAGGAACATTACACAAATTGTACTTCTTGAAAAGGCAGACAAATAATGTCAGAATGAACATGCCCTTGGCCAGACTTCAGTGATGCAGTAAAGCTTTCTGTTCTGGCTATTAGTTGGGTTAGAAGCGATGTGGTCACGTCTACTGAAGATGGACAATACTAACAACCAAGTATCACAGAAAACTGAAGGGTTTTTTTTGGCTTGGTACCAGTTATGAACTGGTTCTCAAAAGTATGTTAGAACGGAAGTGCAGCTTTGGGGGAAATAGCAAAGCTATAGCTATCCCCTCCTCCTCGCCCTCGTCCTCCTCTTCTTGGAGTATCAGCTATGCTTTTCAATTCAAAGAGCTTCATAAATGAACATGAGCACAAGATAACACTTAAAATTTCACAGCGCTATTTTAATACATTGTGGCAACTCACCATGAAGAAGTTGAAGATAGCATTAAAAGAAAATGCATTTTAGTATTTAGTAACTTATTTATTTTGCTTTCACTCATGGCATTTCAGAAGTAAGTGTAAAAGTTGAATTACACGTCATTTTTCATGTTTCTTAAGTGATTTTCCTTTCAGAACTGTACCAAATCCAATTGGCCTAGCGTCATAATTGGGGCTGCTCCCCCGGCTGTCTTGGGAATGCAGATTTTCCTGCTAGCTGTGGTCCAGCCTTGCCTGATGGGGATCCTATTCTGCTGTGTGATGCCTTGCCGCCTCACTTCAGCAGTACATGCCTTCCTGTTTAATAGAGTGCATTTCAGCTCCTACATTTTGCTTGACCCTCACTAGCTCTGGTTTCTTGCCTAGCTGGATCACTGTGCCCTGCTACCTAGCCTCAGCAATGCAGATCTTCCTGATAGTTGTGGTTCAGCTCCGGGATTTTGCCTGACCCTTGCCTTGCCATATCCTGCTTCGCCAAATTGATGAGTCCTGCTGTCTTGCCCTCCATGCCACACCTTCACTGCTCCTGAATCCTGTCCAGTTGTCCTGTCTCAGGTACCAATTACCCTGGTCCCCGGTTCTTCAGTCCAGTTATCCTGAATCCCATCCAGTTATCCTGCCTCTGGTACCACTCACTACTCTTGTTTTCTTCTTGGTTCTTGGCCTTTGGCTTGTGACTGCATCCTTGTCTTGCCCTGCTATGTACTCCTGGTTTCAAACACCTGCCTGTTCCTTGACTACAACCCTGCCTCTGCCTTCAGTATTGGACTTTGGACTATGTTCAGACTCTAGCCTCAAATTCTGTTCCCTTGGTCCCAGTGCATCAGTCTTGAGCCTGTCCCCTGCACCGTAGACCCTGACACCTAGAAGGTGAGAGTCATATGTAAAGCAAGCAGTACTGCATTCTGGATTGCATCTAATTTTCCCTCACAGCATGTAACCCCTTGAGTGCCCTCAAAATCTGCTTCAGAGAGTTGTGTGACCCTACAGTTCAGATTTGCAGAGTAAAGAGGAAAGTGCACAGTGAAGAGGAAAGCAAAGTCCTGTTGTATACGTGGAAGTCTTCTCATACAACATGGGATTTCACATTTTCTGAAGACATGCTTTCTTAAGTAAATCTTAAAATGAAACTGTTTGTAACTACTCATTAAATTGCTGCACATATTACTTTGATCAATAATATCTTTATGAGCTTAAGGAAAAATATTTAAAATTGACTGCTATTTCATTCCAAAAGCTCAAGACTTGTTTTTTACAAAATAAAACCTGAAAAAACTAATTTGTTTTACAGTATTAGATGCGATGTTCAAGAGTGGAAATTATAAAAGCTATAGCCTTGGATTAAAAATATGCACATGTAGAAAAAAACTTCTGCCTGTGTGGGTGGAGATGCACATTTTCCTGCCATTTCCATCTCCTGCACCCCAGTGAGCCACTAGGGAAATCTCCCCACTCAATGGGAGTGTAAATTGCAAACAAATGTGAAAAATCAGCAACTCCCTAAGCACACACAGTGAACAGACGTGCCTTGGACCTCTGGATCTAACCAATATTGTTTTGCCTTTTATTTCCTTTTCTCTTCTGGAATGGAAGCAATTCTGACTTGTAACAAATATATACATATTCACTGAATGTGTGAAATCCTTGAGATATATTCAAATTGTTGGCATGGGCAACGTGCACAGTCTCAAGTTATGCCAATGTATAAAATTTCCTGCTTATGCTACCATATCCAATGCCTCCTGCAGATTATTCATTCTGATGCAAAAATGTACATATTGAACACAGATTGCATAAAATGTTGTCAAGAAATGAACACTCCTAGATCATGCATATTGACTGAGGTTGCACAATTCATTATTCTGAATACTAAAATGTAAATATTCGTCATGATATTCAATATTTATACATATTCTCTAAGGAATTCATCCATGGGTTGCATTTACATCACCAAATCCTGGCTTAATGAAACAGGATGTACAAGAGTTCTACATAACCACACACAGTACACTGCTGCTGTTTTGCTCCTCTCTTGAGTTGGGAAAGAAGCCAAGAAAGCATTGTTAGCCACAGTTTCGTATTATTCTAGTGTTTATACCTCTCCCTCTTACAAGGAGCCTGATGCAACTTTTAAGTATCACCTCCTCTCCATTTTATCCTCACAACAACAACCCGGTGCGCTAGGTTGGGCTAAGAGCCTGTGACTGACCCAAGAGCATCCAGTGAGCCTTGGAGCTGAGCAGGGCCTACAACCCAGATCTCTAGAGTTCCAGTCCAACACTAACCATTACACCATGTTGTCTTATATCCCGTCAGTGAAACTATGGTTAACAGCTTCCAAAATATGAAGTTTGAAGTTGACGTCTGAATTATGGCTCAATTAGAAGCCATTAATCATAGTTCCTGGTTTATCCATAACAAGAAGCTATGATCAACTGAGTTTTCTTGCATGCACAAAGAGTAGAGCAAAGTGGTAGCAAAAGAGCTACCTGCCTCACTGAAACACAACTTTTAGCATGAGCAGATTTTTGCACTATGTAGTAAACAGAGTTGTAAGTAACTTCATCCTTGGTTACTTCATTTGATTTCTACTTCAAACAGTCCTGAAACCCAAGTCTACAATTATGTTTGAATTAGTTTTGAATTTAGTATGACATTGACCAAGAGTTGCTACTGCAGTTGATACAGCAGAGTGCAACACAGGACTCTTTTATTATCTGAAGAATGATTACATAGCATTTGAATTCCACTGCAATTGTGGACCATTAAAAGACTATTAAAGTGAATATGGCATGTCTAGTCTTTACCTTATGTGAAGAGGTTTGTACAGTAGTTAACACTTTTCTTGGAACAGCAGCAAGGGCGGCAATGGAGTGCTAGCCTGCTGTCCTTCAAATAATCTAATAGGCTCAAATGTACCTAAAGCATGTATACATTCTAGCAGCATTCAAAACTGCTCTCAGAGAACAATCATTTCACAGTAGAGTCCAACAGAACTTGACCTTCCTAATATAAGTCAATGAAACAGACCTTCAAAATATGCTTTCTAGCGCATTGTATTGCAGAAGCAATTCAGGACTAGTTAACTAGATTCTTACCATTTGCTGCACCAAGAAAAGCTTTGTTGCTACCACGTGCTTTATTAGTAAGGTCTTCTGTTATATCCATATGCCGATGAATTTCTTCACGCATTTCTTCTAGAGTTTTGCAGAGATCAGCTTCCCAGTAATCTTTGTCAAGGCATTCAATTAATTCTGCCAGCTGGACTTTTGTGCTATAGTACCAAATTTTCTTATATTTCTCGCACTCTGAATCTTCTTCTCTGCAACAGTATTAAAATAATTGTTTATGAG
The DNA here is from genome assembly GCA_023646645.1 of Varanus salvator macromaculatus. Classification (NCBI taxonomy): domain Eukaryota; kingdom Metazoa; phylum Chordata; class Lepidosauria; order Squamata; family Varanidae; genus Varanus; species Varanus salvator. Next base: position 831,308 of record JAIXND010000791.1, on the reverse strand, counting down.
AGAAGATGAGAAGAAAATATATACAGCAATAGCATGGGGGGATAGGACGAAACAAAATCCAAATCCAAGGTTCCAAGACCATTGTACATTGCTTCATATTCAGCCCACACCAGTTATTACCTAGCTTGTGAAAAGGTTATTATGAACAGTTGTTAAAAATTGCTTTCAAATGTGATTTACATAACAATGACCTGCTACCTTTATTATTACAACATGGAAACCCTTTCCCACACTTAAATTGTGGTTTCTCAAACCGTACCGTATATTCTAAAATAATATTACTACATTCTTATACAAAAAGATTTTCAGTGAAGCATGTTCCACAAACATTAGAGTGAAATTATTATTTTAGGATTGATGGATAACACACAGCACTAGGATGTGATGTGATGTTCTGCTGTCTCTCACTTATGTGTGTCTCAGACAGGCATATCTACAAATGTTCTCTAGAAAATTAATTTGTTCTCAGTAAAGACACCTCTACAACAAACTACCCAGGTCTAATTCTTGATGGATGAAACTATATTTCAACTCTGGTAAATTTGTCAATAATGCAGAGTATATGCAAAGTCACATATTGCTAAAAGACACTAGATTCATTGAACTAAAACAGCTGGTACGAGGCAAGAAACTGTAAATGTTCAGGTATGACATCAGGAATCTATGATCCTGTCTCTTAACATGCAGGAGATACCAGTTTAAATCCTGAGCTTAAAATATTTAGCAGCAAGTTGGAATGGGAAAAATGTTTGTCTGAAACTGTGGAAAGCCACTGCTAGTCAGAATAAATGAGGGATAGGTAATGTGGAAATGCCAGACACCACTGTGGACCTGGTCACCATTCTTAGTGCCTGCCACAGTGCTCGACCTCTGCCATTCATATTACGATATATTAACATATTTTCTCACTGGCAATGGAAAAATGAAGGACTTTGGCTACTGCCATCTTCATTTCTATGAATGCTTCTGCACTCTGTGATGGAATTGGAACACATTCTTTGGAAATGAAGATAGTGAGTGCCTGCAGACTGATACTTTCCTCTGAAGCATAACCTGCAACCAAGAAAAAGAAAGGGGGGATATTCAAAAAGTATGGGTTTGAAAAGTTTGTTGAGTGTGTTGTGGTTCAAAAGTGGGAACTGGGTCTCTTCAGCTTGGAGAAGAGGAGACTCAGAGGGGATATGTTGGCAACATACAGGTATGTGAGGGGCTGTCACATGGAGATGGGGAGAGGCCTGTTCTCCCCTGCAGAGGAAGGCAGAAGGCACTCCAACGGAGCAAAGCTCAGGGAGCCAAGGTTCAATTTGGATGCCAGGAAGCACTTCCTGACAGTCAGGACCCCGAGGGTGTGGAATGGGCTTCCACGGGAGGTCGTTGAGGCCCCATCGGTGAGGGTGTTCAAAGATAGGCTGGACATGCACATGGTGGGCATGTCATGAGCGGAGCCAGCTGGTGCCGGAGGTCAGACTAGATGGCTCAGGAGGCCCCTTCTGACTCGCTCTGTTTCTATGTTTCTAAAAGTGGCAAGTCCATTTATCATGCTAGTTAAAAGAAGGATATTTCATTGCTCTTATTGTTCCCAAAGGAGAGATTCTCCAAGAGGCATTTAAGTATAAATAATAAAGAGATTATTTTCACCAGCACTGTGGACATACTCCCTTTTTACTTCTTGGCTGCTCTGGTGCTATTTTCCTATTGTACCTCTTACCTGTAACTAACTTTTTGTAAATAGCTACTGCTTCTCTGGTACTCATTTTGCATATGTGCCCCTGATAGTTTCTCAAAATGTGTTTTTAGCCAAACAAATTTTGAATACATTAGTAAAATAGCTAACTGAAAATGTTTGTGCCCTGTAGATGTAAAGCTTTTGGACCTAATTTTAAAAGTTGTTTCATTGTCAAAGAATTTAAAGTGAGTCAGTTGCTCTGAAGTTGATTCCTAGAAGTACATAAAGCATTCGAATAAAAGATCTCAATAATCTGTCTCACTCTGGTACAAAACCAACCTAGTATGCAGAGCTTCCAATGTGCAGGGCTTGACCATGAAGCCCCACTGCTAAAATTCCCACTGTTATCTCCTGTATGTGACAGGAGGTAATAGTTCAGATCTCTGTCCTTCTCAGCAAAACGAATGGCAAAATGGGTGGGTCAGTGATGACAGTAAGTACAGCCACACCTGCTGAATTCAGTCTCCACCTAAAACATGTTTGACACGTCCGCTTTAGTTGCTATTGTGGTTACCCATGAATAAAGCTTGAGCTTGGTTTAATTTATGAATTGAGAGGTCAGGCAAACTTTCTTCTCATTCTAAGTCATTCTGCATTATACAAGCTTATACAGCAAAGGCCAAATTGGTTCTAATTTTGTTGATTTTATATTAAGTACCATTAAACTGGCATGAGGAGCAGCTTCATAGGTTTCCAAAGGTTTTTAACTGCTGCTTTGATAAAACAATGTGTTTCCAAATTCTCATTCTCTTTTTCAGACACACACACACACACTTAATCCCTTACTGATCCATGCTTTAAAAATGCCCCAAAACAGTATTTTGGGATGTAGCTATGGGAAAGTTAAATCCAACAAGTTCTCTGATTTCATCTTAAGAGAGTCTTAAGCAGCCTGTGACTAACTTAACAGTGATTGCACTAATGCTGAATTTGATACAACTGTGGGGCCAATCATACACTATTTCTTTGCAGTAATGTAGCAGATAGAAGAAAATGATCTCAACTGCTTGCATCCAGAGTTTCTGTAGGTGGAACTACACTCACAGGATGCTCCTACTGGAAGAAAGGAGATTTTGAAAGAGTCCCTCTTCCTACTTGCAGCATCCTGGGTCCCAATTAATATTCTGAAGGTTTGAAGGCAACAACATTCTCCTAGTGTTTTGTAGACATTTTGCCATTTTATAAGGTCATTAGAAACAATGAATGTATGTCAAATTAGGCAAGCTTGGCAGTTTCGAAGTTGTAGATGAGTAGTTATCATTGTTCTTTGCATTACTAAAATTTATCAGTCTGTACCTTTGGCTTTTCCTTCTTAAGAATAATGCACACTAATGTTCAATTTTTGTAAGTGTTTCATTAAAACACTAAGTATTAGTTATTCACATTGGGACTGCTTTCATTCCCCCTCCCAATATTTCAGTTCAAATACCTGTGGTGTACTGGGACAAAAATTAACATAGAGTATTTATTTATATAAGTAAAATATAGATGGCATATTGGATTGCACTAGGGTGTCAGAAAATTTTCAAAGGCAAACTGAAAAGCTTGATGCAATTTACTCTATGAAAACTTGCATATGAAAAATTCCCCAGTCAAATTTTTCAAGAAAATCCTCCAGTTAATGGATCTCCCAGAAACCTTATAGGAGATGAAATAAGCACCGCAGGAGAATTCAGCCAAAAATTGCCTTCCTTCTTTAATCCTGCATGAAGAACTTTGGATCTAATCCAATACAAGCAACTGTAACATACAAAAGGAGAGCACATTCCTTGACTATTGGATATAGTAATCACCATATGACTATCAAACAATGGTGTGGGGTGGAAAATGTTCCCCTGCTATATTTTCCCACAGGAAAATACAAATACCTAAACATTTATTTTCATTAAAATGATGAAGAGAGCAATCCTTGGGACAGCATCCTTGGGACCATAAGACTGTTTAGAAGAATCCTTCCAAGCTCAAAGGCAGGACTAAGAGATCTGCCTCCCAGCCTCGTTTCAACAGAGTTCAAAGTTTCCAAGCAACATGGGCTCAATCAACAGATTTGTGTCCTAAGAAACCTAATAAATGGGAAAAAATCCAATTGGGCAATTTCAAATTTGCCAATCACTATAATTTCTATAGATATTAACAAACCTGAAGCCTTTATGAAAGGAACTGAAACACCAGAAACAAATGCATGAAGTTAAACAGAAAAGACACAATACACTGAGGAACAAGAGGGTAGAATACATACTTTAAAAATATAGTACCAAGAAAGGCAAACAAATGAGAAATGCATGTAATGTATACCACGGAGATGATGGTGGTGGTGGTGTTTTTTCTAACACTATCCATGGAAACATTTCTACACCATGCATGTCTGCTGCAATCAACCACGTTAGATGGGCTGCACACAGGATATGAATTGCTGTAAGTTGCTCTTCTAAAGCAAGCTTTGACAAGCCCTAGTGATCCATTGTCCACGTGGAAATTAACATTTCTTTAACTGAAAATTAAACTATTACACCCCCTTTAATTTTAGCTCCAGACTGGGTTTGCACCAGAATTTTACATCCTGTATATGCCCTCTATTGCTAACATTCATCAAGTAACAAATTAAAGGAAATTTGAAATTGAAACTATTGTTTGTTTCCCTTTCCTCAGAGATGTGCCTCATTTGTTCTCTTAAACTCAGGAAGTTAGAAACCTTTGCATAAGATATGTTAGTTGTCTATGCTTTTAACTATGTTGAGCTAAATCATAGTGCCAAAAAAGAAGGGCTTCGCTAGAATGAAACAATGAAGAAAGAAAGATTGTAAATGTAAATACTGAGAGCAGGAGTGTGCTGAACATGCAGCAAGACGGAAAGATGCATTCAACATGTGGAAACTGTCCTGCAAAAAATGTAAGATATATACCAGAAACTACTAGAAAAGTGGTGAAACTCATTCAAGTTTTGGATTTTTTTCTGAAAATTTGCCAGTTCTATTTTTCTGGAAAACTCACATTAATGGTCTACAAATCATCTGGACAGTGAATTGACCAAACAGATGAGAAAGTCATTTTGCACTTTGAGAAATACACTCCTTGAGCATAAAGGAAGTTAATAATTGTGCACTGGCCATTACAAAATGCAAACATATTTTCTTCCAAGTCTAAGTCCCACTTTTCAAATATTAACAAAACACTTGTCACAATGGTAGGTAGTGTATGTGAAAAGAATCTTGAGGTGTACAAGAGATTAAAATGCATCTGGGGGCTGTGGATACATACACAGCATGCACACACACCACCGGACCGCTAAAAGAATGACTGATAAGCTAAATCACATCCTCATGGCCAGATAGCCCACAAATGCAGTGCTTTACTTTTAACTCAGTGAACTAATTAATATCCACCTGCTTCTAAGTTCCAAATAAAGTGGTTTGTTTGTTTGTTTCTATTAACATTTATATACTGCCTCGCTTTCTAAAATTCTATCCCGGAGCACTATTAGAGGAGGAAGTGTCCCATTTTTTTGTGACCATGATATCTGGGCTGAGGCTAGTCCCTCCATTTAATGATCCCTGGCTCATCCAAAGTTCAAAATTTTAAAAACTGCCCACTATTTTCATTTTCCTAAAAATCTTTTGAGGATTTTTATGAAAAGTGGATGCCAGATAGAAAGAGAGTAGCACTTATGCAGTGCAGTGAGCCTCCTGGTAAAAATGCAAAACAGAAGAAAGGAGGCTGCTGCTACTTTAGCAGGGTAGGGGAAATAGGGTGGCATGAAGCTTAGGAACCATCCAGGGAAGAGAGGAAAACGTAGCAATGTCACTGAAAGGAAGTGCAGGCCAGAATATGTGGGAACGGAGAAAGAATAAGGAAAAGAAAAGAAACCACTCACAAGTAAAGCAACCCAGACTCCTCTGGACGCACACACTTTTATTTTTCCATGGTGTAGGGTTAAAAGTAGGATTGAGAGAATTTAAGACAGACTTTTTGAATTTCCATGAATTTTACACAAGATCCTCACTAAATCACTATCCAGTTTATATGTGCTTATGGAGATCACAATTTATACCATTCCAAAACATAGTTGTGGAACTTGCTAGCACTGCCATGGCCCAAGCCTTGGATCTAAGGCATTGGTCCTTATGGATTTCCAAAATGTGCACCCAGGATATCCCTCAAACCAGATATATTTTGTGCTTCAACTGTGGATATGTTAGCATCCCTTGCAAAAATCATATGGATCCATGCCTCAGATCCATTCATTTTTGTCGTAGCAGTATTTGCAAACACTGGAATTGTGAGTTCTATTATGGCAATTATAGATAAGAATATAAGCTTTAACTTGATTGGGAGGTAGTATAAAAATAATGAACTTTCTTAATTATTTATTTTATTTATAAAATAAATTTATTTTTATTTAAGAAATATTTTAATTGTTAATTTATTTATTAATTTATTAGTTTATTAGTTTACTGTGAATTTTAGTTTTTGTTCGGTTTATTTATAGTTTTAATTGGGGACTATGAGATGGGCCAATTTTAGTCTTTATAACGTGTAACTGTAGGTCGATTTGTGTTTTAATTTTATATTGTATTTGTTTTGTATGGACCTGCTGTGAGCCTCCCTGAGGCTAGTTGGCAAGGGGCGGCATAGAAATTTTTCTAATAAATAAATAATAAATAAATAAAAGCTGACTGATTTTCTGGGCATGGTTTGATTGACCATGTCATCTACAGCAACCTGGTTGATTGTGATGCCCACAGCATTGCCTTAAAATTTCAAAAGTGACCATGAGCCCAAAAAGATGATATAAACTAATACTGAATCATAACCAAGTTCTGTCGGTGAATGCATACTATGACAGCCATGCTATTAACTCCCTCAATAACATAATTCATCTTCTGTTTCTGCCATGCTATTCTGCTGTCTCTGCCATGCTGTTAACTCCCTCAATAACATAATTTGTTTTCTGTGTCTCCCCCTACCAGCACGTTAGGACTCCCTACAGTACAAATGAGTGCGAAGATCCAGTTCTCTAAAATTACTCTCTACTTTTTATTCTTTTGTAAATTGCCTCAAGATTTGTTTAAAAGGAGAATCAGTATACAAATATTGCTAATAAATAATTCAACAGCATAATACAATAGACTGACAACCAATCAGTGACAACCCCTATCAAACACCAGACGATTCTCTTATGCTGTGGTCTGAAATTATACTAAATCAACCTTGCAAATAAGTAAAAACATGTTTAACTTGCTGCTATCTCTGAAACGCCACTGTAAGGTATGTGACCCTGAAAGAATTCCTCCATTTAAAAATTAAAATCTTTGCCTTATTTCCTGGAGGCAAGTCCTCCTTGTCATAGGCGAGTTGCTATTTACAAGTCTAACCTGGAAGAAGACTGTGTGTTCCTACAAGGAAAAAGAAATTATACTAGAAGCAAACAGGTATCCACAGAACCTATCAAGATGTGAAGGCTTTATTCAGAGTGTCATTTTGGTAACCACTATATTAACAGTAACACATGTCTACATATCAATCCAGAATTTCACAGAACTAGGTAGCACTAAAAAGAAGCTTCACCTCAAATTACAAGGCCCTTTCTAAATAAAGATTAGCATATAATCTACATATATACTGAGACCCTTCATGCTTGATATACTTATATGAGGTTTCACTGCAAGAATACACAGTGTGAAAAGCTGGTATCTACAACAGAGTGTCAGTGTTCTTAAACAATTAAGAGGATTTACCACCACATTAGATACAGCTTTTTATATATTAAATTGAAATATCTTGTTTCCTGTGAGTTTACCTGTCATTTATATAGGTAGCTTGCTTTAAAAACAACAACCTTCTGCCATAATTCTACACACATAAAGAATGTGGCAATAAAGAATTAATCTTGATCAGAATTTCAACATCTATAGCTTCAAAGATTTTCTTGAAAAGGTGTGGGGAATGTCTGTTGAAATCTCAGAACCTGGATTGTCAAAGGTGGCGGAGGAAGCTTTTCCATTCTTACTTCTCCTACAGTCAGCAAACTCAGCATGCAATGTATAAATAGCAAAAAAAGAATAGATCTTTAAATCTAACAGAGAGATAATTATACAAATCTACTCCACTGTCATAGCTTATACAGGTTCCAAAGTGTTAGTTTTTGATGTGTAATGATTTTAGCATGTAAACAGAATATACATGGCCTTGATTAAATTGTGTATCAACTCAATGCTTTCAATAAGAGAAGGGTATCCAATTTAATATGTTACTGATCTGTTACATATATAAACATATTTCTTCCAACTAAAAATCAAGTACTTCTACAAAACACACATGGAAGCCTGGGAAATAATTTATTTTCTCTAGGCTTTTCTCAAGTTTATCTTTAACAAACCAAAGGAAAAAGGAGGACAAAACAGAGTCAACATTAGAAACTGAGTAAAATGAGGAAGTGGGGGTGGGGGGGGAATGTTGGCTGAATTCAGGTTGAAGGAAGGAGGAGCAGATTCACAGTGGAAGTGTTTGTAAAGACCAAGAAGCAGGTTCTTCAGCGAATCCTGGCATATCAGGTACTGGTTGCATGCTTAAGCATGCAGTCCATCTGTTCTTACTCCTGCTATCATACTTCTAAACAAACCAGTAAATCAGCAATGCTGACTTGTTGATTCCAAGCGAACTAATATTCAAATATAATATCAAAACCTGGTTTCCAATTCTAGTTTGTGAAAGGGGTGATGTAAGCCAGGTTTACTGGTTTGGACAACACAGCTGAAAACCCTTTCCGGTTTGTTTAGCGCAGGACACACAACATGGTGCTCATAAATAATAACAATAACAAGCCTAGTGACAGCTTTCTGAGCACATGCCAGGGCATTTCAGTCCTCCCACTGATTTATTCTCAACTCAACTTCTAATACTGGCACTGTTTCTCCTACTGCACCTTCCTGCTGGTATGAAACTTGACAGTCCCCTGAAGCAGGTATAGATAACTTGTGGCCCTATTCACAGACAGGGACATGTGTTCCAGCGCTGCCCTGACCTTCTTGACTTGAACAGGAAGGTTTGAAGAAAAGTTTTAACAAAGCTTGGTTGAATGCAGTTACAGCATTCCATACAAGTGGGAACCCAGGGTAGGCCACCTTGCAGGACAGAAAACCTCCTAAAGCAGCATACAACAAGCAAACACAGTAAAATTCACTAAAATAACTGATGTGGTAATAAAAGCAGCAAATATTCCACAAAATGCCAGTCAAACACAGTTACAGTTATTCTTCAGACATTCTCAGTCAACCCAGGAAGATCAATGGTACAGTCAAAGTGCATATCCCCATCTCCACATCACGAGCAGGATTTTATAACAAGTGATTAGAGCTACTGATAAAGTTATTGCAGAAAAACAAGCAGGATAAACCTTCTAGAGGGAAAACCTGTCTAAGAACCATCTAACATCTCCATTAGTGAAAATGAATCAGGTAATCAATTCATTCAGAAAATGCCATATAGCCCAACCTAAGACTGGGCAAACCCTTTTGGAATCTGCCTTTGGAATCATGCTCACCCTGCCCCTGCAAACCCAGCTGAGCCAAGAGGAAGTCTACGAATGCTCATGGGCCCCAATGATGCCCCCTGCAGCCTTTGTTGCCCAGAATGGCTGTAGGATGCGCAGGGGTGCTGCAAGCAGGGGTGTCAGGTGCCACTGCCTGCAAACAAACTCTGTTCATGACAGCCACTTCCATTGGGTATGGAAGAGGGACCCTGGAAGCGGGCATGCTAGGCACCATTCCTGACAACCAACCTTCTTCCATGCTGCTGGCAGTGGTGGCAGCACGAGCAGAAAAAGAACATTACTTGTTCAGAGTGGGGGCTGAATTCCTGGTGAGCATCCCACAAACATTGGATGTGCATGCCAGGAATTCAGACTCAGGGCTACTGTAATGTGGACCAGAGCCCAGGAAGCCAAGCCCAGGGATTCTGATGAATCCCCGCCTCCAAACAGATTCCTCACACACCCTTAGCCAAAAAAGCATCCTTGAAACTGGTGTAAGTTTATGCTAGCTTGCCAAGCAGGATCAAGCATAACAAGCTGTCCAAGTTCCCTGCATGCTCCCTCTATCTGATACCACTGTGCAGTTCTGCACAGCAGCAGTGCGTATGCAGCACTGGCTTAAACTGCCAGATCTGGCTCCTGCCACTGTGCGGCAGGACTCACCGCACTGATTCCTCTAACTTGTACATCCAACCTGGCCAATCATGGCTAAAAGAAGTAGAACAGAAACCTCTACCTTTTGTTTAGAGCTACAGGTCTTCTATCCAAAGTTATAGTTTATAACAGAAGTCATACTGCTACTAACAAAGGCATTTCTTTAATCATGAAGTGCCCCTGAAAACAAGCAGCAGTAGCAATGAAAAAAATCACACTTGAATAAGCATTTTGCAATACTTCAACATCTTACCACCACTTCAGAAAAATATGATAAAAGACCTTACTGCCAGGAAAGAACCAACAACCTTTGCTGAAGGAACTTCACTGGCCACCTATTCACTTTCTAGCCAGATTTTACTACTAGTGTACAAAGTTCCAAACAACTTGGGACTAGGAGCAAATGCCCTTTTCCTTACCAATCTGCCTGGTCACTGAGACCATCAGAAAAGGCTTCAGGGTAGCAGCCCAATTTCTATGGAATTCCCTGCCTCAGGAGACCCCAATACTGTGGGTTTTTTTGGCACCTGCTAAAGACAATCTTATTCTGGGAAGCCTTTTCTTACTTATCAGCCAGGGCCTTTTGATTATTTTGTTTTTAAATACTTTTAATGTATTGTTTTTACTCTTTTGTTTTAATCTGATAGTGTTCATTGCTCTGGAAACTTTTTGGACATGGAGCAGCACAAAAATACAGTTAATAAACAACACATACAAATCCATGGTCCTTGGGTATTACCTGCAAAGAAAACACTGATAGCAAACAGTTTTATAAATGAAAGTAAGTTTGTCATTGGCACAGCAATATTCCTAAAGCACAAACAATAGGTTTTAAGATACTGCAACCATGTGGCTGGTATTTTTCAACAAATAGTCACTGCAAGAAATTGTGAACCCAAATGAAACAAATATGGATAAAAAGCAGATTAGAAGGACGTATGCCAGTATGAAAATGGGCAAAGAACTGAAGCATTTACTTACACAACAATCCTCCTGTTCAGGAACCAGTATTTCCGCCTGTTTCTGTCATATCCAATAGGTTCATGTCGAATGTAGGGTTTATTTTTTTGGATTTCAGCAATACAGTCCGTTACCCCAGGCACCTTATGTGCCACACAAACTTCACACTGCCATTCATCCTCTGGTACTTCTTCAAGAGGTGGTTTCACACACTCTAAGTGGTACACAGCTGAACAAGTTTCACAGCAAAGCAAGTCCCCCAGTTTGTGACAAACTCTACAATGGTCATCATATTGTATCACACCTTCTGACATTAATTCCTCACGAGCAATGTTTGTTGTAAGAAATTGATCCACTAAAAACTGCAGAACTTTAATTTTATTCTCAACTGGTCCGTAAGGGTAGTCCTCTGCCTCTTGAAAAGGAAGAACATGATGATATTCCTTGTCACTCTCACAATATACCCGCAGAACTTCGGGCCACGTCATCCCATCTATGAAATACAATGTTGAATTAACGCTATCTTTGAGGTCAGCAGGTCCAAAGGTAGTATTCGAAGTATCTTCTTCACGTAAAACAGCTTTTAAAAGCACTATATGCATCTCCGCCATAAGTGTACACTGCTCCTGGCTTACTAAAGCAGCACAGAAGTCCTCAAAACGAAAAGGTGACAAGCGAAGGACAGTGCCAAAGTTCCGAAGTACCTCATAGATGGCAATCACATTCATAATATGCTCATTGGGCACCATTAAGTCCTCTGAGGATTTAGGTAACTCAAGAGAAGGGATGTCTTTTTCTTCCAATATTGGAGAGCGTGGACGATGCACTCTTTGTCTCCTCCTACCTATAAACAGAGAGAAAAAAGTAAGGACATGGTAACAGGAAGTAGAAATAGCTAAACTTCCAGTTTGAACTTAATTTTCATTCATTACAATGCAACTGCAGCTTACTTTAAAATTTCTTGCCTGGAAACAACAGGTGTTTAACTAATCTTTTACATTTCAAAAGGACAATATTGTCTTGCTATAATATGGTTGGCTCTCATTAAATGGCCTGGAGTTCAGGCCACAGACCATCTTTTTCTAAAATAAAAGGCCTGAGAACAGCTAAGTGTCTGCTGTCAAAATGCACCAAGCTCCAACCCTGGATAATGACCGAGAGTCCAGGAACAGGCTATTTTGTTACTTTGTCTTCACTTGGCAGTTGTCAAGGGAAAGCAACACCTTGAAGGATCTTTGCTTGGAAAAGGGACAGCAACCTATCCCGCTTTGCACTGAGTTTTTAAGGGATTTTATTTTTACCTCATAGTTCCCAGTGCCCCCCACAAGGTAGATCAGCTGCAAAGTTGCCTGCAATACCTCTTGGAGGGCTAAGAGGGAAGGAGGGGGCACAACCCATAGTGAAGCCAATAATTTGTTAAGTGCACCATGGGTTATACCATGAACAAACCACACTGTGTGGTTTATTTGTAGGATATATCATGCAAACTCACCCTTAGAGATTTATTTCAGTGGATATTTCTGCCCCTGCTGCATGTCACATATTTCATATTGTAGCATAATTTAGCATTTAAATATCCCACTATCATGTTAAATCTTTACTCACACGAATATTGAAGGCATTAAAAAAATTCAACGGATGCTTGTGCTTTGTGAGAATTCAAGACTTAGTACAAAGAATGGAAATGTTCAAACTCCTAACAATAGTTATAGAATGAGGAATGCACTATAGTCTGGCTTCCTCCTCCTTCCTATTCCATCATACCAATCCTCTATTTCCTTTTTCTTTTCTAACTGGAATTAGACTTACATTTTCAATGACATTAATGGTAACCACTGTAATGCACTATATGTGAGGCTGCCTCAGAAAGAGGTCCAGCAATTTCAACTGATTCAAAACAGGGCAGCAAGGTTGTTAATGAAGACTGGCTCATGAGTACTCTTTCAGCTGCACTGACTCCCAGCTGAAGTCCAGGCCCAATTCAAATTGCTTCCATTAACATTTAGAGGTCTGAACAGTTTGCAGCCAGGTTATCTGAAGAAATGCCTCATCCTTATGTATCTACCCGGACCCTAAGGTCATCTTTTGAAGTCCTTCTCTGGGAGTGCCCTCCAAAGGAAGTAGGGGGGATGGCTACCAGAAGGGACTTTTCAGTTATGGCACAAGGCCAAAACCTTTTTATTATTCCAGTAGTTTAACAATTAACTTTTTAATCTTAGTTTTAATACTGCACTTGATTCTGTACTGTTGCTGTACCTCTAAGAATTTCATTACAACTGCTGTGGTTTTTATTGTTTTGTTGTTCATATGTTGTCCCTAACTTTGTTACATGTTTTTTTTTAAAAAACTTTTGTTAACCACCCAGAGAGCCTTTCGTTATTAGGCAGTAAAAAGGTAAAGGTTTCCCTTGACGTTATGTCCAGTCATGCCTGACTCTAGGGGGCGGTGCTCATCTCCGTTTCCTAGCCGAGGGAGCCAGCGTTTGTCCGCAGACAGTCCCCGTGGTCATGTGGCCGGCATGACTAGACACCGAAGTGCACGGAACGCTGTTACCTACCCACCGAAGTGGTACCTTTTATCTACTTGCATTTGCATGCTTTCGAACTGCAAGGTTGGCAGGAGCTGGGACGGTGCACGGGAGCTCACCCCATGTGCAGATTCGAACCGGCGACCTTTCGATCAACCAGCCCAGCAGCACAGCGGTTTAAACCACTGCGCCACCTGCAGTCCCGCATTAGGCAGTATAAAAATGAAATAAATAAATAAATGTGCATCGTTCCCATTTAAATATTTAAGAGCCCTTAAATATTTAGCACTTCCCATTCAAAAGCAGAGACCCAGATTAACTACCATTCTGGATTCAAATTCTTCCACACAAAAGACTCTTCTACTGATTGTAGGGTAGGGAGAAGATGAGAAAAAGTAGCTTAAATGCACACAGCTTCTCACTCTAAAGAAAAGACAATCCTATTGTAAATCCTTTCCCATTGATTATAACAGGCTTATCCTACAATACTGCACATGCCTATTCAAAAATAAACCCCATCGATCTTAGAGATTTAGTCCCAGAAAAGTAAGTTTAAGACTACAATCTCAATTGCTCCCAAACTCACGTTTTTTCCACCTCCCATCCAACATAATCCACATTAATTGCCAGTCGCTTGCTTTACTGGAGTATTCTTTTGCAACTGCCAATATGCACTTTCTTTTTTTTTCCAATTTGGGAAAAAAAGAATCATGTATTTTCAGTGCCCCTATTAAGAGCTTCCTTTCTTAATCAAGTATAAAACAGAATCTCATCTGAATGTTTTCTACTGCAATAGTCACAAAATAGCGCAAAGTAGTGATGTGCCTATTATACAATTAATGTGCTGTACGATGAGAATTATTAGATTTTTCACACACTCAAGGGATCCTGAATGTTCCCGTTCTTGTATTTTAGAACACTATCCTTAAATTATTGAACTTGCATTTTAATTTGAGAAAGTCATTCAGCTGAAACTAAGATATTGACAGTACAGAACTTTTAATAAAGACTTTCAAGAGATAAAGCATCATGTTCCATTTCAAGTTGTTATTCCTCCCAGAACTGGCAACAGCAGTGGCAAATTAATTGAATTTTTCATTTACCGTATTTTTTGCTCTATAAGACCCACTTTTTTCCCCCTCAAAAGTAAGGGGAAATGTCTGTGCGTCTTATAGAGCGAATATGTGTGTGCAGTAAGTCTGTCAGATGTGCAACCCATGGGGAAGTGATGGGGAAGGTGCTTGTGATTATGTGCCCATTTGATTCAGAATATTTTTTTCTTGTTTTCCTCTTCTAAAAACTAGGTGCGTCTTACAGTCAGGCGCGTCTTACAGAGTGAAAAATACGGTACTTAGCAGAGTGAAAGAGAGCCATCACATCTTCTATTCAAGATTCTGAATCAGATGTTTCAACAATCAAACTAAACTGTTACCTCAAATGTCATGTTACTTTCTTTCCCAAATGTTGCCAAGTTCCAGTCCAGAAGATATGTGGAGGTGTGTGTACACACTTATATAATTATTGCCACTTGAAGGAAAACCTATTTCCAACAATCTTCTTCAATGTAACATGCTCAACTAAATGATTAGATCAGGGTAATGCTTAAGATAATAAAGAAACATGCACACAAAAGACATGAAGCATGGCACTTTGAACATTGCTTTTTTTTTTTTTTGCTGTGGAAAAGACAGCACAGTCACTGAAGTGAGAAGTGGCTTGCTTCTTTCACAGTATAAACTGCTGTAGCAAAATCTGAAATGAATTCACCTAGCTTCAGCAAACTGCAGACAGGAAATCTGTCCATTTTAGTTTCTATCACTCTCTTATTTTTCCAGTGTGAAATGGAATTTCTCCCATTCCATATAAATTTTTTAAATCTACACAAAAATTCACATACTTATCCTAATGCATGCATTTTTCAACAGAATTTTGCTGAATATAAGTATTTTGTAAGCAAATTTTCACAGTATAACACATTTTGTCCACTATGTTCCTTAATATGTACATTTTTGTGGCTACCTTCCTGTAATATATGCATTTTTGTATGTATTTTTTGGTTGGAACACTGTATCCCAAAATTTGCTGTAGGAATTTTGAAGAATAACTGTGTTCTTAAAAATATGCATACTAGTTTGAAAGAGAAAAGATAGGTAGAATAAATTTCCCCCCTAGGCATGCTATTTCTGTGCCTTGAGCCATAGATGCATTTTCAAAATCTACATCCATACAAGCTGGACATTTTTGCTTGCCTCTTCACTGGTGAAGGGAACTTTATTACTTACTGTGCATGGAATTAAGTCACAGTACTATATATATTTAAATGTTGCATTTTGGAGAAAAAGAAATGTTAAGCAGTACACAGCTTGCCCTGGATTATGATACACATTAAACTCTTTCTCTTTTGTGGAAGCTATGTGTGCATATTTTATACACTGTGTTTCTGCTGTCAAAAAGCTGCCTCAGTTACAGAACTCTGATGTAGTAACCATTTGAACATGAAAAGATCTTCCATTTCCAGTTGTTCTGCTGCTTTTATAAAAGGAACCAAGCACAAGAAAGGATATGTAAGACAGATGCACATCCAAAGATTAAACTCTTTCCAATACAAATTTCCCTTCTGGTATTGATGCAGCAGCCTAACAACCAGATGTGAAAGGAACTTCCATATTAAGATAGCAGCACGTGCTGTGGCATTCAAAGAGTCTTTGAAGAAGTGAGGTGGGGTTTTCTGGAAAATGTTGAATTGGGAAGTTTTCCAGGAAACCTCTCCAATGCAAATTGGATCAACTTTCATAGGTTTATTTGCATTGGAACATTTTCTGATGCTCAAGAAGACCTAATTTAGCATGTTGTTAACTGTACTTAGTCAACAAAAAAACTAAAAAAAAAAAAGTAGTCCGTTGGCTCAATACACAAGGATTTGACCTGAAATAACTGAAAGGTGGAATTTAATGGGATTTAAAAGTTGTATTACATAGCCTTTTTTACTGGAATACACATATGATTTAAAAATAATAGTATGTGCTTCCCTTCCATGGTTTACATTTCAAGAAAAAAGCAAACATATGAAAACTGATCCTACTCATGACAGACTGTATATAAGCCTCCAAATTCAGAGGCATATGAGCATCCAATAGAGCATGGGTCCTCAAACTACGGCCCGCAGGCTGGATCCGGCCCGCCTCAGAGGTTTTGCACTCACCGCACCCGCGCCCGGCGGGTGCTTGCTCATGTGAAGACTGTTTTGGACTCACTCAGAGAAAACGATCTCCAAGCAAGCATGCCCCCACCTCGCTGCACACCACCCTCTCACCAGCCCACGTCCACCGCCAGCACCTTTCAACTGGCCCCCTGCTGAAAAAGTCTGAGGACCCCTGCAACAGAAGGAGGGAGACATGGCAGGCACCTCTGTCATCACACCTTGCATCCTGCATTTCATCTAATGTAGATTTAGGGATGGTGAAGGAAGGAGGCCGAGTGCTGATTGGAAGCAGCGCAGCTCCACCGCTCCAGCCTCCTCCCCTTTAGGAGAAGAGCAGCATACGAATGCAATATTCATGTGCGCACCCCATGGATATTTGTTTAACAAGTATTTAAAAGTATTTTAAAGTAGTTGGGTAAGGGTTGCACTATTACAAGCACTGTTTTATCATTCATGAGAAGTACCAGCATTAAGAAGGCTCAGGGTTCACTCAACCACCACTCCAGGTCATATCCTGAAATTATTTAGAGGCTATTTTGGATTACCAGATGGAAGCAATGTAATGGGCCAACTCAAGGCGTTTTTGTTGCTTGGGTCAAAGCAGCAAACGATGCCCCTCAAACTCTTAGTCAAAGTGCAGAATACTGAAGACGGCCATGTTATTTTCCCCTCAGAGGTAAAAACACCCCCATAAGCACTTCTCTATAGCAGTTAAAATACAACATTAAAAAATAACAAATTTGATGCTCTTTCATGGAAGTTGCCTCATTTTACCTATTGTAAGGCTAGGCCTGAGCATTTCCACAGAAATAGTCCAATGATATTATAATTAATATAGCCCAAATGGCAATTCATATATTTTCCCACTGTTAATGGCTTCACTGTAATCTATGCATGGGTGCTCCTCAATCTGGAGCTTCTGCTGGATATCGGTCCCTTCCACTCATGGAGGAGCAAGCTGGATCCAACCCAATGAAGACTACAAACAAACTTGTTTTGCGTGGATTCTTACGATATTTGGGGAAAAAACACTCTAGTATGCAATAATTTCACAAAAGACAAAGCAGAGATCTGAAACACCAATGAAAGATAGAGTACGTGATGGAAAGGAACCCTAAACATTCAAATGCATAAACTGGCTTTCAACAATTAGGGAGTAAATAAGGAATGGCATCTTTGAATTGCTTCCGGAAAAAAGCGCTTCACAGTAATTCCTAGAGACAAACACTGGCCTAGCAACAAACTGATCATATCCACTGATATGGCAGAGACAAGGTGGCTACATTTGAAAAGCACAATAAACCACAGAATATTATGATGGAAATGAACCATATTTGCCCTGGGATTCCCCTGCATGCTTCTGCTGTGGCTACAAGGAAAAGAGTGGAAGCTTCTGCTACCATTTTAGATTAGCCATTATTTTTGCTTGAAACAAGCTACCTTCATATCTCATTGTTTCAAGTTTGCTTGTTTCAAGAAAATATAGTCAAGAGTAACCACAATTTGATAGGCTTTGACAGCATTGACAAGATAGAATTAATCAAATGCCAAAATGAACACTTTCAAACTACTTGCAGCTATGATGGAAGAACAAAGGGGATGCAGAAATTCAGGATCAGGCTCATCTCATTTCTATCACTATAAATTATAGTTTTATCTTAATAACTACACACAGCTAATACCTAACTGCGGTTAATGCTAACTCTGTTAAAACCTCAAATGCATTATGGTTTAACTTGCTAACCTATGGCTTTGCTCACTCTTCCTACCCAAATAATAAACACAGTGTACTTATTGCTAAATTTAGGTTTTAATTATTTTAAAATAATTCTGTTTTTATTGATTCTATTGAAACACATATTATGAACCTTTTATTGTATACACTCTGCCTAGTTTTAATCTTGTTTGGCAGCCTGAAAAGGTTCCACCTTTAAAGGCATCTAGAAACAATTTTAGACATACACACTCTTGATAGCATCACATTTGTCAAAGATATGATGTGGCAAACCAAGAAAGGATTTTCAATACTGGCATCCCTACTGTAGAATTCCCCCCATATGTTGGATCAGAATCCTGCAGTGCCACAAGATCTATTTATTCCATTTATTCAGCCAGTCTTTCATTGAATCTATGTCCTGTGCTTTATATATCACTATTTACTTGTTATGTGTTCTGTGTTACTGACAGTTTGATAATCTTATTTTATTTTGTTTAATTACCCTGTTTGGGATTATTTTATAATGAAATATATTTATAATAAATAAAATGCATGTCTAAATGTTTGATCTTGTTCCTTTTAGACATACAAGAGTGACAAAATCAAACATAATTCATTTTTTAAAAAAAAATGTTTTGTTATTAAGTTTCAAGAGCCAGATGTTCCACAGAAGTTATCTAATCCAACCCCTGCTAAGTGGAGGAACTTCAAAGCAGGACACACCTACACATCCCTGAAAAGACAGCCATCAAGACTGTTTAAATTCCTCCAACAAAGAGAGGCAGCCTTTCTACTCCCAAACAGCTCATACAATTAGGACATTTCTTCAAATATTTAGCTGAAATCTGCTTCCCTAAATTTTCTACCCATTGAGTCTAGTTTTGTCCTCTAGAGCAGTGGTTTTTCAACCTTTCCACAGCTGGTGACTGGCAAAAACAAGAGAACCACCTTGGGGATGACTGAGGCAGAAACAAAAAGTACCATACTCATAATACCGTATTCTGTGTATTAGTTTCCAAACAATATTCCAAAAAAGGGAAAGAAAGAACAAAGGAATGAAAGAAAAGAAAAAGAAAATTCTCCAAAACAACTGGAAACTGAGCAACAAAAAATGCCAACAAAAGAACAAAATACCAAAATTAGTGCAGTGTGGCTCCTAGCTGGCTCCCACCAAGTCTCTCCCCTCCCTGGCGGCACACCCTCTACGAATGCAATGCCAACTGAGGAAGAGATGGTGGAGCACAGACAGCCCCTGCTCTGGTCTGCAGCAAGTGGGAAGTGCCCCCCCCCCCACAGACCGGCAGGCAACGTCCCATGGACCAGCGTCAATCCACAGACCAGTGCTTGAAAACCACTGCTCTAGAGAACAAAGTACACATCTACTCCATCTTCTACATGACTGTCCTTCATAGATTAAGAAAGCTATCATACATCAGCTGTTAAAACTTGTCTTCTCAAGGCTAAACACACCCAGCTCTTTCAACCTTTGTTAGAACTTGGGTTTCCAGACTCCTCATCATCCTAGTTATCCTCCTTTGGACCCTTCCTGTATTTGAACCTTTGAATTTTTGGAACTAAATGAAGTACATTACATTTATCTGTGCTCAATTTCATCATGTTTATTTCCATCCAGTGTTCCATCTGTCAAAATGGTCCATGGTATTAGTTATCCCTCTCAGCCCCAGGTCACCTGCATATTTGATAAGCATACTCAGTATGACTCTATATAAGGCATTTATATCAAAGTTGAACAGCGGTAAGAGGAAAATGGAGCCCTGGAGCCATCCACTCAAGGCCTCCCTCCAGAATGACACATGGCCATAACCAATACTTGCTAGGCACTGTTATTCAACTAGCTGTGGGCCCACCCAAGATTAATATCATCCATTGCATATTTTGCCATCATCTCAGAAAGTGTATCATGGCAAGTCCTGCTGAATGCTTCACTGAAGTTAAAATATACTGGAACTACATCACTCTCCCAAATGAACAGCTAACCAAAAAAGAGGCAAGGCTGGCCTAGTGAGATTAATGCTTTATGCTGGTTCTTCATAATCAATACATTATTTTCTAGGTGCTCACACAACAATCACTTGTTAATCTGTTCTAGAATGTTGCCAAGTGCTGACATTAGGCTGACTAGTCTGTAGTTTCCAGTATCTATCTTTCCCATCCCTTTTGACAAGAGGGATATTTGGTCATCTCCAATCTTCTAGTATCTCATTTGTTCTCCTGTCTTTCCAAAATTTTACAGATAGCATCTATAAAATAACACCTGCAAACTCCTTCAGCACCTTGCAATGTAATTTATCTAGTCTTGGTAATCAGAACTAATTTAAAGTAGTTAGATGTTCTTCAATCATTTCTTTCCCTATATTAGATAGCAAGACCTCTTTTTATATTTTAATCTATGTATCCAAGGTTGAACTTAATTCTTCTTGCTGGAGAAAACTGAGGCAAAACAGGAAAGAATAGTCACTCCTTCTCCCAGTAATCCATTAAGACTTCTTCATCTTCTCCAAGAACTAAATCTATCCTATTTACCTTCCTGTTCCAGCAGCTTCTCAGCTTTACCCATATTTACAGATTCAAACTATTCTATTGTACTCATCCTTAGCTGTGTGTCACTTGTTTATATGCTTATAATCACCTGTTTAAAAGCTCTTGAAATGCTATGTTCATTAAGACAATCAAAATATTTAAGTAAAACTATTTGAAAGAAGTCTCAGTTTAATTGTACTGCTGCTTTTTGCATTTTGTTTCTGAACACACCTAACACATAGCAGGTTCCACCATTTTCCTAATATTTGGATCCAGCATACTACAACAACTCAGGTTATGAAATTGCCTTGCCTGGAGAACTGACTACCTTCTAAACTGTAAGCTTTTTGCTGGGCCATCAAGATTGTGGAATTTTGCTGGGCTTTTGAGGTGATATGATTGGTGTTCCTCCGGCTTTTTTGTAGTATATTTGCTTAGCAATGTGTCTTTTGTTTTTATTGTTGTTTTAATTGTTGGTTATTTGTTAGCTGAGTCAGGGTGACTTAAAATTCACTGAAGCAGCTAGCAGTTGGGTATTCACAAAGGGACTGAAAGGGATAAGAGAAACATACAAAAGGCTTGCAGAGCAATTAACTCAGTATGGTTACCCAAGAGGCAAAAACAGAAGAGTAACTAGGAGCATATAGTATTTCCAGTGGCATTTATGTCATGTGTGATAGTATCTAGGTGGATAGCTAAATTTGAGAAAATCCCAAATGAATACAGGATTCATAAAAACTGAAGACAATTTCACTTCTGCAACAAAACCTAGATAGGCGGTTTACTGAGTGCCTGACAAAAGTTGAAGCTTCAGCTGCACATAGCATCGCTAATCTTAGTTCTAACCAAAATGATATTATAAATACCAGGCAATATGTGCCTGTGTAATCAAATACTGGAAGGCTGCTCGTTTTTGGCACGTCTGTGTTATGTGACTGCAGTACATACCACTGTGGGTGGAGTTTTCCAACAAAAATGATTGACGCTTCGTTAGTTAATTCTGACCTGGGTGACAAGTAACAATCACTGTGGACAAAGCACCAGCCAGAGTCATTATGGCAGCCCACTTTTCTACCTTAATGCCATTTGCCAAGGGGCCCCTGATAAGGATCACTGAAATCCTACAGCATGGCAATGAAATATTTATCTTATTTGAGAAGAGGTTTGGCACAAGAGCAGCAAATTTGTAGACCTCAAGCCCTTAGAATCTGAAGCATATCCATCTCCCAAGGCCACTCCCTCACCTGATTCCACCCCACAGCTGGCTGCCTCATATTTGACTGCCTCTCGGTCAGCATCTCTGTTTCACCTATTCCCCTGAGGGAGGCAGATAACACTGACTAGGCAGGCAGGCACACACAGGAATGCTGTCTAGAGATGCTCTTGCTGCCACTCTCCATGGTGGTACATATACTTTCCTGTGCCTAGTGAACACCTCTCTCTCAAGGGAAAAAAGGGAGAACGAGACTCTGATCAAGAGGCAGGCTTTATTTCCATGCTGTGCATTCAAAAAAGGGTGCTGCTTTTGTAGCGTGCAGGACAGTAGAAAAGCAAACTGCCCAAGAAGAAAAGGAACAACTTCTTCTGTGGGCAGTCTCTGCTTTCCTTTTCTGCTGCAGATTGCAAAGAAGGCTCCCTTTCAGAGTGCACAGTACACATAAAGAGGAGGGTGCCTGTGTGCTTGGGCAGTGCTGCCCACTTTGGGCTTTGTCACCATTCACTACCGGTATGTGAACCTCCTGAGAGAAAAATGTCTCTACCTCTGGTTTGGAGCCTCATAGGAAGTTAGCTTTATTAAACTCTTCCATCCTTGCACATTAACAGCCCATAAACAACTGCAAGTACAATGAAAACACACGCTTGTGAAACTCTTGACTTTCTGTTTTAGCTTTCTGTACATAGGAAAGGTTACTACTAAGTGATTACCTTTAGAAAGCAAAACATAATTCTCCAGCATTTTTAAACAACCCCAATCTGCTAACTGAAGAGAAGCATTCAACAGACTTGCACATTTCATCTCCTCTCTCTCCACACATGAATTCCCCCTCCACCAGCAAGCATTTCTGCTAACCCTCGTTGCTTTTAACCATGATCGAAACTCTCGCTTGAAAGCATTAACAAAGCTTGTTAATGCTTC
Source organism: Varanus salvator macromaculatus (assembly GCA_023646645.1). Taxonomy (NCBI): domain Eukaryota; kingdom Metazoa; phylum Chordata; class Lepidosauria; order Squamata; family Varanidae; genus Varanus; species Varanus salvator. The sequence goes on along the minus strand of JAIXND010000791.1, from coordinate 808,316 downwards.
ACAAGCTTTGCTCCACTTGCAAGCTTTGCTCCACATATGAAGTGTGGGGATGAAACTCATAAGGCACACCACAGTCAGGCAACTGAAGAGTATTACATCTCCATCAAGCCATGCCTGTAAAAGGCTCAGGAGAATGAGGGAAGGCTTACCAAGGCAAAGATTCTCATAGTACCACTGCTTAGAATTATTAGCTACTACAGTTGACATATTAAGAATTGTTTACAACACCTTAGTCTTTTAGCACTTTACAAAAACATTTTAATAGTGCATATTCTAAGATGTCAGCACTAAATGAGTGCACAAAGTAGGTCAACAGGTGGAGGCACTATCTACAGCTGGCATATCATGGCGACCAATCGATTTGGCTGCCCAAAAGCCTCACTGTGCAAGCATCTCTGACCAGCCAGGTCAGAAGCAGATCTGGAAGAGTGTTTCAACAGAAAAAAAAGGAGGCAGAAGAGGCCAGCATGTGAGCTATTGTGAGGCCTCTCTTGCCTTCTTTGCTCCCTCTCTGAAACATCTCTAGAAGGATCAAAAAGCCCAACTAGCAAAAAATACAGGGAAGCAAAGATCAAGTTCAGCAGCTTACAATCTTCAAGGGCACAAACCACAGTCTTGCATCCTGAAAGTGCATAAAGTATGAAGGTTTCCTTGGATCAAAAAATCCAATTATCCTGGATATTTAAAATTTGTTAGTGCTACAAAATAATTATTTTGCCAGTCTAAGATCAGGGTGAAAGAAAAACCATAAATGATAGGAAAAAACCCTCCCATATTCAATTAATTCAGATCTGATGAAATAGTTCAGGATGAATGCTTGATTTTATAACATTTCCTAACAATAAATGGAAAGGTTGCAAAAATGCACAGTAATGCCACTTTCTCAAAGTTTGATAAAGCTACTGTCCTCAGCATATTCTGTAAAATATTTCAGCATGTTATAGTTTTCCAAGTCAAACTGACTGATCACTGAATTGTCTTCTCAGCATATTATCTTATAATATTTGGGTCCCAATCCTGATATTTACATACTTTCTAAATAGTTACAAAAAGTTTGCTTTCATGCCAACTCAATATAGTTAAGTACCTGAGATCTCATATATTTCACTTAATCAACATTGCAGTCCTACACAGGAGACTCATAAATAAATACTATTGCATTTAGTAAGGTTTATTCTGGATAAGTGAGTGTTACAGAGTCAGCCTACTTGTTTTTTCTTTATTACATTTTGTAAGAAGTCGAGCACCATCCATACTACAATTAAAATCCTAGATGAGGCATACAACATTAATGCCTAAAAAATGGAATACAAATTTTGATAATTGTTAATCTAGCAAGATTGCCACAGAATAATTTATAAAACAAATGGCAACTAATGCAGACAGCTAAAAAGTATTTTTTAACAAAAATGGTTAAACTTGAAATAAATGAGTAACCCATAGAGGCTTTTTAAAAAAGGTGTATTTTTTTAAAAAAAATAATTAGCAGAAAATAGATTTACACATGACATTTAAATGATAAGCACTTTCACTAACATTTAATACAGTTTCTCCTCTGAATGCACTTTTTTCCCTACATTTCTTTAATAAACCTAGATTTGTGCAAAATCAAGCATCCACCGAATACTTTTCTGCTTACAGAGGTCATCTAGATGCAGCATACCCCTCCTTTCCCCAAGTGCTTTTCCCCCCTGAAGATCTGCCGCTATTGTATTATACACATGTTCCCACCAGGATCTTGCCCTATTTTTGCAGGGAGTCCCTTCCTATTATTTCCCTTCTCCGTGTATGTTTGCTTGCACACGATCATCACCCTCCGCTGATGTGCACATCCCTGTTGTTGTGCTTGAGCATCGCCTAATTCACTTCCCCTCCCTCTTCACTCGCACGTCTGTAAACATCCCTTTGCCCCTTAGAAAGCCTTTCCCCCACCTCGCCCGTGCCATATGTACAAGTCCGACTAGCTGGAGGGGGCGCGGGGGGCGGCCCTGCTCCCCCAGATACTTTCCCCCACCCCCACCCCACACAAATACCCCCGTACCTGGGGTGCTGCTGTAGGTGCTGTGGCTCCTGAAGCTGCTCTCAGTGCAATAGCTGGCATCGTCCTCGTCTTCCATCTCTTCGGGGTAATCGGAGTCATCGTCGTCCTCCTCTTCTTCCATGACCGCCTCCTCTTCCTCGGAGTCCTGCTTCTCCTCCGGGTCTCCTTCCTCGTCTTCGTCGGACACCACGCTCTCGTCCTCCTCCTCCTCCTCACTCTCATGATCGTCGTACACGACTTTGCTGCTGCTCCTCCTGGAAGAAGCAGCAGCGGCAGCCCTGCCTTGGCTGCCGCTGCTGCTGCGACTGCCTCCGCCTCCTCCTCCCACCGTGGCTGCCGCCGCCGCCGCCGCCGCCGCTCCAGCCCTGCCCCTGCCCCTACCGCTACTGCCTCCCCCACCAGGGGTGCTGCTGCTGCTGCCGCCACCTCCCTTCCTCCTGCCGCCCCCCCTGGGGGTGGAGGAGATGGATGAGGAAGAGGAGGCCTGGGCAGCCCCGACCCCCCTCGGCCTGGGCCCTACAGCCCCGGCCGCCTGGGCCGAGGCCGCCCACCTGCCCCGGCTGCTGCCCCGTAGTCGGGACCTCAGCCCCCCGATGGGGCCCGGTGGGGCGGGCGGAGCCGGGGTGCTCGCCCGAGCGGGGGCAGCCGCAGGCTGCTGGTGCTTGGGCGGCCTGCCTCGCCGGCCCCGCATCGCTGGGCGCTGGCCGGGGGTGGGGGAGAGAAGGAGCGGGCTGGGCAGAGGCTAGCGAGGGCACTCGGGCTCCGGGCGGGCGGCTGCGGGGGAGCTCCCCCCGCGCTCAGAGTTCTGGGCCAGGGAGGGGCGCCGCCGAGTTGCGAGGGCCGAGGGCTCAATCCGAATCGCCGGCGTCCCGCTCCGGATCGCCACCGGCCGCCATCTTGTTTCTTCGTCTCTGCCTCGGATCGCTCCGCTCTGACTGGGGGAAGCGGCGGCGGCGGCGGCAGGCCCTGAGCGCCTCACGTGACCTGCCTGCACGGGGCGCGGAGCGCCGCCAGGGGGCGCCGCAGGACAGCGACCGGCTCCGGCTGCCGCCTCCTGAGCGCTGGCGCCCCGGTCGAGGTGGCGAGCCCAGCAGGGCGCGCCTCCATCCTCCGGGGAAGCAGCATCTCCGCGAGCGGGCGAGCCTCGGACACCTGTTCCCGCGCGGCCCGCCACCGCGCCCCTCTCCCCTCCCTCCGCACACACGGGCACGCCGCAAACTCGGTGTCAGCCGCAGCCGGAATTATCCGTGTGTGTGTCTGTGTAAATATCCATCGCTCATTTACATGTGCTAATTCACTTGTGTCAATCAATGCGGAAGCTGCCCTTTGCGTCTGTGCCTTTAATGGCCAAAGCAAGTCGGGCCGGTTTTTAAACGGCTAGTTCGGCACTTTATCCACTTCCCGCCGTACTTCTCTGCCTCTGTAGTAACCTTTAAGAGAGCGGCCTTGCTTAGCTGACCCTGCCCATCCAGCATGGTTAGCTGCAGTGCTTCCAAGCCCCCCTCGCTGGGCAGCAGTTCCTTTTCTCGTAGGGCTGCTTAGCTGGCCTCTCCTTGCCACCCCATCCTCCTGTAGGAGACACCTCTTAACAGGAAGGCAGGGGAGCCATGGCTTCAGGCCTGGCCCTGTCTTTAGGCCAGGCAAGGCAGCAGGTGCTAGAAGAGATCTGTGGGCCATGCTGCCCGTCCTTGGCCCCCTAAGCTTAGCAAGTGGTGGTGGATGCTGTCTCACTGGCAGCACTGAGGGAGGATGACCCTGCTGCCCCGCCAGCTTTCACACGTGCAATGGAAGGGGGCACCGAGGGGGCAGATTGCTTTGGGCCAGCTCTGTGCATCTCCCAGATGGTGTTGGATTGCAGATCCCATAAACTTCAGTCGGCCTGGGCAATGGTCAGAAATGGTGAGATTTGGAGTCCCGGAAGGCACAGTTTCCCCACCCCTGCTTTAATGTAAAACTCTACTGAGCTAGAAAGATATTTCACACAAGGTTTTATTTCATCTATCTTGCACCCCTAAAGACAACAGCAGCAGGACCCCCATATTTGCTGACTTAGTTACTGTGACTGCAATTAACCATGGCAGACCTCAGCCAAAAGAAGACCCTTGAAATAATGTTCATATCCCAGTGAACCCCTGCATAAAATATTATAAATTATTAGAATAATGATAATTATAAACCCCTCACTCCAACCTATGCACATGCACTCAGAAGTACCATGAAGTTTATCTACATTATTGCTGTCATTATTTTATTAATGTGGCATACCTTCCTGCCACCCTTCCCATAAGAACTGCTTCATGGGTTGAGCAGGGAAGGGCCCCTCTAGCTCAGCCTGCCCTGGCTGTGGGACTGGTCCCACAGCCAGGTGCAACTGCAGCAGCCACCTCCTCCTCTTTGTCGCAGCACCATGCCCCAGAGATAGATTGCCTCTGCCCATGGAGGCTTCATCAGCGGCTCACCACTTCCTCCTGCTGCTGCTCACCAACCAGGGCCTACTCCTCACCCCTCGCCACAGTGGCCTGCTCCCCTCTGTAAATCACAGAGGATGTGGAATAAGAGTCATTGCTGGGCACTTGCGGCCACTGTGCCACTGGAATTGCTGCTGTGCCACTTCCCCATGAGCCTGAGGTGGGTGTGCTTCCCACCTCAGCCCCTTCCCTCCTGGATGGGGGCTCTCCCTGGGACCCCTCCCCTCTCCTAGGAAACCAAGGAGAGCAGAAGAGCTCCTCAGCCAGTAACTCATGTGTGTGTTTATATTCTAAACACACATGCACATGAAGGTGAAAACACAACATGTATTCTATTTATTTCCCAGGAACTCACATGGAACCTGCAGTGACCTTTCATGGAACCCCATGGTTCCCAGGCAGCCTAGTTGAGAAAGGCTGCTCTGGTGAATAGAGCTGGTGATTATGTCCTGGCCTTCTTTCTCTGTGGGATGATAAGATGCAAAGGACCACTTGCAATGGTGGCTCCCAAGATTCTGCTCTGCAGCTCTTCTGATCCCTGGGATCCTCAGTGGAATTGTGGGCAATGAAGATCAAAGAACAGCTAGAACTGATGTAGGGGAGCCTTGCTCCAAAGCTGATTGTACACTGCTTAGAGCACACACGTAATCTTGCCCACCATGTGACAGTGCAGTCCATGAAAAAGGCTTATTTTGCAGCCTTTATCATATCCTTGAATAGCTGCCGGCAGCCCCTTCAAAGTGGTTTGGAATTCACTCCCCCCAGAGGCAACTCCCTTAGAGCCTCAGAGACGCTGCCAATGCTTTTGCGTTGTGCTGAGGACACAGGCACAATTTAGAAGCCACGATTAAGGCAGATCCAAGTGATGAATCCAGTGCCCACCTAGCTCTGTTTTGTGGGGTTACTTCCAATTGTTGCAGTCTAAGGACATGGGCAAGGCGCTTGCAGTTACACAATCAACCCTGTGCCTTCTTGATCTCTGTCTCTGATGACGAATTGAAGCTAGCCAGCATGGCTTGGCTGAGTGAGTCCAGGGTGCGGTTCATGCCTCCTGATGCGAAGGAGGTGCTGGTGCAACCACTCTTGAAAAGGCCCACCCTGGACACCAGGGTCTGTGGAAACTGCTAAGGTGAATGAGAAGGCAGCGGCTGGACATCTGAAGATATTCTTGCATGAAACTGATCCTCAGATTCTCTAGGCCCTGTCCAGTCTGTGTTCAGGCCTGGTTTTAGGGCTGAATTGAACTTGGATGTCCTACTGGAGGGTCTTAAGAAAGGGCTAGAGGGAGCACAACTTTGTTCCTCTCAGTTGATGTCACTTGTGATTGTGGCCCCATTGCTCATGAAATTCCAGTCAGTTTTGTCGGATGTGCATTTGGGGCACTGTACTTCAGTGGTTACATTCCTCACTCTGAGGTCAGTGTCAGAGAGTAGTGTCAGGGAAGTGCTCCTCAAGCCACTGGCGCTATGAAGTGCAGCTGGGCACTGTGTGGTCCCTGACGCTATTCAACATCTATATGCAGCCACTGGGACCAACAACCCGGAATAAAGTGTCATCAGAATGCAGTGGACAGCCAATTCTGTTTTACAAAACATGTGAATCAGGGGTAATCAGTACAGGCTCAGGACCAGTGCTTGGATGGATGTGTTCCACAAAACTGAGTCTGAATCCAAGCAAGATAAAAGTAGTGTGGCTGAGTGGATCAAAGGTCCAGGAAATACTTACATTGCACTCCTCTGAAGAAACAGATGCATAAACGGGGGGTATTCCAAGATCAGTCTTTTTCACTTGAGGCTCAGGAGACCTGTGGTTGGAAGTGCCTTCTAGCAGCTTCAGCAAGTACCATGACTACAGTCATTCCTGAACCATGATGGTGGTGCAGGCACTGGTAACCGCAACATTGGATTATTGTAACAGGTTCTAAGTTGGGCTGCCTTTATGCTTGGTTTGAAGCTGCAGGTGGTACAGAATGCCTCTTGCAAAAATAATTGCCCTGGTGGCCAGTGAGTTACCAGACCTCGTTCAAAGTGCAGCTGTGAACCACTTGGGATCAGGCTATTTTGGGGAGCACCTTGCCCCTTATGTCCCAACGGAATCTCTGTGATCATAGAAACAGAGCAAGTCAGAAGGGGCCTCCCGGGCCATCTAGTCTGACCCCTGGCTCCAGCCTCTAGCCTATCTTTGAACACCCTCACCGACGGGGCCTCAACCACCTCCTGTGGAAGCCCATTCCGCACCCTCGGGGCCCTAACTGTCAGGAAGTGCTTCCTGGCATCCAAATTACCATGATGGATTGCCTTCCTCATGGAAGGAAGCATTTCTGAGGTTCACCACAGGAGCACTTGCAGGGGAACACAGTGGGTTGCAGTGCCCACTCCCTGGAGGGCTCTGCCAACTGATGGTGGACAGGCCCTCACAGCCCTGATGTTTGGGTCCCTTCTCAAACCCACCTCCTCACACAGGCTCCCCCCAAAGCATGACTCAGCCAACTTTGATGTGTGGCACACAGTGGCATATACAGTTGATTGCTGTATATATGTATTGTTTTTATGCTCACTACTCTGATACCTCTGTGAAAGGTTGTACAGGTATCTGAATATTAAGTAATAAATAAAAATAATAAACCCAGTAGCCATCCCATGATGCAAATATCACCTTCATATGGTTATTAGGCTCAACAATTATGCTTTACCATGGTACACAGTTTGACATAATAAGTTTAATATGATTAAATTTGCATATGTTTGCAAATTAATACAGTGTGCTAGAAGGGGAAAAAGCACCTCCTCTGTGATCCTACAGAGCTTGTTCTCCAACTCTCATTAGTCTCAACCAACATGGCCAGTGATACAAGTATGTATGATTATTACTCTGCATTTATACCCACTTTCTTCCTCTTGCAAGGAACCCAAGGCAGCTTTCCCCCTCTCCATTTTATCCTCACAACCAAAACTCTGAGCTAGGCTGGGTTCAGAGTCTGTGACTGGCCCAAAGTCACCCAGCGAGTTTCATGAACGAGGACTAGAAAAGGGATCTCCCAGGTCCTCCAAGTCCAGCACTCTAACCACCATGCCACACTGGACTCTCAGTGATGGAGTCCAGCAACATCTCAAGTGCCACAGGTTGCCTACCCCTGGTTTAGAAGGTGGCCTTTCACAGACCCCACAGATCCTGTTCCACGATGAACAGTTCTGGTAAGTATGTTTGTAGGGTGTCGCCAAGCTGATTAATTGGGTGAGGGGGGCACTGTAAGTCCCTAATCTAAATATAGCTGCCCTATATCTGATAAAATTTTGCATAATGCAGTGGGAATATTGAAAAGTTATTTGTAGTCAGTAAAAAAAGAAATAATTTCTCAGTCTCCCAGAGAAAAATCCAATTTTTCCACCAACAATAGAAAAGCAACTGTTCAGCTACGAAGACACAATTCCAAGTTCAATTAAGAATATCACTGCCATACAGTGCTTGGTCAAGGAGTTGGGATATCCTTGGGAATTAAAACCCAGCTTCGAAGAAGGATATATGGAAAGTGAGTCTTCTTTTAGGCCTCATGAGAATTCTTTTCACCTGCACTGGGAATTTGATCTTCTTGAAGACACACGGCAAGGTGGATCTGATAATATTGTTGAAACTGGTGGGCCCAATTATAGTTTCAGGGCCCTGGCAAATGGCCAACCTGTACACCTACTGAAGCCAGCTCTGCCTCTGTATCACCCTAATTGCCTGAGAAATCAGATGATTAGCTTCCAAAACACACAAGATGCTGCAAAAAAACCAGCCAGCGGAAAGACATAAACATAAGACTCCTGATTGCGTTTCCATAGCATTGTCAGGGTTCTAGCACATTCCAGGACCTATAAATCTACATATTACACCACAGCTTCCTGACCTGCTCCTCTTCTTCCATGCCTTCATAATGAGGTAATATAATCACTGTCTTTTCAGGCACAGCCAAGAAATCTATGTGGAAAGCATAGATGTCATTTTGAGTCATCAGTTCTGTTTTCCAAGAATGGTCTGTAACGCCATCAATTCATAAACAGAATACCTCACGTTTAAGTAATTTAATAAAACTCAAATCCCAATAACCATCCAATAAGCAAGTATCACGTTTATATGGGTATTAGGTTCAGCATTTCAATTCCCCATTTTCTGTAGCCAACATGCATAGGATTGCACTCCTAAAATGCCAACGAGGCCTTTCCCAACATGGTATCTTCCAGAGATTTTGGATGATAGTTCCCAGCATTTCCAGTCACTAGTCATGTTAGTGTAACCCAAAACATCTGCAATGCACTAGGTAGGGGGAGACTGATGTAAAAGAAGTACCTGATCAGCAAACTTTGACTCTGAAAGTAGGAATGGAAAAAAGGTGATGGTTTTCCGCACATCAGAAGCTACCCGTGTGTATGTGAATTGTATAAGCACAAATAAGTACTGTGAAGTGGCTAGCAATGAAAACACTACACATTTAAAACACACACATTTCCTATATGTGTATGAAAAACATAAAAGCTTGCTTGTGAACAGATCACTGATTGCTTGCCCACTCTCACTTTTACCCACATCCTGTCAAGTCATTTGTGCCACGGCAAGGAAGGTGTCAGATGAGCCTAATATACAGTTGAATTCTGAAGCTTATATGTAGCTTGGTTGCAATGAGGGTAGGGAACTATGGCCTTCCAGATGTGGGTTGAGTTCTATGCCCATCAACCCCAGACAGAATGTTTGAGATAATGGGAGTTATAGTCCAACACATCTGAAGGGCCACAGGATACCCAAACTAGGTTAACACTCAGGGGCAAGCATTCAAGTGAGGGCAGAGTTGCTAATTTGCACTGGTTCGGCATTGCAACTCCCCCACTTCCCAAAACAAGAAAAGCATTGAGAAACTTATCTAGTCAAATCATATTGCAGTCAGTTTATGAGATTTTGTCCCGCAGAATTGTGTTTTGGGCTCCAAGGCAGCGATAGTGGAACCTTGACTAAGGTCTGCATCTGACCCAGGAGGCCACCCCACCTGGCCCACAGAGAAAAGTAGAAATGTAAAGATATGCTCCACACCCCCAACCTCCCACGGGAGAGGAACTCAGCTCAGCACTAATCAGGATCCGACTCATTAACTCAGTATACAAAATACAGTTCATGGAAAACATGAGGCTGTAGGGTTAGTATGTTTTGTCCACCACTCAAATTGCTTTAGCTAACAGGCAGTACAGAAATACAGGATGGGTACACAGGAATGTGGCGCAGTGGTTTAAACTGCTGTGCTGCTGGGCTGGTTGATCGAAAGGTCGCTGGTTCGAATCTGCACACGGGGTGAGCTCCCGTGCGCCGTCCCAGCTCCTGCCAACCTTGCAGTTCGAAAGCATGCAAATGCAAGTAGATGAAAAGGTACCACTTCGGTGGGCAGGTAACAGCGTTCCGTGCACTTCGGTGTTTAGTCATGCCGGCCACATGACCACGGAGACTGTCTGAGGACAAACGCTGGCTCCCTCGGCTAGGAAACGGAGATGAGCACCGCCCCCTAGAGTCAGGCATGACTGGACGTAATGTCAAGGGGAAACCTTTACCTTTACCTTTACACAGGAATGATTGGGTCATAGAGTAGCTCACACAGTGGTCGAATTGAAAGGGTTCACCTTGCAAGCATTTATCCACATTGGTGCTAACTGGAATTTAGGTTACACTACTGGGGACAGGTTCCAGGAAAGTTGCAATGTTGATGGAGGACATTTCGAGCTCCTGAGAGACTAACATGACCACATCAGTACTGTATAACTACTTTTGGCCCAACTTGTATAATAAGTACATTAACTCCTCCATTGAGGAAACATCAACCAAACAGCAATCCACCTGACAGAAGCCATCACAGTATTTTAGTTATGGTGAGCAAGCCCAGGAATAATCTGAATCCAGAGGGAAAAAATCGTTTTTTCCAGGGCAAATCTAGAGAGACGGCAACCCTAGCACAGAGCTGCACCTCTTTCAGCAGTTCTAGAATCTGTTCCCAGGGGCCACATGGAGGAGCCAATAACATTCTCCTTGTGCACCGTTTGACACTGCTGGATACTGCCCCAGGACATTAACTCTGTTTTTGGGGCTATCAGTTTTGCAGAGCAAGCTGCTAAGGTATCGCCAGGGAATGCCTCTTCTGGGCAGGCGTCACAATAGGTATTTAAAAAAGTAAAAGCAGATTAATGAAAGAGTCCTCTATAAAGATATGCATTATATGTATTCAAAGGGATTTGAAGCATGCTGATTAATCTTTCAGTATGCAAGGCTTCCTGGCAAGGTTTGAAGCCTAAGTTACATTTTTTAGCTGGTCTGTCTCAGAGGCTGTAGGGCTTATTGTATTTGGATATTTTTAAACATTGCACTTCCAGGTGACATGTATGTAAGATAAATCAGAGAAATTGTGTTTTGTACTGATCAGGAATTCTGTGGGTGTAGGTGCACCACAGTTTTCCTGCCTGAGACTTTGAGAGAGTGTCTGCAGGTCCAACTAACTCAGGCTTATTCTCTCAACAGCTATGCTGTGGCTGCCATGGCTGGGTCTGCTCATGGTAACCACCGAAACTGTCCCAATTTATCACTGACTCAGCCCTTGCAGTGAGTCACAATCTTGATCTGGTTTTGTTTGCTGGACTGAAAAGCCTCACCATGGAGTTTTCATTAATTCTGTCATCATGATGACACACCTCTGGCGGGGTGTAAACAGGTAGTGACTGCTCGCCTCCACAAGCTGAACAAAACCATTGGATCTTGGGTGGTTGTTTTGAGTTGGAATGGCAGGTGCTCTTATCAAAACTGTAGTCCTATGGAGATGATGGGCAATTGAGATGATTGCTCTGGAGCAAACTTTCTCATCCCAGGCTACTTGGTTGTACGGGTTTGGAAACTGCAGCCAGTGCAGAATACAATTGCTGGATTACTAAGAGAAACCCAGGGAAAGTTAAAGATTCCTATGTCAGTAGGACTGTTTGCTCACTGCAGTTTTTATTTTTGACCTTGATATGAGTTATCCATGGTGGTGAACTCCATTCCCCAAATAACTATATCACCATGGAGCACTGCTCTGAAAACCTGCAGTAAGGAGCCCCACCGACTTAAGAGAAACCAGCCTCCCCTGTTGAAATCAGGCATTAGGAATGGTTTGTGCCAGTGTGTGAATTGAACTGGTTTTCTAATAGTGCTCAAGCTTATCTTTTAAATCCCTACCTGGCTTGGGACCTAGATACCTGAAGGAAGAGCTGATCCCCTAGCAACCTGCCTTTCACTAAGGTTGTTTGCAACAGAGGTGAAATGTAAATTTGAAACTACTGATAGAACTCTTGATGACCTGGAGGAGATAGACAAGGATTTCTGACTTATTGTTTTAGCAATAACAGCAATAAAATGACTTCCCTTTGCCCTAAGTGATACTTCTGAAAGTTTAATCGGAAGTGGGTGTTTCAGTGACTCGGAAATCTTTAATTAAAGTGTCTGTCTTTTGCATCAGTCTGGCTGATGAGTCTTGGGGTGCTATTAAAAACAAAAAAAGATCCTACAGGAGTGAAGCCGATCTGCTCTTGGTTTACAGAAGTCTCCTGTGAGTGTTGCCCCTATTTGAAGTTAGGCAAGCACAGAATGGGGATACATCTTTTAAGAGCATAAGAGCAGCCTTGCTGGAGCAGATCAACAGTCCTGCCTGGTCCAGCATTCTGTTGAGAGTGGCCAAGCAGCTGCCTATGGCAGCTGGCTGGTTCCAGGTATGGTGCCCCACCTACCCTGCTGTGTAATTCTGTCCTCAAGGAGGCTCACCTGGTATCTACATAACCCTTTCCAGATGTGGTAAATCCATTTTATTCTTGCAGGCCTATTAGGTTGCACTCCTACCAACATTTACCTTGGAGCTAGCTTGTTGCTAGACACAGAGCTCCTACCACTATCAGTCAAAAGGCATTAAGCAGCTTTTCTCACTTTTCCTCCTTAACAGCTTTTTCCCAGAAAGGAAAAAACATGGAAGAATTAGGTTGAAAATGTGGGATCCATACAATGTCTTCATCTGGATTTTACCATACAATTCTGAGACAATTCCTCAATAAAAGCCTTGTCTGAAAGAACCCTTGATCCCAATAAAAGCAGTGGTACTTTCTTCTACATAAACATGTATAGGATTGCAGTTCATTGCTCAGATCCTATAGGAATTTGTTTTATCATTGGTCTTCATATTTGTAATGTTATCATGTGTTTTATATCTGTAAAGCACACCTGGGAATCCTGTCATTGAAGGTGCAGTATATACATGCTTAAAACAAACAAAAATGGATATAAGAAATCCGTAAAATTAGAAACTAGCCAATCTGATCAATTGACTGCTTGTATCAAGCATAGGGGCCTCTTTAATCCCAAGTTTTGGAGACATTCTCAGAAGCTATATTCCAGTGACAGGAGCAGTCTAAGGCAAAAGGGCTGTAGTTTAAGGGTGCACTCCCATGAGGTTGCCCCTAACCTGTAAACTTGCGGTATTGCAGGCATCCTTTGCAAGGCAGAAGGAATAGGGAAGTGAAGAGCACTCCTCCCCACTGCACCCTTCCCACCTTGTAAAGCCCATTTCAGCTGTCTAATTGGGCACACCAGAGCAGGAGGCTGAGATGTCACCAGGGTACCTCCTATTTCGGCAGTGCCAGCCTCCTTCCCTCCCTGCCTCTTATACCCCTTCTTGGAGGGCACTCTTCAGACCTTGGGGAAGCAACCAGCTTTTCTGGCTCTTTCTGCACCACCTACACGCAGCAAGGAGGGTGCTGTGAGCACAGAGGGCCAGCACCGATGTTGCAGTGCTTTTCTGACATTGGAGGGGAGAAGCTGAAAAATCCTATGGTGCTCTAGAGGCCACAGGGTTGTGTTGCCCCCTTTCCTGCGCCTGTAAGAAGCCTCTGGAAGAATTTCAATCCTTTGCAGTAGGGGGAAAGATGCTCAAGAGTACCCTGCGCCCCATGGCTGAGAGAGTGGGTGGGGCTGGGGCAGTGACCAGCTGGAGCGGGCCAGGGGGCCTGATGGAGCAGCAGACTGGAGACTTCTCATATGAATGTTCAAACATATGAGCTCACGAGAAAGCCTCTTGTGCTATTGACCCCAGAAAAGCATTGAAAAAAACATCTTTTAACTGTTCTGTATTTCAGTTTCGCTTTTGTACATATTCACACTTATACCTTTTGATTATAACATTTAACCAGATATATTTACAAAGTTCTGCTCTGCTCAATACACTTCAGAGACTCTTGAAGCTCAGCCAGTACTATTTCTAAAGCTTTCTCTGAGAGATTTGCTAGGTTAATTTTTATCTTAACTGCTTTTCGTTTTTATATTTTCCAGCTTGTTTGCTTTCAAAATTTGTCAGCCTTTTGTTTCTTTATGTTTATGCCCTTTTCACTACTGAATAACTTTTACAGATATGGGCGAGTGGGTAGCAATTTGTCCCCCAACCTTGGCTCATAGTACAACACTCCTACACTAGGCAGTTGCAGAATAATTTAGGCAGTTTCAACCAGCGCAATTAAAAATAAGAGGCTGGCTTGAATCCATCCTTTCTACAAATTATGTTCCATTTTACAGCAACCCATACAGGCTCCTCAACCTCAATCACGAGAATTGTTATTTAAAAATCAAAGGAGTACTACAAGCTCATCGTAGCAGCTTATTTGCTGCGCAAGGCCTTCTTATACAGCACTTATTCATAAAAGAACACATTATGATCAAAACAAATACATAATAAAGCATTGGGCCTACCTCAGCTGCATCTGGATTTGTGGCTTACTTTATATAGTAGAGACTCAGGTTCCCTCGTTCAGTTTTGACACAGTATATGCATAAACAGGTATGATTTTGAAATGGCTCCTCTTCTCACTTCCTGATCTTGAACATAAGAAAAGCTAGGCTGACCAAGCTTTTCAGCCAAAGGTCCATCCAATCCAGCATTCTGTATGCAACATGGCAAACCAGCTGCCAACAGGATCCCTCAAGCAGGATGGGTGCCAACCTCCGCCTGCCCAAGCTCCTTGGTGTATGCAAGGCACGCCACCTCTGATAATGGAGGTAGAACAGAGCCAGCAAGGCTAGTAACCACTGATAACCTCCTTCCTCATGAACATGTCTTATCCTTTCTTGAAGCCATTCTGATGAGTGGCCAACTCCACTTTGTGTTGCAGTCAATCCCACAGTTTGGCTATTTGTTGTGTGAAGTACTTCCTCTTATCTGTCCTAAACCTCCCACCAACCAGCTTCATGGGGTGATCCTGGGTTCTAGCATTAGGCGAGAGGAAGAAAAATGTCTCCTCCACACTGCACATTATATTAAACACCTCAACCATATCTCTCCTTACTCACCTTTTCTCTAAGCTGAACAGCCCCAGTTGTTGCAGCTGCTCCTCATAGGGGAGCTGCTCCAGCATCCCGATACTTTTTGTCGCTCTTTTCTGTATTTTTCAACTCAATGTAAGACAACCAGAACTGAACATAATATTCGAAGTGCAGTTGCACCGAAGATTTGTGTAAGGGAGGTGAGATTTTGGCAGTCCTATTTTCTATGCCATTCCTAAAAATGCCTAGCATGGAATCTGCCTTCTTCACAGGACCAACATTTCCCCTGAGCTGCCCACCACTACCCCAAGATCCCTTTCTTGCTCAGTCACTACAAGTTCTGATCCCATCAGTGCGTATCTGAAGTTGGGATTTTTTGCCCCAACATGCATTACTCTACGCTTGCTTACATTGAACCAAATTTGCCATTTTGATGTCCAGTCAACTAGCTCGGAGAGATCCCTTGGGAACGCCTCACAATCCCAATCTTAGGATTCCCCACTCCTACCCTTAAATTCCTATCTGAAATAGCCATGAACTGTAGCACAACATTGGAAAATGTGGAAAGGACACTAGTTAAATTAAGACTATTGATCCTCTCATCACACAGAAGATATGGCTGCTCACGTCTGGGCGGGTGGGGGCACTGGAAGCATATTCCCATCCTGCAACACAACCATGTGAGCTCGGGTTGCCTTTCCCAGCACATTGTACTCACACATGCCAGTCCTCTTCGCTATGGCTGCTTGCTTCACACTCACAGCCATGATTGTATTGTTTGACCGCTTGTTCATTTTGTGGCACAGCTGCCACATGGAAAAGTTACTTCATGCTCTTTCAGCTAATGGATGCAAGTGACAGAATATCCACAAAGCCTGGCATATATGGTCCCATGTGCCAGTCATGACTTCCCAACTACCTTCACAGCATTCTGTTTCCCATTGTCCAAGCTGAGTTGTACAGCAGGGGATGGCTCCAAAACTACCCCAGAACCCTCCTATCAGTACCCATGAGTTCTGGGGTAGCTTTAAAGTCACCCCACCTTTGCACTTCAGCTGAAACAGGAAGCCAGGTACTACAGGGCTAATTAGGGAAATCACACGGCACACAAGTGGCACATGGAGGGTGGGGAAAATCAGTCACCATGGCTTCTCTGCCCAGTTTCAAGCAGCTTTTTATGCAACATGACCCCTTTTCTTTCTGTACTAATGTATGGAAGTTGTATGAATTTTATCCACATTATGAATGCAAGGGTACACAGATGGGTAACAATACAAACTTTTGATACACTCAGTTGTTTGTCAATGTATTTGTCTTCAAATATATATTCAGATATCTACCTTTGTGTTCACAGAAAGTGTTGAGCTCCCTGAAATTCTAACTCAGTACAGTGACAGTGTATTATTGATGGCAGAGATAACATATTTCAACTTTAAGATTTACCATCACTGACTTCCTGCTGTGTGCACAGCCAATAATGGCTATGTCATTCCATCTGTGTGTGGTTGTACAAGCTGGCTAAACCACTATGAATCAACCACCCTTTTCCTGGTAAAGGAGGCACAGCATCTTAGCATAATACCAAAGGAAACCTTTCATGCCACCAATCTTCAATGTACATCTATTACTGCTCTGTTTTCATATTAGGTCCATGGTTCATATTGAACAGGGGTACAATATGTGATGAAAAGGATGAACTATAGGATTTTCTGTTGTTCTGTTTAGCTTGTGCCCCTCATTTCAGAGTTAGCCTTCCTCAGAAAAAAATTAATACGTTTTTCTGAGATTTGAGCAATTCTAAGAAGCATAGGTATTCTAATTTTTATGTGAATCACCAACGATCTACACATTTGATCCTATCTGATAGTTCATGCAGCAATCAAAGCTTCTTGGCTGGAAGACTGATGATACTTGTAATGCAGAACAAGGGCTCTTGAAGAACACTATCTACAAATTTTGTAACATTAAAATCAGGAGCTGAGTCTTGTCATGATTACCTTAGTCTTATAAGGCATTTGCAAACTATCAGACAGACTTTTGTAAGCAGCTTGAGATTTTCTGAGTAAGGCATAAACAGCGCTTCTCCAAACCACAACCATTTAATAATGTATTGATTGCCCAAATAACATGGGATGTGTGACTGATTACATCTAATTTCCAAGTGTATATGGAGCCATTTCATTTTGCCTGATTTCAGTTTGAACTTAAGCCAAATTATGGTTTTGATAAAGCACATAAAATAAAATAGTCTTACTTGAATGTATGTAATTTGTCAGTGGCTAGAAACCTGTTTCTGAGTTTTATACTTAAATACTAGCATGCCTCCTTTCAAATAGGAGATGAGTTAAATCATGCCATAGTATAAAAGCTAGATATAGTTAGGGGTCCATTTATATCACATATTTTAACAGTGATTTACTGTACATGCAGATTCTAAGTTGCTTAATCAAGTTTGCTGAAGAGACAGCTTGCTTTTCTGCATCATAAAAGGAATACAGTTCTTCTGAACTTAGAGAATAATAAGTATTGTGCCCAAAGATAGGCAGACTACAGCACCTTATTCATATTCAGGTGATAAAACACCTGAGTCGTGCATTTGAGATGTAGTTATATATAAAAATGTTTCCATGATGATTTCATGCTGATCACATTTCTGGCACCAGGTACACATTTATCCTGATGAAAGGGAAGTTGACAATGGCACCATACTTTCAAACATAGGATATAATTTTAGGCAATTATCCCCAATTTTTCCCACTCAAGCAGAACTTTCTTCTGCTGTCCAATGATTGGGTTTCCTGAATTTCCATAAACTTTGCTGCAGACAAGACATCACTCTAAGGAGATGGAGACTGAAGCATGCTGAACATTCACATCCTGTGAATGTTTTATGGCCATATTCACATATTGTTTTGATATATCCTGTAGGTAGCTAGACGATTCCCTCCAACTCTCTGTGTTCAACCATTAAAAGTATAATTAAACTAAGAGATATGTCCATGGGCTCTCTCATGCAGTTTGCATAACATGGTGCCAGACACAAATCTAACATACTACCAAGTTCAACATTTTAAAAAGTCTGACCCTGAGGTGAATGTTCTGATTGGTTGCAAGATGTAAACAGGAAACAGATTTTTGCTAGCTGAAAGGATAAAATATGTTAAAAGACCAGCACACACACACACACACACACACACACACATATGCGCGCGTGCGCCAGGTTCCCTAATCTGGTGCCTTCCAAATATGCACAACTACAACTCTCATCATGCCCAGTCAACATGTGGAAGGCTGTTAGAGCATCTTTTTAGAAATGACTGTAGTATCTATAATTTAACACATCCAAACTTTTGTCAACAGCAAAGCTTTTCCACCTTCCAGCCAATGCTAGTGTGATTTACTTGCTATTATAATCTCACTTTGGATCACAACTGGCTAGCAGCTGAGAGGGCCAGGGAGGATCTTTGTCCAATCAATGAACTGGTCATGGAAAACAGGATGATTTGGTTTGGCTCTCCACAGTGATAGGCTTCCCTTGTTCTTATTGCTATGTGTCACTGTATCATTTTCTAGCTTAGTGGTTTTATTTGTATTGATCATAACTATTACTTGAGTGTAGAAAAAGAACTCTGGCTTATTGGCACAACTAGCTGTAGATGACCATATTGGGGAATTTGGTCATAGAAACTAGGCCAACAACAGGGACAGATTAATAGACAAAGGGAGCAGGGACTGATCTATTTTGTTCCCCTTTCAGATTTCAATACCTGAGAAGTTGCGCATTACAACACGAGTCTCTTGTCTTCTTAACACCCTAACCTTTAAATAAAATTACAGCCTGATTTCACCAAGACCTAAGTATGGCTTCGATTATCTCCTTATCTGCTGGCACAGCACTGTTTTATGGTGCTTTTTTCCAACACTGAGCAGAATGTGCCATCTGCCTACAAGATGTAAACAGGAGACTGATTAGTAAAGCAGACATCAAACATTAATTTGATAATTAAGATGACAGAGGATAAGACTTAAGCTGTGGTTCCTAATGCTTTGAATAGTCCCTTCAGGAATGGCTCTCCCCATACAAGCCTGTGAGGTCCTTTCTGCTTTGCTATGGTGGTCCTACTATGGTTGTCCTGCTTTGCAACAGCTGTTCCACCAGCAAGTATGATCAGTTAAGGCATGGACTGAAGCATTTTTTGTAGTCTTTGCTCTCTGGAATTTTCTTTGTAAGAGAACAGATCTTTATCTGTTCTTTGTTGTCTTGTTTAATTGCAAGACCGTCTCAATACCATTTGGTAGTGGGCGGCATACAACAACTTTAAATCAACCGACCGATCAATCAATCAATCAATCAATCTGAAACTGCTGCTGTACCTGGGCAGAAATATTCCAAGACCTTTTCTGAACAAGGCTCTAGGAAGTAGAGAGGCCAATTAAATTGCATAAATAACTGCATTGTATGTGCAGCACTAAGTTGATACTAGTTACCAACAATTTTAATACCACGTAGAACTTAGCAGCAGAGTTGTCATTTAGTTTTGCTGCTTTTGTTTACAAGCTACCCTAAGTCTACAGAACAAACAAGCTGTAATTGCAAAGAAGATAGAACTATTTTAAAGATTTGCCCTGAATGCCCCCTTATATTTTCTGTACTGAAGCTCAAGTCCTGATATATGTACAGGGCTTTCAGCTAAGATGGTACAGTCATCACTTGATTACAGGGAACCATGACTCAGGGATGCAGAACCTCTTTCAGTCCGAAGATCAGAATCTGTTCCAGAGAAGGTCTCAGGACCTTCATTCTCGTGGGGCATAAGGCGACAGGGACAGGGACAAAATACAAACATATTGTAGCTTTAAAATCTTACTGCTAGTAACTAAGCCTTAGAAGAGGCATTGTAAGCTTTTAGAATGGGAAAAACTACATAAAGTCAGATAAACCACTCAACAGTTAGAGGCTGGGGAAAGGGGGATGCCCAACAGGCAAACTTCAGAGTGCCAGATTTGGCACAGGAACCTGAGATTCTGCACTGCTGCTGCACCTGGGCAGCAATATGAGAAATACAGCATTAAAAATGAGCTCTTGATTCTGGGTAGGAAGAAAAAAATAGCCGTAACAGATTCATATTAATTTTATGATGAAAATATGCCAAGCTCAAACTAGTTTCAGTATTTCAATGGAATATAAACCATCTTCTGGGTGCTGTATCCTTTGTAACTGCTTTAAGCTTCCTTCAATCTTGTTGAGTTCAGAGTAAAAACGTACCTAAAAAAGAAAAAGTAAA
Organism: Varanus salvator macromaculatus; assembly: GCA_023646645.1. Classification (NCBI taxonomy): domain Eukaryota; kingdom Metazoa; phylum Chordata; class Lepidosauria; order Squamata; family Varanidae; genus Varanus; species Varanus salvator. The sequence goes on along the minus strand of JAIXND010000791.1, from coordinate 788,181 downwards.
GATTTTGGCTGCAAGTAAACATGAGGACTGCACCACATGTGAGAATGCAAGTAATAATCACTGCCTCCATGTAAAAAGGCAGTAAGACAAAGGATGACATTTATGGTTTTTAAATGGAAAGGAAAATTTTATTGTGCTTTAGTGTGACCAATCTGTTTCTATAGCTGCAATATCAAAGGAAGGGAAACTTACTTGGGCTCTGACAAACTTGTGTAGCTTAGAAAGCAACCCTCTTGCTTCTGGCAGCATCACAACAACTGTAAAGTGCGCATCTAGGAGGAGGCAGATCCAGTCCATGATCTGAGAATGGAACCAGCATTGCATAAGCATTACAGTGTGACATTCTTAAATATTCAGTGCATTTATGTGCAAATTGGTCCCAATAATCAGAAAAAATTATATTGTAAATGCAGTTAGTATTCCAGCTTTAAAGTTTCAGCCTGACAGTAACATATTCCACTGAAGATTTAAAAATTATGCATGACAGCAGCTCAGACTTCTTTTTGGAATTATGAAGATTCAGTGTGCAACCTGCCAACTCAATTGTTTCTATGATTTTATGCCATACAAAATGTACCCTCCAATCCCGGCAGCTATGACTATGCCCCAGGCGGAGAGAGGGGGAATGCACATCTGAGTTAACTTGCAAAACTCTCTTCCATGGAATTCTGACATAGTTTTATAGGTGTCCACTCCAACCACACTCATTTCATAATGAACAGGTAATAGAACCTCTACTCCTAAACACACATTAACTGCCACATATTTTGGCAACTGTGTACAAAGTCAGTGCCACAGGAACAGAGTTTTAATGTTGTCCTTTTACCTGATTTATGGTCACAGAAAATATTCCAGATAGGTCTGTAGTAGCTTCTTCACTGCATTTCATGTGCAGGTACTGCAAATATCGGAGAAATAACTAGGAAGAAAGAGAAGGATAATGATTTTAAATTGCTATGTTTCAGTATATGACCTTCTTTTGTTGTAAATCTGTATTTACAAACCAATGCATAGCTGGTTTAAAAAGAATTACTCATCTCGGGTACTCAATTCAGTATACCAATAAACCGCCACATCATAATTTTCCAGACAAAGACAAGTGCTGATACAAGCCTGCCTTACTACACCGATCAGTTTCAGACCTCATTGCATCTGCATCTGCATCTGGCTTGTATGTAGCCGCCTGCACTGCAGAGAAGTAAAACTTCTGAAGATCCAACAATCTAACAGTAATTCTGTTCTTCACTCCTTATTTATATGACATCTGTCTAAGAATCTGCGTAACAGCACTAGACGGAAAACTTTATAATGTACACATACTAAAAGACTAACATGGCATCTGAAATTTAAAATTTACCATTACCAAAGACTATTCAGTGGATAATTACAGAAACATTTGTTTTCACAGTAATATACAATATGATCTAGTCATAACATGACTGCTGATAAAGGCCATTGCCAGTGTGTTTTTTGTTAAAATCCATTGATAATCAAGTTAATGCTTAAAAAACACAAGGTATTGACGTGACAATGTATCTGGCCAATAAAAGATCAAAATCAGTGCTCTTTTGCAAAAACAACAGTTACTAGGTCCTGAAGAGATAGGCCAATACTTACAATAACTTGTTCAGCAGAAAGATCTTTCAAATGAAGCAAAAGAAATGTTTCACTGTACGCTGAACGAAGAATGGTATTTCTGAAGAAGTTTCAGGTAATAGTGTCAAGGATTAATATGTGTTGAGATTTCTATCCAACCCTTTCCTCAAAAGGTTCCAAAAGCAACATACTTAAAAAAACTAAGGCTTAACAAAAGGAGCTGATCCCTGAATGTCCCTTTCATTAACAGAAGGTGCTGAGATCCAGCCAAGGTATCTATTGGAGGAATGGTATCTATTAAATTATTTTTAAATTATACTGTTTTATATTTCTGGTATTTATTTATGATTGTGAGCCGCCCTGAGGCTTCGGTGAACGGGGCGGCATAGAAGTTTCCTAAAAAAATAAAAATAAATAAATGGTGCAGAAGACTCCTTCTTATCCCTGCAGCTTTCCCACACCAAATCCCATATTGTTTTGGATTTCCCCCAGCCCTCTATACCAACTTTTCAAGATGCACAAGAAAGGGAGTTGGAAAAAAAATCCCATTCTGCCTTTTATTCAGTGAAAGTGTCTTGTCAACAGCACCATTATTAATTTTATTTCTGTACTGTCCAATAGTTGATGCTTTCTGGGTGCATAACAATTAACAAGATATGATATAAAATATAAAATAAAGAACAGTAAAAGCATAAAACAGTAAAAGCATAAAAATTAACTAACATTTCAAACCAAATGTTATCAACTTAAAGTTAATGAATATATTTATTACACTTCATTTCATTCAGCAAGTTGTAGATAACTTAGATTCAAGTCACTGCATTCAACTAAATTTTTCCTGGTTGCCGTATTTCTTTTACTGACCAGAGAAAAACAACCTTTGATTGTTGATCCTGTAAGGGATAATGTTCCACATTTGAACATCCTTTACTGCTGGTCCTTGAAACACTTTTATCAATTCTCAGCCAGAGAAAACACAATGAGCAGGTTCATACAATACAACAAGCTACAGTATTTTTTTTTATCTTTTTTGGTTCGTCACATCCTCTGATCCCTGTAGTGCTATTTCAGCATATTATGTCTGGTTTTGAGGAACCACAAACAGAAACAACAGTCTTTTCTATGGTTTCATGGTACCACAATTTCTTGTTGTATCTTTCAAAGTGGAAAACACACAACACATCATAGTACCAAGGCCAAGAACCATAAGCCATTTTGCAAGACTGGTCTGCTGGCAGTCTTGCCAAGCAGCTAACCAGAGAGAGCTACTGACAGCTGCCATCCGACAGAACTGTCAGAGGCATCCCTGATTCTCCCACCCTAAACATCGACTTTGGGGCACGTTGGCCCTGGGAGAAAAGCAGCACCACTCAAATGATCTCCCCCGAGTGTGCTAGAGTGACACTCCCTGCACCATTGGGCTGCGAAGCAACTGGGTGGCAGTAATGAGGGGGAGGTGGCACTGGTCTCCCTTTTCTTACTCTGGTTTGCCAAGACAGAGGAAGAAAAGGGGACAGCGGGTGAATCCACTGTGGCACAGCATCACCAGCTGGGTACTGCTGCCCAGTTGCTTCTTACCCCTGCTGCTGGCTCATTCATGTGCTCAAGGAATATTGCTCTGAAGCATGCAAAGGGGCAGCGGAGGAATCAGCTGAGCAGTGCTGCCCAGCAGATTTCCCCCTGTTGCCTGAGTGTGCACTGAGCAACCCTACCTGCTCACGCAACTCCCTCTGGGGCAGGAGAGGAGGGTACCTGTCCAGCTCCTGTCCTTCAAGACATGAACCGTTTGTGTCGCAGACACTGCTAGACAGTTGTGATTTATGATCATGTCTGTCAAAGTAGGGAGCCTCATTCCTCCCTGCAGTGTCTCCTGGGATACCACTTGGAGGACTGAGAGGGAAGAAAATGGTGGACAGGAAGAATGGTACCATGATCATCTTTCAGCTACATTCATGCTGTGCATGGGGATATTGCATGTATGAGAGCCCCCCCCCCCCCAAAAAAAACAGGAATTATCTTCTGGAGGGCAAGATCCTTGTAGTGCAGGCGTCACCTGCTAGGTGGATGTTCTAGGAACCCATCTGCAGCGGTGTACACAGCTGGGTTGTTGTGAGAGGCTGTGATTGGCTTCAGTGAGGATTTTTGGAGACTCTTTCAACACATTTGCCTATTTTGAGATGGCTGATTTACAGAAACAACATGCAGCAGTGAAATTTTGTTCAGCTGAGTGTTCAGTTTTTGACCAAAACCAGCATGACCCAGGTACGGTACTGAATCTGCCTTGGTCACCTCGTATGATGACCTGTGCAGGGAGACAGAGAGGGGGAGTGCATCCCTGTTGGTTCTGCTGGACCTCTCAGTGGCTTTCGACACCATTGACCATGGCATCCTTCTGGATAGGCTTGCAGGATTGGGAGTTGGAGGCACAGCTTTTCAGTGGTTCCGCTCCTATCTCAACGGCTGATTCCAGACGGTGGTGCTGGGGGACTATGGCTCTGCGCCATGGCAGCTATGCCATGGAGTTCTGCAGGGTTCCATTTTGTCCCCCTTGCTTTTTAACATCTACATGAAACCGCTGGGAGAGCTCATCAGGAGGTGTGGGCTGTGGAATCATCAGTACGCTGATGATACCCAGCTCTACCTCTCGTTCTCAACTAATCCAGGTGAGGCGGTGGCTGTATTGAACCGGTGCCTGGCAAACGTAATGGGCTGGATGAGGGCCAATAAGCTGAAGCTGAGTCCAGACAAGATGGAGGTCCTGTTGGTAGGTGGGTCGGGCTTCGGGATGGGGGACCTGGACCTTGTCCTGAATGGGGTTGCACTCCCTCTTAGGGACAGGGTTCGCAGCTTGGGAGTGCTCCTCGACCCAGAGCTGACATTAGAAGCTCAAGTAACAGCAGTGGTGAGGAGCGCCTTCCTTCAGCTTCGGCTGATCCATCAGCTGCGTCCCTACCTGGAGAACGACTGCCTGGCGACTGTGACATATGTGTTGGTAGCTTCCAGATTAGATTTTTGTAACACGCTCTACATGGGGCTGCCCTTGAAGACGGTCCGGATACTTCAGTTGGTGCAAAATAGAGCTGCCAGGTTGCTGATGGGGACTGGGCATTGTTCTCATATAACTCCAGTTCTCCGTCAGCTTCACTGGCTCCCCATTGAAGTCCAGGCCCAATTCAAGGTGTTGGTTATCACCTATGAAGCCCTCAACGGCTTGAGACCTGGTTAACTAAAGGAGCGCTTGCGTCCATATATGCCCTCCCGCCCCGAGATCGGCGGGGGAGGCCCTTCTCCGGGAGCTCTCTGTGAAGGATATTAGGAGGGCGAGTACCCAGAGGAGGGCCTTCTCTGGGGTAGCGCCCCACCTATGGAATGCACTCCCCAGAGAGGTCCGCCTGGTGTTGTCGTTTTTTGGCGCCAGGCCAAGACCTTTTTATTTAAATGATATTTTAATTGTTAATCAGTTGTTTTATTTGTGGTTTTAAATTATGGCTGAGAAACTCCAAATTTTTAATGTTATTCTATTCTTTGTTTATTTTTTGTAAGCCGCCCCAAGGCTTCGGCGATGGGTGCAGCATAAAAATGTTATAAACAAACAAACAAACAAGAATATGCCCTGACAACTTCTAAATACCCTGGTTGATTTTTGGACTGTGGAAATGACCAGGGCAATTGACATAATAGCTCCTAAGCATCCTCTCCTGTCATGCAGAGCTTGCTCAGGACCATGGTATATGCCTGAGCTGCAGGTGATAAAGCAGGCTGGGAGATGACTAAAGTGTAGGTAGAGGAAATCCAGGGACAATCACAACTTAGACAATCACAACAATCATTATCAAGCCTTTGCTGTGGTGGTGAGGGTGGTGAAGAAGGAATTCTTCTCCACTTCCACTGCATCCTTACAGTGCCGTCCAGCTGAGCTTTTCTGGGTGGTGCATGGGCTCTTACATTCTGGCCCTAAAAAGGAACCTATTGCACCATCTGTAGCTTGCTGTGACGACTGTGCCCAGCACTTTAAGGATAAAATCACTCAGATTTGCCATGAGCTGGACTCCACAGTTGATATGGACCTAAAATGGGGAGCGTCTATAGCGCTGTCTGGTCCACCTTTATTGGATGAGTTTCAATTGTTGCAGCCTGAGGATGTGCACAAGATGCTTGGATTGGTCCAACCCACCACCTGTCTCCTTGTCCCTTGCTGCTGATCAAAGCCAAAATCAGGATAAGTACCTGGGTCCAGGAGGTCATCAACGCCTCTCTGAGGAAGGGCCAGGTTTCCATCCTGTTGAAGGAAGCAGTGATCAGGCCTGTCCTGAAGAAGACATCTCCGCACCCAGAAATGGCCGCCAACTATAGGCTGGTGGCCAATATCCTGTTTTTGGGGCAAGGTGCTTGAGTGGGTGGCAGCAGGAAAACTCCATGTGCTCTTGGAGGAAACTAATCATCTTACTCATTTCAGTCTGGTTTCAGACCCGGCTATGGAAATGAAACTCCCTTGGTCACCCTGTATGACGACTTGTGCAGGGAGAAGGACAGGGGAGTGCATCTCTGTTGGCTCTCCTGGACCTCTCAGCAGTTTTTGATACCATTGACCATGGCATCCTTCTGGACAGGCTAGCTGGGTTGGGAGTTGGTGGCACTACTTTGCTGTGCTTCCACTCCTACCTGTCTGGTTGATTCCAGAAGGTGATGCTGGGGGATTATGGCTCTGTGCCATGGCAACTTTGCTATGGAGTTCCGCAGGGTTCCATTTTACCCCTTCATGCTTTTTAACATCTTCATGAAACAGCTGGGAGAGGTTTGGACTGTGGAGTCATCAGTATGCTGATGACACCCAGCTCTACCTCTCTTTTACATCTAGTCCAGGTGAGGCAGTGGCTGTCCTTAACTGATGCCTGGCTGAAGTAATGGGCTGGATGAGGGCCATTAAGTTGAGACTTAATCCAGATAAGATGGAGGTCCTGTTGGTAGGTGGTTCAGCCTTCCAGGCATGTGATTTTAACCCTGTCCTTGATGGGGTTGCACTCCCCCTAAAGGTTTGGGAGTGTTCCTCAACTGAGAGCTGTCTCAGGTGGCAGTGGCGGCAAGGAGCAGTTTCCTTCAGCTTCAGCTGATCCATCAACTGCATCCTTACCCAGGATACCTGAAGGAGCATCCTTTTCCCTATGTGCCCTCTCATCCCTTGAGATCTGAGGTGGAGGTCCTGCTTTGGGAGCCCTCCTTGAAGATTAGGAGGGAAAGTACCTGGAGGGCCTTCTCTGTGGTTGCACCCCAACTATGGAATACACTCCCCAGAGAGGTTTGCCTGGTGCTGATGTTATATTAAGCATCAGGCAAAATCCTTTTTATTTTCCCACTTTTTAAATGTTTATTTGATTTTAACTGGGGTTTTAGTATATTAATGGTCAGGTGGTGTGAGGTTTGTTTTATTCTACTTATTTATTGTAAGCCATCCCAAGACAATTGTAGGGCACAGGATAGAAAAGCTTTTAATTACTTACTTACTTACTTACTTACTTTTGATCCTTGTGGAAACAAGTTGCCTTCCTGCAAGCTTGGCCACAAGGCTGCAAGCACCATAGAATAAGGAGCTAGCCCTGGAGTTGATTGTGCATCCTAAAGATAAACCTAGATAGGTCCCTGGACCCAGATGGAGTGTGGCTCTAGTAAACATAATTTGCTACCTTTGGCAAAGCTGTACAGTCCACAAAACTTCACATACACTCCCTCTTTTAATATGGAGAAATAGAGGATACTGTCAGAAGGCACTACATAAATCACCGCAGGATACAGGGAAGCAATCTTTCGCTCACAATAACTTTCTGCAGCCTAATTTCCCTTCTAAGGCAAGAATGAGTGACTCTATGACCTTCTAGATGCTGGGACTCCCATCACTGTTGACCATTGACCACAGAGGCTTCCTACCATCTCAGCGTGCTCTGCGATCAATAGCCTCTATTCCTAGACAGAGGCTCTCATGTTAAACAAAACCACAGCAAGAAATTTCCAAATGTGATAGGATTCTGCCGTCATTGTAGGAGACAGATATCGCAAGCAGCCTTGCTTTAGCTCCATTCATGGCATGCCTTCACAGCAGTACTGAGGGTGTGCAGCAGTACCGGTTCAAGAGAATGAATCTACAGATCACCTTTTTGCTCAGAATACAATACTGAATAGATTCAAAGTGAGGGAAAGCTGATTTAGTTTTACCCGTTGTCATTTATACCACTGATATACCCCATTTTAAAAAAAACTGTGCGAAGGATACAGTAATGCTGCCTTTTGCGGTCCAACAGGGCATATTTCACTTGTGTCCACTGTATTGGATTTCAGATTTAACTGTGTGTCGCAGCTATCCTCTTCCATGAGTTCAGAACTGAAGCCATTCTGTAGAATTTTAGATTGTTTTTCTGTTTTACTATGGTGTGCATTATGAGCACAGCTTGGTACAGAATCTAAATTCACATTCATTGCTTCAAGGCAGTCATCACCAATGCTGCAAAAAAAAGAAGAAGAAGAAGAAGAAGAAGCAGAAGCAGAAGCAGAAGCAGAAGCAGAAGCAGAAGAGAAGAAGAAGAAGAAGAAGAAGAAGCAATGTCCATAATACTGATTATATTTGTGAAAAAACACATCTTTCAGTAAAGGCAAAGGTTATTTGCAATGAAGGCAGACCAAAAAACTTCACTTGCATGCATGGAAGTATTTTTATGTTAAATGGGTGCTGATATATATCCTGTGGCAGTCAAAACTGAATTCTATAGATGCCTAAATATTAAAAAATCATCATGCGGTTAATTTACTCTGCCTGATTTTTCGGACACACACATATGTACACATATGTGCATGCGCGCGCGCGCACAGTTGTCCTATATTCAATCAATCTAAAAAAGGAATCATACTGTCAAAATTTGATAGGGAACAATAGAGAAGGGATAGAGGTAGTAACAAACTTACTAACAGCTGTAAGATTAATTACAGCAAAGAATTGGAAAGTAAAACATGATTATCAGTTAAGGAATTGGTTTAGAGATGATTGGAATATAGCTATTAATGACAAGTTAACTTGTGATATTAAAGTGAAAAAGGCTTTATAAATAAAAATAATTTTGATGACATTTGGGGATCATTTATTAAGTATGTATTGATAAAAAGGAAAGACTGGGAACCTTCACAAGACTTATTGCAGTCTTGGAAGAGGTCAGGCCTCCTGCAAGAGTAAACAATTTAATATGGAAACCAAAGGTCCTGATGGTGTGATGCACTGTTTTATCATGGTTTAGTATAATGTTAATTGTATTTTTTTTATTTGTATGGTATAATTTTATGTATGTTATAAATGTGATTAATTTTTTTATGAAGTGGTTTAATAAAGTTTAAAAAATAAAGAAAACAATCTAAAAAAGAAATATTTTGCAATTTCTTGCTTAGAAAATTAACAACTCATTAGAGATTATGCCAATATTAAGTGGGCAAAAAAAAAAATCTCCAAAGCAATGAAAACTAGAACAGTATCTACTTTAAACAGCTTTCATACATGAGAAAAATAAGCAAGCAAGGCCTGCACCATTTCTGCTGTTTACCAAAGCAGTGATCTAAGGTCAGTACAGATAGGGGAGCTACTCTTCAATGTCTCTTTCTTTAAAGCAGGGATGCTTTAGTCTCCCTCCTGGACAAGGGCTGTGCAAGCTGTGGTCCCCAAGCTTGCACTAGCAAGGGAGGTCTATGTGGAGGATATCTCTGCATGTGTGCCCATGCATGGCTCCTGGAGAACACTAAAATACAGTAAGAATGGGATATTGTTCTTCTTCACTCTAGTGCTTCTTGACATCTCTTCCTCTGACCATCCAAAGATGCTCTGCATATTGCAACTTTCCAGATGACCCCTACATTGTGAGTAGTTACCTTTAACAGTTTAGCAGAGACTGGTAAGGTCTTTCCTGTTTATTTTCAAGCACCTGTGCAATTTTCCCCTTTTACCCATGTAATAACCATCTTCTTTCAGACTGGACCTGAGGTCTGAGTGTGAGTTTCTGGCAAGCAAACCGCCCTACCATTTGGACTCATCTGTGTTTGCCTATTTGTAATTAAGGGAAAGCAGGCAGAAAGCTGACAGCCTGTCTGGAGAGATGAACATTGTATCTTCCAGGGCATGCAGCTCACAACCCTAACCCTACCCTGAATCAAAAGGAAATGGGTAGTGGAAGGAATCTACTACGCAGAATTGTAGTCCACCTCACAGGATAACTGTGGCATGGCAATCTTTACCAATTTTGCCGCTCTTGTAAGAACAAACAGTAATGCTTTTGACTTACCTCAAAAAAGTCCTCAGGCAAGCACAAGTAACTTCTTCAGGGATATCAGGAAACTGCTGTAGACACAGTTGTAACAAGTGTACATCTGTTTTCTCCAAGGCAATGGCCATCAACTCTGGGCACATACTGGGGCACAGAATAAACAGTGAACCTGTCACATTGAAGTAATTTGCTAAATGGTAACTTTTCCTTTCACAACATTTTTTCAAAGTTGAATACCACAAGTTCATATCAATTCCTGGGAGCCAAAACTGTCCAAGAAGGCCTTTTTATGTTTTATTAGAAAATATGAGACGTTCATCACCTGTAAGAGAGGCCTTGTGTCTGAACCAGTTGCACGAGGCAAATGCGAGGATAAAATGATGCCTCCATTTTACACCTGTTCACCAGAGCTGAAACTACATATCCAACTGATGCTTGGAAGTCTGTCCTCTGAGTATAGGACAAAAATATCTTCAGTTTTTCTTCAATTATATTTTGTGATGATTCCTAAAAAAAAAAAAATTTCATTCAATATTGTACAAGAACAGTTTTCATTACAAATACTAATTAAAATGACTAATTATTGAACTTACCACCCAGTTAAATAAATTATGGCTGTCATATATGTTTTAACTCATTAGATCTGCACAGCAATAATTTCTGAAGGCAAACAAAACCTTTTTAGATGCCTGTGGGAGTCACAGCCACTGCCTTCTTAGAAAAGGCATTCTTCTAAAGAATGCCATTTCTCAGGTGCCACATGCAGGCGTTTTTTAACTAGATGGGGCAGTCAAAAGATCTTAAAATCAGTATAACCAACCAACCAACCCAATCTTGCAACTTTAATTGCAGGTACACTATGTACTATTACCACACTTTCCTGAAAGACACTCCCTGCTCAATTTTGGCCAATTTTACCCTGCCCTATAGCTCCATCCCACACAGTTCAGGATTGCTCTCTGATCTTCTTGAGGGTTTTTTTATGTTATGTACTTTTCAAATTTTGAATCCCAATACGTTTATTCAAGGTAGTTACAACATTTCAACAACACATATATAGTATATCTATAGCTGCTAAATCACTGGGCTAGAACATATTCCAATAATTAACAAATGGTATCCAATTTTTTGGAGTAGTTTGGATTGAGCTCCTTCTTTCTTACTGTCTCATCTTATAAACTGATACTTTATCACCACTGCAGACCAAATCTTCCTTTTTCATTGCAACAGATATGGGATTTATATTCATCACCTATCTTTTGCTAAGAGGATTCTTGCAGCTATTCAGATAAAACTCACCCTCATCACCAAATCTCTAGGGATCTGATCTTTAATATCACCCAGCAGTATAGTTGTCAGGGTTAATTGCAATTCACAGCCTGTAATTTCTCTGATGCTGTTTGTTATCTTCTTCCAATATTTCTTAATAGATTGCAGTGTCACGACGTATAGGGAAAAGTCCTCTGCAATTAGACCTCCTGTACCTACTGTTACTGGGGACATCTGGCAGGTGCATAATAACACACATTACTTTTCTGTGTGCACATGTGTGTGCACACTTCTACACACCTTGGGCGGCAGAAGGAAGGATACAAGCTGTTATCCTTTTCACTAGCATGCCTTTAGCTCACATTGCAATGAGACTGCAAAGTGAAACATTCATATATACTGTATCTTCACACTGAAAGTTATGCTCTCCACATAGCTCAGCACTGAATTGGGGACCTGGAAGATCTAAGTTCTAGTCCTCACTCAGCCATGAAGCTCACTGGATGACTCTAGGACAGTTACTCAGCCTAATCTACCTCACAGGGTTGTTGTGAAGATAAAATGGAGCCATGTAAGCTGCTTTGAGTTCCTCAGAAGAGGGAAAAAAGTGGGATATAAAGGCAATTTCATAACAACATCATCAGTCCCTTTGTAAACTACGATAGAATTATCAGTAAGCAGCTGGTCAGCATCAAAAATCAACCCTCAACCTTCACAGTGAACTAAAACATACAGGGCAGGAAAACATAAATGAATTCTGAGGGAAGGAAGAACTCCCGCTACCCATCGATCACTAAATGTACACAGGCTGTAGTATTTATGCAAGCTAAATAATAAATAAATTTATTTCATTTTATCTAAATAATATTTAATATATTAATTTTTTTAAGCAGTCCAAGTCATACAATCAATTTATGTTCCTGAAACTGACATTAAAATTGTAATTGAAGCTAATTCTGTACTTTTAATTTCCTTAACATATTTTTATCTGCAACCAACCCCCCCCCCCCTTGAAGGACAAGTAATCTTTTATAAGCTTCAACATTTCTGGAGATTTTACATGCCTTGGGAAAAAATCATTTTGGTCAGTTTCTCCCTTTGCTTGCAGATTTACTCGAGTAGGTTGGGAAATACTCTATAATAGGAGGAGTGGAGGTGAGAGGGGGTGTTTTTGGGAAAACTGGCAAAAAGCACCACTCACAACTTCTGCTGAGGGAAGCATTTTGAGCAGAACCCTGATGAACAGATGCTACCACAAAGTTATTTAAAATAAGCTTATATTTGCTTGCTTAAAAATCTATATAAAATATTCCATTTCTCTTACAAATAGGCTTCTATGTTTTACTCAGCTTTTGTTTTACATCCTATTTTGTCTGGTTCATGTACAAGGATACATCAACATAGAAAATGCCATTCAAGATACCTTGTCATCATCCCCCTTCTTTTGCTAAAGTTTTTTCATATTTACCTTGATCATTAAACAAAGTTGTTCTGCCGTTAAGGTCTCGAATTGAGTGCTCTTTCTTGATCTCAGCTGCAATAATTGACATAAAAAGTAGGTAATTAATGCCCTATAAAGGCTGGAAAAGCAATGGTCAGTTCTACAATTATAGCTTATACCCAAAGGCCTACAGAGCTGATGACCTATAAAGCTCTATATGGATTAGGAACCAGCTTACTGGAAAGTTCACTTGCTCACATGTATGTGTGTGGGGCCAGGCAGCCTTTAGCACATAAGCCGGTTTGTTGGGTTGGGTGCCATTTTATTATTGCACTGTCCATTTAAACAGTATTTTAATGTAATGTTGTATTTGTCTGAACAAAGTATTCTATTTTAATTTTTGTTCTTTTTGTTCCTAGCTGCCTTGAGAACATTTTCCTTTGTGGAAAAGCAGGATATAACTTAAAATGCTGCTTTAAAATATTTACACTGACCTCCTCTGTGTATGTTCATTTAGAAGCTGCACTTTCTGAGGGTCTCATTCCAAATTACACATACATATCATTGCTTGAGAGCCTAGCTTAGCAGCTATGGTTAATTACTAATTTCTGCACTCATTGCCACCTCTTCCAATCCTCTAAACAGCTTTTAAAAGAAAACAAATGCCAAAAGCTCTGTGAGAATATGTGAATGTGCAAGTCTCAGGATTTTTGCATAGGTTCTCCCCACTTTTAATGTCATTCTAAAGAAGAGAAAAGGGGAGAATTATGTTGTGTTCCTTTGATCAGGCAAGCTTCAAAAAAACCTAGGAAGAAGGGAAGTACTGCCATGCAAATGTCTTACTTCACTCAGTCTGTTCCAGCCCCGCTATCCCCATGTATGTTCCAACAACGTGATGGACTTGTACCTCTTGTGAAGTGAGACTGATGTCTTTCATGCATTTTTTTTAAGAACTCAGGTGGGGAAAGGAAGATCACTAGAGGGGTGACATGATGACTATGAGAAGCACAGAACAGACTCCTCTGACATGCCCACTCCAGGCTGCTTTAGCTGCTTCGATCACCTCTCCCCTACAACCCCATCACAAGAATCTAAGGCTTTCTGTCCCCCATCTGCTGGTTAGTAGGTTGTCAGATGGGTATCCAACAGTGGTCACTGTTAATCATACTGAAATAGCTATAGGCCTGGATGCAGAGTTCTTGTTAGTAGAACTCCTGTTCAAGCCATGGGAGGAATGATTTGCATAGGCTTCTTCTCTTCCTTGTCCCCACAAGTTCCTGAAAAGTTGTTCTGGAGGACAGATCCTTCACAGCAGTGTAGGAATTGGAGGAGGGACTTTAAGGGAAGGCACTTCTGTCGGATCATGATGCTGTCAGCAAACCTACAAAACTTAGCAAATGCTATCAAAACTGGTATCTTATACTTAGTATTCTGAAACAGTAAGATCCGTATATAGTACTGCCCTAGAGACATTTGGACAATTACCAAAAAGTTTTACAGGGACTTTTGAGGGTTATACAAATTGATATGGTATTAAAGATAGCAGATTTGGAGGGTATCTGTGGTAAATAAGAAAGAGGGCACTCTACTTTTGCTTATGTTTTGATTTTTTGCACACGTGATATTTAAGGACTTTTGGTATTTGTCAACTTGTTGAATGATAGATTCATTATTATTGTTCTAGGACCTAGGAAAGTTAAACCAAGATCAAACAAAAGGCCCATCTAGTTCAGTCTTCTGTTCAGATAGGGACAAACAGATAGCTATGAGAAGCCCATGAGTAGGACACACACACAAGAGCACCCTTCTGTGTGTACTCCACAACAACTGCTTTTTCATATGTCGTGTAAAAAAATCTTTTTTAAGCTTACCAACTGGCTAAATGGAGCCAACCAAGTCATATTTGGATATCATGCAGAAGACATATTACATACTTGTTATATCAACAGTAAAGGAAAACAGGGAAGATGATGACAAAATAAACATACCAGCCTCTTAGATTCGCATTTCACAGGTAGAGACTGATCTGGCTGCACATGTGTGAGGTCATCTTCCTGAAGCATATTCCAGTTGACAGACTGGGTCTTCATTTCTGGAAACAAAATACAAAACTAAATATTAAGCAATTCTTGCTATGTATGTCGCCCCAAAAAGTGCTTTAACAAAAACAGCTATATAAAACTGAACAAAGAACTTGGCTTTTACACTGCAACTGAATCTATGTAAATTATGTTCCTCACAACCTACTCCTTCCTTCACTCTGGATGGTGACAGAAGGAACACAAGTCTTGACCATTATATCAAAAGTATTTCATTTAGGTGTAGATGTGTTTGATTTACACTGGATATAGGCTGTGTCTTCAAAGACCTAAAACCTCACAAGGTTTCAGTTTGAATTATGTTTCTAGAAATATAGTGCACTGCTTTTTTTTAGAACAGGCAGATTTAAATGAAGTCTAAAATGAACACAAATATGCAAAGGCCAAGTTCGCACTTAAACCAAATTCATGATCTATTATGAAGTAAACTAAATTAAAAGCCACCTTCCACATAATGAAAAAATGTGTCTTAAGATCAACCATTATCTACCATAGGTTGTCATACATTAAATGACCTATGATTACTCCTGGTGTGTGAGGCCACAATTTTACATACGTGACCTTTGCTTGGGCCACTGCAGGCTGCAGCAAATCACATGAACCTGACCATAAGCAGTTAATAAACAACTCAACTACTAATCAAGTTTTAAGTGAGCCATAATAATCTGCAAAGCAGGTGAGGGTATGGTATCTAATTCAACCCTTTCACCAATGGAACAGTACCTATCATCAAAAAGGAGAGGAAAAGATTCCCCCTCTCCCCAGGAGCCCCTTGCACATCCTCAAAAACTGTTTCACAGAAGAGGAAGTTCATGAAGCATGAGAAAATCATGCTGCATTTCACCCAGGCTATGCATCCAATACTTTTTAAGTGCTTGGCACTGGTGTCCAGCATCTACAAATCATCATGGGATCCAATTACAAGACTCTAACCATCACACACATTCAGTATATCATCCTAATCATGAGTCCTCAAACTACAGCCCACAGGACAGATCCGGCCCACATCGCTACCGCCCATGCACGCGCATGCTGCCACGTCGCCGTGCGGGCGGGAGGTGGTGGCTTGCTCACTCAGAGATGGTTTTGGACTCGCTGGGAGATCTCAGTGAGAGCGTGCCGCCGCCGCCGTCTGCCTCCCCACATGCTCGCCACTGCCTTGCAGCACGGGCAGGAAGGTAGTAGCTTGCTTGCTCAGAGATCTCCAAGCAAGTGAGCCGCTGCCACACGCGCCTGATGCTGCCTCATGCACACCCAACGATGCCTCACCGGCCCACACGCCCAGGCCCCACCGCTTTCTGCCACCTTTCAACTGGCCCCCTATTGAAAGTTTGAGGACCCCGATCCTAATTAATCTCATTCCATGTTATGTAAACTACCCAAGCTTTTCTATTGCATAGTTCTCATTGGCTGTGTTCACACCTACCAACAAGCCATGCTGGAAACTACACAGGCAGGGCTTGTCCTTATATATGAATTCACAAAGCATGGCGAAGTGCAGAGAATCAGGTGTTTGCTTTAATGCTAGGTGACAGGCTCTCACTGCCAGTAGGGGCATCAGAGAGGCACGTGCTGGCAGAAAAGAAAGGGAGCACCTCCGGTGGCAGTGACTGCGGGGGGCAATCCTGCCCGACACGCCTGCCTGGTTACTGCACTCAGCTGGATTGGTGCCTTGGGTGAGGCGAGTCCTGCAACTGTCTTGCCCTGGGAGTGAGCAGGCTCCTCGTGGGACAGCTGCCCTTTACGAGGAGTGCACAGGCTGTGAGTGGATACTGTTGCCCTGAGCAGCCCTTGGCCCTGCTCTGTTGCCCCCACACCCAGAGCTGGAGGCAATCGCAGTCTTTGTGGAGACACTTTCCCAGGCAGATGCCTACCCGGCATCCTCAGGACAGAGTGCCTGGCAGGGTGCGATTCCTTTGCTCCTCGCGCTGGTGGGCTACTGGAAGAAGGCTGGCCCAGCAGCACGTGCTAATCCTGAATGTGTGCGTGGGGGCAAGGAAACAACCACCACATGTGCAGTGACAGAGAGGTGTGTGCATGCGCATGCGTGTATGCATAGGCAGGGAGTACGGCAGCAGCAGGGAGCGTTCCTCTGCTGCTCTTGGACAGCAACCATCCTGCTCTAATGAGTAGATGGCTCTGAAGAGCAGCAGAAAATAAAAGGTGAGGCAGTTAAGAGCAGGGCACTATGGGATTGATTCCCAGCTGAGAGAGGGAGGGAGGGAGGAAGATGTGCCACCAATTGGAGGGAAGATGGAGGCATGGGGAAACTACTCATGAGTAGATATTATGCAAATATGTGACCCCAGGACAGAAGGTGAAATACGATGCCGCCTGGTAACTGTGCAGCACTTTTTAGTGTTATCCCAGCTGGTCTAGTAACTCCGGTATACAAGCAGCCAACCTCCCAGGGAGTGAGCAAACAGGGAGAGCAAACCAGAGTTTGGGGGAGAGTTGCAGTGGAAGAGAAGACAAAGGCAGGCAGAGGCAAAGCGGCGAGGGGCCTGGCCTCACCCAGCAAACAGTCTCTTCCAAGAGGCCATGTGCTCCTGAGAGCTGCTACTGAAAGGAAGTGGCCTGAGTACCAGCAGCAGCTGTGCAGGTGGAGAGATTCATTCTGGCTCCTGACTAGCTGAGCAGATCAGGGGAAGCTGCCCCAGATGGTCTAGGGATTCTGGGATACAAGCAGCCAAGCTTCCAGGGGGAAAGCAACCAGAGAGAGCAAACAGGAGTTTGGTAGTGGAGTTCAGGGAGGAAAGCCCCTAATATTTTTTGTTTTCCTTTTCTTCTCCCCCCCGCCTTCCTCAGTTTCCCACCCCTTTTTTTCTTCCTGGTAATATACTCCCATTTACACCATGGTAGAACTCTGTTGTTAACCTTCAGGGAAGACAGTAGAATGCATGGTTGTCACAATGGGCCCAACAAGGTAGAATCAAAAAGGCAGCAGAAAGAATGGACTGAGAAGACTCCCTGGTGATGATCTGCAACGTCTGTGCAATGTTTGCTTTCCTGCTGGAGGTCAACGTGGTCTAACACATGCAACAAGTGCAAGGTAGTAGCCCTGCTAGAAGAAAAGGTGAGAGCCCTAGAGCAGTGAGTGTCCACTGGAAAGGTAATAAAATAAAACTCTTCAATAAAAGAAAACGAAGAGTTCTTAGAGCACTGGAAGTGCAGAAGGCTGAGGCAGAAGAGAATCCTGAAGGAAGGGGAAATGAAGAGAAAACTCCCTTAAAAGGGGTGACAGGTGCAGAAGACGTAGAAGACACGCTGCATCAGACACTCTTCAACCCCTTTCAATTACTCGAGGATGAAACTGGAGTGCAGCCTGCTGAGGAAGAACTGCAAATCATCCAGTGCAACACTGAACAAGAATCTGAAGGGCAACTAAGTAGTGGCAGTGATAGCAAGACCTGCAAGAACAAGAAGAAAATTAGATGTGGGAGACTCCCCGGAAACGCATGTATGTCAGGATGACCCATGGACTCATCAGGTGTACTATCTCCCTGGAGGACAGATCAGTGATATAACGGAAAGACTGCCAAGGCTCATATAGCCCACTCACACATTTCTCTTTCTTCTTTATACCCATGGGAACAAATGACACTGATAAGCAGAGCTTTGAAGAAATTACACCAGACTTTGAAACTTTAGGGCGGAAAGTCAAGAGCTTTGAAGCCCAGATAGTGTTCTCTCCAATCCTTCCAGTTCTTGGAAGAGGACTAGACAGGAAAAGAAAAATACTCCAAGTGAATGCCTGGCTGTGAAGGTGGTGCCGAGGTGAGTGATTTGGATTCAAGGCCATGGGCTACACTTCCTGGAAGATGGACTGCTGGCAAGGGACAAGTTGCACCTTACAAGGACTGGAAAGAATGAGTTTGGCTGCAGCGTGAAGTTTATCAGGAGGGCTTTAAACTGAATCCGACAGGGAGGGAAAAGTACAGCTGGGCATAACAACAGAACAAAGGCTTATGCACACCATAGAGGGAGCAGCTCTAACAGTGCCCAGTAACAGTCTTCCAAAAAATGTAGAATGAAAGCTAGAGTATAAAGCACATAATCTTTGATGTCTCTATACTAATGCCAGGAGTATGGTAAACAAACAGCATGAACCTGAACTCTTTAAATAGGAGGGTGAATATGACCTGATAGGCAAAACTTACTCCCATGACTGGAATTCAACAATTGAAGGATATGACTTTTTCAAGTAGAACAAAAGGAACAGAAAGTGAGGCAAAATCACATTATTGGTTAAAGATACATATTCTACTCAACAATATTGCAAGTAGAAGCATCTTGGAATTGGTGAATATGACACAACAATATGATGTGGCTGCTGAAGGAAGTAACTCAGTGATTGAGAAACAGATAGGCAAACAACCAAGCTATGAAGCCTGTCTGAAGGAATGTGGAGGGGAGAAAAAGATAATGATATAAGCTGCCTTGAGCCCTTTGTAGGAAAAAGGCAGGAGATAGATAGATAGATAGATAGATAGATAGATAGATAGATAGATAGATAAGCTTGAAAGAAAGTGTGTTACTTCCTATCTCATCCTTCCAGTAGTTTTATGAGACAGAGGGTCGTAGGGCAAGGTGAAGTTAAGAGAGCAGTAAACTAGCGAACTTGTAGTTATAGGCATGCAGGCGTAATAGGTTGATGAATATTACGAACTCACACATCTTGAATAGACAATGGACTAAGTATAATGCACACGTGATGTATGTAGATATATGTAGTGGGATGAGATGGGAGATATGAAGTAGGTGGATGGAAAGACTGTAACCTCCTAGTACCTTATCCAATGAGGGAAAAGGGGAGGACTGTGGTGGACGGGTTGAGGGGGAAAAGGAGCTGTTTCATGTGTTTGTACTTTGGAGAGATTCTGATAGAGCGGGCTCTCCCCGACTACTGCAATAAATGAAGGCAACGCCTTACTCTGTTGGTAGTCTTGGTTATTTATCTTGAGGAGAAGTATTTTCACAGCTTTTTGCATAACACTACAAAAAGGGCAAATGCTATTTTAGGCTGCACTAATAGAAGTATCACTTCAAACTCCTGTGAAGTACCGTATTTTTCGCTCTATAAGACGCGCCTGACCATAAGATGCACCTAGTTTTTAGAGGAGGAAAACAAGAAAAAAAATATTCTCAATCAAATGGGCACATAATCACAGGGACATTCCCCATCACTTCCCCATGGGCTGCACATCTGACAGACTTACTGCACACACATATTCGCTCTACAAGACGCACAGGCATTTCCCCTTACTTTGGGGGGGGGGAGTGAGTCTTATAGAGCAAAAAATACGGTACTAGTTTCCCTTTATTCAGCACTGGCTAGGCCTCATCTGGAGTACTGTGTCCAGTTCTGGGCACCACAGTTTAAGGAAGAGGCAGACAAGCTGGAAAGGGTTCAGAGGAGGCCAATAAGGATGATCCAGGGTCCAGAAACAAAGCCCAACGAGGAGAGATTGAAAGAACTTGGCATGTTTGTTAAAGTTTTTCTATACCATCTATATTTCATGAAAATCTCAAGATGGCTTACAAAAACTAAAACATCGAAACAATTAAAAACCTAAAAGAGCCACAGTACTAGAGATCCAATGCAAGAATTAAAATATATTTTATCTAACAATTAAAAAGCTTTGTAAATAAAGTTGTTGGCCTGGTGCTGGAACGAACAAAGTGTTGGTACCAGCCAAATCTCTCTGGGGAGCATGTTTCACAGTCTGAAGCCTGGAGAAGTCTGAGGGAAGATACGATAGCACTCTACAAGTACTTGAAAGAGGAAGGACAGGATCTCTTCTTGATCTTCCCAGAGTGCAGGACACAGAATAATGGGCTCAAGTTACAGAAAGCCAGATTCCAGGTAGATATCAGGAAAAGTTTCCTGACTGTTGGAGCAGTACAACAAAGCAGCCAGCTATCTAGGGAGGTTGTGGGCTCTCCCACACTAGAGGCATTGAAGATGCAACTGAACAACTATCTGAGAGGGATGGTTTAGCTTGGTGTCCTGCACTGATCAGGGGGTTGGACCCAATGGCCTTCCAGCCCCTTCCAACTCTATTCTATGATTCTATAGCCATTATCTGATTGTATACTGAAAAACACTAAGACTAAGCGAAGAGCAAGAGCAATTTCTTAAGAAAACCTTTACTGCAGTCCAAAAATTACATGAGCTGGAAGATCAAGCATTTTTTTAACCATTCCATAGTTTATATATTTATTTAGAAAATATCTGAACTGTTTGAAAAAGTCCCTATCAACCTCCATTTCATAAAACCAGCCCTCAGGGTACAACTGTATTTAGCCTACATGCTCCTCTGGCCAGAATCCTAGATTTTGATTCCTTTAAAATTCCCTACGTGCTGCTGATACCAAATAGCTATCTCTTGACTGGGTTATTTCTATCAACTCATCTTGCAATCTGCTATTCAGACTATATTCAGTTGGCCAGACTTAGGGCAAGCAGGAAGCAAGTTTGGCACCTCTATTTTTATATAGAGAGATTATATATAGTCAATTATAACCAAGAGGCATTTCCAGATAATGCACACCGGAATTTACTGAACAATCTTAGGCCAAGGCCTACTAATAAAGGCTTCAGTTTCAGATACACCAAGTTTATCTTTTTGGTTTGAATATTTTTAGATGAAAATTTCCAAAACAATTTTAGGGGAAAGGCTGCCCTGTAGAAGTAAATATAAAGCTTTGTAATTAACCCCTTACCTGATGTTTGTGAATTCTTGATTTTCCCAACAGCAGAAGCCAAGGAGGAGGTTTCACACTTATACAGGATGACTATTAATTCTTTGCCATGAGTTATGAAGAGTTTATCTCCATAACACCAACACTAAAGATTAAATACATAATTAGCAAGCAAAAAGTGATGTAATGTACACAATCAGACAGACAGCCTCTATGATACCACAGAACTTTTGTCCCTTGTAATTTGCATTGTACAGAAAGTCACATTTTCGTTTATATAGAACTGTGGCTATCTTACTACTGTGGGTCAGCCATCTCATGAAAATTTAACTAGTGCTAGACTGAGGATGATGATTACATGACATTTCTACCCCGCCTTTCTTTCGCTTGCAAGGAACCCAAGGAGACTTACAGAGCTCTCCTTCTCTCCATTTTATCCTCACAACAACCCTGAGAGGAAAGTCAGGCTGAAAATCCATGCCTGGCCCTAAGTTATCCAGTGAACAACATGGCTGACTGAGGACTAGAACCAGGATCTTCTAAGTCTCAAGCACTCCAGCCACTCTACCACACGGGCTCTTAGGCTATGCTTCTAAGAGAGCACAGAAGCTCTGCACACTTGCTGAAACCAGCATTCACAGGTTCCACACTTAGGCTCTTAATAAAACCATCACACATCACCATGTAACCCTGCAGTCACTTGAATGTTTCATCATGTGGTGGCCTTCCACACAGTCATTGTGTCACATTCGGGAAGTATTTTGGAAAGGTTGTAAGACCTTTCTGCATTTGCACACCTTTGAGTGAGAGTTCATTTGTGACATTTTTTCTGCTTTGTGTTTTGTATGTAAACTGATTTGAGCTTTTGGAAAAGTGAATGTTAAAAAACAACCAACCACTGCTTTCGTAAAGTGTTTTCACTACTTCGTAAAGTATTACAGTTTTACCACTCAAGTTTTCTATTTTGAGCCTGGTTTTAAGGGATACTCTCTCATTATTTGTTTTACTAGTTTTCTGTAATCAACTTTCATAAAGGCAGTTCCTTAGTTTTAAAAGTTAGCCCATATATCTGCATTAAACAGCTGCAATGCTCATGTGCACCAAGTCTGGAGTGTCTTCAAACAGGCAACCAGGAATTAGTACTGTAGTGTCTAATTAGAAAGTGGCATTCTTTTGGTCTACTCTGTATGTGTGACCTGATCTTCCACTGATATGAACTAGATGGAGATCTACAAAAAAGAGAACCTTGCAGCCAACAAGAATATTTGCATATAACAACAAACCACTGACTAAAAATTGTTCATAAATAGTTCTTCTTGAAGCACGCCAGACTCTTCTGTTTTTAGTCCACAGATCTCAATTAGCTCCTCCAGTTGAACAGCCTGCCATCCAAACCTGGATTGTTGGGTTGGTTCAGGGCTGAACAACCCAGATGCTAAACCAAGAACTGCTTAGTTAAGAACTGGGTTGCTTAGCCCCAAAAATAAACTGGTCTGAGTTTGACCATCATGCCTAATAGGAGCTGATCACTGGTGAACAAGGCCAGTGTGCTCCAGGTAGCACACCTGCTCTCTCCCATTCATGCATGAAAATGATTACTTCTGAAACCAATGAGCTGTTGTAACATGCAAACTAGGCCAACAAATCCAGAGACCAGTAATGCAAAATACCCAGATCAAGATAACTGGCTTCACTTTTTCAGCTCAAATATCACTTTGCAGCAGGGGTGGGTGACCTGTGGCCCTCCTGATGTTTTTGTTTCAACAACAATTCACATTAACCCTAGGCAGTGCTATCAATGGTGAGAGATCAAGTAAGTTATAAAGACAAAACATCTGGAGGGCCACCAGTTTTCCATCTCTGGTTCAGAAAACAGCACACCCCTTGATAATTATGTTTGTTGCATCATATAATGGCTGGACCCACACATCAAGCAAAACAGGCTTTCTCCAGGATGTGCAGATGTGTTGGGACCACCACTTCCATCGCCCCATCTAGCTTGGCCAATGGACATTCTGGCTGTGAACAGGAAGTAGTCCCAGCACATCTGCTGTGTGCCAGGATGAGAAGGCTGCACTAAACTGTGCTGTTGTAGCTTGTTCCTGCTGGTGCACATGTTTACTCTTTACTTCCACCACATCATGTTTGGGAACAAAAAATTAAATGTAATTTGTTCCAAGTTATCATTTGTTTGATATTGTCAGTTTTTCATTTGATATTGTCATTTTGTCAGGTTGTCATTTCGGCTGAAGCAAGAAACTAAATATGGCTCATTTCAAGCAACCCAACTTCAATCCAAGGGACACCAGTCTAGTTTGCAGAAGCTAATTTTACTTAGCATTAACCACAATTCTGTGTCTGGGCAACAAAACACACTAAAAGTGGAAGCAAAAACATTTCAAACCCTCTTCTCACCAATGCAGGCCAGGAAATTATACAATAAGACAGAGTTTAGTATGATGTTCAGATGTGGCCAGTATTTTATAAATGCACTGAAAACAAAAGAATGTTATTTTGTGATAGCTCTGTTTCTCTCCCCAGGGTTGAATTTGCTTGAGTCAAACTACCTGGAAAGTCAAACATGGTGGGAAGATCACTTTGTGAAGCACCCACAATGAGCCCAACAGATGAGCAGTCTCATCATGGGTACTCTGCTCCCTCCCCTGCAATACCTCCAGGTGGTACCCCAGGGGACACCGCAAGGAGGAATGAGATTCCTCTGACAGCTGCAACTGCAAGCTGATTCCAGCTTTACTGTGGCTGTCACAGTCCCTGTAGAACCAACTCATATCCTGAAGTGCAGCGAGTTCAACTTCCAGCCTTGGCTGGGGTAATGTGCATGGGGCTGCTTGTTGGTCCTGTGCACGTTGTCTCAGCCAAGGCCAGATGTTTCTGCCTGTTGTGCTTCAGGGGTGCATCCCTGTTTACGTTAAGGCCGAAGAAACTTTTCCTTCTTGTCCTCATAGCACAAACAGGGCTCATGCCCTGAAGTGAAGCAAGGAGAATGGGGGAGATGATCTGGTATCCCCACCCCTTACTTTGGAGAGAGCAGGAAGACAGAGAAGCACCACTGAACACATCAATGGCTCCCACCTCCTGCCTAACAGTAGATGTCATGGGCAGGAGGCAGTTCTACCAGATCTGCCCAACTCTTAAGGTGCCACCACTGAGTGGATCAGAGCAAAACTCTAGGGCAGTAGGTAGGATCCTTAATCCACTTTGTGTCACTGCCAAGAGGGGCAGCTTGGGGAACTGGATCCCCAGCTCCCACATCTTGGCCAACCTTGCCAGTGGCTTCAAAGTGGACCTCTCCAGCAACTGGCAAGGATGTCCTCTCCTTGCTGAGAGGGCCCATGACCCCAAACTAAGGAGTAGATCTTGGAGATCCTTGCCAAAAGCTGAGCCCCAGCAAGGATAGCTGCTCTACACTATATCAAACGGGGACACACTTCTGACAGCAAAGCTGAAGTACCACTTTGGCACTGTGTGGGCTGCTGTCAGTGGTGCTCATCTGGCAGACGCCTGTCAAGAGCAGCAAGGGGCTTGGGCCATTCTCACAAGGTAGCCCACTGGCTGTCAAGTTATGTTGTTTGAGTTTGGACACCATGACAACCCACCACAGGTGACAACAACCATAGCACCACAGGGTGGCCTGTTGGAAAATACAAACCAAACTGGCAAAGCAGTCACTGTTTGCATGACACAACAACTAACTTATGATAATAACAAAGAGTAGGCTATGCCATCTGAAGCAGGTCCAAATCTTGAACTTCTGTTCTGAACTAGCTTCAAGTCTTGTTAAATGAAACAATTGATCCACTTACTTGTCCAGTGGTTCCCTGTGGCAATTCTTTTGAAGCCTGCAGTGTTTGAAACTTTATATTCCATATAGAAAGACAATCTACAAATAGGGAAAAGATATCAGATAGAAGGCCATTTGCTTGCACACAGGCTATACAGATTATTGTTATATGGAAATTAAAATAACTTTGTTAATATACAACAAAAGGAGTTAAGTCAAAGCTTTTCTGCTGAACACTGCTAGGAATGGTTCATTAATGTTTATTACAGTAATTGTCTCATTTGATACTCTAATTGGTTATTAAAATCTTTAAGAAAGCGAACCCTCAGTTGCATAATTCATTAATCCCCATAAAACATGCTGTACCAGATCAAGAACAATATGTGTCTTCTTTACTGCTCTTCTTACCCCTTCCTGTTTTCCCTCCTTGGGACCATTAATTTTAGATTTAAGCCTCCAGGCAGGGCTCTGTTGCATTTTATTCTACTTCATATATTCTACAGCATCTTGACTTCAGCCACTTATTGCTATGCTGTTCTAAGAACATTTGTTGGATGTTTCCTTCCTGTTTAGATTTAACAAGTTAAGCTGGGTTATTTTAGTCTAACTGTTGAATTACTTTACCTTTCAAATTACTATCTGGGGAATCCAGACATCCTGTTATGGCAATATGATCTTTATCAAGAATGACAATTGAAGTTCCTTTAAGAATACTGCCAGATACTACAAGTCTGATCAGCAATGACTTTGGCAAAATTTGTTCTTCCTCAGAGCCACTCTGTTGCAGCGGTACAAGCAGCTTATACACATGCCCATTAGAATCTGTAAAGAGGATCAAGCAAGAAATTGTGGTTAGCAAGAATGCTGAATATAAGTTAGGATCCACAAAGTTTATGTGACAGGGGGCAATACAGAGGTCTGGCTTAAGAGAAGATATAGATGGGAAGGCAAAATGAGTTTCCTTCCTTCGTTCTTCTGCAGCACAGTCATACTAGGCTCAACTGCCAATGGATACCCAAGGGAGTTATGGCTAATGCATACATGCTAGCTGACAGGTCATTTCAAAGAAACAAGGAAGCTTTGGCTGTTCCTCCCCACCATTGTTTATGGCGAGAAATAACCCTAGCTTGCCATTTCTCACATACCATCCTCAATATTTTTATGATTGTAAAACTACCCCAAAGTAAATGAGAAAGGGCCTTATGTTTTCAACATCTAATATACCCTATGTAAAAACTAACAGCAAACTATAGTTGAGAATAATATTTTAAACAAGGAAGGGCAGGCATGAGCCATGGGCTTGTGCACAACTGTAGGACAATTGAAACTTCCAAGCCATGGCTTACCCACAAACAAGGATGCAAACATTTGGAATCTTGATTTGAGGTGTGGATGAAATGGCAAAAAAATGGGAATTGTAAATCTATCACCTTCTCCTTTAACGTAAAGGTTGGGTTCAGACAGCACAATAAGCCATGCTGATTCTTTACCACTGTTTATCTGTCATATTGTCTGAACCCATTCATGGTATTTTACCATTGTAAGTTTGGTCTTTAGAAACCATGACAAGAAGCAACAGTTTGTTCTATGGTTTCTCTGCACCACCATAGCTTGGTCTTGTTGTCTGAAGCCAGGACTGTAGATTTATGGTGCCAGTATGCAACAACCAGAGTTCTCTGGAAAGAGTGGCAATTGCAGGAGCACCCCAGCCATCTAGCCTCTATTTCGGTGCCAGGTTAAAACCTTTTTATTTAATGGCTATTTTAACAATTATTTTTATTGCTAACAGTTGCTTTTTTATATATAATGTTACTGTACTTGTTACTGCTTTATTAATTCTACGTTGCAAGCCGTCCCAAGATGCCAAGGCATGTGGGGATGGCATATACACGTTTTAAATAAATAAATAAATATTTGCAGACCAAAGAGGTAGGCAACACAAGCAGGGAGAGATGTTCCTTGAGACTGATTTTCAGGTGCAGTGGCTGATGGGATACATGCCAGCAGTGGGAGTACTGAGCAGGCAGGATGGAAAATTTGATAAAGTAGAACTCACTTGATTGTTAAACAGATCATAGCAAAAACCTGAACCATGGTAACCACATAGGGTTGTTTATTGGGTTGTGTGAATGCAACCAGAGAGAGAGAAGAAACAGAACATGGCAGTATGTAAGCCTAAATTCATGTTTTGGTATTGCACCTAAGTGCAGTTATTATGTATTGAAGTTGTAAGCATACATATACATCTACATTGCTCATCTAATGGCAATATAAAACTATCCCATTAGGAACTTTGCAGTGGTTCTGCTCCTACCTCAACGGCCGATTCCAGAAGGTGGTGTTGGGGGACTATGGGTCTGCACCATGGCAGCTATGCCTTGGAGTTCCGCAGGGTTCCATTTTGTCCCCCCTGCTCTTTAATATCTACATGAAACCGCTGGGAGAGGTCATCAGGAGGTGTGGGCTACGGAATCATCAGTATGCTGATGATACCCAGCTTTACCTCTCGTTTTCTACCGATCCAGGTGAGGCAGTGGCTGTGCTGAACCGGTGCCTGGCCGAGGCAATGGGCTGGATGAGGGCCAACAAACTGAGGCTCAATCCTGACAAGATGGAGGTCCTGTTGGTGGGTGGTTCGGGCTACGGAGTAGGGGACCTGACCCTAGTCTTAAATGGGGTTGCACTCCCTCTGAAAGACAGGGTCCACAGCCTGGGAGTGCTCCTCGACCCGGAGCTGACCTTGGTAGCCCAAGTGTCAGCGGTGGCGAGGAGCGCTTTCCATCAGCTGCGTCCCTTCCTGGAGTTCGACTGCCTGACAACAGTGACACATGTGTTGGTGACTTCCCGGTTAGATTTCTGTAATGCGCTCTATGTGGGGCTACCATTGAAGATGGTCCGGATACTTCAATTGGTGCAAAACAGAGCTGCCAGGGTGCTGACGGGGACTGGGCGTGGTTCTCATATCACCCCAGTTCTCCGTCAGCTACACTGGCTTCCCATTGAAGTTCGGGCCCAATTCAAGGTATTGGTTCTTACCTATAAAGCCCTTAACGGCTTGGGTCCTGGCTACCTAAAGGAGTGCCTGCGACCATATACGCCCTCCCGCCCCTTACGATCGGCGGCTGATGCTCTCCTCCAGGAACCCTCTGTTAGAGAAGTGAGGAGGGTGAGTACCCGGAGGAGGGCTTTCTCTGCAGTGGTGCCCCACCTATGGAATGCGCTCCCCAGAGAGGCTCGCCTGGCGCCGTCATTATTTGCTTTTCGGCACCAGGCGAAGACTTTTTTAAGAAATATTTTAATTGTTAATTTATTAATTCTTTTGTAAATTGTTCTCTAGATTATTGTTTTTAACTTTGTGACTAAGAGATGGGCCAGTTTTAGATTGTGTATAGTTTTAGAATGTTGTATTGTTTTATTCTGTTTTTTATATGCTGTTAGCCGCCCCGAGGCTAGTTTGCAAGGGGGGGACACATAGAAATCTGTAAAATAAATAAATAAAAATAAAAGAAAATAAAACTATTAACTGTCACTACACCTGTAATTTATATGGGACTACAGGTGGCGCAGTGGTTTAAACTGCTGTGCTGCTGGGCTGGTTGATCGAAAGGTCGCCGGTTCGAATCTGCACACGGAGTGAGCTCCCGTGCGCCATCCCAGCTCCTGCCAACCTTGCAGTTCGAAAGCATGCAAATGCAAGTAGATCAAAAGGTACCACTTTGGTGGGCAGGTAACAGCGTTCCGTGCACTTCGGTGTTTAGTCATGCCAGCCACATGACCACGGAGACTGTCTGCGGACAAACGCTGGCTCCCTCGGCTAGGAAATGGAGATGAGCACCGCCCCCTAGAGTCAGGCATGACTGGACCTAATGTCAAGGGGAAACCTTTACCTTTACACCTGTAATTTATACAAATTAAAAGTAGCATCGTTCTTGATAATCTGCCCTTCCATCAGATCTCCTACTGCACAATTATATATATTTAAATACTTACACAAACACAGAAGTGTGACAATTTTATTTTTCAAGTACGCTGCAAAGCTCAGTGGTGTGGATGATTCACTCCCCTTCTCAAGTTTAAACTTCTGAAGGATGTATGGATTAGACTGCTGAACATAAATGA
Source organism: Varanus salvator macromaculatus (assembly GCA_023646645.1). Taxonomy (NCBI): domain Eukaryota; kingdom Metazoa; phylum Chordata; class Lepidosauria; order Squamata; family Varanidae; genus Varanus; species Varanus salvator. The sequence continues at coordinate 758,859 of JAIXND010000791.1, read as the reverse complement.
AGTAATTCCCATCCTAAAAATAAAGAGCATTTTTCTGTTTTCCGGACAGCCAGTATCATTAAAAAACAAAACAAACAAAACAAAACAAAACAAAACAAAACAAACACTGAAGCTAACTGCATAATATGCCTGAAAGGGTTTTTTTTTTTTTTTAAACATAAGGCAGGACTTGTTATTCCAATGTGATAAAAGTATTTTAACTGAGGCATTTTTTGATGTTCAATTGTGAAAAGCTATTTTTGTAACATATTGACACTAAAATGGCTTTCTGTGTTTGAGCATAATCAATAGTCTATCCTGTCCCAAACATACTAATAATTGAAAACACAAACCCCAGCAACGTATAAAATATAAATATTGCAGTGCTCATCAATACCTTGACTGTGATCAGTGGGTAAAATCCACACTATCCCTAACTAGAGGACTTAACATTTAGAAGGTCTGAGTAACCCTCTCTTTCCATTGGTCAGCTTCATGGTTTATTACTTCTGTGATGCATATACATTACAAGGTACATATTCCAGGATTTAATTCTACGTGGTCATTGTTCAGATAAGGCAGAGAAGCTTTGGAAACCTCTGAGTTTTGGGTGCTTCCAAGCAGTAAGGGCACAGGCCATAGGAATGCACCCTGGAGACTGACCATGTATCCCTGGGTAATGGATACATGTGGTAGTGCATTAAACATATAACAGTAAATATGAATTAATATTTGCAAATTACACCTCTATTAAAATTTAAATGTAAATACTCTTGCACTACCATGGGTGTTTTACGATCTTGCAATTTTTAACACTCACCTGCTCAGTAACATATATGAGAACAAGTTGTTCAGCACCCATGAAAGCATCACTCCATCTAAAAGTAAGTTACATGAGTATTATTCAGGGCAATTAAAACTGTGCAAAATAGGATAATGAATGAATGAATGAATGAACAAACAGTCATTTCAACAAAACTGCCAACATTTAAGTTAGTAAGAGTTCAAATGTACAAAATAGTTTCATGTTTTACAGCAAGTCTTTCTTCGGTAAGCTAACAGCTTTTATTCACAGTATTCCTTAACAGTTTCAAGTTGTTTAAGAATTGCTGGCAGGAAGGAATGAAAATAAATACAACATTACAATGGCACATAGTCACTCATGATCCATGCTAATGATGTTTAGAGATGTTCTATACACATCTCATGTAGCAAAAAGGGATTGGGGAATTTGGAGACATGAGAAAGTTAGCACTAGCTTGTTACACTCACCTAATAACCTCATCTGACAAAATGGTTTCAATTTCTTGTTGTGGTGCTGCTAGCAAAGCATCTAAACTCTTGATGGCACCACTCTTGAACAGGACCAGTGGTTCAGTATGAGGAAGGGAATGTATCCGATACACATCTGCTGACAACTGCAAAAACAAACAAAACCTTCAACTTTGTTCTTTATTCTGAAAATGTGTAGACAGCAATGCAAATGCACGTATCTGCATAACAAAGCCTAACAGATTATCATAGGATCAGCAAAATTAGTGAAAGCTAATTAGGTCAAGTTAATTAGGCTTGTGGCAAGGGGCGGCCTATAAATTTCCAAATAAATAAATTTCAAATAAAGTGCTGGTGGGGACAGCTGAATAGGGCATAACTGAATTCTGACTCTAAAGATAAGTACTTCAATTGGGACTAAAATATTTGATGGAACGGCTCTCCCAAAAATATTCTATCCAGACACTGTGCTCAACATCTGGGTCTTCCTCCAAAAGCCGCCTCTAGGGGAAGCTTGCCAGTAATAACAAGAAAGAGTATCTTCACTGAGGTAGTGCTCCCCACCCCCCCAGAAAGATCTCCTCACTTAGGCATGCTTGGTTCTAGCTCTACTAACTTTTTGGCACTAAGTTAAGGCTGCCCTCTACCAACATTGGGGGCAGGGGGAGAATGACAGAGATTAGCTGTTTCAACAAGCCTAATTGGATGACCTTAGCATCATAGAATCATATAGTTGGAGGGGGTCTAGCAGGCCATTGGGCTCAACTGCCTGCCCAATAGAGGACTCAAGTTACCCATCTAGATTTTCACCAGCCCCAACCCTGTTTAGCTTCCAAGACTGGGCAGGATCAGGCACTTCAGACTATACAGAAGCCTGTCTGAGTTGTTCAGACAAGTTTAAACAAGTTCATAGTTGTTTAAAATTTGGTTTTATATCTCTACTGAATGTCTTACCATGATTTATATTTTATATTGCATTTTATGAGTAGTTGTCCAGAGAGCTTCAACTATTAGGCAGTGTGGGAAATACACTGCTATTGTTCTTTACATCTTTGGAGAGGAAAAGACTACTGCTGTAACAACACTCAAAGCAGTTGAGGGGCTCTGCAACAGCTCCATCGGTGACACATTTAAACTACAAATCCAACTGATGTCAACAACAGAAATATAATTCTCCTCCAGAAAAACAATTTAGATCTTCTAAACTGTCTTGTGATTTCAAAAAGAATGTATTGCTGGTAGAAACTGACTAAGGACAAGGAAGAGAAGGGACTGAGACATCATCAGTTGATTACTGGATGTGTTCTAGACTTCCCATGAATGGGATTCTGCCAGACGAAGGAAATTCCCACCAATTCCTCCTCCTTTCTCAAGCCTCCAGCATCATTTTCTATAGGGTCCCCTGGTCCTATGAAGCAGCTTTTCAGAGGGCGTGGGGAACTGCAGGGAAATCAGCAAAAATCACCCCCTTCATTCACTGGAAGACTGCTGTACCACAGACTTTTTTTTTGTTCATGGGACACAACTGGATCCAACCCATTATCAGCTAGACTGGTACAAGCATATTGAAAGTTCATGCCAACAACCCTTCATTTACAACCATTTTAAAGCAAATTACTAATACTTACTGTGGCTTTAAAAACTTTATCCAAATTGGTGTCTTCTTCCTTCCAAATCTGTAAAACCTTGAAAAGAAGTTTTTTAAAAGAAGTAAAACTCTATCTAATAAGTATTACTCTCAAAGTTTGCACAGATACAAGTTTCTTAAGACATGCTGGAATCTATAATCTGTGATGCAAATAGCAATGATGCAAAATAGTTTGGTTAATGCATTTAACAGAAGTAGAGCACTTGGTTGGCATGGGGAAGGTCCCCAGGTTTAATTCCCAGCATCTCCAGGCAGGGTAAATTAAGAATTGTGCCTGGTCTTCTAGGGAATGGTGACTTGATGGAGCAGCAGTGAATGTTGCTGCTTTCTGCCTTATCATGTCTGGGTGATTATCAGAAGGCCTGATAAGGTAAAACTGGAAACAGTGAACCACACTTACTCCTTTTTTCTTTTCTTTTTATCTTTCTTTCAGTTTTTATTGTTTCTTTTTATATTATGTCCTTTTCTTTGCCAAGGGAATAACACACCAATTTGAACTCCTGAGGCATTTTTGTTTGCATATTTTGAAGTGACTCTGAAACAGATAATCTTTTGTTGATAGACAGTGTCTCATTTGCAAAGCTGTTTAATGTCTCTACTCTAAAACTAAGAATTACGACCTTGGTACAAGCTGGGGGAATTTTTTTGCCTAATTGTGCCTTTTGAATTGAGGAGGAGGACAATGCTGCTTTTTGGATAGCTGAGATGTGAGGCTGTGATTTTGGTTGTGATCCAGATTTTAAGGAATTTCTGTTTCTCTGCTTGGAAAGGACCTTGAAAGGGGCACTTCTTCTACTTAACTCTGCAGCTGTAAACTGTTTGATATTTTTATTTAAGTATCCTGGACATGATAAATTGATCTTGGCTGAAGCTCACTGCAGCGGAAAACAGTTCCCTCTCCCTTCGTCACCATTAAGGGAGTTGCTGGTTGGTTGAGCCGGGATATTTTTTGTAGTTGTTTTTGATCTATATTATTATGATTTGCTCGAAGGAACAATCGTATCTCCCTGATGGGACTTGGGGATTTTTCGCTGGTCCTGGCCCCACTTAAAAAATAAGTAATCCTAAAGAACAAAGAACAAACATGACGAACCAAGGAAAGAAGACAATTAGCTCTGCCTCCTGGACTTGGAGAAGACTGGAAGTCAAGATCCCTTGCTATGAAAGCTGGAACAATGCCTCTTCTTGACAAACTAATTCAAGCTGATATTTTAATAGAGACAGAATGGGACTAATAATTCTAACATTGGTAGAAGGCTGACTAACTAGCTTTATCCACTTTCATCTTTTGTCCTTTTTCTTTCTCCTTTTTTGCCTCTTATCTTTTCTTTGTTTTTTCCCCTTCTTTCTTGATTCTGTTCCCTTAACACTTTTGCTTTAAGCTGTTCTGTCAAATTATAGTTTATAGGTCTGAAGAAATGTGAAAGTTGGAAATGTGGAAGAGCAGAGAAAAAGAGAATTAATGTGAGAAGGAAATCTGAATTAGATGGTGGAAAGTTGATGACAGATTTGAAAAGAGTTGTGTCAACTCAGACTGAGTTTAAGAGACAGAATGAAGATATTATCAATTAATATTAATGCATTGAATTTTTTATTTTAAGAGAATCAAAGGGTCTTTCATGAGTCTTAAAAATATAGTGTCAGAGAGGCGTTCAGGGTGTCAGAATTGTAGCTGGTTCTGGATGGAGATCACTGGAGCCCCCAACAACTGAAGAATGGTGGAATGGACTGGGAAATGTGCAGTCCAAAAGTGGATCTGAGGTGTTTAGAAAAGACAGGGAAAGCTGCGGAGGATCTGAAGTGATTGGAGGATTTGTTGCTGGCATACATTAAAGATGTATTTTGTGTTACATTTTTATGGAGTGTTGATGGATACATTTTTGGGGGCTGATTTTACAGGTTGGATTTGTATTGAACTCACTTGGCAACTTTGTCTATTTCCGCTTGCTCTGTTTATTATAGTTGTCTTGCTTTCAAAAAAATTAAAAATATTTTTGAAAGAAAGAAAAAATGAATTTTGCCTGAACTCTGAAGAACTGTTGCCAGCCAGGGGCTGAATTCACACATAATGACAAGCCATGCTGAAAAAACAAAAAAACAAAAACCAGGAAGCATGGTGAAGTGCAATCTGTTGCTGTCAGTTCCCATGGAGAATCAACAGTCTGTGCTTCACCACTGCTTGTCATTATGTATAACTGAAGTTGCAAAGCGTTTGTGTGGTTTCCCCATTTATGCTGGTGAATTTGGCCATGGCTGCAACAGGCACGCCAGTCCGTTTTCCACTGGACCGTTCTGCCTAGCAACTGCTGAGCTGTAGAAGCAGAGTGCCGACTGGCTGCCTCCACGCCCCCTGCTGAAGCATGCTTTCCAATGCCCCACTGCCATGATGACCCACCATACTCCACCGCAATGCTCTGCCACTGAGATGCCCAGGCATCATGGGGGGAAAGTAGCAGGGCATCACGGTGAGGCATCACAGGGCATGACAGTGGGATGATGGCATTGGAGAACGCACATTGGCAGAGAAGACTGGAAGCGCCTTGAGCAGCAGCCACTGTAGGACAGCTGTGTGTGGTGCTCCTGCCTGGTTACTGCCCTGTGCTAGAGTGGTGCTCTGCAAGTTTGCTGCTGCTGTGCTACATAGGGAAGCCCCAGTCTCCTTTCAGGGAAGAATTTCTGCTTGTTAGGAGTGTGTGAGCAGTGTGGGGCAACACCACCAGGGTAAGCATTCCAGGAAGCCTGGGCCTCCCAGGCTCTGCCCCACTCCCACTCAGTCTCTGGCAATCCAGGAACCTCCTCACAAACCCCAGAAGTCTGGCCAGCAGGGCATGCTCCTCTGTCTCTGGCACCAGTGCCCATGCTGCTGTCCTCCATGTGCTGGGCTGTAGCATGCGCCCATCCTGTGAGAAAAGATGTGGTTGGTGTGTGCTTATGCATGGCCACTGCGTGTAGCAGCCGTGCAGGGTGCTGCTCTGTCGCTCCTGGAGCAGCCTGCTCTGCTCTAATGCATAGATGGTGGCTCTGTGGGACAGTGGGCTGTGGGGGCAGCAGCTGGCTGAGAACATGTCCAGCAGAGTATGTGCGCCAATGGAGAAGCAGACAGAGTACACAGGAGCACTACATGCTGTGACTGATTCCCAGGGGCTGATGGGATATGTGCTGCCACATTCAAGAGCAGATACTATGGGAAACTATTCAAGAGCAGATTCTATAAGAATGTGTGAACGCAGGACAGAAGGTGAGATGCCATGCTGTGGAGCATTGTCTCATGTTATTTGTGCCCTCAGCTATTGTCAACTGCACTGGTTAAATGTACCAACCCAATGGTCTGATGCAGTGACCTGCTTCAGGAAACACAACAATGCACCATCATGTACCATCATAGGTAGATTGTTGTGCACTACAAACAGGGGCTCTTTCACCACTGCAGTGCCTGCTGGCTGTTCTACTGTTGTCACCACCCTCTGTGGCTCATTGTAGTGTGGAACCCAGGCAATATGATCCACGAAGGCAAGGTACAACAGTAAGCCAGCCTGTTTGCAAGAACAGCAAAAAGTAATTGCCCCTCTATCTAAAAAGGTCTGGTGACTCCCAATCAGCACAGGGGGTGGGAGAGTTGGCAGACTGTCCCCTCTCCCTATGCAATCACTAGCTGTCTTTATCTGGCAATCATGGTCTGTTCCTTTAACTATTTTTTGGAAAGCCAGATAAAGCACCTGCAAGCAGTATCTTCTTAACAGGCAGGCATGACCCACCCCTTCAAAATGCCCTGCAGCTCCTTGGAGGGGCTTCTTGACATTTTTAATTAATATAACTGTGCTTCAGAATGGGAACAAAAAAAGTTTTTAAAATCATCCCCAAAATAGGACTCATTTCCTGAGACACCAGGAGCAAGTTCCAGCCTCAAATAAAAGAATGTGGAGTGGGATGCCCACTGCCCCCTTTGAACAAACACCCCAGTCCATATGGTCTCATCTGAGGCTGGAATTTGCTCTTGTCTTACTTCAGGGAATGAGTCCTGTTTGAGCAATGTGGGGAGAGGGAACTATTAGAACACAGTGGGCAGGCATGGGCAGCCCCCGCAAAGTGTCAGGCAGCATTCTGAAGGGGCGGCTTGTAACTGCTTCATAAGCAGAAATTGAAAGCCAATTCCAGTCAGCTTTCACCATCTCAGGAAAAAACAAATACAATTAAAAAATAAAGGGACAGCTCTGGTAAACCAAAACTGGCTTCTAATTGCAGATACCAGAAAAACTAATTCCTCTTTGTGGTGTTCTCTGGAATACATGTGGTGAAATGAAGGAAAGGGAGCAGGAGGGAGGGAGGTGTTGAAATGGGACAGTTATTCTTGGTGCGTAGGTCAGGAAGATACAGACTTGTCAGTGATGAGGGGCCCTGGGAATCAGAATTCTCAGACATTGAAACGGGAAAAGCAAAGGGCCTTATCTCAAGGGCACTCTTCCCTTCAGACAAGCATTGAGAATAGTCTGGGTTTACAACTGTACTGAGAGATTATGGGACTACTGACTCTGTGACCTGATGTTGGGAGATGGGCTGACCAACTAGAGGTGTGACAGACAGAGAAGAGGCTTGTCTGTCTCCAAAATGGACACCCCAGAGGAAAGGGCTCCAGGAATATGCAAAAGGAGAATGCTTGGAAGTAGTTGCTAAATTGGGTGTAATGAACTACTCTGTTCATGTTCAGAGATTAATTCTTTGTTGGTTGTGCTTGCTGGAAGTGCACTGGAGAATAAAGTACTTCTGCCAAAGAATGCTCTGTGTCTTGGAAGTGTGAAGAGGTGGGGAACCTGGCTCACAACAGGAGGGAGTAAAGCACCCACGGTAAGCCCAAATGTTTGTTGGTCCCAATTCGCAAATTGCCAGGGTGGGGGGTCATTTTGTGAAAACTCAGCTTGTCCAAAGCAGCTCCCTATATTCCAGTCAGAATACCAGCACAAGGAGGTTGGCCATATTCTACAAGTTTCCCATATAATTTCAGATACTTTCAGTCAGATAGGAATTCATACCTTGTCATCACAGACAACAATGAACTCTCCTGTTCCAGAATTGTACACAGCTGGGCATGTAATTGTTTGTCCTTGTTTGACTGACCAGCAACCCAAAGGTTTTTGATCGGAAACCTTTAAAAAGAGCCAAAATAATCAAGTATTATAATTTATTTATTTAAAACATTTCTATCCCATCTTTACCTGAAACAGATCTCAAGATGGCTTACAAACCAAAAATATAACAGCACAATTAAAATACAGATACAATAGTCAAACATGCAGTAAAATAATTCCAGTTATCTAATAAAACAGTCATCCCTTAAAATGCTGCCTGAATAAAAAGGTTTTGGCCTGATGTGGAAAAGAAGAAAGCATTGGTACCAGGTATGTCTCTCTAGGGAGCAGGTTCCATGCCAGCGAGCTACTGCTAAAAAGACCCTTCCCCTATAGCACTTGCCCCTCAGTGCAAGTAATATTAAATGATCTATTCAAAAACTGTTCAGCACAATTAAAAGTATATATTCAATCATATAACACATGATTTTATCAAGAGTCATTAAATGTTGCAAGATCAATCCTAATACAGAGCAATCAGCACTCTCTCAGTTGCAAGGATGTTAGGATCTCCCCATTGAATGTGCATACTCTTTGAACTTCCTTACATTCCTAAAGCTCTAATAATGATCTCAAAACCAAGACCAACAATATTCATTTTTCTACCAAAGAAACTCCCATGCTCTGTCATAACATTCCTTGTTACAGGCTTACCAGGAATTGTGTTACAGGCTAATCAGGAATTACAAAAACTAATACAGCCTTCCTGCATATCCTGGTACCTAGCTGATATTTTTGGACTTCAGATATCAACAGTCCCTTCCAATCCCCACCAGCATGTACAAGAATCAGAAATATCACAGGATGCTGTCCCAGGGCAAACTTCAAACCCTGTACCATTTTCTTCTGGTCGGTTTAACAATCTAATTTAATTTAAGTCACAATTTTTGCTGTGCATGCTAAGGTAAACAAGGAAATGGCTCAAACAAAACTGAGGACTCATTTATCGCTTCTTTAGATCCTGCAAGAGGCATATGCTGCTGGGCTTCCTTAATTCATGTATGTAATCTTAAATTATGTTTTAGCATTTGTGCAAATACACCATTAAGAAATTGCTCTTAGACAGACAAATTACTTACAATCTCAGATTAAAGGCAATGTTCAAAAGTATAAATCAGTAAGATAAGAATTTGACAGTTTTGGGACTACCACTAAGAATGCCTTCTCTATTGTGCACACAAACCTGAACAATCTTCATGATGGACACTTATGATAGATCCCTCAAAAGCGAATTTTAACATACAGCTAGAGCTACAATGATGAAGGCAGTGCTTCAAATAACCTGATACTAAGCCAATGCAGCTGATGCAAAAACAGAGCTGTTGTTTTCAAACTGCCTATTTGGGCACGACTCATTGGACTTGGGCCACATCAAGTCTCATAAAATGACTTGTGCATACTTATAATTTATTGTGAATTTAAAAGAATTGTAGCAAAGCCGGAAGCAATAAGAATATTAACATATTTAACGTTGCATAAACGTTAGCCAGATCAGTAGCAATCAATACCTATGGCGTTTAAACACCCCCGTTTTACATACGAAAACACATAGAAACATAGAAAGTCAGAAGGGGTCTCCCGGGCCACCTAGTCTGACCCCTGGCTCCACCCGGCTCCGCTCACATGCCCACCATGTGCATGTCTAGCCTGCCCTCAGTAGAAAAACCACGAATAAGTTTCAGTAAAAGCAAGCTAACCACCTCTATATCAATCCAAGATTCGACGAAGTCTAAATGCCATCCGTTACAGAAGTTAATAAAAACTTAACGAAAAACTGTTAAGAGTTGCTTTAGGGTTGCTTTCCCCAGCCCCATCCCATTCAAAAGCCCATCCAAACAGAACCAACACGTAGCTCCGGGCACGCCGTCCCCGATCTAAAGAACAGAGGACTCCCCTCCTTTCCGCCTCGCTTGCCACTTTCTCTCGCGCCCAGCAACACCCTCCGCCCGTGCACGCGGCGCAACACGGCACGGGCCTCCGAATCCGGGTTTGCGCGTCGCCTGCAGGGTTGCCACTACCTTATACAAGGTCACCGTCCGGCCTCGGTCCGTGAGCAGCACCCGGTCTGCGTCCGGCTCGAGCCCCAGCGGGGCGTGAGCGGGAGCCCCAGGCAAGGTGCACAGCGTGAAACCCTCGCAGAAGGCCGCCATCTTGAAGGCCGCGCGAGAACTGGGGCCGGAGGCGGTCCAACCGGAAGTATGCAGCACGCCTGCGTCAGAACGAGCCACTCTCTTCTCTCCCTCCAAGCTTGAAAGGGAAGGGGCGGGGATTCGAACCACCGAGACGGAAGAACGAGCGGCGCGCAGGAGCAGCCACCTTCCGTCTTCGGGAAACTCCGCAGCGCCTCCTACGCACAAGCACAGGAGTTGCAGGGATTGACTGAGCCGCCCGCCGGTGGTGAAAGGCATAATCCCGATTGGTTGCCAAGGGACGCGGGAATGGCAGGCGGCTAGCTTTGGCGCAGGCCTTCTTCATTCCCGCGAGCTGTGGGAAAAGGGAGCGCCGACAACGTGCAATTCAGCGTTCAAGCCCCAAAATAGGACGTTTGGAAGCCGTGTTTTCGTGATGCTGAGAAAACATGGAGCCCCATAAGGGTCCTGAAGAATGACAAGGGTCAGCAGTTGAGTGGCAGACGGGCAAGCCGCCCCTCAAATATCGAAAGAGTCGAGGTGCGTTCCTTTAGCATAGGCCCATTGGGATTTATCCCTTTGCTGCGCGTCCTGGCGCCATTTCCCCTTTATCCCTTTTCTTCCAAGAGTTAGCAGTGATCTTCATAGTTATTTTTCGTACCCCTTATATCCTCCCAACAACCCAGTGAGGTAGGCAGTGTTAAGTGAGAGAATGACTGTCCCACGTCATCCATGGGTCTTCGAGCTGCATGGAAATTTTTTCTCTTTGGTCCTATTGCAAGACTAGCCATTTAAGCACACTGGCAGCCTCAAGGTGGCTTATAAACCCATTAAGTTACTGATCCCACCATTAATACTGCCCTGTGTGGAAGGGCCATGCCCATAATATATAAACAAAACTTAGTTCTTTGTTCTAGACTAAACTGACTTTGATTAACTTGCCCTAGATTAAAACATTGTCTATATTAAATACATTCTCTTGAACATTAAGCAGTACAGGTGGCTAGATCGAGTTGGAGCATTTGGTCTTGATTCAGTAAAAGCTTCTATTATAACAAATCTGATAATGTTAAGATAATGCAAAACTTTTGTTTTTCCCAGTTTTTTAAAATCAAATTTATTTTTTCAGATACATAGGTAAACATACATTGAATGTAAATGTGATTATTGATCAATTGCAGGACATTTAACATGTGCTACCCTTTCATTTACTGTACACTTACAGGTGGAATATGTTGGGTTCTTGAAGATTCTCATTATGGTTCCTCATAATACATTATATTTAGCCTGTTTTCCATACATTTATGAAAGACTTGCAGAAATATTGTTGCCTACGTCGCTGATGTATATATACAATAAAATGATGCCATATTTAATAAAAAGGATATTTAGGCTTTCATTTGAGTTAGCACATCAATTTTTATGCCATGCCTATTTGCCACAGCTCCATGAACCAATATGAGTGTTTGAAGTTATGGCATATTCTGACACTTAACTATTCTTTCCTCTAGTTTTGGAAGCTTTGAAATTACATAGGAATTGAAAGTTTTGAAATTTGTAATTACAAAATTTTGGATGTACTCACATTTTCTGTGGGATGGATAGGTTTTTCAGCATGCTTCTCACCTGTAGACTTCACTTTCACCTCTCCCACTACCCCTTGACATAATCCAACCTATTCACTTGGTTTGGCCTCTAGAAAAAAAGTGGTTGCCCACCACTGCCATAAGGGAATATCAATAATGAATTGTAGCAGGGCTATGAGTCTCTAAACCAGTTAGAATAACAAGTTAAAGCTGCTACAAAAGTTGCACTGTATCGCCACTCACTAGAAGTGTTCCAGTTCAAACCTCCAAAAAGCTGGGATAGAAGTGTTTTAGCAATGTTCAAGTCTGCCAAAAAGAAGGTAAGTTTTAGAAGTGAGGCATGGTTAAAAGACACATTCTTCTTTCTCCCCACCCCCTGGCCTTCCCTTGCTGTATGAGACATGGCGGTTCTAAAATTTGAGTAATTTCCCCCAGCATGTCAAGCCCTTCCTCCTGCTTCTCAGTTGTGCTGTTATGGCTACACTCTTGTTGGCCCTCCTCAGATGAGATTTTTGTTAGGAGCAGCTGATACTGGCATGCATCACACAGTTTGATTGATCAAAATGCTTTATACTCATTATTTTGCAATCCTTCCAACAGCTATATAAATTAGTGTAGTGTTGTTTTGAGATGGGAGAATGAGGTGAGTAATTGTGCCTTGCTAATGCCACCTGGTGGATTCAGAGGAAACCTGACTTTCAAATTGGTAACTTCCTGTTTTGTAGGCACCAGGCAAACTTTTAGCCACTAGGTATGTTTATTATGTCATATGTTCCATGCTGAGTTGTGGAACAAGTTTCGGGTTAAGTTCTGGTACAAATGGTTCTCAGAATAAGTTAGTGGTTGACCTTTTAAACTGCAAGTTTTAATCTGTTTTTGATAATAGAGGGCGGCATATAAATGCATAAATACATTTCAACCATTTATAGCTATGACTGTGGATATTATTACCACTGTACAGTGTCATGAGCAGTAGTAGTGACAGAAGAGCTGTGTGGAAAAACACCTTCTCCCAGATATTAAGTTCTTTCACTGCAGAGTCCTAGGGCCAGTTTGGCGCAAATCATTTCAGAAATGGTTAATTTGGTGAGGTAGATATTTACATTTCAAGGAAATGTACATTATAAGTTGGGAATCCTGTTTTTATTTATAAACAATATAAACTTTTTTTGCTTGCCAATTTTACTTGAGACCTGTCCATCAGACTGGCTGCTTCATTTTTCCATCTGGTAAGGCTACCCCTACATATTTCCAATTAGGAATGTGTTAAGACTGCAGACTCAGAATTTTCTTTGGTGCATTATATATATATATCCCTATGTATATTCATATGGCTTTCCCCTCAGCACTTCAAACAGTCATATGGATGGCTGATCATGCCAAAGAGGATTCATTTAAATGAACATGAGTTCTGCTGCATTTGATAAAAGAATGGCTTCAGAAATGAAGTACACATTTTTGTAATTTCAAAATTATTTTTATATTATATAGTTTCATTAGCAGATAAAACTGGTTGAAGGTGGTTATCATCTGTTATTATTGATATTATTTGTAAGTATACAACTTTAACTTCCATAGAAATCAATTTCATCTTTTTAAATGGAGAGTGTATATTTCTCTTTCAAAGCAGGGTTATGACCAATTGGACTGAATATTGTTGTACAACCCGGTGGCAATTGTGGCAAAACTTATCATTAACCAATGGCCAGAGCTGCTTCAGACATGATAAATTCACATTGTTTAACTTGTAGGAAAAAGCAGATAGTCCATAAAGATTGCAGATGTGGCTTTTTGCTATGTGATGGGAAACTGCAGCCAGTCAGAGCTTGCCAGCACAACAAAACAGGCATGCATACATTTTAATTTTTAAAAATTACATTTTCATCCCTTCCGTTATATTCTTGCAATGAATGCAGCACAGCTTAGATTTATTTATGAAATTTGTATGCCATCCAATTACCAGTGCCTCTTTTCCTTCTCTTCATTTTATTCTAATATCCCCTTGAGATAGATTGGTCTACATGTCAGTGACTAATGCAAAGTCATCCAGTGAGCTTCATGTATGAGTGGCAACTAGAACATGGATCTTTAAAGTTCCAGTCTAACACATTAAACAGTACAGCATACTGGCTTTTCATTCGGCATACAGACCGCACATGCTTTCCTTCATGGAAGTGTTGTCTATGTGACTTTTTACCACTTCATAGACTCATAAAATAACAGAGTTGGAAGCAGCCAAGAAGGGCACTGGGGCCAATCCCCCGCTGTTGCATCACTCCAGTTTACACCATTCCACTTAGATGATGGTCCAGTTTTGCCTTGGATGTCTCTAGTCTGGGAGAGCCCACCACCTCTCTAGGCACCTGGTTCCACTGTTGTATTGCTCCGACAGTGAGGAAACCTTTCCTGATATTTAGCCTGAAGCTGGGTTGTCACAAGTTGGCTTGATTATTCCGTGTTCTACACTCTGGTATCAGTGAGATCTTGCCCTTCCTTTATGTGACAGCCTTTGAGGTACTTATAAAGTGATATGATGTCCACCCCCCTGTCTTCTCTTCTCAAGGCTTTTAGAGCTCTCTGTATTTTAGTGTCAGAAACCAAAGAGAATATTACTGTTATATTTTTGGAGAATACTGAAACAGAAATTCTATCAGTCTCGTGCTGGCTGAACAATTGTGGGAGCTTTAGAGTTTTTCCTGTTTAAACGTGCGTAAGATCGTGCTGTTAGGGTGCATTCTTATGGCAATACCCCCAAAACTTTGAATTCAGAGTATTATGGGCAACCTATGTAGCCCTGGAGGAACATGAAGGTAAAAGGCACCACTGTGCTTCTCCCACCCTGCAAAGCAGTTAGACAGCTGATTTCAGCTGCTGCATTTAGGAGCAGGATGGAAGGAGCTTGAAGCACCACTAAGATACATGTATTTTCATGGTATTAGCTCCTCTGGTCTGTCCAACCCTTCTCTGAGATCACCCGCAATCTCTGAGAAACAACTGGCACTATTATTTCATGTCAGTTGTGGGGTGCAGTGCTTCAAGCATAAAGTCCTACCTCCGGTGTCAGAACCCGGACTTCAAACATTTCATTTGTGGGTCATCGGGCTGTGCTGCTAGTGATTAAATTGCAGTCAGTAGTCCATACAAGCATATCTATACAATGCTCTATTTCTAGTCAGAGTAGTAGACAGTATTGGGTGGATAAATCAATGGCCTGATTAAATATGATGCAGCTTTGTAATATATTCAGCTGTTCTAAAATTCTCACCCTGATTTCCTTATGAATGACCAAATAGAATACAGTAAATGGAAAAGGGGCACACAAGGTCTTTGACTGATTCACCCATCAATGACTGTAGAACTAAGCTGATGTCTCCATCTTATAAGACTTCTTAGGATCTGCTGGTAATACATATAAAATATTATAGAAAGTCTTCAGGTTTTCCAGGCCTTGCACTAAGAAGCAGCAGAGTATCATCTTCATGTTCAATTTTAGAGAGGGATGGTAATGTTACTACCCATCTCAGCCATAATTCAGAGGTGTCCGATATTAGTGAGCATGTTTATTTAATGCTGAGTCAGACCAAGTCTAGCAGTCTGTTCAAAGAGTGACCATTCAGTTGCTTGTGGGAAAACCTACATGTGGGATCTGAGTGCACTAGCCCTCTTTTGCTTGTGTTCTCCAGGACACCCTGTTGGATGTTCCATAATGATCAGTTAATCTGGTTTAGACTTCCACAGACCAGTTCTATAGAAGGAAAATTCTTCAATAAAGATAAAGTTGCATCTTGTTGCATGAATTTAGTGAAAGAAAGCAAATAGTCTTGGAAAGAAGATTGATCAGTAATTTATTTACAACAGAATGTAAGAAAAGGCTGTTTTAAAAACAACAATAATAAATAACTGAAAAGCAACAATTGAGTGGTGTGCATGGTAACTCTGATTCAGCTTTGTATTGTTAAACTTGGGGCACTTGGTCCTTCTTTCATGGAACTAACTCATCTAACCAACATAACACTAACCCTATCAGCAAAAACACTAATAGTATACACAACATTCAAAGTCACAAGGATTGGCACAGAAATGAAATAAAACTCATTCCTAGTAACATTCAAAAATCAGAGACAACTGTAATTCAAAGAACATGCTGCCTACACCGGTGGGCAGGGGAAAACAAAAGTAGTTTAGCTTTAAGTCTTTATGAAACAAGACACCTCAATTAAGTCTGAATAAAGACTGGAGAGTTCCTATTAACAAGATCATGTATCCTCCCATTGCATTTACTGCAGATATGAATACATTTGATATATTTTAAATGACAGCACATCTTAAATTTCAGTGCAGCAAATCACAGTAGCCTGGATCAAAAGCTGCATGAAAGGAATTTTGTTTGCCCAGTGGGCCCTTCTGACTCTTCCTTTCCATTTCTGCCCCCATATTGTCCTGGGGATCTTCAGAAGCAAATGGGGAATGGTATGGAGGGAAGTAGTGGGAGGGGAGAATCAATGAAACCCTTCTGTTCATATCAGAGCACCTTTGGATCAAAGCCACCATTACATCAGTGTAACTTTTTTTACTCTTCAAATTAAAACACTTGCTTTCCTTTCTTACATTGACAAAGCTTTCAAATGATGAAACATCTACTAAATAGAAATCTGTGTAAGGGAAACTGATTGAAGATGCAGTTTCCAGTCATCTGTTCCAGAAAAGCACCACTCCAGTGGTTTTCTCCTGCAATAAATTGTCTGAGGACCACAGCCTGGAAGATGAAGTAGATGTAATATGCAAACATGTAATCAGTGGTATAAACCAGCAGGAGTTAAGTCTACTCAGGAGTGAAGAGCAACAGAACTCAACTTTATCCTATAGCAGCTTGACATGTTATTTGATAATCACAATTTGTTTGTGTAGAATAGTATTTCCTATAACAAAACATGCTGGTAACAGTCTTTAAACACTCTTGGGTCCAATGAAGGTTTCCATGAATTTTTACATGGAATTTTTACATTTACATGGATTTTTAAAGGCATCAATATACCTTCTGCACATTACCTGGCAAGCATAATTGGTGTGTGCACTCTGATGTTTCTTACAGGAAAATTTGAGCAACCATTACTAAGATTTTCAAGGTACAACTTTAAATAAAACTCTTTTTAGATTAATATTTTGCCTGAGTATGATGTCAAGACATATTAGTGCAACAAAGATATGCTAGGAATTGAACTTACTTTTTCCTCTCATGTTGGAAATACTTTATATACAAATGTCATAGAATGACAAAAAAGAAAGTAAAAAGTTGTTAAAATTTGATAAGATAATGGCAAATGCAAATGGAGGAAATAGAGAGTGAGAGGATTTTAGCATGGTCAGTGAAAAGCATGGGATATATTGTCATGTCTGTACTCCAAAAATGTAGAATTTTGTTATTTGTTAGCCCCCACTAATATAAAGATAGAGGGTAGGAGGCAGATATGGATTGTGCTAGCCATCATTTAGACATGCAGTGGAATCAAACTTTTTGTGTCCTTTCAATAAGCACCAAATTTTGATAGCACATCTACTTGAACATATGCTTATAGCTAGAACATTAAGTAGAGGAGGTATCTTAGAAAAGTCCATTTTTTTTCCATCACATGCTATTATCTTCCTCTGTTTCTGATTTGCAGTCTTTTAACAAGCATCTTCTTAAGATAAGTTATTCATTTACAGATGCCTGATCATATTCCCAAGCCAAAGTAACACAATAATGCAGTAGGAAGTAAGACAGTTAAAACTAAGCCAACACGATAAAACCTGTTTAATGTCTTGTCACTTGACTTGTGCAAAACATATGAAAGGAGAGCAACATATATTTCTATGTCTAGCGAACTGATCACAAGTAAATTGATAGTAGTACATATGTCTGTTACCTATAGCCACATGCTGATTCAGGGTAGATTTATATAACACCCCCCCACACACACACACACACACAAAATAGCTTGTGATAATAAAAAAAAATCACACAGAACATCTGGGTGTTGGGGAAAATGAGAACATGAACAATAAGAGAGAAGGTATGAAGCTAAGTAGTGGCATATCAAGTACTGAATTAGAACTACTAGTTTTGGAAGCTTTCAAATTCACACAGTATAGTCTACTCTCACATTTCACATCAACCTTCCATAACAAAAACTACCCTTCTAAACAGTCACCTTAGAAACAAACTATTTAAACAAAAAGCCACTTGAAAGATGGTTGGGGATTTAAATCATGCTACCATGCTTGCTAGGAATGTATTCACTCATTTTCCATGATTCAAAGACAGTTTTAACACCCTGGAGTCTGTATGCATATTAGTATATGCCTCTGAGAGTACAAGAGTACAACCCTGCTACAAGTTCTGTGCAGCAAGGCCTGATACACTTGAGCAGGACTAATTACCAAGAACATTAGCAAAAGGAAATGGCTAAACATAGTTTTGTCCTCTATCATGTCTTCAACAGTTGTACAGTAGTGGGACAATTAACGTCAGGAATAAGCAGGGCTACTGATTCCCCCCCCCCTTTTGCTTTAATTATAATATGGGGAGGTAATTTGTGACATTGAAGATGGATTGAGGGGTAACAGGCTAGGGCGATCTCATTCTTTCCCAACTGCATGACAAGACACTACTGATACCTAAACTCTTGTTTACCAGAGCCAAAAGAAGAATCCCCTCTTAAATTCTACCTTTCCTGTTGGAAAAGATATTTAACATCAAGGAAACAGCTCATGAAACAGACAGCAGGCTACCTTGTTTCTGGAAGAAGCCCAGGCATAGAAAATTTCCACATTACTTTTGGAATGCTGTTGTACTTTGTAAAACAAAGACGGAACGGCAACTTCTCCATCAATTTGTTAAATTACACAAGGTTTCACTTTCCTCCTTGTATTTGGCAATCTGCCAGTCAGTCACTGACCTGCTCACATGATCCTCTTGGTCCACCATGGTTCAAATAAGTTACAAGCACATAATAGGCATTTTAAATATTCAGTGTCCACTGGAAGGCTTCCATGGGTTGTCATGCTACTGAAATGGACCATGAGTTTTTTGAGGGTTGTTCCTCAAACAATGCTGGTAATCCAGATTTGAACAACCTGACATGTCATGGAAAAACTGCCAGGGGCTGAATATCATAATGGTTGCTGGCACACACCACAACTTCTTGTGACTTAAATAAAACATGCTGGTCTTAGGTGATCATGGTCATTATCTAGAGCATAAGAAAAGCCATGCTGGATGAGACCAATGGTTCATCCAGTTCAGCAGTTCATTCACATGGTAGCAAAGCAGGTGCCCATAGGATCCCTCCAACAGGTTGGGTACAAGAATTCTGCCTGTCCAAGCTCCTCTGCAGCTGGTGTAAGCGGGCATGGCACCTCTGATAATGGAGGCAGAATACAGTCTGCAAGGCTAGCAGCCACTGCCAGCTTCCTCCTCCATGAACTTGTCCAAAACCCTTTCAAAGTAATCCAAATGGGTGGCTATTTTTACTTCATGTGGCAACAAATTCCGTAATTTAACTATGCATTGTGTGAAGAAGTACTTCCTGTCCTAAACCTCCCATGAATAAACTAGATGGGATGATCTGGGTTCTAGTATTATATGGAGGAGAAAAATGCCTCCCTCTCCATTTTCCCCACACCACACATAATTTTAAACATGTCCCCCTCTACTGCCTTTCTTCTAAGCTAAAAGTCCCAGAAGTTGTTCCAACCCCTTGATCAATTTACTTGCCCTTCTCTGTACTTCTCCTGTTGATGAGCTGAAACTGGGCCGCTCCTGCTCTTAACAGAACAAGGGCTTATATACCTCTCCACCGCATTTGGCTGAGGTAGTATAGGCTGTTAAGAGCTCTTTTCAAAATTTTACTCATGAAGCAGCATCACAATGCATTATTATTGTCCTGTCATGGGAATTTCAGCATAGGAAATCCTATCTGACCTTGATGTCTGGTTTTATGGTATAAACTGAATGCTCCCCTTACTCCTGCCTTCTAATTATTATTAACTCAGGCAGATGAATGGCCAAGAGAATAACCTTTTTCAGGTGGCAGAGAGATCTTTAAAAAAGTCTGAGGGAAAAAAAAATCATTTTTCCTCATTTGGAAGCTTCTCTCCAATGACAGGATGAAACAAACCAGGGTCTACCAGTTAAAATACTCTGTTCATTTTGTCTAGAGCTGAAGTAGCCCATTGCCACATATGATAGTGAAGATAGAGAAAAGGAAGCTAGTAAATTTCAAAGGCTCCCTTTCTTGTTTGCCTCTCTGCTGCCGCCACTCCTTTTTCTAGCCTGCAAGGCTCTTTCTCTGGTTTGTCAATTGAGCTGTTAGCAACACCCCTCAGAAATCTTGATTTGTCCCAGGGTCTGCCATTATTTCCCTATCCCTACTCTAGATAGGCACATTCTCTTACATCAAACAGATCTGTCACATCAACAGAAAGTCTTGTGGCATCTTAAAGATGTGCTGCAATGTGCTACTCTTTAAGGTGCCACAGGTCTGTTGCTTTTCTGCAATAGACTAACAAAGCTTTCTGCAAAATGTCAACTCAGCTGCTGACCATTCATCTCTCATTAGCAGAAGGGGAAACTTTATAGCCTAGAATAGCTTAATGCCTCATCACAACCTTGTGAAAAATGGATTGAATTTCTCCTTTTAAGTTTTAATGGGATTTTGAATCAGGAGTTTTAGCAGGTTTCATAGAAGTTCTGGCAGTTTGAATCCATCAGCCTTGGGCTTGGATAACCATGTTTGATTAGGCATTGTAGGCTAATTCATTGCTTATGTTCCCATTTTTCTCCCTGCAACAAGACACTCAAATACCAACACAGAAAAGCTATACAACAGCACACAATAAAAAGGAGTTACAAATTTTGTGGAAGATACAAATAGTTCGAGGGTCTCAAAATAAGCAAAATGACTTACAGCCCAGAGCTGTAGCACACTGGTTCTTTAATTTTGAAAAGCTTAAAGTGTGCATTAGCTATACCCCAAATCCTGAGTTATATTCAGTAAAACAGGAATCTGAATAATTACTGTTGGTATTCAAGTGTTGATCAGCAAATAGCAGTTCAAAGGTTTACTTTAAGGTGCACTTGGCCTGAGAGTAAAAAGGATTTTAGAAATTGAAATATAATGGCTTGAAATGAGAAATGTTGTCATTTGAACCTGTCTTTAAACAGGACCTCATTCTCTTGAGATGTCCTTGCCAGCTTGATTAATTTCCTGTAACATCTTCTGTTGTAAATATTATTTTACATATCAGAATATCTTTTGTTTGATTCGCAAGCAATTTCACTCTTTGTTGATAGCAACATCATCAATATGGCTTAGAGCTTTAGTTTGGGGATCAGAGCACATGAACTATGTTCTTGCATGCATTTAGCTAACTAGTTTAAGGGACAGCCTGAGTGGGGTGGGGGGGAGGCATACCTCCAGACCAATGAAAATTTGTTTAAATAAAGCAACAACCATGAGCTTTGCCAATGCTATTCTGTCAGTCATGGCTTGTCATAAGAAAACATGCTGGGATTAGAGAGCCTTTTTGTCTGGATCCGGCAGTGTGAGAGTTTCTGGGGCAGATTTTTTCCGTGGTCGGTCTTTGGGAACTGCTAAGAATTCGGGCGCATCTGTGGATAGAGGTGTAGAAGGAGCACTAGAAGGAGCACTGCGGATGGAAAAAGGGAGGGAGACATTAGAGATTGATATCGCAGGAGGGAAGATCCCAATTTTCTTGTTGGTGGCTTCCTGAGTTGCTCGTTCATACTCTCGGACTTCATCCATAGTCATGTCTTCAAATGAGAAGAAAAGAAAGACATATTAATGTTAGAACTTTGTATAAGCTTATTTCAACTGCATTTTTATTCCAGTAATAGTCCTAAGGATGCATTCCCCTCACAGCATAAATATGTCTGTCTTAGAATTCCAAGGGTAAGTGGCGTTCTGGCCATCATTATCAGAAGTGCTCACTGAAATTTCAGGAGCTGCATTTTAGACATTACCATTCATCTCATATTTAAGAGCTGCTGGACCCCCCACCCCAGCATACTGACCTCCTGGGGCAAACCGCCCCCCCCCCTAATTTCTCATGTTGGCATAAATCTTTTGTTGCTATACATGTTGGGCTTCTTCTATCCCTGCCCCAAGCCTGTCCTCACTTAAACAAGGACAAGGTTGACCACCTGAGCATGTAAGTGTTTTTCTCTGTATAAAGATCAAAATTCTTTTAAATCTTCCCGGCAACAGGCACTGCGCAGGTGCAGCACCCATATATGTGTGACGCATGGAGACCATGATGAAGAAATGACGAGATCAACCACTACGAAAAGATGCTTATTGTGAATGACTGAAACCCTGCCATTCTAGAATTTTTTTCACATCTCTATTGGAGTCATGCTCTCATGAATGGTTAAATACTTGTATCAGCAGAAGTACAGCACTGAAGAAAATGTGGCAGTCCATCTGGTTTAGCTCAGAGATGTCATTTGCCAGCTTCATGCATAATAAGTCCCCATGGGTAAACTTCCCTGCAGGGCTTCTCACTGCCGCAGTATCCACCATTTGAGTATTCAGGGTGTAGCAGGCACATACTGTAGATTCTCATTATGTGCAAACTGGCAAGGGTGAGTTGTGGGGTAGCTGACAAGCCACTTAGCACCTGTGGACTGTATCAGGGCCGTAAGTGGCTTGTCGATCACCCAACAACCTACCCTTACTGGGTTTGC
This sequence comes from Varanus salvator macromaculatus, assembly GCA_023646645.1. Lineage (NCBI taxonomy): Eukaryota > Metazoa > Chordata > Lepidosauria > Squamata > Varanidae > Varanus > Varanus salvator. Next base: position 736,375 of record JAIXND010000791.1, on the reverse strand, counting down.
ATGTAGCAAGGAAGTACAATAAACCCCTATTACACCCCAATTCTCAAAATGGTGGTCACCACAAGGAGGTGGTTTCTTGTTATATATAAAGTCACATAAAGAATTCAGATCCACATCGAGTTAGAAGAGCGGGTGGGAAAAAATATTTTTTCCCCTGATATACTGACAATATTCACAGTTTTCTTAACATTCAGCTAGTAAGCATAATAAAACTGAAGGAACTGCTCAATTCAATAACGGCTGTTACAGAACACATTCAAGAATTCCCTTGTTTTAAGGCCATGGATTTTCATTCAGAAGCACAATAAAATATCAGTTAGACATTGTGGCATAATTCCACAGGAGGGCAGTGTCCCTTTCTTAGAAACACAGCCTCTCTCTGCTGTAGAAAATTCCAAAGCATGATTCTTGGTTATTTCTCCCTACCAACTCAACATTCAGGATGGGTTCAGCAAAAGGTCATCTGAGATTTGCATGCCTCATATCAAATCCAGGTTAGTGTTTTGAATGCCAGGAAAGGATTTGTTTACCAAAGGCAAAACACAGGTTGCTTTCAGTTTCAGCTTTCTTACAGTGAGTATGGCCTCAAATAACGCAATCTAAGAGGAGGTCAAGCAATCAAGAGCTATTGATGCTGAACAGAAATTGTTAAGAGCCTCCTGAGCATAACCACCAGTTACAGTTAAGTGACTCAGAACCTACTATTAGAAAACCTTCCACTTATTTTAGAAAAGGTACTGAATAAGACTGGAAGGCATGACAATATCAGTATCATGAGGCTTCCATGAGGCAGGGTGGGCATCATGGTTGGGTGCCTACCAAGAGTCTACGCCCTAGTGGAGCCCTTTGAAGTTGCTGCTCCTCGCCAATGCAGCCCTCTCCACCTATTTCTCACTCTGACCCGTACAATGGTGTGAAGGAGAAGGAGTAGATGCCACTGCCTACTTGTTCACTGGCTCTTTGTCTGTCAAGCAAGTGAATAATAAGAATGAAGGGAAAAAAGGATGATGAGGAGGAAGAATTACTGGCAATGGTGGTGTGCAGGTAGATTCATTGAAGTCATCTTATCCAAGAGCCCAGAAAGACATCGAGCTAGGACTCAAAGCAGCTTACATCATTCTCGTCCTGCTGCTCTCAACCTTATCCCCACAACAACCACCCTGTGAGGTAGTTGGACTGAGAGTCTGTGACTGGCCCAAAGTCACCCAGTTGACTCCATGGCTGAGTCCTAGACCTGTGCTCTTAATCACTACACCACACTACACTGGCTCTCACTGTGGCTGACTTGATGCCAAACCACATGATGGTAAAGGGCAGAAGAGTACATGGGTACTCTTGGGAAGAGTACATGGGACAATGCAATACAGCAGTATGGAAACTACAATCCACTTAAAATGTTAAAAGTGGAGCAGCAAATGAACAGAGAATCATGAATGCTCAAAGGTGCCACTTAGGCTGTTGAGTCCATCTCCCTCCTCAGTGCAGGAATTCGGTTTAAAGGTTTCCTGACAGGTAGCTGTCCACTTCCTGCTTGAATATGCCCAGCAGAGAAGTGCTCTCCACTGCCCTTTGCACTCAGTTCCATTATCTGACTGCTCTGACCACTAGAAAGATCCTCATGTTCAATCAAAATTGCCCTCCTGTAACTTAAGCCTGGTATTTCACACCCTATAGTCTTCGGGGGTAATGTACAGGTTATAGTCCTTTTCTGAGTGACAACCCTTTGGGTTTGAATAGTGCTGCAATATCTCCGCTCAATCTTCTCTGCCTAAAACTAAGCATATCCAATTTCTTCCACGTTCCTTCATAGGACTTAGTTTCCAGTCCCTTGCCTATGAAATGCTACTGAGGTCAGTTCAACCACTGATGGAGCAGAGCAGGGCATCCATGGCCTAATCCCAGCTGCCATCCTTTTACCCTCTTGAGACCACTGTGACTGCTCTGCTCTCTTCTGTTTGCACATTCCGGTGGCCCTGAAGCAGCCAAAGCAAGACCCTGTGCATCATTCCACCCCGGCTGTATAGAGCTCTTGTGCACAAAGGTGAGTGCTGATAAGAGGCTATCCTAAAGCACAAAAAACCCAGAGTCTGTTCTCGGGGAAAACGGCTGGCTCAGGGTGCATGTTGCCTGATTCTGATCTAAACGGACCACAGACATTGGTGAAAAGGACAGTACCAGCACATTTTCTGTAGAACATACCCATTGCCAGAGAAAGCTGGGATACAGAATTGACACCTGGTGCATCAAAGTAACTGTAACTTGCCATTTTCATTTCCCACAGGAAATAGGTCAATGTATCTAGGGAATAGTCCTATGCAGGTTTAGACAGAAAAAAGTCATGCAAAACATTTACCAGCCAGCCATGACATGCTGGGGAATGCTGGACGTTGTAGAACAGCATTCTATTTTCTGTTTAAATACACATAGGATTGTGCTCTAAAGTTGGATTCAGACATGCAAAAACAAGAGTCACAACACATCATCCCCTCGTAGGCAAGTCATTTTGCATTTGGAATACAAAGGGCAGATTTAATCAGCAAATCAATCACTGATCCAGTTTGTCATGGCTGCCTTTTTAAAAAGGAAGCATATACATTTACTCACTTGGAAATACTTGCTGACTTTCTTTAAAACAGAGACAGAATACAGCCCATTAAAATAAAAAAATGAAAACTGCTTCATTTCTGACATCACAAGGAACCACCCAATCAGCATTGTCCAGAGCTAGCTCAGAACAGAAAGAATGGGATTTCCCTGAACTTGATGTTTCAGTTTGTATGTTTGAACAAAATGCACGATTCTATAATGAGTGCACTGCTCAAATTATGAGTATATGTGGCTGCAAAACGTTGTTCCTTGCACTGGGAATTCCATATCTCTACTTGGAAAATGTCACACAAGGAATCCAGGATGATGCTTTGCAATGTTCAAAGTCCATTCCCAAAGAAGTAATTGAAATGTAGAATCTGACTTAAAGCCCAGTATTTTGGGCCTTTGTTTGCACTAGCAGATGGTGGGCAATATTTTTAAAGACAACTACATACACTTCCTTTGGCATGGCTCTCTATTTCATCCACAGGAGATGAATGTTGATTGCAAACTTTAATGTTGGTTTTTTCATGCATACTTTTCTCATATTCTCGAACATCCTCCATAGTCATATCTGAAAAAAGTTCAAGATGTTGGGGTTTTCTATTCAACATGAATTTTAATGAAAGGGAACAGCCTAGGGGAGAACTATCTTTCTAGCAAAAGCCAAAAAGCGGGAAGCCAAATAGCTTTATGAAGAATTACTGTTAAAGAAAGTTAAGTTAAACCAGCCAAGGAAGGTATAAGAAGGTTAAGTTGAAGGAAATCATAGCACAGGGGTGCTTGGATGCTTGGGATATTTTTGTGATGTGAACTAGGCAAGAAGATGCAGGGTGGCAGGCTTTGCTAGAGACAAACATCTTCTAAAATTAATTTAGAAGATTTCCTGGAAAAAAGAGGAAGGATTAAGCAACGTCTCAAGAATACACTTACCTTGTCAAGAATTTTCCAAGTATTATGCTGAATGACATGTTTTATAATAACAATATACCTTCATTACTTGAATAATGCACAGCTCAGATTTTAGATACTATTTCAGTCAAACAACCTATGAATTAACAGTAGAACACTAGCAAGTAATAGATTTATTTAAAGTTTCAAACTTTTTGTAATCTAAGTCAAGTTACACATTGGTGTATCTATTGTTATTCTACGGTGCTTCCACTTGAGTCTTTTATCATACCATCAACCTGTTTCATTCATGCAATTATATGGGGACTTTAAATAATTATTTCTTCCTTTCATAACCCTCTCATAGTTTCCTACTGCTTCTTCTCTCTTTTTTCTTACCATGAAAATTCATTAAGGAAGATAGCTGGAATAAATGTATAATTTCGGCTATAGAGTTTTGGTTACTGGGTGCTATAAAATGTAATAAATAAAAATAAATAAATCAATAATTGGATGAATTTCAGTTTTTGCGGCCCGATGATGTGGACAAGGTGCTTGGATCGGTACGCTCAACCACCTGTTTACTGGACCCGTGCCCATCTTGGCTATTAAAGACCGCCAAGGACGGGATTGAACCCTGGATCTTGGGGGTGGTCAACGCCTCTTTGAGAGACGGCCGGGTGCCGGCCCCCTTAAAGGAGGCGGTAGTCCGGCCAGTCCTAAAGAAGGCTTCCCTGGATCCAGAGGTGGTCGCCAATTATAGACCGGTGGCCAACATCCTGTTTCTGGGTAAGGTGCTGGAGCGGGTGGTGGCGGGACAACTCCAGGCACTCTTGGAGGAAACTGATTATCTGGACCCATTTCAGTCCGGCTTCAGACCCGGCTTTGGCACTGAATCCGCCTTGGTCGCCCTATACGATGACCTATGCAGGGAGAGCGACAGGGGGAGTGCGTCCCTGTTAGTCCTCCTTGACATCTCAGCGGCTTTCGATACCCGGAGGAGGGCCTTCTCGGCGGTGGCGCCCCATCTATGGAATGCGCTCCCCAGAGAGGCTCGCCTGGCGCCGTCGTTATTTGCTTTTCGGCGCCAGGCAAAGACCTTTTTATTTAGACAATATTTTAATAGTTAATATTATGTTTAATTTATGTTTAATTTATGTTTAGGTTTAATTTATGTTCAATTTAAGATTAATTTAAATTTGTTATTTATATTTTTGTTGTATGTTTTTATATTTAACCTGAGATGGGCCAGTTTTTAAATATTGTATATGTTTTTAATATTATATTTGTTTTGGTATTGTGAGCCGCCCCAAGGCTGCTGCAAGGGGCGGCATATAAATATTTAAATAAAATAAATAAAAAATAATAATCCTGATGATTGGTGCTAGGACCCCTCTGGCTGGAAGCACCCCTAGAGCTATCCAATAAATCCAGAGGCAATCCATTTCCAGCACACTGATGGGTAGGGTTGTCTCAACCATGTTTCCAAACTCCAGAGGAACATGCACATATGGGGTTAAATCCAGTGATATTGCTACTTAGAGCAGAACTAGTAGAATGAATGGGACTTAGTTTAGGTTAACTTAAGTCCCATTAATTTCAATGGATTTCTGTAAGAAAGACTAACAGTGGATTTACCCCATAACTTCCACTGTGTGGAGGTCCCTTGTTATTTTATATGGAAGGAAATGCTCTTACACATCCCAATGTATTCTACCGTTACATGGTATGGACTGAGTGTATCAGAATCCTCTGGTATGACATCTCACAATATGTTCCATCACTGTTAACATGAGTCATGGATTACCGTATTTTAATATTAGTTTGCTTTTTCCCTACTTGGAATGAAGGAGCATTAAAACATTGAGCAAAGAAACTTAGAAGTGAAGGAAATTGTGTGATCAGAAGCACTTCTGCCAAGCAAAGTACATGCTCTTCATTAATAGCACTAGAAATAGTGTTGTCTCATGACAAAGCTAAGTGCATATTAGGCTTCAATCCTTCACACATCTACCTGGAAGAAAGATTCCCTAAAATAATGGAAACACTTCTGAGAAATTATGTTTAGAATTGGGGGTTAGCATGCAACTATGGGGGTAAAGCACTTGGTTCAACAAAAACACATTGTTAGAGTAAACTAAACAATACATTTGTCTATTGCATTCACTTGATATCATCAACAAATGCATATATTATTGAATACTTAGTTTTAAATGTATAACAAACACTGAAGGAAGATGGCCATCCAATCATTACAAATTTGAAAGAAATTGCACCCTTCCAATGCTCTTGCAGCTGAGTATTCAATGCCCATAGTATTAAAGCATCCTAATTATTAAAATAAATTGCCATTATCCAGGCACAGCAATCCAGACAGAGCTTTCTGCAAACAGGTGTGTATGTGGGGGGTGGGGGGGGGTCTGGGAAGTCCCACTGTGTGAGTGGAGGTTTGTCCATGCCGCCATGTACAGGCCTCAAAATGTATCATCTTAATAGACTATCAGAGTATTTGCATGGATAAATACTCATCCTTCCATGTACAAAAGTTATCATTCATCGTTCAATTCATGAAAAATATTCAAAATATGCTGTGGGTCTTGAACAGTTCTTTCTTTCTGTGTGTGTGGATGCGAGAGAGAGATTTTCACAGGCAGTATGTGATAGATTCCAACAAATGTTGAATGACATTTTTCGTAACCATTGCTGCTGTTTTGACTACTATTTGGGTCTTGATTCTGCCTGCCAAGCTGTAGCATGAAGCACTACATCACAGTAGAAACCAAATGTGCACCCTGCAGGCAACACCAGTTCTACAATGCCACATCCATTGCCTGGAAGCCTGTCATCTGTGCACAAGGGCAGACCTGTGGCACTAGCACAAAAAAGTCCATTGCAGTGCCAATGTGCCAGCATGTAGGGGAGCAACTGTAACAATGGTGTCCTCTTCAACCTGACACTGCACTGCGGTTCTCTCCCATGGTACTGCTGTCCTACCGTAGGGCTGTGTAATTCTGGGGGAGCTCTCATCCTATGCCCCATTCTGCCTAAGAGATGATGACCACGAGTATGACAGGTTCCCAGTCTCAAGTTGCAATAAGGCCTTGAGAGCTATGAGCAGAGCAGAGAGCAGGGGGTGGGGGTGTAGTTTGTGAGTGGCAGCTCTAGCTTTTGATCACTCCATGGTTTTACCGGGGCCCTCCAGTCTCAGTGCTTTGAGGAGAAATTTGTTTGATCACAATCTCTGCCCCACTGGAAGATCACATCAGTCTCTGCATATAAGGGATTATTTTGTGCCCATTGTCAAAAGTTGACAATGTGTAAACAGAAGATAGGCATGTCTCTGCTTCTCTCAGAAAGTGTGGGAACTAAAGAGACTACAATATAAAACTCTGCAGACATGAAGGATGGATACCATATAAAGAAGCAATATTCATTCCTTGTCCCTTCCCCAAACGGCAAAAGCACGGTAAGAAAAGAGGAACCCATATTCTCTTGAACCTTAGCTATTCACACTTTTACATTTCCTTAAACTTCTGAAAAAAAATTAAAAAGAAAGTTCAGCTATAATTTATAAAAGCTAGTTATGCAGCAGATAAAGCCATATAATGCTACTGCAGTTTATGGAGCAATTCTTCTATTAATGGGATTCATTGCCTAGCTAGCTATCATTACTGGAAGGGTGCAACCGATGGGGAGAATTCCTACCCTGGAAATAATCTACGCAGTGTGCGTTGATCAGACTCACCATGGGTTGTCCCTTCACTTCCTTCCATCTCAGTTCTCCTGCAAGATTCCCAGGGACCTGTGGCAGAGACTGTCTTGATTCCTGTTCCACAGGGATTCTCTCTCCCTGCTTCATCTGAATCAGAATGGGTATCCAGAACCTTTGAAGGCTCTTTTATAGGGGGAGCTGGCCCAATCCCTAAATCTCCTCACTCCAGTTGTGCCCCCTTTTGCAGGGACCAGAGCTTTTCTTAGAGCCAGTTCAGGAATTGATATGGAATAGTCCTATCGTATGACTGAGCAGTACCTAAATGTCTGAATAAATCACAGCACATTGATCGAAACATACCTTCCCAGTGACACAATTCCATCTGACTTTCCTTTTACACTTCCATTATTTCTAAGCTACTGCAAAACACTTTTTTAAAAACTGAGTTAAAAATAAAATCCTGCATATTTATTGCACAATCAAGAAATATTAATGATGCTGAGCCTTAGGATAATCCTGTAATCTTCAAAATACTTATTATGCTTACCTAGAATGTACTACTTTCAGGGGCTACATGCGGGTGCTGGATTAGAACAGATGGGGTTTGAAGTGTATTCTTTAAATAATAGGGGGGTCGGGTTATACATTTTTCCATAATGCTGGCTTTTCACTTTGGGCTTATCTGTGAATGCTTTTAAGCTATCCTGATGTTAAATTGCAGATACATCAGAGAACTAGCATTTGGGGATTGGGAAGGTCACAAGGCTGAATGGCCAATCCCTCCGATGTGCAAATTTATGCTGGTGTCCTTCTGTCTTGGTTCACATTCTAGTTAGAGGTATCTCTAAACCTCAACTAGTTTAAATACCACAACCCCTTGGCTAGCTATAAATCCCAAAGGCATGATCCTGTGCTATATTGAATTTGGCTGTAATTTGAAATAATATATGTAAAAACTGGGCAGAGGGATGTATCACAAGAGCATCAGATGCTAAGGTGCATAAACACTAATAAAAGAGTTTAAACAATGCTGGAGGCAAGTCTTTCGCAGCTACCAAAAAAAAGGTCACTGCAATGGCTGGATTGGAACCATCTTCTTTAAAAATGCAGCAGCAGCAGCGTACCCTGATCCCATCCTAAAATTCCCTCTTCGGCTTTGGCTATGAATGATACATGAGTGAGTTCTGATTATTTTGAAGCAAGCTTAGGGAAAGCAAAAGCCGCTCTCTGTGACGGCAGCCTGAACCAAGGCTAGTGCAACACATAAATGCATGGCACAGAATAAATAGATATGCTGTAGATATGTCTTGTAGCCAGCCATACTGGCCATTTATACTTTAAAACATGACTTACCATACCACTCATCCACCCATGCAAAAGCCTGTCGGTGACCAATCAGCAAGATATCTCTGACCACCTGTAAATCAGAATGAGGTTCAAGACTTCTCCAAGACACAAACAAACGAAAAAAACACAAGGAGCCACTGCAAAGCATAGGAATGTGTTATAGCTAACACAATCAATGTTCTGAATAGCAAGGTAGGCTTTAGCCAATTTATAATGATGGGACATTCTTGAAAGCATGGTCTCTGTATCTCTCAAAGAAAAGCCATAGCTAATTTTGTATGTTCATTTTTTGAAAGGTGCATGTAGAAACAGTTCAATTTAAGAACAAGATTTGCAACTAAGACTGGTAATGATTACACATATAGGAGGATGAAGACCTATTTTTAGCCATTGGACCAACAATATTCACCTGGCTTTCATTTTAAAACAAAATGTATTCATTCCAGACATGTTCCAATATTGTACATTTAAGATATTTAACCTTTTTATGTTGCCTAGAGAACTCTGGCTGTTGGGCAGTATAGAAATGTAATAAATAAATGAAAATGAAATTAATCTGTGGGCTTCCAGATGTTTTGACCTGTGCCACTCATCAATCCTAGTCAGCATAGGCAATAAGGAAGATTAATGGGAATTAAAGTGCAAAACATCTAGAGCGCCACGCACTGCCCAATACTATTTTAACCATCACTTCATACGTACGTCATGCTAGCCTACGATCCTTTTATAAATAAACAATCCTCTGTCTTGATTTTCAGTTTCTTGGATACAATTTTTGAAAGACAAAGCAAGCTAATTGCTTACAGTTTGAAAATGCTTATTGTCTCTGTGATACTAGGTGAAAATGACTCATTTATTCCATGTATTTTTATTACACACTGCAGCCAAAAAGACTCCTAGTGTGGCTTACATATGATTAGTAAAAGAAGACAGTCCCTGCCTGAAGACATATAATCTAAAAAGGCATGACACACAAACAAAAAGGAGAGCTTGTGGAATGACCCCACATCCCCTGATATGCTGGTAACGACACTTGATGGCTGGGGAGACTTCATAAAGAAGGTCTTCAGCAGAGCTTTTGGAATAGCCCAGTTCCTCCTCCATACAGTCTGCTGGTGGAAGTAGTGCATAGAAGTGCCTAGGAATGGAGCTGAACATATGGCATAATGGCACTGTTTGTTTCATAGATCATATAGGTATTGTGTATTTTATAACCTCTAACCTCTTAACACACAGAAAATCAAGCCCAAAATACATTAGATCCAATGTCAATGATCTATGTCCAAAACTGTATAAAGAATTCAGGCATAGTTTTAAAGGGAGTAAATTCCAAGGTCTTTGCAACATGGAATATTTATTAATCTCAGCTGCAGATTTATTTTCTATACCCTTTGAGCATGCACAGGGATGCTCAAGAAGAGAACATGCAAGCAATGAAAATGAGCAACATTAACATTCTAGTATTACCCTGATGGAAACTGTTTTTCATCCTACAGGCTGCAGCATTTGCTTTCCCACTGTGTTCCTTTAGACCTATTTAAGGCCCTGAACTGAAACAAAACGTGCAGAATTTTTAGCACATAAATTACAAGCAGGCCAACAAGTGCATAGCTCAGGGGTTTCTCCCACTCCCGCCTCCTTCCCTCTCATATAGAAAAATACAGAAGAGAAGAATGCAGAACAGCTACATTCTTGGTATGTACATTTCTGACTAGATAAGCTCACAAACAGTGATGAGGAGGAGCCAGTGATCATGGTGCACCTTGGCCCAGTCACATCAGCACAGGTCATCATGCATTCCTGGAAGCAAATGTTAGTTTGTTAGCTAGAAAGTGGAAATCCAAGAGCTCCAACTGCCAACGCAGCTTTCTCTGAAGCACTGTCCTGTTTCCCTCACCAAACGAGTGGGACAGGCAGAGCTGAGGGGCCTCAGTGGAGGAGACTGCAGGGGGAAAGTTTTACTGCAAGATGATACCGTACAGAAAGGATAGGGCCCACCTGAAGGGCACCGCTTTCACCATTTTTGCCACCAAACTGCCATTTAATATCAGCTGCAAGGCAGTGGTGGCAAAAAAGGCCACATTTTCACTTTAAAACAGGGTGCACAGGGACCACATGCCTTCCTTTAAGGTAAATTTCTTCTCTCCTGTGGCTTGCAGGAGTATGATTATGCGTTCCAGCAAGGCGCTGCGCCCATGTGTAGCAAATCAGGGCTGATTTCAGTGTTTGGGGAGAGGGGTGGGCCATGGTGAGGCAGTGCCACCCGTGGTTTTTTCCAATGGCTCGCTGGGCCCTCAGAAGCTGGCCACCCATAAAATACGGTAAGACATGACAGCCAGTCAAAGGGGTCAGACACATTTGCATAATCATTTCTACGCTAATACTAGAAGACTCTGAGCTGAGATAAAGGAGTTGGGGTGCATGGTCTAGAGAAGGACTAGGATTGAGCTGTTATAAAGGACACCTGACAGAATGGGAAGAACCATTTGGAATGGGCTTCCTAGAGAGGTCCATCACTGCTTTCATTTTGGCACCAGGTGAAGACTGACCTTTCATAGACATTTTGAAACCTGATTTTAATAACTGTTTGTTTTAAGATCTCGTGCACTACCAGCCATTGGGTTTTTTTAAAATTGTTACTAGAAATTGTAATGCTTTGTCTTGTATTTTATTGTCGTTGTATGCCGCTTAGAGGATCTTGTTAGGGTATTCAGTGGCCTATACATTTATACATAAATAAGTGGTGGGATTTGATCCTCTCTGGATATAAATTGTATAGAAAGAAAGGGAAGGGCATACTGAATGAGGTATTACTCTTTAGTAAGAGGGCACAGAGCAGTGGTTCTTGACTGGGCGCTGCACAGCTTCCCAAGGGATGATCTACAAACTGGGGAGAGGGATTCAGCATGTCAGAGGGCATTTGAGATTTTAGGCAGCCCTTTCTTTTCTCTTGGCCATGCCCTCTGACTATCAGTGAAGAAGACCTGTCATGTGCCATACAACCTGCCCTAAGCATGGAATCCCCCAGGCCCTTACAATAGTAGCACATAGTAAAAATCTAACAGAAGGCACCCCCCCCCACCAAAAAAACCCCAAAACAATTATTCAATTTCCAGTGAATCTATGAAGGAAGATGCACTTCCAGAAAGCAAATGGCAGAGAGGTCACTGAAATAATAATAAAAGAGAGAATCAGCTTCTCAAAGACCACACATTGGGCTCAGACATAAACTGGCACTTTCTGATAGCTTTTGTCTGTAGGAAGTGCCAGAACCCACCACATCTTATTCTGTCTCTTCCCACCTCTGTCATTTCTCCATACAACCACCTAAGAGAAGTAACAAGACCACTCACCCAGTTAGCTAGCAGGAAGGGGGCAACAGCAAGGCAAAGGGGTAGAGAGGAGAGAAAGAGCAAGGCCACAGGTTAAAAAGGGAGAGAAAGAAGGCTTCCTTAACATTTTCCAAGGGTTTTCTTAAAGCAGTATTTCTGGAGGGAGCAAAGAAGTGAGAGCTTTATGGGTGCCAGCGGAGGTTCCCACAGACATCACGGCACTCATGGGCATTGCACTGGGGACCTCTGCCTTAGCAGGCATTTCTGATTTACTCGAAGGGAAAAAAACTGCTTCGTGTGAGACTGCTTCTTCTGTGTGCCCCAGGGTAAAAATATGAGTAAGCAAAAGCTAGCATGCAGCTGCTCTTGAAGCATGATATTCCCTACCCTTCTTTTATGGTTCCCTTGGCTCTGTTTACATATGGCAGAAATCACACAAGGCCCACTCTGGCCTTGAGGTTAAAATGAATACTTTCCATCCCTTTCTAACATGTTTCCCCCAAGCTTACAGAGGGCTTCTTCTTGTGTTTCTTTTCTCTACCTGGCATTTTCTTTTGACTTCTACCTGGCATTTCCCCACTCCCAGAAACCATACATATGTAGATTCATACATAGAGTCCCGTCTATAGATTCTCACATCAAGTGTACCTCATGTGCCAAGAACGATGCACAGATCTCACTGAAATAAATGGAGCTAATGTGTTCTTAACTGAACTCGGAGTGTCACCTTATTACAAAGCATGAAAACTACTTCTCTTTGTGATAAACAAATGCTATCTAGCTTAATAAAATAAACAATTTATTTCCTATCCTGCATTGTTGCTGCTGCAGCAGTGTCAATTCTCTTCCGTAGGTGATCTGAAACACTTCCTATATCAACTAAACTGGTTTCAAAATACTGTAAAACCGTTGCCGTACAAAATCTACTTCAAATTCTGTAATGGTCTGCACATTAAATCCAAGGCTAAACATATGGACGTAGTGTGTAATTGGAATCACTGAAACAAGATCCACACATGAGCATTCTGACTCTTGCCCATAAAATTTATGTTCACACACAGGATAAGATGGAAAATGAGCTAGGGACACTGTCCTTCACTCACCTTGTGAACAAACTGTTCTACTCGTGTTTGAAGTCCCCACACTTCAAATTTCACAGACACCAGCTTGTAGGAACACATAATGGGCTCCTGAGTCTCTCTCCAGCCTTCTTTTAATAGGCCTCTGCCAGTTTTCTCCGATTTGAAGTATTTTGGATCCTACAAAAGAAAAGCAACATATCTGGTTTTTGGTTTTTTTAATCATGGTAGGGCAAAAACATCTGTGCTGGAAGACCCTTGCAAGTTAGCACAGGGATACCTACTAACTAATGAACACAGCTGGCTTCATACAGGTCAGAATAGCCCTTAGTTCGATACAGCCAAGCCCAAGCAATGATACTCAACTGTCAAGGTTGCATTCATTGTGCCGGTCCCATCTGAGTAAAGCTGGTACCCATAGGAATGGCCCCAGGTATGCTGCACACCAGTAGCTATCGGAGGGGGGCTGCTACCCACCCCATCCCCCAAGAGGGAACCACCATATAACTGCCTTCTACTCCCTCTAGCTTCAAAGGGTGACTGTGAACTTAAGGAACTCTGTCCCTTAGTGAATGAAGACGGTACCACAGGCTCAGCACACAGATGCATTTATTTAATTTAAAGTAATTAAAGCATTAGATTCAAATAATTCCACAGTGCACATTCTTAGAACCCTCTTAGTACACCTGGAAGGTTTCAGGCATCTGGGTTTCATGATTTTGGAGCTATGCCATTGACACACTGGCACACATCCTCTTTTAGTATCACAGAAGATACCTGGGCTAGAAAAGCCCTCTCACTTCTTGTTACATCTCCATCCCATTTATTAATATCAGTAATGGCAGCTGGAAAACTGTGCAAATATACTGAAGAGAGGAAGGAGACTCATTGGTGGCTAAAATTAATTCTACAGTTCTGTTTTCTAAAGTAACATGCAGTCGATTTGAAAGTTTGGTCACTTCCCTATGAGTTTCTATAACAGCAGCAGGAACTAATTTTTAGTATTTAGTTGTTTAATTCAGTTAGAATATAAATGTGATGATTATGATACATTTCTTTTAATAGATAACCCTATTTTATTTTATTTTATTATTTATTTATTTATTTATTAAAACATTTATAGGCCGCCCCATCGCAACAAAGCCTCAGGGCAGCTTACAGCATAATTAAAATACAAAAATAGTACAAATATTAAAATAATTTATCCCTCCTAAATAATTTTAGGAGGCAGCATACACTAAAATACATCTCTACTCAAATGTTGGAATATAAGTTAAATGTAAGCATACTTTTACACATTACAAGTGTATGTACCGGTAACTTCTGTTTAAAATATGGTATAACACATGCTGGGTTTGGGGCAGAATTAGAAATACTTTTTTTTAAGAGATGTGACCCTTTCATAAAGTAATCTTCTAAAATGCAGGCTTTGTAATATAGTCCACTAGGACTATTACAAAGAACACACATCTCTCGTTTTGATTTTCTGGTTACAGTACTTTAGCAATGAGGGGGGTTTTGGCTTTGCTGTTTTTCCAATAAATACGCATTTCATTCATAATCAAGGCTAAATACCCTTTTTAGTTTTCTTATGTAACACTTGATTGAATGTGCGATTGAACATTGCCACAATGCCCCCCTCCCACAAATACCATAATTCCTTTTGGCATCTCAGGGTGGTTTTTTTTTAAATCCAAAAAACGAAACACGCAGAGAGAAAGCAGCATCTCAGCCTTGTTAGCACCCAATATGGAAAATGCTATTTTTAAATCATTCTGCACTTGGCATTACAATGTACTGAAAACATGGAGCAATTTGTACCATTTGGTACAAAATTATTCTGTCAAATTGAGTTTGCATCATAAATTGTATCTGACAGAAGCACAGAGGGCAGGGGAGGGGTCTGCTAAACCGAGTGGTTACAAGCAGTCTTTAATGTGGTACTAGCAGAACAACTGTGTTCTGAACTGCTGCTGGCTGGAACCTTGTGGCAGTTCAGCATGAGCAAACCCCACTGTCTTCAAGAGGAATTCATAATGAACTGGGAAGAGCATAACACCCTTTTAATTTTTTCAAAAAAGTATCTCCTATCAAAAAGTGAATTTACATTTGGCCTAGGGACTATAGAGCACAGAATATTACAGCTGGCCTAGAACGAACATAGCTCTGTGAGCCGAAGAAGACGTTAGAGATTGGTCTTTTCCTTAACAGCACACAAACAACACCATGACGCATGGAGGGAGTTTCAACAGTACATTGCAGTATGACATGAGGGAGATGGTCAGCAGCAGACCTTCAGATTCTGGCCACTGTCTTTATCAACAACAAGTCATGATAATGCTAGTTAAGTGTCAGATTGTTTGATGCATCAGCTGTCTGAGTCATAATCCATTCTGATGTTTTTTAGTGGTTCTATAAAGTTTTGGTATTTTTAATGGAAATTCTTTTTAGGTGTTTTATATTTTGAATGCCTTAACCATTTTATTGTGAATAACCTTGCAAAGGTGACTAAGGGCACAGTCCAATCTGGATGCCCCAAACTTGAGGGATGACAGGCATCCCATGCAAGGCAGAAGGAAGGCAAAAGGACCCACATGCCTCCTGCCATACAGAACACTCACATGGCTGATTTTAGCTGTTGAGTGACACCTCAAAGCAGGAGGTAAGGATGCTGGGGTGCTGCCATCATACCTTGTACCTTGGTAGCATCCATTTCATCCCCCCCCCCCCCACACACACCCAAAAAGTCTCTGAGGTTCTTTTTGTGTTTGCAAAGATGTAGCCAGTATGGTTCTTTCCATCACAATGTTGGAGTGATTTTCTGACCTCATAGTTGGGATGCAAGCAATCCCACAGCAAACCTAGTCTAACAACTATAGAACTGCTCTGCTTGAAATAATACTAATAATCATAATACAAATTTCTGCCTGTTTGATCTTGAACATTTCCACTGAACATCTGTTATTTCAGGCAAAATTAATAGTAAGATATTACATCTGTGAGATATAGTTTCACTATAAAATTTCCTCCTTTTACTATCAGTGAGAAAGTATCTTCATGGATGTAGTAAACTTGCTCAGTTGAAGGCCTAGAATTGAGACAAAGTCAGATATATCTTCATTACAATATAGCCTTGGCATATTATTTAACAAAAAAAAAAAACTTGCTTCATGGTGTATTCATATTGCAAGATTCAAGAAAGGAAGATCTGAGCTTATCTGATCAACCAACCATGGTGTTTCTAAAGGTTTTCCCAGAAAAAAATGAGGTAGTTCTCATGCTTATATTATGTATATTTGTATGTCTGTATATTTTTCTTTATTACTCTTACTGAGTTTATTTCAGGAAGCTTGATAGCTGATATAATGCTATTTCAAAAGAACATAGTCTAGAAGAGGAAGTCATTTTTTCCTGGACCTAGGCCAGCCAATCACCTTGAATTGCCTATAAACGTGAAGGCAGATGTTTTGTAGACAGTTCAGCAGCACAGGGTATAGAAAGAAAATTAAATTTTCTTTAAAGTAGCATATGGCTACTTATTTAATTTCCTGACATGGAGTATTCTACCAAAAATGTCTCACATATGCTGCAAACAACAACAGCAAAACAAACTTTTTGAAACTTAGCGAAGCTATCGATCTATATGGTGTCATTGCCAACATATGCAGGGCTCACCTGAAGAAAAGGGGTGCTGTTTTAAACTAACATTTTAAACACATGCTCTTGGGATAGGGCTTGACATAACATTTTAAAATGTGTCTTATAATATGTCTCATAAACTTATGTAGCAGTGCATAGGTTTGAAATCTGTCAAAGGGCTAATGCCAATTTGGAGGTTTTGCTGTATAGGAAAGGAGTAACGAGAGTACAAACAACTCCAGGTTATCTCACTGAATAAACACTCATTTCTACTTTGGTTAATCCATTGCTCTGGGTTTAAATATATGGGTCTGAATCCAGATTTAGTCATCCTAAGCTCACAGGGACAGCACTGTGGCCTCAAATGTCTAGCAGCATCTTCCATTACCATGCCATGACATTATGCTGCTGTACATATTACTATAGGCTGTCTTCTAAGAACTTCTGCTTTCACATAGAAAATGCATAAAATGTTTCACATTTTGTCTGCTCTAGAAAGATGTCCTCAGTTAGGCATAAGCTGCATCCCTGTAGTGAAAGAAACATTACTGATGGAATAATTATTCTATTGTCTAAGAATATGTAATTTATTGTCCAACTTTGTCCCTGAGCTATAATAATTAGTTCCTGACTGTCTTTTGCCAAAATATGTTTGATTCTATGTTGCAAACTGACAGTGTCAACATAAAAATAACAGTGCAGAACACATATTGCACTGTTCTGCAATAACAGTGCAGAACACATTTTCAACACATAAAAATATATTCAGATGTCATATTTATATTCCTAACGTATTACAATGAAGATTAAATACACACACACAATTTAATCCACTATACAAAGCTTGGCTAGTTTAATTATGTTTATTTGATATTTCCTGTAGCTGCCATTCCATTCCTACAGAACAAGAAAAGTACTGGGTAAACTTAAGATAATAAGTGGCTGAGTCATTTCCCAAGGTGATGCCTCACACCAGCTCGAGGACACAAGTGTGTTTCCCAGCAAAATGTCATAAACATCCTGTCACCCTCAATCTGGTGCAATGAATTCTCATATGCTACGTAACAGTTGTGACAACAAACGCTTTTCCCCTATAGAATAATAATTTCCTGTGTACTTCAAAGGTTCCACTGATGATCTATGCTGGCTGGGAATTATCA
Source organism: Varanus salvator macromaculatus (assembly GCA_023646645.1). NCBI lineage: Eukaryota > Metazoa > Chordata > Lepidosauria > Squamata > Varanidae > Varanus > Varanus salvator. The sequence continues at coordinate 718,626 of JAIXND010000791.1, read as the reverse complement.
GAGTCAGGCTCAGGGTCCGTGATCAACATAGTCAGGCAGTTGCCAAGGGCCCAGAGACTAGAAGGAAGCACCTACTTCTAAGCACAGCGCAGCTGCTGCCAGCTTCCCCTCCTATGGCTGACCTCACTGGTAAAGCACCATGGCACCCAGGTGAGCCTGCAGGCCCCAGCACTCCATTTTCAATGAAAAAAACACTTATTTGCATTTTGAATAGCAGTAATCTAAACCAATCATAAGTTGCCAGGTGCAGGGGGACAAAACCAGTGAGAAAACAGAGCAGCCATTATGTTTCTCCTGTTCCATCATGGCTGCATCCCTCAAAGATAGCACCTGACTGATTCAGAGCACTGCTGCTGAAAATATACATACAGGGGGAACCCTGCAAGCAGAGCCAGGCACCCTGCTCCTCAAAAGCCAGCAGAACCAGCACGGGGAAGAGAAGCAGCTCCCCCAAATTAAAAAAAGCAGAGAAAGGAAGAGTCAGTGGTCAGAGATGGTAGGTGTGTGGCTTTCATCAATGCTTGCAATGGGCAAGGGCCTTCAGCAGGCATAGAACTTTGGCTGGCTATGGACTGGATAGCAGAGGAGGCAAAAGGGTATTGGAGGCTTTGGCTGGCTGCAGGGCGGGCAAAGCTTCTGCAAGGATCCATGGGCAAGACACTGCTGACTGAGGGCCTGCTAGGCTCTGTTGCTAGCCCTGATCAGCAATATAGTGCAACATATTGCACAGGGGCGGGGGCACCAATTTGGGAAAGGCTGATCTATGCAAGCAAGTACCTAGACCACCAGCTAGTGGTCCCTACAACCTATCTGGTGATTGATTGATTGATTGATATCCTGCCTTTTTCCTACGAAGGGCTCAAGGCAGCTTACATCATTCTCCTCCTCCATCTTATCCCCACAACAACCCTGTGAGGGAGGTTGGGCTGAGAGTCTGTGACTGGCCCAAAGTCACCCAGTTGGCTCCATGGCCGAGCAGGGACTAGAACCCGGATTGTCTGAGTCCCAGTCCCATGCTCTTAACCACTCTTAACCACACTGGCTATCATTCATTCATTCATCTTCTGTATGTCCAATGGAAGTTCTCCATTGACTCTATTTCTAGGCCTATCTTGGGATCCTGTGCATGTAAAGCATGTCCTCTACCACTGAGCCCCATAATTTGACTTCCTTTTCTGAAGAATGAGTGGCCTTTGGTGGCTCTGTTTCCAAAAAAGGATTGGCTCGTTCTAAGTTTGATGTATTATTGGGCAGTTTCCATCTCTACAATAAACTATAATCTCATAAATAGAGAACAATGCCTTCCATTTCCTGGGATCATATTCTAATATGCCATTAGCCTTTTGTTTCTCCTTGTCTACAAGCAAGGCTATTTTAACTCTGTGATTCTGTGCAAGGGGAGAAAAAATGCAGAATACAGTACCCATTGCAGAATTAAACTTCTGAGACTCTCCACATTTATTTTCTGAAAAGCAAGTTTCTACTCAGGTTGGGTAAAAATTAATGATTTTTTAAATTAAAAAATCAAATTGTTTTGATTTAAATTGATATTTATTTAAATAGGATTTTAAAAAATAAAATACTTTCTCAGGAAAAATCTATCTAAGGATAGTTTTTTTAAAATTTAAGATACATTATAGTCCAAATATTATTCATCATGAAATAAGGATTAATTTTTAATTATGTAGCATGAGGCTGTATATTTGTGCAATGTTTAAATGAATTCCATTAATCCATTCACAATGTCATGCTCTTCCAGAGGTTTCTGTAAGATTATTGGGCAGTTTTCTATCTAGAAGCTATTATCACAGATGTTTGGTTTTATAGTTCTCAAAACTGTGAATTGGTGTCTGCAGAGATCACATGCCTCTTCTTCACTGCAAAAATGTTATGGAATAAACATACAGAGTTTTGAAAAAGACCTTAATTCCATTGTTCCTTTTCAAATCTATGTACACAGAATCAACCCCTTACCGCTTAAGTGCTAGGTTTCAAAAAATTAAATGAATAGAAAAAGATTGTGGAGAGTGGAATAGATCTGCACAAGAAGTGTGAGGAGGGAGGGGCAAGCAGGAAAAATTAGAGTGAAATCTTTTGAGAAGAATATTCTACAAGCCTTTGGATCTTTTTGTGCCTAGCATGAGACTTATCATATTATTCTTTCCCTGGAGGAGAAAACCTATAATGGCAGCAAGCTGTAAAAGAGATGCACTTTTGGAATATTTTAATGAAGTTCCTCTACCTATGGATAAGGCATGCATGCAAATTATATAGAAAACCATGATTTAAATCTAATCTTACTGACTAGGGATTTAAATCATGATTTAAATTGATTTAATTTAAATCAAATCCAACCTGTTTCTACTCCTTTTTGTTTTCACTGGAGACCAAGGCCAGAATCATCCACACTGTTGTATGAGGTGAGCAGGGCTGTTATGGATAGGGCAGGGTGGCCATAAGGTGGAGATGACTCGATGGCATATAATAATAGCAATAAACTCCATTTTATGGTTGTAGAGACAGGTTCATAACAGCCATGCTCAATCATGTCTGGCACTCTGTTCTCATAGTGGTGAAACAACTGCTTGCAAGCAGGACATGAGATCAACCACTATACATATGCATACTGCCTCTGATACTGAAGGTAGCATACACTCAACAGGATCTGTAACTGTTGATATGCATCTCCTTCATAAATGTATTCAACCCCCTTTAAAAGACATCCAAAGTGGTGCCCATCACTACATCTAGTGGAGGTAAATCTCATACAGTGTGATGAAACACTTCCTTTTATCTGTCCCAAATCTCCCACCAATCAGCTTCACAGAATGATTCCAGGTTCTAGTATTCCAGTATGGAGAAAAATGTTTCCATCTCCCCTTTCTCCACCCCATCCATATTTTTGTACACTGCTACCATGTCTCCCCTCATTCACCTTCTTTCTCAGCTAAACAATCCCAGATGCTGTAGCCTTTCCCCATAAGGGAGTTGCACTGTTTCCACTGTGTAAGTGAGGATATTGGCACCACAGATTTGTACAAGAGCTTGAAAGAGCATGGACTATACAACACATACTTTTTCTTGGCCTCCAGATGCGTCGGAATACAACATCCAGCATCCCGCAGCCAGCAGTATAAGGGCGACAGCTTGGGAAAGGCTGGCCTAGCTAAAAGGCACAGCTGTAGCAGGAAATGCTAGAGTGTTCCTGGGCAGTCCTTAAGCTGGCCTCAACCTTCCTGCCTGCCTCTCTGTCTCATCTAACATTCCATCCTGCCAAAATGATGGATTGCTTTTACCTGGGCATTTCAGAACCCCTATATACATTTAAAACACAATGCCATGGTGTTCCATGTGAATTATATTTGAGAAGGTATAGTTGTGCATTAAGAGGTTCAGCTTTGCAAGAGCAGGAGTAAAAGGAAAAGGAGCACTGGGTAATCAGTGCTTTTGTCAAACTGGCACATGCACAGCAAACTCAAAGACTAATGCAAGCAGCATACCATAGGCATATTTATTCACAATTCACTTAAATGCACAGTAGTATGTAATATGGTGGTGCATGAGGCAAACTGCTATTCTGAAATGTGCCATGTACACACAATTAAAGGCACTCAAGGAGTAATGAATAAGGATAAGAAGACTTCAGAGAACCTGAATGAATTTGTTGTGTGTTTCTTCAGTGTAGATACCTGTGCCTGAATGGACTTTTTCAGCAAGGCTGTCTGAGGAACTGAGACAAATAGTGGTGACAAGAGATGAAGTACTAGATCTTCTTGATCAGCTGGGTTTCTTCAAGAACTTTCACATAGGCAAGTTAATACATATTCTATTCAGAACAAATAGGGGAAATTTCCCAGTACCCTAAATGACTATCCCATGCCTAGAACAGTTAATCAGGAAGCCAACCACAGAGGAGGAAACACTGAACGTAATACTAAGTGCAAGACATAACCTGCTGCAAGGCAGAAGTGCACTTGAACTGACCAGAAACAAGGATCACATTAGTATCAAATTCAACATACATGCTGAATCTTTCGTAAGCTGCCCTGAGGCCTGTGCAAAGGACAGGGTAAAAAATGTTTTGAATGAATGAATGAATGAATGAATGAATGAAAATGAACAACTGCCAAGAAAGATAAATGCCATCACATTTGACTGCAAGGACAAGTCTCCTGAAGAATAACCAGCCTTCTGCAAAGGTAAGTCCTGGCTCACAGACAGATATGATAGCTTGTCCTCTGAGCAGTATGGCCTTTTGCAGTATTTAAATTTGAATTTAGTTCATTATAGGCTTAGTCCAAAACAGCAGTTTGTTGTCTTATTTGTTTTCAGTATGTACATTAATGTCTAATTTCATATTGCTACCCATGGGGGGACCAGGAAATCTCATTTTGAGCTATAATTCTACAAAAGAAACATTTGAGAACTCTTGCTCAAAATAAGTTAGCTAAAGTAACAAGAGAGTCTTGTGGCATTTCTTCCCATCAGCAAGAGTCTACCTTGATTTGGACAGTGAAGATTATGGGTCAGGATGCCTGTTCAATGGTTCTCTAAGTTCAAGTGGCTACTATGAGAGAGAGAAGTATTAAGTAGGAATACAAAGTCAGTAGCAATTAGGAAGCTTTAAAAAAAAAAGCAACAATGTATAGAATTTTCTGTATCTGGGCTGCTCCAGGCCTCCATCTGCTGGGCAAATGCCAGAATAACTACCCTGGTTGTTGCAGGATTAGTCCCAGGCTTTGCTGGAGCTGCCAGGGCATTGATGAGCATCACCTCGGAGCCCTGAGGGAAGAGCTATACAAGAGCAGGTTCTGCCCTCCAAAAGCTGCCTCAGCAACGCAGGGCCCCTGAGCACTGTGCCTGCATCTTGTATGACCTTCGCCTGATTCTGTTTCTGCCCTTTCTCACCTTGTTCTGCTTCATCTTGTCCTGCCCTGCTTCCGTGCCTTGTCCACCATGCCTTGTTGTTCCTAACCCTCCCTGGCTATCCTGCCCTTAAGCATCTGCGCCTTGCCTTGTTGTTACTTGGGTACTGACTTTTGCCTGTTGTGTCTACACTCCTGTGCCTTCCTCCAGGATGTGACTGCATGGCTCTGTGACCACAACCTGGACTTGTTATTGGACTTGGTTATTGGGCTTGAACTCTGCATGTCCTTGGGCCTTGTTGCCTGGGTCCTGGTGCTTCTGCCTTGTTCCCTATCACCCATACCCCAGAACCGGAAAAGAGCATTTCTACACCAAGCTGTTAATTTGCTGAATATGTTTTTAATTTAGTTGCAGAACTGAGATATGATCAATACATGAATAGTGTTTCTTTTCCTGCTTCCCTAATACATTACCTCTAGGTAGCACTGTATTATAGTAGAATAGCACCCCCAACAATTGGGTGCCTATGCCTGCCCTCAAGCAACGTGGTCACAGATGGTGTTGTGTTGCATGGCAAATAGATCCACTTGGGGGACACCCCCTCAGTCCCACAGGGATTGACTCATGTAGGGGTGGAGTTACCACTTGTGAAATTGGGTAAAGGTTCTGCTTAGAGAGTCTGCTAAGACAATGCAGGTACCTGCAACGTGAATAGCGATCCGAGTGGTATGTCGAGTGGTGCACCAATGCCAGATCTTGGTGGCAAGAGAGGCAAAGAGAACTTGAGCAGAAAAGACCGAAGTCTTCTGAAGCGCGGGAAGAATCATGTGTTGGTATTGAAGCATTAGGGGGTATGTTGGAGCATCAGTCTGGAGAGGACGTAGTGAGATGGACGTATAGTGTCCATGTTCAGAGTGAGTGTGTTCAATTAAGTCTGAGCGATGGCTAGGCAAACTAGAGCAAGGTGGTCTGTCACGGGATGGAGCTATTTGTCTAGGGTCCTTAGGAAGCCTGGAAGGCAGAACAGCAAAACTGGGACTGGCCTGAGAAGAGTATTGGTTGGATCTGTTGGGTTCCAATGAGGCCCTCCATGCCTAGAGTTGACTGGGCCCAGCACTCTCTACAGTATTCTGTATCAAAGTCCCCATGGTGTGGAGGGGGTGTTCGATGGGTTCTACATCTTTTTCAGAGGCCGGAGATTGAGAGCGGTAGCTGGATCTAGGTTGCCCGGTATGGAGGAAGACACTCTAAATCGAAGGTACAGGAGATATGGAGCTCTCTGCTGAGACAGGGTCTGGTCATAGTAATACTGCTGTGGATGGATTACAAATTTTGCTTTCCAAGTACTTTTTGGAAGCTGAGATTGAGGTTCTGGTATTGGGTTCGGTGTCAAGAGCAGAAGGGTGGCTCAGATCTTGTGTGGGCACCATGTTTTCAGTGCACAGGAGGCCAGTAATAGGCAGAATGGCCACGTGTTTCCGAGCTCATTTACTGCTCTTTTTGTTCACTTTTTTTTTTTTGGCTTCCCCATCTTTGGCACTTTTAATGTGACAGGGCCTAAGTTTTCATCTGTATTAATGGACATAGAAGCACGTGAGGTAGATGGTTGGCATTGTCCATACGGAGGGTGTAGCTCCTCAATTCAGCTTTTAGGTGATCTGCTTGATGTTTTCTTGCCGGTTTGGTGAAAGCCCCGCAATGGCAGCAGGCTCGGCAACATGAGTTTCTCCCAGGCAAAAAAGGCATAGGGAGTGGCCATCTGTAGGAGGAAGTTTACTGCCACACACTGTGCAATTGCAGAATGGGGCTTTGAGCAACATTTTGTCCGTCAGATGAAGGCACAGTAAATAGAAGAAAGAGGCAAGGATAATATACTTTTTTTGCTTCTAGCAAGAAGAGAATATTGAGAAGAACATGATAATACCAGAATCTGAGAAGGAGTGGAGAGACAAACAACTGCACAAAAAAAGTGGAGGAGGAACTTCACAATGTCATTTGAAGAAATGAGGTCTCAATGGGAGTCCCACCTTCACACCAGGTGTGTCTATGGGCTGGCCTCCTGCCGAATACTAATCAATCAGCTTTGGAATCTTCTGAAACAGCTCCATGCATGCATGCAGATCCCACATGTGTGATGCACAGTGAACATGAAGAATAACATTATCTGAGAGTTCAAAAGCCTCACAGAAACACAGGTAGTAAGAAAGAGTGAAGTAAGTATAAGAATTCTGCTATGCGGTTCATTCTACCACTCATGTGCATTTGATGTGTGGGAAAGAGTTATCCTTGCCATTTGATAGAATGAAATAAAAAGATAACCCCAAGGGTGTGATGTCTTCAGGAACTGCTCACAAAATGCCAGTGCAAATTACGCCAAGGAGTCTTTTACCTACCTCTGATTCTTTGTAATAACGCTCAGGAATTTCATCACAGGCAATATCGATAAAGCAGACTTCTCTGTCAAGATCTTTGGCTTCATTATCAAATATCTGGAAGATTAAAAAAAGATTAACAGTTCAATGAGTATATATTCTAAACTCAACTTCTGCAGATGCTATGCTCTGGCAACAATTCATCTTAGGGAACAAAAATACTGGTTCCAAAAGCAGCAGAGTATGTCCTTGGCAGTATCTCCAACTTACAGACTGGCTGTATTCACAGTATTCCAATTGCAAGCAATAACTTCACAATATGGAGCAAAACCCTGAAGGCTTCATTGAAAGGAAAGGTTTTCCACTTCTTACGCTTGCAACATATAGCTTTCCAAAGTAATAGAAGCAATACAGTTCCTTTCCCTTCTGTACTGCCCAGTAGGTGAAGCACTCTAGGTAGTTTATAGTAGTTCATAAAAACAATACATTAGAATACAAGGAAAAGTCCATAAAAGCATATCAAAAGAAATATTAAAAAATTTAAACAGCTAAAAATATACAGTGAAAATAGCCCTGCACAAGAATTCTGAGGTGGGAAATGTTCTGAAGCCCTTGAATAACCAAATGTCTCAGCCTAAAGGGTTGCTTCAGTTTTGGCACCAAAAAGATGCAGGGCTACCACAGAAAAAAACCCTCCCTCTTGTTGCTGCCCTCTGAGTCTCCCTTGGAGTTAGCACTCAAAGGAAGGTTGAGTACAATTTCTGGGTAGATTGTGATTGGGAGAGCAGCTCTATCAAGTATTGTGATTCCAAGCTGTGTAAGGTATAGTACCTTGAATTAGGTCTGGAAACATGCAGGCAGCCATGGTAAGCAGCCTAATAGGCCCCCTCTGTTCAGACCTACAGCTCTCAGATATTAATCTGGCTGCCACATTGTGCATGCGCTGTGGCTTCTGATCAGTTTTCAAAGGCAGCCCCACACAGAATGAATTGCAATAATCTAATTTAGAGACTACCAGAATGTAGATAACTAAACCAGGTTATCCACATCCAAATAGGAGTGTAGCTGGTGGAAGGCATTTTATTTATTTATTCATTTATTTTTCGATTTACATTCTGTCTTTTTCCTACAAAAGGCTCAAGGCAGCTTACATCATTCTCCTCCTCCATCTTATCCCCACAACAACAACCCTGTGAGGTAGGTTGGGCTGAGAGTCTGTGACTGGCCCAGAGTCACCTAGTTGGCTCCATGGCTGAGCGGGGACTCGAACCCAGATTGTCTGAGTCCCAGTCCCAGGCTCTTAACCACTACACCACACTGGCTCTCAATGGCATTCTGAGCCATTGAGGCTACCTGAGTCTCAAATGACAAATGTAGATCAAGCAGAACCCCCACACCAAGCTAAAAACTTGCTCCTTCAGGGGAAGTACAACCCCATCTAGAACAGTTGAACACCCTCCTTGACTAGCAATCTTTGTTGGCCCTCATCCAATCCACTGTCACAGCCAGACAGTGGTTCAGCACATCTACAGCCTCATGTGGTGATGATGAAAAGGAGAAATAGAGCAGTGTGTCATCAGCATACTGGTGGCAACATACTCCAAAACTCCAGGTGACTCCAGTCAGCAGTTACACGTAGATATTAAATAACAGAGGGGACAGAGCAGACCCCTGAAGAACTCCACGTTGGAGAATCCACAGGGTTGATTCTCCAAGCACCACCCTGAAGAGCCAGCCTCCAAGGAGAAGTGGAAACACCCCAGCACCTTGCTTCTGACACCTCAACTCAATGTATGCATAAAAAAATAAAATCCATGTTTTCAATGATGTTCTTGCATACACCACACTTTCTGAGTAATGATGAGTCCTAGAATCACTGATACCTGGGTTTGGCTTCTTTTGAAAGAGAGACAACTGAAGAATTAAGGTGTCTCTGTAGCAGTTGCTTTATTTACAAATACAGAAGTAGTGTCTAAGTGGTACCATCTTCCTCTAAGCCTATCTTATTTTATCTTATCTATGGCTATCTTATTCAGACATTCCTAACTGCTAATTATTCATACAAGGCTGAAGATCTTCTACTCCACATCAAATCCAGGGAGAGAAGCCCTGTACCACAAGGATCCCTTCAGCCAATTGATCTCTATCTCTCCCCCCAAAATGACACAAGTTTGCATTAGGCACACACATGAGTGCACAAACACACTTTTATTTTTATTAAGCAGTGATACTATTATTACCTTTTCTCCAAGCTCAAATATCTTATTTAAATTTAGACAAAGGGGAGAGATTCCTAACTGCCACCTAACCAGTATCTCAAAACAGCTAATTCTTCTGGGGTATTAAATTAATGGGCATTAGATATTTTGCACAATGTGAAGATGCCCAAGTTGCCCACAGAGGCAGAACTAATGCTCCTCTGGAACTGAGTGGAAGGAGAAAAGTGAAAGGCATATAATAACGAGTTCAGGAGTAGGTGAGTAACCCTGCTCCCCTGCAGAGGGCAGAACCAAGATTTCTTCTCCTTCTCCAAAAGGACACAATGTCTTCTTTTGCAATTTCAGTTTTGCATTGCCTACTTTTACTCAAAGAAAGGAGCTCTTTACTGTCTGCTCTACTTCTCCACTGGCTGAGGATGTTAAGTTTACACAAACCCAATGATATTTGTGGGTATTCAACAAATTTCATGTAACTGCTGTAGACAATGACAAACCCTCAGCATTCTTACGGCTCCGCTATTTCAGATGGGGTGGGGGCACCTGAGGCCTCCTAGCAAAGTTGTAACAGAGGTGAGATCTGAACCAAGGACTTTCTGGCTCACAATTCAGCACAAAGCTACACCAGTTCACATTATTAAAGTATTGTTTCCTATCTTTTACAGTCACCTTCAGGTGGGTCTTAAACTTCCTTCAGGCACCAAAACATAAATGCTTGTATTATAAATGAAATTTTAATTCTACTAGGTTTAATCACCTTTGGAGGCTCAGTGTGACATTTGCAAGGCATTTTCAGGATAAAAGCTATTCATAGCTCCCATGTCTCTGAATCATTTGTACAGGATTATTTTCAGTTGAGGGTCTACAGAGTGCTTGCAAAGATGTGGCTAACCAGATGTCCTTGACCCTTGCATATCAGGATTACTAACAGCTAGGCAGTGGCAGCCAACAGGGAGGGTCAAATAGATGCAGTTCCTCAGCCACACATTAAGAAATGCTTGTTGGCCCCAGGAGTCCTTGGTAATTAGTGCCCATTTGCTAATATCCCCTTTTGATCTTGGGAAATGTGGTACGGGCTGAACTACCAGCTGCTTTTGGGTGAAACGGATTATATAGCTCCATTTCAATCTGGGTTTAAATCTCTTTGGGCAATGAAATAGCACAGCTCATCCCAATGGGGGCAGGGGGTGGGAGAGGAAGAATGTGACCCTGTTGATTATCTCTTATCTCTCAGTGATGTCAGATACCAACAACCATGGTCACTTGCTAGACGACTTCTATGGGGTGGGTATAAATACACAGTGAAAGTCCCCTTCTAAGTCCTCCTGAAAATACTTAGGAGTTATGGAATAAGTGCAGAGGTTCTCTTATGGATCAGTAACTGGTTAAAGAAACCAGAGTAGTATCAGAGAGTATGGTATCTGTACTGAGACCAATGTTTCTCAAATAATTCACAAATAATCTGAAATTAGAAGTGAAATGGCAGGATGGCATGTTAGATGAGACAGAGGTGCAGGCAGGGAAGTTGAAGCCGGTTTAAGGGCTGCCCAGGAACTCCGTTTTCCTGCTGCAGCTGTGCCTTTTAGCTAGGCCAGCCTTTCCCAAGCTGTGGCCCTTACACTGCTGGTAGATTATTATTTAAAATGATTTTAAGGCCACATTTAATGTTAGAGCCCCTCTGAGCAGCCTACAAGAGAAAAACAATTCAAGGCATTATAGAACATATAGAATCCAATTCAGTTAAGAAATACTTTACAAACTACAAATCAATAAACTGAATCATCAATAAAACCTACTGCTATGGAAAGACCAGCAAAAGCATGTGGGTCTTCAGAATCTACAAAGAATGGGTCTGTTCCTGGAGGTGGGGCAGGGCCTCTGAGTCACATCCCCTCCCACTACCTCTAATTGCAACTCAGAGATAGCAGTGGGAACACAGGCAGCAGAGGTCTCCGGTGCCACTGAACCTAAGAGCCTGAGAACGCCATGCTAGACCAGATCAACAGTCCATCCAGTGTGAAACTCTGTTCACATAGTGGTAAACCAGCTACCCACCGGATCCCTCAGCAGGATGGGTACAATGCTTCTATCTGTCCAAGCTCTGCAGCAACTGGTATGTGCAGCCATTCCGCCTTTGATAGTAGGCAGCACATACTAGCAAGGCTGGGAGCTACTGATAGCCTCCTCCATGAATTCCCCTTGAAAGCCATCCAAACTTGTGGCCATCACTAGGTGTTGCTGCAGTGACTTCCCTGGTTTAACTGTATACTTTGTGAAGAAATCCTTTGCCTGTCCTGAATCTCCTCACCAATCAGCTTCATGGAGTGACCTCTTTGGATTCTAGCATTATGGGAGGCGGAAGAACAGCTGCTCTTCACAGTCTGGCTATGCTTGCATGCTGTTGCTATGGGGAATGTCCATTATGGAAAGTCAGGGACTCCATGCAAAATGGGTTGGAGAGACAGCAATGCCATCGGAGGCATGACTGTAGCCACTGTCACAATCCAGTCTCTGGGAGGGACCCAGTGAGAGGCAATGTTGTTCTCTAGCTAAACCTGGTCTCCCTTCTCTGGATTAGTCTGTCTTTTATTTTACTCTCCTTTAAATTGTTTTATGCTTTGCACCTTTGTGTTTCTGTAATATTTTATGACAGATGACTATTTTAGCCTTCTGATACTATTCTGATGAAGGGTAGTCTAAAAATATTTAAACAAATTAATGACTAGATTTATCAGAGGTAGAAACAGGAAAGCACTGTACAAGACTGATTTCCTTTCAGGCCTAATTCTTTTGGTGCTTCTTCTAGCCAAATACCTTCGAATGCTCTTAGAGTCTCAGGGGAGGATAATTTGATTGGTTTTGCAATCAGACTGGGGATATTTTAAAGTGCTTAAAAAATAAAGCAGATTAAAGCCTATGGGGGTAGGGGAATCCATAATGTTCACAATCTGTGTCTCAATATTGGCAAAGAGCTGGAAGCAAATGGCAAGAACATTTTGTGTCTCTAACAATGCTGGGATTGTAGAAAGGACTAATAAATATTATGGCATCAGAAAGAAATTAAAAAGGCTTGGGTTCTTTGGAAGCAATATAATGCAGCAATGTAAAATGCATGCAACCAAACAAGGATTTTCCAGTCAGAGCACAATCTTCCTTTGAAAGCATCTAAGTCCAGAAAACCTATTTTAATTATAAAAAACTTCTTACTGAAATCTTATTTACTATGATATTGAGACATAGTTGCAGAACATTATTAAAAATCATCTGAAGCTCAAATACATTCTGCTGGGGAGATTCAGCCTGTCCTTCTGTGACAAGGCTGAGAGCCCACAGAGGCCCCTCCTGGAGGAAGCCAGGGGAGTGGATTCTCATCCATCTCCCCTCTCTGTTGGAGCTCCCAGCCCCACTTTTCACACTGTCCTGGGGAATCCCAAGCTTACCAAGCAGCATTTTGGAAGAAACAGAGGGTTGCAGGAGCAAGAGGGATTGGCAAAAATGGCAATTTTACCATTATTCTATGAGGATAATGCATAATAGACATTGCCAGGTTTTTTACAAACTTATAGTGTGTTGTGTAACAGCTTTACCTCAATGTCATACCATCCTCTTTTGAGGCTCCTGCCACGTTGCTGATTTCAGCTATGTGTCAGCAGCAACACCATACTCCCAGCTCAGGGCCTTATGGATGGCAAATGTAACTTGTTTTCAAGCCAAATTTGGCCTTTCTAAAGCTTCCATCTCCTTCATGGATCACTGCCTTGTTGTGGCGAAGGGGCTTGCGTAGCTCAATGAAGCTATGAGCTATGCCGTGCAGGGTCACCCAAGACGGACAGGTCATAGCAGAGAGCTCTGACAAAATGTGATCCACTGGAGAAGGAAATGGCAACCCACTCCAGTATCTTTGCCATGAAAACCCCATGGACAGTACCAAAAGGCAAAACGATATGACACCGGAAGATGAGCCCCTCAGGTCGGAAGGTGTCCAATGTGCTACTGGGGAAGAGCAGAGGGCTAGTACTAATAGCACCAGAAAGAATGAAGCGAATGGGTCAAAGCCGAAAGGACACTCAGTTGCAGATGTATCTGGAGGTGAAAGGAGAGTCTGATGCTGCAAAGATCTGTACTCCATAGGAACCTGGAATGTAAGATCCATGAATCAAGGCAAGCTGGATGTGGTCAAACAAGAGAAGACAAGACTGAACATCGACATCTTAGGAATCAGTGAACTAAAATGGACAGGCATGGGAGAATTTAGTTCAGATGACCATCAGGTACACTACTGCGGGCAAGAATCCCTCAGAAGAAATGGAGTAGCCTTCATAGCCAATAAAAGAGTAGGAAAAGCAGTACTGGGATACAATCTCCCAAATGACAGAATGATCTCAGTTCGAATCCAAGGCAAACCATTCAACATCACAATAGTCCAAGTCTATGCCCCAACCACTGGTGCTGAAGAGGCTGAAGTTGACCCGTTCTATGAAGGCCTACAACACCTTCTAGAATTAACTCCAAAAAATGATGTCCTTATCATGGGGGATTAGAATGCTAAAGTAGGAAGCCAAAAGATAACCGGAATAACAGGCTGGTAGAATTTTGTCAAGAGAATACGATGGTCATAGCAAACACTCTTTTCCAACAACCCAAGAGACAACTCTACACATGGACATCACCAGACAATCAACACAGAAATCAGATTGACTATGTGCTCTGCAGCTAAAGATGGAGAAATTCTATACAGTCAGTAAAAACTAGACCAGGAGCTGACTGTGGCTCAGATCATGAGCTTCTGGTGGCAAAATTTAGGCTTAAGTTGAAGAAAGCAGGGAAAAGCACTAGGCCACTCAGATATGACCTAAATCATATCCCTGATGAATATACAGTAGAGGTGACAAATAGATTTAAGGAATTAGATCTGATAGACAGAGTGCCTGAAGAACTATGGACGGAGGTTCGCAACATTGTACAAGAGGCAGCAACTAAAACCATCCCAAAGAAAAAGAAATGCAAGAAAGCAAAATGGCTGTCTGAGGAAGCTTTACAAATAGCTGAGGAAAGAAGGGAAGCGAAAGGCAAGGGAGAAAGAGAAAAATACAAACAATTGAATGCAGAATTCCAGAGAACAGCTAGAAGAGATAAGAATGCCTTCCTAAATGAACAGTGCAAAGAAATAGAAGAAAACAATAGAATAGGGAGGACAAGAGATCTCTTCAAGAAAATTGGAGATATGAAGGGAACATTTCATGCAAAGATGGGCATGATAAAGGACCAAAATGGCAGGGACCTAACAGAGGCAGAAGAGATTAAGAAGAGGTGGCAAGATTACACAGAAGAACTATACAAGAAAGAGCTTAATGTCCCTGATAACCACGATGGGGTAATCACTGACCTCGAGCCAGACATTCTGGAATGTGAAGTGAAATGGGCCTTAGGAAGTCTGAGCAACAACAAAGCTAGTGGACGTGACAGTATTCGAGCTGAGCTATTCAAAATCCTGAAAGACGATGCGGTAAAAGTGCTACACTCAATATGCCAGCAAATTTGGAAAACTCAGCAGTGGCCACAGGATTGGAAAAGGTCAGTTCACATTCTGATCCCAAAGAAGGGCAATGCCAAAGAATGTTCAAACTACTGCACCATTGCACTCATTTCACATGCTAGCAAAGTGATGCTCAAAATCCTACAAACTAGGCTCCAGCGGTATGTGGACCAAGAACTACCAGAAATACAGGCAGGATTTCGAAGAGGGAGAGGAACTAGAGATCAAATTGCCAACATACGCTGGATCATGGAGAAAGCTAGGAAGTTCCAGAAAAACATCTACTTCTGCTTCATTGACTATGCTAAAGCCTTTGATTGTGTGGATCACAACAAATTGTGGCAAGTTCTTAAAGAGATGGGAGTACCAGACCATCTTATTTGTCTCTTGAGAAACCTATATGCAGGTCAAGAAGCAACAGGGAGAACTGGGCACGGAACCACTGATTGGTTCAACATTGGGAAAGGAGTTTGGCAAGGCTGTATACTGTCGCCCTGCCTATTTAATTTATATGCAGAGCACATCATGAGAAAGGCAGGGCTAGATGAATCACCAGTAGGAATTAAGATTGCTGGGAGAAATATCAACAACCTCAGATATGCAGATGATACCACTCTCATGGCAGAAAGTGAAGAGGAACTAAAGAGCCTCTTGATGCAGGTGAAGGAGGAGAGTGCAAAAGTTGGCTTGAAACTCAACATTAAGAAAACTAAGATCATGGCATCTGGTCCTCTCACTTCCTGGCAAATAGATGGAGAAGAAATGGAGGTAGTGACATATTTTATTTTCCTGGGCTCCAAGATCACTGCAGACGGGACTGCAGCCAAGAAATTAAAAGACGCTTGCTCCTGGGGAGGAAAGCTATGGCAAATCTAGACAGCATACTAAAAAGCAGAGACATCACCCTGCCAACAAAAGTGCATATAGTCAAGGCTATGGTTTTCCCAGTTGCAATGTATGGCTGTGAAAGCTGGACCATAAGGAAGGCTGAGCGCAAAAGGATTGAGGCCTTTGAATTGTGGTGCTGGAGAAGACTCCTGTGAGTCCCTTGGACTGCAAGGCGATCAAACCGGTCAGTTCTAGAGGAGATCAACCCTGACTGCTCTTTAGAAGGCCAGATACTGAAGATGAAACTCAAATACTTTGGCCACCTAATGAGAAGGAAGGACTCCCTGGAGAAGAGTCTAATGCTGGGAACAATAGATGGCAAAAGAAGAAGGGGACGGCAGAGGATGAGGTGGCTAGATGGAGTCACTGAAGCAGTTGGTGCAAGCTTAAGTGGACTCCGGGAGATGGTGGAGGACAGGAAGGCCTGGAAGAATGTTGTCCATGGGGTCGCAATGGGTCGGACACAACTTCGCGACTAACAACAACAAAGCTTCCATAGCTGGTTGCTGTTGCACGTAGGTGTTTTTTTCCACAACACTTTTGTCAGTGGCAGGAACACAAGGGGAGGGATGGACAGTCGCTTTCCCAACATCCCCTGAAATTTTCCATCCCTGCTATATGGGATAGGTTTTGTACAGCTGCAAAACATTCACCTCACAAATTTGCCCTGTGCCATGAATTCCCATTTCTGAAGTCCCTCATTTTCTTCTTTGTTGGGAAATATGTACAAGCTGTACAATCAGAGACGAATTTGGGTTAAATTTTATAAACTCTCAGCCTTATACATCAAGCCACCATGGCTTTCTTTTCTTTTCATGCTTTAGCTACCCAGCAAGGGCTCTGACTGGGAATGCTTCTTTTTCTTTTCCTGACAGCTGTTTGCTGCCTTTTAAATTAAAGCATGGATGGCACATTGAAGTGCTAGTTCCTTTCAAAGTAGAAAACAGAATGGTATTGCTGATTGGCTTGTCAGCAATGAAGAAAAAAACATCTATGTGGATTCACTCCAGCTGAAAGGAGTTTGGAACTTGTTCCTGGGTGCATGACAAAGACAACCCTGCTAAAAGCTCCCCTCTTCTGCCATTTTGGCTACTTAAGAATCAGCACTCAGAAAATATTGACTATTTGTATATACAAGAAAGGCCTGCAACAAAATATTGTGGTGTGGAGTGTTCCTGCCAAAGGTTCCAACCAGACAGACAGACAGACCCTCTTTGAAGCTACTCTGTTCCATTGCCTCTCCACTACTTTTCCATGTTACTTTTGCCAAGAGGCACTAAGTATTCTGTGACCACTGGAGTTTATTCTTACTGGTAAAGGATTTTTTCCCCCTGAAGCATGTATTAACTTCTAAAAACCTTGTAGGTTCCCAAATATGCTGATACCTACTTCTTCTGCATGGATATGCTTCTTTGGATACTTAGTACTTGGATAATGAGACTCATACTAGTATATATGATGCTAGAATAATCATTAACTAAACCTTTAGTCAGTAGGTCATTGAAAAGTACCATCTTTGTGGCCTTATATAAAACACTGAGAATGAAGCAAATAATACAGCTAATAGCCATTTGTGAAACATTCTGCTTTGAAGTGGTTTAATTTCCCCTTACACTTATTTATACAGTTCGAATCCATAACCTTTCACAGCAATCTAATGATCAGAAACTATAGTTTCTTAGCGAGCTTATCCCATTTGTCTACAGACATTTCTTCTATTATATCTCCTATGCCAAAAATAATGCTATAAGCATCCAGCCACTCATTGCAATGTGCAAAGCCCTGTTTTGATTTGCACTAGGTCCTTCTAGAACATTTTCAAGAAGAAATTTCAAAGGTTATATTCAGTTATAGGCACCAGAAACACTAATGTTTCAATTCATTTAAGTACCTCTCAATCAATAAAATTAGTTTTTCACTTAAAAAAACCCCTTCAGTTTGTCTGCAAAAGTTCCTCTTGTTAAAACAAAACGAATGAAACCTATGATTCTTTTAGCAAGCTTTTCACATATTCAGCCACAGATTATCAAGTAAGCAGACTACGAGAAAAAGCGGGTAGGAAAGAAGAAAAGGAACAATAAAGAGATAGAGGAGGAAGGAAGGAAGGAAGGAAGGAAGGAAGGAAGGAAGGAAGGAAGGACGGAAGGATATGAAAACACCAGGAGATTCGCAGTAGTCTTATTTTATACTTTGTCCATAAGTTTACTGTGCTGGACCATTGAAGTTTGTTGCCATATTTTAAACAGGTTATTGATTGCAATGTCTCTAAATAAGCACTAGCATGTTCTACTGTACTACACTATCAAAAAGTAACCTCTTAAACAACTCTTTCAATTAATTATGCCTAATACTGAATTTAACTTATAAAGTCTTATGGAGTGTGGGACTGCAATACTTAGTGGAAGGCCTCTCCCAACCAACCTCAATCTACCCAAACACTACAGTAAACATCTGGGCCTTCCTCCAAATGCTATCCCCAAGGTAAACTTGAAAAAAAGTAACAAAGGTATTGGGGGTAGTCTTCTTGGTGGTGGCACCTAGACTTTCCTTGTTGAGGCTTGCCTGGTCACAACTCTGTTATTCCTTCAGCACCAGATTAAGACAGCTCTCTGTGCAAAGACATTTCAGGATATTTAAAGTTTAAGTTTAGAGTTATTTAGTGGATCAATGACAACACTCATGGTCAGATGTTTTTAACAGGTCTACTCAGTCTGTTGCTAAATTGTTTGTAAATCTGTCAACTGTTTTTAATTTTTGCAGTGTGGGAAGCTTTATGTTGTTTTTATTTAATTATGCCCTATTTCTAGGAACTGCTGTAAACCATCCAGAAAACTTTGACTACTGGACAGCATAAAAAAGGTAAAGGTAAACATTTCCTCATGACATTAAAGTCCAGTCATGCCTGACTCTAGGGGGCGGTGCTCATCTCCGTTTCCTAGCTGAGGGAGCCAGCGTTTGTCTGCAGACAGTCTCCGTGGTCATGTGGCCGGCATGACTAAACACCGAAGTGCATGGAGTGCTGTTACCTGCCCACCGAAGAGGTACCTTTTTATCTACTTGCATTTGCATGCTTTCGAACTGCAAGGTTGGCAGGAGCTGGGACGGAGCAACGGGAACTCACCCTGCTGTGCACATTGGAACCGGCAACCTTTCAATCTACCAGCCCAGCAGCACAGCGCTTTAAACCACTGTGCCACCTGCATCCCCATAGACATAAGTAAGTTATGTCTTACTTTTTGTACTGATTTCCTTTTTGTACTGATCTACAATAGTTCACTTCTAATTCAAAAATACTTACAGGCTTCAAAGTATTCATTCTCAGGCAGACTTTGGATTTTTTGAAAGAAAGTAAGAGCTAAACTACTCCATACCAAGAAAATGAACCATGATTCATCAGTCTTCTCCAAAAAGTTGCTGTTGGAATCTCTGTTAAATTAGCTCAATACTACAAGTCAAGAAAAAGTTGCTTAAATACTTTCACTTGTACTGGTTCACTCTTAGCATTTAACTTCCTAGATCAGCATCCACTGTTGCCCCATCTTCCATATGTAAGCTGCTGAGAGAGTCCTTGAGCTAATAAATGTGAAATATAAATTAAACAAACAAACAAACAAACAAACTTTGATCTATATTCTGTATTGTCCTCAGCAGGAAACAAGGCTCCAATCAAAGCAGACGGGTGCCTTTGCCTGATATAGCAGTTCTATAATTTTAACAGATGCCTAACACACCCCTTCCAATCTTTCCTATTTGTATTGGACAGAATCTGCAAAAACCAGTAAGTTAAGGGATATATAATTGGCTAGGCAATAACAAAGCTATTCACTTCAGTCCACAAGGACAGCAAGGAGAGGACTATAAAAGAACTAAATATTTCTTTGAAATCTTTCAAACTGAATTTGCATTTAACTATCATCAAACAATGGCCTTTCCTGTCTCAGTGCTTAAAAACAGCACTCCATCAGCAGCCTTTAAACCTAACAACACAATTTAGCACACCACACGATTGCTTTAATATGCTTTATAAATCCAACTAAGGTAATAGCATTTAATTTACTAGGGCTAAGGGATTATTGTTGGCAGCTCTATTAAGAGCCTCAGAAAGCTCTTTTGTGTCCTTTGCAAATAGAGCTCCAGGTTATGTTTCATTCACCTTAGCAATCCTAGACAGCATGCTACTCCTGAATATATAATCATCTTTACACCATCTCTACACTACCCAGTTTGGTTACAAATTATATAGTGCTAGTCTCTTACAACTGGGCAGACAAACTATCAGAATGAAGAAGTGCTGCACACCAAAAGATGCATAGATCATATTTCTACCATCCCACCCCACAAATTCAGAGCTAGCCTCAGGTGGTGGAGTGATAAGAGAGGCAGACTGCACCTTCCTCTCCTACTCCTGCCACCTCCCTCCAGCAAGGTGACACCACAAGGGATGCTCCAGAGAGCCCCTCTGGCCACACTCCCCCTGTGGCAGTTGCTACAGAGAGAGATGGAGTGGCTGCCTCACCTCTGATCCATCTGTGCACCTGGACAGTCATCTTGCCTGCAGGGTACAGCCAGCCCAGCTCTTCAGAGAATTCTCCAGGCACACAGACCTGGCCCTGAGGAGGGTTGTTCCTCAGAGCCAGGCACCGTGGAAAAGGTGTGCCAGGAGATTGCCTGTTTCTCCAGGTAACACAGCTATCCAGAGATCCTGTCCAACATCTAGGTTCTGATGAGTGAATCCTTTGAGAGCGCCAGAGGGCCACTGCTAGTTACAGCTGTGTATGGGGAGGCTGCATGGCAGCAGCGGGCAGGATGGATGGGATGCTTTTCTGCAGAAGCAATGGGGTGGGGGTTAGCTACAGGTGGCAGGACACACAGCATAAGCCACTTTTGAAACTCCTCTAAGCATGCTTGTAGGGTGTAGTTGGGACTGCTTTGGTAAAGGGAGCCAAGGGGTTTCTTCAATGAGGACTTTAACTCTATCAGTGCTGCTGCTTCTACTTTCTTTACAGGAGGATGCTTCCCTCTGTCCCTGGAGTTTTCCTTTTCTGCCTTTCTGCATGTTCCTCTATGTCTCATTACACAATACAAGGTAGCACTAAATTCAGACAGAGGGCAGAATGGCAAAAATACATCAGGCTTCTATAGTGAATAATGGCCCCATCTAGGAAAATACATCCAGACTTTCACTGCTCTAAAAAAGTTAAAATGCTTCAAGAGCGGAGAAGAGGCCCTGGAGGAAGAAGAGGATATTGTGTAAAGGACCTGCAAATGTCCATGAATTTGCACACGCACATTCTACATGACTTGTGTATGGATATGTCCAAGGGCCAACAGATTGCACTTGGATGCCTTGCTTTGTTTCTCTGTGTGGAATGAGAGCATTGCTAACAAGAAAGATTAGCACCAATCTATATTTCTTCTATAACATAAACTCAGTTGTAGCCCAAATAAGCACAAAAGACAACAACGATTCTAAAACAGATCAGCCTTTCTGAAATAGCTATGATAACATAAAGCAAGTTGAATGCTCCTTTCCGCTTTGCACCACAGATGGATTCAAACACTTTGCTAATTGATACACACACTACTTAAAGCAGAAGTATTTTCAAGGCGCTAATGAAAGAGCCCTCTCTCACAGGAAAAATCCCGCCAATGCTGCTGCTGCACTGCTTCTTGAGAGGGAATTCCTTAAAAGCAGCCTATATTCATTAACAGATACTGGTAAACAGCCCTTCACTGGATGTCTGTGCCGGTATCCAGCACTGGCTTTGCAGAGGCCCAGTGTGGGAGGGATTACTCTGCAAAGCGCTGCATGAATTGAAGAACAAATAGCTTTACAAATTGGATCATCATACTGTATCTTCCATTTCTAATTACTTTTCTATCAGACTCAAACTGAGTTGATTCTTCTTGACATAAATGAACAGAAACATCGAGATTAAACTTAAGAAATATGTGCACATGGCTTGGTGTTGCTGCATTTTGAAATAAACTATGTAACACTAAACCCTGGTTTAGTGTTATTAGCATGATCCTCAGAAGCTTTGAACTCCTGTTCTCTCTGTCCCAACCCATCCACTGGAGTGGCCACAAGGTGTTCTGAAGTTTCCAGTTCAGTTTGAGATTAACCACAATTTAAGGTCAAACCAATTTCTTGAACTATAATCTGAGGTTAACTAGTTTAAACCAACCATACATAACTGAGATTTTTCTGGATTTGGACAATGTAGCAAACTTGAGCTAATCTAAAGGAGAAGCAACAGTTTCTTGACTCCTTGCAGTCATACAAGGCAAGAGGGAATTGAGTATTTACATCCTAAACCTTTGGTATTAGAATCTTAAACTCTATCAGCAGATATGCTGCTATTTATCTACTTTGATTCACATATGATTATGGAAGAAAATCCAAGTTGCTAGCATTTGAAAGTAGACAATTAAGATCATGATCAATAGCAAACCACACAAAAATACCAACTTCTCTCCTCCAGACTTCTATCACAGAAGTGCAATATAATTTCTAAAGGCAAAGAAAATGTATGCTGCAATTAATAGTTTTAATTATGTTCTAATAATTGTAATAGCTGTAATAATTCTAATTGTTGTAATTATGCAAAGCAAAATATCTACAATGTGATAGTCAACCATTATAGGACTAGTTTATGCAGCACATTTTTAAAAAATTCTATCATAAAATTACAAAAAAAAATAGCCAGTTAAACTAAACTCTCTCCCAACACAATGACACAGTTCTGTAATTTACCCATGGGGTCTGTTGCAGCATGCCAAGTTCCTGGTTTGATGTGGCTCATTGTGTTTTGAGAACTCAGACCATCCATAAATGTCAAGGTTTGTTTTGAGGGTTGTTTAGCCCTCAAACAGCCCCTGCTGGTCAGGGCTTGCAAAAATGTTGCCTGAAGGCACCCCACCCAACTTGACAGCCCCAATGTCAACTTAACCCATTGTGGGCTGTTGTGACATGCAAGCAAGTCCACTGCTGAAGGATTCATATAAAAGATAAATATACACTGTGTAGTGAATCGAAGCCTTTAAAAACAAATGCTGTTTAACAGTTTATTTTTTCTAAGAAAGGGTATTTTTGTTTCTAGCAATCCTAAATACACCTATTAGGCAGAGGTCTAACAGATCCCAGTTATTTCTGGGTAAACATGCACAGGATAGGTTGTAATTATCCAAGTTTCAGTCTCTTCACTGTTGCTGGTTAACCATCTGTGGTCATCTGTTAGGACTGCACTTAGCCTGCTGTCCAGGATGCAACCATGGATATGCACAAGAGCCTTGCTGCTGGCCACGTAACCATGCTTAGCACAGAAGGAGAACAATGAAGGCAGAAAGGCAATAATGTTTGCACATTTGAAAAAAAGGAAAAAGGTAAGGTTACTGGAGGTTATGATTTTCTTTTGTACCAAGCTACTGGCTGTATGCATTTTAATAAGAATTATGCAAGTAAGAAAGATTTTTTTAACCTCTTCTTTGCAAAATGAAAAGGAAATATATGGCAGGAAGCCAAGGAGCTACAGTTTGTGATTCTAATCTTTGTGGACTGGCATTAACCCACAACTATTGTGTTCTAGTCAGTGTAATATAGAAGCATTTGACAACAGTGCTTTGTGTCAACATTTCCATTGCAAGACTTCATTTTTCTAGCATTTATAATTTAGCCAACACAAAGCAAATTTTATTTTAACATTAATTATGAAAAAATCAGATTTCTGCAAGTAAAACATTTTTTTCAAGAAGGAAAAAGATCAGAAGAATGGCTTATTTAAGAATAGCAGGTCATTTTGTATAAGACAATGGAGAGGAACCAACCATTAGGCCAAACTGAAATTCACAGAAGCAGACTTCTCAAGCCACAGGGCTTTTCCTTGCTCTCCATCATTCCATATCCCCATACAACCCCCAAATCTGCTCCAGAGGGTCCAAGAGAGATCTATGTATGACTGGATGCTGCAGGAGAGATTCATTCTACTAATGGTTTTGGTTCCACTGGTAGATGGACAGCACTAGGATGTAGCAAATTATGATTAGTACAATTTTACTGAACCAGTCACTATAGTTTACACAAGTACCTCTACCACATCTGCTTGCTGTGAATTTGAACTGAATGCCTATGAAACAATATCACTGGTTAGGATCCAGACTTGATCACATTTAGTTCCCACTGAACTTAATAGGGCTAAAGTTAATTGTCTCACTGTTTTCCATGGGACTTCAACTAACTTAGACTAAATTCAGACTAATTATATACTATGATTTAAAAAGCAAATATACTTTATCTGCTTCCCCTCTAATCTGAACTTGGTCTGTTCACTGAATTTATTATGAAGCTGTGTTGGAAAAAGTGTTGTGATATACAGCTCCATTTAGTGTGGAAACTCAGTCATTCTATCTGTTTAATAGTGCCCTTTAACTCTGATCTGAATTCCATGATCACTGCAGCTCACCATATTTTATTTAAGGCACAATGGCTTGCAGTGATCTTACTTCAGCACATGATGGGTGGTTCTGGAATATTCAAGCTGCAACCACAGCTTGCCATGTCATGTGCACCCAGTAGAAGGGGGATTGTTGGCATGGTTAACAAACCATTCCAACCCGAAAGCAGCCCATAGATTCTGGGTGGGTTTGTTAATCCTGCCAACAACCCACCCTTGTTTGAATAATCAAAATGGCTGCTCACACACTGCCAAGCCCCAGGGAGTAATTATCCTATGGTGACTTAGCATGACATGTAAATTGGCTGAATGGGCCATATCAAATGGGCCATACCATATCAAAAACACTGTTACTAGTTTCAGACCATGCTGCAAGGATGGTGGAATACTTGCTTCTCAAACACTACCATTCTTTAGCCTGTGCTAAAAACAAACAAACCCAACTCCAAATCTACATAGAAAATCTATATAATAGATTAAAACATCATCAGCCTCTATTAAGCTAGGCAGAAACAGACTTGCCTTTTCATTTTATTCACTGACTCTCACAATGATGGATTATAAGGAACTTTAATGTGGTTTGCATATTACTGTAATATAGTGAGCCTAGCTTCCTAAGTGCATATACATCCAGGGAAACAACTTGCAACAGTGCAGGGGGAGCTGCCGTTCAGAAGAGAACTACACGCCTTCTCTTTGAAGGTTTGTTTATATGGGACATATAATCAGAAGACACAGCAACAAAGAAAATCATTACCTAAGTTCCTGGAAGTCAGAATACAAAAACAGGATGTTTAGAATTTTTATATTAATAACTAGAACAACCTTTTGTTCAAGAAGCCCTTTGCCATTTGCTTCACAGCAGGCCTCAATTATGCATGTTACTACTGATGGAGAACATTTTATTTTAAGTCTACTTTCAGGAACCTGCCTTGCACATAACAGTTTAAAGGAATCACCAGGGAGTGGAGGGAGTGGTATCACCTGGGAAAGACAATGGTTTAGCCCTATTGCTCATATTTTCAACCTAAGCACCATTAAATGGACTAGTTAAGCAACTGATGCAGAGGTGCCCACTCAGGTTATGTCCCAGCAAATATTTTTGCAGAACAGTGGACCTTAAAAACCTGTAGAGATCCTAGAAAATTAAGGTGGTTCTACTATAGCAGGTAAATGTTGGCAGCATTAGTTACCACAGCTTGATTGTCAGCTAAAACATGCAAAGTTGAACAATGAAGCAAAATATCAGAAACCCAGCGAACCATGGGTAAACTGCTGGATTGTTTAGCCATTAAACAACCCAACATCTGTGCTGGTGCATCATTATCACAACCTCCAGATGAGATTACTGAAGGTTGTTTACAGAAAGCAGAAATCACTTGCAGGTAATGTTAAATAACTCATGGGTTGCTGCTGTGATGTGCAAACTGGATTGTAGCCTCTAAAACAGATGGGTTTGCTTATATTACTAATGGACTGGATGAGGGCCTTCAAATTGCAGCTTAATCCTGACAAGTCAGATATGCTCCTGGTCAAAGTGGATCAAGGAATGGTGAGTCATCCTATGCTGGACAGGGTTACACTCCTCTTGAAGACATGGGTCAGCAACTTGAGTGCACATCTGGAGCCAACCCTAAGCGTGAGTGCCCAGGTTTCAGCAGTGGTCAGGGTGTATTTGCATAGTTAAAGCCAGTGCACCAGCTGCATCTGTTTCCAGAGATGCTTGGCTTGGCCACAGCAATACATGCTACTCAGATTACTGCAATGAGCTCTACATGGGGCTGCCTCTGAAGAGAATCTGCAAACTCCAGCTGCTTCCGAGAGCCACTGCCAGACTGTGACTGGCTATAAGGAGCACTCAGAGCTGAAAGAGCTGCATTGAAAGAGCTCTATTGGCTTCTAGTCTGTTTCTGAGCACAATTGGAAGTGTTGCTTATGACCCATAAAGCCCTATATGGCTTCTGGTTGTATGAAAGACTGCATCCTCCTTTATGAGCCTGGCTGGGTGCAAAACTCTTCTGTGGAGCTCTTCTCTTAGTCCCACCACCTGCAGAGGAATCCTTGGCAGGAAAGCAGGAGAGGGAATTCTTGGCGGCTGCCCCAGGCTCCAGAACTCCCTCCCCAGGGAGGTTAGAATGGTGCCCTGTTGTGTTTTGGAAGGCATGCAAAATCTTTCTATTTCAGTAGGCCTTTGGAAACTGTTTGGATCTATGGGACTATGTTAGAGTAGTTTTATTCTATAAATATTAGTATCATATTTTGATTGTATATTTTATATAATTTTAACATTCAACTACTGTGTTTCCCCGAAAATAAGACCTAGTACTATTTTTGGTACTTGCTAAAATGTAAGACCTACCCCAAAAATATGACCTAGCTGTGTTTATTCCCAGGGCCAGTGGGGCACATAAAGAGCCTTTTAAAACTTTATTTTTTAACTTAATGTACTGTGTGGAGGAAACATGCTTATGTGGCTCTGCTCCCTCTGTGGTACAGAGAGCAAATAAAGAGTGTTGCAGGGGATGTGGCAGTTAGCAAATGATGATTACTGATGATTAACAAAACCCTTTTCCCTTACTTTTCAGTCAGCACCTGGCACCTGACCACAGGAGTTGGCGCTATAGAGAAGCCAGGCAGCAGAGGGAGCAGAGCCACATAAGCCAATGCTTCCTCTATAGCGCCGGCTCCTGTCACAGGCGGAGTGATACCAAATGCACTCCACCTGTGAGGAGTCAATAGTGAAAGCACGCTTCACTCATTTTGGCCAGCGAATGGTTACCAAATTGCTCTTGGGAAGGTACAGCACCCCTGATTGCCCTGATCACCCTATTCTTAACTTTGCCAATTCACTCCAGTCTTGTAAGTCTTCTAGCCATATGGTATTATGATATGGTACCATATTTAATGGTAGATTTATACAGAATATTATTTTGACCTCCAGAAAGATGAGTGCAAAAAGAAAGAGCTATTCTGTCGAGCACAAGAAAATAATCATAGAGAACTCAGGTGGCAAGAATCTTACAGCTTACTGCAGAGAAGAAGTTGGATCTCCGATTAGTCTGAAAATGGCGAGTAGATTACCATGTTTCCCTGAAAATAAGACCTATCCCGAAAATAAGACCTAGTGTGCTTTTGTGAACATATACCGTATTTTTTGCTCTATAAGACGCACTTTTTCCCCCCTCAAAAGTAAGGGGAAATGTCTGTGCGTCTTATAGAACGAATGTGTGTGTGCAGTAAGTCTGTCAGATGTGCAGCCCATAGGGAAGTGATGGGGAATGTGTCTGTGATTATGTGCCCATTTGATTCAGAATATTTTTTTATTGTTTTCCTCCTCTAAAAACTAGATGCGTCTTATGGTCAGGCGCGTCTTATAGAGCGAAAAATATGGTGTATATATATGACAGTGTCTTATTTTCAGGGAAACAAGGTAATTTAATGACATGTTTTTTATTTTATTTATTTATAAAATTTGTATGCCGTCCAATTACTTATGTCTCTGGATGGCTCACAGTATAAATAAATTGATGACCCACTCTGGCTGCAAGTAAATAAAATACAATAATAAAATTCAATATTAAAACATTAAAATATTGATTAAATAAAAAGGTCTTAACCTGGCGCCAAAAAAAATGTAATGACAGCGCCAGGCGGGCCTCTCTGGGGAGCGCATTCCAGAGTCGGGGTGCCACCACAGAGAAGGCCCTCTTCTGGGTACTCTATCTCCTAACATCTTTCACAGAGGGTTCCCAGAAGAGGGCTTCTGTTGCTGATCTCAGGGGGCGGGATGGCAAATAGTACTGTACATTTTATCTGTGTTTTAATTGTCTAAATTTTTAATGCTGTAAGCCACCATGAGTTCTAGTATTAGGAACAAGAGGAATAATAATTAATAAAAAACCAACAGCTATGAAGCTAGGGCTGCTGACACAGACTAATCTAGCCTCTCTTGCTAGATAAAGCAGGGAGTTCAAAATGGAAGGCAGGCCATCTGAACTGATAGGTCCAGGATGACTCAGAGTTTGAAGAAGCAGGGTATACGGTACAATTCCTTGTGTTCTTGCTTAACAGGTGCTACCCTTCATATAGAAAACACTGAGTGAATGTGCAGACCTGAAGCACCAAATATATAAAAAAACCATGCCTCTCTTAAGGCTGAGTTAAAGTCCAGTAGGGGTATTAAACTAAAATGTGCTAATATGTTTGCCTCCTCCCCCACTCACCTCTGACCTTTTCCCCTAGCTTTCAGACTGAGCCACTAAAATGTGGTGTTCAAGAGTTTCCCCAAAACTGAATTCTGCTTTCAGGCTGAAAGAGTTTTGGTGCCCCTCCATTAGAGGAATGAATGTGGCATATGCCAGTAAAGGAGGGGGGGGGGCATTAATTTTCTCTTTAGACACTTTCCAAGTGTTCACTTGGAATGGTGCTCCTCCTGATAATGGTAAAGGAAATGAAGAAGAGAGAATAGGATTTACACAGTGTTATCACAACCATATCAGGAACCCACAGCAGTGGCTAGTACAGACACCATGGACTCTTTCTGCTATTTTTTACATTGAAAGACGATGAAACAAGGTTGTATCCCATCTCCACTTCTGTTTATGCCATCACCAAGCACAATTAGCATAGTGCTGACATAACTGAGTTAACCTGAATAGAAAAGCAATTTAGTCAGCATCTTCACAGGCAACATAGTGCTCTTTATATTTAGCCCAAATAGTTTGATCCCTATTGTTAATGCAGAGCTATGGGAAAGCCTATATAAATACATTTTGTAAGTCTGACCTCCTTTGCCCGCCCCCCGCCCCCTCGGCATGAGCAGAGCATATACTAATCAACAGAATTATGGTAAAATCAGTCGGCACTGCATCTCTTAAATGTATACAGGCACATATTCTCAAAAAGTTGCCCTCATGACAAAAGCTCAGTTTTGAAGCACTTTTTTTAAACAGCCCAACATGATTGCAAACAACGAGCAAGAACTTCTTCCTCATTATTCAGCTGGTAGAACGTTTCCAAAGTTGAACTTTTCTTCTCAAACATCATATAATGGTTCCATCTCAATTTTAGCCTCCATTAATTAATTAGCTAGTTCCTTCATTCACCAATAAAAACAACCCTGACATATTTCCCAATCATCATTGCATTACATTAGCTTGATGGGAAGCTGAAGATACTACATTTCAGTTGCAACAATTGATCTCAATTGATGGCCCCAACAGGACCTGTGGCCAATGTTTATCAAGGTGCTGGTTGCTTCCCATCAGTAGCACAATCACTCTTTGGACTGTGTCATCCTTTCCTGAGGGCCTTGCTGCATGTATAGAAAGGTGGGCAGACAAGTCAGCACCAGTACTGGATTTCCCCTCCGCTTCCTTTAGTGCAGCACCTGCTATTTGCTGATTTGTCTAAAATGGTGCACATTGAGAGATGGACAGCCTCTCATAATTTTAGGTTTTGTGATCTACACGTTAAGTACAACTCATTGGGCTGTGCTGATCATACAAACACAGGGATTGTCAGCATAAAGGGCCTATCTAATAAAATGAATTGATTGGTTTCAGATGCATTAGTTAACTGATTTGTAAATATCCTGTTCATTAAAGCACAAGCAAGCTGATTCATACCACCTTTGAAGCAATATTATTTCAGGGTATGGAAAGGGATTGACATCTGTAGCATAATATGCTATTACTGGATGGGCAGGGCTCAATTGACATTGCATGGAAAAAGGACTTGGGACAGAGCATGCCTTCACAGGCATGGAATGTAACATGGAAAAAACAGCCATTAAAATCCTTTCCAAAGAAGGTCACACAGCAAAGCCAGTTGGCTAATGGACTTGATGAAGACTGTTTTTATGAAAATTGTTATCCATTTATTTCCTTTGTTAATGAGCACAAGGACGTTACTTGTCCATTTAGCAACCTTATAAAAGATACTCTGGAACGAGTGACTTGTTTTCTTTGGAACTTTACCTAAACCCTTTCTCTGTAACAGATTCTAACTTGTTCTACTGTTATGCTTGGTAAGAATTTCCCTAGTTTGGCTCGACTTTGACTCAAAACTGTGAATATAACCTAAAATGACAAGGAATTTCTTTGCTTTTTTGTCCTGCTATGGCAAATAAAGAAAAGTTTTTAAAAACATTGAAGCTATATATTTGAACATAGGTCACACTCATACAAAAGTATCATTATTTGATATCATTATGCACGTTCATAAGGTTTTCCTAATTTTGCCAATTTAGTATAACTTCATGCACAATGGCAAAATATGCATGCTATTATCCAGCTTACTTTAGTACTTTCTAGCTAGCTATTTGTCACATGCCTTTGTCATTACTCATCTCCATCAAGGATATGTACACCAGAAAATTGCCTCTCAGTTTCCATTTGATAAATAGTCAGTTTTGAAACATTAATTTTAAAACAACCTTTCTCTGATGAGGCCAAGGAGTGCATTAACATATTTTTTCATTATCTGGAGAGGTTTCATATGCAACTTCTAAGTTATATATCTAAATTATCTCTGACGACAGAAGAATATAATCTGAGATTATAGATATTATATATACTGGCTATATATATATCTATATATATAACCAATTGCTTCTAAAAAGTATGGCTTTTAACAATATTGTTTAGGCTTTACTGATGACAAAGCTAAACCTCTTTATACAAGATGGGCTTTATGGCAGAATATACTAATTTCACTTACCCAGTTTTGCAATGAAGAGTCTTGAGATGCCTGGCATGCTAGCATTCATTGCAGCATAAGCTTTCATGGAACAAATCCCAGTTCATCTGATGGCCACAAAAGCTTATGCCGCTATAAACTGTGAGCCTTTCTATACAAGGCATTTATTGTGCACTCGTGATTCCTCACTCAAATTTTAATGGGTTGTTTTGCTTCTGTTTTTAAGAGCACCTTCCTGTTTTTTTATTATTTTTTAAAGAGCAGGAAAACTGAAGCATTACTTCTAAAATGGAAGTAACTACTTTTGTATTAGATTTTGTATTTATTTGATTGGAATGCTTTTCTATTCAGCTCCACCTTGTGTATTAATATGATCTACCTACCACTATCTCTTGCATTAGTTCATTTTTTTGGTTTCACTTACTACATTTTTGCTTTCCTACCTTCCTGCCATTCTTCTTCTGTATGAATAGCATGCCTATTTATCTATTCATCGAACCATTCACTTCAAGTATCTGACAATTCAAGCCATACATCTCTACCTGGTTGTAAATCCCACTGAATTTAGTGGGGCTTACACCCAGGTAAGCAGGATAGGATTGCAGTTTAAGTAGTCTCTGGCCTAGAGATGCCTATGTCGCAAATATAGCTATTTGTTAATATTTCAGGTTCGACAAGCTCCTTGCTTTTTTCCCTTCAAAAAGAATGTTTGAAAACTTCTTTAGATCCTACGACTTCCATGAGCTCTTAGAATTTCACACAGACATTACATCTCTAGGAAAGGTCAACATTTCCTGGGATAATAGCAGCGATACCCAATTAATGGTGGTAGTGGTGAGCTTTGTGACTGTAGCTGAGTGCCAGTCTAGACACCCTCTGTATCACTTTCCATTTAGAAGGCATGGGAGTTGACATGTAGAAAAGATGCTAATTTGCACCTATACCATATACAAAAAGTAAAGTCTGATGTTTGAGGACTCATGAAAGTCATGAAAAAAAAAAACCTATATAGGATTAATGGGGAAAACATTATGCTTGCTGTGTCCATGATGGAACATTTCAACATATTTCACATTTATGAGATCATACTTACATTATCATTGCTTCCTTTGTTGTCCTCATATTTTGTCTCTATGTGAATGGAGAATTTAGGCAAAAATGAACACTGCAAAGGAAAAAAAAATGTGTAAGAACTATAACCATTACTGAATTCATTAATTTGTGTGTCCTTACTGTTGATTCATTTCAATTCATGAGCCTCCATCTTGCATATCAAGAGAAATTCTGTGTTTGGACTGACACTTTCAGAGTGCTATGCTTCAAAAATTAAAAAAACAAAACTAGGGGAAAAAAGAATGATCAAGACCAGGAAAACATTTACCTTTCTTTAAAATTGGCCTCATATTCTGGGGGGTGGTCAACATTACTGTTTTGGGATTAATTCTAGAAGACTGGATTGGCTCAGAGTGGGGGCAGGAGGATTAATCCACAAATCCCAGCAACATATAATTTCTGCCTACAATTTTTCAGCCCTGAGAATGAATTCACAGCAAACAATGCTTCCCCCACTGTTGCTGGGTAGACTTACCTATTTAGATATTGGGATGGAAACCTCAGGGATTTATTTCCTGGCATGATTAAGGCAGCATGAAGGGATAAACAACCCTGCATGTAAGCATGTATGATAAAATCTGATTTTGAGAGGAGATGGAGCAGAAAAAAAGGAGGATGGAAGTATTTAACCTTCCTTTGAGCGACTACTTCTCTACTCCAAATCATTTCAAGCCAGTGTTCCTACCATAAATGCATTTGGGAAAGATTTTTGTGGTAAACTAACCCTGCTTTATGGTGAATAAACTAGAATGGGCTGTGATGATGACTGAGCTGCTTTTAAATGAAAACCTTCACGAAACAAAGCTCAACATAATTTGAAATACAAAATAAGGATATTCCCCATATGCATTAGTTAGATGCAAATATTCTATACAGAGCACGATGTACATCATTCTGGAAACTTGTTGAAGTGCTAGTTCCTGGGCATCGAGAGACCAGAGCTCAGTGGCAGAAAAACTGTTTTCATTCAGAAGGTTCTTGGCTTCTAGTTTTTTTAAAAACATTTAAGAAACATGACCTTTCTTTCTTAATTTTTAAAGGACCATATAGCAGTCAATGGGGAAAAACCCCAGTCTGAAAGTTGCTGCCACTTGTAGTTGACAATACTAGGTTAGATGGGTCAGCAGGCCAACCTTGGATAATAGTACAACCTTCCTATATTCTAGAGAACCATAAGAGGGATGGGTTGGGTCCAGGGATTCCACACCTAGGGCAGATTTCCACTCTGAAATTTTCTCTCCGGTGGGAAAGTAATATTCATCAGTTACCACAAACCTTGTAGTCCTGTTCACCCCACCCCCCGAGCGTATCACAAAAACTTCTGGGCAAATTTTCAGGAGCCACAGTGCGCTGCAAAGTGCAAAGGATCACTTCCTGCCCAGTACCACCTGTGGGAATATATTATGGCAAAGGTGCTTGAACCTCTTTTAGCCCAAGGGTTGAACTCTGTTTCAGAGAAGTTCTACTCAGTGGTAGATGGGCCAAAGGCAAGGGGGGCTAGGCCTCAAAACCAAAACTCTAGTATGTTAGCTTAAAGCTCTTCCTGCCAGTAACTAAGACTTAGAAGGAGCTGTTCAGTCTTTTAAAATTGGGGAGGGGGGGAGCTTCTTAAGTGCAAGGAAATCAGCAAATGGTTATTGGTGGAAAGGAAGCAGGGCCAAGGGAAGGGTGGATGGGTTCCTGGGGAAACCTGGATGGCTGGACTGGAACTTCCTGAGAGCTGGATTTAGCTCTTGAGTTTCTGCACCCTGTTCCACAGCATCGGATGCATTGTGCAAACAAAGAGAATTCTCTGTCTGTGGGAGGCAGATCCTTGATCCAATCCTATTGGGACTTTTTAAGCTAGTGTTGCCCCTTTACTTCTACAAGGGCTTAAAGCAAAGATCTCCCAAGGCCCCAGTCCAACGCTCTAATCCCTACACTACACTAGCTTATGCTCCTGAAATTCCATAGATGAGTCAGTGCAGTTGCACACTAAAATCCTTGAATGACAGCACCCTCTTTGGGGAAGATATTAGGATGGTGCTTAAAAATAAAGAGCATAAATATGTATTATTATACCCAAGAGTTCTTCAAATTTCAGTCCCCTCCCAGGTCTCAGTTAAATCTATTAATGCAAAGCTGGGCCGATGCATTTTTAATATATGAGTGTAAAGGTACATGCATGGTCAGCAAAAATGTCATTGCTTGGCTTCCCTTCTACCTCACCCATAAACACTGATGCACATACTGGGCAGTATCCAGTACTGATGCTGTGCTCCTACAAGACTACACTTTTAGCACTTGACTTTGGCATTTCCTAAAGAAAACCTTAAATAAGCAGAAAGTGAGATATTGCAATTCAGCTGTACAGGCAGTCCCTGAGTTACAAATCTTCACATTACTAACAACCCTTATTTACAGATGAACTGCCATCCAGTCTATTAATTTAAAAAATTATTGCAGATAATTATCACCACAATAGAGAGAGAGGACACAAAAGGGGAGAGAGGGAGACCTCCACCTCATGTCTTCCTGCCTTGCCCATCCAGAGAGGGAAATCTCTGTGCCACTTTCTTGCTGTAAAGAGTAGACCCTGATGAGCTTGGTGGGGGGGGGGGGGAAGGGAGCTAGTGATATTTGTATTTTTTCCACTTTCACAGGGGTCCTGCACCCCTAATCCCTCCAGATGTGGAGGGCCAACTATATGTGAACCAACTTGCATACAAATTCAACTTAAAGATGAATGTCTGTTTTCTCAGGAACAGAACTTGTTTGTAACCCAGAGACTTCCTGTATCACCACACCACCTTGTGGATGCGTAACGGAATACACAGAAAGGCAAAGGGGAAAGATCTGGGTGGGGGATGTGAAAGGATCTACTTTTATTCCTACAAAGAAAAAATGAAGAATTAGTCTCCATAAAGCAGCAGGTAAATTGCCTTATGGAGATAAGCCCAGGACAAGTTAGTAGAGCTCCCTTCTGCAATCTGCACTTGAAGTGTGCTGTTCCAAAAATGAATGGCAGTGCGAGTTTGAAATTATTTTAAGTATCACTCATTCCATTGTTCTCGTTGTCAGTCCCACAGGCTATATGCACAGAAGGCTAGTGATAATATTTTATTAAAAGCAACAGGTAGAGGGAGGGGTTTTCAGAAATGTACGGTGGGAAAGGTGCTGCGATCCATGGTGTGGGAACAGCACTGTAACAAGAACCATTGTGTGTCCCTTGTATCAGCTGTGTAATGTTAAAGAAAATGGAATTAAAGCAGAAGCAAAGCAGTTTAATTACCGAGACCTTTTGTCAGTATTCCCTGGATGGATGGAGGTGGAAGAAAAAAAAGGCAGCTATGGAAAACACATAGCCATAGTTAGATTTTTAATTTACTGCAGACGCCCTCTTAAGGAAAAAGAGGCTATTTTTAGCATGATGATTGATTAGTGTTGCCATAGCAATATGAAATAACAGCAAGAACATGATGGTATAATGTAAGAAAGCGAACACAAGTGCCAGAGAATTAAAGGCACAGGATACAACACACATGGTGTTTTCCAGTCAGCCTAGAGTGACTGCTACAGTAGTAATCCTTCCACAGCAATTGCATCTGAGGTGAAGTGAATTGCAAGCTTTTGAAATTAAAATATAGGAGATTAAGCAAGATAACAGTATATCTCCAGTCTATCTAAGTAGAGCTTGTAGGACAACCAAGCAAAATGTTTCACTTCATTTAACAGTGCATTGAAAATATATGCAGTGCAGTGCAGTGCAAATGTGTTATGGAAAATCCAAACAGATGCGGAGTATATGTCACATTGCTCTGTCCTTTAGAAACATTTTCTGAAATAATTTCAGATAAAATAAACTCAGTTCTTTTCAAGAGTAGGAAAGACACATTCATTCATAAAAAGATAAAATAGCAAAGTCTCCTTCCACACAAGCTGCTGTCTCCACAACTCTTACAGTTTTTTCACACACACACCGATTTTGCATACAAAGTTTTATTTATTTACATATATTTATAGGCCGCCTATAATTGCAGAGGCCTTCCTCACAGGCACCATTTTCTGTGTTGTCTTCCTCCCTTTCACAGACCTGATTTATGGCAAATTGTTCAGTCTGAAAACTCAGTGAGGGTATTAGCCTGTCCAGTGCGATCTGACAAAGTAGTATTGAGGCTTTTGAAAACTATTGGCACTTTAATTAGTGGCGCCTTGCTCCTTGCTTTTAAAAGTGGCTTCTGCTGTGCAATTAGATTCTTCCTCACCTTGTGTGCTACCAACACATTCACTAGTAGTAGGAGGCACTACAGGAAATTCAGGCCAGAATAGGAAACCCCAGGAACACAAATCCATTTATTCCATTTATTTATTGGAGTGAAATCATCCAAATGGGCCAATCCTGTTCACTGCCTGTTACATAGCAATAAAGCTTGCTGAGTTCAGCCCTAAAAAGCACTGGCACCTTGCCCTGTCAGCAGTGACATAATTTGGTCTCAAATAAGTACAATCTTCAAGTCATTTTGGCTGAGTTTCAGAGCCACAAGATTTATTATCACGTCTAAATCATTGTTTAAAGTTATTGACTTAATTAGGTTAAAAGAAAAGAAAACCCATTCCAGCTTTCTGCCAGCTCAGACTCTTCTGGAATGATCTGAAGGTGTAGATGTTGCTGTCACTGTCAGCAAGAGATGTATCTTTAATGCCACAGCAGGAAATGACTGCCAAAAGGTAATGCTTTGTGAAATGCAATTTGCCACAGCTGCCTGAAGCATGTTGCCATTATCATTTATTTGCTCAAGGAAATTTCCACTCATCTTTCAGCCCCCACAAAGGGGTACAAGATGGCTTCCAGATTAAAAATGGAAAAGCTAGAAAAAGTGAGATAGATAAAATATATTAATCAACTCATTGAAATAGAAGTGTGGAAGGTTATATAGGAGGCCATGTAGCTTCTTTCACAGAGGACTGTCTTCTGTTTGTGTGGCATTCCAGACCAATTCTTTTTTTAAGATAAAGAACTGTTATTATCCATCAACAGTTATCACCTGGCCAGCGGACCAAACAGGTAGACATGCAGTCATCTGATCACATCTTTCTACACTGTGGTGACATGTACTACATTTGTATCTATTCACATAAATCAGCAAACATACTAATTTATGCATATTAGTGCCCTCTTGCATTTCATCTTTTTTGGCAATTCATAAGCAGCCACCCTATGAGAGGTGGCATAAAAAATACTGCCATAGCAGTGGGCTAAAACACATTAAACCTATGGCAAGATATAAATCTTTGCTATCCTCCTAACATTTATGAGGCAGCAACTAACCCCCTTCATCTATGCTGGTCCTTGATTGTATTAATAAATTGAACACTAACCGCTTCCCCTTCATGAAGAGTATCTGCAATCCCAATTCTGCTACCAAGAAGTGTAATTCTTAAATTCTGCTAATTTGCAGAGCACTACCAAAGCTGGAAGAACACTGAGCAGGGCTTTAGATGCAGAATACAGTACACAGACAGGCTCATGCAATAGAATTGGGTCCATCAGATAACCTGGCCACAAGCCATTCGGTGATTCATTGGTAATAATGAACACAAATATATTTTGAGAAGTATAAATAAGAAAGTCATCTGGCTAATGTACGTTTCAGAAACTGGAGTTTTCAAACACTCTTCAGGGGCAATCCAACATGATATGCACTGTAGTAGTCCAATGCAGATGCGACCAGAGTATGTGTGTGATCATGATAAGGCCCACATGGTTCAGGAAAGGGTGGCTGGCACACGCACATAAGTCATGCAAAGGCATTCCTGGCCACTGCCGTCACCTGGGCTTCCAGGTGCAAGACTGGGTCCAACAGAACTCCCAAACTGTAGACTTCAAGAGAAGTTCAATCCCATTCAGGAGTGCAATAGCTCCATGTCAAGATCACCTCTACTACTGATACAAATTTCATCACCTTCTGAGACTTTACCCACCAGGTAAGAAGGACCTCATTGTAAAATGGTGCCCTGAAGTCCCATCTCTACATGACCCTCCAGCATTATACCAGTGTCAGAAGTTGCTGAGAGATCAAGAAAAACAAACAAGGACATGCTTCATATATCCAAGTTCCCAGTACACACTCTCCATTAGAGTAACAAAAGCTGTTTTAGTCCAAGACTGAACCTATCTTGAAAAGGATCAAATAGTCAGTATTATCACCCCCCCACCCAAAAAAGGCTGGATCTGAGAACCCACCCCTAGCTCTAGTAAATGGCAGCACAGATAGATGCTACATGCTGCTGCTGCATAAAGAGCACAGATGCTCCTCAGAAGCTGACTTTGCATCACTGCCAATCAAAAATAGGCACAATATTTTAAGGGGGACATGGGGATGATATACCTGACGTGATGTAACTTTGGTCTATATGTGAGAACAAAGATTTACTTTGACTGGCAAAACTGCATAAGTCCTTCCTTTTCACCATCTTTCTGCAGTTCTTGCCAGGAAGCCTATATTGCAATATGCAAATAGGAAGAACAGTCTTTCCAGGTACTCAGACTTCTTTATCAAAATTTGCTAGATTCTGGGTGGGATTTCATGCCAAGGCTGATAAGACTCTCCTCTTGCCCACTGATAGCAGCAGAATAATTAAAAGCACCTGAAGTCTTACAACTCCCAGAATGACCTGTGTACTGTGGAATGCTGGGAATTTTAAAAATTCTTCCTATCTAAACATGCATAAGATTATTTTGTAAGTCAATAATTAAAGTTTGGCCTTTGTAGTCTATTGTTTTGGTATGTCCAGGGTGACACAGTAACCTAGTTTTCTCAGAAAGCTTTCTTTCTAAGCGAAGTAACAGAGTAGGTGAAATTATTAACAGTAGATGTTTCCACTTTAGCCCTTAGCAAATCACACAAGCAAGCATATAGTATTTCCTGGCAGAGAGCGACTAGAAAGAAGTTGTGTTTGATACTTGTTCACTGTGCTTGTCTCTCTTTTAAGGTTAAAAAATGTTAAATTTTAGACTAAGTGATCTATTTTAGACTAAGTTTGGAAGCTTCTGTTTTATGACTGAGTGTAGAATTTCTGATATCGTCTGTCCAGCAGTTATACCATCAAAGGAACACGTGACAAACATTTTTCCATTATGTTCTGAGCCTTTAGTTAGAATTTACCAACTGTCTTTCTACTCAGCATTTGACACACTCAATAAAAACTGTAATTTTTAGAGGCTGTTACTGAAAACACTTAATAATGTCATATTCAAGGCCAGATCATATAGTACTGAAGTCAATAAAAATATTGAAGTTATTGACCTTATATTGACAATAAAGTCAAGAGAGAATTTTTCTTGCCTGCAAACTGCACAATAGCCCTAAACTAGCTAATTCAAATCCTTTGAAACCATTCTTCTTCACTACAATCATTATTCTTACTGACTGAAAGCAAGTCACTGTGCATAAAATATATTCTGATTGCTGCCAAAACCCAATCAATTGCAAATGATTAATACAGAAGATAACAGAGTAGTCTATCCTCAGTACTGGGGTGAAGAAAATGGAAGGCAGCTGTGCTGAAAACCCCACTCATTCCATAGCTAGTTGGAACAGGCAGACAGAGATCAAAAGTGGATCAGAACTTAAGAAAAGCCTCTTTGGGCCAAGGGAAACACAGTTTGTATGCTCTCCCATTCAATTGCTGCATTTCCAGTAATGCAATCTCAAGTCATTTGTTGTTTGTTGTTAGTTGCGAAGTCGTGTCCGACCCATTGCGACCCCATGGACAACATTCCTCCAGGCCTTCCTGTCCTCCACCATCCCCCGAAGTCCACTTAAGCTCACGCCGACTGCTTCAGTGACTCCATCCAGCCACCTCATCCTCTGCCGTCCCCTTCTTCTTTTGCCATCTATTGTTCCCAGCATTAGACTCTTCTCCAGGGAGTCCTTCCTTCTCATTAGGTGGCCAAAGTATTTGAGTTTCATCTTCAGGATCTGGCTGACTGCTCAAGTCATAAGGCAGGCCAAATTTCTTGGAGTCTTGCTACTCAGAGTAGGAGGCAATGATCAGCCAGATAGCCCAATAGATTTCAGCTTGAATATAAGACCTCTCCTACAGCAGGACTCTCCTCAAGTTGGCTGCTCTGGAGAGCTGCATTGTCTGATACACTGCTACAGCATTTGCCACAGGAAATGGAGATGGCCATCACTTTGCATGCCTTTAAAAAGGGATTGGACAGATTCATGTGGGAGGGAGCTATCAGTGACTACTAGCCTTGCAGGTTATGCACTTTCTTTCTACCAGAAGTGGCATGCCAGCATACACCAGGTGCTGAGGTGCTGGGGCAGGTGGACATCTTTCACCCAACCTACTTGATGGATCCTGTAGGTAGCTGGTTTGCCAATGTGTGTACCAAGTGCCTGGACTAGATGGGCCATTGCTCTGATCCAGCAAAGTTTTTCTTGTGTTCTTCTGTACAGAATAGATGGGAGACTCGCTGAGGCACCTGCCTGCCCTAAGTATTCCTCCTTTGGTGAGGCATTGTCCCTGGCTGGCAGCAGGAGGCAGCCCTCCCTGTGGTGGGTGGAGGAAGTGTAATCCAAAGCCCCTCAGGTTCCATGGCCTAAGTGAGGTTGTTACTCACGCTCACAGAAGGGCCACCCTTGAATTGCATGCTGGCTTCATAAAGTAGAAGAGAAAGTTGTTTCTTCTCTTTAGCAGATGAGAGAAGGTTGGAACTACCTAA
This sequence comes from Varanus salvator macromaculatus, assembly GCA_023646645.1. Lineage (NCBI taxonomy): Eukaryota > Metazoa > Chordata > Lepidosauria > Squamata > Varanidae > Varanus > Varanus salvator. The sequence goes on along the minus strand of JAIXND010000791.1, from coordinate 677,770 downwards.
TTCCAAGACAAGTTCATGAAATGGAGTAGTCACCAAGCAAGGTACACTGTTGAATACCCCAGTTTCAAACATTCTTCAAGCCATCTTTAGTGCTGATTTGCACACAGTCTTTCCCAGTAGTCTTATGCATACATTGAACAATAGGAAGAACAACATGGATCTAGCAGATCCACTCAGAGAATAACTACAGAAATTATGGGTATTTGCTAGTCTTGGATTATCCTGCCAGGAATACACAAAAGCACTTGTGAATGGTTCAATAAGACCCACATTTGTGTTATCAACTGACTGTCATAACAATACTTAACTTTTTTGTGTTCGAAATACTTCATACACATTATCTTGAAAGGCCTTGTAATGATCCTATAATGGCAAATTTCACTATCACTATTTTGTCTATGATCACATAAGTCCATGACAGAGACAAGATTTGAATTGAGATCTTCCTGAATTATATATTTTTGATTTTTTTAATCTTGCTGTTCTTACTGGGGAATTCAAGGCTCACAACTGATTATAAACAATAAAGAGACAAATGACTGCAAATGTAAAACAAAAACTAAACATCAGAAAGAAAAGAACTATGAACAAAACAGCAGATAATACCAACCAAAGCAAGAGAGCCAAATTGGTACCAACAATATCTGCCCAAACATCCAATAGGCCAACAGCCTACTTGCACAAAACATGTCTTCAGCCTAGAATGGAATGGAATTAGGGAAGGGGATGAACAGATCTCCTGGGGCAGAACATTTCAAAGCTCAGATAAGATGACAGTAAAGGTCATATGTATCCCACATTCCTATAAAATGAGCCTCAGATATTAATGGGACATAAAGCAGTTGCTCTTCATTATTTCAGGAAAGAAACAGGTTCATATGGTAAGAAGTGGTACTTCAAGCATGCTGGTCCTAAGTGATTTAGGACTTCAAAGCTAAAATCAGCCAGAGAAGGTAGTATCACAAAGAAATCACAGTCTTGATGACTGGCTCCCCTTCAAGGCTATGTAAAAGCATTCTATACCAGTTTTCAAAAACAGACCTTGGCGAAGAGTATTGCAGTAATCCAACTGGGATGTAAGTAAGGCCAGCATGACCATAGTCAGATCTGCCTTTCCCAAAAATAGGTACAACTCATCCACTAGGCTCAAAGGGACAAAAGCAGTTCTGGTGACAGCCACCACCTGAACATCCAGGATCAGCAATGTGCCAATGAATACTACTCCTGTGTACCTGATCAGTCATGTACCTGATTCCAGGGAAGCCCAATCACATCCAAAAGTTGCATTTCTGTTGCAGAAGTGGAGCTCCTACAAACCAACATCATATCTTTCTTGGATTAAGCTACAGTTTGATCACCTTGTAGTTCACTTTCAATATATTTCATCTAATAAAGGCCCTCTTTTGACTTAATCAAACCATATTGGTTAGATTAGTCTATGAAAAGAACAGCTTTTGTTATGGAACTATCTTTCTACAATTTTTGCAGAATAAAGAAAGTTAGTCTGTCCAGAACAGACCACATGTAATTATGTTGGTCTCTCTTATTTATTGCATTCCTTTATCCAGTTCTTCTTCTCTTTCTGGGCATTGAGCCCAAATTTGTTTAATTTTGTCTGGGGATGACAGAGTTTTCCAGACACTGCATCCTGATTGATGGCCATTTTATAAGGAAATAAAAGATAAAATAAAAACTGTTCTTTGGTTACCAGCAATAACCAGCATTTTAAAGACCCTGTCCTTTTAAAGCATTTTAATAGAGTCTTCTTTCCTCTTACATGTACTGGATAGCAAAATATATCAAGTATCTGAAATTATCATAATAATGAGATCAGATACTACTAACATTAGCTGCAATATCCTTCCTTAATAATTTAAAAGAATGATCTGTCTTTGAGAACTAGTACCACCATGAAATAACTCACTTTGCAGCCTAACACTTAGTTTTACTAGAACCTTCCTCAGAATTAATTAACATCATGAAGAGTAGTAAGCAAAACTTACCGTGTATTCTGATCCAAGATTGTTCAATGGAAAAAGAGGAAAAGGAAAAAAATAATGGCATAATTACTCCATGGTTCATATTGCTTTAATTAAAATGTAAAGATACATTAATAACTGTGATAGCATGCATAGTGCAGTTGGGCAGTATTTCTAATTGTTACATAACTGGTGAGAAATGGAAGCTAGAGAAAGGACAAATAAAGCACAAGCCATTCCTGCACAATCTTGCTCTTGCCCTCCCCAAAGCAGTGAAGGCCAGAGGGCTGCATCCCACCTGAAAGTAGCTCAGGCTTATGACTGGGAGGGGACAAAATGTTAAGAATTTTGATGCAGAACACACATAAATGAAAATGTAAGGACACTCTTTAAAAAGCCTGTTTCACAGAAGTCAGGCAAGCAGCTTTTGTTCATCTCATCTTAAATGTCTCCTAGCTATCTCTCAGCATGGGAATACTCTACGTTATGACTTCATATACAAGTAAGGCTCCAGTGAGGTCAAGTTCAGCAGAATACATAATAGCTCAGACTGGATCCAAACAGAGAGATTGATCACATACTCATACTCTAAGTCAAACATCATCTTTGCAGTGGAACAGAATGCAGAATAGGAATTTTCTTTAAAGGATTTACAGCATTATTCCATAACTGCATTTAATTACTGCAATTACATTTTTGCCCAATCAATTAAGCTCTTGACAAAAAATGTACTTTCCTGCAAGGGCATGTTCTATCATTCCTAGACCATTCCCTCCCAGCTACCCCCCGAATGTTAAAGGATTACACCAACATGCTAAACAGACAGCGCAAATGGAAGCACGAATTGACTGGGTACACAAGATCGCTAGGGAAAATAAGCCACAGTGGCTTTTTTCCTCACCCCTGCATGTGCTGCACAATTTGTCTAATTGCCCTCACACTCTGCAGGTTGCCATGTCATCCAAACTCAGCAAGGCACCAGGAGATGCCTTCAAAACCATCCCAGAACCATGCAGGTCATGGGTTCTGGGGCGGATTGGAAGCCACTGTGGCTTCTTTTCCCCAGCGACTGTGCAATCACTATGTGTGTGTATGGGTGGGGAGGTAGGAGAAGGCTACCATTGGACAAAGGAACCATTATTCTTAACCCTTCTCTTCACCTACAATAACACCATTGTTGAACTTAAAGATAATGACTGGAGCAGGTGCTGCAATTCACCTCATCTTGTTGTGAGCCGCCCCGAGGCTTATGGCAAGGGGCGGCCTATAAATTTCTAAATAAATAAATAAAAATAAAATCTTCCCAGCGTTTTCACTGTGGAAACGAAGGGCAAGGCTCAGTCCTCCACTGTGGGAAGCAACCTGGGTTTGCCACAAGGACAATATACCAAAGCCATTGTTGGGAGACCATTTTCCTTCTTTGAACTGCATTTGGCACTCATCCCCTGCAGTTGGTTTGGCAGCAAACAGAGGAGTCTCTATGGTGACTCCTCTGTGACGGCACATGTGATTCTGGTGAAAATGGCATCATGACAGAAATGTTCATGGCATGCAGCCAAAGCTTCTTCAGGGTCATCCAAGCTGAAGGAACCAGTGGAAGCTTTATACAGCATGTGACTCTTTTCTAGCCCAGTACTGCCTCCTTGGATTGGCAGCTGCCCTCCAGTGTCCTGCTTTTGAGTAGGCATCTTTTGGAACAATTGCTACATGCCAATATTTATTAATGGGAGATGCTGGGGACTGAACCTTGGATCATCTGCAGGTCAGGGAACAAAGGCTCCTTGCCATGGTGATCCTGAGGAATCTGATGCTGCAGTCTGCAATCTCTCTTAACATGGGGATAGCTTCATCCCATCCAGCAACTCATGGGAAATGTTTAGTGGAACTGGAAGTCCAAGGCCATGAGCTGAGAGCTTTCCTGGCTTTCTCATAGCCTCTCTGGAGTTTCCCCACCTGACAGCTACTTGTGTTGACAATAAGTCACATCATTTCAACCAGTCCAGTTTTCCTACCTTCTACAAGCTCAGGGCTAGCATTTGCTTGCTATTTTCTGATGCCAGAGATAGTCCCAGTGTCTTGACAAATGGGCATAGGTATGATCCACATCTAGAAACAGTTGGAGGGAGGATGGGTTTTCACCCTCAACTCTTGTTCTGCAAGAACAGTGGGGTCTACTAGCTTGTTTCCTCTCCTCCATTTAGACCCTACAGGTCAGATGCAACTGTTGATCCCTTAAAAATGAATTGTACTTAGGTCCAATCCAGGAGTAGGTAGGAAGGAGATCTCCAAATATTTTGGACTTCAACTTCCAACATTCCTGACCATTGGCTATACTGGTAGGGAATTCCTGGGAGTTGATGTCCAAAACATCTGGCTGGGGATGGCTGCTCTGTGATACAGTGGTCCCTTGTGCCATGAAGCACTGTATGTTAGCCACAATGGAAATAGGTGATAGCAGCATTATGAATTGTGGCACTTAGATCCTGCTTTGCAATCCTACCGAATCCTGAATAGTAGTTTATAGGGTTGGACTATAGAATATCTGAGAACAGAGGTCAGTAAAGTATGAAGCAAAGGATGAAGGACAAGACGAAAACAACATAAACGGTGAGTTAGTAGGCTTTTTACATCCTCAGAGCTATGGAAAATTAATTTTGAAAAGAGAAACAGAAAATAGCAACCATTTCCATAAGGGTAGTTGCAGTAATCCATGTTGCAGCTAACTTACATTATCAGGGTACATAAAGTATTATCCTCAGTTGCAGGTCTATCTTTACATGCTTAGTGGTGGCTGTGGAGGAATCGCAAGCAGTGAGGTTAGAGGGAAATTAAATGCACCATCATGGGTATCTGCATGGCTCCATGGTAGTTCAGCATCTTCATGGCTCATTTAGAACAATAAATTGTGAGCCGTCCTGAGATGCCAAGGCATAAGGGACGACATACAAAAGTTTTAAATGAAACAAACATAAATAAATAAATACTTTCTTAGCTCCTTTCTCCAAAAGCCTCTCTACCCAAGTTACATTGGTGGCATTTTATCACCTGGGCTCACAGACAGGCAGCATTTGAGAAGTTTCACCATGATGTAAACAACTTGTATCCCCCATCAACCTGAGCCTGGAGTAGTCCAAACAACAGGTGCACTTTCTGGACACTACTGTGCACCTACATAAGGAACAACTGTCTGCTCATAACTCAAGGTTTCACATCAGGCATTATTTTGACTACTATATGCATCAATGAAATGCAGCAGGCTAACAAGGTTAGATTGCCACCCAGAACAATCCAGTACAGGGGAGACCTAAAAAAGAAAGTGACAGAACACCACTGATTTTCACCTGTAGTTCTCAGTTAAAATTACAGCAATATATCTGCAAGGATCTACAGCCTATCCAGAACAATGTTGCTTTCCTCAGACAGGTGTTGGCAGCAGACCAGTCTTCCCTGCTTACAAATAGCCCTGATTTAAAACACCAACTCACAAGTAACAACTCATAATGTAAAAGAGACATAAAGAGCCTGAAACAAAGCCACTATTATAGGATCTATTAATGTTAGCCAACGCATCAACAGTTCATTTAACTCCTTATATTCTAATCTGATATATACTGTAATCTGTCTGAAATGCCCTTCTGCATTGTATTTGGACATACAGACCTATCCCTATGGAAGAGAGTCAATGGACACAAATCAGACATCAGAAATGACAATCTTCAGAAACCTGTAGAATGTAATTTCAATCTACCAGATCATTCTGCTACTGATCTTATAGGAACCTTTCTTGCACAAAATGGAAGTTCCAATTAGAACCTGCTTAATTCCAATGAATCAGGAAGTTAATTTCTACTTTTTTGGAAGGGGTAGGTCTGAATTGAGGCAATGGTTTCCTGCCCATATAGCAAATGTTAATTCAGCATTGCTATATTGCTATATCATCTATTGTTGGTTTTGTGAAGGGTAACTGTGCTAATGTTTCATACATTCAAGCACCAACTGAATTATCTTTCTTGTACTTTTTGCTTTTCATTTCCATCTGCCCCCATTGCTTACAATTTCCCACTCTATGATGTAATTAAAACCTGCAACAGAGGGTAACACATCATGCATTTGGCGAACTGGACTCTAATCCAGAAAAGCTTATGCCATAATAAATTTATTAGATAAAATAACAGAATAAAATTAAAATCACTAAAGAATATCCACTTACCTGTAATTGTGTATGGGTAGTAATTCCATGCTTTTTCTGTAACATAAAATATTTTGGGGACAACAGCTCTTGCCCAACTTGGAAGTTTGCTGCAAAGAGAAATAAAATCTTGAATAGCAAGAAAACTTAAATCTTCCCCTTCCCTGAAATTAATATACAACTGGAATATGTCATGCCTTCACATCAGGATATGACTAAAGGAAGAGAAAATTCCTGTACAAAATTCCGAGCATAGGTTTAGGAATTCACATATTGGTCATACAAGCAGTGTGGATTGTAACTGTAACATGCTTTGCCTGATTTCTAAACTATGGTAAACTACAAAGTGGTTCTATTACCCTCCATATCTTCTAGTGTCAAGGTGTGATTTCTCACGCTGGATGTAATACCATGCTAATGGGTAAAGATGTGATCCCATCCTAAAAATTAACTATTTAGAATTTGCATAATCTAGCCCAAATTAAGAATTTCCCACTAATCTCAGTAGGAAACTAGAGCCATGCTCAAATATCTCCCACTGAAAGCAATGAGGCTTTAACATGCATACATTGGACAAGATTGAACCCAGCATCTTTTGCAATTTCTACACTCACTGTCAAACTAGTTTTTACAAGCAGCTGCCTTGTTGTGCAACCTATTTCCGATAAAGAAATCTTGCGCCTGACTGTGTGATCAATAACTGATTAGTTGGGCTAGATTTCCTAGGCTCCATTTCTCTCCCTTGCTGATTGGGGATACATACTTAATCAAATAATGGTTGTTACATGCTGCCAAGTCATTTCCAACTTCCGGAGACAGCATGAATAGGCACCCTCCAATATGTCCTTCCTTGGCAGCCCTGCTCAGCTCCAGTAAACTCAAGCCTGTGGCTTCCTTCATGGAATCATGTGTCTCATATTTGGTCTGCCTTTTCTTCTTTTGCTTTTGACCTTCCCCAGCTTCTCCCCTGAGTCTTGCCTTCTCATGATGTGTCCAAAGTAGGACAGATTCAGTTTAATCACTTTTGCTTCCAGGGAATGTTCTGGCTTGATTTGATCTCAGGCTATTCTTTGTGTTATACTGATGGAAGTGTGTTACTTGGCTTGTTTCTCTCTCCCCCACTCTTCCCCTTTATCCAGCTACAGGACAGAAACCCAGTTCCTTGCATGCAGGCTGCATCCTGCCACAGTGCGATCACACTGCCTTCTATGTTTCCCATCCAGAGTCACAGGATTCCAAGTGGGAGCTTATAATGACACCCGTGATAGCGGGCTGACTTTACTGCTCTCATAGTTACATTGCAGAAGGGTTAGCCATCCACCTCCTGGATTAATGCAAATCTCCCAAGTTAAAACAAAGGCAAAGCTAAGGCTGCCAAAGGAAAATAGACATTTTCAAGACAGATAGAATGCTCCAAGCAGCCATTTTCTTCTCTGAGGAGAACTGTCTCAAATCCACATACAAAACTTTGTAAAGGATTCTACAGTCAGCTGTAACATACTTTACCCACAGTACTTCTATTTTAGAATCAATCTCCTATTCCAATCACTTATCTATGTACAGAGCAATCTTTAGCTTGGATTAGTAGAATGACTGTAACTCACTTCCACTGAAGAGGCCACTTTTATAAATACCATTCTCACATTCATCATGTATAATGTCTAAACAATCTCAAAATGGCATCATACTTTTTCCTGGTTAGTAGCCAAGTTAGTTCTTACCAACTCAGTAAATATATTTTTCAAGCATCAATCATTTACTGTCACGCAGAGAAGCAGAATAAGAATTGCCTGTACTGTGGAAGGGATTGTTTGTATCAACTTTTTCAGAAACATTAAAAGTGCAGTCCTCCATTTCCCTTTTATGAGTCTCAGTAGCAATACCAGTGTTTATACAATGCCTAGTAAACTTTTGCATGTTGCATAAACACAAAATTGATTACACTTGGAGAGCATCCTTGTACTATACTCTTTCTGAGATCCAAAATGTTAGATTTTCATTGCAATTGAGGGAATGCACCTATGACCCCCAGGCATTGTCAGAGGGGCCAGAGGATAGTTCACATGCGCGGCTGGGAAGCTGAAGACAGTACCTCAGCCTCAGAGCTGGGAACTGCAGTTTGGATTCTATTGACCCTATCGATGGCTGTAGCTGGACTACTACTACTGCCATGTTTCATACCTGTGATAACCCAAATGGTCCAACGGACTGTGGAATCTATTCAGGTAATCACAATGCCAAGGATAAACCAACATGGGGAAAGGATCATGACATTAAAGGTAGTAAAAGGTAGAAAATCCTTTGCAGAACAGACTATGCTGGAAGAATTTCTGGAGAACAATTTAAGTTAGTAACAGTAAATGTTAATAAAAGAAAAAGGGTGGATTGTGAGAAATGCAATGTTACTGTTATTAAGGGGTAAGGTGAAAACCAAAGAAAGGGTGAAATACAGGGCTAGGGTAGGATCATTAAGGCCAAAAGGCCCGAGAATAGAATCATGTAAATAGCTGTACTAAGGGTAATAGTGTTTCTTACATCGAAGTTCTGAAAAATGCCAGAGAGGGTAAAATTGGGGGACAGTGGTAAAACTGTCACCTTCAGTGGAAGAGAGCAGGAAATTAATTGTCTTTTTATAACTGGTTGTAATGAGCCTGGAGGAAGGCCTGTTCTTCCTATCTCATCCTCCCACAAGATTTAAGAAGCAAGGTGGCATCAAGTAAGAATCTGCAAGGCCACTCTGACCTGTTGAACTTTTAGAAGATACTGGAATGCTTAATAGGTGCATGAATAGTAACTGACACACCTCTCAGAGGTAATGGGCTTGTTAGCATGAACATGGGATGTATGTGTGGGAGAGGGAGCATATCAAGGGGTAGTATGATGTAGGCGGACGGAGAAGATTGTACCTTCTGAGTAGCCCAGCCAATGGGGGAAAAGAGGAAGGGTCTGTGAGCTGGGAAAAGGGAATAAAAAGCAATGTCTTGTGTGTAACTGGCGCGTTACAGGCCCAGGTGACGGCAGCGGCGAGGAGTGCTTTCCTACAGCTTCGGCTGGTACATCAGCTGCGTCCCTTCCTGGACTATGACTGTCTGGCGACAGTGACACACACATTGGTGACTTCCCGACTAGATTTCTGCAACGCTCTCTACGTGGGGCTGCCCTTGAAGATGGTCTGGATACTTCAGTTGGTGCAGAATAGAGCTGCCAGGTTGCTGACGAGGACTGGGCGTTATTCTCATATAACCCCAGTCCTCTGTCAGCTCCACTGGCTCCCAATTGAAGTCCGGGCCCAATTCAAGGTGTTGGTTTTGACTTACAAAGCCCTAAACGGCTTGGGACCTTGATACTTAATGGACCGCTTGTGCCCTTATCTGCCCTCCCGCCCTCTGAGATCTGAAACAGAGGCCCTCCTCTGGGGACCATCAGTGAAGGAGATAAAGAGGGTAAGTACCCGGAGGAGGGCTTTTTCGGTGGTGGCGCCCCAATTATGGAATGTGCTCCCTGGTGAGGTTCGCCTGGCGCCATCGTTATTTGCTTTTCGGCGCCAGGCCAAGACCTTTTTATTCAAATCGTATTTTAATTGTTAGTTTGTCTATTTGGTTTATAATTTATCATTATGTATTTATGTATTGTTTATTTAGGGTTAGTATTTGTTTATAGGTTAATTGTGTTTATTTAAATTACGTGGTTTATTGTTTATGCTTTTGTATTTAAGTTGGGCGTATTTTAAGTTTGCCGAGATGCACCAAGGTGGGGAGGGGAGGGATAGATAGAAAGGTCTTAAATGTTTTACTGTATTTTAACATGTTGTGAGCTGCCCCAAGGCTTTGTTGCAATGGGGCGGCATATAAATGTTTTAATAAATAAATAAATAACATCCCAGCCTTATTTTCCACCTCCCAACATTCTGGCCATCAGTCCCTTACAACCCGCCCCCCTCCAGATGATACTGAAATTTCCCCAGCCACAAAGGAAGTCGATGGAAAAAGAATCAAACAGCCTCCTTTCTTAATGTGGGTGAGGTGTATCTGCTGTATTGTTTTGCTGTTGTTTCCACACTACGTAAAATTAGCCACAGCATTTAAAGCTACATGTGACACGTGAGACCATCTGCCAAACTACTATTTGATGCAGCCCAAGTATTTTCCACAAATGTTGTGCTTAAATAAATGGGATTGTTTTGGGGAATATCATTAAAGAACTGACACTTCATGCCATTTTCCTTTGTCTCTTCACTTTTACTTCTTTACTATTATTTATTGTTGCTGTATAACTGGAAACACTATTATTTTCTCACATTCTATTATTTGGCAGTTGCCAAAAACGAGCATCTTATAATTATTTGAAACTCATCACCTTAAAAATACTGTTTTTTGAATTTGATTGGATTTAGACTGAAAGCATGGCTACTGATTCATAGCTACATTTTGGTGACTACATTTTCATGACTACATTTATGATCCTAAACACTTACTTAATACTATGATTCCTGTGCAAATGGAAGGGGAATGATGCCCCATAGAAATATGTTAAATCTCTTTTAAATCATAATTATATTTTACATAATTCAGGAAATTCTACTGGTTTTGATGTCTCAGGTTTAAATACACATTCAATTAACAGTTATAAAATTATTTTTATTCTACACTTCTTCCAAGTTGCTCAGGCCAACACTCATTGCTCTTCTCCAGTTATTCTCACAACATCCGTGGGACAAGGGTTAGGCTAAGAAACTGTGATCCTGGGACATGTTCCTTATCAATCAGTCTGTACATGAACCTTAGTACATATGTCCTCAAATAAACCCATGTTGCAGAAACTTAACTGTAAGACAAACATTGGTTCATATTGCCCACTCTCTCTGATGTCTCTATTGCTTTCAAGGAACTGAGAATGCCCCCTGGAATCACTCTGGTATGACTATATTGCATGCGGAATAATCAGGACTGCACTGACTATTTCTCAATGGACAGTTTCAGAACAACATGGAAAGGGGTGCTAAAATATTCACTGATAACTTCCTAATTTATCTGGTTTTTGCACCCATTGGCTTGCAAATTTGCCTCTAGTGACATTAATTCCCATTAGATCTCTTCCTCTGGTTCCTGGGACTGAAGTTCCAGCCAACAACTGAAATACAGCAGTTGAAAATTTGTCTTATCATATTAGGCTGGGAATGATGGGACTTATAGTCCAATGCATGTGAAGGGTACCAGATTCCCCCAGGCACCAGTTTTCAGCCCACTGAGCTGCCTAGCCCTAAGAACAAACCAAGTAACGAGGATCCAGTTGGAAATAGATTGGCTTACAGCTTACCAGATAAAAATAGTTTAATTCAAGATTTGTATGAAGTTTCACAGAAAGTGGTACAAACTTGAATTCAATGATCGCTGAAGCCATAAAAATAATAAAGTGTGATAGGATGTGTTGCTTGCTACAATGCAGACTCAAACCTTTAGGAAACATTCCCTCTTCTCTTACTGGATATACCAAATAGACCTATACATTTTTAGCTGTGGAATCAGTAGGCAGGCTCCAACTGCAGTACACAATGGGACACATTTCGTGCTCACACCCTAAGCAATTCCATTGATTTAATGGGAACAAAGCATTTAGCACCATGCTTTCAACACCAGCCTGCAACTGAAATGGTCCACAATAGTGAAATATACTCAACCCTCCTATAGGCATTTGAAAGGCTGGAACAGAGGGCAAACAATGAGTGGTTTCGGTAAAAGACAGCGTAAAAATGCTTGAGTTTACTAATAATGGTTGTCAAGAACTCTATTTCCTTCTATGTCCCAGCAATCTGCGAGTTTCCATTTTGTTAGACTAAAGTGAAATGCAGTGATGTATCACTGATGTGTGTTATCAGGAGAGTCCTCTAGCCCCATGGTCAGACCAAGACCAAATCTTTGTAATGAGTTGAACTGAATGTTCTCAGCTGAGCTCCTGTAGGAACTCACCCTCTACCTGGGACCTGGGAAAAGTTTTTTGGCCAGCCTGTGACCGCATGGCCAAGATCTCCTTGTAATTACCTGGGATGGCAGCATAAAATTAGGAAAATCACAGTGGCTCTTGGTCTTCATTTCACCCTCTGCTTTGGACTGCATGTAGATGGGTTTGATCCTGTCCTATTTGAAGACGTATGCGTAGGGAAGCTTTGCTGTTTCTACCTTAATGCATTATTTTAAATGCACTCTGGTTCTTATGAAATGTTTATTCCCTTTTCTTTCTTTCCCTTTGTAAATGAATTTAACACCTACACAAAGTGTTGCCTCCAGGTAAGCCTTGTTGGTAAATTCAGAGCCTTCTGCTTGGTTATTGCTACTGTTTAAAGTTTCAAGGAATAGGGCTTTGAAACTAGGATGCTAGTTTGGGTTTCGTAAGAGAACCAACATGGCGTAATGGTCAGTGTTGGAATGGGACTCAGAGATCTGAGATTTCGTCCTCTCTCAGCCACAAAGCTCTCTCAGTCCCTGACTCTTAGCCCAACTTGACCCCACAGGAGAGGAAGAGGACCATGTAAGCCACCTTAGATTTCTTGCAAATGACAAAAAGGTGGGATATAAATGTCCTTGTCATCATCATCCCTCTTAGGTGTATTGTGTAAGGTCTGAAAGTCTCCTGGCACAAGTAGGTAAGAGGTGGTAGCAACTTGCCCTGCTGTGCTGTAGTTCATCCTTAAAAATGGCCTTTTCCTGCCTATTCAGCTGGGGGCTAGGACTTTCCCCATCACAATGGTCTAATGAATCATCAAGATAGTGGATTATCCAGAGCTGTCATTTCTGGCCACTATTAATGTTTATGGGTTGCTGTCGTTATTTAAATCTAACACATTACTGTAGCTGCTACCTAGTCTAAAATATTATTAGGCCTAGGCATGCTGGCCTTGAAAGCAACTAGCTTGAAAGAAAAAGATTTTAAGGATCAGTTTCTATTATTTATTTATTTGATGTCTAACCTGCCCCATTAATCAAATGGCTAATGCTTTGTCTTGGAAGCTGCTCATTATATAGTATACAGGCATCTGCATGGAGAAAACATTAAGTTATGGATAGTATTCTTGTTCAAGAATAGATCGCTTTTTTAAAAAGAGTGGGATGTATATACTCCAAAGAAATGTTAAAAAAGAAGATGTGTTACTTTGCCAGCAAATTTGCCTTTGGCATTATGCATGCTTAAAGAACTGGCACTTGCCCAAGGGTAGAACATAGATAAATATGATATGAAAAGAGGATCGTCCCCCCCCCCCCCCACAGGATAAGAAAGAGAAATTCCTACAGAGGATTATCCCTTCTCTTTGCTAAATGTGACCTAAGGGCATAAATAAATTGAGAGATATGTGTGGCGGGGGGGGGGGGGGGGATACTTCAGGTATCATCAAATTCTACCTGCAGGTACCATGTTTTGGCCTGACCATTTCTCCTTTCCAAAATAAAGCAAACATCCAAAATTATTTCCTTGAAGAAGCTTAAGATAAAGCTGACTGCAAAGGCATTTTTAGTCCAGAGTCTTATGCCAGCTGGAACATGTATATTGGATTTCACTGTTTTATGCATTTTCTCTGAGTCTGTTTTGTACGTATATATAAAAATACACTTTTAAAGCATATTTGAACTGAATAAGTGCAGTGACACTTTGCCTTGGAGATGTACCTTTGCCATTAACCTAATGTGAACCAATGAAAATATTCCTTTTTTGGTTTGGTATACATTTCCAATCCAAAATATTCTAAAAAACATACATTCTTGATGCTGCTTATTTTTCCTACCTCCTGCAGCAAATATTTTTTTAAAATTAAACTAACTTATGCATGCATGATTTCTAAGAATATTATTTGCAGCTATGAAACAGTGGCAAAGATCTCTCTCTACTCAATATATTAATTTGGTATTTCTTTTGTTCAAAGTAAAACAATTGTTGGTGACATCAGTCATACTAGAGTCCAAATTTAAACTTTCAACCTGCCAGTCCTGGCTTCTACATTGTACTAACCAGGATCATTTTGCAACCACCATTTGTTGTTGTTAGTTGTGAAGTCATGTCCAACCCATCACGACCCCATGGACAACATTCCTCCAGGCCTTCCTGTCCTCCACCATTCCTCGGAGTCCACTTAAGCTCACACCAACTGCTTCAGTGACCTCATCTAGCCACCTCATCCTCTGCCGTCCCCTTCTTCTTTTGCCATCTATTGTTCTCAGCATTAGGCTCTTCTCCAGGGAGTCCCTCCTTCTCATTAGGTGGCCAAAGTATTTGAGTTTCATCTTCAGGATTTGGCCTTCTAAAGAGCAGTCAGGGTTGATCTCCTCTAGCACTGACTGGTTTGATCGCCTTGTGGTCCAAGGGACTCGCAGAAGTCTCCTCCAGCACCACAATTCAAAGGCCTCAGTCCTTTGGCACTCAGCCTTCCTTATGGTCCAGCTTTCACAGCCATACATTGCAACTGGGAAAACCATAGCCTTGACTATATGCACTTGTGTTGGCAGGGTGATGTCTCTGCTTTTTAGTATGCTGTCTAGATTTGCCATAGCTTTCCTCCCCAGGAGCAAGCGTCTTTTAGTTTCTTGGCTGCAGTCCCGTCTGCGGTGATTTTGAAGCCTAGGAAAATAAAATCTGTCACTATCTCCATTTCTTCCCCATCTCTTTGCCAGGAAGTGAGTGGACCAGATGCCATGATCTTAGTTTTCTTAACGTTGAGTTTCAAGCCAACTTTTGCACTCTCCTCCTTCAAGGGGCTCTTTAGTTCCTCTTCACTTTCTGCCATGAGAGTGGTATTATTTGCATATCTGAGGTTGTTGATATTTCTCCCAGCAATCTTAATTCCAACTGGTGATTCATCTAGCCCTGCCTTTCTCATGATGTGCTCTGCATATAAGTTAAATAGGCAGGGCGACAGTATACAGCCTTGCCAAACTCCTTTCTCAATTTTGAACCAATCAGTGGTTCCGTGCCCAGTTCTCACTGTTGCTTCTTGACCTGCATATAGATTTCGCAAGAGACAAATGAGATGGTCAGGTACTCACATCTCTTTAAGAACTTGGCACAATTTGTTGTGATCCACACAATCAAAGGCTTTAGCATAGTCAATGAAGCAGAAGTAGATGTTTTTCTGGAACTCCCTAGCTTTCTCCATGATCCACCATATGTTGGCAATTTGATCTCTAGTTCCTCTCCCTCTTCGAAATCCTGCCTGTACTTCTGGTAGTTCTCGGTCCATGTACTGCTGGAGCCTAGCTTGTAGGATTTTGAGCATCACTTTGCCAGCATGTGCAATGAGTGCAATGGTGCAGTAGTTTGAACATTCTTTGGCTACTGTTGAGCCAAATTTGCTGGCATATTGAGTGTAGCACTTTTACCGCATCGTCTTTTAGGATTTTGATTAGCTCAGCTGGAATTCTGTCACCTCCACTAGTGTTGTTGCTGCTCAGACTTCCTAAGGCCCATTTGACTTCACATTCTAGGATGTCTGGCTTGAGGTCAGTGACCATCCCATCGTGGTTATCAGGGACATTAAGCTCTTTCTTGTATAGTTCTTCTGTGTAATCTTGCCACCTCTTCTTAATCTCTTCTGCCTCTGTTAGGTCCCTGCCATTTTGGTCCTTTATCATGCCCATCTTTGCATGAAATGTTCCCTTCATATCTCCAATTTTCTTGAAGAGATCTCTTGTCCTCCCTATTCTATTATTTTCTTGCATTTCTTTGCACTGTTCATTTAAGAAGGCCTTCTTATCTCTTCTAGCTATTCTCTGGAATTCTGCATTCAGTTGGGTGTATCTTTCTCTTTCTCCCTTGCCTTTCGCTTCCCTTCTTTCCTCAGCTATTTGTAAAGCTTCCTCAGACAGCCATTTTGCTTTCTTGCATTTCTTTTTCTTTGGGATGGTTTTAGTTGCTACCTCTTGTACAATATTGCAAACCTCCGTCCATAGTTCTTCAGGCACTTTGTCTATCTGATCTAATTCCTTAAATCTATTTGTCAACTCTAATGTATATTCATCAGGGATATGATTTATGTCATACCTGAGTGGCCTAGTGCTTTTCCCTACTTTCTTCAATTTAAGCCTAAATTTTGCAATGAGAAGCTCATGATCTGAGCCACAGTCAGCTCCTGGTCTAGTTTGTATCGACTGTATAGAGCTTCTCCATTTTGAGCTGCAGAGCACAGAGTCAATCTGATTTCTGTGTTGACTGTCTGGTGATGTCCATGTGTAGAGTCGTCCCTTGGGTTGTTGGAAAACAGTGTTTGCTATGACCATCGTATTCTCTTGACAAAATTCTACCAGTCTGTGCCCTGCTTCATTTTGTACTCCAAGGCCAAACTTGCCTTTTATTCCAGTTATCTTTTGGCTTCCTACTTTAGCATTCCAATCCCCCATAAGGATAAGGACATCATTTTTTGGTGTTAATTCTAGAAGGTGTTGTAGGCCTTCTCTGGTCAACTTCAGCCTCTTCAGCACCAGAGCCTCAGAAGGAGTCTCTAAACTTAGTGGGACTTTAACTTGTTTAATGTGAGTATATTTTCTCCAGGTATATATACTTTCCTGGATATTAATCAGCACAAATGGGCACATTTTGATTAGAGGCTGCTGCAGCAGCTGCTTTTAAACCATTGCAGTCTTGTTTCTTAGAAGTAAACTCGAGGCTGGGTCTGAAGAACCATGCTGGCATCTGTTGGAGGTCAATCATTCTATTTCTAGGCTAGGAAAAGGTCAATGCACTCAAGATGCTAGGGCACTACAAAGTTATTGTGCCGCCTACCAAGGCTTGCAAGTGCACAGAAGCTTAGTAATAGTCAATGGACATAAGGGAATGGGAATGGAACAAGTCAAGCAATACTGTTCAGCCAGACCACCAGTAATAAAACAATTATTATAAATCAAGTGTTACGTTTCCAAGCAGAGCATTGTAGCACTTAGAAATCTTGTGTGCTTCTTGAGATCAGTGCTCGATGCTGCTGCTGTAATGATGGTGCATTATGGGCCAGACTGACCTTAGGCGCACTACTGATGTTAAACAAATGCAGACAAGTATAACTCCTTGTGTCAGACAGGATTTAATTTTTTAAAGCACCTTTTCCCCACTTAATGCTACAGTGAATGATTTGGCTGTTTCAGGCAAATAAATCTTTTACTTTTTTTTTAAGAACTCAGCTTTGACTGTAAAGATGACACCTTTTTTCTATTATATCTTACACATTAGAGAATTTGAAAGACTATGACAAACATGAATTAATTAGCCCTCCTAATTCTTCTAAGCTGAAAGCCAAGAATAGTCACTCATAAATCTCATGAGGACTAGACCCCCAAATCTATCCTCAAGCATATGCTTAACATCAAGGATTCACTTGGAACTTAATACAACTGCTCTTCTGGCTTGCATATGTCCTGTCTAGGGGCTTTTTGTTAAAGTAAGCAGTTTTCATCATCCAGGAGATCCACTAATATGGACAAATAACGTATGTGAAATAGACATTCACAGAGCATCAGCAATTCCCATAGTAATGAGGCTCCCAAAACCTGCTCCGAAATGGAGAGGCTCTGTACTCCTGGCACAGATCATTGCCAGAAGTAATTCACAGCTGCTGGATTTGTGGAAACCTGCTTATGAATAATAACTATTTTAAAGGCACTTGTACATTGTGGATCCTATTTGGCCATTACTTAAACCAAAATATAATTGACTTATTCCTGACACCATTATTTATTATACTAACTAATTTATATGAAACAATCAAGGGCTGCTGACATTTGCCTCACATACAAGCTGCTGAATCTGACAATGAGTTGAAGAAGGAAGTAAACTGTAACACATCCATTTTAAATATAAATACTTAAAAAACCTTCTTATTGAGAAATGGAATAGGAGGTAAATGTGTTATTTCTAAAGCTACTATCCCATTCCCATACTGCATTTCTTCCTATGCATTTATAAAAAAGCAGCTCAATTCTATTTAAGTGTTAGCAGCTTTCATTTCTCCTTTGCTGGAAGCAGCCAAACGGTAGAAGTATGGTGTACATATTCACTGAAACTGCAGAAATGCATACCTGTTCAGATAAACCCGTTTTTCTGTCAGTTGCCCATTCCCATAATTTGGGTCTTCATATGGTTCATTCTGCACCACCTCCACGCCTTCTCCACGATCACTCTGTTCATGGCTATGTTTACTGATCATGTACAGCTGTCCAATTCTGTACTGCAATGCAAAAGAGGAACAAAGAGCTTTGACGTCTGCAAAATCATCAAACATATAAAGTAAACATCCTTATGGTAATAAATATAATTTAAAGTAATTGGTAAAGAAAACTACTAACAAACTACCCTGAGAACTGATCCTTATCATAAAAGATAATTGAGATGTGTCTCTACAATCTATTTACCCAGGGCTTTGAACATTATTTATAACTTTCATGGTGTTATAGGGCTGGTTTAGACATTTTGACAATTGCATCAATATGATTGGCTCCAAGGAAAAGCAGGGCCTAACATCTGATCTACTGCATATGTACACAGATGCAGCCTCCAAATCTTGATAGCAATTCACATGAGCGCAGTGGAAACAAAATATGCCACCATGATCTAGGTATGTCTGTCATATCTATGGATGCGACAGACCCAATGTTTCTGCCTGTACACAGCCATGCCCATTTGGGGCCACTCTACATATAGTTGTTTACAAATATCTGAACCAGCCTATATGAGACTTTTAAAAAGGAGAACCTCAGAAATGCTGACTGTTATCTGTCCCAGAAGTGAGCACTACAATTTACATGAAACATGGTTTTATAACAATGGGAAACCTACAGTATTACAAAGGAATCCCCAACACTTCTTGAAAATTCCTTTGAAAACATCTGTACAAAGTTTTATCTGTTCCATACCTAGTGATTGTCATTGATCAAGGCTTCTGTTTGCCTACAGCTAGTGAGAAAATTACAATCTCAGAAGCAGGATCAATGGAGATTGGAACAGGCTTTCACCTCTCCTACTCAGTCATCCCATCAAAATCACCAACCTGGCCCTATTAACAGCAGTGTAGGAACAGCAATTTCCCCCTTCCTTGTCCAGATAGATGGCAAAGAAAGGAGTATGTGGGAGACCCACCAGCTTGGTAAGTCGCACTGGGAATAGCCAAGCTGTGCTCTAAGTAGTGGCCCAAATTCCTAGTGGATCAAGAAATGAGAACATAAAAAGAGCCCCGCTGGATCAGACTAATGATGTTTGTCTCTATATGTTTACAAAGCATATTTCAACATGAAAAAGCTGTTTAGGAAAGCTGAACCCTAGTTTTAAAATGTAAGAAATACAAAAAGCTAGATATCAAGAATATGTCATACTTAATTTTTGAAACACACATTTCTGAAGGTACTGTGCCAACTTACAATTGACATAATGATCTAAATGATAATTAATTCACAATTCGCCATTGCTCCGGCTGGGTGAATTCTGCAGCCATTTTAAATATTCAGCCCCCAATCAGGCCAATCGGGTTGATTCGCAATGTCTAGAGGTTAATCATGAGTGCTACAACCCAGAGGGTGAGTTAGTACAACATGACAAACCTCAGTGGTTTCTTGCACAGGATGATCTGCTTTATTGTCCAATCCCTGTTGTGATATTTCGGCATGCTGCGGTTGGTTTTTAGAAACCATGATAAGGAACACTGGTCTGTTCTATGGTTTCTATGCTTTATCATAGTTTCTCTGGTCAACCAGACCCAGCACTGTGGTTTCTGTGGTCCTAGTATGTAGCTACCACAGTCTCCTGGAAAGAGCAGCAGCTGCAGGACTTGCTCCAGACTTCTAGTGTGGGATTGAATTACAAGTGTGGTGACTGAGGTGATATGCAAGGAGAGTAGAAACAATGTTAGCATAGAAACCACTTAATCAACTGTCAGGCACATCCAGGCAAAAAACAGCACACTGTGGAAACCACACAGATTGCTAGTCCTGACATTTGAACCCAGCCACAATTCATCTACAGTTAGTAGTTAACTGTGGGTTGTGTACCTTATAGTGTCCAGGTTCAGACATCTCTTAGCAACAATTGATTGGTGGGGGGTTAAATACTCAAGAAGGCTATAGAATGTGTCCAGCATGCACTGTGGCAGATTGTGGGTTCGTTAACCCATAGTTTGACACCACCATGTACAAATTGGATCATTATCTGCATTGGAAATTGACAGAGCACTTTCAGAAATGTACAATCAGCTCCATTGTAATATACACAGCAAAGAATTACAACATGAGCTTTGCATCCTGAAGTGCTGTATAAAAAACAGATGTGTACACTAGGGCACTAACCTTGTGAAGTAACTGTTGCATTATTTTAAACCATGCCTACCGAGTGCACAGTGTATTTTAGTATACATTAATACATTCACAACAGGAACTTTGTTGTAGTGGAATACTTATGAGTTTCTGAGATCCTTTCACCCATGGAGATGGTTTCCTCAGTAAAACTGTACATGGTACGATAATTCATTGTGAGACTCACAATGTGGAAGCCAAGGACAATTTCACCATTGACTGGTCTACAGTGTATGCTTTTATATTATGGAATACGGAGGAAGCAGAGAATCCTTTCAAATAATATGGAATCAAACAAACAAAGAAAGATTGTAGCTTTGCATTTCTGACAGTCTCAATAGAAGGTCCAAAAGAACAAGCTGCCCCAGCCATAACATTAGCGATTACAATGTTCAACAAATGTGCATACCAGGCAGAGAAGAAAATACAGTCATTTCCAAAGACACATGGGTTTTGTGGAGTAACTCCCCCAGTTCCCCAGCTCAGCATCAGACTCTGTCCAAATGCTACAGGCCAATAAGTGGAGCATGATATGCTACAGGCATAAATATGCAGTCCCATTCCATCCACAGTACTTAGAGTGGGCTTGTATTTAAAATGTCTACAATTAGCAGGCAAGAGGAATACAGTGGGCTGGATCCCCAGATGTAAGCCCTTTACAGGTATATTTTTTCTAATGTGACCAAAGGCTCAATATAGAATTTAAACAGGAATGCAGGCTGAGAAATGCCAGGAATGGCAGGATTTTCTTCCATCTCAGCATCCCTAGAATTGCATCCAACACGCTCATTCAGTTGACAAGAGGGAGCACAGCTCAATGGTCAATCACTGGCTCTGCATGCAGATGATCCAAGTCACAGTCCCTGCCACTTCCAGGCAAGGGTCAGGGAGGAAATAGTGTATGAAACCCTGAAGAGCCCCCATCGCTAGGCAGCTTCCTAATATTACTTCCTAAAATATGGGGTATCCTGCTCCGATTACTTTCCTTTTACTCTATTATGGCCAGTTCCACCTGGATTGGAGGATTCCCCACCCCCACAATGTATATAGCTTCCATTTCACAATGAGATTTCGCTCTTTGCTGAAGTGATCAATAAAACAACTGATAGCATTACAGTTCAAGAGTATATTTTTGGATTATCAGAAAAAGCAGCAAGTAAAATGAATACACAAGTGAGGCATAACAGACAGTAGAGCAGTGAATGATTAGACTGTGTACACGCAAGATTTTTTCTAGACATTTCGAAGAATATTGTAGAGCAGAGTATCCCAGGAGGACATCTGTGAATTTGAGAAACTGCCGTGGGTTTCACAGATGCCCTCCAGGGAAGATATGGCTAGTCACATAGTGGCTGTCACAAGCCCTGGCTAATCAAAACTGAGCTAAAGCGGAGAGGAGAAATCGTGAGCCTAGAGCCTGGCAAGGGAAGATAGCAAGACAAAGGAGTGGAGGGGATAACAGCAAGGCAAGAGGCTGAAAAGGGAGAAAAAGAAGGCAGCTAGGGACAGGAAAGGAAAGAAATAGCAAGGAAAGGAGTTGTAGGGAGGGAAATAGCAAGACTTTAAATGGTGAACAAAGAGAGAGACTGCAACAGGGAAACGTCTCTGTGGGCCAAGATTGGGAGTGTCCAGGAAGCAAAGATTTGCTTCTCTGCCTGCCTGCCTCTGCCAAACAGGTGATCCGAAGCAGATTCAGGAACTGGATGGAGTAGCCAGTGCACTAATATTTGTCAAGATTGTTAGTAAAACAATTTTTTGGAAGGAGACAGGGAGGAAAGTGCCTCATGCGTGCCCCCATGGCCATCGTATGGGAACCTGTGCTATAGAGCAGTCTGTGCTCATAACACAAACACATCTTGCTGCACCCTATCACTGTCTCTGGTCAAACCAGTTTTGTGGCAGGTTTTGACCCCTCAAGCTAGCCCTGGGTGAAAAAGACATGGTGGGGGGGGGGGGGAGCCTGAGAGTTGAAGAGGGTGTATCACAGAGGCATCACTGTGTGCACTGCACACCTGCTTTTGTCTCCTTTCATGGGTTTGGCAGGGTTGTGCAGCTCCTCAGAAATCCCACACAACCTATGCAACCAGAGACAACACTATGAGAAAAGACGGGGTATGCCACATAAACAGAGGTGCCTCTAACACTCCATTCAGAAAGAGCAGGAACAATAGATACATTTTGTAAATAAATAAACTAAATAAATGTGAACAGAATATTTTTATATTTACAAATATTTCTTTAATCGCTACCCTACATTTATTAATGGATAGCTTGCATTAATTTGTTCTTAAGCCCATTATAATCATTAAAATAAATAACTCTGGTTTCTACTGAATTAATTCCTGATATATTTTTAGTACTATCGGAACCTCCAAGCTCTGCTTTTGCTTGTTCAAACAGACGCAGGTCTTTTAACTTCTCATAAAAAAGAGTGCTGCTTTTACTGTGATTATTTCAGCTTAGTTGAGCAACTATGGTACTTTATTTTAAAAGGTAACAATATTTTGGGTTTAATTTTGGCTTCTCTTTCCTTAGCACTTAAGGTACAAACTATACATAACTGCAGTAGACCTGTTTGTAGAAAACTGAGCAGGGTGAATAGAAATCAATGATTTAAAAGAAAATAAAAATGTATTTTAAAATTTAAATTGGATTTTTTAAAAAATAAAATGCTTTTTGAGGAAAAATCTATCCAAAGATAGTTTTCTATTAAGATACATTATAGTCCAAAGGTTATTCATCATGTAATAAGGATTATTTTTTATTATGCGGCACAAGGCTGTATATTCATGCAATGTTTAAATTTTTTGGTAAATGAATTCCATTAACCCATTCCCAATGTCATGCTCTTCCAGAGGTTTCTGCAAGATTATTGGGAATTTTTTCTCTCTAGAAGATGCTTGGTTTTACAGTTCTCAGAGCTGTGAATTTATGTCTGCGGAGACCACATGCCTTTTCTTCACAGCAAAAATGTTATGAAATAAACATACAGAAAAAGACCCTAATCCCATTATTCCTTTGTTCATCAATGTACACAGAATTGATGTCTTACCTCTTAAGTGGTATATTTCAAAAAGTCAATGAAGATTGTTAGGAGTGGAATAGGTCTGTACAAGAAGTGTGAGGAGGTAAGAAAAATGAAAGTGAAAACTTTTGAGCAGAATACTCCACAAATCTTTGGATCTTTGTGTCTAGCCTGAGGTTTATCATATTATTCTTTCCCTGGAGGAGAAAGCCTATAATGGCAGAAGGCCATAAAGGAGATCCAGTTTGGGAATTTTTAATGAAGTTTCTCTACCTATGGGTAAGGCAGGAATGCATGAAAACTATGTAGAAAATCTAGTCTTAGTGACTCGTGATTTAAAATCAAATCCACCTCATCTTTGAGTATGGGAAGAATCTATAAATCTAAACACAGACATAAAATATATTATAATTTGCAGTGTTTGATATTCATTCAGAATCCAGAGTAGTGGGTGGAGAGGAGAAAAAGTATTGTAGTCAGAAGTAATATTGGGCAACTATTGTTAAAGCAAATAAAGAGATCAACATAAATAGGAAACATCTGAAAGATGTATATATTTAACTACCACAAGCTGTTTTTTAAAATTTAACATAACTCTCTATAGCACTACGTATAATTTAGGATGTCTGCTCTGTGGACAAAATAAAGTCCTTCATAATACACACAGGTGCAATTCACTTATGACAAATATTATTGTTTCAAATGGTACCAACCTATAGCAGCCTTCGCCGACCTGGTGCCCTCCAGATGTTTTCGATTTCCTCTCCAAACTGCATGGCCAATGACCAGTAGTGCTTGAAGTTGTCATCCAAAATATCTGGAGGGCACCAGGTTGGGAAGCTGATCTATAGTATCAGAAGACCCGATCCGCCTTGAATTACAGATTTAAAGATTTTAGACAGGCATGGTCACCAATCTGAGAGAGCCAGTGTAGCATAGTGGTTAAGAGCATGGGACTGGGACTCAGACAATCTGGGTTCTAGTCCCCGCTCGGCCATGGAGCCAACTGGGTGACCTTGGGCCAGTCACAGACTCTCAGCCCAACCTCCCTCACAGGGTTGTTGTTGTGGGGATAAGATAGAGGAGGAGAATGATGTAAGCTGCCTTGAGCCCTTTGTAGGAAAAAGGCAGGATATAAATTGAAAAATAAATAAATAAATCTGTCATTCTAGCAGCCTATAAGGCCAGGCTCTCCCAGGTCTTGCTTCCTGCCATGGCAGCTGTGCGGAGTAGGAAGACGGGGTGGAACAAATGCATGCAGCGTAGCTCCCACTTCCAGCCAGGGCTGGCCCAGGGTATTTAGGACAAAGGAGAAGATAGTGCTCCTTCCCAGTGCCTGTGCAGAGAAGCTGACTGGACTGAGTCTTTCTTCAGCACTGCCTATGGGACAGAATCTTCCACCACACTGCAGGCTGTCTTGGGGAAGGGGGAACAGTGCAGACTCCATCGTCCACAGCTCTCTCCTCCAGCTCCTGGCAGCCCTTCTCTGCATCTGCCACCTGATGCAATTTCCTCATGCCCCTCATGGTAGGGCTGGCCTGCCATCAACCCATGACACCGAGCCTGAAAGACTGGTACTGATTTGGAAAGAACACTCTTTTCCCCCCTGTGTAACTCCCTATGACTTCTTTAAAAATGTATTATCCCTGTGGTGAAGTATGCTAAAAGCCTTCCCTGCTGGCTGCCTGAATTAGATGTATGCCTGCCTGTGGCAACAACATTGGTAGATGCATGCCTTGAACTATATATATAATATTTGGTCTTTTCTGTTAAAAGGAAAAGCAGAAAGGCCATCTGCTTTGAAAAGAACAAAACTTTTTTAATAGGGTCTGAGGTAACGGTAAGTTTTACTTTGCTTTGGCTTTTAACAAGGCAATTTCTGCAAACCTATTGTTATAAATCACACCTCAGGAAATTCATTTCAAATAATTATATTGAAGAACATGTTTACTGGAGCTCATGTTATCTGCGAAACAACAAAATTCATGAGCAAGGAACACATCATTGTTCAATATCAATTCAGAGTTAGAAAAACATTCTTTGATTTTTGAGAAGAATTTACATAAGAAAGGAAAATGTCATTAATTGGCTTCATTGTATCAGTAAATTCTGCCTCTTTTGCTTTTGAAAAACTTATCAAATATTTTCCATTTTCTTATTTGTGTATTCTATACCTTTGTAGCAAATTTTACTGTAATGAAATTTGTAATAAGCTCTGTGTATACAACACACCTGGGGACATGACCATGGAGATGGTGTGGGAAGAGGAAGAAGCAGGGCTGTGTTCGCTGCTCTAGTGCCCAACCTGCACAATTTTCAGTGTGTGTACAGATTAAATGGATCGCAGGCACTGTACACATAATCAGGGTGGGTACTGATACCTTGCTGGGCTCTTGTCATGCATTTGCAGCTTAGAGCTTTGGAATATCATGCTCAAGGCAAGAGATGTGTGACAGCCAGAATTTATTTATTTATTAGATTTATATCCTGACTTTTTCTTACAAAAAACTCAAAGTGGCTTGCATAATTCTCCTCCTCCTGCTCTCAATCTTTTCCCACAACAACAATTCTGTGAGGTAGGTTAGACTGGGAGCCTGTGTCAGGCCCAAAGTCACCCAGTTGGCTCCAAGGCTGAGTGGGGACTAGAACTCAGGGACCCAGAGTTGCATGATTTCTCCCTCTCAACCCACAAGTCCCATTACACACTATTTCAGAAGGTTCCCAGTGCTCTTGAGTGGTTTTTCGGAGATTGTAGGAAGTTCTGAAGGGGATGGGTGGAAAAGTAACCGTGCAGGAAAGTCTGTGTGCTCATGTTGGATGGAAATCAAGTAAGATGTGGTTTGAACATAAGCAATAGTTCACAAGCCTTCCTCCAGAGAAGTAAAGGAAGAGTGGCTTGAAAATGGATGTGCTCAGGCAGCTATCTCAGGCCTCCTCCACCCTGCTCAGGTCCTAGGTCCATTCGTATCACTCTTCTTTGCTGACAAGTTCCCCTTCTCCAGCTCGACTGCCCAGCTCCACAGCAGCCTTGCAAGGGGATCACAGGTACTCGTGTAGACTAATGGGTACAAGCTATGGGACAAGCTATGTCACCAGTTCAGCATGTGTGCTCCAGAACCACCCACTTATTTCTCACTAAACCATTTCAGCACCCCTGCTATATCTACGTTGGAATGTGCACTGACCACACGATTTGGTTTGGACCCCACTTCAATTGCATTCCAATTTGGAAATTGGACTGCTTTGGAAACCATCCAGTTAGACTCCTGGATCAGAACCACATTTTACAAAAATCCAGCTTTATGCTTCTTCACTGGCTATTCTGGGGAATCAACAAATGACCTTTTCCTTTTAGTTTCTGATTGAATTGAACTGAAGTTGGGAGGAAAGAGTTAATAGGAAGCCAGCAAGCCTTTGTGGTAAGCAACTAGGAATGGGGTGGGGGGTGGGGATGGGGCAAGGAGGAAGCTTTAAGAGTGTTCCCTCCCCTCAGGGTCATGTCAAGGGCAGCTAAAGTTCCTGCTCTGTTTCTGAAGTCTGGCACTGGCATGAGACCAGATGAAAGCTTTTTTGATATTATAGGTGGGTATTTGTTGAAGAGGTTGGGATAACTAACCAACATTAATGAAACAAATCCATTTGTTTGAACATCTGCAAACCAGGCCATGCCTTGTTTGACAAACGCTAGCGAAAACAAACTAGAGCATAGGGCGGGGTGTGGGGCAGGGTCTATTGATCATCCAGATTCATAGAATAGTAGGCTTGGAAGGGGCCAAGGAGGTCATCGGGTCCAACCTCCTGCTGGTGCAGGATGCCAGTCACCCTGTCCCACTCAGATGACTGTTCAGTTCCGCCTTAGACGTCTCCCGTGTGGGAGAGCCCAGCACCTCTCTTGGCAACTGGTTCCACTGTTGTGTTGCTCTGACAGTGAGGAAGCTTTCCCTTGTGTCTCGCCTGCCCCTGGTGTGCCCCTGGTAGATTAAGTTCACTGTCCCATGGCCTATACTCAGAGTCTTTTCCTTACTCTTTGTGGCAGCTTTTGTGGTACTTCTGGAATGCTATGATATCCCTTCACAGTCTTCTGTTCTTGAGGTTGAACAGGCCCAGCTCACTCAGCCTCTCATCATAAGGCTTAGTTTCCAGACTAAGTTTCCAGATCATCTTTCTTTCCCTCCTCTGAACCCTTTCTAGTTTTCTGCATCTTTTTAAAAACCAGGGTGCCTAAAACTGAACACAGTATCCCAGGTGAGGTCTGACTAGTGCAGTGTAAAGGGGAATGAGTACTTCTCTTTTTTGGGAAGTGATACTTCTATTTATGCATCCCAAAATAGTGTTTGGCTTTTTTGCAGCTGTTGTTGCTGGACTCCAGCATGCTTATCAAGGAATGATGGGAGCTGTAGTTCAACAATGTCTGGAGGACCAGAGGTCACCCATCCCTAGTTTAAATTCTCCTTTGAACCATGGCAGTATGCCAGTATAAGTATCTGATGCATATTAATTGGTGTAAAAATCAGGTGAAGGGATCAGGAGAACCGAACAACAAAAGGTTATCCTTTTAAGGATACATTGCCTCTAACCCTTAAAAAAGTAAATTTATTTACGAAAGCAGTATATCTTAGAGCTCTAATTAAAAACCTGCTTCAAGCAAATAATGTTAACCTATTTAAGTCTCCTCCAATTTCACCTGCACAGGAAGTATTTTCCTGAAACTGTGGTGCATGTAATTCCTTGCTCCCATTTGGAGTGTGAAGCTTGAGCAACACCTGATGGACTGACTATTCCACATACTGGCTACAAAAGCAACAGCTTCCTCATGTGGACCAAGCTCATACTTGACAGAGCAGGCTGCCTCCAGAGGCAATAATGTACCCTGCCCTTCCTATGCAAATGAGGCAGAGAAAATTAAAAACGGGAGGTGGGAAATGAACTTCCCCACTGCACCCCTTTTCCACCTCTTCTATCCGTATCTGCAGACTCAAGTGCCTTTCTCCATACACAGCGCACCAGAGAATGCCAACGCATCTGAAGTCACATCTGGCTGCTGCTTGGCCTCATCAAGGCAGTGCCCTGGCCTTACATGAGTGTAGGCCCGCCAGCTCCCCAAGCAGTGCATCATGCAAGGGTTTGCCACCTCCTCCCTCCCAGTGGTGTCCAGTGAGGGAAACTGTGGGAAAGGTGGGGAGAT
The DNA here is from genome assembly GCA_023646645.1 of Varanus salvator macromaculatus. NCBI lineage: Eukaryota > Metazoa > Chordata > Lepidosauria > Squamata > Varanidae > Varanus > Varanus salvator. The sequence goes on along the minus strand of JAIXND010000791.1, from coordinate 649,083 downwards.
GGAGGCTGCCTTCCAATATCCAGGTTTATAAACAACAGTCTGGTGTGCTGATAATGGTGTGATTTTGGAGAGTTGTGATGCCACAATTCTCACCTGCCTCGCCACCACAAGCAAGCCTAAAACCTTCAGTTTAGAGTCCAGAGAAATCCTAATAAGACAAATTGCTGATTTTCGTGGAATGGACCTGGCCAAGCTTTTATTGTACTTCCTACAGGCTGCAACCTATATGTTTTAGGAAAGACATAGCCACATGCCCTCCTGCTATCTCTCCGCTAATGACTATGGTCAAAGTTCCTTCTTCCCACAGGCAATATATAGCGTGTGCAAGGCAGCTGAAGTCTGCTCCTACCGCACACAGATGAATTAACCAGTGATTCTGCCTCCCCTTGTTGCTTGTAATTAGGAATAGAATCTTGTTTTATCTTCATTTTTATGTTATAAATAAATTCAGATTAAAGAAAAGAACTGGCTGTGCTTTGCTTTGACAATGCTTTATGTGACATTTGACAATTTATGCAGCTGTTCCATGCCTGCTGTTTAAAGGTTACATTTGCTAGTCTTGTGTTTCCCTGTGACACAAAGAGAATACACAATTAGAAGTCATGTCCCTAAAAGGTTCCAAGGATGCTAAATTCAGATCATCCATTGTATATCTCTCACAGACAATTCTACTTGGTGCCAAGCAAACCATGTTCCAGAGACAAAGCATTTGGTAGCATCCATCCTGAATCTTGTTTTATTTGACAGCAACACAATATGCCAAAACATATATATTAGTCTGGGGGTAATCCATTTTCCAAACTGTATTTTATCAAAGGACTAGCACTGACAGAAAAGAAGGTTCCATTTGTGGAGCCTGTTAGTAGCCTTCTAATATCCTGAGTATAAATTGTTGATATTTAACACTGTTTTAAGATACGAAGCACTAAAATATGCTTTGGGCAGGTTTGGACGATAGAAGAAGCCATAGTGAAAAATCTGTGGGTTTGTTGTGTTATACAGACCCAGTTTCATAGTTCCTGCATGGCCTGATTAGTCTTCTGAAACCACACAGAGAACCAAAGGTGTGGCCTAAGAGAAGAGCTTCACGGTGGCTTCTCTGGTTGTCCAAACTTGGGGTCACCATCTTAACCAATGTTAGCATGGAAACAGCCATGGAGGTGGCTGCTCCTAGCCAGCAATCTCTACTGCTTTCAGCTCCCTAGCACAGAGGCATCATTGCTCACTTCACTGGACAACTGACGTGTCTGTCTCCCTGCTACATTTTGGAAAAAGAGGAGCAGGGAGATATCACAGTGAAACTGTTTATGTTCATTAAAAATCTCTGTGGGACTGGGATAGCTAGGAAGTGTATTTATTGACAGACATGCAGGTACACTCTGGTGGGGGAAATGGGAACCCATCTCAGGACGACAATGGACAAAGCAAAAGGAGGCTGCCGTGGTCTGCAGGCAAGAATAAGAAAAAGGGAAGGGATTTTGCTCATGGGGGCTGCTGAGGTGTGTGGTGAGGCTGGGAGGCAGAGCGGGGAAAGTGGAAACCAACTTGCCCAGATAATCATGTGATCTGGTAAGACTGGTAAGTTTGGGAAAAAAATCCACATGCTGTGAAGACAACTCATGGTTGTTTGCTGTGTTGTGTGAACCTAGCTTTTGCTTGTGCAGTACACTACTGAAAGTATTGTTTACTTTTATATCTTATCTTTCTGCAAGCCAGCTTTACACTGTACTTTTCCCATGTAATACAAAACTGATCATCTAGCTAACCGATCAGATTTAAACAGTATAAAAACCTTAACCCTACACAGTTTACCTGGCTGAGTTATATTTCCAGTCTTCTCCTAACCCTTCAAATGGCCCCTAAGAGTAATGGACAAGATGAGCTTTGTAGCTGAACACCATAGACTTCAATCTCAAATGCTTTTTTGCTCTTCTCCCTTGTTTCTCCAATATTTGAACAACTGAACAATATTCAAACAATTGGTTTAAAAAACAACAACAGTTCTAAATAATGATGTGTTGTGCTGATAGAAAACCAAAGCAGACTAAACAATTCCAATCATCATAACCTGGTGAACAGACAAGCAACTCTATACCATGGTTTAACAAAATATTTGGAAGCTTTACATATGATTTGAGTTGCCAGTCATAGGCTGATGTAAACAAGTCCCATAGTGATTTTGTCCATTCTGATACTTAAGTTATGATAGAAGGGCACTTCTCTAAAAGTTATGGCACATGATCACATTTTCTGACAAACACGTTATGGAGCTGCTCTTTTAAAGCACACTTGCAAAGTCTGGTGGCATTGTCTATGCAAGATGGTTAGCAACCAAACATTTTCTTACTCTACATTGCTATGCTGGTTCAAGGGAAGTAAAACCTAAAAAAGAGAGACAAGATTGGAGAGCTGATTTCCACATTCCAATTTCACTGTCATGATAGATTTATAAACCCATTCCCCCAGGTACAAACCTCCAAGTTAAGAAGAATCCCTACTTAAGCGATGGCTGGAAGGTGAGTAGAAAAAAGGAGGAAGCGGGGGGAGGAGGGAAAGGGGGAGGAGGGAAAAAGTGGTGAGCAGCAAAGTTGGAACTAGTGTAAATCTGATGCAAGGGCACGCAATGCATCAAAGAAAAGAGAAACAGAATCAAAACTAACATGGAAATAATAAAGTGATCAGAGAAAGGTGAGATGTCACTGGGAAAGGATTAGGCCTTGGATTCAACAATCTAACACTCTCTCTCTCTCTCTCTCTCTCTCTCTCTCTCTCTCTCTCTCTCTCCAGTACCTGTAGTTACTTTATTATTGCTGTATTATTATTGTTATAAAATGCTATATTTTGTTTAAGATGTTTTAGTGCATCTGGAAGTGTTTCTTAAGTGTTTTATATGCTTTTTTATATGTGTGATCTGACTTGCATACAAATTTGACTTAAAGATGACTTCAGGAACGCAACTCGTTCTTAATCCGGGGACCAAGTGTAGTGGGACAACAAAAGAGAAGTTAGCAGAAGTATTCCAAAAACTAAGGGTACAATTCAATCCAGTTGCCTGCAGCCCTTTACAGGATTATGAGTGCCCTATGCAAGGGCTCCTGGAATAACCACACAATCACTCAGAGAAGAAGCCAATGCAGGGGAGGCACAGCAATGCCAGAGTGAGTTCCCAAGGTCAGAACTGGAACCCTGAATAATCCTGTGGGCATCTGGATGCTGTACAGGGGCCACAGGTGGCACTGCCTGGGTACTGTGTCGTCTCCCCACCCCAAATGTAGTGTTCCTACCTGTAGAATGCTTCTTCTCTCTCTCCCTTCTGCTATCTTATTGTAAGGCAGAGTGACCAGTTTAAAATGCTCAGACAAACAGGAAAGGGTTGAAACAATTGCAAGGTTGGAGCCACTACATTCCCACAAGAAAATGTGTTCCACAAACGGGAACAACAGAGAAGGATTTCCCCCCACTTGACAAGCAGCAAGTGAAAGGGCACCTGGAGAACCACCTATCCTGAAGTTTTGAACACAACTGCAGGTTGGCACAGGGAAAGGCATTCCTTCAGGTGCATACTGCTCGAGGTCTACCACAGGTTTTTACAGTCCGCATAACTCAGGTTCAAAGAGGATGGATACACTCATGTAATTAACACAGCATTGCCACTTAACTTGCACTGTGCAATTACTACTAACCATGTGGAGAGGCAATTGCCTGCAGCCCAATATAATCATTTATACAATTGCAACCTTTAAGAGTTCCTGTAAGTCACTGATTGTATGTATATTCCTGTAGAATATTACTATTTATTTGCTCTATAGAAACATGTTATCTTACTTTTTGATACCAAGCTATACTGCCAGTGCCTTAAACACTAAACAGCAAGAAAAAAACAAGCAAACAAAAAACATTTAAAACATCAAAGAAACAAAATTCCAAGAATCAAATTATCTTCACCACCTGCTGAGAACAAGGCTGTGAAAGGCCAAGCACACTTTTCAAGGCAAGCTGTTGCACAATATGGATGCTACACGTGAGAAAGAAGAGTTGTTAGTTCACCGCTGCCAAAGTAAGTGCCAACACTCCATATTTTAGGTTTGTCTTTGATCAGCCTACCCAACTTCTGTCTGTTTTGGATTTCAACTCCCATCAGACCCACTCAGCCTGGCCAACAGTCATCCTGTTCAATGGTAAGGAATGGTGCACATTGTAGTTCAAAACATCTGGAGGGAAGCAGATCTTTCTCCACTTGTCCCAAAGTTACAAGTCATGTAGAAAAGGATTTTTTCTCTATCCTTGTAGACATTTTAAAGTTGCTTCCAGACTCTCTTCCCAAATAAGCCCTATGCAGCTCTCTCACTTCAACCAATATTGACTAGTTTTTTTGCAATACAGAAACCCATTGTGGGTGACAAGTGAATGCAGACTGTTTCCCAGAAGGTGGCCTATTTGTGGGCAACAAGACAGCCTGACAAGCCATGACTTGTTTTAGGGATTGTTGTACCAACAACGGGTTGCTGTGTCCTCCAAACCCAGGCAACTGATTCCGTTCAGCAAGCTTCTCAGCAAGAAAGGCAAAACCACCTTGATGCTCTTGCCAAATGTACCTGAGCCAGCCCAGTGCCAACTGTACCACAAGTGCCCAAGTGACCCTTTAGGGTCACTTGCACTTGGTGGGGTGTCCCCTACGATGATTGCAAACCCTTTTTGCTCACCACAGCTTTTAAACATCATTTTAACTTTTTCTGTCCTCTGGAGATCATGTTTTTCAGCTTGACCACCAGTATTTACAATCTCCATTTTGACCATCACATCACAGGGACTGTCAGTGATTTTTTGTTTTTAGATGTATGAAAATATGTGCATGGAGGTGCCATTGTGCACCTGTGGGGGCGGGCAATTCTGTAAGTGTAGAAAATGGAGAGCTTCAACTGGGCACTGTCCTGTGCCTGATGGGCTCAAAATAAATAATCAAAAATGTGTTGGCCAGCCAGTTACATACCTCCAGTGTGCCACTCTGGTACACTCAAGGGGCTGACAATGGCTGCCAAATGGCTGGAGTTACAAAAACTGGTTGTCAAACTGGAGACTGAGATCACGAAATAAAAAGGATTGCAAGAATGAAAAAGCTGCGGCATGCAAACGAAAAAAAAAAAAGTGATTATGCTGGCAAGAAACGGGCAGGTTACTCCTGCCATGGATTCCCTCAGGTACCCACAGGGGGACCAAGGGAGGAGGAGTGGGAGGGAGGAGGAGAACAACTCACATCTTTGGGTGCACCGCAGGCTGTCTGCACAACAACCACCTCAGCATGGGTTCCTGCCAGGGCTGGTTGGTGGGACACAGGAATGTGCCCATTCATATGCTGCCATTAAAGCTTTCAACCCAGCTGCAAGTCTGGAGCACTTACAGCTGTGGGCTGAGTTGTGCCTAGGCTGGGACAGAGTCCCAAGGGTGAGGGTGCCCTCCCTCATGTCAGCAAGGAACAGCAGTGCTGACCAGATGCTCTGATACAGGAGATGGGCCTGTGATCCTGAGCTAGGGCGAGCCTGGGTGAGAAAAATCCGTTGTTGTGCGTTCCCCGCAGGGTCCAAGTCAGGTGGTGGAATGCACCAGCTGCGGGGTTGATTACTGCTGGGTCTCATTTTTTTCTGGCTCAGCTTATCACCATTAACCTCTAGAGCTGGTTTTGTTTTGTTTGTTGCTAATCTAGTATACCTCTATTGGTTCTGCAGAATTATTTCGATTTGCACTATGGCACTTTAACATTTGTTAGTCTTATTTTATGTTGAATGCATCTATTTCATTTTGTCCCGCTGTCTACAACAAGTCGTTCGGAAAGGAAACACTCAGAAGCCCAGATGTGTTAGGATGAGGGGACAGAATGGTCATGGACGAGACAGCTGACGTGGCATATATTAGTGAGAGCTAACCTGTTGTGCCTGCTCTGCCCATTTATTCAGTACAATAGCAAGTCAGGCTGTAGAACAAAATATAAAATATTATATTTTTTACAAAGGATTAAGAAACTGAACTGCAGTTAAGAACAACAGGAGGCTCAATATACCAATTGGTTGTAATTATCTTAATGTACCTTTTCATATCTGACAGTGAGACTTTGGTAGTTTTCAGATGCTTTCTTTGCTATTAGCTGATTGTGCATGACAATAAAAAAGTCAACTTTTCTTTATCAGATAGTTCATGATTTCTAAAGATGGATAGTAATAATTTCTTAGAATCCCTGTGCACCCTTTCTTTTTGAAAACACACACACACACAGCATTTCTACACATTCCCGTCGTATGTGAAGGAACATACTCAACGCGGTACACTCCATCCAACGGTTCAGTAAGGATGACACATATATATGACTCAAAGTTATGAAGGTTAACAGCAGTCTCAGTACTACCTTCAAGGACTTTTCCCATATTTTTTCCAACATTGAATGATGTGGTTTCCCAGCCCATATTTCATTAAATTTATTTTCCTCAATCTTTTTTCTTGTGAGTCACTCTCCCACATTCTTTCCAGCTCTATAGTTGTTTTCATTAATTGTATAATTAATATCCTGTCTATGTTAGACATGAGACCTTTGCTTGTTCAAATGCCATAAATGGCAGTAACTAGTTCCCAAATTAAAGAGTTGGTACTAAAATGGAATACCTGCTGTAGCTGAAACTACAGCTTTACGCCTTCAAGTTGTTCACTGAGTTGTGGACTGTTTAGGGGTTAACTCCACAAATAAACCAATTAGCCTAAATAACCTGGCTGATTTCCATGCATTGAACTAGAATCATTTGTCTTTGTCATAAAATTAGAGATGTAGTAAAAATGGTATATGTCAACAATGCAAATGTATGTTGAAAATATGGATTTTCATTTTCTGCATACTTTAAGTCATAGATGCAAGAATAGATTGTCAACTCCAAATCATTTGCTTTGGAAATTGTAAAGGGGAGGCAATGAATTTTATCTTTTGCTAATCCCTTTTCCTCATTTGTATGGATTAGATATGCCTAATTTGACAGTTTTACTTTAACAAAAAGGAATTAGGTTCAGAAGTGATAGGACACCTTTTCTTTATGATAACACAGATTATTTCTTCAGCTTCTATGGTCAATTAAACCTGGAACAGAGAAGAAATATAAAGAGTTGACCATTATGAGGAAAATAAGCTTACAATAAGATTTACATGGGAAATAAATAGCACAGCAACTCATCCTATGATAAAACACAAGTTTGGTACAGTTACCTCATATTATTCCTATTGCTTTAGACATTTTATAACTCTATTTTTAACCAATCATAAATATGTACTTCAACAAGGATGACAGTGTCCTTTTCAGTTTCATTGCCCAGAGAGAAGGAGAGAGATGGAGAGTGAAAAGCCTGTTTGGTATAAATAGAAACGCTGAGCTAAATGTGAAATACTTATTCAAGTTATTATAAAAAAGACAATCTGGCAGGTATTAGTATTCTAGTTAAGTTCTGACAACACATGGTGTTAGCAAACAAAGAAATATTATTTACTAGGGGGACTTCATCATAAAACAGTATGTTTTCTACTTGGTAAATTGAATATAAGAAATATGCAGTTATTGTATGTTTTAGAAGGATCTCAAAGGACAGATCCAAATAAATAACTTTTGGCCCATTGCTGAAATTCCTTTTTCTCCTGCTGATTACACTTTGACTGAAATAATTTCTTCTGGAATATTAACCTTCTCCTTATTAATGTCTCTGTTGGAAGCCTCTGCTGGAGGCTTCGGCGAATGGGGCAGCATAGAAGTTCGCTAAATAAAAATAAATAAACATACTAAGCCTAGCAGACAATTCAGTGGCAGCTTTACCTAAGGGTTTAAGAAGTCAATGTTCTTGATGTTTCCCAACATTAGATCTACCATGTTGCAGATAGAAGTGAATGGTAGATTAAAAGAGAATGTGTACTGATTAGTGTGATGCACTGGGACTCAGGAGACCTGGATTCTAGACCCTACAAGGCCAGGAAGTCCAGTGGATGACTCTAAGGTAGTACTGAACTCTCAACCTAACCTATCTCACAGGACTATTCTGAGGATAAACCAGAGAGGAGGTAAAAGTTTCCTTGATTTCCTTGAAAGGGAAAAGGTGAGATATAAATGCAATCTCCATCATCAGCTATCTGTCACAGTATCTATGTACATAATAATGATAGGGTTGGAGTTTAAATAACTCTTACAAGCTATTTGCAAGGCTTCCTTTTTATTTTTATTGTGAATTTGAGCAAGACAAAAAGGAAATTAAACAAATGAACACACACATGCAAACACCCCCCCCAAAAAGAAAAAGAAATGAAAAGAAAAACAAGGAACCCCCCCCTGAAATTAACAAATGCTGATCCAAATAACTGCATAAATCCAAATATATGCGTTGATATAAGTTATTCCTAAGACAACATGTAAGCATGTGTTAACACTCCTATTGTCTGTTACTGAACAACCTATATTTGCTGCTGATGTTCCCTCTCAGGCCAGCCCAAGCAGAGACACTGTGAATGCAAAGCATGCTCAAGCTCAACTTAGGCATGCCCCAGAAAAGGCAGACATCTTACCTGCCCTTCACCTGGCCACACCATATCTCCTGAGCATACAGCACATTTTGGAAACAGCTGTATAAAAGCTGCATGGTCAACAGTAGGAAGAAAAGCAATGTGGGTATGAGAAACAATCTACATGACTATCACAGAGAAATGTCTTCCTGTGCAGTAAACATTAAATGGGGAGCAGCCAAGGTTCCCCAAATAACAATGCAGGGCAGTCAAAGATCCAGGGGAAGAAGAAGCATGAAACATTTTGCCTCCAATATCTTCTTCAAAAGTACTTAAAAATGGACTTCACGTCTCCCTTTCAAGCAGGACAGGCAAGCTCCCAAAACAAAGACCATTTGTGCATCATGCAGCAAGCAAATACGTGGAAGCTCTATTTCTGCTACTAATGGGGAAGGTTGAGTAAAAGCAAACATTAGGCACCTGCAGTTCCTCCGAACATATTAAACTGTTCTTATTATCTCATCCATCAAATTACTCTGTTTAGAAGTAATTTTGTTCATGGAAGGTTATTAGTGTTCATTTATCCAGTTCTCCAAAGTGATGCACAACATTAAGCGATTCTGTTAAGGTTCTAATTTTTATTTTGGTTGATGTTGTATCATTAGAAATTGATAAGACAGTGCAAAAGCCATAACCAAGAGGCCAGCACTGCCAGAATGCATTTCTTTGTCTTTTTCAGCCCACAAAGCTTTTCACAGAAACCCACAAAAATACTTCAGAATAAGTAAGCTGAAACCCAAATATTCATAACTCTTCTCTGCAAAGCACACCTTTCAGGTCTGGAAGGACATCATAAATGCTTTACTATAAATGACCTTGGAAGTTGTGTAAAGAACGAAGTACAAAAATGGCTACAACTTATTTTGTTATTACACCATTTATTAAAGACCCATTTTAAAATTATCAATTGCCTACTCATATAACAGGCCTGTTGAGAGCATTAGCATGCATTCTGTACGACTCTGAGGGCCCGGAACTCCTTCATTCCTTCCAGTCCTTGAAGCCCCAGCTGAGGCAGGATTGCTTTGGCCTGATTTGGCTCCATGGCAATGCACATAGCCGGCAGCAGCAGCTCCAGCTTGTGCTTTCATAAGCCTCGATTCTGGGTATGGGTGGAGGGGGTGCGAGGCAGATACCTGCATTTCCTGGACACATTTTCCACATTCCAGTTCTCAGAATTTGCACTGGAGGGGACATCTGAATGTCTCTTTTGTTCCACTGATATTCAGCCTTCTCCAATGTACTGCCCTCCAGCTGTACTGGGACTACAACCTCCATAATTCCCAGCAAGCACAGCCATTCACATTAGAAAAGAGTATTTTATTCCTTTTCTTCCAGGAGCCACAAACTACTTTTCTCCATTCTTTCATCTCAGTCTTTTCAGTCTAAACTCTAAAATTATTTCAGCAAGTGCCTAGAGTAGAATCTGCTTACTGATCCACTCTTCTGAGAGCAAAGATTAACATCATCAGTAACAGAACTGGCTATTTTAATATTTTAGTTCCAATCCATCAAATTTCTTGCTCAATAAAACTGTTGTCATTTCAATGTCCTACCACAGCCCTACAAATCCTATCTAAGCAATGGCTCTCATGAGTTTAAAAATGATGAACAGCTAAATATTCTATATTTTAAACACAGCATTACATGATTAAAGAAATATTTTAAGGAGCTTTTGGAAACAGAGTCTGGGAGGCTGCAATACTCAGAGGCTCTGACGTGGACATTCTAGAATACTGTCAACTTTTCCATACACCAATCTATCCTGCCGGTACAGTAACTTAATTAGATACAGCATGCTATATAACAAATAATCGATCTAATAACAGCTGTCTCCTTAAAGAAGAAAATTTTCTATTTACGAAACAGATTAGCACAAATGGCTGAACTGCAATATCTTGATCTATAAAGAAGTGAACTGAGAAATTGAATGACAGCCTGCCTTTCCAAATCCTTCTTAGGAGCTTGCAGTTACTTTGCAATGTAAACAGAAATACTATCACAAGATAAAACAAAATGAGAAGAATGAATCATTCAGGGAAAATTTATCAGCATGTTCTACATCAGCAGTGTCGACAAGCAGGGTGAGATGCATCATAGACACAAGTTTGGAGCCTAAAGAGATGTCTCAAACAGGAAGATTTTCTTTTGTGGGGGGTGGGGGGGTGGCAGTAATTAGGGGAGCCCATTAATCGTACAGTGGTGGCTCCTCTCTTTAGGATATTCCAAACAGAAATTTGTTATGGGGAGGAGTGGGATAGATTTTACCTTGTATCAACTAGACTGTCTAGTTTCAGCAACTCTACAGGATCATGTACCTTTAAACCATGCCCTAGGACAAACTTTCAGAATACCGATAGATGGATATATTGTGTTCTTACAGAAACATTTAATCATACATAGATGCATATGATCTATATATGCAGTCATATGTAAACTGAATCATATATAGCTTAAGAGGGCTTTTTGAGGAGAGGGTTGCATAAGATACTTAATGTGTGTTTTCTTAAGTCCTTCTGGAATGCTGATGTTAAGCTCTGGTGTCAGTAAGTCCCAGAGCTCTAACTACCACCAGTACTATATATAATTTCTAAAGCACCATTAATATGAACAAACTTTATAAAACAAACTAAGAAATCCCCAAAATATTACAAAATCTCCATACTAATTTGTATAGTGATATATACATGAAGGATAGCAAAAAGCTGAATTGCACAAGCAACAAACATAATCTAAGTGTGTAAAATGCAAAATTAATTATTGTAAAAAAAACTTAAACCACATACATTTCAGGCTTACACAATATTTTATTTTAAAATAAATATATTTCAGTCCAAATACTTCTTAAGCACAAACAATATATATTGCCACATATTAGCATGTCTTCAAATTGATAACATGCACCATCTCCCAAGTCATTTCAACACTATAATGTCAATGCATTGGCTGGGTTCACATGACACTCCAAACAGCCCTGGACTGTTTTGACAGTGTGCAGATTTTGGCCAAATTTGCCAGGCATGTGATTGCTTTTTTACCTGGACAATCTGGTTTCCATGCTCCCCACTTCATCCTCCCAGCTTGATCACACAGTCTGGCGGTCCTTGAAATTGAATCTCCATCCTTTCTCTATTCTTGCCTATGGACCACAGCAGCCTCCTCCTGATAGATCTGCTGCAGTCCTGAGGTGGGTTCCCTCATCTTCCTCTGAGGGCACCTGCATATTTGCAACACTTCCCAGCTACTCTAGGCTTCATAGAGATCTTTATTAAATTAAAATAAACCGTCTCACCACAATTCCCCCTTTTTCTCTCCACATAGCTTCATACTGTCTTCCAGTTTCCAAAACTATACAGGGAGACAGACATATTGCTTGGCCAATGGGAATAAAGTAAGCAATGATGCATCTGTTGCTAAGGGGCAAAGAACAGTAGAGCTTGCAGCCATTCTTATGAGGGAATTCCAGGGTTTTTCCATACCAACGAAGGTAAAATTACATTCTGGGTCCAGACAACCTGAGAAGCCAGAGTGATGATGGAAACCTTAAAATACCCCATTGATTCTCTCTGTGGTTTCAGAAAACTAAATCTACTATGCAGGAACTCTGGAACTGGATCCAGACAATACACCAAACACACAACCATAAGATTTCACCGAGGCTTCTTGTGTCACATGACCCTGCTCAGTGTCTTTCATCTCTGAAACTTTGAAAATTACATGGAGTAAAGGTAGGGAGGCAAGTGGGCTAAGAACTGTAAGTGGCCTAGGAAGGTCTTGACAGTTATAAGTGACCTATAAATACACGAACAAATAAATAAATAAATAAATAATAAACTTTCAGGAAACAATGGCTTCAGGATTTAGCTTGTGCTGCATTAAGAGAATAGGGGTATTTCAATATATTTAGTCATTGCTTTAATAGCACTTTGTTTCCAGAATGAAATTTGGTCTTAAACTTTGTCCACTACAACAAAAACAAAAACAAACAAATTGAAAGACAGGATACAGTTATGCTAATATCTGCTGAAGTCTGTAACACAGAAGCTGTCAGGCCAGTGTACTTATGTGCCTTGACCTTCGAAAGTTAATGAGATTCTTACATTAATTGCTGGGTTTGCAACTGAATATTATCAAGGGATTTCTTTAAGTTATACACTGTGTTTCTTGCTCGTTAGCAAAATAAAGTAGAGCTCTTTTCTTTATCACTTTCCATTTTACTTTATTTTTTGGCTACATATGCACCACCTTACTACCTGTACCCTGAAAAGAAGTGGGTCTTGAATCGGCCATCACTGTGTCCTGCACCATCAACAAAACAAGGCCCCCATCATTAGACTAGCCTTCTGTCACGAGTGACCTCTAGATTGTCATAGCTATACCCCTGCCAGCTTTAATGCTAACACATGACTCCAAAAGCCAATCAGAATACATGACAAGGATTTTTTGTAGGCACTGGGGCCTATTCAGAACTTTGCATCCAAGCCAGCTTGCCACTCTGAGAAATGTGTCTCAACAAGCAGCAATACAGATTGCTTTTGCCTCACCTGTAGGACCTGCCTGTGATCCTACATTCTGACTGATGCCCAAACATGTTGAGGCTCAAGCCTGTGGACCAAATCTAGCCCACTTGGAGACTGTCTGGCCCTCCAGAGTCCCCGACATGGCCAGAGCCTCTTCCTCTAGCACTACGTCTTTTCCCCTGACTGCCAATTATTTTACAAAGTATTTTCCCATGGGGATAAATCTCTCTCCCTAAAGTTAGCTATTGTGGGAAGTGAAGCTGACAGCCCCTCTTGGTGGGCATCCCAGGATCATCATGACTGGGATTCTGAAGAAGGAAGGAGAAACCTTGAAGAAGCAGAGATGGGAGTTCTGTGAAGCTGCGGAGAGGCACAGGCCTTTGAAGTGCCCTCAAAGTTGCTGCCCAAGAGTTGGCAGGCTGACCAGGAGAGCAGGAATATTTTGGAAGGATGGGAGAAGTCAAAGAAGAGGAGGAGGGAGAGCCAGTGCCTTGTCCAGGTACTGACCCCCTGACAAGGTGGCAGAAGAGACTGAAAGGGAAAGACTTTGGGGCAAAAACCCCAGCTTCGGTTCAACTTTCTTGACATAAGCAGAGGCTAAGCTTCCAAATTACTAGAGGGCTTTAAGCGTTGCTTTGTCTTGTAGGTATGAAATGCCAATAAAGATCTACATTGCAAAGGGACTGTGTGGTGTTCTGGAGCCTGAAGGCAAGAAAGAGTGGGCCAAGCTCAGTTTTTTAGTTGAAATGCCCAGCAAGGTCAGTCACTGTTGTATGCACATGCTCAGACGAGGCTTTCACATGCGCACAAGGGAGTGAAGGTTCTAGTGAGGAGCAGAGCTCCAAAGAAGAAGAAGAGGAGGAGGAGTTAATTATTGTCCCAACAACAGTACAGAGCTCTCACCCTATTTCCCCAGATGGTATGACTAGCAGGTGGCATTTTGCCACAAGGGGGGCAGGCTGAGGCCATGCAGGATCAAGACACTTCAAGGGCAGACACAGGGCTTGATACTGGTCTGAAGTATGAGAACAAAGCTGATAGAGCGCAGGTTGGGGGCATTCCTGGGAATATTGGGGGTGATCGATCGTGTGGGCACCCGTGTCAGCTGGGACAGTTGGAGTCACAATTGGAGGAACGGCAGCAAGCGCGCGTTCAAAGCGGCCCACCTCCCAGGGATCGATCCCGAAGGGTTCATAAGCAAAGTGTGGGGTGACGTTAATCAGAGCGAGAGGTCAACTTTCTATCCTGTGTGTACTATCTGTGTTGCGAATACTTTGTAGCTGTTCGGCATAAAGACTCTTTTGTAGTTGTCTGGAATAAAGACTCTTGTAGCAATGGCTAGAGTGATTGCCTTTGTTGAGAAGGGGTGCCTGGCTCACGACTGTCACTTTCTTCATCACTGAAAGTGTTTCCAGCACCATTATCTCAGTCTGATGCTCTAGTGCGAGATTATTCTCTATTCTGTCATCCTATTGTAAGACAGTTTTCAAAGTTTTGTACGCTACTGTGTCATAGCCTGTAATCCCACGGAGGTTCTTTTGCATCCTGTCTGTTTTGTTGAGCTGTCCTTTTGAGCACCTACTGACATGTAAAGGTAAAGGTTTCCCCTTGACATTAAGTCCAGTCATGCCTGACTCTAGGGGGCAGTGCTCATCTCTGTTTCCTGGCCGAGGGAGCCAGCGTTTGTCCACAGACAGTCTCCGTGGTCATGTGGCCGGCATGACTAAACACCGAAGTGCACGGAACACTGTTACCTGCCCACCGGTGGTACCTTTTTATCTACTTGCATTTGCAAGCTTTAGAACTGCAAGGTTGGCAGGAGCTGGAACGGAGCAACGGGAACTCACCGGTGACCTTTCGATCAACCAGCCTGGTCGCACAGCAGTTAAATGACATGTACTGACACTTATTTACCTTCAAGGTGATATTCCTTGTGGCTATCACTTTGGCCTACTAGTCAAGCAAGCAGAAGCACTGAGATTTGATCCCTTTGTCCTGGTCTTACACAGAGACAAAGTTTTGCTTAGGTCAAACACAAGGCTTTTACCTAGGATGGTGTGTGCTTTTCATATCGATTAGGATATTACTCCACTGATCTTCTTCCCAAATCCTTCCAAGCCTCTTGAATCCTTGCTCCATATGTTGAATGGCCAGAGGGCTCCTGTCTTTTATCTGGACCTTCTGGAAGACCTTCTGACTGTTAGTTGCACAGAGCCTAAGAAGGGGCACCCACTGTCAACTCGGATTCTCAGCATGGCTGGTGTGCTAAGCCATTGCCTGTCACCTTATTCCTGACAATGCTGGCATACATTAAACCTGGACCTTGATGTCTTCTGTGGTGTTTGCCAGAAGGTGCTGGCTGCATAAGCTTTGCTACCATGTCACTGCAGTTGTCAAATTTCCTTAAGACATTCTGCATTAAGGGTAGTAGAGGAGACATGGGGAATTACAGACTGTTAGCCTAACATCCATTGTAGAAAAGACAATAGAAAGGCTCATAATAGCAAGAGATCTAGTAACCATAGATAGGGAAGGGGTAGGGGGGTTGATGGCCATGTAACATGGCTTCCACAAAAACAGGTCCTGCCAGACAAACCTTGTGGTATTCTGTGACAAGTTTTTGAGGTGGCTAGATGAAAGGGATGTGGTGGATGTGGTTTACCTGGATTTCAGCAAGGCCTTTGACAAGGTCTTGCACTTGGGGCATAGGAATGGGTGTCATAAGTACAGGTTAGGGGACAAGTGGCTGGAGAGCAGCACTTGTGAAAGGGATCCTGAGGTCTGACTGAGGGCTAAACATGAGTCAGCAGTGCAATGCGGCAATCAAGAGGGCGAACGCCACACTTGGCCGCATAGCCAGAAATGTGGCTTCTAGATCAAGAGAGGTATTATTGCCAGTCTATCTGACTGTGGTATGCCTGCAGCTGGAGTATTGTGTTCAGTTCTGGGCTCCACATTACAGGAAGGATATAGCCAGGTTGGAATCAGTGCCAGAAAGACAGTGGCTGGATTGCAGGAGAAGTCGTATGAGGAGAGACTGAGGGAAGTGGGCCTTTTCAGTCTGGAGAAGAGGAGACTCTGAGGGGATCTGTTGATGTCATATAGGTACGTGAGGGGATGTCACGTGGAGGTGAGTAAAGACCTGCTTTCCCCTGCAGAGGAGGGCAGGACAGATTCCAATGGAGCAAAGCTCAGGGGACCAAGGTTCAGTTTGGATGCCAGGAAGTACTTCCTGACAGTTAGGGCCCCTAGGATGTGGAATGGGCTTTCAAAGGAGGTGGCTGAAGTCCCATTGGTGAGGGCATTCAAGGATAGGCTGGACATGCACATGGTAGGCATGTCATAAGCGGAGCCAGTTGGAGCTGGGGGTCAGACTAGATGGCCTGGGAGACCTCTTCTGACTCACTCTGTTTCTATGTTTCTATGATGCTAGAGAAAGCAAGGGTGCTTCTTTCAGACAGGTAGTGATGCTGCCATGATCACCTGTCCCTCCTCCTTTGGATACAGCTTGGTAAGTCACCCATATATTTAAGACCAGAAACCATGAAGGGGAAGAAAATGCTGATGCATATGTACTTGTTTCCCCACAATGCCTGAAGCCAAAAGGAACAATATGCCTCACCTTTCTAGGAAACCTCTGACAGAGCAACATTCCACAACATACTCCTCTGCCAGCAAAAGAGGCAGAGGGAATGGTCATTGGTAGGCAATAACTTACTTCAGTAGTTTGCCCACTTGGGAAACAGGCTCTGCAGGGCCCTAGGCCTCCAACCTTGGTTGCTTGGCCAGAAGGTGAGCTGATGCTCCCAAAATAAGATTCACTGACAAAAGAGTCAAAGAAATGAACTTAAAAGCCAATAAGAAGAAGAAAGAGGAAAAACAATTTTACTTCGCCTTAGAAGGCATGGTGAAGGAAAAGTTTAATGCTGGTGCAGCTAAAAAACACCCCTGCTCTAGCCGATTTGAGCCTCTCCTACCTGTGCCAGACTTGGGCCCCACAGAAGCAGGAAACTAGGTCCCAGCCTGTCAATAGGTCACAAGGGAAACGTCAGGTGACCAAGATGGCATCATTAAGCAGCCAGGGAAACAGCTATGTCCAATCCAAATTTCTCTCCATCTGAAACATTATCTCTACTGGATTGATTCCCTTCCTCATTTTTACTTCCCAAGTGTGAGCCCATCATCTGAAAGCTGAGTATTTCTCTGTTCCAGAAAATATAAACATTTTGGTCTATGAATGCTTCCATAATCTGCCCCTCTCCAATATAATTTACTAACCACTGTCAATCTAAACTTTCTCACTTTCCCAGCTAAGTAATATTAGCAGCTTAAGCTGTACAAGTGCACAGCAGCATAGAGTGATTCATAAAACTCTGCACAACGTTAAGGCCAGAAGAGAAATCTCATTTGAAACCAATATAGGCAGAACCTGTGGCATCACACTGGCAGAAGATGGCATCAACTCACTGATAGTTTACTAGCAGGGTAATTATTTCAAGGTAACTTGGTGTAATTATTATCATCAGTTTGTCAGTGATAATTTTATCTCCATCACAAAAACTAGGAGAGAATATCATGGAAAAACACACAAGATAGTGTTAGCACTAATGATGTTGACACAACTATAAACCAACACTTGCACAATTTAATTAATGTTTGCTAGAGCAATAGGGGGAAAGCACCAATGTCCCATTACCATGGCCAGTGATGTTGCACAAGTTTTGTCTTACACTAGTGCAATGCCATTAGTACCAGTGCTGAGGCACTGCTGGATGCTACCTATAGTCTTGGATCTAGACCCACAGTGCCTTCCCCTTGTGCCTTTGGCTCCAAACCATAAAAACTCATCTACACAGAATAAAATTTCACTGCATTAAATATTGTGACCTCTTCCAGTTAATCACCTACCAAGCCTGCCCCAAACATAAGCCACCGAAAGACATCTGTGGGCCTCTTGCAAGGTTTATGAAAAGAACCTTTCTCCTTTCCAAACAGCATGGGGTGGAAAAGAAAGAACTTGAAGCAGGACAAAGGATCATACTGCATTCTGCCAAAAGCCACTTGACTAATTCAGCAAAGTACTATAAAATTAATCTATCTGCCACTCTCCTGTGCAGCATATGGATACAAACTCATACTTCATAAGTAACATAGCAGTACCATTAAAACACAGTGCTAAACCCAGTGCAACAAAAGCACCATCAAAACCTAGACGGGCTTACTATTTAATATTCTACAATATATATTTGCACTGGGATTTATGAAAATAACCTCTACTTATGTATGTGTAAAAAAGTGGCATTGTGTGCTTGATGCCTTCTCTGTTAAGACGTCTTTCATATTGCTCTCTCTTAAAATATAACAAATGGAATTGTATCTCTTAAAACTAAAGGGATTAAATCAATACAACATCTCAACACCTAAATGTACCTTAGTCATGATATATTTTTGTTAAATGTGCAGAGCGTTTAGTAATCAGAGAGTCTTCCAAAGTAATGGGGCCTTCTGTTTGCAAGCTCGAAGGGCTTCACTGCATGAAGCATTTATTGTGCAATCATGATTCTGCACTCCAGGCAGTTTGCGGGTGCTTCACGTCATCCACCAGGGCCTCTCCTGCGTTTTCAAATCATTTCTGTGGCTTTTTTTTACAGTGAAAAAAGTCTGAAAACGGCAGAATGAACCAGAATGAAAAGTTCATGTATTATCATGGTTCCGTTATACTGCAGTACAACTAATTTGTAATGGAAAATACTGAGATAAAGGAAATCCAGGGAGGGAGGTGGAGCAGTATACAGGAACTGATCTTAATCCTATAAAAAAACCTGGCAAAGGGGCAGGGAAAAAGCTTCACAGGAAAGCCCCAAATAATAAATACACTGCAATTCTACATCTGCAGCTCCCATCATCTTTAGGATGAATTACTAGTAATTTTACTATAAATGAACTATACAGTTTTAAATTTTGCACTCTTATCTTCAGAAAGTGCTTTTGGATAGCATTTCACAGGAAAAAACACTTTAGTTTACATATAATAACTTTCCACAATCATTATCTATAAGAGGCCATAATTACCAAAACAAAAGGTTACACCATCACCATTATCATTACTCTGTATAATAAGGCTCAAGGGATTCCAGTTCATCCATATACTTCCTACACAATCTTAAGATTTTTCCAAAATTTGCTTCAGTCAAAGGAATTTTGGAAAAAAAAAAGTTTTTCCCTACAACAAAAGATATTATTTTTGTTCCTTTTCCTCCACAACCCTTTACTTTGTGGAAACAAGTTTTAAAGAAAAAGGATTCCAGTTCTTAGAAAGGCCACAGAATACAACATAAATGCACCAACATATTTCATCAATATGCTTTTATCTAGGTATAGGGGAATTCTGTAGCATATAGCAGGAGAAACTGTGCTTTGGTTTATTTTAGCCCTCCAAAAATCATATGGGATCAGGAAGAGCCAATCGCCACTGTTGTGATATGCAATCCTTAAATGCTTGTAGAACAAAAATGTTGACATTTAAAGTTCTATTATTCACAGGCTATTACTAGGTCCAATTACAAATCAGCAGAGTGGCCTGATTTAGACGTAAAGCTCATTTGTAACCTCTCTCTGATATCCACACATGATTGGCCACTGTGTTCTTGGTTTTCGTTTATTTATTTATTAAAACATTTATAGGCCGCCCCATCGCAACAAAGCCTCGGGGCGGCTAACAACATGAATTAAAATACAATAATAATAAAACAGTTCTAATTTATCCCTCCCCCCCACGGTGCATCTCAGCAACTAAAAGTCTAGTTAAATAAACATAACAACCAAGTAAATTAAATAAACAACATCAACTAAAACAAACATACACAATAATCCAAATAAACAAACAACAAGCCCCACAATAAATTAAAACAAAATCTACAATTAACAATTAAAATAAGACTTAAATAAAAAGGTCTTCGCGTGGTGCCCAAAAACAAATAATGATGGCGCCAGGCAAACCTCTCCAGGGAGCGCATTCCATAGTTGGGGCGCCACCGCCGAAAAAGCCCTCCTCCGGGTGCTCACCCACTTGACCTCCCTCAAAGAGGGCTCCTGGAGAAGGGCTGCTGTTGCAGATCTTAGGAGGCGGGAGGGCATGTAAGGGTGCAAGCGGTTCATGAGGTATCCAGGTCCCAAGCTGTTTAGGGCTTTATAGGTCAACACCAGCACCTTGAATTGGGCCCGAACTTCAACTGGGAGCCAGTGGAGCTGACGGAGGACTGGGGTTATATGAGAATAACGCCCAGCCCCCGTCAGCAGCCTGGCAGCTCTATTTTGTGCCAACTGAAGTATCCGGACCGTCTTCAAGGGCAGCCCCACATAGAGGGCGTTGCAGAAATATAATCGGGAAGTCACCAACGCGTGTGTCACTGTTGCTAGGCAGTCATGGTCTAGGAAGGGACGCAGCTGATGTACCAGCCGAAGCTGCAGGAAGGCACTCCTCGCTGCTGCCGTTACCTGGGCCTGTAACGACAGCTCCTGATCGAGGAGTACTCCCAAGCTGCGAACCTTGTCCTTTAGAGGGAGTGCAACCCCATCCAGGACAAGGCCCAAGTCCCCCACTACGAGACCCGAACCGCCCACCAGCAGGACCTCCGTCTTGTCTGGATTGAGCTTCAGTTTATTGGCCCTCATCCAGCCCATTACCTCAGCCAGGCACCGGTTCAACACAGCCACCACCTCACCTGGATCGGTAGAGAACGAGAGGTAGAGCTGGGTGTCATCAGCGTACTGATGACTCCGCAGCCCAGACCTCCTGATGACCTCCCCCAGCGGTTTCATGTAGATGTTGAATAGCATGGGGGACAAAATGGACCCCTGCGGTACCCCATGGCATAGCTGCCATGGTGCAGAGCCATAGTCCCCCAGCACCACCTTCTGGAATCGGCCGTCAAGGTAGGAGCAGAACCACCGCAAAGCAGTGCCTCCAACCCCCAGTCCCTCCAGCCTATCCAGAAGGATACCATGGTCGATGGTATTGAAAGCCACTGAGAGGTCCAGGAGAACCAACAGGGATGCACTTCCCTGTCTCTCTCCCTGCACAGGTCATCGTACAGGGCGACCAAGGCAGATTCAGTGCCGTACCCGGGTCTGAAACCAGACTGAAATGGGTCCAGATAATCCATCTCATCCAAGAGAGCTTGGAGTTGTCCCGCCACCACCCGCTCTAGTACCTTGCCCAGAAACGGGATGTTGGCCACCAGTCTATAATTGGCGGCCACCTCTGGATCCAGGGATGCCTTCTTTAGGACTGGCCGGACTACCGCCTCCTTTAGGAGTGCAGGCACCCAGCCGTCTCTTAAAGAGCGTTGACTACCTCCAGGATCCAGGGTCCAGTTCCGTCCTTGGCTGTCTTTAGTAGCCAGGATGGGCATGGGTCTAGTAAGCAAGTGGTACGGCGTACTTGTCCAAGCACCTTGTCCACATCATCAGGCCGCAGCAATTGAAATTCATCCATTAATTGTGGACCAGACGGCATCGTTGGCAACTCCCCAACAGAATCTGATTCCAAAATAGAGCGAGCTCGTAGTGTATCTGAGTGATTTTCTCCCAAAAATGCTTGGCAAACTCGTCACAGCGGGCCGAGGGTGGCACCAGATCTTTCTTAGGGCCTGGGTGTACTAGGTCCTGCACCACTTGAAAGAGCTCCGCTGGACGGCATTGTGAGGAGGCAATGGAAACGGAGAATTTCTTCTTCGCCATCTTCACCGCCACAGCATAGGCACGATAATGCGCACACAAGGGTGTTCGGTCAGATACTCGTCGTGATCTCCTCCACCTGCCCTCTAGACGTCTCCCAGCCTGCTTCATCGTCCGTAATTTGATCGTATACCATGGAGATGAACGGGCTCCGCCAGGGGGAAGAGGACACTTGGGAGCAATCATGTCAATAGCCCTGGTCATCTCCTCATTCCACAATTCAACCAGGGCATCAACAGGATCACCAGCCCAGTCAGCCGGAAAATCCCCCAGAGCATTCAGGAATCCATCAGGATCCATCCTGCATTCAGGAATCCATCAGGATCCATCCTGCACCCTTACAGAGGGAGAGGCCGCTCTCGAGCTCAAACCTTATGAGGAAGTGATCCGACCATGACAAGGGCGACAAGCTTAAATTCTTCACCCTCAGATCACCCTCTTCCTGCCCCATCGAGAAATCCAGGTCCAGAGTGTATCCATGTTCATGGGTCAGGCCGATGATGTGTTGAGACAGCCCCATGGCCGTCATGGAGGCCATGAAGTCCTGAGCCGCCTCGGCATGGAGATTGAAGTCCCCCAGGACCACCATCCTGTGGGTCTTCAACAGCAGGTCCAAGACGACCTCCGTCAGCTCAGGCAGGGAGTCTGTTGGGCAGAAGGGTGCTCGGTACACCAACAGAATCCCCAATCTGTCTCGGTTGCCCAACACCAAGTGAAGACACTCCAGCCCCGGCCTCGAGGGAACAGGAAGCCCCACAAGGGAAATTGATGCCCGATAAACCAGAGCAACCCCCCCTCCCCTCCCCTCCGGGCGTGGACGGTGCTGAATTAAGTACCCGGGCGGGCAAAGCTGTGAGAGGGAGACATCCTCCCCCCCTCCCGCCCAGGTCTCAGTGATACAAGCCAGGTCGGCCCCCTCATCCACGATCAAGTCATGGATGAGGACAGATTTATTGTGGACCGACCTGGCATTTAATAACAGCACCGAAAGGCCCATGGGGCAGCTGACACAGCTACCGGGAACCCGCCGGCTGGGAGAATAACCAGAACAAGGGACAGGTATCAACCATCTGTCCTTCCTTCTTCTAGGCAGACATGTTAATCTCCCACCGCTGTAACGCCCCCTGCCCATCACCACCCCAATGGCGTGCGCTGTGCAGCATCGGGGGGAGGGCCGGCAGATGGTGAGTCCGGGTGGCGCTGGTCTCTCTCCCGGGGCCGGCATCGGCGGCGCTTTCAGGGCCCGCGGGGCTCCTCCCCTCGCTCGCCCCGCCTGTTGCCTGCTGCTCGCTGCTCGCCCCACCCGGCACACCTCTCATACGTGCTGGGGGCGGCCGGGGACGGCGGTGTTCCGGCGGCAGCGACAGAGTCGCCGAGCAGTCTCGGCCGCGGCGGCAGGAGCGGGCACCCACATGCGCCGTGCAGCGTCGCGGGGGGGGGGGCAGCAGATGGTGAGTCCAGGCGGTGCTGGTCTCTCACTAAATAGTAGCTCCAGGGCACCAATCCTGTGTGGTTGAAGAAGGGATTGAAACCTTTTCTCCTACCAGGGTAGCAGTTCGGACCACTTCCATCCTCATACCACTTATGGGTCTTATTTCGTAAAGAAAAAACAAGGGCTAATCATGTGCTTAACATATTTCATTTGGTCCAAACATGTTCTTCTCATGGGTACCAACTCCCTGGGGTTCTTGCTTACTGCTGAAGACCAACTGAAAGATTGCATCTATTTATATCTGAGTGGGGAACACTTAGCAGTCAGTCAGTCAGTCTATTTAGGTGTTCAAGAGCCTGCTGCAAGTCCCTAGAGAGTAGTTTGATGTTGGAGACCAGCTTAAAAAACTGCATACCACTTGAGCAGAGAAGACAGAGCTACTCCAAAATGTAGGAAGATAGTTTATCTAAGCATCACAAAGTCCAAGCATTTGCTGGGATTCCCTGCATGCTGGGATTTGCTGTTGGAGACTAAGTAAAAGACTGCCTTTCTCTTTGTTTTAACCATGGCTAAAGACTATGTCTGCATGAACCAGATTTCCCTACATAAGCAAAACGATCATGCAAACTCTGAACCAGGTTAGTGTTCACCCTGGCTAAGGTTTGTACAGCTATAACCTTTAATCCTGGTTAAGACTACTGGCAGAATTGTGAGGGACTTGTGTCCGATGTGGCCTTCTCCTATGCTCTCCACAAGGTGTTGAGGCTTAGAGAGGTAGCATGTTACTGTTGTCAAAGCATCGCTGAAGTCAGCATGAGGTGAGTAAGAGGCCCTGTTCCAACAGTCCGTGAAGAATGGCAAAGGCTCTTGTCAGAAGAGGAAATGTATGACAGTGGCCAACACATTTGTGGAGCCTTGATCTAAATTGATGAATAATTTGCAAGCAAATGATTTAAACAGTTGTAGATTACTTTTCCTTTTATTTACACCAGAAGTGGACAATTTGTGGCTCTCCGGATATTTGGCCTACAGCTGTCATAATCCTTCATCCATCAGTTGGCAAGAGCTGATATAAGTCATAGGCCAAAACCTCTGGAAGGCCACAAACTGCCACCACTATTTACACTTAGCACCTGAGGTGGCTTATAAAAAAGAAATAAAAGTATGCTAATTGCAACCTTGCACTAAGAGACCCAGGTATAAATGGTTTTTAACAATGTAGACATGTCAAAGAAAGGAAGTCAGTCAACTGAAAAAGCTTTCCGGAAAAGCAAGATTTTCATTTGGCAGTAAATCATTAGTGAGGAACACTTCACCATGGAGAAATTTCATAGCTTGCGTCTGGGCACCTCTGTAAAGGGATAATATCATTGTGAAATGCTCCCTGCAATTGGTTCCCAGGGAAAAACAAGCTGCAGCATTCTGCACTACCTTCAGCTTCCAACGCCTATTCTTTGAAGGCAGCCTTACATACAGAAAACTGCAGTGATTCACAAGGGAATAGGTCACAGTTTGGAGGTCTGAGGCCCAAGCTCTCTACCTGAGAGAAGCAAATGCAGGTGGCTGACTGGCCCAAGCAGATAAAAAGGCAGCTTTCATCCCTCCAGTCATATGAGATTCAAATGGCAATGGAGGTTCAAGAATACTCTTAGGCTACGAAGCATGAAAGGCTGCAAATGCCTTCAGAACAGCAAAACCACTGTCCCACCCTCTATTGGTTGTTGATGCTGATGAGTGCTCATTTTCTATACCAGCCAATAGCCAAGGCTTTCTAGGTGTTTCACAAAAGTTAACTAGCATTGGAGCATCAGCAGCTACCAGGCAAGTGACATAGAAGAAAAGAGTTTGGAAGATTAATAGGTAAAGAGCCAGTGTGGTGTAGTGGTGAAGAGCATGGGACTGGGACTCAGACGATCTGAGTTCTAGTCCCCGCTCAGCCATGGAGCCAACTGGGTGACTTTGGGCCAGTCACAGACTCTCAGCCCAACTTCCCTCACAGGGTTGTTGTTGTGGGGATAAGATGGAGGAGGAGAATGATGTAAGCTGCCTTGAGCCCTTCGTAGGAAAAAGGCAGGATATAAAATAAATAAAAATAAATAAATAAATAAATAAAAAGATAGATAGATAGATAGATAGATCCTGTGGGAGTGCATGAAGTGAGGGGCCTGGAATTTAATGAAGTGGGTTCAGTCTAATCCATACCGGCTTAAAATTAAGTCACGCTGGCCTGCCATCAATACTTCCATCTTGTCCTGATTAAAACTCAGTTTAAATAAATTCAAAAAGTATTAGTTGTACTGGATTTGCTTCAATTTATCAACATATTTGATAGATAACATTGGCCTTGCAAAGAAGGAACATGCTGGGCCTGGGAAAATGATTTGCTGCTTTCCAAGGCACAGTACAATAAGGAGGGGCCCTGGCTTGGAGCTAGGACAGAGGACCAGAGCACCCTGGAAGCAGGGCCAGGGTCAGTGGTGAGCAAAGGATGACTCTATTCGCAGGCACAACTCTGCACATTCAGAGCACAGCCAAAGAAAGAACATGACCATGTTCAAATCAGCTGCTCTGAAAACGGCAAACTATCAATGCCTTTCAAGGACAGAATTGTTCCATGTTTGGGACTGCTATTCAGCAGGAATTGAACAAAATGTGCAGTGCATTTTGCAGGAAGTTTGGTGCAGAAGAAAGAACTTGAACAAATAGAGGCAGGCACCAACATCTATTCCTAAAAAAAAAATTGTTAGTATTATATAATGGTATGGGATAGCCCTTTCCAACCTGGTGCCCTCAATACTTGATTAGAACTTCCATGATCTCCTTCCAGTATGACTGCCAAGGGTTATGGGAATTGCGTTCCAACACATCTAAAGGTAACCAGGTTGGGAAAGGCTGCTATAGAAGATTGGGGCATACTTGGAAACTGTTAGAGGTGCATTTTGTCTGACTTAAAACCAATTGTAGATTCTAAAGACAATAGGCTACTGTTAAATTCTCCTGCAATTAAGTCCACAGAAAATCTCCCTCTACCTTACCTATCACTCTTTTCATCTTAGGCTGCTTGTAATGAGTTGAAAGTTATACTTAAGCACAGGGTCTTGTTACAGGAGTAGTTCCTATCCAGAAAAACATGGCAGACTTCAAGTAATTTTGCCAGAGGAAAATCTGTTTCTATATTCTCCATATTTTTTTTAAATGTGTGATTTTGGAAATCACCCCTGAGATTAGAGTCCAAAGTAGAACAATATGAGTATTTCTAGAATATACATACAAAGGAAAAGACTTTGAGAGAACAAACCTATGGACCCTGAGACAGCACTCTGTCCTCAGGAGGAGGAGTCAAAGATTTGACCCCAGGTCCCTTCTCCTAACAGCTCACGCAGAGATTCATTGGCTTCCTCCTCAAGCTCAGAAACTCAGCCTTGGAGGAGAAAAATGACATTTCAGTGAGCAGGGAGGAGACTGGAAAGGCCATAATATGAGTCACCATGAGCTTCTCCCCTGCTCCCAACCCCCCACAGCTGAAACACCCTCACTAGACAGACTGTAGCTTATCTAACAAAATCTGCAGGGTAGGACAGTGGGAAGGTGAAGGTCTCCTCCACTGCTCCTGCCTTGCATGGAATGAGTGGATGCTTCTTTGTTTGGGGGCTTCTGATCATTGAGGCCACAATCCTTCTGCTTCTAATTACAGAATCTAACGTGAAATGCTTTTCCCTACTCCAAAGTTTATCTTTGACCAAATACATGCCTGAATCAGCAGGTTCTATGCTACTTCTCAAAGATACTAATGGCCATATCTTATGTCTTTCAAACAGCAAAATTCCACAGGCAGAAAGCAACCATTGAGAATGTGGTCCATATACACATTTGTTGTTCATTTCTGATGTACCAAGAGCATGTTCTTTATTCATTTGGGGGGGGGGGGGAAGGAATGGAATGGAAGTAAAAGAGTCATTTCAAGCTGTAAAGTATATCCGACTAGGTTTCAATTGAATAGTGGCGCAGTTGCCATTTCAAAAGCCTTGAAAGGAACCCTTGATTTCCAGCACAATCAGTGACTGCAGATAATCAATATGAAAACAGCCTGACACATTATGCTAAGAATATTAATACACGTGTATGCATACTTATTTAAAAAGCAGCTGTGAGTATATGCACAGCCATCGCTACATCCCTAGGAGCTTTGAAAACTGGGAGGAATGCTATGCATGGACACTGCAGCATGAAACTTTAAGCCAGAGTTGGCCTTCCACTGTGCCCAACAAATTATGAGGCACAGCAGGGGTCCTGAGGCACCACCTCCTGCCATCCTTCTGTGGGTACCACAGGATCACTGAGGGGAGTGGAGCAGGGAGGACAACTGCCCCAAAGCTTCTCTATGAGGACAAGCTGTGTTCTGCTCAGCCTCCTCTCAAGAAGGCCAAACGAACAGCTTATCCCCCATTGCCCATGCTGTCACAGTTGTTCACAGTGGTGGCAGCAGGCCAGTGGGTAGGACAGAAGTACATTGCCCTGTCATGGGCAACACACCATTATCTGCCATGCACTGGCCATGCAGGGCAAACTCAGCATTTCTAGCAACTGCCATAAAAAGAACATGGTGGAATCAGCCACTCATCACAGGGAAACAAACCTTGTTGAGGGAGATTTTATACCACCCAGTTGATAAAATTCTTTGCATGTGGATAACAATGATCTGAAAGGATGCCTTCGGCTGGAATATGTCCATTGAATTTTGACTCCCCCTTTGAATGACCAAGCCCCATTTGGTGATTTAAAACTCATCTATTTCAAAAGGTGTGTGGTGTCTTCATGTGTCATGGTGGGCTGCTGCTAGAGAAGCACAAGTCCAAAGTCCCCTTCAGAAGGCAGAACTGTGTGGTTTGACAGCCTTCGATAAAATCCCTCATCAAAGTAAGATTGGTAGCAAAGAGATAAGAAGGTCTTCTCATGAATTAGTAACTCATTAAAGAGCAGGAACATGAGGAAGGTAGGACTGCATTGACAGTTTTCACTATGGAGCGATAAAGCTGCAATCCATGGGGATCTGTTTTGGGATCTATGCTTAGCCAAACCTTTGGACAGGTTATTTGAATTTATATATAGATTTATAGAACAGCTGCTCAAGCCTCTCCGTGTCTTGAGCAGGGGTTCCTAGAAAAATACAGTTCTTCCTTAGTCAATTGAGGAAGCATAAACCCAAGAAAGTATGCTAATCCTTTTGCTAAATTTGACACATCATTACATTTTTCTTGAAGCGGCAAGAGAGCAGAGAGCTTTCTCACATTAGTGCCCTCAAGAGCTCTGACTAACCCCTGAAATCCAATTGTTATTAGGTTTTAATGCTGAAAGATGTTACTTACAACCTCATCAACATGAATCACAACACCTGATTATTCATAATTTAGCAGCTTTATTAGCTTTGCCTTTTTGGTATTTCATAAGCCAAATATGAATAAATGTGATGCTTCCAAAAGCAAACAAAACATGACTTAAAATAAAAATCACACAAAATATGTGTTTTTAAAGATACTATTTAACTGAAGGTCACACTGAAAAATGCACTGAATCCAATTACATTTGAACAGAACTCAAGTCATCCATTTGAGAACAACAGTTTCTGAGATCTGGCATTCCATTTCAATAGGCAAAATGGATAGTTTGAACCGACAGCTTCCATTTAGATTACTGCTGATACAGACAGCTCCCATTTAGAAACCCAGAGAGAGTATATTTCTAGAACTTATGGACACAAATGCATTTATTAATATCTGACAGGAATGATTTCCCTAAGCTTCATGACTAATGGCGATTAGGTGGCCATCCAGAAGCTCTGATTTACTTCAAACTATTTTTAAATTGGTATGAGACATACCATATGGCCTTATATAATCTATAAATACGACTGCTGCCTTCCTGAAGCACCACATTTGATGTGATTGCAAGGAAGATTCCACATAGGAAATTGTAAATTCACAAGAATCAAGAAGCCACAAGTTTAAATAAAGATATTCTTGGATTGCTGCCCTCATGCCCTACCATTTATTTGTATACTAAAATTAATCTTAAGTGACCTTTGAATTTTTAATAAATCCAGGAAACAGTATGAGAATATTTTTATTACTCTGAAATTCCACTGGAGGACTAGAATTACAAATATAGAAATCAAACATATTTGGATGCTCAATAGCAATCAGATTATATCCTAGACACTTAATATGTGCAGCTAACTAATCTAATAAAATGAAGCAGACCAAGAGTCTGATTTTTTAAAATTTCATATACTAACTAATATACGGTTTTGTGCCCACATTTCCAGAGATGACAATGACTGCTAGTTTGTATCCATTGGCAACTCTGAGAGAACTATTTCTTATGTATGCAAATACTGTAAAATACTTCAAATTACTTCAAAATTACAGATGACTTGCATTAGGCATATAGAGAAAACTAGAATGAATTAAACACTAACCCAGAATCACAGAATAGCAGCATTGGAAGGGGGCAAGAAGGATATCAGTTATACCATTGCATGCAGATGTCTGTCCAGTTGTATCCTGAATGCCTCTAGGGTGGGAGAGCCCACAACTACCTTGGTAATTGGTTCCATTGCCCTGCTACTCTAATAGCAGGAAGTTCTTCCCAATATCTACTTTCAGCCTGATTTCTTGCAACCTAAGTTAGTTGTCCCACGTCCTGCCATGTCCTGAGATGACCAGAAGAGATCCTGTTTTCCTCTTTGTGACAGCCTTTCAAGTACTTGTAGAGTGCTATAATATCAACCCCTCAGGCTTCTCTTCTCAAGGCTGAACATGCCCAGTTCTTTCACTCTCCTCGTAGGGCTTTGTTTCTGGACCCTGGATCATCTTTGTTGCCTTCCTCTGAACACTTTCCAGCTTTTCTGCACCTTTCTTAAACTGTAGTGCCCAGAACTGGACACAGTACTCCAGATGATGTCTGACTAACACTGAGTATAAGGGAACTAGCACTATGCGGGATTTGGAAGTGATACTTCTATTAATGCAGCCTAAAAACATATTGTGCCCTTTTTGCAGTTGGTTTCTTTTGCCTTGGTGGAAGACTTGGCATTTGTCCCTACTGAATCTCATTATGTTGTTTTCAGCCCAGTATTCAAACCTGTCAAGATCTCCTTGAATCTCCATTTTGGCTTCCAGAGTGTTCGCAATCCCACCCAGTTTTGTATCATTAGCAGATCTGATAATTGTTCCCTGCATTTCCTCCTCCAAATCATTAATAAAAATGTTGAAGAGCACTGGACCCAGGACAGAACCTATAGTACCCTGCTTGTCACCTCTCCTCAAATTGAGAATGTGCCACTGATGGGCACTCTTTGAGTCTGATTCTGTAGCCAATTGTGGATCCACCTACTAGTTGTTCTACCTAGCTCACTTTTTGCAAGTTTGCTAGTTTGCGAACCATCCAGAGACACAGAGTGATGGATGGCCTAGAAATATCCCAAAATAAATAAAAAAATAAATAATCAATCAGAATGTTGTGGGGCACTTTTTCAAAAGCTTTCCTATTGTCAAGATAGATTATGTCTACAGCATTCCTACAGTCCATCAGGAGGTTACTCAGTCAAAGAATGAAATTAGATTGGTCCGGCAGGATTTGTTTTTGAGAAATCCATGTTGGCTTCTAATTTTTCCAGGGACTGATGTCAGACTGACTGGTCAGTAGTTTCCCCAGTTCATTTTCCCCCCTGCCTTGGAGATAGGGACAACATTAGCTCTTCTCCAGTCATCTGGCACATCCCATCTTCCATGATTTCTTCAAGATATTAGACAGTGGTTCCAAAAGTTCTTCCACTAGCTGCTTTATGACTCTGGGATGAAGTTCATCAATTCCTGGAGATTTGAATTAATTTAACCCAACTAGATAGTTCTTGACCATTTGCCTGTCAGTCTTGAGCTGTCATCCCTCACCTTCAGCTTGTACTTCCCCTTTGATAGGAAGGTTTTAGATCTTTTGGGAGAAGACTGAGTCAAAGTAGGAGCTGAGCACTGCTGCCTTTTCTATACACCCTATACATGAAAAGTTAATTCAGCAAATCCACTACTCAGTAGATTTCATGGGAAAGCAAAGTTAGTTATTCAAACTAATCATCATGTTTTTTAGGACTATAGTGATCACTCCTAATATCACAGGCTGTTGGAAATACACCAGACTTTTAATAAATCTAAGAACTAAAGTGGGTGGTAATCTATCACCATCAGTTGGAAACTGATGGAAAATCAGAACTGCAGTCAACTGAATTCTAAAGCAAGAAACATCAGATTCATTGCAGAAGGTAATCAAAGCATTGTGTTTGTGGGAAATTGTGTGAAGGAAGAGATAGGAAAGACCTAATAAGGCATGCTAGATATCTAATTCTGCTGGTCAAAAAGAAAATATGAGTCCTTAGTCTCCAGTGTAGTGCAAACCTGTTGGTTCAAATGTATAATTTCAATAGCTTAATAGAAGCGAAGATGAAAACAGCATCTGATAAAGGCTTAATTCTGACCTGACTCTGTTCTGACCAGGCACAAATACAGAGTTATACAGGAACCAAGAGGCAAGAAGAGTGACCCACTAGTGCTAATAAGTAAGTAAGTAAAACAGGTAACCTAATAAATAAAAGATCAATAATCACAAATTTGCAGCCTATGTATCACAAGGCAACTCAAAAATAGGCCTCTAATTCACAAATATTGAGAATAAAAAGGCAGTTATTCCTGGCAAGCTTTCCAGGCCCAGGGTGGTACCAACTCTTTGGATGAGAACTGCGTGGACTGAGAAATGAGGTCCATGGACACAGAGATGGCAGAGGACAGAGACCTCATCTCAAGGCTGCCATCTTCAGTGTTCAGGTGGAGCTCAGAAACTGACAGGGTTTGGAAGTTTTGGGAAGAGAGTTTGGAGAGGAGCTGGTAGAGTCGTCATCTCATGACATGGAGTCTAGAGAGAAGAGCTAGCCAAGCAGAGGGCCTCGGTACATCTATGAAGCTAGCCCTTCCCAGGGCACACCTGGGGGGTAGAGCCCATGGTTACTAAAAAAAGTCTTCTTGGAAATAGTTTCTAGTTTGGGTTCAGTGAACTGTTCTCTGTATGCCCAGAAGCTCTTCCTCTGTTGACTATTAGTTTGCTGGATGTACAATGGAAATAAAGTATTTTTGCCAAAGAACTGTCTGTTGATTGAAAGGAAGGAGGAGGGGATCCACCTCCCGATAGGAAACCCCATGAGAGTCTCTTGTTTATTTTGTTATCTTAATTATGCATAGAAAGGACAAAGAACACATTTGTGTTTTAATCAACTATATTGCCAGAAATCATGTTAAACAAATCTTGCTTTTCATAATCCAGTGATCATTCATGCACAGTTTGAGATGTGTTGACTGAAACAATATTACATAATTGATCTGTAAATTAATAATTTTAAAGAAAAACTGCATTGTAGCAAGTAGGCTACATACCCTTTTTAGCTAACAGGGATTAAGCCACAGTATCCTCATTTGGATATAACAGGAAACTGAGGTTTGAGTTATGATTTCCATGCTAGAATTAGATGGTGGTGGGAAATGGACCAGAAGGGAGGCTTGTATATTGGGCAGTATAAATATTAAATAAACAAATGATGATCTATAGCTGTTACATTGGAATTGCATGATATAATACAAATTATACAGGGCATACAGTGTTGTGCAAGTGAACTTCTGTATGTACAATAGGCTCCCCTTCTCCTTCTCCACGTAGCCTTTACCCTCCCAAATCTGCTCCCAAGGATTCCCTAGTCTCTGGAGAACATTTGCATGAAGTGTGGGCTGCATACGGGAGGCAAAATCTGCTCTGCTGTTCAACTGCAGATGTATAGAGTTTGTTAACTCCTTTGTCTGTGTTTTGTAGATTGTGCAGCATCTTTCATTCCATCAGTCACTCACAGATGGAATCTGAATTTTAGTGCAAATGTGCACTTGTGCAATGCTGCATTTGCATGAATCCTCCTGTAAAGTTAATTTTAGAAATACACCTGTCCCCAAGGCTGCAGAATTTGTGCAACCTGGAAAAAGCTGTTCCTCTGTGGATTCTTCAAGTATGATTTATAGAAATCCAAATTCATTTCAATCTCTTGAGGATTTCTTTGACATCTCTAGATACACCCAAGCCATGGGAGTTGTTAGAAACACTCTTTCCTTTCCTTTGGAAAAGAAAAATACTCCAAGAATGCAGAGAGTTCTTTTTGAAACTTTATTGCAATAAAGGAAGTTGGAGAGGTTTCCTTTCCTTCTTGCAAGTCAACTCAGCACATGTTCACATCTCATTTTTATGCCTTGCCCCAGCCACTTCTCCCTCCTCTTTCCCCCCGCCCCCCATTGGCCAGGGTACTGGGAGGTTAGAAATCTTTTCTGTCCGCCTATCCTGTTCTTCCCTCCCACTTGGTCCCTCCCAGGTGAATTATAATGAGCTTATTTCCTATGTGGGGTGTTTGTTAACAGTCATGAGGTCATTCATTGAGCAAGTTTCCTTTTATCTTGTCCATGTGCCAATTTCCTTACACTCTGTGCTATCTGATCTCAGCCCCCTCCTCCTTTAGGCTAATGAATTTTCTTCATTAACTTTTTTTTTTTTTACTCTCCCTACTTCCTTGTTTCAAATCATCCTTTCATCCCTATCAGTGGTGTAGTGGTTAGAGTGCTGGAATGGGAACCTGGGGGATGTGGATTCTAGTCCCGCGCTCAACCATGAAGTTCACCGAGTGACTTTGCATCAGTCAGTCATTCCCAGCCTAACCAACTCAGAGTTGGTATTGCGAGGATAAAAATGGAGTGAAGGAGAACTATGTAAGCCAGCTTGAATTCCTCACAAGAGCGGAAAAAGGAAGGATATGTACGCCATGCAATAATAGCAATCATACTGCTAAGCAGAAGAGCAAAGATCAAACTCATGGCGAGTACCGTGGGTAGGATGATATCACATCAAAAGAATCAGACTATTTAAAGGGTTCAAGTGAAAGCATCTGGAAGTACATTAGTGCTTTTTTATTTTAACAAGGCAACTTTTATATTATTGATAGGTCAGCTGACCAACCAGACTGTACAGCTCTAAAACACTCAGCAATCCTCTTCTTATGTTGGCTTTTCATTTATATCACTGGCATACCATGCCCTGCCTCTTGAAAGAGAAGAGATCCATGCAGGTCCTCAGATTAGTGTCCTACTAGTGGAGCCATTTTCCTTCTTTCCTTCTCTCTCTTGTGTGGCAGAAGCAGGCAGAGATGATCTGTTTCAATTAATTTATGACATGCCCCAAATTCAGGGAAGTGGGCGGAAGCAAGTGCTCTTGCTCATGGCTAATTTTGTCTATTGCTGCCAAGTTAAGACGATTAGGGAAAATAACTATTTTCTTGAGATGTATGGTATAGTAAATAACATATTGTATTTATCTAAAACATTAATTATCTGCCAAGGCCTTAATATAAGCTGCTGCCAGCTTTTCTTCTCTTTCAAAATAGAGATGAATGCTCTCCATGCTTGATGTTGCCACTTTTCTAATTAACTCTGACTAATTTTGCAGAGTTCTTAAACTTCTAGCTGTATATTATGCCTCTCAGAATGTGGAAATCAGTGGACAATCAAAGACCAATGTGAATTTCTTGTAGATATTCCTTACAAGACTACACAGCTGAAACAGCGTTTGAAATATATGGGGTTGATGCAGATGTATGCTAGATTGACTGTGCTCACAGCAGCCCTTCCAGTCCTCCCAAAAGCTGCAGAGAGACAGGAGGGCTTGATAAATGGAGCAAGGTGCGGTGAAGGGGAAGAAAGAGATCACCATAAATTGGGCAAAGTGCCCTTCCCCTCTCATAGAAGACTGATCCTAGATCCAACCCACCATTCATTAAAAGTAATGTGGATTTACAAATGACATTTGGGTGTAAGAAATTGAAACGGACTATGTAAAGAAAACAAGACAGTAATTCTCTTGGTCTCTCATTGATTATTTAGATGACACGATGTTACCATTTCAGATCACCTTCCCTGATGTTTTAGGTGGCAGAGTGAAGCACCGCTTAGGATATAGCAGTCCACCCACCTGGAGTGATTCATAAGGCTTGGTCCAGGAGTACACAAAATAATGGAAACAATCATATATCCTTCTGTGTGCAGAGAACTCATATTTTTTTACATCTCCCCTGAGCTCTTGATTTAAGCAGGCAATTTTCTCAGTTTATTTCCATTACCATTTCAAAAATTGCTGTCTAGACAATCTCAAAATATGGCTAGGCCACTGCATCGCATTTGCTCCTTACCAGTATTTCCCCAACCAAGCAAGTTGAAATCTTGTTGAATGCAAAGCACCCTAACCCCTTTCCTCTTGCAAATACTGGACTGTATATAGCTTGATATAAATAGGGACTCTGATGAGTAAACTATACTTGCACTTTCCCTTGAAAACCTGAGTGATGACAACTGGATACAGAATAGCTCAGCCTGGAAGATCAAGGCCTTTTTGCATCAGGATTCATTTCACCATTGGCTAAATGCTTCATGTAGGGTTTAGCCACTTATTAAAGTTCTCTATTAGTCACATAGGCCGGCATGCAAAGCAGGTAGGTGTGGCTAAGTCAACATGGGCTTAAGCACAGCTAACTTTGCATAGGATCAGGCTGACAATCTTTGCAGGCTTCTCGATAATGCAAAGGAGGGGTGAGGCTAACCATGAACTTGGCTCTTCTGCCTTTTGACCAAAAATATTAGTGAAGGCTGCACTGGTGGGATAGGAACTCCACCACAAAACAGTACCCCTGATCACAATGCTTTATTTCATTTTTATACTGCCCAGTAGCCAAAGGCTCTCTGGACAGTTGACAAGAGTTAAACATTAAAATATACAACAAAAAAGACAGGGGCAATAAAACCACAGGAATTGCAGTCAACCTGGTGCAGAAGTACAGCAGCAGTACAGAATAAAATGCAGATGGAAGGTAACTGTTAGACACTGGGAGAATAAAATGGTTTTCACTTGACACCGAAAAGAATAAAGAGTAGATAACAGGCCCACCTGTTTGGGAAGTTAATTCCATGGGGTGCCACAACCAAAAAGACTCTTCTCCTGGTAGCTACCTTCTTTACTTCCTTTAGAGAGGGCTGCCAAAGAAGGACCTCAGAAGATGACTTTAGGGCCCGGGTAGGTACATATGTGTTCCTTCAGATAACTTGGCCCCAAGCTGTTTAGAGCTTTAAATGTTAATACTAGCACTTTGAGTTGGGCCTCGACTTCAAATGGGAGCCAGTGCAGCTGAAAGAGAACTAGTGTAGTATGTTCTTCTGGGCCAGTCCCCATTAACAACCTTGCTGCCAGGTTTTGAATCAGTTGAAGTCTCCAGGTGGTTTTCTAAGGCAGCCCCTTATAGAGCACATTGCAGGAGAGTGGATTACTGAGTTACCAGAGTGTGGATTACTATAGCTAGGCTCTATCAACTATGACCCTAAGCTGATAAAAGGTGTGCTGTGCCATTGAGTCCACTTGTGACCCTAGTGATAGTTGTGGGTCCAGGAGCACCCCCAAATTACAAACCTTCTCCTTTAGTGCAAACTCATCGAATACAGGTTGTATATTGCCCAACTGGACAGATGACCCACTCATCAACACCACCTCCATCTTGTCTGGATTGAGTATCAGTTTATTGCCCTCATCCAGTCCATTGCCAAGTCCAGACACTGATTCAGAGTGGCCACTGCCTTACCTGGGTTTGATGAAAAAGAGAGGTAGAGCTGAATGTCTGTTGTATATTGATGACACCTCAGCCCATATCTCCAGATAACCTCCCCCAGAGGTTTCATGAAGATGTTGAATAGCTTAGGAGATAAAATAGATCCCTGCAGTTCCCCATGGCATAATCCCCCAGCACCACCTTCTAGAATCAGCTGGTCAAATAAGAACCACTGCAATATTGTACCTTCTACCTCCAAACCAGCTAACTTATCTAGGATACCATGGTTGATAGTATTGAAAGTCGCTGAGTGGTCCAGAAGAATGAACAGGGTTGTACTCCCCCTGCCTTTCTCCTGGTAAAGGTCATCCCACAGGGCAGGCCCTGCCTGCTGCCAAGTAACTGAGCGCTGGATTACAATTCCAAGCACACCACAGCCAGCCAAGCCTAGAAGACATTAGGTGGAGTAAGGCTGCTTTACCTTATGTGCAGGCCCATATTCCTCTTCCTCCAACTTCATAAAGGACAAGCCTGCCTTCAGGACAGCTGGGTCAATAAGTGTACAGAGCAATAGTGGACATAAAAAGGTAAAGGTTTCCCCATGACATTAAAGTCCAGTCTTGTCTGACTCTTGGGGGCAGTGCTCATCTTCATTTCCTAGCCAAGGGAGCCACAGCATTTGCCCAGACAGTCTGTGTCCAGCATGACTAAACACCGAAGTGCACGGAGTGCTGTTACCTGCCCACCAAAGTGGTACCTTTTTATCTACTTGCATTTATATGCTTTCGAACTGCAAGGTTGGCAGGAGCTGGGACAAAGCATGGGAGCTCACCATGTCCTGCAGATTCGAACCAGCGACCTTTTGATCAACAAGCCCAGCAGCTCAGTGGTTTAAACCACTGTGCCACCCGCAGTCCCAAATGGTGGACATGCCTGCTCTTAAAAGAATTAATATTCTTAATGAACAACAAGCAACTTTTTTCTTGCCACTGAAACAGATTTCCTGAAATGGGCAGAGCTAGACTGCATCAAATGCTTGACTATAATTTGGAATTCTCTCTGGTAAGTAGCCTGCAGCCCCTACTATTTTGTAAGCACCACTTGCAGCTTGATAAATATTGCATTCTGGCTATACCCTCAAGGCTTCTGTGTAAAGTGATGTGTTTCTATTTGGAACTAAGAACAATGCAGTCAGTGCCAGTTCACAGCTGGAGCTTTGTACCACAGCTGGAAGTAGAGGCCACTGGATATCTGTCTGATTTAGCCAAGCTTAAAGAGGCCATTGGATATCTTTCTATTTGGGTATCTTCCTAGTTTGACCAAGCCTAATCTGCAATGAAATGCAGCTGGTTCTTCATTTTTAGCTCCAGAATGTGAAACATTATTAGAATATTTTACAATGTTGTTGGTATACTCACTTCATCTTTATACAAAAGATGAAAAACTATGTTTATGTTAGCATCTATTATTTAACTAAACATGAATGGAATTAGCACCTTTCCCCAGTTACTAGACAGTTACATCTACAAATTACTGTTGACATCACCATGACAATAAATACAAAGAAAAACATAGGCTTTAGGGCACAATTCTATGCATATTTAGATAGAAAAGAGTCCTAAAACTCCTAGTAGAGCCCAGCTAGAATACTAAGGGTTGTAAGACTTTTCTCTGTCTAAATATGCCAACTAGATGTGCATTACACTACAGCCTCAGTCTGTTAGAATACATGCTTAACAAAACTCTGACTGAAATTTGTGAACACAGGCTGGGTTTGTGGTTCATGGCAGTGCCTCAGTTCATTCCACCAATAGGAAAAGAACCATGACTTTGAAACCATCTGGTAACCCTACAAAAAGCCATGGTGTGTGTGTGTGTGTGTGTGTGTGTGTGTGTGTGTGTTGGGGGGGGGAGTTGAAACCATCCTGTTGTGCACCTCCCTAGGTTCAGATGACATGGCAAGCTTCATACTGAGTGGATTAGGCAAATTACACACAGAATGGGAAAAAGAAACCACCATGGCTCCTTTTCCCCAATGATTGCACAAACTCACTACCATGAACCTTGTAAATGACCAAAACAAAACTGCTGAAGTCACTCTGGCATTTTCTGCTGAATAGTGTTGAAAAGGAAAATCAAGGAACTACAAAATGTGTGCGTGTTAATATTTGGAGATCAGCAAAACAAAATGGCAGTTATACAGATCCTTCTGAGGCTTCTTTGAAACATGTGGATAATTTTATTGTATTCTGAGCAGATGAATGTTGCTATGCAAATGACATTTTGGCAGGAGCTGCAGGAGCTACCATTGCAAAATAGCAGATTGGCAAAAGTATGCATTTTGATACCTATATTATGTACTATTCTCCAATTCAAAATTAAGGAATTTAATCTTTTCTCATTTGAGAGAACAGCTGTACATTGTTCTAAAACCACTGACAGTGCATAAGAGACTTTAATGCCATAACATTACTCCTTAGTCAAATAGAACATGTCATTTATTACTGGAACACACAGTTCATACTCAGTAAGTGATAACAATATTTTGCATATATTAAAAAGTAACCCATATATACTACAATATCTATGTACAATTTAATAATTCCAACTCAGATGAACAAGTGTGCCATTTCTGACAGAAAAGAGGTGGTTGCCACAAAAACCAATTCCTTTATGCCCTAGAAGTTGCATTTATTGTCCATTATTCAAGTGTATCTGCCAGTTGCAAATCTCACAGCACAAAGAAATTTTAACGCCTGTAATTTAAGACTGATCAACTGCAAGGCCATTACCCATGGTCAGGGAATGAATGCCTCTTTTTGTGTTAAGTATGCTCCCTCCTGAAAATTATCATTGTTGTATGCTTCTGCTAGAACATCAAGTGATTAAGGAAAAGGCAACATAACATTTTACACGTGATTTTACATGTTTTAGTACTTAAACCACATTAATGGCTTCTTCCAGTTCTGCAGCATGTGTGCCTGGGTAGGTGTACAAAAGGAAAGCTTCCATGAGATTTCACCCAATCAAAGCCTACTGACTCATCTGAGAGCACTTTGCTAAAAGAACTCTGGGAGAAAATGCCCAAATGAGCCATCCTACTACAAACAACTCTGCAGTTTGCCAGCAGTCTGTGGACTATCATCATTGGTACATAGATACCCCACTGTTTTTCCCTCTTGCAATGAAACAGAGGCAGCTTACATGGTTCTCCATTTCCTCTGCGCAACAATCACCCCTTGACATGGATTAGTCTGAGTTGGTCCAGAATTAACCGGTGAAAGTAATGGCAACACTGGGACTAGAAGCCAGTGTGGTGCAGTGGTTAAGAATATGGGACTGGGACTCAGGAGATTTGGGTTCTAGCTCCCACTTAGCCATGGAGCTCATGAGTGACTTTGCACCAGTCACAGACTCTCAGCTCAACCTACACCACTCTCAGCTCAACCTACACCAACCTACACCTACACCTTCTCTCTCAGGAAGAGAATTATGCAAGCCCCCTTGAGAAAGGAAAAAGAGCTGAGATATAAATATAATAAATAATAGAACCTGGATCTAGTCTAACTATTATACCACATGATCTTAACCATTTTAAATAGGAATAAAGCCTGCCCACCCACCTCTACACACTGAGTGCAATGTTTATTAGTAAATAATGCATAAACCTACGGGCCAAGATGAGGATACCTTTCAAACCTGCAAACTGGCCTGAATCTATGGAATAAAATGAGCTACACATTCAAATAAGAAAACCAGATGGCAGCAAGAAAGATATTGCAATCAAAGAAGCGGAAGCACCAAGTGCACAAAAGCGATAGCTGAAAAAAAATGTACAGGGATGAAAAGAGGTGCTGAGGAAAATGCTGATAAGAGACTTCAATATAAGAAAAAGACTGTATTGGGCACAGTGGGAAAACTAGGTCCCTGGAGATTATTCGGGCTCATTTCAGGCATTAGAGATTTTGTTAAATCTAATCTTTTAATGTAGCCAGGATTAGTCACCCCTGCCCTGCTATCCCTATTTTTATTTAGATTGAAACATTTTTAAAATTGCTCTGCTAATAATATGAATGCCAAAACAAACATTTTATTGTTCCCATGTCACAAGTTGGGAAGGGCAGTCGCCGAGACAGCAAAGCTTATACTATATAGGCATTTAATTCACGCTAATCTACATCAGAATCTTCAAAGTTTACAACAATCCTGAGGTGCTGTACAGAGGTATTATAACCCCTTTCCAAATCCTATAGCATAATTAGCAAAGTTGTAAAAATCTACAATAGATTCAAGTAAGTTTACAATTCTGTGAATCAAATATACTGATTCTGCAGTGGACCAGTACTTTGAGTCAAAAAACACTAGAGTTTTCTTTCATCCATTTATGATTATAAACAAATAGATGGGACAACAATGACTCTGCAAAACAAAACAGAATTGTAAAATCCAGCAAGTACATAAAATTATTTCCTGTGATTCATTTATAGAATGACAGTTTAAAAGCAGGAATGGGAATCACAGAGCAGAGATTACAGGGCAGATAAGTAAGAAACTGAAGATAGAAACTGGAGATAGAGATTTGCAGCTTTTGTTGGGAGGAATATGCTACACATGTGCTTAACAGACAATTTATCTGCCTGCATACACAACCACTGCTAAAGTTAAGTGGGTCTTGCATGTTCATTTGTTTCTTGTCTCTTCAGGTTTATGTCTACTAGCAAGAATTTATATTTTGAAGGCCAGACAATAAAGCTCCATAAAAACAGGCTCATCAAGAGCTTATCTGTCTTCCTTGACCGTTTAGAATATGATGGCTGGTCAATATCACAATGAGAGCAGGGGTCATTTTTCCCACAGTGAAGTAATCTGAAAAACCCTGCAAATTGAACAGCAGTTGAATGGTTCAAAATCACAGCTTAATAGCTCTAGGCAGGAGTTGTATAATGTAGGAAGGATGATCTTTCATGATCATATACTTTTTATATGTATACTTCTATACATGATCATATTCTCTTCAAAACTCTGAGGTAGATATACAGAAGGCGGCACCATACAAGAGTGAGATGGCATATATAGTCTCAAATGGATTCTTTCAAAGTGGCTACTAAAGCTGAATTCCCGTTTCAAACAGGAGTCTTAAAACAGAGCACATCCAACTTTTGAAAAGAGCCTGTGTTACTTGAGGGGCCAATGTCCGAAAGTTGTACTGGGTGATGAGGTTAGTCCCTGCTATTCACACTGTGGACTTGTTCAGCTACGTTGGAACATCTGTGCAAAGCCACTGGATGTGGTAACTAGATGTAGGGCATGACACTCTCAGTACACTGGCAGCACGCAGCTCAATTTCTCTGTGGCATCAAAGCCAGGTGGGCAGCAGAAGGCCCAGATCAGTGTCCAGAGGCAGTGGCGGGATGGATGTGGGGTGTGGCCAGATTCTGAAATGTAGAGGAAAGACACTGTGGGTGGATGGTCCCTGCGACTGGGAGGTAAGCAGGTTGTCTCTTTTGGGGGGGCTGCAGCCCCCAAGTTTGCAACCTGGGGCTATTCCTTGAATCATTCTTGTCACTGGAGGCTTAAGCTGAATCAGTAACTAGGGGTGCCCTTTACTGTCTTCAATTTGAAGGCAGCTTTGGACTGTAGTAAGGATACTCTGGCCAGAACAATCCAAGGTGATCTCAAGGCTGAATTACTGCAGTGTGCTCTCTGAGGGGCATCCCTCGAGACTGAGTCCAGAATTTGGCAGATAAATTGCTGAGCAGGGCAACCTACTGTGAACATGTTGTACCTCTCCCCAGAGAACCACAGTGACTGCCAATAAATCAGCAGAGTTCAAGGTGAGGTTATTGGCATTTAAAGCCTTAAAACAAATGGAGACTTGGCTACTGAAGAAGTGCTTTCTCCCAAAGCAAACTGCCAGTTCACTGAGATCCACAGATTTGGGCTGCCTGGTCATCCTACAGCCTGCACAAATACATCCAACAGCAACCAGGGCAAGGACCTTTTCCGTTGTCGCACCTGCCCTCAGAATATTCTTGATGGTGTAGGATGACTGGTGCCATCTTTGACAATATTGAAACTTCTATTGAAAACCTATCCATATAGCTATGCATTGGCTGATTTCAATTAGCAAGCAAGGTAGATAACTCATTTGTTTTTTAAGTGTTGTCACACATGAATGCAAAGCTGTAAGCATCCCCTCATAATTGTTCCTGTTTAGATATTTATAACAACATATGCACAGAAAAAATATCTGACATTTGGTAGTTTTACTGGCACGGTCCTATGAATGTTTACTGGAAGAGGAGTTCCACTTTGTTCAATGAAACTTATTCCCAAGTTACTAGGGAACACTCCCTCCTGGCCTGGTTGCTCCCTTCAGGGCCCTTCTCAGCTTCCCTGCCCATCCACCCGGCAAGACAGCCAGAGGGGCTTATATGAGGTGTCAAGTCCACCAGAAGACACTTTCTAGGGGGGAAAGCTGCAGGGAGGAACCACTTGGCACTGGAAATGTACAGGAACTGGCAGTACACTGGGAGGCACGGGGGCTCCCACAAGAGAATACCAAAGCAGCATTGGGGTGGCCAGCAAAGACTGCCTCAGAGTGGAAGCAGGGAGCCCCACAAGCCCTCAGGAGAGTGTGCCTGCAAACTCAGGAGCACTAGACAAAGCCAGATGCTCATTCCTGAGGGGAAGTTTCTGTGCCCTTAGAAGGCTTGCTTCCATGGAGGAGTCCTCCTTTTCAACTGCAGTTGCCCACTGCTTGGGTTGGGGTGTGGTTCTGACCACCTCTTGCATAAAGCCAGCAGCGTAAGGCCAAGAGCCTACCTTTCTGGATCCAGTCTCCCTGCCTTGATTCCTGACTGCTTTGTCGACAGGTCCCTGTGGGAGCACATCTGCACTCCACCCCATCCCTCTCCAAACTGCCCCTTGTCTGTGGTGTTGCCATGGAACCGCATTGTCTGTGGCCTTGGCTGTCAAGGCCTTGCCTTTGGCCTGATCCCGCTCTGTGCTGCCCATCTTGGAAATCTTGGACCCTGGAGCCTGCGACTGCAAAATGCCAAGCCTGGGCACGTGGAGTGAGGGGCCTTGC
The DNA here is from genome assembly GCA_023646645.1 of Varanus salvator macromaculatus. Lineage (NCBI taxonomy): Eukaryota > Metazoa > Chordata > Lepidosauria > Squamata > Varanidae > Varanus > Varanus salvator. The sequence continues at coordinate 605,010 of JAIXND010000791.1, read as the reverse complement.
TCATGCTCCCTCCTGACCTGTCCATGTCCCCCTTGCCTTCCGTCTCAGCTCCTCGGTGCCTGAGGGCCACTCTCTCTCATGCCTACATCCAAACCAAGTTCAGTGCCCAAGAAAACCCTCCTGCCGGTTCTGCTGCCACCACCAGAAGGACACACGTGAATTGACAATCCCCACCTACCTGACTTAGCCTGACCTCATGACTGAGCACTGAGATCCTAAAACCCAACTAGAAATAGGTCGACTTGAGGCAAACATGAGTACCGATATATAGAACTCTGAATTAAGAATCCAGCTGACATGTGACATGTTTAATGTGTTCACTATGTAGGAGCACAATCCTAAGCATGTTCAGACATAAAAAGGTCTTACAACTCACAGCATCCTTCAGCTAGCTGTGTTTGAACATGCATAGGATTGTGGCTTAAGTCTATAAAACAGACAGTTGCTTTAATGCCCTTTGGGCACAATCCTAGACTCTGCCCAGTTGCCATAGAATAGCTGTAGCTCTGCTCTGGGAAATGCACTCAGAAGGCAGGACTAGGACTTTGAATTTGGGACACCCTCTCTCTCTGAGGTCCCATGTGAAATTTACAAGCAGCTTTTTCTGCATGTTCTGTGGGGAGGGGAAGGCAAGGAAATAGATGGAGTGGTGCCTTACCCTCCTCTCCTCATACTCTGGAGAGAAGAATTACAACAACTGAAATTGGCCATCAACCTTGCCAAACAGGAGAAACGTAGAGGTAGCCTTTGCCTCCACATTCCTCCTGCTATCCACAGATTGTCCACAGTCCTCTGAGTTTAGAGGACCATGGGTAGCCACATTGGATCATGCTGTCCATTTTAAAGCAATATGCCACCTACCTATGACACACATTCAGCTTCAGCCAATCTTCCCACAGAACTGTAAGCCCTGGCTGTTCAGAACTACAGTCTGCAGCAATAAGGAATGGCAGACATAATTATTTTGTGGACAAGGGCTAGAAAGGAAGCAGTTACAGTAATTGATGCATAATTAAGTATGTTCATCTTCTGTTAAATGGTACCAATGCAGTGTTTTTGATTTTTTTGCATACAAGCATGAGGTGCAGCTAGATAGGAATAAAACCTAACATAACAGGGGAATAATAGTTTAATTTCGGATGAGAGAAACAGTTTTCACCTACCTATAGGGAGGTGTGAGAGTTCTACCTGAGTAAATAATTGATATACCACACCAATGTGCAAATTGGAACTTTGGCGACTCTGCCAGACATGTAAATTAAAAACGGGGTGGTGGGGAATGAAGGCAGCATTCTCGTGTTTCTGATTGCAACTTCTGAATAATAGCCAACATTTTTCTCCTGGGGAAACAACCCATATCATTTGCCATATATATCCTTGTGAAACGAAGGTTGTCCATTTGGTCACCTACATATGCCTCTCTGAAAAGACAGTGAAACACTTAGGAATGCATAGGTCTAATATGCATTAGCCTGTACTGAACAGAAGAAACATATGCAGGCTTTAAAGATCAGCTGAAATGATAGCTAGGTGGTGCTACCTGGCTAGCTGGAGTAGAAAAACAAAGCATGTGAGTAACAGTTGCTTGCAGAACCACTTAATATTGGAGAATGTGCCCCTTAGGGCCCAGTCCAAAGGGGAGAAGTGAAAGTGCCTGAAGTCAGGTTCATGCTCATCCAATGCTGAGCAGGAGAATTAGCAGAAGGAATTTTCACCTTCCTACTCCTCCCTCTTTGCATTTTTGTTGGATGACTGTTTTCAACCATGTAGCAAGGGTGCTTCAGGATATATTCTGGCCACACCAGTGCCCTCTCTTCCCCACTCTCTTTTGCCACTCATGGATGTTGTTTTCCTGACCCCGGAGGGCAGTTGGCATGGCTTTTCCCACACTGTCTGCACGAGGGCAGGGTTCCAAGCGCTAAGACTAGAATGCTCTCTCTGAATTTGGAGAGGCACATGTGAAGCCATTTTTAAACAATCAGAATACCAAAGATTAAACTGAAATGTAGCAAATGTAGCAAGCTCTTACTTCACTGCTGTTGCATAGCTGCAGTATCACTTGTTATGTACAGAATAAGCTACAAACTAGGTGATACAAGGGGCCAATGGGATTTCACTTGGTTTTGTAAAGCACTCTGGCCTGACTCCCCAGTCTGACCAAGTACAAATCAAATCAGTTAAGTCTCAAGCTTCTGTTGATTGGTTCTTCTCTGATGCTCACTGCCAGGTTGCTTCATTAGAACACCAATACCAACATAGGGCTGTGGTCAAGCGTGGTGTTGCGCATCATAACCACCAAATGAAGCCTGGAAGTGTGCACTGCCCTATTGACACCGACTCAAGACGACCCTACCTTCCTAGTCTGGCACACTCCCACAGTTAATAGAAACAATTTGGAGACTTGTTTCTCCTTTTTGGTGTTGCTATTCTTGTTGGAGGGACTTAGCTTTTCTCCCACCTGGCACAAATATGCATGAACATGTCAAAGGCAAGGCTTATGTTAGACTCAACGGTCTCCTGATGATTAAAGAGCAAGAAACATCTTGTTGTTTCCGAGTCAGTCCAATACCATACAGATTATGACCTCCTGGTATGAAGATGAAGCATGTGCGACTCTACTCTAGTCATCTGATAAATAGTCACTCAGCTGTGGGCATGGAGGCATGCCTGGTACTAGCATTAGAGCTATTATTAGAGGCTGCTGTGTATACCATTAAAGAATTATGGATAGCATGGAAGATGTGGGCTTGTAGACACTTGCATCAAATTCAGATGGGTTTTAAAAAAGCAACCAAATGTTTTAGTGTATGCATGCACAGTTGTATCAAATATACTAACAATACTCTACAAGAAAGAGAGAAAATACCTATTTAAATCTTGTCCATATTTGCTATTCTGAATCACTGCAAATTAATTTTTGCATTATTTGTTCAGTATACTGTAGGACCCCCACATTTGTTGTCTCAGTTACTGCCATTCATTTAACGGTGGTTGACTGCTGCCCTCCACATTCACAGGGGGCTTAGGGGCACAGGACTCACAGGACAGAAGTGGAAAAGCTGTGTATATCTCTAGAGGAAAGTCCATTCCTTCACCTTCTATAATGTTTATTTTTATAGGATGGTACAGTATTTCATATTGCACCATACCATTCAAATATTGCTGGAGCAATATTTCTTCCAATTTGCTGCTATATATATATTAGTTGTCATGAGCAAGTTGCAACTTCAAGGTCAGTAATATTAATACATATTTATGATAACACAACAGTACTACCATATTACTGAAATTCTATTCAGGAATTAATTAACCACATTCAAAATATTAGTCAAAAATGGTGTAACACCAATCAGTTCCAAAATATGTAAAAACATCTTCATGATCCCACCATATGAACTGTAATATAAATCTAGCCTAACATATATAGAGTCAAATACCACTGATATCAAATTTTTAAAGTTTTCTTCCAAGTCAGCTGATATTAATGTATATATTTTCCTCCATGTCCATTTCTATTCCTTTAATGGGAACTCTTGTCCCAAATCACTTATTCATTTTTAAATAAAAGTACCAGACAACACTTAAATCTAGTAACAAAGCTTTAGAGTTATCAGTACCAATCAGTAAGTAATTCAAAACAATTTCTCCTATTTCTACATAAAGATTCCTAGAGCTTGTACAACCTCTAGCAGTCACACAAATTTCCATGAACAAAATGGAAATAAACAATGTTTACTTACAAAAGTTTTAGTAAGAAGTCAGTAAGTGGTAGGTTCTCCTTCATGGATCACTGCCTTGTCGTGGCGAAGGGGCTTGCGTAGCTCAATGAAGCTATGAGCTATGCCGTGCAGGGTCACCCAAGACGGACAGGTCATAGCAGAGAGCTCTGACAAAACGTGATCCACTGGAGAAGGAAATGGCAACCCACTCCAGTATCTTTGCCATGAAAACCCCATGGACATGAAAACCAAAAGGCAAAACGATATGACACCGGAAGATGAGCCCCTCAGGTCGGAAGGTGTCCAATATACTACTGGGGAAGAGCGGAGGGCTAGTACTAGTAGCGCCAGAAGAATGAAGCGACTGGGTCAAAGCCGAAAGGACACTCAGTTGCCGATGTATCTGGAGGTGAAAGGAAAGTCCGATGCTGCAAAGATCTTTACTCCATAGGAACCTGGAATGTAAGATCCATGAATCTGGAGCTAGCTATCTGTTGTGGACCCTCTAGTCTGCCCCAATTCTGAACTCACACTCTCTCTCTCTTGCATGTGCGCATACACACACACCCCAGAGTGTACCAAGAAAAATGGCACTTAAGACAGCTTATAATAAAAGAACTTTAATAAAACAAATGCATTAAAATGCATTTACAACAAAATAAGACACCAACTCCATAAACTTGCTTGCCCACACAAAGCCTACCTGGATGGAGACCTTTGCCTGCTGGAAGGGTACAACAGGGGAGAGAACCTGGCTTCCTTTGGCCTGTTGGTGGCCATGGAGAAGGTCCCCACCTGCCTTGCATCTGAGCCCCAATTTTACATCTATTTCAGTGGAAATCTTCTATGGTTTCCCAGAAGCAAACACCTGGCTGACACCAACTCTCCTAGCTCTATCAATCATTCAGCAATGCGCTTTGTACTTCTCATAAGGCCCATCCATACACCTCCAGCTTCTGCATGAACTTCATCTCAAAGAAACCTCATGAACAGCAAGAACAAAAATGCATCTTCTGGTAGCTTAAGCACTAACAAATTTATTCTGACAAATTTTTGTGGTTTATAGATCACTTGATCACAGATGTTGGACACAAGGAGTCTGGATTTGGCATGCTCTGCCCAATTCAGCACAAGTGTGAGAGGAAAACAATTTGCTTTTGCTCTCAAGAATAAGTTTGATCAGAAGTAAAGGGGAAATTGACCCAGAGGGCAGGGGGCAGTCCCCTTTTGCACTCTGGATGACCAGGTTGCAATGACAGACACTCATTGGATTGAAATTCCCACCGTGAGCACCAATTGGCATGTTTTAATTCAGTTGGTTTCTGTGCTTACCAGGGAGGCTGGGTTGCCTGGGGTTTTTGTTTTAGGCTGGAGCTCTGGAGAGGAATTCCTCTAAAACCCTGACCACGGTAAAGCCCCAGTTACTCCTTCTTAATGCCGGCCAGCCAGGTATGTTCAACACTTGGGATTTTTATGGTTGTGTACAGTACATGGGTGGATTGTAAACAGTAATGTCAGAAGGAACTTAAATAAGCACCCTCCCTTATCCAATGCTTCCCATGATGCAGCTTCCTAAATGACAAAGCCCAACCCACTAGCAGACTAGATACCACTGCAGTGTAATGCTGAGCTGCTATCACCCACTGCTCTCCCTCCAAGCAAGGTGGATGCTTGAACTGCTAGAGCGGAACAATTTTGCATCTGAAAATTACCTCAGTGGTTCTGATGTGCTAACACAAGTAGCAGAAGGACAAATATTAATGGAACCAGCACACTTGGAAGAAAAACAACTAAATATCATGGAAGAAGCAGAACAGAGCAGCTAAGGTATTGTTTCTTCAAAAGCAGTAGAAGCTTGGAAGCAAATTTGCAGAAACAGGTTTCACCAATACATTAATTTCTGTTGTGAAGCTAAGAAGAACTTTCTCTTTTACAATCAGCACTGGCACACATGTTTCTTTCAGGATACACATTTTTGAATGTTTAATCTAAAAAGAGTGCCTGACTACAATTGTCTTAATGTAGGCTTACTATTTAGTCTGAATTACAATGTGTGTACTAAGTCATTTCATGGGGGGAAAGGAGAGAATGTAGCCTACACGCAGGTTTTATTTAACTTCCTCAAACATCTAGTTTTAATGGCCTAAGTATTCTTAGAAACAACAGTGTTGTCAAAGCAAACTGAAGTACATGTGTGAACCTGAGCTTCAGGGTGTTCCTTCTGAGCTGACCTTTCTAGTTCTGAATCCAATTCTCTTCTTCCTTCAGACAGTCTCAGCAAAGCACAGTTACCACAGCCCTACTGCACTAGGAGCTTTTCTACAAGAGGCTGTTGGTCAGCTGAATCTACTGTAGGATTTACCACATTGAGATCCAAGCAATACATCAACAGCACTTCCTTTACAGCTTTTCTACTACCTAACATTTAGGTGGCACCGTGGTATAACAGCATAGAGCAAATGTACAAATAAGAACTTCCTTTTGCTAGATCAAATACATGTCACATTTTTACTTCTCTAAAAATGTTACTGAAAGTGCTTGTTAAACACAGAAGTGAAACTGAATGATCCCATCATCTAAAGAATCTGTAAACAATCTTTAGTAGGGAGTGATGAGCAGATAATGAATCCTCATGTAGAAAAGTCCTAGGAGATTAAGGATGCTGTGGAGCTGCTTTATGTTTCAGAAATATTTCATATCATGGACCCTAATCACACTTTGGTTCTCAGAGGATCAAATACTCATCAGCTTTTTAGTGAATGTGTCAGAATATAGGCCATCTGCCCTAGCTACCAAGCACAGATGTAGAATGAGTGGCAGGCCATTTAATCCCTTAAATGCTGCCTACATGGCTGTCGTAGGATAAAAGGGAAGGATTACTCCCTTCTCATGTCTAAAATATTCTCCAGTGTCCTGATTAGCTGCACATAGGATTCAGATACACATAGTTGTGCTGCAGCAGTAAAGCAGACTAAGTTGTCAGTTATCCATTATGGACACACAGTCTCTTCTGGCACATTTTAATCACACAGTTCTGAGAACTGCCAGTTACTCATCTTTCTCCACTGAACCAGTATTTTCAAATACAACTTTTAGGTGAATCTTCAATCAACTTGCATCAATTACTTCAGTAAGACATTGTTGCTTTTTGATGTTCAGCTGTATGCAATTTGCATACATTAAGATTTCCCTACTAATTTCATCCAAATCAGCTCAACAAAATACTAATGGGGCACCCAACATCATATAATATCAAAATAATTTACCAAACATAATTTTAAATTACATATTGACATACAATTGTTACAGGTACCTCAAAAATATTTTATTTGTTAAATTATTCATTATTGTTAATTTTAAATTGTTATTGTTTTTAACTTTATAACTATGAGATGGGCCAGTTTTTAAATTGTGTATTGTTTCATATTGTTTTTATATTGTTGTTAGCCACCCCGAGGCTAATTTGCAAGGGGGCGGCATAAAAATGTGTAAAATAAAATAAAATAAATAAAAACAGAAAGAGAGCCAGACTCCATACACAGACTTACCAGATCCAAAATAGCAAACAACAAAGTCATGCAGCATAGACAAAGGGAGACATGCTGGAAGAGTGCTCAGATCCAGGCCAAGTTCATTCACAGGGCAGGGTCCACGGACGGATGGACGGACGGATGGCTAGAGTAAAGCATAATGATAGTTTCCAGGAGCCTCTCTGAGATCCTACTAGGCTTTTTATCCTGGAGCTGATAGAGCACCACCAAGTCCCACCTGCAGTGATTCACTGCACCTGCAGAGAGACCTCCTCAAAAGACAGGGCCCTCAGCTCATGGGGAGGTCCTTCCTCCTGCGTGGTCTTCTGTGGCATCCTGGCACTTTGTCACAGCTCTCTGAGTTGGCCCTGGGTCCCCTTGCACTGTTGTTTCCTGGGGCTTGAGGAGTGTCTATCCTCATGCCCTTGCCCTGAGGTGTAGGAACATCAGGGGCCCCTTCCAAGAGTGCAGATTCCTCTCATGGCAAGGGCAACATCTGCATCAAGGCTTCTACCTCTTCCTCCTCCTCCTCCTCTGAGTCTTCCAATGGGGATTATTATACGGAAGCTCACAAATGGAATAGACAATAACGCCTCATTAGGCATGGATGTATTAGTATTTAGATGGTGCACAAGAAGGAAATTGGACATGCAACACAGAATAAAATCTGATGGACTCGTGTTTGAGAACAATTAAGGCTTTAGTGCACATTTTACACTGCATTGTTTGACAAGATTACAAAAATGATTTATGGGAATCCTGGGGTTTCTTAGGTATTATGCTTAGTAATTGCCCAGAGAGTTGTCTTGACTAATGGGAGGTACAGAAATTAAATAAATAATGCCACCTTTTATTTTCCTTGCTGGAACTATTAAGTTGTGTCCAGGCTTAAGTCATATTTGGCATTGACCCACTGAAATCAGTAAGACCTCAGTTACTAACTTCAGTTATACTGATTTCAGTGGAACTGCTCCAAGTATGACAAAGTCTGGATCCAGTGCAGTATAATGGATAAAGAACCATTATTTGAGATCACGCATTTAAGGGTATGAACAGACTCCCCACTGTTAAAGGAAAATAATCTGGCAATTTTATTTATGTATTAATTTAACATGTTTTCTTTCCACCAAAGGTGTCCAAAACATACATAGGCAGAGAAAGGTTACACAGAAAACGGAAAACGGAGTGCACTTTAAATATTGTATCTGAAAGGATATTTCTGGCAATACACTTAATAAAAATATCCCACCAACAGAAGAAAACAACTATGTGTTACCTCCAAGTTCAAAGCCAGAAATCATTTTTCAGTATGACTTTGCATACAGAAATGTAACAAGACCTAATTATTATTTTTCCAAAAGTGTATCACTAGCTTCCCCTCTTGGCGCCAATCAACACAAACACACAAGAGAAATCCAAAGTTATGACAGTCTTCTTAAGTGTGTAACCACTTCTGCCCTTTTTAGCAAAGACCTTCAGGATGTCATTCCCTAAGCAAAGGGTCAGTTCGCAAATGAGGCTCGAAAGAGCGAGCTTACTTCAATTGGTCTGCATCGCCTCCATTGGCTAGACAACACATCTGACCACTGCTACATCCTAACCCACATTACTATCAATCACAAATACTGCCAGTAGGACAAGTGAAGCCTAATTCATTTCTAGGGTCACACTTGCCAATGATCTCCTGAAAAGGACTGCAAAACAAGTTACACATACAGAGAAAAATTGCAATTCGCTCCCCTTTTTTCTTGCTAGTTAGTTTGGTACTCATGCATGACTTGACTTTTAATAGTTATAACTCTTAACATCACAGATCACGTTGGTTGTGTACTGCATGCTGATGTCTTTCACTTTTTACTTATGAATGATTTAAAACTCTTTGTTGGCAGTTTTCCAAGACAGCTTTCTCTTTCTGGAAATTCTTGCTCCTTGAAAGGGGGAACAAAATTCTGTTGCCATCCTATGATCCCCTGGGGTCATAGGATATGCTAAATTCCCGAGGGCAGAAAAAGAGATCTGCCCTCAAACAGGTAGATCCAATCTCAGAACCCCACTCCCAGCTACCTTGGGTGTGCAAACGGTCTCACTTTTAAAGAAAAGGCTATTTCAGTTTAGAAATACAAGGCAACAATGATCTAACAACAAAAACATCACCCCGTTTATTAATAACTAGTTTTACATTCTATTACAGCCACAAATAATCACTTTTCAATTGTTAGCCAGGCATGTTATGAACCCTTCCCAAAATAGGACTGTGCACTCAGTGTGTGGTGGTCTGTAGCCCCTGCATTAATAGATGCAATGAAGGGAAACCATGTTGTAACAGTATGTCCAGCTTGCATATCTCTCTGATCAATCAGTTATACTGCATTAATTCTTCTGCAAGAGCCACTGCCAGATTTTCAGAAACCATCTATTCACAGTGCATCCTTATCCTGTTTTCATTTTCTAGTATGCTATAACCATTCTTGCCAGTGTAATAGTAAAAATGTACCTTTATGTCACACTCACTGTTGTGTATCATTCAAAATAAAGAGAAGAGCTAATAAAGGGATGTTATAAAATATTTGTTTTGTTATTTCAGAAATAAAGTTGGAAATTGCTGCCAGAAATATTTGTATGTTTCCACATACGGAATAAAAAATGTTTGAGCAGCAAACTCTCCAACCATTTGCAGGGAAGGGTTGGGGTTAATACATTTGAGTTTCACAGTTTCATTTTTAGCTTCCTTAACCCTGGTTGCTACATGACCAGCCAAGCTTAAACCTCCCTTCTGTTCCTCCCTACCTTTAATAATAATGCTCAGATGGTAGTCTCAGTCCTTCATATTCACTATTTTAATCTGTAGCTCCCTGGTAATTCTTAACCCTTGCTCTAGCTTTCCTTTTTTTAAAATAACCTCCATTTCAGCATTAGGAGTGTTTTCTACACCTGACTGCATTGGGAGTAGCACAGTCCATAAAGCTGTTTGCCATTCTTTTGCCAGATTGTCTCAATTGTTTGAATGGTGACATCGTATCCTTTTCCAAGCCAGAAGGCCCTACTTTTTGGGAAGCATTTAAAACCTTTTGACTGAGTCACCACCATGTTGGAAGGGTCTTTATTCTCAGAGCACTCTGGAGAACTCATGGGGTCCCAAAGCTGAAAATAGGGTTGGCAGCTTTCTTCTTGTTTCGGTGCTATAGTTTGTTCCATCCCTTTGGTGCTCCAGTGCTTTATTTTGCAATCATTCATATCTAAATCTGTTACTCATTTGCCTGCCACGTCAAACGAGTCCCGCTATGGGCTTTTCTACATGAGGCATTTAACCTGGCACCTTTCCAAAGTGGCTTCTTCTAATTTATTGTGGGAGGACTGGCACATCCTTCGTGCAAGCATTTCCCTGCTCCCGGGAGATTTTCCTCCTGTCCCAAGATACCAGAGCAGCTGGTGGAAAGGAGCCAGATTCAGCTGATGGGGCTGTGGTAGAGCCCGGAATTGTGCAAGGACATGAGACTGCTAAGAAAAGCCATGCCAATGGCTGGAAAACAGGGGAGAAGCTTGGAGGACGACATTGTGTGAAGGGCATGCAGACTTCTGTGAGTGAAGGAGCGCAAACACACAATAAACGCCTCATGTAAAGAGACCAGTTGTGTCCATTTTGTTTGCCTGCAGGCCACACCCCACATTTTTCACTTTTAAAAGCAGTCCTAGCTCGATGAGATTTTTTTCACTTTTAAGAGCATCTCATAGGCTCAAATGAAAGGCTGCCTATTGAAGACATGGCAAACTAAACTCAATACAAACCTGGAAGTAAAACTCCAAGAAAGCTCAGGAGGAGGAGGGTTTCACTGCAACCTCATGTAAGGAAGACTCGGGGTTAACCCTTGCATTTCACCCATCACAGCATTCCTGCCCTCTCCATTCACAAGACAAAGCAAGGGCTCAATTGAGCTGGTGTTTGACCATAATAAAGTGTTATCCGTCTAAGGCAAGGGCTCTCCTTTCCAATAAGGAGGAGTTCTCCTACTGCTGTGGCATCATGGGTGCATCAGTCAGCAGGTGGATGTCATCCTGATCTCATTTGACCACTATGCAATCGTTGATTCCACCAATAAAATGTAAGAAGTTTTGTCTGATTTCCATCCTGCCTGGAAGCCAGGAAGCTTGGTGAGCGCAGACACTGAAGAAATGTCTCCAGGTCAGCTCTCATGAAACCCACAATATTTAATGGAGGCCCAATAGTCTCCATCTCAATCTAACCTGGGTTCTTTCATCTCTGTTTGAACAAGTCAGTTTGGTCTTTCCCCCTTTAGTACTAAAGCCTTTAAGGCTATCTATTACCCTTTAAATGTAACACAGACACCTACTGATCCTATCCTATTACTGGTATATTTTCCCAGGATAAGTCTACTCACTTTTTAAGGCCCCACTTGCAAATTATTTGTGGAAGAACAAGCAAAGTGAACTGAATAGGAATATCAAGTAAACAGGAAGATTCTGACAGTGGAGTCTTTAGCTCCTATACAATATACTGAAGATGTAAAGCTTACCCGTAATCATTACCCATCACTACCAAGTTCTTCTCTGATATCGAAACCTTGAAGTTGGAAGGGAGAAAGGTGGCATGCGTGGGGTTACACTTGAGAAGCTGGAAATCCATGACTCTACCTGCACAACCCCCAAACAGTTGCCTATCTATAGGGACATGCAATCTGGGCACTGGCAAAGGGCAATTTTCTTCCACTGAAAGGGAAAGAGTGCACAGCAGGCAAAATGGCTGTCGGGGAGACACCACTCCCTGCCATCTTGCCCACATGAGCCTGGCAGAGCTCTGACCATCACAGAACTGCCCACGTCCACAAGTAGGATTGCTCTCTTCAGGTTTTAATTCTTACACTGTGGCCTTCTGCAGCTTTAGGCTAAAAAGTAATATTACCCATTCACATTCTGTTGATCTGTTGATTTAAGAAACAGTATCTTCAGCTTCTGCTATTAAAGTGATGACTGGCACTTAAGTCTTTATTTTATTGTAATTTTAACTTAGTATACATGGAGGGGCAGGCTATAAATCAAATCAATACATTACTTCATGTACATGTAGGGGGCCCATAAAAAAGAACAGGCAAAGTTTTCAGTGTGGGGAATGAGAGGATGCTGTTGGTGGTACCCTTCTTTCCACAAACAAGCTCACTCAATCCAATTCCAGCAGCTGTATACATTCTCACTCAGTTCTCTTGCAGTACTTGAAAACTATTTCAGACTTGTTGAAGCTAAAGTGTAAAGCAAACCAAGCTTTAATACAGTAAGGCAAGCTTTAATACACAATCAATAAATACTAAAATACTGCCTTAAAGCAAGAGAGAGGCCAAAAAGTAATAGACAAATCGATTTGCATGGAACTGAAGTTGCAACTTAATAAATATGTAACCACCTGTTATGTCGTTATTTTGGTGCCAGTGTATCTATTTTCACTTGCCTTTATCCCGAAGTGTGACATGCAATGCCATGGTAACATAAACAGAGATGCCTAGATGAGGAAGTTATAAATAGCAAGATAATCTATGAGATCCAAAAAGTAGCTAACTGGGAGGGCATCTATTCTTATGACATAACACTTCCACTAGAAGTCATTTTGCCTAATTTCAAGACCATTGAAATGTGGAATGTTTGAGTGGGAGAGTGTGAAGAAAATAGCAGGGTGGTGAAGTAAGAAGTGGAGTGGCACAGATGGGAGGAAAGAGGCAATCTATTCTGATAAGTCCTGTTCTTCTATGTTCAAAATGACAAAAAGTATCCATCAATATATTAGCAAATTAAGTTGGGCACTTGCTATCAATTTACAAGTTTAACTTTACTACTAGGAGTAATCCCACTGGCAAGAATCCTTTTGGTGTATAAAGTTAAAAACATACTGGGTTAGATCCAGAGATACCTGCATGGAACAGGGTGGGGCAAATCTGATTTTCCCAGCCCATCCACTGCCCACTAATCCCCAGGGCCCCAAAAAATGCTTTCCCAGGGGTTGGGGACTGAGCTGTGGTGCAGAAGGTTGAAGACTGCTGAAAATTTGCCAGTCTCCTTCTGTACAGAGCCTTATTTTCCATAGCTTTCCACTCTTTTTCAGACCCCTGGCACATCCCACTAAACGGAGCACCCTGGCCCTTTAGGCATTGTGTGGAGGCAGGAAGAGAAAGGGGAAAGTCAGCCTCTGCCCACCAACTTCAGCAGGTAGATCTCTCGTTCTCTCAAACCAATGGATGTAGTCTCTTCATGGAAAAGAAACAACAGAGCCTTCAAACACTTATTGAGAACAGATACAGGCATTCCAAACAAGACTACTCATTCCAAACAGTTTATTTCTGCATTGTAAAAATACCTGAAATTTGATCCGGTGCCCAAGTTTGAGGTGGAGTTCTTCCATTGCTAACTGTAGTTTCAACATGTGTCTGTAAGGTAGTTGCTGTTGCATCTCATGTAATCTCAATATGAGAAACGCTGAATATGTCTTTCTATATTTCGATGGCATGATTATTCTAACCTGTCATATCTAGGCTTGCTTAACACTGCCTAAGGGACAGCGATAACTTAAGGCATGTTGTGTCATCAAAGGATCAAAGTACAGCTTGCTTTGAATGCGTCTCTTGACCCAATGCTTGGGGCTCCATACTACCTGCCCCTGCCAAAAAGTCACTGATCTAATCTGACCCTGTGATAGTACAGAATCTTGTAACTGCAAGTCCTTTTGTGTTTGTTCCACAGAACTACACAGCCCCTGGAAGTTTAATTCAGGTTAGCCCATCTGTTCTGCAGTCACCTTCCCACTGCCAGTGCTATACATGACTTGAGTCAAACTGCCATGAAGTGACCTAAAAAGAAGCTAGGTGCTCTTATTCCACATTAACACACACCAATATTTCAATTTCAGATGGTTATTCTAGCTAGCTTTCAAGAAACCAAACCACACCACACCACACCACCATAGTGTATTTCTCTAGCTTTGTATGTATAGGAATAGGCTTGCATTCCTAGGCTGCTATATAGCTCCTAGCTTGTGAACTTCAAGGTCAGCTTGAGGTCCTGCACTCATGCAGGCCCTGTGATGTAAGCAGATATGAGTGCTCAAGAGAGATCAGATCTCTTTGTTCAAGCAAGAATTTTTGCATTCTTGGGGGTGGAGAAGGTAAATACACACTGCATAGAAGCAAAAAGACCGCAGAACAAATAGCTTTCAGTTCACATCTTTACCACTTCAGCAAGGTAGCTGGCTGGAAGCATGGGTGAAAGATTAACACTAATTTTATTTTAAAAAAATAAATGCTTCAAGATGCACAGAGTTTTATTGCTAATTTTCTCTCTTGTACAAAACCCTCTAAGTAGTGGACAGATAAGTAGCTTGAGCATAGCTCACATTACAAGTGACTTTAATACAAATCCAGCTTTGCGCTGGTACAGACATTTGTTCTAGCCCCCTCTTAACTATGATTAAGAAAATCAGGAACAGTTCTCAGAAACAGCATTTTTCTTTCTGCTCTCAAACCCTCCAAAGCTATGCCCTCATCCTTCCATAACAGAACTTCAAGCATCAACCTTGTCCACAGTTAATACTAACCAGAGTTCCTGGGTTTTCAGCACCTGCTTAAAGTAGGACTCAGATCCTCAGGTAAAGTGTTAAGGTAGAGTTCTTTAAAGCACCCTCTTTAGGAAGTTTCTAATGAAAAATCTATTTGTATAAGCATAGAAGAATCAGAGTTGGAAAGACACAATGTAGTTACCATCACTTAGGAGTCAGAGTGCCTTGAGTTCATCCAGTAAAAATACCACATAGTATTTCTCAACTTTAACAAGCCTAGTTTGTTTCTAGGAAAAACGGGGTCCATTCACGCAATTCACATTCAAGACATTGAAATAATTTATTGATCAGCTCCCAGAAGAATGGGCAAGCATCCTCCTTGTAACTAAGGGACAGACAAGTTAATGGTGACTGGGATCACATAACATGACAAGCCACAGTACATTGTCACATCATGTGAACTTGGACCAATTCCCTCAGAATGGTTTGTTTGTGGGTAAACCACCCCCAAGACCATAGCTTGATCTAGGAGTTGTTAGACCATGATGGGTTCTCGTGTCCTCAGAACCCAGGTAATTGCCTCCATCATGGGTGGCAAGAAGTGCCTTTTGAGTGTCTAGCCAGAGCACTTGCTGGGAAAGGAGGCTAGAGTGTCACCAGAACAGCTTGCACCCTTGCTGTCCTCCTGCAAGGAGGCCGGTGCTCCAAATAACCCTGTGCTCCCCCACAGTGTGTTGGGAGGTTTGCAATCGGTTTGTGCTCTAGATTATTCTGCCCACCTATTTTTCCATGAGCCTTCTACATACTAAAACTCTAGTCCAATATAGATGACCAACCCACCAAGGATTAAGGTGGGATTGGCTTGGTCTTTTGTTCTGATTCAAGTGCAATTACCGTATTTTTGGCTCTATAAGACGCACTTTTCCCCCCTCAAAAGTAAGCGGAAATGTCTGTGCGTCTTATAGAGAGCGAATATGTGTGTGCAGTAAGTCTGTCAGATGCGCAGCCCATGGGGAAGTGATGGGGAATGTGCCTGTGATTATGTGCCCACTTGATTCAGAATATTTTTTTTCTTGTTTTCCTCCTCTAAAAACTAGGTGCGTCTTATGGTCAGGCGCGTCTTATAGAGCAAAAAATACGGTACTCCCTTTTTCTGCCACTGATGCTAATGAATGATAAAGGCAGCAGGGCTTACAAAGTTCTAAGGTTTCCCCATATCAGTCATGTAGTAATTGGTCACCCATATTGGTATCAAGTGAAGAAGGCATTTCTTCAAGCTACGGAAGCTCATATTGGAAGCTGTCTTTTAAGGAACAATCTGACTGGAATATATATTAGGATTTTTTATTTAATTTTTTTTTAAAAATATGATTGCAATGTGCAATCACCATTTAAAAAATAAACACAAGGGTTTACCTGAAATAACACACACAAGATGGTTTCTGAGGCATAACAGCAAAGAAACAGAAAACTTCCAAAACACAAAAGACAGGCATATTCCTGTCCAAAGACTAAATGTTTTCCAAGAGAAACATGCAAAAAGAGAGGAGAGATGTTTTATTGATTTATTTGAAACACAGCATTTTCATTATGAAAATGAATTAACTAACCAGTTAATTCTGTAAACAAAGAAAAAATAGAAGCTGCGAAACACCATAGCAATGCATGCCATGATGAAGCCTTTCTCCACAGCAGTAGAACAAGCTGGTAGCTAGAGCCAGGGCAACACTAAATTGTGAAACCAGCCATAGTCTTCTAGTCTGTGGCACGCTAGCACACACTGAAGAACTGGCAGTGCTTCCACATGTCAACCATGCTGGCCATCGCTAGCCACCCTGTGCTCATCTGATGACTAGGAGTTTCCAGTACCACCACGGTAGTAGTGCAAACAAATGCTTGCAGAAGGGAACTCCATGGAGTTGTTCCATTTTGAAAGTGCCAATGTGGGCTAATTTCCAGCTGTTTTACCATTTGGTTTGCTATAATCACGCAATTGCTGCTGGTGGATATTGCTCTGTGTCTTTAAGGTTGCAAATCTATCCACACTTAACAGGAGGGAGGGTGACTTCCAATGAACGGTGTGATTTTCTTCTGAGTAAATATGCATAGGATTGTGCCCCCTGTATTCCTAACTAATATGCCAGAGGGTTCATCAGAGATGGGTGCTTGTATGTTTGCATGTTTGTTAGCATGGCTTTTATACAAACTGTAAAAACCTGAGGGTTCACAGATTGCAAAATCCTACTAGAGTTCAGTATTGTCTGCAAAACAGCAGTGCTTGGAATAAATAAGATCTTTGGGGACTTTAGAGGTTTCCAAAAATTCTAAGTGTTTCCTGACTTTGGTAAATTTTGTGTGATCTTGGATGTTTGTACTTTTGCTCTAGTTTATTAATGACTCAAAGCAAAACACTTCAAGGTTTCCTGTCCTTCTTTTCATTTTTGATACCTCAGCAAGCCAACCTCTACCCACTGCTATGAATGCATCCCATAGGATCTATCACAACATGCTTCGTGTGGAATTTTCTTTGGAATAAAGAGATATGTTCTCATTAATATGTAACAGTGATAAAAAATGGAAGCAGAATTTTCCATAATATGCACAAATACATTGCTAGTTTCCATGTCCGATTTCTTAGCAATTACAGTTAATAAAAGAGATGGCAGTTTGTGTACAACTTCAGTCCTACTTAAGAGTATATCCATATCTATACTCTTAAATCCCATACATTTCAATGGGGGCACTGTAGGTAGAACTCACATTGTCTACAACCCACCAAGTTGTAACATTAAGGAGTTTGAGACCAAGAGCAAGTCAATACGGTGCTAAGACTCTTGGGCATTAGAATGGAAAGTGCATTCACAAGCATTTCCATTGAGCAATCCCTTGGAGCCTAGTAAATTCAGTTGAGACACAGCCTGGCAATGCAGCAATGCATTTCCCAATAAACAGTTTGTTACAAGAAGCCCTATCAGCAGGGTTGTCAAGTGCCTTCCTATACTCCCCTGCTCGGATTAATTCACCATCACAAAAACTGATCAGAGGGGAGCTGTTCAAGACATTACTCGATTCAGGTAAGGAGTGTATATTTATCCGAGAATAAACATTTGGTTAAAATATGTGTCCATTAGGATCTAGCAAAATGTTGTAAGCTTGAAAACTGCAGATAGCTGCTAAAATAATAATCACCACCATATTATTTCATTTTTCACACTGCTAAAAATAGTTCCCCAAATCAAAGTGATTTTAATCATCTGGGGGCTGGATCATGTTTATGAGTTTATGAAGAAAGGGAATTTCAGACCATTCCTTGTTCAAAGCCAAAGTTAAATGTAAGCATTAAACTAGAGGAAGTGCTTATTTTAACTATAGTTTGAATGGAGCTTCTCTGCATGAGAGATTTAACCCACTGAGGTGCAGAAGTGTCTTCTTCTGTTATCTCTGTAGAGGAAAAATGCATTCCTACAAAGGGCTTTATCGGGGGTTTGAATTTCTCTGCCTCTCAATATATTCTATCAATCAACCACAAGGTGGTACTGTGGCTTTAATGCAATATACCAGTTCTTTGTCTTTGCAGGAGGCTTTTGTTCCATTTTTTTTTCACAAATTAAAATTCAATACCAGATTTTCCTAGCTTTAAAACAAAACAACCTCCTCCAATAAAGGATGGAAGACTTGAGAGATGTGCTAAAGTGGTGGTTTCAACCTTTCCACACAGCTGGGGACCAGCGAAAACAGGAAAACCACCTTGGGGACCGCTAAGGCAGGAAACAAAAAGCACTATACACATAATACAGTATGCTGTGCATTAGTTTTCAAACACAATAAAAAAGGTGGGGGTGGTGGGGGGAATTCTCCAAAACAACCAGAAACTGAGAGCAACAAAAAATGCCAACAAAAAAACCAGAATACTGAAATTGATGCAGCGTGGCTCCCAGCTGGCTGCCACCAAGCTGTCTATCCCCCCCGCCCCTCACTGCAGCATGGCACCCCCCCCCCCGCGCGCATATGGGACGGCAGCTGAGGAAGAGGTGGTGGAGCACAGCCAGCCCCTGTGCCAGTAGGTGGTGAGCAGGATGTGCCCCCCCCCCCGGCTCCACAGGAAGTCTCCCATGGCCCAGCACCAGGCCATGGACCGGTGGCTGAAAACCACTGTGCTACAGGACATCAGTGCCACAAAAAAGCCCCTCAGACCTCTATGAGTGAGGGGTCCTGGGCACACAATACATGCCTTGTGTAGGGAATCAAACAGTAAGAAATGCAGTTGAAGCTTCTTAACAGTACAGAGTACTGTCCATAATATACTAGACATACAAGAATATTGCACAAGATGCAAGCCATACAAACTATCTCTAGCCCAAGAGAAGGGGCACAGATCCAGCTTTTTTGCAAAGCCAACCCACATCAGTTCTCTGAATTAAAGCCAGAGGCTGCTTTCCTAAATTGCTTGCAGAGCCATATCCAGATGGCAGGAAGTCTTGCAATCAAGCGAATATGGGAATCACATGCATTTCTTAGTCTGGATGCAGGAGCAGAAGTTTGACCTAAGCAGGCTTGACTAGATGGTGGTGAAAAGCTGAAAAACTAGACTTAGAATCAGATTTGGAAGAGGTAGGCAGGGCTTCATAGCTTTTCTAACCATTCTCCCACCCACTTGTATTTTTGCTATATTGCACCAAATAAAAACACCATCAATAAAAGATTATGTTGGCATACTTCCAACCAAATAATTGCTGATAGGAGTAAATGATTTTAGTCAATGAAAGGTGTTCATGCTGTTATACATGCTTGGCCATAATACAATGAGAAGGCTTAAGACACACAGATGCTGCAGCAGCGGCACCAACAATGTCACTACTCCTCAGGCCAGAACAGAGATGCTCACCTAGAAGATCTGTGCCACACTACTGGGAAAAGTGTGCTGCTGAAGAAAATCAATTCTCCACAACACACTTCTCACAGTGCACTAGGACTGCTCTCTTTTTATCTGAGCAATCTTCAGCCACTCTGGGGAAGCCTGCTCATTTCCATTATCTATCCAAAGAAGTTACAGACCTCTAAAACTGCAGGAAAACCTTGCTACAACTCATGTTTTTGAATAATATGTATGCTACAGTGAAAACCCCAGCGGTATTTCAATCCTGATTCACCAGATTTTTCAATATGCGAATTCAAAGAGGATCATTAATGCAACATTTCAAATGGCAAGTCTGAAAAAGTAAAATCTCAGATTCCTGATTCCCAAGTCCAAAGTATTTTGTTCTTTTAAGAATTGATTCCCTGTTCTTAGAAGAAAGAAATGTGGCAGTGCTTATACTTGGCTTGCTTATACTGAAGGTAGAAGACATTTTATGCAGTTATAGCCGGCAGGGCTGGAAAGCAAAATACCGTTCCTGTAAGTCATTTAGGGTCTGAATTGTCCACACTTCCTCGGATACCTAAAACCAAAGTTATTTTATTATTTATTTATTTATTAAAACATTTATAGGCCGCCCCATCGCATCAAAGCCTCGGGGCGGTTTATCCCTGTACTTCTGTACTAGAATTTGCCCTTTTCAGATGTTCTCTGTTTGATGGTAATAACTTTTATCTTTCAGTTTGTTCAGCTTCACCCAAGACTGTGCCTGTTCTCAGATGCAACATCCTTGTGAAAACCTTTAATTTGCTGTAGAATTTCCTTAATTTTATCAACTCATATCCCCCACCCCCGCACTTCAGACTTCCTTTGTGGAACAGAACTTGTCATATTGTTGTCTTGCCTGGAATGAACCAGCACTGAAGAGCTTTAGGCAAACTTCCAGCAAATTAGACTTTAAAAACAACATCTTGGATTCTTCAGGTATGGAGTCAGGTCCCATAGTTAACAAAAGGTAAAGTTAATGGGTGTAGCTAGTGAAGGTAAATTCCATAAATGGGTTTGAGGAGTACATATATCCAACATGGTCCTCTTGGCAGTGATACCAGTGCTGTCCCTTAACTCTTTTCTGTATTTCCTTTTATTCTTCATTTAGTATTCTTGTGACAAATGTTGAGTAAGGAATGGTGTGGAGACACAGTACCCAGAATTTGGACCTGCTTGCCCCCAGTCTCCAAGATGGTCTTTTCTCTTGTGATAATCCAACAGCTGGCTAAACTGGGCTACTTTGAATGCTTTACTCACAATCATTTGAGTGTTTATCGTCTGCTGCACTGTGTGATGATGTTTCTTAATTTTATTGCATTCATTTATTTATTCTGAACTATGTAATTAATACTATTAGCTGCCTCAGAGTTTCTTTTAAATGGACAGTGATGCATACAAATGTTTAACAATCATGGAATTAAGAAAACATTGTATATTAGTTGCAGATAGGGGAAATACATATTTTCCTACATCTCATGCACTTGGCCAAGTATAAGGTTGATGTTCCAGTAAATACCACAACAGTCAGTACTAATTTATTTATTAGGGCACGTTTACACCATAAACAAACATAACACTTCTTTTTCTACAGCTAGCAAGGCATAAAATCCATTTGGGTTGCATTTTTTGTACAAGGAATTAACGTTCGGCTGGAAAGATTTCAGAATTCAGCAGGCTACCCAATGCACATCTAGACATCTATGAATGGCAGAATTGCTCCATAACACACAATTTCTGGTAAGACACTATAAGTAGACCAAAGAACTTTTTTTATTATAAGAAGCTAATTTACTAACATTAGACTTCATGCACATATCTTTTTTTGGTAATGTTGAATGAAAATTTCACCAGAAAACCACAATGGTAACCAGAAGCTGGAATTTTGACATTTTACCCCAATATGACTCAGGTCACATGAGACTTTAAATATATAAACTGTTCAAGGAAAAAGTTCATTTTGACGATAAATGTTGAAAGGTCATATGCTCATAAACATATTTTAAACTAGAAGAAAGCAACAGGACAGTAATAGATCCAAGGAAAGCAACACTCAGTAGTTAATGTTATAATGACACAATGTACTTGTATGGTTCCCATTACTTTCTCTTCAAAATGATATTTAAAAGATTGCAGAACTTTATCAAGATTAGGCAACAGCCCCAGAAGAAAATATTTCAGAGCCCTCAAGGAACAAGCATCAGAATGAACCGATTTAAATAAATTCCCCAGCTTCCTGCCATGTATTTATTGAACTATCAAGCATACTAACTGGTCTCTGTATCAGAATAGCTTGCAATTAAGCAGTGCCTGTTCTACCAAGGGTATAACCAAACCCTTCTCATCATCTAACCCACCCACCTTTTGAGATAATATTTGCTTAGATATGCAGCTGGAGTTTTCTATACACACCTGTAAGGACATTGTGCAAATTCATGTGCTTGAGCAGGATTTTAAGCATGTTTACTCAAAAGTAAGCCTATTGAATTCAATGTGGGTTCTCCTATTTTAAATCTTCATACAATTGCAGCCTGAGTAGCCTTAAACCTTCCAAAAGCAAGGGCTGATAATTACTCAGCAGAATGTTTCTCCATGAGACAGAAAGAAAATCTATTTTTTCTCTAACTACTCATAATTTACACAAAAACAAATATTATCCTTTGGGTTACAGTTATAAAGATTGACCTGAAAACTACAAAGTTCTATCCCTGGATCATTCTTTTACATAGAAAAGCAATCTTTGACTCAATGCACTGGTTCAAATATAGAAAATTATAGAAACAGTATTATTGCTTTCTTGTTTACATTCTCTCAATTTATAGGGAAATATATCACATCTCATTCTTAAGCGTCAACTTCTACAAGAGCAGTTTAAAAAATATTGCAAATTTCAACAAAAGCATAAAAAAACAAATATAACTACACAAATATGAATATATCAACTTTAGTTGGTACATGAGGAGTGCATGTGTGTATAAACAGATATGAAAACACAACTTTATACATAAACTTCAATAAAGGCAAACAAAATAATCATACACGTATGTATTCATAAATAATGCCCACACACCAGCCATGCAAATGCTGAAAGCATCAAGAATGGACTTAACAAAGAGTTGACTTAACACTGGAAGACAATCCACTATGACAACCTTGTAGCTCCACAAATATCCCAGCAGACAAAAGACAGTGACTCTACTTTTCATTGTTCATCATACTATACTGCAGGCAGAACTGGATCTTCCCTATATGTGCACGTGTGTGAAGAATTCTAAATTTCCAGAAAGGCCTTCATTCACAGATTGAAGAAAAATGCCCCTATCTTCTTGAGCATGCCTAGCTTATATTGATTCAGTGTAATTGTTGGAATTGGCGAGTTCATTGTGGCTACTGCATTAGACTGAAATATATATTTACAATCCAATTAAGGTCTGTACATGGCTCATAGAAAGGATACCATCCTATAATATGTCTGCTGAGAAGTGAGCCCCATTGTGTGCAGGTGAATGTGTATCTACGGACAACTAGAAACCTCTTTGTTGCAAATGCTTTTTGTATGTGGCACACTTTGATGGGATTACTTAATTGAGAAATGTAATTAAGTATCAGAGATTTACAGGTTTGTGCATAAAATGTTTTCACCTTTCCTCCTCCTCAACTATTAAATCTGGCCCTTTATGACAAGGAAATACTGCCTCCAGGCAGCAGTACAGAAAAACTTTCGCAAATGAAGGGTGTGAATGTATGTGGCAGTGGTGGGGAGGAGGGTGAATTGCCTTTTGAAGCTGCTCCACACAAACAAATGAGCCAATGTTTGTGGAAATTTTGCAGCCTAGTTATGTGGAATTATTTATAAAACCCTTTTAAGTCCTTGATTGCTGGTTTACTGGAAGGAAGGGAAGGTTCAAGAACATGAGGGATCTTTGAAGGCATCTAACTGCACATACACAATGTTCAGCACACATGGTCAGAATCTGCTGGTTTACAATCCAGAGATGCATAGTATCTCCATATGCACAAAACTGTAGGTAGCCAATAAGTAGATACAGTTGTAAAGCAGATGCAGTGGAAGACTCATGTGTGCATTGCTATTTCATCATTTTGCACAAATCCAGCAGAAATGTGTTAAAACACATTTTAAAACGTGTTAAAATATGGTAGTATCAGGATGTTTTATCACTTTCATTGCCAAAGCACAATCTTTACAAACCTTTCTGTTTGGCAGTCTCCCAAAACGTAGAGTATGGTGACATATTCAAGCTTTTTACTGAAAGAGTCACCTGCAGCAAATGTTCTACTAGAGGTATTCTTAGCACCATTCTATATATTTCTGCATCCAGAACAGCAAGGAGACAGCAAGGAACAAAGATCTGCACAGAAATATATGTCTGATGCTCCCCCTTGTGGTCTATAGTACCATTTTTTACAAGGAAAAAAGAAAGAATACATTTGTGCATTTCCAAAGGCACAAAGAAAAACTTTTATGATAGTGACTGGATTGCCATTAAAACAAACTTAACGGCTTTTTTCAGATTCCTGTTAGAAGCTTACACAGTCAACCTCTGTACCTGCTAAAAATGCCACCCATGATGGAGGCTCACTCTGTGTCTCTCAACTTTACAGCAGTGAATAGTTCATTCAAACCATAGCTGATGTGAAACGAACGCTCTTGCATTCTGCACACAGAAATACCGTGGTCAATGTATCTAATGCCCTCTCTTCATCTGTTGTCTGTATGCCACTTGCGCTCAATAGATCTGCTCGTTTCGATAACCTGTGTAGCACATGCATCTTGAAATATGTGATGGGTTAGTAAAATAGACGAGTACAACAGCCACATTAGGAATCTCACTGGGAGAGAGGAAGCCTGCTTAGAAATGCTTCTTTACACAAAGGTTTCAAGAGATCATTTTTGACATCTCGGAATCTGGAAGGAGCATATTTTGAGCATGTACTGTTACCGGATGCTTTTTTCCTCTTTTGTTGCATGTTATTGCATGAATTCTTGCAATAATTTCAGCCAAAATCAGTCCTGACAAAAGTGTGTGTGCATGTTTGTGTTTGCCTATGTGCTCATAGCAACACTTAGTTGCTGGCACAGTAAATTAGCATATTTGATTTCATTTATGGGTACTTTCCATTGAAACAGAATTGGGATTCCTTAGAGTAGGAAAACACATCTTAGAATAAAAAAAATATTGTACTATTCAGCATCAAATAAGAGGGTATGCATCAACTTTCCCCTAGCCATATCCAGGAAAGAAATGGTTAAACAAAGCTGTATTATTGCTCATTGCACTTACCTCTTCAACTGTCAATGGCATACAGATCCGGTACTCCTTCATGAGCATATTCCCACACATCCAATGCCAACCAGCAATTTAGGAGAAATGTGATCCTGCTACACCCTAACCGTATCCAAAAATGTAAAATATTTAAGTCACCGAAATCTACAGCACCCTGTAGCAGCCGTGCTTTGTACCGTATGGAGAATTCGACACTGCCACCATGGAGAGAGCTGACCCAGCAAAAAGAGAAGCACAATTTTTTCTGTCTTCCAGTTTTTCGGCTTCAAACTGTGATCATGTGATTCTTAAATATCTATTTCCATGCACACACACGGAAGGGGTTTTCAGAGCGAGAAAACGATCATTGTGGAAACGCCGAAAGATCGGAAACGACTGTGCAGTTCTATCAAGACATTCTTCGAACAGTAGGGGGGAAAAGTAGCACAAAACCGCGGAAGCCGCTCGGCAGCGTAATGTCACCGGCGCCGGCGGCCAAGATGCGAAGCGATGTGATGCGGTGCGCCGCTCGCTCCCCAGACAAAGGCTGTGTGTGTGTGCAGCGTTTCCTTCGCGGCGGCGGGTAAACAAGGTCCGCTCTGCGCCTTCCTGTCCTGGAGCTGCTGTCGGGCGCTCGGCGCTACTGCACCGCGAGGGAGGCAGGACGCGGCTGGGCTTCGCCTCCCACCTTGGCTCGCCCGTGGGGGCTGGGCTTCCCCGGCGGGGCCGCGCGCGCGCACCGCTGGCCGAGCTGCGAAGCCGCTGCAGCAGCGGCAGCGGAGCGGCGGGCGCCTCCGAGCGGGCGTGAGGGAGAGGCGAGCTGGCTGACATCAGCCGCCGCCGCCGCCGCCGCCGCAGGAAGGATGGCCCGTCCGGCCAGCGGGGAAATGGCCGAGCGAGCGAGGAATGCGAGCGCCTTGAAGCCAGGCAGCAGCGCGTCTCCGCGCTCAAGCGCCGCGGAGCTCCCGGCGAGGGAGCCGCGCCAGCCGCAAGGCGAAGCTGGAGGCAGCGTCGCCGCGCTCGGGCAGAACTAGGCGGGAAGCAGCGGCGAGGCGCCGGACGGCTGAAGTGGCACAACGGCGGGGCTGCGAACGGCGTCCCCAGGGGCCGGCAAACCCTGATTTACTGCGTGTGCTACGAAAGCTGCGTAAACTTTCGAAATAACACCGCCACAGCATCTGCCGTCTTTTTACGCTTGGCATTTCTTCTGCATTTGAATGGTATCGACCGGATATTATTTTGACTGTGCCCACTCCGCCATGAACCGGAGCATAATAGCCTTGCTATCAATAATAGACCCCACTATTCATTTCGCAGTGACCATTTGTGCAACTTTGGGAGTGAGATACATTGCATTCATTTGCTGAAATTGTCCTGGAATGCTGAAGGAGTTTTTCAAAGTCTTTGTAATTTCTGACAGTACTGGAATCTGAATCTCTGGAAGCATTTAAACAAAAGCAAGTGAAGGAAGGAAAGAAAGAAGAAACTATCAAGGCCTGGTCTAGAGTGTCTCTATCTGGCATTGGGCAACCGAGACAGATTGGGGATTCTGTTGGCGTACTGTGCACCCTTCTGCCCATCACACTCCCTGCCTGAGCTGACGGAGATCGTCTTGGACCTGGTGTTGAAGACCTCCAGGATGTTAGTTCTGGGGGACTTCAATCTCCATGCCGAGACTGTTCTGACCAGGGCGGCTTAGGACTTCATGGCCTCCATGATGGCCATGGGGCTGTCTCATCATGTCATAGGCCTGACCCATGAATGTGGACACACGCTGGACCTGGTTTTCTCCACAGGGCAGGAAGAGGGTGATCTGAGTGTAAGCAATTTATGTTTGACTCCCCTGTCATGATCAGATCACTTCCTCGTGAGGTTTGAGCTTGATGCCAGCCTTTCCCTCTGTAAGGGTGTGGACCCTATTGTGTTGGTCCGCCCTTGGAGCCGGATGGATCCGGATGGATTCCTGAAGGCTCTGGGGGAAGTTTCCAGCTGATAAAGCTGGCGCTCCTGTTGATGCTCTGGTCAAACTGTGGAATGGGGAAATGGCCAGAGCTATTGACACGATCGCTCCTAAGCATTCATTCCCTTGGTATACACCTGAATTACGGGCGATGAAGCGGGTTGGGAGATGTCCAGAGTGTAGGTGGAGGAAATCACGGGATGAATCTGATCGAACACACTTACGAGCTCACTATGGAGCCTATGCTGTGGCAGTGAGGGTGGCGAAGAAATTCTTCTCCACTTCCATTGCCCCCTCACAGGGCTGTCCAGCGGAGCTCTTTCGAGTGGTACAGGGGCTGGTACATCCAGGCCCTAAGAAAGATCCTGTACCACCCTTGATGGCCTGCTGTGACAACTTTGCCCAGCACTTTAAGAAGAAAATCGCTCAGATTTGTCAAGAGCTGGACTCCACTAGTGATTCAGATCCGCTAGGGGAGGTGCCAATGTCTTCCTCTGGTCAGATATTATTGGATGAATTTCAGTTATTGTGGCCTGATGATGTGGACAAGGTGCTTGGACAAGTACGTCCCACCACCTGTTTACTTGACCCTTGCCCGTCGTGGCTACTGACCAAAGCCAAACACGGGATTGGTGCCTGGATCCTGGAGGTCATCAACACCTCTCTGAGGGACAGCCGGGTGCCTGCCCCTCTAAAGGAGGCAGTAGTCAGGCCAGTCCTAAAGAAGGCGTCCCTGGATCCAGAGATGGCCGCCAATTATAGACCGGTGGCCAACATTCTGTTTCTGGGTAAGCGGGACTGGGAGTAGAAGGCACTGCTTGGCGGTGGTTCTGCTCCTACCTCAACAGCCGATTCCAGGTGGTGGTGCTGGGGGACTTTAGGTCTGCGTCATGGCAGTTATGCCATGGAGTACCACAGGGGTCCATTTTGTCCTCTTTGCTATTCAACATTTACATGAAACTGCTGGGAGAGGTCATCAGGAGGTCTGGGCTGCGGAATCATCAGTACGCTGATGACACCCAGCTCTACCTCTCGTTCTCTATCGATCCAGGTGAAGCGGTGGCTGTGCTGAACCGGTGCCTGGCTGAGGTAATGGGCTGGATGAAGGCCAATAAACTGAAGCTCAATCCAGACAAGACGGAGGTCCTGTTGGTGGGTGGTTCTGGCCTTGGGATTGGGGACTTGGGCCTTGTCCTGGATGGGGTTGCACTCCCTCTAAAGGACAGGGTCCGCAGCTTGGGAGTGCTCCTCAACCCAGAGCTGTCTTGGAAGCTCAAGTGATTGTGGTGGCGAGGAGCGCTTTCCTTCAGCTTTGGTTAATCCATCAGCTGCATCCCTACCTGGAGGACGATTGCCTAGTGACAGTGACACAGGCATTGGTTACTTCCCGATTGGATTTCTGTAGCGCGCTCTATGTGGGGCTGCCCTTGAAGACAGTCCGAATACTTCAGATGGTGCAAAATAGAGCAGCCAGGTTGCTGATGCGGACTGGGCATTATTCTCATGTAACTCCAGTCCTCTACCAGCTTCACTTGCTCCCCATCGAAGTCTGGGCTCAATTCAAGGTGCTGGTTATCACCTATAAAGCCCTTAATGGCTTGGGACCTGGACACCTAAAGGAACGCCTTCTTCCATATTTGCCCTCCCCCCCCGAGATCGGCAGCAGAGGCCCTCCTCCGGGAACCCCCTGTGAAAGACATTAGAGGCTAAGTACCCGGAGGAGGGCCTTCTATGTGGTGGCGCCCCACCTATGGAATGCGCTCCCCAGAGAGGTCCACCTGGCGCTGTTGTTATTTGTTTTTCGGTGCCAGACTAAGACCTTTTTATTTAAACAATATTTTAATAATTTTAATGTCATCTATTGGTTTTTTAATTTGCAGCCAGGGTGAATCTGGATTTTATGTGCACTATTTGTATTGTGTTTATTTATTGTATGTAAGCCGTCCCGAGGCGCAAGCAAATGGGACAGCATACAAAAATTCTAAATAAATAAATAATGTAAAAAGAATGCATGAGGAGGCACCAGCAAAAACAACAACGAAACTTAGCATTTTAAAGTACCAATCCTTGGCTGAAAAACCTACCTGCAAAACCATCCACAGCTTTGCCCCTCCCCCCCCAAAACTTATCCCTCCATTCTTATAGCCCCTCCATCCCTTATTGCAATCTTTCCCTGCTTGACTTCATCATCCACAACTGTTGAAAGGGTCTCTTGCTCTCATTCTAGAATGACTCCATCAGTTCTTCCTTGGTGCCCCCGATTGCTTGGAACTGCCTCTTGGTTTGCGTCCACAAGCACCATCTCCGCAACAGGATTGCAAAGGGAGCACTGAGGTTGGAATGAAGCCTTAGCTGGGGACAGTCAGTCAGGAGGCATCAGGAAACGGAGTCAAGGCAGGAGAACTAGCAAGAGGCTGAGGCAGGAGTAAGTTAAAGGCACAGTCCTACAAACGGTGCCTCAAGAGCTTGTAAAACCCCGAGCTCAAAGGTTTACAAGCATTTTCTGCAGAGCAGGAAGTGCAGAAAAGGTGATCTTGGCCTCCCCATCTCCTACACTGCATTTTCACTGGTTGCACTTGTTTGCCCAACTAGCAAAACCTCACAGAGCTGGAGGGAAGGTTGAAGAGGCCTCAGGAGTGCTTCTCTCCTGGCTTCTCCACTCTCCTCCCCTTCCCACCCATTGAAGCAGACTCTATAGACCAGTGATGGCGAACCTTTTAGAGACCGAGTGCCCAAACTTCAACCCAAAACCCACTTATTTATCGCAAAGGGCCAACACTGCAATAAAACCCGAATACTGAGGTTCTAGTTTAGAAAAAACAACTCACAGCTAGTCCAAGCAAATATATATATATATATCCTTGGCAGCCCACTGACTGGCCATGCAAAACCTTGGATGGGTCGTGGCTAATGAGTCGCAGCTCTTGACGTCATTGTCTGGCACCGCTACTCCTTTCCGAGCATGCGCATGGCCCCTATGTGCACTGTTATCCAATGCTCGGCTGCTGGGGTGATGCTGGGGGGACTTGGCTCACGTGCCTACATAGGGCTCTGCGTGCCCGCTGTGGCACATGTGCTATAGGTTCGCCACCACTGCTATAGACAGATCTCTTACTTCCAGCTCCAAGCTTGGAGCCCTGTCTCTAACCTCCACTCTTGGAATGAGAAGCCCCCTGTGACTCTTCAGACACTAAGATACCTCCTCAATTCATCAGGGAGCAAAGAGATACTGTGTTAGGGTTTTAGAACCTTTGTGAGTGATAAATTATTGTTTGTCCTGAATGTTGACCTGTTAAATATGCTTAAAAATTTAAAAAATATGTTCTGCTTTGAAGATGACCTTATCTTGCTCCACACACTGAAGATACAAGAGAGCTCTGCCACTTTCTACAAATCAGTAGCTTTTGTTCTGGGAGATCTTGAGAAAAGTTTGGATTCCATGACTTCCAGGACCCAAAGCATTTTAAGTGACCCCATTGGTATCACCACCTCTCTTAAGTCTCTCTTCAAAACTCACCTTAGGAGCAGTTTGGAAACCCCTCCAGCCCCAATACCCCATTGCCGTCTACTTTTCAACCTGGTACCTTCGAGATGCTTAAACTTCAACCCCATTAGCCCCAACCAGCTAGCTGTGTTAGCCCAAAACAAATGGAAAGCAGCAAATTGGGGAAGGCTGCCCTGTTGTCGCATAATCGATTTACCTGTAGGTTCTTCTGCTATTCATCTGCCTCTATCCCCCTTGTCAGTTTTTCCTATGCATCTATTTTTAGACAGCAAGTCCTCTGAGACGAAACCTGTCAAACTTGTTATTTAAGCATTATGTAAACAGATGACCAGATTTATATAAAATCTATTCAGTTGAATCCAAAGATGCATGAGTAAAAGGCAAATAGCACTGGTTTGCAGGAGTATGTATGAGAATTGAATCAGTGGTCTAACATGGCAATCCTGCCATTGCCCTTGCACCTCCAGTTGTGCAAGCTTGTCTTGGGCAGACTCCTGAAGACACACAGCAGTGACTTAGGATTTGTTTCCACATTTTCACACAACATTCTAACAAAATGTCCAGCTTCGCCTGTTGCATCAAGCAACACTGGGTGGTTACCAAAGTTTGTGGGGGGGGGGTTAAACTTTGATTTGCCTTACAGATTTACTGGACTCTCCTCCCTCCTGCCATCTTCTTTCCTCTCAGCCCTTCAGGTGATAGCCTAGTAGACACTGTGGGGAGGAATGAAGCTCCTCTCTTTGACAGCCGGGATGGCAAACTGAGTTTAGATTGCTGTGGCTGCCAAACAGTCTGCTGCACAGAGAGGGCTCCTACCCCAAAGCATGGCGGAAAGGATGGGGAAGGTGACTAGGCACCCTTGCCTCCTGTTGCAGAGACGCCTGCTGAAGCTGGAGGTGGCATGTGCCTGATCCATGCTCGGGCACGAGGGGGCAATCAGCCGGGTGGTGCTACAGAAATGCGCAGCAGTGCTCAGATGACTTCTCCTCTGCCCCCCTGCTCACCCGAGGGAAACACGTTATCTGCATTTGCTGGAAGGGCAAGTCTCTGCTGGGAAGTAATGCCCCGTTGGGAGCTGCCCCCCCCCCCCCAGCATACAAGCCACTGTGGTGCCAAGAAACTGTTTGTGCTTCCTAAAAACTGATTGTACCATGCTGAAAAACCACAATGAGGTTCTGACAGCAAAGCGGACCAACAACTGTAAAAAGCCATCAAGCCTTGTGTCATAGGATTGAACCAATCTAGTGTATAAGATAGGATTCCCATGAGCAGAAAATGGCTTCTGCATACAGATGGGTAGCTCTGAACCCAGTCCATTATTTATGATAAGTCATTCTAAAGCAAAATTAAAGTTTGGGGTTTTTTTAAAGTTCCATTGCCCTATTGAAACACAGCAGCTTTCGCTAAACCTCTGAAAAAAAACGAGCTGATACAAGAGGAAGCACATATGAAGCCATTTTTTCATATTTCCTCTGAGGTAGTTGGTGTAGGCCAGTGTCAATCAGGATTCTAACTAGATTTTTATTCTGATCTGAAATAGCATTGTAAACCCATTTTTAATCAGAAAATAAGAATTAATGTAATTATGAAGTCAGTACATTATTTGTCATTTTAAGCACAAGATGCCTTTAAGTCCTTTCTCCATGTGAAGGGACAGTAGAGGTCTGCCAAGAACAGGATGTAACAACCTCACCCATTTCCCTTTTGGTTAGCATTTCTCTGACAGCCTTCAGTTTGTGAAGCTGCTATTGTAGCTTCCCATGTCGTTTAGAAATGCAAATGAAAAACCTTCACCACTATTTTTAACTAAGAATTTCTATTTCTGCACTGAAGTAAGTAGTATCCAGCCGAGACAATATATGTTTACTTTTATATTGATGTTAAAGTTTAAAGCTGATCTGTTAATAGTATGCATAATAATAGTAATAGTATGCACAATTACTTTTATTCTCAAGTTGCTCCATGTCAAATGTGTACGCATTTTTCAACTATGAACAAAATCTCAAAGGATATAAAAGGAAGTATTTCAAACTTTGTGAGTTATTTGCATTTCTCACACACTTTTGTAATGGGCAACATGCACCCAACCATGTATCGACAAGGCACAAATGTTAAGGTTAAGATTCATAAATTTCAAAAAAGAAATTATCTATGTGCAACTTTTGGATCCAGAACCATTATTCCAAAGAGACAAACACTGCCACCTAGTGAAAAAATTGCTTCATTCTGCAATCTTATGGCTGCTGTGCTATGAGTAGAATCCAATGAACCCACTGGGACTTAATTTTGACTAAATATGCTGAGAATCTGCATTCCACTTCTGAAAAAATGTGGCTTTTAAAAAAATGTAGGTACAGAGCACTCCAAGGGAAATAAGCTTGAACTAGAATTAAAGTTGATGCTTGACTGAACATTTTATTTAAATATTTTAATTGCTAACTGGTTTTTATTTAATGGCTTTATATTTGCCGAGAAACTCCAAATTTTTAATATCATCCTATGCCTGATTGTTTGTTCTATGTGAGCCGCCCCGAGGCTTCGGCGATGGGCGCAGCATAGAAATGTTATAAATAAATAAATAAACATTCTATTCCGCCCCCCCACCTTTTGTATGGCTGTGAGTTGTTTAGTGAGTCACAAAATAAAAAATATCCACAAAATAAAAAAATATTCTGTAATTACTATTCCATGTCATATTGTCTCATTATGCCATAGCCATTTTACCATAATAGACATATTAATACTATTTGCTCCAGTAACAATTGGGACACAAAAAAGACTTGTACATCGGTACCTACAACAGTCTCTTAGGAGGCAGGGAAGGTGTATGCGTTTCATTCATTCCCATGTGAAAACTGGCTTTCTTGTGCATATCGAGGCTGCCTAGGAATGAGGAGCTCAGCATGCCTACTTCACAGGTCATTGAAAAAAACCTGAAAAATCCCCTTCGATGCCCCTCGCGTTGTTCCATTTTAGGCCAAAGCGGCAATACTAAGGATGGATCAACCCCTGCAAGTCAAAACAAGAAAGGGTATGCTTATGCCACCAGGCACTCCAAAGCCAGTCTAACGGCCTGTGCAGCATTGCAAAGGCTGAGGCTCTTAAAGTCAGTCCACACTTGGGGACTGGGCTGGGTGGCCCCTTGGGCTCCCTTCTTACTCAGTGATGTTCTCTGTCAGGGTAGGCTACATGTAGCTCACCGGGTTATAATGTTGGACTCCTCATTAGACCCTGCAAAGTGGACCGATTCCTTATTTAGATAATGACCACTATTGACAATTGCCCACAATGGCCAAAAAATGGTGAGAGACTACCATTTGGAAGAAGAAAGCCGTTTGGATAAGTGGACATATCCCTTTTCCCTCACCTTTCCCAGCTAGAAAATGATGTCATCAAGATCTGTGCATATGTAAAAGGTTAGGCTGGCAGTTTTGATTCAGACTGAGAAAAATAAAGGATCAGAGGGCTGAGTATCTTGCAGGGAGTCCTGGCAGCATTTTGGGGATGCTGGTTGGTTTCCTAGCAAGCAGATGAGGGAAAAATGAACTTTTGTAAATAAATACAAGTATTAGAAAATGCTAGTAAGCCTTGGGTGAGCTCATCCCAAGGAGAGTAAACATAGCACCCTTGAAACTTCTTACCACTTTGAGAATTGAGGTACACTTAATACTTTAGAAGTACAAATATTGCTCATGCAGGTGGTCTATGCACTTGGACAGAGTAATAGCAAAAGAATGGGCTTCCATGAGATCAGAGTTCTCTTCTGTGAGGAGAAAAATGGCTTTATATAAGGAAAGATTTGAAGTTACTACAGCACATAATCCAACTCTAACAATAGAAGACATGACCACAAATAGGTAAATTCACACTTCTCTGATCTATTTCCTTAATGGTAATTCTCTCTTTATTATTGCTTCCAGCTTACTGTGTGAACTCCTCCTACAAGTCCTTCATTGCCTTCTTGGTCCTGGAGTCCACTATGTAGCAAAAGAAAATGAAAGCCAATCGCAACATTAGGCTTTGAAAAACATGCATGCAAAACATGTAATTGCTGAACTTTGTTAAAAGACATAAAACTTTTTTTTTTTACTATCCACAAACACATCTTTTTCTGCTGGTTACACATACACACATGCAAACTAACCATTACGGTAATGATTGAAATGTAATTCTAAGGCACCTCAGTTGCTTTATAGATCTTCAGCCTTAGGGCCTAAACCAGGTGTTTCCAACAATTGTAAAGTTAGTTCACCCTATTTAGAACGCTGACAAAGTGGCTGCTGGTAGGGGTTCTATCCACCAAATGGCTGATGTGGGCACATGGCCTGTCACAAGAGAACCATTTCACATAAAAGCAAACTGTGGGAATAAAAGAACGATAACACTAAATCACTATTTGAACCCACAGTTTGCTTTCATGTGGAATCATCCCACTATCTCAGCACATGTTGCGCAGAACCAGACAGTTACTCATGCTGGAAGTTGAACTATTTCTTCTGCAGTATTACAAGGAATGCAATAATGATGGAATGATGCAAGCCACACAATAATCAGCAAAAGCAGCAGCAGTGAGCAGAGGTCTCTCTCATTAAGTGGGTCCACCCAATCTCTGAGAATCACCCTTTCTGCCTCCTACACTGTAACCTACAAAGCCTGGCAATGTCCTCCAACCATCAGTGAAGACTTCTCAAGGGAGTGTTGAGGGAAATAGAAGATGGAAAGAGGATCATTAAGGTATTTTAAGGTGTGAGTGTAGACTCAATTATGTTTGCATTACAGCAAAGCAGCAGTAAAAAAAGAAAAGCATCAAAATCTTATTTTAACGTTCAAAATTAGGGTTATTTCATCCATGATTATTTTTATCCACTGAGAGATATTTACAGCCTGAACTTATACCAAAATTAATGAGCTTAAGCATGGCTATCTCTGTACAGATCAGGCTGATAACCTTCTGATGACTTTATTGGACAAGTTATACAGGTTTATGGTATGATGGGCAACAAACTGTCAAAAGTACACAGTGCAACTATATTATCAGATTAGTTCTTGGAGCTAAGAAAATTAGATCAATACCAAAAGTTAGACCAATTCCAAAAAGAACACAAGTTAGAACAATCACATAATACAAAACAGAATTTTGACAAAGAAAGAGTATATCTGAGGACTTCAAGCTTTTCCAAGTAGTAAATTGCCAACAAAAGTGAACCACAGGCACTTTGTTTAAAATTTCGAATAGCACTCTGCAGACTTAACTCAGTTTACCTGCTTGTTTACACAGAAAAGTTAGAACAATGATAACTGCTGCAGATCACCCCCCCCCCCAGGTTAAGTTGCTGATCTAATATGCTAGGAACTAACTATATATAGCTTTAAAAAAGTGGGCTACCTTACAAATAATCCTACACAAGTTATTAGGCTGCTAGCAGGTGGCAGAAACAAGGCAGAGCACACGATTCCTCACTTGCCAGCCTCTTTACTTGATTGTACAAAATTCATTATCACCTATAGTGCCAGCATTAAATGCAAAGCTCAACAACAAGAGAGAGGGCACTTTCCTAGACACTGAATTGGCTTTCAAAGCACCCACTTTATATGTTTTGGGTTAAATGTAATGCAACCAAGGCTACAAGTACACACACTTTCCTGGGAGTAAGTCCTACAAACATCTGTGTATGTTAGTCATGGTGTGTGTTTGCATTATGTTAAAAATATATTCTAAATCTAATCAGCATGATCTAAAGCAGCAGTAACCTCCTTTTTTGGCAAGTGTGCCACAACTAAAGTTTCACTTATGATACAGCACCACTGTGGAGCTAAAAATACATGTTTTCCAGAGTTTAATATTAGTATTAAACTTAGTATGCATCATCACCATTCACAAGTATATTTTCTCTGCCCCAAGTGTCACTACATTCCCTCCTGCTAGTCCACCAAAAGGCACTTCCCAGCTTGACTACTTTAATGCTTACCTATAAAGCCTCACTCTGCCAGATGCTATGTTAAAATTATGCCTATTTAATATCTGATTTTGTGTAACTTTTCATTCGATATTATCTATGAACTTTACTGCCAATCCCACTATCACATCATCCTCTAATATGCAATGAAATGGAACAGCAAATCCCTCTTCCTGTATGGCCGTATTTTGATTATAACACTTCATACATAATCATTTAAAATTGTCACATGATTAAGTGTACATACGAAATCTCTCCAGTGTATGCCATGAAAATTCATACAATTTCTGCTGTTCCAGGGTTTGTTTTTTACTTTGTCTACTGAACCCAGATCAAGAGGCAAAAGTGATCTCTGTATCATAGCCAGTAGGTCTTCTTGCTTTTGTCCAGGCATGCCATGAAATTCTCACTGCCTAATTAACGGGCTGCATTATATTGAGTTATATCACTTTCTTATCAACACTCCATAGCAACAGTGGCTTTCACATAATGGTAAATCCATGGTTTTCTACTACTCAGGCCAGTCATGCTCTGCACCCTTCTGAACATTCAACTCCTAAATGGGCATTGCTACCTAATAGCCAAACTTATCACAGTAATTAAACTACAAATTGATTATGTATAATTTATGATTCATCTATAGATCTGCTTGAGATGATAATCCAGAATAAACAATGCATGGGCTGTCAGCAACAGGCAAGATAGAGTGAATATACCACCTAAAGTACATCCACCACTTCTGCTTTTACAGAGCAATCCATCATTGGTTTCTTCATAGTTTACTGTGTCAGCTGAACCTGAAGAACTGGGTTGTTTAGGTAATAATCAGACTCAGAGTTAACCCATGACTTGTTGTGTTAACCACTGGATTTTTTTTAGCCCTTTAACAACCCAGCAGTCCAGGCTCAGTCAACACACTCAGCAGCCTACAGAACAGCTGATTGCTGGGCATCTAGTAAAAGTATAAGTGCAGGTGTGCTGCAAATAGCACACCTCCTTTCTCCAGCTCTTGGGCTATTGTGTGTTGCGAACCGGCCCATATTGGGCAAGTTCAGAGGGCTGAATATCCAAAACGGCTACAGAAGGCACCTGGCAAATCATAGGTTGAGCGATCAACCACTGGCTGCTGTTACAGCTGGGTTATCCAAATCAGCCTTTCGTGGCCCTACCTGGCGATGCGAAGCAAGGAACGGACCCTGACCTTGTGCATGCAAAGCTCTATCACTTAGCTCGAGATTGTGAGATACAAATTTGCCCTGTTACTTCAAGGATTTAGATGAGGCACAAATGCGCATCCAGAAGAGAAGAGGATTCGGCCAGTTTCCCTCCCATATATATTTATTTTATTTTACAAATTTATATGCCGCCCCCTTGCAAACAAGCCTTGGGGCGGCTAACAACAATATATAACTCTAAGCCAAGCTGACTCTCCTGCTTTCCATCCCCACAACCACTTTCAGCTGCGACGAGAGAGCGCTCCCACCCCGCGCAACTCCGCGTCGGCCAGCCTTCCCCGCCTCCCACACGACGAGGCAGCGCACCACCCGCTTCCCGCCTACTTGCTCGCTGCCGCTCGCCCCTCTGCGGAAGGACCCGCTATGAGCCTGGAAAGAACCGCCGCGCACGCTTTAGGCGTCCGTAGTAGCGCCTGCCTGCTGCCCAGCTTGGAAGGAAAGGCGTAGGGGGCCCTCTTGACATGGCTGTCTATGCAGGGTGCCTGCGAGATTGGCCAGTTGGTTTCCGGTTCCGGTGAGTCAGTGTGTGAGTGACTGAGGGCTTGCTTGCTTACGAGCTGCAGGGGGGACTCCCGGCTGGACGTGACCCAGCCATGGCGGACGGCGGCGCGGAGCGGGCCGATGGCCGGATCGTGAAAATGGAAGTGGATTACAGCGCCACGGTAGACCAGCGCTTGCCCGAGTGCGAGCAGATGGCACGGGTAAGGTACCGGGCCCGGCTGAGGGGCTGAGTCATGGCGCGATTCGGCTTAGGCCGCATCGGCCTTTCCTGTGAAGCGTGCAGCTGCGGCATGGGCGGAGGGGTCGCTGTGCTAGCCCAGGGAGGGGTGGGCTGTATTTCTTGGGAGGTGGGCGCAGGCAGGACAACTAAACGTTCGTCCGTGTCGTGAAAGTTGCCTATTTCTGTGGTGGGAAGAGAAGTGACTCAGTCGTTGAATGGGCTGTACGGACCGGGCTGGCTTCCTCCGCGTTTTGGGAAGCTGGGATGGGAGGAACGGACAAGGCGAGGGCCCTTTTCCTGGAGGGGTGGCGAGTGTGATAAGTACTCGGTGTTCCAGTTGAAAGTGACTTGTCAAAATCTGGACGACCCTTTTCGTTCTTGGAGAACTGATGTCTCCGAATCTCAAAGTAAGCGGCTGTATTTATTAGGATAGTGGCATGAAGGCGTTTCTTTTTCTTTAATGTTTTGGCGTCGTCTGTACAGTCACTTGTACCCAGAGAGAAGTGTTGATTAGTGGAAGAATGGAAAGGAGGGAACCTTCGAATTATTCTTAACAGTTGCTCAGACTATCTGAGCTGCAGTCTTTTGCATGTTTACCTAGGAGTAAGTTTGATTACACTCAGTAGGAGTTCTGAGTAAGCATGTAAAGGATTATGTAGCCTTCTTCTGGACTAAAGGCATATTCTTGGAATATGGTTGAGAGAGAACTTAAATCTACAATTTCTGTGTAATGCAAATCAATTCTAGTGCACTCTGTATTCCTTTAACCATGATAAGAACTATATAAAGTAGTACATGGTAGCTAAGAAGTGCATATTTGGTTTGAGAATCTTTGTAAATAATAAGAATATATCCTAATTATGCTATTTAGCAATTGTAGCTATTTTGCTTTTCTATTTTTTATTAGATTTGTTTAAAAGCAGGCCATTAGCATCATGCTCCATTTGTGATTTATATAATTATCAATTTTGATGGCTCAGAGCTCCACATTGGGCACTGTAGAGATAAGGGGTATTTTACTTTGTGCGGTTATATTAACTATACTCATAAAAGTTGGGTTCTGATGGTAGTAGGAATAAGAGTCTAAGTTTATCTCTTGAAGTGGTAATAGTTAATTCAGAATCCTGAATCTAAATAGAACATCTGTAGTTTATTTTCAAAAGTAATTCCACAAAGTATTTTTGCTATCCTAATGGCTGAAACTTAAGAAATTGCAAGGACTAGTCCCCACTACTGCTTGTCTTGGCTGTTGTCTTTTCCCAGCAATTAAAGCTGTTAACCTCCTGCCTGAAAGAGGCAATTGCTGCATTAAAATTGCATCCAGACTGCTGATCCTCTAAAATGGAAAGGGACAGCAAGTTGCCTTTCTGCTACTCAGAGGTGAGGAAACGGCTTGTTGCCCCTCTGCTTTTAGCTGCATTATATGCAGGATCTGTGCAGCTAAATGAGTCAGCCAAGCAATTGTTGCTCATGCATAAGACATGACTAATTTAGATTCTATAGTGCCATGCTTATTGAATATAAGGAAAAAGTGAAGAGGCAGTTCTCTTTCCACAGTGATACTTTCACAGCAATTTATTTCTCCTATGGTAAGGAAAAAGTCATCCTGGGTGGCTCCAATGTAAGTGGCTCTAAGTAGTATTTTACTGCAAGAGAAGACAGTAAGTAGGGACAGTAGAAAAGGTAACTGCTGAGGCAGATCATCTTGTTGCTGCCTTTCACAACAGAACTACATTTGGCCCTAGAACTGGCAAAGTACATTTAGACTGCAATCCTATGCATTTTTAGACTGAAAAAAGACCTACAACTTCCAGGATGGTTTTCTTGTGCAACATTCATAGGCTCAGCTTTACACCTGTGCACTCAGGCACAAGAAGAGGGCACACTTAAAGCCAATTGCCCCAATTCAACTGTAGTTATAACTAAGTCCAGCTAAAAACAATACAATAATATTGTTGCAGTGCTGTTTTTAGTGGTTCAGTTTGAACATTGTGGTAAGCTCAAATTGTTTTTAAAATTATGATAAACCAGCATTTTTTTCAATTCTTTCTACTGTGAGCAAGTAAGCATGCTGGCACACACTGTTCAGTTGTGCCTGCTTAGCTACACCTGTTAGTGAGAGTACCTGAAGAAGACAGGGACTTTTCTTCTATTAGTTTAGTGTGACATCTCAACCAGAATCTTTGACTTTTACTTTTCTCATTTGTAGTTAAGTTGACATGTTTTAACTCAGCTTTGTAAAATGATATGTTAATTGTATCACATTGGCAAGTCTCCATAATTTAAAAGTATCTTTTTCCTCATTTTGAATAGTATGTCTTATATTTTAGGATGGAAGACTTCAAGAAGCAATTGAAACCTTGCTGTCCTTGGAAAAACAGACTCGAACTGTAAGCATAATACACTGAGTGTTTAACTTTGGTTTTTGTTTTAATGAAGTAGTTACCCTACAGCCCTTTAGCCCAAAGGTGTTTCCTCAAGAGCACTAGGCTGCAACTTAGATCCAGGTCTACTTGTTCTCCTCTCATTCCCATCCATTGGAACACCTCCATTTCGGATGCCACAAGGTAGCTTTTCTGACCTTGGAGAAAACGCTGGTACAGTTCTTTCTGTATCAGCTTTAATGGGGCATTGGAATAGGATCTGCTTCCCATTGACTCTTGGTGCTTGCTCAGAGACTCTAGGATTATGAATTAATTGTTCTGTTATACTTGTGGCAAATGGCTTTTCCCCCTCAAATTTATCAGTGTCTGGTTATGAAAAACGGAGATTCTCATTCATGCTAATGTGTATGATTGAAGAAACAAAGGGTGGAAGAATTGTAAGTTAATGCCACAGTATTATGTGGTTCTGTTATGGAGGAGGGCAAAGCTGCAAGAAAAATAAGTGTGTGCAGAGTTGGGAAAGGGAGGAATCTACCTTGATGTATTTCATACTGCCTCTGTTTCTTTAAATGTACTTGCTGGAAGAAGCAGAACACTCAGTCTCTGGCTTTTGTATTATTTATCCTTGATTGCATCCCTCCTCTAGCCCATAAGTTGTGTCACCAAGACAGGAGGGATGGGGTGCTTCATTAGTGTTATTCCACTGTAACGCTTGGAAACTTTGTTCATTTTTACATTATAGAAGCATGATCTCTATGCTGAGGTCTATAGTTGTTTTTTTTCCCTTTTTAGGCTTCCGATATGGTATCTACATCTCGCATTTTGGTAACTGTAGTAAAAATGTGTTACGACGCTAAAGACTGGGATGCGCTTAATGAAAACATTATTCTTCTTTCAAAGAGGAGAAGTCAGTTAAAACAGGTGAGATTACAGTATGTGGCGGGATGGTGGGTAAAACTGAGTATGTTATTCAGCCATTGTTTTGAAGAGCCACCAACAGATGGAATTTTACCTTTCTGCAAAACTAATGTATTTTTGCACCTGTGTTCTCTTGAGTGTGTTTGTTCTTGCAGCAATTGTTTCCATGCATGCCAGTGATGATGCTTTCCAGCACAAAGTGCAGCTTGTCCTTTTTTTAAAAAAGGGATCATCCAGTGACTACTTTAACTATTTCAATACTGTGGCTAAGTTTTCTGTTGGTCATCAGAGCTAAACTTCTGGTTGCCATTGGCATTCTTTCAACTGTGTGTGTGGTTCCTGTCCAGAACCAAGACCTGAAGAGATGTACTGTTTTGTGTTTTATCTCCACTTGAATGGAAATGTAGTTCTATATTGGTTCTGATTACATGCTCAGATCTTAAAACCTTTGCTTTTTCTTCTCTGCCCCACCCCACCCCACCCCGAAGCTTGTACATACAACACATTGGGACATGTTTGAGCTGTGGCACATTTATGCATGTGCCAGGCTCTACCCTGTGGGTCCCAGCACACTGCTGCTTAAACAAGCCCTGCTGATTCTGTAGTCCAGGTCACTGTTACCTAGATCAACATTATTGCAGTGAGAAACATCTGTGTTTGGAATGTCTTCATTTTCTTGTTCCATGTTGCAAAACCTTTGGAACAGATACAAGGTTATCTTCCTGTACATTCTTTGTATAGCTTTCATATATTGAATCTGGGGAACTGATTGACATGATGGCTTACAGAAGCAAATGTTATTCATGGACTAGAGACTTGGAGATAGCTGTTTCCAACATCAGTCAGCGTATAGAAAGTTATGCTCAAATCTAATCTATCTTCCTTGCTCTTGAATGTTGTAGAATAGGTGATTTGAAAAAAGGCACAGTTCTGTTTTTATACCACTCACAGTTACAGTTATCTTCCACATGACCTGTTTTTCTAAAAATGCTTTTCAAATTTTTAAAAATTTCTTAGGCCAGTTATAAAGCTGCAGGTTTTTTGCCCTTTATCGTATGACATCCAGGAGAAAACAGCCTCATGATCGTTTCCTGTTCCTATGTATTCCCCTTTCAGTTTTATATTATTTTAATTTCACATTGCAAGTGTGTTTGATTTTTGTTTACTCAACATTAAATGTCCTTTGTTTAGTTAGTTGTTACCATATCTGATGCACAGTCCAATTACACAAAAGTGGTTGAGTTTCAGCTGACTGAATTTGGAAATAACCTACCCAAATGTCTTAATACAGTGTGGATTTTGGAGATAGATGTTAAGAGTTAAGGTGTTGCTCAGAAACCTTTTGTAAAATACATGTTTGGAATGACTTGAAAGGTTTGATTCAGGCATCTAAGTGCACATAACATCGTTGTTAGAAGATGTGCAATTGGCTAGTATATTCATTCAGTAGTTGTGGCAAAAAGCCAGCAGCATTTCAATATTTCTTTTGTTTAGTGCTGCACAGCCTACTCCAAGGAAATTACTGCTAGTTTAGAGAGAAAGATGGGTTCATTCTGTTCAGTTAAATTGCCTGTCTGTTTCCTATTGGTTCTATTTAGATAATTTAGCTGTATATTTCCTGATTGCTAGCAGTTAATTTTTATAATACCCACCATATATTGTGATTGACAAGGTTTCACTTAATACATACTTAGATGGACTCTCATAGTGTGTTGAAAGTAAAATATAGTGAAGTATAGGAAATTGTTTACTTTGTGTGAAGGTCCCAAAACTGGAAGGAATATGGCTCTTTACTGGATGGATTGTACAGTTTGGCTTTTTTAAATGTAAATCAAGTTTTCCACTGAAACATTCATATTTCCTGAACAGTGGTGCAAATGTGACCACTAAGCCCTGTTAATCACACACTAAATTATTGTTCATTCTTTTATTCTTACAAGCACATTTTGCATCTTTGTTTTCACTGCATATTTTGCATTGTTTTCTTTTTTCCACCATAGATGTTTTTAAAACATTCCTATATAGGGTCTGTTGTATGACCAACTTCCAGGACAATTTGAAGTTAACAGAATGCATGTCTCCTCAGAAATAA
The DNA here is from genome assembly GCA_023646645.1 of Varanus salvator macromaculatus. Classification (NCBI taxonomy): domain Eukaryota; kingdom Metazoa; phylum Chordata; class Lepidosauria; order Squamata; family Varanidae; genus Varanus; species Varanus salvator. The sequence continues at coordinate 561,252 of JAIXND010000791.1, read as the reverse complement.
GTTCCATTGAGTTCAGTGGGGCTTATTTCAAGTGAGTATAGGTTTGCAACCTTAGAATAGCAATACAGGCCAATCTTGACTTCTCTTTTTCTTACCTGTTTTGCTCCTTTCTGTTATATTCCATCTTGGCCAAATTGTTTTTTCATAAACAAAGAAGCAAACAACTTTTTATGACAAATCACAGAAGATTTCATAGTTACTGGGCAGGAGAGAGCTTTTTTTCTGGGGAGAGGCTATTTTTGTTGTTTTTAAGCACTTTTAACCTCTGTGCTCTTAGCCTTGATCTGTTTCAATTAACTTCTCTGCCTTGCTTGGCCCAACTCTATCACCATATAAGCACAGAATGAAACATTTACTGTCTAGCATTGTCTGTTTAGTCAGAGAGACTGAAATGTTCAACAAGAAAGAACTGAGAGAAATATATTCACTATTTTAAAAATTTAATTTTTAAAAATGAGTGTGTTTTTAACTACCTTGCTGTCTACATATTCAACTTATTCAGGGGAAGTAATGCCAAACCACCTTTTCTGTTATTCTATTCATTTCTTAATATTTTAGTCAAAAATATTTCCTATCTGTTGCTCTAGTTATGATGCACTAGATAACTTAAAATTCTGGAAAGCGTGTCTTTTGGCTGGAACTGTAGAGTAGCTATGCAGAATAGTATTGGGATAGAAGGGAAAATTCTCAGTTCTAAAAAAAATGTAAGTCCATTGCTGCTTTTTTGCACTTTTAAACATTTCCTCAGATTCTGTATTGCTGTTGACATTAGTTTTGGGTGTCTTTTTGACTGGAAAGTGGTTAATGCATTTTATAAATAAAATACATGATGAACTTGTATGTTCTTCCAGTATAAGAAGTGATAAAGGCTTCTTTTGAAACAGTATAGTTAAAATTATGGCTTTGGCACCATAAACAAATCGGCAGCCACCCCAAGTGAGGTCGATAGAGCACTGTTCTAAAGCTTAGGGCTCACCAGACATCACAGGGAAAAGTTCCTGCAGTAATCACAGAACAAGCCACATGCCTTCCATGTCAAAAATTTGTGGCTTTTGCCCCCATCCAGGTTTGCTCTCATGTGTTGGGTAGTTCTCAGGCCACAGCTAGAATATTTAGCTTATCCTATGTCTTTCTCTTGTTAGAATTGGCATCGGCAAGCTTAGGAGAAAAAGAGTAGCAAAGAGGATTTAAAATGCTAGGGAAAAAAAGAGATAAATTTAGCCTTCAGAAGAATATAAATGAAAGAAATTGAAAATGTGTATTTAAAAGCTGACATGTAAGGTTTTCCCCTGTAACTTGAGGAAATGAGTAGGTCTAGGTGGGTTAGATTTTAAAGCCCTGTTTGCTCTGTGAAGAAATAGATGAAGTAGGTAGCCTAAAGATGGTAATGAAATCATCTTCATCAAAGTTTTGGAACAGAAGATACTTATTTAAGGTCTGCCTTTCTCACTCTTCTCCCTGCCTCCATGTCTGTGCATAAAAATGTTTTCTGCTGGTGGTAGAAGTGATGAAAGCTCCTTTTATTATACATTATAAATATATAATAGACAGCATATTAATGTTACTGTCTATTCAATGGCACCACCTTACACAAGCTTAAGGCTTAGGAAACAGCTTGGGGAAAGCTAACTGCTGTAATTACAAGGGAAATGATACTGAAAAAAGAAAAGAGAAAAATCCTCTATTGCACTATTGTTTCTATTTGCTGCTTGTGAATTGCACTTGCAAGGTGCCAAAAAAGTAATAGTGGGAAGACTCCTCATGTTGGCAGAATTTGTGAAAGTTCAGTCATGTGAGTGTGTTTATAAAAATCAGCAAAGACAGATGCAGTGCTAGTATATTATGCAAGCAGTGATTTCTAAGTGTATTCAGACTGCTCTCAAAAATAAATGTTCTAGTTGATGTCTCTAGCAAGTTCTGCACTTCATGTTTGGAAAAATTTGTGAAACAGTGATAACAGCTTTAAGTGGAGTTTTTAAAGTGAAAAGAATTGGGAAGAAATGTCTAAAATGCATTTTTGAGCTGCCTTCTTAATATGATTTATATCTGCGAATAGAAGAAAAGGATTATTTAGTGGTGACTTCCTTTTTGCTTCAGATAAATATACCTTTCCATTTTTGTTTGTTTGCAAAGATGTGTGGTTTTAATAGGTACTAACTTCGAAATGGCAGAATAGCCAGCATTATATGAGCATTTGTATATACAGATATACTGTTTATACAAGGTTATGTTGATGCTTGATTACTGTTTTTCTCATTCATATTAGGCAGTTGCTAAAATGGTCCAACAGTGCTGTACTTATGTTGAAGAGATCACAGATCTACCAATCAAATTGCGATTAATTGACACATTACGAATGGTCACAGAAGGAAAGGTAAGAGATTTTTCCTTTTTAAGTTCATTGAGATTTATTTATTTATCTGATTCATTTATATACCTTCCAATGACAATGCTGTCTGGATGGTTTACGAACAGTAAGCTACTAAAAATGAAATAATAATTCCAAACAATAGCAGCAATAACAAATTGTTTCACCATTGAGCAGCTGGGAATCAAACAGGGAAATAAAATGCATTGATTAAAATTATGCAACATATCTAAAATGCAATGAATTATGTAGTTCAGTTTAAAAGCCTCAGAAAATAAAATCCTTCCCTGGAACTGAAAAGATTGCCGTGGAGACTTCAAGCCGAGCCTCTCTGGAGAGTGTTACTGGGGCTTCAGAGGTAAAGACCAGCACTTGGGCTTGGAAACAAACGCTGATGAAACAATATAGGACCAGCTCCAGCTAATATTCTGGCCTCCACACTTTAAACCATGTCCTATAATTTCAGTGTTGTGTATAATATTCATTTTACAAAAAGTTAACAGCAGGAACCCTTTCCTTTTTCTTAGATTTATGTTGAAATTGAGAGGGCTCGGCTGACAAATACACTTGCAACAATAAAAGAACAGAATGGAGATGTAAAAGAAGCTGCCTCAATTCTTCAGGAACTTCAGGTAATGGAGCAAATGTGTTCTGCAGGATCTTAATAATAACCCGTGAAATATGTCACCTTAATCCTTTCTTGGACATTAAAATTGTTTTGACTGTCTAACATGATGAATAGAAATGGGAAAGTTATGCAGTCATAAACTTTTGGTACCTTTAACAGTATAGTCTTCAGATACATTGCCTACATGATGTATTGCATTACTTGCTGTAAATTGTTGCCAGTCTCTTAGTGATCTTTTCATGACACTCTGCAGCCCAACTGAGCCAGATTCTCCAGACTGAATTCTGCCAAGCACTGGAACCAGTAATGCTTCTGTGGCTTTCCTGCTGTAATTTAAGCAGATAATTTTATATAATCTCATACTGAATGTTAAAATATACTTTTAACCTTTTGGACTTGCAGTACAACTCTTAACTTTCTAGTATGCACAGAGGCCAAACTTACTTTACTCAAACCAATACAAATTGGATTTAATTGAGTTTCTTTTATTACCAAGCTTTAGTGCAGAGGTAGGAACACTGATGCCTCCATGTGGTATGCTGCCCTACCTTCTATCTATTGGCCAGGGTTGAACAGAACTGCAGTCCAAAACATGTGGAGGGTGCTAGTTGCCTGCCCCTGGGTTTCTCTGCCTTGCCCTTTTGATTTTGCAAATCAGAGTCTCTAATGCTTTAATATATCCTGAATTTTAGGTGGAAACTTATGGGTCAATGGAAAAGAAAGAACGTGTGGAATTCATCTTGGAACAGATGAGGCTTTGTCTGGCTGTCAAGGACTACATTCGAACCCAAATAATTAGCAAAAAGATCAACACCAAATTTTTCCAGGAAGAAAACACAGAAGTAAGTCTGGTGATAGATGTATGTTATGCTGGTCTGTGCAATGCTACATGCTTGGTTTTAAATAGATTTCTCAGTAGTACTGATGACACTGTAGAACTTGAGGTTAATATGTGTGGTTTAACCTGACATTATTTGACATTTCAGAAGTTAAAACTGAAATACTACAACTTAATGATTCAGTTGGATCAACATGAAGGTTCCTACCTTTCCATCTGTAAGCACTACAGAGCTATTTATGATACACCTTGCATTCAGGCTGAAGGTGAAAAGTGGCAACAGGTAAATAAAAAAAGAAAAGAAACCCTAAATAACTGTAACCCGTGGAAAGAGTTGTCCATACGAACAGATATTGCATGCAAATAGATCTAGAATCTCTGAGATGAGGCCTTAGTGCATGTAGACCTTTGTGTGGATTTATCCTATCACATTCCATAACCTGTGCCCTAGTTTCACTGCTACACATTTTTAGTTATAGGAAGTAATCCTGATTCTCAAACATGTAAGGAAAGTTACTTAGGTAGCGTGCTCCTGTTCTCACATATTAGCCACCAAACACAAATACACACTATATGTGGAATGAGTGTATGGCTAGTGGCAGGGAAGAGAAAAAGAAGTTTTAAGACAAACTTGAATAGGAATTAGCAATGTCAGATTGTCAAACAGCTATCTTTGGAACAATTGGAACCACAAGGAAACAGTGCAAAATGTGGTTTAAATGTTTTGTAAGCAAATGCAAAATGTTTTATTTTAAGGAAGTTAATGTAAAGAAGTTCAGTGTACTAGCTCTAAAAGTGAGTGTGCATCACGCTTGCTTAGGGGTTGAAATCTTTAGAGAATTCTGGATTTGTTCAGGTGGCAAAATGATTGAAGGAACTTTACAGACATCTCCATCTGTTGGTTGTATCTAATTAGTCCCTTTCATAGTCAGAACAGCTTCTGTCAGTGAAATGGGGGAAGGGATGATTACTCCTCCAGCATCACTTGGTGCACCCTCAAAATCAATGCAGGAAACTTGGATCAGGTTTTGGGTGTGAGTCTGCACGCAAGAGATACAGGAAAGGAGGGGAAAGACTCACTTCATGAGCAGAAGTCCATTCGTGTGGTGGTGGATTTTACTCTGTATAACTAAGGATGTCCATATGCCAGGCCATATAATCATTTGCTTAGGATTTCTACTTCTGATGCACGTTTGGGCTTGGTGGCCCGTATGACTCCTTCCAGTTCTGTTTTTTGTGATTCGGTGTTTTGTTATATTTAATTCATTACAAGAATGCAGGGGAATGGACTCATTCCTCACTTCCGCATAGTAATTGCTGCATTTCTTACGTGTCTGTCTCCTGTTTCTCTTCAAAATTAAGCTGCTTCTGTCTTTCTCTGAAACAGGCACTGAAGAGTGTGGTTCTTTATGTTATCCTATCGCCTTATGACAATGAACAGTCTGACCTGGTGCATAGAATAAGCAGTGATAAAAAACTAGAAGACATTCCTAAGTATAAGTATGTATCTTGTTCAATATGAGACCATAGTATTTGTTTGCATCCTGATGTACTGGAATATTCTCTAGAATTTAATGTTTAAAACATTGGTGGTTTATGTAGCGGTGAAGATGTTTGAGTTACCACTATTTCAGTATTTAAAAAGATCCTTGAATTTTTACCCAGTCATTTGCATGTACAAAAGGGAACTTTGATTCACAGCAGTTTTTTTGTAATTCCTGTTTTTATCAAACCAAAACAGAATGGGCATCCTTTATGTGTGTTCTGTAATGAAGGTACTTATGTGCCTGTATACTGAAGACTATGTCTGTGCATTCCTTTTTTCTGAATGACTACTTGTGTCAATTCTTAAAAAGGAACTGTTGTATTAATACATTGCTATTTCTCATAGTTCTTAGAACTATGTTCATAGAAATATATTTCCCTAGTGCACACATAAAGGCAAATCCTGGGTTAATCCATGGTTTGCTGTTCATAAATGGAACATGCACACTGCCTCCAGCCATGTTCCTCACTTTCAGTTTCAGTAAACCACCTATGATTGGCCTGTTCATAAATTGTAAGCATGAGGTATGAACATCAAGTGCTGGATTGTTTAGGGGCTAAACAAACCTGCCATTAATTGCTCATTTTTTGGTCTCTGCAGAACACAGCACTTTGGCTTTCCATGACACACTTGCAAATTACGAATGAGCTAATTATAGGTTGTTTATAGAAAGCAGAAGTGAACAGGGTGCCACATTGTGCCATAGGCAGCACTCCCATTCATGTACAGCAAATCATGGGTTCATTTTCCCACAATTTGTGGATTAAGTATCCCATAATTTGCTGTTAATGCAAACGGAGTGGTGGTCTTGCTATAGATGAGAATAACTTTGTCAGCCAACCATTTACAAAGGCTTCTGCATGTGTGTGTTTGCTTTTTTTTTTTAAACAGAGATCTTTTAAAACTATTTACCACTATGGAACTGATGCGTTGGACTACCCTAGTTGATGAATATGGAAAAGAATTGAGGGAAGGCTCTTTAGAAAGCCCTGCAACTGATGTTTTTGGCTATACAGAAGAAGGTGAAAAGAGATGGAAAGATTTAAAAAACAGAGTAGTGGAGCATGTAAGTAGAATTACTTTCTAGGCATTAGTTAGGATTGTGAGTAGTACTGTTGGTAGCAATTCTTATCCCGTTAATAAAATAGGATAAAAATGGCATAGGTATAGGAATTGGATTTCCACATTAAGCTGTACTTTGAAAATATATTAATGTCCCATGACACCACCTTTGCTGAAGTCCGAATGTGGCTAACACATTGTAGTGAAATATAAGTTCTATTTTATTATTATAGGTTAGGCTTTATGCCAATTCTAGTATAATTGTTAACTGTCTGTAAAATGTTTTTTGTAGAAGCTTTTCCAGTGTGTGTGTGTGTGTGTGTGTGTGTTGTGTTTTTGTAATTTTATCTCAATGTCTTGTATACTTCTTGGAATGTCAAAATGAAATAATGGCTTGGCTTAGACTTGATAAGCCAATGGAATCCAAGCATGTTTGATTCTACAGCATTTCTTTCTATTTATGAAGTAATTTCAGTTACTTTTCAAAAATAACCTATTCTGATTTATTTTAGAATATTAGAATAATGGCAAAATATTATACCAGAATTACCATGAAGAGAATGGCACAACTTCTGGATTTATCAGTTGATGTAAGTGATGTTCAGTGATCTTGTTTGGGAGAGAAATGACAAAGTTGAGAAATGATGAATCACTTTGGAGTTTTTGGGGGCCTAATCACAGTGAGTAATGCAGTAATTGCAAGCCATCACTTTGGATCTGGAGCATTGCACTTCAGTTAGAACAGGGATGGTCAGTGTTTCCCTCCAGATGCTGTTGGACTGGAGCTGCCAGCATTCCTTACCGCAGAACAAAAACCCCTGGTTGAGGCTATAGTCTTTGAAATACTTAGCTGGGATGAGTGCTGAGGGACCTCAAGCCAGAGTCATGTCTGGGAAGATGGGAGAGTCTACCTCCTTATCCCAGTCCCTTCCTCCAGTGGCTTATCAGCTGACAGTTTCTTACTTTTGTGCAGTTCATTTCGTCTTTCTAAAATGGTGGAATTCCTCTCCGAAGGTAGTAAAAAATTTAAGATAATGTTTGCTGCTATTGGTCGTATTTTGGTGCTTTATCCTCTGGTCCTTGACACTACCAGAATGCAGCTTCTGAAAGCTGCTCTGAATGTGAATTTGAACTGAATGGGTGTGTATAAGTTAGACTCCTGCTGCGTAAAGGTGCCTTGAGTATCCTGAAGCAGCACTGTCTGATACCCTCTCCCCTACTTTTTCCGTTCCCGTGATTTTGGTTCTGTGTGGCCAAATATCTTGGTCATGTAGCAGCCAAATATCCAACCTTTTTCCCAACTATGGAACCACTGCTGAGACTAATCCATGCTCTCACCTGCAGATTTAAAGCTCAAGGAAGACTATTGCTCATTAATTTCATGGGCAGCAGAATTGCTGAAGTCTTTTCTTTGTTCCATACACGTTCAGCTTGATGAGATTCATACCCTAGTTTTCTGTACATTATTTCATGCCTAGCCTCCACAAACTCTGCTTTGCACTCTTTGTATTCCTCATCTATCTGTACCTATATGTAGTTCCCATCACTTATTGATGTATTCATACCCATGTCTTTAGAGGCATCCAGAAATTTGAGAATTAAAGTAGAGGAAGAGGGTTCTGCTGTGCTTGCTCTGTATTTAATTAATTTGCTTTGCGTGTATATTCCCTCCATAAAGTTCTGTGGGGTTACACATTCTGCAGCTGTTCACAAATGTTGCAAAGGAATAGGTGGTCCTCAGATACGAGTTTAGCTTGCATCAGACAAGCTTACCTTGACCCAATGCTTAGTTAATGATAATACCAGTATAGTTTTGGTGTAGGAAACCCAGATTTTAAGGAACTCAATCTCAGACAGATAATTTAACCAACCAAATTGATAAACCAACTAAGATGAAATGTCTGAACCATGCTGCTAAAGTCTGGTTTAAGTGGAAATAAATCAGCTTTCAACAGGCAAGTTTCATTTTCTCAGTTTGGATGTCTTTGAAAATTGCTTTGAGTAATACTTCAGTTTGCCTAATTTAGTGCTATTTGTTTGCTTTACAGGAGTCTGAGGAGTTTTTGTCTAACTTAGTGGTGAATAAGACCATCTTTGCAAAAGTTGATAGGCTGGCAGGAATTATCAACTTTCAGAGACCCAAGGACCCAAATAACTTACTCAATGACTGGTCTCACAAGCTCAATTCTCTGATGTCTCTAGTTAACAAAACTACACACCTCATTGCCAAAGAGGAGATGATACATAACCTGCAGTAAGGTGCCTCAGTTAGCCTTAATGCTTTAGGAAGGCATTGAATTGGTCATATAAAGAGACTTTCTCCCACTGTATATTTGGGTTTTTTCATCTCTCCCAGGTGAAACCTAGTAATCACTCTTCAAGAATTGTTGACAATTAAGTTCCTTTGATTATTCATTTGGTTTATAACATTTTTGCTGCAGTTGATGGAAAAACACAATAAAATTGTATTGCCTGTGTAATGGAAATGGCCTTTGATTTATCCCAGTTTTTACTTTGCATTTGTCTATCTTGGCTATGTTTCCCTTTTGTATGAGTATGTTGTAATATATTCTTTTATTAAAAATGTAACAAGGTGATTCTTAAATTAACTTTTCTCTGATAGCGTGTCTAGAAATTTCAAGCATGAAATTGAATTACCATTTTTATTCCATGCTTTTGTGTGGTAGTTTATAGTAGAATGTGATCTAACAAAAGATGGGAGTCAGTTTTAGCTTATTTTCTGTTTCCTATGCTTAAACCCTTTTTGACTTGTATTTTGCTACAGTAACACACAAGTAACTTTACAAAACTAACTTCATAGCACTGTCAAGTAGTTCATCTCTTTATAGACTGTCTCAGTTCATCTTAAGATTTTAAAATGAAAGAATGTAAATAAGCCAAGCATATGTTTTAATCTTCTGTTCCAGATTTAAATCTCTTTAAGTGGTCATAGTTTGGTCTGTGGTCCCACAAATGCCATCATATTTCAAATGTTTAGCTCTAAAAAGGGATAAGTGTATTTCTGGTTAAATTAGGTGAGCCATGTTTGGGTGTAAAACAGGTTAATTCCATGATACATTTTGAAAATTCTTAAAAATGGTACTTCTAGGTATATTTGTCTATTAGTGCCTGGAATACTTCTGAATTCTATATAGCTATGCTGTCTAAAGGTACTTTGGATTTAACTTTCATGGACAGCAGCACACCTATGCAACTGAGAGAAGTTTCACAAAGCAGGTTGTGATATTCTCAGATGGTGGGGAAGTACTCTGCTGTTCTTAAAGTCACTCTCAAACCCTTGATCCCAGCCTTTAAAAAGCAGAAAATAACTATCTTCTTTATGTGTTAAATAGTATCTCATTTTGCTTGGTGAAATGTAAATAGATCAGTTGTATGTAGAGAGAAATTTTGTGCCGAGTCATAAGTTTGCCAGTGTGCATAGGAAATGCTTATAGTTAGATTTTGCTTGTTACATTTGTATTCTATCCTTTTTCTAAGAGATTTGAAATGCACGCCCTCGTGCAGTGTGTGTGTGTGTGTGTGTGTGTGTGTGTGTGAGAGAGAGAGAGAGAGAGAGAGAGAGAGAGAGAGAGAGAGAGAGAGAGAGAGAGACTGACTGACTGACTGACTGACTGACTGACTGACTGACTGACTGACTGACAGACTGACAGACTGACTCGGGGATCAGGTGATAATAGTAACCAGGCACTGACAAGCTCTAGGGCCTGCTTAGAACTGGAAGTGCAGCTAATGGCTTGGATTCAGAGAAGCACCAGCAAAAGTGGTACGGGAAGAGGTAGTAGGTGACACTCCCCAAATCATTTGAAAAACTAAGGGCCAAGGGAAGGCTGAGATCTTGGGTGCTAAAAAGGAAGAGGTAGGATCATAAGACTTGGGTGGGACTTCAAAATAAGTAGGTGATGTGAAGTTCATACATGGTCAGAGATATGGTGGCCTACTTATTCCCATGCCATGCAAGTTCCTTTCTCAGTCTGCATATGAAACCTGTTCGATGTAATGAGGGGGCAGAATCTCTCATGGTGCCTTTGTGCATGCTGGCCTTTTGTGGAGTGCTCACAGCACGTTCCATTATGCATTCCTCTACACTGTAAACCCAGTGAATATATGAGTTTGTGAATATTTGGATTGTGCCTGATTGTCATGCACATGAAGAATGGAAAATTGCTAGGGAAGCATGTGCTTCTTTGAGTTTGCATTTGCTTGTGTTGGTTATCAGCTGAATTCCTTCTTTTGCTTTGGTTGCATTTGCTAAATTATTTCCTTCTCCTACGAAGAGTTTTGGGATAATTTCAAGCATGCAGAATTTCTTGGATTGTAGTATAAATTGCCCACAGGAAATTTCTTCGCTGTATTTTTGGCAACTCCTTTTCTCTCCTTATGCCAGGCTTTTTTGAGGGAAGAGGGGTGGGAAATTCACCAGCCTTTTGTGCTTCTTTGGATCCAAACCAATATTTGTTCATTTCAGAGATCTTCTAGCCCCTTTTTTTCTGTGATTTTTGGAGATGTGTTTATATATGCATTGTATTTGACAAGGGTTAATGACTTCTGTGAATGTGATCTTGCATAAAAATAGAAGCAAGGAAGTGTGTTATTGTGTTTCCTGTCACTTGGGTTAAGACACATAATTTAAGGTGTCACTGCAGCACTGTTAATTCATTCTGAGTGACCATGTGAATTAAATGTTTTCTGAGCACATAGTTTAATAAAGGGTGGGGGGAGTCTTCATTCTGTAAGAGATTGTTTCTAGCATGCATAACAACATACCCTAGAATTCTTTGTGAAACCACTGCCATCTTGCATCTGCCAAAGCAGTGGTGTGCTTTTCATGCCCTCCTTTGGCTAGTTTATCTCTAGCATCACTTACTCATTCTATGTGAAAAGTGTTTCTTATCAGTCAGGGCTGTTTTACTCAATAGTGGCCAGGGAAAGTGAGACTAAACCATTTATTCTTAATTCTTTTGTGAAAACAGACAGCCACTTCCTCTCCCAAAGGATTCCTTACTGAAGTTTATGGAGATTACTTATCCTAACACCCATAGTCTGCTTTTCATAAAACATTGCCTATTCAGAAAAATATTCCAAGGTCATCTTGTATGAATTTGTGTGTATTCTGTGTTCATGCTCCTTAGGAATAGAATGAGAGATTCTTTGTTCGGAAACTTTCAGTTTTTTGTTAAAGCAGAATTCAACCCAGAGAAGATTGAATAGAAGGAAAGTAGCTGCTGCCAATGTCTTGCGCATGCTTAAGAGTGGTCTATGCAGTACTGTAAGTAGGTTTTGAGGCAGTTCTTCCTGCTTCTGCTTGTGTAAGAAAATGCTTAAGCAGAACAATATCTGAACAATGTAGTTCTGTGAGCTTTCAGTGAACAAAGGAGTACTTTTGGATCCAGCATGTAGACTTTGTAAAGCATTCAGTAACACCTGAAGTCAGAATGATGATGAGGATTTCCAGTGGTAGGTTAATCTTCCTGCATAGATCCTTTATTGCTCCTCATGATGTGTGGAAAATGATTTATAGGTGTGTCATTTGGTGCAACCTTATTTGGTTCCGAAAGTAGTAGTACTGTTGTAAGCCAGTGAAATACTGCTGTGCAAGCATCCTTAGCAAAATCATGGCACCTTATTCCTCTCGTGGCTGGTTTAACATGCTTTCTGTGACCTACAGGTAAGCATTTCCTGCAGTACTCATTTATTACTTTAATTTGCTTGAGTCAGACTGGAACAGTATTCGTGTGTGAATTCTTATTCTTCAAGAACTCTAATGTACTGGTTCAAGTTATCTCCAACCAGTAAAATTAAGTTCATTTCCAGTTCCAATGCAATAAGTTAAAATAAGACGTGGGGGTGTATTAAATACTGTAGGATGAGAAAAGACAAGCCAGTTTGAAACAAAACAAAAAAATGGGTAGAAGAGAACTTTTGTAATAGAAATAGAATTTATCTGTTGATTATTGACTTCCTGCCCTTGGATATTATGCAGTTGTGTCTATAGTCCCCCTTTCCCTACCTTTTTAAAAGAAATTAAAAACCACCTCCTTTTTATAACCACCATGTAATGTCACATGGCTTACCTTATCTTAGTGCCAGATATTATGCTGATATTTGTGTGAAGTTCAGTCAATACATGAATTGATATATTTTCTGATTATGGAGGCGATACAGCTTTGCACCCTCCTCTGAACTGGGATGGAGTTTGTGTTAACAAAAGTACTCCCTTCTGGTGTTTTGAGAGGTGAGATGTATTCATTATTTGGGCACTTGAATTTCAGGCCAACTTCCTGGTTTTGTATAAAATAAAATGGGCCTATGTGTTAGATGCACATACCACATATACAAATCCTGGTTTTAAAGAAGGTTGAATCTCCTATGTTAATAAGTGATTTTCATAGGGAGGCACCATCCAAATTGGTGGCCATCACCACATATTGTGGCATGAATTCCATAGCTCAACTATGCGCTTTTATATCATTACTCTTGTCTTCTGAAAGCCTCACCATCAGGTTCATCTACTGGAACCAAACAGGTTTTAGAATTACATGGTGTGTGTGGCAGGGGTGTTCAGTTGCATGAAGAAGCAAAGTCTGTGCCTATGATCTGAAGAATTCCTTCATTTGTGTTTATACTTACAAAATTTATAAAATGCTACATATTCTCTCTAGAGATATTCCAGTGATTAACAAGAAGGATGAAACAAGTAAAGGAATAAAACAGTACATTAAATAACAGTACTCTTTAACAACGTGTTAAAGAATAAAACAAGTTCAATAAAATTATGAGTGAAACTGTTTGGTCAGGTAAGGAAGCACCTATTTTAGGGATTTTCTCTGCATTAAGCAACAATGATAGGACTGTGATGAGCTTTATCCTATTAAAGCATGGGTCCTCAAACTACAGCCTGCAGGCCGGATCCAGCCCGCCATGCCCATTTATCTGGCCTGCCTCAGAGGTGTTGGACTTGCTGTGCCAATGCCCACTGCCACCCACCTCATACATGCCTGCCACTGTCTTGCTGCTCGTGCCCCCCCCCCCCGGTCCCCTCACCAGCCCATACGCGCCACAGGCACCACCTTTCTGGCCCACGCTCAGCACTGGCACCTTTCAATTGGCCCCCTGTTGAAAGAGTTTGAGGACCCCTGCATTAAAGCAATAATATTGCTTCATTCGCAGCTCAGTCCACTGTGTCTCTACGTGTGTATGGTAAATGAAAACCTAAACTGCTACATTCTTGCACTGAGCTTACCCTTCTCTAGCCTAATGCATGAAACTTGCTACCTCTGTTTTCAAGCTGTGCAAAAATTGTGTGTTAGCCATATACTTACTCCGTTAAATACATGGCTTTGAGATTTCAGCTCACTGGATAGATCAAAATATAAATCACATCAGGACAAGTGTATGCGAAGAAAGGATTATGGAAGATCCAGACATCAGTAAAAGTAGTTAAAATAGTTGGAAGATGCTTCCTCAAGATACCATAAGCTTTTTAAAAGCAAAATAATAGTTTACTTTGTTTTGTCTTTCATACAGTTATTTTCCTTGCTTATACAGGATTTCAGGAGTTGGTTGCCAATTACCTGTTGATCCAATCTGTATCATCTCTAGTCCAGTGGCAAAAATGCTGAATGTGCATCCCATTAGTAACACAGCATGACCTTGTTCAGCATCACTGCATCAAATCAAACTAGGCCACAGATTACAGTATTTTTATGTGCAATCTTCCCATTTCTCCAGGTAGCCAGAACAGAAGATGACACATGCTTTCATTTTGAGCAAGAAGAATCCTGCCATGCAAAGAGAAGTCATTCTTCTGGGCTATAGTTCATGGGATGATCTATAATTAAAGTTGGGGGGAAATGTGCTTTGAGGAATAGTTGCTCATTTTAGCAAGAGAAGAGTAAGCATAAGGAAATTAAAAGTTGAACACTGCTTTCAATAACAATGCATTGCAAGCTAGTTTGTTAGTAAAATCTAAATCAAATAATTATCACCTAAAGGTGATGTGTATTTTTCACTTCATGAGTAAATTGGCAATGGAAATAAGGCTTGAAACAGATGGCAAAATCAGCCATGCTCTTAAGATTAATTTGTTTTTTTAACTGTCCTAAATTGCTAAAAGGGAATAGGAAACAAGTTGGAACACTCCACTTGTTGCAAGTTACCCTGAAGCGCTTTTTCCCATTACCCATGAATAGTTTTCTGCCTTTAAAAGATTGACATATGCTACTTTCCAGCTTCACAGCTTTCTCACAATGATTTCCCAAACAACTTCATACCCGTTTTGAAGTGGGGAAACCAGGACTGCACACAATATTCAACTTGTGCCTGCACCACAGTGGTATGCAGTTCTATTTTCTATGCCTTTCCTAATCTGTGGCATGGATTCTGTCTCTTCCACATATTTCATTGAGGCATCTACCATGACCCCAACATCACTACCTTGATTAGCCACTATCAATTCACATCCCATGGGTGTATATATGGAATAAGGATTTATTTTTCACTTACATTGAATAAGTGCTGGTTCTGGGTTTGTCAGGGCTGGTGCGCTAGATGCTTAGCCACTCCTTTCTCCACTATCATTGGTGCCAGCCACTATTGCTCTTCATCTTTTCTCATCATTGCTGCCACTTTCTTGCCTGACAAGTAGGTGGTGGTATCAGCTGCTGCTCCTTGTGACCACAGTTGTCTGGGCTGAAGCAAAAGGCAAATGACTTGTAGATTGCAATGTTTAAGAACAGCAGCAGCTCCAGGGGCTCCTGTTAGTGGGTCACTGCTAGTTTGTGTCCTTGGTAGGTGCCCAAATATGCCTACTCTTGATGCTTGATATGGCAGTGGACCATGTTGGTGTTTAGCATCTATTCATCCAGTTTCAGTGGCTCCGTGCATATTTGCTTTGATGTTTGTGGTGAACATCAAATAATTGAGCGCCATGTTGTCCAGAAACCTGGCTGTATAAATGTGGTTTGCAAACCTATCATAGATCCTCGAAGGTTCCCACTACATTTCCCCCCACTGGGAGAGCTATCCATTTATTCCTCCCCTCTGCTTCCTCTTCTTTGAGCAACTTCGTAAAAATCAGTGAAGGGCAGAAGAGTGCTAGGCTACAGTCAGTTTGCCACTTTGCCATGAGGTTTACCAGGTGATCTTGAAACAGCCTGAATGTCTCAGTCTAGTCTACTTCAAAGGTTTTTCAAAGTAAATGAAGAAATCACTAAAGAACATTTTGTTGAGGTTAGCATATTTCTAATCTTACCAGCCTTGGTAATTTCAACGGATGAGACAATGATAAATAAGTTTACATTGGGTTTCTATATAAAAGAGAAAGTGGCAGTTTTATAAATACTTTAAAAAAGGGAAAATTCCTGACAAAAGGATGGGGAAAGTTTGTGTGGAAGAAAGGATTCATCCTTTTGCTAACTGCCATAATTGCATAGCAGACATTCTAGTGGGAGGTATTCTCTCTCACATTTTAAAGCTTTAAAAAGGGTTACATTTCTGTGAAACCAAAACTCTGCAGCAGTCAGGATGCATAATGTTTCCATACCTTTATATATAACACTTGTGAAAGTCTTCAAGGACAAAAAGGACTCATGAGTTTCAGCTGGGATTTTTATTTGTTTCCCAACATGTGCATGAAAGTGTAAAAGCAGATTCACAATCTTACATAATCATCAGACATGACAAAGGGGGTTGGTTTTGAGATTATCTTTAAATGAGCTAGATGTCTGACTTCCGTTTGTCCCTTTTATTCTTTTTTTTTTTTTTTTGCAGCAAGAGGTGTGGGGGAAGGAAGAAATTGTGCATACTGATTAAAACAACCACCCCTACCCTGACTGAATGGTCTTTCCTAGTCCTTGTGAAAAGTTACTGTGCCAAATCTTGCATATTGCAGGCTGGGGTGGGCAACATGTGCTGCCCCCATTGTCCCAATTTCTGCAGCACCAACAGAAAGGATATTAGTTTGCTGCCAAATTGGACAAGCTAAATTTGCCTTAAGTCTATGCTGCTCCATTCAAGTGTTCACATCCTTCAGGGAATAATTCTTGGTGATTCTTACTAATGATTGCATAGTAGTCCTTCAGGTCACCCTAAACCATTTAGGAGAAATTGCTGTACTCCAGGTGTTTTGGAGTACAACTCCCAGCACTCTTGACCATTGGTTATTCTGGTGGGACTCATAGGAACCTTAGTTCAAAATGTCTGGATTGCTCCAGGTTACCTACACCTGGTGTGAGGCTTTGAAAGTCAAAACCAGCACTTCTAACCAGGCCTAGAATCAGATGGGTAACTGATACAGCTGATACAGAATCAGTCTAATAGCCTCACCCTCTAACCTTCCAGGCAATGATGTTCTGCGCAAATGAGACTTTGGAATCATCTTCAAAGCCAACATCACACAGAGAACGTTACAGCAGTCTAATCTGGATGTAAACAGGGCAAGAGAATCTGAAGCAAAGCTTGCTACCTTGAGATAGCTTTGCTACCTCTAGGGTTGCAGTCTGGGGTACTCCTGGATCCATCACTGTTCTTGGAGTCCAAAGTGACAGGACTGCCATCCCAAGAAACTTTCCTGAACTAACCAGTCATGGTGGTATTTTGTTTTTAACATATTTTATTTTTCTCTGTTTTATTTTTATGGTGCACTTCTCCAGAATCTCCATACCTTAATAGGGAGTAGTATATCAGCATGTAAATAAATAAATAGGGCCATAGCTGGTAACAAGTGCACCTATTTTTATTTGTTACTGATTTTTTTCCTTACATGGTCTGTGAAATGTATTTCTTCTGCTGTGAAAATTACACAGTAATTTTCCACAGACATCTGTGCAGCAGTAGTACCAGCAACTCACAGAGTTAGGCATTTCCATAGAAAAGGATTGCAGGGCTCTTTTGACATTGTCTTTTACCTTTAAATCACTTGCATTAACCAAAAATATCTTTTGCACCAGATTCCAGTGGGTGCTTCTTGGGGTTTTAAGCAGAAAGCAAAGCAGATCCTGCAAGCCTGACTTCTGTCTTCCCCCAATGTAGACAGTTTTCCTTATGATCAAGTTTGTACATTCCCTTGCGCATCTATCTCTTCACAATTAAAATCTGTTTTTTCCTGTATGACTTTTGTACTTTCATGTATGGAGGCCAATATTCAATCTTCCAGATAATTTAAAGATAGCTTGATCCTGACACATCAAATCAGGGCAAAAGGAAGATTCAATAAGTTAATACCTGTTCTGATTTCTGTATTCTTTGTGTTTGCTGGCACTAGGCTGATTATACTGTATTCACAGATATGTCCATGAACACTCTATCATTACTTTTCATGGAGGATTTCAACAATTCAAAATTACAGCAAAATACATGCAAAAGAAGAATACTAAAATGGCCTGATTTAAAAGAGCAATACAAAAGAGCCAGCACAAATAAGACCAATATATGTGGAGCATGAAAGTGAATGGCGAAATACCCTGCGTGAGTAATCCAGCTTTAACCATGCAGCCACACAGCAAGCCTCAAAAGGCACAGCCATACACATCCTCCTAACACACACCCAACTCCAGGATCTCTTAGGAAGATGAATGGTAGCTTTGTCAGATGATTGTGCTTGTACAAACAGAGATCCTGAGTGCTCAGAAGGAAGGCCTGTAACTCCCATGTGACATTGGTACCTTGCCCCCAATGGCCTATACCCAAAAATGGCCCAAAAAGGTAGGCATATGTTGCAAATTGTCCTCCACCCTTGTCCCAAGCTATACATATTTAAAATCAACGCCAGCACTTTGAAGTGAGGCTAAAAATGAACTGGGAGCCAATGCAGTTGGTGAATCACAGGTATAATGCGGTAAGTGGCTGAAACAAGCAACAGAAAGTTAACTATGCTTCAGTTAATTACAGTCAGTGAATAGCACACTTTGGGGCTGTTCATATGTGATGACAACCAACTGGTTTAAAGACTATGGTTTGTCGGTGTGTACCTGCCTTTTCTGCTACAGCACACAATCCAAATCAGCTGCTTCACTGGTCCTGCAGTGTGACATGTGAAACCAGACTCCTGGATTCTCATGTCACATTTGTTGTTGGGGTCATGGGTTCTTGTTGGGTTCACACCTGGGTTATGAACCACTAGATTGTTTATCTCTAAACAATTCAGCACCCTGTGCTTGCATGTCATGTTCCACAACCTACAAATGGGTTTTGCGGTAAAACTAGAAGAGGCAAGTGTGCTGTAAGCATTCTATCTGAATTAGGTGTTTATGAGAAAAAGATAAGTGTCTTTTGAGTGTTAAACAACTTTGTAATTGAAAATGATAATCTGGCTGAATTTATATAAATTGTACTTAACCTAAAATTATGCTTATTATGTCTAATGAATATCCAGTTTTGCATTTCCAATTTAGTTAACATTCAGTTTTCAAATACTTCTAGTGAGTAGCATTTTGAAGGAAACCTTCCAATTTCTTCACTGGTGTGGTTTTGATTAACTTATGAATGCTATAAGCATGGGACTCTAAAACAAACATAGAACAACATATGTTTCAGAAGTTTAACTTTGGTTATGTATAATATTTCCTGCTGCTAAAAGAGGAAAGAGGGAATTTATGTAACAGACTAAATCAGTAGCCTCTATTTTTTTCCCCATAGACATGCTCACAGTAGAGTGAACAAAATAATGGTATGAACGGCCCACTAACAGGAAGAAGAGTAGTGCAAGAGTAGCTGTATCACAGAAGTGAGAGAGAGAGTGAAAAGGGGCTGCTTTGAAAAGGAGGTGGTAAAAGGCCAATAAAAAAAAGCAGAATGATCAATGGAGGTAGCAAAAGGGTAAATGGAGTAGGTAGGAAGTAGTAAATTACAGAGAACAAGATGGTCAGGTGGGAAATAGACATCAAGAGTAAACAGCACTTAATTTTTTGGGTGAAGGGTGCCATGTTTGCTCCCTCTGCCCACACCAACCCCACTATAGAAGATAAAAAGTTAGTGGATAAGCCATCTGGCATTTTTGCACAGGTCAGATTTGTATTAAGTTCTGACAAAGTGCTGTTGACTCCCATGATTTATCTTGTCATGTAGCAGTTGCATGTTAATAGGCATACCTGGTGGTGTCATTTTACTAGTGTGAAGCTTCTACAGCTTACAAAGACCTTGTTTTTATCCTTGCATACGGAACAAATGCTGTAGTTTGATTCTGCTTCTGCAAGGTGTTGCCCAATACATTGCGTAAGGAGTTGCACAGCTCCTCACAACTTCATTAGATGCCTGCTTGTGCTAGTCTGGAGCTATAAACATTATGCTAGCAGAAAATTACAAGAATTAGCACTGGTCTGCTTGTAGCTCTATAATCACTATAATACCTGACACAGTTAGTATGAGTAACATGTAGCCTAATGAAGTTTTAAGGGGTTGTGCAATGTGAAGTGCAATGATATGTGGAAGAGCTTCTGAAGTAGCCTGCACAACAGCTTGTGTAAACCTAATCAGGTATTAAATTGGACACCAGCATAAGGTTAAAAACAGACTTTCTGTAAGCAGAGGGCATTTGTACTAGCAGAACAAACCACTGGATACAGCTCCATGGCTACAATCCTCTATCCACTGACCTGGGAAAATAAGCCTCTTTGAACACAAGGGGACTCACTTTTAAGTAGTGAGTATTCTACTACAGTATTCTGTATGTTAATGCATGACTGAGTGAGCCAGTCTCTGGAATTCTGGTGCAGTTGTTGTTCAAGCATCAGTAGGATTTCAGCAATTCTCTTGTCATGCTGGTTTGAGAGCTAAAAATCCTTTCAAACCTTTGGTCTACTTCCACAAAGTCAAAGATTGTAATCAATGGCTGCATTCTGATCCTGTGCATGTTCGCTCAGAGCTAATCCCCATTCTATTGTACGTTTAGTGTTATTCAACAAAAGGCAAAGCAGAATGCCAATTCAGTCTTTCTGTGGTAAAATAAAATTGTTCACTAATTCCAGATTTTGTTCACCATTTCCAGAAGCTATGAGTTTTAAGTTACATAAATCCTGCCCTGATATGGTCATATACTCAGGGCTGCAATGGAATGGCAGTGGTGACAATTGCTCCTCTCTCCATTATATAATAATATGGAAGAGAATTGTATCTTATTCAGAAATGTAGGGATATACTTTTTACAAGAGATAATAAAACAACTGACAAGAGACAAGATTGTTACATATCAACAATGCTTTGCTGATATGTAAAAATATGTACTGACTTAAGCCAAATTGTACAATATGTGAGAGATTCAGTGTTGGATCTGGCACATGGCTTCCTTGTAAGAAACTGTCACTCCTTGGCAAGTTGGGCACAGGCTTCAGGTAAGGATTTCAGAGACAGTGAGTATTGCGTTTAGTGTGTACATGTGTAAGATTCACAGTTTTCTTGTTTCTCTTTTAAACAACATCAGCTATAACTCCAAATAATCACTGCTTCTCCTTACAATCTGTATTGGGGAAGTTGTGCAAGTGTTGCAGCACAGCCTGGAGGCACTTGTGAGCTGGCTGAGGGCCAGAAGCCTAGTCTGAATCCTGCAAGGTGGAAGCTGCATGGGTAAGTAGTTCTTCGAGAACTGGTGGTTTCTAAGATTAGAGGTCTTGTCTTGGCTTGGAGCAGGGCTTTAAGTATCACAACGCCTGCTCTCTGAAACTTCTTACCCTTGCAACCGAGATCAGCACCAACCCTTCTGTGTTTTTGGCACCTCTTGAAAACTTGTTCTAGCAAGCCTTCCCGCTGCAACAATCTTGTCTTTTTCCTTGCTGCGATGCTCTTTATATAGTATTTTATGTCACACGTTATACAATATTAATTTTGGTTGTATCCTATCTTGTTGTATATTGCTTAGAAAGTTCGTTCAATGGAAGCCATTCCTGATAAACGAAAAACTATCTTGTTCCTGTTCTCATAACTGTTTCAAGTTTTATGTATCATTTGAAAAAAAAAAACCCATTGAACAGAGCTCCGGGGTACAGGAGGATACTATGAGTACTAGAAATGTATAGGCACAAAGTTCATAGATCTAACATCTTTTGTAACCACCCCAAATCCCACTCAACATAAAAAAAAAGGGAAAAAAAAACCGGTAAGTGCTGCCCAACAAAAATAAACCTTCGGTTTTGACAGTCATCTATTTACTTTTTCTGCCTGTGGCTCCCAGATCACGGCTGCTTTTCCGAGCTTGAGGGCTCCACACGGTGCTGAGGAGATGTGCTGGCGCCAAGCCAACGCCTTTGAACTTTCTGCTGCAAAAGTAATGTGAGAAACGGTGCAAGAACCACCCCCTTTTGCTCCGAGCTCGTTCGCCGGCAGCTAGCCCCCCCCCGCCGCCCGCCGCCCTCCCCTCCGGCTGGGCGGCCAGCGGACCCCGCTCCTTCCCGGACGCGGGCCCCGCGCTCGCCCAACTTTCTTTCCCGGTGCCTGGCATGGCAGGAGGGGGAGGAGTGAGGGGGAGCAGGGAAGGGGGAAGACTTTTTACCCACAATGCTTTGTGAGGACGTTGACAAGTGGATCCAAGATGGCGTAGAAAGTAATGACAGGTAAGTCAGGACTTCCCCGTTTCCTCACTAGGAGAACGAAGGGCAAAGGGGCCCGGCGGGAGGGGGGGCCGCGGGGCGGGGCGGGGCCCCCCGGCGCGGAACGGGCCCCCCGGCGCCGGGCCGAGGCCCCCGGCGCCGTGAGCGGCCGGGCAGTGCCGGCTGGAGAGGGCCCTGCGTCTGCGGAGGGGCCTGCAGCGGCGGCGGCGGCGGCAGCAGCGGCAGCAGCAGCCCAGGGGCTGTTTACAAGCAGGCTCCGCCGGAGCCCGGCTGCCTGATGAGCGGCTGTGTGGCGGGGCTGCCTGGGGCAGAGCAGCCGGGCGGCGGCGCGCTGGGGCGGCTTCGGACCGCAGCCTGGGCAGAGGACGGCGCCCTGAACGGGTTGGAGGGAGGAAACAAAACCTACACTCAAGGGTGGGGTGTGTGCGTCTCCCTCTCTCCCTTTGGATTTAAAACGAAATGTCTAAAGCGTGCGTATGCTCAGTTAAGCCAAGCGGATGAGGAAGCTTTTAGGGGGCGAGGGCGGGGGCAGTAACTGAAACAGAAATTCCTCGCGGATCGCGTGGGGCAAGTCTTTGTGAAACTGAGAAGGCAAACAAGAACTCCCAACATTTAAACGGACGGTTCCTCTCCCCTCCCACTCCCCACCGCCGCCGCGCCGCCACTATGAAGCAGGCTCCTGCAAATATGCATGCCAGACTCCACCAAGCAGCTCTGTTTCCATTAACGAAGTTGGAAGTAAATAGTAGACGGATCAAGTGTTAATTTTTTAGATGCATGAGCCATTTCAGGCGGTTGAGCATTTCAGAGGTGATTCATCAGCGATGGCTGGAAGAGAGGGACCCTAATCAGATCGGGGATTACAATGGCAAGAAAATGAGTTCCCTCCTAGGATTCGAATGAGAATGCTTTAGAAAATGTTATGTTAAATTTAATTGCTTGTTGAATGTGGAAAATCAGCAACTGTATCCTCCACTCACTAGAAATGTGGTCAGAACTGAAAATATTAATGCAAACACACGAGGGAAAATGAGTTTCAAATGGAAAAACAAAAACAAAAAACACTGAGCCAGAGCACTGGAACTTGTATATCTGGAATGGTTTCACTACCCTTAAATGTTAACATTTTGATACACTTGAAAAATGAAGTGGTTTGCAACATGTTTATGCCTTTTGCAAACTTGTTTTTACACAGTATTTGATGTTTGCAGATAATTAAGCTATGTAAAAACTGTTAGATTGTAACTTCTGTACAGAAAGGGAAAAAAAAACATTTTCTATGGAAATAATATAAAAAACTTAGGCCCAGAGTCTCCTAGTACCTATGTACCCAAGTTTACTATTAGAAATAAAAACAGTAATATGGAAAGACATTTATAGCTCAAAGCAACTTCTTCATGTGTGACTGAAATTAAAGATATAGTGGTGGGATTAGCAAGAAAGCATATACCCCATTCTGTGCATGCACATATGCATTCTGCAAATGGAAAAAGTCTTTTGGTAGCTTAATTGCAACCCATGTTAGACAAATAACCTAAAAAATTGACCATTCTTTTTTCAGTATAATGTTAGTATTAATTTAAAATTGACTTAAATCTTTTTATGGAAAATGAGATTTACAGGTTTACTTTTACAATCTATAATCACAAATGCAGACAGTCATTTTGAAATTTCTCTTGCTTAAAGCTACAGTTCATACTAATCTAGGAACAAGTTTTGCTGAATTAAGTAGTACACCTGAATAGACATATATATGTTTCTATTGTAAATAAAGTTTGTGAAAATGCTCCTTTTCAGTTAAAGGAAAACTTATAGGCTGCGCATAAATCCAATTTCTAGTAGTTAAATGAACTTTTTTAAAGTAAGTGCAGTTAGAATAGAGAGAAGACTTTAAAAGATTCTGAAGGACCAGCTTTAAAATTAAGGAGTTTATTAATGGTAACTTGCTTTGTCTTGCTTTCTGATTCTACTCTTGGGTCTTTCTGCAGTGTGTTTTATTGTCTTCACCTCAGAGACTGATAGGTTACTGAGCTACTAATAAATATTCCAAATGTCCTTGCCCATTTTGAGAATTATGGTACTACTGTTCAATTAAGTGTAATAGCCTATTAATTAAAGACATTAAACTTGGTGTAGCTGGTTGTATGCACAAAAACTTTTTTGCAACCAACTTTCATGTGCATTTGGTTTAGGTTTATTTTTTTTTAAAGAACAGTGCACTACAATATATGGAAGTAAATAAGTGAGTTTTGAGCTGCGAAATAGGAAATTGTTTGTTGATCCAACACTTATACACCACATTTCTGCCTGTCACGGTCCTCAAACTGGTGTATAGTCCATTAGATGCAAAATCATGATTAAAATTCCCCTTCAGCCATTCATTCACCAGCTAGTCTTGGGAAGGTCTGAAATATACAGAATATTAAAACTGATCTTCTTTACCATATTGGTTTAAGGATTGCAAGGATAATATATTTTGAACTCACAAATGTGCTTTGCAAAATGCTAAACATTTTCTTTAACTCTATTACTATCTATTGTTTTTTTCACTGTAAGAAATTACAATGCTGGTCTAAACTTTCCCTCCTTTGTCATGTATTCTGGTTTATCAATTGTTCTCCGCTTGCTGCTTTGTAATGACTGATTAAACACCTGCATACAGTATAAGATTGACAGAGAAATAAGAATTGAAAATAATTGAAGCAAGCCTCAGATATTTGGTAGGAGAAGAAAAAAATAATGTGGAAAGTTAAACTATTCAGTGCCCAAAATATTCTGATTTGTAAATTTCCACTGGGACATTTGGATCTGAAATCTCTTATTAAAAATAAAGATTCCTTGTGAGTGCCCCAGGCTGCAATTCTGTGCATACTAAATTTGGAGGAAGCCCCACTGAACACAAAGGGACTTTCATAAGTTTTTAGTTAAGGCTGCAGTCTTACACATTAGGGAATAAGCCCCCCACTGACTACAATGGGTCTCATATCTGAGTAAACATGCATAGGTTTGCACTGTTAGGAAATAGTGTTCATTAAAATTGTCCCTTGGAATGTTTTGCAATAAAAAATATTTAGATACACTATGGTTTGGCTTCACTAAAAGTAAACTTTCCTAACAAGCACCAATTGTGGCTTTAATTGTCATCTTTTGAATATAGCCTCAGACATCTATTTTGCAATATTTAATTTTATGGCCAGAATTTATTTTAAACTAAGTATTAAAGACTGTTCATTTCTGAAGGTTCATTTTTGTCATCCTGCAAAAAGTGTTATTTTCAGTTTTATAGAAGGTGAAATCAAAACAAAGATTAACAACCGCTGTACACAAAATATTGTACATGTACTGACCAATAATTGTTCCATTTCATTGGTTACATGCAGAATATGCTACATTACTTAGATTCATCTGTTAGGTTGCAAGTGACTATTTGTGTACTAGAACCATAGATTAATTGATACACTGTTTGGTGGCAAATATAATATGCAGGAGTGCTGGTTTGCAAAGAGAATATTTTGGCCATTCAGTTATGAATTAGTTTAGTTAAATAATCCTGTGAATCATAAGCCTAAGTATTGCAAAACCCACTCACTTTACACATTTTCTAGCTTACAGTGCTCTCCTGTTGCTACCTGACATAAAAATATTCATGCAGTGTATGCCTTCACACTTTCCCTTAAATATGCACCAATCTAATGCTCTTTTTCAATAATTGTGCATTGTCTGACATCCCTCAGATCTGTGATGCTCTTCCACTTCTCTATATTGCATCTCCTGTTGATGGATCCTAGTTCCTCCTAAACTAGTCATTCTGCCTATGCTGCCATTTTTGTTTCTGCTGCTAGTACATGCTTCCTTGTTACACCCTACATCTTGCAGTAGAGGAAACACGGGGGCGGGGGGTTGTCTCCCCTGTTTTCTCTTCCATTTTTTTCGGTGATTGAGATGAGGAGGAAAAAATACAATTATTTATGCAAAACTAGCCAATTGCTGTTATGTTTCTGAGAGAATATACAGGGAGGAAGGTTAGTGGGCTATAAGAAACTGGCACTATTTGCCTGTATTTGACTTCTAGCTCATGTGTCCATCCTTATATAGTCTTACAAGGAGAGGCCTCTGAAGAGGTAATCCAGTTTTAATGCCTTCCCAATTGCTGTTTTCTGCCAGGATAGTATTTATTGGTATTATTTCAGGGAACAGTTTGGCTACCTGCTGTACCAACCTAAAAATGAGTTTGTCTCTGAGACAGCATGATGTGTAGATGGAATGTGTGCCTGACTAGACAAGTCATGACTAACTTTTTGTGTAAAAATGCATTGAATAGCTTATCAGTAACCTGCCCAGAGAGCCTTTTTGACTAAAGGGAGTGGGATAGAAATCTAATGAATGAATCTAGGAAGTAAAGCAGGGAGCCAGTCATGAATTTCCAAGAGTCTTAGCTGCTACTGATGACTACTGCATCTGGATTTAAAAAACAACCAAACCGCAGGTGTGTCTCTTTGTTTTAGTTAAAATAAAGGTTGTTAAACTAGACCTAGCCTTTTTTGCAGTTCACATCAAAGTTAGTTTAGGAACATCCCCACCCTCCATAACTTACATTTATTCTCAGTATCTGTAGCCATGGTGGAAATCAAACAGGTTGATTAATTAAATTAAACAGGTACTTTCATCATTCTTGATTAATGGAATATTCTACAGCAGTTGAGAGTTTCTTCATGAAAACTGGAGTAAAAGCTAATGTTTGAATTGTGTCATATTTTTGGAGACTACTTTTTAGTGGTTCTAGAATAGTATAAAGGACCTTCTGTGATGTCTTGTGAGAATCATATGTACATAGAAACTGCAGCTGCAAGTTACTATATTATTACTGATTAGAAAAAAACAACTTTGAAAACTTCAGTATAATCATATCCTGATATATATTGACACTTCTTTCCTATTTTGGAAATATGATAATGAAAACACCTTGGATTTCTAACTGACACTTTGGCTTCATTTGTGCCTGTACTCTTCTATATTTGCTGTTGTGGCCAGTTCAGAGTTTCTGATTTTTGATGCTTAAAATACATACAGTATATCACAGAAGTGAGTACACCCCTCACATTTTGTAAATATTTTATTATATCTTTTCATGTGGCAACCCTGAAGAAATGACACTTTGCTACAATGTAAAGTAGTGAGTATACAGCTTGTACAACAGTGTAAATTTGCTGTCCCCTCAAAATAACTCAACACACAGCCATTAATGTCTAAACTGCTGGCAACAAAAGTGAGTAGGGTTTCAGGGTTGTCACATGAGATAATATAATAAAATAGTTACAAAATGTGAGGGGTGTATTCACTTCTGCGATATACTGTATATAGTATTTATTGCTTTCCCTTTCAAAGCCCCACCATTTCCTGCCCTTCATGACACATTGCTCACCCACCCATTATGGTGTATTTTCGTGATGAAAGACCCAAAATGCCTGGTTCCATCTTTAGGCAATTTCATCTATTATTATTGTTTTAAACCTATTCATTCAGGAGTAGGTGACCTTCAGTATTTGTTTAAGGTGCCCATAAGCCCGGGAACTCAGAAGCTTATAGGCATCCAGTACAGAACAGAAACAGCACAGGCATCCCTGTTCTTCCATTCTGTAGTTTTGCTAGAAGGGTTTTTCTACTCATCCAAGTGAGGTGCTTCAAAGCGAGAGGGATGGAGGTTGCACAGCAATTGGGCTACGTCATATCCTGGTTTCCCCAGTCTCTTCACCCAACTGCATCCATTCTGCTTTCCCAATCTCAGAGAGCGGAAGTTGTGGTTCTTTCTGTGCTGCTTGAGAGGAGGCAGGGAAGGGTGGTGGAGGCAGGGGGAAGCAGGTGACTTTTTCAGCTAAGGGCATCAGGGTCTCCAATGACAACTTTGAATAAAGAAATACTCCCAGATTCATCCCACTGCTGCTCCACCCAGGTCAGGATTCTTGTACACAGGAACCCTTCCCCACAGAGTGTCCACCTTTAGTTTATTGATCTTCTGGCAGCCCACCATTGCCTCCAGCACATGGAATGAAGAGCTTGGTGTCATTTGCATATTAGTGACATCACACTCCACACTCCAAGTTCACCTCCTAGCACTTTCATTTAGAGGTTACAACATGGTAGATAAACAGAAAGCTTATGGCACCCCACAGCCAATGTTGTGGAGCTAAGTAGAATGGTGTTGTAAACCGTCCTGAGATTCCTGTGAAGGGACAGTATAGAAAAGTTTTAAATAAAATAAATAAATAATAAATAAGTAGAAGGCTCCCCATACTACCCTCTGGTAGTGACCCAGTAGGCAGGAGCAAAATCACTGTAATACAGTGCCTCCCATTCCCAGCCCACAGAATAGTACTTTCTTTGCTCATCCCATTTATCTCCTAAAGAAAGTCATCAGCCTGGCTGACCAAATCAATTATAGTGCCCCATCTAGATCTGAAGCCAAACTGAAACAAGTCTAGATAAGATTTAGGCCAAAATGATTTGTGTATTTTAAAATGTGTCAATTCCAGGGTGGATTTGATTTAAATCCAATGGAATTTAGTCAATAAATCATGGTTTTCTATATAATTTGCATGCATGCCTGCCTTACCTGTAAGTAGAAGAACTTCATTAAAATATTCTTAAACCTGATCTCTTTTACAGCCTGCTGCCAGTATAGGCTTTCTCCTCCAGGGAAAGAATAGTATGCTAAACCTCAGGCTATACAAAAAAGATTCAAAGATTTGTGAAGTATTCTGCTCAAAAGGTTTCCTTTTCATTTTTCCTGCCTGCCCCTCTCTCCTCACACTTAGCTTCTAGTGCAGATCTATTCCACTCCCCACAATCGTTTTCTATTTATTGAATTTTTTAAACCTAGCACTTACGAGGTAAGGGGTTGATTCTGTTTGCATAGATTTGCAGGGGAACAATGGGCTTAAGGTCTTTTTCTCAAGTCTGTATGTTTATTTTATAACATTTTTGCTGTGAAAAAGAGGCATGCGATCCCTGTGGACAGTCTTGAAACCAAGCCTTTGTGATATCTTCTAAATAGAAAAATTGCCCAATAATCTTAGATAAACTTCAGGAAGACCATGCCATTGTGAATGGGTTAATAGAATCCATTTTCCAAAAAATGTAAACAGCGTGAATATACAGTCTCATGCTACCTAATTAAAAGCTAATCCTCATTTTATGATGAATAACCTTTGAACTATAGTGTATCTTAATGGAAAACTATCTTTAGATAGATTTGTCCTTAAAAAGCATTTATTTTAAAAAATCAAATTTAAACAAAAGATCCAATTTAAATTTAAAAAAAATATTTTAAACAATCAAATTTAAACAAAAGATCCAATTTAAATTTAAAAAATCTGTTTAAAATTTAAAAAATCCAATTTAAATAAAAATCCAATTTTTATTTTTTAAAAATCATTGATTTTGATCTACCCTGGATGCTGATAAATGGAAGTTATTTGTCAGTAAATGGTATGGATCTAGACCTTCCTTCTAGAAACAAGAAGGGTTGTTTACAGAAGGGTCAGCAGAGGAACATGGTGGTAGAAGATGACACTTGTGCCATCTCCCATGCTGTTCTGGAGTCCTCTGATCCTCCAGAGATATTTCTGGAGGGCTCATTGCAAATTGATTTTCCTACCTCCCCTGTCAGTGCGAGGAAATTGTGACTGGCGTTTTACCCATGTGATCTTAGTATCCATGCCAATGTATTTAGGGTTGGTGGGTAAGTCAGATCAGAATAGCATTAAGGCAAGAAGGGGCAGTCTCTGACCTTCCAGATGCTATTGGGCATCACCACAGACTATGCTGATTAGGACCCCACAAGTTGCCAACTCCTGCTTTAAGAATTAAACGTAGGGCAAAGGTGTTAATCTGTCAGTCTTGTTACCTGAAGTAAGTAGTTTCTTACATTGCTCTCTTCTTGATGAGTCACAAAATAGACCTTTCTTTTGCAAGTCTGTTTTGTATCTATTGCACAATCTCCAGAAATACTCTGCTGAGAATAGACTGAATTGGGTGAATGTTGTCTAATCCTTGCATTTGCAATGCCTGGGGATGACATCTTATGCTCTTCCCTGTTGATAAAGGAATAATATTTTCAAAAGTGGGTAAACAGCAGAAGGATAATAGGAAGAGAATACTTTTATCAGTTGAAGTTGCCAAAGATATTAAGCAGAACAAATCATACTATTCTTGGAGCAATTTGCTCCAGAGTTACATTGGTAGGCATTACTCACCTATGTCCAGTTAGTATCAGGTTGTGTTTGCTCTTGGGATAAAATTGCTTGATAGGTTTTTCAGATATTGACAATATTGTGTTTCCTTTTTTAGAACTTACACAAAGTTGATGCATGAAGTCCTCCTTGTATGTTAGATGAAAACTAGTAACTGCTGAACTTGAGCAAATATGCATGCAATTTTTAGCCATTATCTTAACTGAACATACAATTGTTTAACTGAAGCTTGGTTTTCTGTCTGATCATTTTGTGAAGTAATATAGGGAACTATCATGCCTTTAGAAACTAAGTAGAACTTTTACCATGGAAGGCAGTATATTTCTATTACTATGTACCAATACAAGAAAAATTCTACAGTATATTTTTGGGTGGTCTCTGTCTGAGTCTACAATACATATATTAGCAGGAGATACTAATTGTCTTTTCCATCTGGTTGTAAACACTGGCTGTATTCACACCTAGTGACAAGCCATGGGAGGAATGGCTTGTTTTTATGTGTGAATACTGGAAGCATGGTGAAATGTGGCATGTTTGGTTATCATGAATCACCATGGAGAACCAACTGATTGTTCTAAAATTTCTATGTCTCAGTGTTGCTTCTCATTATGTGTGAAGCTAGTTACAATGTTTTTCCATGGTTTTCCCATTTTGGCCAGTGAGTCTGGGGGCATCATTTTCCATGGTCCTGTTTGCTTAACAATGGTTGAGTTGCCGGCAAGCGGGCTACTTAATGGCTGCTCCCACCCTCCCTGCCCTCTCTCCCAGCACATGCTCCCTGATGCCTGGTTGCCATGCCACTGCCATGTCCACTGTTTAATATCCCACTTACCCACCCACCACCTCCCTGAGATGTCTATCTTGTTCACCTGGTACGGCCTCCCATGTCCTCCCACACAAAGTCACACTGCCTCAAATGGGAACCTGTGCCAGGCAGGGAAATGGCAATGTGGCTGCACCAGGCAGACAATTTGGGCATCTTGATGATTGGCCAGGCAGAGGGTAGGCTGACGATAGGCCGAATGGCACAAAAGACGAATCATTGGCCCTGCAGCAAACGTGGTGGCATCACAGTGGCCAGGCATTAGGTAGTACATGATGGAAGGGAGGACAGGGAGCACCTCCAGCAGCAGCGATGCAAGGGGAGTTGTGTGTGGCGCTCCTGCCTGGTCACTGCTCTGCTGTGCCTGTTGCGCTGCTGTGCTACTCTAATGAGTAGATGGGGCATCCTCAGAGAAGCACGGAAAAAGAGTAGCAGCTGCCTGAGAACATGCTCAGGGAAATGTGTGGGCCAGTGAGAGAGAGGCAGCCAGGAGCAGTGCATGTTCAAACAAATTGGCCCCCCAGTTGTGGGGGCTGATGAGATCCATCCTGCCATTTGGAGGGAGGATGGAAGCATGCCAAAACTGCTCATGAGTACTTACTTCACAAATGTGTGTACACAAGCTAAGAAAGGTAACTTCATGGTATTTCTTAGTATTATGTGTGACCAGCCCCATGGTGAGGGACAAAAGGAAATGGGAAACTTTGGTAGGTTAGTAATATACAAATCAACTCTTTGTGAAACTGAGAGTTGTTTAAAAATTGCAATATGGGCCCAGTTTGTTTGAATGGTTTATGTAGAACAGTTACACTAGAGTGCAAAAAAGTTATTTAATTTGGAAACTTTTTAGTGGCCTTCTATGGAGTACAAGAACACTGGAACTGTGAAGAAATAGGACTTTGGAAGCCTTTCCGTCCTAGCTGATTTTATTTGCTGCTTCAGCTTTCAGGCATGATAGACATGGAAAAATAAATTTGGTAATTGAGTTTTATTTGTATTTTTAATTTTGTTTTATGGTTCTTAATGATCTTTTATAAGCAACCTTGGGAAAGCCTTCCATTGAAAGATGTCATTTTGTTGTTGTTGTTGTTAGTCGTGAAGTCATGTCCGACCCATCACGACCCCATGGACAACATTCCTCCAGGCCTTCCTGTCCTCCACCATCCCCCACAGAGTCCACTCAAGCTCATACCAACTACTTCAGTGACTCCATCTAGCCACCTCATCCTCTGCCGTCCCCTTCTTCTTTTGCCATCTATTGTTCCCAGCATTAGGTTCTTCTCCAGGGAGTCCTTCCTTCTCATTAGGTGGCCAAAGTATTTGAGTTTCATCTTTACTATCTGGCCTTCTAAAGAGCAGTCAGGGTTGATCTTCTCTAGGACTGACTGGTTTGATCGCCTTGTGGTCCAAGGGACTTGCAGGAGTCTCCTCCAGCACCACAGTTCAAAGGCCTCAATTCTTCAGTGCTCAGTCTTCCTTATGGTCCAGCTTTCACAGCCATACATTGCAACTGGGAAAACCATAGTCTTGACTATACGCACTTTTGTTGGCAGGGTGATGTCTCTGCTTTTTATTATGCTGTCTAGATTTGCCATAGCTTGACTCCCCAGGAGCAAGCATCTTTTAATTTCTTGGCTGCAGTCCTCGTCTGTGGAGATCTTGAAGCCCAGGAAAATGAAGTCTGTCACTACCTCCATTTCTTCCCCATCTATTTGCCAGGAAGTGAGAGGACCAGATGCCATGATCTTAGTTTTCTTAATGTTGAGTTTCAAGCCAACTTTTGTGCTCTCCTCCTTCAATCACATCAAGAGGCTTTTTAGTTCCTCTTCACTTTCTGCCATGAGAGTGGTATCATCTGCATATCTGAGGTTTGTTGATATTTCTCCCAGCAATCTTGATTCCAACTGGTGATTCATCTAGCCCTGCCTTTCTCATGATGTGCTCTGCATATAAGTTAAATAGGCAGGGCAACAGTATACAGCCTTGCCGAACTCCTTTCTCAATTTTGAACCAATCAGTGGTTCCATGCCCAGTTCTAACTGTTGCTTCTTGACCCAATATAGGCTTCTCAAGAGATAAATAAGATGGTCAGGTACTTTGATCTCTTTAAGAACTTGTCACAGTTTGTTGTGATCCACACAATCAAAGGCTTTAGCATAGTCAATGAAGCAGAAGTAGATGTTTTTCTGGAACTCCCTAGCTTTCTCCATGATCCAGCGTATGTTGGCAATTTGATCTCTAGTTCCTCTCCCTCTTCGAAATCCTGCCTGTACTTCTGGTAGTTCTCGGTCCACATACTGCTGGAGCCTAGCTTGTAGGATTTTGAGGATCACTTTGCTAGCATGTGAAATGAGTGCCATGGTGCGGTAATTTGAACATTCTTTGGCATTGCCCTTCTTTGGGATAGGAATGTAAACTGACCTTTTCCAATCCTGCGGCCACTCTTGAGTTTTCCAAGTTTGCTGGCATATTGAGTGTAGCACTTTTACTGCATTGTCTTTTAAGATTTTGAATAGCTCAGCTGGAATACTGTCACCTCCACTAGCTTTGTTGTTGCTCAGACTTCCTAAGGCCCTTTTGACTTCACATTCCAGGATGTCTGGCTTGAGGTCAGTGACCACCCCATCGTGGTTATCAGGGATGTTAAGCTCTTTCTTGTATAATTCTTCTGTGCCACCTTGCCACCTCTTCTTAATCTCTTCTGCCTCTGTTAGGTCCTTGCCATTTTGGTCCTTTATCATGCCCATCTTTGCATGAAACATTCCCTTCATTTCTCCAATTTCTTGAAACATAGAAACATAAAAACAGAGCGAGTCAGAAGAGGTCTCCCGGGCCATCTAGTCTGACCTCCGGCACCAGCCGGCTCTGCTCACGACATGCCCACCATGTGCATGTCCAGCCTATCTTTGAACACCCTCACCAATGGGGCCTCAATGACCTCTTGTCAAAGCCCATTCCACACCCTCGGGGTCCTAACTGTCAGGAAGTGCTTCCTGGCATCTAAATGGAACCTTCGTTCCCTGAGCTTTGCTCTGTTGGAGCACGTCCTGCCTTGAAGAGATCTCTGGTCCTCCCTAATATATTGTTTTCTTCTATTTCTTTGCACTGTTCATTAAAGAAGGCGTTCTTATCTCTTCTAGCTATTCTCTGGAATTCTGCATTCAATTGTTTGTATCTTTCTCTTTCTCCCTTGCCTTTTGCTTCCCTTCTTTCCTCAGCTATTTGTAAAACTTCCTCAGACAGCCATTTTGCTTTCTTGCATTTCCTTTTCTTTGGGATGGTTTTAGTTGCTGCCTCTTGTACAATGTTGTGAACCTCCGTCCATAGTGCTTTAGGTACTCTGTCTATCAGATCTAATTCCTTAAATCTATTTGTTACCTCTACTGTATATTCATCCGGGATATGATTTAGGTCATACCTGAGTGGCCTAGTGCTTTTCCCTACTTTCTTCAATTTAAGCCTAAATTTTGCCACCAGAAGCTCATGATCTGAGCCACAGTCAGCTCCAGGTCTTGTTTTTACTGACTGTATAGAACTTCTCCATCTTTGGCTGCAGAGCACATAGTCATTCTGATTTCTGTGTTGACCGTCTGGTGATGTCCATGTGTAGAGTTGTCTCTTGGGTTGTTGGAAAAGAGTGTTTGCTATGACCATCGTATTCTCCTGACAAAATTCTACCAGCCTGTGCCCTGCTTCTTTTTGTACTCCAAGGCCAAACTTGCCTGTTATTCAGGTTATCTTTTGGCTTCCTTCTTTAGCATTCCAGTCTCCCATGATGATAAGGACATCATTTTTTGGGGTTAATTCTAGAAGGTGTTGTAGGCCTTCATAGAACGGGTCAACTTCAGCCTCTTCAGCACCAGTGGTTGGGGCATAGACTTGGACTACTGTGATGTTGAATGGTTTGCCTTGGATTCAAACTGAGATCATTCTGTCATTTTGGAGATTGTATCCCAGTACTGCTTTTCCTACTCTTTTATTGACTATGAAGGTTTCTCCATTTCTTCTGAGGGATTCTTGCCTGCAGTAGTATTCCTGATGGTCATCTGAACTAAATTCACCCATTCCTGTCCATTTTAGTTCACTGATTCCTAAGATGTCGATGTTCAGTCTTGTCATCTCTTGTTTGACCACGTCCAGCTTGCCTTGATTCATGGATCTTACATTCCAGGTTCCTATGGAGTATAGATCTTTACAGCATTGGACTTTCCTTTCACCACCAGATACATCGGCAACTGAGTGTCCTTTCGGCTTTGACCCAGTCGCTTCATTTTTTCTGGCGCTACTAGTACTAGCCCTCTGCTCTTCCCCAGTAGCATATTGGACACCTTCTGACCTGAAGGGATTATCTTCCAGTGTCTTTTTGCCTTTTGGTACTGTCCATGGGGTTTTCATGGCAAAGATACTGGAGTGGGTTGCCATTTCCTTCTCCAGTGGATCATGTTTTGTCAGAGCTCTCTGCTATGACCTGTCCGTCTTGGGTGGCCCTGCACGGCATAGCTCATAGCTTCATTGAGCTACGCAAGTCCCTTCGCCACGACAAGGCAGTGATCCATGAAGGAGAAAGATGTCATAGGAGTACCTTAAATAGAGAAATTGGAATAATCCTGAAATACTCAGAATTATTCCTGATATGATTATGTCATATTTGCTATTTTGTGGTCATGACATATGATTAAATTAGTCAAAAAATAAGCAAACCTAGACCAGTAGTCTGCAATATATCATCATTTAAGAATTGCAGTTCTGTGGATAAAAGTTGAGTTCTTCTCTGTGATCTCTGTGCATCACACATATGAACTCTGTGTGCATGTGTGGAGCCTGTTTGGAAAGATTTCAAAGCAAATTAATTAGTATTTGCCAGGAGCCTCTCACCTAGGCATTCCCTGGCATGAGGGGAGGGGCTCCACCTGGTCCTCAGTTCTTTGCAATCATGGGTGCATTGGGAAATTCCTCCTCTCCTCCTTGTAGCTATATGCTTGTTTTTTCTTGTGTGGGTCCTCTCTTCTACTAAGATCTCA
The DNA here is from genome assembly GCA_023646645.1 of Varanus salvator macromaculatus. NCBI lineage: Eukaryota > Metazoa > Chordata > Lepidosauria > Squamata > Varanidae > Varanus > Varanus salvator. Next base: position 525,160 of record JAIXND010000791.1, on the reverse strand, counting down.
CCTTCTCTTCGAACTACTTTTTTCATTCTTTCCTTATCCTAAAAAAGCACTTTTAAAGAATTACTGTTCTATTTCTTTATTTATCCTGCTTTCCTCTCCTGCCCTACATCACTCCCTCACAGGCACACTTTTTCTTGCCTTCCCAACCCAACAGTGGCACTCAGAGCTCTGACCAATAGACACTCACTTTGGCTCTCCTACTTCTACTGCTACCACTGCCAGGCCTTCAGCAAGCAAGTGAGAAAGCACTGGGCTGACAGCCTGAAAACAAGCTCTGAAACAGAGCTCTTCATGGGACTGGCATCCCCAACTTCTAGAGCAGTCATTCTTGGTGGAGGCCCCAACAGCTTCATCAGCGCTCCCTGTTGTGACTGCAGGTCCCTCTTTGGCTGTTCCCCAGGCCCCGTGTCAATTGCTGAAAATCACCAAGGCCAAAAAACTTGTGAATGTGAGAGCTTCCAAAATGGCCAATGCAACAAAAGCTAAAAATTATGGCAAATGTGCCAAGACCAAGCACCATGATAAGAAACTCCCTCCTGGCTCCTTATGATCCCGGATGTGGAGCAAAATCCCAACACTAATCCCAGCACTGAATGCTGCTCCTCACCAGTGCCTAGGGGAGACCAGGAAGCCACAGTACCAATGCACTAGGTGGCCCTGACAATATCATTTTTGGAGGGTGAACTACGGGACCCTTCTCTACCCAAACAGTAGGCACTTTTCTGTTGGCTCAGGACTGAGGCGTGCTTTGCCTCCCTCATCAATCCCGAGCAAGGCCCACTCCATCAAGCCTGACTAGCACAGATTCTACTCCCACTTGTCCATCTCTGATTTGGACAGTAGAACTGAATGGTTGATGCCCCCATACAGGAGGGACTTTGGTGTGGCCTTCTATTGAGGGCACTGAGCATCCTATGACTCCAGGTACCCAGAATGCTAATAGTGGAGTCCTGCACATTTTGGCAGGGCCCCAGCATGCATTTTAGCCCCCTGGGCCAAACCAAGATTGACCATGTCCAGGCCTGCAAGAGACACGGGGCCCCAGTGCTTGCTGCCTCTGCCAATACAACCACTACAGTCTCCTCACTGGGCCCATCAACCTCCAAATCCTGGTCCTGAACATCAGACTCTGATGGTTACTTATACCCAGAGTCCATCTCACCAGCTCAGCCTTCTAAGTCATCCCCAGACAAGGCAGTGGCACCTCAAGAGGACCTGGGACTGTTCTCCAACCAGGTTCTGTAAATGGCACACAGCCTGGGTCTAAACCCACAACAGGAGCCAGGAAGAGCCAAGGACTCAGTCCTCGAGACCATTTATACAGAGACTACAGACCCAGTAGCCATACCATTCCTGGCAACTCTGAGGGATTCGGTACAGCAGAAATGGAAATCTCCTGCCTCTGTGGCCCTGATGCTTAAAAGTCTTGAGAATATGTATCAGGTATAAGAACAGGTTGCGCCAGTCCTGTTCCAGCACCCCTGCCCCTATTCCATCATCATGGAATCAGCTCATGGGAGGTCCAGGAGGGAGCACTCTATGCCCGGTGACAAGGGGGGCCAGCGCCTGGATGTAATCGGGTGATGTTTTGTCTCTTTTGCCACATTGACCTAAATAGCAAACTACCAAGCCATGATGACTAGATACCACCTCGTGCTTTGGGATAGGATCGCCTTTCTCTGCAGCTCTCTCCCAAAGGAATTGAAGGTCCTGGCAAATGCCATCAGAGCTGAGGCATCCCACCTCTCCCACCAAGAGATCCACATGGCCAGGCATCAAGCCAAGTGCAGCAAGAGGCCTCCAATGTGACACCTGGCTGTAGTTGTCCAGGCTATCTACTGAGGGTTGAGCCCAGATTAAGGACATGCCATTTCCGCAGGGAGACCCTATTAAATGTGACAAACAAATGAACACAGTTCAGAAAACAAACAAATGAACACAGTCCAGAAAGCCAGAGCTACCACATGGAGGAATGGGCTGAACTAGCCACCACCACCTAGAGACTACACTTCCAATAAGTGGTAGCACCCCAGTTACCAGTACCAGTCCAGTCTGCATCCCCCTACTACCTCAGGACACAGGCCAGTTCCTCAACCTGTGATGTCCCCCCCCCCCATGCTCTCATCAAGGTCACCAGTGCCCAGTGCTAGAAGATAGCTGTGACTGACCCAAATCCCAATTGTCTCCCCTGCCCATCTTTGATCACTGCGTCCAGCCCATTTTCTGTGGTTGAGTTGAGATCACCTCAGACTCATGGGTCCTTTCCATCATCCAATGTAGCTATAGAATTGCATTTGAGGATCTCCCACCTCTCAGTACCATCATACATACAACCCCCTTTGCTTCCCTTCTGGAGAAGATTGACTCCCTGCTTCAAAAATGACCCATTGTGCTCATAGGCCCCAGAGCCAGTCAGGATACTTCAAGGTACCACAGAAGGAGTGGGGACTGCAGCCCATCATGGACTTCAGATGCACCAACCAGTTCATAAGACCCAGGAAGTTCTGCATGGTCACACTCCAAAATTATCTACTGCTACTACAAGAGAAAGAATGGTTCACTTTAGTGGACCTGAAGGATGCTTATTTCCGTATTACCATCAAAGTGTCGTACAGGTGCTTCCACCACTTCCAAGTTGTGGACAAAGCCTTCCAATTCACCATCTTCCCTTTTGGCCTTGCTACAGCATAGTGGGTCTTTATGAAGTGCATGGCAGTGCTCTGTACATCTCTGCCTAAACGGGATCCAGGTCTCCCAATACCTGGATGACTGGCTGATTGTTGTTTGTCGAGGCAGGACTTGGCTAGGGCCACAGCTACCATGTGCACCCTGTTCTCTCACCTGGGTCTCCACATAAGCATGGAAAAATCCTCTCTCTGTCCCTTCTAGTCAATCCATCAGAGCATGCCTGGACAACATATCAGCACAGACATTCCTGCCAAATGGCAAAGCATCCACCCTGATTTGAGAAATGTCCAGCTTACTAGACAACTGGAACCATGACCATTGCTCAGGTCCAGAGGATGCTTGAGTGTATGCATGGTAGCTGCAATTGCCATCATCCCATTGGCCCGCCTGCCCATGCGCTCACTTCAGCTCTGGTTCTTCCGTCCATTCAACCAAGTCACAAATGTCCAAGCTGAAAGTACCCAGGTGCATCTGATGAGTCCTGTGGTAATGGACTGATCAATTAAACAGCAGCACCAGGTCCACGTTCACCTCCTCTGACCTGAGCCTGGTCATTACCACAGATGCCTCCCTCTCTTTCTATGCAGCCCATCATAGCCCTTTGACAATCCAGGGCAGGTGGGATGCCTATGAAGCAGCTGCATCATAGGAGGTGATGGTGGTGCAGAAGGCTCCTGTCACATTTTAGAACCTGAGGGAGTAGCTCAGCTAGTTACTGAATAAACTGTCTGACATAGCCCACTTTAGGATATTGTGATGTTACATACTATACCATTATTACTTTTCAGCATCAGACTGTAATTCCTTTTTGGGCTAACAAAATCTTAATAACCAGGCAGATTCATATGGGAAAAGGTGGTCCTTCATATCCTAGTCCTAAGCCATTCAAATGTTTTGAATTCTGCCTGGAAGCAAATTGGAAACCAGTGTTGTTGTTTCAACACAGGAGTCACATAAGCTCTTGTTAACAACTGAGGTGATTCATTCTGGATCAATTGTAGTTTCTGAAGACAGCCCTGTGTAGAGCACATTGCAGTAACTAAGCCATGTTCAGCCCGGCCAGATGTGCATTCCCCAGGAATGGACATAGGCTGAGTGCAGAAGAAGATCAAGGCTGAGTCCAGAAGGACTATGAACCTGTATTTCCAAGGGGAATGCTACCCTATCCAACAAAGGTTGAACCACAAATAAACTCTGGTGATCAAGAGCAGCTCTGTTTTGCCTGGATTCAGTTTCAATGTGTTTGTCCACATTTATTCTATTGCCGTCTCCTTGCAATTGTTTCGATACTCAAGAATCTTCCTGGAATGAGATGTAAATAAGAGAGGTCAGTGTCATCTGCATATTGGTGTAATTGAATCCAAAACCAGGAAAGATCCACCACCACCTAAAATACAGGGGACCTAGAAAAAGTAGACTCTCTTATTGCTGAAATACATTGTTTGTTTATTTTCTATACTGCCCAGTAGCTGAAGCTCTCCAATATATCCAATGAAACCTGATGGTGATCTTCAGGGATGCTGTAGTTTCATTTTGTATTGAGTAGAGAATTGGTTGGCTCCGAAGGTTCCTTTCAACAATATGTTTCTGTGAAATGGCTTCTCTTGAGTATGTTAGCCCTGGCCATTCTTTTTTCCCTCACATCATACTGGAACTATCTAGGTACAAACGTACATCTTCACCCTTGTTCATAGTATATCGTTTATACAGGGACAACTTGTATTTTACACAGTGAAGGGAATTTGTCTACTCATGTGTATATCCTTGATACGCTTGCTATAAGTAATGTGTGATTAATAATTTAAAATGGCATGGATCAGATAGGACTGTAAGGCAGATAAATGACATAATACTGTGACTGACTAGCTAGTATTCTTAGGTTAAATTTGGATATGACTTAATTGAGAACTGCTCTCTTAGTTAATGTGAGTGGTTTTGGCTTAAAGAAATCACCATCCTAACTCACTGTGATTGTATTGCAGTCATCTGACTGTGTGGGTAGAACATGAGTCTCAAATGCATGGCACCTGCAGCTGAGAAATGTCTAGGTTTGAGCTAAATCTGGAATAGTTTAAAAAAAATTGCTGGGCTAGAACCCTTCAAGCATTTCACATATATTCTGTGTCAAATATTTTCTCATAAAAATTGCTTAGGGGTTTCTAGGAGATTGCCTATGCATTTTAAATAAAGAATAATTACCCTGTAGGGACCCTAATTGAAATATCTGAAAATTATTATTTTCTAATCTGTGTACTTGACATGTATACATTATTGGTAGTGTTTGTGCAAATGCTCTGGCTTGCTATCAGTACCAAAGGAGTGGGGGGAAGGATTAAGCAGTTTCTTATACTTGATATGCAATGTGCTGTTTTCTTTTACCAGCTCAAATATCAATCATTATTATGAAATCTTCAGGTACTGTATGCCTCTTAATCAGATTTCTAGTCTATTTTTATTGATGTTTTGCATAAGTGCAACCTGCTGTAATCATTAAAATCATCCATTGAATTTTGAAATTGTGCCCCCTTTGTATCTCCTTGTATGACTGGATTAAATGAGGGAGGGAGGGAACAAGGTGGATTAAAGTAAGGTAGTTTCTTTTGCACTCTTGGTCATTTTGCAGGAGTGGCACAGTCTAGAAATTTCAGTTAATTGAAAGTCAGTTGCAGTTCTTGGGACATTTTCAAGAGATGTATAAGACCCTGAATTAGATGCCTAAATCTGCTTGCAAATGGTCAACAGTTTGCACCCAGACCATGATCTTATAGCTACACACTGTGACTATGGAGTTTTATATTCAGAAAGCTTCACTGTGCAGGTTGAAGCTTTTGGTACATTCAACACTCTTGAGTAGTGCTTCCGTTTTTCTCAAGCTGTACCCACATCTGATGATAACAGAGCAAAGTGGAGGTAGCTTGGCCAAAAGATCTCGTGCAGCTATCACAATGTGGATAAGACACTCCTTAGTCTGAATTTTCTTTGGTAGCTGCCCTATTTTTCCATTAGTTTTGATCAGTATCTTTTAGAACTGATAAATACTTAATAGGATTACAGTAGATAGGCAGTTGAGATATCTAAGCATCTGAGAATAATTTATACACCAGGTCACATGTTTATGTTACATGTTTGGGATCCCATGGGCTGTGGGTTGACCACTGAGTGGGCAGAGTGATGGAATGAATGGACCCTTGGTCTGATCCATTATAGCTGTTATGGTTTTACAATGCAGTATCATTCCAAGTTGCAATGTGAAACTTGCAGCTGTGGTCCAGCTGTGAAAGCTGGACCATAAGGAAGGCTGAGCGCAAAAGGATTGAGGCCTTTGAATTGTGGTGCTGGAGGAGACTCCTGCGAGTCCCTTGGACCGCAAGGCGATCAAACCGGTCAGTCCTAGAGAAGATCAACCCTGACTGCGCTTTAGAAGGCCAGATAGTAAAGATGAAACTCAAATACTTTGGCCACCTAATGAGAAGGAAGGACTCCCTGGAGAAGAGCCTAATGCTGGAAACATAGATGGCAGAAGAAGAAGGGGACAGCAGAGGATGAGGTGGCTAGATGGAGCCACTGAAGCAGTTGGTGTGAGCTTGGGTGGACTCTGGGAGATGGTGGAGGACAGGAGGACCTGGAGGAATGTTGTCCATGGGGTCGCAATGGGTCGGACACGACTTCGTGACTAACAACAATAACAACAACAATCATTCCAAGTGGCATTCTGGGGACAGGGGCAGAAGAAATGGTGTCCCCTACTGGTGATTAGTAAATAGAGGGATCATATTATTCTGCAGCATTATTAAAAAAATTAAAATGGTGTTGACCAGCCCAAGAGCTGTGCAGAATGCTAGTGAATTTTGCTCCTCCCAATTAAAATGTGCTCCTATCCCTGAAAACAGAAGAAATCCCCTAGCCTCCAAAAGGGGATGTAAAAGTCTGGTGGATTTTTGCTCAGCCATATGTTAAGGAAAGACAGAAGGTATCATAACTTACAACAGCATATGCAACAATTGGACATTGTGTTTATATTGCATTTTCTTAAACTTTATTATGTACTAGAACCCTTGGGAGGGCACAACAGAAATTCAACAAGCTAAATAGTTCTTTTGAATTAAGTCCTATGAGCTGCTTTGGTATTTTTTCCAAAAACAAGCCATACCTTTTGTTCAGCATATATTTTTGATATTATGGGCTGTTCACTGTGCTGTACCAGGAGCTGAGTGTTGAAGGTATTTTTCTTAGTTTGGAAAGTCTCTCCTTCCTATTGCTGTTATAAAATAACTTTAAATGAATTTAGATAATTATGTATTACTGTTGTATAAATAATTGTGGTTGACTGGCAGCAGTGGAAATTTTAAATTAAAAAGGGACACGTCATTGCACTTTCTAAAATGGCCATCTTGCCCTGCCTTCAAAGTATTTCAGATCTCTCTCCAGTAGTTATGTTACACTGCCAGTGGTGTCCAGTTTTTTCACTCAAAAGATTGCAAGGTCAGAATCAATATTTGTTCCCTTAGGGTTAGATGAAGCTGGTGAAGCTTCACCCATATCCTTTCAATATTTCATATGGATAGGCGAGAGTAAGCAGACAATAAAGAAGCCAAATCGCTCCAGTCTGGGTATGTGTGTGGGGGGGAGGGGTGTAGTGCCAGTCAGAGCAAGCAAGGACATCAAGCAGGATACAATATGTAAAAGTAGGCTTTAGAGGTGTATAAAGTAAAAAGTGTGATATAAATGGTTAGAGTGCTAGACTGAGACTTTGGAGACCAGGGTTCTAGTTTCCACTTGCCATGAAGCTCAGTCAGTGACTGTGTAGCCTAACCTACCTCCCAGAGGAGTTGTAGGTATACAGTGGAAAGCAGGAGGAGCATGTAAGCAACCTTGAGTTCCTTGCAAGAGGAAAAAGGTGTTATATAAATGCAATGTGATGATGATGATGATGATGATGATAAAAATAATGATTTGTGAATATTCATTGGATCATTTTCTGCTGAGAAAAAAGAACATCATATTAGGACCATACAAAATAGGAGGGGCAAGAGGGTGAAAATATGTCCTGGTATATCTTGATTGATAGCAAGGCATAGTAGGAAGATCAGATACACTGTAGAGACATTAATATTAATTATAGTTATTTATATAAGATGTTAGAGTGTTCAACACACTTGATCAATATCAACAACTTAAGAAGTTGTTAGAAGTGCTACATTATTCTTGCCTTTCTGCTCCCTTTTGTTATTGGATTTTATAACCTTGTGAGACTTCCTAATTTTTTATTTACACACACACACACACACACACACTGATACATATCAATATATATATTGATACAAAAGGAGATATTATATCAATATTGATACATATATATAAATAGTGATGCAAAAGGAGATATAAATTATAGGGGGAAACTGAAAGATAGGTCAGTATCAGTGTCTTCATATTGCATGTAGGGGGCTGAGATTGAGAGAGTGGCAACACCAGTGAGTTTAGTGTGACTAAATATGTGTATTTGGATAGCAGCTCAGTCAGGAAGTTTTCAGAACTCTCAGGAAGGTAACAAGCTGCACAAAATAGCAGAGGCAACCAGCTTCTCTGTACCTATAGCTCAAGGGGGCAAGAAGTCTGCTTTCTACAAGGACAACAGTATAGGAGTCAAATCACATGAAGAAAGGTTTAAACTGAAGTCATTCATCATGTGAGCTTGTCCCAGGTGGTGGATCATATCCAGGACATTTATTGTTACCATGAATTGGAAAAATACATGACTGTTAACTTCAGTGGCTTTGCATTTCACTTGTGTGTTTTCATACTCTTTATAAATGGTGCTTTTGAATGTATCAGATAAAACTATTACTGCAGTATGTTGTAGAACATGATAATAGGCTGCTTCTCAAATGATAAACTTTTGCTTTGTGTCTGCTCTGTGCACACTCTCATTGCATGTTTATTTTTGGCTTGTTGCTGAGCTATTTATCCAGCCATGAAATGATTCTCTCACAGTTTCTTATGTGTCAAGAAGAGGTGATGTTTGTATTATACTAAATGAGGTAGATACTTTCGTTGTGTTTGCGCCTCTTTATTTTCACCTGACAACTTCTAAGCTCAGTACCCTCTGTGATTCCAAAGGGGTAACATTATTTAGTTCCTCAAACATTCATCCTTGCAGATACCAGAACAGTGCAAAACTACTGTTAAAATAAAACAGTATTTTAAACAGTGCACAACTACTGTTAAAATAAAACAGAATACAATGAACCACTTTATCATGTTAAATAGCAACTTTTTTTCTTCTTGCTTACTTTTGTTGTGTTGTTTTTCTTTGTGTTACCGCCATTTTGTTTTGTTTTCAAATTAGTTGTATTTAATATGCTTGCAAGACAGCAAAACCTGATGGCTGAGTGTGGGGGGCTTGATCAGGCACTGACTTGTCTGGTGACTTCTTCCTAATTATTGTTTGAATGTGCAACCCTTGTTTGTCTTCTACCAATAGCAGCTGTAGATTGTTCCCAGAGCTCTAGCTGCTCTCCTTTTTGCCCAGATCCTTAGCTTGCACGTTCCTAGTGGGGACTTGCTCCAAAATCAAGATGCTAGGGACTAATGTAGGGATGTTCAACTTGCCATGTGTTATGGCTAGCAGCATTCTTGTGGGTTCAAGGAGAAAAAAACCCAAGGTTTCCATCTACCCTAGAGATTTTTTTTAGCATAGTGCAAATGTAGCTTCTAATCCATTGGTTGCACAAATAATGCAATCATGTCTTTCCTCCCTACAGGTTCTTACACAAGCTTCAGAGATTTGGAAGCCTTCTGAACAGTGGGACTGTGATCTAATCCTAAATCAGGATCTTGTGCCACAACACTTTATGGGGGATTGTACACATGGGGCCTACTTACATAGACACACACACACACGTGTGTGTGTGTGTGTGTGTAGGGAGGGAGGGAAGCTGCTGGTTAAAGGAGACACACTCCTTTCTTTCTGTGAATTTTAAAACAAATTGCATTTGTAGGGTTAATCCAAAATGAAATTAAGTCTGTTTATATTTGCAGATTTTCTTCCCACAGAGTGCACTGCTGGGGGATGACCTGCTTCAGTGGTGTTTGTGTGTCAACACCACCTAACTAACATTCAGTATTAGCTAAAGCTTTATTATGTCCCCTGGAGTGCTCTTTAAGAATATAAGTGGAAAAAAGTACTCTTCTCCCACGGTACACACCCAATGTATTTCTTTGGGGTGTGAAATTTGGTGTCTCCTTTGGACAGCTGAAATAACAAGCACTAGCGTACCATGCAGTATATATGTATTGCTACTTTTACAAAGTGCCAGTGTGAAAAGTGGAAGAGCTCTTGAAAGTTGCTGAGCTTAATTTCCAAGATATTTTTAACATGACACACAGCTGTACAGTGACCGTAATGGTCCTAGAGAATAAATTTAGTCCTAAACCACAATATCTATATATGGTTGTTCTTTGCAGGAGAAACCTTCCACAGTATACCTCCTTATTCTCGGCATCTAGACAGTAGGGTCTGTAACATGTCCCCTCCCCATGATGAGAACAAATACATCAAAGAGTAAAGCGTCTTAGAACAGTGGTCAAAGGAGAATTTTGTCTTTTGAGGATTTGTGTGTGTTCTGCAGTACAAAATGTTGAGCAGATGTGAATGCTTTTCTTTTGCTTCAGTAGTGCAATGACATATGGTATTTAAAATGTGAATCCATCAGAAGATGAACTGCCAATCCCATTGTTTCAACTGTGGTTTTTTGAAGGATTTTTCCAATTTAATATGGAAAAAACTGATGTTGCTTTCTGAGCTCTGTCAGAAATGTGCTAGGTTCAATTTGAATGGACCCAAGTTTGTGGACTATGGAAAATGTTATTCCTTCTCCTCTGCAACCTTTCATATGAATTGCTGTTAAATCAAAGGGATAACACTTTAACAATCTATGAATTAATAGTGAGTAGTCATGCTAATGCCTTTGAACTGTAGAGCAGGCTGTAAAAAGTAATTGCTAAAGTTTTATGTGGCAATGGTTTGTGGATCTCTTCTAATGGTTTTCAGAAAACCTTTTCTTTAGAGATTCATTTCCAAGCATTTTACATTACTCACCATTCAAAACAAATTAAGAAAGAGCTTAGGCATTGATTTAAACTGTTTAAGATTATAAAGATTTGTTCAAATTTCATTGCCATGTCCTGGAAACATTACAAATGTCATCTGAAAGCTGACCATGACAGAAGATCTCAAAATCTATTTTGTAAGCTAATTTGAACATTATGGAGCAAATAGTGCTTTTATATGCAAGGTGAACCTCTACCAGTCCAGAGAAACAAAATATTTATAGAATGAGAGCAACTTTTAATAGGACATTGGATGACAAGGACAGCAAAGAGAGCGCTAAATTAGTTTCTCTTGACAGAAAATTCCAAAGCCTGGGAACAGCTACCAAGAAGGTTGTCTCATGCATTTCTATAGGTGGTGGCACCAAGATAAGGATCTCTCCTAGAGACAGAACACCCCCCCACACACACACACACACATGCTCATACAGGCTATATGGGAGAAGATGACCTTTCAGATAGTCTGGTCCCAAGCCAGGGAGTTCACAGTCTGGTCAGAGAATTCTGGATAAGCTGAAGTTTCCGAGCAATTTTCAGAGGTAGGCCTTTCTAGAGTGTTTTACAGTAGTCCAAACAAAGTGGGTAGACACAACACATATTCCTGTGAACATGGTTGAAATTGGGAGTATGAGGGCTGTGGAGGCCCTCTATCAGTTTCTAGGAGATCAGGACATTTTTTCAAATCCATGTAAGAACAAAGTAGAATGCTTGTAAAAAATAATGCATTTTTCATTAGTTTCTAGAATGCTGATATAAAAGGGGACTTCTGCTAAAAATGGAGTTAAGCATAAGATACTGAGTTTACTGGGTTGATTACTGAACTTAAAGCATTAATTTCTCTTTTGGGGCAATTTTCATAGTTGAGGTCCAGAATCAAAGGGACATATTTTTTGTTCACCTATATAGATTGTGGAATATTACTGTCATAGAAAGTAACTGAAAGCTTAAAGTGGCACACATGCCCTTCTGTATATCATTAAAGCATTTTTACTGAAACATTGATAAATCAACATTTATTTAATTCTAATTAGTTTTAAATTAGCTCACGGCCCTGAAAAATGTGCCACTGCAATACAAATTCCTTATAAAATATGCTTACAACCTATAGCATAGGAGAACAAGAGAGTTGACATAAATAGCTGATGAAACAAGGTTTATTTTTTCGTTTTAGTTAGACTAGTTATTATTCAACTAAATCTATTCTTGGTCAAGCATTGATAACATACAAGACAAGGGTGAAAACTTGTCTGCCTGCTTTGTTGACATTGCATAATATCTAGCAGTTTCTCATCTAGTGTGAGAGGGTGAAGGGTGCTAATCCATGTACTGAGATTTTGGAGGCTATCTTGCCCTGGGCAATTTCCCCAGCTGCACCCTGCTGTAGCCCAAATACCTTTCCTTCCCTCTCTCTTTCTTTCTGGGACTTCTGTCTTAAATTCTCAGATACCTAACTGGAAGGATCAATATTGTTGAGAGTTAATACTCAAAGGAAGAGAGATGCTCAGCTCTGTTTAGAATGGTGGGCAGCTGCAGTGTACTGAGTCAGACCCTTGGTCCATCTAGCCCTGCGCTGTCAACTCTGAGCAGCATGGCTCTCCAGGGTTTCAGGCAGGCTTCCTTCCCAGCCTTTCTGAAGGAGCCAGGGATTGGCCTGGGAATCTTCTGTGTGCAAAGCATGTGCTTTACCACTGATTTACAGCCTTTCTCAAGAAAGGGCATAGTGAAGAACTAGATTAAAAAATCTTGAATCAGTCCAAAGAAGTTAGTTACTTATGCAAATTAATCTTGCATAATTAACCTCAAGTTTGTCGCAGAGAAATCAAATTGAAAATATATGAATCTGTTGGGTGTGGTTGAGGTCTAAAAATTTCCACAGGTGCAAGGGTGAATGACCCCCTAACTCTGGATGACCATCCCAACTAAATTAAGGTAAATGATAGTAACACTGATACTTGTAGCAACAAGTGGGTATGAGTGAGGTCTGTGTTATCCCAGAAGTTTGGGGATAGATGGCAGTACATGAGAATGAAAACAAATGTACAGTTCAAGGAGTTGTTTTTGAGGAAAAGGGACAGCTTGTAACCTTGTTCAGCTTGTAACCAAGGCCTGAGCAGAATATAGGAGCAGTGGGATAGTTAGAGGCCAGGTGGCTGCTCTTTGAACTGCAGGTGTCCTTTGAAAGTCCATTTTCCTGTTACAGCTAACCTGCATTTGAAACCCTTCCTGATTCATATTAGGATTTCTGTCGCTGAGTCATGGCAGACAGAAGACCAGAGAAGTCATGTGAACAAGCATGTGAATCACTCAGACAGCAGGATTATGAAGTGGCGGTGAAGCACTGCACGGAGGCCCTTTTTTCCCTCAGCCAGTACCCTCCCACTCACTTCCCAGACGCATGCCAGGCTGAAATCGACCGCATCAAAATTGAGAGCCTTCTCTATAGAATCGCTTCTTCTTTGCAACTTGTGAGTGTGATGTTTACAGTAGAATAAGTAAAAATTTTATTGTATGAGTAAAAATGGAAATTGAATGCCTTTATTGACATCACACTGCTGTGCTACTCTCATCAAGAAAAATCTTTATGATATACATATTTATATACTTGGCTACATAACTGAGGTGGATGCTATACTTGTTTCTCTTAGCTTTCATGGGAGATGGGCATGTACTGTCCAGTGCTGTCTAGTATGGGGTATAAAACATGATATTCTGATTTCTGTTAGGCCTTAAATTGTAGCTGTGTAGTTCATCAGATAAAGTTGGAAAAGAGGGAAATTGATTTTCATTTCCCTGATTTTGTAGTGACTGATTAAATGAAGATGAGAGAGTTGCACTGCACATCAATGTGGGTGTACTGGTAGATATCACATGGAGGTACTAGGAGATGGTGTGATTAATATCTGGTACCAAAATAATTTCAAGCCTGCCTATATAAAGCAGATTCCAAGGTCTGGCATAAATGCAGTTTAGATCTAACTTTTAATGGAGAGAAATGCTTTAAATATGCAGTAGTTATGTGATAAATTATGAAAGCCTAATAACACAGCATAGTTATAATGGCATACTTAGACATGTGTCATTCAGTTTCTTAGTAAAATCATAAGGAAGAACAAATTGTAGCTCTCCAAATGTTTTGGTCTACAACTCCCATCAGCCCTAGCTAGCATAGCCAATGCTGACATGGGAATTGAAGGCCAAAGCATCTAGTGGCATAAGATAGCCATCCCTACCTTAGAAGCCCTTTTTATAAAATGAAGTTTAAGAGAGGGTAACAAATATTGATTGGGATGTATTTTGCTTACTACATTCTTGATGGGGCATATGAGTTTAAATACTCCTTAAATGTTTGAAAAAAGTTTAATAGTATTTGTTGACAAATATATAGAAAATGCAAAAATCTTAATGTAAATGTTAGGCTTTGCAAAAGAATTTATCCCCCTTTGCTTTTCCTGTTTTGTTGTTTTACAATTGGAATTGAAGTGAATTTAATTGATATTGTTACCACTTGATGTGCAGAAGATACTCAGCCCTGTGAAGATGTGAAATATTTATTGCAGCACAAAAGTTAAGTAAACAAAATAAACTGGCAATTGTTGGTTGCATAAGTGTTCACTCCATAGATCAATTCTTGGTAGAGGGACCTTAGGCAGCAATGACAGCTGTGAGTCTTCTTGGGTAAGTCTCTATCAGACGTGAATCCTGCAGGGTTTGCCCATTCTTCTGGTCAAATGGTGAATAGCAACTGGTGAATAGCAACTTTCAAGTCCTACCACAGATCTTCAGTTGGACTGATGTCTGGGTCATTCTAAGACATTCATTCCAATTTTATTTTGGCTGTGTTTTTAGGGTCATTGTCCTGCTGGAAGATGATCCTTCACTTAAGTTTCAGGACCCTGAAATAGGTTCTTACAGACTGAAATAGGTTTTCCTCAAGACAAGCCATGTATTTGGCTCAATCCATTTTGCCATCAATCCTGATGAGTTTCCCAGTTCCTGTCAAGGGAAAGCATGCCACAGCAAGATGCTGCCACTGTCATACCTTTCCTCTGGGGAAGGTACTCTTAGGGCAGTGAACACTGTAGGCTGTGCCACACAAAGTGTTTTGCAACAAGGCAAAAAAGTGAATTTTGATCTCACCAGTCCAGATAACCTTCTTCAACATGCCTTTTTGCCAACTTCAAACCACCAACATGGGTTTGATATTATTATTACTGCATTGCCTTTATATCTTTCCTTTTTTTCATCTTGTGAGGACCCCAAGGTGACTCACACATCTTCATTGTTCCTCACAACAACAACCCTGTGAGGGAAGTTGGGCTATGAGTGTCTGACTTATCTAAAGACACACAGTGAGCTTTATGGTGGGGTAGGGAGTAGTATGTAGCTCTCTCAGGACTCTAGTCCAACCCTCTTAATCACTGGCTCTCAGTGGCATTGAGATGAGTTTGAGATGGGTTTGTTTCAGCAATGGCTTTCTTCTTGCCACTCTACTACAATGCCCAGCTTTGTGAAGCTTCCATCTGAGCTCTCAAATTCTCCAGTTCCGTTGAGTTACTATTTGACCTCTTGGTTGCTTCGTTAGCTAATGTCACTGAATTTTGTTGGATGATCTTTATGGTTGATCCATATTCCTTAAATTTTGTAATCATGGATTTAATGATGTTCCATTCATCCCCTATGACAGGGATGTTCATAGTTCGGTGTGTGTCTGTGTGCATGTTACCCAACCCTAATTGATGCTTCTGCACAATGTTAGTCTAGATTTGTTTTGTTACCTTTTAGCTCTCTGGGGCCTTCCAGAAATAAATGTACTGAATCTGAAAGAATATGGCACACCTCATTCAGCTACTTGTATGTTACTTCTGGAGGTGGTGGGTGGACTGGAGCATATTTCAGCAGAAGATGAATACTTAAGCACCCAAGAAATGTCAGTTTGTTTTTGTTTACTTAATTTTTGTGCCAAGGTAAAAATATTTTGCACCTCCACAATGCTGAGTATCTTGTGTACATCAAGTAGCAACAATGCCGGTTCATTCCATAGTCATTCATTCAATTAATTCACTCCATTTCAATACCAAGTTGTGCTACAACCTGGAATATGGAAATGTCAAAGTAGAGTGAACACTTTAGCAGTGGTCAGACTTAAAGTGATTTAATTGCACAGTAAAATAATTTGCATGGTGGGTTGGTAGCAGTGTTAATTTTTAAACAAAGCTAGAGACAAATTTTGAGTTTTATAGTCTTCACATAATCCTCTATTCCTAATGTAAGTTGTGTGAATTTTAATGGAGAAAATACTTGCTTCTATGTTTATTTAATATCTAGACAAGTGGAACTGTCAACAAAATATTAGTGTGAAGTGCTCTTGTTTATAGCCCCAGTTGGATAGCCATGTATTCCTCTGTGATACTCCATTTCATTCCCTCTGCCCCCACAGTAGTCAGCCTTCTATGACCACGAAACATTATTGCTCTAGTCTCATTGAGCTAGTTTTTTTTTTTGGGGGGGGGGACTTTAAGTGTTTTTCTATAAATATCTTTTGTCCACCTCCAAATCTTGGGCTTCTCCTGAGTGTGCTAATACTACCCTCTTGAATGTAGATGGTGCCATTTTGGCTATGTGAGGATCCACACTTGGATAACATGTCTAGAATTTAAATGTCTGTAGAATTTAAACCTCTGTTTGAATTATCATCTGTGCATATTGGTTGTGTATAAGTTGCACTAAAATCAGTGAGGCTTCCAGACACTTGACTGTTTATTTTTATAGCCAGTATGCTGCTGAACAAATAACATTTTTGTTAAGAATGATTTTTAAGCAGTTAAAAAGTAGAGATATACTTATTCTATCTGTTGTGTCTAACCATCATTTTTCTTTTTGCAGAAAAACTATGGGAAAGCAGATGAGGACTGTAGGCATGGTATGCACATTAAATTATTTGTAGGTTTATACAAAGCTTTATGCTTTAGTAAATGGTATCACATTTATTTCTTTAATAATATGGATTTTTCCAAAATAGCAGTATTGCTGTGGTTTATTTTTAAAAAGATATTTGTGGTTTTCAAAAAATCACAGATTATATCACATTCACTTGGTTGTACTCTTTCTGTAAGGTTGGGGTATCTTCACAATGGAAGAAAATGGTCAAAAAGAGACTCCAGTATTAATTCCTCCAAAGTAGAGTAGTGCTACTGTCATCTCATGCACTGTTATAACAGAAGATTGAAATAAGTTGAATTTATGCTTTGAAACCTTCAATATCTTCTACAGTATAAGGCAATGTTGGCTTTTTCTTATTACTTTTTAATGCTGAGAAATCACTTTAGAAACATAAACATGGGAGCAGAAGGGTCCCCCAAAATTCATATTTTGGTACAATTGAACTTAATTTGAATTTCTGAAAATCCTATCATATATCAAAAGACCTGCCATGCTTATATTAACATATTCTGTTTTTGAAATGGGTGCCCTCATGTGTTTTAATATTTCATTCAGAGATTTTGATGGTTGTAAAAATGTATAAATGCATTTCTGTATAAATCATTCATCTTTTGATAATTAGGTGGTAGGCTACAGTTGGTTGAATTAGTGGGTTAATTAAGGCTAAAACTTAAATAAAGCTTAATTGGTGGGAGTATATTTTAGTTTGCTGTGAATCAAAGACCACACTTTTTGGAGGGTATTTTGGTTACAGAGTGTTACTGTAATTTCATATGAAAAATGAAGTAATTGAAAAGGTTCCTTTTCTTCAAACATAAGGTGACAGCTTTTGTTTATTTAACAGTATATTATATTTTTATCTTTGATAACATGCAGATTTATTTAAATTTGATTTTGTGACATAAATACATCATCTTGGTTGATAATAAATGATAGATTAAGGAGATGTGATGGATCTAATCCAGAGGTTCACAACACCAGTCATTTGGATTATGTTTATATTTTTAGCTAATGATGTCTGTTTTCCAGAAAATCTTCAACTGGACAACAAATCTAATCATTTTTGTATCAGTTAATTTGCATCCTAATTTTTTTAATCTGTATCTGAAAATTTTCTTAACCCCTACAGAGTGATTAATTTGGCATGGTTATTTACTTGTGTTTCATAAACAACAATGCTAAAAGAAAAAGAATCCCATGCTAATTTGCTGCCCTCATGCAGTACAAGTATTTTACTTAAAACATTTTAGAGAAAAAATTAAAGCAGTGTTAATGAGATTTAAATATTATATCAACATTTTTATTACAATTCTTGCAAGAAATGTAAGGGTAGCAGCATGTACTTTCCTTACATAGTTTTAATCTAACGGGGGAGTGGGGGACAAAGCTACTAAAAACTGTTGAGACATTTTAACAATCCATGATGGGCTGACAAACACTAATCTATTTCGACATGCTTAGCAATGAAATAGCCAGGGGAATTTCAATTTGTCACATTTTCAGTGACATATATTTTGTCACATGCTGGCGTAATCACCTGTAAATTAATATGCAGAATCCAGCAGGGAGCTTCTGTTTCTGACAGTTCTCTTAGGCCAGGGGTCAGCAACCTTTAACACTCAAAGAGCCATTTGGACCCGTTTCCCACACAAAAGAAAACACCGGGAGCCGCGAAACCCTTTTGACATCTAAAATGAAGATAACACTGCGTATATCGTTTTTTACCTTAATACTATGTATATCTTCATTATGATTTAGCTGCAGCTCTTGCTCAGTCACTAAAAACTGTTATTTTAAATCTTACATTATAAACTAGTAGGACTCCTTTCATATATTTTGAAAAGGAGAACAGCTTCCTGAAGAGTCAAAGTCAGTGCTAAAGGGCTGCATGCATTAAACAGCAAACCCCATAAGTTCGTCAGCAGTAAAAGCAAATGAATCTACTCACGTATCATTAAATGTTTGGTTTTCTTCAGAAACTTTTCTTCGATTTATCCATGGTTGGCCTACCGGGGGGTGGGGGGGGAGCGCTCAGTAAATTGGTCCAGGTCCGCAGATCGGCAGCTGTGCCGGAGATATAGGTGTGTTTAGTGACTGATTAGCAAATAAACAGTCAAGTGCTGTGAATTTAGGCAGGTCCCAAGCGCAGCTTTTAACATTCAGATGAAGATTACATTGGGACAAAGAGAAACTTTTCAGCAGCGTTTCGTGTAACATGAGAGCCTGCAGGAAGCTTGTTTAGCAGAGAAATGTAGCGATTTATTTAACTAGCCGATTTACTTAACTAGCTAGCACTGCTTTCCTGAGTGGAGCTTTGAGCAGATCAGTGGCTGTGTTTTGAGTGACGGAGCTGCAGCAGAGGGGTTCAAGAGCCACGTGCAGCTCCGGAGCCGTGAGTTGCCGACCCCTGTCTTAGGCTCTGCAAGTGGCAGAAATGAAGATTTTGTAAAATGAAGATTTTGCACTTTTGGGGCAACTCTGAATGAGATGCAGCCCTCAGTTCTGGAACAACCCGGAGCTTGCATAAGGGAGATCTGTCCTAGCTGAGAAATGAGTACAGGCCATTCCCGAGTTCCAAACATCCCATACTTACAAACGAACTGCCATAAAACTTCTTAATTTAAACAAAATACTGGAGAAATTCATCATCACCACAGAGAGAGAGAGAGAAGAAGCAAAAGGAGGCAGAGGGAAGGCCTCCAAAGCCTTACTATAGAGAGAGAGGAAGTGAAAGGGTAAAGAGAGAGGCCCCCAAAGCTTGCCTTCCTGCCACGCCCATCCAGAGAATGAAATCTCTTTGGCATTTCCTTGCTACAAAGAGTAGGTGCTAGTGAGTTTGGATGGGTGGGGACCCTAGAGATATTTGTATTTTTTCCACTTTCATGGGGGTCCTGTGCCCATAACCCACACAAACGTGGAGGGCCAACTATATGTGATCTGAATTATTCGACTTAAAGACGAATTTCTGTTTTCTCTTTAGGAACAGAACTCCTTTGTAACCCAGTGACTGCCTGTATTTCTACTTATGTCAGGTTTTCCTCTGGAAAGTACTAAGCCTCTGTTTTGCTAATGATGAACCCTTCTCACACAGTGGAATTGCCAATACCCACTACTTGTGCAGCAGAATCTGTGTGGTGCAAGAGATTTGGCTGGGGTGTCAGCATCCAGTTGCTTACATTTTTTTCATTCTCTAAACCCTATGAGAGAAAACAAACCGAAGTTATCGTGGTGGAGTTTGCTTTGCGGCAACCTCAAATAATGTCTGTCAAGCCTAAATAATAGTTGCAACACCCAAATACGTTCACTTGTGATTAGGATATGTTGATAAGATTCAGTTGAGTTCATTTAACTGATTTAAATTTCAAAATGTAGTAAGAATAGCCTATTTAATTTCATACCTGGTTTTGCACAGATGATATCACAGAAGAGATTCAGTACTGCTGCTCATTACAATCTGGTGCCATCTTCATTTAAACAGATGTTATGCAAATTTTAGACATAATCTAGCCCTAAATTAAGCGCTCTTAAACCCGACTCACTTCCTTGGGAGAATTAAATACTTCCACTGAATAATAATCTGTGGTAAATAGGTTGTGACATTAAATCACTGTAAACTTCCCCTTTCCTACAGTTGTTTTAATGTAGCTGAATACTCTACTTACTATATATCACTTAAGAGCACATTTATAATCTTATTTTATATTGAATTTAGTAACATGAAGCTGATCACATACAAAACATGATGACCCAGCATGACTTGAGTGGGCCTACTCTTTTGTAAATAAACTGTCAACGACTGCCCCGGGTACACTTCCATGGGAATCTCTTTCGTGCATGCTTTATTGAAATGAACACCAGTTACACAAGATAATATGTGCAAGCAATGGAATATTGGAGTCAATATTCTTTTTGAGTCAGTTGTCAAATTTCTAAGGATCATTGACTTTCGCTGTAGCACAGTGCTTAAGTTCAAAGCAGAGCAAGAAAGTACAATATGATATCTGAGCAGTGAAAATGTGGAGAGGACAGTTTATAGGAATTACATTTCCAAATACATAAGTTATTTGTAAGTTAACTGCATTCCATGGGACTCACTTCCAGACAAATGTGCACAGGATTTGGCAGGCAGAAATGATGTTTCAGTAAAGTGAGACAAATGGGTATGGGTGGAGGGGAGGGATTTGTGTTTTAAATTAACAATTTGCTGTTTTGTGGAGAATAACTGAATCTGGTTTTGATTGCAGTACTGGGAGAAGGACTGGACAGGGAAGGTGACACTTTCCGTGCAGTGCTTTGCTGCATGCATCTTAAAGGGAATCTACAGGTTGTATCGAACGTGCTTTCTAAGTCACTGATGGGCGAATCACTGGTAAGTGATAAGTCTAGTTTTCAAAATCTTACATTTGTAATGATAGCTAAATCAGTAGATTTCAAGAATAAACTGCTTCATTTTGAACCCTAAATAATGTCATAGCAAAATGTTCATATGTATATACATGAAAAGAAACATGGCTTCCAGTTTTCATGTATAACTCTGAGCCAGCAGACAAACACATGGATTTTAAAAAATTACTTGCCTACATTTATTTTTATATTTATATCTCACCTTTTTACTTTCAAAGAACTCAAAGAGGCTTACATAATTCTATTACTCCTTTCAATCTGACCCTTACAACAACAACCTTGTGAGGTAAGTTGGGCTGAGAGTCTGTGACTGGCCCAGAATCACCCAGTTAACTACATAGCTGAGTGAGAACTAAGACCCTGATCTCCTGTGTCCCAGCCGCATACTTTTAACCATGGCACTACAGCACATTTAATTGCAAGGAATACCAAGTAATTTTCCCTATGTGCAGATTAACAAAGCAGAATTTTGTGTTTCCATGTGAAATCTCCCTTAGTGTTCATAAGGGTTCTTTATATTATAAACTTCATAGTCTGTGAAGGCACCACCTGGGTTTTTGATGGAGAAATGCCCTTGCTACCCTGATACCAAGAGGGCAAACTTGGGGGGGGGGGTAAGATGTGATTTGCTACCTGTTTTCTTCTGTGCTGTTTGCAGTGGTCAAATTACCTTCCATTCTCCATCAAGAATCTTCAAAATATTCTTCTCTGCTGCTATGCCTCTTACTTTTGTCATCTTTTAACCCCTAGCCTAGTAAAGTGTCTAGAGGTTAAACTAGAAGGTAGCCACACCCACTAGGGTTTGTGGGGTGCACCCCTCATTACCTTTTGGCTCTTCCAGAGACATAGACTGCCAGGCAGCTTTTCTCAATTGCTTTGTTTTTGGGTAGTGGAAAGCATGTTGGTTGGATTAACCATTTTTAAGGGTAATTCAAAATAGAAGTTATCATTACATTAATCCATTATAGGAAAACACAAAGTGGGGTTGCTTTTTAAAACCAATACCAGAAAATCATTGCTTGTTTAATTCTCTTTTAAGAGTCTTCAGAGTTCCTTTGTAAGCAATTCATCAAAAGATAAATTCACAGGATTGGACCCAGAGATGTCCGGCACAAATGTAAAGGCAATTCTGCCTCCTCAAAGCAGTCCCAATGAATTATCTGTCTGTATTTATATATTTATTAGCTTTATATCCCTTTCCCTGCCCCATTGCACTCCCTGTGCCCTATCACATTCTTTTCCAAAGGGCATCTAAGCCTCAGAAGCAGCTTTAGAAGGGGCTCATGGGGCTATAGTTGGGGCTGGGGAGCTACAAAATCCCATCATGCCAGTGGACTTCAATTCTTCTATTTCAGGATCCAACCCACACTCTTAAAAATTAAATTTAATTTGAGATTAGCACTTCAGGATTTGATTTAAATTCATTATGCCCTCCAGAGCCTATGTGGCTCTCCAGATGTTGTTGGACTCTATCTTCCATCCTCCCTGATTATTGGCTATTCTGGATGGGGCTGATGGGAGTTGAACTACAACATCCTCTGCAGGGTGCACAATTTCCCAATCCAAGTGTTTTGTTCTTTATCGTATTCCCTTGTGGCTAATTATATTTTAAAAGATACATGAGCAAATTTGATGTAAGGTTTACTTTTTCATTCATATTGTCAGGGTTTTAAATCAGTTGATCTATCAATTTATAGATTAGTTTAAGACAGGACTGAAGAATTTCTAGCCCTCCAGATGTTGTTGAAATCTAAAAGTATCTGGACAGGCCAGATCCTTATCCCTGGTCTGTGAACTGGGAGTTCCTTGTTCTTTTGCTAGTGTTTATAAAATACATAGTAGCCAGACACATACATCTAAAGGATAGCCTTTGTCAACCAAAATAAGTAAAGAAGTGCCAGCTGCTGCTTCTGTTACATTGCATGTTTCCTTCTTGCAAGGAGCCCAAGGCAGCTACATAACAACAACCCTGTGAGGTAGGTTATGCTGTTTGGCCCAGATTTACCCAATGAGCTTCATGATTGAGTGTGCACTAGAACTCTGATTTTCCAGGACTCAAGTTCTAGCACTTTAACTACCATACCACACTAGCATTAAAAGTTTGTTTGCTTAGTGCTAAGGCTGATTGTATTTTTATGTAATACAGAAGTTATTTAAGCATAGATTTTGAAATTATACATAATCCCAGAGAAGCTATTGATACCAACATATAACAGCTATACTAAACAAAATACCACCTGTATTATAATGTTCTGTAGATAGCTGTGTAAGTTGCACAGGTCCATTACTTTTCAGGGAAAGCTCTCTTGTTTTCACCTCAACTCTGTTGCTGGCTGATCCATTATGTTTGATAGTGAAGGGTCAGGCAATTCATCTGGCCTGGGGTTAACATTTGGCAGCATTAGACATTGTAAAGCAAAAAGAGTAAGGAGGGCAGGTTGAGGTATACTTTCCCTTAAACCAAGTAGTTTAAACTAAGTAATGCTGGCATGTTCAAGCCTCAAATCTGAAATTTGTAGCTGTCCTTGATAGTGTTATCAGTATTTTTTAAGAATGTCACTGTAGACAGTTTCATGGTTGGAAGAAGAATTTTATCAGGAATAAAAAACCTTGAGCAAAGCAGATAGATTGCCTTCTGTAGTAAAAGTGATGGGTCATACATTCAGTCTGTAGAAATTTTGCATATTTTAAAGCTGTCAAACATTTTCCATCACTTTGTATTAAAAAAGTTTGTTTTCAGTCGTGTCCACCCCACAACCTCATAGAGCAGATCCAGTGGGTACTTTGGGACTGCAGGTTGAGGGAGGAGGATCTTTTGCATGAGTGGGGAATTCACTCACATATTGTTGGATGTAATCCAAACTATTTCTCAATTTTGTACCCACTGATATTCAGCTAAGATAGGTATAAACATTTTTGCAAGTGCATGTGCCCTATTTGAAACTGATCTGGAGTGATATGAGATAGACATTTAGCCAAATGCTGCATTATGAAACTTGCCAGTGAGAAGGGCAGACTATCTTTCTGGACTGTAGTTTTGCTAACCTTGTTAAAAACAGAGAAAGAAAAATGGTCTTGCAGTTTGTATTTAACAGAGACAACAAATGGGTATGATAATGTTCTTTCTTGGCAGAATGGGATGGTAACTAAAGATCTGACAAGACTGAAAACACTTCTCATTGAAACAGAGGTAAGACTAGTACTATATTTCCTGATTAGAGTAGCTTTGGACTACTTGTGCCATGTTTTATGGAAATAAAAGATTCTGATCTCTTCCTCACTTCCCTATCAGTTGAGGAAGAGAGCTTGTTCACATAGTGCTAAATAATACCTGAGCAGCATATCTGCAAAAGGCCCAATATATTGTGCTTCCTGATCATGTACATGCTTATTTGGAAGTAAGTTACAAACATTTCCAGTACTGCAGGGCATGGAAAGAACCATGTCAGCTACTTCTCCAAGGTTGTAACCGTGACCTAGTAGAAGGTGATAAGGGGCATGCCAAGAAGGGAGACTGCAGCTGCAAAGATATGAGCTATTCTGATGGCATCTTTCCCACCAAAGTGCTGTAGTTAGATGATTGAAAATGCTACTTTCAGAGCAGGAAGAGCATGAAATTGAGCTTCACCTTCATGCTGCTCATGCTCTACATAGGATGCCTCCAAGTGCTTATAGGCATCCCTACTGAATTCTGCACTAAATGACCTGAAGGGGCAATTTCTCTGAAAGGCATTTGATTGTGCACCAAGATCATTCCTGGTAGATCTTCTGTTGGTTACTTTCTGAAATTAGGTGGGTGATGACTAGAGACAGGATCTTTTGGCTTATGGCTTCCCACGTTTGAAATGCCCTCCTTAGAAGGTTCACCTGGCAACTTCTCTTAGTAATTGGGGGTACCAGGCAATAGACTTATTGATTAATGAATATGCTAATTAATTCTTCATGGTTGCAGGCAGCAGCTGGTAAAGTTCCCTCAATATACCATGCAGAAGAGTTGGAAGAAGGTAAATTTAAAAATGCATTTTAAAACTATGAATGAGGTATCACATTTTCCTGTCAAAGATTGCAAAGCCATGTTTATCCCTCAATTTAGTATCAAAGGAGTACAAAACAAGTAGAGCAAGAAGGAAGGTATAATGGAGAGAAACTTGGATCCAGAAAAGTGGTGGTGGGAAGTAACCTTCCCACCCGTCGTCCTCTGTCGTTCCCCTCAAAAATCCACTCTTGAGGGTTCTGGAGCTGATATGATTGAAACAGACTATAGCATGGATGGGGAGGGGGGATTTATTTATTTATTTATTTAACAAATTTATATGCCGTCCCCTTGCAAACAAGCCTCGGGGCGGCTAGCAGCACAAAAGAATACAATTTAAAAACAATACATAATTTAAAACTGACCCATCTCAAGGTCTAAAACATAAAAATATATAAATATAATAAATAACAATATAAAATTAATAATTTAACAATTAAAATATTTCTTAAATAAAAAGGTCTTCGCCTGGCGCCGTAAAGCAAATAATGATGGCGCCAGGCGAGCCTCTCTGGGGAGCGCATTCCATAGGTGGGGCGCCACCGCAGAGAAAGCCCTCCTCCGGGTACTCACCCTCCTTATTTCTCTCACAGAGGGTTCCTGGAGGAGAGCGTCAGCTGCCAATCGTAGGGGGCGGGAGGGCATGTATGGTCGCAGGCGCTCCTTTAGGTAACCAGGACCCAAGCCGTTAAGGTAAGAACCAACACCTTGAATTGGGCCTGGACTTCAATGGGAAGCCAGTGTAGCTGGCGGAGAACTGGGGTGATATGGGAACCACACCCAGTCCCCGTCAGCACCCTGGCAGCTCTATTTTGCACCAATTGAAGTATCCGGACCGTCTTCAAGGGTAGCCCCACGTAGAGCGCGTTACAGAAATCTAACTGGGAAGTCACCAACGCATGTGTCACTGTCGCCAGGCAGTCGAACTCCAGGAAGGGACACAGCTGATGGATCAACCGAAGCTGATGGAAAGCGCTCCTCGCCACCGCTGACACTTGGGCTACCAAGGTCAGCTCCAGGCTGAGGAGCACTCTCAGGCTGCAGACCCTGTCTTTCAGAGGGAGTGCAACCCCATTTAGGACTAGGGTCAGGTCTGAAGCCCGACCCACCCACCAACAGGAGTTCTGTCTTGTCAGGATTGAGCCTCAGTTTATTGGCCCTCATCCAGCCCATTACCTCAGCCAGGCACCGGTTCAGCACAGCCGCTGCCTCACCTGGATCGGTGGAGAACGAGAGGTAGAGCTGGGTATCATCAACATATTGATGATTCCGCAGCCCACACCTCCTGATGACCTCTCCCAGCGGTTTCATGTAGATGTTAAAGAGCAAAGGGGACAAAATGGAACCCTGCGGAACTCCATGGCAGAGCTGCCATGGCGCAGAGCCATAGTCCCCCAGCACCACCTTCTGGAATCAGCCATGGAGATAGGAGTGGAACCACTGCAAAGCAGTACCTCCAACCCCCAGTCCCGCCAGCCTATCCAGAAGGATACCATGGTTGATGGTATCGAAAGCCACCAAGAGTTCCAGGAGAACCAACAGGGACGCACTCCCCCTGTCCCTTTCCCTGCACAGGTCGTACAGGGCGACCAAGGCAGATTCAGTGCCAAAGCCGGGTCTGAAACCGGACTGAAATGGGTCTAGATAGTCAGTTTCATCCAAGAGTGCCTGGAGTTGTCCCGCCACCACCCGCTCCAGCACCTTGCCCAAAAATGGGATGTTGGCCACCGGTGTATAGTTGGCGACCACTTCTGGATCCAGGGAAGTCTTCTTTAGGACTGGCCAGACTACCGCCTCCTTTAAAGGGGCAGGTACCCGGCCGTCTCCTAAAGAGGTGTTGACCACCTCCAAGATCCAGGGCACAATCCTGTCCTTGGCGCTCTTTAATAGCCAAGATGGGCACGGGTCCAGTAAACAGGTGGTTGAGCATACCGATCCAAGCACCTTGTCCACATCATCAGGCCGCAAAAACTGAAATTCATCCATCAATGAGGGACAAGCCGGCATGGTTGGCCCCTCCCCAAGAGAACCTGTGTCAACAGTGGAGTCCAGCTCGTGACGAATCTGAGCAACTTTCTCCCTGAAATGCGTGGCAAAGTTGTCACAGCGGGCTTTCGAGGGCGGCACCAGATCTTTATTGGGGCCAGGTTTAATCAGCCCCTGAACAACCTGAAAAATCTCCGCTGGACAGCATTGTGAGGAGGCAATGGACGCGGAGAAGAATCTGTTCTTCGCCGCCCTCACCGCCACAGCATAGGCCCGATAATGGGCTCTAAGATGTGCTCGATCGGATTCGTCCCGTGATTTTCTCCACCTATGCTCTAGCTGTCTACCAACCCGCTTCATAGCCCGTAATTCAGGTGTATACCACGGGGATGAACGGGCTCTGCCCGGTTGGAGAGGGCGCTTAGGAGCGATCATGTCGATAGCCCTGGTCATCTCCCCATTCCATATATCGACCAGGGTATCAACAGCAGCACCAGCCTTGTCAACCGGAAAATCCCCCAGAGCCCTCAGGAATCCATTCGGATCTATCCAACTCCGGGGGCGGATCATCACAATCTGGTCCACACCCTTACAGAGGGAGAGGCCACTTTCGAGCTCAAACCTCACGAGGGAGTGATCTGACCATGACAAGGGCGTCAAATGTAGATTCTTCACCCTCAGATCACCCTCTTCCTGACCCGTCGAGAAAACCAGGTCCAGAGTGTGTCTGCGTTCATGGGTCGGGCCGCTGACATGTTGAGACAGCCCCATGGCTGTCATGGCAGCCATGAAGTCCTGAGCGGCCCCGGAAAGATCAGTCTCAGCATGGAAATTGAAGTCCCCCAGGACCAACATCCTGGGGGTCTTCAACACCAGGTCCGAGACGACTTCCGTCACTTCAGGCAGGGAGTTTGTTGGGCAGAAGGGTGCATGGTACACCAACAGAATACCCAATCTGTCTCGGTCGCCCAACACCAAGTGGAGACACTCCAGCCCCGGTCTCGAGGGGACAGGAAGCCCCGTGAGGGAAAAGGAAGCGCGATACACTAAAGCAACCCCCCCTCCTCTCCCCTCCGGGCGTGGACGGTGCTGGACTAGGTACCCGGGCGGGCACAGTTCTGAGAGGGCAACATCTCCTCCCTTCCCTGCCCAGGTCTCGGTGATACAGGCCAGGTCGGCCCTCTCATCCACAATCAAGTTGTGGATGAGAGTAGCTTTATTGTGAACTGACCTGAAATTCAGCAACAGCACCGTCAGGCCCATGAGGCAGTTGACAAGGCTACCTAGCACCCGCCAGTTGGGGGAATAACCAGAAGGAGGGACAGGTGTTAACCATCTGTCCCGCCTTCTCCTAGGCGGGACCGTTAAACCCCCAGTGCGACCATAGCGACCATTGCCCATCACCACCCCTATGGTGGCCCCCACACGCTCCCCAGGTAACATTCCTACTCTGACCTGAGATGGGCCCCTAAAAAAACTAAAAAATTTAAAACAGTTTTAAAACCTCCACCCCCCATCTCATGAAGAGGAAGTGGGTATTTACCCAAAATTGTGCAGAGCACTTCTTGTAACACTCTTAGTTTTGGAAGAGGACTATGCCCAGTTGTTGGCAATTCCCCATGTTAAACCATATCCCCTTGAAGTAGGTCCCTTGTCCCTAGGGAGAGCCTTCCTCCGGGAGAGGGCAGGAATTCTCTTCTTTTGCTTCTCATGATAAACATCAATTTGTTAAGTATTGTTCAAGAGATGAGCATATCCATGCCTGGGTAATAATAAATTGTGTTGATTACTTGTTTAATAATGTATATTTATATGTTAAAACATTTATACCCCACATTTTTGTCATACAATAAGCACCAAGCTGCTTATACTGAAGGTCATAAAATAAGTAAAACACAATAAAAGCAGTTCCAGTTACTAAATTTCTGTTGACATGATTGAGCATCGGTCTTCTCTCCTGGGATTAACCACAGGTCTTCCTATGTAGGACAGTAACAATATTTAATGCTACTACAGATTA
Organism: Varanus salvator macromaculatus; assembly: GCA_023646645.1. NCBI lineage: Eukaryota > Metazoa > Chordata > Lepidosauria > Squamata > Varanidae > Varanus > Varanus salvator. Next base: position 495,980 of record JAIXND010000791.1, on the reverse strand, counting down.
TCCTTAACTAGATGTTAAGTGACTAGATGTTAAGTGCAGCATCTTTCTGCTGACTGAGAAGTGTATACAATTTTTAATATGCCTTCTAGTTCACTAAGCTTAGATGCCCAGGTTGCTGATATTTCCTGTTTCTGATACTGATTGCTTAGGAAATCCTGTGTGGTTGCACTGATTGTGGAAAGACTGCTTCCATGTGCATGGCTCTTCTGTGAATAGAGGCTCCTTTTGTCTTGGAGTGATTGCATTGGATGAAACCCAAACATTAGAACAAGGGAAGATCTTGATAGTGATGCTAATGTGCCTCCTTACATGTCATTTCTGATAAGCATAAGAAGATAATAATCCAGTGGGACTGGATTATAAAAGATCCTAATTTTAGAAACTCCTTTTGAGCCACTTTCCATTAGATCTTATTAGAAATTAGAATTCCCATTAGGTTGGATTGCTACCTAGTGTTTGGCTTGGCTAGGTACTCAATATCAATTATGTGACCCATATCTAGGTGGCCCAGATGTATCAGGAATTGACTAGTGGCACTCAGAATAATAACATTAATATTATAATTATGTGGCAGGATCTCAGGATGGATGGCAATTTCGCCCCCCACCCAGGGGAGTTACAAGTAGTGAGGAGTACACATTATGCAAAAGGTAAATTAGAATCTTTTCAGTATTTCTTGGTGATTGATTTACCCTAAATGACATCAGTAATAAGGGAGCGACATGGGACAGATATACAAAGCATGGATAATATTCTGTGTCTAGAACTATCTGAAAAAGAGATTTTCACAAATTAGTTTTCATTCTAACAATCTCTTCCTCTTACATTTAGGACATAATCTGCATGTTTGTACATGGGTAAAAGACTGATGGCATTCAAACAAGTTGATAAAAAACAGGGCAATCTAAAGGATGAGAGAACAAAGGGCAGACTTACTTTTAATTTGCTTTAATGTTTTCATTTGTTTAAAACCATGTGAATGTTCACTGTGAAATTCTAATGTCTCTAAAGCCTTTATATTAGTATGTTTTATATTGCACAGAACCTGTATTTTAGGCTGGTTCCAGTGCCAAAAACTGTGCTCATGAAATGGTTTCACTAGACCAGAGCTCTCCTCACCACACATATGCCCTCCTGATACTTTCAGTTTAAGGTATTTCAAGAGCCCAATCACATAATGAACTAACTTTTAAAAGGGCATGTTGCCTCTACTGGATTGAATGTCATTTTCTTTTTAAAGCTTGCATTTCATTTCATTATGTGATGGGTTTATCTATCTTCTCTCTTTTAAATGATTACCTTTGAAATGCTTGAAACTAGAAGTATGTGTCTTGGAAAGGTGTGTGTTAGGTTTGTAAATTTCAGTGTAATTTCAGTGAGTATACTTATTTGATAGGGCATCATTGTTTGAGAGCACAATACAACTACTGATGGACTACAAGTGCTTATTTTCAGTGTGTTTATTAGGGCTGTTTCTTGTAAAATGAAGCTTTGTGCTAATGGTCTTGGTGGATAAAATATTTTCATTGCTCAGGCTGTGCCTGAAAGAGGACTTAGCAAGCAATTAACATTTTTGACAATTTTTATACGAAGCTGCTGTCTAGTATTTTCAAAACATTTACATGGAATGTTTCTTTTAATAAGTTTATTTGATTTTTTAAAGCAAGAAATGAAATCAAGCCTTTTTATTTGGTGACAGCCCTAACATTACAGTGAAAGGTGGAAATACTTAGCTGTTATAGCAATGTTCCTCCCAGTTCATGTATGCTAATGATATCCTACTATTATCCTACTATTCATGGAGCTGCTCCCGAATGAATGTCTATAAACTGTGCTTCCAGCCAGCATGCAGTTGAAAGTTGAAAGGTGATTCTTATGTTGACAAAAGTGCTAGCTGAACAATGCCAGAAATTCCTGAAAAAGCCACGGGGCATATATAGTATTGCCAAATATGTGAACTTTTGATTTGTGTGCTGAGGCCATCTCTGTTGTACTAGTCTGAACCTGAAATAACAGAAAAGACCACATGGTGTCACTATCATTCCAGACTATGGAAAGATCATACAATGATGCATAATATGTCCTTTATTATTTATTTATTATTTCCTAAAGATTTCTCCTAGGTATCTATTTGGTATTAAAACATACTTAGAATAGCAGAGTTGGACATTGCTTTGCATTTTATGTGAGAGATCAAATGGAAGAATCTTCCATTGAGCAAATGGCCATGTTATTTCCTCTTTTAGAGTTATTTTTTTAAATGCCTAGCATTTATTTGGCATAAATAGTACCATAGCCATGATCTAAACAGCTACTTTTAGATAGCCTCATTAAAAAAATACCAAAACTTCATGCCATATCACACTTTGCTTTTGAAAGCCTTTTCAGTTTGACATCCGTGTAGTGTGAAGTAGGAGATGCTATTGTTGAAACTGAATCTCAAATCCAGCTGTGTTTTTTTCCTTCCCTTTAATCTTGGTTTGGAAAGGCAAACTTCAAGCTTTTTTGGGAATGTGTGCATTTGGGGGACTATTTTTAATTGAAGACTATAACATACAATTTTCTTTCCTGTTTTATGTAGATTTTTAGAACAAGGAATCTGCAGGTATGGTGCACAGTGTACTTCGGCACATTCCCAGGAAGAGTTAACAGAATGGCAGAAAAGATATGCATCCCGCTTGATAAGGTTAAAACAGCAGAAGGAAAGTAAACAATGTCTGGGAAGTTACATGGAATCCTTGATTGAAAAATGGATGAATTCTTTATCTCCTGAGAAAGTGGTAAGAAAAAATAAATGGCTTCTTTCAGTGTTCCTATTTCAAACAGAAGGGCCTGATTTGCTAACCTGTGAACTGTTCATTCCCAAAGTGCATTGTAAAATGTACAAAAGCCTCAAGATTTTGTGGAAGTTTTGAGTGCAGATAAAAGTAGTACCAAACCATTCAGTGTCTCCCAGGTTCATGTCTGGCTTTCTAATCTGTAATACGACAGTAGTACATTAAGAGAATACATGCTTGGAGGAACTCCTTCCTGCCAATTGTGACTGGCAGTTTCAGCTTTTTTAGGTGCCATCCATCTACTTGTCTGTTTGATCATGAATACGAAATAATAGTTCTTAAGAACATGATGAAGCCAAATACAGACAAATAGCATTCAACCAGATTTACTTACCATTACACAAAAGGGTGCTTGGTCCATTTCTAAAGAAGGTGCTTTATAGACTACAGCAGAACCTTTGGCTGTGCAGAATATAATATGCTAGGGATGGTCCTGAAAGAAATGGGTGTTCTTCAACATTTGATTGTCTTGAGGCACAACCTGTATCATGGACAAGAATCTACTGTTAGGATACACGCAGAATATGGAGAAACAGAATGGTTTCCCATAGGCAAAGGACCAGGCAAGGGTGTATTTTCTCTTCCTCTCTGTTCTATCTGTATAAAAACTATTTCATATGGAAAGCTGGATTAGGAACAGAGGAAAGATTGAAAATTAGTGAAAGGAGCATCATTAATTTAAGATATGCAGGCAATAACCATACTACTGGCAGAAAGCAGCAGTGAATTGAAACTACTCCTGATGAAAGTGAAAGAAGAAAGTGCAAAGATAGGGTGTTCAGTTGAACATCAAGAAAACAAAAATAATGACTACAGAAGAATTACACAATCTTATCATTAACAGTGAAGAAATTGAAATTCTGAAAGATTTTGCATACCTTGGCTCAATCATTAGTTGTAGACAAGAAATTCAGACAAGACTGAGACTTAGAAAAGCAGCAATGAAAGAAATAGAAAAGATGTTTAAGTGTAAGGGCATATCACTGGAGACTAAGGCAAGATCATTCACACTGTTATATTCCCAATTGTTATGTGTGCATGTGAAAGCTGGACAATGAAGAAAGCTGACAGGAAGAAAATTAATGTGTTCAAAACATGGTGCTAGAGGAGTGCTTTGCAAATTCCCTGGACTGACAGAAAAGATGAACAAGTGGGTCCTAGATCAAATTAAGCCAGAACTTTCCCTAGAAGCAAAAATGACAAAACTGAGGCTGTCATATTTTGGACACATCATGAGAAGGCTAGGCTCACTGGAGAAGACAGTCATACTAGGAAAATTTGAAGCCAGAAAAGAAGACCAAATATGAAATGGATTGACTCGATTAAGAAAGTCACAGCCTTAGATTTACAAGAGCTAAGCAGGGCTGTAAAGGACAAGACATTTTGGAAGTGTTTCATTCATGGGGTTGACAGAAGTCAGGTGTGACTTGATGGCATATAACAATGAATTGCTGTATAAATCTGTATCAAGAAAAACAAATATCTGAAATAAATTATGCATCAATAGATAGTCTGGTATAAAAAGAATTACGCTGCTGACTCTAAAATGAAGAACCCATTTTCTAATCAAGAGATTTGGAAAAGTTTAATCATTTCAGATATCTGTTTAGTTATAGTGATTTTGTCCTGCTGAGTTTGAGGCCAGTTGCACATTGCACATAGAACCTGTTTTACTCCAGTGACAATTTGCATTATCTATTATGCATGTGGCTACTTATCTGTGTCTGTAATAAAGCAAATCAAACTGAGTACAGTTGGTATTTGCTGCTGTCTCTTGGATATAAAAAGTTGTTCTTCATGAACAAGGAGACACAATACAATGGAAATAGGACATAAATCTCTATGGAAGCATAGATAGCTTGGTTAAAGTGTCGGACTAGGATTCTAGTCCCAACTTAGCTATGAATCTCACAGTCATTTTGGAATAGTCACTGACTCTCAGTCAAACCTACCTCACAGGATTGTTTTGAGGATAATATGGAAAGGAGGCAGAGAAGGACTATGTAAGCCGCTGCAGGTTCCTTGTGGAAAGAAGCAGGGGATGTAAATAAAATCAATCACTTTTGGTAAGGCTTGGTTGAAAATTCTGATGAACCTTTAAGTATAGCTGAGCATCTTTGGACTTGTTAAGTTGGCTTCAGTGGACAGGCAGTTAAATAAACTTTATCACAGAATTTAATAAATTGATTTCATATTACGCAAATATGTGTTTAAAATAATTTTAAGCTTGGGTGATTTTGTATTGATTCATGTGAGGTTAAACTGTTATGAGAACCTAGTGTTGACTGCCTTGTAATATTGTTTCAAATTCACAGTGATAAGTATTGGGTTCTCTCCATATGAGTATAAACAGAGTGATCATTATTATAGTTTATGAATGGATGGGTTGTCCTGTTTAGACTAGTTGATATAATTAAAAAGGATGTTAACCAGTATTTATCTTGTCAAGAAATATTTATACATTTGTAGAAAATTCAGAATTACGATTTCAATCCTGTTGTTATCCTTTAAATAGAATATCTAACATTTACTCCTTTCTGCAGCTTAGTGAATACCTAGATGGTGTGAGAGTTGAGCATAACCCTGAACTGTCACTTACTGTCACCACCAAAAAATCACAACAGATGTGGACATTTGCTCTCTCATGTAAGGTAGGCTTCTGTTTTTTCTTTTCAATAACTTAGGTTTAGTGTGTTGCTGAAATTATAGAAGTTTGCATTTAATAGTTTCAACTACTGTGTTTAAATTTTTCATACTCATGGGAAAGATAGTGGGTTTGATACAGTATGACTGCATACTCTAAATGGATTTATTTATTTAAAATATTTATATGCCATCCTGTCACAAAAAGCCTCAGGACACAAAAAGCCTGTCACAAATATAACATTAATAAATTCCCGACCCACTCAGGAATTGGAATTCCACTCAAATGGAATTCCACTCAGAATGTTTATGTTGGCCCAAGAGTGGAGTAGGAGACTTTTACTGATACTCCTCTCCTATAGTAATCTCCAGTGCTATCTCCCTTACTGTTCTTCAGTAGATTTCTAGGGAGCATTGAGGACTGCAGAAGGTGGAACATGAAAATTGTATCCTAATACATTGGTGAGAATCTTTTGCATGGACAGAAATAGCCCATCTAGAAATATCTGGATTACTAGAATGTCCCTATCCACAGCGACTGGGTTTTCACAACATGACAACCTATCATGAGTAACCATCCATGGTATATTGTCGTATTGTCAGAATATGGACCCTTTCCTGCAGGGTGACTACTTGCAATGTCAACTGTTTCCAAGATGCATTCATACCTCATAATTTTGTGTCAGAGATCTGCAACTGACAAAAGAGAAAGCCAACAGGGGTGTGGGGCATGTCCAGTGCATTGCATTGAGTGTCACAAATGTGACTCTCCTAGCTGAACAGAAGTTGTGAGCATGTGCTAAGCGTAATGAGTTTCTTGCTTTCAAGGAACAAGTTGGTTCTCCTGAAGCCAAGGTTGCTCACCTGGAGAAGCAAAGAGAAACATTGAGGCTGGCTGATGGGACCCTTGGAGATCAAATAGCAGTGTCCTAACCCTTGGGTGACATTTGCTCTGCTCTCATGGAAAATGGGGCCCCATGGAAGAGGGAAATAATCCCTTTGAACAATATATTCCATTCCTTGGAAGGAAAGCATTTATCCTCTCACATTAAGGATGTACTTCTGGAGACTTGTGGGGGCTTCTGCTGGTGGAGATTTAATCATTGGACACATGTTTTATTTATTTGCTTAATTATTTTCAAGTTTACAGGCTACTGAATAGCCCTCTAAGTTCTCTAAGCAGCTAACAACATTAAAAACAGGCCAATGGCACAATTATAAGTATGGGGAGGGGGGTAGTGGTGTGAGCTTTTACAAGCAGGTATGAAAGTCAGGTTTCAAACAGCCTTCGAAATAGGACAGTTTTTGTCTGGTGCCAAAATGAAAGTAGTGACGGAACCAGGCAGATCTCTTTAGGAAGCCCATTCTAAAGGTGGGAAGCAGCCTCTGAGACTGTTGAGACTGTGATCGGCATGTGGACTTAATGTTGAATTGCCTCCCTGGCACTAAGGTTGCCAATAGCATGAATCATCTAGATAGTCTTGCATGTAGTACAGGGGTAGAATCAGTAGTCATGGTCCATGTTGATACCACTGATATGGGGAACTGTAGTCATGAATTCCTGGAAGCCAAATTTAGGTTGCTTAGGTAGAAGGTTGAAGTCCAGGACCACCAAGGTAGCTTTCTCTGAAATGCTCCCTGTAAGCGTTGGTCATGGAACCAACCAGAGGCAATCCTGGATCTAGTCCTAGGTGGGGTTGCAAAATGTGCTGATCCTGCCTTTGCTTTAGCCATGAAAGTTATAATTTTAAGGTTTTGCCTATGATTCAGACATGAGAGATGGAATCAGGAGCTGTAAGATGGTGTGTTGAAAATGCTCAGGTGTGTGAGCCTCACTTCGGGCATGAATTTACAATGTGGACTTGGACAAGCTTGTTTTGCGCCCCTTTCCCATATTTCTAATATAGAGTTCATAATACTTGTCAATCTTAGAAATTTTTCTCAGGATTGCTATATCAGTCACAGCATCCCCTAATGAAAGCCCAAATGCTCTCTAGTCTTTTGATCTGTAATGGTAACTTGTTAGCATATTTCTCTGACCACACAGAAATGCTAGAAACTTTGCATATTTGGAAATCAAACTGAATGTTTTTGAAGTCAATTAAAGTAATCATGTTTTATATTGGAATGCCACTTCTTGACTGCTGTGGTAAAAAGTTCTTCTAATACTTTGGATTAAACAGATACACATGTATGTATATAATGACTCATATAGCTTTGTTCCTCCGTAGCCTGCAAGAATGTTGTATCGAGTGGCGTTGCTTTACGATGCTCATCGTCCCCATTTCAGTATCACGGCAATATCTGCTGGAGATAGTGCTACCCAGGTATCACAAGAAGTCCCAGAAAACTGCCAGGAATGGATAGGAGGAAAGATGGCGCAGAATGGATTAGACCACTCTGTGTACAAAATCAGCATAGCCTTTAGCACAGAAATCTTTGGGACGTTTCGTCAAACTGTGGTGTTTGATTTTGGGACTGAGCCGGTTTTGATGCAACGAGTAATGATTGATGCTGCTTCAACAGAAGGTATTGCTTCCATGTTTTTCTTAACATACAATTGAAACAGTCAATGTTATATGCATTTTTGTTTTAAGTTGCTTCTAGAATGATTTCTGTCATGTATGACTGTAGTTATCTAGTATTCATGTTCCTAACTCCAAGGCATTTCTTCTTCTGATAAAGCTTTTGTTTGTTTTTACTTTTTTAAACCAAAGATGCATTCTTGCTATAGGCCCCTCTTGAAGTCACCTGCTATATTCAAAATGGAATACTTCGTGCTTTTTACCATGACTACAACAAATAAAAAAGACACCTTTCTTCCATCTCTTTCTAATATATGGAGGACTGCACAGTGGAATTGAAACAGTAAATAAACATATATTTATTCCAGTCAATTTAGAGCCCCCTTTTTAACCAAAATGGCTCTAAAACAGAGCCACTTTTGTTAAAAGGGGACAGAATCTTGACAAAACTACTACACAAACTACTAATAAAACTCTTCTTAAGCTAAAGCTTTAAAATAATTCAAAATTCAGGTAAATTAAGCAGCAGTAGTTAGAAACATTATGCATGTCTGCAGTCAACCAGATCAAAATGCTTTTAAGACTATAAGATGGCTAAGGACAATGAAGGAGACAAATTTTCTGAAAATATATGTTTAATAAACTGAGCACTGCTATGGAGAGTGCCTTATCTTGTGTCCTTGCTACATGGATCAAGGATCAGACATTAGTCTTTCATGCTGATCTCAGCCATGTTAGAGGAAAAATGCGCACACAGAATAAAACAAATATTTTTTGTCATTAACACAAAACATAAAATCAAATCAGTTATAAAATCAAATCATAATTGTCACCAGTAAATAACATCAGTGTTAAAAAATCTGAATGCCTGGCAGAACAAAGCAACAACAAAATATTTAACACATTTTCTCTAGGGGATGGGCCTAGCAGCCTTCAGTGGGATGGAGTTCCACAAACACAGTGGCATCATAGAAAAAGGCATGGTATGTGGGCCAAATTAGGAGTTCCAGTACTGCCACATGCAATGTTAACTCTACAGCTGCTTCTCCATTATAGACTGCCTTTAGGCCAATTTGTCATGTAGAAGAGATGTGTGTTTGTTGCTGTTTTTCTCATAAAAGTCCCCACCCCTCATACCTGTCTTTTTGAGATAAACTTTTGTCTGGGAAACAAGTAACATTGAGTTGAGGGAGGAGTTTTGGGGAAAAGTTTTCCATTGGAAATTTCCACTTCTTAAATGTTTGCAACGGTAAAGTAATCACTAACATTACATTTGGCTGCATTGTACTGTGACCCTCTATCACAGTGATGGCAAACCTTTTAGAGACCAAGTACCCGCACTGCAAACCAAAACCCACTTATTTATCCCAAAATACCAACTCTGCAATAAAACCTGAATACTGAGGTTTTAGTTTAGAAAAAAACAACTCATACATTAACATCTTTTGTCTATTATAGTGTTTTTCTACGCAATAATAGAGCTTTCAATGATACAAACATATATATATATATCCTTGGCAGCACACTGGCTATGTGAAAGCTCGTATGAGTCACAGCTAATGAGTCCTGACATCATTGCCTGGCACCGCTACTCCTTTCTGAGCATGTGCATGGCCCCTATATGCGCTGTTATCTGATGCTTGGCTGCTGGGGCGATGCTGGGGTGACTTGGCTCGTGTGCCGACAGAGAGGGCTCTGCATGCCCACTTGGCATGCATGCCATAGGTTTGCCACCACTGCTCTATTATCACCAGTCTAGTTGTAGATAAAGTAAGCACACATAGTGAGGCCCTTTCAGAGGGTTTTAGGGAGTTGGGAGTATGTATTTGCTAAGTATTTTGCTGCTTAAGGAGTAGTCTGACCGGTCCTGAAGAAGGCATCACTGGATCCAGAGAGGGCCACTAATTATAGACCAGTGGCCAACATCTCGTTTCTGGGCAAGGTGTTGGAGCAGGTGGTGGCAGGACAGCTCCAAGCACTCTTGGATGAAACTGATTATCTGGACCCATTTCAGTCCGGCTTCAGACCCGGGTACAGTACGATGACCTGTGCAGGGAGAAAGACAGGGGGAGTGTGTCCCTGTTGGTTCTCCTGGACCTCTCATTGACCATGGTATCCCTCTGGATAGGCTAGTGGGATTGGGGGTCGGAGGCACTGCTTTTCAGTGGTTCTGCTCCTATCTCAATGGCCGATTCCAGAAGGTGGTGCTGGGGGACTATGGCTCTGCGCCATGTCAGTTATGCCATGGAGTACCGCAGGGATCCATTTTGTCCCCTTTGCTATTTAACATCTACATGAAACTACTGGGAGAGGTCTTTAGGAGGTGTGGGCTGCGGAATCATCAGTACGTTGATGATACCCAGCTCTACCTCTCATTCTCTACCAATCCAGGTGAAGCAGTGGCTGTACTGAAGCAGTGCCTGGCCGAGGTAATGGGCTGGATGAGGGCCAATAAACTGAAGCTCAATCCAGACAAGACGGAGGTCCTGTTGGTTGGCGGATCGGGCTTCAGGGAAGGGAACCTGAACTTAGTCCTGAATGGGGTTGCACTCCCTCTTAGGGACAAGGTTCGCAGCTTGGGAGTGCTCCTCGACCCAGAGCTTTCACTGGAAGCTCAGGTGACAGCAGTGGTGAGGAGCGCTTTCTTTCAGCTTTGGCTGATCCATCAGCTGTGTCCCTACCTGGAGAACGACTGCCTGGCGACAGTGACACATGCGTTGGTGACTTCCTGACTTGACTTCTGTAATGCACTCTACGTGGGGCTGCCCTTGAAGATGGTCTGGATACTTCAATTGGTTCAAAATAGAACTGCCAGGCTGCTGACGGGGACTGGGTGTTATGTTCACATGACTCCAGTTCTCCGTCAACTTCACTGGCTCCCCATTGAAGTCCGGGCCCAATTCAAGGTGTTGGTTATGACCTATAAAGCCCTTAACGGCTTGGGTCCCGGTTACCTGAAGGAGCGCTTACGTCCATATATGCCCGCCTGCCCCTTGAGATCAGTGGGAGAGGCCCTTCTCTGGACCCTCCGTGAAGAATATTAGGAGGGTAAGTACTTTCTCTGCGGTGGCGCCCAATTTATGGAATGAGCTCCCCAGAGAGGTCCGCCTGGCACCGTCATTTGTTTTTGGGCACCAGGTGAAGACCTTTTTATTTAAACGTCATTTTAATTGCTAATATTATTTATTTATTTTACATCTTTGGCCAGGTCGTCCCAATTATATTGTTTTTATATTATTTATTTATTGTTGTGAGCCACCCCGAGGCTTCGGCGAATGGGGCGGCATAGAAGCTTCCTAGATAGATCGATAGATAGATAGATAGATAGATAGATAGATAGATAGATAGAATTATCGAACAGCTCTAAAAATGGTTAGAATGGAAACCTTTTACTTAGTCTAGAATAATTTAACTGCTGAGAATATATCAAGGAACATTGCAGTTTACATATAATGGTGGCATTCAGTGGCAGACACTGGATTGATCAGCTTATACATTGTGGGGATATGCATTGAATGTGAGCAGCCCCCAGTTTCTAGCTTTTGTCAGTAGCCATTGTAATGTCTGAACCTGGGCACTTCAGATATTTATGGGTTGAACAACCCAAAGTTAATTGATTTCTTCAATGTCAATAATTCTAAAGTTGGTGATCTTTGAATGATATGTTTGAAATATGTTCCCTAAGAACGCCTTTGAATCGCTTCTCAAACATGTTTATTTATTTATTTAAAGTTCTTTCCATGTCACAAAAAGATGAAATCAGCACTTCTTTGCTGTTTTGTTGGATCCCAGCATCAGGAACATTTAAGCCCCCCCAAAAGTGATTTGTTTGAGTTGTTTAATGAATGTTTGTAAAACGAAGAAGAGGAGAAACTGGACATCATTCCTTATGTTTTACAGACTGAATCTGATATGTTTCTTGCTAAATTCAGATACTTTCAGAGCTTCAGGGCTGTCAAGTTTCACAATGGAATACAGAAGTTTTAAGGAAAATGTACACAAAATTGATTGTATCCAGATTTTGTTTTAGATGTGAAATTCTAACTCTTGCCTGTTCAAAATGTAATGTTTTGTTCTTGATATTTTTGTCCTTTTGTTGTTTGATGTTGGCTTGAGCTGGGACTAGGATTGTGGCACATCAAAATACCCTTGGTTTGCACTGAGGCATGGCTTTTAAAATTCGTGTGATGAACAACACTAATTATGCATCAAAGTAAACCCTTTGTGTTTTCTGAAGCTGAGTTTGCTGGAGCTTCAGGTGCTTTCTTGCTCACCCCTATTCTTTATTTATGTACAACAGATTTACATTTCCAGCACCAGTAGAGCAAAGATATAAAGAAAATGTCATAATTCATGAACTGTTCTTTCCAGTTATCTGAATGCTTACAGCCCAAAGCAGGACGACTGTATTAGTTGTAATATTGCTGTATTGCAAACCTGACTTGAACTGTGTAAGTGGGAAATGATTTTCAGGGGACAACTGTGGTCTTCACAGGAGCAGCATTTTCATCTGCATGTGAAAAGGGGGCTAATCAAAAGCAACTGTGCAGTCACAGTTTCTGGAGACCTCTTATGCTTATGTTTTATTGGTGTTTCTGAAACACTCAAAAACCTCTGAAACACAAAAAAATTAACTTACCTTATTTTAAAGAATGCACCAATTTTATTTTCAGGGACATTCATGTCCTTTTTCATTCCAGCTGCCTGACTTCTCAACTGATTACTTAAATCAAGGGTGAAAACAGCAGCTGTGATACAAAGCATAGGACTAGTGGTTACGGCTTTTTGCAGTCCTGGTGTAACATTGTCTCTGTTGGCACCATGAGCCAAAATGTCACCTCTGTTTCTAGACACCAAACATAAATTTCCAGATCCAAATAACTGGCATTTCTCTGAAGTGGGAGCTGTTGGATACTAAATTGGCAAACAAATATAAGCAGAGTTCTTTCAGCCTAAAATTATGAAATGAGGACTCCGAGGATAAGAAAAAGCAAAATATTCAATATTAAGTCAGCCTTGGAGCTATGCTTCCCAAAGTGGCTTGCCCACAAAACATTTTGTTTTCCTTACAGAAGTAAAAAGGAGTAAAAGTGGGCTTGAACAAAATTGTGAGAGGAGTAATGCAGCAGACTGGCAGTGGAGGTATGATCACTTCTTGCCTCCTGGCCAGCTTTCTTGACCTCTGTGCTGGCTGCAGAAGAGATGGAGCCCCACAATCAGCCTGGAATCCAAGTGAGCTGGCAAGGCAGGGAGCAGCTAGTCCATGCATCTTCTGCCAGCTCCTCTGCCCCTTCAGCATAGAAGCAGCAGGCTAGCAGTGGAGGCATGGATGACTTGCTGCCTCTTCAGTCTGCTTGACTTCTGTGCCAGGCCTGCAGGAAGGGGCTTTGCTTGTGTCACATCCAGCATCAACACTGATGGCGCTGGCACAGCAGGGATGCTGTGTGGTCAGCTGCATCCTCAAGCCCGATGATTTGAGTATCCTACAGTAGTGTGCTATGACCACTCTTGTAGCTGTGACAGCTCTTGAAGGGACAGAACTTGGGTAGCTAAAAGAAGAAATGTCACTTTCTGCACTTTGCATACATATGTTTGTGTGGCGCTTCCCAAACCCATAGTCTTTTTCACTGTACATGAAAATAAGGTATCCATTTATTATCTTTCTATATTTATCTGTTGTCATACAGATCTTGAATACCGAATGAATGCACGGCAACAACTGTTAACTACAGCCAAGCGTTGGGATTCCACTTCTAAGACGATTGTAGAATTTGAGCCAAATGAGACTACTGAATTGGATAAGAGCCTTCTGATCAGATACCAAATTCCGCTGTCTGCTGACCAGCTATTTACACAGTCAGTCTTGGACAAATCATTGACCAAGAATAACTATCAGTCACGATTGCATGACCTCCTTTATATTGAAGAAATAGCACAGTATAAAGAAGTCAGCAAGTAAGTAAGGTTTCTTTTAAAGATTGTGGCTATCTTATTTGAAATTAAAGATTACATTTTTACTCTAATTATTCTGCACAGTTTTTTCTAAATGATGCAGCGTTTGTTTAACAAGCTGTGCTTCTTATGAGTTCAGGAATGTTTACTACTGGTCTCAATTGCATCTAGAGTCGCATGAGTGGAAGGCCTTCGTGAAATGGGACTTAGCCTTCCCTCCTTCTGCAGTGTAGTTCCCAATTCAAAGAGCTGCAATAGAATAGGTGATGAGTGAAAATCAGGCAGATGCAGCATGGACAAGCAAAGCTTATCTGTGCAAGGTGCCTCTGCCTTATTTTCATTTCTTCCCCTTCTTCCTGCAGCCCTTGTACCACTTCCTATGACATGGGGGCGGGGCAGGGGGAGTGCCTCATTGCGTGAGTGGCCTTCTGCTTGCACAATGTTACATCCATTTGATTTTGGGGGCTAGGAACACTTTTGGTTTCTCTTCTGCCCCAAGCAAATATTGCATCTGATAAGTGGGCGCTATAAAAATGTGTTATTCGTTATTTGTTTTTCGGCACCAGACAAAGACCTTTTTATTTAAAAGTTATTTTAATTGTTAATTTATATTTGTTTATTTATCTTATTTATTGTATTTTTATCTTTACCACGAGATGGGCCAGTTTTTAATGTTAGTTTTTAATGTTTTGAATATTGTTATTATTAATGTTTTATTTGCTATTGTGAGCCGCCCCGAGGCTTGTTGCAAGCAGCGGCATACAATTTCTTAAATAAATAAATAAATAAATTCTCCAGAATGCCTCCATCTCTTGCATTTAGTCAAACAGGCATTTAGGCCACTCAGAGTTTTTAGAACATTGATGAAGTTTTTTACCCTGAACTTAATTTTCTTACAGATCCCCACCCTGCACATAGACTCCCCCCACCCTTTTATGGGACAGTGTGCATTCACTAACTTCATGTAGCAGGCATTCCTTCTCATTGTCTCCACACTCCCATTCCATGCTGTGCAACTGCCTGTATCATGTTTTGGGCTGCATTGTTTAAAGTGCCAGCTGTCATTTTAAGGGAAGTGGCTTACAGGATGCTCTGCAGTAAGATCCCTTCCTCTTGCATTGCCAGGAGAGGAGGCAGGATTGCACTGTGCATCTGACTGCTTACTACCATTGTTTGTGTGGAAGGCCCACAGCTGGCAACTGTGAAACCCAAAAATTTAACCATGCAAAATATAGTGCAGCTCTAATAGTCAAGTGTTATCTTGTGTTGTTACATGCTTTTTCCTTACAACATGTTTTTTGGACCCACATTTGATAGAGGATACTGTAGATTCTGAAAAAGCGCATATAGATGCATATGTACTAAAACAAAATGTCATGCAAGTAAATCCTTTCTAGCTAGATTAATTACTGTTTTAGAGTATTAATTTTATTTATACAGTGGTACCTCGACTCATGAACGCCTTGGTTCACAAACAAATCGGGTCACGAACAAATATTTCTGAAAAATGTTGACTTAGGTCACGAACACCGCTTTGAGTGGTGATCAAGATCACACCACCACCCCCCGAGTGGGGAGATAGCTACGATCGCAGTTCGTGCAGGGAAGGCATGCGTGATCAGAGGTGCGCTGCTGCATGAAAGACGGGAGCAGCAAAGCAGAGCCGTGGGGGAGCTGGCCGAGATTTCACCTGTCTTTCCTGCAGGAGCACGCCTCTGATCAGGCACGCCTGATGGGGCACACGCCAGCTCGCCACCCCCCATGTGCGCGCGATCATGCCAGTCTCCCCCCGCCCCCCCCAAGCACGCCCATGATTCTCCTCTCGGCCCCCATGTATAAGCACCTCCATTTTTAGGCAAATGTTTTTAAGAAAAAGTAGCGTCTTATACATGGAAAAATATGGTACATATAATTGAGAAATATGGTACATATAATTGAGAACTGTGGCTATATAAGAAGCCTACAGAAACAGAAAAGGTATTCATCATTTGCACCTTTTCAAAAACAATTTAATCTCATACCAGAATTTTTAAAAATTTACATTGATGCAGCAATAACAACAAAGTTTTTTGAAACCTTAAAGACCAATAGATCTATTATGGCATAAACTTTCATGGATAGAGTCCACTTTGTCAGATGTTTGTGGTGTTGAGTTAAAGGTAGGCTATGCACTGTTGTTATCTCAATTAATAAATTCAAAACTAACATTATTTAAATTAATTATATATTGTATGTAATGTACTGTAGGCATTTTGTTTCAATTCCAATGTTTCTTGCAATGTTCATTTCCTTTCTCTCTAGGTAATCATACTACTTTAAAAATCATCTGTGGAAAGACAAGAATCCCTACTGTTCTGAAAATGACAAAATTATATAATTATAGTGTATAGTTTGACTTACACAGACACATGAATTTTGATGGTTTTCAGGCTATTGCCTCTGTGCCTAAGAGTTGCTCTTGGGCCTGAAGAGGAAAGTTAACAGGCATCATTACTGCACATGTATGGTATTTTTCCTACGGGGAAATAACAGCCTAGGATATCTGTAATTTCAATCAGGAAAATAGCAGGGGCAAGGGTTCTTCCTCCATCCCACCTCCAATTCCCCAGTGCCGCCAGTCTACAAGCAACTCTCCCAACTCTACAGCTGCTTTTTTTTTTTTTTTTAATACAGAAGTTCCTGAGCATGAATCCTCTGTATCAGCTCTGCCTTGGCCTTCAATTTTTGCTATATTGTTTTTTCTGAATGCAGAAGTCATTTTTAAAAGAACTAACTGTATTCTTTTTGGTTTAGGTTCAACATAAAAGTGCAATTGCAGATTGTAGCAAGCTTCATGCTCACCGGTGTTTCTGGAGGTGCAAAATATGCCCAAAATGGACAGCTTTTTGGACGATTTAAGCTCACAGAAACGCTTTCTGAGGACACTTTGGCAGGGCGACTGGTGATGACCAAAGTCAATGCTGTTTATTTATTGCCAGTCACTAAAGAGAAGTCAGTACTTACCCAAGGAACCAAAGAGAAGGTCTATGAAGCAGCTATTGAGGAAAAAACAAAGGAGTATATCTTTTTGAGAATATCCAGGGAATGCTGTGAAGAACTTCATCTTCGAGCAGATTGTGAAATGCAGGTATGTTTGGATAGAAATTTCTTGTGTACCTTTCTCTGTTTTGGTTGCCATTATTTTAAGTATCCCAGGAACCTTAGTCGTAGCACAGATATCCAAACAAGGGATCTTGTTTAATATTGAACAATGTACTTGCCTCTATGTTGATTCAGTTGCAATTACTGTGGTTTTATTTTTATGTTAATTTTTGTTTGTGTTTTTAACTTGTGTTAACTGTCCAGAGAGCCTTGGCTATTGGGCAGTATAAAAAAGAAAAGAAAACAATGAATAAACATCTGTGGCAAAACAAAGGAATTGCATTTCTGAGGTGGTCTGCCAAAAAGGTTATGATAAGATTCTGTACACTGGAATCAGTATCTTTTGAATCAGTCCTTATGGTTTTTCTGCTGGTACAATGAAACACTACAAAATGGGAGGCCAGAGCTGTTGCCATCAATTATATTGGGACAGTACAATAGGACTTGTACAGTAGTACAACTGCACTTCTGCAAGTGCTTTAGATACAGAAAAGCTGCCAACATGGTGTTTGTGAAGTGTGACAGCACTCTCTTAAAGCGTTAGACAAAAGTTCCTTGTTGTGTTCCGAGCCAGAACTCTGGCCTGTTTGACATTGATGAGATGTTGCCATAGCAATGGTAGTGCAAATGATTGCATGCACTAGTCCATCTTCTTGAGGTCATTGGGGTTGGGCTGCCAGAAGTATATACATAGGAGCTTACATCATTATACTGGGAAAAATTTAGTTATCTCATTGAATGTTTATGTCTGATTTTATATATGACAATGTTTGGAACTAGCTACTGAGGATTGAATTTTTTAAGCGCTGCACTTTATAGAGTTTTCTTTCTAAATTAAACCAGTTCTGAGTCAAATTACTGAAGTCTTGAATAAATGGGATCAGTACTCATACTTGCTAACAAAACACAGAGATTTTTTGAATTCATGATGCCTCGTAGAAGAATGCTGATGGGCTATGGAGCCACCAACTACTTTGTTTAAAGATACAGCATGTACTCTGGGCTCTTGTTAAAGCCAAACTACATCTGTTTCCCTCTTTCCTTTTTATTTCCCAAATCACTAACCATGCTGTCTGCTCCTGTGGCTGTGACCTATCCTCACCAACTCTTTTTGATCCCCACAAATCTGGCTTCAGTCATCTCCACTGATTGAAACTGCTCTAACCCATGTGTCTAGCAACCTCTTCTATACTAAGGGTGAGTTCACTGGAGGGCATTTATCACTCTATAAATAAGAGAGCATTCAACATTATCACCCAAATTATTGCATCATAACTTTCATCACTACTTGAAAGGTGGTCATTATTGTGCAATGATGGGATGGTAGTGTGAAAACTTGGAATGCAATAGAAAATAGGGAGCCCAGTGAGAAAGACTTGGTTATGTCTCTGGTGCAGTGGTATGATTCTTTTGAGAATACGTTCTTTTGTCTTAACTTAGGAGCATTTTTCCTCACAGAAGATTTGTGAACACTCACTTTTCTTGTGATTATCATGTGGTCAATTTATATTTATTTACAGCATCTTTATACCATCTGGGTGGTTTACAAATAAAAGTTAAAATCATGAAGTATAAAACTGAAACACAGAAGTAAAATCCAAGCAGTGAAATTACCGTATTTTTTGCTCTACAAGACTCACTTCCCCCCCCTCAAAAGTAAGGGGAAATGTCTGTGCGTCTTATAGAGCGAATATGTGTGTGCAGTAAGCCTGTCAGATGTGCAGCCCATGGGGAAGTGATGGGGAATGTGCCTGTGATTATGTGCCCATTTGATTCAGAGTATTTTTTTTCTTATTTTCCTCCTCTAAAAACTAGGTGCATCTTATGGTCAGGCGCGTCTTATAGAGCGAAAAATACGGTAGCGTCAGAATAAAGTAGTAACAAAAACAATAGTGCAAAGAACTTAAAACATATTAAAAGTACAGTGCCAGATGGAGGTTAGAGTGTTGGACTGAGACACTGGCGATCTGGGTTCTAGTCCCCACCTACCATGAAGGCCAGTCACAGACTCTCCATCTACCACATAAGACTGTTGTTCTGAGGATAAAATGGAGAGAAGGGGAAAGCTATATTGGGTTCCTTGCAGAAGGGAAATAGAATAACATTGAGATGTCTGGGGAAATAAAAAGAACTAGACCTGCTTCCAGAAAGACCACAATGTAAGCCGCAAGTGAGCCTCTATGAACCAGGCACTTCACAGACACTGGGACAGATAGGACATGGTGATCCTCCTAAGTTGAAACATGTAAGATTTTCTAGGCTAAAATTAGTAGCGTGCCTAGAAACAGAGCAGGGACAGTAAAATGCTTCTCTTTTCTCACTGAAATATTTTCTGAATTAAAAAAGTGAAGTATTGTTTGTCTTCTGGTTCAGCTTCTGACATGTGTATGCACATTTTACACATTTAATACTAGTATTTTAATATAACATTAAGACATAGCAAATTAATTCAGGCCCTTTTGTCCACTGTACATTTCTAGTATCACCCTTAACTTTAAGCAGTTTGCCCTTCATTGCCATTAAGAGCATTTTTTTAGCAACATAAAGTAAACTTGTTCTTAAGAAAAGTGAAGATCTTGAGATTATTTTGGGGAGGTAGGGGCTGTTGTTACATGGAGACATCGCTGAATCTCCAGATTGAGACTGGAATTAGCATTGTCATACAGAAATATCGTATATAATGGTATTATACGATACAGCATGATGGTTCTTAAGTTCCTTAGTACTTTCATGGAAGACTTTACTTGTGATGGTGTCAATCACTATATACAGTGGTACCTCAGCTCACGAATGCCTTGGTTCACAACCAAATCAGGCCGCGAACAAAAAATTCATGAAAATTTTGACATGGGTTGCAAACTCCACATTGGGTGGTGACCAAGATTGCAGCCATCTCCCCACCCTTGAGTGAGGAGATGGCCACGATCGCTGTTGCGTTTGTGCAGGGAAGACATGTGTCGTCATGTGCATGCTCCTGCAGGAAAGATGGGCGCAATCTCAGCCATCTCCCCCTGCACCAGCACGATCATGGCCATCTCCCCACCCCGCTAGTGGGGAGATGGCCGAGATCGTGCCTATCTCTCCCCCTCCCTCGCAGCACACCGGAATGACGGGCACATGCAGGGATGACAGGTGCAATCTCGGTGGTGCTGAGGGGGGGGGGGATGGCTGCGATCTTTGTTCTTTGTCAATTTGCTTCACATTTTTCTGATTAAAAAATAAATGCTTACAGAACAGATTAACCTTATTTACGTTGAACCTTATGGGGAAATTTAACTTGGCTCACGACCAATTTGGGTCACGACCAGAGTTCTGGAATGGATTAAGTTTGTGAGTCAAGGTACCACTGTAATTGAATCTGCATGGTTCTGCCCAGTAGAGCTCTGTCCAATACAGCCTACTACAATTTGACAGGCTAATTGAAATGAACATAGGAAAGCTCACTGAGACATTTTTGCAGGGCAATTTTAGGGAAAAGTGCATCCATCCCAATATGGATACTACTTCAAGTGTAATTCTGACAGGAGATGTCTGCAGCCTCTCTCAGTCATATGATTCATTTCAGTAGGCTTTGTCTGAGATTGTAGAAGCATCGATCAATCACATGTGCACTAGCTGGTCTGTGTTGTCTGGTTTGGTTCAGGATAAGATTATTGTCTCTCTTCAGGAAGAGAATTTCTACCCTTTTGAAGGAGGTAGTTTCCAGATATTTATTGTGAGGAAAATCCTTAGATTTACTGGACCAGGATAATTACTGCCTAGTTTCTAATTTAGCTTTGGGGACAAAAAGATTAACTGAGTAACAGTAACACAAGTCAATGAACTTCTGGATTGAATTTACTAATTAGCATGCTGTGATTCTAGCTCCAGGCCTGGCTTTGTAAAAGAAACTGTCATTGTCATGGTGGATGACCAATACAGGGACCTACAAAGAGGGACTATGACCTTATAAATTCTTCAGGATTTCTCAGTGACTTTCAGTGACTTATCAGCCATGATATACTTCTGGACCACCTGGCTAGATTGAGAGTAGAAGGAACCAAAGTAAAGTGGTTCTTTGCATACCTGTTCCGTTGGATACTTGCAGAACCCCAAAGAAGAAATTTCACCAATATGCATTGTGGAACATCTGCTTTAAAATAATAGATAACATCTCCTGTGTAAGGCTGCCTTCTATGAATGCCTGCAAACTTCAATTAATTCAAAATGAGGCCAGTCATTTAATTTGAGAAGTGAGCTCAAGTGCCTAAAACAGCTATACCAATTTATAATCTCTTTCTAAGTACAATTAAAAGTGCTGCTGTTGACTCTTAAAGCCTAAATGGTCTGGTTTACTTAAAATAATTATTTCCCCTTATCTTTGTTTTGTACACTTTGATGAGCAGAAGAGGTCTTCTTTTATTACTCTTTTTCAGATGAGGATGGACCAATGGGAAGGTTGTTTTCAGCTACCTCTCTTTGGAACACCTTCCTTTCTATATAGTTCTATCCTAGTTCTATTCTTGCCTTCTAGAAACTAATAATGATCTTATTCCAGCTGGCCTTTGGGAGAGTGAGGCAGATGCTATTTGAATCTGCACATTTCTCTTTCTGCTGTTGTGGCTTTATTTTTATATTTCTAATGACTATCTTTTAATCTAATGATTGTTCCTTGTAATTGATAAAGTCTTTGTAACCTTCCCTCTGAAATTCTTGTGAAGGATGTGTTGGAAAATTAATGGAATAAATGTTGGGTTTTTGAAGCATAATTTCCCCAGGGATTATACTCCATGGTATGTATGTTTCAGTAAAAAATGCCCTTTGCTTGTTAACCAGAAAGGTGATTCATTAAAACCTGTTGCTAGCTGACTAGTTCTAATACAAAAAATATTTAGCTAGCAGTAATAAACATAGGGCTCAATACTATGCATACTGAGACTAACAAAACAAGATCCTGGCTGGGGCATAGTGGGGTTGCAAGTCTTTTTTCCTGTCTAAACATGCATCCATAAAATGGAGTTTGTGACATTCTACCTTAAGTTATTGACCTTTTATATAATCTTAGAATTTAGATTGACAACAGTAGCAGCAGAACCGAATCAGGAATATGAGAGATATGGTCAGATCTTTGATCAGTTTTCTGTCAATCTGATCCTGGAGGAAGCAGACACTATGCTTTTACATTTTGTTTTTAAGACAAAAATAGTTCTATCAGCCCCTTTAATATGTCCAGGTGTAAACCATTAAAAAAGCACAGTCAACTGAACGAAATGGTTTCAGCAGAGTAGCTGACTCTGGCTATCTAGCTGAGATAATCTGAAATGCAACCTACTGAAAATCCTAACGTTTTTATTTAACATGTATATGCTGTTTACACCATTGGGTATATTTCTAAAACAATCCAGACAACTAAGTGGTAGCATACTTACCTGTTGATAGCAACTCAGCATGTTGTTACAGATCACCCACAGATTGCCATGTTTTACAGCACTGTTGCTTTGTTTTTTAAATTACCCAGACCAGTGCTTTTTTTGTTAAAAAAAAAAAAAAAGGTCCGGCAGTAAGCGCGCGACCACACACACCAATCCCGAGCTGAGAGCAGTGCCCTCACTATCTCACTATCAGATAGCAGACACAAAAGCAGCCTGCAGGCACTATGTTAATGATGTTTGCTGCTGATCTGCTAGTTCAAAATCACTTCGTAAAATCCACTGGAAAAAAAGATGCCGGAACACTGTTCCGGTGCGTTCTATGACAAAAAAAGGCCTGATCCAGACATTCTAATTTACACTCCATATTTAGGCTCAAATCCAATGTACTGTTATTGGAAGTAATTGCTACAAGAGTAGAATAGAGCAAATGCTGCCTTTTGCTGTAGTGCAAGCATTAGCAAGCCACTTTTAAAACCTAAATTCCCCAAGCGGTTGCAGAAGTGGAATTTTTGCTGGATTCATTCCTTGTACATAGTTCAGAGTTTGTTATCCACTACTACAGCTTCAATCATTTGTACTACTGAAATGGTTGCACTGGATATAGCCTTTAAGATTACTTTAAGATTATTATGTTTTCCTAATATGACATGTTGAATGATAAGAGCCTGAATACAATGATTGTATGTTATTTTCTGTAGTTATTGGCTGCATTTGCCAACTTTATGCAGCTGGCTGCCAAGTCCTGCAGTTCATCTAGTAGGTGGGTTTATTGGGTGCACTTGGTGAGAGCTGCCTGTCCAGACAGATTAATGTGGCAAATGAGAGGCAGCTGTGGTTTTTGAGAATTGTTTGGGTGCTGGGTGTGCCTTTATTTCCCCTATTACTGTCAGTTGCTTACTAAGAGTCTGTTACAACCTTTAGTCATCTATTTCCCATGGCACTCACTGGGAGAGTTATCGTACCAGATGTCCAAGTCTTACCAGCTATCTGATAAAAAAAGAATTAGGCAATCTGGCAGTATCTGAGGCACCACCACAAAATAACTATTGAGACTTGGCAAAGGACAAGTAACTTGTCTTAATAATTGTCTTCAAGGCAGAGGTGAGTGCATGAGGTCCAAAGCACTAAATACCTCCTTTAAAGCCACCACCAAGAGGAACCTGTTTTACAGTAACCCCAGATCATATGTTAAATATAGCTTGAGGCCAGTAGGGTGACTGGGGGTGTCTGTAATGTAAATAGTTAGCATAGGAAATAGTACCATTCTTTTTAGTGTTTAGGAAAATAGTTCTTAAAGTATAAACATGATTTCTATTGTACCATATTACACAAGTTATATTTCTAGGGGACTATGGTGGATAGCACTTCAAACCTTGTTTTTTAATGTTAGCTCTTTTTGAATATTCATAGCCTACTTTAGCATTGTCTTGTATTTTCATGGATTTGTTATAAAGTTATCAATGTCTGACAACATCCTTGACTTCTCTCATAGGTTTCCAGTCCTTTTCCATTAAAGTAAATTTTAGTTTGATTTTACATTAATCAATAACAGATTATTTATTGGCACTGTGGCAGTTATGGATAATAACCTTACAGTTAAACAAGAAGTTTTTGCCCTGATCCACATAACACAAAATCCACAGTGGGTTGTTGTATAATCCAAAGACTTCTTCAAACAGCATGACTTAATTTTTGGTGACAACCTACCCTGACAGCCCATAGTTTGTTCTAGGGGTGGTTTGTACTATGATGGGTTGTTGTGCTGTTCAAACCCAGGAGATTAATTTTATTGTGGGATGAAAGGAACTGCAAGCAAAAAAGGGTAAAAATAAAAGGGGAGAGAGAGAGAGAGAGAGAGAGAGAGAGAGAGAGAGAGAGAGAGAGAGAGAGAGAGAGAGAGGGTGGGTTCTCCTGCAAAGGACAGTGGTTAGTATGGAGTTGGCTGGAGCGGTGCTTTTAAACTAGTAGTATGCAGACTGGCGCTGGTCCGCTGGAGATTTCCTGCTGGTCCTTGTGGGAGCTGCATTCCACTTGTCATGTATTGGCACAGGGGATGGCTGTGCTCCACCAACCAACCAAACTTCTGCCTTGGTTGACATTGTGTTCATGGGGGGGGGGGGGTGCCAGTGTCGCCAGGTGGGTGGGAAGGGCAGACAGCTTTTTGTTTCTGCCTCAGTGGTACTCAAAGTGGTTTTCTTGTTTTTGCCAGTCCCCAGCTATGAAAAGGTGGAAAACCACTGGGCTAGAGGAGTGAGGGAGAAGGAGAGAGATAACAATCCATTGTATACTCAGCTGTACCATGGGTTTTTCTGTGATCAACCAACCCACCATAGCTTATTTGTAGGATGGTTTGTCTTGATTTGATTTGATTTGATTTAAATCACGATTCTTAGTAAGATTGGAATTATATCATGACTTTCTACAAAATTTGCACACATTGCCTGCTTTACCCATAGGTAGAGGAATGCCATTAAAATATTCCCAAACCAGGTCTCTTTTATAGCCTGCTGCCATAATAAAAATTTTCCCCAGGGAGAAATATGATAAATCTCAGACTAGACACAAAAAGATCCAAAGACCTGGAGAGTATTCTGCTTAAAAGTTTTCACTTTCTTCTTGCCTGCCTGCCCCTCCCTCCTCACACTTCTTGTGCAGATCTATTTCACTCCTCACAATCTTCTTCTATTCATTGACTTTTTGAAATTTAGCACTTAAGAGGTAAGGGGTTGATTCTGTGTACATAGATTGGCAAAGCAACGATGGGATTAAGGTCTTTTTCTCAACTCTGTATGTGTATTTTATAACATTTTTGCTGTGAAGAAGAGGCATGTGATCCCTGTGGACACCAATTCACAGTTTTGAGAACTGTAAAACCAAGTGTTTGTGATAATATCTTCTAAATAGAAAAATTGCCCAATAATCTTAGATAAACTTCAGGAAGATCATGACATTGTGAATGGGTTAATAGAATTCATTTTCCCAAAAATGTAAACATAGCATGAATATACAGCCTCATGCTACCTAATTAAAAGCTAATCCTTATTTAATGATAAATAACATGTGGCCTTTAATGTATCTTAAATAGGAAACTATCTTGAACTATCTTCCTCAAAAGGTTATTTTTTCGAAACATAGAAACAGAGCGAGTCAGAAGGGACCTCCCGGGCCATCTAGTCTGACCCCTGGCACCAGCTGGCTCCGCTTATGACATGCCCACCATGTGCACGTCCAGCCTATCCTTGAACACCCACACCGATGGGGCCTCAATGACCTCTCCCATTCCACATCCCATTGCACACCCTCGGGGTCCTAACTGGCAGGAAGTGCTTCCTGGCATCTAAATGGAACCTTGGCTCCCTGAGCTTTGCTCCGTTGGAGTGCGTCCTGCCTTCCTCTGCAGGGGAGAACAGGTACCCATCTCCGTGTGACACCCCCTCACATACCTGTCTGTTGCCAACATATCCCCTCTGAGTGTCCTCTTCTCCAGGCTGAAGAGACTCAGTTCCCTCAGTCTCGCCTCATACCCCATCCCCTGCAAACCGGCCACCAACCTTGTGGCCTTCGCTGCACTGACTCTAACCTGGCTATATCCTTCCTGTAACAAGGGACCCAAAACTGAACAAGGGGCCCAAATACTCCAGTAGCAGGCACACCAGAGTCGTATAGAGTGGTAGTAATACCTCTATTGATCTAGAAGCCACACTTCTGGCTATGCAATCAAGGGTGGCATTCACCCTCTTAACCACTGCATCGCAGTGCTGACTTATGCTCAGCCTGCAGTCAACCAGCACCCCAAGATCCCTTTCACAAGTGCTGCTCTCCAGCCACTTGTCACCTAACCTGTACTTATGACAGCTATTCCTATGCGCCAAGTGCAAGACCTTGCACTTATCCACATTGAACGCCATCCTGTTGTCTCCTGCCCACTTCCATAGTCTGTCCAGATCCTTTTGGATCTGGAGTACCTGCTCCTCAGTTGTGGCCACTGCTCCAGTTTTAGTGTCATCTGCGAATTTGAGCAGCAGACTGTTCACCCCTTCTTCCATGTCATTAATAAAAAGATTAAACAGGATTGGCCCCAGGACAGAGCCCTGGGGGACCACGCTTGTCACTGGTTGCCATCCCGATGATTCCCCACTAATGGTTACCCTCTGCTTTTGGTCAGTCAACCATGCCCTAATCCACCGAATAGTGCTTTGGTGTATCCCAAAACTCCTCAGTTTCTCCACCAGGATATCATGGGGTATTTTGTCAAAGGCCTTGCTGAAATCCAGGTATACCACATCCACTGCATCCCCTCCATCTAGCCATCTCAAAACCTTGTCATAGAATGCCACAAGGTTTGTCTGGCAGGACCTGTTTTTGCGGAAGCCATGTTGTGTGGTTGTCAGCCTCCCTTCCCTATCTAGCATCACTAGATCTCTCTCTATTATGAGCCTTTCCATTGTTTTTCCTACAATGGACATAAGGCTAACAGGTCTATAATTCCCCATGTCCCTTGTACTACCCTTTTTGAAAATTGGGACCACTGATGCCACCCTCCAGTCCTCTGGAACTTCACCCATTCTCCACGAGGCTTCAAAAATGGAGGCCAGCAGGTGTGAGAGAACCCCTGCCAACTCTCTAAGTACTCCCGGGTGTAACCCCTCAGGGCCTGGCACCTTTGTAATGTCCAATGCCCTGAGGAACCCCTTGACTTCAAGGGGGGTGACTCTAATCTGTGCCCCTAAATCCCCAGCCTCATCTAATCTCCTATGCGGATATCCCCCGTTCTGCTTTGGGGAGAACACAGAGGCAAAATAGTCATTTAGCATCTGTGCCTGTTCCCTCATATCAGTCACTGGATCTCCTGCCTCCTTATTTAGTGGTTCCACCACTTGTCTCCCCTTCCTCTTTCTATTTACATGCTGAAAGAAGCCCTTTTTGTTGCTCTTGATATTCTTGGCAAGTCTCAGCTTGTAGTCAGCCTTAGCCTTGGAAGAATCCTTCTGCAATGGGCCTCCTCCTCCCAGTATACCCTTTTGTCTATTTTAAATTCTGATTTAAATTTCAACACTTTTTTTAATTTAAAGAGCCATTCATTTTTATCCATCCTGGTTTAGCATTTCATGCAAGCCTGCATAATGCTCTTCTGCTTGCATGACTATACATTGAGCTAGCATATCAAGTCACCTTTGCTAAGTTGGAAAGGTGCAGGCCTGTGGCCAGATAGGTGATCTCATGTAGAAGCAGAGCAGGGGTTTAGACATGATGGCCTTATAGGCCCCTTTCTACTGTACTACTACTCTGTTCTAATACTTGCAATCTAGGCTCTATTGACCCACAATATAGTTATACATGGCCGTGTTCTTTCACTTCATCTTCTCCTTGAGTATGATTTCTAAGTGATGGACAATTATGGAAAGTTATGTCAGGAGAACTTAGACGCGAGATGTATGGGAAGGAACAAAAAGTTGACCTTGTTCTAGATTCTCTTGTCACTTATTATTGCTGTTGTAAATGGTTACTGTGATTATTAGGCTGGAACCAGATGTGTGCTTAGCAGAGTCATGTTAAAACTGGAGGTAAGGAGCAGGGAAATAATTTTCACTCATTTCCTTCTTTCTCTGTCTTGCCCAGCACCACCTCCCATGTGATTTCTGAAGGCTGGGGGAAATTCTGGAATAACATGAGAGGTGGAAGTGGGGATTGAAAGGAAAAGGATAGTGGGCAAAAATCATGCCCTGCCGTCTTCCCCTAGCTCAGGGATGACTATCATTTTGGGGGGCTGAATTCCCATTTGAAAAAGGTCTCAGAGACTGCATTCCAGCAGTGGCTAAAACTTTGGATGGGACCTAGGACAGAGCAGATAAAGTGATGGAATCTGTACAAAGCTGAATGCTTTCCACTAAGCATGCATGCCAATTCTGAATTCATGTTTACTCACTTTACCACAGATAAAGAAATCTCCACCTCTTTCTGAGGAGCTTTAAAGTCAAAGAGCAGTGTCAGCCAAAAGAACTGGCAGGCCACTATGGGCAACACTTGATGTGTGGGCCACAGAGTTTCCGTCCCTGCCCTACTGAGAAGCCTCTGTTGGCTCCTGGTTTCTTCCACAAATGGAAGGAACTCATTGGTTTGTGGAAGCATAAGCCTGGATCCACCCCATTGTGGTTATCTGTAATATATGTATAAAATTGCCATGGATACATTTCATAGCCAGTTGTCCCAGTATGTGCATTTTTGTCTAATACTTTACCAACTGAGGATAACATTTTATGCACTCATGAGTGATCCCGTCCATGAAAACCTATGCCATAGTAGGTATTTTGGCACCTTAAAGACTTCCTTGCTTTTTGTGTAACAGATTAACATGATTTATTCCTGTAGAACAGGGATGTTGCATCTTTTTCAGCTTGAGGGCTGAATTCCATTTTGGAGAAGCTTTTAGGAGCCATATTCCAATGGTGAACACAGGTGAAAGCAAAAGGTGCTGGGCCAAAGGGAAAGAGACAGGGCCAAATTCCAGCATATGTTATCTTAACGCTCTTATTGCCAGTAAACCTTAGGAGACATTTCAGCCCTTTTGAATGAGGACTTTTGTATAAAAACTACAGAAAAGCCAGGAAACCAGGGCATTATTGGTGACTGTAGAGGAAGGGGGTGTGCACATGACTGTCTGAGGAGCCCTGGAGAGACATATTGAGACCCTAGAAGGGCTGGTGATCGAATCCAACCTGAGGTTCTGCAGCCCTGCTTCGAACATTGCCAAATATCTAAAATACTAGTAATAGTTATTGCTATAAATTATGGTAATTAAAATGTGATTGTTGTATAAATGTTTTTTGTGTGCAGATGTAATTATAGATGCTATTCATATCCTTTAAAAAACTGTCTTGTTGAATGTCCATTTATATAGGGGTCTATGTAAAAACCAACCTTTCATTTAGTACTTTGATTTTGAATAATTACCTTTGGATAGAAGTATTAAGATAAAATTAATACTATGCGTATTACTTGCTTTAATGAGTAATCTGCATAATTTGCTTTCTTTTGAGTTGCTTTTATCCATTTCCTCAATGAAATTGCATTTATTTATTTGCTTTGTGAGTAATACAGCTGCCTGAACTAATTGTGTGTGTTTTCAGATTTTGGAAGTATATTGATATTTCTCTGGGCCCATTCTTATCTATTAGGATCAAGTAACAGTCAAGGAAAAAAATATTTTAATAATGTTCTCTTACAAGTCATTTTAGTAAAAACTAATATGTAATTTTTATTATAAAATACAGACATATGATTTTAAATTGCTTCAGAAAAAACTACTGCATTATTAAATTCAGTGAAGGGCCTACCTTTTCAACATTTCTGATCTCTCTTTCCACTTTCAACTCACATCTTTTTCATCAGGTGCCTCCCTTTACTCCAAATTTCCTACATGGATTTGAACAATCCATTAATTCTTTTTTAATTCCTCCACAGTACTTTTCTTATTGCATATTAACCTCTACTGGGGGTTTGTTGTGGCAGATTTTATGCTAATAAAATTGTATTCTGTGACATGTTCTTTTTTTTTTTTTAGAAGTCAAGCTTTGATTCCTTACATTAGCATTGGGGAACCTGTGGCTTTCCAGATGTTTTTGCACTATGACTTTCATTTGTCTTTACCATTGGCTGTGCTGAATGGAAAACATCTGGCAGGAAATAAGTTCCTCACAGTTGCGATAGACCTCCTAAATGAGCTCACCTGTGAGGAGGCTGAATTTTATTTTCTAGCAGGCACCACCTAATTATAAAAGCACTAGTACACTTATATATAAAATAGTATTAAAATGCAGATTGTGTTACAAAAATGTTCCCATTGACCTTTTCATTGATCAAAGTTCATATAAACCAGTTAGGGAAGATTGTAATGCAATTTGCTGTTTTCTCTACAAGGTTTATAAATATGTTGGCATATCTAATTTCAATAGAGTTGTTTAACCAAGCCTAATACCACTCCTTTATTTTGTATGCACCATAGGTTGAACTTCAGTTTCAGTTAAACCGCTTACCTCTCTGTGAAATGCATTATGCCTTGGACAGAATCAAGGACAACAGTATTCTCTTTCCAGATGTCAGCATGATTCCCACAATACCTTGGAGTCCCAACAGGTACAAAAATACACTTTGATACTGGAAACTGGTATAGTGATATTATTTTGCATTCCTTGTAGCACATGGCTAAAACACATCCTTAAATTTGCCCTTCTGTAGAATATAGGACCAGGAATTCAAATAGCTGTAAATAGTAAAGCAAACTTATCCTTGAAACTTAAGCTTAGGAGATCACTTTCTTTGTCCTCTCTGATATCAAAAGTCCATTGTAATTAATTGTATCCTATATGATGGGAGCTGCTTTAGTAAGAGATATTCTTATTTGCACATCACTGCAAATAAGGTGCACAATCATAATTAGATTGGTAGCTGCACCTATCCTCAAGGGCTCATGTTAGTTTACAACCAGCTATCAAAATATGCTGCATCTTGGGTTCCCCTAAACTATTTGAAATGGAACATAATGACTGTTAAAATTGGGAATGATAGGAGTACCAGTAGCTAATCACACAGATGGCCAGGGTATATGATCCTCCAATTTAAGATGTGATAGAACTGGGAACCATCAGATTATCATTTCCTCACGTTATGCGATTTCCCATTTCTTCCATAATATCTGATACCAGTCACTAGAGAAGGTGTAGTACTTTACTTTTGATTTGATCTACTGTGCCATCAGGTTGGATTGGCAAAATTGCTAAATTGCTGAGGTATTATTGTGCTTGTTTGTTTATTAGATGTGTTTAAAAGCTGCCAGCTAGCATTATTCCTTGTGTGTAGAAAAATAGAGCAAACATTTCTGGGATGGAAGTACTCAGATGTTAATATAAGCCAGTGTGGTGCAGTGGTTAAGAGTGTAGGACTGAGACTCAGGTGATCTGATTTTTAATCCCACTCAGCCATGGAGCCAACTGGATGACTTCACAGATACTTACCTCTACCTACCATACAAGGTTGTTGTGAAGATAAGCTTGAGAGCAGGAGGGGAATTATGTAAGCCATTTTGAGTTCCTTCAGAGGAAAAAAGGTGGGATACAAATATAAAAATAAATATACTGAGTAAATTTACTCAGGAAATGAAGTGACAGACTTTTTATCAGGATTGTTACATGCAAAGTCATTTCAGGTTTGTTCTTGCTCTGTGTCTTGGCCACATTTGGCAGTGCGAGAACAAGATTATAGTTTTGCTTGCTCTTCAGCTGGTGGTCAGAGTGAGTAGACAGATGATAGCATTCCAACAGAAGTCAGTGGTAAAGGATTCAAAGGAGATTTAAAAGCAAAAAAGTAATGGAAGAGGTCCCTTTCAAATGCTTTATTTTTATGGATTGAATGAGAATACAAAAGTTCAATATATATGCACTCAGAATTAATTCATATGTACCTTCCTGGAAAAAGTGTTCATGAAGCAATGCTAAATAAATTAGCAAAACAGCAAGGCATTTACTCATGAATAAGTCCTGGGCTACTCTTTGTGTCAGTAGCCTACACACACATCCAAGATAGTCCTGGGGCAAGGAAAGAGCCCCTTGAGAATAAATAACAAGGCAAATAGTCTCAAAAGAAGTAATTTTGTTTCTGTTGATCATCATAGAGAAAATAACTTCAAGAATAGAGCTTTAAAGTAAGTGGCAATTCTTCTCTCGTAGGAAATTTAGCTTGTTTTCATATGGGAAAATAGGGATTAATCTTCTTACCTTGGAGTCCTCAGTGGCCAACTGGCTGGTATGTGAAAAGGATATTCCATGTAGCTCCAATAATTAGCTGAACGGTCATTGAGAGCCTGAAACAGAGTTCAGAAAGAAACTGAAATGAGCAGTGTCTGAGGGACTAATACCTGGAAAGAGCCATGTAAAACTGTCACAGATTTTCATTCTACTAATAAGTGGATTAAGGAGTTGCCTTGTCAACCTTCCAGTAAGGGTAGTACATGGTGACCTCTGCTGTGCAAACAGAAGATTAAGCTTTGTGGGCTGTGCTTCTGATAATTTCCTTGCAGCAGCAGGTCTGAGGACCAATTCCTAGGGAATTCACTGCAGTGACTTGAGTAGTTGGTCTTGAAGGTTAGGGTTATTAGCTCTTTGAGAATGGTTCATTCTGTCGCTTAACTACTTCCATAACTTTCAGCCAACTTTTCAGGCCTCTTTCATCCCCTCATCTGACTAGTTCCCTTATGCCTTTTTGTCAGAGGGTTGATTCCAGGCTTTGTCCCACCTAGCCATCAGTAAGCAGCAGCCCTATCTTTGCCACTTCTCCACCTCTCTCTTCCTCTTCAGCACTACCTCCTATGCTCTTCTGCCCCCGACAACTCACTAGAGCAGAATTTTGAGAGATGTAAGGGCAGCACAGGAAAAGAGGGAACGTGTAAAAATTGCCTCCTTCCTCATTCCACCAGTAGAAGAACTCGGCTTGATCAGAAACATTCTGCAGAAGGAAGGGGCCCTTCTGTATGAAAGAAGCAGGCTCTAGGTCCAGGCCATAAACTCCCTTAAGGAAACTTATGGAACTATTAACATTCATAATAACTGTAATAATAAATCACTCCAAAAGAACAAAGAATCATTAAGGACTGCTGAATGGGTTAGAAATGGATAAAGAATATACAAAATCATATATTTAGAATTGTAATGATATATTTTCTTAAAATTAATATTACCTATTCAATATCTGCTATTATGTGAGGTCTGCCTATCCTGTCAATTTGATCAGTCTGCACATGGACAGAAAATGGCAATTCAGTCAGTAAGCGGTATATGTGATTGATAAAGTCTGCCTGCCTACCTTTGCATAAAAATAAGAGGGTCACACAAATTGCTCCACCTTCCTCCTATTTCAAGGGTGCCTAGGAAGCATATGGTCTGCTCCTTTCAGGCCGAGGCTTGACTCTCCATTCTATACTCTCTTTGGGGGCAGAGACCACATTTGGAGGTTTGGGTTTGTAGGATAAATATTGACTGTGGTGTTCCTCCAAGGTCAGACACCATGAAGAGTTCACTGGTAGAAGCCAGTTATCCTTGTAGTCCTTGGAGCATTTCAGCCAATCAATAGGAGAGAGAGACAGAAGAAGATTCTGTATTATTTTGTATATCTGCATTTGGAGATGAAAAAGGGGAGCTAAAGTTTAGACATCAGGTTTAGACTTATTGAAATAAGGTAGAAACTGAGAAAGATGTGCTTGCACTAGATCTGCATATACACTGGAGTTTCCAGTCAGTTTTTCTGTATTGAACAAACCATTTTTATATTAGATAGTTTATGTCTTTTTCTTAGATTATTATTAGTAAACTGCCAAAGGCATTTTTAGCATGAGAATTGTGGAACCAAAAATTGGATAAAATCCACCTCTGATTGGCAGAAATTGCCTTTTCACAATAATTATTTTTTATCAGATTAACTAGTTCAAAGCGGCTTTGTCCCATTAAGAACTGTGACATTTTCTTTCTTTTTCTTACATGTTTATTGTCAAAGGACTGTGATTTTAATCTCTTAAAATAACATAAATTAAAAAATAGACAAGACTGTATCTGACTTTCACAGAAAAGTGTACAGCTCCCCAGGCCAGATATGTGTACACTGTGTGTTACAGGAATTAACACTAAACCTATTTTGGTAGGAGGGATGGATCATGAATCTAATCCATGCACTCTTGAAGATGAAAGTGGAGAATATTGGGCTGATTTCAGCCAGCCACCTCCCAAGACAGGTGATTGGTCTCTAAAGCTGATGCCACCAGCCCTCTGATGGTGCCATGTCAATAGTTCATGATGCAACATTGGAGATTGATGCATATTTTTGCATGTGCTGGATGCAGAACTCCATCACAGACTACACAGGCATTTTTTTCTTGTCATTCCTAATCTTGCAGGGGAAATACTTGGAACTTGCTTTTGTACAAGCCTTACCTTTGCTACTTTGGGTGTGGGTTTGTTACTGAATTTTTATTATAACTGATGGGGCAGTGTCCAACTGTGGCATTCTGTTAGTGCAAATGATAGAAACTAGCTGCAAGAGAAGAATTTCAAGTTACATTTGTGCAAGCATGCTTATGCATGCTGCTTGTGCAGTTCTTGCAACTGGTTGCATAATGCCTTATACAACCACTTGTGTAATGGACAGTGTAATGGGCAGCCATTTGCAAAATGGAAAGATTTAGCATAGCTCTGTTTGAATATGCAAAATGGAACCACTGGATACTGTCCATGATCTGTATCAGTAGCTTAATGTCCAGCCCGCATCATGTGGTTGGACATTCCCTTGCTCTCCTCTCCCCTGCAGCATTCCATGCACATTCCAGATTTGTTTTGGAGTGTCCAACAACCTGCTGGGGCAGATTTGGCATGAATGGAGAGCTGCATGGGGAGGAGAAAACTCATCCACCAGTGGTTTTCTTTCCAGTACTGAACAGCAGGGTTGGATACACCCCATTATAACTCATCTTTATAAAACAATCCTGAATTATCATTACAAATACAATTTTATTCCAGTAATACAGAGTACATGCTCCAAATTATTTTGGTAGGATATTGCTCCTCAGGTATGGAGCCCATCTAATTTCTGGTATAAATCCCACTGAAGTCATGCAATTATTTCAGTAGAGATTAATACAGTTCAGTGTGTCTCAGTATCTTTGTACTCTTCATACAGGTATTATTTCTGTCTAATGCTTCCATATTTCTTGACTAATTCAGAATGATCTTCCTTCTGAGTTTCTCTTTGTATTTTGGCAACCATAATTTTTTTTTAGCTTTTACCAGGTTTTCCTTCAGCTAGATATTCATAGGCATTAACTTGATGCAAGATTTTTTCTAATCTCTTGTTTCTACCCCTTGGAACTAGCTACTGCTTAATATAAATACTTTAGATCGATGAAATGAATTCCAAGATAAAGATCATGTAACAAAAGTATGACCATATGGACTCCACTGATAGGTGTTTTCTACTATCTGTGCCTACTGCGTGTAGAAAACATTACTCTTACTAAATATCTCTAGAGGAGTTTCTTGTCCTAATGCTCATTACTAACAAACTTAAAATACCATTACTTCCCAGTTACAAATGCAGGCTTTTAATTCTAAGTAGCATTTTAAGAGAGATTTTACGATTTACTGCATTTTTAAAAGTTAAGCAGTTCCGTTCTTTATTAAAATCTGGCTTGGGCTTTAATTAATCAAAGATAATGAGGGATTATTATTACATGTAGTAAATAAAGCGAGTAATCAGTAAGTAAGTTCTATGTTGATTTAATGGAGTGTGTTTTAATTAAATTCTGATAATGTGGTTGGTGAACTGAATAGAAATCAGTATTTTGGTTAGTTTTTAAAGTTTAAAAAAGTCAATAGAACAAATATATGTGAAACAATTCATTTTTCTTCTTCTTACATTTATACTGAATATTAGTTCAAATTGTAAACATTGTGCAAGAACGTGTTGGGATATTGTTGGTATGACATAGGTGCCTTGAAGATTCTAAAAACATTTCATTTTCATTCATGACATTTTGGTGTTGCTAAATGTCCTACTTTCTATTGTGCAGACAGTGGGATGAGCAATTGGATCCTAGGCTCAATGCAAAGCAGAAAGAGGCTGTTCTGGCTATTACAACTCCACTTTCAATACAGTTGCCTCCTGTGCTTATCATCGGTCCCTATGGGACAGGCAAAACCTTCACTTTGGCTCAGGCAGTCAAGCACATACTCCAACAGCAGGATACTAGGTGAGATGGGATATTATATAGATATGTAATTGGAAAGAAAATGCCACTCTTTACTTAATGGGAAGTTAGCAGTACAGAGTCTCCATCCAGCTTTAAAAAAAACCCCATCCATCATTGTTTCATACAGAAATACAGGAAAGAATTTGGCAGTCTAAAGGTGTAGTCTCTGCTTAGAAGAATGAATTAAATTTGGCAACCTGTTGAATAAATTCAATGCATTATACTTAGCTGTGTGTTGTGTAGCATTAAGTAAGGTATCTTTATTTTAAACATTAAAACACCATTAGTTTTAAGTGTTAAATGATTTTTAACAACTATGTTGAAAGTTTAAATCTTCCCACAGAAATTAGTTAGAAACTTCATTGAACCATAAATTCACAGACTAATTTCATTGAAATAAATGTGTGGGGAAGATGGTCACAATTTTTTTGTATCTTTACTGCTTTGAATGATTTTGTGTTTCTTCATTGCTTTTTTATTTGCACCATTTATTCCAGCAGGATTCTCATTTGCACCCATTCTAATAGTGCTGCTGATCTCTACATAAAGGATTATTTACATCCATATGTAGAAGCAGGCAATCCCCAGGCAAGACCTCTCAGGTATTTTTTAAGGCTTTATTATGTATCTTTACTATATCTTAAGAAAAGATGTCTATTCTAAATAGTTTTGAAAATAAAATTTCAGTATTTTCAGGCTTATTTGCATTTAAAGCAGTGCTTCTTCATTAACCAAAGACACAATTGTTTGGATGGTTGGACAGAGAAAAGGCCTCTAACTCCCAGCATACATGGCTTGGAGTTGAAGGACATTTCTCTGTTGAAACAAGCATAGAATTGTGTCCATAGAAACTAAAATGCAAAGTGGAACAATGCTAGTGTCAGTATATTTCATACATTAAAGATAAAGACATCTTTTTTTAAGCCTTTCTTTCATGGATATATGTGATTGTCTAATTGAACAATGTTTGTAATAGTCCTCTAAAATGCTAAGATTTTTTTTTACATACTAATTGTATTTTGTTTGGGGTAAATTGTGTCTTTTTAAATCAGTAACACATGCCAACTTGTAGAAAATGACTATCAAAGAAGTTGCATATTTAGAGCATCATGTGAAATTAGTTCAATATCAAACTGTGTATTTAAATGAATTTGTTTTGGGTATTAGGGAGGTTAAAATTGTAAAACCCCAGAAGAGAATTTAATTTCTTATGGATTACAAAATACCCCCTAGGGAATATTTTGCTTATATCTGTATATGGAATATGTGGAATTTGGTGTAATAATAGACATACATTTAATTTAATATGTGTGATCATTTAGCTGCACATTCATTTGCTGGTGGATTTGATTTACTGCTGCATTCCACTGTCTTGAAGTCAGGGCAGAAGTTATTAATGGAAGATGTCTTTCTACTGAGAAAATGTTTTATATTTAAAATGAGAGAAAATTACATCTGAAGTTGCATCATGTACCTAATACCAAGATATCTCCTGAGTAGAAGAGGATAAATCTTATTATTCTATCCCTACCTCAACTGTGAATATGAGCCTTTAGGTAATTTGGAGGGTGAAAAATGTACATGAACTTGGTTTAATGGATTTGGTGTTTTCCCTTGCTTCTTCTCTCCAAAGTAGAAGCAAGATATTGGGCTACCTGAGTAGCAACTTTAAGGATATATCAAGGGAAGCAAACTACCAGAGCTGTGAGCATTGATGTATGCTGGGTGGATTTGCATAATCATTAAGTAGCTGTGGTTTACTGGGTTGTCTAAACTTAGGCAGCACGGCTTGTTGGAGGAAATAGTGCTCAAATAATCCTACTTTTGCCCATTAGTTAATTTTGGATGTATAAACTGAGCATGTATATTTTAAAGATTTTTCAATTATAAAAAAGCACTGTCACTGTCCTGGTTGGGGTCTATTCATCTCCAAACTTTTAAATGAACTCTTAAAGAAGTTTTTGAAAAAGGTGTGAAAAGAAACAAGAGGGTAAAATGAGATAAGTGTTACTTCACAGTTGCAAGACAGAGCTATGCTAGACCTGGAACATGAAACCAAATTGCTTAGATCACTGTTATCTCACTGAATTGGAACAAACTTCTTTCATCTGACACAGCTAAATTAAAGAAAATCACTTTGCAGATATCTCTTATTCTAGCAATGAATGGAAAATGTCTTAATTTTGTTTTGTGATGGATAGTTTATATAAAACATGCACTAGAAATGGCAGTATGACAAGTGAAAAGATAACAATTCACAGTGCTATCCTGTTGATCTATTTCGAGTGGTCCGGGCTCTCCTTCAGTCTGGTCTACCAGACAAGACCCTGGAGTCCTTGACAGCTTGCTGTGACAAATTTGCTTTGCACTTTGATGGAAAAAATTGTTTAGATCCTTTGTGAATTGAACTCCACAGTTGAATCAGATCAATCTCTGAATGTGTACGGTGCACTATTTCTTAGTCTTATTATTGATGAGTGTTGTTACTATGACATGATGATGTGGACAAGGTACTTGGTTCAGTTTACCTTACTACTTGCCCTCTTGACCCTTGCCTATCATGGCTGATTGGAAAATCGAGTGAGGGGGTTTGTACCTGGGTCCAAGAGGCTGTCAGTGCCTCTTTAAGAGAGAGGGACTGGCCCTAGCTTCCTTAAAGAAAGCTGTGATAAGACCACTCTTTAAAATGCCGATCCTGGGCCCAGGGATAGTGACCAGCTACCAGCCAGTAGAGAACCTCTCCTTCTAGAGCAAGGTATTAGAGTGTGTGGTGGTGGTGGTGGTGGTGTGTGGAGCAGCTGGGCTGGCCAGGGGCTCTGGCCCGTGGTGGACAGACTAACTGACAGGGAGAAATTCAGCAGGTAGGATGTTTTAAAGGGCTTTTAAATGGGGTTTTAGATTATTAATTTTAGTTCGGTGCATCTCGGCTAATTATGTTTATGGCGTTGCCTGGGGAGCGCGCGGGCGCCGCCATAGGGGTGGTGATGGGCAGAGGGCGTTACAGCGGTGGGAGTCTAACATGTCCGCATAGAAGAAGGAGGGACAGATGGTTAACACCTGTCCCTCTTTCTGGTTATTCTCCCAGCCGGCGTGTTCCTGGTAGCCTTGTCAACTGCCCCCCGGGCCTGTCGGTGCTGCTGCTCAATGCCAGGTTGGTCCACAATAAATCTGCCCTTATCCACGACTTGATTGTGGATGAGGCAGCCGACCTGGCTTGTATTACCGAGACCTGGGCGGGTGAGGGGGGGGGATGTTTCCCTCTCACAGCTGTGCCCATCCGGGTACCTGTTCAGCACCGCCCACGCCCGGAGGGGAGGGGAGGGGGGGTTGCTCTGGTTTATTGGGCTTCTATTTCCCTTGTGGGGCTCCCTGTTCTCTCAAGGCTGGGGCTGGAGTGCCTCCACTTGGTGTTGGGCTACCGAGACAGATTGGGGATTCTGTTGGTGTACCGAGCACCCTTCTGCCCAACAGACTCCCTGCCTGAGCTGACGGAAGTCGTCTCGGACCTGGTGTTGAGGACTCCCAGGATGGTGGTCCTGGGGGACTTCAATCTCCATGCCGAGGTGGCTTTTACCGGGGCGGCTCAGGACTTCATGGCCTCCATGACGGCCATGGGGCTGTCTCAACATGTCATCGGCCCGACCCATGAACGTGGACACACTCTGGACCTGGTTTTCTCGACGGGACAGGAAGAGGGTGATCTGAGGGTGAGGAATTTAAACTTGATGCCCTTGTCATGGTCAGATCACTTCCTCATAAGGTTTGAGCTCAAGAGTGGCCTCTCCCTCTGTAAGGGTGCGGACCCGATTGTGTGGGTCTGCCCCTGGAGCAGGATGGATCCTGAAGGATTCCTGAATGCTCTGGGGGATTTTCCGGTTGATAAGGCTGGTGATCCTGTTGATGCCCTGGTTGAATTGTGGAATGAGGAGATGACCAGGGCTATTGACACGATTGCTCCCAAGTGTCCTGTTCCCCCTGGCGGAGCCCGTTCATCTCCGTGGTATACAATCAAATTACGGGTGATGAAGCAGGCTGGGAGACGTCTAGAGGACAGGTGGAGGAGATCACGACGAGTATCTGACCGAACACACTTGTGTGCGCATTATCGTGCCTATGCTGTGGTGGTGAAGATGGCAAAGAAGAAATTCTCTGTTTCCATTGCCTCCTCACAATGCCGTCCAGTGGAGCTCTTTCAAGTGGTGCAGGGCCTAGTACACCCAGGCCCTAAGAAAGATCTGGTGCCGCCCTTGAAGGCCCGCTGTGACGAGTTTGCCAAGCATTTTTGGGAGAAAATCACTCAGATATACTACGAGCTCGCTCTACTTTGGAATCAGATTCTGTTGGGGAGTTGCCAACGATGCCGTCTGGTCCACAATTAATGGATGAATTTCAATTGCTGCGGCCTGATGATGTGGACAAGGTGCTTGGACAAGTACGCCGTACCACTTGCTTACTAGACCCATGCCCATCCTGGCTACTAAAGACAGCCAAGGACGGAACTGGACCCTGGATCCTGGAGGTGGTCAACGCCTCTTTAAGAGATGGCTGGGTACCTGCACTCCTAAAGGAGGCGGTAGTCCGGCCAGTCCTAATGAAGGCATCCATGGATCCAGAGGTGGCCGCCAATTATAGACCGGTGGCCAACATCCCATTTCTGGGCAAGGTACTGGGCAAAGCACTCTTGGATGAGATGGATTATCTGGACCCATTTCAGTCCGGTTTCAGACCCGGGTACGGCACTGAATCTGCCTTGGTCGCCCTGTACGATGACCTGTGCAGGGAGAGAGACAGGGGAAGTGCATCCCTGTTGGTTCTCCTGGACCTCTCAGTGGCTTTCGATACCATCGACCATGGTATCCTTCTGGATAGGCTGGCGGGATTGGGAGTTGGAGGCACCGCTTGGCGGTGGTTCTGCTCCTATCTCAACGGCCAATTTCAGAAGGTGGTACTGGGGGACTATGGCTCTGTTCCATGACAGCTATGCCATGGAGTACCGCAGGGTTCCATTTTGTCCCCCTTGCTATTTAACATCTACATGAAACCGCTGGGAGAGGTCATTAGGAGGTGTGGGCTGCGGAATCATCAGTACACTGATGATACCCAGCTCTACCTCTCGTACAGGTAGGTGAGGCGGTGGCTGTGCTGAACCAGTGCCTGGTTGAGGTAATGGGCTGAATGAGGGCCAATAAACTGAAGCTCAATCCAGACAAGACGGAGGTCCTGTTGGTGGGCGGTTCGGGCCTTGGAATGGGGGACTTGGGCCTTGTCCTGGATGGGGTTGTACTCCCTCTAAAGGACAAGGTCCGCAGCTTGGGAGTACTCCTCGACCTGGAACTGTCGTTACAGGCCCAGGTGACGGCAGTGGCGAGGAGTGCTTTCCTACAGCTTCGGCTGATACATCAGCTGCGTCCCTTCCTGGACTATGACTGCCTGGCGACAGTGACACACGCGCTGGTGGCTTCCCGACTAGACTTCTGCTATGCACTCTACGTGGGACTGCCCTTGAAGACGGTCTGGATACTTCAATTGGTGCAAAATAGAGCTGCCAGGTTGCTGATGGGGACTAGGCGTTATTCTCACATAACCCCAGTTCTCCGTCAGCTCCACTGGCTCCCAATTGAAGTCTGGGCCCAATTGAAGGTGTTGGTTTTGACCTATAAAGCCCTAAACAGCTTGGGACCTGGATACCTAATGGAACGCTTACGGTCATATATGCCCTCCTGCCCTCTGAGATGTGCAACAGAGGCCCTCCTCCGGGAACCCTCAGTGAATGAGATTAAGACGGTGAATACCTGGAGGAGGGCTTTCTAGGCGGTGGCGCCCCAATTATGGAATGCGCTCCCCAGAGAGGTCTGCCTGGCGCCGTCGTTATTTGTTTTTCGGCGCCAGGTGAAGACCTTTTTATTTAAATCGTATTTTAATTGTTAAATTGTCTATTTGTTTTTAGTTCATTGATATGTATTTATTTATTGTTTAGTTCATGGTTATAATTTGTTTATAGTTTAATTGGGTTTATTTAACCATGTAGTTTATCATTTATAATTTGTGTATATTTAATTTGGACTGTATTTTGGGTTTGCCGAGATGCACCGGGGGGAGGGGGGATAAGTTTTAAATAGATTGTTGTATTTTTTATATGCTGTGAGCTGCCCTGAGGCCTTGTTGCGATGGGGCGGCATAGAAATGTTTTAATAAATCATAAATAAATTATTTGGATCCATTTCAACTGGGCTTCAGGCTGCAGTTTGGGATGGAGACTACTCTAGTCATCCTGTATGATGACCTTTGCTGGGAGAGAGACAGAGAGTGTGACCCTGTTGATACTCCTAGACCTCTCAGTAGCTTTCAACACCATTGACCATGGTGCCCTTCTGAGCAGGTTGGCTGGTTTGGGAGTTGGGGGTACTGTTTTGCAGTTTTTCCACTCCTATCTGGCTGTCCATGTCCAGAAAGTGGTGCTGAGAAATAGTTACTCAGCCTCATGGTGTTTACACCATGGGGTTCCACAGGGCTCTATAGTATCCCCCATGCTATTCAGCATTTACATGAAACTGCTGGGAGGGATCATATGGAGCTTTAGGCTGAGATGTCAGCAATATTCTGATAATACTCAGTTCTACCACTCTTTTACATCTGATCCAGGTGAAGTGGTCTCTGTCCTGAATCAGTGTCTGAGCTCAATAATAGACTGGGTGAATGTCAATAAACTGAAACTCAATCCAGGCAAGATGGAAGTGCTGTTGGTAGGCAGTCACACTTCCTCTAAAGGACAGGGTTCACAGCTTGGGGGTGCTCCTGGATTCTAGTACTATCTCTAGAAGCTCAAGTGGATTTGATCACCAGGAGCGCCTTCTTTCAGCTGCAGTGAATATACCTCTACCCAGATAGACAGAGCCTGGCCACAGTTACTGAAACACTGATGACATCCAGGTTAGAGTGCTATAATGTGCTCTATGTAGGGCTGCCTTTGAAAATGGTTTGAAGACTTCACCTGATTCCAAACAGGGTTGCTTGATTAGTATCTGGTACCAGTTTGCAGGGCCATATAACACTGATTCTGTATAAACTACATTGCCTACCAGTTGAAGCCTGGGCCCAATTTAAAGTGCTTGTTTTAACAGATAAAACCCTAAATTGCTTAGGACCTAATTGCCCGAAGGAACATCATCTTGCTTATATACTTACCCATCCATTAAGATTGGCCAAGAAGCCCTGCTGAGAGAGCCA
The DNA here is from genome assembly GCA_023646645.1 of Varanus salvator macromaculatus. Lineage (NCBI taxonomy): Eukaryota > Metazoa > Chordata > Lepidosauria > Squamata > Varanidae > Varanus > Varanus salvator. The sequence continues at coordinate 452,458 of JAIXND010000791.1, read as the reverse complement.
TCCCTCAAGGAGGTGAGAGGGAAAGCGAAGAATAGAAGAAGGGCCTTCTTAATTATGGAATAGGCTTCCCAGAGAAACTTTCCTGGCACCAGCTCTGCTCCATTGTAGCCCCAGGCAAAGACATTTCTTTTTTTTACCCACTTTAACAATTAAATTTTTAAGATGATTTTAAAAGTGATCATGGTTAAATTATTATTGTTATCCATATTTTTATTGGTGGTTTTTAGTGATCTTAGTGTTCTGAAATTGTAAAATTTTTGTATTTACAAATTTTTGTATTTTGTGATTAATGTATGCTGCCTAGAGAACCCTTTGGACTGCTTGGCAGTATATAAACATAAAAATAAATAATTTGAAATCAGAAGCCATATGAATGGTGCTTATAACCTTGGCTAATGGTGATATAACAGAATTAATGTGAATTTCTCAGTTCACAAATGCAGTTTTATTTGTTCAATAGCAGTTACAGGGCTCCATCTAACATGTTGGTGGACACATAGTCATGCAATAATAATTACCTTTCCTTTCCTCCCACTGCATTCCTGAAATCTGCTCCAGTTTCTCCCAATTCTTAGGAGCTGTTTTGGGAAGTGTGCAGGGAGATGGGGGAATCTATTCTAGTAGCAGTTTCTATTCTTCTGTGAAACAAACAGATGCAACCCATAAAATAAAGATTTATTGTGATTATTTATTTAACTTCTGTACTGTCCAACAGATGAAACTCTATGGGTGGTTTATAGCAACCCATTAAAACACACTTTAAAATGCACCACAATATGAAAACATTAGGAAAAAATTACCACACAAAAACCACATTTAAAACATATATAAAATTCCAAAAACTTAAGCAAACCTGGCTGAACTTTAACAAAACTCCAACTAATTACCATATTTTTTGCTCTATAAGACGCACCTGACCATAAGACGCACCTAGTTTTTAGAGGAGGAAAACAAGAAAAAAAATACTCTGAATCAAATGGGCACATAATCACAGGCACATTCCCCATCACTTCCCCATGGGCTGCACATCTGCACACACATATTCGTTCTATAAGACGCACAGACATTTCCCCTTACTTTTGAGGGGGGTGGGGAGTGAGTCTTGTAGAGCAACAAATACGGTAAATGCCCTGCGGTAGACGAAAGTCTTGAGCTAGCACCAAAAAGATAGTAAGGTTGGTGCCAGCTCACCTGACTGATGTTAAATTAGGAGGCAGTAAAATTCCTATGATGCTTACATGAATGGCATGTAGTTTTCTTGAGTCCGATTAAACTAATATTGGGATCTGGCCCATAAGATATCATTATTAATTTGTATGGTTTTTGAAAACCTGTTGAGAGTTTGCTCATTCCCTTGTATTGGGGGCAGTAGAATCCCATTTTCAAGATAGCAAAATATCTATTGTTGCTTAGTAGGCAATACTATTTATTATAGAAATTTGAATACTGCCTTTCCAAATGAGTACTAAAGGAGGCTAACACTGATTTCATGAAATTACAATAAAACACAGTAGAATATCAAAGTAGAAAGTACAGCAGAGAAGATAAAATCAACAAACTGCTAAAACACAATGCAATGTAATAAAGGAAAGCCTCTTGAGACACATAGTTTTTGTGTGACATTTGGTGGAAAACCAATAACATGGAGGGTGGGGTTAATGGGTGCTCCTTGGGCAGAGAAGCTTAGAGCCTGGGGGCAGCTGCTGGAAAAGTTATTTTTTTCATTTCTACCAAATGCAGCTTAGATATTGGTGAGATATGGTAGAAAGTAAGAGAGGCTTTTTTTGTGCTATATGGAGAGATTCATATTGGAGATGTTGTTCATTTAGGTAACTTGGTCCTATGATTCTTCATACACTATGAATTACAAATGTACCAGCCATATTTGGAATGGCTATATTTGCATATATTCCATTGCATGTACACCCTGTGGAGTGCTGAAGTTTCTCATTATCCCAGCATCAGCATGTATGTATGTATATAGTCACTTCATATGTTTGGGTGTTCAGTGCATCCAAACATGGATTCATAATATGTGAAATGGTTTGTAGTTCTTTATCCTAAAACCAGAATCACATTATTGGTTATGGTCCGTTACTGCCACCACTTGAATAGTTGCTTTTGAAAAAAATTGATTGGTAATCTTTTCATGAGACTTTTTTAATTTTCTAGTTTCCCTATTTCCCTTTTCCATATTTTATGCTTAGTATGACACTTCAGACAATTATAGTAACTTCTTCAGGGGATATTACTTTCCTTGCAATTGGTAATGGTTAGGTTAGCTACATGTAGTGCATTATATTTATCATCTCTAATATCTTTAATAATTTGCTTTAACATATTTGTAGTGTTAACAAAAGTATTATTCTCCCTCATTACTACCTATAACAGTAAATGTGGGCTGTACATCAGAAGTGTAGCTAAGTCAAAGCCACTGAGAAGCTAGACAGAAGGATGTTCAGGGAAGCTCCAGAATTTCTAAAAGACAGAACACATTAAAAAGCAAGCTAATTAAGGGGACAGTAACAAGGCGTTTTAAGGCTGAAATAGGCCTTTCACCAGATGTGAAGCATCTGGCCAGGTCTTCCCATCTTCCATACAGACTGTTGAGAGACTGTTTTTCCTTATTCTTTCCTTTTTCAGAACCTGAAACAGTGTGTCCCAAAGCGACCCCTTTAGGGTTGTCCTGCTGCCTATTTTATTTTGGGTACAAAAGTCACCATCTTTTCCCACTGCTTGCAGCCTACTAGGGCAGTGGAATTCTTTTTCCCAGCACCAGCAGTCAGGTGTGTTCTGTGATACTCAGCGCAATTCACCTATGCTCTTTGCAGCATCAGCAACAATTTGAGGAGTAGGGGCTTGATGGTCTCATCTGACATCTTTCCCACCTTCACCATCTTTCACTGAATGCTTATAGTAACTGAATCTAGAGCGAGGGTAGACTGTCTGTGGCCTCCAGATGTTGTTGGCCTGATCTAGAGAGAGGAAGAAAAATGTTCTAAGAATGTAGAGGATGATTACATTATGTCAGTGTATCAAGTTTTTTTCTACTGAAAACTGTAGAGGCCTATGTCAATTAAAAGAAAAAAGAACGGGGGCCAGGGAAAAGAGGGAGTCAAGTGATGAAAGATGCCCTGCTGACCAAGATGGGAGGACATGCTACCCCTCTTCCTTCTCCCCCAGCCTCTTCCACTTCTACTCATGTCTTGCTCTAAGACATCTTTACTCAAAGTGAGACATCCAAATTGAGGTTCCTGTGTAGAGACACACCAGATACTCGCCTGCTGCAACGTGTGCCACAATAGGACAGCAGCTGATGTAGCTCTCCAAATTAGCAGCCAGACTGATTCCTCATTCTGAGGATCTCTCAGAGCAAAGCATTAGGCTGGCTGGTTTGGAGAGCTGTGTGGGTTATATTTCATCTGCAGCTCTCCAGAGAATCTGCTTGCTCAGTCTCAAAGCAAAGAATGGGTGGGGTGGCTCTTTCAGAGAGCTGTGCTGGCCCCTTTCTTGCTACAGCAGCGCTCACCTTCCCTGATGCTTCAGGACCAAAGTATCTATGTCTGGAAGCAGTAGATAGATGGAATTTTTTAAAAAGGAACATTTGTGGTGTCATCAGGCATTGGAAAGAAGTGCCCACATTCTCCCTTCTCTACCGCATTTCTCTGAGGTGGGAAATTCGTCTTGCCTTATGGGAGGAGGCCAGGCTAGGAAGGGATTAGCCTACTCAAATTTCTGACAGCTTGTTATAAGTTTCTTGGATCTGAGGGAGGCTCTAGAGGTTGGGTGTATGTATAAACAACTTCCACTGCATGTTACAGGATTGGATAGTGGACATATTTTTCCTTTTCAGCAGACCAGGGTGTCCTTGATGTGACATTCACATGATTTGGATTGGCAGCTGTGTAGCACAGCAGGGGAAGGCTTGGGATGAGGGAAGAAGAGTGTTCCGTCTTTCTTACATGCTCCTGAGATTCTCCCCCCCCCCCCAAACTGGAGGGGAATTGCAAAGCTACCCTTCCAGTCTGTCTAGAGCTGAACTAAAGCATTCTTCTGTGCCAGTGTGGGTATTCTGCAGCAACTACTGCTGGAAAAAAGCAGCTGGAAAGCTGATTTTTGGAAAGAAAGTGTGCGATCGGATAGATTGCCCATTTCCTTTTCTGAACCCCTTGTAGCTGCAGAGCATCCCCTCCTGAAGGTGCATTGGAATAGACAAAGAACCATCAGACTGATGTTGTTTGTGTTGGTAATGAAATGTGCTGCTTTTGCTATTGTCATTCAGTATGACAAAGGTACCTATTATCTTAATTGTAGAGGAAGCTAGGGTAGGTACAGTTCAGTACACAGGGAAGGAAAGATTTCAGGTTTGTATGATCTGCTTAAAAAAACAGCACCAGTTTCACAATGTTTGCTCAAAGGGCAGAGTCAGTCACAACATGGATTGTTCGGCATATCGTACACTGAGCAGTGGAAATTCAAGCAAGGAAGTCTCTGATTAGCTTGCTTTTGTGTTTGCCTTGACCAAGGTTTCTGACTAGGGGAGTGACACTTTCTTGGTTGATGAGACAAGCTGAAGCCAATTTCATAAAGCAGTCAGTATATGTACCTAAGTGCAGAGGCAGAGAATACAAAAGGGTCAGGATTGTTGAGACACTAAGGAATGCTTTGTATGACAGGGAGAGAAGTGGAAACAGGCAGGCAAAGCCAAGTTGTGAGCTGCATGCTGTAGGGACTTTACTGTGCAGTTTTCTTAAAGAAAAGAACATTTTAGGCTGGGATAGAAAGGGGAGTTGTGCATGGTCTCGGAAGTTACCTAGGCCCCCGGAGCCTTATGCAAAGATCAGAGCTCTGTCCCAGCTCCCTGGAGGATTGTAGTTTAAGTCTGTCCATGGACAATGTCAGTATGGGATTTTCTGAATCAAATTAAGTGTATTTCCTGTGTGGCTAGTAATGTTAATTTTACAAATATGTGTTCTCGCAGTTACCATACCCTTGAGTGGCTTGATTCTAGTAACTTTCTTACAGGGAACATGTTACAACATCATTTAAGCTAATCAGTAGAAGGCATATCCACAAAGCTGGATAAACAGATGTTTGAAAAAATTGAAGTGCTTCTTCAGAACACTATGAATTTTGATAACCTAGCATTCATATAATTTACATACTGGAGAGAGGGGCAAATTTTGTATTGTGAAAAGAGAGTAGAGCATATTAAATAATACATTTCTATATATCATGCATTTCTTGATAGTTAAGAGTTCATTACAGTTGTGTTATGCAAAAAATAAGGGTTTTTCTTCTTTTTTCAGGGTATATTTCAGAAATCGCTGGGTAAAAACTGTCCACCCAGTTGTGCATCAGTACTGTTTGATTTCAAGCACACATTCCACCTTTCAGATGCCACAAAAAGAAGACATTCTTAAACAACGAGTAGTAGTAGTTACTTTGAATACATCACAATATCTGTGTCAACTGGATCTTGAACCTGGTGAGGAAGTATGCATGAGAAAAGTTTTATTCTTCTTCTCATTTGTATTTATAAATCTTGTTAGAAAGTCATGCACATATTTACCATCATGAGTCTTCTCTCTTTACCAAATGGGTACTGTGAAGGACAAGGTACCAGCAATTTGTTAAAAAAAATCAGGGGAACAAATAATAGTTTGGAAGTTAAAGAGACTTTAATATCCTCATTATTACTCTTACTAGTGCAGTACCTGCATGAATTACATATCATGCACTGAGTATAACAAAAACAGGAAACAAACATAATAAACTTGTAAGAACCAATCAATATATGCAATAAATTTAACTCTGACTGATTAGTATAATCAGGATAATTATACTATAAGTATAATCAGGAAAAATAAGCAATATAAAAATAAATATGATTTAATTTCATTTACCACCAACATTCAAAAGTGTATAATTTTGAGAAATCATTAAAATGTATGAAAATTATGTGTTCCCTTGCCTCATTGCTTTCAGCTCAGGTAAACTGATGAGGTCACCTGGTCACATTTTTGTCAACTACCCAAAAATCACTACATTCTGCAGAATGACTCCAACTTTGACAGGAACACCAGTCATATAAGAGGAGACTTCCCAAGGGCTATCCATATTCTATCATAATCCATTATTTATTACATTTATACCTTGCCTTTCTCATCTTGCAAGGAACCAAAGTGGCTTACATTATCCTCCCCTCCTCTTCAGTTTTATCTTCACAAACAACCTGGCAAGATAGGTCAGGCTGAGATTCAGTGACTTGCCCAGTGAGTTTCATGGGTGAGTGGGGACTAGAATTCATACTTCTTGAGTCTCACTTTAACCTTTGTTCCCCACTTACCTTCTGGGTGACTAGACTATTTACTAGATCTGCTGTTCCTGCAGAGAGGAAAGGCTGCCAGAAGTCTAAAATTCAGTAAGAATTGGTTCAACCACGACAAGGGGGACAGATGTAATTGTCCCACTTTGCACACCTCTTCCTCCTGCCAAGTCAAAATTATCTCTGTTGTGAGGCTTCTTTTAAAAAGCTTCCTCCTCCTTACATTTCTTTGTTCTTGAACCACCACTTTATTTTCAGATGAAAGGAGTTTTCCCTCCATTTATACTCAGTTTAAAGCTCTTTGTTGGACTGGGTCTGTCTATAAAAAGAAATGAGGGCACTGGCTGATCCCTAAAGGTAGGGAATAGAGGGAAACTAATTCCAGTAGGGTCTGGAAGATCTTAATGGGAAAATATTTTTATTGCATTTCTAAATCAGCCATAACCAAAGTTTTCATTTAATCCTTAACTTTTGCTGGTCTCACCTCTTGTGGGCTGACAAGGAAGTGACATAATTGTTGGCATGTATTGACGGAAAATTGCTTGCAAAAAACAGGCAATTTACAAGATATGTTCTTGTGTTGATTAGATTTGATTCAGTTTTACAGACTCAAATCTCAGTGTTTTCAATGTCAAGGTTATCACATTTTTATCACTTGTTACTTAACATTTTGTCTGTTTCTGTTTTGTAGGGTTTTTTACACATATTCTGTTAGATGAAGCTGCACAAGCAATGGAGTGTGAGACGATCATGCCTCTAGCACTAGCAAATAAAAATACAAGAATTGTCTTGGCTGGAGACCATATGCAAGTAAGGCTGCATAGTATTGAACTTCACTCATATAAATTCTTTCTTCAGGGATATAAAATAGATCTAGACAACCACCAGCTATATTTGCAAATTACAAACCAACACTTGCATAAACCACTCCAATAAATGGTATGGTGTAGTAGTTAAAATAGTGAAACATAGGTCAGGAAGGGCTGTAGCCAAACAATTCTTATAAATTCATTGCTTGGTCTTAGGAAGTGACTGGCTTTCAGCATTATCTTCTGCCAGTACTAAGAGGTAGTAATAATTGTCTACTGTATTATTATTACATTGATTTGTATTCCACCTATTCCCCATACTGAGATTCAAGGCGGCTTATAAAATTAAAAGACTAGTACAATCACAATATGAATAGCAATATACAAAAGTTAAAATATAATTAAGGCAACTACAATATTAAAATTGCATGAAGTACCAACATTAAAGCAGCAATAAAAACAGCATAAACATTAGAGCTAGTCCAGCACAATCTAACAAGTTTAGACTATTCTCAAAGGCCTGCCACAACAGAAAAGCTTTTTTCTGCATCTGAAAACACTAGAGATACCATTTGCCAGCAGGTAGTTGAGCTGTACACCAACTTTACAGGTCAACAGAACTAAAGAGAATCCCTCCACCCCCAGGCCTCACCTCATCCAGCATAGAAAACAAGATTTCGAGTATGCCCAGCAGTATGGGAAGGTCAAATACTACTTGGAACAAGTTGTTCCATGATGTCCTGAGCCATTCCTGAAAATACAGTCTCAGCATGAATGTTGAAATCCTGCAGCACAACAAACCCAGCAGTCTTCAATACCAACCCCAACTGGCTCAGGAAGGGAAACTGTTGATCAGTATGGCAGATAGTACACCAACAGACTCCCTCTTCTGTCCTGGGCACCCATCTTCAAACACATCTGTTACTCCAACAGGCTGTGGGTTAGGGCATCTGGTGAGGGTGATAAATGCCAGTAGACCACGACCATTCCATCTCCAAACAGGTCTTCATCCATATAGATTAGGTTAGCATGCTCATCCAGAAATCAAGTCCTGGATAGCAGTTTGGCATGCATCAGCTTGGCATTCATCAGCAGAAGTTTCAACACAGGAAGTCAGATGCCAGTGCCATCCAGATTGATTAGGTTGGGGGATAATGTGAAAACATGTAACACCCTATTCTTGTATCTTGTTTCATTATAGACAAGCTATCCTCCACCTCTATTTTTTCCTCCACCCTGTATAACCATAAAGGTAGCCCCTGACTCCCAACTTCTCCCCCTGCTTCTTAGAGGGACACATTTTTAGTGTTACAGACTGGTTATTCTTCTGTGATACTTGGTGCAGGCAGCTCTTGTGGCAACAATTTTGCAGGCAGACCTCTTCCTCTTACCAAGCAAGGAGAGAAGCCTCTTCTTCATGTCCCCCCAAACGGGTGAGTCTTTAGCATTGCCCCCTTTGGTGACAGCCCCACCCAAGGTTTTTGTAACTGGGAGTGGGATGGTACTCTGCTAGAAGTGAGTTTGCAAAAGGCCAGTTAGAAGTTCCACTACAGAGTTCAGATGCCAGCAAGGCAGCAGTGACAGCAGCACTAGATCACAAATTTGCCTTGTAACAGCTTGTAGAGCTTCTTCCCCTTACTCTCCCTAATCTCTGGGGATTAAGTAGGCTAAAATTCTAAATGGTAAATGCATAAACAGATTTACTGTTGACAACGATTAATGATTGCTCATTGTTAAAAGCATGAGATAATTGTCAAAGTTGATATATCAAACAGAAATGTTTTAACAAGCTGAACAGAAGTAAAATAAGCCACTTGAAAAGGAGAACTGAAAAATTGAAGTAGTTTGCTGTGTAACCATTAAAATCACTAGTGATGAATAGGGACATTGGACCAAAAAGTAAACCCAAACATTCTGCCATTAAATGCTGAATAATGATGCTGAAAAGGGCAAGAGGACAAAAGCATAAAATAAATCATGTGGCGTGTTTTTTGGAATGAGAAATTGTTAAATCATCTGAAGACAAAATGGCAGGAGTCAAAGAATCAGAAGAAAGCATAGTTTCACTGACAGTCAAGAGTAAACTTTAGAGAGAATATTACCATGGATGAGCAGCCTTATCGCACAGACAATGACAATTCAGCATAATCACAAAGGGAAATGAAAATGAATGGAAAACTCAACTTCTGAGGGTTTCCTCCAGGTGCCAACCCCTTGAGAGGATCAGAGGGTGGCAACTAGGGGGAGAGCCTTTTTTGTGGTAGTCCTCCATCTTTGGAACACTCTCCCTGCTGCAGCCTGCCTGGGGTCAAATTTGCCCTATTTTCAGTGCTAGGTTAAGACAGCCCTCTTGCAGAAGCCTTTAAAGACATCCCTGGTCATTCATGACATGGTTATCCAGGTGCCTTTTCTTTTCTGGCTGGGGCTTTTAAATTGGCTTCTCATGTTTTTTATGCTATTTTAAGTTTTTATTTTTTTCATCTATTGTATTTTATTGTGTTCTTATACTTAGTTGTAAGCCACCCAGAGAGGTTCAGCTTTGGGTGGTATAGAAATGAAAGGAAACTAAGTAACTAAATTAGAAACCTGCAAGGTTGTGATGATAACTGGACTTGGAAGGGTTCACTCAGTGGCGGTGAAGAGAAGAGGAGTAGAATCTGTGTGTGCCTGCCTGGCCCTCTGGCTGTCAAGCCAGCAAGTGGCAGCAACAGCGAAAGGTGATGTGGAGCAAGAGCAGCAGCAGTGATGACTCACGGACGGAACAGGCCCATTAAAGGGCATCCTGGCCAAGGGCCTTTAAGAACCTGGAAGCAGTTCTCCAGGACAGTTCCCAGTAAAGCAAAAAGTAAACTTGTTTGACACATTGCTTCAGTGGTTTGGAAGCACAGGAGCCTTGCATACTGGCAGTATTGTTGCCTAGAGACACAGGAAGCAAAAGGCAAATTCAGTGTTAAATTAGTTATTTTTTCACCATGGATTGAAACATTTATTGTTAATTTACCATTTACCATTTTCCTGATATTTTACAAAACAGACAAGGTAACGTTTGGTATAGATATTCCAATTCAGTTATGAATCTAAATAAATAACAAATTGATTGGTTTTCTCTCTGTTGCAGCTTAGTCCTTTTGTCTATAGTGAATTTGCCAGAGAAAGAAATCTTCATGTTTCATTACTGGATCGACTCTATGAACATTACCCTGCAGAATTTCCATGTAGGATCTTACTGTGTGAGAACTATCGCTCCCATGAAGCTATCATCAAGTAGGTGTGAACTTTTTCACTGTATCACACTTTTGCTTGGCTGGCGCAAGTATCTCATAGAAACATAAAAACAAAAAAGCAAAAATGAAAACATTGTCATTACACTCCCAAATTTAGTTGAAAAGAGAAATGCAGTGACCTAAAACTTTTATTAGTATATCACTACTGCTTTGGAAAATTTGAAGAGAACAAGTGACAATGCTCTTCTACCATGAGTCTCAGTAGAATAGGTTATCTAGGCTTCTTGCTTTGTGAAGCCACAGCAAAGGTGGTTTTGATGGTCTAGCTGGTGATTTCTAATGTTGATTTAGCTGATTCCTTGTGCTTCATGTGGGTTTGCATTCCCACTCCTGATAACTAGCTCAAAGGATTTGAAGTATTTTGCATATATAGTAGATCATCTTGAAAGGCAGCATGACTTGTAGTATTAAGTCCTGTCAAATTGATTTTAATGGAAGCTGCTGAATATGCATAGTAGGGGAGCACTCAAATTGGCTAGATGTACAGCTATCTCAAACAATACATTCACATGCTGAGATGAAGACTTGCTGTTACTTGCAAACTCAGATTCCTATAACAGAATAATGTTGACAAAGGCTACTAATCCACTCAGAAGCAGTATCCTTAATGTGCCATGAGTCTATGTTACATTAGGGAAGGTGAAGACAAGTCAAGGAAGACAGTGCTTAGATCTACAATCTATTGTGGCTTGAAACTATGGTGATGATCCAGGAAAACAGAAATTGGTTATCAGGTAGGCAGGGATGAGCAATGCTGTAGGTAGTAAGGAGGCAGAAGCATAGGCAAGGCAGTCACTGCCTTATCATAGATGTAGGATTGACAGAGAAACATTAAGCTAAATGGGAACAAAGTATGAGCCTGGACCAGATTCTTAAACACTGAGGAGTTAATGGAGCATTCTGAATTTAGAAGCTCTCCTGCTTTTACAGTGTTCAGAAGCAGATTGGGGATGATGATGATGATGATGTTACTTTAATAACATATTAATTCAGGTATGGTTATAAATGATACAGATGTAGTTTCTCTTAACCATGGTTAATTTATTACAAGCAGGTCAAAAGCTGTGTGTGCCTCTTCATCTTCTCCTTACCTCTGTAAAGTTGGATGTTCTTAAATTTTTCCAGAAATAGCCTTATAAATGAGTAGAACTTTGAGAAAGAAAGTGGTTTAAGAAATGCTACTGGAGACACTTTGCAACTTTGGTTCATCACTGACTGCAGTATTTTTTTAGAATTAACATTCTTAAGCAAATTTTATTGCTTAGACTCATTACTATTTCAGCAAGCATAATGGATATGAAAAAGCATTGCTACTATATATAATGAGAGGTACAAAAAGCAGAAGTAAATATGACAATTGCCAGGCATATAACTTTGCTGAAGTTCTTTGAAATTATTTCTTTTGGTACATAAATCAGTTGTTTAGATTATTATGCTTTGCTAAACTAATAGTTGCATATATTAATATGCTTGGCTATAACCTTTGCTTAAATGCATCACTGTGATTGTGGGAAAACTGCCAATATTTAAAATTCCTAATTTCATATTTAGTAAATAATTCATCCAATTTAATTTATCAATTTGAAAATTAAATGGATAACAAGACAGAGCTATAACATGTTATAACAAAAGTGTTCCATTACATTTTTCAAGCATGGTTTAATTTCTGGCAAATTTGTAGAAGGTAGGAATGGGAAGGTTTGTATATGGGTTAAGGGCAATCTGCAGTATAGTCTGTTTTGTGCTAGTTCATTCTTGATTAATGGTGACCCCTTAGAGCAATTTAGTGACATTTCAGAGAAATATGTGGAATTCTGTCTTCTGTGACATAGCTTGCCTTAGTTTTAACACAGACAGTCTTTGTTTTAGACATCTCTGTTTTTATCTGTTGGACCATTTCATTTTTCTTCTGTATTGGTGTCAAATGAATATGTCTGCTGAGAGAAAATGCATGCAAGGCCTCTGATCATGGATATAGCTACATAGCAAAATCCTGGCTTTTTAACAGCTACATATTTCAGAGGTTGAAACAAGTACTGCATGAAAAGCAGTCCTGATTCCTGGACTGATTCCTGATTCCTAAGTTATTAGTCTTACTCAACAACCACTGTGGCTTGTGGCAAATCTGTCACATCTTCTTCCTCCATATTCCTTTATATCCACATCTGGATTGGCAATAGAAAGACTGTCAGATAGTATCCTTGGGGGAAGCAGTTTGGCGGAGCAGCAGGTGCTCCTTTTTGTTCAGTGGTCATCTTGTTTGTTCATCTCAGTTCCTTGCAGGGATCCAAGGAGCAGTTTTAGCCATGCCTAGGGCCTGGGTGTTGTGAGCTGGTTTCTTCCTGCACCTCTCCTTTTTCCTTCCCAGGAGATCAGCATCATCAAGACAAGAATCATCTAACTAAAATATTTTATTATGTTAAAGTAGACCAGCCAGGCTTGACTTTCTGATACAAAAGGAACATATCAAAAGACCTCTAGCAAGTTAAAGAACCAGCAAATAAAGAGTACTGATCAGGCTAAGGAACTGATTCTAAATGAATCCTCTTTCTCTCTTTTGAACCAAATGGAGTCTCTCAAGGAAATTCCTGCTACCTGTGGGACAAACAACAGGAATGATTGGTCTGTTTGTTTGATCTGCCCCGAGACTCTAGAACCGATCAATGTACTTCTGCCCTCCTTCAATTCTGTCTGTTCAACAGAATTTTCCTCAGAACCAGATCTGGTTTGATTCTCACCATCCTCTGGTTTATAACTGGGTCTGCTGACTTTGGTATTATAGCCAAACATTCCTACTCCATCTCTTCTTACAGTTCAGATTTAGACTCTGTGATAACCACCTTGGAATGCTGTATTCTGCAAGAAGCAGACCCAGCCCCTACACCTGGCCTGTGTTCTGCCCCTACAACCTTTTGACACCTGATCCCTATGCTATGTCACAAACTGCTTTTGAACGTCCTGTTTCTGAGGGGTGTGTGCATGTGGCACAAGATATGATTTTCTGCACCTTTTAATTCAAATTTTGTTTCTTGTGTTCTTTGTCCCTTTGTAGTGTCAGTCCAGAGCCCTCTCTTCTTTACTGCCTTAGATTTAAAATATGCTTGAAAATTGTACAATAGGCAGTAGTAGAATTATTTCTGCGTAAAGATAAAACTTTGATAATTGAAAACAGCCTAGTGGTCTTTAGATGTTTGAACCTAAACTCCTATCAACCCCAGCCAGCATGGCCAGTGTTTGGGAATGTTGGGAGTTGTAGCTGAAAGCGCATGAAAGGCACCAGGTTAAAGAAGGCTGAACTAGATGCTGAAGTCGTATCAGTCTTTCCAGCGATGCTGTGCAGTCTGTAATCCTAAGCCCTGACCAGAAGCTAGTTTTGCAAAAGTCTAATCTTGTCCTTATTATCAGCTCCTAGTTTAAGAAACGAAAATGTGAACAGATGAGAAAATTACCTTGCAAGGGTCCTGCCTCCTTTTCTCTGGCTTCCGTAATAGTTAATGGAAGAAGGAAGGAAGGTAGGAAAATGTTCCTTTTCCCATTGGAATGCAGGCTGAGGAATACACCTGCCTCATTCTCATCTTGTTGTTAGTGTTACTCTGGGAGAAGCAAATACTTACAGTGTCTTATCCATCCTCATTACTGCACAGGTGGCTTAACTGCACAGGTGATTCCATCTCCTACTCTGCAGAACAGCAGAAGATGTGAATGTTTCTATTTGGTACTAGGATTTAGGTTAACACAGTTTCCACATTTCACTTGGTGTTTTCTTTCACTGCAGCTATACTTCTGAACTTTTCTATGAGGGCAAGTTGATGGCAAGTGGAAAACAGCCAGCACACAAAGATTTCTACCCTCTGACTTTCTTCACAGCACGAGGAGAAGATGTGCAAGAAAAAAACAGTACTGCTTTTTACAACAATGCAGAGGTAGCACTTTGGTTTCACCTTTAATTGCTTTCTTGATAATCATAATTTTCACTCAACTTCATTAGTTATCTCTTCCAGAAAGTATTCTTTTTAAATATCTTGTTCATTTTCTGTTAAGATACTAGCTCTGTTTGCACTAAGCTGTCCTACAAACAAGCTATACAGTATGGATCGTTTGTGGAACAAACCATGATGTACTCAGTGGGCAATTGGGAATATCATGGATGGCTTGTTCTCCAGCCAGCATCCTGAGTGGCAGAACCCATCGTGTCTCCCCCATCTCCATTCTGATCATCATTCCTTTTGGTTCATCACCAGCAGTTTTTTTTCCTTATTGGAACCCTGAAAGTGTGCAGCAGAATTTTTTTAATATCAGCTCCCAAAAACTGCACAATTGTGTTCAGAATTTGTTTGATTTCCAGTCAGTCTTTCACAGGTGTGCCCTTACAGCTGTCAGTTATGTGTAGTCTTACCTAGTCAGTTTCCAGGTTTGAATGCCTAGAGACTTGGAGAGGTTTGAAAAAAATGGAGAAGTGTCAGTTCAGTGCTTAAAATACAGGTGATTACATTGTTAAGAGAGTGTCACTGTCCTGACATTTTTGTTTGCCATTCCTCCACTGCTATCCTTCTTTGGTGGTTTTCAGTCGACAATTCAGCAGTTGGTTCCTGGCAATTGTGCACAAATTAGATTATATGGAATTTCACCTTGTTGGTTTCCATGTATGATAGCTACTCCACTTTAGCACTATCTTTGTCAGCAGAAACATACAAGGCAATTGACCAGGTAAAACTAGATATTTTGGATAACTGTAGAAGTGAAAGAGCACCCCTCTAAAAAGAAAATTACGGATACATTTTTACACATTTCTGGGGACATGAAAAAAAGATGGGTGATAAGTCAAAACCATGTGCAGGAAGCAGGCTAATCCATAGTTAGCCATAATGGTTGTCATGACCATTTTTGCAGCTGCTGTGACTTTCCCCACTTTTCTTTTTGGTTATTGCTTTTTTCAGTCTCCAAAATGACAGGTTCTTCCAGTTACAGTTTGTCCAAAATGTTCAAACATTGGAATGGCCATCACTGGTTTTACTCCTTTTATTTTGCACCAGAAATGTGTGCAAATGCTTTTGTTTTATATAAAATTATTAGTTCCTTGGAGTTGAACAATCTGATTATCCAAAATACCTTGCCTGATCAATATCCTGGAAAGTGACTACTTATTGTCAATAAAAGTATCATCCATGGACTCTAACAAAACCATGCGTCAAATATATGACTTTCTGATCACATGACAACTATCAAACAGTGTGCTATCAAGCACAAAAAGCCACAAGAATTCTTTGCTTGCGAAATGATGTGGCCACTGATCAAGCCCCATGCAGTGAGGTTATCTCTGCTTTAAATTTGGATCTGATAGCTCTTAGTCTATTCTAGCTTTTCCATCCTTTTTGTGAGGCTCTAATGCAAAAGTCCAGCTGATCCCATTTATCAGAGCATTTACTTTTGAGAACTGTCAAAAAGTAAGTTAAAAAAAACTCAGCAGCCTTTACAAATGCACATTTTCAGGGTGCGTATGTCCTGTGAAAAAAATTCTGCTTAGTCCTTTCAAAAATCCTGTTTTAAAAGGACTTTTTGACAGCTCCTTCACTTTGACAGTACTCCCTCAGTTTTGGACAGAAGATAGAAGAGACAAGATAATTTTAACTACCAAGTCCCTGGCATACTGACAGGTGGACCAAAGGGGAAGAACGGGTGGCAATCCATCCATGCAACGTATTCAGTGGGTGGGTTCTCAGGTCATGAAAAAAACAGCCATTGCAATATTGGAAGCTTCCTCTGAGGATGAGTCATCCTAGCTCAAGCCTAGTCAGGCATGATAGTGAAATACAAATATGCATATGCTATGTATTATTCAAGTGTTAGTTGTGAATAAAGAAAACAAATCGGTAATGAAAAATGAAGACTCTTCCATAAATATGCATTAGCATTATCTAATTTAATAAAAGTAAGTTAATGTGGTGTGCACTTAGATTTAAGCAGCTTAGGCTTCTGGCTGATTTTATGGGCTATTCTGATTGCATATTGGGCTTTGGATGCATTAAAATTATCAGTTATTGTAGTGACACACCTATCATGAGAGACAGTACCTTACTTCAGTGGATATCATAAAAATGGCTTGTACGCTATGCTTCTGTTAAACCCTGTGTTGAAGTATTACATTTTATACTAAAAAAAAAAGCTTGCGCTTAGATTTCCTTAGTATGATTTTTCTCCTTTCAAGGTGTTTGAAGTAGTGGAACGTGTTGAAGAACTGAGGAGAAAGTGGCCAGTCGCCTGGGGAAAATTGGATGATGGCAGCATAGGTGTGGTAACACCATATGCTGATCAAGTGTTCCGAATTCGAGCAGAGCTTCGGAAAAAAAGATTGTCTGATGTCAGTGTTGAGAGAGTGCTAAATGTTCAGGGTAAGTAGTGCATACATATCTATGGATTTGTGAACCTGGCTGAGAATTTGAAATGATCTCAAAGCATCAGCAGTTTATATTCCTTTACCTAGTGTTTTGTTTTAAGATGCAACTCAAGAATACCAAGCAGTTTTTATTTTGTGGTTGTATTTTGCAATATATGGAACAGTTCACGTAATTAATGTTTAATTATAGTTTGGGTGTTGCAAGATATATAAGAAAAACTGGTCTTTTATTGTCCAGATATGCTATCTAAGTTTGGTATATAGCAGGTTTCATGATTATATTAGATAGCTCTTTATGGAATCTGGACATTATCTACAGTTCTTTCTGTACAGAGTGTTTCTATTTTCTATATGTGCAAGGAAGTACACACAAAGAAATTCCTATTTCAAGTGTAGCTTATACCTCTTATGAAATAATAACAATAAAGAGAAGGGGTATAAAACCCATGGCCCAGTGGTTACATCCATTGTATCCCAGCATTAACTGCATCCTCCAGGATGCCCTGATACCCTCACTGCCACAAAATCTACCCCCAAGTCTTACAGTGAAAGAACGATTTATGTCAGGGTTTCTGGGAAGGGAGTGGAGGAGAGGCCCTCTACTTCCTTCCCAGGGAGTTCTCATTGACATCTCTCTTTCTAAGGAAATAATGATCTGTATCATAATTTGTATATGTGTGTGCACATGTGTGTGGCACCTGATTCATGAATCAGCATTCCTTTTGGCCCTTGAGGTTGGAAAGACTTTGTAACCCTTGGGTGAAGATCATGTGGATTCCTTAAGTTCCAACTCCATTATGTTGATAAAGTATTTTCCTAAAAACGGAATCACAGACTAGTTCTTATTTTGTTTATCAGGTTCTGTAGCAGAACTCTAAATTACTGCTTTCCTTTGCAACTTCACAAACTAACAGACAATTAATGGATGAGATGAAGAAAATTAATTATCACAGTCAACTGCTTATTAGGGCCTGTCTTTTTTTTCCCTCTTTGTGGAAGTTAAGCGACTGAGATCCTTAACTGTGATGTTTTAATGGTTATGTGATCTTTTTTTTTTTTTTTTTTGGAGAAGAAAGCAGCCTTACCACATTTTAAGTGTTTTCCTGATACAAGCATTAACAACTTGTGATCTGCCAGATGTTTTAGTCTACAGCTCCCATACACTATCACCAATACTATGCTGGCAAGGGCTGCTGGGAGATGTTGGCTAAAATAAATGGAAGACCATAAATGCCCACCCCAGCCATCATATGACTGCAGTGAGATCAAATCTGCCTGAAAAGTTGAGCTGTTTGTGACCTCTAAATGGGTCCACACATTAACTTTTCTCTGTGAGCACAGACAAAGGAAGGAAGCAGGCCTGGAACCTGACAGTAGCAAACCCTATTATATATCACGTGTACCATTTTGTCTTCATTTTTCTATTTAACACCCCCATAAAAAGAGTCTTTAAGAAATAATCCATTTACTTCTTATGCAGATATTGTCCCTAGTTTGTCTCTATCAGATAAAACCTGGAGCAATAGTGTTGTAGTAGCTCTAATTATTCCTGGGGGAACGGATCATTTGGTGGTGTTGAGGGTTTGGTTTTCCACCTCTTGGTCAGTGACATTTAGGATATCTCAGGGTTCTGCCTTGTCTTCCATGCTTTTTTGTATCTATATGAAATCACTGGGAAAACCCAGGACTGATGTCTGAGGTGCTGTTGGGATGGATAAGGACTAAGAAACTGAGCTTAATCTGGATAAAGTGGGAAGGTCTGTGGGCTGGGAAATCTGTTAAACTTGATGGAGGTTTAAGTCTGACTCTTGATGTGGTCATGCTCCCTGTAAAGGGCCAGGTATTATAACCTAAGAGTACTCCTGTAAGTCAGCAATGTCTTTGAATGCATAGGTAGCATCAGTTGCCATGACTGCCTTTACTACCTTTGGGCAATTCGGCAACTGTGGCCCTATCTAAAGAAAGCTAACATAGCCAGAATGATATATGCCCTAACCACAACCTGGTTAGATTACTATAATGTGCTTTAGTTGGACTGCCATGGAATATGATTCAGGAACTGCAGCTAGATGTGGCAGCTAGAATGCGTGTGCGATATTGTAGCAATAATGGTACAATATTGCTCCTATTTGTATTGACTGCCTATTTTATTTTCTGGATGAAATTTAGGGTGGTGGTTTTGGCCTTTATGGCTTAAATGGCAGAAGGTTTTGTTAATCTGAAAGACTGCCTATACTTCTAAAGCCTGCCCAAGTGTTAAAACTAGAACTGGCTCATTTAGAGGGCCATTATTATAGTGGTTACTACATATGGGGCTTTCTCAGTGGTGGCCTTGCAGCTTTGGAACTCCCTCCAGGGAGATGCATATGACCTCATCACTGCTGTTTTGTTTTATTTTATTTTTTAAATTGCTGAGGACACATTTCAGTTGCATTTGGGACTTAAAAGCAATTTTAGCTGCTGCGTGTGTGTGTTTTAAAAATCGTACTTGTGCTCTGAAATCTTATAAATAGATAAAATATCAACATGTTTAAACTCTTATTATTTTAGCACCAGGCTCTTTAAGTGAGCAACAAATTCATTTGTCAGAATTACATGTAAAAAGTCAATCTGTGCAGTCATTTGATTGTATTACTAGCAAAGGAACTGGCTAAGACTACTTCATACTTTTACTTCTTCAGGAAAACAGTTTCGAGTGTTGTTTCTCAGCACAGTACGAACACGGCATACATGCAAACACAAGCAAACACCTATAAAACGGAAGGAACATTTATTGGAAGATTCAACAGAAGACTTGGATTATGGTTTTCTGTCCAATTACAAGCTTCTCAACACAGCTATTACAAGAGCCCAGTCCCTAGTAGCTGTCGTGGGAGACCCTATTGCTTTATGTTCCATTGGAAGATGCAGGTACACCAAATGTGTGGTATGATCAAACAGTAAATAGTACTGATGAACATCTTATTGTGTATTTGGTAATTGATAATTGGCCTCCAGTTAGAAAAACAATTAATTCCCATTTTTATGTACCTGCTGTGCCCTGCTATGCTGGCATCTACTGATATTCCCAATATTCTTTAGATAAATTTTGAACCTTAGAGAAAAAATGTCAATGCCTCCCAGCCCATACTGCCTGTAACTATGGGTCTGTCCTCAGTAACTGGATTATTTCTCTCTCTTGTCCTATCAGGCTGTATTAAAATTGTGCTCAGAGAACAGTAGGTGTAATACAGAAATATACAGTAGTTTATTGGTGCAGGGAGTCTTTCTGATAAGGGAAGCATTCAGATATGGGACACACACACACACACACACACAAATGCCCACACAGATTGAAATTTCGTAGTCCAGGAAAAGCTGCACCACATTATTCTACTAATATTTATATTAGCTCTTGGGCAGACTTGCACCAAATATACCCTCATTAACTATAAATTAGAGACTATGCTTGGGAGACATCACATTCTGACCACATATCTTTTTAAGAGGACATTTCTAGGTTTCTGTTTTATCTTTTCCTAAAGTAAATCTTATCCATGTTGTTAAAAGCTTTAATATTCTCTTAGATTTCCTCTTGTACTTCGTTATTACTATGTGCCATCAAGTCATCTCTGACATGGTGATTCTATGAACTAATGCCCTCCAAAATATCCTGTCCTTGACAGCCCTGCTTAGCTCTTGTAAACCCTAGGCTATGGATTCCTTTATGGAATCAATCTATTTCATAGATGGAGTGCTTCTTCTTTTCCTGTCTCTTGCACATGGAAACTTGCAAATAAATTAACCCATCCTGCTTGCATTTGGACAATGACATCTCATCTTACTAAAACAAAATACGCACAAATCTTCTGTTTGTATATGCAGCCCTTTGCTCCTCCCTTATTGTGAGCTGCAGTTAATCTAATTAACCATATTTTCATGTTATATCCAAACCAGGAAACATAGTATACCAGCTTTGGATTATTGTTCTGAAGCTGGTAATTACCATTTCCTGGTTTGGATGAAATGGGAAACTGTGACTAATTAGAGACTTTCTGATTCAACCATAATTTGCACAAAGGAGCCCCATGCATGGGCAAAAAGCATATGCCTATCCGGACTTAATAAGCTGAGATATTATTGTTCAAATCAGGCCACAAAATTAAAGTGGCGAGTGGTGGGAGCAAGAATAGAGAAATAGCCAATGGAAAATGTCAGTTGCTTTGGCACCATTTGGGTTACTTTATATCTCTATGCAAGCACTTGCTGGCACACAAGTAGAGCTAAAGCGTCTGGGATCCTTGCTGCCCAGGTCAGCCCTTGCCTTGACTGTAGGAGTTCTGTAAATGCATTAGCCAAACACACTTACAGACCCCTTTGCAGATCTTCCTGTGTTGAACAGCCCCGCACATTAGTATCTTGGGAATATGGGCTTATGTCTTCTGTACACTTTAGTTCTACTTGTGTGCAAGCATGAATTCCGGTTTAGGTGGATGAGAATGTGAAGTGAGGAGATCTGATTAATTCAGGTGATTCAGTCATGAATGATCACTTTCTGTGCAGTATTACAAAACAATGTCCCTTGATGTGAAGAGTTCAGTGGGTTCAACGTCAACTTTACTCTTTGCAAAATGGGAGAGTATAAGTAGTGGAGCATGGGGTTTCCTATTCGATAGGCAAAGGAGCCAGAGAGCGTTTCTTGGTTTCATGATGGCAAGGATGATCTTGGTGTTATATTTAGCTATATTTTTATATTTTAAAATAGTCTAATGCTTTGGTCATGTTAGAAAGTTAAAATTGTCACATCATTATCTCTAAGAAACTGCTGCTTACACCAAATAAATGTCCATCAGTGAAATGTTACCAGGAAAACTCCCAACATGGAGAATTGTCCCAGCATGATAATTCCTTGTTCTAGAACTTCCTTGTAGGATGAAAGTTAGGAAAGTGCTTTCAGTCCGTGCCAAATATATATGAACAGATGACATCAGAATTTAAATTCTTCAAATCTAGCAATGTTATTAATAGTTACAAACAGGTTCTAGTCAGATTGCATCTTTAAAAAAAACCCAAATAAGCAATGTAATTGAGATATGCTTCAGCGCTCTCAGATTTAAACTGTTTGCCTAATGTAGATTTTGAGCACTATCTGAAGTATGTTGCCTCCCTGCCTCCCCACTTGCTCCATGGTTGACTGTTTAAAAGTACTGCTAGAGAAATCAGGCATGTTGTAATAAAGACTTTATAAATGGGGTGATAGTAATATAAAGGAAATGACATTTCATTTGATAGAATAGATTTATAAATACTGAAGAGTACTTGAATTTTTAATAGCTATTCAAGTGAATCAAGAATCCATTGCAACAGCTGTGGAGGACATTGTGAAGTATGCTTGGGTCAGATATTCATTATTTTTTAAAAATGTTACAATCAAATTAAACAGGGCTGTTTGGCAGATGCTGCTTTGAAAATCAGGGCCACATTGCATAGCAAAGTTGGCACGATTTTATTCATGCTTCTTACAGCCCTAGCAGAAGTGTGACATGTGTAAAGAATCTGCTTGGGATATTTAAAAAGCAATACACATGGACCATGCAGGACTGCTGGCACTAAGTCCAGTGGCTCATTAATACATTGTAGGGGACTCTCATCAGTAGAACTCTGAAGTGCTTGAATGTTTACTTTTAATTATTTTAGAATCAGTCAGTGCTACTTTGTCTCATCAAATAATACTGAAATTAAAGAACAGATGGACGGATAACAGTATACTGGATTCAAGACTTAATTTATAAAATTTGCATATAGCAAGCAGTTAAACTGTTTTGTTGTTTTTGACTTCTTTAGGAAATTTTGGGAAAGGTTTATTGCCTTATGTCATGATAATGAAAGTCTTCATGGTATCACGTTTGAGCAAATCAAAGCTCAGTTAGAAGCTTTAGAATTAAAGAAAACCTATGTGTTGAATCCACTGGCTCCTGAGTTTATTCCACGGGCTCTGCGACAGCAGCATTCATCAAATGCCAGTAAATCACAGCAGTCTCCACCAAAGGTAAAGTGCCAAGTTATTAAGAGATAGTAAGAAACTGTGAAGAAGTAGCATGAAATGACGCATATACCAGTTCTTCTGTATCCTTGCATGAACATATAATTAGTGTAGGAACAATACTTAGATTAAGGAAATCATAATATAGCTGGGTATATTAATATGTAGTTTGTATTCAGACTTTGATTTTGACCAGAAAGACATCAGAAGACATTACAATAACTTAGCTGCTAAAAGTAATACAAGAAGTAATGTTCAGTAACTTACAGTTTCTGGGAGGATATGGTCAAAATGGTTACTTGTAGCTCAAACTCAGAGCTTGAAATCTTTTAATAGTATTGCAATCTTCATGTTTGCATTTAATTGTCATGGGGCATTAATTGATGTATTTCTTTAATTGATCATGTTTGTATTAAAATGGGTTGCATTAGACCCTTGGGAAAAACATTCCATTGTATAAGAAAGCATTTCAAAATTGTATGTTTCTGTTTCAAGTTAATATCTATGTATATCAGGTTTTCAGTTTAATACAGTTTTTCCTTTACATTATTTGACAGGACAGAACAGGGGGAAAATTTTCTTGGTGATCCTTTCGAAAAGAACTTTATAAATGGAAATAGTAATTTATTTTATCAAGATTTATTACCTTCTCCAATACAATTAAAATTTTTAAAATGCTTCCTGATGTATTGAAATGTTAGACTTTTAAGAAACCACAGGTTCAAAGGCTACTTTCAGTAGCCATATTTATACAGTTTCCATTTTTGCAGAGGTTTCAGTATGAAATACAGTTAGAAAGTTTGTCATCTTGCTTTTTAATTAGCGGTTAGAATCTCATTTTTCTGACACGCATTGAAGCATAATAGGGAAAAATGATTTTCTAAGACACAAAGAAATTATGTTAAAGGGTGCAGTTTGTCATGAAATTACTGTTGAAATCTACACTCTTCATACAGATTTTTTTTCTTTCTTCTCCCAGGGCTTAGGAAGTACAGAAGTATATGCTAAAAGACAAAGATTCATGTTGCCAGTACATCTAAAGTTTAACTTGATATCTAAGGACTAAACTAGGATGTTATTTATGCACAGATATGGATTCAAATGTTTGTGAGAATACAGAATAATGGAGAATAAGGGGGGATGAGGGTGAGGGATGTGAACAGGAAGATTAGCAGGAGGAATGGGTTGAAATATCCCTCCATTGTGGACTAGTATCAAGGGTCAAGTATATTTTTGTTGCAGTGCTTAGTTTGGCTCTGGAAGTGCTCCCCTCCTGCCTCAACTAAATTCATTATCTTGGGCTTTAATATTTTTATTTGCATTGATGAGTTGTTCCAGTGAGCTCCAGCCTTACTTCCAAGTTTGAAACTGCTAGGAATGTCCCAGGACTTAAGGAATTTTCCCCATCTGCCCCTTTCCCTCTCTTGAGAATAGGGAGAAAGTCTGAGAGTAGTTAGACCATTGTGCAGACACAATCAAATAAGCTCTCCTCCTCTTGTTCCTGTTCCAAAACATGAAAATGGTGGACTTTCTTGGTCATTGTATTCCTAAACCAGTAAATTCTTTACCTCCCTTTCCTCTCTCATTTCCTGTTCTATAGCAGGAAATGGTGGCAAGGGATGGCTATGTATTAGTCATATCAGGAAGCATTTCTACTCTTTGAAGTTCCAAACTTGGAGCTGAGAAGAAGAATAAGAGATTGTCATTGGGCTTGTGCAGAGGCAAAGAGAAACAAGGAAGAGCGGGATCCTGGAAACCACAATATTAGCTGGCTGCAAAGGAGTGCAAATCAGTATCCATAATTTGATAGTACTAAATACTACGTGCCTCCTTGGCAGAAAACCAAATGGCTAATCATAAATGCAGGAGAATTAACACTGTTGGAATGATAGCTGTCAGATGAAGCAGTTAACTAACCTTCTGGGTAGTAAAAGTAATGGCACTGGTATGGAAATTAGGTATTGGAATATTTTTGATTTTTGAAGGAATGTGTCCCAAACTTGAGTTAAGGTGGAATGAATCTGTATGAAAGGGTGAAATTTATAGAAACTATTCTATGAGATTCAGGGGTTTCAATAGTACTAGCCCTTCTGTATTGACATAGCATAAAAGTACTGCACAATAAACAAAGCTGTGTTAAGAAATGATGGATATGCAACCAGTCTTACCTTAGCTCAGGTTTGGTACATGCTTATATCTGGTTTGTACCCTTAGCAGCATTTTTAGACATCTTGAAGGCTAGGTGATTGGCCTTCACACTGACCATATTTGCATAGTGTGGAGGACCTTGGCTTGCACTAAGCCAGAGTTCCTTCTATTTCCTTCTAATGTCAGATAATGTCAGTTTAAAAACCTGGATCAGATCCTAGTCATTATTCTGCTTTGCCAACTGAGAATAAACTGGAGTTCCCTGATTTAGATATAACAGGGAATGCAGGCTTATTTCATAACAGGATCTCTATGCCAAAGACAATGAATGATTGGGAGATGGGAGGGATAAGGAATATAAATGTACTTTATTGATCCTCCTCCCAAAATAATGGCTTTGATCCAAAGGACTATAAATGGAGGAAAAATGCACCCCTCTGTGAACTCTTGGAAAATAAGTAGCAGAAGCCTAGCTTCATAATAAATCAGCAGTGCAGCACCTGTATGAGAAATGTTGTGAATAAGGAAGGAACATGTTGTTGCAGTAAAACTTTTATGCACAAAAGAGCTTGTTCATAGACTTATGCAGGAATTTGCGAAATAGAAGCACTTAGTTGGATTTGCAGTCACCTTTCTTATGCAGTGACTAAGCTAGTGCTAATGACAGCCCTAGCATGAGCAGAAGAATCTTTCCAGCATGACTTAGAATCCAAGGGAATATTTTAAGTGTTGCTTAAACGTAGTCATACCCAGATGTCAGAGAGCAATGAATACATGTGCCAGAAAATGCCATCAGAAAAAAATGGCTTAGCTGAATAGGGGAACTTTTTATAAAAGAACACAATGAAATTGTTCAGGAGAAATTAGTTTACAATTTATTATTTGTAATAATAATACTTGCAATCAGTAAGCTAATTTATTGTAAAACAACTTCCTTGGTGGCTGCCATCAGCAAACCAGAATGTATCAAGATGAATAAAGAGAATTCTGAATTTGATGACTGAGATGAAAACAGCACCTTTAGGGTTGCAGTCTTGCCTCATGTTTCCTACAAGTTTTAGTGTGTCCAAGACAGCCTAGCTGGCTGAAAAGAAGTTGAGAGTTGTATGGAGTCCCCCCCCCCACCCGTATAAATATGCATAGGTTTGTGCCCTTATTCATCTTTAAAATGTCTGTTTGATTTCACAGAGTATCCCAGTTACTCTGGAAGGCTATATTAAAGAACAAAACTGCACTGTAAAATTAAGAACCACCATTAAAAATAATTGTACAAGATAAAAACATCAGGTGATGGAATGCTAAAATCATGAGACAAGACTGCCTTCAAATCCATTGCTCAAAGGCTTGCTGTTTACAATTCAAAATACGCTTTTTTAAAAATAAAATAATAACTGGCAAAATAAGTGAGAAAGCCCCTCTTGTGGATAAAGTTGTTTAGTAGACATGCAAAGCTGTAATACTACCATGTGGTGGTCAGATGTTGAAAGTATAATTTGTTTGCTTTGTTTATAAACTTTAGAAAGCCATTATCTTTATGAATTAACTGGTGAAACAGTATTCATTCATTCATTCATTCATTCATTCATTCAAAACTTTTATATGCTGTCCTCTATGCATGGCATCTCAGGATGGCTTACAAGGTGGTTTTCCCCACTTCTTACTCTACTTTATTCATAGGTCACTCTTTATACAATCCACTTGTCTATAAACAGATCATTGATTTATGCTGTCAGACTGCTGGAAAACTGAATAGCCCTTTCCCTGGGGAAGTAATATTCTTAAGCATCAGTGAGTTTTAAAAGTTGGTGATTGGCAGCATATTGAAAAACTGGCATCAGGAAACCTCCATCTTCCAAACTACCCCTGTTGTCCCTGTTGTGATGATAAAATATTGCAGCTGAGCAGCATGAAATGTTGGGTAGGGAGACTGATAACAAGGTACTCCAGGACAATAACCAGCATACATTTGTAATTCTCTTTACTTCTTTTATATGAAGCATGTAGGTAGAATGACTTACCACTTTTTTCTTTTTCCCCCTTTTTTTAGGTGAAGGGTCATCATCATAGTCAAAGTGACCATTTTCAGAGTGATGGAATTGGTAAGTGCCTGGGAAGGTCTTGTTTAATATTTATAAATTCTTAAACACTGATTGCAGATTTGCTTCTTTTCTCAATGAAAATAAATGTGTTCTTGGGTAAGTGAGGCAGAATTGGATTCTGTGCTATTCATACTGTGAAGAAGAGGGATCACCAAACAATATATCTCATGGTATTTGTATGTTGGAGTGCTCTAGACTTGGCAAATCAAATGAATTCAAAGGAAATCAAGGGAGATCCTATATTTAAATATTAGTAGAATTTCCAGTTTGTCCATTATCCCGCCTTCAACATGATGGAAGTGGAGAATGCACCCAGTCTTTTCTGCGGGCTAATTCAATGGGAAAATAAAACATCTGAACAGCAACATAGAGCCTCTGTAATATTTTAGGAGATTGAAATGAACATTGGTTTAAACTTGGTGGTTCTTCCTAAGGCTCCCTGATCTCCAGGGTAAGCAGAGAGTACCTAAACTTTAGTTTCTTAAGCATTATTCAAGCTTACTGAAGACATAGTATGAATTTCTGCATGTGAGAAAATAAAATCTATGCTGAAGTACAGTGGTGTCTCAGACAGAACATTCTCTTACATGGTTCCTATTCTGCAACGTATTTGGTAAAGGTAACGGTAAAGCTTTCCTCATGACATTAAGTCCAGTCATGTCTGACTCTTGGGGGCAGTGCTCATCTCTGTTTCCTAGCCGAGGGAGCCTGCATTTGCCTGCAGACAGTTTCCGTGGTCATGTGGCCAGCATGACTAAACACCAAGGTGCACGGAATGCTGTTACCTGCCCACTGAAGTGGTACCTGTTATCTACTTCCATTGATATGCTTTCAAACTGCAAGGTTGGCAGGAACTGGGACAAAGCACGGGAGCTCACCCTGTCTTGCAGATTTGAACTGTCAACCTTTTGATCAACCAGCCCAGCAGCTCAGCAGTTTAAACCACTGCGCCGTCCATTGTCCCTAACATATTTGGAAACTGCACTTAAATGTGTTAGTGAGAGAAAAGCCAGCTTTCTGAGTTCTCCATAACCATTAGTTTTTCTTTATTTTCTAGTTCAGCCTAATCCTTCCGTCTTAATTGGAAATCCTATCAGAGCATATACTCCTCCACCTCCACCTGCACCACCTCCTGGGCCTCATCCCAACCTTGGGAAATCTCCTAGTCCTGTTCAAAGAATTGATCCTCACACTGGGACAAGCATTCTTTATGTTCCTGCTGTTTATGGAGGAAATATGGTCATGTCTGTGCCTTTGCCAGTAAGTATCCATTTCATGTTAATTATTCCATTGTCACTTAAAACTGCCTCATTTCTATAGTTAATGGGGTCCCCTCTCTTCATTTTATTTAGGGGAAGATTGGGAATATATTAGTTTATAGGTACAGTTATAGGAAGCACAGGAAGTTACTTTCAAATACTTGAAAGTTTGAATTCAGATGCTCAAGGTACCATAACAAAGAGGTTGCAGGCTGCTAAGACAGGTGAGAGGTTTTCTTTTTATGGAAGTATTTATACCAAAGTTCTTCTAAAGGTAAATCTGTACCCAGAAAATTTGTAACTGAAAACATTTATGAGTTCATTTATCAGAAGTTCTGACTGGATGATCTTTTATGAGTCTTCGTTAACAAAAATATTGCTATGCTAATTTTACAGATCTTTTAGTCTGTTCAGCTGGTTGCCATTGAGGCCTGCACTTACTTAGCTCCATTGATGACAGCATCAGTAGTACCCACACTATTCTCTGGGCTCTAGTTGCACCTCATTAAAAAGCCTTGGAAACCAATTTTGAAAACCCTGTCACGTACCTTGGACAAATTTCCTTTTCCCATTTTCTCCTTATCCTCACCAGATCTAGGGAGGGGGTTTTCAGAGGGGATCCTAACATGAGAAGAGTTTACCATAGCAGCAGCATGATGGAGACAGGTTCTTATCTTCTGGTTGGATTTCAATTGGAGTCAGATGTTTTTCTAGGCTGAGAAATAGATATCCAGCATTTTCCTCTGAGATAGCACAGTTGCTGCTGATCTTTTAAACTATGTTTCATGGACTCTATCCTGCATTCTTGTACTCACAGCAAGACTACTGTGTGGTGTCACATGGCCTAGCTGCTGCTGTGTCATGGACATCAATTTACCTGCTTAACACTCCTGCATGAATTGCTCCTTTTTCCATATGTGACCATTAATCACTATGTAGATTAATACAGACACTATGTAAGTCTATATTGGTGTTCAGTAAGACTAGTTTTGGCCCAGATTTTCAAACTATCTTCATATTCTGCTTACCATAATTCTAAAAATGGAAGAGAGGAAGCATACTTGTTAGGATCTAGAAGCAAACTACACATATTAGCTCATTAGAGGAAACATAAGCAAGGCATCGGAGTTTGGCCATATTATGATTTTTGTGGCTTTTAATTTCTTGGTTACCGTAGCGATTCCTGTTTTCAGAAGGACCCAAATGGGAAGAATTGGACAAGATGCACCATGCTTGCTCATTACCAGTGAGCCAAGAATTGTCAGCAATCCTTACTCTTTTGAGCAAACTTGACCGTAATGTTTTACAATAAATTACAATCAGCAGATTTCCAAAATTTTGATCCCTTGGGAAGAGAGTCATGATAAAAATGGTGAGGCAAAGCTGTGGCTTTAGTTAGTATATGTTTCAAAAACAGTATTATGTAGGGAATAAGAAAAAAAGCCATGGGGAAAAGTAAAATGGGATGCAAAGTGGTGCTGACTTCTGTTTTCTTAAAATGATTCACAGAAAAGGGACCATATTTGGAAATAGTTTTGAGCATACCGCTTTCTTTGTATGCTCCTCTTTCATTCCTAGGCTCGTCATCTGAAATAGTCCTATTTGGGCTGATGACATCTCCAGTGACTGAGCACTTGATGTTGCCACAGTTGATGGACTTGAACCTCTATGTTGTCCTTTTATCTGAATATGTTAAGGATGCTAATAAAGCAAAGCACCTGTAACATTTTCCCATTTCTCCTTACGTTTTATGTCCCCATTGCCATATTTTTCATGTACTCATATGAGGAATCTGGCCATCAAGATGAAAGATGAATAAATTGTTACACTGTTGATGTTTAAAATGCACATCCTCACACATGATCAGTTTACATTACTTTGTGGTGAAAATCCTTTTCATAACTTCTATTTTGGGGCTTGCTATGAATGTATACTTGGAAATACGCCTGTTCAGTCCATCTGGTACCACTTTTCTTCAACATAGCAAGACCACTGGCTTTAATTCCTTTAGATGCAGATTCTTTTTATTAACTAGGTTACCAGAAGGCAACATTTAATGAATACAGTGAAATGAAATATGAACCTTAGCAGCTGTAGTTTGCAGTGCAGGGATGCTTTTGTTAATATCGGACCAAACCAAAATAATGTAAATATTTGAGGGTTTTTCCAATCAAATGTAATTTAGGTAATGGGGGGGGGGTGGGGTCCATCCCTGTGGGCATAGGCTTATACATAATTAGCATCTGGACCTTTATTAATAAAATGTCATACAAAGAAGGTTGCTAAAGAAATCTTTTATATATTTGTATTAATATAAAAGAACTGTTTTGAAATAGCAAATGATTTTCTACAGAATTATTTTTAAAAATACAATTATTTAAGGTAGTCTTAAGGGTTTGGGGCCAGTATAGATGTAAGACTGTTCTTCTGCTAACCAAGAACTGTTCTCTGGAATTTAATTTGATGCTTTTCTCCTTTTCTTCTGTTTTGTGACTGTATATAAAGGTCTCAGAAGATGAACTGTAATTTGTTTTTATTCAGAACCTTCTAGTTTGCAGGTGTTAGAAAAAAAATGAGATTATTTCAAGAGCTATTATTTTTGTCTTTTTGGCATTCAAGAGGTAAATTGTATCTCTGAGGGATAAATAGCCTATGCTGGAAAAGCATTTGTAATTACTAAAATATGCCCTTTAATTACAATCGTATGAACATACTTCTAACTAGCATCTCAAGGAAGTTCTCAAGGGTTTAATGTCAAGGCTTTCCTTAACTATTCATCCATAAGCATTATTTATATAGTGTGGGTGGATTCACCCATCTAGGTACTGTTGTCTGTTAGGATTGTATCAAAACTCAGTAGGCTGCCATAGAATTGAAACTGTAAACCCATAATGGTATTTGTTTGGGCATTTATTCCTTTACTGTTATGTTTCACATCCTATTAACACACATATTTTGATTTCTACAGTAGAATGCTTCTCATTCTCTTGAAATTTTTATTTCCCTTTTTTTTTACCATAATGAAATCTGAGGACAATTTCTTTACCAGATCCCTTTCTATTTTTGATTCCCTTCCTTGTAGTTTAAATGAGTTAATTTGCACTGTCTCTTAGCTATTTATATCCCTAATGTTTAATGCTGCCTGGTTATTAGGCTTTCTATGATAGATTTAAAAAATAATCTTATCTGGTTTTTGCAATCTTTCAACAAAATGAAACATCAACAAAACCAAATGTGCTGAGAATATAAAACAAGAGCAAAAACACAAAGTTATATACAAAAAAAGAAAAGGGAAGGAAAAAAAGAACATACTGCCACACAGTAACAATCAGAGATGCATCTAACTGATCTTGAAAATATTATTAATTACACATACACACACACACACAGAGGCAGGCAGGCAGTCTCTGGGTAACAAACGAGTTCTGTTCCTGAGAAAATGGAAATTTGTCTTTAAGTTGAATTTGTATGTAAGTCGGATCACATAAAGTACAGTCGCAGGGGTTGGGGTACAGGACCCCCATGAAAATGGAAAAACCACAAATATCTTTACCTACCCCACCCAAACTCACCAGTGCCTCCTCTTTGCAGCAGAGAGAGGAGATTTCCCTCTCTGGATGGGTGGGGCAGGAAGGCATGCTTTGGAGGTCTCCCTCTCTGCTCTTTCATTTTCCTTCTCTCTATGGTACTGACAATTTTCCACAATATTTTTTTTAATGAACAGGTTTTATGGCGGTTTGTTCATAAGTACAGGTTGCTCATAACTCAGACATTCATAACCTGGTGACTGCTGTTCCACATCACTAATATAGGTTGAAGTAGGTTGACCATGTGTTGAGACAGAGTTGTTTTTGGTAGTGTATTCTCTCATAGGATGTCAGTGTTTTGAGCTCTTCAGTCTGTATTGTGGTTGAGGGTGATGATTTATCAACCCTGCAGTATGAGTCTCTTAGCCATATGAGGGCTCTGCCAAAGGATATGTGATAGCATACAAATGTGTGTATGATTTTCACTTTGTCTTATTTAATGATTGATTTATCTGAGGGATGGTGACTTGCTAGGTTAGCCAAAGAAAAACCCATGCCCTCCAAATGTTTTGAACTACAAATTTCATAAATCTCAGCCAGCATGACCAGTTCTTGGGAATTATGTGTTGCAGTCCAACATATCTGGAATACACCAGGTTGCTTACGCCTACCCTACACAGTCCTGCCCTTCTTACTTGCTTTTGGAGAACTGCATAAGTATTCTGTTTTCATTTGGAATAGTATGGTTTCTGTTAAGTGTGTGTGCTTAGAGAACTGTTAACAATGCTGATATATTTGTTTATTGCACAGGTACCATGGACAGGGTATCAGAGTAGGTTTGCAGTTGATCCTCGAATCATTACTCATCAAGCAGCCATGGCATATAATGTAAATCTGTTACAAGCACATGGGCGTGGATCTCCTATCCCCTATGGTCTTGGACATCATTCACCAGTTAGCGTAGGACAACAGCAGCAGCAGCTTCAGCATTCAGAGAAAGAGCAACTTGAACAAAATCGAAACAGTGAGTTGGATTTTTTAAAAAACTAATTCTAAAACCCCAGGCATCTTGTTTGCAACTGAAATACAATTTAAGAATATGGTGCTAATATATATAAAATGTAGCTGATGCAACATTGGGACATGTTGCATCAGTCTTATCAATGTTCATAAGAAATGCTTGCATGAAAACTGGTGTTTTTATAGCAGTGGAATGTGAAGATACAATGTTACCTCGGCTCACAAATGCCTCAGTTCATGACCAATCAGGTCGCGAACAAAAATTTCATTAAAAAATTGACTCAGGTCGCAAACTCTGCACTGGGTGTCAATCACGACCGTGGCCATCTCCCCCCCCCCCGCCCAAGTGGGGAGATGGCCACGATCGTGCTGGGGTGGGGGGAGATGGCCAAGATCGCACCCGTCTTTCCTGCAGGAGCGCGCCCGTGATTGTGCCTCTCTTTCCTACAGGAGTGCAACTGCAATTTTGGCTATCTTTCCCCACCCCGCACGATCATGCCCATCTCTCTCCCCCCGCCCCAGCACACCCTGTTTGCGCCCGTCTTTCCCTCCCCCAGTGTGCCCCATTCACACCCATCTCTCCCTCCCCCAGCATGCCAGGATGACGGGCACGTGCAGGGATGATGGGCACGATCATGGTTGTGCTGGGGGCGAGGTGGGGACATGGCCACGCTTGTGCTCGGGGTGGTGGGGGGAGGTGGCCGTGATCTTTGTTGTTCCTTGTCACTTTACTTCACATTTTTCTGATTTAAAAAAAAAAAAAGGTTACAGAACGCATTGACCTTATTTACATTGAATCTTATGGGGAAATTTAACTTGGCTCACAACCAATTTGGGCCACGGCCAGAATCCTGGAATGAATTAAGTTCGTGAGCCAAGGGACCACTGTAATTAACTGCTGAACGGACCTGAGTAAAATGGTTAAAAGGTTGACAAACAACCACAACTGGAGTGGTCAGATTCTTGCTTAGGTGCTTCATCCAGCCACCAGATGATTACAGATGTTAGCCATCTCTTGGATTTTAGTGAAACTTCCTTGGCTGACTTATTTTTTCATCTAGGCAGTAGCCTCTTAGGACTGCTTCTTTCCAGTCTTTTGCCAGGGGTTCAGTTTGTTTTTATTATGAATAAAACATATTTTCTCAGTTCCATGAAATACATGAAGCTTATTTTATATAGCAATATGTTGCAGGGGAACCTGTACTTTTAGATCCTTTTCGTAATTTATGCACCTTTAAAAAGTGACAATAAAACTGTAAATACTGGCTGCAGTCCAGCAGCTACATAATCTGCTATCTCAGCCTGAAACTTTACCATTGTTGCTATGAATAGCTTGTGCCCTTTATACTTCATATTTAATGATGATTCTATCTAGTTGATATGCAATTCCCTGGCAGTGTAATAACACTTGTTTTAAAGTATGGTGCTTTTCCATATTGAAGAGATTTATTTCATTTGTTTACTTACCTATTTAAAGCTTTTATAGACTGTCCCTCTACTAGCATTTTGGGACAGTTTACAACAAACCACAAGTAAAATAGAAATTAAGATCCTATTAGATTTCTTTGTTCAGAATATGTTGTTGTTGTTGCTAGTTGCGACCCCATTGACAGCATTCCTCCAGGCCTTCCTGTCCTCTCAGAATAGGTATCTTATCTATATTAGCCATTAAAAATCAGTGCAACTTATTATAGGAAATTTGGCCATGCTGTTTTGTTTGCAGTATCTCCAGTGTTGGACTAAAGGAGTTAGGCACCCTTGACATATTAAATACTGTGTTTCTCCTGTTTCATTTCTTTCTTAAACTTGGACCCTATTTTTACCATGTGCCTTCCACTGGCACCTCCTTCCCTGAGAAGGTGTGATGGCTATAGATTCCTTGCGGAACAACAATATCACGAAGGTCGCATGTTTCATTATGTAAGGAAACAATGAGCTGGGAAAGATTTATGCAGTGGAGTTAATTGGACAAAAATACAGATCTGCAAATCTGCCACTTTTTAAGTGGCAACTTTGAGAAGGAATCCTGCTACCCTCAACATGAAGCATGCTTTTGTCCCGGAAATGCAGTACTCCTTCCTTAGATATGCTAGTAAGGAAGCATGACGTCTTTTGCATTTTCCATAATGCCACCATGAGAGAAATTATCTGAATCAACATGTTTTCTAATAACAAAATACAGAGGAAGAAACAGAGAAGGTTGGCCCATGGCAGGCATGTGCCCATGCATGGGCAGCTCTCTAGGATGAGCAATAACAGTCTTGAAGTAGGCCCTTGCCAGACGTGCAGCTGCAATTGCATGAGAAGATTCTTCAACACAGAGCATTGATTAATACCAATTATGTATATCATTGTAAGAATTGTAATCTGAATCTTTTCAATTTTTTAAAGCTCATATATAAAAATGCTTGTAAACTATACATAACTACTGTGATCCAAAGCTCCTTGGGTTTTGGTGTGCACATAGATCTACATGCACCTGGAGCGATGCAGTTGGAGAATGTAGTGGCATTCTCTATTGTGCACATAGAATATTTCCAGATACTGAAAAAGTATAGAGCATCTGCTTGCACCTGTAGATATATTTTGGGGAATCTGAGGTCTCATTTGCACACTGGTACCATTGGATTGTAGTAGATATATTGTTGTGAAAATTTCATGAAGTAATCATTTTTAAATAAAAAAAATGACAAATAGTGTTTGCTGTGCTCATGTTGTTAGCTCCACTACCTTTTCAAGAAGCAAGCTTTGGCTCAAATTGGGAAACACATCTGATGGGTCCATTATGAAACATTAAGCATAGAAATCCATAATGCTATTAGCATAAAATCTATTTCAGTGCAAGGCAGCTTTTTAATGCTGAAGGACTGAGTACTGTATCAAAATTGAAATTGCTCTGATTCCATTTGTGCTGTTAGAATGACTTCCCTTAAAGCTATGCAGTTCAAAAATCCACCTCATTAGCTCTCTGAAAAGCAGAGTTATCCATGTGTTGAGAGCTCAGGGTGCTGAGGTGCATATCCAAGAAGCTTCCTGCATTTCCCAATATTGTAGACATATGAGCTGTCACAGTACTATGCAGATGATGTTGTTATTCAAAAGTTAATTGGACACTAACGAGTTCATGGATACAGTCATGAGGAGAAACTTATTTAAATTCATGAAAGCTAATTCCAGAAGCAAATATGGCATGCCATCCCTAATTTCTGCCATAGTAATCTCAGAGGGGAAAGAGAGAAGAATATGCCAGAAAAATAAATTTGAATAGGGAAATTTTATTTCCTGAACTTTTAGTAGGGTTACTGGAGAAGAATAGATGAAATCCTGTGAAATTCACTTTGACATGATCTTCATTCTCTTGGTTTGTGCATAGAAGGTGCTAAATGCTTCCAATTTATTATAAAATAAACTATTTGCACACAAGCTAGATTTAATCCTGTATTGATTTGATTTGGAAGCAAGGACCAGAGAATGAGCAATTAAACTTCAAAAACATTTATTCCTACTGATGAATATTAGCATTCTGAATTTTAAAGAACCAGTACTGAAATTCTTGAGAGGTGGCCAATTTTAAAAAGCCAAAGACTTTATGATGCTATATCTATGCTCACTATCTCCATCTTGAAATCTATGATATATTATATCTTGGCCCATGTCCACCTACCCAGTGACTGAACTTGGATGTCACACTAAACCACAGCGCTCATCTTCACTACACTTCTGCTCTAGCAGGACTGCAAGGAAAAGTTTGGAAGTTTCATTTCTTCTTCTCTTTAACATGTCCTCCAAACCCTAAACTATGGCTAATCTTAGCTATGGTTTGTTCAGATAAGCAAGCTTTATAACCCAGGGCTTGAAGTTGTTCATTTTTAACAAATCAAGTTAAAATTAACCATGGATTGTTCAGTTAATTAAAAGAATGGAAATGAGGGCTCCCATTCTCCCCTTTGTGATTCTGTCAGAAGGTGCACTAGGCTCATTTTTGTCAAAATAAACTGTGGCTTATCTTGGACTCTAAATGCAACCAGAATATCATAGCCATTCTGAGGGATACTCATAGCTAAGAAGTTAGCTTGAACTTTGAGTTTTGGGTGGCTAGTACACCCAGACATTGCTGCTGGATCCTAATTTACCAACTATAGGCAAGAAAGATACCTTGTTCTTGCCTTTGTAGAAGTATGGGGATGGGGTGATAAAAACTGTTACTTGCCTACAGAAGGTTTAAATTTCTTCAAATGTTGTAGTCTTTGAATCAATCTTTGTCGCAGATGTTCTGTTGAAGCTGACCAGCCAGGAGGCCTTAAATATAAAGGAAGAGTGTTACAGAAGTCAATAACAAAAGAAGCAAGCAAAATTAGAATACTGTCATTCTAAGAGAACCAGCTTAATGATAAGAAGATTCCATACTGACTATTGCTTCTCTTTTCAAAACTGAAATTATCAAACTGCATCTTCAGGGTGGATCGTCCTGCTCGAGTGTCTGCACTTCTCTGTTGGTCTGCCCTCTTTACGTGATGCCAGACCCTGAGATTAATGATGCTTGATCCACTCTTTGTGGATCGTTAGTATGCTCACTCAGCTTTCTCAGAAAATCTGAAAACTATCTGATTCTCAATAATTGTGTATATCTCAATCGCCTGGTTTTGGCATTTCTAATCCCTGCTCCACTCAGAATCTATTTGCGCATCCCTTGAATGCATTTTTGCTGGAGGAATGGGTCTAATCCCTACAGTTCCTCCCTTAATGTTACTAGGTCCATACCACTAATTCAGGTAAATGACAGCACTGCCCCAGGCCTTCCATATGACTTAGTTCAGCCTTATTGTTGCCATTCGCATTACTTCTCAATGGAGTTAATACCACAGGGTCAAAACCAGAATATAATCCTTTCAGTTAGACATTGTAACACAATGTTCCCAGAGTGACTTTCAACCCAAAAAATTAGAACTAAGTAACTTAAAATTTACAACAGTTGTGACAGATTGCAGTCACCTGAATAAAAACTCAATTTAATTCTGTTATATGATTGCACTTTCAACTGTGACAATTAGGTCGATTGACCTAATTGAAAGGAGATAATTGGCCAGTTGTTGTTGTTGTTAGTTGTGAAGTCATGTCCGACGCATCACGACCCCATGGACAACATTCCTCCAGGCCCTCCTGTCCTCCACCATCTCCCGGAGTCCACCCAAGCTCACACCAACTGCCTCAGTGACTCCATCCAGCCACCTCATCCTCTGTCGTCCCCTTCTTTTGCCATCTATGGTTCCCAGCATTAAGCTCTTCTCCAGGGAGTCCTTCCTTCTCATTAGGTGGCCATAGTATTTGAGTTTCATCTTCAGGATCTGGCCTTCTAAAGAGCAGTCAGGGTTGATCTCCTCTAGGACTGACTGGTTTGATCAGCTTGCAGTCCAAGGGACTCACAGGAGTCTCCTCCAGCACCACAATGCAAAGGCCTCAATCCTCAGTATGTACCTTATAGTGATGACAAGAACACACAAGATGCCTATAATACCTTTGGTCTCTGTGCAAGTGCAAATAAGATAAATTTAAGAAAAGTTAAGATCAATATGTTCACATATTCTCCAATTGATGAAGATTTCTGTGCTTTGTAAGATAGTGTGGGAAAATATATTGATTTCTATAGATAGTTTTTTATTTAGAATAAGGTGAAATTCTAGGAAGGTATTTATATATGATCAAATAGCAAATGTCATTAGTTTGACATTTCAAGACAGGTTTTTGTAGTTGCTTATCCTTTTAAATCTATTGCAAGGTTTTCAGAGACCCTCTTGTCAGTGAGGAAACAAAGCAATTTTTTCCACTTCACCCTGGGGTGCCAACACTTTACATTTATCCTGTTCCTGAAATTACTTTCCTTTGTTCATGTAAGGAAATGGCTGTGGTCATATAGCCTTGGAATGGTGGAGTGGTCAGAAAGCAAGGGTGAATGACATGTCTGCTGAAGGCTTCTTGGCAGTGCATTTATCTTTGCCTCATGATAAAGACCTGCATCTGTGACTGTTTTCTAGATATCCCCTTACATATATGTATTTTCAGAGTCTGGATATGGAACAGTGGCACAAGGGACTTTTTCAGAGTCATTTGCTCTTTTATTTCCCTGCATGATCGTTTTGACACTAGGGCCCTCGTTCCTAGAGTGCTCTTGGATTATCCAAACTGTGAGGATGAGTTCTGAAATAACTGCCAACAGTTATTAACTGATAACCAGCAAAAATATTGACTAACTAAATAGTTTAATATAAGGAACAAAGAACAGTGCAGGGTTTCCTGGCACTAAAGTATGTTCTGTATTAGATTTATGGTTTCCTAGAAACAAAAACTATTAGAGACCATAGCCATGTTCACAGGATCAAATTTTCAGCTTAATATGCCAAGATGTGCACAAACTTCTTGAACTTGCATACAGCCACTTTTCTTCCATGTTGCTCTTCCTTCCCTGGGAGCAGGTGAACGGGCCAGGATGCCACTGTTAACTACAGTATCCTATTATTTCTGCCCCAAGAACTATGATTACTGGTTTCCAAAGAAGATAGGAAATAGAAGCCAACTTTAAACCGTGGCTTCATATTCTGACTTCTTCACAGTTCATTTAGACAATGTTCAGATGTAACAAGAACATTATAAGCCGCCCAGAGATCCTTTTGGCTAAGGGTGCTGCGTATAAATGTAATAAATAAATGATAAATAAATCAGATGTTATGGTTAAATGTGTCTCCTTGTTTGTTTCACTGCTCACACAAGGGGAGGTGTAAAGAGACTGTGTGTAAGTACAGAAAGCTCCTGCATAGCTTGGCTTATTAAACCAAGATTTAATTGTCCAAATTGTCCATTAATCATCCACTAAAAAGTGTACTACCCAGAACAATAAACTTAAGCGAATAGCACTACCAGCTGTTAATTTAAAATACTGTTCTAACTGTTGGTTATAGAACAAAAAAGAAACATCTACTTACTATATTGCAGTTACTTTTCTTTTTTAACACATGAGCTTTTAAAAACATTTTTCTATATACATCATTTTTAAAAACTGACAGTATAAAAATGGAATTGTCACTCTTCTTTCAACTCAGCATTGGGTCATAAAGCATAAGTGTCCTATTTTGTAAAGTATGTGTAATGGGTGTGTATTAAGGCTGTTTCTGTGGAATTATTTTCTGGAAATTGAAATGGAAAATCATTTTACCAAGAGAAAATAATTTTTTCTGCAGTGCCCTCTAAAATCTGCTTTCAGTTGTGAAGTTTTAAACAAGAGCATTGTAGACTAAGAATTATCATTTTACGGTCAATCTAAAGCACTGTGTTTTATATAAAGTTTTATTGTAAAGTCATCTTTTCTTGATTGGTGGTGTAAGCCAGAGGATAGAGAATGTCATGGAAAGATGATCATACTCTATATGGCTAGCAGGAGAAGTTAAAATACAGTTATACAGTAATTTTATTTGTGTGTGGGTATAATTTAACCTGAGCTGTGAAAATAAATATGCTCTCTTTTCATTCTCAGTAAGTAAAAATCTTTATATATTTAGGCAAAAATGATCCTGGCATTGGACCTGAAATCAGTAAAATTCGGACACCTGAGAAAAAGCCTATGGAAGTCAAACAGGTATAAGTTCCTTACTTCTCTTTCTGCTCTTATAGATGATGCTTGTCATTCCCCAGGGTGCATTCACTGATAGAATTATGGGCAAGGTTCAGAAAAGGTAGTCCGTTAGAGATAGAATATCAGTGATGAAAATAAATGGTATATATAGGGATAAGGAAAGCTTACAATGTTAATGACACAATGCAGAATTCGGATGACCAGGAAAAAGTAAGTGATAAATTGCAATTCAAAGTTATAACTACTTTCGGTAAAGGCTAAAATTCTATAGATGGATGAAAGGAAGTTCAGAATAGTTCAATCTGTAGCTTGTGAAAATAGGGACTGACTGGTAACTGGTTACCAGTAAAACACAGCTTTTCTACATGAATGAGTTTTTTAGATGTGATCACAATCCTCCAATTTTGTGTATTTTTCCAGATCACTTCCTCTACCAACCTTTTTTTTAAGAACAGGGAATATGGGTATTATTTCTGAAAGTGCTGTTTTTACTTGTGTGTTTTTGCTGTTGCACTGTAGTAGCATAGCTCCACAGAGGCTATGAAGCAGAAGGAGAAGCTCTTTGTGGAGCTTGGATTTCAGTTCTGCAATATAACTGAACAGCAGTACTGTGATTAACAGTCTGTATGGAAAAGCTCCTGATTAGGAACAGCATCCGGTTTCACATTACCTATGGCACTGCCCTCTTATGGGTGCACCAGTACCCTCTCCTTGCTAGACTGTGAAGCAGTGGCACCTTGCCTTCATCTTAGCTTGATGGTGACAGGCAAGTGCTCTCTGTTTTAGTTCCCACGCATTACTGACTCCTGATGTCAGAGTGTTGACTGGAGCAGTGTTGGTTTTGTGCCCTAGAAGCATTGTAGGGGAATTAAGAAGGATGGTGCCATTTAAATTCTAAGTTTTATTCTGTGTCATCCAAGTTCCAGCACTGAGCTATGCTGAGTCCAAGTGTGCATAGCTAACATTTGGGGTAGGTGGCAGTATAGACCATTGGCCCTTCTGAGGGCTTTTGGGAGTCACCAGCTGCTCTGTGACGCTGGTTCCTGGCACCAAGCCTATTTAGTTTCAGGACATCTTTAAGGCCCAATACTTCTGCAGAGGTTTGGGAATATATATAACAATTTCATTAGGTGACATATACTTGAACAAGCAGAGTGCTTCAGGATTTCTCTTTTTACCTCCCTGTCTTACAGACTTCACTTCAGATATGCCTTGTGATTTTGGAATTCAAAGACTTGGTAGATGATTCCTTAGAACTTTCGAGAGCTAAATTCATGGTTACTGTTTGGTGTAGCTAGCATTTTAAAAAATAATTGTCCAAACAAAAATTGATTGCTGAAAAAATTGACCTTTGTTTCTCCTAAATTTCTGAGCTTGCTAAACTAAGGCATGGCACATAAATGCTGATTTAAGATATACTATGTTTAAAGATTTTGATCCACTTTTCACTATGCAAAGTGCAAATTGATACCTATATTTGTGTGAAAGATTAAAATAAGCCTCAACGTTCTTCTTCGTGGCCTCTGTGCATCACACATGTGGGTACTGCGCCTGCGCAGTGCCTTTGGCCGGAAAAAGATTGACAGCTAACGTCTTTTGGCGGGACGCGCTCCGCTCCCCCCTCCCCCCTGTAGCCTATATAGAGCGGAGCGCCCGCCATTTTGTTCAGTCTCTGCGACCGCCGTTCATCGTGCCTTTGTGCCGTCTTTGCTATCGCTTTGACTACCCTTTTTCCAGCGTTCTTCACTTATCTTGTTCACGTTTTTATAGTTCATTCGTTATTTCTGCACTCGTTCCTCTTTCTTCACGTTTAATTCCTTCACTTATCACTCCCTCCCTTAAAAAAAAAAAAAACCAAAAATATATACTTACCCTCTTTCTATCTTCTCTATTCTTCCCTTTTTCTGACACGATGGCTCAACGAGCGGCGGCGTTCAGAAAATGTTCTGAATGCGGATCCAAAATGTCTCCTACGGATCCGCATGACCTATGCCTTCTCTGCCTGGGAGAGGGGCATCGGGTCGACAAATGCTCCCATTGCCTCGCCTTTTCAAAACAGGCAAGGAAAAATCGGGAGAACCGGTTACGGAGGTTGCTCTGGGACCGAGCACTCCTCCAGACCGACCCTGTGGCTTCCCGCCCGGTTGTGGCTTCAACTGCGGCTCCACGGCCAGCCGCTCCTGCTTCGGCATCAGCGGCTTCATCTACGCACCTTGCGCCACCGCGTGCTTCCGTCGAGGGAGCTGCCCCTCTGCCTTCACCGCCCCCTTCTAAGAAGGCTGAAAAGCGCAAGCACGCGGAATCCGATAAAGGCCACAAGAGGTCTAAGCCCGATAAGGCCGAGAAGCCGAAGAAACCAAAAGCCCAGGATAAACCTCGGCATAGAGACTCGGGCTCGTCAGTACCTTCGGTACCTTCGGCCCTGGCGGTTCCGACGCCTTCCGGTCCGGCCTTACAAGAGGCGATGCGTGTCACCCCTCCGGGATCGCCGCGTCGGCCTCAACCGGGATCTCCTCGTCGGATTCAGCCCTCGGATCCGTCCACGGTACCGAGGAGGGAGCCTAGTTTGGACGGGGAAATCCTTGACTCCCCCCCGAGACCGAGATCCCCGACCCCTATACCACCGGTCGTGATGCGGAGACACAAATCTCCCCTCGTGGACGTCGGAGTGCGTCCTCTGGCAGAGGCTCTCCCGACTGGCCTTCTCGACCGGCCTGGTACGAGTTTCACGCCGAGACTCGGTACCCATCCCAACCCCCCCATCGGGTTCGGGAGCGATCTGTACCACCATCGGGTTCACGTCGCCCGCTGCGTGATTCCTCCAGGGAGAGTAATGTCTCTCGGTCTCCTATGGCCTCAACTTCATCGGACCCGACGAGATACGCCTTCGAATCCGAGGCCTCGGATTTGGACTCTACCTCCCCGGATGCGGCGGTGACGGCGCAGGGCCCTGTGTCGCCCGACGAGTCTTACTCGTCTTTTGGAGAGCTCATGTCCCGTCTGGTGCATGCTCTGGACATCGATGCTCTCCAGCGACCGGGGCCCAGTACGGACCGCATCTATGACATCGTCAGGGGTGAGC
Source organism: Varanus salvator macromaculatus (assembly GCA_023646645.1). Lineage (NCBI taxonomy): Eukaryota > Metazoa > Chordata > Lepidosauria > Squamata > Varanidae > Varanus > Varanus salvator. The sequence continues at coordinate 408,862 of JAIXND010000791.1, read as the reverse complement.
AGTCAACCAACGTGGTGCTCCCCCTCATCACGACTTTAAAGCAGGCCATGACCCAGCCTTGGGACCTTCCCAATCAGCCCCAGGCAACGGTGCGTCGCTTCGAGGGAATGTACTGGGTCTGTGACGAAGACATTCCCTTCCTCCTTCGCCACCCTCGACCAAATTCGGTTATGGTCGAGTCGTCCCAGGGCAGGGAAGCCCGTGGCCACACTGCGCCTAGGGACAAGGAGGGGCATAAAATCGATGCAGCTGCACGGAAGGTCTATGCTGCGGCGGGCCTGGGTATACGTATTTCCAACTACGAAGCTACCCTGGCCCGCTATCAGTATTTTCTTATGGACCGCCTAAAGACCGTGCTTGCCTCCTTACCATCCGACCAGGCAGAGGTGGCACAACTGCTGCTCAAGGAGGCCAAGAACGTGGCAGTTCAGCAGCTTTCCACCGCTCGCCACCACGTGGACACCGACTCCAGGTCCCTCATGGGAGCGGTGTCCCTCCGTCGTCATGCCTGGCTTCGCAATTCGAATTTCCCGGACGAGACTAAGAGGAGAATAGAGGACATGCCTTTCGACGGGTCCGGCTTGTTCAACGCAGCCACGGATCGTCGACTCAAGCGCCTCCACGAGTCCAGGATGGCCGCTCGTCGTATGGAACTGCAGCCACCCAACCGACGTAAGTGGACTTGGCCTCGGCAACAGTTTCGTCCGGGATACCAGGGTCAGCGACAGCCTCCGTTCCGTCCGCCGCAACAACCACGGCGTCGACAGCAACAGCAGTGGTACCAACAGGTCCGCCGCCGTTTCGATTCGGAGCAACGACGCCGTTGACGGGGCGGGCGAACCCGTTCTCTCTCTTCCTCCACACCCACCCTTCTCTCATCTGGGGGTCGGCTCCAGGGCCGGCTCCCCATTTGGGAGTCCATTACATCTGACCGGTGGGTGTTATCCATTATTGAACACGGATACCGTATCAAGTTCGATGTCATCCCTCCTCTGACTCCGATTCGTACTACCCCATCCTCACAGACACTTCGGGATGAAGTTCACCAATTGTTGGTGAAGGGTGCGATTCGACAAGTTTCTCGGAATGAAGGGATGCATGGCTTCTACTCCAGATACTTTACGGTTCCGAAGCGGGACGGTGGACTCCGACCTATTTTGGACTTGCGAGGTTTAAATAAGTTTATTACTCCACGTAAGTTTCGGATGACCACCCTTCAAAACATCCTTCCGCTACTGAGGAGAGGGGACTGGTTCGCCGCACTGGACTTAAGGGACGCTTATTTTCATGTCTCCATCTTTCCGCCGCACAGACGATTTCTACGTTTTACCGTCGGATCCAACATTTACGAATTCTTGGCACTTCCCTTCGGATTGGCCACCGCGCCCCGGGTGTTTACCAAGTGCATGGCACCAGTTTGTGCCTTTCTTCGACTCCAGGGCATACAAGTGTACCCCTACTTGGATGACTGGCTCCTGGTTGCCCAATCACGCCAACAGCTTCTCCACTCTTTACGGACTACTCGTTCTCTGCTTCACGACCTCGGCCTTTGTGTTAATACCGAAAAATCTACTCTTGCCCCCGTGCAGGTCATCAACTTCATTGGAGCACAGTTGGACTCATTACAGACCAGAGCTTTTCTTCCGTCGGATCGCATGCACACTTTGATTCGTCATGTCCAAGTGCTGCTACGCACCGAGATATCATCCGCCAAGGCCATCCAAAGACTTCTGGGACATATGGCTGCCGCTGTTTCGGTTGTGCCATACGTGAAACTGCGTTTCAGGCCCCTGCAGCTCTTCTTCCTGCGCCACTTTCGTCCGCACCGAGACAATCCGTCGACGTTGCTTCGAATACCCTCTTCAATCCTTTACTCACTTCGATGGTGGACGAATCCGGCCAACCTCACGGTCGGGATCGCATTCAAGCCTCAGCGTCCGACTATTTCGGTCAGTACCGACGCCTCCCTCCAAGGCTGGGGCGCTACCTGCGGAGACCTGACTACACAAGGCAGGTGGAGCGCACAGGAATCGAACAGCCACATCAATTTCCTGGAGCTTCTAGCGGTATTCAAGGCGCTCAAAGCGTTCGAGGATGTTGTGCGTGGACACACAATACGGATCACATCGGACAATACCGCCACGGTGTTTTATTTAAACAAACAAGGTGGCACGAAATCCTGGACTCTAGCCAAATTATCGCTCCAGATTTGGGATTGGTGCATTCCCAGGCAAATACACCTCACCGCGGTACACTTGGCGGGTACCGACAACGTGGAAGCGGACGTCCTGAGCAGGTATCTCACACCTCATCACGAATGGGAACTCCAGCCTCGGATTCGAGAGGAAATCTTTCGCCTGTGGGGTTTCCCTCTTGTCGACCTGTTTGCGACATGCAACAACGCGGTGTGCAGGGACTATTGCTCGAGGGCAGGCATCGGACACGGCTCCCTCGGCGATGCCATGATGTTGAACTGGACTGCTCTGCGGATCTACGCATATCCTCCCACTCCATTGCTGATGAGGGTAGTGTCCAAGATTCTGTACGAGAAACCAACGGGGATACTCATAGCTCCATGGTGGCCCCGGCAGCTGTGGTTTCCGACCTTGCTACAACTTTCTCAGGGACACTTTATTCGTCTTCCCAATGTGCCGGACCTTATAACGCAACGGCAGGGCACATTTCGCCATCCGGACCTGGACGTCCTCAAGCTCACAGCGTGGCTTCTACCGTGACGACCTCCTCTACATTCTCAGATCCTACGACATCGATCCCATCTACGTCGGCCCCGACTGCATCGGTTCCGTTCGCTTCGAATCCGACCCACTCATCAACTCCTTTGCCATATCAGACCATGTCTATTGCATCGGAGGACTTCATGTCGCTTCCTCTGGACATTAGACAGATTATAGACTCTGCGCTGAAGCCTTCTACGCGCAAGTCGTATTTGGCTAAATGGCAGCGTTTTTCATCCTTCGCTCGAACCCATGATTTTCAACCGCTTTCAGCTTCCGTCCTGGACATACTGCAATTTTTGATGTCCTTGCACCAGTCTGGACTAAAACCATCGTCGATTAAGGTCTACACAGCGGCCATTTCACACTTTCGTGGAGCCCTTCAAGGACTGTCGCTCTTTTCACAGCCCCTCATAAAGAGGTTTCTCAAAGGACTTATTAACATTAATCCAGTCATCAAACCTCTGGTTCCGACCTGGAGCTTATCCATTGTTCTACAGGCTCTGATGAAGCCGCCATTCGAACCCATGGCCACGTCGGATCTACGTCTGGTATCTTGGAAAACTGCTTTTCTTGTAGCCATAACTTCGGCTCGGAGAGCGAGCGAACTTTGTGCTCTGCGGATTGATGTTCCGTATTTGACCTTTCACAGAGATAAGGTTGTTTTACGAATGGACCCCTCATTTCTTCCGAAGGTATCCACACCGTTCCATCTTCACCAAAATATTACGTTGCCGGCTTTTTTTCCATCGCCGTCGAATCCACTGGAGCGCTCTCTTCATGCTCTGGACGTGCGTAGATGCCTTGCTTTCTACAGGTCTCGCACTGAATCCATTCGTCGATCTCACCGTTTATTCATCAAATACTCTGAATTCGACCAGGGTGCTAAGGGGTTACTCCTCAATTTTGAGTTTCCAAATTTGCTCAGTACCGTGCCACCTCGGTACCTTTTCACTTTCATATTTTAAATAGCGACAAACGTTCGGTCTTCGAGACTGAACAAAATGGCGGGCGCTCCGCTCTATATAGGCTACAGGGGGGAGGGGGGAGCGGAGCGCATCCCGCCAAAAGACGTTAGCTGTCAATCTTTTTCCGGCCAAAGGCACTGCGCAGGCGCAGTACCCACATGTGTGACTGCACAGATGGCCACTCGAAGAACATCAGTTACAGGTAAGCAACCTGCCTTTTTTTGTATGGAGGAATAATTTCAGATGGGAATAATGGTAGAATTTACTCTAAGGAACAAATAATGAATAATCAACCAATAACCCAAAAAAAATTTATGTTGGCCTTGTAATAAACAAAGAATGGCATTTTCATGATTCATTCAGTGCCTTTGTCTTGAAGTCAAAGTAAAAGCATTATATGATAGTTCTAAAATATGTTACTGGTTAATTCATTTCTGTGATAATATTGGGAGTGGATATCAATGTTGAGAAGGCCTGAATACTACTGCCATTGATTTTTGTAGCTTATAACTACCAAAATAGAGACTAAAAAGTCCTTTTGAGTAGAAAAAAAGATTCTGATTCACAAATCTAACATGAAGTTACATAAATGTTTTAAGATCATTTGATCAAGTAGAATTCTATTGGAAGGGTCTGTTTTCAATAAAGAAGAGATGGCCCAGTTTGCCAGTGTAAGCAAATGACAAATGTTGTGAACAATCCAGCATGCTAGATTCCATGATTTGATTGTTCCTGTTTAGCTCCTCATGCCAGCAGGAGCAGCTAAGTAATCCAGGACTTGAGTGGGGTTTTTTTCAACAACAACAACTGAGTTGTCATTGCATGCAAATTGGGCCAGTGTAATTATGATTTACAGTAACTTTTCTTCACTTATAACCTTGTTCTTCCCACTTTCCTTTAGATATCACATGCTTGATTCAGTGTTAAAGTAATTTTGCTTGGTACACTCATAGCTTACAGGGATTTGTTAAGTTTGTTTTCTGAAATGATTTTTAACTCAAATAATTTGTGTAATTTCCTCCAGGTTGACTTAGAAGCAAATCCCCAAAATAGAAGCCCGGAATCACGTTCCAGCACAACTTTTCCCAATTCTAAATTTCACCGTAAAGATAACCTTAACCCCAGGCAGCTGAATCTTCATCTCACCCCTCCTCATGCTCAGTATGCTGTTCCTAATCGCCATTTTCAGCACCTGTCTCAAATTCCAAGGCAGCCATATCCTGTACAACAGCAGCAAAACCTCTTAAGTCAGCAACAAAACCATTTGCCTGAACAGCAAAACCAAATGCATCCACAACAAAGCCAGATAGTCCAGCAGCATAATCATTTAAATCAGCAGTTGCAGCCATCTTCACAGCTTTCCCCTGCCTATCAAACAGGCCCCAACCAGTCTTTCTTTAAAAACCCTGTGCCACCCAGGCCTCATTCCCCCAGTGTAGATGGTGTGATTTCAGAGCAGCATCCTCCATCTCTCTTACAAGAGGTCAGTAATCCCCTGAGACCCATTGCACAGCACAACCCGATGATGCCATCCCACTTGAACCACTTCGTTGAAGAGAATCCTCCAGGGATGCCTATAGGAGAACCATTAGGTAGGTATCATTGCCACATTCCATGGATTAGGAATGCAGGACAATTACCCTAGACTGGAAAGTGTGCTTATCTTAGGTTTTTGTCAGATGTGATTTTCAGTTCTGAATTTGTTGCGGGGTGGCGGATTTCCTTGGGGAGTGCTACAATATTTGTTTCTGAAATTCCAGATTTGTATTTTTGCTATGTTAGGCAAGAATGCCATTTCAGTGGCTGCACCTACCTTCTGGAGTTACTTCTTAAGGCAGGCTTTGCTCACCCATCCTTTCATGGCTTTCTCTAGAGTAATCAAAACCCTTTAAAAGAAGGCTTTCAGACTATAAATGGCCACTCCCTTTTAAAAGTAGTTTTGATTGCTGTGATTAAATTACTTTTGGTTGTTGCTTGCAATTTTAAAAAATCCATTTGCTGTTTTAGTGATCTGAGTTTTATTGCATTGGTTGTGAAGTTAAGCTATACTATTAATCAAGGTATATATGTTTTAAATGTATGGTGCAGTGCTTAAGAGTGCTGGACTAGGGCTCATGAAATTTGTGTTCTAGTCCCCCACTCAGCCATGCAGCTCACTGGTTGGCTTTGGGCTGATCGCAGACTTTCAGTTCAACCCACCACAGAGGCTTGTTGTTATGAGGGTAAAATGGAGAGGAGGAGAACCTTGTAAGCTGCCTTAGGTTTCTTTCAAGAAGAAGAAAGATGTATGTGGCAAATGGATGTTGATTCTCCTATGTATTCTCTTAGCATTAATCATAGAATTGTAAAGCTAAGAAATAATGTAAAGGTCTTTACTCCATTGTCTCTAGTAGTCCACTATTTGAAAGCACTCCTAACAGAGCACACCGCTCTAGATTACAAGTGATTTTGGTTGCAATGGTCTTGATTCTTAAACCATGATCTAAAAAACTAGGAATAAACATTGGATAAACACTGTGGTTTAAGGTGGTTTAAGATTCTAATTAGTCAATTTTAAACTACAGTTCTCCATTTTGGATCATAGAACAGTAGAGTTAGAAGGGACCATGAAGGCCATTGGATCCAACCCCTGCTGTTGCAGGACACCAGTTTACACCTTCCCATTCAGATGGCTGTCCAGTTTCTTTTTGAAGGTTTCTAGTGTGGGAGATCCCACGACTTCTCTGGGCAACTGGTTCCACTGTCGTATTGCTGTGACATTGTGGAAACTTTTCCTGATACCTGGCCTAAACCTGGGTTTTTGCAATTTGACTTGATTATTCCATGTCATACGTTCTGGTATCAGTGAGAAGAGATCTTGACCTTCTTCTTTGTGGCAGTCTTGAGGAACTTATAGAGGGATATCATGTCAGCCCTCAATCTTCTCTTCTCAAGGTTTAATATGCCCAGTTCTCTCAAGTCTGTCCTCATAGGGCACAGTTTCCAAACCCTGGATCATTTTTATTGTCTTCCTCTGAACTCTTTCTAATTTTTCTGCATCTTTTTAAAATCTTGGCGCCCAGAACTGGGCACAGTATTCCAGATGGGGTCTGAATATTGAGGAGTATAAGGGAACTACTATTACTATTTGTGATTTGGAAGTAATGCTTCCATTAATGCATCACAAAATAGCATTTGCCATTTTGGTGGCTTCACACTGTTGGCTCATACTTAGGCTGTTGTCCACAATTACTCCATGGTCTTTTTCCTTTTTTAGTTCTGTTGAGCCACTTGTTCCCCATTTTGTATCAATACATTTGATTTCTTTCCTAGGGGAAAGACTTAGCACTTGGAGGACTTAGCACTTGTCCATATTGAATTTCATTCTGTTGCTTTCAGCCTTGTGTTCAAGTTTATCAATAAGTAGGAACTGAGTACCTCTGCCTTTTCCTTGTTTTCTGTTATCACTCTGCCATCCACTTTAAGTAGCTGGACACCTTTCTCTTTCACATGTCTTTTGTTTTGGATGTATCTGAAGAAGGCTTCCTTGTTCTTGCTATTCTCGGTTCGTTTCCGAACTTTAGCCTTCCTAATGCCATCCCTGCAATTCCTTGCTATTTGTTTATACTCTTCCTTTGAGGCCTGACCCTGCTTCCACTTCTTGAACTTGTTCCTTTTTAATTTCAGGCTTCATTTAATTTTTTTCTAGAGCCACATGGGCTTTCTCTGTCTGCTTCACTTTTTTTCTTGTTGGAATTGTTTATAGTTATGCTTGGAGAAATTTTTTTTTCAAGATTTCCCACCCCTCTTGAACTCCTTTTTCCTTAAGAGTGTGTTGCTATGGCATTTCACTTATCATTGTTCTGAATTCATCAAAGTTGGCTTTCTTTATGTCCAGCATATGTATTTGACTGCAATTATCCTTTGTCTCCTAAATAACAGAATTCGAGTATTACATGGCCACTGTCCCCAGAGTTCCCATCCCTGTTAGTAAATATTAAATCTAGGATAGTTGATCCTCTGGTTCCTTCCTCTAACTTCTGCTGAAGGAAGTTGTCAGCAATGTGGGTCAGGAATCTCTTGGAGGGGCCATGTTTGGCAGAAATTGTTTCCCAAGAAATATCAGAGAAATTGAGGTCCCCTGTGATGACTGAATTGTTCTTGGAAAGGCTAGCAAATTGCTTTTCGATGGTTTTTGAATGAGTGGTCAGTAATAGACACCAGTACATATATTTTACTTATTTTTTGCTCCCTTTAATTTAAGCCAGATGCTTTCTGGGCTACTCAGTTCTTCTTATTGTATTTCTGTGCAGCTATATAACAGAGATAACAAAGAACTGTGAATCAAGTAGACGAGGATTAACTACCAAAGCTGGTACCTGACAGGGGGACAGGAACTTGCAGGTCTGCCACTTGTTCCCAATGTAATACATGAATGTTTCCAAGCCAAGAGATGTTGGGGCTATGAGAGAGTACTGTAAAATACATAGATGCTGACACCCTTTTTGTAGCACTACCTTAGTATTACTGTGTATCAGGTATATAGATTTCCAGTATGCAGGTGAGCCCATGACTGCTGAGTTGTCTTTTAGTATAAAAGATGAGATGTCAAAGGTATAAAGGTTTGAAGTTAATAACATGGAAATTTACTGCTGTTTATCCAGTTATCATATACTATTGTGAAATGCAGTTTTCTGACAAGAAGAGCTTAAATGCAGAAGCTGGGTAATTTTTTCCCCCAAATGTTTTCCAGATCGTATTCATGGAAATTTAGCTTTGGAAACCCTAAGGCAACAGCAGGCAAGATTGCAGCAGTGGAACGAGCATAACGCCTATCTCAGTCAGGGCAATATTCCTTACTCTCATCATCATCATCATCATCATCATCACCCTCACTTGACCCACCTTTCTCAGCAGCCAATTGGGCTGCATCAACAGCCAGTTAGGGCAAACTGGAAACTTGCCAACAATGTAGAAGAAGAACCTGAGGCAACATATTCGAGGTAATTGTGAGATGAAAGTAAAACCTTGAAACACTGAGGCAGAAGTGAGACATTTGTCACTTTAATTGTAATAACCTATTGGTGTGAGGCTCCCAAAAGCTAGTTGACTCATCCCTTCTACAGGATGCACCATTTAAGTGGTTTCCAGAATCCAGAACACTTGTTCTGGCAGGCCAAATTCAGATGCCCAGCTTTAAAAGACGAATACCATAAAAGGGCTGGAAAAGCATAAACTCCCCAAAAAGCCCAGATCTTTTCATACAGTGGTGGCATCTAGAATTTAAAAGAACCAATAAAAGCATCTAATGGTTAATCTGTGGTTGGGGCAAGAAGGATCAATCAAGGATCAGACAGGGAGGAGACTTGATAGGGCATCATGCCCCTTAAGATTGGCAGGGGAGGCCTTGCTCCAGGAACCCTCTCTGAAGGCAGTATGGAGGGTATCCACCCGGAGGAGGGCCTTCTCTGTGGTGGCCCCCAGACTATGGCATATGCTCCCCAGAGAGGTCTGCTTGGTGCCAATTCTATATTCTTTCTGGCTCCAGGTAAAGACCTTTTTATTTAACCATCATTTAAATAGTTAATATAATTTTAATAGTAATATTAATTTTATACAGTCGCATTTTTTCTTTTTCTGTTTTTCTTTCTTTTTCTTTACTTATGAAAAGATATATTGTTGTTTATGTTATATCATTGTTGAATGTTTTAATGTTATTTTATATTGTTATTTTTATCCTCTGTAAACCGTTCTGGGGCTTGTTGCAAAGGATGGCATAGAAATGTTTTAATTAAATTAAATCAATCAACCATTTTCAGTTACAGCACCTCAAATGGTTACATTAACTGCAACTGACCTTCTGTCATGCTTGTTGTACAATAGTAACACCTCAAAGTATGCTTGTAGTGAAAGCAAAATATTGCCAAGATATATCAGAGTTTGTGCTGTTTTCACAGTAAAATTAATAGATAAGATATAGTGGCATTTTGCAACCTTGCAAGGAATGAGAGACTGCTAAGAAGATACACATAAAGAACTTGATTTGCCTGTGAAACGCTATTATAGACATTCACTGTAATTTAATTTGTAGCCTCTCTATCTGAGGAACTTAGGTTAGGGATCCTCAAAAGAGCCACAGTGGGTTATTTGCAAATTGAACTTTAGAAGTAAATGAAGGAAAAGCAAAGAACAGACCAATTGTTATGTATTAGCATAAATGTGATGAAATCCAGTGGCTTTTCACACTCAGGTGCCCTGAGCATCTATTACCACTGTAGATTTTGGAGAACATTTCCATTATGACCTAATCAACTTTTTAAAAAACCATTCATAAAGAGTTTTTACACAGGACTTTGTCTGTTTCATACTTAACTATTTCTGGTAAAAACCTAGGTTAGAAGCCTGGTATGCATTTAAATGATTGGGATATCTGGAGTGCACACTCTCAACAAATCGCACATGGATGTTGCACAACTACATGGAAGGCTTATCAGTGATTGTTCATAAGATTCTTGCAACAATGAGATAAAATGTTATATTCCTTCAGTTTCTCATCTGGGCATTTATTATCTTAATACAGGTTCCAGGATTTTCTCCGAGAACTATCACATCGTGAACAAAATGAAAGCAGGGACCTAGTTGAAATGCCACCACCTCAGTCAAGACTTTTGCAATACAGACAAGTTCAGCCCAGAAGCCCACCAGCACTCCCCTCCCCTTCCTGCAGTTCAAACCACAGTGGCCATTTTCCTAACTTCGAGAATAGAAATATTGAAATATCCAACAACCCAGCATTTCAGCAGCATTTGCCTCAAATGTTCAATCCCCCTTTTTCAATGCCATCAGAACACATAGCTGCACCTTCTTTGAAATATCTGCAATCCGATGGATCATGGACCTATGCTAACATACACCAGAGTCATCTAATGGGGCAAGGCTTTCATTATGGTATACCTCCATTGCCTCATAGATCACAGCAGAACCCTTTTATACAAATACAAAATCATCAGCACATGGTTGGTCAGGAACCATTTCACCCCCTCACATCACGAGCAGTATCTGCTTCTTCGCTGCACAGCTTAGAAGAGGTATGTGGGTTGCAGTATTTGCATTCCTGTCCATTATGCCTTAATGTAAAACTGATTCTCTATTCCATGGTAGTAAATTCTAGCTGAAACGAGGTGTTCGGCACAGTAGCTGGCTTTGGAGAAGGCCTTGTATAATCTTACTGGTTTACTTGCTTTTACTATTGCTTGATTTTTATCAGGTTATTGGATGGTCCAGGAGTAATTATTTTTCAAGAGGTTAAAAAACCATATCCACAAAGAAGATTTATCTTCTTTTTGCTGTGCTGAGTTTGGACATGCTTTTATATGAAAGAAAACTGAAGTACTTAACAAACTAATATTTTACTTTATTGTTTATTAACATTATTTCAATAATGTCATGATTACATACATGATGTTAGAATGTTTGCTATTTAAAACTGTGTCTACATAATTAGCAAAGCCCAAAATATAAAGATAAAACAAAACAAATCAGTAAATTACCGTTAGGACATTTTAGCTCAGGCAATCTCTTATTAACAAGAAAATTTACTCCCACATGGTCTCAGAATTTATTTATTTACTTTTTGGTGTACTGGGTACTGAGTTCAAACTTTAAGGGTAGATTGAATGGTGCTCTTGGTAGCTACTGTACATAATGAACGTCTTCACTTGGAAGTTCAACCATGCTCTAGTTGAACATGTCCTGGAAATACTTTACTTGGGTTGTTCATAATGAATAGAAAAAGAGGATGAAAATATTGCTTTCAGTTATGCAAGGTTACTTTATATCTCAAATGAAAGCACTGTGATAACAAGTCCTACTGTGTTCTTCTGCTTGTGCAAGAGCTTGCAGAACCACAAGAACTTCAGCAGAACTTGACCATGATCCCACTGTGTATTTCTTCTGCAAGCATGTGTGTAAGGGTTTGCAGAAGAGAAGTTGCAGCACTTTTTTTCTAACCAGCATTCTTTGGATTAACAGCAACACCCTCCCCACCCAGGTTCTTATTTTATACTGCCTGAACTACATGGATTGAAGGAGCAAGGCTGTCTCCATACTTAGCTACTATCTTTGACAGCTGCATAGGGGCATTGATACCATTATTATCCTTGGTCCTTCTGCCTGGATTTTTCTACCATAAATGCCTATGGCTATGTGTCCAGCGAAGGAAGGCAGTTTGAGTCCAGCTCTGCATTATTTGGTTTAGTTAGACTGTCGATCCAGATCTAACCATATTTTGTTCCCCGGTAGGATCTAGCTAGTTGCTTGTTTGTCCCCTTGCCCCATGTAGACTCTTTTTTACTACATTCCAAGGGTGCCAGCTGCCTTAGAGTCCATGTGCACTGGCTGAGGGAACTTTCCAGCAAAGTGGAACGGCCTCACTAACAACTTTAAAACTTACCTTGTGTCTAGGGCAAGGTCTGGGCCCAAAAGAACTCTGGCTTCAATGTGAGCACATTTTTGATCTCTAGCAGAAGAATAAGAAGGATTGAATTGTGAGTGGGGTGGACAAGTCCAGCTTAACCCATTAGGAATCTAGATTCTCTTGGGCTGCAGGCCCCGGTTGTGGCAGAACAGTACTTCTGTTGCAGAACAAATGCTTGGACTTAGTTGGCCTCTTTGCTTTATGAAGGTCATGTGTGGAGGCATTAAAGTAATGGACAAATTCCTTAACATTTCCTTCTAGAATTAAGAGATTGCAAGATCATGGATGTTCAGATTACCAGTGAGAAGGCAGGAGGGTCTTGGCTCCATTGGGTACTGTTCTTAGCAGGCTACCGAAAAGGCATGTTTGATTAATCTGTGAATGGTCATGGTGCTTGGGTACTGGATTATGTTTCTCTCCACTCTGTTCTACAGTAATTCAAGTGTGATTATTTTATTTTAAATAACATAGGTCTGGATCTGTTCTGTTCATGGAAGGAGCTTCTGTAAATGCAAAGGGAGCATCTGTGAGCAGAACTCCCATGAACGGAGTTTAAATTTTGATCCAAGGCATCATTTTATGTATTCTGGAGGAGAAGTGAGGTGTAAAGTCAAATATTTGTTTATACTCAAGTAACTATAATTGATTACCAGTCAATTAACTTATTTAAAACATTTTGCCCTGCTCTTCAGCTGAAAGTACTCCCATACTGGTTTACATGGGATAAGAGAAATAAGACAGTTTTTTATTTAATAAAGCCAATCTCAGGCACCCATTTTTACAGATACATAGTAATTCTCATAATAACTAGCTTGAATGATCACCTCAGCTAAATTCTGCAAATAATCCTGCTTATATTAATTCAGAGAAAGGAATAATAGAATCCTAGATTAGTAAGGTTGGAAGGTGCCAAGAAGCCATTGTGTTCAGCTCTCTGTTTAGTGCAGGACTCCAAGTTAAACCATCTGCCTTAGATGGCTGTCCATCTGCATCCTGAATGCCTCTAATGTGGGAGAGCCCACTATGCTGTTGATATACTCAAGGATGATGATGCACAGAGTTTCAGCAAGGCATGTCTTTGAGTATTTCAGCGTGTCGGAATGACTTGTGCATGAAGTTGCTCAGGTTCATTCTAGACTTTGCATATATTATGCGATACCATGTTGACACATTAAGACTGGGGATTTGTGTTGATTGGAACCAAATAAAATACTCACCAGAACCACACATTATATTTATAAATACAGAGCCACATTTGTTGTTGCCAAGAATTGCTACTTGCTTATGATTATTACTGCCTTAAATGTGTGTTTTTATACCTTAGCTGAGGACTCCGCATTAGTTATAAATGGGAGAATACCTGAGTTCATGCTCAACAGGACATACTGAGAAAATTACTGCCATAAGGCTTATTAATTTCAGGAACACAGTTGGGATCAGGAAGCTGCTGTTTTACAGATGCAAGAAGAAACATTCGCCAAATCTTTGTTTTTATGTTAGTAATCCTAGCTAGTTTTAAACAGATTTTTGTCACATCAATTTTTATGGAGAGACTGAAAGCAATTAGGGTTTGGTTATGTTTCATTCATCTAGACAGCTCTTTTCAATATGTAAAATCCAAAGTAAATCCATTTTAATAGGTACCTCTGAATGCAAAAGAACTTAACTTGTTGGTTAGTATTTGCTCTTTTTTCTGATGAACAATTTGAAATAGCATAGCAGTGATCTGCAGCTTCTTAGCTTAGTAGCTGGACTCTGGTTGCATGGTGTGACATGTGCATCGATGTAGCAGGGGACGTTGGAAGGTAGACAACCAGATTAGCAAATCTCCCCTTCAAAGAATGATGCGGGTGCCACTCGGTTGGGTTGGACCCTGGTGTACTCCAGTTGAGCTGGAGTAATTGGAGGATAGGATGGAAAGGCTCGAGGTGGGGGTGTGGCTGGAGGGGATGAGGTGGTCAGAGAAGCTCTGCAGTTTGATGAGCCACAATGCTCAGAACTGACAGGAGAGTGGTACTGCACTCTTTTCATGTGCTTAGGCTTTCAAGCCTTTTTAGCCTGCTTAGGGCCCTCAGACTCAAGGTGTTTTCTCTTCGCCATATGTTTCTTAGGCATATTGGAGGTAGCCAATGGTTTCAAAACCGCAGAGAACCGCTTTGGCTTGCCTGTAGCACTGGTCAATAGGTGCTTTTTTGCGGCCTCTTTTGAAGTTGAGGGGCTTTCACCCTCATCACCACTGACTTCTTTCATGGCACCCACAGCACACTCCCACATCTCCATCCTGGGAGGACCAGCCCTGCTTTTACAGTGTGGGCACTTGTCCACATGATGTTCCTCCCACAAGCAGAAGATGCATAAAGTTTGGTCATTGGTGGAAGGCATCTTAAAGCTGCATTCAGCACTTACAAAACACTGGTTTGAGCACCATCAGGGAGGAAAAAAAGGAAGACAAGGTTAAGGGTATGAGAGAAAGACAATAGAAGGGGGGTTGGCATAATTTTGTGAGGGATAGAAGGGGATTTCAAAAATGGAGGCAAGGAAATGTGAGCAAAAAGATTGGAAAAATGCAATCAGAAGCTCAGGAAGGTGGTAAGAAATACAGTAAAGGTTTTTGCGAGGAAAAGACTGAGGTAACTGTATAGCTAGAGATCCCAAGGCACTGTAAATGGCTCTCAAAAGCAAACTGAGAAAATGGTGAGCCTATTTATATAACAGGAAAGGGGGGGCTCCCCCCAAAAAATCCTAGGCTTAGCTAGAGGAATCTTCCTAAGTGTGGCACTGCGCAGGTGCATAGTAATATTGTGTTTGTTTAATGATATTTTTAAAAAGAAAGAATTTTGAAGAAAGAAGGCACAAAGAGAACTTAAATGAGGAGACGAGAGAGATAAAACAGAAAAAAGAAGACACATATTAGAAAAATTAATACTGGGTCCCATGTGGTAAGATGGGATTAAAGGAAAAACCCAGGTGGACAGGCACACAATGCTGTTGAAAAGATTTGTCACCCTCTTTGTTTGGGATTTGTCATTTTATGAGGATGTAGAAATTGAACTCCCTCAGTGTAGAAAACCTTTCCTCGCCAATCCTAGCTATTTTTCTCCTATTAGGTACTGGATGGGGATATTTTCCTGCATTTTTCTAACCATTAATTTCCTCAAGTGGCATGGTACTTAACACTTTGGTTTGAATATGCAAATAAGAATGAATGAATGAATGAATGAATGAATACCGTATTTTTCGCTCTATAAGACGCGCCTGACCATAAGACGCACCTAGTTTTTAGAGGAGGAAAACAAGAAAAAAATATTCTGAATCAAATGGGCACATAATCACAGGCACATTCCCCATCACTTCCCTATGGGCTGCATATCTGACAGACTTACTGCACACACACATTCGCTCTATAAGACACACAGACATTTCCCCTTACTTTTGAGGGGGGAAAAAGTGTGTCTTACAGAGCAAAAAATACGGTAGTTTGAAAAAAATATTTTCCTTTCCAGATTGGCAGCTGAATTACTCTGTTGCAACAAAAACACAAGGTGTTAGTCATCTCTCTTTTCACATTTGCAGAATAGGGTGGGCAAAAGATAGAGGATTTGAATAGAAATATTGTTAGAAATGAATATTGCACGTCCCTGCATGTTTTTATACATCCACACATGTATATACACACATACACATCCATCCATCCATCCATCCATTCTTCTCTTGCCTACATCTTACAGAATACAGTGGTACCTCAGCTCATAAACACCTCAGTTCACGACCAAATCGGGTCATGAACAGAAATTTCAGAAAATTTTTGCCTCAGGTCGCGAACTCCGCATCGGGTGACAATCGTAATAGTGCTCGTCTTCCCTGCACGGGTGCAACCATGGTCATGCTGGGTGTGGAGGGGGGGATGGCTGCACTCTTTGTCGTTGTTTGTCACTTTCCTTCAAATTTTTGTGATTAAAAACCTTATGGGGAAACTTGACTTGGCTCACAACCAATTTGGGTCACAACCAGAGTCATGGAATGGATTACATTCATGAGCCAAGGTACCACTGTATTTGATTAATGAGAATATTAAATAAGCTTTTGACAAAAAAGTCATGTAGAAATTGGTAGATTTTGTTACCATAATACTTTTATTCTGATACTTTAGATGCTTGGCCTTTATTAAACATTTTTAGCCACATTTCTAACTTATTTGAAAAGACTAAAATACAGTTCTCATATTGATTTCAAAACCAAATAATTTAGGGGCAGGGGAAGCTTCACATTTGCACATTGCACTTGAACAGTTAGAACAAATACTAATGTCACTGGTAGCTTTTCAGATTTTATGTAATTGTGGAAGTCCTAGTTCATCAGAGGTCAGTGAAAAAGATTGCAGCATGTGTTATCAACTGACTTTTTAAACACTTTTTTACACTGTGCCTCTCCATAAGGTCAACCTGTACAGGTTTATCATGTTGTTGTTAGTTGTGAAGTCGTGTCCAACCCATCGCGACCCCACGGACAACATTTCTCCAGGCCTTCCTGTCCTCCACCATCCCCCGGAGTCCATTCACACCAACCGCCTCTGTGACTCCATCTAGCCACCTCATCCTCTGCCTTCCCCTTCTTTTGCCATCTATGTTTCCAGCATTAGATTCTTCTCCAGGGAGTCCTTCCTTCTCATTAGGTGGCCAAAGTATTTGAGTTTCATCTTCACTATCTGGCCTTCTAAAGAGCAGTCAGGGTTGATCTCCTCTAGGACTGACCGGTTTGATCGTTTTGCAGTCCAAGGGACTCGCAGGAGTCTCCTCCAGCACCACAATTCAAAGGCCTCAATCCTTTTGCGCTCAGCCTTCCTTATGGTCCAGCTTTCACAGCCATACATTGCAACTGGGAAAACCATAGCCTTGACTATACGCACTTTTGTTGGCAGGGTGATGTCTCTGCTTTTTAGTATGCTGTCTAGATTTGCCATAGCTTTCCTCCCCAGGAGCAAGCGTCTTTAATTTCTTGGCTGCAGTCCCCGTCTGCAGTGATCTTGGAGCCCAGGAAAATGAAATCTGTCACTCCCTCCATTTCTTCCCCATCTATTTGCCAGGAAATGAGAGGGCTGGATGCCATGATCTTAGTTTTCTTAATGTTGAGTTTCAAGCCAACTTTTGTGTTCTCCTCCTTCACCCGCATCAAGAGGCTCTTTAGTTTCTCTTCACAGGTTTATCATAGTGTGACAGTAATGTTAAATGTAAGATGTTTCACTGATTTTTGAGGGCCAGAAATATGTCCAGCTTCCCAACTTTAAATTACATAGGTAGTACCTTACAGAATAAGCATTTTGAATGTTCTTTCAGTAGTTGGAACTACATGAAGTCTTAAGGAAGGGTTTTGGCACAACTTTCCCACTGTGCTGTTAATACTGCTAGTGGCCAAAGTAAATGGTTGGAAGTGTGTAAGCATTTAAGATATCTTCCTTTAAGCAAGGAAACAGAACTCCAAAAGCAATCAGAATTGGAACCTCAGTGTGCGAAAGAGGGTTTTAACCCCCCTGTGAAATTCCCTGTTCAGCTGCTATTCACTGCAAGAGGAGGCTGCCATTAGCATTAATGGGAGCCCCCTTCCAGAGGAAAAAGTAGCTTCATCTAGTTTAGCCTTTATTTGAGGATATCTTTGTTTCTTGTGCTCACATCTCTTTAGAGGAAGATTGTGTTTGGGATCCAGAGCTTGCTCCCAATGGCAAGAACATGCTTGAGCAGAATTCTGTTCATGAGACCAAGTGGACAGAGACAGTTGGGGTAACTGCCACCAACTTCCCTTCCCTTCTGTAGTTCTTTTATGCCCCTTTAAATTCTGCTCTGTAAGGTTAGGCTGGTTGCAGGGAGAGAGGGAACTGATGGAATCTGGCTCCTCCTTTCTGTTGGATCTCCATCATATGCATGACCAGAAGGAAGCCTTCCATTTACAGGCTAGTTAGATGACAAGCCTATGCCAAGAAGCTTAAAAAATGGTCTTCCTTATTTCCTCATCTCATTCTCTCATCCCCTTTATTTGTAACCAACCAGTATGTAAATCAAGCATTTTCTTCTCCCCACTCTCTATATAGAATCTTTTACTGAAGGGTTTATGGAATTTATATTTAAACAACTTTTGCATATGGTATGTTAAGACAAAGTTGAATGGTTTATAAAATGAAGCACTGTGATAATCCTAAACAGTTTTCTGCTCATAAATGTCCAAACTTGTGATCATGACTTAATTGAATAGCTTATCAAAAATTGAAAACATCACAAAATGTTAAATTCCTTAGTATAGCTTAGGGTCCCCCCCCCCCATCTAGTTCTACACAGGAAGACACTTTAAACAAAACAAACTCAAGTGGTTTCTTCCTATATATTAGAATTTGAGACAGATGTGTCATTCTCACTGCCATTCTCATTGCCTTTCAACATTCATTTATTCTCTTTTTTATGTATTTATACCCTCTCTTTCAATAAGAGGGACTGCAGGTGGCGCAGTGGTTTAAACCGCTGTGCTGCTGGGCTGGTAGATTGAAAGGTCGCCGGTTCGAATTTGCACAACAGGGTGAGTTCCTGTTGCTCCATCCCAGCTCCTGCCAACCTTGCAGTTCGAAAGCATGCAAATGCAAGTAGATAAAAAGGTACCACTTTGGTGGGCAGGTAACAGCGTTCCGTGCACTTCGGTGTTTAGTCATGCCGGCCACAGGACCATGGAGACTGACTGTGAACAAACGCTGGCTCCCTCGGCTAGGAAATGGAGATGAGCACCGCCCCCTAGAGTCAGGCATGACTGGACTTAATGTCAAGGGGAAACCTTTCAGTAAATTTTCTAATAAAGTGGCTTACAAAGGTATTGAAACAGTATAGAACTCCATCTATCTTTACCTCCTTTTCTGGAAACTGAATCTAGCCCAAGTTGAGTTGATTTCCTGTGATGGAGATTCCTGTTGTTTACTGAGACAGTGCCTTCTCCCATCTCAACCTGTCCTTTTACTGAGTTCTGTAGATCAAGACTTCCTGGCAGTCAGCTGCTCAGGTACATCTGATGTCAGCCATAAATAAATAAATAGTACAGTACTCTATGTACCGACACAGGCATTTTAGATATCTTTAACACTTGATTAAATTAACAAAAACATGTTAATAACCTTTCTCTTAGAAGAACTCAAGGTGATGTACAACCAGTTAAAGTTAGTGGGTGGTTCATATGTCCAGGTGGGTGATATTCAACCTGTTCTGGATGGGTTTGTAGCCCCCATAGAGGACAAGGTTTGTAGTTTGGGGGTGCTCCTGAATCCAGAAGCGTCACTTGAGGCACAAGTGGACTTAGTGGCATGGAGCCCCTTTTATTAGCTTAAGTTGATATACCAACTACAAACTTCTCAGGACAGACAGAACCTAGCTACAGTAATCTATGCTCTGGTAACCTCTTGTTCTTCTTCATGGCCTCTGTGCCTCACACTCATGGGTTCTGCGCCTGCGCAGTGCCTTTGGCCGGATGATTAACAGCTAACAGATTTTGGCGGTAACACTCTGCTCCCCCCTCCCCACTCCTTAGTATAAAAGGGAGTGGAGTGTCCGCCATTTTCCAGTCTTTGCGACCGCCATTCACTGTGCCTCGTGCCGCTTCGCTCTCGCTTAGATTCTACTTACCTTGTTCCTTGTATAATCCTCGTTCCTTATCCAAGTTCTATTCCCTTGTTTTCCTCTCACGGTTGTTTATTCACTTATTGTTCTTTCTCGTTATTATCACTCTTTTCTCTAGTTTCTAAAAAAAAACAAAAACAAAAACAAAAATATTACTTTCCCGCTTCACTATCTTCTTTTCTTCTTATTTCTACGATGGCGCAGCGGGCGGCGTTCCGCAAATGCGGGCAGTGTGGCTCTAAAATGCCCACTGCAGACCCGCATGATCTGTGCCTTCTGTGTCTGGGGGAGGGGCACAGAACCGATAAGTGCCGCCATTGCTTGGCCTTCTCCAAGCAAGCGCAAAAGAACAGGGAGAACCGCCTCCGCAAGCTATTGTGGGATCAGGCCCTTCTCCAATCTGATTGGCTAGTGGCAAAGCCCATACCTTTGGCTCCTCCCGAAGGCCGTTCAACTACCGCAGATCCTCCGCAGCGTACCGCCTCTTCCTCCGCTGCTCCACCTTCGCGCCCCTCCAGCGCGGCAGCCTCAAACATGGCCGACCAGCCAGATCCTATGCCAAAAAAGCATAAGGAAAAGCGTAAACACAGCGATTCTGGCAAGGAACCGCTGCACAAGAAGGCTAGGAAGGAGAAGACTGGAAAAGCGGAGAAAAAATCAAAGAACCCCGAGCACGGAAAACATCGCCACTCGGGTTCGGCGGCATCCTTGGTACCGACCTCAGTCACGGTACTGACACCCTCGGTACCGACCATTCAGGTGGCCATGAGGGTCACTCCGCCAGGCTCACCTTGCTGGTCAGCTCCCGAACCTCAGGATCCCCAGCGTGGCTCGATTTCGGATGGGGAGATAAGGGATTCCCCCCAGAGGGTTCGATCTCCGACTCCAATACCACCTGCTCCAACGTATGCAGAGATGGCCCCCTCTCCGAGAAGCCGGAGGTGTCAATCATCGGAGCCGAGATCAGACGACTGGTACCATGTCCGGTACTCCTCTGCTCCCCAACGCAGAGAATGCCAGTCCATGGCATATTATCCTGCTCCGAGGAGCCACCCTTCACCACCGACAGCCGGGGGGCCATCTCCATTCTACTCCTGCAGATGCCCCGCGGGCTCCATCCCGACAGTGAGACAGGTCGGAATCACCAGCGGATTCATCCTCCAGTATACCACCTTATTGGATGGATTCAGATGATTCCGAAGCCGATTCGACCTCCCCGGATGCAGCAGTCACCTCCCAGGGGCCGGCGTCACCTAATGAACCACACGTTTCCTTCGGGGAACTGATGGCCAGGTTGGTGAAGTCTCTCAAAATCGAGGCCCACCAACAGCCCGGTCCTAGTACCGACCGATTTTACGATGTGGTCAGAGGCGAGCAATCCACCTTTATTGCACTGCCGTTTATTACAACCCTGAAGCAGGCGATGACCCAACCCTGGGACTTTCCAGCACAACCACAACCTACTTCTCGTAAATACGAGTCAATGTATAGGGTTCGTGAAGGAGACATTCCATTCTTGCTCTGACACCCCAGACCGAATTCGATGGTTGTGGAATCGTCCCAGGGGAGGGAAGCTCGCGGCCATGCATCGCCCCGAGACAAGGAAGGCAGGAAGGTGGATTCACTTGCGCGCAGGGTGTATACGGCAGCCGGCCTCGGGTTGCGCATTTCCAACTATGAAGCAACCCTGGCGAGATACCAATATTTTTTGATGCAAAGACTTGATGGTATCATAGCCACTTTTCCCAACCACCAGGGTGATCTGGCGCACACGTTCATCAAAGAGGCCATGCAGGTGGCGGTGCAGCAATTTTCCACTGCCCGTCACCATGTCGATACCGACTCCCGCTCGCTCCTGGGTGCCATTTCTCTCCGGAGGCACGCGTGGTTGCGGAACTGTAACTTCCCGAGACCAAGAGAAGAATTGAAGAGATGCCGTTCGACGGGTCCGGCCTCTTCCACTCTAGAACTGACAGCAAGCTGAAAAAGCTCCACGAATCCCGAATGACGGCCCGTCGAATGGAGCTCCCATCTCAACCACGACGTAAGTGGTCATGGTCCCGTCCTCCATACCGCCAATACCAACCTCGGCAGCAACAGCCAATCCAGCGCCAGCAGCGCCACCGACAGCAGACGTCCCAGCGTTTTCAACAAGGACGCCGGCACTTCGACGCAGACCGATGGCAACGCTGATGGGGCGAGCGGACCTCTCTCCTACTCCCACCTACACCCTTTCCCCTCTCATTTGGGGACCGATTGAAAAGTCGGTTCCCCATTTGGGAGACCATTACATCTGACAAATGGGTGTTATCTATCATAGAGCACGGATATGGAATCGAATTCAACGTTATTCCATCATCGAGCCCTGTACGGTTTACAACGGGATCACCGGTGTTGATCGACGAAATCCATCAACTTCTTAAGAAGGGAGCGATTCGTTGTTTATCGCCTTCGGAAGGGCGCCACGGATTCTATTCCAAATACTTTACTGTTCCGAAGAGGGACGGAGGTCTCCGACCAATTTTGGACTTGAGAGCTCTAAACAAGTTCATATCACCAAGAAAATTTTGGATGACCACACTTCAAAGTATTCTCCCGTTGCTCCGGAGAGGAGACTGGTTCGCGTCGCTTGATTTGAAAGACGCCTCTTTTCATATTTCAATTCACCCACGGCATAGGCGTTTCCTTAGATTTGCGGTAGCACCCGAGATCTACGAATTCAATGTGCTACCATTTGGACTGGCTACCGCACCGAGAGTCTTTACAAAATGCGTGGCCCCCGTCTGCGCACACCTCCGTCTGCAGGGTATCCAAGTTTACCCTTACCTCGATGATTGGCTGTTGGTCTCCGAGTCTAAGGAGGGACTTATGGAGGACATTCGTACCTCATGTACTCTGCTACAAGACCTTGGACTTTGTATTAATCAACGGAAATCTTCTCTTGTTCCCGCACAGACGATCAACTTCATCGGTGCACGCCTCGATTCCATAAAAGAAAGAGCCTTCCTACCCGCCACCAGACAACGGACCATATTTCGTCACATCGATCGGATTCGACAAAAGACCAGCGTCCCAGCACAGACTATCCAAACCCTCCTGGGACACATGGCGGCCGCCATAGCTGTAGTTCCTCACCCCAAGCTCCGGATGCGCCCTCTGCAACTTTTTTTCAACAGAGCTTTTTGTCCCCAAAGGGACCCGCCTACTATGAGGATCGGACTTCCGGGATCCGTGCTGCAATCCCTGCTGTGGTGGATAAATCCGGCTCATCTCAACACCGGTGTCCCGTTTCGACCTCGGTACCCTACAATGACCATCGGTACCGACGCATCTCTGTTGGGATGGGGAGCAGTATGCTCTACGATACGCACCCAAGGACTTTGGAACCGGAGCAAATCCAGGAACCACATCAACTTTCTCGAGTTGCTGGCCGTCTTCAAGGCCCTTCAGATGTTCGAGGACCTTATTTTACACCAAGTCGTCCAAATTACCACGGACAACGTGGCGACGGTATTTTATATCAACAAGCAGGGAGGCACCAGATCCATCAAGCTAGCCCGGTTGGCCATTCGGATCTGGGATTGGTGTATCCCATGAGATATTACGCTAGTAGCAGTCCATCTAGCAGGAACAGACAATGTGGAGGCGGATCTTTTAAGCAGACAGATGTCTCATTCACACGAATGGGAATTGGACAGTCGGATTTGAGACAGACTCTTCCACCGCTGGGGCCCTCCGGACATAGATCTCTTCGCCACCCATTCGAACAGGGTATGCATCACTTATTGTTCCAGGGCAGGCATGGGACAGGGATCCTCTGGGGACGCCTTCATGATCAGGCATGGACGGGCATGAACTTCTATGCGTTTCCACCGATTCCCCTGATTATGCGAGTGTTGGCGAAGATTATACACGAAGGGGCCACGGGACTGTTAATTACCCCTTGGTGGCCTCGCCAACCTTGGTTTCCTACGCTTCTACGGGTGTCTCAGGGGGAGTTTCTTCAGCTTCCTCTTCTCCCCTCCCTCATCACTCAGGAGGGAGGTACAGTCCGACACCCAGATATACAATCGATGAAGCTTACCGCCTGGCGGATTCAGTAACAGAGTCCGAGCCACCGGCATCGATACACCCCTCAAATGCGACCGAGCCTGTTCCCATCGCCTCTGCCTCACAGCCACTGCATCCGGATCTCCAGTATATTATCGATTCTGCTCTACGACCCTCCACCAGGAAATCTTATGCCGCTAAATGGCGTAGATTCTCCAGTTTTGCTGAAGCATGTTCCTTCTCTCCATCCTCGGCTTCGATCGAGCAGATCCTTCAGTTCCTACTCGAATTGCACCACTCTGGACTTAAACTTTCCTCCATTAAAGTTTATACAGCGGCGATTTCTTTCTACCGTGGATCGATACAGGGACTCTCCGTTTTTTCTCAACCTCTAATCAAAACGTTTTTAAAGGGACTCTCTAATCTTCATCCTACGGTTAGACCCTTTATGCCAACATGGAGTCTTTCTGTGGTCTTACAGGCACTCACTCGACCGCCTTTCGAACCAATGGCAAAGGTGGACCTCCGCCTTACTGCATGGAAGACGGCATTCCTTGTTGCTGTCACTTCGGCCCGCAGAGCGTCGGAACTTTGTGCTCTGCGAGTGGACCCTCCTTTCCTCAACTTCCATAAGGAGAAGGTCGTTTTGAGGCTTGACCCGTCTTTCCTCCTGAAAATTGCTACCTCTTTCCATATGGACCAGGAGATTCTTCTCCCATCCTTTTTTCCGACTCCGTTGAATCTGATAGAGCAGTCTCTCCATATGCTTGATGTCTGACGCTGCCTCGCCTTTTATCGTTCCAGAACGGAGTCTACTCGACATTCTAATAGACTTTTTGTGAAGTATTCAGAACAAAATCGTGGTTATCCAGTCACCCCCCAACGTTTATCCAAGTGGATTGTTAACACGATTCAACTATCTTATCAACTTTCAAAGTTGGACTTACCTTCGAATCCGAAAGGCCATTCCACTAGAGCTGTTGCTACTTCTTCAGCATTTGCGTCGGGGGTTCCAATTGAAGACGTTTGCAGAGCTGCCACCTGGGCCACACCGTGCACACCGTGCGTCTGGTCGTCTCAAAGACTGGAAAATGGCGGACACTCCACTCCCTTTTATACTAAGGAGGGGGGAGGGGGGAGCGGAGTGTTACCGCCAAAATCCGTTAGCTGTTAAGCTTCCATCCAAAGGCACTGCGCAGGCGCAGAACCCATGTGTGTGACTGCACAGATGGCCACTCGAAGAACAATGGTTACAGGTAAGCAACCTGTCCTTTGGATTACTGTAATGTGCTCAGTGTGGGGCTGCCTTTGAAAATGGTCCGGAGACTTCAACTGATCCAAAAAACAGGGTAGCAAGATTATTAATGGGGACTGTCTCACAAGAACATATTATACCAGTCCTCTTCCAGCTGCACTTCAAGTACTGGTATTAACATTCAGAGCCCCAAGTGGCTTGGGCTAGGTCAGGGTCGGCAACCTTTAACACTCAAAGAGCCATTTGGACCCGTTTCCCACACAAAAGAAAACACTGGGAACCGCAAAACCCTTTTGACATCTAAAATGAAGATTACACTGCATATATTGTTTTTTACCTTAATGCTATGTATATCTTCATTATGATTTAGCTGCAGCTCTTGTTCAGTCACTAAAAACTTATTTTTAATCTTACATTATAAACTAGTAGGACTCCTTTCATATATTTTGAATAGGAGAACAGCTTCTTGAAGAGTCAAAGTCAGTACTAAAGGGCTGCATGCATTAAACAGCAAACCCCATAAGTTCGTCAGCAGTAAAAGCAAATGAATCTACCCACATATCATTAAACATCTGGTTTTCTTCAGAAACTTTTCTTTGATTTATCCATGGTTGTCTTATTGGGGGAAGTCACAGATACAGGTGTGCTTAGTGACTGATTAGCAGATAAATTGTCAAGTGATATGAATTGTGACAGGTCCCAAGCCCAGCTTTTATCATTCAGAGGAAGGAGATTACATTTGGACAAAGAAAATCTTTTCAGCAGTGTTTCATGTAACATGAGAGCCTGCAGGAAGCTTGTTCCACTCTTTCCCTGCATTGTCGCAATTTACTTAACCTGCTAGCGCAGCGTTCCTGAGTGGATGCCTCATCATCACCTATTGGTATTTTGTAACTCGAAGCCTCGGCCACAGATCGGAGGCTGTGACACGTAGTTTGGGTGATGGAGCCGCAGCAGAGGGATTCAAGAGCCACGTGCAGCTCCGGAACTGCGAGTTGCTGACCCCTGGGCTAGGTTATCTGAAGGAAAGCCACATTCCATATGTATCTACTCAGACCCTAAGGTAATCTTTGGGGTCCTTCTCTGGGAGACCCCTCCAGCGGAATTAAGGAGAGTAGCTACCATGAGAAGAGCCTTTTTGGTTGTGGCACCTTGACTGTATTATTTCCCCCCTTTTTTATTCTTTTTGACAAAAAAACATAAATACAATACATCACAACAATAATAATATAACATAACAAAAACATTAATAAATAATAAATAATAAAGTGCTCCCACCACCCTGGAGACCAATGCTACCACCATTCACATACTATAACAATTAATAATATATAATATACTTCAATTATTTCCATATCCCCTCCAGAAGTTCATATAATCTTGACTGGGTTTACAGCCTTTTCCTTCTATCAGTACTGCTTTTACAAAATCTTCCCAAATTTCATTATATTTATTTGCTTTCATTAACCCTCTTTTAATTTTTATGTCTGTCATCAGTTTATCATTAATTACCATGTTCCGTATTTCATTATACCATTCATGCCTTTGCAAAACCCAATTCTGTTTCCAATATTTAACTATCACTAGCCTAACTGCCATTATCATACTTACAATCAATTCTTTTTTAGCTTCATTTATATCTTGTTTCTCTATCAACAGTAATAACAGCATTCTTGGTGACATTTCTAAGTCTATATCTAAAATTTCTCTAATTTCCTTAAATAACAATCCAAATCTTTTGTATATTTTCACAATCCCACCACATATGTTTATAAGTTCCAATCTTGTTATCACATCTCCAACATGTATTAGAATATTTGTCATCAATTTGATTTATCTTAACTGGTGTTAAATACCATCTCCTTATCACCTTGTATCCATGCTTTTTAATTCTAACTGACATATTCATATATACTCTTCTATTCCAAATATTCTTCCAATCCTTGTCTTTTATCTTACCTACATCCATTTCTCAAATTAATTTTAAACTTTTTCTCTGATCCCCTAACTCCATTAATATCCTATAGATTTTGGCAATTCTTCCTTTACTTGTATATTCTTCCTCAGTCTCACATTCTTTTATAATCGTTTCAAATTCTGTTAATTGCCTTTCTTCATCTTTAAATTTATCCTCCATCTTTATCCATTTTTCTAATTGAATTAGATTTAACCAATTTAATTTAACCTCTGGCAATTCACTCCTTAATTGTAATATATTTTAATCTTATTTTTCCAGTCTTCCCATCTATATATATGGTTATTTTTTAATTTATTAATCCAATCCTTTAATTCTATTTTTGGGAATTTCTCCATTTCAACCACTGGCACCTCGACTGTAGAATGAGTTCCCCAAAGAGGTGCATCTAGCACTTACTCTGAATTCTTTTTGGCACCAGGTAAAAATCTTTTTTTATTTTCCCCGTATTTAACAGTTAACCTTTTAACTTTAGTTTTAATATTACATTTTATCCTGTACCTTTTCTGTACCTCTGTGCCGATTCAGTTGCAATTTTTGTGGTTTTATTGTCTTATGTTAATTTTTTCCTTTCTTGTTTGTGTGTTTGTAACTTTTCTTAACTTCCCAGAGAGCCTCAGCTATTGGGTGGTATAAAAATGAAATATATCAATAAAGGTAGAACAATAGCAATGAAAAATGGTGGGCTCCAGAATGCAGGAGAAACTCTCTTCTCTCACAAAAATTGCTCATCAGTTGGAAAAAAAAATGCTTCCTAGCTGTAGTCAAACATTAAATGTGAACAGTTGGTTCCTTTCCACCAAAATCTTACCACTAGTTGTGGTAGTTCCAGATTTCTCAGAGGAGGGGAAAGTGAACTTTCTTTAATTCCAGTGAACCATAATTAATCAGTATATGATAGTTAAAAACCTTTGAACTTCCAACCAACATGAGATAGTGGCTGATTTGTAAGTAAGGTCTTTCACTTTTTATCTTTAATATTATTAAGGCTTACTAAATTAATTTGACACCATCAACATTTGGAGAGCTTATGCAGCCTTACAGACATTTTGCAAATAATATCCTTCTTTCCCTCTGTAGTTATAGTAGAATTTCCCCATTACTGAAGATATCCTATGTGCTGGTACATGTTTAAAAACAGGAAATTCTGGCTTGCATCTTAAGATGTGTTAATATAATGACGTTCACAGAATGAATGTTTCTCATCCCTTCCTACATTCTGCAGCTTTCTGAACCCTTGGAAAAGTCTCCCCCCAGGGTCAGGTGCCCTTCCAAACTACTTCAAACAGTGTAAGATGGGCTGTTGTGGGAGGGGAGAATAGCCCTGAGTCAGGAAGCTTTCCTTTTGAAGTGCAATCCAAACTGCTGCATATGCAGTAGGATGGAAAATACCAGATAAAATGGCACACATGCAACATGATGTGATGTGGGGTTTATCCAGTCCATATAGTACTTCTTGCTGAAGAAAGGAATGGAAGGATTCTGTTACTCCATATTAGCAGTCTGGAGGTATTGCAGTATGGGAACATGTTGACTTAGTGAGAACCATTAGTACCATAATTCCACTGTTTCAGATATTACTAATATCTCCCATTCTGCTCTTGCGTTGCTGTAGAAAATAAAGTACTTTTGAGAAAGAGTACAAAATGTGAGAATTTAAAAACTACAAATGAAAATATAGTGGATAAGATGTATAAGCAGCTGTTATGGCTGGAAACTAGCTCTAATAGAGAGCTAGTGTGGCGGAGTGGTTAAGAGCATGGGACTGGAACTCAGAGGATCTGGGTTCTAGTCCCCGCTCGGCCATGGAGCCAACTGGGTGACTCTGGGCCAGTCACAGACTCTCAGCCCAGCCTACCTCACAAGGTTGTTGTTGTGGGGATAAGATGGAGGAGGAGATGTAAGCTGCCTTGAGCCCTTTGTAGGAAAAAGGCAGGCTATAAATCCAAAAATAAATAAATAAATATCCCTTCAGTGCAGTAAAAGGCATACAATTGAAGAGATCTCTCTTGATTAACAGTACTTAGCATCATTGAAACATATTATTAGCCTGCAATATTGTTTTCAACATGGGGGATTGGAATGCTAAAGTGGGATAACATAACCAGAATAGATATAAGATAACTGGAATAACAGGCAAGTTTGACCTTGGAGTACAAAATGAAGCAGGGCAAAGGCTGGCAGAATTTTGTCAAGAGAACATGCTGGTCATAGCAAACACTCTTTTGCAACAACCCAAGAGACAACTCTACACATGGACATCACCAGACGGTCAACACAGAAATCAGATTGACTATGTGCTCTGCAGCCAAAGATGGAGAAGCTCTATACAGTCACTAAAAACTAGACCAGGAGCTGACTGTGGCTCAGATCATGAGCTTCTGGTTGCAAAATTTAGGCTTAAGTTGAAGAAAGTAGGGAAAAGCACTAGGCCACTCAGATATGACCTGAATCATATTCCTGATGAATATACAGTAGAGGTGAAAAAAAAATTTAAGGAATTAGATCTGATTGACAGAGGGCCTGAAGAACTATGGATGGAGATTCACAACATTGTAGAAGAGGCAGCAACTAAAACCATCCAAAGAAAAAGAAATGCAAGAAAGCAAAATGGCTGTCTGACGAAGCTTTACAAATAGCTGAGGAAAGAAGGGAAGCAAAAGGCAAGGGAGAAAGAGAAAGATACACCCAATTGAATGCAGAATTCCAAAGAATAGCTAGAAGAGATAAGAATGCCTTCTTAAATGAGCAGTGCAAAGAAACAGAAGAAAACAATAGAATAGGGAGGACCAGAGATCTCTTCAAGAAAATTGGAGATATGAAGGGAACGTTTCATGCATAGATGGGCATGATAAAGGACCAAAATGGCAGGAACCTAACAGAGGCAGAAGAGATTAAAAAGAGGTGGCACGATTACACAGAAGAACTATACAAGAAAGAGCCTAACGTCCCTGATAACCGCAATGGTGGTCGCTGACCTTGAGCCAGACATCCTGGAATGTGAAGTCAAAAGGGCCTTAGGAAGTCTTAGCAACAACAAAGCTAGTGGAAGAGACAGTATTCCTGCTGAGCTATTCAAAATCCTAAAAGTTAAAGTGGTACACACAATATGCCAGCAAGTTTGGCAAACTCAACAGTGGCCACAGGATTGGAAAAGGTCAGTTTGCATTCCCATCCCAAAGAAGGGCAATGCCAAAGAATGTTCAAACTACCGCACCATTGCACTCATTTCACATGCTAGCAAAGTTATGCTCAAAATCATACAAGCTAGGCTCCAGCAGTATGTGGACCACCAGAAGTACAGGCAGGATTTCAAAGAGGGAGAGGAACTAGAGATCAAATTGCCAGCATACACTGGATCATGGAGAAAGCTAGGGAGTTCCAGAAAAACATCTACTTCTGTTTCATTGACTATGCTAAAGCCTTTGATTGTGTGGATCACAACAAATTGTGGCAAGTTCTTAAAGAGATGGGAGTACCAGACCATCTTTGTTTCTTGAGAAACCTGCTTATTTAACTTATATGCAGGCACATCATGTGAAAGGCGGGGCTAGATGAATCACAAGTTGGAATTAAGATTGCCTGGAGAAATATCAACAACCTCAGATATGCAGATGATACCACTCTAATGGCAGAAAGTGAAGAGGAACTAAAGAGCCTTTTGATGTGGGTGAAAGAAGAGAGCACAAAAGTTGGCTTGAAACTCAACATTAAAAAAAATTAAGACCATGGCATCCAGTCCTATCACTTCCTGGCAAAAGATGGGGAAGAAATGGAGGTAGTGACAGATTCTGTTTTCTTGGGCTCCAAGTTCACCACAGATGGAGACTGCAGCCAAGAAAATTAATAGACGCTTGTTCCTTGGGAGGAAAGCTATGGCAAATCTAGACATCATACTAAAAAGCAGAGACATCACCTTGCTGACAAAAGTTTGTATAGTCAAGGCTATGGTTTTCCCAGTTGCAATGTATGGCTGTGAAGGCTGGACCATAAGGAAGGCTGAGCGCCGAAGAATTGAGGCCTTTGAATTGTGGTGCTGGAGAAGACACCTGCGAGTCCCTTGGACTGCAAGGCGATCAAACCGGTCAGTCCTAGAGGAGATCAATCCTGACTGCTCTTTAGAAGGCCAGATGAAACTCCAATACTTTAGCCATCTAATGAGAAGGAAGGACTCCCTGGAGAAGAGCCTAATGCTGGGAACAATTGATGACAGAAGAAGAAGGGGACGGCAGAGAATGAGGTGGCTAGAGGGAGTCAATGAAACAGTCGGTGTGAGCTTAGGTGGACTCGGGGGGATGGTGGAGGACAGAAGAGCCTGGAAGAATGTTGTCCATGGGGTCGTGATGGGTTGCGCGCAACTGCAACTAACATAACATAACATTGCCAGTAAGCAGATATACTGGGAGTCAGAATTCCTTGCTCTCCTACTATAGGTTATCCAGAAATCTAGGATTAGGTCCAAGTCTACTTTCTATCCTGCCCCTCATTCTGTGTTACACTAATCCGACACCACTGTGTTCTGCTATATCCGTTCTACAGGAGATTCTAATGCGATACCTGCAGGTTGTGGAAATCTGCAGGGGCATTTGCAGGACTCTCCGTACTCTACCGCCTTCAAATATTTATTTTTTATTTTAAAGCTGTGAAAAACATTATGGTGTCAAGTTCTCCTGTTCCTGAACTTGCTTCTGATTCATTGATCAGGAAGAGAAGGAAAGCTTCCTGGTCAGATCCAAACTTTTCATGAGTGCACAGATCTTTTCCTTTGTTCCTCCCATCTCTCCATTCCCAGCTTCTAGCCTTGGCATTTTTCTCTACCCATCCTGTTCTCTCACTGTTTCTCTCCTTTCTTGGACCTTCTATTTCTCTCTTCCTAACCTGGAGCCTTTCCCAGTTTATCTTGCCATTTCTCTCCACTTCCATTGGCTTTCTAACTCTTTTGATAAGCCAGGCCCTAATAGCAGGCATCATGTGACTCTCCACATAGTCATGGGAAGCAATTTTGTGGTGTTGCCCATCCCGCTTTCTCAAATAGCCAAATGTACCAATTGGCCCCAAAAGTCTGCAGACTCCAGAAAATACATTTAATCCATTATAGACCTGAGGAATAAAGTTAAGGATGTAAAAATCATGAACCATCAGAATGTGGTCCTGCTTTGATTGTGGGGTGGAGGGAAATAAAAGTTTTTATTCACACATATGTACTGAATTCTTTGTGACATTTAATGGATTTATGCCTTTTTATTTTCCAAGTAATAATGATTGATAATCTTGATTTATAGCGATTTTTCTCTTTTGTGGTTACAATAGTCACTTTAGAGCAACTTGACACAAATTAAGGTGTTTCTTTTTTTAAGGGTAACCTGAGGAATGATGGCTTTATTAGTTGCAGGCTTTAGTCATTAGTTGAACTGCGACTTCATTAAAATGTAAACAAGCTAGCCAATAATCAATGTTTCAAATACCCAGCTTTGTGTAATACAGTGTGTTCCCTTCCCTCAGAAAATCCCTTAAGGGGCTTTTTCTTTAACCCTGAATCACAATGTTTCTTAATCTAACTTTACTATTTTTCCTTTTCTTTTTTTTACCTTGACTATATCAGAGCAATACTAGGAAAGGCCTCAAAGTGAAAATGAAACATGTTGAAAAACCAAATAGAATTACCTACATTATGCTGCTATCTGCTACTTAGCATTATTTTTGAGGGATAAATTAAACCGTGGAAGTAGAACGACATTACAGCTGGCAAATATTTCTCACAATTGCATGCGAGAGGAAAGTAGTAGAAGGCCAGTTTGGAAGTAGCAAATGATAATGCCTGAAATACAAAGCAAGAAATTGAGGAATGGAGAGGTCCTTGTCTGAGGAAAGGAGGGGCATTAAAATGCATTGCATTATTGGCTGATGTGAAGAAAGCAGCTTGAAAAGCATCAGGCTCTGGAATTGTCATTTAAAGAAACTCTCTAGTCTCATCACTCCTACTATTTAAAAGCAGAGATTAAGTGCAATGTGTTTATATTCTTCCTACTCCTGTGCTGGGATAGTTCAGATTAGCATTTCTTTCACGTCTAAAATTACATGAAGAAAAATGTGTTTGTTCTTTTAAAGGTTATTTCAAACTGCAAGCCTTGAGAATCAGATGGGGGAATTGCCACAAGTGATGTGCAAATATCTCTTGCTTTTTCTTTTCTTCTGTACAGTATGAACCAAGAGGACCAGGCAGGCCGTTGTACCAAAGAAGAATTTCATCTAGTTCAGCCCAGGCTTGTTCTGAAGATGTAAACGCTCCTCAAGATAGCCTTGGACAGTGTAAAGAGCTTCAGGACCATAGTAACCCATCCTCTTTCAATTATTCACCCCCAGAATTGTGGGTAAATACCACCTCATCAGCCCCATATCAGAACATTCCATGCAATGGATCCAATAGAGCAGGCCAGCCAAGAGAGCTGTTGGGTAAGCAATGTTCCCTTGTCACCTTTAACCAAGCCTACTTTACTCAGCTATTTCCAAGTGGTAGATGACTCAGAAAGTTTATTGATGCCTCTCCATCTAGAGATCACAGATGTTATGAACCAGCTGCATAATACAAGTGTCTTAGTGTGCTTTCTTTAGGCAAACAGACAAACTTTAATAGTCTTTGTTCAAATGTATCACTTAAAAGTTTTATGAGGATGCACAGGCACAATCCATGAACTTGCATTACTTTCATTACATGCATTGCTATTCAGTTGAATAGTTGGTTTGAGTCAATGTAGATTAAGCCATTGTTTAATACCTTAGTTTGTGAAAAAGCCCATTGTTTGAACAGTTTCCCATGTTCAGATATAATTGAAAACCACAGTTGATTAAAGACTGTGAACAGAATCTATAAAGCTTTTACATTATGCACAAGGAGAAAGGAGGGACACATGATTTTCCACTCATGCAGCTCATCTTTATGAAGTAAGTGATGATGCATTACCTTTTGTGCTTTTAAAACTATTCTTCATTTTGTCTATGAAGTGGGGGCAGTTGAGGGACAGAGTAGGCAGGAAAGGACCAATCAAGTGAAATGGTATCCCTCCAGAAGGGGAGGGATGGCTCTGGCTTCCAAGAAGAGCAGGTTTAAGAGTAAGCGCACAGAGTGTCTATGGAATTTTACCTCATTTTTATTCAGTCATGTTTCAGTATCTGTTTCTTTTCATTTTTCCTCCACCATCATTTCTAAGGTAGGGACCTAGGCTTGAAGGGATATTAGAGTCACATGCAAGAGTAGGGATGAAGGCCCTTGGGATTGCAAGAGATCATAGGATAGGAATAGGGAGAGGGGGAATTTCCTGCTCTTTTTCACCAAAGGTGGGGGGGGGGGTTGGGTTTTGTTTTTGTTTTTTTATTTTGGCATGGAAGCCTTCCTCATCCTCCTTAGTATGGCTGCTGAGAAGAAGGAACTTTGGGGAAGAGGGGAATTCATCCTCTCCTTCCATGTTCTGAGCCCTTGGATCCTGTGGTGAAAGAAGGCTTCATTATCTTCAGTGGGTTTTTTTCAATTGATGGGAATTTTGGTAGTGAAATTTCACCTAAATATGACAGTAGTGTATCCTGACTTCCTCTAGAACAGATGAGGCTTTAGAACCAAAAGGTGACATTTCTTACCATAAATCATTTCATTACGATAGTGCATTAAGATAGTAATCTTTAGTGAATAGTGCTTTATGAAAATTTATCTCACAGTTGTTCCTGGTACAAGCAGACTGGATGATCTGCCAGGTTTCTCATGGGCTTAGCTTCTTTCTGTCAAGACCATTGTACTTTGTAATGAATTTGGCCATGAAAAACATATTTGTAAATGTTTAGTGCTCATACTAAGGGGGTAATGCATGCAGAGGGGCTTCAGCTCTTTTTTGAAACCAGCACTGGCGTCATGTTCTAAGGTGTTAGCTACAGCAGGAATGAGAAACTTCGGACAGTCTGGCGGACAATTCCCCCTTGCACCCCAGAGACACTGTGGGCTGTATTCCCCTCACTGCCACTTCCATGCTGCAAAAATGTGAGGGGCAGGCAGGCGGGGAAACCAAGCTAAATTAGCAAATTATAAGTTTCTGCAGGCTAAATTTAAATGGGGAGGAACAATGCAGCCTGGGCTTGCAAGTGACCCGTATGTATCCCACCACTGTTTTAGAGAAAAAATGACAGCCTTAAGGCTGTGCTCCACTTGCTCCAAAATAATCCAGTTATACTCAATGACCACAAGGATCAAAAATTGCATGTTTGTGCTCTACTCATGTACAGGAACATTTAAACTCCCCTGTTCAAGTTGCAGACTACTGCATTCCCAAGAATCCCCCAAGGTTGAGATCTGGGATCAGTATTCACAAGGCATGTGTCTTAGGGTCATTGTGCATTATTATTTTTTGCCATTTCAGCTTATACACAGTTTCATCTCACCCAGTTGCATTTGTTTTATTCCCACTATATCTGAAGCTTATTTTCCCAAGAAACCTTCAGGGTAGCATCAGAGTTTTCAGAAACCTGTAAACTTTGAGGATTTGGGATTTCATACAACATTCAAAACATTTGCTAATCCCCACAGCCTTTTAGCTAGCTGCTTCATGCACAGCTTGGAGAAGGTGAAGCTGGATGTTAGCTTTTCCACTTGTTTGTGAAAAGTGTTGAATTAAAACAGCTACCTTATTTGTTCTCGGTTTCCAGTTCCAGCGAAGACCGTCAAACCCCAGGAGGAACAGATGAAAGCTGAAAGCATCCAGATGTCCAATTCTTTTAATTACAACATGCTGCAGCATCTTGGCCAGTTCCCGCCCCTCATGCCCAACAAGCAGATTGTTGAATCCCACAGCAACAGCCAGCCGAGCACCGGGGTGAACAAGCCTGCCATGTCCTACGCAAGTGCTCTGAGGGCTCCACCAAAGCCCAAGCCCGCTCCTGAGCAGGCAAAAAAGAATAGTGACCCTTTGTCTTTGTTTCAGGAACTTAGTCTAGGTAGTTCATCAGGTAGCAATGGCTTTTACTCCTATTTTAAATAATCAGAATATTTTTGTAGAGAATTTTTAATTTCTATTCGTGTCAGTAGTTTTAAGATAGTTGGGGCTTCCCCTGCAGTTGCCACCATATTTCTTTGTTTATATTAGTGAATATATCTTGGTTTAATTGCTTTGCTGCTAGACTTGAAGCTAACCTTTATAAATTATATTCCATCTTCTTTCTTTTTTTCCCTTTTGATGTGGGTCAGAGATTTGAAAAAAAAATCCCTAGAAAAATACACTTAAAAATTATGTAACTTTATATATGTGTTGCATTAAAGCTAGCAGCTGAAGAGTTAACTGTGCAACTTAAAAAAAAAAAAATAAAACATTAAAAAAGTTGTCAAAATTGTATTTAAAAATGTAAGTAGCATTTACATTTATTCAATAACATTTAGCATATTATGCTGGATTTCTGTACCAGAAATGTCCAGTTAATGTACAAATGTATGTTACGTCTGCTTAAATTGTTTATTTTTTTTTAAATAAAAGTGCAGCATCTTCTAATTACTTTCAGTTTTATCAGCTTTCTGTAAATGGATGCTGCATTCTAAGACTTTTATAGTTTTAGAACCTGTATGATGTGGTATAGTAATCTTCTTTGACTCTAGGATAAAGTGAAGACCTACTTGCAAATCCACGTACCATTGTTTTTAACATTTCAGAGTTAAAAAAGCAGTGGTCAGTATAAAAAGGAAAAAAGTAAACATTTTATTTTTGGACAAGCTGCTAATTTTAGCTTGTTGGAAAGATTAATTTGATAGGTTTGTACACAAGTATCATGAAATTAAAAACAAATTTTTCGCTATGTTGGGTGCTTTGTAGTTTAATAACTATTTAAAAGAAACAATTGAGTGAATTTAGTAAAATATTTGGTCCTCCTCCCAACTATGCATGTGTAAATGCTTGTAATCTGGTTTCTTCCCCTCTGGCTTCTCTAGTGGTATAAAGAATGGTGCCGCTTTAAGTTCTTCCCCCCCAGCCCACCAGTAAAACCTTTTGGTACGTTATTTGATGTTTACATTAAATGTGACATTATACACAGATATTCAAATATTTTGCTAACTGTTTTGTTTGAGGAACATCATTAAACAAGATTTTTATGTTTGTCAAAGCTGTATCCAAATTAATCCACAGTTTTGGGGAGTCGAGTTGTGGGGAAGGGAGGGGGAGGAGATGTGGTCTACCCAGTTGTTTTTATCTTTGTATGTTCTGCTAAGGTTTTCCACAATCTTGGTCTTTTACCACTATATATTGAAAGTGAAATCTATAAAGAATTATACAGCAATATGTAACAAAATTTTGGAAAAAAAACATTTTAGGGTAACGTTTACCTTTCAGGTTGTGGTCTTGTACACTGTTCATACTTTTGAAGTAAGGGATGTATCTTTTATAGCTTCTATAGAGGCACGTGTCCTCCTTTACACTTGAAAAGATCTCTTTGATCGGGAAGATTAATTTTTATCTGCAGTTTATTTATTTTAGTTTCCCATTGTAAAACACAAGAGTTGCAGTTACAAAAGTAGCATTTTAAAATGTGTTCCTCTTTGCAGTAGCACAGCTTCCAACAGCTTTGCAACCATCGGGATCTATCTGCAGCCTTTTGCTGAACGTTTCTGCTTGCTTCTGTATTCAGCCTGATATTTGCTTTCCTTGTGGTCCTCTTGGGAATTGTAAATTCTGATGGTAACCTCTCAGCTTGGTCAACATTACTGATTTCAAATAATCAGGATTTTACTCAAAGGTGTTTCTGTAAAAGATCTTCGTACTAATTTAATGCACTGTGCTATTTGGATGGTTACTGGGCTAATGGTTCAGAAAAGCAAGGTAGAGTTCCATAGCTGTGTAACTTTATTTCTTCATGACCAAATGCAAATCAAGAAGAAAGTCTCTGCTCAATTTGACTTAGCACTCTGAGCAGGATGATCAGATCAGGAAGACCCTAATGTCCAAAGGCCAGCTTCTCCGCATCTTAAATAGAGTTCTTGTTGCTATCATTAGCAACTTTGGCCAATTATTGATGATAATGGCATCCTGAACTGGCTCAAAAAAAGAGAGAGAGAGAGTGAGAGAGAGAGTGGGGGAGACATGGTCAGCTCCAATGCAGTAAGTGAAGCTATTTCTGATTTTCACCTCTGAAGTTCTAAATTGTAATCTGCCCTTAATTATCCATGAAAAATTCTCCTGAAAATGATGAGACTCAGCTGCCTGATCCTGGTCCTGGTCCATGCAAAAGTGCAATAGCCGGTTGATGAGAATGGAAATATACTCACCCAGTTGAGAACTCTAAATCACATATTTACATAGACTCTTAGGTTTCTGTTCATCTTATATGAAAGTTAAACTAATACACTTTGCTTGTACTTTTATTTTGAACTGTGAGCGAGTTGAGGGATAGTTGTTTACATCTGACTGTTCATACTTCAGCTGTCACATGTTGGCATTTCTATTGCAGCAACATCTTCCTAGAGACATTAAAGCATATCTTTTTTTCTTGTCCCACCCCCTCCATTCTTGTTTAGCATCCGTCTGCTTGCTTTTAGCATGTCTGTAAGATGTATCAGAAGCGTATGCTTCCATTTGGGAGACTGATTGTTTACCTTTTCAGACAACAGCAATTAAAACAAGTTTTCTGTGAAACTAGGGAGAGGTGGCAGTCTTCAATCCATTTTCTCTGCATTCTAGTTTTTAACAGAATTTCTGTTTTGTTAAATTGGTCATGAATCGCAATGAGACATGGCTTATTTGTGGCCCCAATGAGGTTGCTGTTTCCTTGCTTCTGGATACTTGTTTTTTCTAGGTATCTTGAGCAAAAGTAATTTCAGAAAAAATATAGCAAAGCTTCCACATCATTGCAATTTGCTAGTCCTCCATGCATGTTATAACATAAGAAGTTCTGATTCCATTGTATGTTCCAAATGCTGGTACTACTTATGGCAACACAGGAGAAATTCTGCTTAAAAGCAAATCACAAAATTCTCATTGATGTCAATCATTATGGAATTGCCATTCCATTGTCAATGTTTTATGCCATTAAGGCATATGCTATTTTCAGTTACAGTAAAATAATACTTCTGATGACCCTGATATTTTACGATGTATAGTCAGAATTGTTACATATTTACAGAGTTGTTACATACTTAGGTCTGTGGTTCTTATTTATACAAACCTTATATCATTTGCAGCAATTCTCTCTTCCCCTGCCATAGTAAGGTTCTGGCCATTATTTCATATTTCCAGAAACCAAATGAGCTCAAGACATGGAAACAAGTATCTTTACTTTAAAGAGAGTATGTTGCATCACTGCATTTAAAGAGCGTTTTAAAATACATTAGTGAAAAGGCACGACTGCTGGTCTTCAACATATGAACCATGTTGGTTGACATTTTATTTGATATGTTAGGTAGAATAAGTGTTTTTCTTTTGGTCAAAGGTTTCATTTTACAGGAAGCATTCAATCTTTCACATTCATGAAACTGACAACATTCTGCTTACTGTAACATGAAGGAAGTAGTCTTCCAGGTTATACACTAGATTTTGGTTTTTGTCATCTACTTTCATGTGCTCTTCCAACTCTTAGATAATTCTTCCATGACATCTTTTCCTTGGATAATCTGCCCTAGTCTCCATCCACATAATACCGCCAACTAGAACCTGTTGCTAGCCCCAAACTTAGGAAAACTGGCAGTGACTGAGAACTTCACTCCAGGATCTAACTAAGAAACTAATGTTTTCCATATTAAATGCTTGCCATAGGTCTTGGTCTTCGTAATATAGGACATCCCAAATGAAGAAGAGGCCCTCTTCTTACCTGGTTATCCTCACTGAATAACCTCATACTTGTACATATGGAAATGGCCCTACCTGTATTCCAGGGAGTTCCACCCTCAGTCCCTGTACATGCTTCTGCCTATTCAGCCCTAAGTCTGCACATAATGAGGGGTGGGGAGCATTCACCCTGGGCTTCCCAACTTCATAGGTGGATGTATTTCCCACCCATTTTCTTTTGTATGAGAGGAGGTTTACATTAAGAAGTGGAGAGACTTTACAAAGCAGACTAGAAAAGACAGAGCATCTACACTCAAGGGCATTTGATATATAGTTTATTCTCAGAATTCATTCTTGGAAAATGCACTTGTCCAAACCTGCCTCTGTAAAAATTCTGAAACCTGAAGGTGCATATTAAAAATGGGAATGGTCCAAATAGGCCTATCCACGTGCTCCTTCAGTATCTGCTTTCTTCCTTTGAGTTCTGCTAGGCAAAAGGATCTTAGGTGTGACTGCTCTCTCTGCCTGTTTCTTCCACCTAATATGCCCAGTCCTAGGTCTCCCAGCCCGCCTAAGTGACTGCACCAGAGCCTGCAAATCTTTATCTGTTTTTCAGATGTTGTGCATAGGGAGCAGGTGTGATATGATAAACCTGGTTCTTAGTATATTGTACACATTGCAACATTTGCTAAGCAAATATAAACTTGACAAGCTACTTTTGAGAACATTTTATTTGTTGACTTGCAGCTCATACATTTTTACTACTAAAGATTCTTGGTCATGAAGCCAGAAGTAGCTTGAAATAACCTCAGACGTAGCCCCAGAAATAGCTTTAAATAAAATGTGAATTTGTGAAGATGTGTGCAAACCATTCTGAGCCTAATAATATATCTGTCATAAGGTGTGTGTGCATTTGATGCATGGTGAAAAATAATGTTAACAGGCATCTCACTGCAGCTTTAATAGATTCATCTACTGACCCAAGAAAATAAAGATTGATTTCTATCAGGCTCCAGCTTTAAATTAATTAGAAAAGACAAATCAATAAATCAGTAAGGGTAGATTTGAGTTGTAAAGATATGGTAACTTTTGGAACTGCTTATCCATCCCCCCATTTAGACAAGTCCTCCCCTCTGGGTTGACATTATCTTTCTCTTCGGATTTTTATGCTATTAGTCTTTGCTGCCTGCATTTAGCAGCTTCACTTTTGCACTATATGTACTACCTACTCAGCTATCCACATCCATTTTGATAGCAGTCATCACTAGTCTAAGATGGGAATTGCTCAGTTGACAGGTTTTTTGCTCATGCTCAAACACTGTGGTATACTATCACATGGTATCTTCCATAAATTTATTGTGGGTTTTATTCTTTTACTTCTCCTCCCCGCCACACACATACACTTGCTGTCATCCTCCACTGTGTGTCACTACATGAGTGTCCCAGTGTATTCTAACAAGTACATTCTTTGTTTTGTGCATTTGGGGCATTTTTACCTAATATTAAATCGAACAATAAGCAACTAGTAACTTACCTATATTTATTCTATCTTCACTGTTGGCCTTAGTTAAAATGAAGTTAATCTTTATGATATATAGAGATGGAGATCAGAAGCAGATGAAAAGTATTCACACTGGAATCTGCTGTTGGAAGCAAATACTTCACAATGCCTCACATTTAGACTGGTCATGTTTGTATTAAGTAAAATATGGTCACCATATAAAAGCCATTTGTGAAATTAATGATTTAAGTAAATTGAGTCCCAGTATAACAACCTGTAGGTTTTAATGGAATCATCTATGGATGTGCACAGGGTTGCTGAAGAATTTAGCTATCTAGCATAGATCAGGTAGAAGTGGCCTGTGCACACGGCCACTGTGATTTGCACTATTACTGTGAGTAGGTCCTTTATGGAAGCTGCACTTTATGCAAGTGGTGCTTCCATGCAAAGCCCACTGTGAACTCACCAACAGCTTCACACTGTTGAACACATCATGACACCCAAGAACAAACTTGGAAACAAACGTTCTGGGAATGTGAGTTGTCATTCTGTTGGAAAAGGTGGATGCCCATTTTGAACTACATATTTCTGACCTCTGAAGCCTACCCAGAGGCCACTTCCCACCATGTCTTGTTTAGGTTTGAACTTAGAGTGAGAGAAACTGTAACAATGGGGAGGTGGTGACTAGCTCCGTTGTTCTGCACAACAGTTGCACCCTTTAATGGAAAAGGGCACCACATGTGTAACATCTGCTCATTCCCAGCCTGCTTCTTGGACTAGCAAGGGTCACATCCATGGGAACTGTAGTTATCAGCTGGGCTCTGTCAGCACAAATGACTCTCTCTAGATGCATCCATCCCCAACTTTTATAACAGGATGGCGCGTGTGTCCTGTGCATCTCTTGTCAGCTTCCAAATAAATGTCTTGCTCTATGGTTTCCAGAACACTGGAAACCTCTATCCCATCCATTAGTTTTCCAGATTCTGTCAACTTTGGTCCCTGATTCCTTCCTTCTCCCTCACACTATGCCTTGGGTATCCCTGAAGCACACCCACCCACATCATCACTATCACCCAAAAATTATTGTTATAGCCAGATATCTAGAACCAGCTAGCAGTAAGGTTAGCCCTGAATCTTGTGGTTCTTCCAATGTGTGGCCACAGTGTACAGTTATGCAAACATACGCCCCACTGGCTTTAATAAAATGCAACTGTGCACTGGGCAACTGGACCTCTGACTGTGGCAAAATTCACCTTTAGTGTGGATCTATTAATAAAATTGGCTGTTAGAAAAATCTGTTTTCCAGTTGATATATAAATCTCTGAACTATTCCATTCTTTGAAAGGCAGAAAAAAAAAATCTCAGGAAAAAACTGAGGTTTTTGTGTCTTTGCTGATAGTCACCATGGCTTACTTTAGAAAAGAAAATTACCTTATATATTAAAAAGTCAGTACTAGTATAAGCAGAAATCCCTGAATGTAGCTCAGAAAAGCTACAAAGCACCAAGAATTTGAAGCCTTTCAGAATTTAGATTGCATTAAATGTCTCCTGGTGGTCTAGATTGCTAAATTCAGAAGGTGCTTTTAAAGTTGTTAAAATAAATTTTTGTGATTCCTTGTAAGCTGCGTTGAGGACTGGGTCTTACGGTATCTATCTTCAAGTGTAATGATTGTCTTGGTGCACTCTTTATTTTTAAAGATTAATGGTAACACAAAATGTATTTTACTGCTACATTTAAAATGTATTTATAATAAAATGCCTTTTTAATAAATAATATTGAAATTTATCATTGCA
This sequence comes from Varanus salvator macromaculatus, assembly GCA_023646645.1. Classification (NCBI taxonomy): domain Eukaryota; kingdom Metazoa; phylum Chordata; class Lepidosauria; order Squamata; family Varanidae; genus Varanus; species Varanus salvator. The sequence continues at coordinate 365,701 of JAIXND010000791.1, read as the reverse complement.
TTGATGTTTGCAGTATTTGCTGATCTTATGTGTCTCTGAACCAAACTACCTGTTCAGTATATTGCTTTGATTCAAGATCTAAAGATGGGGGAATAGGTCTCCTTTTTACTTGAGGTGGAAGTAGCATTTACAATCAATCCACAGAGTTACTGGTTAAGATAGCTCCATTGCTTTCAGTTCTTCAGCAGAACTGAAACCAAGTTTCTTTTGTCAGTCAGCATTGCACTGCTAAACAACAACACATCTTAAAATCTGTACAAATATTTAATAATAACACAAGCATTCATTTCACTCTCAAAGATAACATAGCTTTTAAATGGAAACTGCTGTTGTGGGGGGCTGACCCAGTAGGTCCGATGTTTCCAATGATTGATGTTTTTAGCTTTTTTTGTGTTAGGTTTATTTAGAATAAAACTTATTTAAAAAAAGAAACTGCTAAATGCCATTGGCATGTGTATAGCACACCTCACGTAGCCCCTTACAAGGGCCTCTAACCCATAGTTTGTTTCTGATGAACAGCCTGATGCTTGAAGCTGGTGGATGCCAATAGGTGCCTGTTTCAGTTGGCACTGCTTGTCTAAGCATAAATCAGCCTGAGAGAAGAATTCCGATAGCAGTGTTGACTGCTATGCACAGTCTTGCCCTTTTCTCTATCCCTGTATGAGGAGTATGATGGGCCTAGGGACACTATTGCCCTGTGCTGAGCAGTGATACCAATGATGGCACTGAAAAGTGTCTGATGGTGGATGGCGCCACAAGTGATGGAACATGTGATGGAACATGGTGTGGGTGTGGAAATGGCCAACAACGTTGTAATTAGAAATCCCATATCCTAATATTTGAACTGTTGTGGATCTGACCACATGAGTGAGCTTTTCAATGTTGATTTGGATTGATCCAGTTTGTTTATTTATTGGATTTATTTGAAAGCTTCCTGTTAGCATCATGCTCTCTGGGTGGCTGTTACCATAAAAATACCGATTTAACATGGAGTAAAATGATACAATTAAAATATAATAAATATAATAAATTTATTTATTATAAATATATTTATTTTAAATATAATAAAATATAATAAATAAAACTAGATAAAATCACAACAAACATAGTGAAATAAAAGTTTTAAAAGGCCGCCTTCCTTGCAACCTCTCTTAACCTGCTTAGGGAGAGGAACTTGCAGGAGTGCCTCAGTTGATGCTCTTAGGCGATGGGCAGGAATATATGGAGTAAGGTGCTCCCTAAGACAAAGTTCTCATTTATTTGAGGTCCACTGTCCCTTCACTTAAACATTTAGAAGAACCTCTCTCTCTGGAAGGGTACTTCTAGGCAAGCTTTCACTGTTGAGGACAACCATGTCATGTTGCTACTAGCTTGGACGATGGGAGAAGGGGAAACAGCAACAACAAGAAAGTATGGTGGTTCCTCAGTCGATTGTGTCCTGGAATGAGGACAAGATTTGAAATGCATTCCTGCTGAACATTTTTTCTGGGCCTGGTGGAGAGCAATACCTTTTGTTTCTTTATTTATGATATTCATGTGTGATGATAAGTTCTCTTCGACTATATTGCCGCTGATAGAAAGGTAATGATGACTAGTCAATGGGTGGATAGATGCAACTAAAACAATTTGTGGCCAATGTAGTCTCGGCATGTTAGTTCTAAGATGAGAACATTGTAACATGCATAGTATTATAACATGTTAAGTTGCATAATGATCAAATGTCAGTGTACAACTGAAAACAATAATATATGGATATCACAAATAAATTTACAAATGTAGATTTTTCAGGGTCACTTACCATTGCTCCCCAACTACTGTATGTGCTGGTGACAGAATGCAGGTTTGCCAGTATGTAATGTCTGAAATGGTTCTAATAAATTGCTGTGATAAGTCCATGTATCAATTGCAAGATTCACCAATGTTAAATTTGCTCTCACACATTACTTAACACACAGGAGTAGGTATTAAAAATAACCACATTAGGCTATGTGATACATTCTACAAATATGTGCAAAAATATATTTAAAAAAAGGAAAGAAACCCCAGAAACTATCATTTGAAGGACACGGCATTCAATATGTTTGCTGCATTGTCATTACAATTTCTCTCCATCACTTTCTTCTGCCTTCCCTATAACCAGCCTTGTTTAAGGAAAGCCAGCCCTTCATCCTCAAGTGATTTTAAAATTAGGCCTTGCCCCTGCCCGAGAGGTGCCTAGTTGCATCCATTTCCAGTTTACATGTTCATTATAGCTTATTTCTTGTCTCCTTTGTGCCTTGAGAATGTAAACAAGTCTGCCTTTGAGATATCAGAGAGAACATGAATAGGCCTGTCTGTCAAAGACTGAGAGCTGCTGTCTTCAACAGTGCTGCATTTGCTCATTGATGCAAGACTTCCCAACCATGGAAGACACATTCCATATGGCATTTTAGTCGGCAACATGAGAAATGACTTTCTGTACCACCATTTGGGCAGCAGGGGTGCTTCTACGAAAGCAATGCCCACCGTATGCAGATAGGGCTGACAAACGGATGGTTGTTTTCTATCTTCACCCACACACACACCAAGGGTTATTTACCGCCATACATTTTGAGCATCTGCTGCTCTCAGTTTAAATGCTTGCTATGGTCCTCTTCCCCATTCATACTTGCAACAGGCATAGCCTTGCTTTCTACCCCAAAGGTTTATTAGCAAACTTCTCAACAACAGAACTCCCGAAAACTCAGTCTAATTCCCTTCACCCAGTAATTTCCCTCCAGCTCCAACCTGAAAGATGCCTTTCCCTTCTTCTGACCTCACCACTGTCTCACTGAGAACACCTGAAGCTTTTAAGGGCACTGTGAGACATGAGAAAAGTGTCTGATTTTCCACACATGAATCACTTCAGAGTCCCAAGGAAAAAACAGTGGGGTTGCTAAGAAAATCACAGATGGAATGGAAGAAACAGAAAACATTCTTTCCCCCTTAATTGACAAGAAAAAGGAACTATTGGAACTATTAATGGGGAGAAAGAGTGACCTAACTTGATCTTGAACAGACACAGTATTTGCTTTATGCATATACTGGCATAGTCAGAATCACCAATAAACGCCATTTCTGTCTGCAAGTGTGAGAAGTGTGTTAAGGAATCTATAAAGCAGGCTTCAGATTGCATACTGCTTTTGAGCTTCTAGTTAGAGATTCTTGGGGGCAGGGGAGGGAAGTATTTTGTGTCAAGTAGCTTGAGGAGATATGGGAAAATAAGCTCTTTCCTTTTGTAGCATGTCAAAGCAAAGTTGGAGAAACCTGCTCTTGTGCACTCTATTATAGCATGCTTTAATTTGTTGTGATCTCCACCTAGGTGGTTGGATATAGCAGGATTTTGTAGAATGGGGCATTCAGGTACTCACCAACTTTGATTCTGTTATCTTGGGGCCAAACTGGATGTGACATGTTTGCATTTGATGTCCGTGTTTTTAAACATTCAAACAGCAGCCATGATCTCTCTGTGAGAGTGATATTTGGATTGCAATGAATATTAAGAGGAAATATAAACCTTTCTTATCCTCTCCTGTCCTGCAGGAAATCACTCTTCTGAAACTCTTTGGGGATTTTTTTTTGGGGGGGGAGTTGTCTTGGGTGCCTTGGGTGCCATTTTCCTGGTAAATGCATCAATTCCTGTGCATGGAGCATTTCTTCACAATGCACATTCCACTTGGGGGGCTGAAAATGGGCCGAAAGCTTGGTGGCCTTTGGAAGCATGGGCATGTTGCAGGCTTTCCAGGTGCATGAATAAGGGAAGGATACAGCTGTCTCTGATGAATGCCACCCTGCAATGCATATCCAGAGCCAGGGGGACCATCATGTACTGTTACTGGAGTGTAGGTGGGGATGAGACTGCAGGCTCCTCTCCAGATGGCAAGGCAACATGCCAGCAGCTGGGACACTGGTGGCAGGCGACATCAGGACCAGGGCAACAGAATGGCAGCCAATACAGAGTCCAAGTCCAGCAGCAAGGCTCAGTAGCATGTCCAAGTTGTAGTCACAAAACAGGCCAAGGTTGGGAACCAGAAGTATATACCAGCACAAGACAAGGGCACAGTTGGAAACAAGCCAAGGGTCAAGAATCAGAAAGACAAACAGAGCAGGGGGGAGGTACTTTGATGCAGGATAACTGGGCAGCAGTGAGGAACAGTGAAGATGTGGCAAGCAAGGCGAGGTAGCACAGCTGTGAGGGGATGCACCCAAGCCCTGATGATGCAGCAAGGCAGGACACAGCAAGTGTCAAGCAAGGTGCAGGCACTACAGCAAACAGGAGGCCCTGTGTTGCTGAGGCCTGTTCTGCAGGGAAGAGCTTGCTTTTATCCAGCTCTTCCCCCAGGGCTCACCAGGAGGCTGATGCCCAGCAGGCCTGACTACCAAAGTGGGTGTTCTGGCCACTAGATTGAGCCCCAGAGCAGAGCAGCCCAGATCCTGAATCAATCCTACCAGAATGGCCTTTCCTGATTGACTGACTGCATGCAACAGCTTCTCACAGTGCAGCTGCACCTGGCTAAGGACTTACAGTGATGTATTTACAATGCCAGCTTATTCAAAGTTGCATTTTTTCTGGTATCACCCTGTTCCTGATGCCATTCCTATTCAAGTACTTCTTTTGAAAATTGCAGACTGTGATCTTGTCAAGTAAAGTAGATGAGATCTATAATATCTATCAATATGTGCTCTGCTTCTTATGACACCATAGCATTTTGGAGGCTTTTGTCCACATTTCTGTTGGTTGATGACTCAGCAGCTCTAAGTCTCCATCCTAAATGAGCTCTTCATCCTCTTGCATGTTGTGGCATGTGCATGTGTGAAATCCATGACTGGAGTTGTTTGCCTCCCTCTATCCTGGCATTAGCACAGTTCTGAGCTGTGAGCTAAACATTCCACCAGATAGTGACATCTGAGTGAATGGATATGTCAGTCAGAAGTAGCCAAGAGGCATGTGGGTGGGTGAGGAGACAGATCCCCTGCTTTCTGCAAAATGCATTCACAGGGCGAATTTGTACAGACTCTCCAGGCTTAGCATTAGGGTTAGGGTTAGCCACTGGGCCTCGCTGAAGCCCCCTGGAGTTAATCACCAAGACTAGTTTTCATCCCTCCAGCCATGGAGCAATAACTCTGGTGGAATGGAATTTCTGTGTTCTTCCCCTCCATGCCCTCTAAATCCAATTCTGGAGGGTTCAACAAGCTTCTGGAGGAGATTTTGGGGGCGGGGGCACAGAGGAGGAAAGTAGTGGAGGAATGTCAGTAGTGCAGGAATGATTCTGGATCCTCCCCACTTCTTCCTTAACCCATGTTTGCCTTGCCTGTAAATTGGAGCTGCTTATTAGCAGACACACGTTATTATGCATATGGGGCAGGCAAGTTTTCCCAAACATGCTGTGAGCTGCAACGAACAGAAATATGAATGCACAACGGAATACATCAGCCACTGGTACAACTACTATGTTGCATGATTAATATGTGCTGCATTGTGTTCTTTTCTTTTTCTTTCTTTTTGTGGAGGCAATGTACAGTGGACTTGGTAAACTCAATGAGCCTTTTTAAGCTGACATATATATTAGAAGGTGGCTCAGAAGTTGCATTTTGTGTAGAATGCCAGATTGACCACAGGGACCAGAATCACCCCCCACCCACCCCACATGAGTTAATACTCGCTCTGCTGCTTATGTCTCAGCTGCCTCTTGTGGCCCCTCTAGCTTCAGCAAGCTTTTTGCCAGCTGGTCTAAAGCCTCACCCCTTTTGATAGTGCCTCTTGCCCCCGCCAGCCTTGCTACATGATTATGCCACAGCCGAGGTCTCTGCTGTGCTGCCAAATACTCTCTTGGAAGTGTGGTGAGGATTGGCAGCCCAGAGCCAATATCAGCAGATCGGCTGCTGCTAACAGCAGTGGTAAAATGCAAACCTGCGACATAATATGGGCCAGTAGGCTAGCAGGATGTTACTTGGAGGCAATTTCTTGTAGCCCTCTAATTCTGTGCATATTACTTGCTTTACCAGCTCCACCATTAATTATACCACCATGGACATGGGGAGTATAATAAACTAATGAATGCTGGCATCACATGGTGATGTGTTCATGAAAATATGTCCACCTGAACAGTATCCAAAATCTTTTTATTAGAACATGCATAACAGTGCCACATGCCCCACCAATGGACGGTAACATTCTTTACAGTGGTTCAGCAAGCCACTCTCCTTCCGATGATTCCAATGAGAAAAACCAGTGGGCTTAACCAGTGGCTAACGCATGGCTTGGATCTCTCGCTTCTCCAGCTCCCTACTTCACCAAATGGGGGCACAGGTTTCCAGCCTGGACCAAGCTGATCTCTCTTCCATTGCAGGTTTTCATTCAACTGGATTAATGCCATCCTTTCCTCCCCTACATTCAATGAGCTGCACTAGCATGTATAGCTGGTAATCTGAATAATACTTTTTGTTTCAACTCCCCTTTCATTTTATCAACAGGTGTTACCCAAAGATTCTTCAGTCAACCTACTCCATTCCAGTCCTGGTGGCCTGCTGTAATATCTAAATATAGGTGGCCTTGTGGGTGGGGAGCAGGGCTTTATGATGCTGCTTGAGTGGCAATACGAGCTAGAGGAGCTTAGTGTTCTGGCTCTGCGTCCATACAGGTTTCCCAGGGGTTTTGGGGCATGCGGGGCAAGGAGATGAGCAGGAGAGCAACCCCACAGAGGAAGAGCAGGACGAAGGAAGTGCAGGCGCAGGCAAAAGACCACGAGTAGTAGTACTCGATCCAGTCAGTGTCATCGCTATCGATCATCTTTTTGACAGATTGCCTCATCACTTCCACAGAAATGATAATGCACAAGCCTGCAGAGAGGGAGAAGGGAAAGCTATGAGTAGATGAAACAATTTAGGTTTATCGGTTTTCAATATAAATGAATCTCAGTGTCTTCTTTCTGATTGCTTGGAAATGTCAGAAGAGCCCTGCTGGATCAGACCAAAGGTCTATTTAGTCCAGCATCCTGTTGCCAAAGTGGCCAGCCAGATGCCTACAGGAAGCCCAAAAGCAACACAGGAGCATCAAAGCACCCTCCTGCTTGTCTTCCCAAGTGGAATGGAGACACCTGTGGCAGGCAGCAGCTCTTGACTCTCTCTCTCTCTCTCTCTCTCTCTCTCTCTGTGTGTGTGTGTGTGTGTGAAAGGGAGAGGGAGAGAACTACAGTTTCCTTTGACAAGAAAATTATCTGCCCATTGCTCAAGATGCTGGGGCAATGCCTTGCAGGTTACAGGATCATAGAATAGTTGGGTCAGAAGGAGCCAAGAAGGCCATCAGGTCCAACCCCCTGCTGGTGCAGGATGTCAGGTCACCCCATCCCACTCAGATGGTTGTCCAGTTTTGCCTTGGATACCTCTAGTGTCTTCAACCACATCCAGGTTTTTTCAGTTCTTCCAACATTTGAGTCACACCATGAAATTTGCATTCATAAATTTACATTCACACTATGAAATTTACATCCCTTGCATGATGCCTTACCTGAAAAGGTGTAAAACATGGATGCTGGCCTCAGGAGGTAGTCCATCTTTTTCCTGAAGGACAAGAGGACACAAATGGTCCCAATGATGGAAAAGACAACACTGAAGATGGCAATGGCTGCAGCGGAAATACTGTATTCTAGCAAGAAAAAACACAGAGGGAAAAGGAGGGTAACTCTCTGCACAACTTTCCACCACACTGTTACACCAGGTAATTTTGTGGGGGAAGACACCTCAAAAGGTGGCACTTTGCCTCAAAAGGCTTAGGACTCTTTGCTAGGGTTTAATATGCATGGCCAGAGAGAACAAGCCCTGTTTTTCCATGCATACAAACACACAGCACTTAGAGTGGAAAAGGAGAGTTTATTCATCAGAAAAATATAGAGCAGGCACAAGCTTTGGCTCCATGTGGTCGAGACAGCAAATATTCCCATTACATCCTAGTCTTACTCTATATTTCTAAAGAAGGAAAGAGTTTCCTACCTAACACAGGGGCTAACAGAAAGAGGCAGCCAGGGGATGGGGGGGGGGGCGGTCCACTACCCATCCTGCAGCAGAAGTGCTTGTGTGCCCAAAATTCTTGCAGGGGCAGGGGCAGGGTCAGGGGCAGAGAGTGCTCCTTTCTAACACCCTAGTATTTATACAATTTCTCTCTGCACATGTGACTTATGAGAAAGATGAGCTTCCCAAGCTTATGGAGCTTATTCCATTGTCGGATGGAGTTTGATGGCTTCTTGATGGCCTTAACTATTGGTTCTGTAAATAAGAGGAGAGTTCCATGTTTGTGTTTGCTAGGTGCTATAGATGAAGACATTTCCAGGTGTCTCAGGTTTTGCAGGACTCTTTTGCCTAGTCTTTTTTGGGGGGTGGGGAGAAATGCCTGCAGAATTCCAGCCTTCATTCTTCTCTCACACAAGCAAGCCCAGGAAACTAGGTCCTTCTTCCTGAATTCAAGTCTCCCCAAAATGGCCAGTGGTCTAAAAAGCCAGTTTTGGCTTGGGAGTTTGTGGTTACGGTGCTAATATTGATATATTATGTGTTACACCATCAGTGTTGCAGGATTCACTCTAAAACAAATCAAAACCATGGATCCATATTTTCCTCTCAGGACAACAAAGCTACCACTTTAAAGGGAGGCATTCCAAGGCTTTCCTTGGGCAAGGGAGGCCATAAATGCCTTCAAAACAGAAGGTTTGAGAGATTCATATTCCTCAGTACCATGACACTCTTTTCCTCCCTATCAACAGACTTTCATCTCTATCTGCTTTTTTCAGATACTAGGAATAGGTGTTCTTGCTCTGGATACATAATGTGTGGTAAATTTCTGTTAAGGAAACAACCCAGTGTCTGAATTAGTAGACTATGTATGAGTGAACACACTGACTCAGTCTTTCACAACGTGGTGCTCTCCAGATGTGTTGTGCTACAACTCCCAGAATCCCCCAGTCAGCATGTCTCACTAGAGAATTCTGGGAATTGTAGTTGAATTCATTTGGAAACTACCAGGTTGCAAAAAGCTGCCCTAACCAAATAGTCCAGTTTTGTGTACATATTGCATTAGTTTCCAGGTACACAGTACCTTTCTCCCCTTTCCATTCTTCTTCTAGGAAAGATTAGAATGTCTCCAGTAGAAGTACATTTCCAACCTGCATGTTTAGATTGCCATTCCCTTTACTTTTTTTAACTTCCACTTTTGTACTCTGGAGAACCAAATTTAATATGATGGAGAAATTCTGTCCCACATTACATGGAACAGTACCATGTTCTTCCAAAGCTAAAAATGCACACAGGTAATGGTGCAGAACACCCCCACCTGTCCGCAGCATCTCTCCTCCAGGTTTTACTCCTCAGTTGAGCGCTGCTGCTGGAGGTGACCTCAGCAAGGAGAAAAGCACCTGGGGAGCGGGGCTGGGAGAAGCCCTCCTTGCCTCCACATGACCTTCGCTCTGAAAATCACACTCTCCCTTTCCTACCTGTGTGTTGCAACCACTGCTGTCACATCTCGTTTGGTCGTACTACAGACTGAACCCACTTGGGAGTGAGTGACATACATTTAGGATGCTTTTGAACATCCTGAAGAGTATTTTTGAGATGGTTCAAACAAGGAAGTCCTTTTTGCAGTGGACTTCCGAGGATTTCCTGTCAAGTGAATAATTATTTATTTGAATTGTTCATCTTTGGAATTTGTATGCTGCCCACTAATCTAGATGGATTCTCTAGGCAGCTTACAGTAAAATACTAAAAGCAATGATAAAATCAATTAAAATCACATTTAAAAAAAAATCAAAATTATACCAAGTAAGCAGAGCAAGAACAATCAAAAATAAACAACAGTTTAGGACTGTCCTTGAAAGCATTCAGAGAAAAGAGTAACTGGGACAGGAGCCGGGTGGGAGGGGCTCTGTGGGGTGGAGCAGAGAGCGGCAAGGCAGCACCTCAGCCCTTGCTCCTCACAAGGAGGGCAAAAACATTCCAGTGGCCAAAACCAGCCCTCCGAATGCTCTTGGGAGTCAGCGGAGTGCAAGGAGTGAAGTCTGCCTGGTCAACTGAATGCTTATAAACTTCTAAGGTCCGAAGGTTGCGAGCTGCTGCATAAGACTTGGAAGAGGTGATGCCATGGCAACAAGGAAGGTGAGAACTGCATTCTGAGAAAGCTTCTTGGAACAAGTGTCTTTTCAGTAGGTGTGGAAAGCCCAGAGGGGTTGGAGCATCCCTAATTTGTACTGTTGGGGAGTTCCAGTGTGTGTGCAGAGTGATGCCAGTTCAAGCCATCATGTCCAGGACCTCTGCTGTCCTGGTCCATGCTTGTCTGGGCATGTGGAATACACCTTGGCTATGTGACTAGTATTGAAGTACCTAAAGCCCTAGGCCGTGATTCATACCTTGAGGGAGAGGTGTGCAAACATCCTGCTTTGGGGGCTTTCAATAGTCAGGGGATCTTGAAATATACGTGCACCTAATATCAAAGTGGTGTTGACCTTCCTGATCAGCACTCTCTAACAGCGATGATTCCTGCCTGCCTGCATCAGGGCCGGCAGGATGGCCTCACTGACCACAGGAAGGACCGGTCCTGAGGCTGAGGGTGCTGGCAGGGGCTGAAGAAGGCCTGCTCCGCACTGCTTTCCAGGTTGAAAAGGTCCTGCTGGGTCAGACCAGCCCTCTGTTCCCCAGCTGCCCCGGGATCCCTCAAGCATGATGGGGCAAGAGCTCTGCCTGCCCAGGCTCCTCAGGAGCTGGTGTGTGACCCTTGTTCTGACTCAGAAAAAGGCAGCATCCCTTCCTCTCAATTAAAGTAGAATACCAAACAACTCATTTCTATACCTGCCCGCTCAAAATAAGTCTTGTTTAATCCAGTGCAGCTTATTCTTAGGTAAAGTGGGACAGGATGCCAGCCTAAGGGCACCTGGAAGCCCCTGTACTCTCTCTAGAAGGGCTTTTCTACATTCAAGCAAGGGCGCATCTGGCAGGAAGGCAGCTGGAAGAGGCTCCAGGTGGTATCCTGGCCTTTCTGGTCCCTTCCCCACTAACCCACAAAAACACCCAGGCTCCCCCTGCAAGGGTACTTGCTGACCCTGAAGGGTGGTTCTTTCTGTGCCAGTTGTACGGGAAGGGAGTTAGTCCATATCCAACTTTTCCAAACAATCCTATGGTTCCCAGGATGCTCTCCCAGGACCAGTGGGTTGCTTTCCCTTTTTAAAAAATCATTTAGATATCTGCTACATAAAATTATCAACTAGTTAAAAGATATTGCAGTTCAGACATGTAAATTGATCCACTGCACCTGACTCACTATCTCATCTTTTAATTTGAAAGGTGATTTCATACTATCTATTATACTTGTGCTGCTTGTGAAACAAAATATTTATAGATTTCCTTCTCTTCTTGACCTTCTGCATCCATGTGATGATAACACATCAATGCATATTCAGTGAATGCATTTGAGTCAAAGAACAGAGTGGGTGTATGCATTATTGTCACTCTTATTTATAATAAGAAATTATACACATGTAGTGAGTATCACCAAAGACCTGGTAGACCTTGCAACCCACTAGAATTCAAATACAGTCACAAATAGTTCTAAACAGTGAATAAGGCTGAATATTGCCATAGAATTTGTCATTCCAAGGCACAGGAAAGAGCATGCGTGCATCGAGCTAATGCCCTTTTCCATGCCGTAATGAGGGAGCAGACAGAGCCACCTGTCACTCGGCCAGTGATTCTGCTGGAAGGAGGGCTGCCTTGGAATGCTACCTATACAGGCTTCCGTGGGAAAGAAAGGAAACCTTTCACAGGCACCTGTGAGGAGCCGCCTCGCTCCCAGTGTAATCTTGACTCCCAGTATGTGTGTGCATAGGATGGCAGTCCACACCTTTCAGCACATGCCGTGGTACTCTTCATCTCCATCTCCTGTCCTAGGTTTTCTGGCCTGGAACAGAGATGGGCAATGCACAACCTGCTGGCGGCCTGTGGCTCCCACTTGCAGCCCAGCATGCAAAGTGGGCCAGTGTTTGAAGCTAAATTTGCTTAGTACTTCATGGCACTAACACAGCCAATGGAGTAGGCGTGGTGGTGGTGGGGGATTATTATTATTTTTTGGTGTAGGTTTTCTGGGGCATTTCACAGAGTGTGAGGTATGGGCATCAAAATGGCCTGGGTCTCCCAAAAGCACCCACCCTGGCCTAGAAAGTTCACCAGTGATGTTCTGAGAGGCCTTTCTTTTGTGGCCCATTTCTTGTCAATACTGGGGCCATGCCCCACACCTTGCACTGGACCTTGGCTCAGTCCAGGAGCAGGCTCTGGTCCCACTGGCAAGGGGTGCTGGCATGATTGCGGAGGGTTCGGCCTTACCTCTCTGTGTTGACACGTGAAATATCTCCGTGCTCTCTCCCGAGACGAAGTGGGTGAAATATGAACAGTTGTGTTCTGAGGGCGAAAAAGAAAAGGGCACAGGGAGGGAGGGAAGAGAACACACGAATGAATAAAGGCACAGCTTAGCCTGTCCCTTTCATTACTTTGATTGCAGTCTCAAGCTGAAAAAGACCAGCAATTTAAGGAACATTCTGCACCATCCTAGGCAGGCTTTCTCAGAAGCAGGAGCAGCTAAACTTGTGAGGGGAGGAGGTGCTTTTCCCCATGAACGTGTGCTGCACACTGGCTTCCAACTTTAGAGAGGGTTCTTCTCCCTCCTTTCTCCTTCTTTGAAAAGACCACCTGCTGATGCTTCAAAACATTGTTATAATCAACTAAGAACCTGCCTGCCTGCTCTGACTGGCTAAATCTGTCGGACTTTTTGCCTGAGATCTGTCGGACTTTTGGCCTGAAGGCAGACAAGGACAAGGCAAAGTCAGAAAGGGGCAGGACCAGCGTAGTGCGACCACGTTCATACTGCCAGGAGCCAAGTTGCATAGGAGTCATATTAGACTTTTGAAATGGGGACAACATGCTCAGCAGCAGGAAATTCCCAAACAGTGGGTGGTTTGGGGAAAGAGGTGGGCCAAGAAAAGTGGGGTGCAGCCAAGAAGTCAGAGGGCCAGACAGGATCTCAAGCAAGCTGGATTTGTGGCCCACACCTAGACCTGCACCCCGTCCTTGAGAGATGTGTTTTCCCTGACCTTTGGAATACCTACTGGTGAGTCAAAACTTGGTTATGTGATCCCCCCATCTGAAAGACTTTGCCTGCCCCCACTAATTGCCAGGTCTGCCAGTACACCAGGAGGCACGACGCCCTCAGGGCCCATCACCATGTAGACATCCCCTCACGGAGACGAGGCTGGGATCCTGCCTCAGTGGACAGGCAGGGAAACCCTCAAGCCTTGGAGGAGAGACAGCCTGAAGAGGCAGGGACCCAGAAGGAGTGCCAGCCTAAGCCACAGGCTTCCTGGTGTGAACAAGATGCGTCCAGTGATTGCATAGAGCTGCTTCCATGCTATTCAGCCTGAGCATGAAACGAAAATGCTCCTGGCCATCAAAAGTGGACCAGACTGCAGCCGCAGGGAGCACGTGGTGACACACCTGAAATTGCAGCAGCCACCAAGAAGGCAGAGGCAGGTGGGTGCCTAGTCCCTTAATATGTGTGTAAAAGAAGGGTTTGCAGCAGGGGAAGCGGGCCATTGAAGCGATACTTAACAAAATGCCATCTTTTGTACAATGATTACGAAGGTTCAAGAGCTCTGACTTCTTTTGTTCCTGGCCACCCTAATCCAGAAGTAGGCAAATATTGGGGCATGTGGACACATTTGGTGATTTGACAGACTGTCCTGGGCTCCACCTCAAAATGGGTGAGCTGCAGAGGAAAGTGCTGGCCTGCAACTGTGTTGCTGTCATTTTCTCAGAATGTCTCTGAGCCCCACATGTGGCGTCAGGGCATCCGTGGGGCAGGGAGCTGGGAGCCACTGGAGGCCCCCGCTTGGCTTTGAAGCACCCCATGTTGCCTCCTCCTGCCTTTGCTGATTCAGAGGCTTTGGAAATCTCCCGCATAATCAATTTAAACACGGAGGCGGTATGCAGGAGTCCACAAATGCTTGTCAGCTTGCTAGAGGCAACTTAATCTTTTAATGCAGTGAGACAAGCTCCATGCATTATTAGAAACTAAACCGATGTTGTCCATCATGGTCAGCTAAAATCTGTAGAACCCTCTCTAAGTAGTCAAGGCCTGCAGCAGCTGTATGAATTCAGATACTCATATCAATTATGGTCTTAATGTTCAGGAACTGTAAAGGATTGCTGGAAAATTTAAGTTGCAATCCTTTGCACTCACCTGGGATTAAATTCCCTTGATGCACTCACTATGGGGATACGCATGTGGAGGCTCGTACTGTAAGCATATTCTGCAATATTTGACTGTAGGTATCTCCTACCTGTGTTTTCCTGCCCTACTGATAAGTTGTGTCTCATTGGCCAGAAATTCTTTTTTTTCTCCGGGGCGGGGATGGAGGCGGAGGCAAAGGATCAGCACCATGTAATTGGATGTAAAGCAGGCCACAGCTTTACTGAAGGGGATGCCAGAGCCGCTTCATAAACATGCCTCTTACGTAGTGGAGGCATTGTGAGCAGAGTCACAAGGCAACAAGAGACCAGACCTAACACTTAATCCAACTGGCGTGTCCCCAGTGAAGGGACTATGAGCAGTGACCCTTTCTAGGTAGGTTGGAGAAATCCACAATGGGCTAAAGTGAGTTTGAATTTCTAAGAATTTGACCTTTGGATTCTGCCGTGAACCAGCTCTTCCTAAGTCGCATAACTTCTGTGGACTTTTAAAAAAAAATCCCCATCATTTCCTGTGAACTTAGTTGCAGAAAAAATATAGGAAAACTACTGCCCATGTCACCCATAGGCTAAAGCCTGAAAATGTGCATTTTCAATGTGAATACGCATGAGGGGATTTGCATATTTTAGAAGTGCAAATTTATATGTGGATTTGCACAAAAATGCACTGATGCAATTGTGCAAAATCACACTTTACTAATGAGCAGATGATAGACCAAAAGTACCTGACAACCTGCAAAACAAAGAGCACAGCTCTTCCAATGTCCATATATGACCTTTCTTCCTAGGTCAAGTGTCCTGTGGAAAGCAGTTTGCAAGGGGCAGGTGGGCATTAGTGAGAAGACCAGAAGAACAATAGGATAAGTAATATCTAGAAGGCCAGTAGCATGCGAATGAAGATGGAAAGTTGCACTGGGTGAGATTCATTTAAGAGTGGTGTGCAGGAAGGTCAGAAGGGACCCGGTGCTGTTCTTTTCAAGGCCTGAACTCTGTCTAGGGGCACAAAACGTCAAAATGTGATGTAGATTATTGTCACTGGGAATATATTTTCTCTTTTACTTTAGCAGTGGACAACGGCAGGATGGTCTTAGCCCCTGTGAGAAAAAGGATGGTGCTCCTTTAAAACTCCAGAGGGGAAGGGAGGGCTCCTTGCACAAGGCTGCCAGAGGATGCCAGAGCTGCCTGCCTGGGCAATTTGGCTCTGCAGTAGATGGGGCTGGCTGGGGGCATTCTTCTTTTAGGACCTTAAATGGCAAGAGGGATAGGGGAGCAGGCGCTGTGTTAATGTGCTTTGTGGAGTTCACGTTCTGTCATGCTGTATTTATTGAAATGCAGTAGCAGGCGTAGTTTTATTTGTTCAGGCTTTGGGTCACCACACCAATGGGATCAGATTAAAGAAACCAAGTGAACGCTGCAAGGAATCACAGCAGGACTGTGGAAGCTGCCCCCTCCCTCAGCCCCATCCACAGGAGCTGGCTTAACGGGCAGTCGACCTGATTCTGGCACAGTGGTGGGGCAACGTCCTGCATTGCCCAGGCACACGCAGCTCTGCCTGCAGCAGAGGGGGTGGCTGCTGTTCCCCATGCACATCACCGGGGTCATCATGCTAGGGCTGACCCTGTGAGCAAGATACCGGCCTCATAGGATGAACCATGCTATGGTACAGGTTGGGGACAAGTGGCTGGAGAGCAGCACTTGTGAAAGGGACCTCGGGGTGCTGGTTGACCGCAGGCTGAGCATAAGTCAGCAGTGTGATGCGGTGGTCAAGAGGGCGAACGCCACCCTTGGTTGCATAGCCAGAAGTGTGGCTTCTAGATCAAGAGAGGTATTACTACCACTCTATACGACTCTGGTGCGCCTGCAACTGGAGTATTGTGCTCAGTTTTGGGCCCCTCATTACAGAAAGGATATAGCCAGGTTGGAGTCAGTGCAGCGAAGGCCACAAGGTTGGTGGCCGGTTTGCAGGGGATGGGGTATGAGGCGAGACTGAGGGAACTGGGTCTCTTCAGCCAGGGGATCTGAAGAGGACACTCAGAGGGGATCTGTTGGCGACATACAGGTATGTGAGGGGATGTCACATGGAGATGGGGAGAGGCCTGTTCTCCCCTGCAGAGGAAGGCAGGACGCGCTCCAGTGGAGCAAAGCTCAGGGAGCCACGGTTCCATTTGGATGCCAGGAAGCACTTCCTGGCAGTCAGGACCCCGAGGGTGTGGAATGGGCTTCCACGAGAGGTGGTTGAGGCCCCATCGGTGCGGGTGTTCAAGGATAGGCTGGACGTGCACATGGTGGGCATGTCCTGAGCGGAGCTGGCTGGAGCTGGGGGTCAGACTAGATGGCCCGGGAGACCCCTTTTGACTTGTTCTGTTCTATGTTTCTAACCATTGCATGGACTGCTTCACAGTACAAGTTGTGCTTGCCACCATGGGTACAAAGGAGATCACCTACAACAATCATATTGCAATTATTTTGCGGGCCAGTGGCAGCTTGGTGAGAGCTGCCCGCCCTCGTTTCCATACCACAGGTAGTCTGAGCAGTGATAACTTATCCCTTGTTGTGCTACTGTCCGCAGAAGCAAAAAAGGCAGATCCTTCTTAGTTCCGTCACTGCATATATTATGACCGACTATAGGCAGGATTGCCCTGTTTTGCATAGTTTTTTCTCATTACGATGTTGCATGAAACTTGTGCCAAACGGATATGCTTTATTTTTAATTTACCACTGCCCAGTTGCAGAATTGGCAAATCTAAATCCAGCTGTGTACCAAAAGGCTTGTGAGGATGGGCATTTTTTTACATGCTGGCTTATCATGCCATTAAGCTGCCCTGTGGGAACCTTCAGTTCCCTTCTCCAAATTCCCCTGAGCAATTACGCTGCCTCCTCCCACTCAGATGTCTCTGTCCCCTTGCCCACAACGTGGCCCTGTGAGAGAAGAGTGTGAAAAGCAGAGAGCACCATGTGCAGCGGCCGATTCAGGTGTACCAGAGATTCCTTTGGGCATCTGCCGCAAAAATATTCTGCCAACTGATCAGTCACATTTCAGGCCAGGAAAGAATAAAAGAGCAGGCAGTGGATGCAAGAAAGCGTCCTTCCATGCACGTGTTAAAGCATTTGTGTTTATGCTAGTGCTTTGTTAATACTGTCCGTCAGCACATATTGTTTCATCCAGGGCAGGGTGCACTCCAAGTGTGTGGAATCAAGTTTGTTTCTTGCCTGATGCCCAAGGTCCACCCACTGCAGCTCAATGCAAAATACAGCTGAAGAAGTGGGACCCTGAACAGGGTGTCTGAGTCTATGAGCAGTCCAGGAATTTGCTTCCAAGTGCCGCCCACCAACAAATCTGTTAACAAACCAAAACAACTCTCCCTGCACACACAAGCACAAGCTTTGTTATTTTAGCAGACTAATTTAGAAAGGGCAAAAGGCTTGTTTGCTATTGTTAAATTGCTAGGAGTTGGAAATCCGTTTTTGATCTATTGCAAATCACTAGAAGATGTCCCACTAGTTCGCATTCTTCCTTCTGACCACCCCTACTTAGATTGATTGGTAGTAATCAAATTTCAGTAAAGCATGCACACTAGATTTGAATATCTAAATTCCTTGATCTCAGTATTTTGTTTTTCTTCTGCAATGTGTTCATAATCTCTGTAAACGAGACAGCACCCATCATAGTACTGTAAGCAGTCACACCTGTTCCTTTCACACTAAGCCCAATGCCTTCATTCTGAAATATGTCTGAAAGAATGTGGCTACAAGTCAAGGGAAAGCATTTGATGGACAAGTGAAAATAATATGGCCAGGATCCAAAGAACTGCATCTACTTCTGTGAAGCCAAAGGGGTACATGAGCAGTATTCCCTGAGCAGAAGTTCCCTGTGCCGTACAATGTGATGCTGTCCTTTTGTGATACAGTTTGGCAGTCGGGGTGTTTGTGTGTGAGTGTTGTTCAAAGATAAAAAGCAAAAAATCCATTAGGCTTGTGCAAAGGGCCTTGTGTCAGCCTATGGCTGCAATCAAGATCCACAGTGGTGTACTGATTAAGAAGGAACAACTACAACTCTGAGTTCTAGTTCCTGTTCACTGGGTGACTTTGGGCCAGTCACAGACTCTCAGCCCAACCTACCTCACAGGGTTGTTGTTTTGAGGATGAAATTGATAGGAGAAGGAAAGAGAATTATGTAAACCAGCTTCAGTTCCCTGGAAAGAAAAATGGTGGGATAAAAATAAAATATAATAAACAAATAAAGAATAGATCCTAGGTATACTTTCTTGTAAGCAAGCCCAATTGCCTTCCATGGAGCTTGCTTCTCTGTATTGCACAGGATTGCATTGCAAACAAATATTTGGATTTCGTTCCTTGCTTGCAAAATTTATGACAACTTACTTTTGCAATTGCTTGCCTGATTTATTAAAACAGTTTGGTGATTTTGAAAGCAATTTCATCCATATTTTATGCAAATAAGCACTTTTTAAAGGAATGTAAATTCAGTTGGTTAATGGACATTTACAACTATGTTTTTAGGAAGATAAATTGCAAGCAAATCAATATATGATCACAACAAATGATGATGATGATGATGATGATGATGATGATGATGTTAGGGATTTAAGAGCCCAATTTGGAAACCCATTCCCTTTGCCAAAGAGCTATGTATCCGGAACAGCAACTCTGTTTGACTGTACAAGGCTCTTGATCAGGTCTTAAGCCATTGCATCTACATCCTGTTTTGTTGCAGAATTGTGATCTAAGCACCACACCATTTCCTTTCCTGCCTTTCTGCTATACAGCCCCTAGGTGACGCTGTGGTGTAAGAGAATAGCAGAAATACCTAAGAGGAAACCCCACTTTCTTTTGCTTTTACAATTCTGTATTTTCCATCTTCTAAAAAAACTTGCTGAAAGTACTGATTAGACACAGAAGCACAACTGGAGGGTCACAACAACCATCTAATCATGAACAACGATGAGCAGTGGAATGATGAGGGCACAATAAATGCCTTATGCAGAAAAGCTCTCATTCAGCAGGCTGGACAAAATATTATGAGATCCTCTTTTCATCAGCATTTTACGAACCAGGATGGTACTTTATAGTCCCAACAACAGAAAATCCCTCCATATTTAGAGCTTTACTAAATAGTAGGTGAATTGCCAAATTCATGTTGCAGAGTCCAGAAGGTAGACTACTCCTGTTTGATCACTGCTTGATCTTGTATCCAGTTTACTGATCACAAAAATAATATGGGATGGAGTTCATTATATGGGAGAGGAAAAAGGAATAGAATACTTATTTGCAGTGGAGTAATTATCCAGGATTAGGATGGTTCACTAGAATAGTTGGGAGAAGACTTGTTGCAAGGACAACTTGGGGGCTGTGAAACACATACAACTGTGGTGTCTTGGGGCCAAGTTCCTATGCCGTCAAGGAAAGTCAGGCTTCCCTATCCAAGGAGCTTGAACAGCAGAGTCCACAAATTAATCTCTGGTTTGGGTAGGCCCTTGTGCATCATGAGGGCCAATAGGGTTATGAAGCTTTTGAGCTCCTTTGGGAGAAATGAACACAGTAAGGCTGTGTAACGAACTGGACTGAAGTAATGGCCATAAAATTATAGGCATACTAAGAATCCTAGAATCACAGAACTGGAAGGGGTCTACAAGGCCATCGCATCCAACCACTTGCTGAATGCAGAACTCAGGTCTCCCATCCAGATTCCAACCAGGCCTGACCTGCTTAGCTTCCAGCTCATTTACTGCTCCTCAGAATAAAGATATTTTAAATGACTAAGAGCTGGCCCTACACCAAGACTATGTAGATCTTATTTTGTGTGGTGCAGAGTCAGGTGGTGGAAGTCAGTATATGATCTCTCAGCCATGATCCAGACCACTTGTCCAGATCCTTTTGTACTGAGTTGCTGCTTTTACTTCTGTTTTTCTATATACTTTGTACATATATGTGTGCGCGCACATGTGTAGAGAGATTTAGCAAAAATAATGTTTTGAAATATTTTTAGAGCTAAACGTTTTGACCCCTGCTCTCATTAGTAGCTGTGATGTTAAATGCAATGTCACACACACACACACACACACACACACACACTCTCTCTCTTATTCCGAAGGGTGGGCGCTGGTGCTGTGCTGCATAGGGGACATGTGCCATGCATAAGCAAGGCAGGTCCGCCCATGCCAACCTCACCAATGTCCTCAACCTTCCCATGTTGAACGGGGAGATGTGCAGGGGGCTGCAGTCCTCATTTACTAGAATGTGCATAGAGCACTTTGTGCAGTCAGGAAAAACACTAGCTAAGCTGGATTCCTGATCACTTGCATACAAGCAGATGCCTTCTGCCAACTTTCCTGACCCATAAGGTGAGGCTGGGAACACAGCAGGCAGAACTGGTGTCCTGCGCAGCCCCATCCACCCGATGCCTGATGTGTACTGCCAGTATCCTGGTTGACAAAATGCCTGAAGGCACATTGCATTGTGCTGAGCTTGGGTGCAATCATGGAAGATAAGTTCCCATTATCCTCAGTGTTGAAAGCCATGTACACACACTCAGCACAGTTTAGTTGATGACCTGTGCAGGGGCCAGTTCTTCTTGTGCACGGGGGGGGGGGGGGTGTGCACGTCGAAGGCATGCAACTAGCCATGATGTGAAAACGATTTCAGGTAGTGACACTATTGGGAGGTGAACCTAGCCCTGAAAGGAGTCCTCCATATTCTTCCTGAGCTAATATAAGGTCACTCTTCTCTCTTACACATCAGTACCTCTCAGTTAATTATGTAATGGACATCAATTAAAATGTTAATAGGGATCTCTATGAAAAGGAGTGTTTTCTTCTTCCCAGAGGCTCTGCCTCCTGTTTAAAGGGTTTGCTTTGCAATTAGAATGTATATTGATTCATCTAGTTTCCTTCAGCTTGTTTAGCTTTTGTCAGATCATATCCACTGTGCACAGTCAGGCCTGTGGTCAGCTTAGGAGTGCTGCAGGGGTGTAGGGGTGGAGCTCTTCTGGTGATGGGCCTTTTAAAGTCAACTGTTATAATTGTGTGTAAAAAAAAGTGGAGCAGATTTAGGGGGTGCGCCCTCAGAGCTCCCTCTGACCACCTGCTCACATACCATTACTAATACCAAGGCAGTTTGCCTTCAGATCTCAGCATGAAAGTGTACTTGATGGATCCCTGCACAACAGGACTTCACCTCCTCGCTTCTCACCCTTGGTTTCTGAAAGCCTCTCTAGAGGGGTTCATGCCCCTCTGAAGCAGATTTTTGGAGTAGACCCAGGAGGAGTCTCCCCCTTGCCGATCTGTCTGCAGAAGCCATTCTCTTGGTGATTGGGGCTAATTGTCTCTCTGTGTCTGTATGTGTGTTCTCTTTCTGCAAAAAAACGGATTTGGATGAAATGCACAGGTTTACCTTCACTGCACATTGCTGGATAAATTTAAAGCCCATAAATAACCAGCTGTCTTAATAAAACAGATCCATAACCAGTGCAGCTCAAGTGTATTTGCTGCCTTTGATGGATGTCAACATATGCTTGCATGGAGAGAACACAGCTGAGCTCTACACGCCCGTCTGCTGCCTTTCAAATGTGCCTGGGAAGTAGGCGGGCAAGGGTAGCGATTGTGAGTTCAGTCTGAGCAGTGTGACTACAATCTGTGCTACCTCCCAGCGACTGGGGAGTGGAGGGGCCATGTCTGCCACGGGCTTTGAGGGGTGCTCTTGAGACTTGACTGAACGGGGTTCTGAATAACAGCAGTGGTGTTTCTTTCCCACTTCCCGTCATCTGAGCATCTCGGGAATTTTCACATTTCTTTTGAATGGCATATATTGTAATTTATGACTCCCAGCAATGATCTTTCCTTATTTGTATAGTGCTATCAAGGCATTTAGTACTTTGCAGAATTAAATTAAAGTGCTGAAAGCTTTGCAATAAGCAACCATGTTTCCAGCTGGCAAATTGCAAGCTTTCCGTTTGTGTCCTGACTAGTTTTCTCATCCTAATCAGAAGCAAACAAAAAGTGGGAAAAGCTCTGGTTCAAACATGAATGCGCATAATTGTAATTATCGCAAAAATGACAGTAAAGTTAAGAAATGCTGTCTCTGGTCACACAGGCTGTCCCGTAAATCAATGTAAAAAGTGGTTTGTTTTTTAAACTCTCCTGAGATTATGTTTGTTGTTCTTGTTGCTAAATTATTAGACCACAACAAAACAGTTGTCTCCTCTAATTTATGAATTAATGCAATGACATCTGTCGCAGCTCTATTTGCTTGCCCCATTTGACAAAGGATGCCACGTGGGTCCATCTTTTATGATCCATGTAACAATTAAAATAGCATGAATGGCACTGTTAGTATCTTATCTGTGAATATTTGTATCTGGGATTTCTGTTGCATTGTTCTTAACTGGATTATTAATAGTAATGAACATATAATTGCATTACAAGATAACAGCATGGGACTATATATCTGGAATAACATAAGGAACGGAGCTGGGTGCTCCATGGGAGCTGTAAGGCCAGCTGAGATCTATGTCTGAGCTGATCAATGGTATTAGGGAAACTGGTAGCTCACTTACTGGGAGCCATGGGCAGCTTAGCTCCTTGTATTAGGGGCTGTCTGACCTGTCTGTTTCATGAAAGGTGAGGTACAGGGATACTGCATGCCACCTTCTTCAGATATTAGGAAACAATGGATCAGTGAATTACTTGTCTGGTTCCTGGAACCAAGCTCTACTCTCTCAACTGGTTTGATACAGAAGGAGCATTGTGCAGGATAGTCCTTGAAGCAGGGCTTCCACCTTGGCCATGGTAAGAGTAATCCTATAAAGCCACTGTCACTTAGCTTAGTCTGAGACATGGATGTCTCAGACCAAGTCACTCACATACTGTAGCCAGATTCTGGGTCAGGAAAGGTGCTAATAGAAAAACTAGGCCATCCCTGACTGCCATCTCTTGGTGATAACAAGCTGGGAATGAGATCATCTGGTTGGCTGATGGGCTGGAAAAGCTATGGGAGTGGCCTGTCTGCCAGATGGAGGAGGGTGGGGAAAAGAGGAGGCAGAGAGAAGAACTACCAGGCTGAGAAGCACGAGAACTACCATGGGAGTCAGAGGAGCTCGAGTGCCTTAGCCGGGCCAAAGGCTGCAATGGTCCCAGAATGGAGTCCACCCAGGTCATGTTGCAGCCTCCAGCAAAGGACACATGCAGAAGCCAACTGGGCTGGCAGGTGCCTGTCTCTGGTTCCAGGAACCATCTGTTCCTCCGTTGCATCTGACAGCAGCAGACAAACCTAGGGGGTCAAGGCACACCTCTCTGTCTTCCAGTGCAGGGGAAGAGCTAGGGCGCTGCTGACACCCCCTCCATTCCACCCAGCATCTGCTACCTCACTCTGCTGAATGGCCCTGCTCCCTGCATGCTGATGACAGACTTTGAAGGAAGCCCGACTTCCCTTGATGGGAAAGGGATCTGTTGTGACATCAGGCACATGCTGCAGTGATGGGTGGCCGAGCTCTGGGGAGATGGGAGAGGGTTGTGACTCCTTCCCCAAGAGGGCTTTCCTCGGCAAGTGGAGCTTTGCTGCACAGACAGGATGAGCAGAAAGGAGAGTAACAATTCCTGTGACCAAAGAAAGGGATAGTCCTAGCACTGCATTGGAGTCCTTGCTCTGTTTTCAAGTGACACAGTCCAGATCTGTCCATTATGCACGATTCTGTGCAAGTTACAGGATGATTTCATATCAATCAGACATTCTGAAAACTTGGGATTAGTCAGAACTTTTTCACACAACACAGGAAAGATAATCTGAACAAGTATGGCCAACATACTAGAAACTGATCCACATTAGCATGGCTGGGATGGTGAGAAAGCATGCAGTGTGTATGTGGGGGGAGGGGGGCAGCACAAGGACTGGGCACGCTGCCGATTTTCACTGCCAGAGCTTGACTTTTCTTGGCTACAGCGATCCCCACAAGGTGCTCTTTGATTTTGAAAGGAGCACAGGTCACGTTGCAGCTTTCAGGAGGATAAGTAAAGGCCTACATCTGTGTTGTCATCGCTCCAAGCAAAACACTTCCTAATCCCAGATGCAAAAGGAAGGCAGGGCTTCAGGACCTTTCAAAGGCCGGCAGAAGAGGGAGTTTTGGCAGCTGCAGCAGCCTGCAATAGGCAGGTGAAGGAAGGTGCACTTGCTGGAATTCTCTTTTCAACACAATGATTAAAGGCACGGGAGCCCTGTCCTCAACCTCTGGCCTCCCTACTCAGTGCTTGAAAATGTCACTTCTTAGCTCATCTTCCCCGTTCCTGATACGGTGGCCCTGCACCCTACTTTACAGAGCATCTGAAAAGTCATCCTACCCAAGCCTAGTTCAGAGATAGTTGCACCATAAGACGGGAGCTGGAGAGGCCTGGAAGTGGCCCACTTAACACCTGGATGGCAAGCAGAGCAAGGCCAGCAGGTCCCTCCATGGCCACAGTCCTCCCCACTGTGGGGAGATGTGTTGCATTTTAAATTAGATGTATTTTAAGTTATAGGAATTATTCCATGTAGCAGCTGATGTGTCTACTATATTGTATGATGAAGATCAGTGCCCCATTTTTGGTGGGGTTTCCTTTTGAGAAGGTGGGGGCAATACTCTGCCACATTTTCCCAGTGGGGCCTCATGGTTTCTCACCAGGTTCGGACTCCCACAGCCCTCTTGCCCAGAAATGGTAGTTCCCATTAGCTCCCCTGTCTCGATCCCTCTGCTTAGAGTTCACCGAACGGGCAAGTGCTTCACTCTTGCCAGACAAGCAACACAAATGTGTAGAAGTTAGAAATGCACAGAGGGGTCAGACAGAGGCTCCATCGCTGACAGAAGCACACGTATGAGCAGCCCAGGTGGAACCCACACCCCAGTTGCTTGTACACACAGTCCCTCTGCTCACAGAACATTCCCAAATGCACGCAGTTGCACGGGAGACCTGTTCAGGCTTGGAATACATGCACTGGGCGAGTGTGGGCAGGGACACACCATGAGTCCACATGCATCTGTACCCCTGCTTGGCCCCCTGATCAGGGCTCTTGAGAAAAATGTTGGGGTTAGTGTCAGTGTTTTACAAGAACTTTGTAACTACCCATTGTAAAATGCTCGCCTGTTTGCCTGTCTATGTAGAACTAGGGGCCACCGCATTCCTTGCCTCTATATACATTGTTCATGTAGAAGTTTCCTGGATTTTGCATTCATGGTGCTGTATACTGTGAAGCATTCAGAGACATTGTGTGAAGGGGTCAACAGCTATTCCTAGGAGTAATGCACTTGTAAAAGTCTGTGGCCTATTCACAGTTCACAGTGGCCTAAGAAATCCAGGTTCTTGGTCACAGCTTCCAGGATCAGCCTGCCTCTTATATCTCTGACATATCTTTCTAGCAGAATTATCCAAATTGAGAACACGACTTACAGGATATGCAGTCAAGATTGAGTTTGATACTCTTGTGTTGATGTAGGCCACACACCAGTTGTTCTCTGTCTGCCAAGTAGAGATTTATTTCAGCTCTCTAAGACTAGGTTCATCAAAGAATCAGGAGAAAATATCCTTTACGTTCTGTTTTCTCCCTGTTTTCTGTCCTTTGTAGCAGGAAAGCTGGTGAGCATTGTAGGAAATGTTAGTACAATACATGCCATGACAATAGGTAGGGTGTAAAAAAATAAATAAAGCACAGGGCTAATTTGAGAACAGTATTGGTGGTGATAATTCCATTTTCCCAGCATGCTCTCTAGTGTTCTAAAACATATCTGTCTTGAAGTTTTAATTTAATACATTTTGATGCATTATCTAAGTGGTTATATAGGGAACAAAGACACATACCTCCTGGCAGGCTTATTGGCCCACAGCCCTGCTTTGTGTCCGTCTCATTTTCTTTCATGAAGATCCGTTTGATACAGATCCGCCATAGTCCGAAGTGCGCCGTCTCGCAGGTGGCATTGTATTTGTCCACCGCAGGACTCAGCACAGCCCAGTGATCTGTCACCACTGCGGTGAACATTAAAGCAACACCAATCAGAATAATAGTTAAGGTCACCCGGACTTTGCATGTCTTGGCTTCATTCATGGCTGGAACGTCTCCTCCAAAGGGCAGCAGTGACTGCTGTTTCTGACTTAATCGGCCTGTGGTGGCAAGGAACCCTGCAGGCAATCTGGGTAGACGTCCCAAGTCCCAGCGTGTCTAAGTATTTCCAAATGTCAGCCCTGCTGTGGCAAAGTGGAGTAAGTTGAGGGCTGAGAAGATGGGCAGCTGGCAGCGTGTACAGCTGTTGAGATCGATCAGATGACCAGGCTGGTTGTGAGTGAGGCTTCTATTAATGCACAGAAGGGGCAAGGAACTGGGCTGCTCGGGTTACAGCTCCGTACCTGATGCTGGGACTTGTGTCTGGGATTCCAAAGGCGGACTTGAAGCAGCAGTGACTTGGGTGATGAATCATATAATAGGATTTTAAAGTTATACAATCATATCGTGATCACATCATGCCAGGACTTTTCCAGCTCCATCAGCTGCCAGCCTGTTTCCAGACCCAAGTCAACATACTGGTATTAACCTTTAAAATCTTGCCTGGCTTGAGGCCAGGTTACCTGAAGGAGCTTCTCCTCCTGCCTGGACCCTAAAACCCCCTCTGCTCTGGGAAGGAAGTGTGGTGGAAGATGGCTGAGAAAGAGGGCTATTTCTCTTGTGGCACCCCAGCCCTGGAGTGGGCTTCCAAGAAGACATTGCCTGCTGCCCACATTGTGCTGCTTTTGGGGTTGGGGGAAGAGCACCTTATTTCTTGGGCATTTTAGTCTACAGAGCAATCCTGTAGCTCATAGACAGTATCCAGAGGGCTATAGGAGTGTCTCGATTCCCAGCTCTGAGCTTGTAAAACAGCTTGTGCTCAGAGCATGGAAAGAGCTGCACCAGCTACGTCTCCAGAGTGGTGGGACTAAACCCAGCGAAGGGGCTTTGGGAGCACTCCTTGGGGCAGGAGGGGAGGCAGCTGGCTCCTAGTAGCACCTCAGCCTCCTTCCCTCTCTGTCCAACGTGCCCTGGTGAGTCAGCTGAAAGCAGCTGCTTTGCAGGGTGGGAGGACCTTGCGGGCAGCCTTCGCCTCTGCACTCCACCTGCCCTGTGTGGGATGCCCGAAACCCAGCCCGCCAGTTCAGAGGGTTCTGGGCAGCCTCACTGGATTGCACCCCCCACGTCTGTGCTCTTTCAACATGCCACTGGATTTGAAATCTTCACCCTGCTGCTAGATTAACCTTGTTACGACATTTATTTTACAGTAGAGTAGTTGTGCTCACTTATATAAGGCATTTTGTTTTCTTGAATTTAATACTTTTAATTGCTGTGGACTGTCTAAGCACAAGGCCAAGGCAAGCTTCGGTGGAGGGATCACTCCAGAGAACCAGCTGGCTGGAATGCCCTGACATACGTTTAAATGTCATTAAATGCCTGGAAAAGAAAGCAGTCTTAACCTGGTGCTGAAAAGATGGCAGAGTTGGTGCCCACTGGACTTCTGTGTGGAGGTTATTCTACAAATGGGGGTTGGCACCCCGTTAGAAGCTCTTTTGCTTGTTGCCACCCTGCAAGATGGCACTCAGAGGAATTCCTCAGTGGCTGGCCACAGTGTCCAAGTAGGCTCAGCTCAGGAGATGCTCCCCAGCAGCTCTTGCAGCCCCAGGCCTTGTGAGGTTTTATCGCTTTCTGCCAGCATCTTGAATCAGATTTGCAAGCATAAAGGCAAGCAGGACAGAATCTGTGCTGCATGCTCTGAACTTCTGGTCCCAGTGTGTAGTCTGGCTGCTGCAGTTGGCATTGCGATGCAGTGCTTCCCTTCCATCTTAAGCGGTTGCCCCAGAAGGATTTCATGGTTGATGGTATCAAGAGCTGCTGAGAGGCTGGGAGTATCAATAGGCTCATGCTTCCCATCTTTCTCCTGGCGCAAGTCAAGAAGTTAAGGGACAGTCAGAGCAGCAGATAAAGCGACAGTCAAAGAGACTGATTGATAACCAGGAAAGAGCCAGTGTGGTGTAGTGGATAAGAGTGTGGGACTGGGTCTCAGGCGATCCAGGTTCTAGTCCGCCTTCAGCCATGGAGCCAACTGGGTGACTTTGGCCCAGTCAGACTCTCAGCCCAGATACCTCACAGGGTTGTTGTTGCGGGATAAGACTGAGAGCAGCAGGAGAAGAATGATGTAAACCTTGAAAGGAAAACAGGTGTGACAAATAAATAAAACAGGTAAGCCTGGCTTGGAGGCATCCTCAAAGGGTAAAGCAAAGGTACTTGTATGTCCCCCCCATCGCAGGACAGGTCTTCCGGGTTGGCCCTATACCCTGCACAGGCCTCCCAAGAGTCAGCAGTTTGCCAGTGACTTGCTCTCCTTGGGCTTCTCTGTCAGTGTTTTCAGGCTCCCCTTGATGATCTACCCAAGAGGGAAGCGTTCTGGGAGGCAGGTGGTGAGGCCAGGAGTTTCTGCCACCTCCTGAAAGCAGCATACAGCCCTCTTCCTGGATGCCAACGCCTCCTCACTGGTCTCAGGGTGCAAAGTGTCCAGGGTGCTGAGACAGAGCCTCGTCTGCTGGAGACTTTGAAGAGCTGTTGCCTGTCAGAGTATGCAATACTGGGCTGGGTGGGCCAATTGCCTGGCCTGTTCTAAGGCAACTTCCACTGCTATCAAATGTTGCAAATTGTACGTAACACATTCTGGCCTAATTTGAGTGCAGAGATATTGCTGATTTTGGTATCATTAAAAATGAAACTAGAGAAAAGCTGCACATTTTTCATTTAATGAACCAAAGGTTACATAAGACGTCTCTCTGTGTTTGTTCTTCATGAGGCTGTTTCTAAAAAACCCAGTGATTGTTAGAACTGCGACGTGAGTCATGGATTAAGCCAAGAGGGCAGCTTGTGCTAACAAAGAAAGGGATGCAACGTCTGTGCCACCGTCCTCCAACTGTGTCTAGAGAAAGTGCTAAAGTATCTTGCTGCACCTTAAAAACGATCAGAGCCATTGCAGCATTAGCTTTCACAGAATACAGTCTTTTGCCGAAATGGCCTTTAGTTCTTCAGAGCTGAACTGCTCTGCTATTCTGTGAAGGCCCCACAAGACTCGTAGGGCACCATCCCACGCCTGTTTAGACCGAAAAGAGTACTGTGAGTGTGAAGCCTGCTTTTTTAGCTGCTTTTGTTGCAGCAGGCTAAAACAACCAACCTTCACGAAGTAAAGAAAGCAGCAGCATTCCGCTCAATTTCTGTCTTATAAAGGTTTCCGAAAAACTGAACTGCTGGGAAACGTCCTTATTAATGGACGTAGATATTCCATTGTGCTGAAATATCTTTGGTGGTTTAAGGACAATGGTTTTCACTTTCTTAAAATCAATTCTGTCTCTGTCTTTCGCCGCCCCTCCCCCTGCTTTGTGTGAAGAGAAGAGAAGAAATAATATGAATACTGGATGTTATTGTTTTAACCACTTGCATTGATGTTTCCCTTTGTTTATGCTTGCCTCAGGCCGTGTTAAACTTCCTTTGTTACTTGCAGTCAGTTTATTTCCATGCCCCAGACAGACGAAGCAGAACTCATGCCAGGGAGACCCCTGCCCATGCCCCTCCCACACTGCCAAGACCACTGTTGGAAAGGGACTGCCACCATCAGCTTTTCATTTCAGTTGTCTTGGCTCTTTGTATACATAGGAAAGTATAAAAGTACCAGCAGGGGAGACTGTAATTTTAGATAAAAGGAAGAAAAAGGCACAAAGAACAGAGAAAACCTCAACTGCAGCAATCAACTCTCTCCCCAGCACATCACTCACAAAGAAGATGTTGCACAAATAGTAGGAAAAGGGCTTGATGATCAAAACTCTCCCCGCAAGGCAGGGGGCATATGCCCTCATTTCAGCACAAGCTTCTGTGAGTCATATGGTGCTCTCTTCCTTCGGAAGGCATTCTGCCCTACTTAGGGCGGCGTCCCATCTTACAGCACCGAAGGAACCCTCACAAGTCATCCTTGGATCTTAAAACATCACACAGAAGGCAATCAGACACACCAGAATGGTTGTAGCAAGAGAAAAAACTCAGCTGATGAGCAATGATTAAAAGAATGTCCTGGATTATGAGAAAGGGGCCCAAAAAAGGATGGTGTTTACATTTCCCAGATATATCAAGGACAGTCAGGTATTTGATCAGAAGATTTGTTTACACTCCTTAAACTATGTAAAAAAACGCATGAGTACAAATTGCCCATTAGTAAATTCAGACTGTGGAAAAAGAAGAAATACTCGGAGATAATTATTTCTGCTTATTTATCAAAGAAGGAACTATTTGGGCCTCTTTCCTAGGTACCACTGTACAGAATATGTTGACTTCATTTGAAACCCAAGTTTCATGCATGAATGAAGTTCTCTGAGCATGTTTTACTCTGATACTTTAATTGTGATGTAGTGGCATAGAAAATGATGTATGTTTCTTTGCCTTTCCTTTCAGGCTGCAATGACCCAATCATATTTCCTCAGGAATGCTCAGTTGGTGAGTTTTACCCATGCATAAACTAAGACCGATTGCAAACCATAGAAGAATTTCTCACCCAGCCCAGATTGGCCAAACATATGAAGAAACGTTCACCTTCCCCCATGACTTACCCTCTTGAGCCATTTGGGGCATCTGCTCTGACAGCTTTTTCAGCTCTGTGCTCTATAGCACTCGGCCTTCTGTACTACGGGTCTAGAATATTTAAACATGTGCACCAGAGGTGTTCTGTTCTACACTTTTTGGGGCCACTCCGGGCAATATACATCTTTCTTGAAGTAAGCGTCATATTTCTCACCTGATATTTGTAGATATCCAGGGGATCGGTGGGAGAAGTTCAATAAAATATTCAGAATACAGTGCTGAAGGACACCTCTTTCTTTCAAGACCATCCATAGCTTCACATGGTCCATGTAATCAAAGGCTTTGCTCTAGTCTATGAAGCAGACTGGTCTTTTTCTGAACTTCTTTGGTGTGCGCTCCAGTAGCCAATGCATATTTGCAATATGATCACTAGTGCCTCTTTCTTTTTGGAATCCAGCTTGGAGGTCCAGCATTTCTTGCTCCATATAGGGTAGTATTCTTGCAACACTTTGAGCATTTCTTTGCTTGCGTGGAAGATTAATGCAAAGGTCCAGTGGTTGCTGCACTCTTTTGCCTCTCCTTTCTTGGGGACTGGGGTGAATATTGAATGTTTCCAGTCTGTGGGCCATTGTTTTTCCATATTTGTTGACATATTTGTTATGATTTGGACTGATTTGTTTTCTGCAGCTTGGAATAGTTCTATTGATATCCTACCTACTTCAGGTGCTTTATTCCTTGCAAGAACTTTCAGAGCAGATTTCACTTATAAAATCCTCACTTCACTTTCTAATATTGCAACCTCTTCTTCATAGGATGCCCCTTTGAAGAAGTCTGTCATGTATTTATTTATCATTAGGGTTGTATTTATTTATTTATAAAATTTGTATGCCGTCCAATTACTTGCGTCTCTGGATGGCTTATATCCCACCGTTTTTCTTGTAAAGAACTCCAAATGGCTTACATCATTCTTCTTCTCCTGCTCTCAGTCTTATCCCCACAACAACAACCCTGTGAGGTAGGTTGGGCTGAGAGTCAGTGACTGGCCCAAGGTCACCCAGTTGGCTCCATGGTTAAGCAGGGACTAGAACCCAGATTACCTGAGCCCCATTAAGAGCTCCTGTGCTCTTAACTACCATACCACACTGTCACCTCTTCATCTCTTCTGCGTAGTTCTTCTGTCTATTCTTCCCACCTTCTCTTTATTTTCTCCTGATCAGATTGTATATTTCCTTGTTTGTTATGGCTGTATGACCCATTATATTCTTTCACCTACTGACTTTCCGTGTTGACATGTCTTAGGCTGCAGTTCTAAAAGGTGGGGTGGACAACGTGCTGCCTTGATGGTTTTAAGTGAATCACTCACATGTTCTGCCAATATCAGCACTGAAATCCCAGTCCTTCTAGCTCTCCTTTGCAGCCACTGCTATGCCGATCACCCACCACTGCTTTAACCTCACCCTTCAGGTATCCCTTCCAAAGCCAGACCGCAGCATCTACTGGTAATTTCACTGCCACAGCCAAAATTAACTAGAAGGCAATATGAAGTTTTTAAAATGATAAAAATAAAGAGTCAACCCAGTTCTGCTCTGGGCCCACCCCCTGTGGATGTGCAGCCACAAGGGATGCCCATCTGTGAGAACAGATGTCACATCAAAGGCAGCTGTCCACCCCTGCTATCCATTCTTACCTGGGAGCAGGGCCCATTGAACTCCATGGAGCCAACTTTGGAAAAGATATTATAGCATTGCACTATCCATCCTGTTAGCCTTTTCTCATGGAAAGCATTTGATAACCATCAGTTTAGCTTTCTGGGCCTGCTTCCACAAAGGAGGGCAAACTGCTTTTCCAGTGAGTGTTAAGCTGCCATGATTCTGAACACCACACTAGCAAGTAACATTCCCTTGCTCCTTTTGCCGACCTCCCCTTTAACCCTTGCGACAGGCATGTCATCTATAGAGACCTATTAGCATGTTAAGTAGGATGTGTGTGGTGGGACCCCAGTGCAGTGTTGCTTTGGCATGAACAGTGTCCAAGTGCAGAATATTTCTTTCCCCTATATGGGCAAACAGTCCCAGCTCCTGCAATGCAGCCCAGCCAAATGTTTTCTTCTGCCTCTCACCGCACATGTACCCAGATTATTTTGACAGTAGTATGTCCTGTGGCCCTCCAGGCAAAAGCATGCATTTGTTAGCTCCCTTTCTCTCCATTTGCAAATTTTCTTAGAAGCAGTTCATAGAGGATAATGGTCAAAACAGACATTAAATTCGTGCCTACCCATTATGTCTCTCCTGCATTTTCACTCTCCCCACCCCCCCCCATCAGATTAAGGCCATAGCATGGTGAGTGGACAGCTCTGGGGATCCGGCTTGGCCTCCCTGTACCTACTCTAGAGTAAAAACAGTGGGTGGGAGGGAAGATGCAGATTTAAAGTCCTTTCTATTTGGTCATATATTTATGTTTTCAGACTTCTTTTAGTCTTTAGATACAGCTGTGTACAGCAGCTGTGCATCTCGTTATTGCAGATACCTATTAGCTCTCCAGGCCATGGGCCATGCCTAAATCCACTGCAGTAAAGTCCTTTTTATATCCCAGTTCAGGCCTCTACATGGATGGCCATGTGTGCACACACAATCCCTTGCCCGCCAGCTAACGAAACAGTCTTTCCAATGGCTGAGCCACACCATTTTGAGATCAGAGGACTGGGGCCGTGCAGCAGGGCGAGCACTAGAAGCTGGGACTTCAAGAGGGCCAACTTTGGCCAACTGAAGGCCAGGCTGGGGAAAGTCTCCTGGGATAGGTTACTGGAAGGTAAGCGAGTTGAAGAGGGGTGGATGGCACTCAAAAGGGAGGTTTTGCAGGCGCAAGCCCTGACAATACCTCTAGTCAGTAAGGTGGGGAGGCGGAGGAGAGTGCCGCCATGGATGCGAAAGGAGGTGGTTAGAGGGATTAGATGAAAGAGGAGCCTCCGTAGGAAATGGGTACTGGGGGAAATAGACAAAAGGGTATACCGGGAGGAGGAGGCCCGTTGCAGAAGGATTCTTCGCAAGGCTAAGGCTGATTATGAGCTGAGACTTGCCAAGAATATCAAGAGCAACAAAAAGGGCTTCTTCCAGCATGTAAATAGGAAAAGGAAGGGGAGACAAGTGGTGGGACCACTAAATAAGGAGGAAGGAGATCCAGTGACTGACATGAGGGAACAGGCACAGATGCTAAATGACTATTTTGCCTCTGTGTTCTCCCCAAAGCAGGACGGGGGATATCCGTATAGGAGATTGGATGAGGCTGGGGACTTAGGGGCAGAGATTAGAGTCACCCCCCTTGAAGTCGAGGGGCTCCTCAGGGCATTGGACATTACAAAGGCGCCAGGCCCTGACGGGTTACACCCGAGAGTACTTAGAGAGTTGGCAGGGGTTCTCTCACGCCCGCTGGCCTCCATTTTTGAGGCCTCGTGGAGAACGGGTGAAGTTCCAGAGGACTGGAGGGTGGCATCGGTGGTCCCAATTTTCAAAAAGGGTAGTAGGAAGGACATGGGGAATTATAGACCGGTTAGCCTTACGTCCATTGTAGGAAAAACAATGGAAAGGCTCATAATAGAGAGAGATCTAGTGATGCTAGATAGGGAAGGGAGGCTGACAGCCACACAACATGGCTTCCGCAGAAACAGGTCCTGCCAGACAAACCTTGTGGAATTCTATGACAAGGTTTCGAGATGGCTGGATGGAGGGGACGCAGTGGATGTGGTATACCTGGATTTCAGCAAGGCCTTTGACAAAGTGCCCCATGATATCCTGGTGGAGAAACTGAGGAGTTTTGGGATACACCAAAGCACTGTCCGGTGGATTAGGGCATGGCTGACTGACCGAAAGCAGAAGGTAACCATTAGCGGGGAATCGTCGGGATGGCAGCCAGTGACAAGCGGGGTCCCCCAGGGCTCTGTCCTGGGGCCGATCCTGTTTAATCTTTTCATTAACGACATGGAAGAAGGGGTGAACAGTCTGCTTATCAAATTCGCAGACGACACTAAAACTGGAGCAGTGGCCACAACTGAGAAGCAGGTACTCCAGATCCAAAAGGATCTGGACAGACTATGGAAGTGGGCAGGAGACAACAGGATGGCGTTCAATGTGGAGAAGTGCAAGGTCTTGCACTTGGGGCATAGGAATAGCTGTCATAAGTACAGGTTAGGGGACAAGTGGCTGGAGAGCAGCACTTGTGAAAGGGACCTCGGGGTACTGGTTGACCGCAGGCTAAACATGAGTCAGCAGTGTGATGCGGTGGTCAAGAGGGCGAATGCCACCCTTGGTTGCATAGCCAGAAGTGTGGCTTCTAGATCAAGAGAGGTACTACTACCACTCTACATGACTCTGGTGCGCCCGCAACTGGAGTATTGTGTTCAGTTTTGGGCCCCTCATTACAGAAAGGATATAGCCAGGTTGGAGTCAGTGCAGCGTAGGGCCACAAGGATGGTGGCTGGTTTGCAGGGGATGGGGTATGAGGCGAGACTGAGGGAACTGGGTCTCTTCAGCCTGGAGAAGAGGAGACTCAGAGGGGATATGTTGGCAACATACAGGTATGTGAGGGGGTGTCACATGGAGATGGGGAGAGGCCTGTTCTCCCCTGCAGAGGAAGGCAGGACGCGCTCCAATGGAGCAAAGCTCAGGGAGCCAAGGTTCAATTTGGATGCCAGGAAGCACTTCCTGACAGTTAGGACCCCGAGGGCGTGGAATGGGCTTCCACGGGAGGTCGTTGAGGCCCCATCGGTGAGGGTGTTCAAAGATAGGCTGGACATGCACATGGTGGGCATGTCATGAGCGGAGCCGGCTGGTGCCGGAGGTCAGACTAGATGGCCCAGGAGGCCCCTTCTGACTCGCTCTGTTTCTATGTTTCTATGTTTCTATGTTTCTATGCCTTTTGAGGCATAAAAATGGAATCGTGTCAGATGCACACCAAGAGATCAGAGTAGCTTCCCTTTCTGCCTCTCTGCTCCCCTCACCCTCCGTTCTTTAATGGCTGCGAAGAGTTCTCATGAAAGCTGGGCCGGGGGTGTGGGCAGGAGCCTAGAGGGAGCCGACTCCAAAAAGGAGGAAGAGTGTTTTAAAGATTTAATGAGGTCTCCTTTTGAAGAGGCCTCTTGTAAAAACTTCCTAGACATCAGTCGATTTTATGAGCCCCATTTCTGCCCCCCCCCCCGCCCGCCTGCCTTTACTGCTGTTGAGGCTGGGAACACCACAGGTGCCATGCACATCAGGCATGCCAGTGCTAATGGGTGTCTGCAATTGCAGCCACAGCATCTGCTCTCCACAACAAGCTTTCTGCATTGGAAGAAAAGACTGCCAGTGACTCGGCTTGTAGTTTAATTGCATCTTACCCGGACAGCAGTGGCTGTTAAATCATTAGTTATTTCTTCCAGCTGCAAATGGTTGTCAGCACCTTCTCCATTACTGGCAAACAATCCTGCTAGCAGTTTCCTGATCAGTGTTTGCTGTCTCTATTGGGTTGATGGGATGATTTGGTGTTTCGGTATCAGAATGAAAATCCCCAAATAACACTGAGATCCTGCCCAAGATCTCTCCCTCTGTATCAGAGTAAAAACCCTGTGGTACAGGTAGAATTAATTCCAGCCCAGCTAGACTGAGCCGCTGCTTTTGCTTCCGGGAGCGTCTGTCTCGTGCAATCGATCCAAACTGTATAAAGTCAGCCTTGCACTGACACAGTTCTAAGACACACAGTGCAAAGCACCCCCCTCCTTCTGCCTTTAGTGGGTGTGACTTGTTCTGGTCATCTAGAACATCCAGAGATAATTGGTGTGGGGGTTTCTGCAGCTGATCCCCTAGTGGTGTGTGGCAGTAGGCAAGCATTTACCATCTTCCAACCAGGTGAGTTCTTAACAGTTCGCAAGGAGCTGGCTCAAGGGCCAGGCCAGCCAAGTTGCCAGTGGTGTTCGGACCCTCGTTTCCTCCAGGGTAGGTCTAACACTCTTACCAACCCAATCGCACTATGTGGCCAGCTGGCCCTTGATAGAAATGGGGCAGACAGCAACTTGTGGGGTTGCAGCTGCCCTGGCTGCCTATGCCTAGCTTGAGCTGCTTGCTGATGACCCAGGAAGTCCTCTCTTCCTTGGGCCAGGAAGATCTGCAGCATGGATGTCCCTGCCTGTGCTGATGTTTCCACCAATTCCATGTTGTAATGATATTTAACGATTTGCAGCACCTCTGCTTCTGGCTTGAGGGGAGCAAGGTTGCGGCCTGAGACCACTCAGTGGAAAGACTTTGCTTGAATAAAATATTGTATAGGCAAAAGTGAGGGAGGCGCCTGACATAAGGAACACCACAGAGCAGGGCAGGGACTGAGGTGGGGGCTGCGGGAGATCATACAACACAAAAAGAGAGTTGCCCACCTTAGGGAAGTAAATGGCACAGTCGGGGTAAATTTATCTACTATTTCATCCAAATGTCTATCAAAACAGAAAAGCAAAGCGAAACCACAGCTCGAGCCCATGCTATCAATATAGAGAATGGCAATGAATGTGAAGACTTTCACAGGCAAGACCTAGAATCATAGAATCACAGTAGTCAAGTTGGAAGGGGCCAAGCTGGCTATCAGGTTCAACTCCCTGCTGTTGCTGGACATCAAGTTGCACCATTCCATTCAGATGGCTGTCCAGATGCTTTTTGAATGTCTCCAGTGAGAGAGCCCGCAACTTCCCCAGGTAATTGGTTCCATTGCCATACTGCTCTGACACTGAGGAAATTCTTCCAGGTGTCTTGTCTAAATCTGGCTTCTTTTAACTCAAATCTGTTATTCCGTGTCCTTCCTCTTTGTGGCAGCCCTTCAGGTACTTGGAGAGTACTATCATATCACCCCGCAGTCTCTTCTTGAGGCTGAACATGTTTAGTCTTTCCTCACAGGACTTTGCCTCCAGTCCCTGAATCATCCTTGTTGTCCTCCTCTGTACTCTTTCTAGCTTCTCTGCATCTTTTTAAAACTTAGGTGCGCAGAACTGGATACAGTACTCCAGGTGAGGTCTGAGTATAGTAGAACTAGTACTTCACATGTTTTGGAAGTGATGCTTCTGTTAATGCATTTGCCCTTTTTGCAGCTGTATCACATTGTTGGCTCATATTTAGCTTGGGATTGAGATCCTTCTCATTTGCATTGTTGAGCAAAGTATTCCCCATCTTGTAGTGATGCATTTGGTTTCTTTTTCCTAAGTGGAGCACTTGGCATTTGTCCCTATTGAATTTCATTCCGCTGCTCTCTGCCCAGTGTTCAACCAATCAAGATCACCCTGTATCTTATCTCTGTCTTCCAGAGTATTTGCTATTCCACCCAGCTTTGTGTCATCTTCAAATTTAATTATCTTTCCTTGCACTTCCTTATCTAAATCATCAATAAAAATGTTGAAGAATACTGGTCCCAAGAAAGAACTCTGCAGCATCCCATTTGTCATCTCTCCCTAGTCTGAGAATGTGCCATTGATGAGCACTCTTTGAGTCTGATCTTGCAACCGATTGTGGATTGACCTAGTGGTTGCATTGTCTAGCCCACTTTTTGCTAGTTTGGTAATTAGGATGACTTAGTCAAAGGCTTTGCTAAACTCTAGACAGATTATGTCCACAGCATTTTCACAGTCCATTTGGAAGGTGAACCAATCAAAATAATGAAATTAGATTAGTCTGGCAGAAAGAAATGCAACTACAGCATGATATTCCAGAGACACCTTGGGCAAAAGTAGGTGTGAATTTGTTTAGCTGGGTAGACAATGAATACATGATTATTATAGATTATCACTTCAAAGTGTGAAAAGCAGACTGCTCATCTTTGCCAGGACAGTCATATATCAGATTAAAAGCACCATTGGCATAATATGTGCACTCAGATAATGGGCCCCACTTTGTTGCAGCAGAAATAAATCGAAGTGTGAGATTTCAGCACCAGGGTATTTTCAAGATAATAGGAAAGGAAAACCTGCAGTCAAAACAGCTAAGGAACTCTTAGGAATAGCAAATATGGAAGGAACAGGCCCATTTTGTCAATGAGACACTAAATACATGATTTATCCATGTAATAATTGCTTTTGTACTTGGCCACACACATCACTTCTAGTTGATTGGAATATTCTATCCCAAGACCTAAACTCAAGTCCTGCACGAAGATAAATAGGCTGAAGAACAAAGATAGTTTTACCAAGTGGGAGGCTATTAGAGCCAGGGATTGTCGGAGCATCCTTCGCTGCATCAATAGGGACAGGGCCTGCATTACAGTGAATCATCCAGAGGTCTTCCAGGCCTAGAACTGGGGACACAGAGAGAGTCCAGCCCCTAACAAAACAGGACAGAGTCTGGCGCAAGGCAGCCATAACTCAGAGTTATAGCCTATGGCCATTTAAGGGACAGACAGGAAGTGAACAAATACTGAGACATAGCAAAAGACATATGAGGAAAACGACAGAGGAAGTGGGTGGTGCCATGAATTCAAATGAGAGACAAATGTAATGAGCACGGTATTGGACAAATAGGGACCGAGCTGAGACACACAACCATGCTGACACGCAACTGTATAGTCCTGGGCAGATGAATGCAGAAGAAGAGATTGTGGCAGGGATATAGCCCAGCTCTTCAGCGAACAGAATAAAGGATGGCAGCTGAAGGATGCCATTGTTAAAACTCAGACCCACCTGCATTGGATGAGTATCAAGAGACCTGCACACCTAAATGTCAATGCATACACTTCCATTATAATTTGTTATTTCTCAAAAGAGAAGGGATGCAACAATATGAAAAAGTGCTGGGTTTGGCATGGATAAGGGTGCTTCCAGAGAATAAGGAGTTCCTGAGGGCAACACTCACTGCCTCTGGCTTGAGGAAAGAGAGGACACAGCTTGAGGGAGCTCAGTGGAAAGGCCTTGTTTGAATAAACCTTTAAGTTTGTTTAAAAGGCAGAGTGCCTGTGAATCTGTGGGGTGCAGTCTATCAGTTTGGAAACACTCGTAGTCAGCCATCA
This sequence comes from Varanus salvator macromaculatus, assembly GCA_023646645.1. NCBI lineage: Eukaryota > Metazoa > Chordata > Lepidosauria > Squamata > Varanidae > Varanus > Varanus salvator. Next base: position 325,804 of record JAIXND010000791.1, on the reverse strand, counting down.
TACATTTCTTTAGGTTGGAGGTTCCACCACACACTTATACCATGAGTAAATTAATAACAGGCACAAACAAAGACTCAAACCAAAGGACATTGGCTTTATTGCAAAATATGGAAAATTCAATATTCAACTTTAGTACAGAATGGATTGAATCAGTTAGATAAGCAGTATTCAGACTGTACCTGAAAACTTATTTGGGCAACTTTATAAAGACTGAAAGTACAGGAGAAAGTAAATGCAAGAAAGAAAGCACAGGAGAAAGGCCGAATGAGGTTTGATATGAAGAAGTAAACTGTGCATGTCAACTAAGAGAAGCTGTTATGGCAGCTGAGGGACACCGTAAAGACCTAGCCACAGTGAGGCTAACTTGAGATATAGGTGACTTATGTCCATACGAAGCATGCTGCAAGTTGGAAAACAGAGAGAGTGAGAAGCAGAAAGGCAAAAAAAAATCAGAATGCATGTATATTCTCATTCATAGAGCTAAGGAAGAGGGAAAGGTTTTTCCTTTGTGGGGGAAATCCATACGGAAACAAGTCTAGCACTGGGCTATTAATATTTTAGTGGTTTCACCATAAAGTAGATTAGTTGGGTTGTTGCTGTGATTTATACAATTTTATATTGCTGTATAAATTTCATAAATTGTAAATTGCTTTGAGTCGGTCTTTGAAACAGCCATGGAGGAATTTTGTCAATGAGAAACTAAGCTTACAATGCATCCATCCATGTAATATTTGCTGTTCTACTTGGCCCATAAGCATCTTTTCAGCTGCCAATCAGCACATAATACAATGACAGTTGTCACGGGGATTAAAGCTGCTACCTTTTAACTTGCTGAATTATGGAAAATTTGGCCACTTATGGCTTCCGCAGAGCAAAAGAATCATGGGACCAGGGCCAGATAAATGATTGTGGCTGTCTAATTTTGTTCTTATTAAATATGGGCTTGAAAGACAGGGTGCTAAACTATCCCCTATTCATTTACTGAATTTTACAGTTGGCATGAATAGAAAAATAAAAACAGCATTATGTATTATATTTCCTCTCCACCAAACAACCTGCCCTTGTTATCTTTTTGTTCCTTTCTTTGTAGCCTCCAAATGTTTTCTTCCTTCCTTCCTGTTTCCAAAAAGGTAGAGAAAATAACAGGAGAAAAGTCTGAGTGATGTCCAAATCCTGAGACCTGCTGCCAGTCAGGGTGACCAAGACCAGGCAAGGTGGCTCAGTGGCCACCATGTGTTAACAAGATTTCTATTGATCAAGGACAAAGCTTCTGCAACATGGTTGATTCACAAAAGCTATGGGTAGGTGATAACCCCTGGGTTGATGCAGTAAAAAATGGCACACACTACCTCATCCGTTTTCCACATCTGCGACACTGAGAATAACTGACATTGACTAATTAAAATTATAACGTCAAGTAAAAGGTAGATGATGAAACTGATAGTAGAGCTAATGGAAGTGAGAGAGAGAGGAAAAGAGAGATAACATCAAATAGAAAGAAGTGTAAAAGAACATCCGAAACAAATCAGGGAACCTAAAGAAAAACATTTGGCTGAACAATGTAGTAAAACAGAAAATGAAAAAGATCCATGATTCATTCAGTTTGCATAAAAAGATTATGGAAGAAGCAGGTATATTTTAAAAAAGAAGACTGTCCATTACTGGTATGCAGGAATAATTTTCTAATACTGGATGTTCGATAAAATTGCAGCATGGAGTGATTCCATTAAAAGAGTTATTTGAAGGTGATAGAGCAGATTTTTTTTTTTTTTTTGTATCAGAGGGCAATATTTGAGCAGAACTACAGAAAACTGAAATTCAAAATGTAGTATAACTTAAAGGGTGGAGCATTAACCATGCTCCTGCATTAACCATGTTTTCACCAAATTATTAAAGTTAATAGAAGTGGAGGATTGTAATGGACCAGTTCAACCAAATCTACAAAACTGGGATCATTCCTGAAATTTGGTTAGGATCAATTTTGATTATATTACTCAAAAGGGGAAATGCTAATATTTTTTTGTAACAGCTGATCAGAGAGTGTGCTAACAGGTAGCTTTCAGATAAATCCAGTAAAATTACAGTGATTGGAGAACCATAAGTTTGATGAGGCATTTGCTGTAGTTTTCTGAAAAAATAATACATGGTAAAATTTACAAGAAATGTGCATAGGGAGCAGGATTCAGAAGAGGATTGTAACTAGGGAAGCATTATTCTGTACACATGTACTTGGGAAGAAATGCTGGGATATGAATGTAGGTGTGTATGTTTGCTGTATTCACTATCAGAAAGCTCGTGATGAAGTAAAATATGGCAACTGAATGGAGCTGTTGGTAAAGAAAGGTCTTGATTCAAGAGATAATCATATAATCAGAAACTTGTACTTAGAACAAAAAGCTGCAGTGAAAGTTGAAGATCAGATGAAAGAGGATATAGAGATATGAAGAGGAGTACAAGAAAGATGTAGTCAGTCCTATTCAATTCAATTCAAAGATGTATTGCTTTTTTACTTTTCACTTTGAGAAGCATCTTTAAGAAGCCCTTGATGATTTAAATCATGGTATCATTGTTAATGGAGAGTATCAATAAGATTCGATATGCAGATGATACAGTATTTTGCTAGCTATTTAGATGATCTACAGTGATTACTTGACAAAAGGCAAAGCCTGATGGCCTCTGCCTCAAAGCACAGAAACCTGTGAACATGGAGGCTACCTGCGCCTGATGCAAGATGGCCTCTGTTGCTCCACTTCTTGAGCCGTGCATTTTATCTCGATGGTTGGTTTTGGCCACCTCAGTGAAGAGCTGCCCCAGCCTCCTTCCCTCCCTGCTTTCAAATGCCACTTTTGTCTTTTCTGAAGGCAATTTCTAAACACAGAGAGGTAGCCAGCACAGTTCTTTCTGTATCAGGTGTGTGTGTGTGTGGGGGGGGGAGTCTAGGAACCCCCAGACCAAGTCAGCAGGCCATGGGATTTTACCCAAAGGCAAGGAGGTAGGCTGTGAACATGGTCTAAAAATGAATATTAAGAAAGCCAAGTGCATGGGAATTGGTAAAAAGTAAGCTGTCCAAGAGATGCAGTTAAAAATTCAAAACAAAAATTTGGAGTGGATTGATAAATATAAATAGGTTGGAATTTGGTTGAATGAACAGTGGGATCATACCAATGTAATAAAAGTTAGAACAGAAATGGCCTGATTTAATTTTTTTAAATGGAAAAAAGTAGTATTTAACAAAAAGTTATCCTTGATCATGTATATGGTATGTGGTTATGTATTTTCAGCTCTGGGGTAAAGCATGGAATCAGGCTACCATTTTTGTTTGTTTTTTATTGCAATTTTCACCAAAATTTGTTGTTGTTAGTCGCGAAGTCGAGTCCGACCCATCGCGACCCCATGGACAACATTCCTCCAGGCCCTCCTGTCCTCTACCATCCCCCGGAGTCCACTCAAGCTCACACCAACCACCTCAGTGACTCCATCCAGCCACCTCATCCTCTGCCGTCCCCTTCTTCTTTTGCCATCTATTGTTCCCAGCATTAGACTCTTCTCCAGGGAGTCCTTCCTTCTCATTTGGTGGCCAAAGTATTTGAGTTTCATCTTCACTATCTGGCCTTCTAAAGAGCAGTCAGGGTTGATCTTCTCTAGGACTGACTGGTTTGATCGCCTTGCGGTCCAAGGGACTCGCAGGAGTCTTCTCCAGCACCACAACTCAAAGGCCTCAATCCTTTTGCGCTCAGCCTTCCTTATTGTCCAGCTTTCACAGCCATACATTGCAACTGGGAAAACCATAGCCTTGACTATACGCACTTTTGTTGGCAGGGTGATGTCTCTGCTTTTTAGTATGCTATCTAGATTTGCCATAGCTTTCCTCCCCAGAAGCAAGCGTCTTTTAATTTCTTGGCTGCAGTCCCCGTCTGCGGTGATCTTGGAGCCCAGGAAAATAAAATCTGTCACTACCTCCATTTCTTCCCCATCTATTTGCCAGGAAGTGAGAGGACCAGATGCCATGATCTTAGTTTTCTTAATGTTGAGTTTCAAGCCAACTTTTGCGCTCTCCCCCTTTACCCGCATCAAGAGGCTCTTTAGTTCCTCTTCACTTTCTGCCATGAGAGTGGTATCATCTGCATATCTGAGGTTGTTGATATTTCTCCCAGCAATCTTGATTCCAACTGGTGATTCATCTAGCCCCGCCTTTCTCATGATGTGCTCTGCATATAAGTTAAATAGGCAGGGTGACAGTATACAGCCTTGCCGAACTCCTTTCTCAATTTTGAACCAATCAGTGGTTCCGTGTCCGGTTCTCACTGTTGCTTCTTGACCTGCATATAGGTTTCTCAAGAGACAAATAAGATGGTCTGGTACTCCCATCTCTTTAAGAACTTGCCACAATTTGTTGTGATCCACACAATCAAAGGCTTTAGCGTAGTCAATGAAGCAGAAGTAGATCTTTTTCTGGAACTCCCTGGCTTTCTCCATGATCCAGCGTATGTTGGCAATTTGATCTCTAGTTCCTCTCCCTCTTCGAAATCCTGCCTGTACTTCTGGTAGTTCTCGGTCCACATACTGCTGGAGCCTAGCTTGTAGGATTTTGAGCATCACTTTGCTAGCATGTGAAATGAGTGCAATGGTGCGGTAGTTTGAACATTCTTTGGCATTGCCCTTCTTGGGGATCGGAATGTAAACTGACCTTTTCCAATCCTGTGGCCACTGTTGAGTTTTCCAAATTTGCTGGCATATTGAGTGTAGCACTTTAACTGCATCGTCTTTCAGGATTTTGAATAGCTCAGCTGGAATGCTGTCACCTCCACTAGCTTTGTTGTTGCTCAGACTTCCTAAGGCCCATTTCACTTCACATTCCAGGATGTCTGGCTCGAGGTCAGTGACCACCCCATCGTGGTTATCAGGGATGTTAAGCTCTTTCTTGTATAGTTCTTCTGTGTAATCTTGCCACCTCTTCTTAATCTCTTCTGCCTCTGTTAGGTCCCTGCCATTTTGGTCCTTTATCATGCCCATCTTTGCATGAAATGTTCCCTTCATATCTCTAATTTTCTTGAAGAGATCTCTGGTCCTCCCTATTCTATTGTTTTCTTCTATTTCTTTGCACTGTTCATTTAGGAAGGCATTCTTATCTCTTCTAGCTGTTCTCTGGAATTCTGCATTCAATTGTTTGTATCTTTCTCTTTCTCCCTTGCCTTTCGCTTCCCTTCTTTCCTCAGCTATTTGTAAAGCTTCCTCAGTCAGCCATTCTGCTTTCTTGCATTTCTTTTTCTTTGGGATGGTTTTAGTTGCTGCCTCTTGTACAATGTTGCGAACCTCCGTCCATAGTTCTTCAGGCACTCTGTCTATCAGATCTAATTCCTTAAATCTATTTGTCACCTCTACTGTATATTCATCAGGGATATGATTTAGGTCATACCTGAGTGGCCTAGTGCTTTTCCCTACTTTCTTCAACTTAAGCCTAAATTTTGCCACCAGAAGCTCATGATCTGAGCCACAGTCAGCTCCTGGTCTAGTTTTTACTGACTGTATAGAACTTCTCCATCTTTGGCTGCAGAGCACATAGTCAATCTGATTTCTGTGTTGACCGTCTGGTGATGTCCATGTGTAGAGACGTCTCTTGGGTTGTTGGAAAAGAGTGTTTGTTATGACCATCGTATTCTCTTGACAAAATTCTACCAGCCTGTGTCCTGCTTCATTTTGTACTCCAAGGCCAAACTTGCCTGTTATTCCGGTTATCTTTTGGTTTCCTACTTTAGCATTCCAATCCCCCATGATGATAAGGACATCATTTTTTGGAGTTAATTCTAGCAGGTGTTGTAGGCCTTCATAGAACCAGTCAACTTCAGCCTCCTCAGCACCAGTGGTTGGGGCATAGACTTGGACTATTGTGATGTTGAATGGTTTGCCTTGGATTCGAACTGAGATCATTCTGTCATTTTGGAGATTGTATCCCAGTACTGCTTTCCCTACTCTTTTATTGACTATGAAGGCTACTCCATTTCTTCTGAGGGATTCTTGCCCGCATTAGTATACCTGATGGTCATCTGAACTAAATTCACCCATTCCTGTCCATTTTAGTTCACTGATTCCTAAGATGTCGATGTTCAGTCTTGTCATCTCTTGTTTGACCACGTCCAGCTTGCCTTGATTCATGGATCTTACATTCCAGGTTCCTATGGAGTAAAGATCTTTGCAGCATCGGACTTTCCTTTCACCACCAGATATATCTGCAACTGAGTGTCCTTTCGGCTTTGACCCAGTCGCTTCATTCTTTCTGGCGCTACTAGTACTAGCCCTCCGCTCTTCCCCAGTAGCATATTGGACACCTTCCGACCTGAGGGGCTCATCTTCCGGTGTCATATCGTTTTGCCTTTTGGTTTTCATGTCCATGGGGTTTTCATGGCAAAGATACTGGAGTGGGTTGCCATTTCCTTCTCCAGTGGATCACGTTTTGTCAGAGCTCTCTGCTATGACCTGTCCGTCTTGGGTGACCCTGCACGGCATAGCTCATAGCTTCATTGAGCTACGCAAGCCCCTTCGCCACGACAAGGCAGTGATCCATGAAGGAGTTCACCAAAATACAAAACCAAAAACAAGAAATACACAGGCTGCCATAAAAAAGACGGAAGCATCTGAAATGTGGGTTTATTACAGGATGTTGCAAATTTCATGGAGAGGGTGACCAACAGAGATGTATTAAAGCGAATGCAGAAAGATCAAGAAATGATAAGACACCAATGCAGACCAATAGAATGTTTTGGTCGTATCATAAGAAATGAAAAAATATAGACTATTGCAGCTATATGGAAAACAAGATGGGAAAAGAAGTGTAAGAAGACGAAGGTCTTTGAAAAGCTGAATGAGTACGCTGAGGGCAGTATGATATGGTTGTCTGCAGCTGGCATCTCTAAAGGCTGATGAACCAGGATGACGCTCAAACTCCAGGTGGAGAGGAAGAGCAAGGAAAGGAAGACAACCCTACTAGCCAGCCACCATCGCATGGAATCTGTTCACCACTGGGAAAATTTGCCAGCAGGAGTTTGGAGACTCTTCCTTTCAGCCACTTGAACAACAGGGCTTTCTCTCTGTAGGAGAGCCAATGTGGTGTAGGGTTGCAACTCCTGCAATTCCCAGCTAGCGTGTTGGGAGGCATGCGTTCCAGTCCCCACTTGACCATAAAGTCAGTGACTTCCAGCCTAACCTACTTCATAGGGTTGTTGTAAGGATAAAGTGGAGAGAAGGCAGGTCACAGACCCTGCCTTGGGCTCCTTGGAGGAAAAGGCAGGATATCAATGGAGCAAACAAGATATAATCCATTAACCAGAACTGGAGACCCTGCTTTATGGAAAAAAAGTGTTTCTTCAGAGACAACCCCCACTTTTGCATCAGTCAGGCTCCCCACATAGTCTAAGGTACATAGATCCAATGAAAGAGAGAAAGAAAATGACAGCTATGGATCCTTTGTAAGGCTTTTTGCAAGCAAATAATTTTTAATGGTTCCAGCCATTGCTTTTCTCCTATTGGCAAATGCCCCCACTTAAAAATCAATACTTCATGAAACATAAGCTCTCAATTAATTACTACCTGTTGGGAAGCGCAGAAGGAGGTATAATTAGTTGAACTTGAACAGCTGTGGGCATGTGACATGCAATTATGTTTCTCTCCTGGAGAATATGCTAAATGGGACATCTTAGGCGAAATCCCTGCCCTTTTGCGCTCTTCTGCAGTAAATTAATGACCTGCAGTGCATTGGCTCAGTATTTGCAAATATTACTCTAGACAGGTCCAATTCATTAAATGACTTAAACACATGCAGAAAAGATAAGTGCATGTTCCAGAGAGCAATCAGCTGTTCACTTTCTCTGGAATGGTCCCATCCAGTTTAGGGTGAATAATGTAGAGGCTGCAATATTTGGCTCCATTCCTATCCACATGCCATTCCACATCCTCACTAAACACTGTGGAAATTGCTTTTGAGAAAACACACCCAGGGTCACGCTGTTACACTGTGATCAGGGATTAGTTGCACAGAGATTGATATGACTAGCTCTACTTAAAATATTTCTAGCAAAGAAAGTAAAGCAGTGCTTAGAAAGTTCTTTCCTGAAGGAATCACCCACCATCTTCCTTCAAATTAAAAGAAAGTATTGTTGAATATAGAACATGTGGATTATGTTTGACTCCTGCATGTTGGGCTGGGAAGTTCCTAATATTGCAAAGATCAAAAAGACCAGGATTATTTTAAGACTGGGGCTCCTGGCCCTACAAATTAAAAGCCATAATTGGGCTTTTCTACACAAGGCATTTGGTGTGTGCTCTTCATTCCCTACTCATGGTTATTTACCGGTTTCATAGACCTTCCAGTTTCATTTCTGTGTCTACGCACACTTTCTGTGTTTTTTTAAGAGCTAGGAAAATGCAACATTTAATCTTAAAGCAAAAGATGTCATTTTCATCTCTTGTGTATTGGCAGTGTATTGGCTCTTCCCTGCTCCTTTCCGGGAGACGGTGCTGAATGGGGTGAGCTCTGGCATGTGTCTGTGGGAAGGGGGATCCCCAAAATTGAGCAGGGGGCTCTGTTGCCTGTAGAGGGCTTCCCCTCACTGAAGGCAGATCCTCAATCCAACTCAGCCTCAACCTGGTGCCCTCCAAATCTTTTGGACCACACCTCCCAGCATTCTTGACCATTGACCATATTGGCTGGGTCCAATGGGAGCTGAAGTTCAAAACACCTGGAGGGGTGTCAGTTTGGAGAAGGCTAGTGTGCTTCGACTAGCTGTCCAATTCTATACAGATCCCCTCAGAAACACGTCCTGTCAAACTCAGTAGGCCTTATTGTATGTGTGAAACTGGAGCCTTAAGCCTTCTTCCTCAATTTACCCCACATCCATTTGCATCCCCGTTATCTGTTGCCCCCCTTGTGCCATTTGCTGTACTGTCCTCTTTTTCTTTACAAGGTGCCTTGCACATGGCCCTTTATCAAGTACATATCAAGCAGCGTACTTTGCTTCATTTCTGGCACACAAACCAACCTCTGGGGGCAGAGAAACTTCCTTGCTGCCTGTTGTGCTGCTGCTGTTAGTCAGAGTCGCTCTGGTGGAGAGATAGCAGCACCCCTGGTTGTCATGGGTGCCTTTCGTGGCAGAAATGGCACGTGCGCACAGAGAGCGCACACAAGGAGTGGACTGGTGATCAACTAGCAGGACACTTTCTTGATTGGGCACATGCAACATATGATCGTCGTGTATGCTAGGCAGGAGCCTTCCCCTCCAGACAGGTTGGATAGCAACTCCTGTCCTTCCCGCCCTGTGTGATTACTGGCCGTATTGCTTGGGGGTGATGGGAATTGCCATCCAATCTGTCTGGAGGGTGTCATATGGGGAAAAGCTGCTGCAGGCTTGGAGATGAATCCTGTCGCTTCCCAGTAGGGTGCTGAGACTCAGGGCCTCTACTTATGGATGCTTGCAAAGGCAAGACATCCAGTGCTACCAACCACAAAAGACATTGTGCAGCTACTTCACCTTTCCCTCCTTCACATACTCTTTGTGGTAAAAGGAATGATGGGTGAGCAGGAAAATCCAGAAGGGTTGCAAACATCAGATGCCGCTGTCCAGACCCACCCCTAAAATACTGTGAACAAGGCAGAGCGAAAGCACAATCCGAGCTGCATCTGGGAAGCCGCTCTGTATTTAGCCTGCTGTGTGAGGAACTGTGTTGGGCTGCTCAGGGAAGCCAACAACTGGCTGTAGGGAAGAAAAAAAGATGGCCACTGGTTTTATGTGCAAAGGGAGTGGCCCTGAGGCTAAGTCACCTCTGCACTCTGCTCTCCCAGATGCCAGAACTAAAAATAGGCCAAACAAGCAGTGAGTGTAGTGGTGCTGCTGCGATAAGGAGAATCTGCATCTTAATTTTCATGATCTGACAAGCTGAAAATCAGATTCATCCTAGACAGCCATTCTGACTGGAACTGATCAGATAATGGGAGAAGGTTTTCACGGGCTGACAATCAACTGGTTCAGGAGACCTGTAGAAGCCTAGAGTCAGAGGGAAGAGGGAGTCAACAGTTTCATTGCCTGATATTTGCTACCTGCCCAATGCTGAACAAGTGTCGCTGTTCTAATATAGGGCGTTTCAGGCGCACATATATACAAAACCCTCCTGTGTGTTTTAAAGATTTTTATTTAAAAAGTAAACACAGTATACACATTGTGATTATATGAGAAAAATGAAGCACATTTGAAACAACACGCTAGAAACTTGGAGAACTTGTAGTCTTAAGAGAAGGAACAGATTAGCCCTTGTGGATAATATGACAGAAAGAGCAGCAGAGGAATTGCGACAATAATCTGATGCAAAAGGACGATGCAGAAAATGGGGCCACTGACTGTTTCCTTAGGTGGCCCATTTGCCCATGGCTCTCCCTGTGATGCAGCTTCAAACGTGGGACGTCTCCCTGGACAAGGCAAGGGCCCTTTGTCTTGGACATCTTACGCTAGCTGCAGTGATGCCCAGCAACTTAGTGCCACATGGGCTGCATGACCGTAAGGACATTTGCCCTTAAGGCTGCTTCTCAGGGCCAAAACAGACATGCTTGCAATGTGTGTCTGACAGCTACATTGGCTTTTCATTTTTACCCTAGTTTGGTGCAGCGACCCCAATCCAGATCCAAAACCCTCCACTGCCTACTGCAATCACTGCACCAACTCTAGAGTAGAAATGAGGAAAGAACAAAAGGGGTGTAGGATAGTGCTACACAAACGCTTACAGTAATGCCTGATTTGGCCCTCCCATGACAGTGTTTCCTGTACCAGGTTATCTCTGCTTGGGGAACTGCAGATGCTGGGGAACAGCAATGTTGTGCTGTTCCGAGGGGTTGGTGCTTCTGGCAAATGTGCATTGATTTATAGGAATTACCATTATGCAGAAAAGAAAGTTCTGGACCGGATCAAGCTAAATTAATAGCTCCTCAGTCCAACCAAACTCATAAAATGGTTATTACTAGGACTGGTGGACTGATTGATTTTTATCCTAACTTCCCTCCAAGGCAGAGTACATGGTTCACCCATTTTAATTCTTATAACCTTGTGAGGTAGGTTAGACTGAGAACTGGTGACCAGCCTGAAGTCACCCAGTGAGCTTCATGGTTGAGTGAGGAACCCAGATCTCTTCAGTCCTAGTCCAGCACTCTAACCATGCGAGGGTCATTGCAATGGGACTAAGAATGGGTGACTTACTATGTATCCAGGCCTATGTGTGATTCTTTCCTGGTCTGCCTAGAATGAGAGGCAACTGGTGCTCAGTTTTTGTTTTCACTATGATGCTACATATATAAAATCATAGCAAATAACTAGCATCTACAGCAAGATTCATGACAACCAATGATTAATAATAATCTCTAAAGCACACAATGTGCCTGACACTGTACATAAAACTTCACATGCCTCCAACCCACCCATGACCCGTTATTTTAAATTTTAGAAAACCAAACAAAAGGTATAGAAATGAGTAGCATCCAACCAATTGCAAACTTTTATTAGTCTGACCAAAATATTCATGGTGTACTTGTCGGTGATCAGGAGGCACATTCCCCACATTACCAATATGTTGTGAACAAAAAGTGGCACACCTGATCACTGGTCTGCTGGTGTGGTGAGAGAAGGAGAGGATTTGGTTAGCAGACACATTATCTTGCATGTTACAAATGCAAGCATGCCTAGCCAAGGTCACCGTTTCTCCTGGCCTCAGTGCAGCTTCTATCTAGGGGCAGGGCAGGTGGGCTCTATAGGAATGCATTTTGTGGGGTTTTGCACTGTCCTCCCTTAGCTTGCAAAAGGGCAAAGTAGTGTGAAGAAGGAGGTTGCATCGGCCTGATCCATAAATCCTGGGTGCATCTCGGCATCCACAGGAGAGTCGTTTTCTGAATTAGTGCATGGAATTTGCCGTTTCTTCTGCCCCCAAGCCCAATTCATTGGATTTGGTGACACAGGAAACTGTTGTTGGACCCCCACTACTGAGTCCAGAGCTACTTTAGGTGTGGGCTTTATGGTAGCCACTTTCTCATCACCTAAGCAGAAGAAAGGCATCATCAGCAAGAGGACAAAGGGGGCACAGGTTTGCATTAAAAATGGCATGTTTATATGTCTGGATGCAGATTTAAAAGTAATTACAATAGTTTAAAGAGGAACTCAGTGTATCTCACCACAGTGGGAAAGAGGGCCAGTTTGCCTGACACACTGGGCTCACCATGGGTACTAAACCCATAAGAAATGGTGGCGTGTGGGATCGCCATTCTGAATACACAGCCCCGAATGGGTTGAGGCGTCTCCTCCAAACCCAGCCACTGTGAGCTATTCAAAGGTTACACAACAGGATTGCAGGATTGCATGCTTTACAGAAGCACACCTGACCCTACAATCAACATGCATATACACAGTTATCATTACAAAGATTATCTCTGTTATTTTTACACTTGAGGCAGAAAATCCCACAAGTGCCTCCTCTTGGCACTAAAAATACAACAACAATACATGAAAAAGCTATCAGTTTGCTGCCCTTCAAGGACACCCAGGTTCAGCTGCCTGAGGGGGCTCCTCATCTGCCTTCTAGACCTTTTGACTTACACATCCCATCAGCCCTAACCAGCATAGCCAGGCATGGTGGTAAGGCATGAGGAAAGACAGGATGGCAGTTGTAGGCCCAAACATCTGGAATGCACAAGTTGGTTGCACTGCTGTATATAAAAGAAGGGCCAATCCTGACTAGTAGGCTGATACTTCTGTTTGATGCTGCTAAGTTGTCAGAAGGTCTGGAAAATGTCAGAAATGTCCCTTTCATCCACAGCTGCAGCAAGAAGGGCAGACCACAGTGCGCCCCAAATTAACTTTTCTCCTGATGCAGTCAACTCTGGTGGCTCCTAATCCCTTTAAAGAGCCCGGGGAAAGCAAACCACACAAGGGGAAAGCCACCAAGAAAAGGTCAACAGTGAATCTGTAAGATCTGGCTACAGAGAAGCAATGCAACTCTCCCTGCATGTCTCAAGAAAAGGAATACCTATTTCCAGCAAACCCCTCAAACCTCTATCTGAAAAAGGGAATCCATTCACCACAAAACAGAATAAGTAAAACAAATAATAAGACCAAGCAAAATGAGTATACTTCCTCAAAGTAGTACATGTCATTTTCTCCAGAAATGCAATGAACTATCGTCCAAAGACTGCAGGCTTCATTGGAGGATCCTTCATCAAACAAAACCTCTGAAGAGCAGCATCTTCTCCAAATGGCCCTATAGGACCAACTGCCAGCCAAAATGTCGGAACCATTCTATGAACACCAAGTGCTGCCAGGACTCCAAGTGCAGACCATCTTCAGCAGTAACAGGAAGGGCCGGTCCTCCCACGAAACAGGGTGAATCCCTTGCTCGGGTGATGGATCAGGAGGGCACTCTGGCCACTGCACCAGCAGGCCCACCTGCTGCAGCAAATGCCACAGCAGAAGAGTAGCAAGCAGTGCCCCTCACTGGAACAGCCCTTCCCATCTCTTGAGATTAGAGAGAACGGGGGAATTAGAAGATCAGATTTTCTGGAGAGGCGGCCTGCCCCGTCTTTCACTTTGGGAGAAGGCCCAGAGTGAGAGAATGGGTTGGTAGGTCTCTGGAGAGACTGCCTGTCTGGCTGCCCACTTAATATCTTGCTCTGTAACAAGAGAATAACAAATTAGGTTGCTGGGCAACCTCTGCTGAAGGCTGCATCAGAGCAGTTGCGCAAAGCACAAGCAGTTTCCAGGACCACCGCACAATGTTGCATGTTGAGAAATAACACCTGAAAGGATGGCATTTGGGCTTGAGGATCTCCCCAAAGAGGCTGCCCCCCTGATCTCTCATCTGGGGGGAGGCGGGAAGAGGTGCCCAAGTGTGTATCCTCCTGGCCCAATCTTGTGCTGCCACTGGCAACAGGATCACGGCCAGCCCTTTAGTTCCTTTAGACTCACAAAGATAATGCAGTCAGAAGTCCTTTCATCATATATCAACATATAGATCTAGAGCCTATTGAAAAAAGAAATTGCTCGTGTAAACAAGGATGTAGCTGATCCTTTTTTGTATAACTTAACTCCATCCTTCGTACTGCAACCATTGGTCAACTTTTCCTGACCTCACACAGTAACACAACACTAAGGTTATTCAACAATGCACTATTTATATTGGAAAAGACACTTCCAACAAGTTAACATCACACACATATTTACTTTAACCAATTGCTCTTCCTGCCTTAAATAACGACCCCCTTTGGAGCAACAACTAACACTCAGGAACCTGATAAGAACACAATGTGCCATCCCAGCATGTGCCAGAAAGTAAACAAGTGTACAAGAGCCCCATGCTCCAACAATGCTGCTCTCCTGGGCCTGCCACAGTCAGCAGGGGCTGCTCCTCCTGCTCTTCCCCTTCCTCATCGCTGCAACCTCTTGCTTCCTCGGCAGGCAGGGAGCAGGCCAGGCCCTCCTTCTCACCACCCTCTTTGCTTGGGCCATAGGGAGAGAGGCCAGGAGCCCTCAGCAAGTTCCTCACCCTGCCTACCCTTGAAGCTGGTCCTGTAGATGCAGCAGCACCTACGAGCCTGGGAGCTTAGATGGGAGTGTGGTCCTTTGGTTAAGCAGATGGGATTTTCCAAATGGCTCTTACTTTGAGGACTGGACTGGGAAAGGCAGTTGCAAAATATATCCGGAATGCAAATGCAGTTTTCTCCCAGGAGGACGTGTGACACCTACTGCAGCTTTGGCGGATGTCTGAACTTTCTTTTCCCATTTGGGATTTTTTCTTCTCTTTCTCCTCCCATCTTGGGGCCACAACACAGTGCTTACTTTAAATAGCCAAATGTTAGATCTCAAGACTGCAGTCTTGGGTAACACTTGAAGAATACACAGTGCACATGGTATTCTAACAAAACATGTTGGCAGCAGCATTGAGGGCTCACTTTGGGGGCTGAACAGGTAGGCTAAGGGGGCAGTCCTGTGGCCCCTAAACAGCAACTGAAGGGCTATGTGATGTTTGGCTTTCCCAGTTTGGGAGAGCACTTTGACTGTGGAGTGAGGAAGCACAGCTCCAGTTCCCCGTCACAGCTGGCTAGAAAGAGCAGAGCTGGCTACCCTCTGATGTTGGGAAAGGGACCTGAGAACGGGGCAGGGGGAAGCAGGCATCCCAGTGTGGGAGGATGAGGAGGAGCCTGGAGAAGCCACGGCATGCTCTGTCTGGCATCTCCTGCCTCCCTCCTCAAATCCAAAATGGGCAAAGAACCCCCCTAGCAGAAGAGGAAGGGCGGGAGGATAGAGGTGAAGACTGCCTGCACAGGACAAACCTAAGGAAGGGGCTTCGAGTCATCAGGGATGTAAGCCATGAGACTGCACCACAACCGTTAGAAACAATGGGAAAGGCTGTAATCCTACACTCGCTTGCCTGAGTGCAACAAGGCTTATTTCTGAGTCAACACTTGCAGGATTGCACAGAAATAAATATAATTGCTGATATGCAAAGGGAGGTTATGCAATAGAATTTTGGGTATTGTATCCTGCACTTGTGTGACATTCTGAGTAACAATGGCGGTTGGAATTAATAATACACAGAAATCATTTTTCCTAACTGCTCATGTACAAGACAGAATTGCACAATCAGCCCCACAGCCAGGATTTTCACTAAACACCTGGGAAAAGGAAATGGTACATATATAAACATACATGTTGCCGATTCTGCTCAAATGTTAACAGAAACACTGTCACTGGAAGAATATGTTCTGTGTATTTCTTTTTTAAAAAAATCAAACAAATTCAAATTTCACACTGTCAGCATTCATTTCAATGCAGAAAATTCATAGAAAGATAGTCCTACGTCAATCTTTTGCCCTGAAAGGGAACAATATCTACATCAATGGATATTTTAATTACACCAAGCACAAATGAGGACTAAATTCTACCTGTTAATTCATTAACACAATTGGAAAAACATAATTCAGGGAAATCACACTTGAAATTACAATGAGGAGAAGAGGTATAAAACAGTAAGCACTTAAGCATGGCACACTAATGACACAAATTGCTTCTTTATGTACTCTTCTACCCCTTATCATAGCTGTATTTTAAGGTTTAACGAAGTCTCCCAAAAGAAATAAATAACTTATCATTTGTAAAAAGCATAAATATGTATACAGACACACGTAAAAATCTCTAGCATTTTAAACAAATCTTGAAATATACTTCTCCCCTCCTGCAAAAAGACTTTTGTTTGTAACATGAAAACGGATAGGGATAGACAAGATAGAGAACAACTTGACATACAGGATAACTAGTCTGGGGAATTCATGGCCACAGGATGTGGTGGGAGCCACTAGCTGAATGCCTTTTTAAAAGGACTGGATAAATTTGTAGCGAGCATGTCTATCACTGGCTATTAGCCATGCTTTCAAAATGGAACCTCCACATCCAGAGGCAGTGTACAGCTAGGAACCAGTTGCCGTGGAACAAATAATAGGGGATCGCTTCACTGTGCCTTGGTTTTGGCACTGCCAGCCAGAGTTAAAGACAGAATGCTGGAGTCAATAGACCTTGGTCTGATTCAGCAAGGCATTTTTATGTTTTGAAGATGCACCACCATCCTGACATCTATTTCATTCACAGCTTATTTCTTTTTCTTTTTTCTTTTTAAAAGGTATCTCTGAGCTGTCAGAGTAGTTCAGTACAGAAAAACAAGCATAGCTCTGTGAATGTTTCTAAAATTGCCTCTTTTCAGGTCAGCTCATCTTTGTGAAGTTGAAACTGAACTCAATACAAAAGGATTTAACAGCGATCTACAAGCCAAAAGAAAGTGGGCCTTGCATGGGACCATGATAACTGAATGGGAAGGAAGCTAGTTTTCTTATCCTGTGTATACTAAGCCCAAATAACACACAAATGGGGATCCTCCAGCTCAAATGTGTCTCTTCTGCTTAAGTTCATCCCTCATTCCGCAAGGAGTTCCTTCCTTCTCCAGGGGAAGGGCCTAGAGTGAGAACAAACTGCAAGCACATTCTGGTAGTAGTGGAGGCCAGCCTTGTGGCACCTATTTTCTGCTCTGGAGGAAATATTTCCATGATAGAAGCAGCAGGTGGGTGTCTCCACCTACCTTCATCTCCTCGGATAGTTGCAGTGTTCCTCTCAGTGGCTCCCAACCTGAATAGCCAAAGCTCAGGAGATTTCAGTGCCATCTTCTGTCATGTCACAATATACTAATTTGCAAATAACACAGTCGAAGAGTTACTGCCTGTGTGTGGCCTGCCCTACAGGTCCATGGCCCTGATACAAAACGGGGTTATATTCAATCTGAATGTCCATTGGTACCACACAAACCACGAGTGGGAAACTTCCTCCTCCCTTCTCCGCAGCCCCCTAAATTGCTCAGGAGTGCAGAAGAGCAAGAGGAAATTGGCTTGCTCAACACTGGAGTTAACCCAGGTTCCCCACCCATGCAATAAATAGCTGATCCATTGCTTTGCTCTGCAGGATATTTTCTGTCCATGCAGTAAGCACCATACTGGTGTTTGAAGCAATTTGAAGGCGGGCCTGCAGCTCACTGTGGCAGCTCAGATGCTTTGCATGGCTGAGGTGTAGCAGCAGCTCAAGTTAAAGAATCTGAGGAAGCCAGAATGGGTGCAGCTGGGTAAGACCTCAGCCAATGACTTGGCTGGGTAGGGCAATGACTGGACTCTGCGTAGGCAGCTTTAGATATCTAAATCCAGCCTTCCTGAACCTGATACCCTCCAGATGTATTGAACTACAATTCCCATAAGTGCCAATGGCCATGCTAGCTGGGAATTACTGGAACTGTAGTCCTATGCAACTGATGGACACCAGGCTGAGGAAGGTTGCCTTAATTTGCATGCCTGAAATAGAGAATGAGGCAGACCTAGAATTGGGTTTGTTGGTGAATAACCTTTGTGAAGCTCCTTTGAGGATGTGTCATTTCTGACTCTACATGCTCATCTTTGCAGCTTTTCCCTTACTGACTTTGGAAGTCAAGTTCTCCCGGCCTGGTTTTAAGAGGCTGATATGCATTAAGTCATGAGGTGGGTGATGTGCGATATTTTTAAAAAGACAGGCTTCATCTAAAAATAGTATTTACTCAAGTGAGCGTAGACCAAATGCCATACAAAATACAACAGATACTGGTGGGCAGGGAAAGGAGGGTATCATATTTATCTGAACAGGTCAATTGAGTCAGTCTTGGCTATAGTCACTTTGTACAGGGGTTTTATATTGAGAACCCACACTATTCCTTCCCCAGCCCCTGGCCCTGAGGC
This sequence comes from Varanus salvator macromaculatus, assembly GCA_023646645.1. NCBI lineage: Eukaryota > Metazoa > Chordata > Lepidosauria > Squamata > Varanidae > Varanus > Varanus salvator. The sequence goes on along the minus strand of JAIXND010000791.1, from coordinate 307,485 downwards.
TGAATAACAAAACCCTGTTTTAAGTGAGTTTTACCTCACTGGTTTTCTTGTCAAGAGTCCTGCAAAGTTTGAGCCACCCCAGTAAAATTATGTGCTACAGTCCCCAGATAGTTAGACTTCTTCTTTAAGAGGAAGTTACTTCTTGGGAAATATCCATTTGCTCTTTATTCAGCTCAAAAGACACCTGGCAGCATTTCTGGCTGGTTTGGGTTTATAGCAAAGGACAGCATTATAGAAAAAAGCCCACACCGAACATTTAAAAAGCTATCTTAGCTAAACGTTTTCCATGTCACAAATTATGCTACACATACTACAAAAGTGCAGGGATCAGAGCTGCTGATTTTAAATTGCTTGTGTTTGTGTGTGTTTGTGTATGTGGGTGAGACTGAGAATTTCAATTAAACAAATTTTTGAAAGAGCTTATAAAAATCAGCTAGAAATGTATAGTTCTGTATCTGCAGGTCATTTCAATATTTCAGTGTCTCTATCTGCAACCTCTTCGTGTGATTTTTTTTTCTTGAGGTATGCAAGAGCATTTTTGAAATACATGCTTTTCATGTATAAAAGAACTGCATGAAACAATTTTGTTTGCCTTCCTCCTTTGTTTGATTAAGAAAAAGTGAGCAAATCCCCTCAAACCGGTGTTGTTCTCCTGTTGACCATGTTGATATGAAGTCCTTCTTTGAATTCCTTTTGAAGGAAATTGTGGACTTGAAGAAAACCAGTGTCTTGTTCCATATTGTAACTTGCGGCTGTGGTGACCTTCAAGGGTTCCCTGGACAGAGTGTACATGGAGATTTCATTCATAGGAATAGAACCCGCCATTTTCATGCCAACGGGAGAAACATCCCTGGATGGAGAAGGCTCTGTTGATCGAGAACTTGATCTGGATCGCCTCCTCCTGTATCTATAGCTTGGCATCCTGGCATAAGGGGAAGAGGAAGAGGTCTTAAGGAAATCCCTCTTGGTCTTAAACCTCAGTTCTTTGTTTTTTTCAATATAAATGTTCACAGCTAGAACGCCAACGGTTTCTGCCACAATGAAAGACAAGGCTCCAAAATAAAAAGACCACCCATAATTGTACTGGTTCTTTTTGTCCTCATCCCGCTTGTCACTAGGATCACCTGCATTGCTGGATATGTAGACGATAATTCCTATTATGTTACTTAATCCTAGAAAGAAGGAGGGAAAATAGTCTGGTTAGGGGAACAGTTCTAAAAAGAAACAATCATGATTGCAATCACTAAGGCTCAGTAAGATATAGTCAAGTGATGCAGGAATTGCCGTCAACTGCAAACTAGATATCCCATCTAAGCTATAAAGCATCTTACTTTTAATTGAGGAGGTTTTCAGATAAAACTCTGGATACTGGCTGAGATGGTTCCCACAGTTCTTCGGGGAGATGTCACAGGGAGATGTCTTCAGGACTATCTCCTGTGCCAAAACCAAGAAGCTTTGGTTTTGTTTTGTTTTGTTTTATTGATTGATTGATTTATTGATTGATTGCCAAGATCTTTGGGCAGCTTAGAACAAGAATAAATTAACAAATTAAGAAAAGTCCAACCATAAAACAGGTCAACTATAAAAGATAGAAGCAGCAACATAAAAACAGGTGGTAAGGATAAAACTAGGTGGATCTAGAATAGCTTAAAAGGCATGGAAAAATGACAGCACCTTAGCCTGATATCAGCGTAGGTGCCAGGCAGGCCTCTCTGGGGAGATGGTCCACTAATGGGTTGCCACCACTGAGAAGTTCTTTCCCAGCAGTCATCTACTGCATAACTCTGGATGGGACCACTCTAGGAAGAGTCTTGGAAAACACACATGGATCATAGAGACAGGCAACCCTTCACCTCTCCTGATCCCCAAATATGGGCAGCTTTCAGAAGCAACACTTTGAATTGGCCTTGCAAATGGCCTGAGAACCTGTTTAAGAAGCCTAATCCATCCATTATATCTTCACAAAATTGTGTGTCATCTTGTGCAGTAAGTACAAGCCCTGAAAATAGAGGATGTTCGTTTCTGAAATGTACACATCATGGTACAACATGGAAGATGTGAGGAAAGATAGACAAAACTATATTTTTCCTTCTGTGGAAAAGGAGCTAGCCCAGGTTCTCCACATGTTTTGACTACAAGTCTCAGAATCCCTGAGCACTAGCTCAAGCTGATGGGAGCTGTACTCCAAAAACTGCTGCACCCTGTCAAGTCCTGACCAGCTGCTTGGCTTCTCTGAGACTGTGGCATTGTGGACTGTGGGGTTTTGGCTATGCATGCTGACCTGTCCTCTTCTTTGACTTCAAATTCAGAATCTGAAATCTTCTGCTTGGAATCCTGTATTATGGGAAAAGCGGACTGTACTGGAGAAAGCATGTGTGCCTGAATTCTGCTCAACTCTTAAAAGTGCAGCAGTCCTCTGGGGTCAGCAAACCTATATTTCCTGGCCAAGAGTCCTGAGCAATCCAAACCATCATCATCTGTCTTACTCTTAAGTTCGTTTTACATCAACTTGCTTCTTTGCTCATTAGCCACTGCCTCCTCGAAGCGCTGGTTTCCCCTTCTCTCTGGTTCCTGACTCTCTGTCTGCATCCTCCTTCCACCCACCTTGCATCTGGCTTCCCTGCTCTTTAACTTAGCCATACCAAGCATCTCAGGGCCCACATGTGGTTTAATCCCAGATCAACAAACAACTTTCCCTTCCTGCCCAGAAGCAGTCCTTCAAACTGCTTTGTTCCTTGAGCCACTGAACTTCCTGATCCATCACAGCAGCTCAGCCCATTAATGCCAGGATTTTTTCAGGATTTTTTCTCCACCTTTGCAGAACTGGAGGAGAAGAGCTCAGTGGCTACCATTCATCTCTGCCAAATGTAGGAAAGCTGAAGTACAAGCTGGCCAAGGCTTCCCATGTCCAAAATCCAGCCAAGACTGCATTGTCAGAAAATGATACCGCCATCCTGTCATGCTTCCTCATGTGCAAGGCAGGACCAGCTTTTACAATGTCTGGAACTACTGCATGCTGCTGCTCTCCTTATCATTACCACAACATTGCATTTATATCCCACCTCTTCTCCTGTTGTGAGGCACACAAGGCAGCTTACATAGCTCCAATTTATGCTCACAACAGCCACCGGAGGGAAGTTGGGCTGAGAAGCAGTGACTGGCCCAAAGTCACCCAGTGAGCTCCATGGCTGAGTGGGGACTCGAACCCAGATCCTCCAGGTCCCCCGCCCAGCACCCTCACCACCGTACCACACTGGCTCTCAGCCCGGTGGTCTGGTCCTCTGGGATTGCATCACAAGCCAGCTACAATGGGTAAAACACTTCCCATGTTGTGAAGCAGTGCCTATCAAATATAAGCAAGGAGACCTTGTGTCTTGATGGTCATCATAGCAAGGGTTTGTTTGAATTCAGCCACGTTTTCTGAACTTCTGATCTCGTGGTGGAGTCTGGCTCTGAGAGAACTAAAGAACAGGAGTGGGGAGGGAGGAATGCAGACCCCTTCCGTTCCTTGTCCTTTCCAAATGCTGTCTTTCCCTGAATTTCTGGTCATCTTTCCTTCAGCCTTCCAGGCTTGCCTGGGACTATTTTGAGCTATTTCATCAGAAAAAGGAAGACAGGTGGGTCTGAGTGATATGCAGAATCACATTGCCTTCCCAATGGCTTCTTCTCCCCAGCCACTTTGTTCCGGGGTGCTCCAAATCCAGAACAAAAAGGAGTGGGATACAAATGAATGAATAAATAAATAAATAAATAAATAAGAACAATGAAGAAAGGAGCTCCTTATCCATCACATAATGGGAAAGAAACCAATGAGAATAACCTGGTGTGCATGATCAAAATAAACCATGGTGACTTACTTAAAAGACTGTGGCTTATTGGGGCATCCTGGGCATGTACCAGGTGACATGGCTTGTTGGAGGGGAAAACAAGAGCCCGTGGGTTATTCTCCTCTCCAACAAGCTGTGCCACCTGGCTTCAGGTAACTCGGCAATCCACATCCAGACTGTGATTCTGGAAAGTGCATCATGCATGCATCTGACACATGCTGCAATTTAAATAAGCCCCCGTGGCTTATTTGACCATGTGAATCGGCCTAATATTACACAGTAAGACGGTCATTTAAAACAGTGAGCCATCTGCTCCATTCAACCCACAGAGGAGAAGGCCAAGCTCAGATGTACAGGCACCTTGTTTAGGATGACAAGAAATAATGTCTTTTTTAATGTGTGTCATAACTGCTGATAAGGAGACAGGAGTTATGTAATTACCAAGGGAGATTTCTCAAGCCCCCGGCAGTTGGAGGCAATGCTTGTACACCCACGCTATGTTTGTAAAAAGGTCTGCGTTCCCAAAAAATAAAATAAAAATCCACTGATACATTTTTGAATACTAAGCAGCCTGCTATTTGGGGTCACTTCTAGCAGAAGAGGGGTATGCTTTAATTCCCAGGTCTCTCACAGCAAGCAGCATGGTGGGCTGCTTGTTAAAACAGAGGGCTGAGCGCCTCCAGACAGCAATACTGAATGTTGTCACAGGAGGAGGAATGAGAGAATTTAATTTCCCCATTATATCATTACGCTTTTATTAGCGTTCTTCTCGAACAGCAACCCTTTTGAATAGAAGAAAACAAAGGATTTAAGTCCCTGGGTTTGGAAGGTGCAGGTGATAAGAATTTGGAAGTGCAGTAAGGTGAGACTTAGGTATTATTTCGTAGGAGTGTAGCTGTCTGCACAAATTAGGTATTGGTGTGCTCACAATGCTCTGCTCTTCTTTTCTCTCCTATCAGAGGCAGCTCTGTCTGCAGATCTGAAATTAATGTGGCTGCCTTCTTATGCAGGCGCTCCATGTGCTCACTGGATCAGCAGAGGAGTCTCAAACTGGTTGCTAAGCCTGCGACCACAACATCTATTGGAGCGGCAGGCTGCAATTTTCACGTGTTTGGGGCTCTGATCACAGCAACTGCTAATGACGTGGGGGCTATTGCTCCACACCGCCATCTCCCCGTACACATTCTGTATGTCGGGAATGAATACAGTGGAGCTGTTCATACAATTCACAGTGAGGTGGTGATGTGCGTGGGGTTTGTGCAGGCATACTTTTGAACAGACAAGCCCTGCTCGGGTGGTTGTGTTGTGCAAACCCAGGCTTTGTATAACTCATGGTCAGTGAATACTGACCGGCTTCTTAGGATGTGACGACCCCCAAGTGGTGGCTGCATATGCAGTTAAATAATGCCTGACAATCCATGATGTGTTGTCCAAAGCTGGCTAGTGTGTGAGCTCAGAAGCTTTGTGAGTGGATCAACCACACTCCTCCGTTTCATTGGGCAAGCGTCTCCAACTGTGCTAGTGATAAGGGCAAGTGGGCTTCCGATATGATGGGCTCAACATCTGGAGTACAAAGTCACTTAGGAAAATATGCCTGTCCAAGTCAGGGAGTCATTCAGGTGTGCGTGCCTCAGTCCCGCTGCATTCAATTCTGATTCCTCTTGGGCTTTGTGCTCTTGTGGACTTTCAGTGCTGAGAAATGCTAGTTCAGCCCAAGCTTTTAATATTGCTCTTTGACAGGAAAGCTCATGCAAAATTAATTTTGGGCAAGTGCATTCCTGAGGCTTAAATGGAGCATAGCCGTTTGCCACGGGATGGGCAACTTCTACAGCATCCAGCAGTGACACTCCACAAACTCAAACAGTACTGGTGGCACACCGCTGTTGTGGAAGTGGTTCTGTGCTGCGCTTGTTTAAGCAGTTACACCACTGGTTGCACAAGCGTAACAGCTGTGCCAATGTAGTGCACAAGCAGTTGTACAACTGCGTTTGTGCACATGTAACCTTGACTAGATTCTGCTCTTGAACACAGTTTGGAGCCCAGTTTCTGGGAGATCAGCAGCCGGATGGATACTGCTTGTGAATGACAGGGATGTTTAGGCAGTTGAGATGGGGAGGCTCTTTTGGCACATGAGAAAATAAGCTTGTAGGCTAAGAGTGATTGGTGGAAAAGTGGCCTGAGGGCTTAGGAGGGGTGTACTCAAGCAGGGTTGAGCAGGGCCCACCGGAGTGGCTGTGCTGGTGAAGGACTTTGGGAGAGGGCAAGGGTGTTGGGAGTGGAAGGTTGATGCAGATCTACAGATGGTCACAGAGATGAACTTCCCTCCTCACCAGAACTAGTGCTTTTCAGTTGGATAATGTGGGACATGGGTTCTGGCCCTCCAACCTTCTCCACAGACTGCTTTGTTAAGTGCAGCAGAACCATGGGACTTGTCATTCTCATCCTCCACTTCAGCACTTCCCAAGCAAAGTGTGGCGGTGCGGCCACCCAAGTGGATGAAAGTGGCAAGTTCTTTGACAAGTACAGAATGTGGCTTTGCTGGGCTAGTGTGTGGAGAGGATAAACTGACACGAATATTCGTAAAGAAAACACATAGAGGGTGGGCAGACTTGAGAAAGACTGCCGCTTAAAAGTTATGACCCCATTTGCACAATTTTAAAGACAAATGTAAAAAATACACAAAATGTGTATATTTAAACATGTGAATGTTCAGAATAATATGAACCCATTAGTGCAAATCACAGTCCCTTCCCCCCCCCAAAAATCCATGAACACATAGAAATTGCTACTACTATTTTTTTTTTAAGATCGAAGCTGATAAATCCCAAGTGACTTGCTAGAGCGACTTGATGTCGGTGGTGGAAAATGGAATGAAACTAAAATTAATCAAGAGTCCACCCTGATAATGGAATTCTCATACATCTTTAATCACAACTTACCATTCTTAATGCTCAAGATCATTACAAGGCAGATGCATCTCAAATGAATCCCCATGAGGGGGATTCAACATTGGCATTCTGCCAACAGAGACCATTGGGTGGCATTGGACTTCCGCCTGCTTGCCTCCCCCTTGCACTTCTCTGCATGCCTTCCAACTCTCCACTGGCCCTATTCCTCTCAACCCTCCAGAGTGGATTTGGAGGGCAAGCAGGGGGAAGAGAGGAGGAGATGTGGAAGCCCCATTCCAGTAGTGGCATCCCTTTACTAGTAGAAAGAAGATGGTAGATCCAAATTTCTGTCTCAATGGCAACTCGTGTTGACCACTGTGTACGAAGCACCTTCTAGGAGAAGAGGGAGCCTGACATTCAGATTTGTAGGAGGAGTTCTTCTGGTTCCTTCTTGCATATTGGGCAATAACACAGTGTCCTTATAATATGTGTGTCTGAGGAAAGGCAGGATGGAGCCAGGCCTAGAGCGGGGCTTCTACAAGCACACACTACTGCACAGGTCTAGTTTTATCACCACGTGCCACATGGTACAGGGCTGCTCATTCGTAGAGAGGAAGAGCCAGGGCTCCATGTAGCAGAGCACCTGTTTTGAACATAGCAGGCAGGACTTGGAAGGACCTCACTCTGGAAGCCACTGCCAGTTAGCGGCCAAGGCCGAGATGGAAGCACCAGTGATCTGGCAGGATGTGACAGCTTCCTGTAACTACCCAAGCACATCCCTGCTGGACTGTTTTCAGAGGATAGTTCAGACCCAGCAACTTTCCTGTGAAGGGGACAGATCCGGCTTGGCCGTTACACGGGAGGCACAGCAGCAGGGAAGAAAACTTCCACCGTTGTGCAGAGCAATGGAAATTCAATAGCAATCCCTTTTCAGTTGCACCCTCCTATGCCTGTGCGAAAGCACCTTTGACTTCGACAGCCAAGCTGGGCTCTTAGGAAGCATATAAGAATAAGCTGTTGAAACATGATTGATCCTTCAGCGTTTGGTTGGCTTACACCTTCAGTTCCTTTTGGCAGTTACAGCACATCCAAGTTTTGCAGACAGCTTTGTAGCTTCAGGCAGATGCAAAGCAGTCCAAAAATTAGAGCACAGGAAAAGGGTTTTTTTTAAAAGCCAGTTCTATGGAGAGCATCAGTATAGAGCAGGGATGGGCAACTCATGGCTTTCCAGATCTGTTTGGAATCACTTCTGCTTTCCTGGCCATTGCTTGGGGCTGATAGGAGTTGCAATCCAGCAACATCTGGCCACATGTTGCCTGCCCCTCCTTTCTCCTCTGCTGTGATTTACCACTGAGCACAACTGCAGTGTCAAAAGGAGCAGCTTCTCCTTTCATCAACATCTCTGCTGAACTACCAGATTCCTGAGCATAAGCAACCATGCGCCACTCCTTCAAAGAAAGGGCTGAGAGTTTCCTCGTCCTTTCAGTCACTTCCATTGTGTCTGACTTTGCAGAGCTGGGCTGGAAATCCTTTCAGCCAGGACTCCCATGTACTCACCTGCTTGGAAGCAAGTACTCACACAATCCAAAAAGACTTATTTTAAATATTAAGGGAAAATATTTGATTAGAAAGAAGCACAGCATCTAGCACAATACTCCCAGAATGAAAGATCTACTGAACTATTTCTATTCATGTGTGAACATCCAGTTCATTTAGTAGCTGGAGAGGCAAGCAAGGCTATTCCCACCCCTGCAGCCTGCCCAGATTGGAAAAATTGCTTTGTCTACTCTGAGCCTAATTCCAAGACATATTTGGATCCCATTCTTATTCCCAGTGACATGAGGAGCAAGGGAGGGGTCCATTCCTGCCTTCAGCCCTTCCATGGTCAGCCAAGCTCTACCCCTCAGCTCCTCTTACCGAGTGGGACCTGCAGCTGTTCAGACATTAAAATCTGAGGATCCGGGTGAGTGGGCTCACGTCCAACATGAAATGCATGGCTTATGCATGCTCACTGAACTGAAGAACTGCATACTGGGTCAGCATCAGGCTTCTTGAGCACTGTGTTAAGATGCAATTACCAAGGAGGGTTATAAACCCTCCAAAAGCACTTTGTTCAGGCCCTTTCAAACCATCTAATGTGGCGCTGGCCACAAGGCCTCCATGCCCTCTGCTCTGGAGCGACTCATGCCTTAGGAAAGCACCAAATGAAATCAAAAGATGAGAGACGCCAGCCCTGCCTCTTTAGCCCTCTGGTTATGGGGTGTTTTCTAGGAGAGCGGTTACAAATAGCCTAAATCAGAGTAATTATATCTTCGACCCATGGGCATAGCTTCTGCCCATGCGGAGAGTTGATGCCAACTGAAGTGCCCCCCACCTTTTCCCACAGTCTGGGCTCCACCCTCAGAGTGGCACAGAGTGCATGTTGGCCAAACCGGGGGAATGTCTGGCATGATGAAATGGGCCTGCCTGTTTGGCCGGGCGCCACCTTGCTGGGCCTAGGAATTCACCCGCTGCCTCTCCCCATGCCAAGGACAGCTTGGCTTTCACTCCCTGCCTGACTCACGGCACTGGTTCTCCTTGACTTTTCAGAGCCACCAGCCAGCTCCCCGCTTCTCTCCTGTTTATCTCACATGCTGAATCTGAACTGCTTGGCTGGAAGCACCGCCTTGGGAGAAAGCTGGGCCCCATCGCCAGTCCGCGTGCGTGTGGAATGCCCCTGTATGCTGACTCGAGCTTCTTGGAGGAACAGCGCGATAAAAATAGGGAGCAGCCTCCGGTACTGTGTCTGGGCCAGCAGGAATGGCTGCTTGTGCGATGGGAAGCCACTGCTGGCCAGCGCAGCCGAAGCGTTGCTGAAACCACCCCTTCTGGAATGGGGCGAGTCGGCTGAGCTCTCTCCCAGTGAGCTCGGCTGCCCGCGCTGGTTTCCTAGGCTGTTCCCCTCCCCTTGGGTTAATGTGTTAGCACCAGCAAAGGGCCAGTGCGGGATGCTGACTTGGCCCCCAGCAAACAGAAGGGCTGTCTGTGGAAGCAGAGAGCTTGGACCCAGCAGAGGCTTCCTGATGGCAGGAAGCAGTGGGCCCCCCTTTTCCTTGAGCCCATCGTGTCCCTGAAAATGCATGTGCAGCCCAAGCCAGGGGCCTCCTGCCTCCTTGCCGGAGTGCCAGCTGGATCCAGCCCAGCAGAAAGCGATGCCTTTGCTGTCATGGTTTCCGGCTCATCACCCTCTCCCGCATTCCTAGTCCCAGGAATAGAGATGAAGCTTGCTACCAGTCAAACAGGTGATGAGCGGTGCCGACGACCTACCTGCTGCAACAAAAAGGATCCCCGCGCTGAGGATGATGTTGTTCTTGCTGCTGTAAATCCTTCCAGCGCCAATGCAGAGCCCTCCCAGTAGCAGTAATATTGTGCTTAGGATGGGAAAGACGCTGGAGGCACGGACGATACCTGAGAGATGGGGAGAAAGAGAAGAGGCGAGAACGATGACAGCCGGTCACCACCTTGGGATGTTACGGCGGTTAAGAAGCGCGTCCTCGTGTGCCACAGCAATGCATCTATCGTGAAAATGTATGTTTTGCGCTTCAAACGCATGATTGGACGTACCATGTGTTTGAAGCTCAACGGCTTGCAGGAGCGTATGGAGCAAACATAAAGCAGCTGCTGCATTCAAGCATCATCGATGTGTTCAGCAGAAGTAAAGCACATCAGGGCGTATGCAAAAGCCTGATGCATCCTAATGTATTAGGCATGTGCTAGAGAGTGGGAATGGGGACCCCGAATAAAAGGTCCAACAGAGGAAGCCTCCGCAAAAGCAATATGGCTTCCCATCGCCTTCCTTACATGTTTTGCCATTTCTGCTGGAAAATTTGGAGTTATTACCATAATCCGCTTTCCCAAGCCACTGTGTGTGGAAACGCATTCTGACAAGCTCCCCACTGAAGAGGTTATAAAGAATAACCCACAAATTAATGCAGGGAAGAGCAATGAAAAATGCATGAGCAGGCTACCGGCTGGGTAATGCCACAGAGGCGGCATTACCAGCAGCCACTGGATACATGCAAATGTGGATAATTAAGCCCACGGACTAGTTGACAGCTGTCCTGGGATCTGCCCCACCCCACCTATTCATCTCCTGTGCAGAAGCAGCAAAGACACGGTGCTTGGGCTTTCGGGGGACGATGCTTAGCAGAGCGTGCCCCAGCAGCCCCGGCTTCTAAAGACTAATTGGGATCCTTTGCCACTCATTCGCTTGCTGCGCTCATTTGTTTGCTTAGACAGAATCTTTTTGTTCCCCCCTTCGGTGCCCGTGTTTCTGAAGGCTGCCTTTCAGAGGATGCTACAACAGAGCTGTGGCTGCCATGGCAGGCAGGCAGGCAGGCAGGCGGGCGGGCGGGAGGCAGGGGCCCCAGAGGGCTACAGGTGAAAGCCAAAGAAAATTGAGGTGATCAAAGGAGAGGAGAGGGGGAGAATACAGACAAAGGAGGAAAGGAAGAAGCTGCTGCTGTGAGGGTTGCTGATACCGGAAAGGTCAGCAAGGGGCAAGTCAGCTGAAGAATGAGAAAAAACGGACTTCAAACCTCAGCTTTGACTTAAGCAACAGAGAGAAAGAGAGATACTGTGAGGCCATTCTGTAGTTTGCTCACAATTTCTTTTTGGTGGGCTTTGCCACAAGGCAATAATTGGCATTTCCTTCTCTCTTACCCTAAAGGGCAAGCTGCAATCAGCCCAGCAAATGCTCACTGATTCTGCAACGAATCACCTCCGGCCAGAGCTACAGGGGAGCTCGCAGGCACCTCGAGGCTCAGCGGCAGTTGGATCTTGTTGAGCGTCCCAGGGGTGAGATGCAGTGCGTATACAAGGCCCAGGAGTATGTTCAAAAGTCTGAAAATGACCCTGGGCCAGCTTGACAGAGGGTCTCATTTAGCCCTTGCTTATTTCTTCGACACAAAATAAATAGCAATTACAGTGTATGAGAATGGCTGTTAAGCGAACGTGAACGTTGCACCTGGGCCAGCTGGCCTTGCTTTGAGAACATGCCAGTGCTAACAGGTAGGGCTGCAGATGAAGCTGCCTTCCACTGAACCAGACCTGCAGCCTTTCTAGCTCAGTTTGGACTACACTGGCCGGGAGCCGCGCTGAGCCCTGCCAGGACAGGTCAGGGATCGAGCTGGGACCTTCTGCAGCCAGAGCCAGTGATCTGCCACGGAGTTATACGCCCTCCAGAATGCAGGCAGTTTGGCCATTTAGTGCCATCCACACAAGGGCTGTCCAAAGCCTCCACACTTCGGCTTTCAGACTGCTTGAAGAGGGCTAAGTCCCAAAGACAGCGAGGTCCGTGTTGAATGCTATATGAGTGGGTTTCGCCTGTGAGGAACAGCCTGAATTGGACAAATGTAGGGCACAGTCCTGTGGGGATGCCTGTAGCCCTCTGATCTGGGAGGATTAGGGACATCTTATGCAGAGGGGGAGAAGCATGATGCGAAAGTGGCCTCCGTGTTCCTACTGCCCTGTAAAGCACCCGCCCAGCCAGTTTGAGCTGCCTGCTTGCAGTGCTTTGGAGAAGGAGGGAAGGACACTGGCACACTGCCAGGACCCCTATTTCTCCTCACCCCCAAGCCTCTTCCCAGAGGCCGCTTTTAGGTCCTCAGAGGAGCAGCTGGCATGGCCCTTTCCATGCCACCGCGACAGGCACGGTGAACATTCCTGCTCCAAGCTTATAGCTACTCTGCAGTGATGGAGCTGGGAATCTCACCAAGCCTGTGGCCCTCTAGAGGCCGTCTCGGGGCTGTGGGATGGTGCAGTTCACGGCCGGAAGGCTGGGCACTCTGGCATATGCTCCCTCAGAGAAAAAGAACCAGCTCAGATGGTGGAAAACAACACAGAGGCAAAACCCGGCTCATCAGCGTTTATGGCCCAATAGGTGCAACTGAGACCCACATAACAGGCTTAAAATCACGCTAAGAGAGGCCCTGGACGTTCTGCTTTGTGCTCCACTATGCAAACCTGTGCATGCTTGCTCAGAAGGAAGCCCACTGCGTTCAGTGGGAACCCAGCCTTAGTCAGGGATACTCCTAGTTTCCTCTTGCAGCAGCACAATGGGCGAGGCAGGCTGAGAGAAAGTGCAACAGAGCACAAAGCACAAATCCATGAAGTGCCGCTAGCATGGGTATTGCAATTCTACTGGGGACGGGTTGGATCCAGACAAGCTGATCTGTGCATGGAAGGCTTTCATTTGCTGAGTGGAACTTTATGGCCACCTTTTAGGGCAGCACCCCTCCTACAAAGGTATATAACACTAAAACATGGGAGGAAAAATATGGTATTAAAATGGTAAAAACACACTAAAACAGTCAATGCAGCAACAATAGTGAATGTCCTGAAGATCAGCAAACACCAGCATAAAAGGACGTTTACAAGAGAGAACTGAAGCCACAACCCTGTTCAAAAAAAGCAAGGGCAGGAGAGGATGTGGGATGTCCCATTCAACAAGCGGCAGGAGTGCATTCATCCAGCCATGTTTTCACTTCAGTGCGGTTTTGGGATACATGCCTGCATCTAAGTATTGTGGTGGACCAAAGAAATGTTCTGAGAGGAAGCAGCCCAGAGTTTCATCTCATGCACGCTGGCTTTGCTTTCAACAGTTTTGTTCACCTGCATTACAAGCTATCGGCTTCTCTATCCATCTGATTTCCTTTCAGCTACATATTCCTGACAAATAGTGTGTGATGGTGTTGGAGCTGCAGATTCTGTTGCCACCAGTAGCATTGCAAAAGTGCAACGAACATTGTGTTGGCTGTGGGGCAAAATTTGCTGCTGATTTACCAAAGAATCACCACGGTTTTCTACTGCTGAGAACAGCATGCTCATTTGTTAATTAGGTATACTGGTTTGATGGCTATAAAACAAGCATGTTTCACATTCCTAAAATGGTTTGCTCATTAAATTAGCAGATCTGGCATATTAAATTTAAGAATATAATTATTCAGACAATAATTGTTTATCTACCGTGTTCATTTAAAATCTTTTTTTTATTTTGAAGACATTTTTATGAGCAAACCATGTTATACATTTTGGGTGCAATAATACATAATACATATGCAATATGTAATACATAATACATTTTGGGTGCAATCCTCTGTCCCCGGTCTTAATGCATCCTATACCCAGTGTGAGACATCGCAGTGGCACTCTCTGCCTAATGCCAGGTACCTAATGCCAGGTATTTTCTGGCCATCTAGAATCAGTGGCAGGGAAGGAGGGTGGGATGCAGACTGAAATGGGAGCAAGTCCATGGCTCTGATTTCCTCCCCTTCCTGCCCCCAGGTACCCTCTCTGAGACCCAGTCATGAACTCGGGAGAGGGCAGCTGGCGCAATGTGTTCCAGAGCAGCCGTGAGGGGGGCAGTGAAGGGCTTGGTCTTCAGAGCTGCAGCTCCGAAGTTGCAGAACCTCAGAGCTAGAACCCTGAAAAATCCTATAGCCTCCTAGACATTGATGTGAATCCACAGGATTTTGCTCTTTATTTTCCTAAAATGCCTTTAGATCTGTTAAGAGAGCTTTAAAAATACTGCATATTTTTACGTTCTTCCTATTAAATTACATTTTCCCTGGGAGGGGAAAACAAATAGTGCAAAACAACATTTTTTCATGGCTTCATTTTGTGTGTGTGTGTGTGGGGGGGTGTTAAATGTTGCATTTGTATTTGTGTGGTCCTGGGAGATGCACTGAAGCTCCAGCCAGCCTCTTCTGAAAATTGCCACAAAGTGTAATTTTTATCACACCTGCCTAGCAAATGGGGAAGTGTGAGGAAATCACAGTGCACCCAGCAGAGTTTGTGGCAGGGATTACACATCTGTGGCATCACACACATCTTGTTCTGCTTCCTTCTAGGTGACAGGACAAAAGACAAGGGGAGTGATTAAGACTTGGTCCACTAGGCTCCTGGGGACGCCTACAGATGTTCAGGCAACATCACGCATGAACCGGGACTGGTTCCAATATAGAGGCAGCTGCTGTCATCGCAAAGAGAAACATCAGGGGCCTGTCCAGCATTCTGAGGCCTCTTGGACAGTTGCCTCGGAAATTGTGCCTGGGATGTTTGGTCACAGTCTGGACCTTTTCACGTTTGCTTCACTTCACATTGGACCTCGCTGGTCGTGCTACTGCTGAGATGGAGTTACATGGCATCAAGATGTGCCTTTTTATGCAAAGGTAAGTGTGAGGGACTAGATTCAGATCCTACCGATGGCTAAGATTTTTTTTTCACCCTTCGGCACTCCACTCTGGCCCCAGTCTATATTGGCTCCCTCCTGCTTGACTGCAGTTTACCCAGAAATGCCCACTCAAATCAAACAGGTTGTAGCCATGCAGATTGCAGATAGGAGTACCCCAGATACAGATCTAGAGTGCAAAAGGGAACGAAAAGGGAACGGAAACCCATACTAGGGTTTCAATCTAGATCAAGTTCCCTTTACTTTTGAGTAAAGGTGAGAAGATGTAGGTGTTAGTGAGGCTGTCAGTCTGCAGAGATCTTTTTCAAACTCTGGCTGCATTTGCACAAAATCGGTGGGTCATCGTGGGTTACTTAAATAATAATCATGTGCCTGCAGGTGCCATGATGAATATTCAAATAGCATCCATGGCTTATCATGTTGTCCAAACCTAGAGATCACAGGTTATACGAGAGTTAAACAGTCCTTAATTCTGTGACGTCAACAAGCTGTTTATCACAAATACTTCAAGCAACCAGTCAGACAACAATATTCATGGACATCACCAGTTGGCAAATACAGAAATAAAATAGATTATGTATTTGGAAACAGAAGCTGAGGAAGTTATATTCTTACTGCCAAAACAAGGCAAGGTGGGGATTGTAGTAGTGATCATGAACTCTTGATATATAAAATCAGAGTAAAGCTGAAAAATATCACCACAGTGCCAAAACATAACTTTAATAACATCCCTGGGGAATTTAAAGCCCACAAAGAACAGACTTGCATTATTCAACTGAACTGACCATGAACCACTGTGGACTGAAACCAGAGACAGTATTAGGGAAGAACTGCCAAATGACAATCCCTGCAGCAAAAAGAAAGAAAAGGCATATATGGATGATAGAAGAAACCTCACAGTTGCTAAGAACAGGTGGGAAGCAAAAGCAAAAGATGACAGAAACAGGGTCAGAATCCTGAATGCAATTTTTCAGTGACTATCAAACAGACTATTGCAATGACAAGTGTAAAGAAACAGAAGAGAACAACAAAAGGGTTGTGGGGGCGGGGGGGGGGGACAAGAGACCCTTCCAGAAAACCAAGCCTAGATTATGAATGCTAAAAGGTAAACCTCCTTCATGGATCACTGCCTTGTCGTGGCGAAGGGGCTGCGTAGCTCAATGAAGCTATGAGCTATGCCGTGCAGGGTCACCCAAGACGGACAGGTCATAGCAGAGAGCTCTGACAAAACGTGGTCCACTGGAGAAGGAAATGGCAACCCACTCCAGTATCTTTGCCATGAAAACCCCATGGACATGAAACCAAAAGGCAAACGATATGACACCGGAAGATGAGCCCCTCAGGTCGGAAGGTGTCCAATATGCTACTGGGGAAGAGCGGAGGGCTAGTACTAGTAGCGCCAGAAAGAATGAAGCGACTGGGTCAAAGCCGAAAGGACACTCAGTTGCCGATGTATCTGGAGGTGAAAGGAAAGTCCGATGCTGCAAAGATCTTTACTCCATAGGAACCTGGAATGTAAGATCCATGAATCAAGGCAAGCTGGACGTGGTCAAACAAGAGATGACAAGACTGAACATCGACATCTTAGTAATCAGTGAACTAAAATGGACAGGCATGGGTGAATTTAGTTCAGATGACCATCAGGTATACTACTGCGGGCAAGAATCCCTCAGAAGAAATGGAGTAGCCTTCATAGTCAATAAAAGAGTAGGGAAAGCAGTACTGGATACAATCTCCAAATGACAGAATGATCTCAGTTCGAATCCAAGGCAAACCATTCAACATCACAATAGTCCAAGTCTATGCCCAACCACTGGTGCTGAAGAGGCTGAAGTTGACCGGTTCTATGAAGGCCTACAACACCTGCTAGAATTAACCAAAAAATGATGTCCTTATCATCATGGGGGATTGGAATGCTAAAGTAGGAAACCAAAAGATAACGGAATAACAGGCAAGTTTGGCCTTGGAATACAAAATGAAGCAGGGCATAGGCTGGTAGAATTTTGTCAAGAGAATACGATGGTCATAACAAACACTCTTTTCCAACAACCAAGAGACGTCTCTACACATGGACATCACCAGACGGTCAACACAGAAATCAGATTGACTATGTGCTCTGCAGCCAAAGATGGAGAAGTTCTATACAGTCAGTAAAAACTAGACCAGGAGCTGACTGTGGCTCAGATCATGAGCTTCTGGTGGCAAAATTTAGGCTTAAGTGAGAAAGTAGGGAAAAGCACTAGGCCACTCAGGTATGACCTAAATCATATCCCTGATGAATATACAGTAGAGTGCAAATAGATTTAAGGAATTAGATCTGATAGACAGAGTGCCTGAAGAACTATGGACGGAGGTTCGCAACATTGTACAAGAGGCAGCAACTAAACCATCCCAAAGAAAAAGAAATGCAAGAAAGCAAAATGGCTGTCTGAGGAAGCTTTACAAATAGCTGAGGAAAGAAGGGAAGCGAAAGGAAAGGGAGAAAGAGAAAGATACAAACAATTGAATGCAGAATTCCAGAGAACAGCTAGAAGAGATAAGAATGCTTTCCTAAATGAACAGTGCAAAGAAATAGAAGAAAACAATAGAATAGGGAGGACAGAGATCTCTTCAAGAAAATTAGAGATATGAAGAAACATTTCATGCGAAAATGGGCATAATAAGGACCAAAATGGCAGGGACCTAACAGAGGCAGAAGAGATTAAGAAGAGGTGGCAAGATTACACAGAAGAACTATACAAAGAAAGAGCTTAACATCCATGATAACACGATGGGGTGGTCGCTGATCTCGAGCCAGACATCTGGAATGTGAAGTCAAATGGGCCTTAGGAAGTCTAAGCAACAACAAAGCTAGTGGAGGTGACAGCATTCCAGCTGAGCTATTCAAATCCTGAAGATGATGCAGTTAAAGTGCTACACTCAATATGCCAGCAAATTTGGAGAATCAACAGTGGCCACAGGATTGGAAAAGGTCAGTTACATTCCGATCCCCAAGAAGGGCAATGCAAAAGAATGTTCAAAAACTACCGCACCATTGCACTCATTTCACATGCTAGCAAAGTGATGCTCAAAATCCTACAAGCTAGGCTCCAGCAGTATGTGGACCGAGAACTACCAGAAGTACAGGCAGGATTTCGAAGAGGGAGAGGAACTAGAGATCAAATTGCCAACATACGCTGGATCATGGAGAGAAAGCCAGGGAGTTCCAGAAAAAGATCTACTTCTGCTTCATTGACTACGCTAAAGCCTTTGATTGTGTGGATCACAACAAATTGTGGCAAGTTCTTAAAGAGATGGGAGTACCAGACCATCTTATTTGTCTCTTGAGAAACCTAATGCAGGTCAAGAAGCAACAGTGAGAACCGGACACGGAACCACTGATTGGTTCAAAATTGAGAAAGGAGTTCGGCAAGGCTGTATACTGTCACCCTGCCTATTTAACTTATATGCAGAGCACATCATGAGAAAGGCAGGGCTAGATGAATCACCAGTTGGAATCAAGATTGCTGGGAGAAATATCAACAACCTCAGATATGCAGATGATACCACTCTCATGGCAGAAAGTGAAGAGGAACTAAAGAGCCTCTTGATGCGGGTGAAGGGGGAGAGCGCAAAAGTTGGCTTGAAACTCAACATTAAGAAAACTAAGATCATGGCATCTGGTCCTCTCACTTCCTGGCAAATAGATGGGGAAGAAATGGAGGTAGTGACAGATTTATTTTCCTGGGCTCCAAGATCACCGCAGACGGGGACTGCAGCCAAGAAATTAAAAGACGCTTGCTTCTGGGGAGGAAAGCTATGGCAAATCTAGATAGCATACTGAAAAGCAGAGACATCACCCTGCCAACAAAAGTGCGTATAGTCAAGGCTATGGTTTTCCAGTTGCAATGTATGGCTGTGAAAGCTGGACAATAAGGAAGGCTGAGCGCAAAAGGATTGAGCCTTTGAGTTGTGGTGCTGGAGAAGACTCCTGCGAGTCCTTGGACTGCAAGGCGATCAAACCGGTCAGTCCTAGAGGAGATCAACCCTGACTGCTCTTTAGAAGGCCAGATAGTGAAGATGAAACTCAAATACTTTGGCCACCTAATGAGAAGGAAGGACTCCCTAGAGAAGAGTCTAATGCTGCTGGGAACAATAGATGGCAAAAGAAGAAGGGGACGGCAGAGGATGAGGTGGCTGGATGGAGTCACTGAGGTGGTTGGTGTGAGCTTGAGTGGACCGGGGGATGGTGGAGGACAGGAAGGCCTGGAGGAATGTTGTCCATGGGGTCGCGATGGGTCGTACTCGACTTCGCGACTAACAACAACAACAACAAAAAGGTAAACAAGCAAATACTCTATCTGATGAGGAGACAATAAAGAGAAGATGGAAAGAATATACAGAAAAAATATTCAGAAGAAAAGCAAGGTTAACAACCTTCTTTAAAGCAGGCTCCTATGAAGAACAGCCTAGAAAGTGAACTGAGAGCTGCTCTGAAAGCATTTAAGAAGAATAAAACACCTGGAGTAGGTAGGATACCAATAGAATTATTCTAAGCTGCAGAAAATGGATCAGTCCAAATCCTAACAAAAGTATGTCAGTGAATATGGCAAACAAAGCAATGGCCCACAGAGCAGAAATGCTCACTATACATCCTCATCTCCGAGAAAGGAGAGGCAAAAGAGTGCCGCAACCGCAGGCCCTTTGCATCACTCTCCCACGCAACCAAAGTGATGCTTGAGGTGTTGCAACAAAGAATACCGTCCTGAATGGAGCGAGAAATGCCGGGCCTCCAAGCTGGATTCCAGAAAGGAAGAGGCACTAGAGATCAGATTGCAAATATATGTGGTCGACCAAAGAAGTTCAGAAAAAGACCAGTCTGCTCCATAGACTGCAGCAAAGCCTTTGACTGTGTGGATCGTGAGAAGCTGTGAATGGTCCTGAAAGAAACGGAGGTGCCTCACACTGGATTGTCCTGATGCAGCGTCTGCATCACAGACAAGAAGCTGCAGGCAGGACAGAATACGGAGAAACAGGATGGGTTCCCAGAGGCAAAGGCGTCAGACAAGGATGCATTTTATCTCCCTCTTTGTACGCAGGACATATGATAAGGAAGGCAGGATTAGAGTCAGAGGAACAGTGGAAATTGGTGGAAGTAACATCACTAATTTATGATGCGCAGATGATACCATACTACTGGCAGAAAGCAGCAATGACTTGAAATGACTCTGATAAAAGCGAAAGAAGAAAATGAAAAAGAAGGACCGCAGCTGAATATTAAGAAAACAGAAATTATGTCCACTGAAGAATTACAGAATGTTAATAATGAAGAAATCACAGTTGTGAAAGATTTCACATACCTTGGCTCAGTCATCAATTCAAAGGGAGACTGAAGCCAAGAAAGCAGAAGAAACAGACTTAGAAGGGCAGCAATGAAGGATCTAGAAAAGATCGTCAAGCGTAAGGACATTTTGCTGGAGACCAAGTTCAAGATCATCACAATGTATGGGTGCAAAAGCTGGAGGGTAAAGAAAGCTGACAGGAAGAAAATGGATGCATTTGAAACATGATGGTGAGGAGAGTTTTGTGAATACCCTGGACTGGCAGAAAGTTGAACAAGGGGTTCGTAGATCAAATCAAGCCAGAGCTTTCCATAAAAGCAAAAATCACATAACTGACACATCATGAGAAGGCAAGACACCCTGGAGAAGAAATCATGCTAGGGAAAGTCAAAGGCAGAAGAAGACAAGGAAGACCAAATATGAGATGGACTGAATCTACAAAGGAAGTCACAGCCCAGAATTTAGCTGAGCAGGGCTGTTATGGGCAGGACATTTTGAAGGACTTCCATTCATGGGGTCACCATAAGTTGGAGCTGACTTGATGACACATAACAACAACAGCAAACAGTGCTTGCAGAAACCATGACCTGCCCTAGATTTGTGGGTTTGGACAATACAACAAGCTGTGGTTGGAAAATTCAAAGTAGTCCCCTCTGCCACAACCTGCTGTGGCGCAGGGTAGACTTGCCTGCTTTGGTCTGAATGGGGCCAACCACCAACTTAGTCGCTTCACAGTTCATCCTCAGCTCCAGATTATCTCCACCATACATGTTCTTGTGGACTTTTTTTACTTTAAGAATGGCTGGGGCAGGTAATCGTTCTTAAGCATTGAAGACAGAGACCTTGCTTCTCATGGTGCACACACATTTCTTTCACCCCAGTGTCATCCCTGATTAAATCACTTTTACAGAACTTTGCAACCCTACAAAGGGTAGGTGAGCAGTCGGGGAAATGGAATTCTCTCTTCTGCTCCCTTAATGGGCCCAACTCATAAAGTCACCATATTGTGCATGTCCATGGCTTGCCCCCACCATTCTCAATCTCTGGGTTAGGGATGCTGGCAGGGTTATGGAAACAGCTCTGGTAAGTGTGCCTAAATGATCTGGGGAGAAAAGGCTGGATATTCAGCGTGGCTTCCAGCTTTGGCAGCAGCCTTGTGCATACTGTAATTTCTGGTTCTACTCACAGACAGTAGCACAGTGAATGTGCACAACAGATGCACTGATGCTTCTGTCACACCATCTTTGGCTCTCTAAAGAAACTACTCTTAGCTGAGTAATGCTTGGATTTGCAGAGAAGTAAAAAGGTTTGTTTCCCAAGAAGCTAAGCCGAAAATACTTTTATGAACACTGCATCAGAAGTTCATCTACCATCATTTGACATAATTTCATAGATACTACTGAAGTGCTAATTTGAGGATCCTGGTCTTTTTGTCTTAAAAAAAATAAAGGAAAGGGCTCACATTGATCTCTTTTTGCAGTAAATATCACGCCACATGCTGTCATCAGAACTTGATTGCGTAACGCAAGCACAGTATCAATTGAAAACTGGGGCAGGTGACTGACGACTGAGATATAGGACTTAAGGAAAATCTAATTTTCTAAATAATGATTTCTGCCTTAAAAGAATAATCTCTTCAGTTGTGAGAATGTGTAAGATTTATTCCCAATTCTTACTGGCAGGATGGAATAGAATGTGTAGAATTTAATATGATGTCAACAGACAACGGAGGCTGTGCCTTTTTCAATGTTTTCTTGTTGAATCCTGAAGACTCTGCAGTGGCTTGAAAGCATAAGGAAGGCACATGGTTCACTTTTTTTGGCATCCATCAGGATTAGTGGCCTTTGGCCAAAGTGGCTGCTGATCTAGGGGCTACTTGCCTTATCTTGTTAATATACACAATATTGCGACACAGCACATTACGTCTGTATGCCGTTGTCTGCACACTCAAATCCTTAGTGGCTGAGGTCAATGTAGAAAATGACTTCTATAATGAAAATAGTATATCTTTAATGAAACACAATAATGTTAATTAGCCTCTTCCTCTCATGATTGCATTTGAATGGTGAAAGTGAATGCACCATAGAGACACCATTCAACCTAAGCTTCGGCTGCAATCCTATAGCCACTATCCAGGACTAAGACTCCCCTGAACTCACTGGGGCTTTCTTCTGAGTGGGCAGGCATAACCAGGTAAGATAATGGAATAAATAATTTGTCACAGAACCTGTACCAAAGGATGGTCATCCTGAACACCCGAACAATCTCCAGTTTCAGTTATCCTCCCCCGTGCCACCCCGTTTCTGAGTATTTTTTCTGCTTACTTGCAGTTTCACTAGGCTTGGGGCAGAGATGCCAAGCTACTTTGTAAGTCATTGGAAGCATCATATACAATAGGCTTAAAAGCTGGGTTTAACTACTACCTGAAAGCCACACCTTCTCTTTCCCATGCACAAAGAACTGAGCTTCTGGGATGTTGTAGAATATTCAGAAACATTCCAACTTCCCAGCCAGAAACTCTCAGGAACAGGATATTGACCAGTTTCGAGTAAACTTGTGAAGAAGGTGAAAAGTCAGTCTGCTTGGCAAATCTTGCCATTTGGATGGGAGGCAGGAATGGCTGCATATTGATGGCAGTAGGAAGTATGTGCAAGGCAGATAACCTGAGAAACTGAGCTGTGAAGTGGGTTCTAAAATAGGCAGCAGAACAGGGCCTGGCAGAGGAGCAGGGATCTGACAGAAGGACAGATGATGAAGCAGCAGAAAGGAAGTGTGGTATTCAGTGTGGCAGAAAGCCTTGTGCAGGTGCAGGAGACAGACTGTGTAAGTGAGGAAGGCCTGGGGGCTAGGGGATTGTGGGGCAGGCCGCAAGGGGCAGTAAAGCCAAAGGGACCATATGATGGAGCACAGAGCAGAGGTCATGGTGGGTGAACCAGGCATGGCTACATGTCTTTCTAAGTTATTAAACCACAGCATCCAACTGATACACTCTCGTGAGTATTAATGGGCTTCTTGGAAAATCTCACAATTTGGAATAATTATATTACACATTTTCAACATATTAAACTGAATTCAGATTGTCAGAATTTTAAAGATTAAGCAGAAATTTCAAAATGCATTGAATGGAGGCTGCTGCCATTAAGGAAAAAAGTATCAGTTTTTGTTAATCCCAATCATCACACTTGGACTGAGTTATTCTTGAATATGATGCACACTCAAGCAACACCTGTCCCATCTCTGCCACCAATGTCCCCTTGAACATGTTTCTGGAGAAGATATTCAGAAGGTATTCAATGTCCACTTAAACTTACGGAGAAGGTACTCAGAGCTGTCATGATCATAGTCATTGTCTTCAGGGAAGTGGTTGATCCGAAAACAGTGTCCTTTATATATCCCTGGAAAGGAAGAAAAACACCAGTGAAAAAGATGGGAACATGCTGGGAAGAAGTCTGCCAAATGATCTCTTCTGATCAGGATGAGGTTGGCAATCCACCCACCTTCAGGAGAAAGAAGGAGAGAGAGGGGGAGATGGGTATGCCAGTGCTGGCACAAAACAGGATCTCTGAGACAAGGATCCTACCTTATCCGATACTGATTTAGTATATGCTCTTGTTCTTGCTGAATATGCAGAGATTTTCAGTATGACCAGGCCTATGTTTTTTAAAGAAAATATATGGATAACAGTGGGAAGCCAAACAGTCTTTTTAAAATTCAAAATATGTGTCTGTATATTGGGTTTTTCCATTATAGCTTGAATCCTCTCCTCAAACAGCTTTTAAAAATTCCCATATTTTTGTGGAGATGTTGTTTTGTAGGAGAGAAAACAAATTTTCTAAGTGAGAAAGAGATGCAGGCAGATGCCTTTTAACCCAAGCAATTACATTTTTTAGAAAATGGATTTTCATTTTCATTTACTACAGCATTTTCTCTGAAATCGTTTTTTGTGAAAGATTTTCCACAAAGTTAATTCTTTTTCTTCATCCACAGTCAGTCCATTTCATTCAAGACAGAAGAAACTTAAAATAAGTCCAGAGTAGTATGTTGAATAAACTATTCTGGGGGAAAACTCAACAAGGGACAATAGAAGTCCAATCTACCAATGTTAAACCGGACTGGTCCAGTTCAGATCTCACAATAAAACAGAATTACTGACAACAGCTGCTTGCCATGAATGAGCAAGCAGGCCACTGCTTACTACTCAATTGCTTTTGCTTGGCAAGTCTCGCTAGCAGGAGCATCCAAACACAAAAGGTAACATCTGCCCTTGGTTTGTTTGTTACTATGTCCAGACTCAGCTCTCTGGCTTATTGCTCTTTCCACAAGCCAGGATTCTAAGCTAGGATGTGTTTCTGGTGGAGTCACGTGGGGTGGTAGCACAAGCACGCTTATTCATGGTAAGCTAGAAGTCACCTTCTCCTAACTATGGCTTTCCATGAATGTGGCTTGCTGTAGCCAGAGAATGTTGCTCAGGTGATATTTCATAACCATGCCATCTAGGGCTGTTACACCAGGTAATCTTGGCATAACAATATGCCAATATGCCTCCAATATGCCTTAAAGGGGTGGGCGGGTGGGGAGGGGGGAGACTAGCCTTCCCAGATCCCTTGGGAGGTTTGGGATCTTTTGCTGGGGTCTAACACTTGCTACCAAGGGAAATGCGCTCTAGCCGTGCATTCATACAGACTTAGAACGCATGTAGAAACAAAAGAAACAACATTTCCTATATTTCACAAGGAAATATAGAGCAGCAACATTAACTCAATGTTGTCCAGGCAGTCAGTACTGCAACCCCATCTTGCTCTCCATTTCTGAAGAAGTACAAAGCCTTCTGCCTAATAGACTTATGGATGGTTAGCGACTAAAGGAAAAAAGAGAGATTTTAGGGCAACTATCTGTCTGTTGGTTGTCCTAGCCAGTAAGCTCTCAAGAGCAGACCCTTGTGAAGGCAGGATGGGTGCAAATGGTCCACAATCCAGGTGGATGACCACCGCTCCTTCTTTCTGGCTCTTATACTCTTTTCCTGAACTAACTCTGTGGGAACAGGAAAGTTCCCACTGTTTCTCAATGGGTGCTTGATTAGTCATGCTGACCTTAGTTATCTGCTGTCTGCCACCTGCTCATGTCTGTTTTCGGTGGGTAAAGGCATGTTCCCGGCCTGTTTTTGGCTTGGTGCTAATAATAATGGGGCAATTTCCAGGTGTCTGTTGTTTCTTTCCCTCATCTCCAGTTGATTTTTTGTACTTGCTCAGGACAATGGTAGCTCTTTTTGCCCTTTCCCTCCAAGGGGAGGGCTCTTTGGGGTATGCACTGCCTTTTCTCCACAAGAATCCCAGCATTCATCATTCCTTCCTTATCTTATTCAAGCTGCTAGTCCAGGCCATTGGGTCACTCCCCCTGGATTGAAATTTACCCAGCATGCCCTATGCTTTGGGAGCTTGTTCTCATGGCATTCGGCATAACAACCAATCATATACATGTGCCACAGGGCTGTTATGCATGTCTACTGCATCAGTGTAAACATCCTTGGCCATGCTAATTTCTTGGTCTGATCCAGCAGGGCTCTTCTTATGTTCTTAACCATTCTTCATGTAAAACCCAAGCAAGCAGTAAGCTCAAGAATTGTGAAGGGCTGCAGGAGAACTCCACAACAGTCCAAGGTGATGTGGCTGCAGATGAATATGCTTGGGCAGACCATGGGGCAGCATAAGCCAGAAGTCCCTGTGGGGCAGGCCAGACTTCGAGAGGGTCATTCTCTTCTCTGGATGGTACAGTGGTGCCTCAGCTCACGAACGCCTTGGTTCACAACCAAATCGGGTCACGAACAAACGTTTCATGAAAATTTTGACTTGGGTCACGAACTCTGCATTGGGTGGCAACCAAGATCGCGGCCATCTCCCCTTCCCTCCGAGTGGGAAGATGGCCACAATCGCAGTCGCATTCGTGCAAGGAACACGTGCGTGATCACAGGAGCGCTCCTGCAGGAAAGATGGGCGCAATTTTGGCCATCTCCCCCGCAACCAGCACAATCTTGGCCATTTCCCCACCCCTCCAAACAGCAGAAGGCACTTGCTGAGGAGGATTCCTCTGTGGAAGAGGAAGACAGGGAGGAGGTTAGCAGTGATGTGATAAAATCCATTATGAAAAAATGGAATGAGTGCCAGGATTTCTTTGAGAAGCACGACTCCAACATAACTGTAACGAACAGAGTGTTGAATCTGATGAACGATAACGTGGTCTCTCATTTCCGGAGGGTTATGCAGCGCAGGAAAAAACAAGTTACTGTAGACAGATTTTTCACCAAAATTGACCCTGCAGCTAAGAGACAAAGAGAGGATACCCTTGAAAGAGATCTCCCCAATGTCCTTATGGAGGGGGACTCTCCCTCAAAACAATAACCTCCCCTACACCTAGGTTAGTGTACTTCACTGTACTGTACAGTACTTTGTTGTTCTTTGTCACTTTGTTCCAAATTTTTCTGATTAAAAAAAATAGTTGCAGAACGGATTAACCTTATTTACATTGAACCTTATGTGGAAATTTGACTTGGGTCACAACCAATTTGGGTCACAACCAGAGTCATGGAACGGATTAAGTTTGTGAGCCAAGGTACCAGTGTAGTTCATAGGCCAGACTATTTTGCTGCATGGTGGTCATGCTGCAAAACACATCTCCTTGCACTGGGGCTTCACAGTCAGAGCACACCTGTCCCAGAGAATGCCCACAGCATTATGTAAGCAAGCTAAACAGAGATCTCACATTCAAGTGTGAACTGGCTCTATTCTTTACGACTTTTAAAAACAAATTGTCTTTTCCTTATGAGTGAACTGACTGGCACGCTCTTTACCAGACACTGATTAAAAATTGGAAGGGTTGGTAGAAGTCAGATATAGGGTTGGGTAAGAAAATGTTCACTTTGCAATTTGGTCAAATTTGCATTTCACAGAGCTAAACATCAATATAATGCAGTTACATAGTGCACTTTATATGATGCAATATAATCCATGTATTTCTAAAGTTTGCGATGCAGTTCACTCACACACACAAAGAAAAAAGAAATGTGTATGATTCAAAGAATGTACACAAAAATACATACACTAAAATACACAGAAATGTGTATATTTCCAAAAATGTGCATAAAACGTATATATTTGGGAGAGAATATCTTATTCATTGGGAAATAGCTTGGAAAAACATACATGTGAAAAAGAGCACATTAGACTATGTAATATATATATATATATATTTTAATGTGGATCTTCATAAGAATGTAAAGAAAAATTAGTGTCTGATACAGAAGTGGGATGAAAGAACTTAGCATTTGAGCACATGAGAACTTGACTGAAATCAGGCCTGACAGAATTGCCTGTCTCTATGAATTGCATGGTTTCAGGGACTGGATCTAACCTGTGTATCTAAAAGAAGCTGTATGTTAAGATGAAAACCCAGCATTATAAGTCATTCTGTTTGCATGGATGAACTGCCCCCCTGGTCAAGTTACAATTATGCAAATATCTTATTGAAGGTGAGTTGCTCTGTGCATGCATAGATGTGCTCGGTGCTTTCATTTTTAGCTTTGGAAGATCTGAAATCTATTAGAAATGGAGACTACATTAGATGATTTTAGGTGCACGTGGCCAAGCCAATGCTGCGGATTTATTTCAGTGCTGGCAATAATGGTTACAAGAAGCTACTAATCCTGGGGATTTCCAGATTCCTTTGTGGGCTTGCTAAACACAGTCTGTGATTGGCACTTGATGACTTGAAGTGTGATGTTGACACGGATTATTTCAGGCACACTATACAATGTGTAGTAAAGATCATCAGCCAAGGAGACCAGTGGTGTGTGTAAAATGAGGTGCCAGGGATTATCAGTAAATCTAGCAAGCATAGTTTAAACTGCTTCATTGCTTCTTCCAAACAGTAATTCTTGAAAGAGAAAATCTTGCTAGGCAACATTTTCTGTAGCAAGGCCAAACTACCAAGGAATACAGACCATCAACGAAAACAAAGGTACAAGTCAAAGATATTAATGAAAATCCTTTGACATCACAATCTTATCCATGCCTGGGGTAAGTTCTAATAGTTCAAAGGGTATTGCAGCTGTATAGATTTAAGGCACAATCTTATGCAACTATAAAAAGAAGAAAACGGCTCCAAACTCCTAGCATCCCTCAAGCCAACAATGCTGGATCAGGCATATTGGTAGTTGTAGGAGTTTTCTGTTTAAGCTTGCATCGGATCGTTCCCTTATTTACTCACAAAGTGCCAAAATCCCAAAGTCTTTGAGGCAATGCCTCTTTGGGGAAAAAGTAAGAAATACTTTGGTTCAGAAAAATAAATTTTGCCATTTTTCCACATAGGAAAAAAGCACCCCTTCTAAAAGTCTAAAGACCCTTTACGTCTCTGATCGTTATGATTAGACAGCCAAATTAACTATATCTACAAATGGACTTTCATCTGTGCACGAGCCTTCCGTTATCATCTTTGCAGTTTCTGCACACCGCTCTGTAATGGCAGCAGGTCCCATCAAGGCAGAAATGTGAGGGCTCAGGGATGTAGCCCCCCAGCCAGGCTCCCCCTTCATATAATGCTCCCCTTTGCACTATGTCAGATTGTTCTGGTGAACTGTGATGGGGAAGAAGGATGGAAGGGATATCACCTGTGCCTCCCTATCACAGATCAGCTGTGTTTACATAACATGACAACTCATACTCATGCTTGAATTTGGGTTGAGGGTGGATTGTTATTGGACAAGGGGTTGCTGTGTTGTGTGAACCCAGTCATCCTAGGAAACCATGGTTGTTTAACCACAAACAACCCACAGTTTGCAATCTGAGAACAGATCATGGGTTCTCTTTGTGGGTTGGGGCTCCAGTTGAAGGGAATTTTGTATGTTTGGGGTGCAGCTACTTCTGTGAAACTGCCATTTTGCAAACATCCACGCTAAGCATGAGGACATTGGGGTGGGGGGGAATGGGCAGAGCCACATTATTGGGGGATGAGCCAGCAGTGGGACCCACTTGTGCAGACTTTAGCAAGGGAATACTATTATCAGGGAAGTGTTGTAGCTTTTGCGACTTCTATTTCTGCTCTATAAAGCTGAAGCACAGGACAATAAATTTACTTCTATTCCATTCAAAATGCCTTTCCCCCTATCTTCCACCCCCATCAATTTAAAGATTCTACAGCTTGCTGAAGTGTGATTTTTTTTTCCTGAACCTGAATGTTTTTGGCGTTGTAATTAATCTCCCCCCACCCACCGCGTCTCTTCATTGGGTTTATTCTGGTTGCATCAGGATTATACTTCCAAACTTTCTTTTCTTTCTTTCATGACCAGAATAAAGCTTTACTGAAAATAATATATGACATTTACCATATTGGGAAGCCACAGAATTCTTGGTTTTTCTGAGGAAGGGTGTAGTTTTAATTACTGGGGAATCCTTAAGCAGCTGCTTATTCCCAGCTGCAGAAGACCAAGACAATTTATGCTGAGTACATTCTCCATGAAAAATATTCAAGCAACCTGTTTTTCAAACCGCACATTTAAAACTCTGCTATGGCAATGCTGCACACAATTTTAAATTATTAACTTTCAGTAAAGGGCAGGAAAATGAAACGTGCCATTTGACCCTCCTAGAGGGCAGTCCGAGAACCTGGAGCCTGGAGCCACAGTGGCTACTCAAGGAAGCGAACATGGGACTGTAGCTTTGCTGTGCTTTAGCAGTCATTGTTCCAATGACACATTGTGGGTGGGCATTGCAGAAAGGCAGCACTGCAAACCAGCAAGAGGGCAAAGGATGAGCAATGGCACTCCAGTGGCCTAGGCCCCATTTTGCTCTGGAGGATCAATGGCTCAGTATCTGGAGGATATTCTTCAGCTGCTTCCTCTGGATATCCAGGAATATTCAGCTATTTTCAGTGCTGCTTCTTAGACTATCTTCATGATGAGGAGTTTAAAGAATTACAATCAGCCTGTTCATTCTATTATTGAATGTCCATTGCAGAGTAACAGAGTCTCTCCTCTCCTCTCCATCATATCCTCCTGCAACTGTACAATCTCAGCTCACAAGAAAACTGCTTTCTTTGCGGTTGCTTCCCTCCTCACCAATCACATGTAGAGGTAGACCGATCCTCTCCTGCTGATCTTTGAGACAGGATTTAATTTAAGTGTCTAGAATGAGTGTCAGTTCTGTGAGACTCTGTCAGAGGGTGTTTAATGGTGTCATTACAACATAAGTCATGCTCCAGCTGGTGCAAGTGGCCTACAGAGCGTGCCATGCTCGAATTGGCTTCATCACAGTGCAGTCCTACGAGTAACATGGGTTGTGGTCAGAGGAAAGGCAGCTGTGGGGGGTGGGGGGGAGAGGAAGCAGAGAGGGAGGTCACCTCAGGGGGTAAACACACACACTGATTTGGTCTTGAGGCTTGGAAGCAGGCAACTGCAGAGTAAGGGGGCACATTAGGCTTCCTGGAGGAAAAGTATGGAACATACATCAGACCATCGCTGTCTGAGACCCAAAGAGCTGTGACACTTGCTCAACTGCCTGTCCACATGCTGCTACTCTGCACATATTCTATCTTAAAGGGTGGGAATTACAAAAGGCAGCATTTTCCCAGAAAGTCACAATGACTGTGTTCGGATGTAATGTTGCATTGTGCTTTATTGTTCTGTGAACAAGCCTTGGGCACACAAACTCTTCCTTTCCCTACCTTCATTCATCACAGCCCACAAGGAGGAGAGCAAAAGGTTTCACTAGTGCATTCAATTAACCAATTAATTCTAACTGTAGTGCATCAAAACAAACCAGCATCATAAACGATGGTTTAAACATGGCTTGCTTTAGTAAACCTTAGCAAATAATTTTTGTCTGTATTTGGGCATAACGCTTAACTGTACTGAAATAAAAATGGGGGTAAAAGCTTTGGAATTCCTCAGGGCTTCACGGGAGAAGATGGAATGTGATGGTATAACTTGGTGTCCTGCAACAGCAGGGGGTTGGACCCCATGGTCTTCAAGGCCCCTTCACTATTCTGTGATTCTGTGGAGTTGCTCATGCGATAATTGTAACTGGCACTTCCTTGCAGTTATATGCCTA
Source organism: Varanus salvator macromaculatus (assembly GCA_023646645.1). Taxonomy (NCBI): domain Eukaryota; kingdom Metazoa; phylum Chordata; class Lepidosauria; order Squamata; family Varanidae; genus Varanus; species Varanus salvator. The sequence goes on along the minus strand of JAIXND010000791.1, from coordinate 276,123 downwards.
GATTAAAATCTTTACAATTCTTCTCCTTCCCTATTCTTACTCCTCCTTAGAAGGCAGGTGGTCCTTCCTCCGTGCCAGGCAAGGTGTTTTAGGGGGTGACCTTTGCTGCTGCTGCTCTCCCAGGGCACCCTCTATCCTAGCTAGGCAGAGTACAGGATGCTGCTCTTGAGGACTGCCAGCTGCTGTGGCAGAGGAAATGGCCCTGAGGAAATGGTCCACAGCACAGGCAATCTCCTAGGACCCCCCTCCAGAGAGGCAACACCTGCCTCTGAGGAAGTATTTATTTCCTGAGGACTTTTAAAAGATAATACCTGCAAACTCCGTAGTTTCCTCAAGCCTGATGATGTATCCCTGGCATTCTGTTACATAAGGACAGGCACTTGGAGAAATAAGATTAAGAGGGTGTCTTTCAACAGATGCTGTTAACCTCCCTGATAGGTAAGCAACCAATAATATATAGGTAATAATAATAAAATATCCTGAACCTTCAGTAATAAAAGGAGTCATTTTATAGGATACAATTATATGGTAATTTACCATAACTATTGGGTGGCTGACACCCACCTAACGGCTCTTCTTGTAGTATAACAAACACCAGGGAAAGCGCTGCGCCTGTCGGTTGTCATGTGATAGAAGAGCTACATTCACTTGCAAAACCAATTACCACTCCTAATGTGCTCCTGGAAATTGCCGCTATTCCTTTGTATCTGGAAGGGACAAAGGAGAATCATATCCACCTAGCACTGCTCATCCTCAAATTCTCAAATTACAAGCATGTACTGGACTGTGTGCACTGACCCTTTCCTATGCGGCCTGCGCCATTTTGTATTCATCATCTTCTTTGTCTGATTCAAGGGCGTTTTGAAAGCCTCGTTCTCTTCTTGGGATTTGCACTACATGCAAGAAGATGTCGTCATGGTGTTGGCTGTGAAGTCTTCACTCACCACCCAAGACGTGACTGGGCTTTCTGTTGACTGCATGCACACCGTGAAGTGCAGCTCCTATGTAGAAGCAAGTCAAGGCTCATCGGCCATAATGAGATGATCAACTCTGGTCAAAATCTTGAAGTGAGCACATTGCGCTAAGATCACTGTGCAGTGTCCATCCCTTGCCAGCACTCACAAAGGTCTTTAAATTCTCTTGAACTCTTAAACAATAATAATAATGAAGCAGCAATGTGGGGATTGTGTGAAAGATCCTGGTGGGATGAAAATTAAAGAATACGCAGGGTATATTGGGGGTGTGAAGCTCCTTTTTAGCCCAAGGGCTGAATTCAGTTTAGAAGAAGCTCCTGGGGATGCACTCCATTGGCAGACAGGGCAGCAAAGACTAGTAGGATGTAGTGTGAAGGACCTTCTGCTAAGCCGTGGGAGATGCTTTTCAGCATTTTAGAATGAGGGGAAAGCCACAAAAGCCAGAAAGCTGCAAAAGATTGGTGGGGGGAGGAATGGCACATGGCCTTCCCTGGAGGGATGGTTCAGGAACCTAGAAGGGCTCGATTCAGACCATAGTCCCTTGATTCGTACACATTGCTGGACATTGGCCTGGCAGAAGTGGGAAGACAGCAACACACAGCATGCCTTGAAATATCTCTTGCAAGGAGGGAGTTGCTCTCGTTCACCTTCGCTTGTGGTAGCACAGACCCTGGCTGTCTTTCTTAATGGTGAAAAGGAGATCCCAGTCCTGGGGTAACTTTCTTGATCCCTCAAGCAATAAAGTAGTCCAGCGTTAGCAGTGGCAGCATCTCTCTGCTTGCTGGGAATGAGGACTGAAATGGTGTCTCAAAGACATGGCTGCCTATGGATGGCTTCAGCCTGTGGCTTCCTGGTTAGGAGACAAATTAGGAATTGGGGCTGATGTTGCTGATGAAATATAGCCTCAGATGCTACTAGACTTGTCACTGCAAACCTGAACTTCCAATGCTGCCGCCACCACTACTTCCCTTGATCTACCAAATCCAGTTTTACCAAACCACAGTTCTGCTACTCTAAACCAGATTTATTGCTGTATTAGCAAATGTGAAATCTACCCATATTCTGTCTCTTCATTCTTGTTTTTCAAAACGTATACTCCAACACTAAAATGTTGGAATTCTGACCCCAATCTGCTGGACCTGCATGATACATCCATTTATAACTCTAACATGTTCCTTTGTGAGATATTTTCCCCCTAGATCTAGCCCATCCTAGAGAAGGGGTGGAAAGGAGACCTTCTCTCATTTACTAGAATGAAATTATCCTTATAAGCCATTTCTGTTGCTCAGCCTGACTGACAGAAACTGTTTTATCCTGATTCTGTTCTCTTTTGCTTCACATCTTTGTTTTATTTTATTTTTTATACATATACTTCAAACACTCTTTAATACCTCACTTTGACTTTGTCCATACTGGCTGTATTGTAGCATGATAAAATGCAGCTTCAAATGTCTCTTGCCCCATGTGCAGACTAAGGTTGCCCGTCACTTCCTTGATTCTCAACATTGTAAATGGCTGAGGCTGGCAAGGGACAGTCTCTTTTACATCATTCATTCATTCATTCATTCATTCATTCAATTTGTACCCAACCCTTCTACCAAAAAAGGGTACTAAAGGCAGATTATAGGTACAATTAACATTAATTAACATAATAAAACAATGAATTAACATACATAATATATTGATTTTTAAATACATGGCCAGACATGAAATAAATTTAAATGTAACCATTGCAGAGACAAAAATAAGAACCTGCACCAATTCCAGATGACTCACCTCCAGGCCAAAGTCCTTCTTCAAAGAAGTGGTCTTTGCCTGCCCGGGGGGGGGGGGCGGGGGGAGAGACCCTCACTTCCCTTAGGAGGAAGCTCCACAGCCTGGAAGCAGCCATGGGAAAGGTCTTCTCTTGGCTCACCATCAAACATGTTTCTCAGGGTTGCAGTCTACAAAGAGGAGCCTCTCCAGAAGATGTTAAGAGCTGGGCAGTATGGTCTTTCTGGAAGCCTGGTCCTTAGCTGTACAGGGACTGACACGTTGAATTCTCTCTGAAAACAGGCCAGTAACCAGCAAAGGTGCTGCCACAACCTGTTCCCATTGATGCCCCAAGCCAGGGGTCACGCCTTCCTCTCCCCAAGACTGGTGCATTATCCACAGCCAGCAAGTGGAGTTAAAAGGAAGGTGGGCAGTTTTGGAGAGGATCAGGGTGGATTGGTATGGGACTGCCAGTGCAGAGTCAGGATTTTGATACTGGACTGATACATGAGTTTAAGTAGAAAAATTCCTGCGTTAAACCACTGTAACACATGCATATTGAAATCATTTCACATTCTCTGTAACAGACACCAAGTGGAAGACCGAAGCCTTTCATGATTGTTACTACTGTGTCTACTGAAGGAAACCAGCCATTCAAATGCTCCTCTGCAATTAACAATATGATGAGGTATTTTGCCACTTAAATTTGGGTGTTTCTTGCAAATAGCGAAGTGCAAATTGAATCTAAGTCCCACTGAAGTTGATTTGGCACAGTAATTTTTGCTAGGTCTTTGCAAAACACAGAATTGCTCTGGGCTATTCTATGAAGTATTCTTGCTGCTTTAACCTAAAAAAAATGTATCGTATCATATCAAATCAAATCAAATCAAATCGTACTTATCAGGCTATGGACCATTTCTAATGGGTGCCATTCCATTGGTAGAGTGCTCTTCGGTCCAGGAGAGGCTTTCAGTAGCGGAATGGGGAGTTGACTTGCACTGACTTTCCCCCCTCCTCATGCCCCTACATCTGAGGATTTCGGTGGGGGGGGGGGCACCAAATCAGTTGAACCAGCCAACCCTGTCCTGCTCTGAGCGGAATTGCAGGAAGCACACCCTCTTCATAATCATGGACCAACAACATGACAAATCCACATTTAGCGGCTTACGTGCTGTTATTGGCAATATGAGACAGCACCTAAAACATGAAGGGGACATCAAGTTACTGCGCTATCTTAAGCAAGGCTCTCCAAACCGTGTAGATGCCAATGGCCACACATGGCCCACTGATGCTGGGATTGTCTACAGATCCCCTTTTCATTACCACTCATTCAAATGGCTATTTCCTCCTCTGGATCAAGGCCTCTTTCTACTGTCTACAACTTCCATAGCTTGGTGGGAACTTTGCCACAGCAGCAACTCTTTGTTGATGGTGGATAAAGACCATTTCCCCTAATATTCCTGGAGTCCTCATCACTTGTGCATTTTGGGAAGCAAAAGAAGGAGCCTGGAGTCATGCCAGCTTCCTTTCTTTTCTGCCTCTTAACATGGGCAGGGGAAGGAGAAAGGATTAACCATGTGTTCAAACTGCTATTAAATCCAAGTCATACTGTCTGTAACAACTCTGTGTGCAATTTAAAATGTATGCATGATAAACACAGTCTGATTCACAAAGTCAGTAACAGATAATGCAAGACAAGCTTCCTAGTTTTGTTATGGTGATTTCATTTCATTAATTTCATGTATTACATTTCTATACCACTTAATGGCAAAGCTCTCTGGATAGTTTACAAAGATTAAAAAGTATGAAATACAATATTGCACACATATACAATCCATTTACACATACTTTTTTAAACAGACAACACACACACACACACACACGGCCCTAAACAATTTTTAGCGATCACCATTTAAAAATCTCAGGACTCAATTAAAAGCTGAATTTAACATCTGAAATGGGAGAGGACTATTTCTAGACTGGCCCTAAGTAAATAGCATCAACCTGATAAATTCTGCTTCAGCAAACTCCATACAGAATTCTCCTTTCGAAGCTCCTTGGTTGAAGAAGAACCATCTGTTCTCTTGCATTGACTGCTTATAATTTGTTTAGCTGTCGTATTTACAATAATCCTTATTATTGACCATTGCATTTTTCCAGAGTTGGATAAACGATGGCCTCAAACTATAGACCCGAAGGTTGTAAAATCCCCCTCACACCACCCTGTCTCCACTCTGAGTCACTGCAGATGCCTCAAAGGCTCTGTGTAGAAGAAAAGCAGCTCTCATCCATCTATCAATATAAGAAAATCCTGAAAAATCAAACTTTGTCTGCAGAAACTTTGTGAGTGAGCAGATGAAGCTAAGTGACAATTCATGTTTATTTTCATGTTGTCAAACCATGTCCCCTGCCACGGAGACTGCAGGAACAGGACTGTCTCCCCCTTTGGGGAGCCTTGTCATCCATTGGGCTTCATATCCTCCAGACTGTAGTGAATTTGCTCTCATTAATGTGGTGATCACCCATACTTTGATGGGATCATCCCTATGGCCTACATCAAGGCCCATCAGTTCTTCAGGAGAAAAGATGAATGAATTGACAAATCTGTCATCGCCAAAGTCCTTGTTATTTATAGGCTCAGGCACCAGCATGAGATCACGTAGGTCATGGCTTGCCACCCTCTCAAAGGCCTGGAATGTTCCATCACTCTCAGGTTCCCTTGCATGTCTTGAAGCCCACTGCTTGCATCTTCTTTCCAACTAAGAGCCAAGCCATGCATTCCCCCTCAGTACACTGCTGCCTCCAGAAAACATTCACACTGGCTTCCTGCCCAGCTGCTTGTTCGAAGCAGGCCCATGTGAACGCTGCCCGCCAGCGTGGACCAAGCTCAGAGCACACAAGCAGAGAGTGAGGACATCACCATGGCTGTGAACGGTGGAGACCTTTTAGTGTGCAACAGCCCAGCTGTGCTAAGCTCAGTCTGTAACAGCTGCTCACTGCATTCCCCTCCTTACCTAAGGCCTTGGTTTCTTCTGAGTAGCTAGCAATATCCTCCAGAGCTACTTCCCCAGTTCCTATTGGCCCCACAAAGACCCTGAGAGATTTTGCTGACAAGGTGAATATGGGGCTCCCCAAACCAAGCGGCAGACTAAGCCTATGCAGGTGAGCTTAGGAACACTTAACACTCAGGTACACTCGAGGCTGCTGCTTCAGGCTGCAAGGCAGGCATGATAGCCGGCCCATTACAGGTACCAGTCCCTTCTGAAAGATCTATTCCATTTAAGGCATGAGAGGAAGCAACTGTAAATCACTTTAATCACTTTTCAACATGCTGTTGGTAGCCATAATGCAGTGGGATTGCTTTCCCCCCATTCATTGTGTTTCTGTGCCAGCTGGTGGCACAAAATAGGGAACAGGTGAGTGAATGGTTATTGAAAGGGGGAAGAAGTAATGGTTTAAAATTAAGAGGTTCAAGTTGGCTGTCAGAGTGCAGAAACTACATGTCTTAAGACTTTTTAGATTCATGCTAAACTCAAAATACAGCACGTCATAACCTGACAGAGAGGTAAGAGTGGGGTAGTGCTAAGTAGTCAGAGTGGCAGGCTGGGATTTAAATCTTGCCTCGCTCCCTTGTTGGCCTACCTTCTGTCCTAGTGGGAGTCTATGCAGGAAGCTCATTGTTGCTCTCCTTCACAGGCAGCAGGAATGGCGTTGCTCAAACTGTAAGCTTACTGCATATGCAGATATTACAAGGGGCCTTAGAAGACTGATGCAAAACCTTCCTCTGGATTACAGGTAGTGCATGAACAACAGCAACAAATGCCCGCAGGCACTTACTGAGCTAAGTCAAAGCATGTTGATATCGCATCTCCCCTGCCCCTGCTTCCACTGGAGCTGTGCAATACATATCTGAAAATGTAGGTTGTTGTGTAGCATAGAAAAGGGATTGGATCCTTAATGTCCATTGCTTCTTGAGCTGTGCAGAGCTTGATCAGCTATATTTGTTGTGCAATTACAAGTTGAGCTTTCCCAAGGAGGATTCTGGCATCAAGTAGCTTGCATTGCCACAGAATGAGACAAAATGAACTGTCCAAACAATGGCGGTTTCCAGAAAATACCAGGTAGACAAAGCCTGTTTCCTACACTGAAATGCCTTTCCCTTCCAAGTACTCTTCTCATCAAGTTCTAACTGGGAGGGTGACACCAATAATTTTATTCTGTAGTACCATGGAACACCTTTCCAAACAGTGCATCACCCTTGGGAGGCTCCCATCAGCATGGCCATTGACCAAGGAAGATAGAAGCTGTATGTCAAAACAGCTTGGGGAGACCCCATTTGGGAAAGTCTGCTAGAGAACATCTGAAAGTCCAGCTTCTGCTTTAATGCTGATTCTCCAGTGATGATAATGAGCATCATAATCTTTTGAGCTCTAACAAGGAAACCAAAGGAAAAGTTTCTAGCAGGATTGGTTTATTCTGAGTTGTTTATATGTCACTCTAACAAAGTTATTGAAGAGGCCCTACAACAAGAATAAGAATAGATTAAAATCCCTTTCACAATGGTTGCCTTATACTGCCACTAAGTTATAAAGGGAGCCTACTGAGATACAGGTCCTCTCAAAGATCAAGAGAGGCCCAGACCACTTTCATTTCTGGAGGGCCTCCTGGGATATTAAAAATTGAAGAAATTCCAAAACAAGGGTACAAAGATGGTTATATGTTAAGTATTTACACTGACCAATTCAACACTTTTAACATTAAAAGATAGAATGAAATGTTTTGTAATAAGTGTTCCATATTATTTAACAAACACTTCTCCAGATTTTTCCTGGCCTGATCCATCCATTCGTGTGGGGAAAAAATGGTTTTCTCGCAGTGGTACCATTTATGTCAAGCATTGCAAGGCAGCCCAAATGATTTTGTTCCACAGCTGAAAAGGAGTGATTCCTGACCTGCTTCTGGCTGTTGAAATGGGACAGCTTCTGTAGGGAGGGCTGTTGGCCGTAGTTGCTCGCTGAGCATTTGCCAGGTTCTGCATGCCATGTCATACATATAAATAATAGGAGGTTGTGGAAGAGCTGCAGGGCAGAGAGAAGCTCAAGATGGTGGAGGTGGAGAAGACAACCAGACAGACTGGCAGGGCCCATGGGGACAGCCCTGGATGGCAGCCTTCAGTCTTGGGCTCGCTGTTCTTCTGACCATCGCTGTGGTACGTGCACATATAAGGCAATCTATGCAAATACCTTTTGTGCTCCGCAATCCTCTCAGTATTCTCACAGCACCATGAATCACTAGGTATAACTGGATGTATACTGTTCTTAGCCTATGCTAATTAACAGTCTGTAATTGAAGCATTTAATTCCCCAAGCCTGACAGTTAAATTAAAGCATTAAAGCTAACAAGGGAAACAACAGTTGACCGCGCATTGCCAACAAGTTCTGTTCTAAGGAACCGCATTTCTTGGAGGTCCTCCGTCTGAATGAAGCATCGCCTTTTGATGCCAGCTCTGATGCTCAAAATATGAACAAAAGGCAGCATGTGCCCTTTTAGCTTTAATTATTCATTATTGGGAGGCGGAATGCGCAGTTGCAGAGCAACACTTTTAAAGCATGTTGCTCCTGGGTCTCTACGTTGGTTCATGCTAACCAGCGAAGAAACGCAACAGTGCACAATTATCTAATTTATTTGCAGCAACCCTTCCAATCCTGGCTAATGCCTTTGAAATGAGATAATCAGTCTGATTTAGTTGCGGGTAAGCAATGCATGAAAAGCAAAGTATAACGTGCCCCATGACAGGTGCAAAATAACATAATGAGATGAGTCCCCCTCCCGGCTGCATTATCCTGTGCCTGGATTACTTCAACTATCAAATGCTTTCCAAATGAAGAGCGAAAAGGTAACTAGGGCAGAATTTACTGATAGATTCGAATTACAATGGCAATTTAGGAGCTCTGATTTCCTTTAGTATCTTCTTCACACATCAGATAAAGTAATGGTAATTTGGGCAGGGGGAAAGTAAAGGCTTCTGTAGTTATCAGCAGCCTCTCTCATTCTTTCAAGAGATTAATAATTAAGATATTAATGGAAAGCACTGTGAATCAGGCTCATCTTGGTTGGTTTGTTTTGTGGGGGTGGGTGGGAACTGGCCACGCTGACTGGCAGTGGCTCTCCAGGATCCCACGAAATGGGGTCCTTGCAGTCTGCTCTTGTAATCTGATCATTTTAAATATTCAGATGCTGTGCTGAGCTATGAAGTGCACTCCGATCATAAACCTAATACAATTAGAAGCGAGGGCCATGGATAAATGTGTAAGGCACTTTGGAAGACAAAGTATCCTTGATATGTTCGAACACTCTGGAAAGGGTTTGTTTGTTTGTGCAGGGATTGGCAACTTGCGGCCTACCACAACGTAATCCTTTAGCATTGGCTTTGCTACCTAGGATGGATGGGATTTGTAGGCCCCGACATCTGGAGGACCACAATTTGTGCAACTGATTAATGTATACCCCATCTTTCCTCTGGAGAGGAAGTTTAATATACAGTGGTACCTTGGCTCATGAATGCCTTGACTCATGAATGCCTTGGGTCATGAACAAAAATTTCATGAAAATTTTGACTTGGGTCACGAACTCCGCTTTGGGTGGCGACCAAGATCGTAGTCATCTCACCACCCCACAAGTGGGGAGATGGTTACGATCGCAGTTGTGTTCATGCAGGGAACACATGGGTGATCACGGCTGTGCTGTGCTGCGCCCGTGTTTCCTGCAGGAGCACACCCACGATCACATAAGTCTTCCCTGCATGAACGCAACCACGATCCTGGCCATCTCCCCACTCGGGGGGGTGGGGAGATGACCAAGTTTGCGCCCGTCTTTCCTGCAGGAGCGTGTCCATGCCAGGGTTTCTTTGAGAAGCACCACCCCAACAGAACTGTAACAAACAGAGTGTTGAATCTGATGAACGATAACGTGGTCTCTCATTTCCAGAGGGGTATGCAGCGCAGGAAAAAACAAGTTTTTTTCACCAAAATTGACCCTGCAGCTAAGACACAAAGAGAGAAAACCCCTGAAAGAGATCTCCCCAATGCCCTTATGGAGGGGCACTCTCCCTCCAAACAATAACCTCCCCCACACCTAGGTTAGTGTTCTCCACTGTACTGTACAGTACTTTGTTACTTTGTTGTTCTTTGTCACTTTGTTCCAAATTTTTCTAATTAAAAAAAAATAGTTACAGAACGGATTAATCTTATTTACACTGAACCTTTTGGGGAAATTTGACTTTGCTCGTGACCAAAAACTGGTTCACAACCACATTCTGAGGGGCCAGAACGGATTAACCTTATTTACATTGAATCTTATGGGGAAATTTGACTTGGGTCACAACCAATTTGGGTCACAACCAGAGTCGTGGAACGGATTAAGTTTGTGAGCCAACGTACCACTGTATCTCCCATCTTTTTTCTCAGGGGATCAAGGCAGCATATATTCTCCTGTTTTATCATTCTTAATGGCCAAGAGAAAGGGACTGGCTCAGTATCAACCAGTGTGTTTCATAGCTAACTGGAGATGTGAACCTGGCTCTTCCCAGCCCAGGTCCAATATTCAAACCAGCACACCACACCGGCTGTTATGGGCTAGGACTTTGGCATCCAGGTCTGTCTCTGCACTAACTTCATCTATGGCAGCCTTCCCCAACCTGATGGCCTTCAAAGGCGTTTGGGCCACAACTCCCAGAATTCCCATCCAGCAGGGCTATTGAGTGGGAATTCTGGGTGTTGCTGTCCAAATGTGTCTGGAAAGCACAAGGAAGGCTGGTCTATGCCAATGTCCCAAGGCCCAGACACTCTTTCTTAAGTACAGTTATTCTGCCCACAATAGTTTACAGTGAGACTGCAGCAAGCTGTGGCCCTCAGGGATTATGCTGCCAGCTTCTGAAACCATGAGTGGGTCAGTGTGGGCGTCTTTTCTACCACAGTATCTGAATCTGTATTGTTCCATTTGGTGGCATTTTGTGCTTCTTTCCTTCTGAGGCATCACTGCAGATTTGGAACAGTAATACTGAATGCACTGAAGACACCAATCATTTCCCACTCTACCTCTCACCCTCTGTCTACTACTTTAGGACAGAAGTGGGGAACCTGTGGCTCTACAGATGCTGAGGCTCTACAGATGCTGAGCGGCTCAAACCCCATCTGCCCCAGCTAGCAAGGCCAATGGTTAGGGAAGACCCATGCGGAGACCATGCCCTGATTCATGACATCTGTGCACCACCCTTCATTTAAAACAGTGTTCTCAGGGCATTTTCTTCAAATTAAAGTCACAATGCAGTCCATTAGAGCACAATGCTATTCAGGTCTGTGCAGAAGTCCCAACAGAGAGTTCAGTGGGAGATGTCCTCAAGTGTGCAGGCAGGGGAGAGGCCTTAATTAATTGATTGAAAATGCAATTTCTAATTAACTGCATTATAGAAACCACAGATGCCACATGCCAGTTAGACAAGGCATTCCTTCTGTTGTGAGAGAGGAGGAGGGAAGCCTCTTCTAAAGCGAAGCCCGATGGTCATGGAGTATTTGGGGTACAATCCTGTGCATGATTAGGTAGAAAAAAGGTCATTTTACTTCCAGCATTCCCCAACTAGCCATGTTGGCTGTGGAATGCTGGAAATAGCAGGTCTTCTTCTGTCTAAATACGCACAGGATTGCACTCATAATTATTTATATGCCACATTTATGAAGTCCTTTCAAGGCAGTTTACACATAAAAATCGCCAAAAACTAAAATCCAAAGTCCATAACTCTCATTCTGACAATACCATTTAAAACCAACAAGAAAATGATAAAAAAGCAGCACTGTTTTTAAAGTTTTCCTTTAAAAGGCTGGCCCAATGTCAAGCAAACCTGGTAAATGCAGAGCTGTGGAGAACCAGATCTGAAAAGTCTGCTAGAAACACACAACGAGGTTGCTAGACAAATTTCCCACAAAAGAGCCATAGTGATGAGGTCACCCTGGGAAAGGCCTGGTTTCCTGTGCTCTCCCACTTGATGGACCTTAGTGGCTACCCCTGTTGTGCCAACATTTTCTCCACCATTCTCCTTCAAAGAAAATGGTTCTTGAAGAGAAATCCAGTGGTGAATTTGATTCTCATGGGTTTGGGTTGGATGTCTTCTGTTTACCTAGGAGGTGGCCCAAGGAGTAGGTACCAGTGTCCTGTTTTACACTGTACAATCATCTTTCTGGCAGTTTGTAGCCTTCTTGGCTTTCTGCCCTTCAATCGGAGTCCGGGAAAGACATCCTTAGGCAAATTCTCCCATGGGCCTTTCTCAGATCAAGAAATGCAGGCAGGCAGGCAGGCAGGGAGGCTACAGAACAATGGAGAGATGTGTAATAGAAAGAAAGCACACACACAGCACACTTGGCTTCTCTGGAGTGATCAAGTAAGCTCAAAAATATAAAATAAATTCTAACACATCCTGGGAATGTGGTAGAATGATGGAAGCTTCCCACTTGGAGGAAGCAACTTGGAGGTCAGTTTTTAGATTAGCACTAGCTTCCCAGAGCAAGATGCAACACTGCTCTCTTTGCACCTACATCCTGCTGGATGCAAAATGGGTCCAGGCTGCCAACATTGTTGATGATGCTTAAAATCAACAACAACAAACAACCCTTATGTGCAAACAAAAGAAGGCATGCTGTATCCCCTGCCAATCAAGAGCCCTGCCTGTGAGAAACTTGAGAATTTCTCTTCCACCTGGAGAAATTCAGTGAAATTTGTCCCCTATATTTCTATGCACACAGATAGGGTGGGGAATTTCAAAAAGCATGTGGCTTTGCTGTGAGGTCATGGCCGGGAAGGTTCCTCTGGGTGCAGGCAGTCTTTCAAATAACCTGGTCCTATGTTGGTTGGGACTTTAAAAAGTAATGACCAGCATAATTTTCCCCTTGCAAAGGGTTTTTCCTTTCTTAGGGACAAAAATATATGCAGATTTAAGAGATGCACTGATTGATTCAGTAAACTCAAATGACGAACTGTCTTCAATACCTTAAATTATGAGACAAACCCGACTTGCATCACTGGAATGGGATAATGACCATTGGGAGAGCAGTGAGATGATGGAGGAAGGTTTGTCTGCCACTTGGTGGTGATTGAAGTCCAGATTAGTGATTGCCTGACAAAAGTCAGAGGTAGTACTTATGCCTGATGAATTCATGCTGAATGGCAGAATGACTATCACTTGCATGCAGGGAGGTAAAGTGTGCCTCCATATGGCTGAAGCCAGCCTGATTTTGTGCTTTGTGCGTTGATTAATCCCATGGCAAATATGAGGCAAAATGGCTTTAGACTAAGGATCCCAATTCCCACACTGCAAACACTCAGATCCAGCCAGCTCCAAATTGTCATCTTGTTGTGTTTTTGCCTTTTGGTTTAAGAATTATGGCTAGTGTTTGGCTCTCTGTGCAAGGACAACACAACCTATTGATTCTGGAAGGAAACCTCAATCCAGTTTTTCAGGAAAGGATATACTATCAACAGTTTCAAATCAAGATAGTTTGTGTCCTTCCTCAGTATGTGCAGAATGTAATTTTTAGCCAGTAAATACTGCTTTTTCCTATGCTTGCTTAGATGATGTGCTCTGTAGCATTTATTTCTTCAACAAATCCAGTTTAGTTTGGCTTTAGCCCATAGCTGGTCTGATAGACTAGGCAGAGAGGGGGATGCAAAGGAAACCACATGCCAGATACAGAGATGTCAATATTTCTTTCTCCTAGCTGTCCCCAAATTGCAGTACCTCCAAGTTTCATGTAGAACGCATTTGCCTCACTCCACAGAAAGGCTGTGTGTGTGACGTTAGGATTCCTGCTCTCACTGTATGGCTCGAAAATTGTCTTGACAGACAGCCTTGCTCGGAACAGTCAGCAGAAGGGCAGGCTTCCACATTCCCAGCCCACTCAAAGGTGGCACTGTCTTCGGGCTGTCATGCTCCTGGAATTCCAAAGATGTGTTGCCAGCATTCCATTGACATGGGTTTCAGCCAAAGTCATCGTTCGCTCCTTCCAAAAGATACTGTGAATGTGGATAATTCTACGGATGGGGATAGCCAGTTACTAGGTCTGGATATATGAAGCAAATGGATTGGTGAGAACATGGCATGGCACAGAAAAAGAAAATGAGTATTGCTGGTTCATTAGTGCATTAGAAGAGCCATGCTGGATCAGACCAAGCGTCCACCAAGTCTAGCATCTGAGGGAACCTTTGATGGACAACCAGTTGCCTGTCATAAGCCCACAAGCAGGACATGAGTGTAAGAGCGCCCTCCTGCTCATGTAAATAGTCCTTCTGTCTTTGCCCTTGGGGTAGTCCTTAGCCACGAGAAAGAACAGCCATCGAGGGCCTTCTCCTCCAGAATTTGTCTGGTCTGCCTCAAAAACCATCCATATTGGTGGCCATCACTACATTTTTGAGGAAGTCAATTCCATAGTTGAGCCATGTGCTATGTGAAAAAATGCTTCCTTTATTCTGCCCTGAATTTCTCACCATCCAGCTTCCTGGAATGACTGTGAACTCCAGTATTATAGGAGTGAGGAGTGAGATTCCACACCATGCATCATTTTATCTGCCTGTCTCAAGGCGGTTAGACTCGATTGAAGAGGATGCAAGCCAGAACATAGCTCAGCTGAAAGAGGTGGCACAGGATCGGAAAGTATGGCAAGATTTGGCCCATAGGATCACTTACAGTCGGACACACTTAACAGCTGAACAACAACTCATGCCTCCTCTTAGTGACCTTTTGTTCCTAAGCTAAACAGTCCCAGATGTTTTGACATTTCCTCATACAGGAATTACTCCAGTCCCCTCACCATGTTGGTAGCCTCTTTCTGCACCTTTACTAGCTCTACAATAGCCTTTCTGAGGCTCAGATCTGGCCACAGCATTCCAGTGGGGCCATACCACAGATGTGCATACCAAAGTTGATCTCATCCAGTGGTTCATTTCCAGCAGTGGCCAGTCAAAAGCCTCAGGGGGCACAGCCGATAGAAGTGGGGTTGCTGGATCTATGTTTTAATCCAGCAGGATGTTTTCATGTGCTTATAATTATTATTATTTATTTAGAAGGCTTCTATGCCACCCCATTCGCCGAAGCCTCGGGGCGGCTCACAATAATAATTATAATTATAAGGAGGGCATAAAGGTGCCAGTTCTCCCACTGAATGGCAAGACAGAGCTGCAATAACTGTTGCTAGAAGAAGGAACTAGTGCTTAATTGAATTCATTTTACTGAAGCAAAATCACAGTTTTCATGGCCAAAGCAAGAGACACAATATCATTTTGCTTCAGTATACAAAGAAGTTTAATATTCTAGCTCTTTGCTTCTGACAAATATGCTGTTTCTGTGTTCAACTGGGGAACTATAGCACTAGAAGGAAGGCCTATATGAAAATAAGTGGAGAGGAAGAGAATTGCACAATCTGCTGAGACCCAACACTTTTCCATTGTGGAAGACAAAACATGAAAAACAAATGGAGCCATTCTGTGTGAGGCTGCGCTTCGAGGAAGGGGAGGGAATCCTGCATGGGTCTTTTATAAAAGGTCTGTATGCTGGATTCTGAAGGAACAGAGTGTATTGCATACAGGTCCCTCCTACAAAACCCAGATACGTTTGCAAACTTGATGTGCTTTTCTACATGTATTCCTTGATTGAATCTGGTACTCTTCTCCTGGAGAAAGAAAAGTGAGGGAAGGACTGGGGTCCAAGATCTCTGGAAATGAGGCCAGACTCGATTTATCTTGTTGTTCACGGCCATTGCATTTCTTCTTGCCCAAAGTCTCATACAGCCAGTCTTGGGAGACAGTGAGTGAGCCTTGCGAGAATTTAGCTGGGTCTCATGGAAACTTGTGGTCATGCTTACTTCTGAGGAACCTGCTTTCTAAAATGGAATAATGGTTTTATACTGTGTGCACTACTTCTTGTTGTTGCTTGTGAGGAGGTTTGCGGGGGAAATGCTCGTGTAAAAAGGTGTGTGTTCGGAAACTTTCCTGCATTTTAGAGGCTTTTGTGGGTGGTGCTGGGGACATTATTATTGTTAGTCTTATACTCATCATATCCCAGTTTCTCCTTTTGCAGGAGGTTGCCTCCAGATTCCAGAGACAGCTTTTTCCTGTGGCTTTGATAATATCATCACCATCATCATTCCACATGGCTGTGTAAGGTCCGGGGTGTGGGCAGCAGGAAGCTAAATAGAGGCACCAGGACCCAAATAACACAGTCAATAAATTATATGGCCATAAATTATATGGCCAAAGTCCAGCTACCAGCCAAATCCAAGTTGTTATCCAGAGCAAGGCAAGGTCAAACCAGGAGGAAACAGGGAAGCAAAACACACACACATAGTCCAGACAGCAAGCATAATCAAAACAAGCAACCTACCTGCCCCACTTCCTGCCAGTATATTTTAACTGAAAGCTCTTTCTACCAGTGGGTAAGCCTTGGGAAGCACCATGCAAAGTTGGTTGGGCCAGACTGGGCTTCTTCACTACTGCCATATTTCCTTCCTAACTATGTAAGGTTGACTCTCCTGTAGAATAGCCAATGCATGTAAGGTTCTAATAAATAGGGTTTTTTTAAATCAGTGACTTCTCTGGGAATTATATGGGAAGAAGAGGGAACATTTTTAATAACAAAACTATTTGGATCATCCCCTGCTGGGAGCACTTTTACAGAATACACAAGTAGATTTACACAGCTGCTTCCCTTTCCTTTTGGTTAGCAAGTAATCAGATGGCTGCACATTGAAAACATTGGGGAATTAAGCTGAGAGTTGGATATTCCTATGTGAGGTGCTGTTCAATTACCAGGTAAAAGTGTTGCTGCCCAAAGAAC
This sequence comes from Varanus salvator macromaculatus, assembly GCA_023646645.1. Lineage (NCBI taxonomy): Eukaryota > Metazoa > Chordata > Lepidosauria > Squamata > Varanidae > Varanus > Varanus salvator. Next base: position 259,521 of record JAIXND010000791.1, on the reverse strand, counting down.
TTTAGAATTCCAATAAAAACGGAAAAGACAAGAAGAAAATGGAAACAGTGAAGGCCTGATGTGCCCAACGCCATGCAAGCTGGTGGCTGAATAAATGAAGAACGAGATGGTTGTGCTTCCCCCTACAGCGATCACATTTCAAAGCTTCTGATCTGTTAATCTCTCTTAATGGGCTGATATGTGGAACATGGTGGGCGAGCTTTCTGTGAAGAGGAAAGCCATTAGAGCTTGGGGAAGAGGATACATCCTGCTTCCTCCAGCAACGGCTGGAAGGAGGGAGGGAGTGTGTGTGTGGGGAACAGCAGGTATGCAGTTTGGGGAGTCTGCAAAGACAGAAAGAAAAGTGAAGTAAGAGACCTTAGACCTATTAGTTGAAGACATGTTGAAATACCAAGTGCCTCTCTCTGAGAATCTAGCGGGTGGGGCAGAGTCCAAATTTTCTACCTGACAGAAGTATATAAAAACCAAAAATGGGGTGGTGGTGCTTTTACCAGAATGCAAAACTCACTGCCATCTTGAGAGAATTCAACTCTTAAAAGTGATCTATATTTTTAAAAAGAAAGAATTAGGTCTTAAACATGCCAACAATGAACATTTTTGCAGCCTAATCTGTTTCAGAACAGTAAGCTTCTTCTTCAAGGGCATCCAAATTCTAAAAACAGGTTAAAACACCTTACAATGAAGGTGACTGTCTTTCTTACACCACCAGGAAAAGCTGTAAGTCTCTAGGGATCTCTCCTTTTAAGGAACCCTTGTCTGGGTTATGCAATCCCCTGGAACTACTCACAGTTGGGGAATTGTGAAGCACAAAACATACCTGGTTTTATCTGAACTATAAAGCAAAAAATTCAGAAGCTTAAAGCAAGAATGGCTCACTGGTACCTGGATTTGCCACACAATGTTCTTCTAGCACAGGTAAATTGTTTGATTGCAAAGGAGTTTGCAATCCTCTCCATGCTATAAACTTCTCTTGATTGCAAGATTACATGAGGGATACACAATTTCTGCATTCTTCATTGCCATTGTTTTCCCCAGGGATCTGGGGGCGGTAGAATTCTTTCTGTGACCATTTCAAAAATGGCCAAGCTCCATATTGAAGCTGGAGTCATCTAGCAGTAAGAGTTTCCCAGTTCTAGAACACACATTTATATACAAATATTGACATATTACATGCACCAGTGTTGGTCAGGAGGTAGATCTAGATCTACTGGTAAATCTCTGAATGATTTATAGCAGATGAGCAAGGTTTTATGATGTCTAACTATTTAATGCAGAATTATTCCTGCCCTAAATTACACTGTTGGAATGAAGAAAGCTTGGGGGTATTTAGGAGATGCTTCTAATGTAGTAAGAAACATTGTGACTTTGTTCAGTTTTGGTCCTCAGACCAATTTTCCAGGCTCAGATTTCCAGAATTCAAAGTTTCAGTGTTCTGCACCAGGCTCCACTTGGTGGATCTTGGGGCTCTAGTGAAAACTGGAGTCAATCCTGCAAGCCTGGTCTGCCCACCCAACATGCATGATCCAAAGAGAGACATAACTCTTGGATACGTAATGGAGCGCCTACGCCCATATACGCCCTCCCGCCCCTTGAGATCAGCAACAGAGGCTCTCCTCCGGGAACCCTCCGTGAATTATATTAGGAGGGTGAGTACCCGGAGGAGGGCTTTCTCTGCGGTGGCGCCCCACCTATGGAATGCGCTCCCCAGAGAGGCTTGCCTGGCACCGTCATTATTTGCTTTTCGGCGCCAGGCGAAGACCTTTTTATTTAAAATATTTTTTATTGCGATGGGGCGGCATAGAAATGTTTTAATTAATTAATTAATAAAATAAGCAAGCAAGCAAGCAAGCAAGCATTACCACAGCAGGGGAGTAGGCTATTCTCTTTCCAACAACATGGAACTCATGCATTTTATCAGGGGTAGGGAACTACCATTAGCCCAAATGCTAATCAATGTCAGATATGCTTTGGAGGGCAACATCTAGTGCTGGGTGAGCCAAAGGCAAAGGGGGCAGAGACAAAGGCAAAGGGAGGGGTCCAAAAGCACAATAGCAGCAGTTTGTAGCTTAATCTCTTACTGCCAGTCAGTCACGAAGGCTGCCGAGAGGCGTTTCAGCTTTTCCGAACGTGGAACAAAGCTGCACAAAAGCGAGGGAACTACCAAGCCATTGGTGACTGGGGACAGAGGCCAGGGCCACGGAAAAGGGGGCATAAGATCTGGGGTACTGTAGAGATCAAGACTGGGACTCCGCCAGGAGGCTAGATTTGGCCCAGGCTTCTGGTCCTCTGCCCCTGAACTATAAAAATGCTCAAGCTTGCCTGGTTCCATGCCGAGTTGTGAAACATTACATATAGCGATGTTCAGTAGACACAGAAAGCATTTTAAAGTACCTTCTCTGTCTTTGTCTTCAAAAGGTTTTCTACCAGATATGATGTGCACAAGTTGAATGGAAAGAAACTAAGAAAAATCAAAAGTTTAAAAAATTCAGATCCAAAGGTTAGGAAAGCACAAGTTTTAAAACTCATCCTACACCATAGGGTGGCTTTAAGAATATTGAGCCGTAAAGAAATCTAAGCCACAAAGGGCTCTCTAGCCTATCACCCGCTGAGCTACAAAGGCCTCTGGCTCTTGCCTCTAAAGAACAAGCTGGAGAAAACCCTCTCCAGCTCATCCTGGCACCTCCGATGCTTTTCAGGTCAGAGGCTCCCAGAGGACAGATGCAAGAGGCGAACGGCGTGGCACGGCCTTGGATCCCCTCCTGTGGCTGATGCAAGTGCCTCAATCCAGTGGGCTGCTCCATCCGTTTCCACCCCCAGTTTTGGGGAAGAAAATGCCTCGAGGGCACAAACTGTGCACTGTTGGCAAGGCCTTCTCATGCAATCAGGGTGTTGCCTTGTTTTATTTTTAAAAACACAACTGCACGTTTGTGACTCATACCTCGTTGTGAATATACAGCAGCAGTGTAACCTGAGAGCTAGAACGTATTTGTACACTCCACAGCTCTTCAGGGCTGGGGAGCCAGCACCCTTATTCTTGCAGCAAAGCGCTTCTGTTGAGGGCCATCCTTCTCTTGCCATAATGTTTGGCCCAAATGAACACTGGCATTGCTGGAATTGTGTGCAAGTGCATATCGTTGGATTCTTGGGCAGCTGTAGCAGCTGCCTTCAGGATCACCCCGATCCTGTGCGGAAATGCCGCACCGAGTTGAGAAAATTTGCTTCACATGCCACTAGTCACGGCAGCAGGCAGGGGCGGCATGCTGTGTGGCACTGGATAATTTATATTCTGGCTCTAGAGAAGGGCTATACGTGCCAAGGCCCCTTCTAAATGTTATGCTACGAGAACTCTCCTCTTCATTACTGCTCCTTCATACTCCCTTTATATACAACTTGGCTACATAGGCAAGAGTGCAAAGTAAATACAAAAGTCAGCACTTCACTCTAGAACAGGAGTGGGAAACTGTGGTAGCCTGGCAATTGCTGCAGGGATGGATCTTCCCACCCCCCCAGGCAAAAGAGCCAGCGGTGAGGGATCACGGAAGTTCAGTGCAGCAACCTCTGGGGAGACACATCGTGCCCTAGGCTATTTGCAGGCAGCCAGGCAAGGAGGAGGGAAATGTGACCTTGGAAGACTGTGCCCAGGCCCTGCAGAAACCACTGCAGTCTTCACCTCTCCAGCGATTCCCAGTACGAGGCAGTACGTGAACACTCCCTTGTAACTGGGAAGGCAGAAGATACATTTCTGAGCAAGACTCTGCACTCCTAGGAACAGCGCAGCTATTAATCAGGAGCCAAGAGATACCCCTCAGAAACACGGCGCCTTCCTTGATTCAGGGCGGCTTCCTTTATTACTGATCCAGGAACAATCTAGAACTTTCCTTACAAATGCTCAGCTGTGCTTTCCAGAAGGAGGCAGAACTGTGGTCATGACCCAAAGCTCCAAGCAGCAACCCTTTCCTTCCCGTTCGCTCACTCCTGTGGAAAAGGCGATAGCAGGGATGCACCCTGTGGCTCTCCAGATGGCGTTGGGCTGCAACCCGCATCCTCCCTCAGCACTGGCTATGTTGGCTGAGGTTTAGGGGAAGCGCAGTCCAACAATAGCTGAAGGGATACAAGTTCTCCATCCCCGCATAGCAGTAGAAGAACCTTCAGGTCTTTGTTAAAAGTAACATTTGCCCTGTGTCTAATTTGTGCCCCGCCTTTCCACCAAGAAAAGGGCACTTAAGGTGGCTTTATATTGTGCTCTCATACAGAACGCCTGGTGCTCTCCCAGCTAGCTTCCTAAGCAGGTCTGCACCTGCCTAGCTTCAATAAAGCTGCAGCCACTGGTATTCTCAAGCTCTTTGCTTGTTCTCAGTACCCCCATTTGGGCTGATACTCTGGATTGACCCAGCAGGGTAATTTCCCTGCACCATCCTTGGTGACATGTTCACACATCAGTATGTACACCCTTTTTAGTAAGCATTCAGCTTCTGCTAGGTACAGCAGACCTTAGGACTGCTTCATAAAAGTGCAATTGTACAGTGTACATTCTTGGGTGTGATTGCAGTCATCTGATTCATGCGCCATTCTGACCTATGCGCTGTAGGCCCCCGCACTGCAGGTGGAGTTGGGCATTTCCTCTGTGCAAGTTTGTCCCTTATTGCAAAAAAGCTTGCGGATCAACCAGCAATGTGGGCCGTGCTTCACTCATATACTGAGCTTGGGCAGGTTACCACAAGGTAGCTTAATCTGCTTTGATCAGAAGTGCAGTTTTGCCCCCTTGCATCTGAAGCATAACCCAATTCTCCTTTGAGTCCAATGTAATGAATCAACTCGACACTGCTATTTCTGAACCAGTCAATAGACACAGGAAATACAACATGTATCAGGACTTTTTAAAAATAAAGTTAGAGTCTCTGTTCTTGCAACCTCTAAGCATAAAGGGGTTGTTGTACTTGGTCTTGCTCTCCTGTTGAACACCAAGTGCTGCTCCAGTCAGTATCTTTTCATCCCCTGTACAATTTGCTCAATTCTTATTTGGAATTATTCTTCCAATTTAGCTGGCCAAATGAATGAGATACATGGTGGTACTAAACCAAGGCTCAACGTGCAAATACGTTTTCTTGGGATATTATTTTAAAAGTTCCCAGCTGTAGGATGCATTTCTTTGGTAACATAATTTAGAAGTTGGCCCAAGAAGCATTTTTAAGAGGTATACTGAAGCTGATGTGCTAAAAGAAATGCTTTTTCAGCAGTATTGTCCTTCTGCTTGCACAAACTGTATTCTATTCTTAGAAATAGTAAACACAATCTAAAAGGGGGAGGGAAAACAGCCTGTTGTTTAAGTTTTGTGGTACAGAAGAGGAGAAACAGAAACTTCTGAAACAATAAATAGATGATTATATTCTATGTTGCTGCACTGGTTTGGCATTTTGTTCTCTTTTTATGTCACCTATTTGACATGTCTCAATAGCTTTCGGTTTATAGTTGCATGCACAAGAAAATGTAGGTGGCTGCTGTCTATCATTGAGCTATGCAAGGGTGGAATAGGTTGACCCTTGAGATCAAGCATCTGGTTTGGATTTGTAGTACTAACCTGAACCACGGAGTGTTTCCCCTGCCATTCTGCACCACCTTTTTCCTTTGCTCCTACAAGGACCTCCAAGGAATGAGAGAGCAGATTCTGGAGTCCCAGCTGGGGCGGAGGCCAGTGGTCAGAGTCATGCAGCTACTGTGGGAGGCAAAGTGAGCATGCCTGGGAAGAGGAGGCCGGACCAGACATGGCTACTTCCTGGGTCTGGTGTCAACTGAAGAGGACAGACCAGAGGAGCGTTGGAGACACCCAAGCAACTGGGTCAGGAGCAAAAGAATCTGCCTCTTGGGAATTTGTGTTTGGAAGGGAGAAGAGGTACTCTGCTTGGAGCAACTTCTCACCTTGGTCACATGGGCTTAAGGGCTAGTATTCTAACTATGCCAGTTTCTTTTATCATTAATGTCTACAATATTCTTTATTTGTATTTTGAAGCCCATCTGCCTGGGCATACCACTCTTAGTTAGAAAGCCGTTGTCTGGGTCTCCCTGGGAGGAAAGAGAGAAGGCCTGCCCTGTACTTGCAACCCTACATTGCTAGACCGAGAATGCTGTAAAAGCACACATCAGCCTCCAGCCCAGCTTTCAAAATGGCCCTGACTCCAAATATGACTGAATTCCAGACCACAATCCAGCCAAAATTGTTCACTGTGAAACACCATTGACCTCAGTAGGAGAAGGATACCAAATGGAGCCACAAGATTATTAAATGGAATTGAGCAACTCAATCATGTTATATTGCCTGCACTTTGTCGGCTGCACTGGCTCTCAAGTCTGTTTCCTGGCTCAGTTTCAGACGCTGGTTTTAACACTTAAGGCCAAAATGTTTTGGAAGGTTGCCTACAGCACTGCCTTCTCCCAAATGTACTTTCCTGAATTTTAAGAACTCCAGAGGCCCTCATCCAGCGGATTGAGGCAGGTAAGCTGCCAGGCTAGTGGAACCCTGGTGAGGATACAAGCGTTCCAGAGAGATTCAGCCGACACCATCTCTGTGGCTTTTTTATTCATATAAATAACTCATATTTTATGGTCTGGGGCCCTCTTAGGTTTTAAAAAGCTTTTCATTTTGTTTAGTGTGTAATTTAAGTTATCATTTTATATTTTATTTAATCATTGTCTTTGTACTGTGGAATACACAGAGAACTTGAGTCATGGGGCAGCTATAAACGCTGAGAAAATAAAATAAAATTAGAGTTAAGCACACGCTTCATGTCCCTATTAAATGAATGAGGTGCAACAGTGCCTAATTTTTTGGATTGTGCCCTGCATTTTAATATGAGATTGTCACTCAGGAGTCCTTTAAACAGCCACCATGAAGGAGTTTGCAAAAAAGTACCTGTGGGTAAAATAATCAGAGCTCTTTGAAGATTTAATGTCTGTGATGGACTTAATATATCCATTCATGACCATTCGTTTGCTATATAGATTCTGGGTTAAGTGATTAATTGTCTGGGACAGTCCACGGATGTATTACCAAGAGGGGGAGATGGAGAAGACTTGCTGATAGCTGGAAATCACTCTTTGGTATTAGAGAATGTAACATTCCTCCAGTTAAGGCGCAGGAATAGATGCGTAAAAACCAGTGCTTCTTTTGTAAGAAAAAAGGTGCCGGAACTCATGAAATTTGCCTTTCGCACGTAGTCAATAACTGTACACACACCCACACACGTCAGTTGTGTATTGAAACATAACGGTCGCCACCTGCAGTAAGCACTCAGCACGCGACCACATGACCAATCACAAGCCGAGCAGCGCCATCACAACCAGCGTGGACGAAGTACGCATGCATCGGATTCGACGCACAAGCAGCCCGCATGCACCGTTTTAATGATTTTGCCGCCGACCTGCTACACTCGACAGGGCGATTCAAATCCACGTGGACCAAACATCAAATTTTCAAAAGTTACTTTTAAAACTTGGAAAACCTGTCAAAAAAAGGTGCCGGAACTCTGTTCCGGTGCGTTCTATGACAAAAAAAGCACTGGTAAAAACAGACGTTGTGAGTTTCCAGCTGAGGTTAGCTGAAACGGGAGGTGCAAGTTATTTTCTCAGGGATCTTCTTGGGATGTTTCTTTGATTCCAGTCATGTTCCAAGAATGCACCTGAACTGCAGAATCTAGTTGTGTTTACTCACAGTTTAGTGACGTTTACTCCTAGGTGATTCCAGTCATGTTCCAAGAATGCACCTGAACTGCAGAATCCTAGTTGTGTTTACTCACAGCCCCTTCAGTCAAAGTTTAGTGTACAGTTGCAGATTCAGTGTGGTTAGTGGTTAAGTGCCTGTGACTGGGGACTCAGGCGATCTGGGTTCTAGTCCCCGCTCAGCCATGGAGCCAGCTGGGTGGCTTTGGGCCAGTCACAGACTCTCAGCCCCACTGACCTGAGCGGGGACTAGAACCCAGATTGTCTGAGTCACAGTCCCATGCTCTTAACCGCTACACCACACTGGCTCAATCACGTCCCTCTTGTTCTCAGGCTACTTTTTGGCTGCTATGTGAAGACAGTGCTAGACTAGATGGACCGTTCTTAATTAAAATGCATCAAAACGTTCTATCTGTCATGGATAGCTTTGCTGAGGAGGAAAGCAGATGGACAATATAGAGGTGTGGACTCCCACATGCACCCCTGTCTGGACCTTTAGCGCATCTTCCGAGGCTCTCCTCCGGGGGTTCCCACCAAATGAGGTGAAGTGGGGGGTAACTAAGGAGAGTGGCTTTTCAGTGGTGGCACCCAGGTTGTGGAATGCCCTTTAAAGAGAGGCTTACATGGTGTCTATACTGTTAGGTGGGTGGGGGTTGGTGCCTGGGAATACTATTTTTCCCATGCCTTTTTATTCCTTTCATTTTAAAATGTGCTATTGTGCTTTTAGATATTTGCACCTATGGCTGGCTAATAGGGTTTTTTGTTTTAAAATGTAACGGCTTTATATTATGTTTTATCGTGCAGTATTGAAATTAAAGTATTAAAATCTGAGTAAGGTGATATAAATTGGTGACCTGCAACAGCAGGGGGTTGGACCCAATGGCTTTCTTCGCCCATTTCAACTCTACTATTCTGTGATTCTAAAATTATGGTTTTAATTTTTGTGAAATACTAGAGAACCTGGGTTTTTGGCAGAATAGAAATGTAATAATGCATGAATAAGCTGCACAGCGGTACATAGTCCAGAAGGTTTCCCCAGGGTCTGCCTACCCAGGAGGCTGTCAGAAATGATGAGAGCGAAATGCTGGAGGCAAGGATTCCGTAATGGGAAACACTCTGGGAAAATGATTTTCAGGAGCTGAAAATGAAGGCCATGTAGCCCATTCTGGATGTGTGTAATTTTGAGGAGGATGCACTACAGCCTACAACCATGGGAGAAGGTGCAGAACCTGAGCCGGGTGACCTCCTCCTCCTCCTCCTCCTCAGGTCCTAATCTGGCTCTCTGGAGTCCCCTCACTTGCCACCTACTCCTTCTGCTGCCTTATCCACATTTGGGCCAAGGTTTCCCAGCTTTTGTCCCTGCCTCACACACAATTTCAAGGGGCTGCAATGCTTCCAGTAAGGCTTAGGCACTGGCAGTAAGAGTGTTGAGCTAAAGCACGTGGACGTATTTGCCCTCGCCCTTTGTGCCTGCCCTGAGCATCCCTGAAGTTGGATTCAGGCTGGAAATGGTTCTGCTGTCTTGTGCTGGAGACATCGACTCATGTGCACCCATGGCAGAGACAACAGAGGAGGGAACTCCAGAGGAGCAGGGATCAGTCAGCACATGCTATCTGAAGCTGTGGGTGGGGAATGGAAGGGAACAGCGGTAGAGCTGAAAGGGCCCCATAAGGCCGCTGAGTGCGAGCCCCTGCACTCATGCGGACACCCATCCGGCTGCGGGCCTGCACCTTTCCAGCTTTGCAAAGGCGCCTCGGCATGCTAGCTAGATGCAGAATGCGTCAATGCTTGAGCAAGGGGGACATAGAACAAAATATTCATCCCTTAATAGTAAATGGTCAGAGCCACAGACTCAGCCCACCACACCAGGCTGTCCTGATGTTCTCCATGTTGCCTGTACAGATTCCATAGCTACTGCAGGCTGCAGCAGGCCTAGCGTTCCAGGAGACACAACCTCCAAAGGAGAAACCTTGCTAGGCAGCAGCGCTTGTTCTTCCTGGGATGATTCATCTTCCTCCAACTGCAAATGTAATCCAGTTGTTTTACTATTATTTCTGCACTGCTGGGTTCATGAGGGCACTTGTCATGGCCCAAGGAAGGGGCGTTCCTTTTCCCCCTTCTAAAGGAGGCTGTGGAGTAGCTGGCATGCAAAAATGCCTGGCACAAGAGTCAGTGCGAATGGCGAGCTGTGGAAAGTCTGACACCGTTCAACACACAGATGCTCATTCTAATGCAGAATGAGGGCCATGGTGTATCACTAACTCTTATTTTCAAGGGAAAAAATGGTTTCTAAACTATTAGGAAGAGGAAAGACACAGAAATAAACTATCAAACGCATTTGTATCAGGATTGTGTAAGATTCCTGACCCCCAAGGACCAAGTACAAGTGTCGTTTATTGTGATTGTTATATGCTTTTATGGTTTATTATGAGATGTTGTTTTTATTCATATTTTTGTAATCTGCTTAGAGAGTCCTTGGGACTAATTTTATTGTGGAATAGAAGCTGAATGAATAAATAAACAAATGATGATGATGCCCAGAAACACAAGAAGGCCACTGAAATCACAAACAATCAACACGATCAGCAGGTTGCTTTGTTGTCAGAAACTTGGGTGCCAGTGACCTTTGGGATATGTGGATATCCCGGGCGCCTGAGTACTTGGCTGGCACGTCAGGTACCTTGCCAAAATATTAATGTAGAGACTGCCTAGATTCTGTCTGTGTTCCAGCAATAAAGAGGCACATGTGCTTTACCGGTGCTACATCTGGGTTGGAGTCAGTTCTGAGTAATAGCTTGATCTTCAATAATAGGGTATTAAACATTTCTCCGTTGTTTGCTCCCGGCAGTCCTGGGGCAGCTCCAGTCTCACCTGTAACCAGCATATGATCTGCCAGAGGCTACTCTGGATGTTTGCATCTTTCCTTGCTTCACCTGGGGGCTCTGAATAGGAAGTCACTGTGACTTCCGATTTTTCTCCTCCCCATCCCTCCTGCCCTGCACCTGCTTTGCTAAAATTTTGCCTGGAGGGGAAGCATGCACGTTCATTTTATTTTTGGGATTGGTCTAATAAAGGTAGCAGACTAATGCAGTTTTTGCAACATGTTCAAAGGCTCCATATCCTAGAAATGCTTATATGATCACTTATGTTGGGGAAATGGCACTCCATTTGTAAAGCAAGCCAGCATAATAAGCTGGTGAATTTTATACTCTGATATATTATACATTTTTGGTACCATTTTCTAATCCAAACATCTATTTTAAAGTGAAATAAATAGGCATTCTTACTATTCATAAGTCTTAAAAACTCCATAAGATTTGTGTTGATAATGCCTCTGAATACATGAAAAAATGTTCAACAGAATGCATCAGTGCACAGTAGCCATAAATAATTATTTACATGCAAATAAAAGCAGACTAAATGTGGACAAATATACGGACTGACTGCATCCAAAGTGGATCCAGAATCTCCTAGCTGCTTTATGCATTTCTCTCTCTCTAAGCTACTGCTGGGAAGACATTTTGTATGTTTGTGTGTACATATGTTTCTTTTCATCAACAGCTTCCACTGAAAGCTAGCCACTTTTGAAAAGGTAGAATGACTTGCCCCTTTAGAACTGGGAGTAGTAGGAGAGAAAACAGAACCTCAGCAGTATGTGGAATACCTTTACTGTTTAGGTTCACATGCAGTCACTTCAGATTCACAGAAGGCACTGCTCGGATATCTATCTGCACTGCTGTAAGCTCAACGGCACTTGAGCTCCAAATCTTTCTTTCTTTCTTTCTTTCTTTCTTTCTTTCTTTCTTTCTTTCTTTATTTATTTATTTATTTATTTATTTATTTAAAACTTTTGTATACCATCCACTACTCTCAGGACAGTCTTACAATAAAACAAAGTGGAGCACAGCATCCATTCTATAAAATAAAGCCCCACTTAAAATCACAATCTAAACCTTGAAATACTGGGAAAATAAAAAGTTCTTGGCCTGGTGTCAAAAAATAAAGTGACGGTGCCAGGCAAACCTCTCTGGGGAGTGTATTCCGCAACTGAGGTGCCACTGCTGAGAAGGCCCTTCCTCCGGGAGCCTTCAAGGAGGGCTCCCAAGGAAGGACCTTCAAATCTTTCAGCAGAAAGATGGGGTATAAATTACCCTAAATAATAGTGACATGGCAGTAATATAATTGCTGCTAACAGTAATAGTAACAATATATGCCCATGTAGGGGAAGATTTTTAGCAATGGTTTAGATCCAGCATAAGCTTATAGGCAACCTCTAATCTAGCAGAAGAATTCCACAGGTGAAAGGGAAGAGGGTTTTTTCCATTGCTCTCCTCCTTGCCACCAATGTCTGCCCAAAAGTCTGGTCAGGAGGGTTGGGAAACCTTCTGACAGAAGGGGAGAGAGCGCTAGGGACTGCAAAAGGGGAAATTAGCTATGATTGCTTTCCCGTTTCCACCAGCAGGAGCTGGTTCAACCGCTAAACCATGGTTTAGTGTTACCTAGGCAGGCCTCGGCAACTCCAAATGAATCCCTGAGCCCAAGCCTCTGCACTAGGAACAAATCACCATTGTATCCTTTTCTTTGATCCTTGCCTTGGACAGGAATTGTGGTTTAAAATAATGCTGGCCAGTTTTATATAAGCCACCTTCAAGGCATGGCTTATGAACTGGGCTTGTTTAGCATGTTTAGAAGAGAGACAGAGTTGAATTTGCTCAGGTTTTTGCACCTCACACACATAATACGGAAGCCAGCCCAGAGAGCATCAGGAAACAGACTTTCCCCTTTCTTTGTCAGGTGTCTGGAGCAGTGAAAGATTTCCGTCACCCTTCATTCCTGTCCTTCAAAACCAGCCAAGGAGGCTTGTTTGAGACCAGCCTGATTCTGCATCTCAGTGCAAATTCCTCCAGACAGCTGAATGTTGCCTTGGGATGCAAAGCAAACATTTTTTTAAGCTGATCATCATTCTTAATTGTGGCAATGAATGCAGAGAGGAGGCAGCTAATGGCGCTGGATGCAGTTTCATGGCCATGCATGAGATACTCCCAAGGCCCAGCCATCCTGTTCCTGGTTTAGCTGAGAAATGTGGAATAGCAGGCCGTTATGCAGAATGCCAGCCAGCCACCCCTGCTGCTTTGCCTGGTATCATGCACTCTCCATCTTTCCTACTACTAGAATAGTTTGATTTCAGTTCATCCAAGTATGAATTATAAATGCTTCCTAAAACTCTTGCCTGCCAAATTGGGTCTGTGGGATGAATTAATTGGGAAGGTATTCTGCTTGCTGATTATTATCGGCATATTTATTTCATGCCCGGTTACAGAAGAAACAGTTTCCTGGCCACTGCAATCCAAATGATGCATTACATTAGTCCTAAAATTCCCCCCACCCCGATCCCAATGGAGAGGTTGAGTTAAGCAGTCTGTTTTCCACCCTGCTGATGGGTGAGGTGGGTGTGGTGTCAGGAAAAACTGGTAGGTGGAAGGTTTGCCATTCCTTCCTTGAGCACCATGGTCCTGATCCAAATCAGGGCTATGGATGTTTACACAAGAGTAAAAAGGGGAAGCTTCAGCTACTTGCTGTGTATTAGAATAATATGCAATATTGCATCGCTCAGACCTTAGTTCTGGCCTTACAGTATCTCTCATTATTGAATGTCCTTCCACACATAGCTCCAAATGCAGAAAAATAATCCCCTGTAGACAGGGATGCTGGTGACTCCTATGTTGGTGGAGCCCCTTAGCCACTGCAGCTTTGATTCTGAGCTTTATAGGAGACATTCATGGTGAATGTCATCCTCAAAGAGGTTTGCCACCACAGAGAGCTCCCTCAAAGTCTCCAGCTTCCTGTCTGTTATAACACTAGATGACTGGGGGAAATTGGAGTACACCTCCCTGATATTAGTTGTTTTCAGGCAGAGTTTAGTCCTGGGGAGGAGTGTATGAAAGTATATTCAAGCATGCCAGTCCCTGACTGCTATCCACAGTGTAGGTTTACCACCCTAGTGAGAACTAGGCTTAATTCCAACCGTAGGGACAGGAAGCAGACTACTGCTCTTTATCTGCACAGATGGCAAGGGAATCCATCACTGCTTGCTGCCTTCCAGAATGGAAATCGCAGTTCAACAGGAGGGGAGAAAATCTATAATACAGAAAAAGAAACAAAAATAACAAGCACAACACAGATGTCCTGCTGCACTTCTTTGGAGGAAAAGGGCTTGTGCTTTTCTTCAGCCACAGACTTAGTACTGATAAAGAGCAACTCTAGGACAAACAGGAAGCAAGAAAAGCTTCTCTCAAATGGACACTTGCATCATTATTTAAGCATTTCATTATAGGACTATTAAGACTGTGTTTTATTGTTATCATTTTACCTTAAGTGAAAAGCAAGCACGAAAGACCTGTGCCAAGGAAAAGCAGGCTGGTACATATCATACTGTGTAAAGAGCCAGGCAGAGTTTTGTTTTTGAGGTTAAGATGCAAATACGGAAGGCTGGGAGTTCACCTGGAGGAGAGGTGGTGGCTGCTGAAACAGCCTCACGACTCCTCGTGTCCCTTTCCTGCAATGTTGGGGAGCGCGAACCATGTGATGTGGTGGCATCACCCGGAGAGTGTCCATGCAAGTTTCAGCCACTGAGATGCAACAGAGGAGCTGCTGGGAAAGCTGCGCCGCACTGATCTCGTGTCGCAAGCTGTGCACCAGGACAGTAGCAATCCTTTGTGCAAGTCCCGTTGAACTCGAGGGGGCGAATTTCTGAGTGAACCTGCAGAGGAGTGTAGTGAAAATGCTACAGGGGAGGGGAAACAGTAAAAAGAGGAAGTTCCCATTTTCGGCCACATGGATGCCTCGGCCCTGTTACACATCTGGCCATGTTCTAACATAGATGCAGATGCTCCTCTGTCCTCTATCGTATCTATTTTTATTTATTGGATTGTTATCCCGCCACATCAGCCAGCAAGGCTTACCAGTCAAAGTTCTACCCCGAGGAAAGCAACAGTTACTGCAGCACAGAAATCTGATTTCCACCAGTAAGTCCAACTGGATTCAGTGGGGTTTACATCCAAGAAAGCAGATGCAAGTGGATTGCGGCCTTAGTCTAGCCAGGGAGATGCAGGTGATGTGGAGCCCCTCAGGCAGCTTCAGACATGATGAGGCGAGTGCGGCTGTCCTCACAGGCAGCCACGTGCCCAGCAGGGCACTCCTGTTAATGGCTCATTCTGTGGGAGCTGACAATAGCAGTGGGCTGCACGGACGGGAGAGGCAAGAGCCTCTTCTGGCCAGAGAAACCAGCTCTGCGCGCCACAGGCAGAAGTGGCTGTGCCTGGGGACTGCCGCTTCCTTTTGCCATGCTCAGAGCTGCCCCTGGAGAACCGGGACCTGCCGCTCTGCTCCAAAAGGAGGCGGAGAGCGTGTGGCTATCCCAGTACTGGCCTTCCGCCAGCATGAGCCAGACAGTCACTAATGAGTTGCAGTCCAACAATATCTGGAGGGTTACAAAGACTAAAATGCTGCTGGCGGATTATAGGGTTGCATTGTACCCCGCACTTCCATTTGTTCCTCATCCTGGAGGTTTCTAACACCAGAGAACGGCAGCCTTTTGCTTACCACTGGGCTGGATATCCAATGGGGAATGTACATGTCTAAGGCCACTGATGAGAAAACCTGCCTGAGGGAATTGCAGTCCATGGGAGGGGAGGGCTGCAGCACCGTTGAGGAGCTTGTGATTTCCACCTAGGAGGTTACAGGCTGCTCAGGCGGCGCCGGGATAGACTCCTGGCCGAAACTGCTGTGGGCTACAGCCAGTGTACTCATAGGGTACTAAACTAGAGAGATCCCTGCTCTGACTCAGCCCAAAGCATCTTCCCAAGGGATGCAATCAGATGTATAAAATAGCACTTGTCGCATACTTGTAATTGCGCACAGGGGTGATGTGATGAGATGCAGCCTCTGCACCATCCAACCATTCAGATCGCCTTTCACGGCTGAGGCTGGACTTCATCCGGGGAGTCACCCTGAACCAGCTACATGTAAGCACACGATTTTCACGACAGTCCAAAGGAAAAAAGATCTGTGGCGAATTTAGGAATTTGCGCTCCTCGCACCAGATACTGATCTCAGCAATGCCAGCGTGCCAGTGCTTTGAAATCTTTCCTGTGATGTGGCTGGAATGGTGCCCAGAGCCTTTTAACAGAAGAATATCATGTTAATATTTAGAAGCACAACAGAACAAAGGTTGAAATGGTGGAATTAATTATGCTTTTACGGCCTTTATGGGCTCACTTCAAAGCTCAGTTGGATACTGGGCTTTCTTGATAATTTTGCTCTGTTGAGAGGAAGGAAAATAAAGGTATATAAAGCGTGTGATTATGATAGACGGAGGTTCTTTCTGTGTAATTTCTCCCTGTGTGCTCTCTGGGATTTTTAGGCATTCTTTGTATTGCTGATTGACCACCTTGAGCAGATCAGCCCATCTTTATGTCTTTATTGAGCCAGCAAAGCATAACCAATATTTTAAGCAAAGACTCTTGAGCACCACAAGTTACAACCTCATTCAGAAGAGGGTATTTGCCTACAGCTATGAACAGGGCGGATCCATGCATGGAAGGGCCTGCTTGGCTGCTGGGAAAGCGGCAAAACTGCACTAGTTCTGCTCATACGCTGTTCACATGGAAGACTTTGCAAAGTTGGAGGAATGGATCTGAGGGTTGTGACAAATATTTTCCAGTATCAGTTTTCAAGCTGAAATAAGCCATTTTGGTGGGGAGCAAATATTTCCTAAGCAATACTTTGTTGGAATGTTCTGCTTTATTGCTCCCTCCCTGCCCCATTACAGCTTCTGCTTCTTTTGCTCCCTGAATTAGTCAACATGACAGTTTGCAGATAATTAGGGCGAAAAGTGATGATGTCACAACACTACAGCCAATCGCATTTGGCTACATGATGGCCTTCTGAGAGCATGCAAAGGCAAGGGAACACGACAGCCTGAGAAGGCAGTCACTGGAAAGGTGCAAAGTGGTCCTGAGATTGCACTGATGGGGGGAAGGAAGCAGTTTTCAACACGGTGAGAAAAAGTCAAGTAAACCTTTGAGTCCTTCTGATACACCCCTAATGGATTTGGACTCACTAGATGGCGGACTGGCTTAGGGTTTCATGGTTGGAATGAGGGGAAGATCAGCTTGACTTTTTTTGCAGCAGCCCCGCCAATCAAGCCACGTGTGATTCAAGTCGAAGTAATCTACCTTTGGATCGGTCTGAAAGCACAACTGTCTGCGGGGGAAGAGCCGGGAAGGACCCCCCTTCGACAAACGATATTGGCACTGCCAGAGCGATCTAAACCGACCACTGTCTGGGGCAAGGGCGGGGAACCTTGTTTCTGATGGTGTCCATGTTTCCTTGAGGGTGACCATGTAAGTGACCATCGAAGCCGGTGAGAGCTGAGTTGGGAGCCCAAACTTGGTGGGGCCATCCCTTTCTCCCTGCCAGAGGTTTCTGAGATTGCTTTTGAAACCCGGCCGTGCGCCACCTCGATGACAGTAGGCCAGGAAGGTATGTTTATGGACCTAATTCAGCAACAGATTTTACTCTTATAGCAGCCTTTAATCAACATATACTGCATTCAGCATGGCAAACAGCAGACAGATTTCTCTTGCTAAACTGAAACAATTACTTATAAACAAGCAGTTTTCAATATATGCATAATTAAGGCTAGTCACAATTCAATAGCCAGAGCATTGAGCCGGCGTTTAAATCCAAACCTAGCCACTAACCTCCTGCTACTGCTGTTGTTGCTGTTGTTATGCACCATCAAGTCATTTCCAGCCTATGGCAACCCTATGAGTGAAGGCCCTCCAAGATGGTCCTGCCTTTGACAGCCCTGCTCAGTGCCTGTAGAAGCAAGGCTCTGGCTTCCTTAATGCAGTCGATTCATCTCATATGTGGCCTTCCTTTTCTCCACTGCCTCACATTAGTATTGTATAATGGGAATAATTAACAGCATACACCACAAAATAGTGATTAATGGCATGGGCCATAATGCTGCAATATGCTTTCTCGACTGAAAACAAAGGCATGAGGAATAATCAGTACTTTTTTTGTAAGAAAAAAGGTGCCGGAACTCATGAAATTATTTACCTTTCGCACGTAGTCAATCACTGTACATACACCCACACACGTGAGTTGTGTAATGAAACGTAATGGTCGCTGCCCGCAGTAAGCACTCAGTGCGCAACCACATGACCAATCACAAGTCGAGCAGCACCACAAGCCAAGCAGTGCCATCACCACCAGCATGGACAATGTATGCATGCATCGGATTCGACACACAAGCAGCCCACATGCACCATTTTAATGATTTAGCCGCCAACCTGCTACGCTCAACAAGGCGATTCAAATCCACATGGACCAAACATCAAATTTTCAAAAGTTACTTTTAAAACTTGGAAAATCTGTTGAAAAAAGGTGCCGGAACTCTGTTCCGGTGTGTTCTATGACAAAAAAAGCACTGGGAATAATAATGGATTACATGTATATGGACCCTCCTGTGCTGGAATAAAGTTTAATGGCTCTCGGCATGAAGCTGAGTTGACTAAACCACCATGTTTCGCATCAGTATTCATTCCTACATCTTTCCTTCAAGGAGAGCATGGTACCTTGATCTGGGTTTCCTGTTTCATCATCAACCGAGAAAGATAAGATGGCCAAGGTCTGAATGGGAAAGTGAAGCAACATCTTCCCAGTTGAAGAATCAATCCACTTCAATTAGGATATTAGAGAAATGAGTGACAGATTCAGAGATTGGATTTCTCTGAATTTACCCTGTGGATTATGCAGCAGATGGGCTTTTTCAAAGTCTCATGGACTTGTGGGCCATTTTAAAGAACTTTTCAAGAGATGTACTTTAGTACACATTAGTGCAAGTGCTCATTTCCAAATGAATGAAATTCTTGTACAGAAAATTTGATACTGTTGACAAGCAGACTGAAAAACAACCGACAATCCACAAAAATCTGCATATTCCTTACTGCGATACAGTATAATAGTTACCTTTAACATTTAGTATTTTCTGTCATTGGCTGGCTTGGCTCCAGCCAAAGCAGAATGTTATTTCCTAAGAAAGACACTACCGAAGAATGCAGTGGGCATATTGCTGTCAACGGCTATGTGGAAGAAGAAACTCACAACAGCTGCATATATGTTAGAGTCTTGTAAGCAGGGGGATACTGGTGGAAGACAATTCCTTTTGCGTCAAATTAATCCTAGCTGCAAGTTCACAAACTTTAATGCCTTCTAAATTTGGAGTGGGGTTGGAAATATCAAAGTATAAAAGAAATTCATGCATAGTTTACAAAATCCATCCTTCAAATGCAAGTTCATCTGTAAAAAGCTGAATGTAGTCGCAGTAGAGAAAAGAAGGAAGAAACACTCAACATCAGTTTTTAAAAAGACTGAGTTAGGTTCTTTATCAAAGTTTTGTTTTTAAGGAGTAGCCCTATGCCTGTTAAGAGACCTAAAGCTCCCATAATGCCCGATTTGGCCTTTTGGAGGTGTAGTCCTTTTTCTTGTCAAACAGTTTTTGGATTGCTCCTTTATGCCTTTTCAGCTGGCTACCTGCTTATCCTGTACCTGATGATGAACTAATGTTACACCAGCAAAATAGCCGGTCCAACTTCAAACACTGCCAACAACTCATCAGTCGGCCAAAATTCACTGCCCCCAACTTCTTCTCATCTACACAGTTATTATACAACAGAGGTGCTTCCTTGACAATAGCCAATGCATATTGTCCATGCATAGGAAAGTGGAAATTTTGCAAAGCAGCATAGGCAAAAATGCAAATGAGTAGCGCCATGCCAGGGTGAGAGCTTGCCTTTCATCAGTAACATCAGAGAAATAAGGAGGTACTTCCAGCATGAGTAATTTCAGTCTAGGCAGAGAAGCTGCCTTCTCAGTCTTGTGCTGATTTGTTGGACATTCCCCCTTTCCATGTCATTTTAAATTCTTGGCATCTTGAAATTCTTCACAAATTGCTCCTGGAGCTCTGGTACTGCCAGCAACAAGTTCCAGCCACATGTCTTCCTGTAGCTTCATAAGTCACAATTCTTTACAGTGCATGGGATACAGAAATTCTTTCTCATTTATACTGTTAAGTTTTTATATGGAAAACAGATCCCATGTCTTCTTCTGGGGTACTAAATTTAAGCCATTAAAAAGGCATCTCAAAATTTTTACAATCTTATTACCACTTTTTTGCTGTCATTTTTTAGCCAATACATATTCTGGCTGCACAAAATGCCATTTGTACAGAAACACCCCTGTTCTCTTTCCTGGAAAATGATGCTTTGGACACTTTATGTATAAATAATATATCAAAAGCTTTTTCAAAACACTTTTTCAAAGCTTAGAAAGATTACATATTCTTTTCCCTCCCTCTCCAGTCTTAACCTCTCCCTCAATCTTTCCTGAGGTTGTATTTCTAAACTCTCAAAAGTTTTTCCATATATGGAAAACATTCTATTGTTCTGCAAACCAGGATACAACTGGTAAAAAAATCACAATCAAAAACAGTTTTCAAATTTAAGCAAAAATAGTTTTCAAATTTGATTTATAGTGGTATGAAAAACTTTCTGTATCTAATTGCAGGAACACTACTGGATCAGTGTTTACCCCGAACAATGCTCCCACTGATGGCAAATGAACGCTGTTATTCTGGATTAATCCAAATGAATAGCATCCTTCGTTCTTTTCATAATTACAATGTTGAATTCAAATCGACAGCATTCATAAGACTTCCACACATACCTGCCCTGAAAATATGAACCACTGTTCATTAAATTAGCACCCAAGCTTTCCTGAGGACTGACATGGCATATTAAGAGAGACAGGGGTCCTTTAATCTTGTGGGCTTGCAAGGAAACAGAGTGCACTATTGAGCGTGTTCCCTCCATGGCAACAGCAGCCGCGTTTCAAGAATTAGATTTCCACAATGCCCCTGAGCATCATTTTGACGTCTTCATTGTTCCATAGTGTAAAAAAGTTCTCTAGCTAGGATAAATACAGAGAAGGTAAGATGAGACAATGCAGGGAGGAAAATAAAGATTATTCTTTGGAACAATAGAAAGGTAGGATGAGAAGAATGTGCTCTTAACATGGTGCCAGCGCTGTTGCTGTATAAATATTGGATGATCCTCTTACAGCACTCCAGCAGCACTCCAGGCTGTGTATGAAAATAGAAAATAAACATCTTGCCATTAAAATAGGTGACTTTAAATCTTGATTTTCAGGCAGAATTTTTTAGGCCACCAGTTGGACTTCAGCATAGGAAGAGCTTCAGGCAGAGTTCCTTCTTGTGCATTATTTTACCAGCATCAGTGGGGTTAAGCCAAGGATGAATTTGGCCTTTTCAGTAAAGTGTAATTTTCTCCATGGTTAGTTATTAAATGCAATCAAGAAAGAGGGCTACTGCTTGGCATGCGCTGTGGAGGTCATTCCCCTCTCCTGTGCAAATATAGCACAAATAAAGCTCAGCGTATCTATAACTTTAACACACTCCATTCATCATTCATCGAACCAAAAAACAACAATATAAGTCATTTTTAGAGTATGGATCTTAGGGGTCATGTGACCCATCATTCCCTACTCTAAAGGGGAGCTTAAAAACCTCAATACAGAAAGGCATTTGGGCTGAACACCACGCTGGCAGTCTCCAGATTTCCCCATGGCAAGATCCCCATCCAGGGGCTATCGGGGGTCTTATGGTTTAGAGTTTTGAGACTCTGATGTGCTGCCATTTGTTCTGTGTTCCAGGGTGGAACATTCCAGAGTGGCATTTGGAATAGAATGAGCAAAATACCCCCCATTGTGACAGGGCAGGTATGGGACCTGGAGAAGGAGTAAGGTGTCATCAGGGCTTTACTGCCCCTCAAGACTGGAACACCACCTGTGAAGGGTGAGGGACACAGGTTGCTTCCACTGTGAAGGTGTCCCCTCAGGGAGGCACTTTGCAGCCATTCATTTAGACAGAGGAAAGTAACTCTTGGAGACCCACAAAGGGTGAGGGCCAGGCTCAAAGGCTGTCCCTGACTTTGATGACCTCCAGTAACCCCATCCATTGAGAATTAAGCCTGCTGTTATCCAACCCTTGGGGAACATTTTGTTTTGTCTGCATTTTTACACTGACTGACCTAATTTGCAGTCCCTGGGATAACAGGCAGATCACACATTTGGCCCGCACATTTCTCCAAATGTTATGATGCAGGTCTCAGATTTAAAAAAAATAGGTACAAAATGTGCATGTTAGGGAAATGTATGTAGAAAATTATATAGTACAAACTGTACAAAAATATATGTGAATTTTCATGCAAGATATAAAAAAAGATTGACATAGGACTGCATTTATGTCAAACTGACATAGGCTGTAAATAGTCAGATGGATCTATCCTTGCTCCTTTCTTCAGAACGCCATCATGCTTCTTTCTTGGTCATACCAATATATGATAGAAGACCGGCAACTGACTTCCTTTCTACAAAGGAAGATGCCTAAGAGCGCAAATGTCTCTGCGGCAGCCCAGCCCTGTCACCTTGGAACTGCAATAAACAGCTGTGGTTGTTTATCCTAGTTTGTTTAATCTATCTAGAGTTAGAATAAGTCACAGATCCCTGAGTTTATATGATGTGGGAAACCCTGGTTTAGTCCAAGTGAAAATAGAAGTTGGCAGAGAGGAAAAGTGAGATCATTCTGACCCGAGTCTCCTTGTAATGTATCCGTGACAATTTAACCATGGTCTTCTAAACTGTGATCTTCTAAACAAGGCCTATTAGAACAGAATGCTGCTCCTCAACAGCCTCATACAAGAATCAAACTGGCCTAGTCTGGTTTGGTAGAAATGTGGGAGAGAAGTTAATCAAATAAGTACACCCAGTATAGGCCTTGCATGAGTATTTGTGTATACAGATTGAATTCAAGTTGTCTGCTGACTCTGATCCCCTAGGAGTGGGTTTTGTTCCCAGTATTGCGCTAAACTTATCTTACTAGTCTGAAAGATGCACTTGTTGCTGCCAAGCACATTAATGGAGCCCTGCTCTTTCGCAATTTCTGGCAGCCCCACTCCAGTGAAGCCGGATGTATTTAACAAAAAATAAAGAGGACGTTCTAGAACACCTTTACAGTAATTAAGAGTCAGGATCATATTCTAGTTTGTTAAGCAACTGTATATTAACAGAAAATATAACCCTGATGTGATGCTGGTAGAGATCTCTTGCACAGCTGTATCTTCAAGATCTGTCAGTATTATTAATTGTATTCTTTAAGCATTTCTCTCCTGCCTTACCTTTTCAAGAGCCAATGCAAAGCAGCTAACTATATACACATCTTTAAAACAACCCAACAACATGGCAAAGGAACCAAATGCAGCAGGAATACAGCAGACAAACAACTAAGCCTTATCCTGCAGCCACAATCCAGACACTAAAGCAACCATCAAGCCAAAACCAACCAGTGACAACACTCATTCAGCCCAAACAACTTTCATAATAGTCAAAATTTAGCTTGCCCACTGACACTGGCATTCCATAATAAAATAAAAAGTATTGGTGCTGCTGAGAAGCTGAGAAGGCTTTGCTCCTCTAGACATCATTCAGCAAGAGCAAGGCTTCTGAGGTTGAATGAAGTGCCCAAGGGGCCACATATGGGAGAAACCTCTCTCTCTGATAACCCTCATGTTTGGTGGTATATTCTCATCTACCAGTATTGCATCATATGTTCTAACCTCTCAGTGTTGAAAAAATATCTTTTGGCCAGCCAGCTACCAGGCATTAGCAATTTGGCATCATAGAAAGCTTCCGAACGCTTCTCAGGGCAGCCCAAGACAGAAGGCAGCACAGGAGGTAAGCCTGGATGTTCAGGTGGCAGACCTGGCAACGGTACTTTTTGCCCCAAATAGTGGATATGTCAGAATAGGTGAGCCTGATCTGGCACAAAGCACTGCTTGTCATGACTGTCACAGAAGGCTTGTAAAGGATTCTGGAAGGGACTTGGTGTACTCCACCACTCTAGCAAGCAGAAATGGGATATGGCATTGTAATTAACTTTTGCTGGGCGTGCTCCACTGAACTTGTTCAGAAAACAGCTAATAACATAAATGAAGGTTGAATGTGATTAATATATTCAGAACAGCACATTTTCAAAATATTAATTAGATGACAGAAAATCCTCACAATAAAGAACATTTGGCCACAAGAGACCCAACTTGAAACAAATGGTATGGAGAGTAGGTTCAAAAACTAGAAGAAGAAAAAAATACTGTTTGGAAGTCATTTGAATTGTGAAACTTAATTGTCTTTTAATGAAACTGTGGAATGAAAATACTTTTGCAGGTTCATTGTTTGTTTTGTCTATTTTAGTTTGCTTTGTTTCCTATCCCTTCTTATGTACTTGTTTATGTTAAGAAAATATTTTCTTGAAAAAAGAAAATACTTCTGCAGGGTACTTTTATATCAGCGTGGGCCTCTTTTGTACTACAGGTATCTCTGTTGACAATTTAGTGCCCAGTTTGGTAAGAAAATCCTGAACATCTGAGTGTACTAAGAACTGTCAATGACCCACTTAGGGTTCAAGTCATCTTTGCACCTGGACACTGCCAAAGAAATATGCCTGTATAGTGAAACAGAAATCATTTCTATGTTAAAGGACGGGAACATCACAAAAAATCAGAGAAGCCTTTGTGCGGCATGCCAAGCTGCTGAAGTGAAAAAATGTCTCCGGTGAAAGGCCTCAGATGGGAGTGTGTTTCCACACGCTGCTCCAGGGGAAAATGCCTCCTCCCACTCGGATAATAAACATGAGCCTGTTAATGTTGCTTTTCAGTGGGCAGGAAAGCTGGGAGGAGGGTCATGCTGGCTAATGGAAGCATACAATGCTTTCAAATTCAAGCTCCACATTTTGATTGCAAACTGGTGACACAACAGCCTTGCTTAGTTCTTGGTCCATTTTCAAGGAAACATGTGTAAAAGCAAGGGGAGGAGGGCTTCGTATTAGGCATCATTCTGGTCATTATCCCATATTACATCTGTCAGGAAGGTGCTTAGTAGCCTGCTTGATGGATGTTGGATATAATGCTCATTTTAAGACAGAGATTTAAAGACAGCTTCTGGCTCAAATATTATGCCAACAGATTGCCAAAACAGGTAATGCTCATGTTGCAAAATCCATACGCGCTGACCAGCCTACCAGTGTGTTTTCATACTCTGATTTGCTACAATTCTGTGCATATTTCCCATTCAAACCAAGATCAGAAAAAAAACCAAAAACAGTGGATGTAATTTGTGCTGAAAACCTGCAAGCCCACAACCTCTGAACCTCATGGGTACATTTCCAGCTGCAAAATGGGCCCTGAACAATATGCACTCCTACATAAGCACCCTTTCATCCTCTGGGGGGCGGAACAGAGGTCTTGATGGTGTTATCTTCTGGTGCCAAAGCTAACCACATGCCAATCCTTAATGGAGTTATTTGTATGCAGAGGAGTTAAGCATATGACTAAAACCTTGCCAAAAACACAGCCACCATGGTTTGCATTTTCCCCGCTTTAAATTTTCACAGGATATTTCTTACTTGGGTACACATTCATTTCATAACATTAAATACAATGGTCAAGTTGTAAAAAAACCCAAAAAACAACACATACCAAAATGGAATTCCATGCAGATGAATGGTTCCAGGATTGTGGCTCCACTTAAATCTTACCACTAATTAGAAAACTGCAGCTAGTCTTAGACAGCGAAGATAAACATTTGACACCTGAAATGTGTGAAAGTTCCTATTATTGGTCAACCCATCGTTTTCCACAAATTACCTTCTCATCACCCGGACGTATGACCAACAATAGTTCAAAGTTTGTATGTGTATACAGATGAATGCACGAGAGAGAGAGACCTGACTTCGGCTGACTTCCATCCACCATACTATTCCTATCGCTTGTGGCTGGAGACTGGTGGGCTGTTGCCATCATGCCACTGATTGGCCCCTGCTGCTGTGCTTTTCCTGCCCGCCCACCGGCTGAAGAACACTCCCAGTGCCATGTGTGTGTGCCCACTCAAGCTGCCCAATCCCCAGCACCCTTGTTTAACCCCCTCGCCAAACCCTGTCCGCCCGCCACCCATCCACCTCAGTAGCTCACTTCTCCACACTGGACTCCTTTTTCTTTAAACATGCTGGTGGCAGCAGTGGTTGTTCCTGCTCCTCCAGCTGTACCCGCAGCCACCCCCACTGGCAAAGCTCCACAACACTCACTGGCTGAGCCCAGGCCTTGCATGGGATTTTTTTAATTAAAAGAGAAAGAATGCTTTGAGTAGTAGCAGTCAGAACAGCTGCTTTTTTTCAGAGGGGGCAACCTGGGGAATGAAAGCACGAGAGTGACATAGAGACCACCCTGAGCCTTCACAGGTGGTGAAACCCCACCTCTGAAAGGCAGTGCCCTATCGGTTCAGATTATGGTAACCCGTTTTTCAGTAGGGCCCGGTGTGCCCTTTAAGCTCAGCTGTGAAGATTCTTTTTGCCAGCGGGGTCAAATGGGGGGTGAGGAGAAGGCTGGTGGCAGCTGTGCCAGGCTCAGGGGCAAATGGGCCCTTCTCAGCCTGTGGTCCTTGGCAATCCCCCACACGTGCCCCCTGACACCAGTCCCATTTGGGGCAGGCCATTATTAGGCACATCATTTGTGCAAATCACAGTTTGCCATTTCGTCGGAGTTTTCCAGAAATCAGAAATCAGAAAGCTAGCAAAGCAGAAAGAAAGAGATGGCATTGAACCAAAGGCTCACCACAGGTTATATTCATAAGGACATTGTTTTCTCATTCCATTAGCGTGCAGCTAGAATAATTATTAAACCAGTTTAAATAAAGTAGTGCTTAATAACCCACTCCACTTTTGTAGGGTCCTTTCTTCTACATGAAAGCAGAGGGGCATTTTATGTTGACTCTGGAAGGTGGAGGAAAATTTGTACAATTTTCATAGGATGGCAGGAGGTTTACCATTCCAGATGAAATAGTTGAAAGAGTCTATCTTCCTCTCAGTCTTTTAAAACATGAAAAATCCTTTGTTGCCAATTGAAATGTTGGCACATTTGCCCAAAGAGCCTGGAGTTAGGTGTACTTCTGTACACTCTAGCACCTCGCTAGGGTTAAACATCTTTTACAAAACCAGAAGGCCTAATAGTTGTTGCAGAGCAACCAGAGAGCTCCAGCTCTCACCAAAGAAACTTGGCCACTAGATGCTAAGATTCCCAGAATCCAGTGTGCAGATGATACCATTTTGAATTGCTTAGCTGATGAAGCCAGAATACCGACACTCTCCTCCTTTTTTGGCATGCATGTGTGTTTATATGTGGTATGCGTGTGTGGCGGGGGAGAGGGACACATGGGCACACAAGTGTTCCTTATAATTATTAACATAATTTACAGATGATAAAATATTCTATGCCATAGATTTGAGATCATCTAAAAATCCTCAGAATTTCAAAATCAAGTAGTGAAACATAATAAATGGCAAGTAAACTCCCATAGTAAAATGTCCAGAACTTTGCTGGCAACAATAATTAGTCCACTTCCTTGAACCAAAAAACACATATGTGATATGTTGTATGTTAAATTTAATTTTACTGAGGCATTGTACCTGGCCTATATCCAATTTTGCATTTTCATTAGTACATGGCACAGTTTCTATTTCATAATGCAATAATATATAAACTATGCCTCTGGGAATCGAAGAAGGCACAATTGCTATTTTAACTGTACTGAACGTAAAATTTGAGACAAGAGCAAATGTTCACTCATCCGTATCTTTAGCAAAACGTTTTATTTAAAGCTTATGAACAGAAAAGAGCTGCTCTGAAACCCGCATCATTGGTCCACTGTGTGAAGCTGAAGGGAGGAAGAAGTATAATTCAAAAAAGGGGCACTGGCTCCCTCTGAGGGTCTTTTCAGTGCTCCTCACTGCGAATCCCATGTGATCGACTGAAAGAGGGAAATTCAAGAGGTTTAACTGGGTGATGTGACTATAAGAAGAGCCCCCCTGGAGCAGACCGAGGGTCCCCCAATAACGAGGGTCTGTTCACACAGTGGCCAACCGCAAGAAGACCGCAAGCAGGGTGCAAGGGCAAAGCAGGCCCCAAGCCCATGCTCCTTAGCAACAGGATAGCCTTCTTCCCATGTTCAAAGAGGTAAATTAAATAGGACAGTAAAGATGACGACGTGTCCAAGCAACCTTTAGAGAAAGAGGACATCCTCCTTCCTTGGTGTGCCTTCCTCACTCTGCGCTTTCCTGCGGCACCGAGATGGACTGACTCCCTCCTGGTCAGAAAATGCAGGAGCTGAAACTCATTGGGCTAGGTGAATGCATGCCCCACACATGCCTGCTCCTTCACACACGTTCTCAGGATTATCCTGAACTGATTAGATGATGCTGGTTGGTAAAGAAATGCCACACCATCCCTTGGAAAAAGCCAGAGCACAAAAAATGCCTTTTAATCATGTTTAATTCTCATAAATCCTTGGGGAAACTGATGTTGATGATCCTGTCGAGATGGATGCATTTAAAACGGAAGGGTTACAAAGCAGACCACCCAAGTGCTTGCAGGAGGGGAAAGCATATATCATGAGAAAGGATGGGAAAAACATGATTCCCGTGGCTTAGAAAAGGCGGGGCTGAAGCCGACAGGACTGCTTTGCACAAAAATGTATGGAATGACAAAATGGTCGAAATTAAAGGCAATAAAGGACTTGAGAACAAAAGGCACAATGGCCCTGAAATGACCTTCAGACAATGTAGAGTGAAAATGTGATCATGGGCTCTCTATATTTGAATTGCAAATATTAGTCTGCCCAGAAGAGTGAGGAAGCAAAGAACCTCACTGGTCAAAAAGCAAACGATTTCTTACTGTAATTTTATGTTCATACATGGTGCGGATGCAGCCAGACTTGCTCACTTCTGCTGTTGGCCCCTGCTTGGCTCAGCCTACTCTACTCTGTCTGGTTCACACACGGGCGTGTGCGCACACACACACACACACACACACACACAGTGTGCATCACACAGAAGTCTTGTGGAAAAGTCAGTGCAAGAAGGCCTTGCATCCTACAGTCTCACTCCTGACATTGTTCGGTAATGAATGTCAGCTCTCAGGCCTACACCTGCTGCCCAGGGACTCTTCCACAAAGGGCTCCAAATGCACCGATTTCCAGGACAAGCACCCTGGAACTGGATACGCTGCTGTTTTGATGTTTCTTCTGGTCTGTGAGATGGGATCCATTTGAGTCGGAAAGCATTTTTCCCACCTGCATGGAGAGGACTTCCTTTTCTAGAGCATTAAGAAGGAAAATGGAACCATGGCCCTAATATAGAAGTTTTTCTCCCACTTGCTTAGTAATTCTGAGCTTGCAAGCGGCTGACGGCCATGCAAGGCCTCGCCTTCACTTTAGGAACGGACCCTTCCAAATAGGTTGTTAGGATCACGCAAGAGGACATGTGCCTCCCAGTGCTGCACCAATGCTCATGCTGGTGGGAAATGATGGGGGCTGTAGTCAAACATATCTGAAGGTGGCCAGGCTGCCAAAAATGCCCTCTGCAAAGGACTGGTAGCAGTCAATGCCTAATAATGGGCAGAAATATTCAGCACAGTAATGGACAATGAAGCTGGGGAACAGGACCGATCAACTGCAGAATATCTTCCTAAAGGCTTTTGAGCATAATGGAGATGTATCTGTAGAAGCAACTCTCATTCCACACATTTTAAAAATGTGCTACTGAAGAGGAGAAACAAAGAACAATGCAAGATAACAGGGAGATTGAGAGAGATTTTTAAATACAGAGAGTGGAATATACATCTATTAAACAATAAATTAATTATTTTGCTTGCTCTGCCTGATCACCTGACACAAGTTGTATAAACTATGTGCAATTTTGTCAACATCAGTTAATTTCAGCTGCTACAACTGGCAAGAAAACAAACAGTGGCCCTACTTGGAAGTAATAAAGCACTTCTGTTCATAGACTTCCCAGGTCCTGTGTAGACCAACAATAGCCACTCGATATAATTCAGAATGCCATTCTGAATGAAAACGTAGGCTATAACCATCGGCTTGCTTTTTATTCTTTTGTCAAGCAGAAACAAAAAGGTGTATTTTAAGAAAACAGGACAAAATGCAGGGCAACATATGTGGCAGCCGAGGAGACTGGGGAAATGAAGACACCAACAACAGCAATCGCATCCGGGCAACCCAGAGAGGAATGGCAATCTGATGAGAGACAGGCGTGTAGTCAGTCAGCTGAGCAAATGGACTGGTCATTCCAGAGCAGAACATCTGACCAGCCTCTCCCCTACCACTGCACAGCCTGTTGTCCCTCCCTCTCTCCTCAGTGTTTTCCCAGTTGTGGTTCTCTGTTGTTGTGGTTCTCTGCAGGGATGTACATGATATTCCCGGGATGACATCAAGCAATGACCAAAGACACTGTGATGTCCCTTGCACCCGTTGCCCATAGAGAGCCAGTGCAAAGGTGCGGGGCTAGTTCACACATGGTAGGAGCAACCATGCAGGTCTGTCATGCACAGCTTAGACTGCCAGTGTGCCCAGGTTGACAGAGGCTTCCACACCAATGCAGCACTGCTGGGTCAAAGCAGCCCATGGTGGCGCACACCCCCCTCCTCAAAATGTGGAGTGCCCCCTCAGGGGGTCCCTGTCTAGCTCCCAGTAGTGCTGCCAGCTCCAGCACGCCAAGCCCTTTACAGATATCCAGGGAATGCACACACCGGACATTAGGAGAGGGAAGGCATCCGCAGATGGCACAGTCATTGTCCCTTTGTGTAACACCGCCTGTGAATGTACTAGTCATACACATAGGCTGACAGTATACATGGAATCCCAATAAATGGAGGGTCCCAACTGCACAGAGAATGCCTTGTGCATCCCTGTGTGTGTCTCTCTGTGTGTGACATGTTTGTGTAAAGGCTCTGTGCACACAGAACAATAGATGCATGGCGCTTGGGCACGGCACGGTGAGTGCGGACACAGGAGGTGTGATGGCACTCCCACGCCTTTATTGCGAGTACTTCCTGAACTTGTGAAAAGGGCTACACACACACTGCGCGACTCACTGGAACTGACATCGTCCTTTGGGTCTGTTCATTAGGCCAGTTGCTCTATCCCAGGCCTATTTTCAGAAAGAGGGACTCTGAGGGTGAGGCAGCAAGATATTAACCCTATTCTGCTGTATTAAACATCTTCCAAAAGGAGCAACTTTGTTTTGTAATCAGCTAGTTTACAGGATTCAAGCAGGATAGGGAAGCACTGAAGGCAACAGAAACACCTGCTTTTTGGTACTTTTTCTATTTGTTTTTGCTGTTGTCATTTGCTGCCACCCCTGAGTGAAAGCCCCCCAAAATGGCCTACCCATGGCAGCCCTACTCAGCTCATGTAAATTCAGGGCCGTGGCTTCTTTTATGGCATCAATCCGTCTCATTTTTGGTCTTCCTTTTCTTCTTCTGCCTTTGACTCTCCCTAGCATGATTGTCTTCTTCAGGGAGTCTTGCCCGAAGTATGACAGCCTCAGTTTTTTCATTTAAATAGATCTTATCAGTTTCCCACAAGCAAACTGCAATTTATTTCTATCCACCTTTAAATGCCAACATTCCTTGCCTACTTTGTGACATTGCTAAGAAGTGTTCCTTCCCCGGGAACAGACCAGTGCGGGGGCCACCTGCGCTCTCCCCATGGTCTCCAGCTCAACCTTGCTTGGTGTTGCCATTAGGGGGAGAAACGGTGGCCCTGTCGAGGAGGGGGACAGGAGAGACGCTTCAAGAGGAGTCGGCCAGGAGCCACGCTGAGTGCGCCTCCTGGGTGAGTCTGTGGGGGGCATTATGGCTATATCTTATTATTATGGATATCATTCATTTTATTGTGTATTTTACTGTATTATGTATTGATATTATGTATTGCATTATGTATTATATTATTAAGGTTTGCTTGATTTTATATTGCTTATGGTTAAATATTGTATTGCTTAATTGTATCACTTTAATGTATTTTTATGGAATATGTACCTTTTTTGTTCTATCGTAAGCTACCCGAAGAGCCCTAGGGGCCATGGGGTGGCATACAAATGAAAGCAAAGCAACGCAAAGCAAAGCAAAGGCCATTGTAAAAATCACCAAGCTCCCTGGCCCCAGACATCCAACCAGATCTGGAAGCTGTCTTGCTTCAGCCTGAAGATACTCCCTTAAATATCCTAGATGCTGCTTCAAAAATCACTATGTGTTGCTTTAATGACTCTGGAAACATGGTGATGATAATGATGGTGGAGCTACACCATCTCCTGTCCCAACATGTCCTCAGTCCATTTTCTTGTCCTTGTCCTCCTGCCAGCTATGAAGCATGAGCTGAGACTTGCTTTCTACTGTGATGTAGGTGGCTGGAAGGATGCCCTGCATTAGAACTGGGGCAGGGAATACCATTCATTCTTAAATAATGTCTACCATGGTTTTGAAAGTAACACAACTTGCATGTCAGCCAAGCTCCTAGGCATTAATCTTCACACATTATAGCTGCTCAGAAGAGATTTTATTTTAGATTTTTTAGTGATGCATATCCATGAGCCTGCAATTAGGTTGGGCACTGCCTCAGTATTAAGAAGCTGCATTTTACCAGTAGCTTCTAGCCTACTTTTGCTTACAGAGAAAGGCAGAACAAGAGAAGTATCTTCCTTTCCTGCACATTGCATGTTGCATAGACTTTGAGCTATACTTCAAACACCAAATGCTAAATCTCAGCCACAAATGGGAATATTTTGCTTATCTTGCTTGTTCCATTGGTTCCTTTCTTTCTTAGCACCTGTTTCTAAGACTGAATGATGAATCAGTATTGAACAATGCAAATAATAAAGAAAAACATTAGCAAGACTTAAGTTAATGAAGGCAAAGGCCTGTTTTTAAACAAAGCAACAGAAGATGTCGAGCAACAAAAGCAAAAGAGCAAAATTCCAGATACTTGGTAGCTACTGGCTTCTAAAGTATTGATCTTATGCTGACAGAACATTCATTGCATGAGTTATGCATTATATATTTAATCTAAATCCCACCTTTCTACCAGGAAATGTCACTCAAGATGACTAAAATTTAAGGTTTTAACAATAAAATCAAATACATTAAAACTCGATTTAAAACATATAATAAAAGAAGACAAATAGTACCCAAACCAACAGACCAGCTCAAATGGCAAAGGCTTGCTTGAATAAGAGCATCCTTGCCTGCGGATGGAAAGACAGCAAAGAGGGAGGCAACTTAGCATCCCCTGGAAGGCCGTTCCAAAGTGACCTCCAGGGCAGAACCAGCGGAAGAACCGGCAACTGCCAGGTCCAGCTCAGTGCTGCCGCCATCAACCCATCAGGCTCTGCAGGCAACCTGTCTGCTTAGCTAAAGCACATGTCTACAGCGGGGTGCGCAGCCTGTGGTCCCTCAGGGTCTTATTGCCCCACCACCGCCCATGGGCCCCTGCCAATGAGCCACCTGCCTGTACTCTCCACTCCCTCCTCCACGGATCCTCACACTGACTACTTCTTTCTCTCCACTGCTAACAGCGAGGGAAGGAAGGGTAATCCGTAACAGGGTCCCTGCTCCATCCTCCAAAGGTGGTCTGAAAAGGGCCAAAAGGTCATGCGTACCTAGTTTACATGGCTGGTTTTTCATACCCTGACCGTTTCCTTTTGCTAGACTGCTTGAATACTGTGCAACCATCATTGCTTCAGTGGGTTTGGACAGCAATAATACCAAAGTGATGTAGAGTGGGAGAAGGAGTGGAAGATATTCCTTTGCACATAGCCAGTGTGGTGTAGTGGTGAAGAGCATGGGACTGGGACTCAGACGATCTGGGTTCTAGTCCCCACTCAGCCATGGAGCCAACTGGGTGACTTTGGGCCAGTCACAGACTCTCAGCCCAACCTACCTCACAGGGTTGTTGTTGTGGGGATAAGATGGAGGAGGAGATGTAAGCGGCCTTGAGCCCTTTGTAGGAAAAAGGCAGGATATAAATTGAAATAATAATAATAATAATAATACATCCCTAAAGTGAAAGCTTTCCCAGAAAGCTTTTTAGATTTCCTATCAAGGCATTTATTTATTTATTTATTTATTTCCAAATTTATATGCCGCCCCTTGCAAAAAAGCTTTCATAATGGTTCAAGGTTCTGAAGACCTAGGAAGGCAGGACCCAAAGTAGCATTAAAAAAAATTAGAACAGTAGCTCATTATGACTTGCAGTTGCAATATTCTATCATATTAGCATTTTTCTGATATATAGCTTAGCCCAGCAGAAAAGCTGGAATCAGCATTATGCACACAAAAATATTGTAATTTTGTTTCCAGCAGAGTTCCATAGATCCCGAGATGTCCACTCTCACCGAATTAGGGCAGAAGTGCACACACCTTATATGGGGCACAAGATGGCAGCAGGAAAACAGAATTCTCGTGCTGAGAATAGGATCACCTACCCCGTGACATGCCGTTCCTCGCCTCATTTTGTCATCACTTTCTAATAATGGTGCTCATGCACAATGGCCCAGGAAAAGCAACTGGAGGTAGGCATAGTTGGGTAGGTAACTTGCTATTTGAAACAAGCTTTTTCTGGATTTTCTTCTCAGCCTTTTGGTTTTCTGCCCCAAATAATTACGTCTCTATGGGGCAACAGTGGGCCTTCTAGATGTTGTTGGGCTGCCTCTCCAGTCAGTCCAAGTGAACTCTGGAGGGTCACAGATTGTGTATTCATGCTAAAGGAGATTTTTAAAATCTTTTTTTTTACTCAAACCCCTTTCATATATAATACTTTGTAGTACTGGATATTCACTATGTGGCAGCCATTCTAACTTTTTACACTACTCTCTAAACATATATACACCCTCCCGCCCCTTACGATCTGCTGCTGATGCCCTCCTCCGGGAACCCTCTGTGAGAGATATTCGGAGGGTGAGTACCCGGAGGAGGGCTTTCTCTGCGGTGGCGCCCCATTTATGGAATGCGCTCCCCAGAGAGGCTCGCCTGGCGCCGTCTTTATTTGCTTTTCGGCGCCAGGCGAAGACCTTTTTATTTAAACAATATTTTAAATGTTAATGTATTTATATTGTGACGGTTTTAATTCAGACCTGGAGATGGGCCAGTTTTTAATGTTTGTGAATTTTAATATTTGGAAATTTTAATGTATCAGAATTTGTTGTTTTATTGTTGTGAGCCGCCCCGAGGCTTGTGGCAAGGGGCGGCCTATAAATTTCCAAATAAATAAATAAAATAAACAGTGCTATGCCATGCTGAATTGTTATATATTTTTATTGTATTGCCAAAGGCACAGTATTAAAGGCCTTAAATATTCTTGCTAAAAATATGATGCCCAATCCTAGATCCAACCCGAAGGTTGCAAAGCTGCCTCCAGCTTCTGGACTTTTTCCCACATGCAAGGTGTTCCCAGAGAGTTGATAACTGGCTCCACATCACCCTGCACCTAGTTAACACGCATAAGGTAGATTCCCGGGGCATCATCCACACAGCACCACACATACTTCCCTGAGTTCATCCAGCTCACATTTGCTCAGAAAATGCAAAGGGCTGAAATTATCAAAGGAAAAGTGTCCATGTGATCCAGCACACACAGCACAGAACCCAACCATAAAGTTCAAACCTGCTTCGCCCAGGGACACATTTGCATGTGGATTCATTCATCACAGAACCTCTGGGCAGTGCAAAGAAATCTAGGGCACACTCTGTGTTTACACAGAGCACCGTCGAGGGCTGTGTACCATCTGAGAATATGCTCTGTCTTGCGGACATCTTCCTGTGGAGGTTTCTCGCAGAGACAGAGAAAGTGGAGAATGGAGACGGCCATCAGACAGGACCAATCTTCCTGTTTCATGCACCTTAATACAATCCAGTGCCAGCCCGAGGCCTTGAAGGATGCTGATTGGAGACCACTGACTGGCCTTGGGAATGCAAGCAGACACCAGGTCGGTTTGGCAGGTGCCCGATCTGTGCAATGCGAGCAACCCGTCCAACACAGAGCAACAAACAGCAGGAGAGGGGCCAGCAGGGCTGCTTGGAGAAGCAGCTTTCTCCTCCCACCCCAAGACAAGAAGCAGCCTGAGGGCTCGTTGCCTGGGCCATGCCACACTTTGGGGGAAGACCCTCCGGAGAGCAGCACTTGGGCCGCGGTGCCTCTTGCTCACTCGCTCGCTTAGGGGACACAGCCAGAGCAAGAGAAGGGACAACGGGCAGACTCTGGATGGCCTCTGCAGAAAGCACCCCCAGCCCTCTTTTGCTCTGAGCCCTTTCCTGGAACAGGAGTTTGGATGGGTGGCTTCTGTGAGGGGGGCTGCAGTGGCACAGCACCTCTCCCCCTGCCTTGGGTTGTGGCATGTCCTATGTCACCACCATAACAGGCTCAGGAAGAACCCCACAGAGCTCCAGGCCACAAGCAGCCCTGTGTGACCATTTCACTGGAGGTGGTTCATGGCTTAGGTTTTTGTATTCAGTTGTTTGAAAGACAGGCTAGGGAGGGGGCATTCCAGCCTCATCATTTTCTCTGGTTGTATTTGTCCTCCTGTATTCATGGAAGGGGACTCTGAAAACAAGAGCCTCCCCTGGCCATCGGGCTTTCCACAGAATTCAGAAAATCGAGGCTCTCCATTGTGTGGAGGACCCCAACAGGGAGAGGAAATGCACCACGTCACACAGCAGTCCTCCACAAGTGCCATGGGGAGAGGAGGCCATCTCCCCCTTGTGGGCTCACTTTGACCCCCTTTGAAACAATTGCATTGGCCTCGTCTTTCAGCCTAAACAATCTCACAGAGCATGAATGAGAGCATGATGTCCATGGGTGCATGGACTCGCACATGCTGTCGGGGAAGAAACATCATCTTAAACTCCTTGGAGGTAAGGTAGGATATAAAAGTGGGAAACAATTAATAGCTGGACACCACTTCACATGTGCAATCCAGCCAAAACAGAGTTGCTATTTTCAAAGCAGTCTTGTAGGCAGCTGTGAATTTATAACTGTGGCTAAGTAACTCCCAGAGAAAGTTTCTAACATTTATTTGTTTAAACAGAACTACAAGTTTGCTTAGGTAGCATTGCCTTCACTACTAATCCCATTTCATTAGCTCGGCACAAACATTTGTTCAAGCAATTATGCTGGGTCAACTAGAACATCTGTGAAAGTTGTTCTGTTGTGCCAATACCTACTTTGCTATCTTGTAGCATAATTACTCATAAATGAATAAGAAGTGCCATAGCACATCAAGCCAAACATACACCTGTTCCAATGCAGAGGCACGAACAATTATGAATATCAGCTCTTTCTTCCACTCATAGAGGTTCAAGGGGACTTTGCATAAAAAGCAGCATTTCAGCATCATTCTATTACTACCACAACTTGGCTATTTCTCTGTTGACTGATTGATTTGCAAGACCTTTCCACAACATAAAGAAAGGACAAGGCATATATGCTGACAGTGTTGTGAACAGCTAAGTGTTAGCAGCGTATGATCTACACAAGCTTTCCATTAGTTCACTTACATGTTTCCTAGTCAAAGACAATTCGATCAAGGAACAGTAACGATGTGATAAAACGTAAGTGAAATTGCAAGGCTAATTGCAATGAACAATGGTTAAAAAGCAAATATTATTCAAAACCATTGACTTGTGTGAATGCCCCCCACAAAGGGGGAGGGGGGGAGAAAGAAAAGGGGGTATGGAGCAAACTCAAGAGCTGCATAGTGCAAACTGTTTAATGCACAGTCTCCAATACCAGAGCTTGTTTTCTTTCTTTCCCTTTTAATTTCCATTTTAAAGGTGCTTTTTACTTCATCATTTCACCTTGCAGTGCCTTGTCTGCAATATGTTTCATAAGCAGAAATCCTAACCTGCAAGTTCTGTCACTTGCACCCTGATGCTAAATATATGCAGTGGCCGATGCTAAAGATGCTACCATTTGTGACCAAGGCAGTATAGTATATGAAGCAAGTGATGCCAGTAAGTCTCAGAGCACTGGAAGGTCAGCATGAATTCCATTTGGGATACTGAGCACTATGTGCCAGGTCCAAACTATGAACTTTTAACCCATTGTCTCTATTTTCAGTTTCATCACAGAACTAAGATTTAAGCACTAGATGAAGCACATTTCATTTCCTGCTTTTCACTATATAACCCCTAGGTGGCAATGTGGTATAGTGGAACACAACAATTCCACAATGGGGAAAAAAAGCATTTCTTTTGCTTTTACAAATAATATTGCATTTCCCCTGCTCAAAAAACAAGACAAACCCCCACCAAATGTGCTGTTAGCAAACAGAAGTGAAATTGGAGGACCAAATTAATGTAAAGAAACCATAAATAACTGTGATAAGAGAATGATGGGTGTACAAGAAGTGCAGAAAAGCTTTACAAATTGCTTTTCTTCTTCTTCTTTTCTTTTTTTGCAATGGCAGCACAGGTACAAATCTGAATTAGGACCCTGCATGTGGCAGTAGAAGGGCTTTTAACGCTTTTCATCTCATGATGATCCCATGCTTATTTCCTCCTGCATCCCTCTACACTGGAAGTTTGTTTGAAAAAACACACACCCTGCACCAAAGCCCAGAACTATGTCCTAAAGACCATGTGCCATTTTGCCCTAAGCTTGTGTTGATTTGTGCCAATGCAGATGGTAATACAATCATCACAGAAACTTCCAGGGACTATCCAGGTGGTTTCTCTCCCTTGTCACATCCAGTCCACATATCATCTCTGCTCATAGGTTCTGTAGTACATCACAGACAGTGCCAGTCAGAGTGTCCAAACCAAAGATCCAGGGTTGAAATGCTGCTCTGTAATGATGTTCACTGTGTGAGTTTGCTTCAGTCACAGAATCCTAGAATAGTGGAGTTGGAAGGGGCCAAGAAAGCCATCGAGTCCAGCTCCGTGCTGTTGCAGGACACCAGTTTACACCATCCCACTCAGATGGCTGTCCAGTGTCCTTTTGAATGTCTCCAGTGTGGGAGAGCCCACCCCCTCTCATTCCCTTCCATTCTCCAGTCATTCTCTTTCAGTATGTCCTACCTCACAGGTTTGTAAGGAGGATAAATAGAAGGGGGCAATTTAAATATGCTGTCTTGCACTCCTTGGAGGACTGGTAACGAAATAGACAACAGCAGCTTTATGTCAGGAATGAGCGACCCACCTGTTGGTGGCAGCAGTCTTGCTGTAGTGAGGGGATGGCAACCTTTGGGACCATGAGCACACCTGGTCCCACAAGTTGAGAAACTGCCCTGGACACCACCACAAAATGGATGCCGTGGCAAGGGTGGCAACGGACAAGTAACCTGCTCCACTGAGTGGGTATGAGGCAGAAGTCTCCGTGGTCTGAAGCCCAAAAGCCATCCCGGTACATTAACCCAAAGCACCAAGAGAAACTTATTTCTCGGCAAATCCAGCAGCCCATAAAATGCTGGGGGGGGGTAGAAGAGTGGGACGGGGAGGGCACCTTGGAGGGCGCCAAGGAAGGTGTCCATGAGCACATTGCCTGCCTGCGGTGTCCGCCCACCCTACCCTGCTCTAGTGCAATGGCTGATGCTGTTGAAATGCAAATGCTTCATTAAGTGAGGCTGCTTACCGGTTGCGAGTCCCATCTTAGAACTACATTGTTAGGGCCACATGGTTTTATATTGTCAGTACTGGCTTTGTGAGTTACTGCTGCAAACGGAAGATATTTTCCCTGAATTCAGGAGGAGATGTTTTATCTGGCAGATATTTGTATTCGAGTATTGTTTTAGCTCTGCCCAAAACAGTTAACAGTTTATACATGGGCTGCTTTCCAAATGAAAATCTTTCTGAAGAGTTTCACTTAATACATAAAGGAAACAGGTAGGAGCAGCTGCTTAGCAGGAACGAAAATGCAATATAAAGTGTACTCAATGGGATTTTTCTTTCTTATTTAATCCAGTCCTCAGACACAGAGCTAATTTTGGGGAGCAATCAAAAAGGCAGATGTTTTATGCATGCACATACACACACTTATTATCTCTATCCACCTTTAGCACCATTTTCTTGCTGGATCAATAAATAAGTCTTCTAAATATTGTGCTCATTTTACAGCATGATTCAAGGACGGATACGTTTAAAAAATAAAATGCCACAGATACATTCTCAAACAAACATTCTTCTTTTTGTGGCACCTCGTTGTAATGAGAGGGTTCTTGTGGCAAGCAAGCAACAGTTTCTGGGAAGCAGCATGGAGCAACCCAATAAGCATTAACCAAAGGTCTGCACAGACACTGAACTGTGTGTTTCACGCCATGGGTTGTATTGGTGCCCTCTACTGTAGTCTTTGTGCAGGGATTTGCTGTGGATCAGAGCTGGAGCAGGGTTCGGGTTGGGTCAGTTTTCTCGTGGAAGGAAGATGGAAAGAGATCAGCACCCTGGAACGACCTGAGTGGAGCTGAGACTAGAAGTCAGGCAAGATTATCAGTATGCCACTCCGGCATGAAGGAGCAGGCAAGACTGAGCTTAAGAAAACAACTGGCTGAGTCTAGAGGTGCTGGTACCTGCTCAGTACTGACTGAGTCTTTGTCTCTGGAAAGCGTTGGGCCTGTTGCGGCAATCTTAGGCTGCACTTGAGCAGCTGAAGCGTGGTGGTTTTCTCATGGCCCAAGTCCTCAGAGTCCGAGGAAGATACGGCAGCCTCCTTGGCGGCTGGGAACCGGACTCCTGGGGACTTTCTGGAGAGCTGGATTCCAAGAAAGTGAAAGTGAACTATTAACTCTGGATTGCCTTCTTCTGAGGTCCAGATGGCTCAATTCCCTGAAGATGAGGGCTCATGGTCCTGATCCATGACATGACCCAAATAAGGCGGACTGCACCTACATCTGCACTCAAACTAGCTAGTGATTAATGATGCAAGTTAACGTGAAATTGCTCTGTGGGAGCAACAGCAGAGGAGGAAAAACTGAAGAGCGTTCATAAGATCTCAAAGCAGTTGGGAACACCATGGGTAGGACTTTTACTAGTTAATTCTACCTTCTCCCAAA
This sequence comes from Varanus salvator macromaculatus, assembly GCA_023646645.1. NCBI lineage: Eukaryota > Metazoa > Chordata > Lepidosauria > Squamata > Varanidae > Varanus > Varanus salvator. The sequence continues at coordinate 218,729 of JAIXND010000791.1, read as the reverse complement.
ACACATTTCAAGGAGGAGTAGGAGCTTTTTTAAGCAGACTAATGCATCATTAACCGAGAAGCAAAGACAGACAACACTGTGTGATCTGCATTCCACTGCATTAACAATAGTACTAATTTAAATCAAATAGCTGAGATCAAATTCAAGTTCCAAAGTTTTCTGTTTTAGTGGTCATGTATTGGTAGCCCATAAGCATTGATGAAGTACCTGTTGAGATGTCAAGTTGAATCTTTCACTCTGGGACACATTTTTCATTGCAGTTTACTCATGAAGTAATTATGTTTACTGCAATAAGTGCCAGTAGCAGAAGCATTCTGATTAATTATTAAGAGAAGCACCACTACTGAATTATAAATAAAAATAGTTCACCATGAGAGAATGCCTCCTATCTTTTTCATTTCCATCTTTGGAGACCTACCCCTATTGCCAGCCACCATACATGCACAGGAAATAAACAATTAATTACAGGAGACCTGCACTTGAACTGTTATCAGCCTAACTAGAGCTGCACTGTACAAAACGAAGCCATGCAACCAAAAGAGAAAGCGAGTAGGACTTCAACACTAATTTAAATTTTAACTTCTGAGTTAAACAATATTAGAGGTTAGAAAACAGAAATACAATTCTATAATGTCCCTGTATCATCTCTTACTAAAACATTTGGAATCTCTGTTGAAATGCAACAGTTTCCTAACCAATATTTTATAGATGAGGATAAGAAGCACTTAAATAGAATATGTCAGCTGGCCTGAACTGAACTTGCATTTCATGCTGTTATTCAGGTCAATATCAATTTAACATGAGGTTTGGGGGGAAAAAAATCAGGCTTTTGTTGTATTTTTATCTTTAAAATGGATCTGCAGCTGAAAACAAGTATGTAGTACAATTTTAAACATACATACTTAGAAGTTAGTTCCACTGAAATCAGTGGAATTTATTTCTGAATAATCATGGTTAGGATCAGTCGCTAAGAACAACAACCCCATATAGAGAAAGAAAATGGATTTGCAGTAAGCAAGTGGGAAATCTGAAATCCGATGAGATACTTTTGAAAGAACTGCCATTTTGAAGTCAGTTTCACTAACATCTGAACGATGAAGATTATCTTGTTTAACTGATTCTGAACATGGATTTCATATTTACCCATTCAGTAACCTCCCCCTCCCCCCATTTCAACCAGGACTGGGGAGCCACAGATCTGCCCAAGGTCCCAATATGGGCTTGTTTTGAAAGCTTTGCCCCCTCCCCCAGCTGCACCCTCCCCTGCAATAGTTTGATGATTGCCAGCTTCTGTGCATTTTCCCAATACGGCTTCTAAGACTGAATGACTGGCAGTAAGAGCTTTAAGCTAGGATACGCTGCCATTGTTTGCATTTTGAGCCCCCTCCCTTTTACATTTGGCTCTGCCTACCACTGGAATGTGGCTCCAGGAGCTTCTCCAAAACGAGATCCAGGTCTCAAGATGAATGAGGCTTAAAGTGCCTGAGTTCAACCACACAACCATTTTTTTGGCTTCTGATACTTCATTAGCTGAAAGGATCCATGGTGCATTTGTCCGTCATGCCAAGCCAGGCGTGCCGTAAGCCACAGCGTGCCTATGATTTTGCAGACAACCCACGGTGCAACCAGCAGATGCCCAGGCTCTACCTTCTCCTTCCCCCTTGGTTTTCCCACAGGTGTGCCAGGGGACCTTGCGGGAAGACCAAAGTTCTCTCCATTCCTAGTGTGCTTACAAGCCGTTTTCCTTTGTGTCCCTTTAATACACAAGGGGACACCCTTTAATGTCCCTTTAATACTCTTCACAGCCACTTGCCACAACCCCTGCTTTGACAGCCCAAAAGGGACCTTGGAGTGCTTGACTGTGGCTGTCAGCCTTTTCAAAGGTTGCACTCTGTAGTTTGTGCCAGTATTTACAAACATTGCTGCAGCTCTTACTAGTTTGCTGTTTTGGGGTTTCTTGCAGTCATGCACCTGTGCATTTACAGAGGTCCAAAAATGGGCAACTTTCTTTGGCAAAGCCCTGGGAGGAAACTGCTGGCAAAGTGCAGCAGGTACCAACCTGCAATATTGACACAGGGGGGACCATGTAGCCTTTCTCCCTGCTGCTTCGGTTTGGGTTGGCAGCAGCCAGAATGTGAGCTGTCAAGTAAACTGAGGGGACAAGCGATCTGTGCTTACAAACAAACAAAAAGACAGTGAGATTCCCCCCCTCCCACCTTTCGTGTATCCTTTGAACATCCTTTGTGTGTGTAGATCTCATTTTCCTAAAGGTCTTTACACTTTTACCCCACTTTTACCCCTTTTACCTTCATGGGAACAACAATCCTAGAACAAGCTATGGGTTGTAAGAGTGCCTTGTGACCCTCAAACAAGCCAGCCTATGGGAAAAGGTCTGGGTTCACATGACCGAGCACCCTACCATGATGGGTAGTTGTGATGTGCAAACCTCAATCAACGACAATTTCCCACAGTTGTCAGTTGTGATTCTGTAAGCACCTGAGAAATGATTTTAAGAAGGCACAGATGACAGAAGTTCAAGATTGGGAGACTAAGGTTTAAGGGGTTAGGATTTTGCATCAAAGCCTCTCTGCTGTCAATTACTCAGAAACTGACTATAAGCTACATGTGTATATTCCGGAGATCCCAGGCTTCTGAGATAGCCCATATGTGGAAGCTGAGATGCAGCTCCCTCTTTAAGGCTCTAAACCCAGCAGCGGCAGCTCAGACCATAGGAAGACTAAATCGGACCAGCCGTCACATCAGGCAATGCACTTTCTAAAGGATGCACAGCAGAGAAGATAAAAAACCAACACAGAGCCATCCCTTCTTATGCCCTCCCATTTTCCTTGAAGTCAGGGCCTGCTGTTCTGTGCTCTTGGTTTAACGAGATGTGGTAAGAGACACAGATGTGTTTTAGAGCACAGGGAGCCACCAAACAGATATTGTATGCAAGTATGTATGTATTTCATAGTGGAAGATATAAAGTTGTGGGGGCGGGGGTGATGTATTCCTCTCTTCCTGGTGCTTCCCCAAATTCACCGCTGTTTTCTGCTCAGCCAGGCTATAAGCCCAGTGGAAGTATTACTTCCACTGAAAGAAAAACATCCAGGGAGAAGTGGTTGTGTGAAAGCGTTAAAGGGTAAAAATTCTACACCCCTTTGTGCCTGCCACTGGCGGGCACAGAATCATCTCCAGCCTGCTTCGTAGTTTAGAATGCCTTCTGGAGGGAGATGGACTTGGCACTGACCTCGCTTTCCTTTTGGCACCAAATCGACTGGTTCTTTTTGCTAGGCATTTTGCATTACATTTTGATTGGTCTGATGTTTGCAGGTGGAATAGTTTTTATGATTTGCATTTTGTAATATTATTATATTTATCTTTTTAAAAGAATTTTATGTACAATGCCCCGTGATCCCTTGCTGATGAAGGGCAGTTTGTACAATTTTAAAATAAATACTCATGACTTACATTCTAAGTCGCCCCGAGGCTTCTTTGCAAGGGGGCGGCATATAAATATGTAGATAAATAAATAAGTCATAGGATATGCCACCATCGTGTCATGTTAGACCAGGGACAGGCAACCTGGCACCTGTCAGAAGTTTTGGCCTACAACTCCCATCATCCCCAGCCAGCATGGCATGTGATCAGAGTTTACAGAGAAGCTCCCAGGTTGCCTACCTCTGTTGTTAGACCCTCCATCTCATCAACATGTGTCCTTTTTGGAAGTCTTCCCAAGTCGTGCAGAGCTTGAGTTTGATGTAACTTTTCTGAAACTTGCACATTTTGAGTCTGTTGCCTAAACCTGTTGTCTGCTATTGCATGGCTCCAACTGAAGCTCAGCGCTCCTCGGGACTCCCTCAGGGCCTGGCCAGTTTACCACCTTGCTGGACCAGGAAAGACCTGACTGCCTCTGAATGATGGATAAATGTTCTGTTAAAACCTTTGAAGTTTCTCACCAGAGATGTATGTGGAAGCTCATCCTGCAAATCCTATCAGGTAATGCCATGGAATTGCTTGATAAAATGAGTAAGTACAATAATAAATGGAAGGAAGATCCCTGAGATTCCGATTCAACAAGAAGTCACAATCTGAATCTAAGGTTAGCAAGTTTATTGATGAGACAAGTGTATTTCTGAAATTAGTGCATCTCTCAAAACCTGGACCAAAACCTAGATTTCTTCAGATGATCTCATATAAATACATGGCATCTCAGTTACTCTTTAATGTACTCTTTGAGTGATGGCACTGAAATTTTGGGTTAAAGGTTTGGGAATGATCACATATCCCTCTCAGATCTGAAAGTACGGAACGATTATGGGCCAAGTCTGAACTCTCCAAGGTTTGCACATGCTTTGCAATGGCTCAGCCAGTACCAACGCTCTTCCCTCCCCCTGTTCAACGCCTCACGCAAAACACAGCCCAGCAAAGGGAAAAAGGTGCCAGGGAGAGTTGGTGTAAGGAGCTTCTTTCCATCGCTGCTGCGAAGCCTAGGCTGTGGCGTTCCGGTGTGTCATGGGGGCAATGCATGCTTAATTGAGTCGGGAGGAACGGGAATCTGCTTCCCAGGCTCCTCTGTGGGGATTAATTCTCCCAGGTAATACCCCAGAAGAGCCTTCCTCCTCCGCTGAATCCCTTCACAGCAGCCCTCAGCTGCTCCCTCCCTTCCCCAGAGCACAGTTGGGGAAAAGATGCTGGCAGTGAGGGAGGGCTCAGAGTGAGTTTCCCTGGGGTCGATCCACCTGAGGTTTCTCCGGAATCCCTTGGAAAGGCTTGGGAAAACTGGGCTGATTATGGGGTGAACCAAGAGAAATGCGCCTATCTCTGCTTTAAACCAAACCTCACATGCAGCATTCCTGAATAAATCACAGGCATCCAGGTCTATGTGACCTAGATAATAATTCATCTTGTAGATGAAGGCTGCAATTCTATGTGCACTTGCTTGTGTGTAAATCCCACTGAAGCAAATTGCACCTACATCTGAGTAAATGTGCTTAAAATTGGCCCGTGCCTCTGAATCATTACAGAAAACACACGCGTGTGAACATTTTATAAGCAGGTTCCGAAATGTTATAACCTGCTTTTGAACTAAAGGAAGGTCTCTGAACTATTCCTGGGTTTCTGTGTGCAACTACTGCACTGTCTGTCATTTAGAATAAGCTTGAAAACCTGGTTTGCAAAGTTTGTGTGTGCTAAGTTGCAATGATTGAATTAGGTGCACTGAAGCTGATATGCCAAGTGCATTAGTGTGGAAAGAAAAAACCTCCTCCACCCCAGGAGCTAAAGTGAAGTAAAAAGTCAGTGTTTTCCCCCCCTCCAAGCTTCTCTTTTATCTATCACCATCACAGAGACTCTATTAACTCTCTTAACATGGGAGGAATATTAACCAGCGAAGTTGCAGCAAGGGCTACTGAGGTTTAGGGATGCCTTAAGAGGGAATACGCAATAGGGATGAGCGCAGCATTTCCTGCGATGGATGCGTTTGTGGAGTGCCAGGTGTTTGGTTTCTGCACTGGACAGAAGGCATGGCTTCCTTCCTGTGGAACCTGCATGGCTGGTCCTGCCGCATTTCCTCAACAACCTGTGCCTGTCCTTGCTAGCAGTGTTTCCTGCATCTCCTATATTATCTCAGTGGATGCACACCTGAAGAACCTTGTTGGAAAGAGCAGGTTGCGGCTTCGGACTCCTGAAATGCGTGCTAAGTCCAGGGCAGAACCTCAGCAGGGTTCCCTGGTGCTGGCTGCTGACCACAGTGCACAACTCGAGAAGTCTGGACCCCAGTGGGTGGGCGGGCAGGGGATCACCTGTGTCCCCCCACTCTGCTCTGCACTGTGCGCAGCATCGGCAACAGCAAGAACTCCCCATGTCCTTCCCCCTATGACTTGGGTTCAGGAGGCAAGTGGCACAGGCCTTAGGCTGCGCAGGTGCCCAGGAAAGAAGGCAAGTGAGGGATGGGTGCAAGGAACAGATAGTGTTCTCAGCTGCTCACCTGCCCTCTCACAGAGTCGCCTCAAGCAGCAGGTACAGGGCGGTGGAAGCAAGGTGTTGGAGCAGAGAGCTGGGCTCCCTGAGCTGCCCTCAGGTTCAACAAAGCATGCGTGTTCCATTGCCACTACTGAAGAAGCAGACGTGCCAGCCTTGGTACAGGAAATGGGGGAAGGTGCCATCTTGTTCTTCGCCTCTGCCAGCCACGTGTCTCAGGCTACCCATGCACGGTCGCCAGGAGGACAGCTCTGCTAAGCCGGTGATCAACAGGAGACTCTCTCTGGGTGGTGCAGAAGGGCAAAATGGAGCCACTGGGACCACCCAGAGAGAGCAATGGCTGTGCCACTGGTCCAGTCTGAGGCAAGCTACTGCCTCTGCCTTCTCATGGAAAGATCCAACCCCCTGCAGCCCCCAGGCACAAAGTGTGGGCCCACAAGGAAGGGGGAGCTCTTTGAGCCAGGCTCAGCTGCCCCATCCTCTCGCTGGTCCACCAGTGTCCTTTACGGGCGGCACCGCATCGGGGACTGGGCTCAGCAAGCCTCGAGATTCCTGTTGCAGTACCCAGACAGAGGAGGAGTGCAAGCCAGTTGCAGGACAGCCGAGACTTCTGTTCAAACCCTTATTCATGCTGGACAGCCCTCTTGCGCACTCATGTGAGCAGCACAAAGTTACGAGAGAGCCCCCTGAGCCCAGTCGCCTCTCCGCTGTTGCCATCCAGGGAAGGAGGGTTGCTGGAGGAGCAGAAGCACCGGCTGCCTCCTCAAGAGGAGATGGCTTGTCCCGATGCTCCTTGCCATGGCATGCAAAGTGAGACGGCCAGGCCACGGATCGTCTGCTTGCCCTTCTCGGTGGCAGGTGCTCTGCCCCTGTGCAGGACATCAGGCTCAAGCTCACTGTTGACCGCCGAGAGGTGACCTGCAGCTGCTGCTGAGTTACCAGCCGTTGCTCAGAGGTGCAGCCACAAGTTCGGCTTGCTTTGCTCTCCCTGGGCAGGGAACAGGAAGGACAGGGCTGCTGGGCCCAGCCCACCCAGAGGTGCCACCTGGAGGTGGGGCTGTGAGGGGGGGGCTGCTGCCTGCCTCTGCCCACTCATGAGCCATCCCCCTGTTGGGGGATTACCTGTGGGGGGAGCCATCGGGTGACTCCCACTTGTTTGCTCACTCCTGCTCTCTGGGCAGTGCCGTGGGCCCAGTCCTTTCCCCATACTACCCAGAAAAAGAAAAGATGGGGGGACAGAATGTTTATGACCCCCCCAACTTGTCCACTCCGTTTCTTAGTAGCACAGTGGGGGGCTGATGAAACAGGGAAAGGGAAAGGATGACCCCCCCCCCCAAAAAGGTCTGTTGCAACTAGTCCCCATAACCTGGAAGAGGATACACATAAAGTTACAAGTAGCCTTTTATATTGCTTTATTCCTCCACCATTAATTTATCAGTCGTCTAAGGAGACTGAATGCCGATAACAGGAATGAAACACCAGCTCAGTTTTGTTCTAAAAGCCTCAGTGTAAGTCCCAGACAGACTTACAAATAGAAAGTCTGGAGAAGGAAATGGGAAGGGCGTTCGCCTGGACTCCTTAACGCATGCACACATCTGCAAATAAAGTGACAACTCAGCTTCCACAACCACCGCAACTAGTGCAGACCCCTCTCCCTCCCCTCCTGCCCACCCTCTCCCGCGCGTGTGCTCCTTCTGCCCTCCCTCCCGCCGTGTGAGCCAAGGCGCCCAAGGAAAAGGGCAACGGCTCAGGAGCGCTGGGGTGGCGAGAAGCAGACACCCTGGGCTAAGCATCACCTCCCCATGTCCGGTTCCCATAGCAATCAGAGAGACACCGGTTGCCAAGGCAACAACATCCTCCCTCCTAGACAGTATCAGAGCAGAGGTACCAACTCGGCTGCGGCCGGCTGCATCTGGGGGGAGGGCGTGTGTAAGCGGGGCTGGCTTGGCCGGGCAGCCGCCGCCGCAAGCCCTCGCTCGCGGAGGAGAAACGCTCCCGGGCAGCCTCCGCTTTCACGTGAAAGCCTCCCCTTGTTCCTCACCAGCGAGGAAGTTGGACACTTTCCGGAGCCGGCTTCTCGCCCGCTCCCGCTCTTCCTGCGCCTTCCTTTGTTTCCCTCGGCCAGCTCGTCCTCGCCAGGCTGCCAGGCACGCAGCCCGCAGCCCGTCCCCGCCCCTCTTCCCGCCCCGCCCGCCCGCTCGCCCGCCCGGCGGCTACCTTCGAGACAGCAAATCCTCCAGAGGCCGGAGTGGGTGAGGTCCCCCTTGGCCTTCCTGGGCTGGCTGGGCGAGCTCTCGTCCGTGGTGAGGTTGGTCCCGTTGCAGACGTTGGCGCTCGAGTAGAGCCAGTAGTCGGTGCCGATGGCGATGGTCATGAGGCTGAAGGCGGCGAAGGCGCCCACCGTGGTCAGCAGCATCTGGACCCCCCGGTCGCACCACACCATGGTGCTTCATGCTCCACCCGACGGGCTCGGGGGGCAGCGAGGGACCGGCGCGGCGGCGGCGGCGGCAGCAGCCCAGAAGTGCCTTCCCCCCACCGCGCCCGAGCGCCGGCTCGCTCTCCCCCTCCTTCCCCCTCCTCTTTCCCCCCCTCGCCTCCCTCCTTCCATCTACACGGATCACAGCGAGGAAGCCAAGACATGGGCGGGCGGGGAAGCGCGCTTGGGGCCAACGGGAGGGGAGGGGAGGGGAGGGCGGCGGAGGGAAAGTGCTGCTCGGGGGGGCGAGGGGGCGGCGGCGGCTCCGCTAGCCAGCCCGCCCCCCTGCTGGCCACGCCGGGGCGCCTCCTCGCTGGCCGCGGGCGCGCTCTCCGGCGCGCGATGCGCCCGCCACGAGTCGCCGCTTCCCGCCGCCCAAACTCGCGGGCGGGGGGTGGGGCGTCGGGGCGCCGCTCGCGGGAGCGGCCCCCGCTCGGCTCCGCCCCCACCGGAGGGCGAGACGCCCCGCCAGGGCTGCGGGCGGGAGGACGGGGCCGCGAGGGGTCCGCGCAAAGCGCGCGCCGAGCCTGGAGGGGCTCCCGGCGGAGGGCGCGGGCGGAAGGCGCCTGCTGGAGTGGCGGAGCGTCTCCGGGAGCCCGGAGCAGGTGGAGGCAGCGGGGCAGCCTGCGGTTGCCCGGGTCCGGGCGCCCGCGCTGCGAAAGCCACGCCGAGCCCGGCCCGCCCGCCGGCCCGCCTGCCACGCCACGGCCACGGCCACGGCCACGCCTGGCGCTGAAGGAGAGAGCGCCGCGCCGGGAGGGCGCCGAGCGCGCTCTTCCCAGCCTGGCGCTTCCCGGAGCGCGCTGGGCTGCAGCCTCCATCCTCCTCGGTTCGGGTCGCCGTGGCCGGGCATGGTTGGGGGCGCAGTCCAGCGTCCTGCGGGGTGCCGAGCTGCAGCGGGGCTGCTCTGGAGGCTGGCTCAGTTAGGCTGCCTCTCTGCCTGTGTCACAGAAGGAATAGAAATGCAGGACACGTGTTTCAGTGACCCTGCTACCGCTCTGGAGAGACAAGATTTGTTGGAGAAAGGGCAAGCAAGGCTGGCATTGCCAGCCCGAAATCAGCAGGTGCGACGATGAGAAGCGAGCTGGCCTGGGCGGGCTGTGCCTCTCTCCGTGCTTCCCGGCCATCAGGCAGAGTGGGATATTTCGTTGCATTTATTACACTTCTCAGCGTTCAGTCGCCAAAGCTCTCTGAGCAGTTCACACAGACTAGAAAGGTTAAAAAACATGCCATTGCACATCCTATTAAAGAGTTAGGCTTAATCTTGATTAGCATCACAGAAATAAGACCACACAGAGATGTGTGAAAGGTGAGGACTGTTGCCATGTGGCATCAAGTCTTCCCCAGCTTACTCAGGAGTCCTCAACAGCTCTGCTCAGCCCTTGCAAAGTCAAAGTGGTGGCTTCCTTTCCGAAAATGATCCATCTCGTATTTGGTCTTCCCCTTTTGTCTTCTGCTTTTCCTAGCATTTTTGCCTAAGGATAAGGAAGGGCCATAACCTAGAATTTCTCTAGCAGGGACCCGCATGCGGCCAGGTGTGCTGTGCTGCCTTTCCCACTTGGGCGCCTCCCTCCAGATGTCGTGGATGCTGTCCTCTGAGCATGGCACAGCTGCCACTCTGGCTGGCTTTTGTCCGTGAAATGGGCAGGTGCCATCTAGTCCATCGTCTCAGACTGGCCCAGGCCTTCTCAGCTTTTCAGCACCAGGATTTTCCGGGAAGACTACTCTGAGCAGGGCTGTAATGTGCTTTGTGGCTCCAGTACTGCTGTGCTCCTCACTTGAATATATCACCTTAACACTGAAGTCCTCTTGCCTTGAGCAGAGCCAGCACAATCCTCTGCACCTCCGCTTTGTTCTTCTGGAAAACACTGCTGAATGCTTTGCTGGAGGTGAGCTCATTTCACAAGAGATGAAGGTGGTCATCTTTGGGAAAGCCCTGCTTTGTGTTGTTGAAGAAAAGGATGTTGCCTTCTCAAAGCCATCAGCAAAGTGCGAGAACATAGAAAATGGGTAGCACCTATTTTGGGTGCAACGAAGCTGGCAGATGTGCCTCCCTCCCGTATTGGCAGACAGTGCCCCCCCCACAAAAAATGTTGGGGGACCCTGCTGAGTGGGGTAGACTCTGGGATGGAGGGAGAAACTCAGAAACTGAAGTGCCCTGAATAGAAAAAGTAGAGAAAGGAGTCTTAGAGGCAGAAGATCTCCACCCACACAGTCCTAGAAAGACAAGGATGAAAAAGGGTGGAAATATAACTTCTGTGAAATTTCTCTTTTTTGCTAGAGCAGAAAAAAAAAGCGGGAGGAGAAGGCAGAAGCAATCCAATGAATTAGTTCAGAGACTATGTCGTAAAGGAGGAGGCAGTAAAAACTGTAATACGCAAAGGGTGCTGATGGAAACCTGGTGTCACTTACGCATTTTTGCTTCTTGAGCACAGTAGTTGAATATATCATAGATACATTTCATTGCTCTCTCTTGCCTTTTCACATGATCTCTTCTTTGATTCAATCTTTAGCTGGCCTGCCTCAGCCTTCTTCCCTTCCGTCTGATGGTGTGGTCATTTTCTCTGCTTCATTTGCTTCTTTCTGGTCCAGGCTTTCTGTTAACACACACATGCAAAGACGCTCACGTTCTTCCATGACCACACTGAGGGTAACGCAAGCATTTTAAATGGCCAGCTTGCTGAAGTTGCTTGTTACTGTACATTTGAGTCAGCTTCTGGTATTTTTCAGTTGAACTATAACCCCAGGTTTAATAAATTGCATCATATACCACTGACATTCAAATACGTTTCATCTTTCTATCATAATGGAAGAGTCTGTCAGTTCCATCGCTCCAAGACTATGAAGCCTAGACATCTGAAGCTTGGCATGCATTCCAAGGAGACATAAGCACAAGCATGTTTAGGCCCCTGGGAAGCGACTGGACAGCCACAGTCCGTCTACCCGCGCCCCAACAGCCAGCATGGAAAGCGCAAGTGCAGCCAAGAAGCGACCTGTCCTGCTGATGCTTCAGCCTTCCTTCCCTCCTCCTCTGAAGCAACTAGACACCTAAAAACCATCTCAGTGTTTTGCAGAGCTGGAGAACTGTAGAGGCTGCCATGTTTTTCCTGCTCTGGAAGATTATGGTCATCCTCACTGGATTGTGCTCTAATTAATTTTAATATGCCCGTGTATGTGAAGCCTGCAGTACAATCTTCAGTCACTGAAGTCCAGCGAGTGGTAGGCTTCCCTGAGCAGCCCATGGCTTGGCAGTCAATCAACAGGAAGTGAAGCAGCAGAAGCAGGGAGTAATCCAAGGGACTGGGTGCTGTGGCTGCCCTTCTGCCTGTGTTAGGAAAACCCCCTTAGGGACAGAGTACTCTCTTGGGGGCCAGGCACCATGGCTTCACTCAGAGGAGGGCTGCATGTCCGACTTTGACAGCTGCCTAACTGTGCCAGACCAGACAAAGGGCTGTTCCAATCTGTGCAGAGCCAGGTCCACCCTCTACTTCATAATATCCTGATTGTGTGTTACATTTTAGGGTGGGTACAGTGTAGGCAGTTTAAATGGGTATTTAAATAAACGTCGTGTTCTTTTAAAAGTACATGTTTCTTGAACCAACACCATGAGCATCCTGCACCTGTATTTAATTGAAGAGAAGGAAAAGATTGTGTAGACAGGCATGTGGCCACATATTTTCTGGGCAGGGGTCCTAAGAGATACAGAATAATTTGCAGAACAGCTAGAACCCAAATACATATTTACTCATTTATCATCAGTTCTAGGCTACATACACCCCAATCATTCTACTGTTATTTTTATAACATTTAGGATCTGGGCCATGCTCATGTCAGTTCTCCCAGAGTCTTTGCACTCAATGGCCAGAATGGAAAGTCCAGGAGCAAGAGAACCATTGTCTGCATATTTCTCCAAGATCAAAGTACTAGAAATTTACTCTTTTAAACAAATGCAAGCTGAAAATCCGGGGAGGGAGCTTGGAATATTTCTGAAGTGCCCAGATTCCCCAGTGGGCTTAGGTTGTATACAGAATGAAAAGACTGACAGCACAATCAGCTGATTCCACTTTCTTCAGAGGGCATCACTTCCAGGGACTGGCTTTAGGACTGCAGCCTACGCTCCCTAGAAGGAAAACACGTTTGCTGATTCAGTGAATGCTTTTGGTGGTGGAGCAGAGGTCCAAGGAGGAAAGCAAGGACTCAGAAAGGATGGTAATACCCATCAGCCAGAGGGCCCTTGTCGGTGATGCTGCTAGTCAGGAAAAGGGGGTTTAACTCCCTCCTAATACGTAGAATAGCAGTTTAGTGAGAAATATTCTAGTCATCTCCAGTCTAGTCAAGTGAGCCGATGCTTATTTCTCCATGGTAGTTGGTTTGTCAGCCTGGGACCTGCTTGGAGAGAGAATGCACTCCTGCGCTGGCTAGAAGGATTCTGCTAGGAGTAAATAAGATGAAGCTAGATGAGTTTGTTATTAAGTAAGAAAACACGTTAGCTGAATCAGTCAGCAGTTAGTCACAAGCAACTTTTTCTTGTCCTGGGCATCAGTTGCAATGCTAAACACACTTCACGGGAGCCAACCCTCTCTGAGTAAACTTGAACTTATGGCTGAGTTAACATGTGAGCAGAGTTCCTAGTAAGAGTTTGATTTGGGGGACAGTAGATTTCCCCACTATCTTGAATTGCAAAATGTTTAGAAGAAGTCACAAGATCCCTGCACATGTTCCCCCCATCTAGTGCCCTGCAGAAGAATGTCTATATTCTAGGTCTAACTTCCAGACCCAGGTTAAAAGCATTTTAGAAACTGAATGGCTGCTTTTTAAAATACTGAAGAACTCATTGGCAAACAACACGATGCATAAGCACGATTCAGGAAAGTAAGGAAAAAATCTGGGTTGAGATAGGGTCCCATGGAAGAAATGGCCAAGCATTGATTCCTGTTTCCTCTTTTTTCTCCCTGAGATCTGAGCCTACATAGTGAATTAACACCTTACTCTGGGCTTTCCCCTGAGTTACAGATAGTATGAATGAAATGCATTGCAGAATGGCAAGAGAATTTGGATTGAATGAGTGTGGCAATTTGCCAGTTCCAAATCTGAATCAGGGAGTAGGAGGGTAAGAGCTGCAGGTTTCTTAGAAACCACACTAATGTTTTTATAGAAGATGGTAACAGGTGTTTTTTTTTTTAATGCACAGATTCTCCAGGTTCATCTTGATATTATCTTTCCTCTTGCTGAAATGGTTGACCTTTGATTAACATTTAGCCAATGTAATGTCAGGCCACTTTTGGTTCAAAATATGCCTTTGGATTGACTTCATCCTTGTTCTTCTGAGTGGCCTCATGCATAGAAACTTACAGATTACCACATAGAAACATGGAAATTTAGCTTTTAGCAATCCAGTTTCTGAAACTGATAACAGAAAGCGGGTTTATTATATAGATAAATCATTTTATTCCTTACTTATTATCTGAAGTTATCCTACATTGCTCCTCAGAGACGAGCTTAAGCTTTAGAAGAGCTGAGCGAGAAAAATTTCAAATACAATAGCCACATTCACATGGAACTGGGGAATCCTTGCTTCCCATGAACAAGCTAAGCTTCTTGCTCACTCCTCCATGGCCTTTCCTACTAATATAAGCAGCTAAATAAACTAGGTGTTTTTTCTTTTGGCCTGAATCTGGAATTGTGACTTGCTGTGCATTTTACAAGCAGGTTTATAAATCACAGTTTGTTCTTGGCTTTTAAATACTGGCTTGTTTGACATCAAAAAGCTAGGATTCTGAGTTTTAACGACACCCTAAACAAATCATTTGCAGCATATTTAGCTATTTGCTCTAGTGGGAGAGACTAAGCAGGCATGAATGAGCTGTATATACCAGCACACAGTTTATTTATGATTCAGCTTCCCTGGAATTCTGCAAGTACACAGTTACTTAGTTTAGAAATGTGAGGGTTCTCCTGTTCTTTTACTGTTCCAGTGGCATATTCTGCTCCTCTGCTTTGCATTGTATTCCTCCTGAATGCTGACATAATAGGCAGTTTCTAATATTAATTCCAAAACTGGCTCATACACAGTTTACCAAAGCCTTCAGTTTCTCTCCATCCATCTCCAGTTCTACAGTGCCAATGTGCAGACAAAATGCTGTAAAAACCCACCTTAATGTGCTCATGTATGCAATTGCCTCAACTTTCTCTCCCTGTGTTACCTTACTTATATACATGTGCTCTCCTGCATCTTGGTGAAAGCACCAGGCAACAACACTCTTTATCCAATCATGCATTATTTTGACACATTAGATGCCATTAGATGCATTATTTTGACACATACTTGGGCTTGTGTGCTCTGCGCCAGCAACTCAAGTGCCCTGCCAATAAAATGAGATTTTGTGACCTGTATATAAATGATCCACATTAAACAAATGTGCATGTATTTGGTGATTTTACTTAGCTCTGAAAGTTGCAAGGATGGACACAGAGCATTTGCAGGCAACAGAATAATCTCTGCTTACGAATCTGAAGAAAGCAAGATTTCTGCCCACTCTCTTGCACATGTCCTGGGAAGCTGCCCTAATTCCGGGTGGAGTCAGTGGCTGACTCCATTTCCAGTCCGACTGCTGGAACATGGGTTAGTCAGTCAAGAGGCTCTCATTCCTTCACAGCTTTCTGTGCAATGTCGAATGCAGATATGTGGTCTCATCACAAGTAAGCACCTCTGTTTGTCAAGCTGTTATCTTCGCAGCACCAAAGACTCTTGTTCACTTAGACTTTAAAATGTGCTTCTGCTTGCTTCTCTACTCCCCCACACTGCTGCATTAGGACGATGCCTTTTATCTTCATTTTTTGTTTGCGATTTTGTACCCTGAAAACTGGTGTTGGAGCTGTAGAAGGATTTTGATAACATGTAAAGCAAGAAGCTCAGGTCCTTGCTACTGCAGAGAATTTGTATGGTTCCTAAAGTGTGTGGAAACAGCCAATAGATAAATTTTAGGACAGGCTAACACACAGAGAGAGGTGAAGACATAATTCCCTCTATTTCCCAACTTCATGGAGTCAGCGTTGATGCTTCTGCAGCCAAATGTCACCACATACACACACATACATGTGGAAGAGAGCAGCATTGGCATGCTCAGAGGAACTGAGAGGTTTGCAGAAGTAACCCCCCCCCCCAAAAAAAAGCCAAAAAGGAAATTGCAATATTTGGGAGTATCTTTCATTGCCCACAACCCAGCAGCTAAAGCAGAATCACATATGGGTGAAAAATGGTTCTGCACCTGTTTCCCTACATTCCAGGCAGGGATCTGTCTGGGGAGAAGCATCTCAGGCCTTCCAGAAATCATGCACAAAGGAGCAAGCAGGCCGGCACAGAGCAAAAAGCTGAGCATGGAGGAGGGACAAGTGATGAGCAGCAGAGGGAGTGATAGCCAGGACTGGGGTGTCCAGTGGGGAAAGGAAGGGGGGTCAGTGGGGTTGGAAGGAAAGCGGGTGTGGGATGGATGGTGGCCCTGCCCTGTCCACTCAATGCTCTGCTGCAGTGGGTGTCTGGGGAGGCTTGGCCTTCATCCATAGCAAAAGGGGAGATCAGGATCATGGTAGGATCACCCCCTTTGACCTTCTGCTGTAGGCCCTCTTTGGTCCTGACAGCTGGAATGACAGGGGGGAAAAAGAACTTTCTTCTGCTCTTTGGGGGACATCATGTTAGTGGAGAGGCTGTGTGTGTGTGTGTGTGTGTGTGTGTGCGTATGCGTGTGCGTGTGCACACACTGGGCTGGCATCAAAGGGAGGCATAACTGGGTGCCTGCTGAAGCTCGCACCTTGGAAAGTCCCATGGACAGCAGCCCACGCCTTCTCCATGGCAACCCCTTGCTCCCCTGCCTTTCACTCTGACCCTGCCTGCCATGGCACTGAGAAGGAAGAGCGGCAGGTGCCCCTGCCTGCTGCCTGCTTGTCCGCTGGCTCTCTGTCCGACAAGCAAGCCCGTGCTTGGGAGGAGAAGAGCGAGGGGGAGAAAGTGGACCCACTCAGGGAGGGGGCATGGCCGGTCCTTGGACTGGGGACCTCAAAAACCTGGCGCTGGTGCCGCCCTGCACTTGGGTGTGCACGCACAACCCTGGCGGGAGTGTATTGTGACACTCCTGGAAACAAAGCAGTGTATTGCAAGTCCTGACTTGTTAGGTAGGGAACGCTCTAGCCAGAAGTTCTAGTTTGGGGTAGTAAAATCAGATGCGTTTTTCTG
Source organism: Varanus salvator macromaculatus (assembly GCA_023646645.1). Classification (NCBI taxonomy): domain Eukaryota; kingdom Metazoa; phylum Chordata; class Lepidosauria; order Squamata; family Varanidae; genus Varanus; species Varanus salvator. The sequence goes on along the minus strand of JAIXND010000791.1, from coordinate 202,044 downwards.
CCCTCCTCTCCTTCTTCAGACTTGTCGCAAGCAAGCTCCCAGCAGCGGCCATGGAAGAGCCAAAGGGTTTTCCTTCTTGAAGAAAGAACTGAGCTGTGTGAACTTGTTCCATGGCTGTGCTGCACTTTTGAAAGACAGTGATTTCAGACTTAAACCAAGCCCAGTAGCTTGGTATTTATCGTGAAAATTAAGATTGTCAAACTGCCAAACTTTATCTGCCATAGTCCGTTTCAACCACTCTATCGGCAGTGCGCCTATAATTTGAAGCATCTCTACTTTCCTTCCTTCCTGGAAAACCATTCCTGTTTAGGAACAGTTTCTGTCATTAACAGAAATCAAAGGAGTCTTGTCTAGTATTGCAATGTGTGAGACATATACCACAATTTCCAGCTCTTTATTCTCAGTATAATTAGAATGAAGTGTTTAAGGACGATTTATTTCCTAATAACTGGAATAAAATTAGATAGGAATGATATCAAAGCCTGTAGGAGATAACAATAATCAGTTACACTGATGTGCTTACAGCTTCAGGGTATTCTTAGATGTTTAATTCACACAAGCGCACAGCAGGCAAGTACAGCTAAAAGCTTGGAAAGGGTGAGGAGGGGCGGGGAGGTGGGGTGGAGAAGGAAAATTACAATCTTAGCCTTTGATGATGCCCGGACTGATCTCCACCAAAGGCTTGAATGGAGGAAGCAATGATTTCTATTTAGTTTTTAGTTAAACAAAACACAACAAACCCTCCTCAGATAATGTCTTTATTTTAATGCCATGCACAGAAGAATGTGTAAGGAAATGTCCTGGAAAGACTGCTTTTAAGCTTTAAGAGAATCAAAACTGCATCCTGTCAGAAGAAAAGTGGCTATTCATGCATGTCGAATGCGTGAGATGAAGATGGCTTCTCTGGATCGGACAAGTATGCTCTCTTCCCTTTTGATACCATTACCCTTTCATGCCACATACAAAAACAAAGCCCACCAATTGAGAAGACTGCTTGGAAACCTGAGGTAAAGCTGGAGAGCAACTGACCCCAAGCTGATGCCCTCCAGATCGGTTGGACTGCAACTCCCATCATTCCCAGCCAGCATAGCCAACACATTTGGGTGACATCAGGCTAGAAACTGCAGCTTTGGAGGTCCCATGAATCAGACACAATTCAACAGAATGTTCAAATGCTTAGAACTGAAGCGCTAATACAATGCAATGTAATGGCCATTCTTTCGTAGCTGTATGTAATGTGACAACACCAAAATCATACAAATTGTGTGGCAAAGTCCATGGGGGAAGGGGATGAGCTTTGTCTCAGACTCATACATCAGATTTCTGAAATTCAGTTACCAGTATTTCACCTTGACATGATCAAAAAACATATTTTCTTCCAAAGTGTATTGATTTTGATGGAGTTGACTTTCAAGCTAGCATGCTTAGGGCTGTACATTTCTTTTCATTTCTAGGTTCAGTTAAGATTTCTATGAAGAGTCCTAAAAACCCAGTAAAATCAATGGGGCTAGTTTGTCATGACTGTAATTCTCAATGATTCAGTGAGAATTGAGTGGAACTAACATATCTGGACCCTACCCAATATTCTGAACATTTTTATTTTAAACTCACTTATTCATTATTGCTGCATACTAAGCTGACTTTTTAATTCAGCTAATTAATTAATCTGTGATTCCAAGATCTCATGCTTGGTTAGCCCCATCAGTCTATATGTGAAAGTAGGATTTTGTTTGTTGCCCCAAACTTTACTTAGCTCTATTTATAATTTGGTTGTCCACTCACCCTCTCAGGTTATCTTGGAGCAATTCGATTTGGAGAAATAATCCATTTCAGTTTTCACCATCCTGAATAACTTTGCTCAAATCTTGCTTCCAGATAAATAATGTAGATACAAACTAGCAGAGATCCCATCTCCAGAAGCAGATCTTTGCCCTCCATCCCCACTAGGGTAACTGCCCTTAATCCCATACTGTGCTTCTTGTTCATCCAATCCTTTAGGAGACCCTTTGATATTGCCAAAAGCTCTGTGAAAATGCAGGTATATAATTTCTACCAGATCCCTCCTACCTACATGGTAATGCCTTCAAAGGTTTCTAAAGAATGGGTGAGGTAGAACTTCTCTCTGTAGAAACCATGCTGACTCTTGCTCAGCAAGGCTTGTTCTTCTATAGCCCATTATTCTCCATGTTAACTATATACAAAGAGTGTGAGTGAGAGTGGGCCATGCTCCCTGGCCCTGCACTCACCACCATCTCTGCTCTGCAGCCCTGTGGTCCCCATCCGCTGTTTCCCGATGCCAGTTATCAGAATGCTTTTGCACAGCACCCCTCCTTGGGGCAATTAACAAGGCAATTAACACCTGTACAAGGGGGAGAAGAAGCCTGTGCCCAAAGCAAATCCAATTCTCTAATGCATCTACTCTCCTGATTTGCTAATTTCCACTGTATGTGTAAACCTGAAATATAATATTAGATTTCTCACATGCTATTTCATCCTTTTGAAAATAATGCTAAAAAATTGGAAGCAAGAAAAAGAAGGTCATTGAGAACCACAAGTATGCATGCCAGATATTTTCTGGCGTGAAGACTGTCACAAAGAAGTAATTCAGCTTTTCTGTAACTCCTCCACAGTAATTGTTTCATTTATTTGTCACCTAGTGGCCCACAAGTTTCCCAGGCTGGCTGCTTGCTTTCAAGATAGTTACATAGCTGAATCCTGACTTCGATATATGCTTAGTCAGGGAAAAAGTCCTACAGCCACCAACACTCCCCAGCCATTCTTAATATTTCTTGCCATGTGCGTCCCGGAGTCTTATTTCCGACACCCATTTTGCCAGGAAGTGCTCCCTTTCATGCAATCCTCATTTAGGCAGGATTTCCATTTTTCAAAGGGGGTCGCACTCTTTTTTGTCGTTCTTCAGTTCTGCTCATTAGTTCTGTTGGACATTTGTTGGACCTTTCTTAATCTGACAGATGCATTGCATTTGAGCTTCCGTTACCATGGATTTAAATAACCTCCAAGCATCATGAAATTTAACTCTCTTGACTGTCCTATTCAACTTTCCTTCAACTAAGACACTTGTCTGTTAACAGTTTCCTCTTTTGAAAGTAAATGAGACCATGATCGACCTGCTGACAACTCACCATTTGTATATATACTCGGAATCTGACAGAGCTGTGTTTGCCAGCCCGGAGAGGTTTAATCATGCTTCCATCACACACCAGATCCTGGGCGCCACTCAGGATTAGTCCAAGGGTCACCACTCTGTCTTTCTAGCTTCACAGGGAACTCTTTTTGGATGCAGTTATTTATTGCATCCAGAAATTTGATTTCGGTCACAAATGGAAAGTAAAAGTACCTAGTCCATATGAGGGTAGGTGAAATTGCCCATTGTTGCAACATTTCTGCTTCGGTCACCTCCCTGTTTTTCTTTCCTCCGCTCCAACATCACCCTCAGCAGATTGGTAGGGCAGGGCTGCCCAGGCGCTAAGCCATGTTCCTCATGTATTTATTTGCCTTATTTACTTGTTTGCACAGTATTTATGGATTTGAAATATATCATCTCCCTGACATGTTCCTTCGTCCCTTCGAAAATAACGATGATGGCATCCTTTTTTTTTTTTAAGGGTGGAAACAAAAGTGGCCGGAAAAAAGTATCACCCCCTTTGCTCCGGGGGGATGGGGGGCGGGTAACACTTTGCTGGCAGTGGAATCTCCTGGCTCCCAAGTCAGCGGGTGAACAAGTGCACTCCACATCACAACCAGAGGGGTTCAGGAGCTCTTCCTGGTGCTGCAGGGCATGCCGGGACTTGCTCCTTCAAAGTTCTGGCTAAAACCAAGAGTGGATACACTGCCTCACTGATGAATGTTATAAGCTGCCCAGAGACTCTCTCAGGTGTAGAGGGCAGCATATAAATGCAAAGATAGATATATAGATAGATGGATGGATGGATGGATGGATGCTTTGCATCTGACAGGAAGATATTTTGCATTATATGCAATCTCTGTGTGTCAGCTCAAGCTCATCTACCCTTATCTTCTCTTCCCTCTTTCCACCTCCTCTCACACATGATGATTTTGTTCCTGGTTTCTTGGCAAGACAACAGATTTCCATTTTGCCTGAAAGTGGCACACTATTACTTGCTGCAAAGCTAGAAACCGCCATTTGCCATCTTCACTCAAGAGTGCATGAGGAAAGGGCTTGGGCTTCGCTTCTGTTAGCATGGGCCACTTGATGCATTGGTGGAGAGGGCTGTCTCCATTGCATCTCCCACAGTATCATCATTCATATCACCTCCTGTAACCCCAAATTTGTTTGTTTATATCCTGTTTTTCTGACAAAAATAGAATGCAGAGTGGCTGTCAGATTAAAAACAGAATCTTAATCAACACACAACATAAAAGCAAACCAGTTAAAGGAAAGGAATAAAAGGAAGGCAGTTCTGCTGCAGTTTGGGGCTCACCTGCAGCACCCACTGGGTGAAGGAGCCCCAAGCAGCAGCGAGGGCCACACACACCATCCTGGTTGGATCCCGTTGGCACAGCTATGCAAACACTGCTGCGGTCCAGAAGCCACAGAGCATGCGTTCTGCATCCAGCCCCTTCATGCATCCTCCTCCTGCCCCCACCCCAGCGGATCAGCACTGTTGCCCATACTTGGCTATCAGCAGTGGTGGCTAAATGAAACCTCCATGTTCAAGAGCAGCATATCGTCAAAGAGCAGGTGTAAGGGAGAGCTAACAGGAGAGGGATGTTTCCATCATCATGTTGTGATGAGCTTCCCAGAGGCATCACAGCAGCCACTGCTGGAGGAATCGGATGCTGCACCAGATGAGTCTTTGGGCTCCTATGCTCTTATCTGAGAAAGGCTACACACATGAATCTATATTACTAGAAATGCTTTACAAATTAGCCATTCATGTCCATAACGGCTGGAGGACTTGTTCCAATGGTTCACCTCCACTGGACAGAGGCATGTTTAGAGGAAAAGGTTCAGTTTGCCTGACATTCTAGCTGTCCAAACTGCACATGGAATGAGGAGAGGACTGGGCCATTGATAGGATTCCCCTTCCTCTCCAAGACTGAGCTGAGATTTTATGGCCTGGAACTAGTGCCCAGTTTTAAAGCTTCCATTCTTGAGCTATGTACATCATAGAATCTGGATTAAGAATGATAGAAAATACAGGGGACTGCAGGTGGCGCAGTGGTTTAAACCGCTGTGCTGCTGGGCTGGTTGATCGAAAGGTCGCCGGTTCAAATCTGCACACGGGGTGAGCTCCCGTGCTCCGTCCCAGCTCCTGCCAACCTTGCAGTTCGAAAGTATGCAAATGCAAGTAGATAAAAAGGTACCACTTGGTGGGCAGGTAACAGCTTTCCGTGCACCTTGGTGTTTAGTCATGCTGGCCACATGACCACGGAGACTGTCTGCGGACAAACGCTGGCTCCCTCGGCTAGGAAACGGAGATGAGCACCGCCCCCTAGAGTCAGGCATGACTGGACGTAACGTCAAGGGGAAACCTTTACCTTTACCTTATCCATTCCAGTGTGGTTTCAAGCCTTATATCGACATGGAAAGCGGCTTGGGTGCTGCAGTGGTGATGATGCAGTGAGCTGTGGGTGGACAGCGATTATGTAAACCAAGCCAGGTGTGCACCTCTCTGGCTTCCCTGAGCCTCAGTGGCATCTTCCTTAAGCATGCCAGCCATCTTCACTTAGGGAAGCCCACGAGCAAGACCTGACTTCCATCATCCTGGCTAAGTGGAGCAAGGGCCCTCGTGCAGTAAGCTGGGAGTTGTGCAGGGAAGGAGTTGCACAGTTCTGTCTCTCTATCCCCCGCCAGGAGTGTCCTACGTTAGCCGGCAGCTCAGGCCCTCCGTGCGGGAGCAGCACGGAGGGCCTGGGCCCAGTGGCAGAGCACCTGCCTTGCGTGAAGAAGGTCCCTGCCAATCAGCGCTGCCAGGACTGGGCTGGATGGACCAAGGGTCTCACCCAGTATAAGGCTGCCTCCTGGCTTCCTGCGGAATGGCTGACACCTATACACACCACAAGCCAGACCTACTTGCCTTAGGTGTGCACTGAGCTGGGAAACGCTAGTGCGTATCTCTTGCAAGCATCATCTTTTTCATGCCTGATCTTTCTTCCCCATAGCCTAGGCATCCTGCTAAGCATGGTCAATCGAATGAACTTTCTCAGCAAAGTCTGAACAGAGCAGCATTTGACTCTTTGGTACACTTTGGTTTGCTCTCCTCCCTCCCTCCCCTTTCTAATTGACTTGGAATAAATGCTTTTTCCCCTAGATCAAAGGGAAAGAGTTCTGCAGGAGGCATGTGGCTGCTTACTGAAAAAACAAAAAATCAAAATCAAACACACACACACACACACAGAATGCCGATTGGCATGCTATTTGCATATGCTGATTTATAGGAGTAAATTTGGGTGATAGGGCATTCATTTAACCCAAATCACCTCACCAGCATGAGAAAGACTGAGGCCTGAGTTCCTGTGCTCTGTCCAGGTGCTCTCAGTTTCTGAGCAACTTTGGGGCTGCTAGTTTCCCTTCTGATCCTTAAATAAGACCTGGCTTAGACAGCCCTTCAGACAGAGGGCCATCCTCTGTCATGCAAACAGAGGATCATCTTCTGTAAAGTAAAGCCCATGGCCATCCTATTTCTTCAGCTTGGCAAAGGGTTGCTTCCTCACGTAATATAATTTGAAACACTTGGCCGAACAGCTTCTCACCTTTCAAAACTGGCCTGGATGGATCTTTGTCGTGAGAAGCCAGGCACGGAGAGGAGCAAGTTAGCCCAGCTTCATGCCATGTTTTGTTCTCTGTGTTCTACATTTTAAATGGCATGTGAGGACCTCTAAAGTCAGCCTGCTGCTGAGTGTTTGCAAGAGAGGCACATTTAATATTAGTTTTACATAGGTATACATTATGATAGAATCCCAGCCACATTTTCTTTACTCGGAATCTCCGATCAAGAAATGTCCCCAGACGAAGTGGCATGGCCTTGCTCTGGCATAATGCAACCTTTGGATGGCTGTTCCGCTGCAGAGCAAAGAGAGCTGGGACTGCAAGCTGCACAGCTTTCCTTCTCGGGGTGGCATGCTGTCTAGAAGGCCTGCGACGCAGACTTTGCTCTGAAAAGCCTTGTGAGCCGTATAAACTCTTTGCCCATTACATTAGCAAAGCAGAAAGCAAGCGACCAAGGAACCATTCATTATGCATGTGCTTACTAAACTGGCAACATTGAGAGGTTCAGAATAAAAACACACCATGCACCCACACGGAAAGTGCAGGTTGTGTCTGTAGCAATCACAGAGTGTGGGCTGGTTTGGAATTATCCTTACACAATCCAGAACCTCCTTCAGGGGGTGTAATAAAACAGAAGCCCCCAGGAAAGTGCATTAGACCAATAGCTCATTGCTATGGGAAAACACAGGCACTGCATTGGGAAACAACTCTCAGCTGGTTTTGCGCTCCAGCTGGAACTCAAGAATTACGGTGCCATAGCTGGCTTTATCCTTTGTGCATTTGTAGAATAACTTTTAAGATCCACCTAAGTAGGTTGCCCTCGTACTAAGTGGAAGAGAAACCCATAGCTGAACTAAGCGCTGTGTGAAGATCTTCCTTTTGCTTGTCCTGACCCTTCTACTATTCAGCCTCAGTTTGGATGACCCCAAACTTTAGCACTGCAAGCAGGACAGAGGGGGAGGGAGGGAGGGGCTCCCTGCTCACCTTCTCCCCACCATGCCTAGTTTCTAGTTTATACCATGTTGCCTGTTTTTCCATTAACACTAAAAACCCTGAATGTTGTAACCTTTCCTCTTAGTGGGAAGTGAAAGGCGTACCTCAATCTAGTTCAAGATTAGTTAGCAGCACAATCCTGTATACGTCTGCTCAAAAGTGGATCTTGCTGTGTGCAGCAGAACTTACTCCCATGTAAGCGAGTAGGACTGCAGCCTAAGTCCCCACTGAAACGGATGGGATGCTTTAGTAATGACTAAGTCCCGGTGCTTTCAGGGTTTGTTTGGTCTTCCTGTCTTACCACAGAAAATCAGACTGTCTTGTGAAGAGGAGAAAAGCAAATGGAGATGTCCTTCGGGCCATCCTTTTTAAGAGATCGTTCTTGACAAGAGTGAGGGAGCCTACCACATCTCAGCACATGACAACTGTTGCAGTGGACACCATTTTATAACCGTCAGTCTGTCCTTTAATAAACGTTTAAAAGCTGTTCTGGCTACAGTTTTAAGGGGAAAATAGCCAATACTGCTCAAATGAAAGAATGTCCTAGCTCTATAATACTACCGTGGTACGGTAAAAGAAGAAGCAGAGCTCCTTCTGGAGATCAGCATTTTAACAATATTCTTTCCCCACTAATTAAGCACCTACAATGGACACTTTAGAATCCAAAATATATGTTAATATTTCAGGCTGTTGTTGACGTTTTATGTTTGATGGCTTTTAGGGGGAAGGTATGCTTACATGAATAAAAGCTGTGTGACAAATTACAGGACCAGCAGTTAACAACTCCAGAATGGTTCTGGGTGGTGTGAAGACCAGGCAGGGACTCACTGTTGGACCGCTCAGTAAGCAGCGCAAGTGCAGAGCAATAAGCACAGTGCGACAGCAAGCGACCAGCATGCATGAGGCGAACCACAATGTTGTGAAGTGGGTCTTTTTTTTAAGGACCACCAAGTGGCTACTCAGTTGATTTGGCTCTTCCCTGGCCGCAGTGCCTCTGTCACGCCCACTAGTATGGATGGAACGCAGCAGGCAAAACAGAAAAAAATCCAGGTCTCTAGTTGTGTGGAAAGTCCGTGGTAATCCCCCCGTTAATCTGCTGTAGATCTTCTGAAGTTACTTTTGGCTTTGCATCAGAATGGAGATCCAAGCACCTACACCAGGGATTCCCAGAGTGGGTGGCACTGCCCCCCTGGGGGTGGTGGAGAGATCCAGAGGGGTGGTGATCCATTGCTTTAAATCTGCAGCAGAGCAATAGACAAAATGCAGAGAAAGAGGCATGGGGGCTCTAGGCTTGCTGCCCAAGAGGAAAAGAGGCACCAGCCTGAAAATGCTGGGAGACCACTGACCTACCGAAAGAGCTTTCCTTTTCCAGCTTTTCTGCTGCCTTACCACTAGATGGCCCTGTGCTATAGCAAAACAGCACAAATACACAAGAGGAAGTTGTGCTTTCTTTTGCTTTATGAGTAAGTGCCACATTTTCCCTGCTCTAAAAGGCGTGCTGAAAGGGCTGGTTAGACACAGAAGTGAATCTAGTAGGCCACAACCTTGTCTAAAGTACCTGTAAACAACAGTAAGGAGGGAACGACAACCCAGGAGAACTGTCTTGTGCAGAAAGGCCCTGAGGATGGGAAACTAACAATTTACCAGACTTAGGAGTCATCTACTTCTGTAAGAAGCCCCGGCTCAGTCAGGGAAGGGGAAAGCTGGGGAACTAACCTCAGTCCTTCCGTACTGGGGAGAGAGAAGCCATGGCAGAGAAACTGCTGCGTTCCAGCTCTTGCCAGACTTGTGCTACAGGGCAAAATATGGGGGGGGGGGGGGCGGTGATAGGAGGGAAAATGTGTGTTCCAGGGTTCACGTACTTGTTGCCCATTTCTGGGAGACTTCCCCAGAACAGAAGAGAAGAGCCCAGAAGAGGAGAGAAGTGCCTCTTTATGGCATTGCCACCAAAGGTGCTCTATAGGAGAAGCAGGGACAGCAAAAATGACCATGCCTGCAACTAAGTTCCTTCACCTCCTGCAGACCTACATTTTCAAGGGAAGATACAATTGCAGCCTAATATATACATGAAATTGGAATGGTACAATTTTCATTCCTTCTGGCTGCAAAAGCTTGTAAACCCCCCGTGTCACATGTATTTTCCCCCAGATTTCCACCATACAATTAAGTCAATTCTCCTGATTAGGAGAGAGAAACACCCAAGCTCTCTCCCTCTGCCCTACCCCATGATTAGCTAACCTATTTCAAGTAACAAAAATATTCCCTGCATTTCTACAGAGTGGGGAAACACATTTCCTTTCCTGTGGCTGTGTACATAAATAAGAAGCAACTGTACACCATTCAGCAGCTGCTCAGTATCACATGGACTAATCCTTGGTCTGGGCATCCATCAGGTTTTTACTGTACTTCCAAGGTCATGTAATGATGGCGCACATTTCATTATTTTCAGTGAAGCGCAGCAGAGCAGAGTCCTCAGTGTGGCTGTCTGGAAATTGTTATTAGCCCAATTGAGTGTGAATACCCAAGGCAGCCTTGGCCGGGTTCAGAAATCTATCCTGTGGTGACAGGCATTACATGGTTGAGCAGCCGTGTGCCACTCCTATGTATCTTGCTCCGAAAAGTGTGTGCTGGGGATGCTTCACAGGGATGCCCAAGCATGTGGCCCCCTGGTTGTCCATTCCTTGAAGGGATGAAACTTTTGCAGTGACGGATGTGCCCGTTTCATATGTGTTTCCTTTCTGCCCCATAAGTAACAATGAATCCTGGGTTCTGACAGCAGAATAACCCATGTGAGTATGGGCTGGGTACTGAAATGTGGGCTATTGTGTTGTCTGGACCAGGCTGTGCTAACAATCTGTTAACCACAAACATCCCATGAAGACAACCCATGGTTTGTTACTGGGTTGTGAACTGTGGGTTGTTCACCAAAGTTAGTCATCTTGGCTGGATTCAGACAGCACAAGAACCCACGTTTCAGCAAGAACTCATGGTTCAAGAATGGCCCATACACAACCCTTGGATCTTGCTGTCTCAAACCAGCTGTTATTTAAACAATGGAGGAGATGCAACCAGCCCATTCTCCACCCTGCAAGGACTGTCACAGCCTAGACAGCTCTGTAGATGTTTGACTGCACCATCAAAGTCCCTCATTATCCTTATGTAATTCTTCCAAAATGAACAAACGTGAATGATTTAATTCCATCTTTAAATATGGCTTCGGAACAGTGGGCCGATTACATTACTACCTTGCATCATGCAGTGACAAAGCATCCCAGGTGAGAAGAAAACAGCAGTGACTTGTTCAGCATTGCATAGGAACTCTGCAAAAGCACAGAGAAAGAGCTGTTGTTTCTAGCCTGGCACAGTAAAAACAGGCAGATTGCATGAAAGCTAGCCCCTCAATTCCTTTAGCTCTGGAAGGGTATTTCCCTGCTCTTCCTGAAAGGCTATTGCATTGCCTGACCTGTGGGGCTCATGAAGAATAATGCACAGAAGGAAGTCAAGCCGGGTAGTCAAGGTGCTGTAAGAATTAACTGAAACAACGGGCATACAGACACCTAGAAGTCTTGCACTTCAAACTGTGCTAAGGATCCTTCAGCAAACAGAGCTCAAAAGGAAAGAAGCTTAACATTATTTTCTTCTTTTTGTACATGAATAGTCTCACGGAGGAAAAGAATGACTGATTTGAGCATTCAGAAGTGGCATTCAGTCACACCATACAGTACATGGCAAAGAAAATGGAATTTGCACCGTCAACGAGATTTTCATGAAAGGAACAGATGCTTTCACTGAGGGCTCTTCTATATTATCAGCGTTATCAGAAACCCCCAGAACTGCATGCATTGTCAGGTCAGGAGGCCATGCATGCGCTTTGCAAAAGACAAAGCCAGTGCTCAGGGGAGCAGACAAAACTGAGTCAAGAAGCATGAAGAATGAAATAGTTTCTGATGTTTTCTTTATTTGTTTATCTCCCCTCCTCATTTTAGAAGAGCAGAGGGATCGATCCAGCATGGTTTGGAGGATGAGCACGGGGCTGCACGGGGTAAGAGGGGATGTGAAAGTCCTATTCCACCTGCGGCATCCTTATGAGAGCGGAATCCTGAGACAGGACACCATCCACAGTGATCCAAGCATGTGCAGAATGGCTGTGAAAGGAACTGCCTACTTAAAAGAAGGGGGCATAGTTCTTCTGAGCACATGCAGAATGATGTAAAAGGAATTGCCCCATTTAAAAAAAAAAAAGGATTTGGGACCTCTGAGCATGTGCAGCATGAAATCTATAAGGTCACCTCTTTGAGTGGCTCACACTGGCCATTGAAGCGATTTCTATTTCTGTGCCCTTTTAATGTGTAGGAGCGCTGCCCATTTTAAGGTTACCTGGATTAGAAGTTTTATACCACTGCAAATCTTTTGCTTTTTTAATGCAGCATTTTATGATGGCCGCATTGGTTTTTGTTGTCTGCACGCACTGTTAAAGCCACCCTTGGTGGGAAAGCAGAAGAGCGGAACAAAAGCCTCGTTGATGGAATGAATGGAGGTTCAGAGGATGCAGAAGTCCACCCAGAGCTTGTGAAAGGTCTTGCTCAAACTGAGTCATGCCGAAGGCTTCTATGGCTTCATTAAAATGTGGTGCCTCAGCCCTGGCTAGTGCAAGCACATTCTGTTGCCTTGTTTCAGGGAAGAAAATAGATCCTCCTCCTCAGAAGTCGTCGATATTGCAAGCTTCCATAATCTTCAGCAGTATCTTTTCTAACTGTTTGTTGTTGTTGTTGCATTTGGTGCCTTTTTACCTTTCCAAGTACACTTGTAGATGCAATGGTAGTTCTTCTTGTGTATATACTTAAGAATGAAAGATGCTGGTCTGGCCAGTACAGCAAAAGGCAGCTGCAAATGTGAATGGGGCAGAAGTGCAGCCTCCTTGGCAACCCCATGTTACTTCAAACTAGCATTCATTTATTTGCTTATTTACTCATTTGCTATATTTGTATCCTGCCTTTTTCCTTTCGAGAAACTCAAGGCAGCTTACATAATTCTTCCCCTCCTCCTCTCAACCTTACCCTCACAACACCAACCCTGTGAGGTAGGCTGGGCTGAGAGTCTGTGACTGGCCCAAGGTCACCCAATGAGCTCCGTGGCTGAGCAGGGACCAGAACCCGGCTCACCTGAGTCCCAGCCCCGTACTCTTAACCACTACACCACACTGGCTCACTCAAGCCAAGACTGTGTGTGCTGGTAGCAATATCTACTTCGTAAGATAGGAATGAAAAACAATTGTGCATCATGTTCCATAGTAAGTACATTATCAGAATGATAACATGGGACAACCAGTTAATTCAGGCAGCACAGTGTTGTCTTGAGACTATAAGATCAGTGCTTTCTTCACTCAAAACTGCCAGCACCTGCCCCAGTATTGGCAGAATTGTAGCCCATGAGCAACAACCAGTACCCATGAGCAGGTTTAGATGACGTAATAGCGCACCATGGCTTAAGTGACCCACGGGTGCTGTTGTGCCGTGCCAGACGCCTGTGGGTGCCATTTTGCCTGGCATCCTGCTGCCTGCAGGAACAATGCCTGCTCCTGAACTCATGCAATCAAGAATGGAGTCCGATGAAGTAAAGCAAACAAAGGATGTAATTCTCAACCTGACTGAAAAATCAAACCTTAATAAATCACCAGGCGCAGATACTATCCACTTAAGACACTAGAGTTCTTTAAAAACTCATCGATGAAATGTCTGCCCTTCTTACAAAAGTATGTAACATGCTACTAAGATCAGCCTCTATATCAGAGAACTGGAGAATGGCCAAAATAACACCATTTTTAAAAAGGGGATGCGGGAGGGGACTGGGAAATTCCTGGCCAGTTAGCTTACTCTGTTCTAGGCAAATTGTCTAAAGCATTATTAAAAACAGAATCAGTGAACACATAGAAGGATACGCTCGGCTGAAAAAGAATGATCATGGCTTCCACAAAGGTAAGGCCTGTCTCAGTAATCTATTGGAGTTCTTTCAGAGTGACAATAAGGGCACAGACAGGGGTAATCCAGTAGACATGGCTTGCTTGGGTTTCCAAATGAAAGTCCCTCACCAAAGACTCCTGAGCAAACTTAGACGCATGGAATAAGTGGAGCGTGTGTCCTCTTATGGATCAGTAACTGGTTAAAGAACGGAAGACAGAGAGCGGGAATACATGGCAATTTCTCCCAATGGAAGGAAGTAACCAATGAGGTCCCACAGAGTTCTGTAAAGTGTTAGGACCGGTGCCTTTCAACATATTTACGAATGGAACTACGAGTAAACAGTAAACTGGCCAAATTCAATGATGACACCAAGCTATTTAGGGTAGTTAAAACTGAAAGGGAGTATTTTGAGATCCAAAGGGCTCCCTCCAAGCTTGGGAGAATAGGCATCAAAATGGCAAATGCAGTTCAATGTAAGCAAGTGTAGAATGATGCACACGGGTGAAGAAATTCCAACTTCAGGTATAGGCTGATGGAACCTGGGCTAGCAGTGTCTGATCAAGAAAGGGATCTTGGAGTGGTGGTGGATGACTCGATGAAAATGCAGACTCAGCTGTTGTAAAGAAGGAAATCTGTATGTTAGGCATAGTTGGAAAAGGCATTGAAAAGAAAGGTTTCCAAGATCATACTTCCCTTCTACAACTCTCTTCTGCCATTGCACTTAGAATATTGTGTACAGAACCTGCTGGAGCCAGGGGTCAGACTAGATGGCCTGGGCAGCCCATTCTGACTCTCTCAGTTTCTATGTTTCAATCAATTGGACAAAGTGCAGAGAAGGGCAACTAAAATGATTGAAGGGATGGAGCAATTCCCTTATGAGGAAGAGTTTCAACTGGGTATTGAAACTTCAGAAAAATGGAGTTTCTGCCCAGAAAAATAGACAGAAAACTGTCAGTAAGGAGAGACATGATAGAGGTTTTCAAAATTATGCATGCTGTGCATAATTATGCAACATTTCTCTCCTTCTCCTATAAGACTAGAGCCCAGAGTCATCCCATGAAGCTGATTGGTGGGTGGTTCAGGACAGGTAAAAGGAAACATAGCATAGGTAAACTATGGAATTTACTTCCACAAGATGCATTGGTAGGCACCAACTTGGATGTCTCTAAAGGGGGATTGGACAAATTTGCAGAGGAGAAGGCTGCCTATGGCTACTAGCCTTGCTAGTTGTGTGCTGCTTCCATTACCAGAGACTACTGGTGAACACCAGTTGCTGAGAAGTTTGGGCAGGGGGAGCTCTTGTACCCATCCTGTTTGGGCAGCCACGTAGTCCGCATGGGAATGGAGTAACCGTAGGACACGTACCGAAAGACCTGGCCACAGTGGGCTACTGTGCCCTGCAGATCAGGCTGCTGACTCTGCTCACAGTGTTAGTCACCTCTGACTTTGTAAATGCTCCTTTGAGTGTCACTAGCATTACAGCCTCCTTCATGGATCACTGCCTTGTCGTGGTGAAGGGGCTTGCGTAGCTCAATGAAGCTATGAGCTATGCCGTGCAGGGTCACCCAAGACGGACAGGTCATAGCAGAGAGCTCTGACAAAACGTGATCCACTGGAGAAGGAAATGGCAACCCACTCCAGTATCTTTGCCATGAAAACCCCATGGACATGAAAACCAAAAGGCAAAACGATATGACACCGGAAGATGAGCCCCTCAGGTCGGAAGGTGTCCAATATGCTACTGGGGAAGAGCGGAGGGCTAGTACTAGTAGCGCCAGAAAGAATGAAGCGACTGGGTCAAAGCCGAAAGGACACTCAGTTGCCGATGTATCTGGAGGTGAAAGGAAAGTCCGATGCTGCAAAGATCTTTACTCCATAGGAACCTGGAATGTAAGATCCATGAATCAAGGCAAGCTGGACATGGTCAAACAAGAGATGACAAGACTGAACATCGACATCTTAGGAATCAGTGAACTAAAATGGACAGGAATGGGTGAATTTAGTTCAGATGACCATCAGGTATACTACTGCAGGCAAGAATCCCTCAGAAGAAATGGAGTAGCCTTCATAGTCAATAAAAGAGTAGGGAAAGCAGTACTGGGATACAATCTCCAAAATGACAGAATGATCTCAGTTCGAATCCAAGGCAAACCATTCAACATCACAGTAGTCCAAGTCTATGCCCCAACCACTGGTGCTGAGGAGGCTGAAGTTGACCGGTTCTATGAAGGCCTACAACACCTGCTAGAATTAACTCCAAAAAATGATGTCCTTATCATCATGGGGGATTGGAATGCTAAAGTAGGAAACCAAAAGATAACCGGAATAACAGGCAAGTTTGGCCTTGGAGTACAAAATGAAGCAGGACACAGGCTGGTAGAATTTTGTCAAGAGAATATGATGGTCATAACAAACACTCTTTTCCAACAACCCAAGAGACGTCTCTACACATGGACATCACCAGACGGTCAACACAGAAATCAGATTGACTATGTGCTCTGCAGCCAAAGATGGAGAAGTTCTATACAGTCAGTAAAAACTAGATCAGGAGCTGACTGTGGCTCAGATCATGAGCTTCTGGTGGCAAAATTTAGGCTTAAGTTGAAGAAAGTAGGGAAAAGCACTAGGCCACTCAGGTATGACCTAAATCATATCCCTGATGAATATACAGTAGAGGTGACAAATAGATTTAAGGAATTAGATCTGATAGACAGAGTGCCTGAAGAACTATGGACGGAGGTTCGCAACATTGTACAAGAGGCAGCAACTAAAACCATCCCAAAGAAAAAGAAAGGCAAGAAAGCAAAATGGCTGTCTGAGGAAGCTTTACAAATAGCTGAGGAAAGAAGGGAAGCGAAAGGCAAGGGAGAAAGAGAAAGATACAAACAATTGAATGCAGAATTCCAGAGAACAGCTAGAAGAGATAAGAATGCCTTCCTAAATGAACAGTGCAAAGAAATAGAAGAAAACAATAGAATAGGGAGGACCAGAGATCTCTTCAAGAAAATTAGAGATATGAAGGGAACATTTCATGCAAAGATGGGCATGATAAAGGACCAAAATGGCAGGGACCTAACAGAGGCAGAAGAGATTAAGAAGAGGTGGCAAGATTACACAGAAGAACTATACAAGAAAGAGCTTAACATCCCTGATAACCACGATGGGGTGGTCACTGACCTCGAGCCAGACATCCTGGAATGTGAAGTGAAATGGGCCTTAGGAAGTCTGAGCAACAACAAAGCTAGTGGAGGTGACAGCATTCCAGCTGAGCTATTCAAAATCCTGAAAGATGATGCAGTTAAAGTGCTACACTCAATATGCCAGCAAATTTGGAAAACTCAACAGTGGCCACAGGATTGGAAAAGGTCAGTTTACATTCCGATCCCCAAGAAGGGCAATGCCAAAGAATGTTCAAACTACCGCACCATTGCACTCATTTCACATGCTAGCAAAGTGATGCTCAAAATCCTACAAGCTAGGCTCCAGCAGTATGTGGACCGAGAACTACCAGAAGTACAGGCAGGATTTCGAAGAGGGAGAGGAACTAGAGATCAAATTGCCAACATACGCTGGATCATGGAGAAAGCCAGGGAGTTCCAGAAAAAGATCTACTTCTGCTTCATTGACTACGCTAAAGCCTTTGATTGTGTGGATCACAACAAATTGTGGCAAGTTCTTAAAGAGATGGGAGTACCAGACCATCTTATTTGTCTCTTGAGAAACCTATATGCAGGTCAAGAAGCAACAGTGAGAACCAGACACGGAACCACTGATTGGTTCAAAATTGAGAAAGGAGTTCGGCAAGGCTGTATACTGTCACCCTGCCTATTTAACTTATATGCAGAGCACATCATGAGAAAGGCGGGGCTAGATGAATCACCAGTTGGAATCAAGATTGCTGGGAGAAATATCAACAACCTCAGATATGCAGATGATACCACTCTCATGGCAGAAAGTGAAGAGGAACTAAAGAGCCTCTTGATGCGGGTGAAGGGGGAGAGCGCAAAAGTTGGCTTGAAACTCAACATTAAGAAAACTAAGATCATGGCATCTGGTCCTCTCACTTCCTGGCAAATAGATGGGGAAGAAATGGAGGTAGTGAGAGATTTTATTTTCCTGGGCTCCAAGATCACCGCAGACGGGGACTGCAGCCAAGAAATTAAAAGACGCTTGCTTCTGGGGAGGAAAGCTATGGCAAATCTAGATAGCATACTAAAAAGCAGAGACATCACCCTGCCAACAAAAGTGCGTATAGTCAAGGCTATGGTTTTCCCAGTTGCAATGTATGGCTGTGAAAGCTGGACAATAAGGAAGGCTGAGCGCAAAAGGATTGAGGCCTTTGAGTTGTGGTGCTGGAGAAGACTCCTGCGAGTCCCTTGGACCACAAGGCGATCAAACCAGTCAGTCCTAGAGGAGATCAACCCTGACTGCTCTTTAGAAGGCCAGATAGTGAAGATGAAGCTCAAATACTTTGGCCACCTAATGAGAAGGAAGGACTCCCTGGAGAAGAGTCTAATGCTGGGAACAATAGATGGCAAAAGAAGAAGGGGACGGCAGAGGATGAGGTGGCTGGATGGAGTCACTGAGGTGGTTGGTGTGAGCTTGAGTGGACTCCGGGGGATGGTGGAGGACAGGAGGGCCTGGAGGAATGTTGTCCATGGGGTCGCGATGGGTCGGACTCGACTTCGCGACTAACAACAACAACAACAACAACAACAACAAGCATTACAGCATGACTTAAATATGAATGGTTGCTGTAGTGCTCTAAAGACAATACAAAATGGATTCAAATCCTGTCCAGAGGGTTTATTTTATCACTAATGAGAACACACTCCTGCTTTTCAGAATCATGCAACAGTCAAGCTGGTTAGACAAGCCAAGGAGTGGTGGAGAGGTAAGAAAGCTTATTTTAATGAGTATTGGCTGAAGATGTGAATCTACAATTACACAGAGCTGTAGGCTTGCAAAGGGGATTGCCAGAAACTGTTTTGATTCTGAAAGACACTAATTGTGTGTGGGTTTTGTGTTTAGACAGACTGTGCTATTTTATTTACAATATTTTGCATGTGTGAGACTGTCTGGAGGCAAAACTGGGAAACTCATCAGAGCAATTGGTAGAACTCTGCAGGGTACGGCTGCACCACCGGCGGTCATTTCTGACTGCTGCGCCTCATCAGTGTTACCAGAGGCCTAAAACTTCGGAGAGAACATGGAAATGGACTTAAGACTCGACACAAAATATTGCTGACACTGAAACACTCAACAGTCACGCACACATGGAGGCCAAATCAGTGACTGCGTGGGAACGCTTGGGATGCTTTAGCAATCTGAAAGAAGATTTTAGAGAAATGTCAGGACAAGATGAGCAGAAGCTTCGCCATAAAATGGCTGCTGAAAGCCTCAGAGCAGCTTTTAGACATAAGATGGGATTCTGTATCACAAGCCTTGCTGGCCGGGTAGCCTTAGCAATGCTAATTGCTTGCCTGTCCTCTGAAGATGCACTCTTAGATATGCGAATAGTTTGCCTATTCTCTTCTCTTTGTATAGTTTCTGATCTGACCAGGAATTGTGTGGCACGTCTTGCTTTCCAGGTGCACCTTAGACATGCTAATGTCCCTGTCCTGAAAGGCCTGTCCTTTGGGGCACACCTTAGACATGCTAATGTCTGCCTTTCCTGGAGGTGGTTTTGATTTTGTGTTTTGTTCTGTTCCACTGTGCCTCCAGGATATTGTGTGCATGATCCCCCACCTGATTTCACCCCCTCCAAAGTGAATATGTAAAAGCACCCTGTACAGCCTCCATCTTCTTAGTCCCTTCAGGAGCTACCTACATACCACATGTATTTCCTGTATGTCTGAATAAACCAATTGTTCTTTTGATTGTACACCCTCAGTGGACTCTCAAAGGATGGTTTTTTCCCCTCCTCTTGACAGAAGCAAAGGAACAGAGACCTTTTCTCCAGCCCTGGGGAGAGTCCTACAGCAGGCAGCGGTCTTGTTCCCCCGCGGCACTCTCTCCCTGGTTATAAAGAGAGCCCTGCCTGGCTGTCGTGGTCCCCCACATTGCTGCTGAGTGAGCAAAGCTTCCCACCCTCCTTTGGGAAAAAGATCAGACACCCCCAGGCAGAAGGGCTTTGATTTGCCTCCCCTCCACTTTCCCCAGTTCCCAGAAGCATGAACCTGAAGCAGTGGAGAAGTATTTGGCCCAGTGAATGGCAGGAAAGGAGCAAGAGAATGCACCGACATGCCCCTGGCCAGCGATCGATCGTCCACCACTTCCGTGAATGGATTACTGCAATGCGCTCTACATGGAGCTGCCCTTGAAAATGGTCTGGACATTTCAACCTTTTGAAATCAGGTGGCGTGCCTGCTGATCGGGATGGGCGTCCGCGAACATGCCACACCTGCCCTGCGCAGGCTGCATTGGTTGCTGGTTGCTGTCTAGACCTGATTCGAGGTGCTTATAATAACGTGTAAAGCCCTAACCAGCTTGGGGCCAGGCTATCTAAGGAAAGCCTATTTGCATGCATACCAACCTGATCACAGAGGTTGTCATTGGAGGCCCTTCTTCATCTTCCTCCCCGCAGTGAAGCAAGAGGGGAAATGGTGAGGAGCAGGCCTTCTCTGTAGTGGCACTCCGATTATGGAGCTCACTCCAACCCAGGATTTGGATGCCACCAACATTTTATTCTGTCAGGTGACGGTTAAAAATGTATCTTTTTCATTATTATTTTGGCAGGTGAGCTGTTGTGGTTTAATAGTTTTCATGGTTGATGTTGCTGCTGCTCCCATATTCTGATTTTAATGCCAGATAAACTTTTCAGTATGTATAACTTTTATCTATGTTGTTAGCCCATTTTAATAAATATAAATTGCTTAATTTTGTGCCTTTTAAAATTGTATTGTTACCTTATTGGTTGATCTTATATTCTGATTGTTATAAATGAATATTGTATCCCTTTCATTGCTTGTAAAATGTTGTTGACGATGTTGTGAGCTGCACAGACAGCCTGTGGCTAATGGAGCTGCATACAAGTTCAATAAGCTAACACAGAAACAAGCAAACATGCAGGGCACAGCTTTAGAGGGTGATCTCAGGGTGAGCGCCTCTGATAACTTGAAAGCCTTCCACTATCCCCCACTCCCACCGATACATTTGACATAATTTACCGCATGGGTCATTTCTTTGCCCCATATGCAAAGTGTCTCCTTTTTTGGCCCAAATGCAATACAAAGGGCATTTGTGCCTCTCTCCTGGCATTTGATGTTGAAGCATGACCTTTTGGTATTTAACATCAGAGAGAGCCAGAAATGTCTCTAAAAGAGAATTCAAGTGCTAGACAAACTGTGATGGCCTTGGCAATATTGATGTTATTTTTCAGAGCAATATCATTCTAAAGCGCTATCTTCATTACTCTGGGTAGCTATATAATTTGATCTGTGTGTTTAGGAATCAGAGATTGAAAAAGAAGGCCCTGCCGCCGGTTCACCAAGAACAGAGAAATGTAACTGTTGGTGCAAAGCTAAGGGTTGACTTCAATGGTAGTCTTTTGCTAGCAGCATGGAGACTGCTCACAGAATAGATTTCTCCTCTCTTTTGCAAGCCTGCACATGGCACCCCCAAATCTTCTCCATGCATCTTGTGTTCACTCGGAGCACACAAATGCCCATCTTCCTTAAAGCCTTAACCAACTGTGACATACCTGACCTTTTCCATGAGTAGGTTAGTGACATAGAGAGTAAATAAATGTTCTTGCAGGTCATGGCATTAGCCAGAAATCTGCTGAGTTACATAAGAATTTAAGAAGAACCCCAGTGGATCAGATGAAGGGGTCCAACATTCTGCTCATACAGAGACCGATCAGCTGCCAACTTGCCTTCTCCATTTCCTGACAAAACTGATATAACAGAAATTGAAATACAGAACTTGAAATTCTGAGAAAAAGGAAGGGAAAACAATGAGTTAGCCCATACAGTTTTATCTGTTAGACACTGGTGATAGTTTCTAAAGTGCTCATGAGATGCAGATAAATAGAGATTTTATGACTGTGCAGTGTGTGTTGTCTCAAAAAGGCACACAGAATGATTAAGCTGACAACATAATGTATAGCCTTTCATAACTCTTGATTAGAATCTTCTGCTTTGACATCGTGCATATTAATATGCCGATGGCATTAATATATTTACCCACTGATATCCTGATCCTGTAAGTAGTTTATGCCAATTTTAAAAAATCTAATTGGCATGGGCGCTTATTTTGTGGGAGTAAAGTCCATTATATATAGTACTGTCATTCAGCCTTATCTCTCCAAAGGGTATCAAAATGACCCCAGGCCACCCTGCCTGCCAGCAACACTCCCATTTCAGTCTGTGCAGTTGGACGTCCTCCTTTCTCTTACATGGTTTCTGATGCCTGAGAAGAGCCAGGAAGGGGAGGGGACCCCAGTGTTGGAAAGACCCCCTCCAAGGTGGCTAAGACCTCACAGAGGTTCCTTCCTCTCACGCAGTATCCAATGATGCCCACCCATGAGCCCGGCCCACCACTGTTTCCATTCCACGGACAGTCATTCCTTTGCAGAATGGAAGTTTAGAGCCCCTGGAGGCAAGCCCCACGGCAAGTGCAATGGGGCAGACCGGCAGAGCCCCCTCTTACACAAGCTCCACCATCCCACCCCATTCCAAAAATAAGAGTTTCCCCTCATTTCAAATTGTCACCAGAAACACAAACCTCGTTTTCACAAGCATTAGATGTCTAGGGACCGCAGGATGGCTTTCTTGGCCTGCATGTACCCCAGGCTAAGGTGCTTAAATCCCAGTCCCTCCTGTGCCACTATTTCCATATGTGGACTGCATGTATGTAAGACTAGAGGAGGAAAATACAAGCCAAGGGAGGAGGAAATGGCAAATAAAAAATAAAAATAAAAAGAGGACAAAAGAGAAGTGGCTGAATCACAGGCAGAGCCCTAGGGTCAGAGAACATGTGACGGGGAGACCCCTAATCAGCAATCCCAGCGCTTTATTTTGCCATAAAAGCTGATGTAGGGTCTGCATGCCCAATGGGGTTGGAGCATTGGTACCCAGGGAAAGGGCAGTTCCCTGATCGACTCACACAATGCAAACATGCAAATATCTGGATGTACATTTTGTCCATGGTAAGGGAAATAGCAGCTTGCACTGGCTGGCTGCAAGCTGGGGGAAACCGTTCAGGGTCTGGGTTGGCCACTTACTCCTACAGTGCTGGTGCACATTGGGCGCCCCCTTGGATGAGTTAAGGAAGCCTCAAAATGCCTTTTGGTCCAGCGATGGATGTTCTGTGCTAGGAGCCACTTGCTATTTAGTGACCACACATTACACAGGGAATTCCTCCGCAGTTTGCCTCCGTACTTGCCACTGCCCTTTGAAAAGACCCTATTAAAAGGCAGTGGTCCTAGAAACACAGGGATATGTGTGGTGGGGTGGCGTGCTTGTGGAGAACGGCTCAACGTATAAACAACCCACATGCTCACGGGCAATAAAACTAAAGTCTTTTATTGCTACTTGTCTACGAGATTTACAACACTACAGATAAGCTCTACTGTTAAGGTCTTTACAAGTCAGATGCTAACTCTTTACTGACGTCTCTTCCTGAGCCCACGTGGGACTAGCTATCTTGCTCCCGCCTTTCCTCTCTGAGGCGGGACAAAGCCAGTTTTTTTCCCCATCGTCTCAGAATTTGCCTATTGGTCGCGAGAGAAAAGTCTATCCCGCCCCCTGTGTCTCCTGTGCCGTGCTCAGGAAGTTCAGCCTCAGGACGAGGTGGGGCAGTCTGCTCAAGCTCTCCATGAGCAGAACTCATAGTGCCTTTCCCCTGGGAGCCCTCTTGCTTTGATGTAGGCTCGGGTGTTTGCTCAACGGGCAAAGGGTCAGGATGAGGTACGGCTATCTGTTCTGCCATTCCCAAGTTAGGTTGTGGGGTTGACGTTTGGGTACAGGGTCTCAAGCACAAGACCTCCTCGTGAGGAGCTGCCTCTGTCGGGGCATCAGGCACAACAGTGCTCTATACTGGGGAGCTCAAACGCATCTGATAAGGTTCAGTGCCCTGTGAGGTACAAACGGGGCCATTCGGTAAAATGCGAGGGAAATCGCAGAGGTGGAGGGGAGGCCAGGTTGACTCAGTGTCTGACTGATGAGGTGGGGGGAATCCTCAGGGAGGCTGGGAGGCTGATGGGTAAAGGGGACAAAAGGGGACACAGGCCGTTCACAGGGCCTGTGATTTAGAACATGACGAAGGGCACGCGGTGACTTGCACATGCCTTTGCATTTGTTCAGAGAGATCCATAAACATCTCTCTTTTTAGGCAGGCTACGCATACATTCCGTTGATCATTATTTCAGTGTTGCGTCAGCTGCACCTGCCCTATAGGCAAAGTAGCTATTAACTGGTGACTTCCAGTAAATGTCCACGTTGTTGCAAAAATCTGCATTCCTGCTCACGCGCTCCATTCTGCGCATGCGCTGCCATTTCCATCAAATGCAATGGTGGAAAGGACACTGAAAACACCCTTCCATCTTGCCTCTTTCCTCCATCACATACTTGGCCATACGGAGGTGTATTTGCGAAGCTCCGCTAATTGGCGATGGCCAGCGCGTTGCTACTAAACAAGCTGCCGGGGCAGTGAGTTCGTATTAACGGATGATCCAGCCCCTTCATCCATCACATACACAGGCAGGGGAGCTACAAATGCTGGAGCAGAAGGACCTAGATTGCAGCCATTTGTAAACCGGCTGCAGCTACAGCACAACAACTAAATATGGAAACAGAAGTGTTGTTTCTGCTCTAACTGCAACCTGTTTAATTGGTTTCTCAGAGAGAAGAGGGTCAATTAATGTACAAAAAGTCAACAGTGAGGATGCTCCTTTCTCAGGAAAGCAGGAGAGGAAGAAAAGGGAATGCAAAGGGAGGTGGTAATGCACCCGAAATCTGGTGTGGGCTTCCTGGGGGCAAGGAGTGTCCTACCTGGCTGAGCCTTGATCTCACCCAGCAGGGCTTGTCTTCTCTGATGGATACTCCTGACCAAGAGACCTCCCAAACCATGACTTTCAAACCAAGCAGAAATGCTAATGTCCAATCATGCTTTGAGGGCAATTTCCAGTTGGCCCATGGTTGCCTGGAAAGAGCCATGACCGACAACTTCTGGCCGTGTGGGAGCTTTGAACCAAAAAACATACCTGGGATTCCTCAACACAGAGACCAATCATGACAGGTGTGCCTTGCAGGACTCACCTGTGGACCAAATTACAGGTTATATGCAGAGGCGTATGGTCCCTTCCCCACACACACGGTCCACCTGGAGAGGGACAGACTGAGATTGGAGAGATGCACAAGGAGGCCCCTCCTGCCCTTAGCGCCATGCTCCCATTGCTGTCCCACACAAGAGGCGACTGGGTAAATGTCTCTTGAAGCTTGCTGGGAGGAAGAGGCTGCTGGGAAGAGCAATATGGCAGAGGGAAATGGCTAGATGGGAAGGGGCAGGGCATGGCCTCTTCCGCTACCATTGCTCCTCCCCTCTCCATAGCTGTTTTCCCAATGTGGTGTTTCCAGCAAGAGAAGTAGTAGCAGAAGAAGAAAAGGCAAGGAAGAATTTGGTTATAGCTACTCACATTTATTTATTTAGAGTATTTGCATGCCGTCCCATCGCATAGCCTCGGGACAGCTTACATAAAATAAAATAAAACATAATGCAAATAAAATCCAGATCCACCCTGGCTGCAGATTAAAATTTATAAGCTGATGTTAAAAGTTATGTAGCGTGAAGCTCAGCCTCAAACTTAGTCCAGTAATCCTGGCTAATGAGATTGATCTGAATATTTATTTATTTTCCGATTTCTATCCTGCCTTTTTCCTACAAAGGGTTCAAGGCAGCTTACATCTCCTCCGCCATCTTATCCCCACAACAACAACCCTGTGAGGTAGGTTGGATTGAGAGTCTGTGACTGGCCCAAAGTCACCCAGTTGGCTCCATGGCTGAGTGGGGACTAGAACCCAGATCGTCTGAGTTCCAGTCCCATGCTCTTAACCACTACGCCACACTGGCTCTCTGCGAATATGTTGCGAAGGCTTTGATAGCCTACCTTTATTGCAGAGAATTCTGGGTCATATTTTAAGGTCCTCAGTTCAAATGGGGTATCTAGCCTAAAGAGGGGACTGTGGGAGCCGGGAACAGTTTGGGGAGTGAAAGAGTAGCAAAGCCTTGATTTGGGGAGCTTTAGTCATACTGGGCTACTCTTGGAGCCATCCCTGCTGGCCAGAATGGAAGCATTTTATTGCATTACTGTTAGAGTAGCTTACATCTTGCCTTTCGACTTATCAAAATAGTGATCAGGAAAGCCATCCACATTAACTGAATATAAGAATAACAAATAATTAAACAAACCCAAACATCACCACAACCCGAACACAAATGGATAAACTGAATAAATAATTAAAACATCTACAGCATCCTAAAAAGAGGTCAAGAAAGATTCAGCCACTGAAAAGGCCCCTGAATACAGCCTGACTCCCCTGGCATCCCCCCACCCCCGTCGTGGTTCTGGGAAGGGTCCTTTAGAGTGAGCTGTCGGTAGGATGGTATGAGAGTAGGCGCTCCTGTAGATACCCTTAGCCTCAACCAGGGGACAGCAAACCGCGGCTCCAGAGCTCTTGAACCCTCTGCTGCGGCTCCGTCACTCAAAACATGCGCCAGCACAGTCACTGATCTGCTCGAAGCTCCACTCAGGAATGTAGTGCTAGCTAGTTAAGTAAATCAGCTAGTTAAGTAAATCGCTACATTCCTCTGCTAAACAAGCTTCCTGCAGGCTCTCATGTTACACGAAAAGTTTCTCTTTGTCCCAATGTAATCTCCTTCATCTGAATGTTAAAAGCTGTGCTTGGGACCTGTCACAATTCACAGCACTTGACTGTTTATCTGCTAATCAGTCACTAAACACACCTGTATCTTCAGCACAGTCGCCGATCCGCCTGCAGATTTACTGAGCTCTCCCCTCCCCCCGCCGCCCCGTAGGCCAACCATGGATAAATCGAAGAAAAGAAAAGTTTCTGAAGAAAACCAAATGTTTAATGATACGTGGGTAGGTTCATTTGCTTTTACTGCTGACGAACTTATGGGGTTTGCTGTTTAATGCATGCAGCCCTTTAGCACTGACTTTGACTCTTCAGGAAGCTGTTCTCCTATTCAAAATTATGAAAGGAGTCCTACTAGTTTATAATGAAAGATTTAAAATAACAGTTTTTAGTGACTGAGCAAGAGCTGCAGCTAAATCATAATGAAGATATACACAGCATTAAGGTAAAAAACGATACATGCAGTGTTATCTTCATTTTAGATGTCAAAAGGGTTTTGCAGCTCCCGGTGTTTTCTTTTGGGAAATGAGTCCAAATGGCTCTTTGAGTGTTAAAGGTTGCCGACCCCTGGCCTAAACCATAAGGTGGTCTGAGAAAACACATCCTGGAATAATCTACAGTGTGCAGGCACAATCTGGTAGACAAATGGAAGATCTCATTTATGACACGTTCCCTGAAGATCAGACAGATTAAACCACTCATCTGGACCATCTGATACGAGTATGTCCAATTTAAGAAGAACACCCTGCCTTCCAACTTATCTCCTCCAGATGCCCATTCTGTCTTTGTTTGAAAAGCTTTGAGGAAACTTTGACAACCACAGCAGGGAAACGTACCCTTGCTAAAGTGCTTTTTACACATGGGTAGTTCTTTCGAAAAGTTTTGCATGATGAAAAGTATCGTCTGGTCCTTTGCTTTTGAGCATGGACAGTAGTCCTCTACTGTTTGCCACTAGCAAGCAGTGATCCAGCCTATGTGGGGACCGCAGAATGAAACTGTGCGTATTGTGCGTTCAGATAATATTTCATCAAGCGAAAATGTGCATATTGTGTTCAGATAATATTTCATCAGTTAAGCTGATAAGAAGTAGCAACTATGCTTGCTAAATATAAACACTAAAACTGCAAATTGGCTGAAATTTTGATTGACTCAGTCAAAATGGAGCCGAAACTTTGATAGCTGATACAAGAGATGGGGTAGTGTTCAGAGTAACAACGAAGAAAAACCCCATGGAAAGGTGGCTGGTCTTGGAGGCTGGGGATTGCCATAGGGCAATGAATCAAAGAAATCCTGAATCTAAAACTTATTCTCTGGCGCTCTACCCAATACAGCTTCTCATCTCCCAAAATGTCAGTTCTATTCTTGGAAACTAGCATAGTGATTAATGAACCAGATGACAAATAGTTTATTGTTTTAAATTCACATTTCTACCATGGTGCATTAGTTTAGATCACAGCGTATCAGTTGATCTAACGCAAAGTGACAGAATATACCCCCGTCCAAAAATGAATCCAGCAGTGTGGGAAGAGTGTTGATAGTAGTGCTGGAAGTTAGCTGTTCCTTCTTGGTGCTTAATAGCTGCTCTGCGTCAGTGAGGAGCACACTACAAAATTAATATAAAGGCAGGCTGTGCTTCTCTTGTATTTTTTCCCTCTGCGTCTTTCCAGTCCTTCATGCCCCCTGCTTGATGGCATGGACGCAGAAGAAACCTGAAAATGATTCTGTGTGGGCCTTCTGTGCACCTGTCTGTCCTTCCTCCCTCCTTCCCTCCTCCCTCCCTCCTGAAATCAGAAAGAACAAGAACATTATCCTTTCATTTTTAACTAAAAGGACCTGTGAAGGGTCTTGGAAACAGTACAAAATCCTGAATCCTGAATCCTGACATGGACTGCCCATTCAGGGAGAGCTGCGAAGATCCCTGGGTGCATTTAGCAACCAGTAGGCCAGAAATGGTGTGCAATTCCTTAGGCACCCCTCAAGTCACACCCAACCCATCCAGTGGAACCCATGCAAGTATTCCAAGAGGCTGTGCAACCAACAGCTGCCTGCATCACGTAGACATTCTGAAGCTGATGCCCAGATCTTCTTCAGCAGGCCAGAAAAGACAACCCTCGGCCAACAGACAACGACAGAGTACAC
The DNA here is from genome assembly GCA_023646645.1 of Varanus salvator macromaculatus. Taxonomy (NCBI): domain Eukaryota; kingdom Metazoa; phylum Chordata; class Lepidosauria; order Squamata; family Varanidae; genus Varanus; species Varanus salvator. The sequence goes on along the minus strand of JAIXND010000791.1, from coordinate 173,320 downwards.
TGCATAGCCCCTTAAGTTAAACATCAGGCTGCCACCAGCACTGGGCACTCTGAGCCGAGATGTCCTCTCGTCCCTTCTGTGTGTGCCCGGATGTCACCATGCGGTGAGCACTTCTCGAGGTCTGTTGGCTGCTGCTGTGGCAGTCATGGGTGGGGGGCAGGAAAACACACTCAGTCCAGTCTGCGTGATCAGAATAAGCCACCGTGGGTAAATGTAGGGCACGATTTCTGTTGTCGCCAAGGCTTGTGTCGTCTGAATCTGGCTGGTATTGCTCGTTGGAGGAGGACACAGCCCTCCGAGAACCCACAGACTGTTGGAGGGTGGCTTCTTTTGATCCTGCAAACCAGGTCCATGAACTGATAGGAGGAGGAATATTTACTAGACAATAAAGAGGCGAGGGGCAAACTCAGCATGAGACTGTCAACCCAGGAGCACAAATCCTGATTATCAGTTCAAACAGATAAGAGTAATGATAAGGCAAGCCAGTTATCTCAGGATAACTGATCAGGAATGAAACTCTTAAGTGAAGTGGCCATCAATACCATTACCAATACCAATACCCAAACCAGCACTCAGCTTAAAGGCTAACAGGTTTATTGTAGCATATGCATTTGACTAGAATTTACCATCAAACGCATGAGGTGTTCACTTCAGTTGCGGCTGTTTGTATCTGTGCACACGCACCTCTGTGCAGGAAACAAATTAAAATGTGGTCAGATGGTAATTGTGTCAATCCTACGTAAGCTTAAGAGAAGCGGAGTTGCTATTCGCAACAACACTAACTGGAGGTAAGTGAGATCAGTAGTCAGTGAGCAGACCTGTGTAATAATCAGTCTCACCCTCCGTCTTGGACCAAGGCTTTTATGACTTGAGCTGCCATTAATATTAATAAGAATCGGAGGTCCGGAGAACTCCCACCTTTTCCAGACATGGTGATCCAGCAGCGGATCACTGATAGATAATGCAACTTGCTAAGCTGCCGTGAAAGTGATGGCATGTGAGAAATTCTACTCAGTTACTTATTAATATTCAGAGGGATTTCATGCCAAGGCTCTCCGTTTTTCATGCTCTGTGACTAGTTTTCCAAAATGGTGTGTGCTCCGGCGTTCCAGAAACTGTATATTGATACAGTAGCTCAGCGAGATAAGCTTTATGATGAACACTCATCCGGATTTATATTCTATCATCTTCCAAAGGGTTTTATGATGCATAAGCAGGGAACCCACATTTTTTAGGCAATACGTATGGTCTTTTCCACATCAAGCCTCAAGCTTTAATTTAAGCTGTTCTGAATATTCTTTCTCAGAATTTCTACATGTGACTTTTCTGTTGCTCAAATCAGTTGTTTATGCCATGATATGCAAGATAAAATATATTGCTTTCTGCTGCATGTAACATCTGTTTTAATTTAGTAACATAAGCCGTTTGGTGTCCATTTTATTTTGAAACTGAGAGATGTTAATGAGTGTGCATTTCTCTTCTTGGATACATTATGGTGCAAAATCTAAGAAGGATATTTGTTGCACTAGCCATCCATCAAACTGTTCCAAAAGAAACAAAGGCAACCTGTTAAACTCCATTTGGCAAAAAAAAAAAAAAAAAAATAGCCATTAAAATAAGAGTGTTGGAGCAGTAGCAAGCTAATTCCATCTAGAGGATAAAGTACAGAGGTCAAGGTACATGGGCCAAAAATGCTGCTGCTGATGATGGTAGAGATGAAGTCTTTGATCCAGTTACTTTTGGATGAACTTTGAGGGCAAGAATAATAAACCTCACAGCTCCAAATGCATTGCGTCTGACTTGTTCAGATAATGTAAGATTTTCATGGCTGATTTTATGTGTTTCCTTTGCCACTTGTAGCATTGCCACTCCATATATATATGGAGAAAGAGAGAGAAAGATCTCTGAGCACAGCAGGAATTTTACACTCCAGTAAACAAGGTCTTGGTGTTACACGAACAGAGTCTAAGATTGCTTGGGATCTTCTTCAGATGTCATGTATAATCTGCCAACGGGAGGACATTTTGCTGGGATTGCATGAAAGCAACCTGTAATTTCCTTTTTGCTAAATTAACAGCAGAAAGGAGGGAGAGAAAGAGAGAGAGAGAGAGAAATATAATCCCTGAAAAGTCAGCAAAGGTTCCTGGAAAATGGATGTCTTTAAAACAGTGTGATTCAACTGAAAAATTACATTCTTTAGAGTTAGTTCTGCCTTATTAGTTTTATATTGTGAATTTCATTTTTCAGTTGTCAAAGTCACATGGTGTCACTTCATTATTTCTCAGTGAAGTTGTATCACTGTTTTAAATAAAGAGATTAAAGCATCTAATTTTCCAGAAAATTAGGAAATTTCTAATTGTTGTCTGTCAATGTTTGGCCAAACATAGGAGATGTAAAGAGTTCTGCAAATACATTGTAGACAGAAGACATATACATAAAACCAATACTCAAGCTTGGTGTTGTGAAAAAAAAGAAGACGCAAAATAGGCACTTTTTTAAAAATAGTCAAATTTTGCTGCACAATATTTCTACATTCTCCCTCCCCCTAGTTTGGGAAGAGAGGATGGGACAAGGAATGAAGGCAGAAGTGACCCAGAAGCTATAGGACCCAGAAGCTATTATGACCACAGACCATAATAAGGCACCATGGGTTAACCACCCTGTGGAGCTCTAAGAAGTGTGCCAGTATGAATAAGCAAGCCATGTTGAGTGCAGTCCATGGTTTGCAGTGTCATGCAAATCCTGGCATTGTAGGTTATTTGAGGGTTGCACAACCCTCTGATAACTCTAGAATAGCTTCTATTAAAAAGGGGCCAGTGTGCATCTTGGAGCCCCATGGCTTTATTATTAGCTCAAGGTGAACCAAGTCAGGGGGGTGCTTGAGGGATACAGCCCATATGCAAGTCGGGCTACCTGAAGACTCATCTTTTTCTGAGCTGTCAGCAGTTAATTTTGCTGCATATCTACATGGCATGAAACATACTACTACTACTACAATAAACAACAACAGGAAGGAGGAGGAGGAGGAGACTTTAGTGATTCAGAAGTTAGAAAGTTGGTACCTGATTCTAGCTACTGTGGATGATCATGCAGATGGCAAGTATCAAGAGCTGTAACAGAAGGCGGGGTGCTAAATATCGAGACAGAAGCAGCAGCTGCAGCTAAAGCAAGAGTGGCAGAAGCAGAGCGGTCAAACAAGGGCTGCACATGGTTCAAGGCACGGACCTCACCTTCAGTGCAGGTTTGAGATCTCTGTGCCATCCTGGCACCAGAAAATCTGTGAATGGTCTGGAATTTACTTACTAGACTAACCCTTGTTTACATGTACTTGGTTAACAAGCATCAGAGAATTTCTCCTTCTTAACTTCTATGCCTTGTCAAAGACCTGGAATAGGCCAATATGTCTCCCTGGCAGAGAAGCGATACTCATTTTAGCCCTGATACAGCAATTGAGCACATTCAAGGGGCTCGCATGTTGTCTCTGCAGTCGTTACAACTATCCTATCACTACAGATGTCCTCATTTATCCAGATGTAAGGCTAAGGTCTAAAGCCACTGCTTAGGGTGTGGGCAAGATCAGAACGGGCCTCCCCAGACTCAGCCTGCCCATTGAGCTAGTTCAGGTTCCAAGAGACCCCCACACCCTCCGTTTCTAAGATTAAGGCTAAAGGCTGATCCCTGTGTCAGGTTTGCTGAAGAAACTGATACAAGATTGTTAGGTTGGCTTCCTGAGACATATGAGTTGTGCATGGCAGTCCATTGTAAGTTGTTTATTCAATGAATACAATCCAAGAAATCAGAATCCACTCCCTTCACTCTTTTAACTCTCATCATTTAATTTTTGTTTGAATGGCTCCAAGCAACAGTGGAGGCAATGGGTGCACCAGTTTATTGGTGTGCGTCACAGAAAAGGTAGCAAATACTTGTGCAACCAGCAAGTCCCAGATTATTTTTGTTTCCTTACCTGTTATTCCATAATAAAAATACCGTTCACCCTCCCAGAACATCAAGTGGTAACTAGGGAAGTGGAAGGATTCTGTTGTTGTTGTTTTTTTGTGGGGGGAGCCCATCAGATTCCCAGGACTTGGCTCCCTAGACGTCAGCCCACTGGCCACGAGTCCAGCTTGGCCACGAGTCCAACTTCCTGGCAAGTTCACAGGATGCTCTCCAGGAATCAAGCCCCGTGTGAACCCGGCGCAAGTGGCATCTCTCTCCCGCACACATGACTTGCAGCTTTGTTTGTGCCATGCATGCTGCAGAGAGTTCTGTGGGCATGTGCAGACTTCCTCTCAGCTGGGCTTGCCCCTCAAGTCAGGGCTGAGCATGGCAAGCCTGTTGAGCAGATCCTGGGGAAGAGGGTCGCAACCCTGGTGGGAACAACGGCAACGAAATCCATTCCAGGCCCAGGTTGTAAAACAACGAGAGGTGGGAAAGTCAAAGGGGAGGGTGTGAATATTTCTGGAAGGCACTGTCTTTTGAATTTCTCAAGTGATGGTATGCCCAATTGGAAGATGTACATATAGATATATAGTTACAATCAAACATTGTTTCACGTGTGAGGCAGGTTCTCTGCCTTCGAACCGACCATCACGCCGCTTCCCATTTCCCAGCTACTGCAGGACCCGGCCAAGGGACAAGACACATCCTCAATTCCATGCAGAGAAGCTTGACTGGACTGATGGTTGAAACGTGTTCTTGTCCCGGTGGTAGGAGAGCCTCCCCCACTGCCCCAGAAGGCAGAAGGCTTGGTTAGGGGGCACCGATCAGGTTGGGTGGCGCGCACACCTCTGCTCTCCAGCACTTTGCCTCTGCTCTGTGCGCAGCCTCTCCTACCTGAGCCGGGGCACCCTGGCCTAATGGAGGGCCTGCCCCACACAGCGGGCACAGCCCAGCCTTCGAGCCATGTGCAAAAGTGTGCAGGATGAGAGAGGGGTCCAGGCAGTGATGCTTAGCATGGAATCAAAGGCATCACAAGCACACCAGAATTCCCTTTATTTTCTAGGGCACTTTTAGGTCCCCTGCTTTGCGAGTGCCGGCCTTACTAAACAGGTGAGCTGGGTAGCGGCAAAGCATTTCATGCAAAGAGTTCCTCCCCTCCCTGCCACCCGCAAACAAAGCAAGAAGTCAGAACCCACAACAAAGGCAACGCTGGCTTGGCGGGAGGTCATTAGCTGTTTGCAGAAAAGAAAAGCAAAGCCAGGCCAGGTCAGCCTGCCTTCTGCTGGCAGGGAAGCAATGCCTCTCCGTGCAGTCGTGACCCTCCTGCATGCCAGCGGAGGAGGCACAGTTGGCAAGGAGCATAGCAACTTCCACTCCAGTAATTAGATTAGTGAAAAATTATTTTTGTTATCAGCTTTGTTTTTCACTAGAGAGCAGTTGAGGGCTTGTAAAAAGAACAACATCAACATTAGACATTTTAAATTAAGCTTCGTGGGTTTTTCTCAACGCTGTTCCAAATCAGCCAGCACCTGAATAATTAGCAGCTGCCAGACAGAGGCCAAAATCTATTATTTAAAAAGGATGTGAAATTTGTCCGAGCGGAAGACCGTATTAAAAATCTATAGTATCTGTAAATGTCAAGGCCGCGTTTCAAAGCTACATCCGGATGCAGCAAATCTGCCTTAATGTCACAGTCAGTGGCGATCAAAGCAGATTCATGCTAACTTAAAGCATATTACAGAACTGATCTGCCTTGGATCCAGAGTCTCATGAGCAGAATTCCACTTCCGCTGGAGGAAGTAGGTGGGAGAGAGGCCATTTTTGCCAATTCTTTCTCTTGTGCTCCAGGAGAGCTGCTTTGGAGGGCTGGAGGACCATCCAGACAGCACTGAGGATGGCGTGGCGGATGGAGGGGAAAGGGAGAATCAGCTAAAATTTCCCCACTCCTTCCATGGCAGGAGCTTCTGCTGGATCTTAGTGCCTTCTGCATGGAAGATCAGCACTGGATCCGATCCACCATATTTTAATGTGGCTCTTTTGGCTTATGTTAAATCATTACAAGATTATCTCCTTCAGGTGGCGGATGTACAGTCATGTAACTGGGGTGAGGGTAGGATTGACTGCTTCAAGATTCCTCAAAATATAGCTGTCCAAAATCATACTATTGTATTCTCTGCATGGTCAAACAGGTGGCTTTTGATGGCTCTTCAAGGTAGAGAAGAGATTGGAGAAGAAATGCAATTCCTCCATAAGCTCAGGGATTCTTCCTTGATGAATTCACCCATAGCAACTTTAGCCAAGCAGCTCTTTGACATTGAAATTATCAGGACAGACATTTAGGGAAAGGGACTGTAGGCCTGACCATTGGAACTCTCTAGGCCAGTAATGGTGAACCTTCCAGAGACCAAGTGCCCAAACTGAAACCCAAAACACACTTACTTATCGCAAAGTGCCAACACTACAATAAAACAAGAAAACTGAGGTTTTAGTTTGGAAAAAAATAACTCACAGCCAGTTCAAGCAAATATATATATGTCTGTATGTATATGTATATATATCTCCGTGGCAGTGTACTGACTGGCCATGCAAAAGCTCGGACGAGTTGCGGTGAATAAATTGTGGCTTGTGAAGACAATGCCTGGTGCCACTACTCCTTTCTGAGAATATGCATGGCCCCTTTGTGCAATGTTATCCAATGCTCGGCTGCTGGGGCGATGCAGGGGTGACATGGCCTGTGTGCTGACACAGAGGGCTCTGTGCACCCGCAGTGGCATGAGTGCCATAGGTTCACCGCCACTGCCCGACCCTACCCTGGTGCACTCCCCTAACCCTAATACAGGGCCAAAGTTCCATTGAAAATAAAGCGATTCTGAAAAAGCCTCCCTTGAGTAGCTTTTTCTGCACAGCTCAACATTTCTGCCCATTCTAAACATATTCCAACCATCGAAATTATACCAGTACACCTTGTTTTTCCAACCCTAACCTGGTGATGGTGAACCTTTTAGAGACCAAGTGCCCAAACTGCAACCCAAAACCCACTTATTTATCACAAAGTGCCAACACTGCAATAAAACCTGATAAGTAAGGTTTTAGTTTAAAAAAAAAAACACCTCATAGCTTGTCCAAGCAAATATATGTATATCCTTGACAGTGCACTGACCGGCCATGTGAAATGTTGGACTAGTCGCGTCCAATGAGTTGTGGCTTGCGACGCCACCTCCTGGCTCCAGTACTCCTTTCCGAGCATGCGCATGGCCCATATGTGGACTGTTACCCAATGCTCGGCTGCCGGGGCCTTGCTGGGGAGACTTGGCTTGCATGTCGTCAGAGAGGGCTCTTCGCCACCACTGCTCTAGGCTGAGGAATTCTGCCACTGGTTCTGCAGGGTGGCAAAAATGGTGGAAGTGCCCTTTCACCCAAAAATAAGAGAGAGAGAGAGAGAGAGAGAGAGAGAGAGAGAGAGAGAGAGAGAGAGAGAGCCAAAGAGAGAGAGAGAGAGAGAGAGCCAAAGAGAGAGAGAAGAGGGCACAGATTTGCACAAAAGTAGCCTGCTCCGCTATATGTGCACATACTGTAAGTAGAAACACTTACTGGTATTTCAGTAGAGATTCTCACTATCTTACCACAGCAGAGAGGACTGATCTGGTGCCTGCCTGTCCATTCTGTCTGCCACCAAGGTGCTCCGTGCTGATGGCCCTCCCTGCTCGCCCCTCCAAGGAACCTTTATCTTTAAATTAGCCTTGGACCAGACAACCTTCAAATATAGGATGCCTCCAAGAGGGGACTGTGAAGTAGGTCACATGGCCACTCTGTATAAATAACAGGTCCTTTGCCAGAATCGATGTTGGTGGTCCGTGAAGGCAGGTATCCCAGTTCATTCTGAAGGCTTTTGCCATCCGTATTCAGCAGTGAGAAATAATTCACCTCAAGTGAGTCAACTTTGTTTTCATGCTTCCCACACAAATGCACCTTGATCTCAAAGTTGCCTCCATCTGTACAAAACACCTTCACGAGAGAGAAGTCCCGGTCTTGATCTATCATTTATCACAAGCCCCCAAAGCTGAGGCTGCTACGAGGTTTTCCACCGCCACTCATCAATCATACGCATTTACCTTGCAGCTCCATCTGCAGATAAGCCAGTCAGTATACATTAGATGCGACTAGTTGCATTGCACACTCTCAGACCAAAACGGAGACATGCAGAGGAGAGGGCTGGGGACATCAAGCGCCTATAGATAGCAGGCCATACTTCAGGCTGAGCCTGCCACTTCGCATTCGTGCAGTTCATGCAGAAGCTGAGGATTCTTCCAATGGGCAGAAAGAACCAGTTAGCAGAGCACTGTCTGTGATCATTCTGAGCCTTTCCTGCATCCGTCGAGGCCTGTGATGGGAGAGGGAGCTGTGGCCTCCATTTCTGCTTCTTCTGTCCTTAGGGGCCGACAGGGACATGTCAAGCAGCATGAAGGCAGCAGTAGTTGCAATGTGCCTCAAGGAAGCAGGAAGTATGTGCGCTGCACCTCGCACCACCCATGTCTCCTGTGAGGTAATCCATCCAGAATAACCATCACCCCCTGGTCCCGGGCTTAGCATCAGCAAAGTTTCCAGTCCACATGCCCTGGAAAACGAGCAAAGGGATCCAGCTTTGAGCTAATGTTTTTCATAGTTTACATTTATGGAAAAATAGTAACAAGCCACAATGATCAGTAGGTTACGAGGTACAAGGGTAGGGATAGTACTAAAGCACCTGGAATCTACAGGGCCATGAAGAGGAAAGAACACACACACACACAAATAGTGATGCTCTCTTACAGTGACGGGACGTGAGATGAAGCAGGCTTGTAGGCTGTACAAGTGGCATGAATGCCAGCGAGCTTTCGGTTCACATGTATTTCCAGGCAGTGATTCCACAGGTCTCCAAGCTTTTCCGGACTCCCCGTCCCATGATGCTTTCAGAACTGCACAGGGTGGAATTGTAGGCACCTTGCTTTTGTCCAGCCCAAACCTATATAACTAGATGCTCTGTACTTCTGGTATTGTCAGAGAGGGAGAAGGATTTGCTCTCTGCAAGGAGCACAATACCTAACCGAATGCCTCTCCCAGCTTCAATCAACCCAGATTGTCATCTGAGGCTTTCCTCTAACTGCCAGTACTAAGGGAAGCATGGAAAGAGGCAGCAAGGAAGAGGGGCTTCTCAGTGGTGGCCCCCCAATTATGGAAGCTGTCTCCACTGAGGCCTGCCTAGTGCCAGCTCGTCATCTTTTCTGCATCAGCTTAAACCCCCCCCCCTCTATTTTCAGGCATTCAATGGCATAGGATGGGATATGTCAGCTGTTTTAATCATGTATAAACTATTTTAAATTTGTCTATTAGAAATGCATGCTGTGTGTATTTTCTGTTTTTATTGTATTTCTTGTATTTGTACTTTGAGAAATTGTTGTGTCCTGCCCAGAGAACTTCAGCTGCTGGGCGGTATAGAAAACAAACAGATGAATAAATACACCTGCTTCTTCCAGGGGTGGCAGCCTTTGCTATCAAGGGATCTTGGTCCATGATAGCACACAAGTATTAATGAATTGCATTCTATAAGTTTTTAATAGTGTTATAACTAACAATGAAATATTAACAATATTGTAATGCCTAAAAGGTAGTGTTGGGACACTGCTATCTCCCGTAGCTTGGGTTGGGATCCCTGGAGAGAGTCTGGTGACCATGCACACCTCCTCCTTCTCTCAAGGAATATTTTCTCGGGTTGCCCATTTGGTTTGAATACAATTCATTAACGGATTTTTTTTTAATGAAATGGGAGAAGCCAGTCCCTAGGCTTTCTTGCTCGATCACTTGCCCGTTGCAGAAGTGAATGGGGAGACTATTCTACTGCTGAATGCCCCAGTGTGTTGTTTGGCCAACCTCACAGACTGCCGGCCTCCTCATCACCTGTTCTTTCCCCTTTTGCTCCCCCTCTTGTAAGGCCAGGCTTGTGCCAAGAGGCCTTGCCGTCTTCCCACTTGCTGCACACTGAGTTGATGTTTTCACTGAGCTCTCCACTCAAGATCAATTTTCTGGTGAGTCACTTCCCGTTCAGACCTGATCAGTATATTCCTTAAATTGGGAGGTTTTTTGCCCTGATGTGCATCATCTCTTTATTTTCCATGCTGTTGCCTACGCAGTCTGGAGAGTCGCTTCTGGAATGCTTCACGGCCCACTGTGAGTAATTTGTGGAGTGCACCATCCTGCATGATCGGTGCTGTCCACAGACCTGGCCACTTCACTGCTCTCCCATGACTCCAGTTCACTTATGACTCAGTTGCGATGCAGATCCTTGGGGGAAGCCACTTTTTTCCTCCCTCCATTGTGAGAACTGCCTTTTGCTCCTGTTCTCTGCTTCCCGTTAAACCAGTTACTGAGCCATGAGACTGCTGATGCCCTGCCTGCTAGGTTTACTTGGGATCCTTTGGGAAGGGTCTGTCGAAATAATAGAATCTTAGATTTGGAAGAGGTCAAGAAGGCCATCAGGTTTGACCCCCTGCTACTGCAGGTCACCAATTTACTCCATCCAACTCAGAAGACTGTTCAGATTCTTTTAGGAAGCTTTTAGGAAGATCAATGTGTCTACCCCTTTCACATTTCAAAAAGCCCCACAACACAGGCAAAGCAACACATTCTTTGCCCCAGAACATTAGCAAGAATGGGTCCCGACTCTCTTCCCAAATATTTGATAATGTGAGATGATTTGATTTCAGGTGGGTCAGCCCTGTTGTTCAACAGCAGCAAAAATTAATGAGAAGAGAAAAGCAACCACAGTATGGAGCGCTGCAAAGAGGCAAAACTTTCCAGTACTTTTGGTGGGGTTTATTTTTGTGGCAGTAAAAATGAGGATGATCATGATGACAATACAAACACAGTTGCCAGGCAGTTAAGTATTTCCAGCATCACCATCGCTCCATTCTGAGGATACCAGCATAGCACCTGTAACATGGGACTCCTCAGAGGCAGTTCAGCCATGTTTCCAAACCATGTGAAAGCAACTCAGTGTGACGGTTCAAGTTTCGGTTCCCCCCACCCCCAAAATATCCTTAAGATGCATACTATCTCAGCTGGCCTAGAGACAGGGAAAAATAGGATAAATGTTTTCATCCTAACACAAATACACAGATTCATGGCACAGCTCAGAGGGAATCCCTGACCTCAATGCTCACAAGGCTACTGGGCCATCTCAGAAAGAGGAAGAAAGGTAGCAGAATTAGGAAATATGCTTGCATGGCGTCAGATGCTCGCAAGACAGTGACATTAGTGAAAGGGCCGTGACATGGCCTTGCAGAACTGGCAGTATTACTCATCTGTCTGCTCGAGATAAGCACCCGCTCTGTCTGCTGAGCCCTTTGCACTCTTTCTCTAGTCAGCCCCACGTTCGGCAGCCTTCCCTGCTGCCCACGCTGAACCCTACAGAGCAAGCTATTTCTGCCTCCATTTCTGATCTGGGCTTTGGTTTCAGACAGTGCTTGGACACAGCCTGGATGTGCTCATTGCAGCAACGTCGGGGGATTAAAACAATAGGAATACACGGCCTGCGGATGTGCAGGCCAGGGAGTCGGCAGTTGCCGTGCTTCCCAGCCTGCAGGGGAGCCAGATCAATGGGTTTAGTCCGCCAGTGAGCTACACATCCACAAATCACCTAGCCCACATTTTACTGAGCTGTCTACAGAAATATCATGGCCCTTGGTGAAAGCTTGCTGAGATCAAGACAGAGTGTCTGCAGAATATTCGTGGTCTAGCAAGGGAGAAGAGAAAAGAGGAGGCAGGCAAGAGGGGCTCGCTCGCTCTTTGTAGTCCCAGCCAGGCCATCTCCAAGCGCACGCATGGCTAGGCACCTGGCAAGGCCCACCCTCCGGCAAGGCCTTGGAGTTGCTCCGCTTCCTCGCCACTGCAACTTGCTCATTCACTGGCTTCTCACTGTGGCCCAGACCGTGGTGATGGTGGTGAGGAGGAGGAGCGGGAGATGCCACAGGCTCTTTGCTTGTCAAGCAAGCGCATGTGGCACGGAGAAAGAGGAGCTGGGGCAGCAGGGGCTGATAACAGAGGTGGTGAGAAAGAAGAGCCGTGGACTGAGAAGGGGGACCACCGGGGGCATCTTGCGAAGGACCCACAGAGACGTTGCGCTGGTGCTGATCACGGCATTCCTTTCCACATGCTGTGAAAAAGGCTGACTGCCTGATGCGGAAGGTGTGTCAGATTGTACCAGTGGAGGGTGGCGGTGTCTGGACTTTTCAAGGAGCCATTCGTGGCGCTGAACCACATCCCCAACCAAGTCCAGCACCATGGACAGCTCCTTCAAAGGCCCGAACAATCCCTGCAGTGGACACATTAATGCACTGGTGAAGGAGAGCCCAGCCTCCACTGGCGTGAGCTACACCTCACACCAAAGCACGCCTTCTCTTCTGCCTTCTCTGTGGAGCTTAGCAGCTTGGCCAGCTGCTTCCTATGCCGCCGTGTCCACTCTGGCGCAGTGACACTGTCTTACCCAGCTGTGGCATGCAGGGCTGTGTCTTTTTTGTTGGCGCCCATACATGTAAGAGGTTGAGGATCAAACACTATGCTTCTTGCAGTTTAAACTCTTCTTAAAATGGGTTGTTATGTACCACACCTATTTAAAGGTTAATACCGGGAAAAGATCAATCTTATTTGGAGACAAAATGTGCAGGCAAAGGCACAGGAAGTTTGATTTCATAACGAACACAGAACATTCTGCATCTCCCTGAGGTCTGACCTGATAGTGTCGGGGCGGGGAGGGGGGAGTCTGCCGTTGGTGCTCCACTTACTCAGAAGGGGAGGAATTATCTGCTCCTTTTATGAAAAAGCAATCACACTCAGACACGCCAGACAAGTGCATGAAAAGGGAAAAAGGCTTTGATACCTTTCCTGATAGTGTGCCCAGACAGTTTGTGAAGAAAAAGAAGGGGGAAAGGATTGCAAGCCCAGTCTTAAAATACATATATAATTGTAGAGCGGAAAGGTCTATTGAAATGGTGGCATGACTGCCAGTTCTGCCTCTTTTGTTGCATAACATCTTTTAAACTTTGAAAGCTCTATAATGAAGCATGGCAGAATTTTGTTCCCACTGTGCTTACAGCCCAGAGACTGCAATTTCCTGATATAAATACTTTTCAAATCCTTGTCAACCAGCAGAAGAAGGGTGGGAGAGGAGAACATTTCCACCTGAATAGAACTAGAGTTTGGGAGGTGTAATTTCACCTGTTAAGTCAAAGACTAGCGGGACAGTAAACATGGCAGCCCTTGCAATCTCCGTGGCCTTGTCTTTGGTTCTCTATTAGGTTTTGCCATTTGTTAAGAAAACTGGAATAGATTGAAGGCTAAATTGGAGGTTTTGATCCTCTCAGTAGCAGTGCACTACGGGAGGTAGGTCTGTTTGTAAATATGTTTTAAAACACATTTATTGCTCCACTTTCCATCTGCAATGTTCAAAATGAAGCAGGACTAAAATACCTCAACAGTGCCGGTCCATACATGTCGGTACGCTGCACTCAGTGCAAGCATAGGACTACTGCCTAAAATAATTCAAAAGCAGAGATGCAGCTATGGAAAAACCTGGAGAACCCAAAGGCCTTTTAGGCCCATGCTGGCTAAGCCCTTTGGTGCAGGCCTTACTATGACAAGACCATGGGGAAATGGGGCTTGTTGCTCGCTGGAGGAGGAACGGTGCTTTTCAGGGGCACAGGGCGGCAGTTCAAGCATGTGTTCAAGGTTTGGGACTGCCGTTGGGACAGAACCTGCTGCCGTTATTGTAGCGTCCTGCTCGGACTACTGCAATGTCTCACACATGGGGCTGCTGCTGAAGAAGGTCCAGAAACTCGAGCTAGTTCAAAGTACAGCTGCTTGATTGCTAACAGGGTCTGAGTAAGTGGAATATATTTTTATCCTCCAGTAGAAAGAACTGTGCCAGCTTGCTGCTTTTTCAGCCCTGCATGGCTTGGTATCCATGTGCCTAAAGGACCACCATCTCTTATAAAGGAGCATCTTCTCTCAGGTGAACCTGCTGTGGGTCACCCCCCGCCCCCGCATAGGGGAGGTGAGATGGGTGGTTTGGTTGTAAAACCCAAAATCTAGAATACCCTTCCCTAGATTACCCCATTTATCTCCCAGGGTCTTTTGCCTTTTTATTTTTTGCTTATTTCTGAGTTTTTCTGCATCAGGCTGTTCATTTGCTACCTCTGCTTTTGGTTTTGTTGCAGAACTGAAATCCAGCTATGGAAAATACAAATACCAAGCCCAGTTCATGGTATAGAGCAGGGGTTGCCAACCCGTGGCTCCGGAGCCACACTTGGCTCTTGAACCCCTCTGCTGCGGCTCCATCACGCAAAACATGCACCGGCACAGCCGCTGATCTGCTCAAAGCTCCACTCAGGAATGCAGTGCTAGCTAGTTAAGTATATCAGCTAGTTAAGTAAATCGCTACATTCCTCTGCTAAACAAGCTTCCTGCAGACTCTCATGTTACACAAACTGCTGCTGAAAAGATTCTCTTTGTCCCAATGTAATCTCCTTCAACTGAATGTTAAAAGTTGTGCTTGGGACCTGTCACAATTCACATTGCTTGACTGTTTATCTGCTAATCAGTCACTAAACATACTGATATCTGCGCCCTGTGCCTGCCCTCCGATTTAGTGAGCTCCCCCCACCACTGCCCAACTGTGGATAAATCCGAAGAAAATAAAAGTTTCTGAAGAAAACTGAATGTTTAATGGTACAGGGGAAGATTCATTTGCTTTTACTGCTGGCGAACTTATGGGGTTTGCTGTTTAATGCATGCAGCCCTGTAGTACTGACTTTGACTCTGCAGGAAGCTGTTCTCCTATTCAAATTATTTATTTATTTATTTAAACCATTTTTATGCCGCCCCATTTGCAAAAAGCCTCGGGGCAGCTTACAACATTAATAAATAAACATAAATAAACAGTTATATAATTAGAGTTAAAAAACCGGAAGCATCTCGGCATGTACATAAAACCCAATAAAGACAATTCATAAATTAACAATTAAAATAAGTTATAAATAAAAAGGTCTTGGCCTGGTGCTGAAAAACAAATAACGACGGCGCCAGACGGACCTCTCTGGGGAGCACATTCCATAGGTGGGGCGCCACCGCAGAGAAGGCCCTCCTCTGGGTACTCACCCTCCTAATATGGAGGGTTCCTGGAGAAGGGGCTCTGCTGCCGATCTCAAGGGGCAGGAGGGAATATATGGATGCAAGAGTTCCTTTAGATAACCAGGTCCCAAGCCATTGAGGGCTTTATAGGTGATAACCAACACCTTGAATTGAGCCCGGACTTCAATGGGGAGCCAGTGAAGCTGACAGAGAACTGGGGTTATATGAGAACAACACTCAGTTCCCGTCAGCACCCTGGCAGCTCTGTTTTGCACCAATTGAAGTATCCGGATTGTAGCCCCATGTAGAGCGCGTTACAGAAGTCTAATTGGAAAGTTACCAGTGCATGTGTCACTTTCACCAGGCAATCGTTTTCCAGGTAGGGACTCAGCTGATGGATCAGTCGAAGCTGAAGGAAAGCGCTCCTCACGACCTCTGTCACCTGAGCCTCTAATGACAGCTCAGGGTTGAGGAGCACTCCCAAGCTGCAAACCCTGTCCCTAAGAGGTAGTGCAACCCCATTCAGGACAAGGTCCAGGTCCCCCACCCCGAAGCCCAAACCACATACCAACAGGACCCCCATCTTGTCTGGATTGAGCTTCAGTTTATTGGCTCTCATCCAGCCCATTACCTCAGCCAGGCACCGGTTCAGTACAGCCACTGCCTCACCTGGATTGATTGAAAACGAGAGGTAGAGCTGGGTATCATCAGCGTACTGATGATTCCGCAGCCCACACCTCCTAATGACCTCTCCCAGCGTTTTCATGTAGATGTTGAATAACAAGGGGACAAAATGGACCCCTGTGGAACTCCATGACATAACTGTCATGGCGCAGAGCCATAGTCCCCCAGCACCACCTTCTGGAATCGGCCATTGAGATAGGAGCTGAACCACTGCAGAGCACTGCCTCCAACTCCCAATCCCGCTAGCCTATCCAGAAGGATACCATGGTCGATGGTATCGAAAGCTGCTGAGAGGTCCAGGAGAACCAACAGGGACGCACTCCCCCTGTCTCTCTCCCTGCACAGGTCATCATACAGGGTGACCAAGGCAGATTCAGTACCATACCCGGGTCTGAAGCCGGACTGAAATGGGTCCAGATAATCAGTTTCATCCAAGAGTGCTTGGAGTTGTCCTTCCACCACCCGCTCTAACACCTTGCCCAAGAACAGGATGTTGGCCACTGGTCTATAATTGGCGGCCACCTCTGGATCCAGGGATGCCTTCTTTAGGACTGGCCAGACTACCTCCTCCTTTAAAGGGACAGGTACCCAACTGTCAAAGTTCAAAATATTCAAAAATTCAAAATATTTTTGTTCCATGCAGAAATAAAAATTTGTTTTCTCTGTAGCAAGACTTGTGCAATGAGTAAAAGGCACATCAAGTCATTGCAGGATTTCTGCTGACGTTGGGACAAGCACCTCCACAGAACAAACAGCACTGATGGCCTTCCCATTCTTTAGAAAGTCCTGGGTGACTTATCTGATTTGCGCTGGTATCCCATCCAGGCACCAATCAGTTTCACACCTGCTGCGCTCAAACATCTTTGTCACAGGTATCATAATCACCTGTCTGTCTGTGTCTAACTCTGACTGTGACTGTCACCTGTCACAGAACTAGGTGACTCCCGCACATTGAATGAGCCCATAAATCAGTACATCTCTCCCCACCAGTGCAAGCCTTCTGATATCTTGGTTAGCTCTGCCAGTCTAGCTTTTACTTAGAGAATCCTTATGAGTCAATAGGAACTTTCCATTCAGCTTATCTCCTTGTATATTTTACCTGTATTGTTTTCTCCTGCTCATATTTAGTGCCCTTCCTTGAACAGAAAGAACCTGTAACACAGAGAGGTTTGTTTAGGCAAAAGGGTTAGCTTTGCTGTGTTTCTGCAAACCTGAGCTGTTATCTATGACTCACAGTACGGTGTCCTTCTATATAGCTTCCATCTTTATTTTAGCACAAGTCAAAGAATTACACTTGTGTTGATATGCTCAGGGGCACACGGGGCACTTTTAAACAAGATATTGCAAGATCCAAAGACCTGCTCTTGATTACATTCCAGGCTATGTTGCGAAACAAGCAGCCTATCAGAAGACCACAGTGCAATTACATTTTTATCTCATATCTTTAGCAATGTTGAACACAGAGGAAACCTTTTTCATCAAGCAAGCCTTCTTCTCGATAATTAAAAATATCAAAGGCGTGTTTGTGTTCAGTAAGGCTGCCAAGCACAATTTTTTGTACATATAACAGCTACGGCTGGTAGAACTGTCAGCTGAACTGGTTGTGCTTGTGTTTCTGAGGACTAACAAAATGCTACCTGAAATGTGGCTGGTGCGCAGGGCTGTTTCTCTCTGCACCCACCCACACCGCCCATCCTAAACGGCCCCTCTAAGCAGGTAGCAGAGCCTCCGCTACTGAATACTGCTGTCATACGAACGGTATCAAATTAGCACCGGCAAAGCAACTTGATAAAGCCGCTTCAGAGGCCGCAAGGAGACTTTTGGAATATTTTGCAGAGGAGCCGTGCATCAGCTGCCTATCTTCTCTCTGTGGCAGCCAGCAACATGAGACTAAAAAGTCGTAAATCCCAGCGATTAATGCTCTCCAAAGAAAGAGTGATATGAGCTGTCAGTAAAAAGGAACTCACCAAAACAAGGCATGCTGTAAAAAGAGAGTGTGGGGATGGGGTGGGGGAGTGGTGTACCTGTTAAACTCTTAGAAAACCCGTTGCCTTGTGAATGGCTGAGCCTTTCAGTTTGAACTTTTCTGCCACCTTATGTTCACAAGCAGGAAGCGCTTTCAGAAAATGTATTTTTCCCCTCCTGTCTCTCACACTGACTGTCTCCTTCATCCTTTTCCTCAGCAGTCGTTCAAGATGTTCTGCTGGCTGGGCAGTCAGCCGGGCCTTGTTCAGCCTCAATGCTGGCGCTGAGACAACAGCTCCCCTGTGCCTGGAGGCACCGATCTGGCTTCCAGGGTGCAGTGCAAGGCCAGGCATGGCTCTGTCTTCCAGCAAAGGGCCCGGCTGCTGCCACGGCACTCTCTACACTGCCTCACATCTGTTGCTCAAGAAAACGAGCTCGCTCCGTGGGAGGGCAGAGCCGGCATCATGTGTTTTTCTTATGAAGCAGGGGGTGAGGATTATGTGTCATTTTAGCTTAACTTCCCCTTCCAAATGCAAGGCCCATGATCCAGAGACATCTATTTGCTATGAAGTCGAAAACCTTCACATTTCAGTTATAATTTACAAACACAACTGGACAGATAAATGATCCGCGTTGCGCGGCGTGTGGTTCCAAGTGCACAAACAAGCCGTGAATGTGCTAAGAATCATTATGCTCTCGGTCCGTTGACGAAGAAAGGGCTTCCTCCGGGGGGAGAGTGGGCGTGTTAGAGATGCAGCAATAGGAAATGACCCGTGGCTGGAGCTCCCTGCCTGGCAGACTGCCTTGCTCTCAGTGAACTCGATGAAGCCGAATGTTTGTTTCGCGCTGGGCAGAGTCGTTCATCCACACACGGTCGCACCATCCATAGATAAACAACGCGGGATTGGGAAGGGCCTCCTACGTGCAGAGGAGCAGATTGCAGTTCAGAGCTGGGGTGCCAAGGCCGTGGGTTGTTTCAGGTTATTTGGAGCAGACTTGGGAAAGGTTGCAATGCTGAGAGGACAGGTATGAATCAGGTAGCTACAAGTGCAGGTATTTCAAGGTGCAGCAGTTCCCCCCGGCTTCCTTTGAAGACCTCAGGAGAGGCTGTGTGCCACGTTCCCTGTGTTTATGCCGTTGGGACCGGATGGATATAAATAGAGCTCTGTGGCAGTAGCACAATGGCTACGCAATGTCCTTCGCTAGAAAGGCCAGACTTGCCCAAGAGCTACTGAAAACGATAGTTATTTATTCATTTATTTTTATTTAGACAGGCTTTGAGCAATCGGCCCTTTGGATCTGATCCGATGTGAGTGTTGCATTCAATCTGAAGTCTCCGTTTGTACGAGCTGTGGGGACACCGTGCCTTGAGAAGCAGAGAGCAAATGTCATAAGAGCGTATGTGAAGGACTGCAAGTGTCTGCCTGAAAAAACCGGGGAACGGAGTCACCCACTGGGGCTCCCACGATTGCCTTGGCTGGTCCATGATGTGTCCCACATTAGGGAGAGGGAGCGTGTCTCTTCGAAATTCTGTACCGCAGCACCAGACTTGCACCATTGCCGTTACTGCACCAGCAGCAACCGTAGTGCTAGTTATTTTCAGGGGATATGCAGCATTCAGAGCGTCAGCTTTAAACAGGAGGCCTATAGAAGTCCCTGAGGTGTGTGGCAAAGAGAGCTCAGACCAGGATGATGTCAAGGGCAGGCCTGGTTGGGCACTTGATGAGGGCCCACACCTCAACAGCTCCTGGGCTTGCTCCTCCTCTTCATTTATTTATTTATTTGGAATATTTATATGCCGCCCTGTCACGAAAGCCTCAGGACAGCTTACATAGATAAAATAATATAAAACATAACACAAGTGAATTACAGACCCACACATATAAGAACCAATATTAAAAGTTATTAAAATATTGCTGGAATAAAAAGGTCTTAACCTGGCGTCGAAAAACAAATAACAAAGGCGCCAGGTGGACCTCTCTGGGGAGCGCATTCCATAGGTGGGGCGCCACCGCAGAGCAGGCCCTTCTCCGGGTACTCACCCTCCTAATATCTTTCATGAAGGGTTCCCGGAGGAGGGCCTCTGCTGCCGATCTCGGGGGCAGGAGGGCAAATATGGAAGAAGGCGGTCCTTTAGATACCCAGGTCCCAAGTCGTTAAGGGCTTTATAGGTAATGACCAGCACCTTGAATTGAGCCCGGACTTCGATGGGAAGCCAGTGAAGCTGATAGAGGACTGGGGTTATGTGAGAATAATGCCCAGTCCCTGTCAGCAACCTGGCTGCTCTATTTTGCACCATCTGAAGTATCCAGACTGTCTTCAAGGGCAGCCCCACATAAAGCGTGTTGCAGAAATCCAACCGGGAAGTAACCAATGCGTGTGTTACTGTTGCTAGGCAATCGTCCTTGAGGTAGGGACGCAGCTGATGGATTAGCCGAAGCTGAAGGAAAGCGCTCCTCGCCATCGCAGTCACTTGAGCTTCCAAGGGCAGCTCCGGGTCGAGGAGCACTCCCAAGCTGCGGACCCTGTCCTTCAGAGGGAGTGCAACCCCATCCAGGGCAAGGTCCAGGCCACCTACCCAGGAGCTCAATCCACCCACCAACAAGGCCTCCGTCTTGTCTGGATTGAGTTTCAGTTTATTGGCCCTCATCCAGCCCATTACCTTGGCCAGGCACCGGTTCAGTACAGCCACCGCCTCACCTGGATCGGTTGAAAAAGATCACCAATGATCATCTTGTTCACCTGCCTCTAGGCAATGGAGGCGGTGAGGAGGTGGTGCAGGAACTGCCCTTGCCCACTTGCCCACTGGCTCTCTGCCCATCAGGCAGGCATGTGGTAGCTGAGATGAGAGACAAGGAGAAGCAAGTGTGGCTGGTGCCAAAGGTGCTGAGAAGGTAGACCCCCCCAGGGAAAGGACCAGTGAAGGTGTCTTGCTCTGGGGCACTTTCATGTGGGTATCAGTCAGAATTTGTGGAAAACCTATCAGCATATCAGTCGTTCAAGTCCACGCTCCAGCAACAGATGCTGAAGAAGAAATGGGAAAGCATCTGCTGAAGAAGAAATGGGAAAGAGGAAACGGAAAACTCACCAGAACAAGGCATGCTGATAATCAAAATGAATGGAATGCAGAAGCAGGCATCAAAGCAAGATCCAGTGTTGTGGGAGAATTTAGCTCTGCGACAAGAAATGAAGCAAGAAAACAACTCATAGAATTGCAGCCAGCCATCTGTTTATTGCAAATATGTATTTCAGTCAACTGAACAGACAATTGCACACATAGTCATCATCAGATGGCCAAGAAGGAACTCAAGTAGGAAACAACATGCGTAATTGGAAACAGAAGACAGAGAATCTGTATTTTCACTGCCAAAACAAGAGCAGGAGCAGATTATGATAGTGACCATGAACTGTTAATGTCAAAATTAGAGCAGAGCTGTAAGCTACAGCAAAGCCTTCGACTGTGTGGCTAGTGAGAAGCTATGAAGAAATAGAGGTGCCTCTGCACTTGATCATTTTATTTATGTATTACATTTATATACCCCCCCCTCCCCCATCACCTGTAGGCCCTCTTATCCTGATGTGTAACCTACTGGGCAAGAAACTACTGTCAGGACAGAATATGGAGAAATAAAAGGTTTCCTGCAGCCAAAGATGTCAGACAAGGTGTATTTGGTCTGTGATTTTAACAGCTGATTCATCCATATTAAGCTTTTGGAAAGATGGGCATGAGAATACTAGTTGTTCTGTCACAGGACAGATGTATTCTCTTGGCTTTACTATGGGCTGATGATTGCATTGGCTTTCATTGTAATGCAAAGCCACTGTCGGAGCATATTTAGTGAGAGATGAATGGTCAGCACCAGCTATTACGAAATCAAAGAAAGCCCCCCGAAATGAGAGCTCTCTCTGGACCAGGACACCCTGAACGAAGAGCGTTGCTCTCTCTTGCTTAAAGCACCAGCACCAGCTTTACACACAGGGAAGCAGCCACTTTAGTTGCAGGCCTGAGGTGAAAGGGCCGAGACTGATGGTTGCGCTACTTTCACTGCCAGGGATGGGGAGCAATAGCGGCATGTTCTGCCCAAGGTTCCAAAACGCCTCGCCTTGCCTTGGGTGCGATGCACGTTGGCTCCCATTCTTGCCTCATGCAGCAACATGTTTTGGATCCGCTCTGGCTGCACAGTCAGCAGACTTGTGCGTGAGGGAGAACGGCTGGGTCCGCAGGATCCCCGGGGAAACGACGCCCCCATGCCTTATTCCCGGTGCCCCTGTGCGAGCCAGCTGCAGGCTGTGCCGTTGCCAAGGACCCGCATGGTGTGCAGCTTGCTGTGTCTGAACCCAGGGAGGTGCTCACAGGGGTGGCTTCCAGGCCAGCCCAGAACCCATGGCTTGCTGGAGGGTCTCCGGGGGGCAAGGGAAGGAAGTCTCTGTGGCCTTTTCTCCTGGTGAGCGCAAACCTGGTGAACGCCTGCATTGACGCTGGAGAGTCACAAAAGGCCACGGCAACACAAGCAGCAGCATTGTATAGTCGAATGAAAAGATGAGTGACAATTCTAGTACGGGCGCATCATTGCTACTCTATTCCACAATAATTCAATGCAGCTGTTACATTATTTAGGGCAGGAACTTGTTTTTGTTTATGCATTTTGTTTATGTAACTGTATAAAAAACCCAACCTAAATACATTAATGGAAGTGTATAAATAAATGGGTATTATTTTAATGGGGCCATCTTCACCCACAGGTTGTGGGGTGTGTGCGTGTGCGCGCGCATGTGCAAAGACTTTAAGTAAAGAGCATATTGTTAACTGTTTATACGTCTTATCAATGTGAAGCTGAAGAAGCAGCATATTCCAGGGATGGCCAGACTTCCTTGATGGAGGAGCCACATTCGGTAAATGTCAGATGTTTGAGAGCCGCAAGACATAAACAAATGTTTATTTATTTATTTATTTATTTATATTTATTTGGTACAAACAAACAGGCATTGCTACAATGATTTAGGTGGACAATCAGGTGAAAAGTTTTTGTGATTTGTTTCCTAGATACGTCATTTGCAATGCACGGGCTTTTGGTGCAGTGAAAAGCCGATTGGGACCTTCTCATCAAATCCCCTTATGATGATGCAAACACTACTAGCCTAGGCAATTAACCATGAAATGGATCTCCAGCTGTTTTTACTGAGAATGCAGCTCGATGGAGCCCACTGAGTTTAGTCCCAGGCACTCATCTGAAATGACAAAGCACTTCTTTAGGCACACACACACTCAGGAAGAGGGTGGGCTGGGTTGGCGGCCTCGCAAGAACTTGCCCCAGCATGCCCTGCTGTTGAGCGCAAAGAGCTGGACAGCTGGAGTGGCACAGGGCATGCTGGGTGAGCTCTCGTGAGGCCACCAACCCAACCGACCCTCTTCCAGAGCCTCAGGGAGAGAGCGGGACAGGACAGTGGGCTTGGGAGAGCTCACTGCACTCGGGCGCATGCCATGCCTGTGATCCAGATTCAGGAGGGCTCCGAGCTCTCTGAGGACTGCAAAATAAGCTCAAAGAGCTGCATGTGGCTCACGAGCCCTGGGCTGGCCACCCTGGTATATATGCTTACTTAGGCTTATTAAGATGTGATAGGTGGCATACAAATCTATTAAAGAATAATAGTGTATTTCTGGGGCATTTATTGAAGGAGTGTAGGCACTTTTCTTGCGAGGAAAACCTTTATCATTAAGACTATTTTGGACTTAGTGAAATCACAGAACAT
The DNA here is from genome assembly GCA_023646645.1 of Varanus salvator macromaculatus. Lineage (NCBI taxonomy): Eukaryota > Metazoa > Chordata > Lepidosauria > Squamata > Varanidae > Varanus > Varanus salvator. The sequence continues at coordinate 149,821 of JAIXND010000791.1, read as the reverse complement.
AGTTATGCTATAGATTTGCTACCACAAAATGTAGGATGGTCACCATTTGGGCTATTTTTAAAAGTAGCTGAGAGAAATTCATGGCAGGTCAGATTACCAATGGCTAGCCCTGATGGCTAAATGCCACCTCCGGGGGTTATATGCCCATGTGTACCAGCAGTTGGGGAACATGAGTTCAAGGACGCTGTTGCGTTCATGTCCGACTTGTGGATTTGCTATAGGTAGCTAGCTGGCCATCTACTGCATGAGCAGAGTGCGGGCAGCAATGAACCTTTGGCCTGATACAGTGTAACTGGGCGAGTGCAGCACAAGAACTAGGATATGTGGCAAGCAGGCTGTGAATTCTGGCTTGTTCATGGTTGATTCGGCTTCATTAGCACATGTGGGTGCAGACAACACAATGCTCTGAGTCATGGTTAGAGGCAACTCACACTCCACCTGTCCCCTGGCTTGGTCTGCTGTGTGAAGTACTGTCATGGCTCTTCCTATGTTCTCAAGGAACCATTATCATGATTTCTCAGTGACTATTTAGCACAACGTAATTTTAATGGATTAATAATTTAAGTGGAAATGTGGAAATGTATTTATGTATTTATATGGAAATATATTTTTGTACACTGGCTAACAGGTTCTTTCAGCAACTGTTCCCCAAATATGTGCCATTAGAAAATAGTTTGAAACACCCCTGTGTTAGGCAGCAAATAGAGCCAAAGAGCACCAAAACATATGTTTTCTTCTATTTTCTTCTGTTAGAAAGTGGAGCAGAGGATAGCCTGGGAAATAGATGCGTATTTGTAGATTCCAGCTTCAGGAAGAATGCCAAAGCCTCGGATTTGCTGTTTCTCTTCTGGCACAGGTGAGGGTGCTATAAAACAAGCACTAGAAAAACTAACCCAGCGAGCCTGGGGAAGGAGGGAGGGAGAGCGGGAATGACAGTCAGCAAGGAAAGGGGTTGTTGTTTCTCTTTTAAAAAAGGATTGTGTCAGTTAATAACACTGCTTTTTCTCAGTGCCCTTCCCGTTTGCCTTTTACAGCCATTTCTGTCATCGTTACAAATCAAAAGGGAATATAAAGGGCAAGCGTGTTGTGTGTTGAATGCATGGCATGCAGCCAAGTCAGGGAATTTTTGTGAACTTAATTTCAGGCGGCAGGGGCAGTTTCCATCAAGAGGCAGCATGCGGGGAGGGGAGATTTAACTCCTCCTTCCCCAGCTGTGATCCTGATGGAAGAGTTTCCGTGTGAGTGCAAGCTTTGTGTGCGGGGCGCTTCCCAATGGGAAGCTCCCCAAAAGAATCCCACGGGGGGGGGGCTTGCCCTGCAGGGAGGGGTGCCTTGGGCTATAACTCCCTGACTGGCCATGCTCACTGGGGCCGCTGGGGCCCCAAGCTCTTCTCTCCCTCCTCCTCGGTCATGAATTCTCTGCATTTCTTAACTCACGTCTCCCTTTGCAATCTGCCTTTCTTTGTTCCCTCTCCCTCGCACGCGTGTCCCCAGGTATTTTGCCATTTCGCTCTTCGTCGCCCTGTGCTCAAAGGCCTGTTTCCTCTGCACCCTGACCACAGAGTCACGCCTGCCCGTCATGGCGTTCTGCAGGCCGTGCTCAGGAAAGGCCACAGGGGATGCGAGTCAGTGTGGAGAGCCGGTGTGGTGTAGTGGTTAAGAGCATGGGACTGGGACTCAGAGGATCTGGGTTCTAGTCCCTGCTCAGCTATGGAGCCAACTGGGCCAGGCACAGACTCTCAGCCCAGCCTACCTCACAGGGTTGTTGTTGTGGGGATAAAATGGAGGCGGAGAGATGATGTAAGCTGCCTTGAGCCCTTTGTAGGAAAAAGGCAGGATATAAATCGCAATATAAATGAATAAATAAATAAAGTCACAGGGGAGGGCGCACACTCCCTTTTGCTTGGGTCCCTTGGACAGGCCTCGGCCCTGGGGCCAGGGCCAACCCAAAGCATGCCACTGCCTGAGGCAAAGAGGGGCCCTCCCCACTCCACGTAACGAAGTGGCTGGGACCCCAGCCGAGCTGTGCGTGAGTCGGGTGGCTTCCTCACCATCCCGAGGGCAGCCCCCCACACCTTGCCAGCACTTCCTGCCACTGCCCTGCCCACTTCCTGAGGGAGCTGCTGTGCTCCACCTAAGGGCAAGGCCGGCTCTGGACTGGACTGGACTGACTGGACTGGACAGGACTGGAAGGAAGTAGTAGTAGAGTTGGAAGGCCACCGAGTGCAAGCCCATGTGCCACTTCCACTTGCGGTCACCCATCCGGTTGCAGGCCCGCACCCTTCCCGCTGAGCGAAGCTGCCTCGATCTGCTAGCTCGATGCGTCACTCTGCGGGCAGGGAGCATGCAGGACGTGCAGCTTTGCGGGATGAGAGCACCGCAGCAAGCTGCCTTCCGATGCCATGCACCGATGGCACAGGCCCACAGCCGTGGATAGGAGCCCCTCTGTAGATTTAGCCCCCCTCCCGCCAGGTTGCCTCTGAAGAATCCAGAACCGCCTGGTGGCTGCGGAGAGCCAAAGGCACCACAGAACCCGGGAAGGGCCTACAGGTGGTCGTCCTTCTGCCCCCAGAGGAATGCTGCCAGAGCTGCTGCCTTCCGGCGCAAGAGCAGGACGCATGTGCAAGTGGCAGCAGGGCGACGGCATCTGCCCCATCAGCGCTGCTTCCTCGGGAAACGGCTGCTGCCCAGGGCCCCGTGCAGCTCATCCCCACAGCCATCCTTGGCATCTCCGGCTAGAGCGGGAAGCACCTTAGTCTAAAGCCCTGCAAGGGCATCCTGCAGCACAGGGGTGGGTGGCTTGTCACTCTCCAGATGTGCTGGGTCACAGCTCCCGTCAGCAGGGCTCAGGCTGATGGGAGTTGTAGGCCGAAGCATCTGGAGGGCCAGAAGCTGCTCGCTGCTGGTGGAACTTGCCCTGGGCTGGCAAAAGGCAGTTTCCTCGGTCCCACTGCGGAAGCTGCCCACAGGCGCAAGGTCGAAAGGCCCTCAGTGCTCTTCCCGCCTTCTTGGGAAAGCGGGGTTTTCTCTCGCAGCATGCCTAATCAGTACTTTGCTCAATCTATTTTTAAACATGCCAATCAATCAGCAGGTCTTTAATTGCTCATCTCCCCAACCCCCCTCCCCTGCTTATCTGAAAGAAGTCCCCACAAATGTCACCGCTCGGCAATAAAGCAAACATCCCTTTGAAGGATGGGAAGGATCTGTGACCACGACCGGCATCGTGAATATTTCATCCGAAACCTTTGCACAGCTGGTGCACGGGAGCGGCGGGAAGTTGCCTTCCACAGAACTGCCCGGGCTTTGGACTTTCCATCATGTCACACCTTGGAGGATCCCTGGAAAGTCAGGCTTTGTCGGCAGCCACAGCGCTCTCCCATCGCTAAACCGGCTGCCCTCGTCGCCCCTGCTCTTTTATTCTTGGCAGTCAGCAGGGAGGGAGGGAGGGAGAGGGCAGGGTGGGCAGCCTTGGGCCTGTGGAGACAGGCAGCTGAACAGCCCCCTGCAGACAGACTGCACGGTCCTTCCCCAGGCAGCCTGTCAGAAAGGAGAAAGGAGGAAAGGATGTGGCAAGGAAAAGGAGTAGGCAGTGGGACCCACGCTTCCAGGAGCTTCCAGGAATTGCAGTGGAACCTCAATCCCCGGGGAAGGGGGCCCACTTGGCTCTCCTCTTGGAAGCCTGTCCCGCAGGGCTCGCTCTGTAGTAAGGGCGATGCCGAGGGGAAGGATGCCTTCCGCTGGAAGTCTGCATCCCTTGGTTCTGGTTGCATGAGCCCACGACCAGGGTGGAGCAGGCTGCTCTCCCAGTGTGCTTCACAGCCCCATAATTTAAAAACTGTTTTATTGTATTTTTAATACTGTTGTGAGCCGCCCCGAGGCTTTGTTGCAATGGGGCGGCATATAAATGTTTAAATAAATAAATAAATAAATAAATAAACTGCCTATTATGCTGCCCTTGTCAAGAAACAGCGAACGCAGGCATGCTGGGAGTGTGCAAGCAAAGGAACATGCACAGTTTATTCCGACATACAGGAAATACTGTATTTTTTTCTCTATAAGACTCACTTTTTCCCCCCCTCAAAAGTAAGGGGAAATGTCTGTGCGTCTTATAGAGTGAATATGTGTGTGCAGTAAGTCTGTCAGATGTGCAGCCCATGGGGAAGTGATGCACAGAAGTGACGCACTAGTTTTTCCTCCCCTAAAAACTAGGTGCGTCTTATGGTCAGGCGCGTCTTATAGAGCGAAAAATATGGTACATGCGGCATGTAGGCAGCCCCCGAAGGGACTGCCAAGATGGGGTCTGTATGGGATGCTTTCATAACCTACCAGCTACATACACAGTTTAGAGCATGGAGAATCACGTGGGCAGTAAAACAAAGAGGCCACATGGATGAAGACAAAGGACAGAAAAGGAAAAAGTTTCAGCACAGGCACCCAATAGCATGTCTAAGGTGCAGGTGGGGGACAAGACTCAGCATGGATTCCCGATCAGGTCAGGGTCCCACCCAAAGTCTCAAGCTGTTCTTGGAGTGCCAGGCTTTCAGCAGCCATGTTATGGCAGAGCTTCTGCTTGTTTTGCCCCAGTATCTTTAACTTTATTTATTTATAAAATTTGTATGCCATCCAATTACTAACGTCTCTGGACAGGTAACAGCATAAATAAATTGACAACCCACTCTGGCTGCAATTACTAAAATACAATGATACAATTCAATATTAAAACTTATTAAAATATTGATTAAATAAAAAGGTCTTAACCTGTTGCCGAAAAACATATAATGACGGCGCCAGGCGGCCCTCTCTGGGGAGCGCATTCCATAGATGGGGCGCCACCACAGAGAAGGCCCTCCTCCGGGTACTCTGTCTCCTAACATCTTTCACATCCTTGTAAAACTACCCTGCCACAAGCATCTAGGCTGACCATCGGCTTGCCGCTACAATATTCTGGCCAGGATTTTTCTTACCCCACAGGAATTTTGCAAAGGCTGGTGATTTGTTGACGAACATGGAGGATGCTACTGAGCACAAGCTCCTGATCCTCAGCTACACAAATTGGCATCAAGGTTCTTAGGTGCACATTACACTTTGTGAAGGCCAGTGCCATCTTTTCCAAACACTGACAAGGAAACGCGCCGGCCGCTTGCACTCCCTCCTGTTCACTGATCTGTTGACAGAGTTCTTTGCAAACTCTCAGCTGCACTTCCACGCTAACCCTTCTGTTTTATGTTGCTTTATTATTTATTGAAAACAATGAGATGTTTTCATGCTTAACCATGTTGCATTGGCACATAATCTAAAACGAATGGTTCAGATTATGAATGCGAATTATTTATCTTCCACAAAATGTTGGTCAAAATATTAGTGGCAGAGAACAAGAACCCCTTGGAACTGGGAGGACTGCTGAGTGAGGTTTGGGCTCTTTTGTGGGGTGCAGGTGAAGGAGAATTGCCAAAGGGGAGCACACAAGGTCCTTCTCCACTCTGCAGGGAGGAGTGTGGAGCCAGCCTTCACCTTCACTGGCCTGCATGGGATGCCCACAATTCTCCGAGTCCAGAGGGTTACGGGGCACTTCTTTGCACTGCCCTCCAGGTCAGCCTTCTCCAACCTGGTGTCCTTCTACAGACATACAACCAGCAGATCAGGGGAGTGAATCCCTTTATTCCTACCTGATAAACTCCAGGCTACTGCACCCGGAGTCCTTCTGCCTTCACGCCAGTTACACACCATCTCACACCAGTGTATCAGTGCTGCTAGAATGCCTGCTTTAAAAACAACTTCCTTTTTCAGAGTTCATCTTGAAGATATATTTAAACACAGTGCTGTATATTCAGGTGCGGGGCTTGCAACATGCAGCAGAGTTTCCTCAGAATTTCTGAGGAATCCTTGGTATGTGTTGCACTGATCAGATCGTGTGTGTGGTGGGGAGGGGTGGGGAGAAGCTGCCAGTGCTTGAGGACCGTAATGGGGTGGAGGCAGGCAAGGGAAAATGAAGATGGCACAGATCACACTGTGAGAGGCAGGCGTCTTCCCAGAAAATGGTGCCCCGCATCGCTGAAAAACCCGCCTTCTTCAAACGGGCCTTTTCCGACTTCTAAGCTGTCTTGACCCAGTTTCACTGGCCTCATTTCTGTGTTGATACAAATGAGATTGTATTGCATTTTTAATTGCAATAAATGTGTTTACATGAAAAGAACACAGCTTGTCAGGGGAGACGGTGACCTACTTTTCCCTCAGAAAGTGTGTGCATATACAAGAATACTGTGGTGAGTTGACAGTCTTGGTCACGTGCTCAGTTGAGCACTAGGACGTTTAACAAAGGAACCTAATTTTTCCCTTAAATGCTGGGAATTTCTCTGGAAGGCCAGGAATTATAGTGGCCAGATATAAAAGGATGCACTCTGAATAGCTGTGAGGGAATTTCAACAGGTATAGTGTGTCATGGGAGTGACACCTGTTCAAATTTCCCAGTCCATCCAATTATATATTGCAATATAAAAGCAATATAATACCATCTTAATAGCTATGAAAGGAGCAAGGGCCCTGCCTGTTTCTGCATCTGGCCACCCTGCCAGCAATCCACTTTTCTGATGGTGCTTGGGTCCTGTGCAGGAGAAGCAGAAATGTCACAGAGAGTGTATGTAAAATGAATTAATCAATTTAAAGTCCATCTTGTTCTGCTTTACCAAAGTTTGGGTACCTAACAAAAAATGTGGAAGTATCCCTTTTTCTGGAGGTCCCATTAGGTCTCTTGCATCCTACTTCACTTTACCTTGGGATGAGGGGAAGAAATTGAGGCCCCCAAGAACCAGCCACAATCCCTGCAGGGGGGCCTTGGCCCCTCTTTGCAGGGGCTGGTCTTTATTTGAAAGTCCATTGGAAGGCAATCCTTGTTTGAAGGTGGTGGCCACTTTGCCTCTTTCAACTGGAGCAGCTCCTCATCATTTTGCATTCTTTTAACAAACAGAGGCAAAAGGAGAACAAGGGGAAAACCTTCTCCACGAGGCCTGGTTAGTATGTCCCTTGCCTGGGCCATTGTGTTAAGGATAACTAAAACAATAATTCAAAACTTTGCTTCCTACTCTTTTGGCATTCTGAAAACCCCCCTGATACATAAACACACTTTTTTGAAAGAAGAAATCAAATAACCGTAAGAAAAGCTTTCAGAGAAATGGACATGCACGCCTTTTAGAAGGGATACATTGATGCTGTGGATTTAAGACAGAACTAATATTGAAATCATTTTCTCTTTATTGAGGGAACCTTATGGAGCAGCTGCTACTTTGGTCTCCTCTCTCTTCTGTTTCTATAGTGCTCTGGACTGAAAAGAAGATAATGGCTAGAACTGCCAAGTTACATCATCATGTCAAGAACTGCAGCCACATATCTTTCAATATAATGAAGTTGTCAGATGAGCACTGATACACTTTCTTTAGGGAAAGCTTTTCTAAGTGAGGCTGTCAGGCCACTGAATCAGCTTTTAGGTCTGTTGCATATTGGAGATCCAAGTGCTACATGAGGACTGACTTTCCTGCCCTTCCACTAGAGAGCCCCTAGGTGGCACTGTGGTATAGCAGAATCAGGCAATTACACAAGTAGAAAAGGTGTTTTCTTCACTTTTAGAAACAGCACCACTGCTTTAAAACCCTGCTTTAAAATTCCTTTCTAAAAACGCTGTTTAAAAACAGCAGTGAAACTGGAGGAGTTATCATTGTCTAAAGAACTCATAATCAGCTGTGAGTAGGCAATGACAAGTCCATGATAAATGGTCAAAGTTCCACACATGAGAGAGAAGGAGGTGGTATAAATAAGGTAGTTTCTTTGATGCTCATGATGGGCACATGCTCTTTTCGAGAAGAGTGTTTTTTTTTAAATATTTCAGTTATCAAAAGAAACAGAGTCTGCCATTTTTCTTCCACTACCTAAACCAGAAAACTGGAATAACAGAAATCAAGCAGATACAATCAAAGGATGTATTTCCAATATTACATACAAATTCACTACAATGAGCAACCTAGGAAGAAAGTAAATACTACTGTCCCTATTGCATGTTCAGACAGAAGGTACCCATGAACATGTACCCATTTGCACATGGTCCCATAGTGTGTAGTGGAAACAGAAGTCCTTGCTGTAACATCCTGAATGTTTTAGTATTGTAAATAAATGAAAGAAAGAAAGAAAGAAAGAAAGAAAGAAAGAAAGAAAAAGAAAGAAAGAAAGAAAGAAAGGCAATCATTACAGATATGTTGAAAACACATGGAAAGTTGGCAATTTTGATTTGCTTTTGATTGCAACTCAATCTAACATCAATCCCGAAAGAGAAATTAGAATATGCATGAGAATTTTATATACCAGAACTGTACAGAATAGTGCAAAACCAGCAGACTGGATTTTATACAATTGATATGCAGTTCTCTGAGCAATCAAATAGTTCTTACAACAGACAAGATACACAAACGCACAACACAATACGCATACATAAACTTTTCCTTTCTGTATATGTTATTTACAAAGATAAGAGCTGAGTGCCAATTCAGTCCTCTGGAGCTCAACGGGGCAGCACACGCATTTTCATTGCAATGGGTGTCCCGAAGGAAGGAGTTAGCAAGATTAGCAACAGCTGCTTTGCCAAATTAAAGCCTTGGGCTTCATTTTCAGTGCATGTAAATGATCACACTTCCTGTTCAGTCATTTCCTGTTTTAAGACTGATTGAGGTAATAGAGATGTTGGTCTACGTAGCATGAGATAAATGGATTTTGACTGTTATTACTGGATCGAGCCTTTAATATTTTTAGTCTGATATTGAAGGCAAGAGTTGTAGCAGAGCATCTGCTGTTTTAATTCAGGATGTCACGTTTCCAGTGCCAGGGGTTTGGCCTCAATGTGAAGTTGCCAAATTGGACTGAGGTCTAGCATCACTAGATTGGACAGTGATTATAATGAGGGTTAATTCTCAGGTTCCCAAGGAAAACCTTAATCTTATAATGAAATGAAGGCAAGACAAAGTACTCTAAGGGTGCAGTCCTATGCAAATAAGCTTCACTGGACACAATGGGACTTGCTTCAGAATACACATGTACACAGTTGCACTGTACCAAATACATATTTGAATTGACGTGACCCATAACTAGATGCCCGTTTAAAAGAAATGCTAAGCAATGAAGAGAACTGCAGTTCTCTAACGATTATTCACCAGAAATTTTGGCCTACGCCTTATGCTGGCAATATATGGAACAATGAAGGTAGAACCCACAAACCATTTGTTGCCTATGACAAGATTCTTTCCCTGCTACTGGTGTCTTTCTTATATCGAGTTTCTGATGGATGTGATCCTGTATCTTTTCCACATCCACTGTTTATCCCTGGCTCCAACAGATCTGGACACATGGACTAGCTGCAGGATCAGAACCCCCATTCTAGTATACTAGGTAAGCACATGTGCTTTGTTGGTGGGAATGCCCCTTTCCTCTAGGTAATAACATCATCTGCTAATTGTACAGAGAGGGGTTGTCCTGTCAGAGTGACTTTTAAAAGAAAGTGCAGATCCAGGACAAAGCAGCCCTCACCAGCCTTCCATCCCTGAAAGGTGAGGGTGTCACTGGTCATTCAGCATGGAGAAGATGACATCTGGTCATAATCGGGACATTTAAGTAGAGCAGGGTAATTACTGTTCATCTGGAGAGAAGCATCGCTGGAGATGTCGGAAGGGCTGCGCCCACGAACCCACGCATCCGGGTGGAGGAACTGGCCAGAGTAGTCCGAGCAGTTGCTCAGTCGCGGACGGTAGAAGCCTGGATGAGGCCGGTACATCTCCTCGGCCGTGTATCTCTTCATGAACAGGTAGACAGACATGACACCTGCACTCTGAAGGAGAGAGGATGCAAAAGTGAAGCTCATGTTTCCAGGACACTGACTGGATGCAGCACCACAGACAGGTCAGCCTTGAATGCCCCTTCAGGCCCTTGCAGGACTGAGAGCTTTTCTACAAGAGGCATCAGTTATATAGTCATGATTCCTTATGCACAATTGTTTATGAGTTCTTGGATGATGCCACCATCTTCCAGGTTTGGCTTGCTTTTTCAGAGTGCTTGCCCAGTTTGTTTGCTTGCTTGTTCATTTAAAATGGTGAAAATGGGGTAGTATTTCCACTGGGTATTACACTATTCTGCCAAAGCCCAGCTCCACCTAGAAGTTGTGGAGCAGAAAAGTAGGAAAGGAAAAGCTCTTTCTGTAGGGCTTGGATTTCATTGCTGCAATGAAACGGAAATGACGAAATACAGTGACAAACAGCCTCCTGTAGAAAAGCTCTGACTAAGAAGGGGTACGCTCAGGGCTTTTTTTGTCATAGAACGCACCGGAATGGCGTTCTGGCACATTTTACGAAGTGATTTTGAGTCGCCTGTCGGGCGTAGCAGGTCAGCAGCAAACATCATTAACATAGTGCCTGCGGGCTGCTTTTGTGTCTGCACCGCCCGGCTTGGGGCGCTGCTCGGCTTGGGATTGGTGTGTGTGGTCGCAGACTGAGTGTTTACTGCCGGCAGCAACGTGAGTTCCGGCGCCTTTTTTTTTTTTTTTTACAAAAAAAGCACTGGGTACGCTCATCTTTGAGACTGGGGGGTGGGGTGGGTGGGGGTTGCAAGGCCCTCAGGAGGTTTGAAAGCTCTTTGTTTGTTTGCTTACGTTCCCTGGCATTGCATTTATATCCCTTCTCATTTCCTCTTGTGACGAACCTAAGGTGGCTTTCATAGTCCCTCACTCCATTTTTACCCTTGGAACAACAAACCTGTGGAGTAAGATGAATCCCGATCTCCCAGGACCCCAGTCTGGCACTCTCCCCACTAGACCACACCAGCTCCCCCACAACACACAGACTTCTTGTACGCAGAAATGCATTCCATTCCTGGCACGAGGTTGATAACAACCAGCAGAGACATAGCAAAGCACCTGAATCCTCTAGCCTGGGGATGGGGAATGTGTGGTCCTCCAGACATTCTTGGATTGTGACTCACATCATCCTTCACCACTGGAGATGCTGGATGAGGCTGGCAAGAGCTGCAGCCCAGTGTCATTTGGAGTGCCAGGGGCTCTGTGGCCTTGAACCAGCTATTTCAGTCTGAAATGTCTCAGGGATGCCTGGCAAGTGCATGGTCCACAGCTGGTGAAGCAAATAACGTCGAAGAGGCAGGCTGAATGCCTGCACTCCCTGGTACTGCAGGACTTCTCCTTGGCTCTTGCAGGGATGGGGGACCTCAGGCTACGGGACCCAATCTGGCCCTGCAGGGTTCCCACACAGTCATTTCCCTGCCTCCTTTCTTGGCTGCACCTCTTTCCTTGAGCCACCAACAGTTTAGTGGTTTCACGGCCTATGTGCAGTTTTTTCCCCTTTCTAAAAGGTCAAAATGGCTTTCCTTTGTTACTGGCCCGGCTTGAAGGTAAAATATTCTGGTATATTTTTATTTGGGTATTTGCTTCTGGCTCTGCCCACCATTATACTATACTCCCGAGAGCTTCTCTCAGTGCAGTCTTGAGTGCTTCTCATAGCCACCCTTGGACTGTTGGCTGTGGTCAGAAGAACGGAAGACCTCCCAGCATTCTCTGGGAGGGAAGGGAGGCTAAGTGGCAGGATGTCTCCTCATGCTCCCTCTCCCCATCCACAGCCCAAGATGCCTCTTCTAAGGCAAAGCCGTGCCCAGCAGGGTCAGGGTTAGAGGAAGATGTCCAGGATTTCGCATTGAGAAGGTATGTCCAGGATCGCTCCTTGATTTGCTTGGGCTGTATACCTTTTCCACAGGCAGCTCCCCATTAATCTTACCTCTGTCAGGAGAAAAGAGATAGCCGAAAAAGCAAACGACCATCCATATCTGTAAGTGAAATACGTCTCCGAGTCTTTGGTTCTGTTGAGCATTTCATCATTGATGCTGGAGATGTACAGAACGAGCCCCACAACCAGAGATAAGCCTGGGAAGCAAGAGGACTGGAGTCAAAAGACATGCGAAGGGGAAGCATTCATTGGTGGAGCTCGATCCCACCCATGAGGTCTCCTCTCAGAGCAAGAGTGGGGAAGCTGAGGCGCTCCGAATCTTGTGCAACTGCAGTCCAGTCTTCCCAGCCACTGGCCGTGCTGGCTGGGCCGATGGGAGCTGGACTGCAGCAGCACCTGAAGGGTGCCCCTCCCTGCTCTGAAAAGGCACTTGCAGCTGGAGGGAACATCTTGCCAAGGAAGGGAGAGCACTTCTGCCGAGGGAGCAGCCGCCACCACTCCCTGAGAAGCAAACTTCTCCTGCTGAATTCGGCAACAGATTTATGTCCCTGGACATCGTTCTTCTGAACCGTGAGTTCTCCATCCCAGCCCAAGCTTTTAAGTTCTGCAGTCCCAGCTGCTTGTTTAACACCCTCTTAAGGCTCTGAATAAAACATGGGCTTCTCCTCTCAAATGGAAACATGCTCACAGATGACTTTCTGAAAAGTTTCAGGCCTGCTCTATTAACTCAAGTCAGTCACAGGGAGACATTACAGAATTACAGAAACTGGCTCTGGAGCTGCACAGAGTCATAGAATAGGAGAGCTGGGAGGGATCATGAAGGCCACCGGATCCAGCCTCCTGCTGTTGCAGGACACCAAGTTACACCATCCCACTCAGAGGGCTTTCTAGTCAAAATGCAATGTGAGACTTGGACCGTAGTGTTCCATCAGAGGTCTTCAAGCACTGTGGGAGGTTGCATGTGGATACACACCATGCCTTGGGTTCAGTCAGCAAGGGCCCCCAAGAATGGAGCTGCCTCCCTTTGAGAGTGTCCAAGGTCCAAGCCTGAACATCGAGAGACTGAGCTCTTTGAGCTGGTTGTGGGAGCTCAGGATGAAGGTGGGAAAGGCTGGGGAATCTGCAATGATTTCAGCCCTATTCATGCCATCCCCCTCTTGTCATTCCAATTCCCTGGGCTGAAATCCAGCAATACCTGAGCCAGTGGACCTGCCCGTGTAATTTAGGTTCCTAATCATGTAGGATTCTAATTCACATGGGGAATCTGTCTGAACTGCAGGCATTCAGCAATCCAAAGCATGGAGGAGCTGGGTCCTAGGACAGGGGCAGAGCTCCCTACACCAGCCACTCCTGTGGCTCCTGTGGCTTTCGCTCTAGCCTGTTCAGTGTAACCTGCCTTGAGCCTACAGTGTAGATCAGGTTAAAACCTACAGGGCAACAACTTGTGGGTCTAGAAGTTTTGCCCTACAATTCCCGTCAACCTCTCTACTGGACATGTGGCTCGGGCTGATAGCTTTGGGCCAAAACATCTAGAGGGCCTTCACTTGTGTCATCCTGCTCTTTTTTTTTTTTCTGGGGGTGGATGAGGCAATGAGAGACACCTAGTCACATATAGTGTTGAAATGCTTTCATTTGTGGGGTACTGGGTGGTAATGGGGGCAGTTCTTTTGTTTATGGCATGCATGTATGTCCCGTCTTCTAAGATTCTCAGGGAAGCATGCGCAGTTCTCCCCTGCTCCCATCCATGTTATCACCACAAAAATCCCATGAGGTCGATGAGGTGGAGAAATAGCCACTTGGGTTGCCCCTGTCTTGATTTGGCATTCTAACCACCTCTCTGATCATTGCATACTTGGAAATAACAGTACTGAGGGTGATGCAAAGCTATGGCATCCTATTACAGGCAGACTGTCACAATGCAGGACGAGACCAAAATCTGCCAAAATCAGCCCATGTTCCTTCTCAGGTATACATATGAGAGATCTGAATTCAAATCCAGCCTACGCAGATGAATAATGTTTCCCTCTGAAAACTCACCAGAGAGAATGAAGAAGATTCCAGACACAAAGGCCAAGATGGTTCTGTGAGGCCGGATATGCCCGATGTTGCTTAGAATGAACCCAATAAACATGAAGAAGAGGCTGACGAGAGGAAACGGTGTGGCAGAACGGATCATCTCTGCAGGGGGAAAGAGGGAAAATGGTTCATGCTTCCTCAAATCAAATGATAAATAGCACCATGAATAGAAAACTTATTTTCTACACTTGCACTTTCATTGTTCTCTGTGGTCCTTCCTTTTATTTACATTTTTAATGCTGTCTTTTTCACACGAAGAAAAACACAGAGACCTTGCCTGTAGAAAGAACAGCAAAGTTGTGTTATGGACTTTACATTCATGCCATTTTTCATAGTCGTGAGCGGAGCCGGGAGACCCCTTCTGACTCGCTCTGTTTCTATGTTTCTATAGTATGAAAATATCTCCCTGTTTGGAACTTTAGAGTCCACCTGAGAACTAAAGCTGCAATCCTATGGTCCTGTACCTTTGGGTTTAGCAGATCTCCCTCTCCATGCATGGGGAAAGAAGCACATGGACAAAGGAGAAGGTCTGCCTGTGCAAGTGTTGGTGGACTTCCTTCAGCTCAGCTTGGCTTGCTGAGCAAAAGAAGCCTGACTGACAGAAGAGGACCAGATTCTAGGGAAGAACACTAGTTCACAGCTCCTGAAATGCCATGGTGAAATCTTACTGCTGTGTTGTATGGACCCACGTCTGGAGTTCTTCCAAGGTAGGATTGGTTTTCTGAAACCATGGCGAGCATCAACTGTCTGTTCTGAGGTTTTGAGGCTTCACTGTATCATTTTACCACTTTTGGAATGGAATACAATAGAGCCCCCTTGTTAGAGTGGCAGCAAAAATGGCTGCTTCTAGCTTTCATCTCCACTGCCCCCAGTCCCTAGCAACCAACATGTCATTGCTCAGTTAATTCCCATTGGCCCATTGATATGTCTGTCTCCCATTTACTTTTGGAAAGAGTGACATAGTGCAAAAAGACATGGAAGGAGAAGGGGGGAATAATGGTGAAACTGATTGTTTTCATTTCATGCAAATCTCTCTGGGGCTGGAGTGGCTGAGGAGCTCCGCAGACATGCAGGTACACTCAGGAGGGGGAAGTGGGGGACCCACCTCAGGACTGCAGTGGACCTATCAGGAGGAGGCTGCTGGGGTCTGTAGGCAAGAACAAGGGAAGGACAGACCTTTTGCTCTCATGAGCGGCTGGGAAGTGTGGGGAGTCCAGGAGGATGGAGCAGGGATGTGGAAACCATGCTGCTCAGGTAACTGTGGGACTATCTGACTAGCAAGTTCAAGCTCAGCATGTCCAAGGCTTCTTTGATCTACCCCGAGATGCCTCCAGAACGCCCTCTTTGCTCCTTTAGTGTGATCGGAGAACTTCCAAGTGCGGGACAAGGGAGGTCCTCCACAGCAGGCTAGCCTCGCTGGCCATGCACGCGGTCCCCTGTGGTCCCAGGATAGCTTCTGAGGAACAACAGCGTTACAAGGATGGGGCACTGCAATATGAAGCTCTGCAAGCGCCAACTTTGTCTCTTCTCACAAGTGGACACAAATGATAAAACCATCCATTCCAAAATAGAGTTTTGGATAACTATAGCAACAGAAGAAGCTCTAAATAATACTGCAAATTTTTGTGGTGGGGATAACATGTGTCATTTCATTTCAACCATCATTTCAAATGTATTCCTCAATCTATAGGTTTTGAAGGAAGAAAGGGAGGGGGGCTGTTTCTAATTCTTTTGAACAGATTGTCCCTGCCAGTACTATGTCAAATATTCAGACATTTCAAAAGAGTATTCATGCAGAAAAACACAGTGTAGATGTGAAACATTTTAATTTGTAAAATATCCTTTTAAATTTTGATAATTGTCACATTGATTGAGACCAGAGATATTTTTTTGTGTGGATTAAAGAAAATGACCCTTCTCCAGTCTGAATTCCCCTCTCCACAGAGCCGTTCCAGTCCCAGAATGCCTGTATCATGAATAGTTTGATCCTAAAATGAATACGGAGATTGCCCCAGTTCCTGAGTAGGCCAGGCCTCTATATTTGAGTCCAGGCTTCTGTAACCTCCTGGCCTGCTCACAGCCACACACTCCACATAGGTCTGTCCTTAAAGATGCTTTGGAAGCTTCAGGGGTTTAGAATCCCTCCTAGCAGGTACTGGGAGGTATTGGCATACTCGGCCAATTATATTAGCCAACAATAGCTTGCAGGCCCAATTTAAAGTAATGGCTGCAACCCTTAAATACATGTAGGCTCCCCTTACATCAAGGAAAACTGCTCCTTATATAATCCACCCTGTGAAGCCATGTCAGTTGAGGTGGGCAGAAGAAAATCTCCAGGGGCTTTGGCATCCCCTGCAGGCATGGCCAGGGGTCAGGAATGCTGGGAGCCGAAGATCAAAACACCTGGAGAGCTACTTTCTTCTTCCCCATGTCTAGTTAACCAGCTTGATGGTCCTTCTCATACAGGCACGTTTTTTTAGTCATGGCCTTAAAGCTCTGGTGACGTTTGCACCTGCTGACGTTTGAAAGAGTTGCTTCTTTGCAGAAGTTCTTCAGAAGAAATAAGAACTACTTTTTTCATCAGGGTTCATTTGGCCTTTAACTTGTAACGCTTTCATGCTGAATTTTACAGATTTAATTTTAATGAATCACCTAGAATGCTTTGGCTATTGGAGGATATAGAAATGTAGCAAAGAAATTGAACGAACGAATGAATGAATGATTATATCAAGGTTATCGTTTCTGCTCTTTCCTGAACATATGACCCTCTCCTTTGCACAAGAAAAAGACAACAACACAAAACAAAAAAGAAGAAAAGAAGATGCTTCCTTCACAGAAGCAGGGACACAACCGAAGGGGCTCATAGCTGCAGCAGGAGCCATGGCATGTCTGAATCAGCAGACACATTGGGATTTGGGAAGCGCCGTGGGCATTCTCGCAAAATGGCTGCTCTGAGGTCCTGCCCATCAACTGCTGCTCTGGTGGGCACTGCATGGCTGATGGCAAAACATCCCTTTCCCTGAAGGCAAACTGGTGAGAATGACTTGCACATGAACCTCATTACAAGGCAGAAGCGGGAGCTGAGCTCTCATTCTCCTGAAACCACGTAAAGATGGTGTTGGGCAGCAGCTCGTCCTTTTGCAATATGTCTGTCTCCCATTGAAAAGCATTTTAAGAACAACAATTCTTAAGGAACAAAATCGAACTCAGAGAGGCAGGGAGCCTCTGGGCACTGGGAGGGGCATCATGGGCACACCTCTGGCCTCCACAGGGGACTTATTCCCCCAGTGAGCATCAAGCCTCACCCCATCCTGACTGATTCCCCGCTCAGTGCACCCCATCCTGGTTCCCAGCTCATGCTTTCTCCCGGCTGAGCCAAGGACAGGGCTGACTGGACCCTGTGAGGGAAAGGCTTGTCCTTCCTTCCCTACATATCAAAATAGGGGCCGTTTGCAAAGTGCTTCTGGGAGTCCCATGAGGGGGACTGTCAGCCACGCCTGCAGGGAACAGAGAGCCTGTGGCCTCCCTCCATGTCCCCCAGGGGCCACGATTTCGCTGCCACCTTCCTGATGCCCCTTCTTCCTATTGCAGCCTATTCTGCTTTCTTGTGCGTCTTGCTTCTTCCTGCTCTCCTAGGGTGACAGTGGGTTAAAAATACTTCAGATAGATAGATAAATAAATAACTGAGTCAATAAATGTTTGGTGGGTTGTTGCCATGGACACGGGAGGAGTGCCTGTCAGCCTCTTGCTTAAAAGAGCATCTCTTTGCTGCCCGCTTTGCTGCGTGGAGCACACAGAACTCCAACCGCCTTCCAGGGCTCCCGACTGCAGCACCGCAGAGAAGTCCTGTCTCTGCCTGCCTCCCACATGTGCTCCAGCCCCGCCGATCTGCCTCCAGAGAAAAGAAACATAGAAACAGACCAAGTCAGAAGGAGTCTCCTGTGCCATCTAGTCTGACCCCTGGCTCCAGCCGGCTCCGCTCACGACGTGCCCACCATGTGCATGTCCAGCCTATCTTTGAACACCCTCACTGATGGGTCCTCAGCCACCTCCTGGGGAAGCCCATTCCATACCCTCAGGGTCCTAACTGTCAGGAAATGCTTCCCAGCATCCAAACTGAACCTTGGTTCCCTGAGCTTTGCTCTGTCGGAGCGCGTCCTGCCTTCCTCTGCAGGGGAGAACAGGTCTCTACTCACCTCCACGTGACATCCTTTCACATACCTGTCTGTCGCCAACAGATCCCCTCTGAGTCTCCTCTGCTCCAGACTGAAGAGACCCAGTTCCCTCAGTCTCGCCTCATACGGCATCCCCTGCAAACTGGTCACCAAGCTTGTGGCCTATGCTGCACACTAGGTTGCTTGTTTTGTGGGTTTTGCCTTTGTTCTAAGGGCTCTCCCCACGTGAAGAAGCGATGCTGCCTGTCCCTGAGATAAAGCCTCTCCTTGCTTTCCTTGTCTGTGAAGTGCAAATCTTAGAAGGGACACACACAACCCCAAGTCCCTCTCCTCAACTCACACAGTAGAAGTTACCTACTTAAAACATTGACAGTCGATTCAGAGGTCAGCTGGACGTTCATCGGCATGACGTATTCTATGGTGAAGCACCTCCCGTGTTCTTCTCCTGCAAGGGAATGAACCTGTCTTTATTTTCTGAGAGAAACAGATCACCCTAACTACACAAGCTTTCTTTGCCTTCCAAAGCTTCAAGGGCTTTGAAGACATTGCTCTCATCCACGATGGGCCTTCTTAAACATTTGAGGATCCAAAGCCAGTCCAGAAGGATTGCCATTCAGGCAAATGCCAATTGTGCATGCGGTATATTGAAAGCAAATTCCAGGTGAAGGTGCTCCGATCTGCAGGGGTGGCGGGCTCGGCCTTTCTTCTCTTAAACCCTCTCCCACCAGAGTGCTCAAATAGATAAGCATGGTGCCCACCCACATTTGCTATTTGCATTGCTGCAAGGAGTTGTTTTTCTTCTAATGCAAATGGCAGAGTTGTGACCCACACTCTGGACCAGTGCCATAGGGGGGAACAACGTTTTTAAGTCTCCTCAGCCCCCACATCAAAATTTGGGCCCCCGTATGTATACAATTCAATCCATTGTATGAATGATGCCTGACCTAATTGGCCCTTAAATGCCAGCCTTTTCAAAGCTAAAGGAGGCTGAACTGGTACCTTGCTTTAGTTCACCTCACTTATAAACATGCAGGTTCCACTGATACAGTCTATTGCTCTGTCATCCTAAAAGAAGCAGTGAGGTGTGGGGAGGGCGAAGTATTGTTTCATCCCTTGTTGGCTCGCTTGCTGGACTGACAGGAGATAATAGATACCTGTGAAAACTTGGCAGAATCTGAAAAGCCCACCACAACCAGGGCCGGCCTGAGACTTTTGTAAACCATTGCTGCAAACCCTTGGGGAGCTTTGACCATTGGGTAGCATACAAATAGAATC
The DNA here is from genome assembly GCA_023646645.1 of Varanus salvator macromaculatus. Lineage (NCBI taxonomy): Eukaryota > Metazoa > Chordata > Lepidosauria > Squamata > Varanidae > Varanus > Varanus salvator. Next base: position 130,536 of record JAIXND010000791.1, on the reverse strand, counting down.
AGTAACAATAGGAATAATAATGTGGGACCATCTTGTCCTTGTCTAAGGCAAAGGACAAGATAGTCCCTCCTGCTCAGTCCATGTATGGGAAGCTGAATCTTACTTTAACATTGGAGCTGGGATAGTGTTCTCTGTGGAAGCAGCATAATTTCGGGGCCCAGGATAATGTGCAAGGAATGTGCTTCCTTTTCCTCCAAGAGAAGGGAATAGCCTAAGAGTTCATGAGAATCTGCTGGAAGGCTGCCACTTTTGTCACCTCCCTCTTCCTTATGGTAGGCTTAACCACTGTCACACTCATATGGGCAGCTCACCAAATCTGACCCCGAAGATTGTGTATAAGGAGCTCTAGCAACCCAGCCCTATACACAGTTACTTGCAATAAATCCTACTATGTCCAGTGAGGATTATTGCTGCTGTGTGTATGATCTCTGACTTATGGCAAACCTATAAATGAAAGCTCTTTAAAATGTCCTGTCCATGACAGCTCCATTCAGTTCTTCCAAGATGGAGGTTGTGGCTTGCTAAATGGATTCAACCCATCTCATATTTGGTTTTTCCTTTTGTCTTCTGCCTTTGGCTTACCCTTACAGGATTGTCTTCTCCAGTGAGTCTTTCCTTCTAATGATGTGCATGAAGTATGACACCCTCAGTTTTCTCATTTTTGCTTCTTGAGAAAGCTCTGGCTTGATTTAGAAACATAGAAACTGAGCGAGTCAGAAGGGGCCTCCCGGGCCATCTAGTCTGACCCCCCGCTCCGCTCACGACATGCCCACCATTTGATCTAGGACCCACTTGTTCATCTTTCTGTCAGTCCAGGGTATGCACAAAGCTCTCCTCCAGCACCATGTTTCAAACACATAATTTTCTTCAGCTTTTGTCACTGTCCAGCTTTCACACTGATACATTGTGATTGGGAATACAATAGTTTGCATGATCTTGACCTCAGTCTCCAGGGAAACATCCTTACACTTGATCATCTTTTCTAATTCCTTCATTGTTACCCTTCCAAGTCTCAGTCTTCTTGGAATTTCTTGGCTGCAGCCTCCCTCTGAATTGACGATTGAGCCGAGATATGTGAAATCCTTCACAATTTTGATTTCTTAATTATTGATAGTAAAGTTCTGTAATTATTCTACACATGAATTTTGTTTACTTGATGCATTTAAGAATATTAATTCTCCATGAGGACTAACTCCTAATTGGTTCAGTAATAGATCCTAAATGCAGTGGTCTGAAAACTGAATAGATTTCAGCAGCAAAACTGATGTTGCATTCATAGTAGTCCTGGCTGCTTGGTTAACTGCTTCTATAATTCTGTCACTGCACCTCTACACTGATTAATTAACAGATTTATACAAAAATTAACAAGTCTTCAGTGCTGTGCTTTCTGGCCAGAGAAGATGTCCAGCTCAGTCACGTTGTTTCCTTGCTAGCTTGGCTGGGGCAGATCCAAGAGGATTGCTGGTCAAGAACCGAAACCAACAGAGTAGTTCATCCGATCAGCCATTCTTCTAGGTGACTTCAACTCACAATGCCATGGATCCTTAAACACGTAGTGAGCCTATGCAAGACAACATGTACAACAGCCATGTTTGAATCAGCTCAAATGACTCACTGGATAGGGCCCACTGAGTCCTTTCCTGTCTTTCAAATAATCCAAGGAAGGGCCATCAAGATGTTTTTAATGGCAGAGAAAATAAGACAGGGAAGCAATGGGAACATATCCATATATTAAAAGAAAAGAATATCTCTGGCAGCTGTTGATGATGCTGAGCTTCATAACAGATCATTAATAGGACTTGCTAACATTAGGATCTAGGTTTGAGTAGCAACAGGTATGAGAAAAGCCAGGTTTACTTGTATAGAAAGCAGTACAATACCTGCCAAAAAGCAAACCCTCCAGAGGCCAGAATGTAGGGACATCTTGATTTCAGCACTCTGGTTTTGGGGCAGGATGATCCCTTCCTCCAGGTACAGCCAGTAGTCGGTGCTCACGGCAATCCCCAGGAGTCCTAGTCCGCACACAGCAAACACACTGCTGAGCAGGGTTAGGGCCTTCCTGCCACAAGTGCTCATTCCCAAAAGCATCAGGGGCCAGTGGAACAAAAGAGAACTCCTGGATTTGGGGGTGGGGGAGAGAGAGAGAGAGAGAGAGAGAGAGAGAGAGAGAGAGAGAGAGAGAGAGAACATGAATGTCAATCTTCTTAGCCATCACAGGCAAAGTCACAAGGGCTCTCCTTATCTCCTGTTTACTCATTTGAGCACAGATGACTACCTGGGAAAACCGGACTAGAGCCCATAAAAGTGCAAGTGGCTGGCCATGACTGTCATATTCCATTAGAGCCAGACATGAGGGATAACCACAGGGAAGGTCAATGATGTTTGTTTGACACATATTCCACCCTTCAGCCCAGAATGGGCGGCTAACAATAAAAACCAGATTACAAACATCTTAATTAGAAAAAGAAAAACAATATATATGAAAGCACATAAAAGCAAAATGAAATAAATAAATAGCAGCCAATTAAGAACCCCTCCAGCAATGCAGAGGCTTGTAAGATAAAACCTGTCTGAATTTATTTATTTATTTTGGCCTGGTGGTGGAAGGCACACCGTGAGGGCCAGTGTAACCTCCACTGACAGGAAGTTCAGAGCCCAGGAGCTAGGAAGCCCCTCTCTTGAGTCTCTGAGGGTGGCGGGACAGTGAGGGCCTGCCTGGATGTATGGAGAAAGTGCCGCCTGTCACACTGTGTCACCCATTCTTGCTGCACCTGGTCCAGTCTGGCAGGCCCACTCATCCGCATGGGTGTGAGAGCCCCAGCATGTTGAAGACTGTGGTGTGTCGACGGGGAAGCTTCACCAAGGCACAGCTCCAAGCCTGTCAGCATTGCCATGGCAGCCTTCTTCTCCCCCTCCCGCTCTGCCTTAGGTTGCGAGTCTTGGAGACAGGGCAAGGCAAGACATCATCCTGCCGATCTCTAGTCCCAAGAGAGCAGAGCTGGTTCAGACCTGCCCTTGCCATTTGTAACAGCAAGCACTCTCTGGGGCCTGCGCTATGCCAAGCGAAGCAAAGCTGACGGCTGTGCCCGACTTCTCATTCTCAGGATGCCACTTTAGTTGTTGTAGACCAAATCTTTATTAAAGTGGCTGCAGCAAAGAATAAGACTGAGATACATGCCCGAGATACCTGCAGTAGAAGTAGATTTTGTCCAGTTTCAACAGGTAACTCCTGGGTTTCCTTAGGCACTCCTATTTGCACTTCCATCCATAATGAAGTCAGTTTCTAGCAGCAGCATGGAAGAGGTTCAGCCTAGTGCTTAGAGTGATTGCAGGAGAGACCCAGGGTGAGTTGCCTACAATTGCATCTGCTGCCTAGTAAATTTGTGGCTGAGGTACGATTTGCACTGGAGACTAACTGGTTACACCCGAGAGCAATTTACAGGGCCAAATTTTAAAGGGACACTGTGCAAGCCGATCTCTTCGGAGAGCTTGTACGGGCAGAACAGGAGTTACATGTAGAGCTGGATCTGAAAGCTGGCTTGCTGCCTCAGTCACGAAAAAGCCTCTCTCCCTCAGTGGATGCTTGATGCAATTAGGAAGTTGCAGGGCTCAGCTCTGCAGTACTGGAAGTTCTCACAAATTATTGTGTTTTGTTCAGTGCTTCTTTCCCCCCAATATATGGACTCCTAGGACTGCCGTTTAGTTTCCACTCAATTAGTCCTTCTTGGCGTGGGTTCAGGGACAAATACAGAGAGATTGGAAGCTCAGGCATGTGCAACGTGCAGTCTTTGAACAGCTCCTCTGTCCTTCTTCTGCCAGTACACATAACTCTCCTTAATAGAAGCTGGCCATGTCCTGCTGGATGAGGAATAATAATCATGATGTCCCATAAGTTATTTATCAAGTGCCTAAGGCAAGGCACTGGACAAAACACGTAACAAGGCAGGCCTTCCTGAACAGACCTCCAGTCCAGTGTTGTCAGAAACCTCTACAATTAAAATGGATGCAAGGTTCACCTCAGATCAGGCGTCACTTAGTGTGCATTCCTAGGCAGGCCTGGAGGTTCTCCGAAGCCACTGACCTTCATCTGGACAAAACCTCTCTCAGCACAGAGATCCACAGGGCTAGTGGCATTGGGCAGAGGTGGCAGACTGGATCAGTACTACATGTGTGGCAAACTGATGACAACAAGGAAAGAGCAAAGGGACCACCCTTCATCTTGTTCTTTTGTATAGGCATGGAATGATCTAGGTTGCTTCTGGGCCAGCCTTTTGCTTCCTGCTGACTCCATCATGATCCAGCAGCATCCTGGGATAGAGGAGGGGAGTGATTTTCAGATGTGGGGAGAAATGTACTCAGACTGTGCTACCACAGCGTAGTTAGGTTGGGCATGGGGTAACCAGGTCAGATTAGGGCTGTCTGAAAAGCATCTTCTGCTGAGGGAAGGGGTGGGGTCCAGAGGAGTCATACTTCAAGTAGACCCACTGAAATCAATGGGACATTGATCAATGGGTTAGTCCTAACTATCATGCCATACTGATTTCTGTGGGAATATTCTACATATGACTGAAACTGGAGTCCACTGGGCATATCAACAATACATGGCTAAGCATTCCTAGGAACTGTGGGTTGCCCTAGGCCCTTGAGAGAAAAGCCTCAGATGAAAGACCTGCCCTGTCCACCCCTACAAACTGTCCCATGCCATATGTGTGCCAGAAGAGTGCTGGGCACATGGTTATCGGATGGGCACATGGTGAAACATGGTGCATTGAGCATGTTCCAGACTCCTATCCAACATGTTGGAGTTCCTCAGAAGATGAAGCAGTAGGGAAAGGGGCGGAAAGAAACACACAAACAGAGCGAGTGAGAAGGGGCCTCCCGGGCCATCTAGTCTGACCCCTGGCTCCAGCCGGCTCCACTCACAACAGGCCTACCATGTGCATGTCTTGCCTAAGAGGATCCTACCCTTGTTGTAGGAGTTAAGCCTGTGGTTGCAGGAGGCACGGTAAGGAGAGCACAGGCAATCAGCATAGGCAGGGTGAGGAACACAAAGGCATCTGGGCAATGGCTGGCCAGCCACTATATTGGGCGGCGAATGAAAGCTTTTCTGCCAGGCAACATGCCCTGGGATACAGGAGGGGAGTGGTTTTCAGTTGCTAAGCTGGGCTTGCCAGGGAAAAGCAATGCAGACTTGAGGAGGGCCAGGAGACTTATGCGCGATGCTTAGAATTCTTTATCTGGGATTGTAAACAGAATGGAAGGTGCAGGTCCGAGACCTTCGCCATCCTCAGCCCTTGCACTTCCTCCTTTCAGGCTGATTCCATACACCACTCCAACTCTTCCTCGCTCCTCTTCCTTACCTCCTTATATAATATCCCAACCAACCTTAATTTTTAAAAAATAACCTCTTTTCCATTGAGCATCGATACTAATCCACCCAAGAATGCCTTCTCAACACTTTATTCATTAGCACCAATGGGAGCTACCTTTGAAGTGCTAATAATAATGATGATAATGATAATATTTCTATCCCACGCCACATCTGAAGCTCTTTGGGCAGCTTACAACAAATCATAAAACAGGCAATAAAATGCAATAAAAATATCAAATCAGGAAAAAAAACATTAACACATTAAACAGCTAAATAGCAGCCTCAGAGAGAATTTTGTCAGGACCTTGGCAGGGACTCTTGTTTGGCTCAAAGTCAGTCATTTTTAAATGTGAGAAAAACACCAAAGGAGGTGACTGTGGAATGTGAATACAGGAAATGTGACCCTTGTTAAGAAGAAGGAGCAAATAAATGAAAATGTTCGTGTCCTCATGCAGGTACAGTGAAGGCTTCTTAACAGATGAACAATTCTAAATGCCAGGAGATCTTTCCTAGGTCAAAATTCAGCCTCTGCATGCAGTGAGAAATAAGTAAGTTAAGTCCCGTCAATAACTCTTCCAAATTAGAGTGAACAGCAGAGACACAAGAATGATTTCCAATAGGTTCATTAGATGCCCAGGCTCCAGCACAATGTTTGATTAGTATGCTCTTAGGGCTGCAAAGGTAACATGCTGCAATAATTCAGGCTGCAGTGTTTTTTGTGAGTTTGCTCCACGGACTCTGGCAACTGGTGGATAAGCCTTGCTCACGTCTTCAGTAGGTGAAGCTGTTACTCAGCTGGCAAAATGATCATGGCATAGAGCAGGGTGGGGAGGACGTCAGCTTCCAGAAAGTCCTGCCATCATGGCCAGTGGTCAGGAATGCTGGGAGTTGAATGCCAGTGGACGTGTGTGCACCCCTGGGATGCTGAGCCAGCATGGCGTAATGCATAGGGCATTAGACTAAACCTGGGCAGATCCAGCTTCTAGGTCCCACTTGGCCATGAAGCTCCCTGGGTGACTTTTGGCCACTCATCGGCTCTCAAGCTAACCCACTTCACAGGGTTGTTCTGAGGATCAAGATGGAGAATAGGAGAATCATGTGTGCTGCCTTGAGGTCCTTGCAACAAACAAACAAGCAAGCAAACAAACAAACAAAATAGACCATTCCAGGACATTTCCGAGCCTGTCTCTATCCCATGGGTCCATCAGCAAAGAGGGTGGTAGGGAGGGGTATGCAAACTGTCATTGAATCCTAGCTGAGCAAAAGATAAAGCAGAAAAGCGAGAGATACTTGATCAAAAGTGGAGTCCATTGCTAAGCAAGGGAAGGGAAATGCAAGGACAGAATGGGAGGGCTGAATTGGATGCTGCCAAACACCCTGTTCATGCAACGCACCAAAGTCTGAAATTCTCCAGGGCCAGAGCAGCAAGTGATCCCATTTTCCATGGAGTGACCCACCCAACGAATAGCAATAAGCATCTTTTTACCTACTTTTATTCTTATTATTACATTGCATTTATATTTCACCATTTCCCCCCTTTTGAAGAACCCGAGGTGGCTTCCATAGCTCCCCTTTCATCCTTGTGAGGCACATTAGGCTGAGAGCGAGTGACTGATCCAAAGTCACCCAGTGGTCACTAGAACCCAATCTCCCCAAGCCCCAGGCCCACGCTCTCACCACGCACTACACCACCTCTCAATTACTTTGGCTAATTATTGGCCCAGCGTATTTATAATCTGCTTGCTCTCATGAAGTAAGGTTCCAAGCAGATATGTGACCAGGTACTGAAACGGAATCATGGAAGCCATTCCCAGCCCCCTTGCTGCACCAAGTTTCAGCATCCATTGGTGCGACTTTTTAAAAAAAGGTTTAGTTAATGCTCCGATGGTGCTGCCTTTCACCTGATTTTGGCCCATATCAGGTGCAAGAGGGCGTTGCAACTTCACAGCTTGCAAACCTGCTCCTGGTGAGAGCTGGGGTGCACCAGGTGACTTCCTGAGATAAATTCTGAGCAAAAACATCCTCCAACCACCAGTCCCAACAAGAAACCTAAAAAGTTCAACAGATTGACTTCCTGTGCACATTTACTAGAAGTGGGTTCAGGGGGAGTCAGTAGCACTTACTTCAAAGAAAACTTGCTGAATGCCCGGGTGTCATTCTCCCCATTTGGCAGTTGGCCCAGTCCCAGTGATGCAAACTGTAACAAGCACAAAATGTGCCTACAGATTTTGGGGGGGAACAGTCAACCTAAAGATCCCCACATGCCAAGTGATAAATACTTTTCCTTCACTCCCCGCAACGGCTTGTAGAGATTCATGCAGTCCTCAAAGGATGCTATGAATCAGTCTTCCCCAACCTGGCACTTTCCAGATGTGTTGGATAACAACCCCTACTATCCCGAGACAACATGGCCAGTTCTGGCTAGGGGTGATGAGATCTGTCGTCCAACACATCTGGAGAATGCCAGGTGGAGAACAGCTGAGATGACCCTCAAAATTTGCTGAAGAAGCAAAGAGTGGCCAGTTTACAGGGAGGAATGAGCCACAAGCTGGTTAAGCACCAGTAAATAAGCTTAAATGTTGTGGCTTTCATGCCAAAAAGATTCTATTAAGTGCAGTTCTTGATCTATACAGAACATGTCATGCAGAATGATCCAAGCATGAGAAATGCACGTATTATACAATAGACTAAATGAAGCACAGAAAAGCTTGCCCAAAGCAAAGGCTGTGATTCAAGCTCCACGGAACTGCAGCATCTTATAAGAAGAAAGAAATGGTAGTTATTTTACACATGGGTCGCATCAAGTATTTTGTAGGTAATTTTCAGCATCTTGACAGAAAATGTAGACTTTTAAAGATTTAAACCCCATCCTTTATGCCTTCAGTTGCTTTGGGGCAGCTGTTACAGCTTTATTACAACATATACACAATGTACAGTTGTTATTTGACTTGTTCAATCATGTTTCTTTTACAGCTTAAACTTGAATATCGGAGTGATCCTCTGAGGGCAGGAGAGAAAGCGGCTCTCGGGGCGGGGGTGGGGGGCACTGCTTCCAGGGCCTGGCCAGGCTTGCCCAAGGCAGGCAGGCAGTTGTGGTGCTGCAGCTGGAGGGAAAATAAGGGTGGCAGGGCTGGCCTTTTCCCCTCCAAGCTCAGGGGCATTTCAGAAGGGAGGGAGAAACTGTGGCTCCTGAGGGTCCAAAGCTCCTTTTCTATGCTCCTGGACAGGCCTCTTCCCCACTACCATCACTGCAGCAGCGACAGCTCAGGATGTTGATGGCAGAAGTTCCCACCACTGCAGTAAGAAGGCCTACATTTTCCACCCAGCTCTGCCTCTGCCTCTTGCTGCCTGTAGAGACAGATCTGCAATACACTACAGACCCTGGAATGCGTTCCCAAGGGCACAGGACTGTGTCCTTAAAAAAGGACAAAACACAGTAGTGTGCCCTGCAGGCGTAAGGTTAAGTGGCCACTAGGTAATGGAAAAAGAACACAGGGGAGCTGCAGATTTTTTTTTTTTTTAAAGAGAAACCACTTAGACTAAGACCAGTACAAAAAGCAGCTCCACAATAAGTTCCTCTTAGCTCAGTTCCTGGAGTGTGAAGAAAAATGAAATTGGCTACAGGCGAGACTTTGAGGTCAACCCAGGTTGAGGCAAGTCAAGAATAATTCTGTTACTTTGCTCAGATCAAACGACAGGAAGACATTGGCTGTACTTCATCTGAGAAGCAATGGATTAAAATGCTAGAATATGAGCAGGAATGTGAGGGGAAGCTTAAACTGAGCCAGAACATGAGGAGATGTGATCCAAACAGAAGCTGGAAGCTTCCACACCAGGGGCCTCACTTTAGCAGTCCCCCTGATTCCCTCTGGCTCAACCCTGTGAGGCAAAATATTTGATGAAATATTTGGAACTCCACCCAATGTCGTGTAGGCAGACTTCTGTCGATGCTCCAGGAATCCTTCCTTCCACTTCCCATGCACCTGCACATCATGCCCCCTAAGATCTGCTCTTGAGGGCCTTCCAACGCCAGGGCAGACTTGGTGGCACACGCTCTGCCAGCAGCATCCGTTCCACATGCTGGCGAATGAACACATTCGGATGCAGCTCTTGGTCACTGGCCCAGGGTTGGCGTGGGGCAACTGCCAAGTGTTGGGAATGAAATAGGTGGCTAGTGCACTTTCCAGGGCCAGGGTGGCCCCGACTCTTTGGATGAGGACTGTGAGGCCTGGGAAATGAGGTCTGTGGACACAGAGATGGTGGAGGAGGGAGAGCTTATCTCAAGGCTGATGACTCCAGGAGTTCAGGCAGACCCCAGGAACTGACAGGGGTGGGAGTGCTGGGAGGGGACTTGGGAGAGGAGCTGGTACAGTCCCTGACTCCATCATCTGGAGAGAAGGGATTGTGTAAAACCTGGAGACTAGCCCTTCCCCAACAGCACAGCCACAGTTCAGCAAACCACTCTGTGCATGTTCAGAGGCTCTACCTCTGCTGGTTATTAGTTTGTGGGCTGTACACTGGAAATAAAGAGCTTTTTTCAAGGACCTATCTGCTAATTGAGTGGAAGAAAGAGGGAAGCCGGCTTCTGGCACCAAATCTGAAAGTGACAAGAGTACAATATTCAGGACTGGAAATAAGAGGTGCTGATTTGCTGAAGTTTATCCCTACCCAATCTGGAATGTGATTTCTTCCTGCTCATATCACTCAGCCATTTTATGAATCTGTGTTTTTACCCCAGCTCAGACTATTCAGTAAGACTCAGTGGCATTTCATGTGTGAGGTCAGTGATCAGCAGAGCAGGGTCCAAGACCACCACCCTTGAGAAAAGCATGCAAGCATGCTTCAATGTCAACGTGTTCCCTTTCCTGGAAAGGGTTACTGAGGGCAGCAAAGAAATATGGCCAGACTGCCCCCCCCCATGCCCCACACCTCACCCAAGCAAGTTTTTATTTGCTGAACAGCTTCCATGTTTAGCCCCATTCTTTCTATTGCCTCTCGCAGAGGCTGCTGTTTCCAGAGGTTAAACCCACTCCTGGGAGGCAGAAGGAGTGCATTCCCAAGGAGTTCTCTGTGGGGGCTGGCATTATTGTTATTTATTTATTTTTTATTTTACAAATTTATATGCCGTCCCTTGCAACAAGCATTACAAAGTCTGGATTCCCAAGGTGTCATGACCCCACCCCTGAGCAGAAGCTGCAACTGTGACACAGAAGGGCGTGTGTGGCTGGATCACAGGGACCAGTGGCACAATCCCCAAGCGGTGCAGGACCCAGACTCAGGCCCCAGCACCAAGCTGAGTCAGAACCTGCCAGTCAGGAGCCTCTAAGCTAGAGACTTCAAAGCAGGGGCCTTCAGAGACAGCACCTCCCAAGCGGGATCCTCCTAAAACACCATCTTCTGCAGTGGGTGCTCACCAGAGCAAGCATGCCCAGGGCAGCAGCTGACTGAGGGGTGACCCTTTCCTTTCCGAGGATGCCTTCTTTAGAAAGGCAATGGGAATAGTCCCCTTCCCAATATGAGATAACCCAGGTCAAGAGGGATGCTAGACTTTAGCTGAGCTCCGGAGGTTCTCACCCACACACACATGGAACAACGGAGTCTGACCTCCCACTCGGTGCAGGAATCCAGTTTGCTGCTCACTCTCCGCTTGAATCCTGCAGCTACACAACATGCACTGCCTCCTTGGGCAGTCGCTCCCACTGTCTGACCCCCCTAACTGTCGGGAGAATCCTCCTGGTCATCAATTCAGATTTGTATCCCGTGATCAGAAGGGCGTGGGGGGGGGGGGAGCGCAGGATGGCCCCGGTTGGCCCCAGCCCTGCACCAGATGCATTGCAGCACCCCGTCGTGCCTGATGCATCGTAGGAGCAACAACTGCAAAGGGAAGCCTGCTTTAACCATGGGGGCTTCATGCTTAATCGCAAACCAGGGGCAATCAGAGCTCTAAATTATAGGGTGAACAGTCCCGGGCAAAGCAGGTCCCTCACTGCAGACGTCACCCCTCCAGTGTGGAGGTAATAGTGGGGCAGAGCAAAGGGAAGGCAATGGAGGGGTGCCCCCCCCCCCGGCAGTTCTGTGTGTCTGACTGGGTGGGGGAACTGCTCGAACGGAGTCGATAGAGAGGGTGCATTGACCGTGCGGACCTGTCCAAGGTGCTGAAATCTCAGCGTGACGCACTCCGTTCAGGCATTTGTCCTACGCTGAGGGCTCCTGCTCACGGTCGGGATAGGTCGCAAGGGCCAGTTCAACGAGGCACGGGAGCTTGGGAGCACGAGCGAGCATGTAGTAACATTACAGAGCAGGAGAGAAACTCTGGATCCTCTGCCACTCCAAACAAGGGCGTTCATAACCGCCGAGCCAAGTCTAAAGCGAACCCTGTGGTATGCGAAGACCTTTTCGGCCAGAGTTCTTTCTGATGTGGTGGACAGCCAGCTGAAGAACTGCTCTGTGGGTTCAAGAAGCATCCTGTGAGGGTGAGTTAGCAGGTTCCAGACTAAGCGAGCCTTTTTCAGAAAATGGTTTTGCATCAGCATAATTAAGATAGGAGGCTGGAAAGTGAATGTGTGGGAAGAGAGAACACTTTCTTCCTCTTTTACAGAGAAACAGTGTTTCAATGGCCCTTTCTTCAACACCTAAAATTAAGGAGAAGGCAAGGTCATAATTTTTTCTCTTCCAGCAGAATCACTCCTACAAGTTCTATTTCCCAACCTCCTTGGTACAAAACAATCTTGATTGATCTGCCTCTAGTGACGACTGACAGCTGCTCTCTCACCCTGTCTTTGCAGGCTCCTTCTTGGCACTACATGTGATGAATGCATCTTGCAAGGCTACATCCATGCAATATTCATGCCTGCTGCTTGCCATGCTTGTTGCGTACAAAATCATACAATAAAGGCAGGAAAAGGGTCCTCCATAAGAGCATCCAGAAACAACAACAAGAAGGGAAGGAGAAAGCTTAGGGGAAGAGGGCTTGAAAATCACAAGAGAACAATATTTATTGTGGGAGCCCTTTGTGTCAAGATGTTTTTGTGCATGCAATACTGGGCTTCTTGTGCTCACAGGGTGTCCAGAGACATAGTACTTCATGACCACACTTAACTCCTCTGCTCCCCATTCAGCAGACAGATATAAGCCTCCGTAGGAAATGGGTACTGGGGGAAATAGACAAAAGGGTATACCGGGAGGAGGAGGCCCATTGCAGAAGGATTCTTCACAAGGCTAAGGCTGATTATGAGCTGAGACTTGCCAAGAATATCAAGAGCAACAAAAAGGGCTTCTTTCAGCATGTAAATAGGAAAAGGAAGGGGAGACAAGTGGTGGGACCACTAAATAAGGAGGCAGGAGATCCAGTGACTGATATGAGGGAACAGGCACAGATGCTAAATGACTATTTTGCCTCTGTGTTCTCCCCAAAGCAGGACGGGGGATATCCGCATAGGAGATTAGATGAGGCTGGGGATTTAGGGGCACAGATTAGAGTCACCCCCCTTGAAGTCAAGGGGCTCCTCAGGGCATTGGACATTACAAAGCCGCCAGGCCCTGACGGGTTACACCCGAGAGTACTTAGAGAGTTGGCAGGGGTTCTCTCACGCCCGCTGGTCTCCATTTTTGAGACCTCGTGGAGAATGGGTGACATTCCAGAGGACTGGAGGGTGGCATCAGTGGTCCCAATTTTCAAAAAGGGTAGTAGAAAGGACATGGGGAATTATAGACCGGTTAGCCTTACGTCTATTGTAGGAAAGTCAATGGAAAGGCTCATAATAGAGATCTAGTGATGCTAGATAGGGAAGGGAGGCTGGCAGACACACAACATGGCTTCCGCAAAAACAGGTCCTGCCAGACAAACCTTGTGGAATTCTATGACAAGGTTTCGAGATGGCTAGATGGAGGGGAAGCAGTGGATGTGGTTTACCTGGATTTCAGCAAGGCCTTTGACAAAGTGCTCCATGATATCCTGGTGGAGAAACTGAGGAGTTTTGGGATACACCAAAGCACTGTCCGGTGGATTAGGGCATGGTTGACTGACCGAAAGCAGAAGGTAACCATTAGCGGGGAATCGTAGGGATGGCAGCCAGTGACAAGTGGGGTCCCCCAGGGCTCTGTCCTGGGGCCGATCCTGTTTAATCTTTTCATTAACGACATGGAAGAAGGGGTGAACAGTCTGCTGATCAAATTCGCAGACGACACTAAAACTGGAGCAGTGGCCACAACTGAGGAGCAGGTACTCCAGATCCAAAAGGATCTGGGCAGACTATGGAAGTGGGCAGGAGACAACAGGATGGTGTTCAGTGCGGATAAGTGCAAGGTCTTGCACTTGGGGCATAGGAATAGCTGTCATAAGTACAGGTTAGGTGACAAGTGGCTGGAGAATTATTATTGATGCTATTAGATATTATTTTTCAGGAGGTCATGTTAAATTTTGTTGCCAGACACTGCATTGCAGTATTATTGCTTTGCATTTTGTCATTAAAAATAAAAAAGAAGTCTTTGACCTGACCTTGCTGGCCCAGGCACAGAGATGGTCACTCAGGGCTCTCTTCCTCCATTGGAAGGCTGGGGTGGTGAGGCTGGGGAGTGAACCTTCTCAGCTGCAGAGAAGCTACCTTCAAGGACACCCTCTCCAGGTAAGCTCACTCCACACCTGTGCTTTGGTCAGTTGAACAGCAGGTGAAGACCTTCCATCACACCAAGGAGCACTTGGATGCCGAAGATTTACCCCAGATATACATTTAAGAAACAAGTAAAATAAAGAATGGGAGAGCGATTCTTTACAGAGCTAGCAAAATCCAGTGAGATGATACAGCCTTCCCCAAACTGATGCTCTTTAGATGTGTTGGATTATTGTCATTGACCATGCTGGCTGGGGATGGTGGATGATGTCCAGGTTGTGGAAGGCTAGGTTGATAAATCTAAAGCCAAGCAGATATTTGTGCTATGCAGACATCACTAGGGAAATCCTTCTTGTTGGTGTATGCCACAGCCCTGTTTGCCTAACACAGGGAGAGCATTTTGACTCTCCGCTTATGTGAGGATACAGCCATTCTTTTGCAAATGGGACATCATCTGATGCTGGACCCGAAGGGAGTAGATTCCTCCTCCGCAGATGTGGGTTAATAATTAAATGTCTTGCCTCTTTATTCCCACTGCCACTGCAGCAGGAACTGAGGACACAGCTCTCAAGAAGACCATGGGACAGCTGCCTTAGCACTGAAGCACCGGGCTGGTAGAAACCATCCACTTGGTCCAGGCAGAAATGAGCAGGGATGTGGGTCTGAAACACCTCCAGTGTGAACACCTAATACTTCATTCACTGAACAGTCTCTAGATGTGCCCTCAATCATGTTTGCAAACTGCAAAGAAGGATGAACCAATTTGGTAAGCCATTCTTTCTGTGCCAGCCATATTGTGCTCTGTTGTTCACTCACTGATGGAACTGGATTTTTTAAATGAGATGTAGGAGAATCTCCTTCCATTTGCACTTGTGTGCATTAGCTGCATAAATACAAGCAGGAGCATGTACACATTTCTATCTCAGCAAAAATCAACCACCAGCAGCACCACTGGTCTGTAAATCCATGCAATATTCAGGACCTGTGAAAACCCGGTACACCCACAGGTCAGATTCTTAAAATTGGAACTCTGCAGCTTTCTTTGACACCCCTGACTGCAGCAAGAACATAATGCGGCTATCTTATGTTGAGTTTCAAAGGAAGTAAAATATAAGCAAGCGTCAGTGGAAAGCAAATTATATATCTTAGGTTGCAAACATATGCAGGTTTATTTGGGAGTAGGTCCCACTGAACTCAACGGGGTTCCATTGAGTAGGCATGTACAAAACTACCATATTAGTGATGCTTCATGGGTCTTTTGGTTCTTTTGAAAAATTAGAACACTGTGTGAATTTTTTAAAATAAAAATGAAAACAAGAAAGCTATTTTTCATGTTCTTCAAGTTGATCAGCAGAATGCAATTTGGCACAGTAAAACCCTCTAGACATACTTTCTCTCTTAGTCTCATGACATATTTAACAAGTTCTTGTTCCAGAAATGAACCATCCCAGGCTTCCATTAAGCCCACCTCAGGAGGAACCTTGACTTAAATATACAACTTTATCTGGGTTGAAGGGGAAGGGATTACAGGAAAGGAGAGGGAAAATGCTATCAGATGTACTGATTACTTATGATGAAATAGGGCCAGAGGGAATTTGCCTTGATCCAGTAACTTCTCCGGTGGGATTCTCCTTTTCCTGTCCACCCCAAACATCGCCTTGCCTTAGAGGCAGCTTCCCCCCACCCATCCCCATGTAAATAATTCTCCCACCTGAGAATGGGTTCATCATGCTGAAAATTGCTGAATTAGAAAGCAGTCTTGTTTGTCCAGCATGTCAAACCCTTTATCTTACGCAGCTTCTGTCGGTATAGTAAGATTGGACCTCTGAAGATGGTTCAGAAGCTTCAGCTTGTGCAAAATGATGCAACTAGATTGATAACTGGGATCAGAAGTTCCAAACAAATAAGACCAATTTTGGCCCACTTGCATTGGCTCCCTATATGCTTCTCAGCACTATTCAGGGTGCTGGATTTAACTTGCAAAGCCCTACAGGACCTGGAACCTCAGAACCTGATGGAACACCTCTCCTGACCTCAATCTACCTGGACCCTGCAACCTTCATCAGAAGCCTTCCTCTGACTGCCACCTCCAAGGAAGGCCCAGGAAGAGGCGACAAAGCAGAGGGCCCTTTTCAGTGGCGGCCCCTCAATTGTGGAATGGTCTCCGCTCTGAGGCCCACCTGGCACCAACTCCAGCATCTTTTTGGTGTCAGGTTAAAACTGCTCTCTATTCCCAGACATTTAATAGTATATGATGTGTTACTTCTGCTGTTTTAATTAGGTCTGGGTTTTTTTTTTTAAGTAGAAGTTGTTATAGATATTAAACAGTTTTATATTTTTGTATATTGGAATTTTTAGCTGTTTTAAATTTGCAGATTGGGATTTTATACTATGTTTTATTGCATTGACATTTTTATTGTATCTTTTGTATTTGATTGTGTTTGGCTGCTTCAGCTCTTGGACGGAATAAACAAAAATATAAGAATCTCTAGTCCTGGTTTCCTCTGCTCTGGGTGTCTTATATAAAAGCTCATAGAAAGCTAGACATCTAGGAAACTCCCTTATACGAAGTGAGACCTTTGGCTTGCTCTAGCAATTTTCCCTAAGAAGGGTGCAGAACCCCCACCCCAATGGGTCCAATTTGACCCTCCTGGGATCCCAGTCTAAGCCTCTATGGTCCTTCACATGGTCACACCCCTTCCACTGGCCCCACCCTTTTCTCCTGGCCATTGGGTATTGGGTGGTTTCCAAAGACAGCCTAATGGATGCCAAGCCAAGTTGCAGTCTTCTAAAGCAAACTTCAGGTTGAACTTTGGAACGAAGCGGGAATCACTGATCCTCTTCCAGTACAGGTGAGGCACAGTTCCAATACTTGACTCCAGTTAACAGCCACTTGGCTGCATTTGGAGCTAACTGTAGCTTCTCAGTTATTCTCAAAGGCAGCCGCCATGCAACCTCTGGCAGGAGATCCAAGATGGGGGTGGTCAGCATCTTTCTGTCCAGATTGGGACACAGCTGACTCATCAGTTGGAGCTGGTAATAGGTGCTGTAGGCCAGCCTTCCCCAACTTGGTGGCCTTCAGAGGCATTTAGACCACAACTCCCAGAATTCCCATCCAGTCGGTCAATTGACAGGGAATTCTGGATGTTGTAGTCCAAACGTGTCTGGAAGGCACAAAGCTGGGGAAGGCTGCTCTAGGTTACTGAGACCATTCAGACTTCTGGTGCTAAAATGAGATCTGCGAATGTTCTCAGAGAGATTGTGTCTCACAACTTGCACAATTCCCATTTGGATGGTCACTAAATAATACCAGGGACTAGTGTGTTACAGTAAACAGCACAGTGGATTAAAGGTAGCAAGCTAGATTCTTCAAATCCCTGTTTATTAATTGGTCTTGGTAATATACTTGCTTTCCTTCTATATTCTATTTAAAATATTTCCAGGCTTCAACTCACCTTTCTACAGAAGTGTTATAGCAATCAAGGTAAACACTGGGAAACACTTTGTGCTGTAGAAATTAGCTATGACTTAAAACAATATGGATAGTTAAAAAAAAATTAAAAAGCAAAACCAAAAAAAATCCAATTCCTAAACCAAAACCCCCCAAGAACTTGGAGGGCTGAACTAAGTCCAAATCTTCAGGACAAATGGGGTATGACATCCTGGCCGTCTGTTGCATTTCCAAGTACATGTTGGAACTAGCTTTGCACATCTCAGTTACACATCTGCTATCCTTGTGACAGAAACTTTGCTTTGGCACCAGCTGGGAAACAGACACTTGGCAAGCTTGACTCTTTCCTGCCTTTCCTCTCGATGAGAAGAATTATCAGCTTGCTTTGCAGCCAAAAAAATATTGCTTGGATCCATGGTGCAGTAGCTGCCTCCGTGAGAGTGAGGCTTAGCTAGGAAGCAGCAGATGTACTGTCTTCTCTGATAGATTCCACACTTGTTCCATTACACAAGAAAATCTACATGCTGCTCCCATGTTCCTCATGGACACCAAATAATGCTTCATGTCTATTTATAGAGGGGACACTGGATGTTTCTGGTGCTTAGGGAAGTTGATGTATGTTCAAGGGAAGGGACCTCATAATCTTGCCTAGTTCAGTCTCCCCCATCTCCAGCTCCGTTGGTCTATGACTCCCATCCGTGCAGCATTTTGGGAACCACAGTGCCCTCTCTTTGAAACCCATTGACCAGGCATTTAGCTACTAAACCACAGCAGTGCTGATCAGCAAAGACAAATTCCCCAGCCTGAGTCTACTTTGCCCACTAGAGGAGACCAAGTGAGAGAGAAACTGGGCTCGCTAAGCTTCTACTGATGACAGGATTAAGAACTTATGCATGGAATTTGACGCACAAAGGCCACCTTCCAAATTTCTCTTGCAGGCCCAAATTCATTTTTAGGAAATAACAATAGTACTTTCTAAATAACAACAGTACTTTCTGAGCATCCAAGGTTCTTCCTATACAGCAGCTCAGTAATGTCCTGAGTCCTGTAGGTAGGCCAGTTTTATCAACCCCATTGGTTTGACCTGAGACCAAGAGATCACAACTTCCCTGTGGCCACCTAATGAGCCCATGACAGGGGAATGTGCAACCCCACGGATTCTCCTTGACTTCTCACCAGCTTCTGATACCAAACTATCTCACTGAGTGCTGGAGGCACAGTGACATGGCAGTTCTATGAAGACCTACAAGGATGGTTTCAAAGAACCAGGAGTAGAGAGGGATTTTTAGCTGACACCATGGAAATTGTGCTGTGGAAACTTGCAAGCATCCATCTTGTCCCTGTATGAAGCTGCATGAGGCCCTCAAGGGATCTGGCATGAGGTGCTGGAAGTGTACTTGTAAATATACAGCTTTTAAAATATACAGCTATTACAAGACATGGGATCACACACCAGTGCAAAACAGAATGGGCGGGTTTGCTGCCGATCATGTATTGCCAAAGACGAAGTTTTTTCCTCTGGCAAGAACTTCTGCCTGCTGGAGTTTAGTTCAGTCTGACGAAGTCATGGGGTACTATAAGCAATTGGGAGGGGTGGGAAGAAGCAAAAGAGGCAGCCTGCTGGAGTTGCTCTCTCTTCTCCTGGCCACTGAATTTAAGAGATGCGCTTCCAAGAGCTGGCAGATGGAAAGAATCTTTGTTGACCAAAGAATAAATAAAAATGCTTCTTCTTCATTATATGGAAATGGCTCAGACATATCATTAACCTGATTAAAGCCAACGAGGATTGGCACGTGACAAAGGCGAGCAGGATTCGACAAAGAAATGGCGGGGCTGCCTGCAGCTGCTGCGACCGCCCGCTAGGAGGTGGCCTGCTGCAGGGAAATCCCGGGGCAGAGGGCCAGCGGAGTGGTCCACATGCAAGGAGCGTTGCCAGAGCCCCTCCGCCAGCACACCATCCACTGCCGTCCCTGGCGGGGTCTCCCCCCCCCCCCAGCACAGGGGCCTGTTGTCGCGAGCGCACGGAGCCAAGTGGGCAGCCGCCGTCCCTCCTCGCGGTGCCCTGCCTCACTCGTCAGAAGCTTTGCCACACGTGAAGCCCTGAGGGAAGCACTGCCTCCCCCTCCTTGGACCCAGAGAAGGGACACAGCTCTGATCTGTTCTTCTTTTGCGGAGCAAAGGCTACTCTGTTCAGGCGGCGGCAACGGGAGGCGTTGTTGGGAAGGTGGGCCAAGATCCGGCCCTGAGATCCTTCTGGCCCTGCCGCTCTTGCTCTTTGCCATCGCTGCAGCTTGCCAGCCCTCCCTCATGTGCCATCTGTTCTCCCTCTGGAGGGGGGCACTGGGTGGCGCTGCAGGGAGAGGGCAAATGAATGGGGGTGGGGGTGGAGAGGCACGTGAGTCAAAGGAGAATCCCCTTAGAATATTTTGCCCACTGACGGCATTTGGCCAAGGTCACATCAAAAGCTGGAGCAGACAGAGCTACCCGTCGCTGCTGAATTAAGTCAGAAAGGCTTCAAAGCACCTTCTGTTAGTTAGGCAAGAAGATTCGTGGATCATTATTATTCACTTGCAACGTTCAGAGGCATGCAGTGGGTTGAGATAGCTGTCTGCTTGCATGGTGCACACTGCTGCAAGACATCCATGCACTGCCCTTGTGTGTGTGTGGGTGTGGGCGTGCGGGGCTCTATGCACTTACTTCCTGGCATTTGGAAGCCTGCACAGCCTGGCAGAGTCTCAGGTTCTGCAAGAGGGAGAGATGTGCCTATTTTGACATGCAAGCTGGGCCAACTAATGCTGCAAAGAGGCGCTTGGTGGCATGGCTAGAAAGGGTACAAGGGTAAAAGACCAGCTGGCTGAACTCTATGGCAACTGTAGCCTAGAATGGTGGTGGGCCCAGGACTGCAGCTCCTTTGGCATGTGCCTTCCTCCTGCCATGGGCCATATGCCCTTGGCAGCGTCCTGTCCCAGTTACTTGAAGCACCACCCATGCAATCGTAGCCAGTCCCAGCTCCTGGACATGAATACCTTAAAATCCATCAGTACTCTTGCTTTCTCCTTTAAAGGCAGTCACCATTATTCTTGCTTTCTCTGTATTCTTTCTGTGTTACCTTTTGAAAGACACCATTCGGAAGAGGCCCTGAAGCAGCTTGCACAAAGTTTCCAAGCTGCCTCTTAAGGCAGCTCACAGAGAGAGGCTTGTTCCGCTCCTGCAGTGAACTGCACTGTGGGCGTTTACCCTGCCCTGGGCAAATGCAACTCTGTGAATCTCAAGCATAGCCCCTCTTCCTTGGAGACAATTGCCCCTTCAAGAGACTTGTGTCCAAGGCACACAGCTTTATATGGCTAATATTAAGCCCATATGAGAGACAGAGGGCCTCCACATACCATGTGCTGGGGAACACACTGCTTATCGTGTTCATGCCATGCCCATGGGCTTCTCACTGGGAACAGAATGCTAGCCTGGACAGGCTTTGGGGGCGATCCAGCAGGGCTCTCCTTATGCACCTGGCCCAAGCACTTGCAGGATATATTTTCCTCCCAAGGAACCATCACCATATGCAGTTTGTTGAACCACCAGATGCACGCTTTTTCTGATGGGCAGCTTCACTGCCTCTTTCTGGGATCCATCCCATGGGTTACTTCCACTTTGTGCACCATCCCCCACTTTCAAAATTCCTGTTTGGAATAAGGAACAATCCCTGGCTGCCCTGATTAAAGTCGGGGCTTTAAAAGCCACGCTGTGCGGAAGCAACCCTTTGCATGTGAGTGAGGATCCTGGGTTAGAAATGACTCCGTCCCCCTTCGAACCTAGTCTTAATTCAGTCACTGTAGGCAGCAACATTTTGTTTGCTTTGCACTTAATTTAAACCATGATGCAACCACGTGAAGCATTCCCACTGACAAGAGTCACATTCCTCACTAAAATTAGCCCAACATGTGTTATTTTGTGAATTCAAGAGGGAAAGAAGACATGAGAGCAGAAGAGGCTTTGGCAGAACAGCGCTGGTGTGTGTGTTAATATTCTTGCAGTGGGACGAAATAATTAGGTCAGTTTATAGTCATCTTTACTATGCCCACAGTGCTGGCTTTTCAAAAGACACCTGCCAGGAGAGCTGCTGCTCCCTCCTTGCAAGGGAGGCAGCCCCTCGCAGGGTCCCACAATGGCCACGCACTCTGCTAATGGGAGTAATTTCCCAGCAAGGCATGGTTCTGGGTCGCTCAAAGAGTAGGCAAGGGAGCTGGCTTTGTCAAGCAGACAAAAGCTCTCTCGAAGGCCAACAAGCCTCAAGCTGCTTGCCAATGAATGGCTTGATGGTGTGCAGCGGTGGCAGGGTAGAGAAAGTGGCTAAAATGCCACCTTAAATAGCAAGGGGGCAGGAGAAAGGGCAGCAAGCCACAGGCTTCCCCAAGCTGACGCCCTTCCAGAAGTGTTTGCCTGCAACTCTCATCATCCCCAGCCAGCAATGATGGGCACTGAAGTCTGACAACTCTGAAAGAGACCAGATTGGGGAAGGGGAGTTCAGGCACCTGGAATCGCCTTCTCTTCAAGTGGCCCCTTATGATTTGCCAAAAAAGAGGACGGTGATTTCCATACCGTTTGCATATGGTGATTTCAACATAAAGGCATCAAGGCAGATGATACTGATACAGATGTAATCTAAATTATTATAATTTAAACAGAAATGCCGTGCATCTCATCCTAGTACAGAAGAGCACAGGCAAGTGGCCATATGTGTTGGCCTGTTCCGTTTCCTGTCCAGGTCCTTCTGACAGGCAACCACCAAGGCCTAGTACTTCCTTCTCACAGTGTCCTTCTTTAGTCTGGTCAGCCTCTGAAAACAGTCCTCAGTAAAAGGGGACACATGGCCACCCTAGCGTCTTCCCGCCCAATTGTTTGTCTCCAGCAATCTCCCAGTGTAAGACCGAATGTACATGCAATGTACTTGCATGCATGGTAATTATATACAGCAGCATACTAAGGTGGTAAAATCCTAGGGTGGTGGAATGGATGGTACCACTTTAGATGCCAGATGGGAGGCTAATGCTAGCTAAAACCTCTCCCTTTGCTAGGATATATTTCTTCTGGTAGGAAACTTCTGACATGGGCAAAACATTTAAAAATGGCTCCCACCAAACCTCCAGCCTAAAGTGGAACAGCCCATGCTACCACTTCAGGAATTTTTCATCTCGTTCTTATCTGTGTGTAGGCTGTAATTAAGAGGCAATATTACAATTTTAGCACCTATAAATAGTCAGCATTTGCAGCACTTCACACTCCAGATCACGGTTTTCAACACTGAAACACATGACATGTTTCACAACCAGATCGGAGAATTGTTAGCATGGCTGACTAGTCCGGAGCGGACTAATTCCCATCATTCTCTTCAAAAGTCCAATGGCAGCACACAGCAGTCGCCTTTCACTTGTTTAATGTCTGCTCTGTGAGTTCTGGAGTGCGGCGGTGTGCATGGTCATCGCCAATGGCTTCAAATCCTACTTTCCCTTATGCAGGTGTTGAAAATGCACAGCAATAGGGCAGGAAAGGAAAATGGTTGCATCTTGCATCTTTGAGATACATGCATGTACCTATTCACATGTAAGTACACACGGTGAGCGGTAGACAGATGTGAAGCTCACTCCAGCCTAAATAGGCATGTGATCTTCAACACGCTTCCAAGGGTTATTCACCACATCGTCCATTTTTCTTGGAAGCAGTGGAATCGAAGTGCCAGAAACTAGCCCCTTTAGACACGATCCTAGCCGTGTTTAGACCAAAAAATGCCCTACAGCTACTAGCATTCCCCACAGGACTGCACTCTTGATCTGGCAAATGTGTCTGGAATTACAATTCCCTCCCCAGCATCAGGAAAAAAAGCAAGTACTTGTATAAACAGGCACCCTTTTCATAGTGCAAATCTGGCACCTTGAAAATTAGGAGAGCCAAGAGTGATGAATGGTTCCACTGGGAAGGAAAGTCAACCGAAGCAAGCAATGACTCCATTCCGTAGCCCTGTGCTGCCATCACAGACAATGCTCTGGACCAAAACAGTTCTGCTGGGAGTTCAGTGCAATTTGTCCAGAATGACTGTTGCGTAGCGGTTCTTCTCAATCCACACTGCAAGCCTCTTGGTGCTGCTGGCAGCAAGAGCAGGCATGGATGGGACCTCTGGAGAGCCCACCACCCAGCAGAGGCTCTTGGGCAGGCATCCCTTGGACTTGCTCCTTCTCTTCACTGGCGCAGCCTGCTTGTTCACCAGCCTCTTGCTCTGGCCCAGGCAACAGTAGGGACGAGAAGGGGGGACCTGGAGTACCTGGCTTCTCACCACGGCCTCCGGGACAGGCTTTGATGCGTTCAGTGTGAGCAGGGGAAGCGTGAGACAATACCCAGCCCTTGCCGGATGTCTAAATACGGCTGCTGCTCCCTTTCCAAGCCAGCCGCCCTCATAACTGCTGGACAAATGACTTCTCTGCTGCCCACCCACCAACCCAGCTGCTCCTGCCTCGGTGTGCAATGAGACAGCTTGGAGTGTGGTGGCCGTCTGAAACCAGAAATCTGCACATGCACACATGTATAGGAATGAATCATAAACGCAAAGGCAGGAGAGGTGGCTGGTGGTAGAAACAGCTGTGAGTGGCTATTTCTTGACTTCTCCTCCTCCTCCCGAGCAGAGCAGAACTAAGACAATGGCCACCTAAGGAAAGGGCTTTAGGATGATCAAGCCGACCAGCCAGTATCAGGCTTTAAGGTACAAATGAAAAGTATTGCAGGAGTCAATACCAGGCAAGTTTAGAATATAGGCCCTTAGGGAAACGTGACCTTCCTTCCACACGGAAAAGAGTATGCTACCCCTTCAAGGCAGGGCCTCTTCCTTAAGGCCAATTGCTGGGAGCCTCTGGCATGTCTTACCTGTTCAGCTGTTTTAACCTGATCCCCTACTCTGGGATCGATGAGGCTAGGTCCACATTAGCATGTGCGCCGCATTTTCCCACCATTAGTTGAAACTCAGCACCCATGATGGCAGGGGCTTCTGGGAGTTGGAGTCCAACATGCCTTCTGCCCACCCGTTTTAGCCAGCAATGTACTTCAGCGGATGATAAGAGATCACGGGGACCGTTGGCCGGATCACCTGGAGGGCCTCCCATTGCCCATCCCTGTCACAAGGCTGGCCTCTGCTCAGTCTCCCTCCTGTTTTCACGTGCCTTTTCTCTCCTTCTTTCCTTAAAATTACAAAGAAGCCTTTTCTTGCAAAGTGTCTCATGAAGTTTGTGCAAGGTACATTTTTCTAACCACATGGCAAAACAAACAAACAAACAAACCCAAACAAGAAACCCTGTCTTGGGGAGGTTCAGTAAGATAAAGTTTGAGGAGCCCGGGCTTTGAGGATTGAAGCATTACATCCCATTGCATCTAACTGAAAAAAGCATGATTTAATTTGTTCTAATATTTTGCATGAATTGCTTTTGGATGAAACTGCAAAGTCATTAAAACGAATCCTCAGCAAAGGTGCTGTGACACTGGAGATTCCTGTAGCGTAAGTTCGACCAAGGACTGATGGCTTCAGCAAAACCTCATGTCAGAGACCTTTTAAAATGGTGTCCCTTCAGAGAGAAAGCAGGAGAACCAGTTTTGACTGCTCCCCTTTTTTTGGAAAAAAAGTCCTCAATATATTAATTAAAATTAATGCACCAGGATACGCTAGAATGTACATATATTCACCTGCTGGTTGTGTTTTAAAAGGGTGAATCGAGATTAAAACAGATGAAAACCTTCCTGGTGAGCAGGAAGGGGGCTGAGTCCATGGCAGCACTGATTCCAGCCAATCGGTTGTCTTCACCTGGATGCACACCAGAAATGATGTGCCCTGATTTTCCTGGACAGAAGTGTGCACACTTCCACGGGGGGAGTAACCTCAGCATGCAGTGAGTGCACGTCCACAGGAACCATGCCAATCACACAATGTTTGTGTTTATTGCAGAGAGCATTTTGTGCCTGCAGCAGACACAGGTTCAGGGGCTTACTGATTCTGCAATGATTTGCCATGTAAACAGGCAGCTAACAGTCCATTTCAGCGATGGGGGGAAAATGGTTAAATATTACTGGTCTGTACTTTCCCAGTGATGCAAGAGCTTGGAGCAAAGTCCTCAAACTTTTGGGGTGGTGGGACTATTTGCCATGGATGTGCTCCAGAGCTGATCTTATGGGGTAGGGACTTGCCCATTCATAAAGCAGTTGCCATGGTGGCCACAGAAGATCATTTCCAGGAAGGCAAACTGGTAAGATTAAAGAAGGGTCACTCGCCAAAGAACCTAACGAAGAGACCTACAAAACACCTAACCCTAACCGTCGCCCCCACACACAAACACTTTTTGAATGCAAACAAAGATGGCATTGGCAGTTTGCCTTGCAGCTTGCCTGCATCCCAGTTGCAGAAAAGGAAAAATAATTAAAGCAATAAGAGAACAATCAGGAGGGGAAGGTAGTCTGGTGGTTGCCAAGAGAGGTGTTTGTGGGTACACTGATGCATGCTGCAGACTCCAGGTTTGGCAGAAGACCGTTACAATAAGCCAGCACCGTAAGCAGTGTTTAACAAGAAGAGAGTGCTGAGATTATGGGAACACTCGAATAGACACAGAGGGGCCTGTGGGAATTGGAAAGCACAGTTGAATGGTGTGCCAGCCTGCAAACCTTATTCAATGGTTTTCCAGACATTGCACGCACAAAAAGTCTGGCTCACATACACATCATATATTTCCTTTAATTCCATCCTGCATTTAAGACCACACTAGACACTGCTTGACAGCCATGCATAATGGATTCTTGATGGATTTTTGTTTTTAGTGAGAAGATGCAAGTTTGAGGAAAAGAACATGAAAGGAGGGACCAATCATAACTCAAATGCTCAGTCCATTTTCCTGCCCAATCTGGGGGCAGGGAGAAATGGACCACCTGTATCTTTTGCTCCCCAAAGTACAAAAGCAGCAGGATCACTAAGATGCCATGGGTCAGTGTTGAGCTCTTCTAGCTATTTCTAAGCATGCAAAAGTGTTGGCTGGTGTACACAGCCAACTGCTCTTGCCTTCCCTCACCAATATTTTTTATTAATGTTTCTTCAACTTTTCAACCAATTTGTCTGAAGCAAGGACTGTAGAAAAGAATTATCAACTCATTCCCAAATGTTGTTTACATCTCCTGCTCTCAGCAGAGATCAAATATAATAATGGATGTACTGATCCTCTCACTGAAACAGGGGGTGCTGCTTCTTTGCTTGCAAGACTTCACTCAGAAAAGTGCGCATAGGATAACAGCCTCTCTGAACTGCAGGTGTTAGCCATGCTCCAGCCAAAATTAAGCATTTCCTATGAAAGGCTTCATAACTTACAAAGGAGAAATTGAAGCCCATGCTTAACTCTCCCACTGTAGTCAATGGGTCTTTAAAACTGCTGTCCCATGCATATATACTTAGAAGCAAGTAGATATGCCTGATCTGAAATGATGGGAATTACTTCTGAGTAAACATACATAAGGCATCTCGGTCAAGCATTCAATAGCAGCTAGCTTATGCCTGTATTTTGAGAAATACAGCAAACTTTTCTGTATTTCTGGGCAAACTTTTCCTTCCAACATGACATGAATGTTGGATCATTACTCAAGAAACAATGTTCTTGAATTTGTACTGTGCTGGTTTCATCATTTCTGGAATTCTTGTAAATGGGTTACATAACTACATGAAGTGGTCCTTAATATTTCTGTTTTTATAGACCTTCTCCTACAGTAGATCTTAAAAAACACATTGTACAATAAATGAATTACTTCAAGAAAATATGTCAAGAGGTATCGGATTGCTGCAATGAGCTGTACACGGGGATGCCTTTGAAAACAGTCTGGAAACTCCAGCTGATTCAAAACAGGGCAGCAAGGCTGTTAATGGGGACTGGCTCATGAGAACACATTACTCCAGTCCTCTTCCAGCTGCACTGGCCACCAGTTGAAATCCAGGCCTGATTCAAATGTTAGTGCTAACATTAAAAGCCCTAAATGGAGTGAGACCAGGGTATCTGAAGAATCACCTCACCCCAAATGTGCCTACCCAGACCCTGAGGTCAACTTCAGAGGTCCTTCTCTGGATGGGAGTGAGGCAGGTAGCTACCAGGAGGGGGTCTTCTTGGTTGCAGTGCCCTGGTTGTGGAATGAGCTCCCCAAAGAGCTCACCTGTGCCTACCTTTTTGGCACCAGATGAAGACCTTTTCAGTCCCAGCATTTTAACAATTTAACTTTTTAAACTTTGTTTTTAATATTGCAATTTATTCAGTAACTTTTTAAATGTTCGTATGTGTGAAGGTGTAGAGACTAATGATGTGGGAAATGGATAGCTGCATACAAGCGTCAAATTTTACATTGGCACCAGCTGATAGAGAGGCAACTCCTACTGGTAGAGAGGCAGGGACCACTTTCGAGTTGAGCCTGAAGAAGAGTTCTGTGGCACTCACATGCTCGGCCAGTTGGGCCACTGGGGATCCCACCTGCCTTCCTTCGGACCCCGCAGAACCAGGACCGGTGCTCTGGCACTCTGTGGAAGTTTTCCCACCCAGGCCTGCTTCCTCGGAGCGTAGGCAATGTCTGCATTCATCCTTGTGCTGTTCTCGCCACTTCTCCGAAACCGAACGATGAACAGATGCTTCCCTTGGTTTATTAGCTGGGTGCACCCCACGCCCGTCACATACAGAGCCCTTCCCAGGCAACACAACAGCAGGGCTGCGAGGGAGGCAGAGGGATGCACGCTGACACCCGTGAAAACCGCAGGACTCCGTTCCAATTTTGGCTCAGAAATGGATCATCTTCTGCTGGTGAGCAGAGACATGAGGAGTGCTGTTTTTCCTGGCAGTGGGAGCAGCAACGGCTCTGGCCCCCCCCCAGTTCACCCTTGTACCCCCCCGCCCCAAAATCCAGTTCCCCCTCGCTCAATAGGGACATCGGAAGCTGCTCTGCATCGGGTCAGTTCCTTGGTCCAGCCAGCGCAGTCGTGGTGACTGCTGGCTGGTGGCAGCTGCCCCGGTTGCAGGCCTTCAGCCCCACCTGGAGCTGTGCGTGGGGAGTCAGACCCACGGGGAGCCTCCGCTCGGGAAGCAGCGGAGGGCTCGAGAGCTGCTGAACAGCAAGGAGAACCTCGAGCGTTTGCGGTCGAAAGCGCGCACGGAACTTCTTCGCCCACTGCAGCCCGTGCCGGTGGGGGCAGCGCTCGGGAACCACGGAGGGCTCTGCACGTATGAACGAGCGGACGTCGCTTTCTAGCCTGCCACCCCTTGCCCACTATTCCTACTCGAGACGCGCCACAGAACCAAACGCCCATCACGGCAACAGACGCCCCTTGTCGCCCCCCCGGCTCCCCCGAGCGCGGGCACGCGGTCCTAAGGGCAAAGGGGCAGGGGCCGTGCGGGAGAGCTCCGCGTCCGAGGAAGCGCGGCGGGTCGGCTCCAACGCGCGGGGACGCCGCGCCTGCGGAGCCCAGGTGCGCGCCAACGGGTGTGCTCCGCGGCGCAGCACATGGTCGGGGCGCCAGTCCCCGGGCAAGCGCGCCGGCTCCCTCCCTTCCCAGGGAGCGGCGTCCCGAGGCTTCCGGGCGCGGACCTCGCCGCCCGCACCCCTCGCCGCCGCCAGAGACGCCTCGCCCGGCAGAGACCGGGCCGGTGCCCAGGCGGGCTGCTCCGCTTACCTGGGCACGGCACGTGTCGCCGAGCTGCTCCGCGCGCTGGGCTGAGCGGGATGGAGGCGCCGCCGCCCCGTCCCGCGCTGCTCCCGTCCCCGGCTGCCTTCCCACGCCAGCAGCTT
Source organism: Varanus salvator macromaculatus (assembly GCA_023646645.1). NCBI lineage: Eukaryota > Metazoa > Chordata > Lepidosauria > Squamata > Varanidae > Varanus > Varanus salvator. Next base: position 101,276 of record JAIXND010000791.1, on the reverse strand, counting down.
CCACTCCGCAGAGCGCGGCTCCTCTTCCGAAGCGGAGCGCGGGCGGGGGGGGGGCGACGACGGACGGGCTGCGGCGGAGGTGCCGGGCGGGGGCTCCCTCTTGGCGGGCCGCGGGAGCGAACGCGAGGCGCCTTCGCTCGCTCGGCACCGGGTTTTATCCCGCGCCTTCCCCGGGGAGGGGGCGAGGAGGGGCTGCGAGGCAGGGAGGGGACGCGGCGTTCCCTCGAGGGAGGCTGGGGCAGCCGCGACGGGCGGGCAAGCGGCGGCGTGGGGAGGAGGAACGCATGGCAGTGAGCGGGGCGCGTTGCTGCGCACAGGCAGCCCGCCCCCCGCGCCCCGCCCCGGCAAGTTCGCGCGGGGAAGGGTAGCGAGTGGGCGGGAGGGACGCCCGCCGAGCCTGGCGGGGCCGGCGTGGCTTGACTGACTGCAGCAGTTGGTGGAGCAAGCGAGCTCGGCTCCACGGTGGCGGGGGGGGGGGGGATCGACGCCAAAGGGGACCCCCCCCCGCCATCCTCCGCATGGGATGCAGCGGGATTCCCTTAACATATTTTCTGGGGAAAGCCCACCCTGCAAAGTGCGCTCTTTGCCCCCAGCGCAAGTCCCCCTCGGTCCGATCCATCGGCCCGAAGGGCCAAGTCCGACCCATTTTGCCCTGGATGCTGACAGTCTTTTAAATGCACATACTTTTCAAACACAGCAGCGACCTCCATCCTGCCAACTCCAAAGCGCATATTTTGAACTTTGCATCCGCCCGGTCTGTGAACAGAGGCGGCGCTTCCAGGAGCCAGCCCGGCAAGCCTGGCACCCCGAATCTCTGAGAGGTCCTGCCCCACCACCCTGCCGTCCATGCGCACTTAGATCGCCGCCGCATCCGACCCCCCTGCCTGAGCTGGCTTTTCCCCACAAGTGCTTCACTTCCTGCTGCCAACCCTCTGAATCTTCTGGCTAGTTTCTCTCCACAGCTCTACCCCCATCCAAAAACCCTCCTTTCCTCTGTCCAGGAATCCCTTTTCACAAATAGTGCTGCCCTTGAGAGACAGGCTCCTTTAAAGACACACACACTCACAGAGAACCTTTAAAGTATATATAACTTAACATATGCAAATTTATGCTTTTTAAATTCTGTGTGCCCAAGCCCCTCCCTATCTTTTCAGTAGCTAGCTCTGCCCCTGCCGTAAAAGCTTAAGAAAAAACCTAAGCATATAATACAGGATTCGAAAAATAAAATTAAAATCCATTTTTAAAATAAGGGTTAAAATGGATAGCATGATTTAGGTAGAAAGAATCAACCCATGCCTGGCTGAGGCAAGCTTCTTTTTCAGCCTCTTGAGTGTCTTCTGGTAATTCATGTTCCTAACTTTAGATGGAACATGCCCTGTGTATTAGGTGGATGCTTGCATTTTGCAAAGCAATGAAAAGCTATTGAGGAGGAACTTGTTCTGCTCAGTGAGTGAAACATGTACAAATGGCAATGTCATACTTGGGTTCCAAAATACATCCAAGATCTCTGGAACTGTTGGAGAGTCTACAGCCACAAGGACAGCCCTTGGGGGCCCTTCTGAAGCAGGACGGCACCTGCTTGTTTTAAGGCTGTGTCATCCATGTATAGTCATGACTGGATGACTGCACCATCAAATAGCAACCTGCATGTGTGATGGTCAAAAATCACTGGCCAAGGGCTACCAAGAGAAAATTCACATCAGCCCTGTGCTTTCTACTGGCAGTGATCCATCCATTCTGCTGTGACTCATGCACTGTCCAGTAATTAACTCCTCGTAAAATGAGTGGTGAACACCCAAGTAGTAACTGGCTCATAATGGGAGCGATGCACCCATTCATTAGCTGGAGTCGTGCAACCATGGGGCAGGCCTCTTTCCCAGGGAGAAAGTACCACTCACACATTTCTGTGGTACTTGTTTGGCTTTCTGGTGATTCCATTAATGTGTGGATGACAGAATGACAATCCACAGACTCAGATATAATGGATAAACTCAATGCGTACACCCCGCGGATTAGAAACCATGATGGCTCTAGAGCTCAACTCAGTAGAACATCTCTGTGCTCTGAGTAGTTGCTCAACTTTGCAAAGTATTTGCACAGGCCATCCAGCCTACTAAACACGGATGGGACAACAAAAGAGGAAAGATAGAAAATACCAAGAAGCTGGATGGATCCTTTCCATCCATCTTCATTACAGGAGATGCAGGACTGATATCCATGCTTGAACTGACCTTTTCTTGAAGAGATGTTAAAGAATCAAGGCAAATAGTGGTGACAAGAGATGAAGCTCTTGGACTGATCAACAAGTGAAATGTTAACAAATTACGGAATCTGGGTGGTATCCATGGTCATCTAACAAAAATATGTGGCAGCTGCAAATCCAAACTGTTTGAGGTTCATAAGATATATTTCCCTTATATGCTGATGGGTCCCGGCAGCAACTGACTAGCAAAGAAATCTTGAGATTGTGGTGGACAGCTGACCAGCTCAGTGGTACAACAGTTCTGGAAAAAAGCAAATCCCATGTTAGAAAATTTCAGCTGGAAAGGTACTTGAAAATAAAGTTGCTGATGTCATAATGCCTCCATAAAATCCTTTGGTGCACTATAAACTCCTCTTTCCGGGTCTGTGTCTGTGCAACTTTGGCAACATCATTATGCTCATGCAAAGCAGCAGAGTCACTGCGCTTGCTTTCTCTTTCTGTCCAACTGTTTGTTCAAGCACCAAGCAGAGCTTGGCCCGCCTGCATCAATAGGAAGCTGATACTGAAAAATGCTGGCAGAAATCAGTATGGTGTCTTGCTGCCCCCACCAATCACCAGGCAAGCAGGCATGACATTCCTTTAGTCGAAAGAGTGAGAGCAGGCAGCCATGTGCAAGCCACCGACTGGACCCTAAGAATGCACTTGGAGGGCAGCACAGAAATCTAAGTAATGCACACCCAACTAAACTCCATTACATCTGGAGGTTAAAATCGGCTTAAAAAGACATCTCTTTCAGTAGTCTCTCAAAAGAGCCTCCAATACTAGAAAGTGAACTGAGAGCTGCTCTGAAAGCATTTAAGAAGAATAAAACACCTGGAGTAGGTAGGATACCAATAGAATTATTCTAAGCTGCAGAAAATGGATCAGTCCAAATCCTAACAAAAGTTAGGATTTTGTCAGTGAATATGGCAAACAAAGCAATGGCCCACAGAGCAGAAATGCTCACTATACATCCTCATCTCCGAGAAAGGAGAGGCAAAAGAGTGCCGCAACCGCAGGCCCTTTGCATCACTCTCCCACGCAACCAAAGTGATGCTTAAGGTGTTGCAACAAATACCATCCTGAATGGAGCGAGAAATGCCGGGCCTCCAAGCTGGATTCCAGAAAGGAAGAGGCACTAGAGATCAGATTGCAAATATATGTGGTCGACCAAAGAAGTTCAGAAAAAGACCAGTCTGCTCCATAGACTGCAGCAAAGCCTTTGACTGTGTGGATCGTGAGAAGCTGTGAATGGTCCTGAAAGAAACGGAGGTGCCTCGCACTGGATTGTCCTGATGCAGCGTCTGCATCACAGACAAGAAGCTGCAGGCAGGACAGAATACGGAGAAACAGGATGGGTTCCCACAGGCAAAGGCGTCAGACAAGGATGCATTTCATCTCCCTCTTTGTACGCAGGACATATGATAAGGAAGGCAGGATTAGAGTCAGAGGAACAGTGGAAATTGGTGGAAGTAACATCACTAATTTATGATGCGCAGATGATACCATACTACTGGCAGAAAGCAGCAATGACTTGAAATGACTCTGATAAAAGCGAAAGAAGAAAATGAAAAAGAAGGACCGCAGCTGAATATTAAGAAAACAGAAATTATGTCCACTGAAGAATTACAGAATGTTAATAATGAAGAAATCACAGTTGTGAAAGATTTCACATACCTCAGCTCAGTCATCAATTCAGAGGGAGGCTGCAACCAAGAAATTCTACAAAGACTGAGACTTGGAAGGGTAACAATGAAGGAATGAGAAAAGATCATCAAGTGTAAGGATGTTTCCCTGGAGACTGAGGTCAAGATCATGCAAACTATTGTATTCCCAATCACAATGTATCAGTGTGAAAGCTGGACAGTGACAAAAGCTGAAGAAAATTATGTGTTTGAAACATGGTGCTGGAGGAGAGCTTTGTGCATACCCTGGACTGACAGAAAGATGAACAAGTGGGTCCTAGATCAAATCAAGCCAGAGCTTTCTCAAGAAGCAAAAATGAGAAAACTGAGGGTGTCATACTTCAGACACATCATGAGAAGGAAAGCTAACTGGAGAAGACAATCCTGTAAGGGTAAGCCAAAAGCAGAAGACAAAAGGAAAAACCAAGTATGGGATGGGTTGAATCCATAAAGGGAGCCACAACCTCCAACTTGGAAGAACTGAATGGGTCTGTCATGGACAGGACATTTTGGAGGGCTTCCATTGATAGGGTAGTCTACAAGCCTACCTAAATAAGTCTGAGTCTCACGTAGTTAACAAACATGGGGCTGCAATAGAGAATTATTAATGGCCATCTAGCTGGCATCCATTGCAGATATTTATTGTAGGACTTCCGTGGTTAAGGAATAGGCACTCTGTTAGGAATCCCAGAGGCAGGCCCTTTAGGACTTCAGCACTAAGACCCAGCAACTTGAAATTACTTCTGAAAGACATTGGAGCTCTTGCAGGACTGCTATTATATGCTCCTAACCAGATAAAAAATGGAGGCCCCAGACTATGTCTGTTTCTTTAAACAATAGAGAGGCAATGGGAATACATTATGGACTTATTTTAAAGGAAATACTGTGTTATCAGGCATCAGGGCAACCTTTCCCAACCTGCTGCCATGCAGATGTGTTGACCTGCAGCTTCCATTATTTCCAGTCAGCACGGCCACTGGCCATGATTGCCGGAGCTGATGGAAATTGCAGTCTAACACTTCTGGAGGATACTAGGCTGGGGAAGGCTGTACTAAAATCAACTGGAAGCTGAACTATGTAAAAGAAGTACGTTGAACTTTTTATTGGGCTGAGCATATGTGTACAATGGAAGACTTGGTAAAGTCATACAGGCTTGGCAAACCTGATACCAAACTTTCAGAAATCAAATCCAAAAAGAATTGCATCTATCAAAATGACGAATGATCCCAGTGTCATGTTTGGTTCAGACCAGTGACGCATCTATGAGAGGAACAAAAGAGATCAAAAGAATGCTTGAAATGATGGTAGAGGAAGCAATGGAGAATCAAAACACAGATCACATAGCATGAGGCAAAACAAGGGAAAGAACAAAGTGGCCATGCGACTTCAGACTGGCTGGTCCCTGCATCAGAAGCAGTGTGATAGCATACCTAGAGTAATATATTTTTTTCTTTATTAGGGGGAGAAGTCATGACTGTAGGAACCAAAGTGTTTGAAGAATTGTTCTCTCGAAGGAAGTAGGGGAATATCAGCAGAACGGGAAAGGGAGCAGCGATTTTGAGATACAGCAATATTACGATTTTGTAGTACAAGTAGGGTACTTTGTTAACTAAAATGCATTCCACAGTTGTCTGCTGTGGTATCATTTTACAAAGTTTGCAATGACTCTTATACATCTGGTAGGTCAGCAAAGGAACCCAGTCACCTCTTCATAAATGACTTGGTGTGCTTGGCCTGAGCAGGAAGGAGGAGAAAGAAGCATGAGTGAGTTTGAAGAAAGAAGAAAGAGAACAGGGAGGAAAAGTCTCAGCTGGTTGCACAATCAACATATTCCACATTGACCTTCTAGAGACTGACAACATTTCATCTCTAGCTCAAAAACTTGTACTGAATCAAAAATGAGGTGCTGGCGATTCACCTTCCACTGCCTCATATTGTGAAGTCATGGTTAATGAATTCAAAAAAGCAACCAAGGAGTAATCAACTTTACAGGTACTTGGGGCTACAACTCCATTCATCAGCTTGGGCTGACCTAACAGCTGAATCCCTGCTTGGATGAGCAGAACCTTGCCAGTTATCCATGCGCTTGTAACCTCCTGCCCAGAGCACTGTAATGAGCTCTGCATGGGGCTGCCATTGAAAACACTCCGGACCTTGCTACTTGTCTAAAATTGTGCAGCACACCTGCTGACTAACACCTGTGGGCTGGTGTTTGTGAACATATCACACTAGTCCTACACTGGCTACAATGGCTGCAGGTTGCCATCTGGGACCAACTCAAAGTGCTTACAGTAGCATACAAAGCCCTAAAGAGTTTGGGGGCAGGTTATTTGGGGGTGCATCTTTCTCCGTATGTACCAGCCCATTACTGTAGCCTTCATTGAAAGCCCCCTTTATGTTCCTCCTGAGAACGAAGTGAGGGGGAAGTTTGCAAGGAGGGATTTTTCAAGTATAGCACCCCAACTTTGGAAATTGATTCCACTGGAGGTCTGGTTGGCACCTACTCTTCTGGCCTTCAAGCACCAACTAGAGGCATATTTGTTCCACAGTTATTTCAATAGGTGAATTCCTGATTTTCAATTACGTTTTTAATTTTTATGTTGTTATATGCTGCTGCCAATATGTTTTTAAAATGCTAGATATTGTTATAAACTAAATTTTAATGGTTCAAGTTTATTTTGCAGATCTATATATAATATATATATAAATATATTATATTTATTATTAATCTGATTAATTTGTAAGCCACTTCAGGATTCCCATGTTGTGCAAACCTGCCCATTGAGCAGAAAGGTGCTTAAGTTTAGCTAGCATTAGATACAACCCAATGGACACTGGTCTCTACTTTTATTTATTCATTTTGATGCATTTATTTAACTTCTGTACCTCCCAATGGCTGAAGCTCTTTGTCAGCTTATGGGCCCAATAGCCTGCTAACCGCACTGGCATGTCCAAGACAGCCAGGCTGCCAGTGCAGAGGTAACATAAGCCACAAACCTGAGTGCTCTTCTAGATAAAGATGTTGTTCCATCTTGAATGTATGCAGCAAAAGGAAGTGATTCTTGCAGATAGATAAATCTATTCACGTAGTTTATTCAAAGCAAATTTAATCCTCCTCCTCTCTTCTAGTCATTCTTGTTTCTTCGACGCTGCCTCCTCTTCTTTCTCTGCACTGGATATCTTGTGCCAAGAAGACCCTCTGGTGACCTTCTCAGGCCCAGAGTGACTGGCTCAGTTCCTTGACCCACTTACAACCATTTCTCACTTCTGCTTTCGGGCTGTCTCTGTTGTTGCTACCATTTTCCTTCCCTCAATCTTTGTACTTTTCGCCACTGCCAAAAGAGCACGAAATTGCACAGTCGATGCTTCGTGGTGTTGCCATTTGCATGTGAGGGGAAGCTTTTGGCTAGTGTGCCATTGAGAGCAGTCCCCCACTGTGGCACATGACGTGGCTAAAGAATGTGGAAGCCAATTTCTAGTCTTCAAAGCAAATAATGAAGGATAATGGTCAATCTGCAGCAGCCCTTGTAGTTGGGCTTCAGGAAATGTTATTGTCAGATGTATGATGTTTGTAGTGAATGGCGTCTGTGATTATTCTGAAATTAGAGCTTTGGAACATGCTTCCTTTTCCGGCATCTGAATAATGGGGATACAGAGGCGGATAGTTCAGCAGTCTTGGCAACAGCAGTGGCGGGGGGGGGGGGGGGCGTTGGGAAGTGTCTTGATTTGTCCAACAGCAAAGGAGAACTATGCAGAAGATAAATATAGTTTGGAAGCTTTCAATACCAGTCAGCAGAGCAGAGATTTCCCAGGACAAAAATAAAAAAGGGCATCTCAACCAAAGCGGTGCAATCAGGAGCCATTTCCTTGAATCTGACAAATCAGTTATTCCAAGTCCTTTTGAATAAAACAATGGATCAAAGCGCCTTTGCTTCATTATTCAGAAAGTGCCCTTGCCATAGTTGGCAAACTACCTAGTGGCATGCCTAAAGAAATTAAACATGTATCTTACATCATTACAGGAGTTTTGCACAATCTCGAACACCACGGGTAACAAAGCCGCAGCTGTTGCGCACTTGGCAAAAGTGCTGAAGCCGAAGTTTGCAGATTTCACACAGATGAGCATCTGGCCCGCAGGAGCCTCAGCTCGCCATCAGCCTCTCACCTTAATCTGGGAGGCTCCTAGCTAGCAAAATCGCTCCTTGTTATGACTGCAGGTCCTCCTCACTCAGCAATATCTGGGGCTGTGCTTTTTCCTTACAGGCTGGGCTGCTGCACACAGATTCGGGCTGTGCCCCCTGCAGAATCTGTTCCTATGAAGAATCTGACTTTCCTCACGGGGCAAACACGAGCTATTCACTGATACTGCATAAAGCAGGGGTCTCAAACTCGCGGCCCGCAGTCTGCGAGATGATATTTTGTGGCCCCCACTTGATATCAAAGTTTAGTGATAGTGCGCTGGCGGCACCGGGCGGCCTCCGGGAGCGACGCGGGATGAGCGGACCACCACCACCACGGTGGAATACTTGATGCGGCCCAGACTCTACTTCCAGCGGCCCCCAGGTAAGTTGAGTTTGAGACCCCTGGTGTAAAGGGGAGCAGGCAGAGGCCTGCTGTGGTGCATGCGTCTGTACCAGGAAATCACCACTCCTTGTAAGTAGAAACAAGGGGCAAAAACTCAGTGGAAATTTCAGAGGATCCACCCAATACTTCCTTGCATAGCTGCACCTTCAGTGCTGTTTCTGTGCTGTGTTGCCCCTTTCAGGCATTTCCTAGAAAGGCATGGGAGCGAAGGGGGCCCTGCTGACTGGCCCGCCACCTCCATTGCTTTCCCGGCAGCTCAACCCCACCTGCTTTCGCAGCAGGGCACTTGCTTTGCCTTCGGGAACCCCCTGGGCCATTTAGAGACTCCCATCACGAGGAACGCATGAGGCCTGCACACCCAGATCACTGCAATTGCAGGGACAGAACCGCAATCTCAGACCCCGCAATGTGTGACTATGAACTCTCTGTTGTTTCAGAGGGTCCGAAAAAACGAAGTGTTGTGCAATGTCAGCAAAGTGCTTCTCTCAGCTGTCTTTCAGGCTTTCCTCACAAGAGCCGTCCACACTGGCTGCAGCCTGAGCGCGGCCTGGCCTCGGGAATCGCAGTACTGCAGAACGGCTGTGAAGCTGCGTGGAGTACAGAGTTACGAACATTTAGAGCGGCTGGAAATGAGCCTGCCTGGGCTCCCCGCCCCTTTTCTTTTAAAACATTTTGTGTTGTTTTGTGTCTCTTTTCTGATGCTGAGTCTTGTGTGTGTTTTTAAATCTATGTAAGCTCCTCTAGAAATACTGGGTACTTTAGGCTGGGTTATATAAGCCTAAAATAAAATAGACTGCAGAAACATTTGATGCAATCTTGGCTAGGTGGGCTATGCAGTCCAAATCCGGTTGAAAGATCAAGACAGGAGACCAGGGCCTTGAAGTACAAAAACCATAGGCACTCTGGTCACTGTCTGCTGGCTCAAGGTAGAAACATAGAAACAGAGTGAATGAGAAGGGTCCTCGCGGGCCATCTAGTCTGACCCTCGGCTCCAGCCAGCCCCACTCATGACATGCCCACCATGTGCATATCCAGCCTATCCTTGAACACCCTCAATAGAAACATAGAAACAGAGCTGCCTAGTGATTTTCTTTTAAGCTTCCTTGAGACTTTGGTAGTAGGTGGCATATAAATGGGAATACAAACAAACAAACAAACAAACAAATAAATAAGGTGTTTTGCTGGCTGAGGCAGAAAGTGACACCCTGCCCACATGTCCAGGTGTCTCGTCCCCTAAGTGAGCAAGCTACTTGGTTCATGAGGCAGAAAATCCCACAAGCGCCTTTCCCCATTGCTTGAGGTTGGGGAAAAAAATCCTGCTTGCAGCATTTGTACAATGCCCCAAATCTGAGGCCTAAAGCGGTTGCCTCACTCTGCCTAATGACAGGGTCTGGCTCTAGTGAGAAGAGAGAGGAGCTTTGGTGGGAGCAGCATCTGTGACCCATTCTGGCCGAAGCAAAGAAACGGAAGGAAAGAATTCAGAGCACAGGAGTCAGCAAGGGGGAGATGGCTGCTTTTGTGCAAAGCATGAAAATGAAGGGAATGGGATCCTGGGCCTCTCTGCCAGAGAATCCTGGGTGCTTACTATGTGCTTGTGATTCCTCACTTTCATTAGTTTGCAGGTGTTTTACATGCACCATCATCCCCTATGACCTCTCCTATCCTTTCCAAGCATTTTTTCAGTTTCTTTTTTTGAGCGGGAAGTGTAGTATTATCTGAAAATGGTGGAATGAACCAGACTGAAAAGCTCGCATTGCGTATTTCTGCATTTCCGCAATATTGCATCACTACTTTGTGTTTGTGTGATGGAAGGTATAGAAAGGCAGGGAGACATCATTTGGTTAAGGAAGTGACAGGGACCTGTAAAAACTGTGGATCTTAATACCACAAGAATCTAGAAGCAGAAACTTTGGTAAAGTGGCCGGTTAAACGCCTCATGGAGAGGCGCCCCGTCAGCTCCTCAGCTGGCCTGGAAAGGCCCTTTGGCCTTCAGAACCCCCTGGGGGCCGAAGGAGCTGTTCCACTTTTCCTGTGTTTTATGCTTTGATGCGACAATGTTTTCCCCCTTGCACCACAAAAGCTCCGATGCACCTTTGTCTTTTCTGAGGGAACTCTTGAAGGCTAGCATAAATATTGATTCATGCCATTTAGCTGCAGTAGCAAACAGAGTTCTCCTTTGCCTCCATGGGTGGGTGGGCTGAGTCTTCTGTCCCTCATTGCCTGCACGCCCACAGCGTTATGCAATCTGAAGAGGCAAGTTAAACAAGCAGAAATACTTCTCTGATTCACAGCACAGCAATCCTCAGACTAGTGGTTCTCCCACACAGCCAAAACAAAACAAAACAAAAAACCAATTAATAATTAACAGTAAATCAGATTTTTTAAAATCCTCCCCACAGCCTTGATAGTATTCAGTTCATTATGTAAGAGCACCAGAAGTTAACAGAATAATCCTCTTTAAGGCTGTTCCAGTATTATATGGTATATTCTGTGATATACAGGACAGCCAGTGTGGTGTGGTGGTTGGACCAGGAACCCTGGAAATTGGGTTTCTAGTGCCCCCCCCTTGGAATGGAAGCTCCCTGGGTGACTTTGGGCCAGTCATTCACTCTCAGCCTAGCCCACCTTACAGGGCTGTTGTTATGAGGACGAGATGGAGCTCTGACAGCCACCTTGGGCTGAGGTGAGAAAGAGAAAAAAGAGCAGGGAACAAGAGTAAAGGAATAATGATCCGTGGTGTTTGCACATTCATGCAGTCAGAGCATCGTCTCACTGCTCTTCTGGGGCCTTGACCCAGCCTAGCATCTGACTCACCCAGAAATGCCAGCACTGCAAGGACATTATACTGATTTCCCTCCCAAGGCTACCTAGAAGATAGCGCCATCTCTTAACAAAATATTTTACACGGCCCACCTCAAGAATGATAAAGAGTAATTTTGGGGGGTTGCTGTTTGAAACCAGCTGGATTTTCTGTGTTGAGGTCTCTTACTTCAGAAACATTCTTCTTACGCATTTGCAAATTCAGTGGCTCAATAAGATAAATTGATCCTTGTACTTTAAAAGTCATACAATTTATGAAGTGGCATTTATTTAATTGGTCCTGGGACTAGGGAAAAGCAAGGCTTGTTCATGCTAACGATGCAGCAGAAAGGAGGGTCTAGTTTCAAGACAGAATGGGGGATGAAAGGCACTGGGCCTTCCTCCTCCTCCTCCTCCTCCTCCTCCTCGCTTACCTCCGTGCTTTCTTTCCTGGCTGGGAGGAAAGTGCTTGGACAGGGGAGCTGCTGGAGGGACCACGGTGGGCTGAGCCGGTGCCCTCCATATCTGCACCCCCTCACTTTTCCATCTTGGGCTCTCAGCCTCCACTTACCCACGAGGGGGGCAGATTGGCTTTTAAGGAGGTGGGCTGCAGGCACCGCATCCCTTTCAGCCTGAGTCACTAAGATAACAAAAGCAAAGGTGTGACAGGAAGTCATGCCACGCATGCCGGTTAACAGAACATGCATTTCACTCTCATATGTGGCTCTCTCATAACAAAGGCACCAGCATGCTAAATTAAGGGTTGGTGCCTCAGCACTTCCAGAAACTGCCTAATTTTAGACGGCTGCATGAGGAGGTGGCATCTATTAGTACCTGGCGGCTGGAACCTATTTGGAATCAAGCTGCAATTTTGCATTGTTGGAGGCAGAATACTGGAACTGAGCAGGGGTTTGCTTGAGCTACTTATGTTACATATGAATGTGCACTGCAGGCATCCTGACCCACACCACCTGGAACAGCCTTTATCAACCCACCACCCTTCAGACATGTTGGACTACAGTCACCATCATCCCTGGCCACCACACCCATTGGCTGTACTGACTGCAATGATATGAGTTGTAGTCCAACCCAGCATCATTAAGAAAGGCTGACCTGGTGAGTTCCTTTCCTTGCTCTTCCATGCCCTGTTGCCGCTGCTCCACCACCTCGGCTGCTCCCCTGCTGCCTGCGGAGCCCCAGCTGCCAGGGGGACTCACCCTGCCGGCACAGATGCTGCTGCCACCACTGCGCTTCACCGCTGTGCTGCTTTTTTCACCTGGATCCCAGCTGCTTAGTGGCAGGAACGGGGCCAGGGTCTGACAGAGACATGGGCCTCCCCATTGGCAAGGTGTGGAAGCGGCAGCGGCAGGAACCCTGAGCAGGAGCTTCCACTGGGGCCCTCTTTTAGGCAACTGCCAAACTGTAGTGCCCATTTGGGGCCAGGCTGTTGTTTTCCCTCCTCTGAGAGAATGGTGAAGAGAAGGCTCTGGCAAGGTCGGTGAAACAATAGGAAGGAAGGGAACTGGTAGGTTGTTGTTGCTACTGAGGAAGTAGGAATGGGATGTGTATCGACTAGAAGGAAACATGGGAAGACAGGTAAGAAGGAAGCTAGCTAGTTGGTTGAAGATGGTTAATATTTGTTGATGGTGTGTTTTGGCAGGATAATAAGGTCTCCTCCTCCCCGTTCCACAATGCTCTTTTGTTTTTAGTGTTCTTACTGTTTTTCAATGTGTTTCTTGGGGAGCTTTGGGGCACCCCAGTTAGTGCGGTTATGGGCATGGGGAAGTATAATGTTGTGGGACTAAGTAATCAGCACAGGAGAAGAGGGGTCAGATATCTTACACCTATCCCGTCTTCTGGTTTGTCCTCCAACCAGATGAGTCTAGGTAATCGTACCAACCCATCTCCTGGCTCGGTGCTGCTGCTTTTAAATGCCAGGTCATTCCAGAATAAAATTCCTTTAGTTTATGATATGATAGTAGTAGGACTGACCTTGAAAAAGGCCTGCAAACTTCAATTGGTTCAAACTAGTGCAGCTCACCTCCTAACTGGAACAACGAGGCCCGAGCATATAACCCCAGTGTTATATCCTCTACACTGGTTGGCAAGTGAAGTGCAGGCCTGCTTGAAGGAGTTTGATGTAGCATACGAAGCCCTAAGTGGTTTAGGACCTGGATGTCTGATGGAACGTCTCCTCACATGTACACCTGCCCAGACCTGAAGATCATCATCTGAGGTCCTTCTTCAGGAGCCACCTCTGAAAGATAAAGGAGGGTAGCCACTAGAAGGACCTTCTCTGCTCGCCCCCCCCCCCCCATCTTGGAAGCAGTCCCCAGAGAGGTGTGCCTGGAGTCAACCCTTTTGGCTTTTAGGGACCAAGCTAAGACCTTTTTATTCTCCATCTATTTTAATGGTTGAATTTTATTATTATTTTATATTTTATGAAGCACTGTGGATTGCTTGGTTTTATTTAATTATTGATCATGTATTGAATGTATTGAATGTATTTATTTATTTTACTTATTTAGTTTAGAAACAGAGCAAGAGTCAGAAGAAGTCTCCCAAGCCATCTAGTCTGACCCCTGGCTCCAACCAGCCCCATTCATGACATGCCTACCATGCCTGCCAGATTCATTGTCTCTTTATCTTATTGTTATTGTTGCTCACTTTATGGATTGCTATTGTAATGCATTATTTATTGTTATTAATTGCTGTTGTATATTAGCCATTAGACTAATTTGGCATGATTTAGAAGTGTTTAGGACTCCCTGGAGCCTAATGCTGGGAACAATAGATGGCAAAAGAAGACGGGGACGGCAGAGGATGAGGTGGCTGGATGGAGTCACTGAGGCAGATGATGTGAGCTTAAGTGGACTTTGGGGGATGGTGGAGGACAGGAAGGCCTGGAGGAATGTTGTCCATGGGGTCGCAATGGGTCAGACATGACTTTGAGACTAACAACAACAACAACAAAGAAGTGTTTTAAACAAATAAACAACAAACAAATTCTAGTCCAGTGGTGAGTAGGTTGGGAAAGAGATTAAATGTTTCCTGCTCTTAGCTGTGTAGGGTGAAGCTCGCTTAGTAAAGGCACCTGAAGTGCATCTTCATGACAGAGGCTGAGACCAACCATGCTCTGGAAATGACATTAGATAAAAGTAGTTTGTTGCTCATGAAAGACTATGTCAGAATAAATTCCTTGGTCTTTAAGGTGCCACAAGAGACTTTTCTGTTTTTGCTGTCACAAGCTAACTGCACTCGCTTGTTGATCCTATTTCTGTGCCCGTGACAAAGGCCTGACTCACAGGAAATGTAGCAGAAGTTTTTCTTTTGGCATGGGATAAGAAGAGGAAACATACTGATTAGAATCTGTGCCAGGGCCCAGGATACATATTCATATGAAAAAGATGATCCATTTGGAACAGGACAAGCTGCTTTCATGGAGGGCATTTATCCCTCCCTCCCTGGCATTTATTTTATTTTATTTTATTTATTTATTTATTTATTTATTTATTTTACAAATTTATATGCCGCCCCCTTGCAAACAAGCCTCGGGGCGGCAAACCACAAATCCAAACAATATAAAACAATATAATCATATAAAACAAATACACAATTTAAAACAAAGTTAAAAGCTGGCCCATCTCATGGTCTGAAAGATAAAAAATGAACTATACACAATACATAATTTAACAGTT
This sequence comes from Varanus salvator macromaculatus, assembly GCA_023646645.1. Lineage (NCBI taxonomy): Eukaryota > Metazoa > Chordata > Lepidosauria > Squamata > Varanidae > Varanus > Varanus salvator. The sequence goes on along the minus strand of JAIXND010000791.1, from coordinate 86,268 downwards.
AAAATACTTTTTAAATAAAATAAAAAATAAAAAAAAATAAAATTTCCCAGCCCAAATCCCCATCTAGCTGAGGGTACAGTTTGGAGGAGAGAGCAATCAGAGCCTATCCTATCTTTGCTTCTGGCAAATGGCACCATTGAGCATTTTTACTCTCCGGACTTGTACAGGGCTCCACACCTCCTTAGATAATGTGTGTTACTTCACTTCCTTCAAGCAAGGAAGTGGCAAGCCAGCCCTGCTGCATTTGAGGGGTCCTCCAATTCATTCTGCTGAAGAGGGCTTTAGTCATGTCCCCCAAATCCTGCCTTGACAGTAACCCACCAGAGGCTTCTTCTCTTGCTCCGAACAACCTGCTAGCCTGCATTGCATGCACCATTTTGTCTGAGTTTCATATTGAAAGTGCTCGGACAATTAAAAAAATGGCATCCCTGGATATTTAGTATATTATTTCCACAGTATTTAAGCTGAAATTGCTGAGTGTATAAACTCTTAGAAATTGCACCATTCTTCAAACTATGGGACAAGCCTACTGTGCTAGAGCAGGAACAAGCACATTGCTCCCAGTTCAGATGGCGAACTGTTGCCCCAGTGCGCTCCCTGCCTCCTTTCTTTGGGGAAGGGACCCAAGGGAGAGAAATGGCCTCGTTCCTGGGATGGCAGCAGCTGAGATTAAGGGTTGCCATAGCAATCGATGACTGAAAAGCTCTCCAGGCTGATGACACCTGGACCAATTCAGTTAAACCAGGTGGAGTTTTAAGAACCGTGCTCTGCAGCCAATTGCAGCAAGGGGACTAGAGGACCATTGAATTAGCTGCTGTTAAACATAAGAGAGCTGCTTCTTGCCGGGGCTACGTGTCTGCTGGGGAAAAGACTGGCAGGGCAGGTCTAGGCAGAAGTCTCATTAAGTTTAGCCGGACTTTCTCCCCGGTAAGCTGGCATCAGTTTGTAGCCAGAAAGATGTAGCATGCCCTGCTGCTTTACTGGGTCCGCATTTCTATCAGATCTCATGTTTCTGCTTTTCTTAATTCCTTCCAAATGCCATTGCCTTTCACAAAGCCCTTCCTGGCCCCTTTGCAATCAGCTCGTCTTCTCCCTTCCCTTCTTCTTGCTGTGCTTTGCATCTTCATTGTTACTAGGTAGTGAACATTTAACCATATGCCTGATGGGCAGAGCTTGTGCCTGGGGTTGCCAGACCTTTTGAATCCTGCTGGCTTGGGCAGCTGCCCCCTCCTGCCCTTTTCCCACCATGGTTCCTGCCAGGGTGGAGCAGAGGGCAGCCGTCACACCCCAAGGGAAGGAGAGGGCCAGGGTCAAGGGAGGATACTGGCTTGCTCTCCTCCTCTCCTTGGCCCAGACAGTGCCGCTGCCGAGAAGGAAGGGCAGCAGATGCCCCTGGCTGGCTGCTTGCCGCTTCTGTGCCCATCAGGCGAGCAAGTGGCAGCCAGAATGAGAAAGGCTTAGGAGCAAGACAGTGGGGCTGAGGAGGAGCCACTGAGGGGGTCTTGCCCAAGGGCCCCAAAAGCCTCCAGCTGGCCCTGTGGAAGAGCGAGGGAGGGTTGGTGAGAGCATTTCTGGTATCAAAGGGTGCATGAGAGAATGCTTTGGGCATCACAGGGGGTGAAGAAAGTCACTGTGGCTCGTTGCAGCTACCAAGCCTGCCAGCCAGATCGCTCAGCCACGAAACACTTGCTGTGTCATCTGAACCTGGATGGCATGTCTTGTTCGGGGTGGCAGCAACCCTGAAATAACCCATGGATTTGAGCGTTGGTGCCCACTCCAAACAAGCCATGCCGCCCATGTCCAGACAACCCAGCAAGCCACACCAGGGCAGATTATTAGGGGAATCTTGTCAACACTTGCGACAGCTGCAAGAAGCCGTTTTGGCTCATTTTGGCTGCCATGATCACTGGGATGAGGGCATGATGCTCCTTAATCAGTCCTTCTGTCAGGGACACATTTGCTCCTTCCTTCTCTGCTGGCCTTTCCGCCAATCCCCATGAGAACAATAACAAAAACATGCCATAAATCTCCTCTGTGCTCGTCCATTGAGGACAAACAAGGCAATCTGTTAAAAGTGTGGGTTTCGTTTCTAGCCCCTTTTCCTGTAAGTAGCAAACATGAGGGGGGAGCACGACTTCATCTGCTGGAAAACTGGAGACCACAACATTTAAGCCAAAGTCCATAGGCAGGAGGCAGTGTTACGCGATGACAAGTCTTTGACAATCATACACTGAGATACACAGAAGTGCATAGGTAAGCGTGAGTGATGGACAGACTAGCTAAAGAGTGGGGAACATTGCTTGACACTTTGCCAAGAAGTAACACGGCTTCATTCCTAGCAAACAGATAAAATCACATCTAGCAGAATAAGACTGTGAGATGTTTGGGGGAGTTGCAGGAAGCTAAGACAGGAGCCTGGGTGGAGGGATGTTGTTTTTTAAAACATGTATGTACTGTGTGTAGTTTGTTTCTGTAGTGACCAATAGCCAAAGCTGTCTGGACAGTTTGGGGAGACAGCAGAGATATAATATAGGGAAGGGATATACATTGCTACAAGTTAAGGATTTTGAGAGCAGAAAGGAGACTGCATGCTTGATGAAATACAGTGAGCCCTGTACCAATTTATACTCTGGCTATGCGACTGTGGGATGCATTTATAGAAGTATTACTTCTAAATCAGCCTAGAAGCTATTCACCCTAGAATAGGATCACCCTAGAAGACGGAATGAAGACCCAGGGTGATCTTGATAAGCTTGAACACTGGACTGAAAGCAACAGAATGAGATTCTGTAAGGACACATGCCAAGTCTTCCAGCTAGGAAAAAGAAACCAAATGCATCCATACAAGATGAGAAATACAGAACTGAAAAAGAAAAAGACCTTGGAGTTATTACAGACAACAGGCCAAATATGAGCCAACAATTTGATGCAGCTGCTGAAACAGCAAATGCTATTTTAAGATGCATTAATAGAAGTAGTTCTTCCAAATCATGAGAAGTAGTAGTTCCCCTATACTCCTCACTAGTCAGACCCCATCTGGAATACTGTGTCCAGTTCTGGGCACCAAGATTCTTATTAAGAAAGATGCAGGAAAAATTAGAGAGGGTACAAGAGAAGGGCAACAAAAATGATCCAGGGTTTGGAAGCACTGCCCTATGGGGAGAGACTGAGAGAACTGGGCATGTTCAGCCTTGAAACGAGAAGACCAAGGACATGATATCTCTCTATAAGTGCCTCAAAGACTGCCACAAAGAGGAAGGTCAAGATTTCTTCTCACTGATACCAGAGTGTAGGACACAGAATAATCAGTTCAAGCTGTCACAACCGAGGTTTAGGCTAGGTATCAGGAAACATTTCCATACTGGCACTGCAATGCGACAGTGGAACCAGCTGCCTAGAGAGGTGGTGGGCTCTCCCACATTACAGCTATCCAAAAAGACGCTGGACCCATCTGAGTGGGATGGTGTAACTTGGTGTCCTGCAATAGCAGGGGGTTGGGCCCGATGGCCTTCTTGGCTCATTCCAACCCTACTATTCAGTGATTCTATGATTCTGCGCAGACTTTTGGGGGGTGTTAGAATGCTGCGAAAGTTAGGCAACAGAGAGATTGAGTTGGCTTAGAGCTCATTTAAAAAGGAAAAAGAAGTGATTAAAAAGAGTCACCTCCCTTTGTCTGCTTAATATGAATGCTGGGGAGTATATTCTGGAATGAAAGAGCAATAGGAAAGGGGGTGCTACAAGATTGCCCTTGTGAAGGGAAAATAATCTTTCTAGGAGAAAGGATGCTAGTTTCAGACCCACTTAGCTGTGGCTTACATGGCCAGATCTGAGATTAATAGCTAAAACAAAGCCAAAGGCTGTGTTTCCATCTCTCATGGCTCATATTGTGTGGGAATCAAGTTTCAGAAGAGTGCTAAAAAGAAAAAGAATTAAACCTTTGTCTGCTCCTTCTTCTTCTGGTCATGAGTTCATATGTGTTGGGTGTGTTTGCATGAATGGTGCTGGACACCTTTCATTAACATAGATGGAGGTAACTAGAAACTTACCTGACCAAGGTCAAAGAGCGCTTATTTCCATTTCGTTTCCAGCAATAGAGGGGGAAGAATTGATCTTTTAGTGATTAAGTCAAAGAGGCAGGAAGCAAAAAGACTCAACTCCAGGGAACACAAAAGTGATCTCATCTACTTATCTTGGAAGGGTGTAATAAACTCAAATTGTGGGAATGTCAGGTTTTTTCCCGTGTTTCTTTATGAATGTCCCAGTTCAGTTCCGTTACTATACCAGGGAACTTGAGAGGGTTTCAAGTGTCAGCCTGAATGTAGAACGAAAAACTAATTTCCTCGCTGAGGTACGAGGTGACGCGTTGTAAGCTTTGTTTGATGAACACTTTCTCACAAGCACTGAAGTATGATCTGCAGTTTTGCAAGCAATGTTTAGGGACTGAGAGAAAGGGGTCAGGGAATTCAGCTGGGGCCTGCCTTTAAGAATGAGGAAGGACTTCTCTTACAGAATGAAATGAAATTTAAGAGAGACGAGTGCCAATCCCTACATTTAGAACTGCAGAAATTCTACAGCTATAAGATGCAGGATACCTGCCCTGACAGTTACAAGGGTATGTGTGAAAGGATCTTGGAGTTATAGCTGATGGGTCACCAGCGAGATGTGACTGCAAAAAAGGTGCATGCAGTTTTACATTGCACCAACAGAAACATTGCTCAGAGGAAGTATGTGGTAGGTCCGTTCTGCTCTGCACTGTCAAACTTTACCTCAAATACTGTGTCCAGCTCTGGACACCACTCTTTAAGAAAGATTTTTTAAAAATGGAGCAAGTTCAGAGAAGGACAACTAAGATTATCAGAGGACAAGAAATGAGGTCCCACAAGGAATGATTAAAGGTACTGAGTCTGTTTAACATTGGGAAGAGAAGACTTATGATAGCACCATTCAAATACCCTCAGTGTTGTTACACAGAAGACTGCAACCTTCAAGTTAAGCTACAAAGGAGCAGATTTCAGATGAACATCTGAAGAGCGGAAAAACAATGAAACCAACTGTGTTGTGTAGTGGAGAGCTTAAATTGGATGTCTGCACCAAGTAAGGGATTGGGATTGATGGCCCAAATAGATCCTCCCAATTCAACTGATTCTGTGGTGAGGGAAACTGGGAGCTATAGTCCAAAACTATAGGTTGGAGAAGGTTGTTTAAAACAGAATGTGAATAGTTCATGGAATACTAGATCTTTGTGGCATTCCGTGCAATTGCTCCACATAATTAGCTGCTTCAAAAATTATGGGATCTGCGTGAACTTGCTGCCATGGAGAGTGAATTCAATCAGCTTTCCTAGGAGGTTCTAATGTTTGCAGTAGGAGGCTCCCGCACAAGCAACTTGGAAGATCACTTATTTTCTTTTAACACTTCTCAACTCAAAGCCGGATGTGTGAATTGACTCCACAGAAAAGCACTGTGTTTGTGGGGAACTGAAACGTCTATCATTGTTCACTCTGACTGTGATCACTTGCAAGTATTCACTTGAACATGGCTTATCATGCTCAGAGCAAACAGCGGAAAGTCAGCTGGAGACTCCTAACTCAGTCCTCTTTGGAAAATCCAAGTTTTACACAGGAAGGTACCTTGTGGCAGCTCAGAATGTTTGCCCCCTCCCCCTCTGCTGCCAGACCAGGAGAGACATCAGGGGTCTCTAGGTGGTCCTTCAATCCCCCAGTATTAGAGCTCTGAGAGGTCTGACTGAGAGGTCAGGGATGGAAAGAGTGCTCCCCTGCCGGAGCTCGGCCACTGAGCCGGGTTCCTTCGGTAAGGTACTTCCTTGTACAGGCTTAACTGGGAGCTCAGCTGTCTGGGAGCGCAGATGTCTTTCTCATACCCAAAGCAAGACATCTTCCCTCAAACCCAGACTGGGCTCCTGGGGCTGCATTTGGGATTGGAGCGGCTCACTTCCCCTTCTTGCGCTGTCTCATAGGTGTGAGTGAGCATGTATGTGAATGCATGCACACACACACAGCACCCATCAGCCACAGACTGGGAGGAGGAGATGCTCCTTGACAGTTTCCCGGCTATGCAGCTGGGAGGACTGCAGACCCTCACAGTACTTGGCTCTGGGCCACATACAGCTTATGGGCTGGGCATGGCATGAGCTTCAATTTTACTGCAGTTTATAATCCAAAGCAACTGGAGGGCTGTAATGCTCATCAGCCCAATTCAGTAGAAGCAGTGGTGAGGGATGATGAGAGCTGTAGTAGGCCAAAACATCTGATTCTAACGTGTGCTTTTAAATGAAGAAGTCAGCATCTTCAGGCTGCTGTGGAAGCAGTTGCTAGATGGAAGAGAGCCGGTAGACTATAGATGACCTGGGACTTAGGAGACATGTCTCCACCCAGCCACGGAGCAAACCAGCTGACTTTGGGCTGGCCACGAGCTCTCAACCTAACCAACCTTGCAGGGTTGTTGTTGTATTATATGGAGAGGAGGAAGAGAAGGCAGGATATAAACAAATTGGATGGGGTGTGGAGTGGAGGGGAAGTAGGAGTAACTTGGAGATTCAGCTAAGATTAATTTTAGACTTTCTGAAAAACTGCTAGCAAGATGTGTTATGTTCACAGGCATATTTTAGGATTGGGTCACTTCACAGCTCCTCCCTCCCTTCCCTTCCCTTCCCTTCCCTTCCCTTCCCTTCCCTTCCCTTCCCTTCCCATATCCCACATATTCAACACATACCCCACCATGATGGCTACACCTTTTGTGGGCATTTTAACTTTTTCCCTAGGAATTGCATTTGGATTGGGAAGAAAACACTGCAAATAGTTCTGGGGATACACTTCTCAGTCTATAATGACCAAGGCGCCGTATTCTCACAGCACTGAGTTATTTTTGCTGGCTGTGAGAAGTGAGGGAATTGGGTTGAGAACACCTCTGAGCAGCCTGTTCTTTGTATTTTTATCACTTTGGTGTCACAGTTGTGCAGATGAGAATGTGTTAGTACATGAAAGCAATACGTTCTTTTCCTAGATCATGGTTTCTATTATTTCCAAGATCCAAAAAAAAGAGGGGGATGGTGAAAAGTACGTTGAGTGTCTCTTCAGAAAGCACAGCAGTCATACCAGATCTGCTCTTAAGCTAAGTGGGACTCATTTCCTCATGAGAGCACCTGACACCAGAGCCCTGAGCTGATTCTGAGCCCAGACTGCTTCAACAGCATTGATTTCAAGGGGACATAAGCACCTCAGTTGTGCTTGGCACAGCAGACCTACACTACGAGGAGCCTTGGTAGCGCTCGTTGAAGAATATTTTCTCAGTCATTCCAGTAAGAGGCATCATGACAGCCATTCCAGATTAGGACCAAAGAAATACCTTCAGGGGAGGCTTGATGACTCTTGTGTAGGTGAGGCTTCTCATTCTTTGAAGCTTTTATTATGAGCTTTACTGAAGTAGTTTCCCCTCCGTGGAGAACCATGGATAGTCACCAGCCTCCCTGAAGAATCTCGCCTTGGTGATACAGTTGTGTGTTTGGCAACTTGAAGGCAGGTTTGTGGTATATAGTTGCGTAGAATCAGTTAAGGACAGAAGAGTAGTCCTGATGGAACTTTCCATTCCTTTCTAGTTTACGTCCTCTTTTTTACTGAGGCCAATGGGATGCCTGTGGGAAGCTGACTATCAGCCCACGAGGGCAACTATCAGGCTGTTTTCCAGCCACTGGTACTCAGACATGCTGGTCCTGCCTGGTGGCATAAACCTGTCACAGCTAACTATAATGGCACCTGGTATAACATTTCAGGCCACCGGTTCTCATGATGCTATAATGGGTTGCAGGCCTCTGCTATGGATCAGGTCTCAAGCAGGAGATGGATAGTCAGGGTCCTCCAGAAGCAAAGCAGAAAAAGATCAGCACCATGGAAAGCTCCAAGTGGTGCTTGGGGTGGAAGCTAGACAGACAAGGTCAGAGCAAGAGTGATATTTAAGTAGGGGCCAGTTTGTACAACACAACAAGCCATGATGATTTCTTGCACAAGATTATCTGTTGGGTCATCTGACCCCTGCTGTGGAATTTCACATTGGTACATTTGGGCTTTTGAAACCCTGTTAAGAAACAGCAGTCTGCTTTGTGGTTTCCACGCTTCAAAATGATTTCCCTGGTCATCTGAACCTGTCATCATGGTTGCCATGGTCTTGATATGCATTTCCCATGGAGTGCCCTGGAAAGAGTGACACCAGCTGTAGGAAGTGCTCCAGCCATCCAATATGGGATTGAATTTCAGGAGCACTGGGTGATGGGATACGTGCCTGCAGTGGGACGACTGAACAAGGAGGGTAGAAACCATGCTAGTGTAGAAACCACTTGATTGTCTGGCAGGCACATCCAGGCCAAAACTTGGGCACCACGGTAACCATGCACAGTTGCTTGTTGTGATGTGTGAACTGAGCCAGGTCTAATCTTGCAAAGGAGTGTACCCTTTCATCAGGTGACAGATCTGTTTTAAGCCCTTTTAAAACCACCTACCGGTGGACCCTTTGCTATGCATTTTCTAACATGGCCCATCTGTTCTTCTAAGCTTGCTGTTTGGCTGGAATTCCATAAAGCTGAGCTGTTCTGGTTTCCCTGGGATGCTTTTTAGAAGGCGGTGCCTGCAGCACACGTGCAGGGCCTTGCTTAGGCATGTAAGGTCTTTGTATGTCTGCCATTTACGAAGTTTTGCAAATCTGCCCGACATTCCATCGCTGTGAGAGTGAGGGCCACTTGATTACAGAGGATTTTCACATTGTTTGCCAGTCCGGCAGTTCATCTTCTGGCCAGCCAAGGCCCAGAATAGCCACCCTTCCACAGCCCCCTTCTCCAGAGCACACGCTGTCCCAGGAGAAGGACTCAATCCACAGGGGTGTTTCAGCAACTGACTTCTAAAGAGCTCCATCTGACCTGAAATTCGGATGGCTCTGCAAATCTCCTCTCATTTTCCCTTCTGCTAGAGCAGGTGTCTGCTTTGTGAGCAGACGATAGTCATGTCCTGTCAGCTCATTTTCTTTCTCACATTCTGCTGACATGTTTACAGGGAGGAGCTGAGCACAAAACTGAAAATTCTCATGATCTTAGGAACTTGGTGTGGAGGATAGCAAAGGGCTTTTGTCCGTCCCCTTAGTGCATATTTGTTGCAATTGTGTTAAAACCCCTTCTGGGTCTACATGAGAAAGTGGGCAATTATTTGCCTTCTAATATCCACTTCTTTGTGATTTTTACACTTAAGCCACTTAAATATTTATTTAACACTTTTGTACACATCACAATAGCCACATGGCTCTCTGGACCATTTCCATAATATTTGGGAATATTAAGTACTGATTTTCTCTACCTATTGTGAGGGAAGAAAACATTTTAAAACTTGGTATCATGAAAGTAAATATATTTGAATAAAAGGGTTGGGATTGGGGTTGGGCAAATCCTAGCCATTCTATCTTAGACTTTTCACTCCCAGAACACTATGCTACTCAATCCAGTTGTTTTGACGGAACAACAGGTTTTCCTGGGTAGACAGAAATTACAGCACAAGGACTGGGCAAACATTACTGCATTTAAAAAATCTGTGTTGAAGGGAATCTAAACAGAACATGGGGGGCTAAGAAATAAATAACACTTATAACTAAGCAAGATGCCCTTTGTGCTTTCCATGACTTTTGTCTAGATATACCTAAGGAAATGGTTGATGCAGTTTCCCTCCTCCTTGCTCAATCCTCCCACTATAGGTATATACCCCATCAGCCACCATTCCTTAAACCCAATCCCATGCTTGATAGTTAGAACAGCTCCTGCAGCTGCCACTCTTTCCAGAGGACTCTGTGATAGCTGCATCCCAGGACAGTGGAAACTACAATGTTGGATTTGGATGACTGGGGAAACCATGGTGAAGCATGGAAGCCATAGAGCAGACTGTCGTTTCTCATTGTGGTTTCTAAAAACCGAAGGCACCATACTGAAATAGCATGATGATACAAAAGACCACCTTGCACAAGAAACCACTGTGGCCTGTGGTGTCATGTGAACCCGCCCGATCTCTAATCTCTAAAAAGTCAAATTTGAATCCATCTCTCACTGTCCAATCCCTGCATTCCTCCTGTTAAGACATATGGATCTGGAAGGCAGAAGGGACTGTTGCTTGATATCCTCTAAGGACTGCCTTTCCAATGATCGTTAACAACATGGAGAATTAGAATGTGTGGTGATTGATATGAACAGAGGCACTGCATACTGGGACAGGTCACGCCATCCATCATCTAGCCTACCCCATAGGGCTGCCAAGCAGGCATACATGGGAAAGACACTTGACGCACTGGAAACATGCATGGAGATCTCTTCAGAGTGAACTGAAATCTGCCAAGCCATGGCCACTTGGCTGGATGTGCTATCACTTTGCAACCCAGATCACCTTGGAGAAGGAAGCGGTGCCATGTTGCTGGTGATAAGAGGATGTTGAGGTTGTAGGATGCTGTTATCAGAATGTTAGTTTCAATATTTTTGTTTATTTAGGGACCTCTTCAGAATGTCTGTTTTTTCTTTCCATTTGTATTATGTCTCCCATTTTGATTTTTGCATGACATAGACTCACAATTTTACCCCTCCCAGACTTGGCCATCCATCCAGCCATCCATCCATCCATTGATTCACTCACTGAGTCCCATGAGGAAACTGCACTCAGAGCAGCTATCAGTAGGAAAAACACCGTGCCCCTGAAATTCCTCACTGCTCACAGACTTGGGGAGCACATAACAGTGAGCAAGAGACTGAACTGGGTCGCGGAATTGCCCTAGGCACAAGGTGCTTGATAGATGTCGATGCTGAATCACAGCTAAAGCACAGGTGGAGTAATTGCATCCATTCGTTTCCAGTGTGAAAAATGTCAATTCTTGAGCCAGGCAAGGAGCAACAGAGACAATGCTGAGTGAAAATGTACCCCAGGCATTGGTGGCGGGAACAGAAAACAAATTCTAGGCATTTCCAATGGCCTCAATGTGCAAATAAAGGAACACGATTATATGAGATCTTTTTTGGAGGTACACAGAGAGAAGCAGCATGTCAGGAACTTTCAACAAGGATAGCGGAGGGAGAAAAAATTGGGATTGTGCTGGGATTTAGTGCTGTGTTTGATCATAACCTTCTGACAGGCCATTAGCAGTTGGGCATCAGTAATACTGAGGGATTGCCTCCTTTATGAGGTAAAGTGTAATTAACTCTTTGAAAGAAAATCACATTCCATTTGTAAGGGACCTTCTTGCTGCTCCTAACCATCACCAGTTTCTGCAATATCGTTACCACATTTTATCCTATTGTGCTTGCTTAATGGAAGCCATGACTCTTCCACCATACAGCACAGTCAGAAAACAACCCAATCTACATGAATTACTAGTTAAAGCGGCGCTTCAGTAAGATATTTGCAGCCCAGGATCACATCAATTTGATTACCCGTAGTTACCTTCAAGAGCACAGTCAGTCACAAAATGTGTTACATTAGATCAATAGGAGCAGGGACAACCAGTAATGTAAATTATTTATCAGTGTTATGCAATATGTCGGAAAAACTACAGAGGACCCATAAACTGGAGTTCATCACTAAAAAAGCTGGAGCAGCCTGTTGCAAAACTCACATGCACTTGGTCTCTTGGCCCGCAGCTTGATTCCAGGTGAACAAAGAACATACACTGGCAGAAAGGAAAACTTGGGGATCGACAGACTTGGCACCCTTAATCTGCATGGCCATAGCCTGGAGGACAATTCACATGCAGCCTACCTGAATCTGGGTTCAGGTGCCACAGCAGGGCTGTCCTGGGTTCCCTCATCTAGCCCATAAGCTGCAGCACTGGCAGCTGCCCATTTAATTTGCAGATCCTGCTTGCAGGTTGTCATGGTATGTGAGGGTGAAGAATGCCTACGTAACCCATGCTTGCCAGTTTGAGGGTCTACCCCCACTTGCCCAGAGCCACTTAGCAAAGCAGCAACCTTGCTGCCATCCTCGCCCAGCGACTCTGCAGGGTTTGGGGCTTCCATCAGGGCAGCTTGTTTTGTCTGGGTTCAGATGATGCGGGAAGCCCAGGGGTTGCTGTGCAACCTACAAGCCATGGCTCACTGGGGCGGCTTAGTAACCACAAAGCTGCCACCCACAGCCAGGAGGAGCACCGGATTCAGAGAAGGCTTTAAGCCACCATGGCACTGGAAGCCACAGTGGGTTATGCCTATGCATGCATACAGAACCTAGCAGAATCTGGTGAGTCCCCTGGGTTTGGCCAAGCTGCATCTGTGGTCAAATAGCAGCTTTATTGTCTGTCATTAACTACGTCATCACCCTGACTCATTCACCGAAGGTCCTGATGATGTTATCTTCTACCCTTAATCCATGTGTGTTTTCCTGTATCTTCCGTGTGTTCCCTTAGCACAGAAAACCCATTAAGGGGAAAAAGATGGAATAGCTGCACGGTATCTTTGGTTTGCTTCCTCTAGAGGCCCTCTCTGACTGGAAGCAACCTTTAATGTCACATTGTATGCTGGCTAGAAAGTGCTGGAGATCATTATTGCAGAAATAGAAGTTCAGGCCTTGAGTATTTTCAGATCAACTAGGCCTAGTGGAAAAGTAAAGTATATGCATGTACTAAAGCATCCCTGAGGAGACTCGGGATACAGTAAAGCACACCTTTCTGTGCTAAACAGGTTGTAGTTGGCTCTAACTCACCTTTTCAACACAAGATGAAGTCTGTGGCTATTGTAAATCAACATCAGAGCAAGCAGAGAAGTGCTTGTTAATGGCTGCATCTCCGAGATTTAGTTTGCATTCCTCAGTAATTAGAAGGTTTTCTATTTTCCTCCATTTCTGGAAAATGGTGCATAAGCAAGAGGCTACGGGGGGTGGGGGGCATTTGTTGCTTTCAGGGCACATTGTGACTGCTTCAACTCTCTCTCCTGCAATTGCTGGTGTGCGTGGTTTATTAAATCTTACTTGGATAAACCTAAACACAGTGAAGCCTTTTTTCTTCAGCATTATTAACAATTATGAACTGCAATAGTGGGAAAATAAAACACAGGAAAGTTGTTTTCAGGTGGTGTATGTTATTATTTTGATTGCACCCTTCTCTTTCCAGAAGTGGTATCAGGGTTGTCTCGTACCAATAGTTGCCAGCTAAAGGTAAAGGTTTCCCCTTGACATTACGTCCAGTCATGCCGACTCTAGGGGGCGGTGCTCATTTCCTAGCGAGGGAGCCAGCGTTTGTCCGCAGACAGTCTCCGTGGTCATGTGGCCGGCATGACTAAACACCGAAGTGCACGGAACGCTGTTACCTGGAAGTGGTACCTTTTCATCTACTGCATTTGCATGCTTTCGAACTGCAAGGTTGGCAGGAGCTGGACGGCGCACGGGAGCTGTGTGCAGATTCGAACCGGCGACCTTTCGATCAACCACAGCAGCACAGCGGTTTAAACCACTGCGCCACCTGCAGTCCCTAAGTTGCCAGCTAGAGGGTAGTTATTATTCAGAGTAAGTGGACTTCTATGGATTGTCACCTCATTATTCTTTCTCTGCAAGAACAAGGGGTGGAAGTGTAGGGATGTGTGTGAAGACAAAAGTAACTAACAAACCAGAGCTTGTACACAGCCAAAATGAAGCTATAGATGAAGCTACACCAAGGCATGGCGATGCAGGATACTCCAACGGTTACAGGATAGGTCGGTGGTACATTTTCAACTGGACACGACATGGACAACTTGGGTGGCAGAGAGAGAGAGAGAGAATACATGCCCTTTGTTCCAATTAAACCAAACTGGGATTTAATCTTAACTAGGTTTAAAAATGGAATCCTTTAGTTTCATGATCAGGGTTAACCAAACGCTGAATGTCCACAGGAGAATCAAGCAGTGCTGGAGCTGGTGGTGTTTTTGAATGAAACCTCTTTCAGTGCATTATCTACGAAGGCAAAAGCTCATGCTAGGCACTCTGTTGGTCTTGCTGCTCCTGCTTTGCCCAGCAGCTGAAAGGAAGACTTCTCTTGGAAGTCTCTAGACTTCAGTGTAGATTGTGATCTTGTAGCAGGTTGTTGGAAATGTAGAATCCCACAGCCTGGGAGTGCTCCTCGACCCGGAGCTGACCTTGGTAGCCCAAGTGTCAGCGGTGGCGAGGAGCGCTTTCCATCAGCTGCGTCCGATCCATCAGCTGCGTCCCTTCCTGGAGTTCGACTGCCTGACAACAGTGACACATGCATTGGTGACTTCCCGGTTAGATTTCTGTAACGCGCTCTATGTGGGGCTACCCTTGAAGACGGTCCGGATACTTCAATTGGTGCAAAACAGAGCTGCCAGGGTGCTGACGGGGACTGGGCGTGGTTCTCATATCACCCCAGTTCTCCGTCAGCTACACTGGCTTCCTATTGAAGTCCGGGCCCAATTCAAGGTGTTCTTACCTGTAAAGCCCTTAACGGCTTGGGTCCTGGCTACCTAAAGGAGCGCCTGCGACCATATATGCCCTCCCGCCCCCTACGATTTGCAGCTGATGCCCTCCTCCAGGAACCCTCTGTGAGAGGTATGAGGCTGAGTACCCGGAGGAGGGCCTTCTCTGCGATGGCGCCCCACCTATGGAATATGCTCCCCAGAGAGGCTTGCCTGGCACCGTCATTATTTGCTTTTCGGCGCCAGGCAAAGACCTTTTTATTTAAGAGCTATTTTAATTGTTAATTTATTAATTTATTCTTGTTATATTTATAAATTTGTATTTTTTTATAGTTTGACTTTGATGGGCCAGTTTTTAAATAGTGTATCATTTTTAATCGTAATGGTATTTATTTATTGTTGTTAGCCGCCCCGAGGCTTTTTTGCGAGGGGGCGGCATACAAATGTGTAAAATAAATAAAAATTCTCCCTGTGCAACAGTGTATTTGCACTCTTAATACATCAGACCCATACGGGGACAGAACCCCTTTTTCAAGATATGGCAATAAATTTGGAAGTGCAGCATCGATCCATTTCAACAACCCAGTTCTACTTTTCATCTGCACCAGAAGCAGGCCTTTTGTAAAACAAAGATGTTTCCAATGTCCACTCAAGACCTACTCATTCAAAATACTTTGCATTCCATCAGTGGACAAGATATTGTTGCTTGGAAAATTAATTTTGCCCCAGCTACTGTGAGAATTGTGGTAAGGTTGTGTGAAAAGGTAATGGAGAACTGCTGGATTGAGGCAACTGGCAATCAAACAGAAATGTGTCCTAATAAATTAAAAACCTACAGGGCGGGACTAGCATGGCCTGAAACCGCAGGTGCCATGTTTGCATGCTGCTTGCAGATACCCAGCTGGTCTAAAGCCATGGGCTATTTGAGAGTGGCTGAAGAAAGCCTGCTCTCTGGGTGTGTAGGGCATGACAATACACAGCAAGTCCGGCTAATCCAAAATGTGCCCGCCACAACGTAACAGTCCTTAAGGTAAATTAGCCCATGTTGCGTTGCTGGGTCATGTGAGCCAGGCCAATGAATTCCTGGAAATGTGCTTAAAATGGATTATCACTACTTATTAAACCAATCAATGAATTCTGCTTAGCCAAAAATCCAAGTATAAGAAAGACACTCTCCCAAAAAATACTTATCAGTATTTTTATTCATATTCACTTGTTTTCAAACTATCATTAATATTTAACAAAAATGTCATGCAAACAAAGAATAATTGTTAAGATTAAGGAAAAATGCAACAATTTGTACATTAATCTTGTCTATTTTTTAGACTTCCCCCTGCAAATGAATGGCCTCTCCATTTCTGTACCTTACAGTTAAATAATTAGAAAACATTTCCCTCTATCTCTTATAGAAATGTTGCTCCTTAAAGTGGTATCATATATAAAATGTAAGATTTATTGACTCTGACTTTTAACAATAGAAAAAAAAGGGGAAAAAAGGAAAAGAAATAGGTTAATACCGAAAATACCATGAAGCGCTAGGTCTCATTACTACATGCCGGAAAGTCAATATTTAGGGACTGCATCTGACCATAGTGGGGAACAAAATCACATTTCATCATGTTAGATTGGTTTGTATTAATCTAGGAAGTGAAAAGAAAGGTACAGCTTGAAGATTCCTAGGCTTAAAACCCTGTATAGCAGTCAAGCATGTGCAGGCCAGCTGACTGTGAGGGAATTCGGGGTTGCTTAAAAGGAACCCCTGTGATCCTGACCCCAACACTTCCGATGGGCGCAGGCAGACCTGCAGGTGCTCAGGTGGAGCATGCAGAGTTCCCTCCCCTCGGCAAGGGCTTCCCGTTTCACACTGATGGAAGGGAAAACTGTGGAAATACCAAGAAGCGAGTGGGAAGACCTGCTTTGCACTGGAAGTACTCAAGGGCACTGGAGAGGGGCGGATGTCTGTGTGCTTTTGCTGAATGGGATTTGCATAGGAGAAATTCCTGGTGGAATTTGTGAGTTTAAAAATGAGATCCGGTACAAAACTCCCAATATTCTCGAGCTGCTGCTTGACGCAAGATTGGAACACCCCTTCCTAAGCTTTTCCTCAGGTGAGCCACTGATAGAAATAAAATTGCTCTTTAATGAATAATCACAATGACCACTTGTGGGGCCAACCTAAATTACCAGGGGAGAGATATTTGTTCCTTGTTTTCAAAAGGAATCCCACCCCCCACACTGGGGCCTGCCCCACTTCCAGTGCTTTATGGAACATTGCTAGTAAATACCTATGGTATCACATTTCCTTAACTGGAAAAAAATACTCCTTCAGGAATCAATGATGCAAAGACTTCTATTTATGCACAGTTTGAATCTCACTTGTAGGAAAACTGTCTACATGATTTTGCAAAAGCAGCATTTTGCTTGGCAGGAGCTAAGCTGTACTTCAGATCCTGTAAGACATTTATTAAGTTTGGTATTTTCCCCCAGAAGTGCTAGTAAAGTCGTATAAAAAGTACAAACAGCACAACATATTCATCAAACCATGTAAATTGAATCAATTGATTTCATATTAAAAAGTGTAATATTTTTATAGGGTTTTCATATTAGAAGTGCACAAGGAACAACAACTAAACAGCTCTCACAACAGGCTGTGAGGCATATTAATATTATTATCCCCATTTTACAGATGGGAAAACTGAGGCAGAAGGGTTCAGTACCTTGCCCAAGGCCACAAGGGGAGTCATTAGCAGAACTGAGAAAAGTAATCCATTGTTCCTAATCCCAAAACTGCAATACAAATATAAGAACATCTATATGTGCTCCCTCCCACTGCAGATTGTCATATCAATAGGAGGGCTTTTAAGTGCATGCTTGCTTATTCACTGTAAGGCTGTATAAATGCCAAGTTTTCCGGGCACAGATATCAGTTGATTACATGGTCATTCTTATCAGTGCTAAATCACTGTCAATTTACTTTAAGTGTTTCAAATAGATTTTATGGTTATGAATTTGAAGGAGATTTTAATTACCAGATTTTGCATTCTAGTGTATTGCAAACAAACTTTTTTTGGTTGAGCAGAACATAGCTACCATTGTTGTTGTTGCTCTTTGTGCAACACACATGATGCAAAGAGATACAAAACAGCTGTGACAATTATATAATTCCAATGAGTGAGACAACATAGGTAACAAATCATATCATTATTTTTTCTCAAATTCTTTGGTGGGAATGAATCCTCAATGAAAGTACTGTGTGAGTACTTTCCCCTTACTATCTTAGTGTACCTGTGTTGAGTTTGGCCGAAAAAGACTCACTTGTATTTCGTAAGTAGACACAAATAATTATGTGAAACGCAAGTGATGCTGAAGACCCATCTGGGCTAGTCCCTTCCAGACAGCAGCCATGTTCTGTGACCACAGCTCTACTTGCAGGAGGCTGCTGAGTGGAGGGAAGAGTGCAAGAGAGCACTTATGGATGCCCCTATGCAAAAACAAGCCAGCCAGGCAGCCAAATAACCAGTGTACTTCAGTGTGGGCAATCTTTGATGGTTGGTGTTCCTACAATTTTGCCTTGCATAAATGGTTCTAAACACTGGAGCAGATCCCTCTTCTGTGAACGGATGGTTCCTAAAATCCTGATTAACTCTCAGCCAATATGATTCCACAGATGACTGAACAGAAGTCTAAGCCGAAGGTTCCTGAGTGTGTTAGGTCTTTGTTTCATGAAATCAAGTTAAGCATGCATTACTCCTTAAGTTAGAAACAGGAGTACAGCTATCTTGAGCCAACTCTTACAGGAACCAGTGAGTTTGTACTGGCATCATTTAAATATTTTTCATCAGACATGCAGATGTCTAAAACTGGTTTGGTTAAGGAATACATGCTGTGGGTGTGTTTAAATATGTTTTCTGTGCGAATATGTTTTAGGTACAAGTCCTAATAGCACCTTGTTAATGTGCTGTCCTGCTGCTTTGCTAAAGGGCTGGATGGTTTATATAACTAAGAAACTCTTGCTTTTGTCAAAAAAGAGGAATAGCAGAATGTGCTGGCACTGAGCATATCACTTTAGGCCAATGCTGGGCCTTTAAAAAGAGCAAGAACAAAGAATATTGTTCTTCTGCTGGCTGGGCAAATGCTGGCGCACATCAAAGTACCAGTAAGCTGCTAATTATTTTCTAGTGCATTGGTCCAGTATGCATTAAGCAGCTTAACACAGAGAAGAACTACTGAGTCAAACTCAAGAGGGCTCAGAAATAAGTTCTATTCATCAGTGATACAGCTTGATATTACACATTTATAGCAGCGCTACAAAGTTAAGTTCCTATCATCATCTACCTACTATTGTTTCATTTGGCTTTTCTTTTAGAAGTGCTCTTATTTCCTTTGCACAATTGCCCATCATCTCTTCATTACCTAGCACTCACAACCACAGGAACATACCAGATCAGAGTATTTGGCTGGACTGAGCAGCTTCATGGCTCATGGGAAAAGGTGCTACTGGGGGCACAGGTCTTCCATGCCCTCTCCACTCCTGCAGCCCTCTGCCCGGAGCACCTGTCCATCTCCTCTGCAAAGCTACAGGAGGAAAGAACAATGTGGAAGCCCCATTCCACCAGTGGCACCTTCCTGCTAGGGAACAAGCCTCCTGGACCCAGTCTTTACCCAGATGGCTTGATGCTGGGGCTAGACAAGATGATGAGTTATTTGAGGGATGTTTAACTCACACACTATGCCTGCTACTTGGGTCTGAATGACACGGCAGCCCATGTGTCCCATAGAGGGTTGAATATTTAAAATGCCCACTGGCACATACCACACCCTATGATGGGCTGCAGTGTGAACCCCAGTCTGTGCTTACTCTGACTGGAAGCAGCTCTCCAGAGGCTCTTCTCCGTCAGCTGCAACCTGCCCCGTTTGCACTGGAACCCTCGACATGCAAAGCAGATGCTTTTCTACTGACCTATAGTCCGTCCCCTTGGAGAAGGGGCATTTAGATCCCAGAGTTTAGACCATCAGCTCCTCGGGGGAGAGATGTGTCTTCTTTCTCTTGCTCCGTAAAAGTACCATTTGCATTGTTGGCACTGTATCAGTGTTTCCACCCCAACGCACCCCCACCGGAACACGTCTCACTATGCAAGACTGTGTTGAGGCGTTGGAGAAAATGAGAACTGCTGCGAACAAAATATGCCCTGAAATATATTTCTTCTCAGAATGTGGATGGACAGTTATTTAAATTAACTGTGCTCCGGAAAGTGCTATCACTACAAAAGTTGTGCTCTGCCAATGGCAACAAATGTACTGAGTAAATGGGGCACTTCTTGAAAAATTAAATGTTTAATTTCGCTATGCCGCACCAATTATAGATAAGCTACAAGCGGTAAAACTGGGCATTCAGAATTATCTTGTTCAATAATGGCAAAATCTCTAAGGTGGTGAATTTTTTTTTAGAAAAAGAGACAAAGAGTGCAGTGAGTTGGTGTCAAAAGTTAACTGACTACCTGAACTGTAAAATATTTAAAGTGCTAGTAGTTCTAATATTTTCATGTGTAATAGTTGTCTAGCCTTTTACATGTCTATACTACTTTTTATAGTTAGAGGATATCAAAATCAGCATCTCCTGTTTAAAATGCCTCTTCTTCAGAGTAGGCCAGCTCAAATGACATGACAGGCATCTGGGATTAAACGACCCTCAAGGAGCCTCAGCATATGCCAGGTGCCATTTTGGACATGCCACTCCCTCTAGGGACTTGTCATGTCAATTGAACCTGGTGCACCAGGGTACTGCCAGGGTTCAAAAATGCCTAGAGTGGTTTAGCCATCACATAATTCCTGAGGGCCAGGCCTGGATGACACGACCACCTCTGATCAGGGGCTGCGCATGCAGAATGGCTCACACAGAATCATAGAATAGCAGAGCTGGCCAGGGCCATGAGGGCCATCGGGTCCAAGCCCCTGCTGCTGCAGGACACCACGGTACACCATCCCACTCAGGTGGCTGCCCAGGGTCTTTCAGCAGGGGTGCTGTCGGTCATCGCAGCTTAAATCACCCATGCTGAACTGCCGTGTATCCCGGGAGCCAGATCAATACTGTTTGTTACACCTTTCACATGTCAGTCTCACTTTATGGCACAAACGTCTCCTGGTGTTTAATGCCTTTCGGGATGCCCCTTCATTTTGCGATTTCCACCTCTGAGATTGCTGTCCATTTAGCTGCTCAGCAGCTGCTAATCTGAGCAAATACTTAGTGCAGTAGCACATTTTCCTAGGTCTTTTTTTACTTCCCTGTGATCACTTACAACACTGGAAGTGGGCACTGCGCTAGCAAATGTGCCTGTATTGTGGCAGGAAATCTATGCCAATCACATGGATGTGTTCCATTTAAGATTTGGGGGAATGCCCTTGAAATAAATACGTATACAAAAAATTTATATTGCATTCAATTCTGCCGCGCCTTCTCCTCACTTAAGGATTTAACTGAGGAGCATTTTACATCTGCAGACACATTTTGAATGGCTTGGGCTGCAACATGCTCTCGTGGCCTGTGTGGGGCACAGCGGACATGCAGGTGTGGGGCCTTTCACAAATGCCTTTTGCATACAGGTGTGGGGGAAACCATGTACGGTCATGTACATATAGGTGCACCCAGTTCTTTATAGGCTTGCATGCCTCTCGGAGAGCTGTGATGAGCAAAGGGCCCACCACACGCACACACACATGCAGCAAACAGGTAGCCCTGTGCATGCTTCCCCCGATGCCAATGGGCTCCCAGAGAAGGCAAGACAGCGCATGGGAAACGACCCTTGCACAGCTCCTTAGGGAACTGCGAGTCTCAAGAGCTTGTAATGGGCGACTGACAATCTATTTTGGCACAACTGAAAACCATACTGTAAAAGTAATCTTTTAATAAAATGAGGAATCCCATTCATGGCGATTTATTTCACTTTGAGATTGCACTCTCCATGCAGCAGAAATGGCAGGCAGAGGGCCCTCCGTACAGCAAGATCCTGACACTGACATGCAGACATTCCGCATCTACGTTTACAAATATTAAGAAGGGAAACATTAAAGGGGAAGAGGGTACCACCTTACATGCCAAAAAAGGAAATACATATTTACTGATCTTAAAAATCAGCACCTTCTAGAAAAAAAGTGAAAGGGGGAAGGGGAAGACAAACAATTCAAAGTAAGAAGCCTGGAACTCTACAGGGAAACCTCTGTTAATTATAGTTTTGACCTATCCTTATTTTTTTAAATTAAGGGATGGGTAGCAACCACTCACCCCGTCTGCCTTTCAAGCCACGCTTGAAAGCCATACCTTGTCCAGCCTTACTTGGTCTGAGCAGAGAGCCAGTTGCTTCCTTGTAAGACAAAGCCCTCAAACTGCCCTTCCAACTGCCTAGGGTCAAAAGGTGATATGGGGATTTGGTGCAAGAAAGGGAAGCCCTGGGGGTAGGTAAGATACCCAACTCTCGCCAGCAGTTTCGGGTTTGTGGGGGGAGCTTTTAACAGTGCAAAAGTGGTGCACACAGCTTTTGACCATGGTCAAAGTGTTGTAGAAAGCCTGCAGGTAGCCATTACATTTAATAGTAAACCTACATAAGAATAAAGTATAGATTTCCCTAAACTATCAATATTGAGAAGAACTTAAAAGAAACCCAAACAAAAACAAAAGAATAGTAATAATAAAACATTAAGCTAAATCTAAATCAAAGGTCATCCGGAACAAGAATCTTCACAAATAGCACAACTGTGCCTTATAAAAATGTATATCATTATCTTCATACCTGATATATTATCCATAATATAGATTCACTTAATGCTTATTATTAATAAACATGCAAAATTCATTGCATGATGCATATTCAGCAACTTCAACCAAGACAACTGCAGCTGAAGAACACATCTTCAAGTTGTTGTTTAATTCTCACTAAGTTTTCTGTGGTTCCAGGTCTCTTAAACCAAAGTTAAATGCTATATATATATTTAAAAAAAACACTTCATAAGTATCTTGGGAAAAGAGGGGAGTGACTCTGAACTCTGCATTTTTATTAATTTACTGTACAAATACTTTTCATACCTTAAATCTATCATGCAGTTTACTAAATAAATAAGTAAAAATTGAGGACTTGGGGCTTGCAGATATTTTTCAGAGTCAAAGAAAGAAACATTTTAGAATAAAGCATTAGAATTGGCATAATGATAAACTTGAGTAGTGGCATAAATTAAGTAGTAAAATGGCACCCTGGATTACAGTATAATCTCATGGAGATTAAAATTAATACATGTATCAGTATTATGCAGTTTACCTTTAAGCTAGTCCACCAGAAGTTCTAGTTAGTATTAACCCTACCCGTCTAGCTTTCCCATTTCCTAACAAAACGTTTATACATGTGCCTCCATTTTGATCAACTGATTTTGAAAGACCTTATGGACCTGTTTTGTTCATTATTTGTTTGAATAGGTACCTGCTCAACTTGAACTTCCTCTGTTCCTATATTCACTCCTTTCCAATCAATATACATTTTCAGGCCTGTTATTATCCAATCATTCATCCTATCATGTGACACCAGGCAGACCAATGAGAAGGCTGGTCCCACATGGCTGTTCATGCAACATTTCATATCCACTTAATTTTGTTTTTTATGACTAAGGATTTTTTCCAAAGCCTACATGATACTCTTACATTTGCTATCAACCCTTGAAGAAGATTTGAGATGTACAGGCTACAAAGGGATACAATAGAAGTTATAAAAACGACAAAGGCTAGCTTCATAAGAGTAACCTAAAAGCAGCAGTGATTCCTAGATGAATACATGGGGTACTATGTGGTGATCTGCTAAGACCACGTTCCTTATTGTAAACCTCAATAGCTTTCCTTACTTCTTACCCCTACAATTTTCAGACCCAAATGGAATCAACAAGGCAAAGGTCTAAAAACTCCAGGGTTAAGGACCATTTTCACTCAGTGATTTTTGTGTCTATCATTTTCATACTACGTTCTGCAACAAAGGATGCATAAACTGTGGGTTGACATAGGAGAACCCTTCAAAATCTGTTTGGTCTATGTTAGAAATGACCAGCTGATCAGGCGGCGTTAACACTGGCTGTCCTCTGGTAAAGAACTTGTCAAAGTTTTCAGCCCCCTTGCCACACTGCAAAGGAAAAAGTAAAAGAAAGCAATGAGAACACATGGACATATACCAAGCTTTAAGTAGATAGAATGTGTGGGTTTTGTTGTTTTTAACATAATCTGTGACTGAAAGGCTGTTGACACATTACTTTTGAGATCCAGACACAATGATGGGTCTACGAGTAAACCCAGGTTACAAACCTGATCTTTCAGAGCATCAAGCACAGGTAATGAAGCGATCTCCCAAACTTGGGAACCCCTCACCCATGCGGATTCCATCTTGCCAGAATGCAGCTTCAATTTATTGCTCTTCACCCAGCCCATCTCTCTAGGACATGTGTCCTCAAACTATGGCCCGCGGGACGGATCCGGCCCGCCATGCCCATTCATCCGGCCTGTGCCACTGCCCCCTGCGTGGGTGGGAGGTGGTGGCTTGCTCACTCGAAGATGGTTCTGGACTCGTTGGGAGATCTCCCAGTGAGTTCAAAACCATCTCCGAGCGAGCAAGTCACTGCTGCCTGTCTCCACCACGCACGGGTGCTCGCTGGAGGGCTGGAGGCGGTGGCTTGCTTGCTCGGAGATGGTTTTGCACTTGCTGGGAGATCTTCAAGCAAGCGAGCCGCCGCCACGCACACACCCAATGACGTCTCACCGGCCCGCACTCCCAGCCTCCCCCGCCACTGGCCCGCATGTGTAGCCACTGCCTTTCAACTGGGCCCCTATTGAAAAAGTTTGAGGACCCCTGCTCTAGGATCTGCACGGCCTCATTTGATGCCGTGCAGATGTATGTCCCAGGGAGCACTACGGATGATAGTGTGCTCCAAATCCTCTAATGGCCATTCTTAGTGGCTTCACAGAGATGACAAACTACACTGGGGACAAGATGGTACCCCAAGGAACCCCTTAACTGTGTTGCCAAGGGCCTGAAGAATCCTCAGTCAATGCTCCTCCCGGAGACTGACCTTGCCACTGCAACACAGGGCTTCTGGTGCGCTGCCTGTGGAGCAGGTCCAGGAGAATATTGCAACCGAAGGTGCTAGAAACCAACCAGCGGTCTAAGCACAATGAACACACCACGTTTCCCTGTCCTGCTCTTGCTGAAGGTTATTCATCAGTGCAATCAAGGCCGATTTGATCCCATAACCAGGTTGAAATCCAAGTTTGAATTAGTCTAGATTCCCATGCAGAGATCATAATTCAGTTTGTGATGCGTGCACATGGGCCTGCTATACCACATGTATGCTCGTCATCCGGATTGCAACAGGGGCTATTCTGCAATGGTTCCAGCGCATTCCTGTTTTGTAAATAGCAGCAAAATGGTAACTGGTACAAGGAATGAATGAGGCCCCATGAGCTGCTCTGCTGTTTCACACATTGAACATGAGTACTTGTGGCAACATTCTGACACTCAAAGGGGAACCTGTATGTTAGAAGCATAAATGCCATAATAAATTCTTAGGAGAAACATCACTTTATAGGGCCATGGATATGAATCACATCTGTCCGGAAGTGCAATTTGTCATGTGTGCCACCATTCTGCCAACATTTACCATTTTAATGTATGGTTATAACAAAAACTGAAAAAGCATTTAAAATAATGCACTCTATTATGCTTTTGCTGTGTTCTCAACATGCAAGCTACTCTGTGGCAATCAAAAAGGCCATTAAGACGACGATTGTTCTGGCAGAATTCTATCAAACAGTCTCAAAATAGATCCATTAGAGAATGCTTATTTTTTCTTTCTTTCATTTTTAACAGGTTTTTTCCCATGGCTTGTTTTAGGCTGCTGTTTTCATCTGAGCTGAGCAGGACAATTACACTTTTTGAACTCATGGTTTGTAGGAAAGGGGTTCAGCGCTACTCGATGAGCAGTTCATGCTCCACTCACGAACAAGCTTGCTTCCCAAATGCTGCCTAGCATCAGATGGCACTGCTGCAGCCTCTGCCTTCCCCTCCCTGCCTGCCTCCAATGCCACTCGCTGCTTCACTTGCCAGTGACCCCTTTCTCCTCCCCTTGTCAGCCTGCTGCGTGTGCACACAGCAAACTATAAAGGAGCCTGTAGTTCTGCCATGTCTTCACCGAGTTCTCCCACCACACATCTACCTCAAGGTTTCTAAAGAGTTCTCAGAGAAGAAACCTCTCCCTTTTAACTTGCTTAATGTAGGCTATACCTTGACCATTGTATTCCCCATTAAAATGATTTTAACGTGCCAACTGCCATGTTGTTTGTATATACTTGCCTGTTCCTCCTAGTAAACGGAGCCCAGATCTATTTTCTCTCCTAACGGCTTTGCCCATGCAAGGGAACCCATGGCCCATCATCTGCCCCCCAGGTTAGAAACAGAGTGCCAGCAAGCAAAAACCCAGCAAAGCCCTTCAGTCCTCTATGGACACCCTCAGTTACTGCTGCTTCAAAGAGCAAATTAGAAACAGATAAACCCACAATTGGTGCTACATATATTTCAGGTACTGTAATAGGCACAGTTTGAACCACCTTTGCTTTCAACAAGTTTGTCAAATGCATATTTCTTGAGTACAAATCACCCAGCGCATCTTCCTCCTGCTGCAATGTGTTGTCCTCTTGTGGGTGCTGCGACATGTAGAAACTGGTTATCAGTGGTGTACACATACTTGGGATGATGCCAGTTCTGCAAAAATTTCTGCATGTTCTTGCCACTTTTGAAACCATAGGAGAAATAGTGCCCACAATTTGCTGTTCAGGTAGGGTGATGAGGACATCTTCAGCAGTAAAAAGAAAGAGGGAAAAAGGAGGCTGGGCCTGGCCCTCAAATAAATTTGCCCTCAAAATTGGGCATCTCCCACTCAGCACTACTTTCCAAGTTGGAAAGTCTACGGTGTACAAAATGGTCAAAAGAACAGTGAATATTCTGAAGGAGTTCTGTGAGTCTGGAATCAACAAAGGTAGGAAATGAGAGAAAACGAATGAAAGGGCTGCATCCTTCACGCAACAGGGGCTCTGGATATATATCTGATATGATCTTGAGCGCCTCTTCCCTTTCAGAGTCCAGCTTAGACGCCAGGTATTTCGCATTCCATCATAAGGTAATTTTTTTTGTTGCAACACCCCGAGCATAATTTTGCTTCTATGGGAAATTAGTCCAATGGCCCGACCACTGCTGAACTCTTTAGCATCTCCTTTCCCAGGCTGTGCGCCATGTTTTTTCCAAACCGTATTTGTTGGCATATTCTTGATAGGATTGGTACTGATTCCATTTCTGTAGCTTGCAATAGTCCTACTGGTTCACTATCTACTCTGGGTGTTTTAGTCCTTCTAAGTGCTTCCAGATTAGTTTTCACTTTACTTTCTACTACTACAGGGTACTTCTCATTAGGGTTCCTCTCTGATGGAGTCTCTGCCATCTTTTTATCTCTTCTGTACAGTTTTCCATATATTATTTCCACTTTCTCTTTATTTTATCCTGGTCAAATAATATGTTCCCCTCTTTGTCTTTCAATTTAATTTTTTTCTTTGTCTTTCAACATTCCATATCTAGGTTTGACTTTTCCTTTGACTTCCCGAATCATCTGGAAGAGGTCTCTAATTTTTCCTCTTTTGTTATTCTATTTCTTTGGACTAATCACTGTAATAGAACATTTGGTGCTTCATGACAGTCACTGAAAAGTTGCATTCAGGATTCTGACTCCATTTCTTACAGCATTTACTGTAAATTACTCCTCTTAGCAATTGTTGAGTGTTTCCTCCTTGAGTCATCAAGGGTTTCTAGTTTCTTTGTGCTACAGGAAAAGTCTTTTTTGCTTTTTTCTCCTGACACTGTTTCTGGTTTCAATCCTTCTTGGGCAGTGATGGCAAACCTTTTAGAGACCCAAGTGCCCAAACTGCAACCCAAAACCCACTTATTTATCACAAAGTGCCAACACTACAATAAAACCTGAAAACTGAGATTTTAGTTTAGAAAAAACAAATCACAGCCAGTTGAAGCAAATATATACATATATGCAAATATACAGATATCTATCTATCTGTGGCAGTGCACTGACTGGTCATGCAAAAGCTTGGACGAGTTGGGACGAATGAGTTGTGGCTTGTAATGTCAATGCCTTGTGCCACATACTCCTTTCTGAGCGTGTGCATGGCCCCTATCTGCACAGTTATCCAATGCTCAGATGCTGGGGCTATGCTGGGGCGACTTGGCTTGGTGCTGAAAGAGAGGGTGCTGTGTGCCCACAGCGGCATGCATGCCATAGGTTCGCCACCAATGCCCTGACCCTACACTGATGCACACCCCTAACCTTAACATAGGGGTACAGTTCAACAATAGAATAGGGAGGACCAGAGATCTCTTCAAGAAAATTGGAGATATGAAGGGAACATTTCATGCAAAGATGGGCATGATAAAGGACCAAAATGGCAGGGACCTCACAGAGGCAGAAGAGATTAAGAAGAGGTGGCAAGATTACACAGAAGAACTATACAAGAAAGAGATTAACGTCCCTGATAACCACGATGGGGTGGTCACTGACCTCGAGCCACACATCCTGGAATGTGAAGTCAAATGGGCCTTAGGAAGCCTGAGCAACAACAAAGCTAGTGGAGGTGACAGCATTCCAGCTGAGCTATTCAAAATCCTGAAAGACGATGCAGTAAAAGTGCAACACTCAATATGCCAGCAAATTTGGAAAACTCAACAGTGGCCACAGGATTGGAAAAGGTCAGTTTACATTCCGATCCCCAAGAAGGGCAATGCCAAAGAATGTTCAAACTACCGCACCATTACACTCATTTCACATGCTAGCAAAGTGATGCTCAAAATCCTAAAGGCTAGGCTCCAGCAGTATGTGGACTGAGAACTACAAGAAGTACAGGCAGGATTTCGAAGAGGGAGAGGAACTAGAGATCAAATTGCCAACATATGCTGGATCATGGAGAAAGCTAGGAAGTTCCAGAAAAACATCTACTTCTGCTTCATTGACTACGCTAAAGCCTTTGATTTAGTGGATCACAACAAATTGTGCCAAGTTCTTAAAGAGATGGGAGTACCAGACCATCTTATTTGTCTCTTGAGAAACCTACATGCAGGTCAAGAAGCAACAGTGAGAACTGGACACGGAACCACTGATTGGTTCAAAATTAAGAAAGGAGTTTGGCAAGGCTGTATACTGTCACCCTGACTATTTAACTTATATGCAGAGCACATCATGAGAAAGGCGGGGCTAGATGAATCACCAGTTGGAATTAAGATTGCTGGGAGAAATATCAACCACCTCAGATATGCAGATGATACCACTCTCATGGCAGAAAGTGAAGAGGAACTAAAGAGCCTCTTGATGCGGGTGAAAGGGGAGAGCGCAAAAGTTGGCTTGAAACTCAACATTAAGAAAACTAAGATCATGGCATCTGGTCCTCTCATTTCCTGGCAAATAGATGGGGAAGAAATGGAGGTAGTGACAGATTTTATTTTCCTGGGCTCCAATATCACCGCAGATGGGGACTGCAGCCAAGAAATTAAAAGACGCTTGCTCCTGGGAAGGAAAGCTATGGCAAATCTAGACAGCATACTAAAAAGCAGAGACATCACCTTACCAACAAAAGTGCATATAGTCAAGGCTATGGTTTTTCCAGTTGCAATGTATGGCTGTGAAAGCTGGACCATAAGGATGGCCGAGCGCCGAAGGATTGAGGCCTTTGAGTTGTGGTGCTGGAGGAGACTCCTGCGAGTCCCTTGGACCGTGAGGCAATCAAACCGGTCAGGCCTAGAGGAGATCAACCCTGACTGCTCTTTAGAAGGCCAGATCCTGAAGATGAAACTCAGATACTTTGGCCACCTAATGAGATGGAAAGACTCCCTGGAGAAGAGCCTAATGCTGGGAACAATAGATGGCAAAAGAAGAAGGGGACGGCAGAGGATGAGGCAGCTAGATGGAGTCACTGAGGCAGTTAGTGTGAGCTTAGGTGGACTCTGGGAGATGGTGGAGGACAGGAAGGCCTGGAGGAGTGTTGTCCATGGGGTCGCGATGGATTGAACACGACTTCACGACTAACAACAAACAACACAGTTCCATTGAAAAGAGTGCAATTTTGAAAAAAGCCTTAAGTAGCTTTTTCTGCACAGCTCATCTTTTCTGCCCATTCTAAACACATTCCAACCATCAAACTCATGCCAGGACACCTCATTTTTGTAACCCTAACCCTCCCCTGGTGCACACCCCGAACCCTAATGTAGGTAAAATTTCCATTCAAAAGAAGGCAATTTTGAAAAGCCTTCCTTGAGTAGCCTTTTCTGCACAGCTCATCTTATCTTCCCATTCTAAACACATTCCAACCATCAAAATCATGCCAGGACACTTAGTTTTTGTAACCCTATTGCACTGATGGTGAACCTTTTAGAGACCGAGTGCCCAAACCCACCCAAAACCCACTTACTTATTGCAAAATGCCAACACTGCAACAAAACTGGCAACTGTGATTTTGGTTTAGAAAAAACAACTCACAGTCAGTCTGAGCAAATATATCGGTATCCTTGGCAGCGTACTGACTGACCATATGAAAGCTCAGATGGGTCGTGCCTAATGAATTGTGGCCCGTGACATCAATGCCTGGCGCCACTTCTCCTTTCTCAGCATGTGCATGGCCCCTATGGGTGCTCTTATCTGATGCTCGGCTTCTGGGGCAATGCTGGGGTGGCTTGGTTCATGTGCTGACAGAGAGGGCTGTGTGTGCCCGGTGTGGCATGTGGGCTGTAGGTTCGCCACCACCGTTCTAGGGCCGTCTTTCTGGTGGTACCCAGGGCTGAGTTCCAAAGTGTAGCACCTGATGCTGAGTCTGCACTCATTTAAGCACCAGGTGAAATTTTTCAATGTCCCAGATCCATTAGATCTGCACTTACTAAAACTTTATCCGAGTTTTTTGATGTTTTTGTAAGAATTGTATTTGTTTTATTTAGCTCTTGCTATTTAGTTATCTTTGAATTTTGTTACAGCTGACTTGAATTTTGCACTAAGACCCTCTCAGAAGTTTTGTGCTGAAATCAGGATATAAAAATCCAAATAAACAGATTGCGTTTATAACATTCTGTTGCATTCCATGGCCATGGAAATAGGTTCATTGGCAAAGGAGGTGTTATTTGTCTTACTTACCACTTTAGGCTTGAACGGAGGCTGTATCTCTCTGCCTTCTAGTCTCTCCCAGTCAATTCTTCTAAAGAAGGCATGCTCCCTGATGTCTCTCTCCCCTTCAGGCCCACAGCCAAGACGTTTTGCAGGGTGCTTAGTCATTAACTGGGCATTAAACATACAAGATATGAGGAGTAGTTTTCAGGAATGGGAGTCACATGCTATCGATGACTTGCATTTATATAACTGTGTTTGTGAGCCAGATAAGCCTGATGACATGGCACCTTTAAAAACAGGGCCACTGCACAAATGATACTCCTTCCTTGTACCCATGTGCGTTAGCTTCCTAGGGCTGAGGCCTAAAGGCGTTAATGACTTGAGGCCAAAGGAGCACCTCTGAAAGGATTCTCCCCTGGGGGAGCCATTTCAGGGCTGAAGGGCATTCTATTTGCCGGGCAGAGGGAAGGAGGGAGGGAGGGCCCATATCTTTTCTCACCTGCTTAGTACACTGTTCGTAGAACTGTGGTTCCTGCCTTCTGGCAGGAGAGATGTACTTTGAAAAGGTACAGGGAGGCAGAGGGAAGTAGACCGAATGGGGGTGCTTGTTATAGGGGTGGGGAACAGAAGAAG
This sequence comes from Varanus salvator macromaculatus, assembly GCA_023646645.1. Classification (NCBI taxonomy): domain Eukaryota; kingdom Metazoa; phylum Chordata; class Lepidosauria; order Squamata; family Varanidae; genus Varanus; species Varanus salvator. The sequence goes on along the minus strand of JAIXND010000791.1, from coordinate 54,989 downwards.
GTGTTGGTTGCTCCCAGGCTGTATCACATATCAGAGAGCCTGAACGGGGTGACCACCCAAGTGGACTGAAGGTACTGCTGCCTCATGCCATGTCAGTGGGAAAACATCCACTATCCCAGACTTGATCCTGGTTGAGTGTACTAAGCTGGCCTGTATCATGACGACCTGACTGGATCAGCTTTTCCCACCTGGGTTCTCCATGTTGCAACACACAAGACTTGGAGGGTGGGGAGACAGAATTGCATTGATCTGTTGTATTTCTAGCTCTGCACCCAGACCGTACCCTTCTTGTGCTAAGTGTGTGTCTAAAATAGGATAAGTTGGCCCAGGCTGTTGACACAATTGCCCCTAAGCACTCTCACTGAGTAGAGCCAAGCAAGCTCCCTGGATTTTCAGGGAGCTGAGACAATTAAATGAGGGATTACAGCTAAAGCAACCTTGGCAGAAAACTCAGAATGAGTCCAGCCAAGTAGGACAGAGCTCATCTGAAAGTCTAATTCATGACAGAAAGGGCAACCGGATATTTTTATCCTCCACAACTCAGTGTGTACAGTTACCCAAAGGAATGGCTTTGGGTGGTCAAAAGCTTATTACTTGCTGGCCAGTGTGATGAGACTGTGACCTCACAATAGTCAGTTGCCAAAATTTTGTACAACAGTTTGAAGATAAAATGCTATTTTCTTAATCCATCTGAACCTGACTTCAGGCCTGGCTATGGGACAGCAACTTCTTCGTGAACTTTGGTGGATGGTCCATGCTGAGAACTAGACAGAGGGACTCTGCTGGTTCCACTGAACCTCTCACTATCATGGACCATGGTACCTACTGGAGATATCTCTCTGAAACGGGCCCTGAAAGCAATGGGGTCAATTCAGAATTAGGCAATCAATTTGCAGGGGGCTGCAGTGGGAAGGAGAGAACGTTCTGTTCTTCCTGCAATATTCTTCTATGAGCAGATCAATGATCCTGATTCAACCCATTGTTTTACCACCCCTGTGCATTTTAATACATACATGAAACTAGTAGGAGAGGCTGTCCAAAAATTGGGAGTCTGGTGCCACCAGTGCACTGATGGCACTGAACTCTAACACTAATCTTGCACTCCCTTTCCATTCCATCCAAATCCAGGGATGCTGTCCCAGCTCTAGAACAATGTCAGGTTTATTCCAGAGAAGACAGGGGTGCCCTGAGTTATTCCAGAGGCATATTCGGAAACAGGGACACAAGCTGTGCTGGATGGGGTTAAATTCTCCTGAAAGACTTAAACTTGCATGTATGTCTGGACTGAGCGCTATACCAAGATGCCCAGATTTCCGTTATGGCCAGGGCACATTTGTACCACTCAGCTTGCCAGATGCATTCATTCCTGGAGATAACAATCTATGTTTAAATTATACTGAGATTTTCTTTCTAGCCTGTATATTATCACTGTTAGGCATCTTGAATGCTGTTTTCAGTGGAAGGTTGGATTAAGATGAAATATGGTGATGGATAAAATCAAATCTTTTTGTAAGAACTACAGGGTTTAAAAAATTAATATTCATAGAACAACAAAAAGAAAGGGGGCAGAACAGATCAAAAGAAATTTCAGGCCTAAAATCACAAGAACTGCTCACTATTAATACATCTAAAACATTCATTCAGTAGCTCATAGCAGAAACTGTTTCTTCACAGTGCTTTTTCCTATGTTGTCACAAAATAAAGTTCCCTGTTAGAAACCGATCACTCTCTTGTTAATGGACTGAGTGGAATAGTTAGCAAGAAGGAAATTTTGCCTGTGTATTTCCATCAAGTCAGAAAGCTGCCTTTTCTTAGTTTATGGACAACACACCCTTCTAAAAGTATGAGTTCAGACTAGAAGAGTCTCCTCAAATGGCTAATAATGAAGAATATGCCATCTAGAGGTGCAAGTTAGTAGCACTACATGCAGATAGGCTGCAAGACTACTTGCAAAATCCTGTGGGAAGCTGCACACATTCTAAGTATTTGCATGCGCTCCAAAACAGAAGCAACATCCACTTCTACAGAAGAAATTCAGAGCCTGCAGAACACTTGGGAACACAGGCAACATAATTCAAACACACAATTATTTTACTATTCATAGAGTAAGGACGTTTTGGTTATATCGATAAACAGTTTGTTATTGATGTTAACTGCTAATTCCTGGCCAGAGGGAAAACAATACCACTATGTCATGCAAGAGCATGTGCACGCAAACACACACACACACACACACACACACACACACAGAGAGAGAGAGAGAGAGAGAGAGAGAGAGATGAGAGAGAGAATGAGAGAGAGAATGAGAATGAAGAATGCAACCCAGGAGAACATATCATGAAAATATCTTGTAATGTGGTCTAAAATGCTTAATATCACAACAAGAAGTCATCTTTATATGTTTCTTTCATAGATGCCACAGCAAGATCTGAAACTTTACTAGCATCTGGTACCCATGCAATCTAATCTGCAGCCTCCTTGCTTCTGAGATGTGCAGATGTAGTAGGGAACTTTCTACAATGACAACAGGAACCTCTAGGAGATTTCATGTTGAAAGTTTAAGTGTAGCTGAAATGGGGCAGGGGAGGAATAATTAAAGCATAAATGTATGTGGAAGTTTCAAAAGTGAGTGTAAGTGTAAGAGATTGGAGGTGAATTAGCAAAAACAGACAAGTGCACCCGCACTATCCAGTAAACACCAAGTATAAATGCTTGACAGATCAACTGCTGACATCCATGAGACTTAATCAATGTAGCTGACAAGGCATCTCAGACAATTGCAGCATGCTTACCCCCTTGCAAATGGACACAGCCTCTTTGGACATTGCTTTTGGATAAGAAACATTATGCTCCATTATCGACTGAAAGAGCTCATCTTCATCTTCACCATCAAATGGAGGCTGTTAAAAGAAAACCAAAGCTAAAGTTTGCTAGGAAATTCAGTTATATGCAGCTCCCATGTCATAATAGCCTGGGCACAATGCAAAGAGCTGAGGCCCTACTGAACTTGGCTATTTCAGATAACATTGATCGCCGCCCCCACCCCCCCATAAGCCGGCCAAGGATTTAAGAACTTCCTGCCATCCCCTGAAGCTCATTCAACAGGACTGTCATTGCAGGCCTTCCAGGTGGCTGCTCCCGACCTCTGGAGCTGCCTCCCATCTAGCCCCTCTTCCGCTGGCAGACCAAACCAGCAGAGATGGCCTCCTAAACTGCCCTATTTTGGCCATTGTAAAGATGTCACACACTTGGTGTATCTGGTTGTTGATTGCCATTATTGTTACTACATTTATATCTCTCCTTTCGTCTTCTTGCAAGAAACCCAAGACAGCTTATAAAGCTCACTTCCTTTTCATTTCATCCTCACAACAATAGCCCTGTGAGGTAGCTTAGGCTGAGGGTCAATGGCTGCTTCAAAAGCATGCAGTGAGCCTCATGACCAACTCAGGACTAGGCACAGATCTCCAGAGTCCCCGTCTGGCACTCGTAACCACTAGACCACACTGTAATGTCTTTACTGATGTGTTTTACCTGCCTTGTTTTTATGTCTCTTATTTTAATTTTGCATTTTACTTTCTGTTTTATTGATATTCGCCACTTTGAGCACCGTTTGTTAGGAAAGTAGGATAAAGCCACTTTTACAAATACATTTTAAAAAGCAAAGGGAAACCTTTCTGGCAAATTTGCCAAAAATTAATTCCAAGGTCTGGGGTTGGGCACTACTCCAGGATGGATTACTGCACCACATGTTGGCATGGATTTGATGTTACTCCTATTGTTTCCAGCACCACAGTTGACCACCATGATGCAAGTAGCAAAGTTTTAATGAAAGTCTATATTTTATTAGATACATTCAATTACCCCACCCCCACACTTAATTTTACATTTACAGTTTACACTTACATCACATGCTTAATGTTCACTTTGTTAAAACTCTGCATTGGTTTACAAAAGGGAAGGCAAGATTATACTTTCAGTGTGAAAGTTACCAAAGACTCTCCAGAAATCTCGTGAGTGTGAGAGATAAAAGATGCATGACTCCAACTGCTGCATGACTCCAGCTGCTGTTACATATGGAGTCTTCCTCCTCTACCCTCAATTGATTGAGAAGAAAAACAGCATCGCTTTCTTGTGACTGAGTTTAAAGAGCAGAAATTCTGTAGATACTCTGAGCTAGCTTCTCAGAGGATTATTTGCACCACTTTTCCACAAGTAAGTGAATTGAACAAAATTGTTATGTTGTCTTTAGCTGAACTGTGCTGCTCAGTATGTGCATTTTTTGTTTTTAAACAGATTCTATGCATGCCCATAGAAACAGGTTCATAATAAAACCCGATGCACTATTCACTGTGCATCCTTCAGAGTGGGTTGGAAAACAGGCTTGATCTGACCATTCATCCCACAAGGATGCTGCCAGGTCTTGTTGCTACTGTAATGTCCTTCACGTTTATTTTTCAGTTCACATCAGTGTTTGTTCATTAAAGCAGTTGACTCTTACCTGTCCAGCTAGCATCTCATATAGCAGTACCCCATAGGCCCACCAGTCCACTGACTTTGCATATGGCTGATAAGCAATGATCTGCAAATTGCAACGACAAAAGTATTTTTATAGTTTTAATCATAAACATATAACCTGTGAACATATTTTACTGAAGCTATATTACTGGAGTGAAAATGATGAAAGTCTAATACACACTTTCTGAGGGACTGTACCCTTTGAGCACAGTGGGACTTGCAGAGGATTGTGCTATAATGCCACAGCCAGTTTATCCAAATCCATTTTTCCAGGACAAACTGTGATTTCGACAATTTCATTTGAAGAAAACTGATTGCTTTGTAAGGTTGTTTCATCTTGCTTGCCCACTCAGGGAAAAGTTTGGGGCCCTTGCAGTGGCGTTTCAACAGGTGACAACATTCAGATCACCTTTCTCTAAGCAGTAGTATTACTGTGGGTGCTTTCCAGAAAAAAAATGGTTAAGGTAGGAAAATCAGAATAGCTGCACAGTGCTTTTTGACTGCTATAGCAAGGAGCCCTGTGTCTGAAGGCATCCAATGTGAAATTGAGTTTTGCTGCTAGGGAACTTAAATTAATAGGTGATAGCTGAGGCTCTGACATGAAGTTAGTACCCATTCCTTCTTCATGTCATTGAGGCTGATTTAAATGGGAGGCTATCCTGATTTTTACTGTCAATGTTTTACTTATGGGGTCTATTCACTGTTACTTAGAGTAGACTCACTGAAATAAATAGGGCTCAAGTTAGGCTGACATTAAATACACCCTGAACCCCTGGGATCCTGACTGCAAAATGGGTATAGAGAAGGATACAATAATCCACCATGGCTTAATTTACCTGTGGGAAACCTCATCACTTGTTTCACAGTTACTTGAGGGTAATCCAGCCCTTGGACAACTCCTGCTGCCCAGGTTGGCATGGCACAACCAGCTGAACACCAGACAAAAATGGCACCCTGAGCACCCACCTGGACACAACAGCCCCTGTGCATAAATTAAGCCCTACAAACAGGATCACCAGTTCTCCAAGTCTTCATTTGGTCCTGCATACAAACTGAACATTTCTACACTTACATTTTGTTACATCAAAGCTTTATGGTCAGCTTGGGTCACCTGTCCATTTCTGGTCTGAACTCCAAGTATTGGTGTCAACTTACAAGTTACCTGAAGCATTGCCTCCCTCCATGTCTATTTGCTTGGATTCTAACGATCACCCAGAGAGGCTCTTCTTCAGGTGTTCTTAATGAATGAGGTAAGTGGCCACAATTTCTTCAGGTTTAAGCCTTGATGTTCCATGTATATTGGCAGCACAGAGGCTGGTTAAGGAAAGGTTGGGTAGCTCTGCCAAGCACATGATGCCACCCTGCCTGTGGGGGTTTCTTACTGCTTGGAAGTTACTGCCCATATTAATTTTGTTCTTGAACAAGCTGTGATACTTGTGGATACCAATGCATTTCAAAACAGTATTCCTGTGATGTCAGGATGGACAGAAGAATTGGACTAAGAGCCCTATCAGTGGCAAGAGAACTTATATACGCAGGCTTGGAAGGATAACCACGTGCCATTCAATGAACTGGAGGTCTTTAACTGCTCTTGTTGCAGTTAAATGCATATCTGATGGTCATCTGTTTTTGTCTGAATGCCTATTTAGACATATGCTCTGCTTCTATTAATATATATTTTTGACAGAAAAGTGTCAAAATATTTTGAAGATCAATGGTGAAGTTACTGCCATTGGATAGGCTTGTATTCATTCCTTTTTTTACTATCATTTGCCATTTTTCCTCCCCTTTCATTTTGTTCTGCTAGATTAAATTGCAACAGCATTTAAATAAGTGGGAAGATGACTTTTCAGTGGTGGCATACTGATTTATTTACTAATTATTACATTGATATCCTGCCTTTCCCCCCTCAAATGTACCCAAGGCAGCTTACATGGTCCTCCTCTAATTTAACTTGTGAAGTAGGGCAGGCTGAGATTGCATGACTGACCCAAAGTCACCCAGTGAGCTTTATAGCCAAGCAGGACCTGGATCTATGACGTTCCAGTCCGACACTGCAAACATTATCCCACACTGGGGGTTGTGGAATGCCCTCCCAAGAGCCAAACCTGGCACTTGTTCTGCAGTCCGTTCAGTGCCTTTCACTTAACCTAGTTTGCTTAGTTCTTCACTATGTTTTGTTGTTGTTTCCCAACTGCATTAGTGCAATTTTAGATGTCTGGACTGCTGCAAGCTTTTATCTTAGTTTCTAATCTGGTTTTGTTCTGTTTTAAACCTATGGCTTGATATTAAGTTTTACTATGTGGCTGCACTTTGTGGCTTTATGTTTGCACTGTGAACCATCCAGGGAGCTTTAGCTGGTAAGTGCTATAGAAATGTAATGAACAAGACATTTCAAGGAAATGAACACTTTGTTATTGAAAGGGGGTAGTAATAATAATAGAGGCTCTTTCTAGGTGGGTAATACTAGGTTAATGTTCTCCCAAATAAATGTTAATTATATTTAACAGCAAGCAGCAGTTTGTTTCTGTTTTGGGTCAAGAAGAGGCCCTACATTTGTTTTCAACTACAATTCCTATGATGCTGTGCTCTTGGCCATACTGGCTAGGCAGAAAGGCATCATGTCCTGAATATCTGGGGGTGATTACCTGATTTAGGTGTTACCATTCAGAAATCAGAATGCATAACGGTAAAAATTGATACGGATACTGAATCATTCTAATTAAACTAATGAAAAAGCTAGAAGATAATTTATATTATCTCTGGAAGTTGCAAATATGCTATTTATTTAGTTAGAGGAGGTTCTGTAACCTGCCCAGAGAGCTGTGTGGCTAATGGGGCAGGTTAAAAATTGAATAATAAATGCACCTATTTCCTAATGCCGCTGCAGTGAAGGCAGCTGTGTTGAATGAGAGAGAAGTCAGTGCATCCATGGCAGTATTCTGTGTTTCATCAGAAGTAGCAGGGGAAAGGAGCACACTCAATGGGCCCACTCACACTAATTCTGTGACCCACAGTGGGAAAGGGAAGAGGCAGAGCTCCCGTCCTGCAACAAGCAGATGAAAGCAACCGCCAACCCAACGTTCCGTTCCTTAAGTTAGCCAAGTCAGCGTTCTAGTATATGGCCTATTCCACTGCATATCACGCCTGTTTAAATTTGCATAAACCTGCCAAATGGACATGCAAAACCGCGTATTTCCTATATATGTTAATCTCAAGGTTCTAACTGCTGGAAGAGGGAGGAGAAGGTATTTTCACTGATTCCCCTTGCAGTCTCCCAGGCCTCCTCTCAAACGGTTCTGTGTGGTTCTCTAAACCTCCAGACCATCTGGGGGAATATAATGGGGATAAATGAAAATGTCCCTCTAGGTATTACCATAAATAGCATTCTACTAGATTTCCATTCACAAGATTTCTAGATCTAAGCCATTATCACAATTTTCTTTCTACTCTCAAGTTGTTGGGAGAAAAGGTCCATTTACAAACCAATGGTTTTGCTTTTTTTTTTTACTTAGAAGATGAAATGTTTTAAAGATTTCATCAAGAAAAAAAGTCCTCATCCTTTACTCACAAAGCAGGTTGAAACTGACCATTTTGTTCTAGGTGGAAATAAAACCACCTTAACAGCATTTTTAACCAAGAGTAACAGCTTTTTTTCTCAAAATGATCATAAATATTTACTGTAGCAGAATTTACTAATATTCCCTTCCAGAGCAGGGCTGGAGAAGCACTTGTGTTGTAGGGGCTGTGAGATGCATCCCTTGTGGATAATCTGCCAAGAGACCCTTGGTGGCAGTGGACAGGGTTAAAACCAGGTGGGGACCACCCTCCCCCCTTTCTTCCATGCCCCCCTCTTCCTTGCTGCCTAGAAGTGAGACAGATCACTCTTAACAGAGGTCTGAACCAATTGCCTCCACAGGAATTTTGAAATCAAACCAAAGACCACAAGTTGCCCACACGAGTTAAATGGCAGAAGTTAGTGTGAGAAATTATAAACAAAAGCCAAATAATAAGCAAATCCAGTAGCTGTGCTGGTGATGGACATGATGTGGCTAACAAGTTATGTCTATGGACTAATTAACTGTTGTGCAATTGCAATTGACAGTTAATGGAATCATGTAAATTGGTACTTAATCAAAGGAGCAGCCACAGCCATTTCTGTAACTCTGGCAAACTTGAAAAAGGCAAGGATTGGCCATATGTAAAAACAAGTGTTCGAAGGAGGTTTGAATTAAGAATTGTATCTGCACAAAGTAATCATGTTAAGATAGTTCCTGCAGTTCTCCAGCCACCTGAGTTTGCAAGAGGCATTGCACATCCTGCTATTAACTTTCTATACATAATACACCACTTCCAGGGTCAGGGCAAGTCTTGGCAAGCTAGTCTATGGTTTCAGTGTACAGTTAGGAAATGTTACAAGAGCAAACCATGGTTACTGCTAACCAAGATTAAGCGCTCTGTCTGCACTAGACCAGAGTACCCAACAGCATTTGTTGAATGAAGCAGTCCAAGAAGGCGTTTCAAAGGACGTTCGCAAGTAAAAGCCTCCGCAAAAAGAAGTGTTAATAACATTCATGGCAATGGAACAACTGAAGATTATTTTGGTATGCTGTAGTAATAGCACTGCATGGGATGTTTTAGCTAATACTGAAAAAAACTATTAGTTCTTCTCTGGGGCTATAAAAAGGCACTTTAAAAACGTCACAAACTTAAACTAGGTGAATCATCAATTAAATTCTATTATGTTTTTATGGCTAGAATACAAATAAAATGTAGAAAAGCAGCCTACCATACCAATGTGTGTCTGGAAATGAGACTGGAAACTGTGTTCACACCTAATGAAACAGGTTCTATTTGAGGCACTAATTGGGAAGATGTGTCCTTCAAAGGCATAAATAATTGGGAAGCTGAATTCTTTCTTTTCAAGTTATAAAGAGAAAATAAGCACATTGTCCCCAGAAAAAAAAAATTCACTGCAGCTCATTGGCTTCACAATCATAGAAAACAAATTATGTAGAGTCATAAAAACAGTGTGTGTGCATGTGTGTGAAAAGACTGAATACCGGTTTATAAAGTACCATTCCCAGTTGAGATTAATTGAAGATATAACTGTATAATATAGACCTTATATTTCAGGTTCCACACTTGGGGCTTCCTAAATCTCAAAGAAACCTGTTTTGTCCATTGGTTCCTTTTGGACAAACTCAGTTGGATGGGGCAAACCATCCATGCAAGAGTCAGTCATTTTACGAAGTATCCCTTCAGCACTCTCCAATGGCTGTAGAAAGCCTAGGTGAGTTTAGTTTGGGCCCTTTTGTTGCAATTCCACTGTTTCATCATCATGGGTGCACAGTTAGAAGATCTACTACTAGGTAGATTGATCAAATGTGCATTTTACAAGTCCTTCAGGAGAATGTGTGTATGCTGTTTAATGTCTCAAATAAGAATTACCTCAGGTGCAATGTAATCTGGCGTCCCACAGAATGTCCTCGTCAGTACTCCTTCATTCATATTTTCCTTGCACATCCCAAAATCTGCAATTTTGATGTGTCCTTCATGATCCAACATTACATTATCTAATTTCAGATCCCTGTGAGAAATTACAGCAATTAAAAGTTGCAGTACATCGCGTCAGGACACTACTGACATGCTTTCTCATGACAAGAGATTTCTGTTAAACCTAAAAGTGGTGTGTACTTTTGCAAGCGAGCGAGGGAGCAAGTAAGCAAGCAAAACAGATAATTAGAAAATGCATGCTTAGTTTGGACTACGTTTGGAGGTTGAGGTTGTGGTGGATAAATAGACTGAAATGGGATACAAAAAAGATGGAATTGATGCTGGTGTGAGATTTGAGGGCTCTGAGGAAAGGGAATTAACTGTAATTCCATTCTACTAACTCAAAAACTTGGGAGTTTTGGCCTGGCATTTGAATCTCAGGTGGTAATTGCAGCCAGGCATTTTGAAACCACAAGAACTGGCCACTATAAAGTGCTCTTTGAAGAAATGCCCACAAATAGAGTTTGGAAACTTCAGCTGCTATAGTTCACTCCCATTTGTTTCTCAATGGCAACAGGGAAAAATGAACTTCTTCAGCCTGAATTGTGGCCATTTTATTAGTCACCTGTAAAGTTATCGAACGAAAGTAATTCTTTTTGTGTTCTAAAGCCATTGTATAATGAACCCATAAAACCATATACACTGTGGGAAGTGCATATCTGAAAAGCGTCTTCCCACATTATGTTGTCCTCCTCCTGAGATTAGATGAAGTCTAGACAAGTTGTTCCTGGTGACCACAAGACTGTGGAACAAGCTTTCCAATCAAACACTTTGGAATTTCTTCATGATGATACTGTCAAAAGCCTGCAAACCTTTTACAGATGTGACTTAATTAAATACATGGCCTACTTTTGCAGGACTTCAGCTTCTAGTTTCATGATGTTTTTATTTCACTTTACATGCTATTGTTTATTAGAGATTTAATCCATCTAATAATAGTGCTTATTGACAGGGTAGATTGCAAAACAAAAAAGAATAAAATACAATATAAATCCATAAAAGCTAAAATAATAAGGTTCAGTACAAACAGAAAAAAATGAATATGTATAAAGTGACTGGAAATGAACAGATAAAGCAGGACTGAAATCTTTTAAATCTTTTATTAATTGCTCTAATGTGGTGATATAATATGTGGCACTATCTGCAGATACCTACAGAGAAGAGATATATTTGGATTTTTGTTACGCTTTATTCTAAATAAGCAGCAGGCAAGTTTTTGGGTTCTGGGAATGTTTGGCTATTTGAGAAACTGTCCTAAGTGCCACAACATAAAGACTGCCATGGGAGGTGTGTCAAATGGTAAGTAGCCTTCCCAAAGGCAGAGATCCCTGATCAAAACACACAGCTTTCAGCACTAACAGAAACCTAGTTTACAGCAATCCCAGCTGCTGGTAAGAAAATATGCTAATTAACAAAAGTGGGAGGGGTATCATAGAATAGTAGAGTTGGAAGGGCCACGAAGGCCACTGGGTCCAACCCCCTGCTGTTGCAGGACACCACGCTACACCATCCCACTCAGAGGGCTGTCCAGTGTCTTTTTGAATGTCTCTGGTGCGGGAGAGCCCACCCCCTCTCCAGGCAGCTGGTTCCACTGCTGTATGGTGCTTGGTGAGTACCAGGAATGGTGCCCAGTGCATATTGGTGCCCAAAGGCACCACTTTACCCACCCTTGTCCTAAAACAATAAGGACGCAGTCTTATGGCTCTGAGACATCGTTTCAACAGCCACAGGATAGGCTAGACTTCTAGCTCTGGTCTCAAAAAATGCCTTCTGAGGTAAGAATTGGGACTTCAACAATGGCTCGCCTTCACTCTGTCCATGTAACCAGCAGAGTCCTTTGCCTGGCAGCTGTGGCTCAGAGCCAGTGCAGGAGGCAATCTGGAGGGCAGGGAGAGGAGGATATGTGGAATCCAGGAAGAACTGCAGTCCTTCCTTCTCACAAGCAGCAGCCAAGGACAGAGGGGAGCATGAATCGTTGGGACAGGAGAAGCATGAGGGTAATCAGGTTGCCTCTGTGCTCTGCCTGCTCTCCATGGAACGCCACCTGTGTTACTCTAAGTTCAGGAGGTTATGGGCAGCCACACATATAGGATGGCACCCGGAGGGAAGTATCTCAGTTTGCCACACACTTAAGAGATGCCAGCTCATCTCAACATAATCCTTTTCTAAATTAAACCACTTTCCAGTCTTCTTCACTACAAAAGACCGGCAACAAAGTACCAATCCCTCTTCCCTCTGACCCTTAAAAGGGCCACCTCCAACCTAGCTGAAGTGGATGGGGAACAAGGGAAGGAGCATTTTCTGAGCAGTGTCCCAATTATAGAATGTCCTGCATCTTTTCCTAAGAAATCTACTTTTCTTATGTGTTTTTCCACAGCTGGGTGAAAACTTTACTGTTGCCCTTTTCTGATTTTGTTTAATATCCTACCTCTGCATTGGTGTTTTTATCTGCTCTTGTTTAAAAAATTTTTAAAGGCTCATGATTTTAATCATTTTTTGTTTTGGTTGGATAATGCTGTAGGCTGCTCTGAGAATACCTGTCTGGAGCAGAAAAGTAGGATAAAAGTTGTATAAATACAAACAAATATCTTTTGATGATGTTGGAGACGCTCACAGCCTGTCTTCTTTCCTCTCTCCTTGTTTTCCCATAGTATCTCTTTCTCATCACTGGTGACAACATTTGTACTATGCAGCAAACAAAAATAAGTTGGTGTATTACTGAATACTCACCGATAAACTATTCCTTTTTTATGGAGAAAGAAAAGTCCCACAGAGATCTCTGCTGCGTAGAATCTGAAAAGAAGGTCAAGAGATAGGTGCCAATTCCTTCTAATGAATCCACGCTGAACGCACAATGTAAACAGCCATAAGGGAATCAATCAGCAGATACTGCAACAGGTACAAGGGCATTGTTCATGCACCAGGAGAATGATTTCAGGAAAGGTTGGGCTGGGCTTGGTTGGACTGGGTTCACAGAATCACAAAGGGAAAATGACTGACAGAGACTTACTTTTTCAGGCAAAAGGAAGTTTCTGCATGGCCAATCACGAGGCACTTAATTAGCATATCTGCCCTTGCCAGCTGCATGTTGTCTTGATGTCTGAACCAGGCAAGGGCGGTTGACTCGAGTGGTTAACAAAGCACCCAGTGACTTTACAACAGAGCAAGCCTTCTCGGTGGTTTGTTAACCACCTCAGCCACCCACTGTCACAGCTGCCTGTGCCCAGCGAGGGTAATTATGGCAGCTAGGTGGCTCAAAAGTGGCATGTGGGAAGAAGGAAAATAAGTCCGTGCACTTTACTTTCCCTCTGTGACCATGTGAACCTTGTCGACTGCTGGCTTCCATCCACTCTGTGGCAGGGCTCTTGGGGCCACGATTAGGCTTTCAGCCTCATTCTGGCTTCCTAGCCCTGCTGCCTGCTGTCTGTTGGAGAGCAACATTTGCATGGCACCTGCTTGACATGTTGCTACTCCCTGTTTGATTTAAAACCCTAATTGTAAAGTGTTCTGAATTATGGAGAGAAACCTCCACCCAGGGAACAACTCCCCACTGCAGTGGCTTAGTTGCGAATGCTGAAGTGCAGGCACTCATTTTAATGGCCTCCATATCACTGCCATCAATGCGAGTAAAACATTCAGGCAAAGTCTTAATACCAGCCGTATCAACAAACTAGTTCAAAGAGCAAGTGTTTTGTTAAGCTGGTGGTTAACAAAGTCATCCTAAATACTTTGTATCACAACATGGAACTCTATATTGCTGCTGAGAAAATCTTCCCACAAGCTCCTGTGAGGAACTCAGCTAAGCTCGGGGGTGCAGGGAAGCCTGAGGGGCGTGGCGGACAATCTGAGCATCCCTGCTTGCTAAAAGATGCACTGGGTTTGCTGCCCGTTGCAAATCTCCACTATGCAACATGTGGAGGGTGGCAGCGACATGATGTAGGGGAAGATGTACATGCTGGTTCTCCCTCCCTGTGAGAGGGCTAGAATGCCTGAACAGGGATAACACGTTGCCTGTCAATTCACAGGACCCCGTCTTAGTGCTATGATCCAATGTCCTGCAATTACAAGAGAGAAGTCTGCTATTTCTTATCCCAGTGTTTGGAAATATCTGGGACTTATGCAAAGAGGTCAACACACCCTAAGACATGTGAAAGAATTGAACTGGTTGATAAATTCGAATTCAGGCAGACACTCTGAAGGTGTTCACCTGCGCACCAAAGAGGAAAAGGGGGACAGAGATGTTGGCATGCATGTAATTCCCCACCCACAATCTCCCTATGTATGGGTGGGGAATTACATGCATAACTTCCCTTCCCTTCCAGCTGCTGGTTAGACCTTCTCCTGTTGAGCACCAAGATTTGCAAAGGGCCCTGAAAAAATGCTCATTTGCAAGTGATACCAGAGCCCTTTCAGACTTGCATGAGTCTAACCAGCAGCTAGACACTGGGGGGTGGAGCATACATGGCCTCTCCCTACTTTTACCCTACACATGAACAGGCAAATCCATTGAAAGGTCTAGACCTTTCCCTTTAAGATAATTTAAAAGGGCCACTTGGAAGCAAACAAACTTCAATGGAGATTAGAGCTGTGGATTGTTGATTCAGAATTCATCAACAGTTCTATCACTAAGGCTTGAACTGTGATAAAGAATTTTTATCACCCTGCCTACTGGGAAAACATTTGTGTTATCAGTACTGGTTGTGTTATCAGCAGCAGCAACAGTTCAGTCAATGGTCCCTGTTAATAACATGGCTGTCAGTACTTCCTGAATTTAATTTACTTCTGACCTTGCAATTTATAATGCTCCTCTGCCATATGTACTGTATATATAACCAAAAGTCTTGATAACACTTCATGCGTTGGATAAAACGGACTATCATCCATGACCGTTCATAGCAGAATAGACAATGTTCATTAACAGACAATTGTTTGAACATAAGCAGTCTGAACTGGCATTCACACAGTAGTATACTAGCCTGTAACTTTTTTTTCTCACTCACACTAAAGCTACAAGAAATACAAGAGTAATACAACAAATACAACTGATTTAAAAACGTTCAAAGGATTAATTACACTAATGTTAATTGAAATGACAGCTCTCTGAAATGCAATTATGGTTTAAAGTCTTTCCAATATAGATGGGCCAGAGTTACTGTGAAGCTATGCCAATTACATGCACTAAAAATGGGAGGGGGGAGAGGATGGGACAAAGTAACATATAATACTCATATAATATTTGTATTAGAACAAAATATTAAAGAGCAACTTTCATTTAAAATTCAACAGAAAGTGAAACTCACACTGCCTGGGGCTCCTTAAATTTTCCTACTTGCTGGATATGGTACATGAGGTCACCACCATTCACATATTCCATGACGAAGTACAGGCGATCCTAGCACACAATATGAAACCAACAAATATGTGAGGCAATAGAGAGGGCCACAGTGGAATTGCTAACACTGTGGGATGGGGAGGGAAATAAGCTTAAGTGTATCTATATATTGAGAACACGGTAGCAAAAATAGTCAGCTCACAATAACAATGATTTATAGCTGCAATAAAGTTAGTATCAAAGCTCTTTTTTATTTTTTAGAAAAGCTCGTATTTGCTTTTTGTCATGGTCTCAAAACAACATTACTTATTGCTAACCCAATCTGTAAGGAGTGGGGGGTCTTTTTCCAAATCTTCTATTTCTAAGGAGAAAGTAAATCAAGATTACCATGCTAATTTGGAAGATTCCACCTCCTCACCCTCAGTTTCTCCTATGCATATGCACATACTCACAAAAACTTACCAGAGATTTACACCCAGGGAAACATATTTAGGATCAATGCTTTCCATAGGACATTTGCCATGATAGGGTTCAAGGAATAACAAAAAGAGTCAAGAGCAGCAGTTACCTGGACAGTGGTCTGCTAGGTATGAAACATGAAAGGTGCACCCCCTGTGGAGTTACTGCAGGTTTTACCTGCTTGTTGAAGGAACAGAAATGGGGAATGAGTGGCTTCCACTGAGTGGTAGACTGCTATTCCCATAATCCCTCACCACTGGCTGTGCTAGGTAGGGCTGATGGGCATTGTCCTTCAACAGCATTGTCATGAAGACCTTTTAGTAAATAAGACAGTATATACATGTTGCTGTTCTTATTAATAAAAGCAACAACAGAGGGCGGCAAGCTTCCATCCCTGAATTAGAGGGTGGACGCCCTCAGTGTTTCACCAAGTAACATCTCTGCAGCTCACTGAGAGCATGGTGATACCTGGGGCATCCCAGGTGGAATCCATCAGCCACGTCGGTCTCATTTGGGTGGCAGCTGAGCTAACTGCAAAGTTTAGCATGTACAGGGGGAGAAAGGAAAATGATCTTCTGGTACATGATGACATGGGAATTGTTAAAGTCCACTTTTTGGGGTCTATTATTTATTTATTTCAAACATTTCAAAGTCTATTTAGAAGAGAGAAACTCATTAATTTAATTTGCCTATTTTTTATATGTTAGTTTTTGTTGCTTTTCCTTGGGAACATTAATTAAAATGCAACAATGTCCAGTACCTTACACATCTCATTGTTCCAAAAAGGAATGGCCCTAGTAACCTCACTTATGTTTATTAATCTGGGTGAAACACCATGATTAAGAACTATTTTGGGTTGTAAAAATTTCTCTTACTACAATAATTAATAGAAATACTATCATAGATAAAGATTGCATGATTTTAGCATAGGGCTTACTGGATGGTATGTCCAACCCGAGAAAAGCAAAACCCTCCCTGGTCCTGAGGCTTCCCAGGTTTGGCTGTGGCTGCTATTTACATAAGGGAAAATGCAATTACAGCATTACGTCTGGGTTTGACCCTGATATGTTATGCAACTTAGATGAAGGTTGTTCCCATCTTCTCCTAGGTGGAAAGTCACATTTTGCACGAGCCTCAAAAACACAGGCCTTCACACACAGACAAACCTTCTTCCTCACCACCCTTCTAATGGGAGAAGAGAGGACAGAAAACAACCTTAGATGGAGGTTCAAGCCAGGAATGACATGGGGAAGATTATTTCATGAGAGCCCTGTAGGACGCAGGATCATGACATTCTGATGCATGCTTACTTGCAGCTCCTTTTGTGAACTGCCCTATGGGACAGTATTGCTTTCTGAATAAGAGGGTGCACCATAAAAACGGTGTGTGTTTGTACAGCTTATCAGCAGTGACCATTTCACACATGCAGCCTACCATTACAGACATCAACATGTCATGAGTCCATCCATCTCTGAACTCAGCATTAGTGTATATTTTTAATTTTGTAACTGTATCACTCCCTATCTCACCCCCCTGGTTGAATTGTCCAGCATCAAACAAAATAATATCGATACGACTGTATAATTAGAACTCTGTCCTTATTTCAACCGCTGTAGACATGCATTGCGCATAGCTGCACTGCGTAGGTCCAGATGGCTTGGCCCTCGACCCTGTGAATAAGCTGCACTGTGCATGTTCTGTGCAGAACTGCCCGCCCTCTGTGCGCTTGGCAAAAGAGGCAGTGGACTTCCCTCTGGCACTGGACTCCAGCTCAGCAGGCAGAAAGAGCTTATCTCTGGCTCGGGAGCCTCCTCTGAGGGAGAGCCCAGGTTCCCTGTTTAAACCAGTATCTCTGGCTCTGCCTGCAAGCTCTCCTGAGGAGGGAGCTCCACTGCTTGTATCTGTGTCCAGAACCTCTTCCTCTGATTCCCTGGGGAGAGAGAGGCATAAGCAGGTTCCAGACCCCAGGGATGGGCCAGGGATAAGCCATTCTCCTCTTCTGAAGAGCAGGCTTACCATTCCCTTCTTCCTTCTGCCTGCTACTCCAGCCAGAACTCCACAGCCCTGTCATCCCTGCCCTGATCAGGACCCCAATTTGTTCATGATTGTTGCTCTTCCAGTAATGGTGACTCCACCAATGTCCATCTGGCGCTCTGCACTGACTATCACTGGCTCAGTACTTTTGCTAAAAGTACCTTCTGCACTTTGACAGCAGTTAATTACAGGGCTGTTGGCCCAGCAAGATTCTACATACTGAGAGCTTTAAGTGCACACCTGCAAAAGACCAATTTAATTTTTAAAAAAATATGTTCTGTTATGGGTATTTCTGTTGTCCCAACACTTATAAAAGAAAGAGTAATGAGAGCAACTGTCACTAGCAGTAGAACAGGCAAGATCACCAAGCACGGCAAGGGTTTTTTCTGCTCTTGCCAAATGGCTCATTGGGTGCTTCGTTCGACCATGATGAGACTCAATCTCCCAGGTTCAAACCACAGGACAACCCGGTGTGGGTTCAACTACTCCTAAAAATAGCCAGGGTGGTTTTCTGCTACAAACAAAGCCGCCTTTTGGGAAATGGTCTGGGTTTGGATGACATTACAACCTACCATGACTAGTTATCGATGAAGGGTTGCCATGTTGTAAAAACTCAGTCACTATAATTACCACTAGCTTCCTGAGGCATTCAAAGAACCCAAAAGCTCTGTAATATGAGCACAGTAAATACTATCTTGCCAGACGAGTCAGAAGAGAGTAAGGTTGTGTGTGAACACATACCACAGTTTGGAAGCAAGAATGAAGCAGTGTTAGGAAAGGGGGCTTATCCTGCAAGGCTAAGACTCTCTTTTCAACCATGGTACACTCTACATCATCATCCTGAATCACCACATCTTTTTTCAGTATTTTGACGGCATACAGTTCTTCTGTTCCCTTCCGTTCTGCCAGCATCACCTGCACAAAAACAAAGGTGAGGGCAGAAATCATGCTAGCTGCAAGAAACAAGGCAATGGGCAAGGTACTCTGGTAATTCAGTTCCAGACTTGCATGAAAACTCTAGGAATGTTACTGTTCTTCTTTCTACAACTTCTTAAATAAAAATAATGGTTCCATGTTTGTATTGCCTTAACAGTCAGGTTTTCCTGTAATTTATTACATGCCCTGCACTCTGGGATGATATGATCCTGGGCTGCCTCTGTGTGACAATCTTTCAAGTGCTTGAAGAGTGCTATCGTATCTCCCCTCAGTGTCAGAGCATGTTCGAGCGGGGAAGATGGCCACGACCGTGTTCATGTGGGAAGGAGAGCCGCAATCGTGTTCATCACCCAATGCGGAGTTCGCGAATGGAAGCAAAATTTTGCCAAACTTCCTGTTCGCGAAACGAATTGTTCATGAACAGAAGCATTTGTGAACCGAGGTATTACTGTACTGGGCAAAGAACTGAATTTACCTCTCCCCTGTTTGAGAAGGTGCCACTAATTAGTACTCTTGAGTCTGATTCTGTAGCACTTTTAGCTAGTTTGCTAATCAGGATATCATGGGGCTTATCCAGATCTATCATGTCCACAGTCCACAGTCCACAGTCCACTACAGAGGCTGCCCAATCAGGAAATGAGATCAGATTAGTCTGGCGGGATTTCTTTTGGACAAACCCATGTCAGCTTGCAAGAACTCACTGCGTTGTTTTCAAGCTGTCTGCAGAATTACTGCTTTATAATCTGTTCCACAATTTTCCCAGAGAGTGATGTCAGGCTGAGATCTGTAGTTCCCAGGTACCTCCTTTCCCCACTTTTGAAGATAGGAACAATATTAGCCTTTCTCTAGTAGTCTGGCACAACACACATCCTCTATGATAGACAAGTGGTTCTGAGACTTCTGTCAATTTCTTCATATTCCAAAATTCCTTTTAAAGTTATCCACCTTGGTGGTCCTCATGAGTACACATACACAAGCACAAAGACATGTATAGTAAATAGAAGAAAAAGCAAAATAAGTAAAATAAGCTACATGCAAGAAAGAACTAGGGTTCCCTACCTTTCCAAAGCTCCCTTTTCCAAGGACCATGAGAAAGTTGAAATCGGTCAGCTTAACCCGATCAAGATTATTGGATGGCAAGTGACTGCTTTGGTCTTCGACTGGTGATATGACTTTGTTAGCTGAAGGTCCAAGTTTGGCTTTCTAATAAACAAAGACATTGCTGTAAGAACTGTAGCTTGCTTTAACAGTCTATGAGATATTTGGATGGCAAAGTCTTAATGTGATTAATGTGAAGGTTTGTGCTTACAGAAAAGCCTGCATAACAAATAGTGCACAAGCAGAAATTCAAAAGACCATTCCAATAATACTATAGCTATTGTTATAAGTGAAACAAGGTGGTAAATCTGTGTAAAGTGATAAACAACATCTCTTATTGGGTTAACAGAACGAAACCAAATGACAAAAGAAATCATATTCATGCCTAAATCCGCAATACCAATTAATTTGTGATTTTTCTTTTCAAATATGAATAGTGTTCTTAATAAAATTCAGGCTTTTAGTGTGTTAAGAGGGCATGCAAAACATTTTAAATGTTCTAGTTGGAATTCACTCTTCATAACAATGTTTTGACAGCTTGTGACGTACTTTACAGAAAGAAAACTTTTACTTTAAACTGAACAGATGGTATATTATATCAATCAACTTCACTTAGGATCACCTTTCTAACTATCATTATCAAATTTCATGTTCAATCAGATGTTGATCTTTGTGGAAAAATGCTGCTGCATACTCCAGGCATTTTTCTTTAGAGTTTTGTGTTTTGCACAGGTATCCTTTGGGGTAAACAAATGTATAAAACACAATGAGAAATTATTTACAGAAATTACTTTTTATACCACAGGATGGGAGAACTGTAGAACTCAAGGAACTGTCTACCTAAAATAGAATTGCTTTGTTTTTATAAAATCTGACCTACAGCTCAGCCATTAGCAGATATTAAAACAGTTTATCAGTTTTAATAACAACATTTGATTGGCCATGTGTTTGAAGATCAGGATTTCAAAATAATTTCAATTTTCTGCTAGCTACTTTCCTTGCAGGACAATAACATACTTTCTGTATGAGCTGTGATATTTACAGTCATACATAAGTCTAAGACACATGCCAGAGGGAAATCCTTAGACCTTCCTTGGCATTAATGTGTCTAGAATGAATGTCCAATAATTTCAATTTACAATAAATGCAGAAATCTACTACCTGCTTCAAGAGCATTTTCTCAAAAAACAGACATGTGAGATATGGAGGGTCAGAAGTACCCCTTCTCATTTTCACAGTAACATTTCATATAGAACCTTTTTTGCTTGGTTAAGTAGTGACTACATCTATTGACTGAACAGAGTAAATCCTAAGAAGCAATTCTTACAAGGTATATCACTAGCTGGAAGTCATTTGATAAAAGAAAAGTCACACAGACTGAAAAATAATTCTTGGTGACTCCGTCAGAGCAGGAAACTTCAAGAATGATAAAAGCTGCATTAAGAATGCATACAAAAATTTACATCAGTGGTTTACAGATTTCAGTGTTCTGTGTCCAAGGCAAATTAAGATAAAATTCTTAAAGAGGACTATTATCATAATAATCAAACCTATAAGTTAGCCCCTACTGAACTATTGCAATTCCAATGTGGATTATTATCATTAATCATTATATTTGTATACTGCCCATAGTCAAAGCTCTCTGGATGGTTTACAAAAGGTATAAAAACAATAAAATACAATAAATAGAACAACTAAGAGTTAAAATTAATTTTAAATAGTAGAAAACAGTAAACACTAAAAGGAAAATTACAAAGATCTAGCAAATCTGGTACCACACACGGTACAGCAGGAAGGTTATTCCAAATACAGGGGGACAACACAGAGAAGGTTCTGAGCCCCCAGAGGGGCTGGCACCCAGAGGAAGGTCCCAGAGGCTAAGCATTGTGTCCAGGTAGATCAGGGTCTGGAGAGGCATGCTGACAGCTATTGTGGCCCCAAGTCATGCAGGGCTTTATAGGCTAAGACCTGTACCTTGAACTGGGACTGAAGGCATACAGGAAGCCAATGCAGGCAGGTTTATATGGTCTTATATGTTCTTGGCCCCAGTTAATAATCTGGCTGCCACATTCTGCACCAGCTGTAGTTTCTGAATCATTTTCAAGGGTAGCCTGTATAGAGTGCATTGCAGTAATCTAATCTAGAGATTACCAGAGCACAGATTATTGAAGCCAGGCTACCCCTGTCCAAGTAGGGGAGCAGCTGGGCCACTAGCAAGAGCTGGTAGAAGGCACTCTGAGCCACCAAGACCACCTGGGCCTCAAGAGACAAGGATGGATCAAGGAGCACCCCTAAGTGACGAACCTGTTCCTGCAAGGGAGTGCAACCCCGTCTAGAATAGGCTGAACATCCCCCATCTGGTGAAAAGATTCACCCATCAACAGCATCTCAGTCTTGGCTGGATTGAGTTTGAGTTGGTTGGGCCTCATCCAGTCCACTGTCATAGCCAGGCACTGGTTTAGCACATCCACAGCCTCACCTGCTGATGATGAAAAGGGAAATATTGCTATGCATCATCAACATACTGGTGGCAGTGCACTCCAAAACTCCCGATGGACCTAGGCAGTGGTCCATGCCAGTAGAGGTTGAATAGCATGGGGGACAGAGCAGACCCCTGAGGAATTCCATGCTGGAGAATCCACAAGGCTGAACAGTATTCCCCGAGCACCACCTTCTGGAGGCAGCCCTTCATGGGAGTGGGACTACTGCAATGCAGTGCCTCCCACTCCCAACTCCAGGAGGATACCATGGTTGATGGTATGGCAACTGCCAAAAGGTCCTGCCGTATTAACAGGGCTGCACTCTCCTGTCTATCTCCTGACGTAAGTCATCATACAATGCGACCAAGGCTGTTTCCATGCCAAACCCAGGCCTACTACTACTTGTAGTAGTTCAAATTTTCCAGGTCAAGGGAGGGTTTGAGATGTGGTCTCACCACCGCCTTTTTAAGGCAGCATGGGATCATTCCCTCTCCCAAAGAGGCACTGATGACCTCCCAGGTCCAGCAGATTATGCCTTCCTTACTGGATTTTATAACCCAGGAGGGGGAAGAAACCAGTAAAGATGTGATTGCATGAACCTGTCCAAGCACCTTGTCCACATCCACGAGCTCTACTGACTGAGTAATTATCTTTTCATCACTGAGATTAAAGTTCAAAAGAGTATATTAAAATAACTGTACAGTAAGACAATCTCAGTGTTATATTTGCAATACCTGAGCTAGAAAGTCCACTAAAGGAACACAATGGAGTATCGTCTTCCCATGACAGAAATTAGATTTTACAAGTCAGGTGGTTCTGAGATTAATACTGATCAGGGACTAATAAAAGAATGGCCACAATCTTGAAAAAGTGTTTTTAGTTGCATGGTGGTACAGTCTACTAATACTGTATATTGAGAAGCACCAACACTGGAAGTCAAAGAGTGACCTTAGAAGCCTTTTTGATTTGGACATATATATAAAACACAAGTTATAATTGACAGGGCAGAACAAAAAACCACCCTAATTCATATGTCACAGCACAATCCAAAAGACTGAAAATGCACCTGCACGGCATAGCTAAAAGACTGCTTTATGATGGGGGCACAGAAAGACTCATGCCCCTGTCATAAAAGCAATGTTACAGTCATGCCGTGCAGGGACAGCTGTGCTACAATGCCTTATTTCTCACATAATGACAATCCAGCCTTTTTAAAATCTGCCTTGTAGTAAATGAAGCAACATGTCTGTTAGCACACGCAATACTAACCAAACCACAGATGAAAGGAGCCTGTTTCATTCAGCCACTCCTGCTTACAACGGGAGAGCAAAGTATATCACCGAGTATTTACACATTCTGCCTTATATATGTGCAAACCACCCCATTACAATTCTGCCCTAGGCATCTATTACCATTTCAGGGCATGACAGGCCCATGCCTTATTGCTAGTGAACATTGATTATTGGGTGGATTAGAAATGCCATAAAACAAACAAACAAACAAACAAACAAAGCTTCCATGCTATTTCTTAGCTCCTGTGGGGGTGGGGGGGATGCCCTTCATCACAAAAGAATATAAAGAAGAACTAGGAACATTTAATTCCCATCTCAGAGGCTTGGAATCATTTCCTAAAGAATCGCATCTTGCCTGAAGTACATGCTAGCTACTATGTGACTCCAGGGAATAAACAACATAAAAAGCAACAAATGCTCAAAAATATTATAATCAATTAAATTATTGACATACTGGAGCTGACTTGTAGAATATGAATGATTATTCAGTACATAAAATACAATTATATGTCCTAATTTTTAGGACACAGCATTATAATTATTATATTGTAGCACATCCTGCATATTCTTCCACTCTTAAAAGATTATTTATAGTTTTAATTACATTATGTTTAGAATAGAAAGCTTATTTCTGGTAATAATTTTCATTATAAACACAAAGCACTATGTAATTCTTCAGTAATTACATTATGCTTATTTGCACTGTTTCTTTTTCTGATGCTTCAAACACACTTATCTCAGCTAATGCTATAATGAGCATAAATAACATGCTCATTACTCTGCTTATACAGGCATTTGAGGTAATGAATCCTGCAAATTATATGACCTCTCAGACATGATCTTTAAAGAGAAAAAATAGTTGAAAGTTCAGTCCCCTCCACTGACACCCAATGCCAATTTCAGTGACACTCATGAAGGAGTGATCACATTGTATACTGATTTTACTTTCTCGTTAATGCAAACATTCGCACTGTTCTGCAATGCTATGGTGAAGGAATGGCCCAAGACATTTGGCTGCTTGAAGCTTGCTGCAGAGACAGCCTTGTCTGGAACCCTTCATCCCAAGCAGCTGGCCAGAATAGGATTCCACTGAGCACAGCAGCCTCTCTTTGCTAGTCTCACTCCAAGAAGCCTGCGTAGAACCCTTCTCAAGACAATGTTCATACACAATACTCTTCTTAAATTTAACGTGTCCTGCTCTGCTTCTGAACATATATTGCTGCCTACAAACAAGGTTACCCATCCAAGACCTCTGTGAGTCAGCTGACCGGATTGCGTGAGCTTCTACTTGGATCACTCGCTGAGTAAAATGATGCCCATCTAGGTCAGCTACGCATGACTGCAGCAGAAGACACACACGGTTCGTGAGCTTTGCCCAAAACAAAAGCATTTCCCAAACAGGAAAGTTCTAACATTCGAAGTGCGTGAAAACAAGAACCTAGTTTTGAATCCATTTATGGCAGTGGTTTCCAGACATTTTTAACCAACCCATTTACAGGAGAACAGTAAGCTTCTACCAAAACCATGCCTCTCACTGGCTACCCGTTCTGTTCACTGTTTATTATATAGTGACCACTCACAATGGAACAGGGGACAAGTTATAATAAATTGTTTATTATGGTTAGTCTGTATTTTGGAGACTTCTTCATTGCAGTAGTTAATAGATCACCATCTATTAACACCACAAAGCTCTTGTTCAGGTTAAACATTTTGGAATTTAGAGCACTATTCAGTGTGAAATCTGTCCTGGAGGAATTTTAAATTACTCTGCTTACTTCTGCATCAGGATATTTATAGGATATCTCTGTAGAACTTATAGGATATCTCTGTAGAACTCTCTTTATGAAGTACTCTGCTTGATCAATACTGGACACTTAAGATGCTTTGACTAGTTCAGCAACTCATTACTAATCACCAGTGTGAACACAGTTTACTGGTAACCCAGATTCTCATTTTACAAGAACCTGAAAAGAGAATTTAATATCGGGTTCAGATCCTGATTGAATAGAAATCCCAGTAAGTGTTAGCTTCCTGAAAGTCACCATTAATGTTTCTCTTAGTGATAACTAAGCTGGAAGAGAGGGATTGGACTCCTGAAGAAAAGGAAGAAAGGCAAAGCAGAGAGTGTACAGACAGTGGCTAAACTGTTGCTCCTCAAGGTTGGTTGCTAGGGAGCAAGCGCTACATCTTGGTAGATCAGTCACAGGTGCTGGGTGGGAATGGGGGCAGGGGAGGCAGCATCTCAAAAGGCTTCCACAGCTTTCTGTATAACTTGCTGGGACAAGAACATGAATGGGATTTTCCTCCCAACTCTCCTACATTAATTCATACACTGAAGAGATTTCTTTAGCCCAACACAAATACAAAATTTCTAATATTTGAATGTGTATCTTCATGATATAATAGGGGTGTGTGTGCACGCGCATTTTAGTTTTTCAGACCATGCAATACAAATTTGCTTCTTCCATTTACTCAGCAAGCCCATTAACCTCTAAATCATAATATTCTGTCACACTATATAGCAAACCAAATTTCACCATGCAGTTCGCAATGCGTGCTCAATAGTCTTCAGGCAGAATATCATGCAATAGACTTACATTGTCTTAACCAGAGGAGGAGTTTTAGGGAGACATTTAAAGAGGAGAAAACATTGTGTTCAATATAAGAACAGAATGCTGCCTTCATTCTTTGGATTCTCATGCTGGCTTTTCAGAAAGTGGTACACTGGGTGATAGGAAAATAGATATTTTACAGTCCGATGCAATCAGGCACTGTGCATCTCTTTGTAATGGTTTTGGAGCCATTCACAGCTTGAGTAGTGGGTTCAGCAGAGCCCATTAGCAGTGCTGTTTTCCCCATTTTTCCAGAAAGCACAGCTGTGAGGCTCCAATGGGCTTTGAAACTGCACATAAGGGACAGAATCAACTCTGGTCCTCTTTCACGCTTTTACGGCAGAAACCAGCCATCCTGTTTCAAGGTGGTGCTCATCAGACATCAGGACCTACTTCAGACACAGTGGTGCAGGTACTTATTTAGTGCAAGGCAAAGCAGATTAATAGCATGTATCAAGTTGCGCATGAGACAGGTACATGAATTTCTGCTTTGCTTATGCATCCCATTGAAAACAGTCTTACATGGTTTACTAAAGGCATTAGTCTTAGCTCTTAGTGAAAACAAACAAAACATCCACACAAAAGTCTAGCTGGCAAATTCAAAAAAGAGCCTTTCAATAGTAATTAAGAAGGAAAAATGCACTATTAAGAGGGAAAAGTCAAGACATGCACATAGTCTTACTTTCTCTGGTTTGGACGCACCTTATCTTGGACCTTTCTTTTACCCTGTAACCACAGGTAAGATATATTTTATGCATTTTAACCTCTATTGCATGAAACAAATCACTCTAAAAATAAACATTATTGATAAATTAATTTATTAGAGTAATATCCCACTCCTTTCCTTTTTAAAGATCTCAGAGCAGCTCACCTCCTCCTGTTCTCAGTCTTATCCCCACAACAATCACCCTGTGAGGTAGGATGGGCTGAGAGTCTGTGACTGCCCCAAAGTCACCCAGTTGGGAACTAGAACCCAGAACCTGTGAGTCCCAGCCCCACACTCTTAATCACTATACCACACTGGCATAATTGAATGTCTGTCCATCTACACTGGCTAGATTCAGACATGATAATTCATTCAGGGGTGCATTTCCTATCATATTTTCCCACTGAAAATTTGATTTGTTTGCATAGGGAAATTTGTAAGTTTGCATCAGAAAATGTTCTGATGTACTAGTGAGATTTAATTTAGCATGTTTACTTTACTTGTATTTAGTAAACAAAGGTTTAAAAAGTACTCCGTGGGGTTTTGTTTTTGCTTTGTTTTTGTCCCAATTCAGCCCAAGTATTGGACCTGAAATACCTGAGGGGAAAAATAAAACACACTTAATAGGATTTCAAGGTGATATTATGGACACTTTTACTGTAATACTTGTAGAAGGTTGCTAACAGCAGCTGCCACTTCCCTTACATTCTTCACATTTAAAAAAACAAAGGTACAAAAAATTGCTGACACCCTGTTTTAAACACCCTAGAGAAATGTGCATGACATGCTGACAACCATTCTGCTATTTCAACAAAGTCAATTCTCTTCCACAAGGTTTGTTGTGGCACCTTCCTTTTCTGTCTGTCTGTCTGTCTGTCTGTCTGTCTGTCTGTCTGTCTGTCTGTCTGTCTGTCTCTCTCTCTCTCTCTCTCTCTCTCTCTCTCAATATATATGACAAAGGCATAATGTCTCACATCCTTCCTTAGGTCAGTTGTGATTACCTGCAAACCTTAATTACAATTTTGACACTGCAGAATTTGGTTTATATTGTTTTTACAGTTGGAATGCATCCATACCATTGCACTTATGAAATGGAACATTTCTGGGGGGAAGGGGGAAATTTCCACCCCGTGCCACCAATGAATCCCTGAACTATGTGGTGGAAACCCGCACTGTGGCTCCTCCCATCACCAGTACTACCCAACCCTGGGTGCTGGGGCAACTGCACATCACAGGCTCTTGCCCAGGGGCTAAAGCATCTTAAATCACCTTAGTGGTGCAGGGAGAAGATGCTTTGCAGCCGCTCCCTCGCCACTGCTACAAAACAAGGAGGAGATCCAAGAATGAAGCCACACTGACCATGAACACATTTTTCTTTAAACGATTACCAGTATCCATAACCTGTCCATTACTTTCAACCAGTCAGTCAACACAGCTGATCCATTTAACATTACTCTCGCCATACATTACTGCTGCACTGGATGTAAAGTCATTAATTCTTATAGAAATTATTCTGGGTTCAATCCAAACTGTGGTCAGAGCATTCAAACTGTCATTTAATATTACCATTTGATGTGGATTTTAAAGCAGAGACTTAGAGGTTAGATTTAGAAACTACCCATATTTTACCAGTTGGGCCATCACACCTAACAAGGGGGGACACTCCTTGTCCCAGAGCGGTGGAGTGAGTGAAAGAGCACTTTGGCTTGTTGTTACCTCTGAATTAAACCTATGAATCATGCTACCACTAATTGCAAGCAGTATGGAATCTACTCCACTGGAGAAAGCACAGTATGCCTGTTGCCATAGCAACACATTTAAGGAGCTCTCTAAGGAACTCCCTTCCTTTCTCTCCCTCTCACAGTAGAAAGCAAGAAATCTATGTTCCATGTGTTTTAATCTAACATACTGAATATATGATTTTTTCCCACTGAAAACCCTATTTGGTGTTTCATTCACTTCAATGACATCTAGTGGCCAGAGAAATAAACAGCTTTCTTTCTTGCAGCTACCCTCTTGTAAGAAGTCTGCTTCTGCGACCCACAGCTCTCAAACTTTGTATTTGGGAGGCATTAAAGATATAAATCGCATATGAACAATGCAGCACAGAGCAATGCAGAGCCCCTCACAAAGTTCTTGCGGTTTGAGGAAAAGTAATTACTTTTTTTTTTTTTGACTGTGTGTCTGAAAAGATGAAACTGCTATTAATTTAAAATCAGAGAGGGCCAGCTGCCATCCCCCTCCCTTCCATACACAACCTAAAATCTAAAGCATTTTAAGAGAGTGATCATATGGTCCCCAGGAAGACACAGGATGCTTTGCATACGTGGAGGCTGGGGATCCACATGTGGCTCTCCCCTCTCCCCACAGCTGGCACAGAAAGAACTTCATAGGCAGCTTCTCTGATTGTAAGAGTGACCATGGAGACAGGATGTAGGGGGCATGGGGGGGTGAGGGGGGGGGAGACTGTGGCAGCCAGGATATGAAATATCCTGGTGGTGCTCCAGCCCATTCCATCCCTGCCCAAATCTCCACAGCTAGACAACTGAAAACTGCCGTCTTGCTGCAAAGCCGGCAGGTGAAGTTCATTCCTGGGCATCCCCTACCCTACATCATCCTCTCAGCTGGAGGCTTATGGGGTTCCCTTCTCCGAGCTTCTGTCCTCCAGATATTTTTGGATTTCATCTCCTCTGACTCCAGCAAGCATGAACAACAGTCAGGAATATTTGGAATTGTAGGGTATGGCATCTTCAGGGCACCAGGTAGGGGAAGGCTGCTTTAAAGCAATTCCAAAGCCACAGAAACTGTTAATTAATGCCTCAGTCAGAAAGCCTGCTATGCAATCTGTAAAGGCTCCTTTGAAACTTGGGCTCCTTGAACCCACGCTTGAATGAGTGGGATAGCAGGAGAAATGCCCTGAGAAAGAGGCAGGACAAGGCGGCTCTGTGTGGAATAGCTTGGTTATTCTAGCCAGAACCTGGTATATGCTCCTATCATTCCACCCAGTCCCCATAGTAATGCAAGACTATCACAGGGCTTTAATCTGGAAGGGACAAGAGAGTGTAGAAGAATGAGGAAGGCCCCAGGGAGAAAGAGGGTAGAATTCGCTGCACGACAAGCAACAGGCTCTAGGGACTGCACAGAGCAAAAGGAACAATCACCCCATCAGACTGCTAGAATGACCGTGAAAGTACCTTTTATAAAATCCACTGACCTGCCTTTCCAGTATCCCCTCATCAAGCAGATTTGCTCCCAATCACCTAGTTTACAATCAGTCTCCATATTAAGATTATCCCGTGTCATTTGCATCTTATGTTCTAAGGCTGTCTGCTCCACTTGGTGCCTTCCAGAGATTTAAGATGACAAATACCAGCATTCTTGACCCTTGACCACCTGACTGGGGATAATGGAAACTGAACTCGAAAACATATGGAGAGCACCAGGTTAGGTAAGGTTATTTTAATGTAGATGGATCTAGCCCAAACAAAATACCAGAGCTGCCAATGGGGAGAGACAGAAGAATGCGCTTAGGATTTTTACACTGACATCAATGGAATATTAAAGCAACTCCTTCTACTTGGATTGGTCTGTATCCACAAATGCTAACTGCAGAAAGGGTCTGAGGAGCACAGAAGACAGGCCGGTGTTAGGTCGTGTAATGCACCTCTTGCATGCAGAAGGAACAAGGCAGGTCTCAGAAAGACTCTTGCCTGAAGCCCTGGAATGTCACCATGCTGGGCTACATGAACTTGACATAAGGCAGCTTAATCCTATGAATCAGAATTGTAACCCCGCTGCCCGTAAGCACCAAAACTCAAAGGTTCATCAGGTACAGAGCAGAAGGAGTGGTAGAAGCTGTTCCTACCTCCCTGCTTCTTGGGTTTGGCAATTCAGCTAGACAACTCTTTTTGGCCACCTGGCTGAGGTGCTTCAGAGGCAGAGGGAAAGAGGTTAGAGTGCTGCCAGGATCCTTCTCGCCAGTCCCAGTCCCCTCTGTTCATTGTCCTCTTCCCCCCTCTCCAAGGTCAATTGTCCAGCTGCGGTTCTTCTATCCATGCCAGCTGCAACTGGGTGGGGAGTATTCTGCCACGGATCCCCAGCTCTGAGGTCAGAACTCTGCTTTCCAGGCAGCATGGGAAGTTTCCTCATCACTCTTTTAACCCCTCTCAGAATATATTACTTTTTTAATGCTGTTGTTCACACAAGAGGGAGCCACAAATTACAGCCAAAACAGACTATCCACAAAATATCTGCTTACATGCTCCTGCTAACAATATTGGATGGAAATCAGGCTTCAACTTGTTGTTGTCGTCATCATTTTACATCAAACGGCTCACCTGTAATTTAGGAGGGATATTTTGTGGAAGCTAGGTATTTATCATATCAAGAAGCATCCCGTTTTAATTCTTAAAGGCACAGCTGGAGGGAAGAGAGAAGCGGTGGTCCCTCTGTATTGCAGTGGGGCACTACTGCCCTCCTGTGGTTTACCCAGCTCTTGTTATGGAGAGAAGGCAATGAAAATAATCATTCTTCTTGTTGATCCACTTAGAGGCACACATGAATGCTTGCTCCTTGCTAAGCATGTTTCCTCTAAAATTGAACTTTGCGCTCTTACAATTATGAAAACCAGAAGGTTGACGGGGAATGTTGGTTGCATGTCCTCTGCAGGCTCACCAAATCAGCCATGCGATGGGAACCTCAGACAATGCAGTTTCACACTCTCTTCCAGCCGCATGAGCCGCCTCCTGCTCTTCTCTCCACCCCTAATCTCAGCCTAGAAGGCGCTCTGCACCACAGCTCTACCCCCACTCCCACCCCGACCAGTGGCGAGATTTCCTCCAAGTCCATCATGGGTCATTCTGTCCAAAGGTGATGCATTAGCCAAACTCATCCAAGAGAGGAATCACTCCAAGGGAGATAAACAATTATGAAGCCAAAAGCCTATCACAACTTACATGGAACAGTAATTCTTGGGCCTCGTGAAGGATTACAAGCTCCAGCCAGAGCTTGCTATGCGCTGCCCCAGAAAAAGACAAGGCAAGCAGCTGACCTGCTTTGGCTGACCATTTGGCTAGAAGAAAGAGAAGCTTTAACAAAGGAAAAAGAAGAAAAGGTTCCATTTTGAGGCAGGCTTAAGGACCCCCTCCTTCCCTCAATCCAGCAACCTCCTTTGCTTCTTTGGTAACACTGAATAAATATTATTAAGAATGTATATCCAACAAGGAAAGAATTAAGACTTCAATATATCCAAAAGCAATGCCTAAGGCTCAATGTTTTTAATGGAAATGTTTATGTTTAAATGAATTGTTTGTTTGGTTTTTTTAAATAAGAAATGATATTGGTTAAGATTGTTGCCTCGATGGACCTTGGATGTTCAATTTAACTGAATAATCATGCCACGAAGGTGGGGCAAATGGCTTTTAATTTCCTCAGATTATCAGAAACCCTTCTCATTGTGTTCATAAACTTGGATTAAATCTACATTGCTTTTAGCCTTTATTTGCTTTGCAAAAGAGGAGATTAGTGAAAGTGAAAGCATAATTAAGGCAAATGCGACAGGGAGATGCTCATTTGTTACAGGATACCTTACACAGTATCAGGCAGGCAAGGGAAAAAGCATCCTATCAAAACTACCATTCGTTTTACAAGCAACACACAATCCACTTAATACTTACAATATTTACAGTACCAAAAGTTGGGTATACTTTTACCCAATATATGTTCCACAATCCTGGACAAAAAATAAAATTAGGTTTGAGTTGTAAATTAAGATTTTAGATCTAACATTCCAAAAAGAGGCAGGTAGATATGCTATTTTAAACCAGAGTCTCTCCTGCAGAGAAATACTTTGACAGTATGCTTAAAAAAAAAATCTGCTGAAAACAGATTTTTCAGTATGTCTCAGTGACTTTTTAAATAATGTATGCAATCCTACTGGCATAAATAGGACTGAATTACATTAAGCTGGGCACATAAAGACATGCTTTCTTTCGAGCAGCTCTTACCTGCCCAGCACCGTTAGTGTTGATATCTTTCACTTGCTTTCACTTAGATGTTTGTTTTATTCTTAGCTTGTGTTGCTGTAGCTTTTAATAATTTATGTTTGTGCATTTTGAACATAAGCATTTAACAAACACATACACAAAAGCCATTTGATTTTTAGATTGTTCCTTAAAAGTAAATATTGAACAAGAAATATTTATTAGAAAAATCAGTCTGTTGGAATACTGTTCTTTCTTTGTGAGTTTCTCATATGCATCTGGTTGCCTGTGGAGCAACCAGTACTAGACTAGCTGTGTCTTTGGCCCAATCTAGCAGGACAATTGGTATACTCTTCTTTAGAATAATTATCTTTGGAAAAATTATCTTAAACTCGAACACACACAAGTTGGTAACTCGCAAGAATAAACGAATATTTCCCAAGAGGTCTTCAGGTAGTTTTGCTTATGGTTTAAGGGAATCTGCTTATCACATTATCAAGTCTTCAACTTACAGTTCAGTTTTCAAGAAGCACAGACTATGGGTTGATGGGTATTGTTATTACTCTAGCTTTTAGATTAACTACTAACACTCTACTATAATTACTACTCTAGCTAGTGCTATACTGTTTGGAATTAGATCTAGCTTCCCTCAGGGCACAATCCAAATAAGATGACTGCAAACCTTTGAAATCAGAGGATTATGGGTAGCCCATACAGGGTGGAAGGAGAACAAAGAAGAAAGTCATCCCTATGTTCCTCAGACACTGCACAGCCTTGATTGCTGGGGGGGGAGCACCCGGCCCCTGCATAAGATGCATATTTATTTTATTTATTTATTTAGAATTTTTGTATGCCGTCCCATTCGCATGAGCCTCAGGACGGCTTACATACAATAAATAAACACAATACAAATAGTGCACATAAAATCCAGATTCACCCTGGCTGCAAATTAAAAAACCAATAGATGATATTAAAATTATTAAAATATTGTTTAAATAAAAAGGTCTTAGTCTGGCACCGAAAAACAAATAACAACAGTGCCAGGTGGACCTCTCTGGGGAGCGCATTCCATAGGTGGGGCACCACCACATAGAAGGCCCTCCTCCGGGTACTTAGCCTCCTAATGTCTTTCACAGGGGGTTCCCGGAGGACGGCCTCTGCTGCCGATCTCAGGGGGCAGGAGGGCAAATATGGAAGAAGGCGTTCCTTTAGGTGTCCAGGTCCCAAGCCGTTAAAGGCTTTATAGGTAATAACCAACACTTTGAATTGAGCCCGAACTTCGATGGGGAGCCAGTGAAGCTGGTAGAGGACTGGGGTTATGTGAGAATAATGCATATGCCAAAATCATCCAATTTCTCCTTCTCCAAATAACTCCTTCATTTAGTATCAGAGCAACAAGTATGGAATAGCACTCCCATTTGTGTGCTATTTGGGTGGCAGGCAAAATCTTTTTTATTTTTTATGTACTACATAAACGTTTTAAAAAAGGAAGTAAATTATATTCCTAGTCAGATGTCATATGCAGCATCCGGATGAGAAGGATATCTATGAATAGAGCATATGCAACAATTATTAACAATCCACAATGTGAAATGGGAATACATACACAAAAATCGACATCTTCCTTTAAAATGTTTCACACATTTGAGGCCTCTTGGTGGACTGAAGGACCTTTAGACACAGCAGATGCAAAGGCACACCCAACACACCACCACAACCACCTCGTTTGCAGCCTGCCACTGGTGCACGGCTGTCTTGTACAATTCCGGGGGCTGCCACAGCAGATAAGCTGCCCCTGTGGGAGCTCATCCCCAGCCACAGGGAACACGCCTTCCCTTTCCTGACTCTCACTGTGCTGTGGGCTCATAGATCTTAACTTTAGAAGAGGAAACAAGAAATGGCCTATTGTAAACATGCAGTGCTTTTCTGAAGATGCCTTTCTGCTTTAAAAAGTCCATTTTAAAAAGTAGAAATTATGAAACTGAATGTTTTAGAGTACTTCACTATGGATTATTCCAATTCTAGGTCTTCTGGGGGAGTGAAAGGCTTTGGAGCGGATACATCCTAGGCTTCCTCTCAGATCACCCAGGCAGAGACCTACTGGTGTCGGTAACTGCATTTTAAGATCAACAGCTTGGGGCTTCTACAGATATAACAGGGGCCTTTGTAGTGGACATCATCGCCTCCACCATATCTGCAAACAGAGGGACACATCCT
This sequence comes from Varanus salvator macromaculatus, assembly GCA_023646645.1. Classification (NCBI taxonomy): domain Eukaryota; kingdom Metazoa; phylum Chordata; class Lepidosauria; order Squamata; family Varanidae; genus Varanus; species Varanus salvator. The sequence continues at coordinate 19,771 of JAIXND010000791.1, read as the reverse complement.
GTCCCCTTTTGGTCAGCTGCCTGAACAAGGACTAACAAGGACTATTTTGGACTATCAGATCCAAAATAATTAGTTATACAAATTCAGAACTAGTAGAAGCACGCATTAAAAGCTTGAAAGTTTTACAATGTCTATTTTGTAAAGTTGTAAACATTTTAAAAACAAATAAACACTCAAAAGGTTCCCGATGTCTTCTCACTGTACACTGGGCAGCTGCTCTGTCAAACGAGTTGACTGGCAGAATTGCCCCCCCCCCCACCGCCCGCCCCTCCAGCTTAAAATTTCATCAAAACCTGCCTGTTGGACACTTGGAATTCTTCAGTTAAAAGAAAATTACATGCAAAACCCTAACACTTTTTTCCTGTGGAAATAAATGAGGAAATTGGGGTATTTATGAAATAACTGTAAAGGTTAAGTTACAATGAATTAGCAATTCAGGGACTTTAAATATCTGTGCAACGTTTATGAGTCAAATCCACTATGATGGCTGTATGCAATGAAAGCATGCGACACAGTATGCACATTTGTGGATGTGTGACCTTAGAGTGAGTTCTGGAGAATGTATCATCTCCAAAGGAAGAATACATAAACCAGCACTATGCATCATCAAAGACACACCATTTTAATTCTCAGGAGAAGATAAAGAAAGTGGCTATTTAAGGAATCTAGCAAGTTTTTGCAGATAAATTCTTTCTCTTCTCTTTCTGTGTATCTCCATATGAGACACCATTAAGATACATACCACAATTTCACCCACCCTACATATCAAAGTATCACCAAGTAGTTTAAGAAGACACAATGTATTTTTTAAAGGTGACAAAAATGGACCAGAATCTGGAGTTCAGAAAGTGCAAATAATTCTGGAAGGTAATCTTGTGACTATTAATGAAAACAATAGCCCTGAAAAAATAAAAAGAGAAAAACTGCTTTGTTAGTAAAAGGATAGGAAATTGAAGCCATAATAATTAGTAGCAGAAGCAAATGAGAAACAAGTGCAGAACAATAATGGAAGCAGCACTAAAGGGACCACAGAAACATGTGAATCAACCATTGCTCAGAGCCAAATGAAAATTAGGAAAAATGAAATAGCATCAGTAACTTCGCTACCAAGAACACATACAATGCAGGACACTGGCCACAAGCAAAACGTGAACCATTAACAAAGAAAGCAAAGCATCCCATCAGCATAAATGCTCATTATCTCAATATACAGTGTCACAGGATGGTTGGAAACATTGACCAAGATAGTTTTCCTAGGCAATTATTGGGCTGTGATAAAGTATCTGCCTGAGAAGAGCAATATGTTTCATAAGACTCGCATGCAAGAATAACTAGCAGCTTTTCAGAAAAAAAGATGATGAGAAAAGCAATTATAGTGCAACTGCAATTATACAAAACTGTGGCAAAGAAGGTAACCCAAGAAGGCAGTACCATATTTCTCATGTAACAGGACAGAAACACACAGAGCAGGACATGCACACATATGCATGGTGAGTTATTTTCCCCTGATTGAATTAAGATGCTTCCTCCCGTCCCCACCCCTACCATTTTGTAGCCTCTGGCACCATTGCTCAAACAGCCCTCTCAAATGGCTTATTCCATGCAATATTTCATGCTTCTGAAGGCGGCATTGCTTCTACTTAAAGGAATTATTTTGGTGAAAGACAATCTAGAATTGTATAGTTCAACAAATAGGATGGGCAAATTTGCTGGATCTCCTGAAACTCAACTTTGTTAGACCACCGTGGAACAAAAGTTCAACTGACTAGGAAAAATCTGTACTGTTTTTCAAAAGAATGTGTTATACATAGGAAAAATAAATTGGCTCTGTATGGTCTTTTTGAGTTTCATGTTTGTACTAGCCTTGGTTTGTAGGACACAATGGGCTACTGTGTTGCTTGAAGGGAACAGACTATATTTTTTGGGAACAAAAGACCCTGATAAACTCTGAGGGGTTGCAGGGTCATTCTAACCTGGGAGAACAATTTCAGAATTAGCTACAGAACCTCTTGACAAGAGCAGGAAAAGAAGTAGGCATTTTGGTTTTTGTGACCTTAGCAGTGACTGCCCTTCCATCAATGCCAAAACAGCACTTTGGAAGGACTGTCACATGTTCTCCCGCATTGTGTTCAGGTTTGGTGTCTCGACAGAGTGTAATTCAGGATGCTGTCTTTTCTTGTCTTTTCTTACTTTCTTTTCAGATTCTTTGGTAAATATGTTCTTATGGCTGTCTCACCCTTCCTTGTCTGTTTCAGCATTCAAAAGGATCAGTGAAGTGCAGTAGGTACCATACAAGAAAAGTGACAAGATGAGGCTTCAATGGGATAATTAGTGCAGAGCTGTGAAGGACTAGGAATAAACAACAGTAAAAGAAGGAGACTTCCAGTAGCACAAGCCAGAAACTCTGGAAATGGGGTAGGAGAGGGAAGCCGAAGATTTTAATATGGTCGCAGAAAAAAGTGTACTTTTGAAAGGCTGACCGAAAAATAAGTATGTATGACCCCAAATGGGCATTTTTGAGTTTCTGATTTTTTTTTAAAGGGGGAACTGAAAGAGGCAATGATAAGCAGAGGGAGGGGATGGGACAAAACATGTTGTGTAAGAGTCCTCTAGGAGAGCAATCCCTGGCAAGTTTGGCTGTTCTGCAAGCAACCTGCACTGTCAAGTTAGTTTGCAGGAGTGGTTTAGTGTTATGTGCAAACCAGCCCATGGACTTCTCTGGGCTAGCTAGATATGTGAGCTATCATCTAATATCTACCATAGCGGAGTGCTACACTATTTACTTTCTAAAGGGCAGGAGAATCATCATAATGAGCTATTTATGGCAGCTCTGAGTCACCTACCTCTTGCGAGGTGAAAACGGAGAAGCCTTACTTATTTACAGCTAATATTTCTACCAACACAGCAATTTCCTGACCTCTAACTATAAATCATGCTAAGATGTCTTAAAAGAGAAAAATTGTATTTTCCTTTCACCATGGAACAGCATCTGCAAGGGAAAGGGCAGCACTAGATTCTGCAAGGACTTGAGTGCAAACTTTCAAGGGAGGAGAATGCAGGCACTGCTCATCGTCCTTTCTCTCCTTGTTTTCTGCAGTAAAATGACTCATAGGTCACATCTATATGAGCAATTTTCTGTGATGTTTAGGGGTTTCAGTGCATTGCTTCAGTGCAAGCAATACAAGGAGAAACTGTCCTTTTACTCACAATTACTCTCCTCTTTCCAATTCACAGGTCAAGGGACCCATAATATAGTGTGCATCTGGCTTTACATTAATGTGTAATGCAAACATTTTTCTTGGAATGCCTTCCATATCACTGGTTGCATATAACAATCAATCTCAAAACTGAATTAATTATATAGACTACAACAGTGTTTCTACTCAGTGTCCTGCATAAACTAAATAAACAGCTGTCATTTCCAGTTGTGCCTCAGTCACTGGGCACTGGTCCATTCAGAAAGCAGGGCAAGATGGTCTTATTAGGCAGCAGAGCAGCCAAGGGTGCCACTCCACTCTTCTCCCACCAGAGGGTGCTGTAGAGGGGTTTCCCAGCACTGCACAAAACAACAGCTGGTGGGCCTCTCTGCAGCAGCTTCCTTCTCTCTGGTTTCCTCCTTGAGAGTTGTGCAACCAGAAGTGGCTGTGGGATTCCTGCAAGATCCAGACCACACTCCTTCCAGCTACCTGATTAGAACTGATGTGGTGGCAGCAAAGCAAAGGGGGTGGGATGCAGCAGTGTGACACGCGTTCTTTTCCACTTCAGGACGCAGGAGAGCTTGTGCTACAGGCTTTGCTGGGCCCAGGGGACCTTCTGCTTCCCAGGGAGAACGTAGCCACCCATGGGCCAGAGAAAGTGCAACTGCAGGGAGCTTGCTTCCACCACTCCCTTGCTAGGAAGAACACTTTGATTCGACTACCAGTTAAGCTGGGACTGCATATGTTAAGGAAAGCATGCTCTGGCCTCTGCTACCAGCCAGGGAGCCACAATCTGCCCTCTGCAGGCTGTATCCCCAGGTCCCCAGGAAGATCACGAGGCCACACACTGGCAATACGTGAAGCCCTAATGTTTCCAGCCCATGAGCAAAGATGCCACCGCTGTTACGCTGCTTTGCATTTTTCAGTTTAGTTCACTGCCACAAAATGATCTTGATGATTGATTGAGAATATGCTAAAAATGAATAAAACTATGAATAGATGTCCCTATTGTGTATTTTCAGCTCAGGATGCTGCTTGGAAGATCTTATGTACATTTACTCATCTTACTTTCCTCCTGTGACTGCATTTTATTGGGTCACTTTAAATGAGACTGCATCTTGGAATATGCTCATAAACAACATCTTCTGCTTTTTTGCCATTGTTTTCCCACCATACCCAAGTGTAAATGATGGTGGGAAAGCATATTTATATGCATCATTTTGAATGCAATGAATCTTTTCAAGATGTGTATTTTTTGTTGACATGCCCAAGCTTACATTTTTCTAGAGCAATTATTCAATATATACAGGCAATATTTTTCTTAAGTTTTTAAATAAATATTCATTAAGCAAAGAACAACTCAGAAAGCAGGAGTCAGAAGAACACTACTTGTGATTGGCATCATTTTTCTCTTGCTTGGAATAAAAGTTACTGATCTTTGAGAGGACATTAGTATAGCTATGAGTGTTTATGGGACAATTTATTTTCTTGAATACAGCCAGACCACATCCGACTAAATTTGTTTGATCATTCTGAAGGATCAGTGACTAGTTAAAGAACTGAAAGCAGAAAGTAGGAAGAAATGGTAAGTTCTCCCAATGATGCAAACAGTGGGGTCTCACAGTGATCTATACTGGGACAAATACTTTTCAACATATTCATGAATCCTTTGGAATTAGAAGTGAGCAATGAATTAGCCAAGTTTATGATATTACTATTATTATTTAAGGTGATTGAGGAAATAAAATGGATTGCCTGGGGCTCTGAAAAGATCTTTCCAAACTGGGAGATGAGCAGCAAAAATGTAATGAGCAATGGCAAGCCACAGTAAAGTGATGCCCAGTGGTAAAATACAGAAATACGCCTACTTTGAGTATACACTGATGGGATCCGAGCTAGTGGTGACTGCCCCAGAAAAGGATAATGTGACTGTGTTGGACAACTAGGTGAAAATGTTGATGCAGTGTGTGGCTGTTATGAAAAAAGTGAATTCCATGTTAATCATAATTAGGAATTGGAATTGAAAATAGAACTGCCGATATCACTCTCCCCTTATACAAATATATGGTATGACTTGAAAGCCTATGAACAGTTCTTGTCATCACATTAAAAAAAGACATTGTACTGTTGAAAAAAAGGGCAGCAAGGGGCAATATTTAACTGGCTTTATCTTTGTTTTTATTACTATTTTAGATGCAGTGTACTTTTTTTTTTTAAGATGCGTATTGTTGTCATGAGTTCTGGTTTTTGTTTGTTCGCTCGCTCTATGTTAAAACCTCCAGGTCACTTTTCTTTAACCATCGTGGGCTGTCATGCTAGACTGGATTTATATTTAATTCAAAGGGGGTAAAGTCAAAAGGAAGAAGTGCTGTCTGAGGACAAAAAGATGATTCCAAATAAGGGCCACTGATTTTTCAGGGCCAACAAAAACTTCAAGTAGCCCAGCCCCAACCCCATATCCCATGATGTTCCTAGGGATTCCTCACCCCTCTGCAGCGGATTTCCCAATGGCAAAGAGTGGGGAGCAATTCCAAGCCCTTTCTGCCCACAGCAGAGTCCAGTCGGTGGAGTTCTGCGCTGCACAACTCTGCATCTGAGCCACAGCATATAAACCTCTCTAGAGTAATTTAAATTTGATATGGAAAATGCATGCTAGAAAATGACTTCTGAAAAATATTATTGGGGAAACCTAACAAGTCATTTTGCGTATATATAATGTGCATTTTACACAAAATACACAAAATGTGTATTTTAGGAGCCACTGGGTTAATTGTACCAAAGCAACAATTCTTTTAAGAAAATATGCCTGTATACTGAAAGGTATTATTATAATTTTAAGCCTTTTTTGCAGAAAGGCAGCTTATAAATATAGTAAGTAGACATACATACACATGCATGTGCTCATGGGATAATTTATCTAATGCTCTGATCGGTCTCACTACAATCTGATAAATAGACCTGTCTCCATTTTTCTTCTGTACTCAATTATTGGTCTTTTTCTTCAACATCAATGCACTTAAAATTATATGCATGAGAAAGACGTCTGTGCATTTAATACTTGTAAAACCGATTAGTCCAGTATGGGGTAATGAAAACCTAACACGAACACTATTCACAGATCCAGGATAACTCTGAAAACAATCTGCTCTTCATGCGTTCCTAGAACTAATAAGCAGTGCTTGACAAATAAAAACAGGATGGCAACTTGCCTGGCTGAAATACCAATCATATCTCAATCAAGATTCAATAAACAGCAAGGTCCTTCCTAACAGAATATCTAGGCACTGTCTCCCTGAACATCAAGTGCTTCTAAGCTAAACTTGAAAAGGCAGCAACTAAGACCTTTCTATTTAAATATTTTAATAAGTGCTGATTTTATTTATTGGTTTCAAATTATTGCCAGGATGTTTCCAGATTTTATATGTATTTGTATAGATATTTATTTATATGCTGGAAGCCGTCCTGAGGCTTATGCGAATAGGACGGCATACAAAAATTCCAAACAAACAAACCATTCACAGCACAACAGCACCTCTCTGGCTGTCCAGAGTACATGAACTGTGCCCACTCCTCTCTAGGATAAGCGCATGAATCATGACTGATGTTCCATGGCTGCACTTTTGCTTCCTTCAGTCTAGCTACTGGGTGATAACTGCATAAAGACCGGAACACAGTTTTACACCTGATATGTTTAAGAGTGGCGCAGGGACCTTTCTTTTCACCAATGAGTCTATCACTGGCAGAATGGCTATCCTGTGTCCTTTGCATCCCTCTGTGCATCCCAGAACTGCTCCTCCAAGTTGGGCAACCCTCTGGAGCAAGCCTGGGTGGCGCGCAAGGAACAAGTGGAGAGCAGAGAGAGAGACCATCCCAAAGCAGGAGCTCAAGTCCGCTTCCACTGCAAGGGAAGGAGCCCATGTTCTGCAATGGTGTGGATCAGGCAGAGTCTGTAGACACAGCCTTCAAACAAGAACAGGAGAAATGGTTTAATCAGGGCTGGGTGCATGTTGTGATCAAGTTGGATAGGTGCAGAAATCAATAGTATGCAAGGACTGCAGTTCTGAGTAGAAACAAGACAGTCTATAGTGAATGCCAATGGCTAGGAATACAGGCCTGATGGTAGAATTGCCAAGTGAGGTGAAGTCACAAGAAAGGATCACTCACAGATGGAGGGGGCAATGGCTTCACCTTCCCACATTGCTCTTGCACATTGATCCTTTTACTATTAGCAGAGTGCGAACAAAGTTACTCAGTCTCTACCATTTCTGCATTTCATCTAATTAACCTTTTCGTTTTACAGGCCATGGACAATGGCAGTATAGAATTTTGAGTAAAAATAAAAAAAAAATTGTTCACTGCCCTGCATTTAAAAATTGTTCACTGCCCTGCATCTTGCCACAAGTCAGGGAAACTATGTGTTTAAAACTCCCAAGGAGTTCACACAGTACAGTTACACACAATAACAACAATGCTTACTGTTAAAATACAGTAACAGCAATATGATTTGTGTTTGAGTTGTCCATTCCAGAAGACTGCACAGTTTTTGGATATATCTGCTTATCTCTCAAGAATGGCATCAAAGTTAGTAACAGGGTAACATTGCCAAGAACTGACTTATTAATCATGGTTTCATTTGATTACTGTCTGAGAAATATATATTTAAGAACTCTGATATACAAAGCAATGGTCTCCTTTGTTAATTAGGGAGCTAATTTCCATCTCAACTTGTTTACTCAAATTAAGGGCCAAATGACATTCCTCTTCAAGGATGGTGCACTGATTAGTAGGTGATGAAAGTGATGAAGTTCTATTTTTAGTTATAAATGAATAGTTATTACACATAGACCAAATTATATTGGATTTAGACTGCCACATGGAGAGGAACAAGGCTAAAGATACGTTCCATAACCAGTCATACTTGACCTTCTAAGTAGCTGGAAGTTCCCCTGTTCTCTCACTTGGAGAATTTGTCCCTCACCTGGCACCTTCAGAAAGGTCATTTGTCCTGATCTAGAAATGTCCAATCAATATGTATAAAGAGCTTTGCTGACACATACCACCGCTCCTCAATTTTGCCCAAGGAGTTGTTGCCGGGCAGAAAATCCTCCACGTGACTTATGCTTATAAGATCCAGCAAAGGATTGTTTGTGTACCTGCTGTTACCTCCTGAAACACACAACTGGATCAAATCCAGGAGTGCCAACCACATGAACAGTGGAGAAGGGGGTGGCTCACAGTCCTGAGTAGACAGCTAAATACCCAGTAAAATGGCTTTAGAGATCATAAGCACTCGAAAGGTCCTTGCCTGCAGCACACCAATTAAAGGGTAGAACAACAGTGTTCTTTGGGATCACTGTGCCTTAAAAACAGTAGCATGGTTTTCATTACTCACTTGAAGTAAATTAAACCTTTCAGTAATTAACTCTGTTAAATATGAGTAAGGCCAATGAATGTCTGAACCAGACAAACAAATAAGAAAATGGAGAGGCACTGCAATTTAATATTAGTTACATATTGGTACACTGGGGGTGGGGAATACATGAAAAGTTTAGCAAACCTCAAAGAAGTTGGTTTAAGGTTAAGTTTGTTTGATTTTTCACTGGGCAGAATAGATTTTAAAAATCCACTATAATTTTCATGGAAATGATGTTTTTATATGCAAGGGTAAAGACTTTCTCTTTATGATGCAGAGAAAACATTTAATATTATGTGAATACTACAGGCATTTCAAAAGTGTCCATATATTTCATGGTTTATTGACATTTCCATTAGTGTAATTCTTCACTGTTAACAATATTGCAACTTGGTCCACTTTCTGTGAAAACCATCAGAAGCAGTTCATGATATACCTAGAAAGAAACTTGAGCATTTTAAAAAGCATTCTGCACATTACTACTCAAAGCACTAAAACACCATAATTCTGCATGCTCTGCCACACACACAGTTAATATGATGCATTAAAAGAAAATGTTTCCGATAATGTCCTTGTTCCCACCCTTGGAGGCAGCACAGCTTCACGTGGTGAGGGGGATCAAGAGTGTCAGAGGAGCCAAGAGTGAACTGCCACACTAGGCTGGTCACCCAGCAGGCTCACCCAAGGCAGAAAGTCAAAGCAGAGACACCAGACTCAAATGCATCCACCGTCTTCAGGAGTAATGGTCACGTGGGCAGAAGAGAAATGGAGATGGGGGTGGAGACACTCCTGAAGGGCAGCTACTGGGCAGCAGCGGTAGCTGAAGGTGGTGCTGGTGCAGGACCTTTCATAGGCAAGGGCTAACTCTGGTTAGTACTGCACAAAAGGCGGCAATGGTAAACCACTTCTCAATATTTCTTACCTTGTAAACCCTATGATGAAACAATCCAAAATGAAACAAGAGATAGTGCCAGAAGATGAGACTCCCAGGTCAGAAGGCACCCAACCAGCTACTGGGGAAGAGCAAAGGACAAGTACAAATACCACTGTCACTCATGATGTGACCAGATCAAAACTAAAGGAAGTCTAGTGGCCGACATGCACAAAGGTGAAAGGAAAGTCTGATGCTGCACAACACATACAGTTGCAACATGAAGTGTGACAAGTATGAATCAAGACAAACTGGAAACCATAAAACAAGGATTGGAATGCTTGAACATTGCAATACTCGGTGTGAGCAAACTAATGTGGGCTGGAATGGGACATTTTCAGTCAGACAAACATGAAGTGTTTACTTTGGAAATGACAAGCTCAGAAGTAGTGGAGTGGCTCCAATACTGAGGCAAGATGCAGCACAGGCAGGAAGGGGCTAAAGTGCAGAGTCCAACCAAACCATGTCAATCAGAACGTGTGGAAAACCCATCAACTTAACCATCATTCATGTCTATGCTCCCACAATAGAGGCTGAAACAGAAGAAAATCAAAACTCCTATGCCAGTGTCCAAGAGCAAATTGATAACACACCAAAACATGCTGATATGCATGGGTGACTGGAAGACAAGAGTAGGAAACCAAGTGGAGTCACTTCTTGTGGGAGAATGTGTCTTGTGGTGAGAAACAAAGTAGGAGAATAGAATGACTGTGAAGCCAACCATCTTTTTATTGCAACTTTAGGCAACCAACCAGACAACTGTATATATGGACATCATGTGTGCATGGACATCACCAGATGGCCAATACAGACAGTAAACAGACTACACTATTGGAAGTAAGAGATGGAATATTGCATTCTTGCTGCCAAAAACAAGACCAGAAGCACACTGTGGTAGTGACCATGAACTATTAATACTAAAAATAAGAGTCAAGCTAAAATAGATCACTAAAGAATGGATTGGCATTGCTGAACATAACTGTGTACCAGAAAGGTAGGTTGCTCACCTGTAACCGATGTTCTTCGAGTGGCCATCTGTGCAGTCACACACATGGGTGCTGCGCCTGCGCAGTGCCTCTGGCCGAGATTGCAAGCTAACGGTTTTTTTAGGCGGAAAGCTCCGCTCCCCTCCCCCCACCTTAACCTATATAAGAGCGGAGCGTCCGCCATTTTGTTCAGTCTATTGCGACCGAACGTACGTTCCCTGTCAAGAAATTAAGCTAGTGGACAGGTGAAAAAAACAAAGGTGGTCGGTACCGACAACAAAAAAACATATCGGTACCGATAAGATCCACCTACCGACACCGAGTGGGGCCGGCGGGCGGGTTGTGTGACTGCACAGATGGCCACTCGAAGAACATCGGTTACAGGTGAGCAACCTACCTTTCTTCGTCGTGGCCTCTGTGCATCACACACATGGGTAGAATACCAAGCTTACCAGAAAGGGAGGTGGAAAAAAGGTGTCCTTACTGCAAGACTGATGAAAGAACAGCTCTTCCAAAGGAGCAGTCTTGTCTGGCCCGAACATCAAGGCGGTAATGTCTTGCAAAGGTGCAAGGAGTCGCCCACGTAGCAGCCTTACAAACGTCCTCGAGGGACACACCTGATGCGAATGCAGAAGAAGCAGCAACTGCTCGGGTCGAGTGACTTCGAGGAGCCACAGGCAAATCGAGCTTGGCGAGTTGATATGCCAAAGTGATGGTGTTTACTATCCATTTCGCCAAACGCTGCGAAGAAACAGGGGTTCCCTGATTCACGGTGGAATATTTAACAAAAAGTCTGTTCGTATGCCGAATGGATTCTGTTCTGGATCGATAAAAGGCCAGGGAACGCCGGACATCGAGAGAATGCAGTGATCGCTCAAGAGGGGTTGTAGGCGATGGAAAAAAGGCTGGAAGAACGATGTCTTGTCCCAGGTGGAAAGAAGTTGAAACTTTCGGTAGAAAGGAAGGGTCAAGTCGCAAGACAACTTTCTCCTTGTGAAAGTTCAAGTATGGTGGGTCGATACGGAGCGCACAGAGCTCGCTGGCTCTCTTCGCTGAAGTGACAGCCACCAGGAATGCAGTCTTCCAAGACACCAGCCTGAGGTCAACCGTAGCCAAAGGTTCAAATGGAGCTTTAGTCAAAGCCTGAAGAACTACCGAAAGACTCCAGGTTGGCATAAGAGGTCTTATGACAGGAGTGATATTATGGAGTCCTTTCAGAAATCTCTTGACAAGCGGTTGAGAGAATACCGGAAGCCCTTCGATCATCCCTCGATGGTGGGAATTGCAGCGGTGTAGACCTTGATCGAAGATGGCTTAAGCCCAGAGCGATGAAGTTCTAGCAAAAATTGAAGAATCTGAGGCACAGATGATTCCAGTGGAGAGAACGAGTGAGAATCGGCGAAGATGGAGAAACGATGCCATTTTGCCGAGTAAGACCTTCGTGTAGAAGGCTTCAATGATGAATCCAGGATAAACTGGATGGACGGATCCAAGCCCGTCGGGTCCGACAAATTACAAGCTGATGTCGAAGAGGTAGCCGGGACCGGCAAAGACGAAGGTGCTGACGGTACCGATAAGGGCACAGGAGCTATCGAATCCGCCAGGCCGTCAAGTTCAGCGTGAGCAGGTCTGGATGGCGTACGGTCCCGTCCTGCTGCGTTATGAGATCCGGAAGCAGCGGAAGGCGACGAAATTCCCCGTGGGAGACGGAAAGAAGCGTGGCAAACCAAGGCTGGCGTGGCCACCAAGGGGTGATTAGGATTCCCAATGGGGTGTCGCAGGTTATCTTCGCTACCACTTTCGTTATCAGTGGAATCGGTGGGAAGGCATAGACATGGAGACGGTTCCAAGAGATCATGAAGGCATCCCCTAGGGATCCGAGGCCGATCCCTGCCCTCGAGCAAAAGAGGTCGCATACCCTGTTGTGCTGGGTAGCGAACAAGTCCACGTCCGGGGTTCCCCAAAGACGAAAAAGCTGACTGTATATCCGAGGATGTAATTCCCATTCGTGGGAGAGAAGCATGTGGCGGCTGAGAAAGTCCGCCTGGGTATTGTCCACACCCGCTAAATGAACCGCTATCAGGGTAATTCCCTTCGGGATGCACCAGTCCCAGATCCGAAGTGAAAGTCTGACTAATGCTGGAGACTTGGTTCCCCCTTGTTTGTTCAGATAAAAGACCGTCGTCATATTGTCCGATGTTATCTGAACAACACGATGGCGAAGCACATCCTCGAAGGAGCGGATCGCCTTGAACACTGCCAAGAGCTCCAGAAAATTGATGTGCTCCTTGGATTCGGAACGAGTCCACATGCCCTGAGTCCGAATGCCGTTGCAAATCGCTCCCCAGCCCAAGTGGGACGCGTCGGTCGTAACCGTCACCGATGGAGGTGGTTGTCGAAAGGGCATTCCCACAGACAGGTTCGCCACGGAGGCCCACCAAAGGAGTGACTGGAGAACTGAGGATGGGATTCGAATCGGCTTCGACTGTGGATCGCACTGCGGATTGAAGGACTTGATGAACAGTAGTTGTAGTGGCCGTAGGCGAAGCCTGGCATAAGGCACCACAGCGACCGACGCTGACATGTGGCCAAGCAGGGTTTGGAGAGCACGTGCCGGTACCGTGCCGTCGCGACGGATCCGAAGAATATGTCGAATCATCGTCTCTTGTCGGTCGCGGGGGAGGAAGGCTTTTTCCAGCGTCGAATCCAGACGAGCTCCGATGAAGGTAAGTATCTGTGTCGGAACAAGAAATGATTTTTCCGTATTAATACGAAGTCCCAAGTTGTCCACAGGGAGCACGTCAAATTGATAGAACAAAGTAGATCGTCTCTAGACTGTGAAACCAGGAGCCAATCGTCCAGGTATGGGTAGATCTGTACGCCCTGGAGGCGGAGGTAGGCACATACTGGGGCCATGCACTTAGTAAACACCCGAGGTGCCGTAGCCAGTCCAAAGGGCAATACCATGAATTCATAAAGGTCGAATTCAACAGCGAAGCGAAGGAAGCGTCTATAGGCTGGATGGATTGAGACGTGAAAATACGCATCCTTCAGGTCAATGGAGGCGAACCAGTCCTCTTTCCGCAGCAATGGCAGGATATTTTGAAGTGGTCATCCGGAACTTTTTAGTTGGAATAAAACGATTGAGAGGACGCAAGTCCAGGATTGGTCGGAGACCACCGTCCCGTTTCGGGACCGTAAAATACCTCGAATAGAATCCATGAAGTCCGTCCAGAGGGGATAATTGACGAATAGCCCCTTTAGATAAAAGTTGTTGTATCTCATCGAGCAAAACCGGTGAACACGATGTAAACTTTATCGGGCTCGATGGAGGGACGGTATCGAATTCAATCCTATAGCCATGCTGAATGATGGACAACACCCACTTATCAGATGTAATGGACTCCCAAATGGGGAGCCGGCTTTGCAGCCGACCCTCACTTGAGAGGGGGGTGGGAGTTGGATGGGAAAGCGGAGAGGTTCGCCCGTCCCGTCAGCGCTGGCGTCTGTCCACATCGAACCGGCGCCGAGCTTGCTGGTAGCGTTGTTGAGGCTGGGGACGGCGACGCTGTTGCATTTGCCTCTGCTGGGCTGCTGCCTAGCCTGGAAGGGCTGTCTATAGGTGGGGCGGTTCCACTGCCACTTACGCCGGTTTGGGGTGGTAGCTCCATCCGGCGCGCCGTCATGCGGGACTCATGCAGCTTCTTCAACTTGTGGTCAGTCCTGGAGTGGAACAGCCCGGACCCGTCGAAGGGCATGTCCTCGATGCGACGCTTGGTTTCATCGGGGAAGTGGCAGTTCCGAAGCCAAGCGTGCCTCCTGAGGGACACGGCACCGACGAGGGCCCTCGAGTTGGTGTCCATATGATGGCGTGCTGTGGACAACTGCTGAATGGCCACTTGCATGGCCTCCTTCAGCAAAACCTTGGCCACATCTCCTTGGTTGTCCGGCAGGGTCGAGGCGACGTTGTGGAGGCGCTGCATTAGAAAGTATTGATAGCGCGCCAACGTCGCCTCGTAATTTGAGATGCGGAGCCCCAGTCCTGCCGCCGCGTAGACTCTGCGGGCAAGAGAGTCAATCTTCCTCCCCTCTTTGTCCCGCGGCGCGGTGTGGCCTCTGGCCTCCCTACCCTGGGAGGATTCGACGACGATCGAATTCGGCTTTGGGTGTTTGAGGAGGAAGGGGATGTCCTCCTCCCGAACCCGATACATCGTCTCGTACCTCCTCGATGTAGGTTGGGGGTGGGAGGCCAGGTCCCAAGGTTGGTCATAGCCTGCTTGAGAGTTGTTATAAGGGGGAGAACAATGGATGTAGACTGTTCTCCCCGCACAATATCGTAAATTCTATCCGACGACGGGCCCGGGCGTTGGACAGCGTCGATCTCCAAGGCCTGAACCAACCGACCCATCAGGTCCGCGAACGATCCATGCGATTCGTCCGGTGAGGCTGGGTCCTGAGTCGAAATGACAGCCTCAGGGGAGGTCGAGTCGATCTCGGAATCGTCGGAATCGGCCGCGTAGTATGGATGGGCCGATGAGGAGGATTCAGGCGGCGACTGAGAACGGCTACTGTCGTGCCTGGATGGTGCCGGAGAGTCCCGTCTCGGATCCCTGGGGCGAGGACGGTCCCGATAAGATGGGGAACGACCCCGAGGGGCCGGGTAGTACCCCACGGAGTAAGGATCAGGCCAGTGCTGATACGGTGGTCGGTACCAGCTGTCCATCGGCCTCTCAGCAGACCGGCTCCGACGGCCTCGAGGTGGAGACAACACGACGTCCGCTGCCACTGAAGGCATCGGCGTGGGGGATCTCGCCTGTGTAGGGGAGTCCCGTATCTCTCCATCCGAGATGGAATCCCTGGGGAGGGTAGGGAGCGGATCTGGAGGGCGGTCGATCACACGCCTAGGGGACCCTTGCGGGGTGACCCTCATGGCCTCCTGAAGCACAGCGTCGGGTGGTGTCGGTACCGAAGTTGGGCCCGGTACCGATGGCGCTGATGAACCCGAATCTCGATGCCGTGGGCGCTCGGGTTCCTTCGGGCGCTTAGAAGGCTTATCTTTCTTAGCCTTCTTGTGGCCGCTCGACTTCGAAGAGTCGGAATGCTTCCGTTTCTCCGATTTTTTCTTAGGAGAAGCGGGCGGAGCCATCACCGACGAGGCGCCTTCGTCCGAAGGACGCCGTTGCTGGGCCACAGAGGGGGCCGATTTCGCAGCAGTCACCACGGGGTCGGACTGCATGAGAGCCCGATCCCATAACAGCCTGCGAAGGCGATTTTCTCGGTTTTTCCGAGCTTGCTTGGAGAACGCCAAGCAATGTGCGCATTTATCAGTTCTATGCCCCTCACCGAGACAGAGGAGGCATAGTTCGTGCGGGTCGGTAGGCGACATCTTCGACCCACACTCCGCGCACTTGCGGAAGGCCGCACGCTGCGCCATCGTTGGAAAAGAAGAAAAGAAGATAGTGCAGAGGGTAAGTATATATTTTTGGTTTTTTTTTTTTTTTTTATAGAAAAAGAAGAGGAAGAAGAACAAGACAGAATCAACAAGAAGGAACTATACGAACAGTAACGAAGAACGAGGGCAAAAAACTGGGAGAATCTCGAGGAGCTAACGAACAGATAGTCAGAGCGAGAGCGAAGCGGCACGAGGCACAGCGGACGGCGGTCGCAAAGACTGAACAAAATGGCGGACGCTCCGCTCTTATATAGGTCTAAGGGGGGAGGGAGCGGAGCTTTCCCGCCTAAAAAAACCGTTAGCTTGCAATCTCCGGCCAGAGGCACTGCGCAGGCGCAGCACCCATGTGTGTGATGCACAGAGGCCACGACGAAGAAGAACTCTGTACTGAAACCAGAGACATTCTTAGAGGAGAATGCAAGAACACAATTCCTGCAGCAAAAAGAGGAAAAAAGCCTAGATGAGTGATAGAAGAAACACCCACAATTGGTATGGACAGGTGAGAAGCAAAATTAAAAGCTGTCAGAAATAGGGTCAGAATCCTGAATGCAGCTTTTCAAGCAATTATCACATGGAGATAAAAGGAACTATTATAATGGTCAGTACATAGAAATAGAAGAACACAACAAAAGAGGAAAACAAGAGACTGCTTCTAGAAGATCCAAGAAACAAAAGGGAAATTCAAACCCAGATAAAGAATGCTGAAAGACAAAGAGGGGAACATGATGTTTGACTTGGATAAAATAAAGAGAATGTGGAAACAATTTATAGAAGAGGTAAAAAGAGGACAGATGCCTTCAAAAAGGAACCCCATGAAAAATGGCCTGCAATATAAGGAAGTAAAATGAAACACTTGGGAAAAATAAAGCACCTAGAGTAGATAGGGAACCAGTAGAACTATTCCAAGCTGCAAAGACTGAATCTGCCCAAATCCTGATTAATGAAGTGCCAAACAAACAAGGGAACAAATCAATGACCAACAGACTGGAAATGTTCAATATACATTCCAATTCCAAGAAAAGAGATGCTGAAAACTGTAGCATTAACAGGAATATTGATGTTCAAAGTTTCGCCTTGTATGGTATGAGAAATGCCTGATGTTCAAGTTGGATTCTGGAAAGAAAGTATTGGAAATATATGTTGGCTGCTGGGAAACATCAAAGCATTTCAGGGGAAGATCAGTCTGTGCTTTATATACTACGGCAAAGCCTCTGACTGGATGGATCGCAATAAGCTGTGGATGATTCTCAAATGCTGCGTCGTGAGCAGGAAGCTACTGCTAAGGCAGAATGTGGAGAACACACAGGCCGAGGTGTCAGAGAAGGGAGTGATGAATCCCTGTCTGTTCAATCTATACACAGAACGTATCGTACGGAAAGCTGGATTAGGGTCAGAGGGGGGAGGAGAGAAAGTTGGCAAAAGATGCAACAACGGACAATTTAAGAGATGCAGATGATACCCTAGTACAGGCAGGAAACAGCAATGAATGGAAACAACTCCTGAAGAAAGTGTAAATGCAGGACTGCAGCTGCACATTAAGAAAACAAACATCATGACTGCAGAAGAAATACTTTAATGTCGACAAGGAAGAAACTGAAATTCGGAGAGACTTTACATATTTTGGCTCAGTCATCAATTCAAATGGAGACTACTGTGGAGAAATCAGAATAATACTGAGACTAAGAAGGGCAGCAATGGAGGAACTAGGAAAGATCATACAATGTAAAGATGTTTCGCTGGAGCCCAAGGCCACCATCATCCACAGTATTTTATCCCCAGTCACTATGTATGGGTGTGAAAGCTGGGCAGTGAAGAGAGCTGGTAGGAATAATTGCTGTGGTCAATATAGTGCTGGAGGAGAGCTTTGGGCTGAGAGAAAAGAGGAATAATCAAATCAAGCCACAACCTTCCTTGAAAGTAAAACTGGAGTTGTTGTACAACAACTGGAGTTGTACTTCAGACATGTGAGAAGGCAAGATCCACCGTAGAAGCCAACAACACTAGAAAAAGTTACGGCTGTGGAAAGAGAGGAAAACCAAATAGGAGAAGGCTCTATTCCAAAAGGAAGCCACCACAAATTTACCACTGCTGAGCAGAGGCTGCTGACAGGACATTATGGAAGACACTCATTCAAAGGTGACTTGATGGCACGTAACATCAGCAACTGTCCTTTTTAGATGATGTTTCCCCCATCCAGAGTCCTAAAAATTTTCTTTGTTCTCCACCATATCTACCTTGCTTTTTCCTCTAGTCTCCTTTCAAAATCTCTCTCCTGCTACTCTATCAATAATCTCATCAGGTCCCTGTTTAGAATCTCTCTCCCTACATCACTCTCTTCAATATTTCTTCCAGACCTTTCTCAAACTATCTTACCCTCTTCCATGATTCTTACCCTACTCCCATCTTCCTCAACAGGCATCTTTTTTCTGACTCCATATTTTTCTTACCCTCTCTCATCACTCACTCAGACATTTTCCAAGTCCCCCACCTTTCCACCCATCACCCAGCTCTTTCACACAGAAAAGGACAAAAAGAAGAAAAAGCAGTAAAATTAGAGCAGAAACTTGTGCCATCCACATATTGGAGTGAGAAGTGAAATTTAAAACAAAAAAAACCAAATCATATATAGCTGCTAATAAAATGCTGAATCTTGATAACAGAAGGCTGCATGGTGTAAAATAATGGAAATGCATATTTCTCCGTTGGATTTTTTTTCTTTCTTTCTCTGGCTTAAGGAAAAGGCAAAACAAGTTTTATTAAAATTATGATACTGAATGGCAAAATCTGGTACCATTGGCAGGAAAAAATGTTCTCCTTCCCCTTTCGGTATACAATTCCCCATTACAAGTAAATGGGCGATTAGTTAAGAACTATGTATGTTAATAAGCGTCATATGTTTATATGGCTTGTACTAATGTTCTACCATCTGCCCTGCTAGAGACACTGATTTTTCATTGCAACCTGATTGTCCTTGTAGTTCAGGGGCAAGAGAGACTGTAATACAAATCTTACAAAACTGGAACCTCATATGGAATAGTGCAAGGGAAGCTGTTGCATCTGTATTAAACTAAGTTGTCTTGCAGAGACAATTTGTTTGATTTATCTGTTTAGCCAACATATTCCGATAATGGGATTTTTTTCTGCTGAAATTAAGCTAAGAGGCCAATTAACATATATTTGATTGGTATACTGTGGATATTATTCTTATGTTTCTATGAGTGCACATGCACCTGTGTGCATGCACACACTCATGTGTATGTATATCTGTTATTCTTAATCCGGTCATGGACCGTACTAACTTACTTGAAGTTTACTGCAGCAGAACAAAGAGAGTCGCAAAAGCTGAAATCAGGCAATCAGTCTGCTTTTGGTCCTAGAAATATGGCAAAGGGTAGTAGCTCAGTGCTGCCAAGGAAAACAATATTGTTTCCACATGGGGACAGAGGGTTTCTTCTCCGTTATTCTGTGGCAAGATGGTATAATAAAAAAGTACTCAGAAAAGAGAGTAGAATCCTTAGGTTCAGAATCTACACCCCCTTCACTGTATCAGTAGCAACACTTTATTTTACTGTTTAACAACTCCGTCATATGATCTGCTGTCACAACAGGTTGAAATGCTTATCACAGAGACAAGTATCGTGCAAGCCGATCTCAGAGGAGAGCTTACTGAAGATCCATGACAGAATGTGCAAAACCTGGGACAGGAAGCTACTCCTGTCTGTTACAGAGAGCATCATGGAAAAACGGGAGTGGACTACAATTTGTGCTCACCTCAAACTTTTGTCTCAGTTC